>CM057459.1:321155000-323655000 GCA_016271365.2 Neoceratodus forsteri
TACCTCCATGGCAGTAAGGCTAGGCACGCTATAAATGTGAAGCCAGTACCACAATGCAAAATGCCATATGCAAAACATAAAGTGTGTCATGCAATATGGGTGCAGCAAATGAATGTTTCAACACCTAAACACCATAATTCACATGGACAGCACATTCCTTCAACACACTCCAAATTTCAATGTAAAAGATCAAACTGTTTCAGAGAGAGAAAATGTGAAAGTTTCAGGTTTTCATTCATCACACTGGCAGAATTCTACACCTATTAACATTTTACACACCTAACTACTGAAAAGTACATCTATGGCAGTAAGGCTAGCTACCCTAGTAATTTAAAGCCACTGCCACCATGGAAAACACTGTCCGCAAAACATAAACTGCACCACGCCATATCTCTGCAACGAATGTATTTTCTGACACCTAAGCACCATAATTCTCATCTACAGGACATCTTGTCGGCACCCACCAGATTTCAAGGTAAAAGACCAAACCGTTTCTGAGATATTTCTTTTTAGAAGTTGTTAAAATTGGGCTGTCTGGTCCCTCCAGATCTGGCCATCTAGTCCCTCCCTCGGGATCAAAGAATATTTGATTGTGAGCCTGCAGATTCTTTGATTGTGTGGAGGGACCAGATGGCCAAAACCCCATGCTGTGTTCGCAAAATAACCATATAAATTTTCCCATTGGCTTATAATGGGAACTTAAAAGTGCTATTACTTTTGAAAGCCTCAATATTTTTTCACCAAATGAAAAGTGGCATGTTAGGCCAGTGAAGCTCTTTGAAACGAGCCATGTCGCAGAGCGGCAGCCCACAGTTGCCGCGCAGCACCATGGACAATATCCCAAAAACTGCCTCCAAAACTGGATAATTTTGCATTTTCAACTTTTTAGTTCCCAAAAGTCAACCGAAACTAAATTTGTCAAATCAAGAGATCACCATGCCCACTCAGGCCATTCACATAAATCTGTTCTGCGGGTCCAAAGTTATTAACACGCAAACTTTTGACTTTAACATAGAAGTGACATCTGAACCCTAAATATAGTGGCGTGACCGCGGCACTATAATATACAATCATTACCTACATTTAAGCTTTCCTGTATACCTACATTAGTATTTTAAAGCAACTCCCCTTCCTAAGTTACACTAAAAATATTCAAAGTGATACTCATAGTATTAGTTGTTGTAGAATATGGGATTTCTTCAGGATGTAGGTGAGAGTCCTCTTTTACTTTTGCTGTGAAAAGTCCTTTTTCCTTGAGGCTGGCTCTGCTGCAGTTCCTGATTCTTTCCATGCTTGAACCTCAGGCTCTTGACCTCCGCATCTCTGGTATAAACACAGCAATGAAGGCTTGGTCCCTTGCTGGGTCAGATATCACCAGGCAGTCTTGGCTCTTGGCTTAGGCTTTGGCAGGAATTTCAAAACAGTGGAAAAAAAAAAACATCAGTCCCACAGGCACAGGTCGTTTTAGCATGCTGTTAAAGGAAGAACTGGGTGTCTCTCCCAGTGGTTGGCTTTCATCACCTCTGGCCATAGCATTGTCCTGACATAATTTCCTGCAAATGTTAAAACCATGCAAATGATGTAAGGAGTGGCTAATTCCTAGTCCTTAGGACAGTCCCCCTTTGTGAGAGTCCAGTTTTCCAGTTTAAAATGAATTTTCCTTATAAACTTTTGAGTGCAACAATATGCAGTCTTCATACAAACGCTTTCGGATTTAGCTCATTAAAACACAGAAACATAGACTTTGACAGTAGATAAGGACCGCTTGGCCCACCTAGTCTGCCCATTTCCCTACCTATAGGATAAGCTGCAGATCCTAGTTAAACAGACCATTTTTTCTTACCCCCCACAAGAATTGCCTTATGTCTGTCCCATGTATTCTTTAATTCTCCCACAGTTTTAGACCCCACATCCTCCTCAGGAAGGCTGTTCCATGCGTCCACCACACTCTCTGTGGAAAAAATACTTCCTCACATTGCCCCAGCACCCCCCCATCATCTTTAAATTGTGTCCCCTTGTTCTTGCACATCTCTTTTTCTGAAAGATGCTACCCTCTTGGACTTTGTTGATTCCACTGAGGTACTTAAAAGTTTATATCATGTAACCCTTCTCCCTCCTTTCTTCAAGGGTATACATATTGAGCTCCTTTAGTCTGTCCTCGTATGGCTTCTCTTGCAGACCTTGCACCGATTTAGTTGCCCTCCTCTGGACTGCCTCTATCCTGTCTATGTCCTTGTGGAGATGAAGTCTCCAGAACTGGATGAAGTACTGCAGATGGAGTCTCACCAACTGTCTGTACAGAGGGATAACAACTTCCTGTTTTCTGCTGGTGATGCTTCTCCCTATACATCCCAGTATACCCCAGCCTCCCTACTGCCTTCTCGCATTGCTTGCTAACCTTAAAGGTCATCTGATAAGATTACCCCAGGTCCCTTCCATTTTTTGTTTACTACCCCCCCCAATTGTGTAATATTCCCTGGTTTTGTTTCCCAGGTGCATTATTTGCACTTCTTTGCATTAAATCAAGCTGCCATACTTCTGACCGTTCCTCCTTCCTCCAACCTTGCCAGGTCCCTTCTCATCCTTTCCATGCCTCCTTGTGTATCAACCCTGTTGCAGATCTTTGTGTCATCTGCAAAGAGGCATAATTTTCCTTCCAGTTCCTCTGCAATGTCACTTATAAAGACATTAAAAAGGACTGGACCCAGTACTGAACCCTGCGGTACCCCACTGGTAACCCCTCTTTCTTCAGAGTGGACTCCATTTACAATTACCTTCTGTGTCCTAGTGTCCAGTCAATGTTTTACCCAGGCTACCACCCTGGGACTGACTCCCAGGCTGGTTAATTTGACAATCTTTTGTTTGGGCCTGTGTCAGATTTCTTGCTAAAGTCTAGGTAAGCCATGTCCACAGCCTCTCCCTGGTCTATTACTTTGGTCACCCAGTCAAAGAAATCAATTAGATTCGTCTGACATGACCTTCCTGCTGTGAACCCATGCTACCTTGGGTCCTGTGCCCCACTGGCCTCTAGGTACACAACAAGTCTTTCCTTCAGAAGTGATTCCATCACTTTCCCTACCACAGAGGTCAAACTGACAGGTCTGTAGTTTCCTGCCTTTGTCTTGGTCCCACTTTTGTGAAGGGGAATCGCATCTGCCTTCCTCCAGTCCTCGGGTACCACACCATCCTCCCACGATTTGTTAAAAAGAGTAGTCAGTGGTTTCACTAGTTCTCCCCTTAATTCTTTTAGAATTCTGGGGTCAATTCCATCAGGCCTCATTGCTTTGTCCACCTTCAGTGTTAGGAATTTTTTCAGAACCCTTTTTTCTGTGAAAGGACTGGGATCGACCCCCCAATCAAGAGTGCTTCTGTTAATTGGATTAGGCACCTCCCCCACTTCCTCTTTTGTGAATACTGAGCAGAAATATTAGTTCAGTATCCATGCTTTTTACTGTCCCTCTCTGCCCACACACCGACCATTCTATTCAGCCTCACTATCCCTCCCTTTGTCTTTCTACGCTCCCTGATGTACCTATAAAAGGTTTTATCCCCCTTCTTAACAGAGCTGGCCATCTTTTCCTCAGAATTAGACACTGCAGGAGTCTCATTCTGGGAAAATTCCTTTATTCATATCCAAATGATGGAAAGATAGTTTTGAAAAAGAGCAGGTCATTGCCAGCCCCCGTGCTTTTCTGATCAAGAGACTAAAGCAAACGTCAAGGGTCTGCAGACTTAGTATGGGTTTTGTATAAGCTCTGTTTAACTAGACAAAAACGAACACAGTAAAACATGATGTTACAACTATTAGAAAAAATGAGAATATTGATGAAAATCTGGAGATAGCCGTATTAGATAAAAAAGCACTTTTGTTTCAGGCAAAAAAACAAACAAACTGCTGATCGGCCTAAAAACAAAGGAAAAAAGGCATATAACAAGACAAGAAAAATGGCAACCTAAAACGAGTTAAAAGGTATAGGTTCACTATTTTCTGGTATTTTATTTTATAATTGTTGGCCTCAAAACATGCACTGTTGCTGCTTCCAGTAGCTTCGTATGAAGTCTGAATTATCCATTGTTTACCTGACACAAAATGGCCGCCCAAGTAATAATGAGTTACACAGTATTTAATCAACAGAAAATGTTCTCTTAGTTTTTCAGAAAAAAATGCATTTCTGACAAAGTACAGTGACGTAAGAACTTACCGTAACAGTAGATCTTAGAGAGGAGCTCTTGCAGCAGGCCACTACCACTAGGACCAATGCCGCAGGCCCCAGGACCCACCGGAAAAAGTTTAAAAATGTCTCATTTCTGTGGGATAAATATTTTCTGAGATACTCTGATTATAACTTCAGTTCTCGACAAAGTTTTTTGAAAACAAAGTAATACTTCTGTTCTTCATGCCTCAAGCTTCAGAATGAAAGTAGGTTTCTTCCACCCTTTAGGAAATTCCTTAAAAGCATCAAATTCCATTGCAAAGGGTTATCCCTTTGTCTGTGCCCACTGGACCCTGCAAGCCATGCTTCTTCAGAGTGATTACAGGAGGCTTTAAAGTGGTGTAACTTTCCTCTGTTACAAGGCAGATGCAAAAGACACATTTCTAGATTTGTTAGATCCCAGACCTGCAGGCAATAATGTCAGAGGCTAAACTGGACATAGTAGCAATTAGTGAGACGTGGTTTACCAGAAACCACACTTGGGAGACTTCAGTACCTGGCTATGTATTGTTCAGAAGAGACCGAGGTGCAAAAAGGGGGGGAGGAGTGGCCCTGTATGTTAATGAAAATATCAAAGCTACAGAAATTCAGAATACACATAAGGAGCCAGAAGAACTGTGGGTCACCCTGGAAACAGGAAATGGGACAGCCATAAGAACTGGGGTTGTCTACAGGCCCCAGACCAGAGGAGGACATAGACACATTACTGTTAGAAGATATACAAAACATGACAGCTAAAGGGAGGTTCTGATAATAGGAGACTTCAACATGCCAGATACAGATTGGTCAATACCAGCAGGAACATCTGCCAGAACTAGACACATAGTGGATTCCCTGCAGGGGGAGGGCCTCAAACAACTGGTACAGCAACCCACAAGAGACAGGGCTATCCTAGATCTAGTACTGACTAACAAAGAAGGGATCACAGATCTCCAGGTAGAAGGTCACCTAGGGGCCAGTGACCATCACATGGTATGGTTCAATTTGGCTACTACATGTAAATCATCCCATTCCAAGGCAAAAATATGGGACTTCAGAGGAGCTGACTTTGATAAGATGGCCAACAGAGTTAAGCTAGCCCTGGCAAAAAGAAACACAGGTGAGGGGGTACAGGCAAAGTGGGCAAGCATTAAGGATACAATACTTGAAGCAACATCCCATTGTGTTAGACAGAAAAGGAAGTGTAAAGAAGAAGGAAACCACTTTGGTTCTCAAATACAGTAGCAGAAAAGGTCAGAGCCAAAGGCTGGCCTTCAGAAAATATAAGGAACACAGCGGGATGAAGATAGGGAGGCATACCAAACTGCCCTAAGGGAAGCAGGTAAGGCAGTAAAGGCAGGCAAAGTCCCAAACTGAGGAAACACTAGTACGAACAGTAAAGAAGGTGACAAGACTTTCTATAGATACATTAGTGAAAGGAGAAAGTCCAGAGGGGTATTGCTAAGCTTAATGGAGAAAAGGAGCATGTGAGGAGGAGGACCCTGTAAAGGCATCTATCCTAAATAGATACTTTTGCTCAGTATTTACTGAAGAGAAGGTAGGGCAGGGCCCACAGCTCAGCATCATGGACACAGGGGGAGGGAGGTGAGCACTACTCCCTTCACAAAGAAAGGGTCCTACAAGAGCTTGCTAAGCTCAGGGTGGATAAGGCAATGGGACCTGATGGGCATACATCCCAGGGTACTTAAGGAGCTAAAGGAGGAACTAGCAGAGCCATTAGCAGAATTGTTTAGTGAGTCTCTGAGCACAGGAGAGGTCCCAGAAGACTGGAGAGAAGGGCTTGTGATCCCACTCCACAAGAGTGGTAGCAGGGAGGAGGCGGGGAACTACAGACCGGTCAGTCTTACCTCAGTAGTGGGCAAGATTATGGGCACTCCTTAAGGAAAGGATAGTGCAACACCTGGAATCCATAGGGGCACAGGATCCAAGACAGCATGGGTTTACAAAGGAAGGTCCTGTCAAACTAATCTCATAGATTTCTTTGACTGGGTAACCAGAGTGGTGGACCAAGGGGAGCAGTTGATGTCGCTTACCTTGACTTCAGCAAAGCTTTTGACACTGTTCCACATAGAAGATTGATAAATAAGCTAGGTAGGCTCGGGTGGGTCAGAAGTTGGTCAACTGGGTGGCAAACTGGTTGACTGGCAGAAAACAAGAGTGGTGGTAAATGGTATACAGTCAGAAGAGATGCAAGTCACAAGTGGGGTACTCAGGGATCAGTCCTGGGGCCAGTCCTATTCAACATCTTCATTAGTGACCTCGAGATGGACTAGAGGGTAAGGCTTGTCTGTTTGCAGATGACACCAAGATCTGCAACAGAGTAGATGATCCAGATGGGGTGGGCAGAATGAGAAGAGATCTGGATAAACTAGCAGAATGGTCAGAAGAGTGGCAACTGGGATTTAATGCAAAGAAGTGCAAAATCATGCACATAGGGAAGAGAAACCCTGAAGCCACTTATAGGCTGGGAAGGAGTTGCTAGCAGTCACAAAGGAAGAAAGAGACTTGGGCATCATCATCACTGATGACCTGAAATCATCCAAGCAGACCTCTAAAGCAGTAGGTAAGGCTAGGGGTGTTAGGGTGTATTAGTAGGGGTATCACAAGTCGTAAGAGGGAGGTAATAATCCTCTGTACAAGACATTGGTTAGGCCCCATCTGGAGTACTGCTGCAGTATTGAGGCCACACCTTCACAAGGACATTAACCAAATTGAGGCAGTCCAGAGAAGGGCAACTAAATGGTGCAGGGACTGCATCAGAAGACATATGAGGACAGATTAACGGAGCTCAATATGTATACCCTTGAGCAAAGGAGGGAGAGAGGTGATATGATCGAGACATTTAAACACCTTAAGGGCATAAACAAGGTGAAAGAGTCTAACATGTTTAAATATAAGAAAATAGCAGAACAAGAGGACACAGCATGAGATTAGAGGGAGGCCGATTAAGGGGAATGTGAGGAAATCTTTTTCACAGAAGGGTGGTAGATGCATGGAATGGCTTACCACAAGAAGTGGTGGCTATGAATACAGTGCAGGGCTTCAAACAGGCATGGGATAGGCATAAGGGAGCAATACAAATGACTACGAATAGATAGGTCACTGACAGAGCAAAGGCCGATGGCACATTTATAAGGTAGAAAAAGAAATGGGCAGACTGGATGGGCCTTGCGGTCCTTATCTGCCGTCAACTTCTATGTTTCTATGTTACACCAATTCTCATTTAAGACCAAACATGATATGCTTACTGTACTTAAAAAAAATTCTTGTCCCAGGATATTCTTGTGGATAATTCTAGACCCCCTATCAGATGCATTCACACAATTTGTCCAGTTAGGTGGCCAAGATGTACTTTATTTACTGTGTAAGTTTCATGCTGGCAGAGTGTTGAATTTTCTAGTAACACACAAAAGTCTGTCTTCATTGTTTTTATGTTGGCTTGCACGCGCAAACAACATCTTGTGCTAGTAGCACATTTCAGAGGTATGTCGGTGTTGGTGGATGCAGGGCATGCTTTATTTAGTAGGTGCGTCCCTCATTCCCCAATAAGCCAGCACGCTAGAGCGAACACAAGAATGATGTAAAGTGGACACAGCTTGTAAGAAAAGTGCCGCTGTAATCAGAGACGAGCTCATCATGCAGTGGCACAGATGACACGTCTTCTGACGTGCCTTTCCTGGTGAAACATGCCAATAAATATGGCAGAGCCGCCGCCATACAGTCCCCATGGAGGCTGACATCGGGGGTGCAGTCCCTGTGTCAGCATGTCCGGGCCCCCCCCCCCACATTGTGTGGCACACTGGGAGCCCACCGTAGTATGCTGCCACTCACAGTAAGCTGACCGCCGGGCATGTTCCTGCCCCTCGGGCCGTGCCCCACTCCCCCTATTGCGTGGGTACACTGGGAGCCCACCCCAGTGTTGCCAACATTAGCCCCCCCTCGAGAGTCACAGTGGGGCACACTGGGAGCCCACTCCAATGTGCCCAACATTTATTTTTTTTCACCTGTAAAGAAAAAGTGTTGCGCGCAGTGTCCGTGGTGTTTTTTTGTTTTTGTATCTGGGGTGGAAAGAAAACTGTCCGTTGTCGCTTCACTCTTCCCAACCCACACTAACTTTTCAGACATTCCCACCTCCGCACACCCCATACTTCCTCTGGAGGTCTGGCGCCATCTTCGGTGGAGTGGGAACACATCTGGACTCTTAAAAGCCGACCGTGAATTGAAGAAATGCTGGTAAGGTGTATAATGGCATAAATGGGGGGGGGGGGGGTTAACTTAGGTGGATATCTCAGCCATTTTTTTGAATATTGGCTCCAAATTTTCGACATGGGGTTCTTGGGACCTCACCTCATGAATACGTGCACTGTCATTTCGTTATTCGGTCCCGAAAGGTCTTTTCGAGGTCACTGTGTGGAATCACCTTTTGGGACCGATTAACAAAACGACAGTGCCACTGTTTTTGAGGTAGGGTCCCAAAAAGCCTATCTTGCAAATTTGGTGAAAAAATTCCAAAAAATTGTTACAAGCGTGTGTTGCACAGTCTCCATGCACGTTTGTAACTTCGACAATTTTTAATATTCACTCCAGATTTTCAGCATTGCCATTTTTTTACACCTCCTTATGGACATACAGCTGTCATTTTTCACATCCTGCCCGAAATGTGTGTTCGCACATGTGGCACACATTGGCGCGGTTGCTGTGGGAAATCCATGTTCGGGACAGATTAACAAAATCACAGTGATACTGTTCATGAGTGGAGGTCCCAAAATGCCTGTGTTAAAAATCTGGTTAAAAAAATACCCCAAAATAATTGCGTTATGGGCGTGCATTACACAGTTTGTACGCATGCTTGTGACTTCACCAGTGTTTCATATTTTCACTTCAGATTTTCAGCATTGCCTTTTTTTTTTACACCTCCTCATGAACAGTACAGCTGTCATTTTTCGCATTCTGCCTGAAATGTGTGTTCGCACCTGTGGCACCAGATGGCGAAGTCTCTGTGCAAAATCACCTTTTGGCTAACAAACTGATAATGCCACTGTTCATGAGGTGGGGTCACTAAAAGCCCATGTTGAAAATCTGGAGTGAAAAAAAAAAACAAACAAACAACGCCCGTGCTTTACGGTTTCCAACTGTAATGTAGACTGACAGGCATCAGGGGTGTGACTTGGGATTGTTGGCTGTAATGCTCACGCCATTCCACCCCCACCCTGCAGCCAGTGACAGGCATTGAGGTATGCCTTCGACTCTTCGGCCCCAAAGTTCACCCCATTCTCCTATACTGCACCCATCTCCGCGTATTTCCTTATGGAATGGGGTGAGCGTAAGGCCCGAAGACTCCAAGGCACACTGCGACACTTCTCAGTGTCTGTAGGGTAGGGTGAGGTGAAATGGCATGAGCGTTATGGCCGACAGCCCAAAGGCACACCCCGCTGACCGTCAGTCTCTGCAGGGTGGGGGTGGGGTTGGCGTCAGTTCACTGCTTCACTGCCATTCCTGTTATGCATCTCTCTAATTCCTGCACTACCAATGCCAGCAAGTCAGCATTCGGCATTGACAAATGCTGGTTTCTTCTTGAAGACAACTTCTCGGTGTAAGGCAGTTAAGTCATGCATTTTGATGTCATTGAAGTATCTGGTTACTATGGCTACTGTCAGTCAAGCGTCTTCCCCATTTAAGCAAAGATTGAAGCAGTCTGTTAGTATCACCCTCTAAAGAGGCCCAGTTTAAGGGAATCTTGATTTTAAGTCATAGATGCCATGTTCTCTAAGTTTCATCTAGGCAGTTTAACACCTTTTCAGAGACAATTCTTCTCTTTGTTTAGAGAGCTCATGTAGATGATAATTTAAACCAGTTGTCTTTGTATTATACCCCAGTTACCTTAATTATACCATATTTATGAAGAATATAAAAAGTAATTAAAATACAAAATTATAAAATTAAAATAATGTTTTTGTAATTAAGGTTTTGTTCCCACACCACCAAACTGAGCACTCCTTTTCCATTGCAGATGAGACACTTCAGTTCTGTACTGTGTCTCAAAAGCAGGTACTCTGTAGACAGGCTCATTTGAGGGAGTTTTTTTTTTTTTTGTAGTAATGTTTCATGTAAGTTGTAAACCACGACAGGGTGCCCATTAAAGGATTTTAATGCACTCCCCGGTGATAAAGGCACGGGGTCAAGGGCATTCATCTTCTTCAATATATACCCTGGAGTGACTTATTGCACTTATAAAATGTCTTGCTGCTCTGTTGTATTGTGTGTAAAATGAAACATTTTTAATATCTTTTTAACGTGAACCGTTTTTTAACCATAAACCATACTGTATTGCTTCATGTTGTCAATGGGGAATTAATACATATGGGTAATGCGGTAGTGGTACAGTCCAAAGCTGTGACTGGCAATAGAACCTTGGGAACATGAAGATTCTGAATACAGAAGTTGCTCTCCTTCTGCTATACCACTGAAGGGGTAGCTTGCATAGAGCAGAGCTGTCTGAGGGCTTGTCCTCATCTCCCCTCCGCCTTTATATTATTTTTGTTTTGGCTTAGGCAGCTCTGGGGCAGGTTGGGGCTACCTGGCAACAGGGAGCACCCTTAAATTTAAAAAATAGTTCCTGTTAAGGTGCGGCTTTCAAATTGACGGACTCAAAAGCTAACACTCATTAATTGCCTGAATGGCGATCATATACTTTAGGGTGCCTGTTTGGTCAAGTCTGCATTTAGAAATATTAGTCTGGTGTCTCGGCTAACTACTGTCTTTTTCTCCGTGGTAGAGGTTCCATTTAGGCACTTCCTCCCTCCCCTGAGTGTCTCCAGTACGGTTTGTTGCCCTAGTGGCGCCGTGTCTTAGGCGGTTGATAGGAATGCTTACGCCTGATTGCGATAAGTTTTTTTTTTTTCTTTTTTTCTTTTTTTTTTTTTGTTTTCTTTTGTTCTATAGATTGTAGTCTTTGGCTTTTTTTTTGTAGTAATGTTTCATGTAAGTTGTAAACCACGACAGGGTGCCCATTAAAGGATTTTAATGCACTCCCCGGTGATAAAGGCACGAGGTCAAGGGCATTCATCTTCTTCAATATACACCCTGGAGTGACTTATTGCACTTATAAAATGTCTTGCTGCTCTGTTGTATTGTGTGTAAAATGAAACATTTTTAATATCTTTTTAACGTGAACCGTTTTTTTAACCATAAACCATACTGTATTGCTTCATGTTGTCAATGGGGAATTAATACATATGGGTAATGCGGTAGTGGTACAGTCCAAAGCTGTGACTGGCAATAGAACCTTGGGAACATGAAGATTCTGGATACAGAAGTTGCTCTGCTTCTGCTATACCACTGAAGGGGTAGCTTGCATAGAGCAGAGCTGTCTGAGGGCTTGTCCTCATCTCCCCTCCGCCTTTATATTATTTTTGTTTTGGCTTAGGCAGCTCTGGGGCAGGTTGGGGCTACCTGGCAACAGGGAGCACCCTTAAATTTAAAAAATAGTTCCTGTTAAGGTGCGGCTTTCAAATTGACGGACTCAAAAGCTAACACTCATTAATTGCCTGAATGGCGATCATATACTTTAGGGTGCCTGTTTGGTCAAGTCTGCATTTAGAAATATTAGTCTGGTGTCTCGGCTAACTACTGTCTTTTTCTCGTGGTAGAGGTTCCATTTAGGCACTTCCTCCTCCCTGAGTGTCTCAATACGGTTTGCTGCCCTAGTGGCGCCCCGTGTCTTAGGCGGTTGATAGGAATGCTTACGCCTGATTACGCATAAGTTTTTTTTTTCTTTTTTCTTTTTTTCTTTTTTTTTTGTTTTCTTTTGTTCTATAGATTGTAGTCTTTGGCTGATGGTTCTGTAGGTTGCGGTGTTTCTAGATTTAAGGTACCTGGACAAACATTTAAAAAAACAAAAAACAAAGATGGTGACTCTGGGAGTAATTGTTCCCTCTCTGAGACCAGTAGACTGGCTAGCTTCTCTGGATCTCAAGGATGCCTACTTCCACACACCGAACAGACATTCCCACAGAAAGTACCTCAGGTTCGAGTTGCGCTCAATTCAGAACTATACTTTTTGGTCTAACATCTGCTCCAAGGGTGTTCACCAAGTGTCTTGCAGTAGTGGTGGCATTCCTCAGGAGACAGGGTATCCTTCTGTTCCCATACCTGGACAACTGGCTCCTAGTGGGCCAGTCCTCGGATCAAGTCAAGTCAGCCATAGAGGTCACTCAGACTCCTGGAATCCCAGCGTTTCATTCTGAACCTAGAAAAATCTGTTCTGGAACTAGCCCAGCTTCTCACCTTCATAGGGGTGGAAATACACTATTCAAGCAAGAGAATTTTCACCCTCTTTCAAGGCTTCAGTCCCTGGTCACTCTGGCTTCCTCTTTTTGTGTCCTAGTTTCTTGGCCTGCCAGAAACTTTATACAGTTGTTAGGCCACATGGCAGCATCCATAGCTGTGGTCCAGGGAGCAAGGTTTCAGATGAGATATTCAGTTTCATCTCAGATCTTATTCGTCTCAGAAAAGAGACTCTGTCCAAATTGGTTCCAGTGTCTCAAACTCTAGTTCAGGCCCTCCGGTGGTGGCTGGAGGAGGACAGTCTTCGACAAGGTGTCCCATTCATCAGTCAGGCTCCTTCTGTGATTCTCACCACAGATGCCTCTCTACTAAGTTGGGGGGGGGGGGGCCTCACCTAGCTCACCTTACAGCTCAGGGAACCTGATCACACCAGGAGTTCCTTCTACACATAAACCTTCTCGAATTGAGAGCTGTCTTTCTAGCACTTCAGACATTCTCAGTGGTTGTTCAGAGGAAAGTGGTGCAGATCAGGATTGACAATACCACAACCATGTGGTACATCAACAAGCAGGGAGGCACTCGGTCCTCGGCCTTGTGCACAGAGGCCATGGAAGTATGGTCTCTAGCTTATTCCCTTCAGGCTTCCCTGATGACTGTGCATCTCCCAGGTAAGGACAACATTCTAGCAGATGCTCTCAGCAGGAATTCCCACTGCCACCATGAATGGACCCTGAACCCTCTAGTTCTTCAGGTCATTTTCAAGAGATGGGGCACTCCAGAGATATTGCTCTTTGCAGCCCCAGACAATCATCAGCTTCCTCTCTATTGTTGTAGACCACCTCTTCAAACAACATGAAGTCTTGCTGTATTCTGACAATTGCAGTTAGCTCCAGCACTTGAACTGCCCCGGAGAGTGAAGGGTAAAAATTCTATGCCAGGCATAGAACGGGCTCGAGCTCTGTTGAAAACTGTGTGTGACACTTTGAAACCAAACCATCAGATTCTTTACTCCGCCTCACTGAACAGTCACTCCGGAGATTTTCTCCTTCTGCTTGGTTAAAGTTGTCGGTTTAGTCCGCATTAAATTCCATTAATCGGTTCGAGACTCTGTCTGTGGTACCTTAAGTACGTAGGATAGTATTTGTGTGGAAATTGTAAAGCTTTTTCTATCGGTTCGGCTGAACCGATCCTGTATACAAAAATCTTGTGAAAAAGTTTAGTGTGTGGTTACCGGTCTGTTGGCTATGTCTGAGAAACCCAGGGAAAATCTGGGCCCACTGGGTTTCAACACTGCAGTGTGTGTGGGGAGGTCTTTGCTAAGGCCGATCCCCACACCACTTGTGTTTACTGACTGGGGTTTGACCACCTCGATTCAGGCTGCCAGATTTGCAAGAATTTCCCTAAGTCTACGTTGGATAAAAGGTTGGGTAGACTTGGGGATAAGGAGGCAGAGAAATCCGCTGACCCGGAAGGCCAGCCCGGTTCGGTTCCTACCGAACCAGAAGGAGTGTCCTCTGACCAGGGCGATACTACTTCGGGCAAGACAAGAGCTGATCCTGAGGGATCGGTTCCTACAAAGAGAAAATGCAAGGATAAATCAGCCGGTTCGGATCCAGAACTCAATGTTCCGACCGCTGAAGAGATAGCCAAAGTGATTCGGATTGTGGAATCACTTCGTCCAGTTCCGACCGATCCGGCGCCTTCTGGCAGGGGTTCGGTTCGGTTGGTTCCCCCGGTTCAGGATTATTCCCCTGAAGATCTTAACGAACCAGAGTTTGATGTAGAGGGGGTTTTGAAGAGGATGATTATGACAGTGAAAGTGTGGATGTGCCTGCGGAACCGGACATCTACCCAGACAGACCTTCTGGTGTTTCACCTTCTAGGCTTTCGTAGTCCCCTTCCCACTTTCTGTTTTACAGAAAAATGGCTCAAACCCTCCAACATAGAAACACAGAAACATAGAATTTGATGGCAGATAAGGACCGCGTGGCCCACCCAGTCTGCCCATTTCCCTACCTAATGGATAAGCTGCAGATCCTAGTTAACCAGCAGCCTACTTCTTTCTGCCCCCACCCCTAGAATTGCCTTATGGCTGTCCCATGCATGCTTGAATTCAACCACTGTTTTTGACTCCACAACCTCCTCTGGAAGGCCATTCCATGCATCCACAACCCTCTCTGTGAAAAAATACTTCCTTACATTACCTCTGAGCCGGCCCCCCATCTTCAAATTGTACCCCCTTGTTTTTGCACACCTTTTTTTTGAAAGATGCTACCCTCTTGGACTATTACAAAATCACACATGCCCTCACAATGCAAAGCATCATGGGCTGCATATGCAAATCACCACAGAATGTTATGCTGGTCCAACTTTAAGCAAAATTGCGTGGTGCCGAAAGGCCTCTCACACAGTTTGCAAAGGGTGCTAACAGAAGACATAGACACGTGTTTCGTCCTACCAGGACTCATCAGTATGCCTCGTCTGCTTCCTATTGAGGAGGCTGTGGAGGATCAGGAGGAGCCTGATTTTGTAGAGATGATGGACATCCAAGAGTCTAAGAGACTGTCTGTTCCCCTGCATAAGTCCTTTGGGAAACGGACACAAAAAATTCTTAGGTCTCCTAACTCTCTACCTCCTATTGACAAGAGAATGGACAAGAGGTACATCTTGTCAGGCTCAGATACGGAGTTTCTTTATCAGCAATGCAGCACACTCGCCTCTGAGGCCGGGAGATCAGAGGGCTGTGGGTTCAGTTCCCACATCTGGCACTTGGGTTAATATCCCAGTACTGACACTGTAGTGCAGCATGAGAGGGGTGCTGCACTTCTGAGGTGCAGTCTTTCAGATGAGACGTTAAACCGAGGTCCCATCTGCCTGGATTGGTGGTAGTTCAGGTGGATGTTAAAGGTCCCATGGCACTTATTGAAATGAGTAGGGGAATTTCCCCAGTGTCCTGGCCAAATTTCCCTCATTCACTAAAAAATACCACCAACAGCTTAATCTGGTTCAAGGTCAGTTGGCATTCATCTGTAACCCTCTCCCCCGGGTCGTGCCTGAAAATAGGCAGGATTTGTCTAGTGCACTTACCCAGTCAACAAAAGCTAAATAAATAAAATGTTGGGGTAGTGCAGGCTACTGCCTGTGACAAGGCAAACATCCCCTTGGCTTCACACCCCCCCAGACAAAGACTCCAGGAAGATAGATGCCATGGCAAAGAAGCAGTACAGTACATGGCATCATCTTTGTGACTCAGGCAGGCTAACTATATGGCCGATACAGCCGGGTACCAGAAGTCCAGGTGGGACACTGGACTGGCACTGGCTAAACAGGCTTCCCCCCAGCTAGCCAGAGAGCTGGAGGGGGTGGCTGCTGATGGGATCAAGGCATCAAAGGTGCAATTTCATGCTGCTGTGGACTCCAGTGATGTCATAAAGAGTCATGGCTACATCTGTGGCTCTTCGGAGAATGGCTTGGCTCAGATGTACTAGCCTTTCGCGGGATACCCAGGCCAAGGCCATGGATTTCCCTGTGGTGGATAATTCTGTTTGGGGAGCAGACAGAGAATTACATGAAGAAAATGGACGAGTACAGGAGTGCCCAGGCCAGGAGACACAGGCAACTCCTCAAAGGCAGCAAGCTAGGGGCAGGAGCAAGCCCTTTCACAGGCCTTTCTACCAAGCACAGGCCTCTTCTTCCTCTTTTCAGGGGGGGTTCTTCAGAGGGAGAGGCAGAAGGGGGATGAGCAGGGCTGCATCCACCCCTCAGCCTAAGGCTGCTGCCAAGTAGATACCCTGATGTGTCGGCCTGGGTCGGCTCCCCCATTCCGGTAGGAGGCAGGCTGGTTTTCTTTGTCCAGAACTGGACGTCTGTTACCTCAGACAAGTGGTTCCTGGATGTTGTAAGCCAGGTGCTGGTTCTCAGTTTCAAAAAAACTGAGACACAGATCCTTCCACCTGCAAATACATCAGAAATCCAGCAGAGGTTGTCTCTCTCTACTGGCCTTAAGTGCCATAGAGAGTTCCTACAGGGGCAAAGGTCTGTACTCCAGGTACTTTCTTACCCCAAAAGAGACGGGAGTGGCGATCCATCCTAGATTTAAGATACCTAAACAAGCACCTGCTAAAGCCAAAATTCAAAATGGTGACTCTGTGAACAGTTCTTCCCTCTCTGAGGCCAGGAGTCTGGCTAGCCTCCCTGGACCTCAAGGATGCCTATTTTCCCATTCCCATCAGATGCTCCCACAGAAAGTACCTCGGGTTCGAATTGCCCTCAGACCTTTACCAGTTCAGAGCAATGCTCTTTGGCCTAACCTCAGCTCCAAGGGTGTTGACAAAGTGCCTAGCAGTAGTGGTGGCCTTTTTAAGAAGGAAAAGTATTTTTATCTTTCCATACCTGGATGACTGGTTCCTTGTTGGCCAGTCCCCAGACCAAGTCAAGTCAGATCTGCAGGTCACCCAGCAAGTTCTCACTTCCCTGGGGTTCCTTCTCAGTCTTCTCAAGTCAGTTCTTGAGCCAGTACAGCTCCTCACTTTTATAGGAGCAGAGCTGGACTCACTCAAAACAAGAGCTTTCCTTCCTTTGGAAAGGACACAAGCCATCTCTCAGCTGGCCTCTACCTTCCTCCCTCTGGTTTCTCGACCAGCAAGGCATGTTCTTCAGCTTTTGGGCCACATGGCAGCTTCCACGGCAGTGGTCCAAGGGGCCAGGTTTCAGATGAGGGACATTCAGTTCCATCTGAGGACCTTTTGGTCCCAAAGGAAAGATCCTCTTACCAAGCTAGTTCCTGTTTACTCGGACCTTAATTCAGGCCCTTCAGTGGTGACAGGACCTGGACAATCTGAGGCAAGGTGTTCCATTTGTCACTCAGACTCACTCTGTGGTTCTTACCACAGATGCTTCCCTTTTGGGGTGGGGAGCCCATCTGGGGGCTCTCACAGCACAGGGACTGTGGTCCCCTCAGGAATCCCTTCTTCATATCAACCTCCTAGAGCTCAGGGCACTACTTCTTGCCTTACAAGCCTTCTCTCAGTCAGTACAGAACAAGGTGGTTCAGGTCAGGACGGACAACACTACCACCATGTGGTACATCAATAAGCAGGGAGGCACTCTGTCCACGGCCTTTTGCATGGAGGCCATGAAAATATGGTCCCTGGCTTATTCCCTGCAGCCCTCTCTGGCAGCAGTCCACCTCCCAGGAAAGGACAATGTGATAGCAGATGCATTGATCAGGATTTCCCAGGGCCATCACGAATGGTCTCTGGATCCTTTGGTGTTGAAAGTGATTTTCTCAATGTGGGGCACTCCAGAGATGGATCTCTTTGCAGCCCCAGACAATCACCAACTTCCTCTGTTTTGTTGCAGACCCCCAGTTTTGGGCTAATTCCCTCTGGATGCTCTGATTTTGAACTGGGAAGGGAAATTTCTTTATGCCTTCCCTCTTTTTCCATTTACTGTTCAAGGTTCTAGTCAAGGTAAGGTCACAACCATGCAAAGTGATTCTGATTGCTCCAGACTGGGCCTGGCAGCCTTTGTACCCCCTGTTGCTGTTCCTAGCAGTCCATCTTCCCCTGTCTCTTCCCAGGACTCACAACCTGTTAACCTCCTCTCAGGGGAGGATTTGGTACCCCAGTCTCCAGTCACTCAAACTCAAGGCATGGCTCTTGAAGAGTTAGAATATGCAGACTTGCATCTGTCCCAAGGGGTTCTGGATATTCTCAAAGCTTCTCGAAAGCCTGCCACCAGAAAAAACTGAAAACTCCAAATGGAAAAGGTTCTGTATATGGTCTTCCAAGAAGCATATATCCTCAGATACTGCTGAGTTGTCTACAGTTCTGGATTATATGGTTCACCTTAATGGCCTAGGCCTCAAACCAGCTACTCTCAAAGTTAATTTGTCAACTGTTTCTGCTTTCCTGTCAGTGGGGGAGTCTTCCTCTCTGCCATCTCACCCTGTATTGTGTACATTTTTCAAAGGATTGCTTCATACCAGTCCCTCTTTAGGGATCCTGGTCCTGCCTGGGATTTGAATATTTGCATTGCTCAATTTATGCAGCCCCTTTGAGCCTATGTCCTCAGCAGAGCTCAAGTACTTGACTTGGAAAACTGTGTTTTTGGTTGCTGTTACTTCTGCCAGACATATCAGCGAATTGCAAGCCCTGTCAGTGGAGCCTGACGTCATTTCATTCCATAGAGATAAGGTGGTCCTTGGAACCAATAGAAGGTTCTTACCTAAAGTGGTTTCTGATTTTCACTTAAACCAATCTGTGTCTCTTCCTGATCACACCTCCCCAGGAGAGCGGAGGCTACACAGTTTAGATGTTAAAAGGGCCCTTAGTTACTACATAGAATGTACAAAGGGTCACAGGTTTGACTCTCTCCAGTTGTTCCTCACTTATGGGGAAGTAGGTAAGGGAAAACCTGCCACCAAGAGAACCATTGCCAGGTGGATTGTGTCCTGTATCCAATTCTGCTATGAGAAACTGGGAAAAACTTCACCCTGAGGCTTGAGGGCTCATTCCACTAGAGGTACAGCTGCATCTCTGGATGTGGCCAGGGATATTCCTTTGTTTGAAATTTGCCAAGCAGCCACCTAGAAAACGGTTCATATCTTCACCAAGCATTACTCCCGCGACAAGGACCGTAGCCGGTCCCATCACCATTCCAGATCTTACTTCGAGAGGGCTCTTGCAGTAGGTAATTACATATAGGACTGAAGCTGGCAGGCGTCAGGACCCCACGGGAAAATTTCTAGCTAGCAGTCTCTGGCGGGGGACTGCCCCCATGTCAGGTGGCCGACGTCAGTATAAAAGGGAGGTCCCCACACCCGCCTTCCGGTTCTTTCCTGCTGTCAACTTGTGAAAGTGCCTCGCGGTTAAGTTCCTCTGCTCAGTCTATTGTCGGTGTTGTTTACAGAGTTTTTTCGCTGGGTTTTTGACTTTTTTTCTTAAGAACGCCGTGTATGTCATCCCCGACACCCTCCGATTTGCATAAGAACAAGTCGACTTATACGGATCACAACTACATATGGATCAGTCACTCCCTGTGTCTTCTTCTGCCTAAGACCGGAACACCCTATGGAGAAGTGCCAGCACCGTAACAATTCAACGCCGTCACCTGTAAACGGAGGCAGCAGTCTCTGGAGGCCCACGTTTTAAAGAAGAGAAAGGCCTCCATGGAGAAGGAGCTGAAGAAGCTTAGGCAGGCCTCTACTTTGCCTGAGGGACACCGTAAAAAGGAGAAGCACCGGGACTGGGACTCTACCTCCATGGCTACCGCGACTCTGGCTGGAGTTGCTGTACTTCAAGTAACGTCCCATCGGGGGACCGACCCTCTGCGGCCTTTTTTGAGGTTTCCAAGACGGTGGCGTCCCTCCCGTCAGGCTCGCGCTCAGGCCCCTCTGGTGCCTCCAGGACAAAGGAGGTGACCGCTTCTGGGAAGGCCGCTGTCACATGGCCCTCTGGGTAGAGCGGGTCTGCTAAGCCGGACACCGGGTCCTCCGACGTCCTCTCGGACAGGACTGGTAAGATGCCGGACCCTTTGGAGGGGTGCACTGTCCCTCCAGTGCTCGCCAAGGTCGCTTCCCCTATGCGGCCTTCTGGCACAGGATCCAGTAATTCGGATGCCGGCTCTTCCGACGCCTGCCCGATCCCGCTGGGAAGGCGGACGTTGGCCTGTCCGAACGCACGGTGAAAGAGCCTACGTCGGGCACTATGGACAAGCCCGCCGTCCCAGGCTCACTGCAGCGCTTGCTGCTGCTTACCGAGGTTCCAGCGTCACCTCTGCTAGACCACGGGGATTTTAGTCCTCCATCCCCCAGCGATAGAGGATTTAAGTATGCTGACGTTGGGGCTCCTTCCCGTAGGACTGGACCCCTGACGCCGGACCCTCTGACGCTGGCTCTGACACCAACCTATCAGATGCCGGACGCAGTTCCAATGCCGGGCCCGACGCCTGTGGGGCCACCTGTACCTGGCCCTCCTGCCAGGCCTCTCCCTGGGCCATCTGCTCTGGCGGAGCCCTTGGTTCCCTAGTACCCGACCCCGTCTTATCTGGGGCCGTCCTACCCGGGGCCGTAGTACCAGACGCTGGGCTTCCCGCCGTTGTGTTACGGATATTCGCCCTACGGATACCCTCAGTATCCGTCCCCCCCCCCACAGCCGCTGGTGGATTTGAAGGAGACTCTCGCTGCCTGGTGGGCTGAGGCCAAGGCTCTGTTCACCAGGGAGGTGGAGAGACATCTGCTGGCGCCGGACCCTGCACAGGATTCTCTTCGCCGGAGACTAGAGACTCCTTCCCCCCCACCCGACACCAGAGGTGAACCCTCAGGTGCCAGGGCTGGGGAGGATACACTTCCCCAAGGTTTGCCCAAGAGGTCTGTTCCTCCCCTGCCTCTGGAGGAGTCTTCCTCCTCCTCCTCCTCTTTGGAGATCTCGGGGGTGTGCTCTGATCCTGATGAGCCACGTGCTCCAGGCCAAGGACTTCTCTGAAGTCTCCTCCGGAATATCTTTCCTTTCTGGAGTTACTGAAAAAGATCCTGGAGGTCCACCAGTGGCAATCTCTGTAGCCAGATCCACAGTGGAAGAAGCTCGCTGCTCACTTGGGTCTGCCCAAAACTGCTCCCAACATTGATTCCACCCTGGATCGAGCCTCATGCTGGCCTTGTTTCCACTATTTGGAAACAACTGTCCGCATTAGCCCCCACTTCTGAGCAAGGTGGATTGGCTCTACCAGGCTCCTGAAGGTGTGGATTCCTTGAATACACACCCTAAAGCCGACTTGGTCGTGATTAGCGCCGCTCATGGTCGGTCGGCCAATCCGAAACATCTCGGCTCGTCTCCACCAGACAAGGAATCCCGTCTTCTGGACCAGTACGGGAAGAAGGTGTACACTTCTTCCACATTGGGGATTAGGGCCCTGAATTATGTCGCACATATGGGGGACTACCAGAAGACTATCCTGAGTCAGGGGGAATCCAAATTGGACTCCCCTTCTTGAGTCTCAGACCAAACAGGAAGTGACTGATCTTGTCCGGTCTGCTCGTTCGGCCAGTCGGCACATGCTCCATGCCATGTATGATGCAGTGGACGTAGCAGGTCGAAGCTCTGCTTTCGACGTAGGTCTTCGGCATCATGCCTGGCTCCGGGTGTCAGGATTGGTCCTTGAAGTGCAATCCGCTATTCAGGATGCACCCTTCAGGGGTTCTGTGCTGTTAGGGGAGATGTCAAGGACATCATCACTGACCTGCAAGAGAAGGGCACTGCACTCAAGTCTGTTGACTCTTTGTACAGGCCCCCACAGGGACAGCGTTGCCCTTTTCGCAGACGTTCTCTGCCTAAAGCGAAACCTCAGGGCAAGCGGGCCAACAAACGTCGGGCCCCTCTGGCAGCCAAGCCCCCGGTCCAAAAAGCAGCGGAGCTTCAGCCCTGGTGTTGCCCCACACCTCCTGATTCCTTTCCTCTCCCACAGCTTCTGGATTCCCCAGAGGAACCAGTAGGAGGGGAGGTTCTCCTTCCATCTACCGGGTTGGGAGAGGATTGTATCAGATGCTTGGGAGCTCCAACTGATAGCAGCAGGGCTCTCGATCGAGTTTCTTCAGAAACCACCCAGAAAACCACCCCCCAAGTTGTCTTACTCCCCGGAACATTTTCCTCTGGTCCTAGAATAAATGTCCTCCCTTCTTTCGAAGGCAGCGATAGAGCCTGTCCTGACCCACCTTTGGGGGACGGGTTACTATTCCCATTTCTTCCTAGTTCCAAAGAAAACTGGAGACGTGAGGCCTGTTTTAGACCGCAGCTCCCTGAACATGTTTGTGGAGTACAAGCATTTCAGATGCCCTCCCTGCAGAGCCTTCTGCTGCTCCTTCGGCAGGGACAGTGGCTATGCTCTTTGGATATGCAGGATGCCTACCTGCATGTCCTCATCTGCCCTTCCCACCGCAAATTTTTTTGGTTTTCGTTCCAGGGGGACCACTACCAATTCAAGGCCCTACCATTTGGTCTTTCCTCGGCTCCCCGAGTGTTCACCAAATGTCTTTCAGTGGTTGCGGCCCACCTGTGTACCCAGGGGGTGCAGGTATTCCAGTACCTGGACGACTGGCTCCTGGTGACCCCTTCCAGGGAGGAACTTCTGCCCTCTCTTTTCCTTACCCTGCAGGTTTTCACCAGCTTGGGTATCACCATCAACCAGGCCAAGTCCCATCTAGTCCCTCGCCAAAGACTCCAGTTCATAGGGGCGGTCCTGGACAGGACCATCGGCAAAGCTTTTCTGCCTCCGGACAGGGTGGACACCCTCCAGGCTCATACAAGTCTGTTGTCCAGTCGCAGAAGTGTCAGCGCCAGGTCAGTCCTTCGCCTTCTGTGGCTCATGGTGGCTGCTATTCAGAGAGTCCCTTGTGCTCGGCTCCATATGAGAATCTCTCAGTGGATGCTTCGGTCTCAGTGGAACCAGACATTGAACGACCTAGACCAGGAGGTTCTGGTCTCCGATCCCATGGTCAGGGACTTGCAATGGTGGATGGTGCAAGAGAACCTTTGCCGGGGAGTTCCCTTTTGTTTCGAACCCCCATCCCAAACATTGACAACAGATGCCTTGGGAGAGG
This sequence comes from Neoceratodus forsteri, assembly GCA_016271365.2. NCBI lineage: Eukaryota > Metazoa > Chordata > Ceratodontiformes > Ceratodontidae > Neoceratodus > Neoceratodus forsteri. The sequence goes on from CM057459.1 coordinate 321,178,098, forward strand.
GCTGGGGAGCCCATCTGGGGTCTCACAGGACTCAGGGCTCCTGGTCCAGACTCAAGCAGACTCTGCATATAGATGTGCTCGAGCTAAGGGCTGTTTTGTATACTCTTCAGGCCCTGAACTCTTGTGTTCTGCCCGGCCATCTGACAGTCCAGACGGACAGCATGTGCGTAGTCTGGTACATCAACAAGCAGGAGAAACTCGTTCCTACCCTCTGTGCAGGGAAGCAATGAGAGTTTGGAATTGGGCTGTTAAGCACAACTTTCACCTGACGGCAGTTCATGTGCCGGGAGTCGAAAACACGCTGGCGGATCACCTCAGTCGGTCGTCAGCCAAAGCACACGAATGGGAACTGGATCAAGAGGTAGTAGATGATATCTTCCTGCGCTGGGGAACCCCTCAGGTAGACCTGTTCGCGTCCCCTCGAAATGCAAAACTTCCTATCTTCTGCTCACTCCAGGTCGAGGCATTTTCTGGCGGGATGCTCTGTCTCTCGACTGGAAGGACAGATTCATCTATGCCTTCCCTCCAGTTCCCTTAATTTCGAGGGTCTTACACAAACTCCGTTCAGAAGGAGCCTGGATGATTCTCATCGCTCCATTCTGGCCCAGGCAAGTTTGGTTCTCTCTTCTGCAACAGTTTTCAGAGGAACCTCTTCTTCTTCCACTGTCACAGCATTTGCTGACCCAGGATCGGGGACCCTGGTTCATCCAGGTCTCAAATCCCTTCTTTTGCATGTGTGGCTCCTGCAGACTTGGCCCAAGCCAGGTTCGGGATTTCTCCACTCGTCGCAGATATTCTGGTGGAGGCCAGAAAGCCGTCCACTACGTCCACCAATGCCATGAAGTAGAAATGTTTTTCGATTTGGGCCTCTTTGAAGAACTTCAAGCCTTTCTGTTGTCCTGTCGAGAGTGTCCTGGCCTACATGCGTCATCTCTTTGACCTGGGTCTTAGTCATTCCTCTTTAAAGGTCCACATGGTGGCTGTCTTGCCTACCATGTCTCTTTTGGAGATGGGTCTTTCACGCAGTTGGAAATCTCTTACGACTTTCCTCAGAGGGGTTCTCCATGTAAGACCCCCAAATCCACGTTCCTGCTCCTCCTTGGGATTTGAACTTTGTTCTTGAGAAGCTTACTCTGCCTCCCTTTGAACAGACCGCTTCAGCAGACTTGAAGTTCCTTTCTTGGAAGACTCTCTTCCTAGTGGCCATTACTTCAGCACCTTGAATTTCCGAGCTTCAGGCCTTGATGTGCAAAATTCCTGACTTGATTTTCCACAAAGAACGTGTGGCCCTGCGCACCAACCCTATGTTTCTCCCTAAGGTGGTGTCAGAATCTACAGTGAATCAATCTATTGCGCTACCTGCTTTCTTTACGCAACATTCCAATCAAGGGGAGTACCTCTTGAATACTTTGGATGTTCATAGAATACTGAGATACTACACCACTCGGACTAAGGATCTCAGGAAATCTGATCACCTTTTTGTCTCTGTTGCTCACAATGCTGTTTCCAAACAGTGCCTATCCAAATGGTTGGCTCATTGTATCACTTTCTGTTACAAGTACAAGACGACCTTGCCAGGTCAGGTCAGAGGTCACTCCACCAGAGGAGTTGCTGCCTCTGCAGCTTGTTTCAAGAATGTGTCAGCGGCAGATATCTGCGCAGCTGCAACTTGGACTTCTGTCCATACCTTTACGAAACATTACAATTTGGACATTGCCTCTCGCCGTAGAGCAGGCTTTGAGTTGGCTGTTCTGCAAGGTCTTCCCTTTTAAGACCCTTATAGCTGGAGGTTCTATTGGTTGGTACTTTTCCTCCTCCCGAGTGCTTTTCTTTGTTCCAGACTGCTTGGGATTCAGTCCTATATGTAATTACCTACTGCAAGAGCCCTCTCGAAGTAAGATAGTACAGATCTTTCTTCAAGAAACAGCTCTTGCAGCAGGTTACACCATTAGGACTGAAGCCGGCAGGCACCAGGACCCCACGGAAATTTTCTGTCTAGCAGTATTCAGCGGGAACCACCTCCGACATCGGTCCCACCCCCGCCGACAGGCATAGTACATAAGGAGGCGGTCCCCCAGAATCCCCAGTTCTTTTCCCGCCGTTGACTCCCGGCATCGGCCTCTCGGTCTCTACCTAGCACACGACGACTTGGAACTTCGTTAAGTAGTTTCTACAAAACTAATGTCCTCTCCAACTCCTTCATCTGAGGGGCACCTTTCCAAGTGTGCCTGCGGAAAACAGATCCCCTTCAAGGATCCTCATTCTTCCTACGTGTGGTGCTTAGGCTCAGACCACGAGACCGAGGCCTGCACCTTCTGTCAAGGGTTCAACAGCCGTACCAGGATCCGCCGTCTGAAGGCACTTCAGGCATACCTGTTTAAAAGAGAAACTTAGCAGGATGGACAAAGAACCTTCCTCCAGGGGTGATTCTTCTTCCAAGGCCCATAAACACCGGGAGAAAGCAAGGCCCAGATCCCCGAACCGGGCCTTGGACTCGCAGAGCTCAGGCTCCACCTGATCTGACCGCTCTCCCTCTAGGGCTCGTTCTTAGCCCCTTCAGGTCAAAGTCCGGGCTACAGGCGATTCTTCTACTTTTCAGCCCATCAAGACTTCTAGGCCCTCGGCTTCCTCCACTCCCTCACGGGCCTCTTCCAAGTGTTCCGAACGACACAGGTTTTCCTCATCTGCCCGACGTCGGGACCCTGACTCCAGATCGGTCTCCCAGCCTCCCAGGGGTCCGGATCCACCACCCAGGAAGACAAAAGACCTGATGTCCCTAAAGCAGACGACTGACCCGACGTCGGCCAGGCGTTCGCCGGAACCGAGGACATCGGCCAAGCACCAGATGCCAGTCGGCCGTTTGGACCCGAAGCCATCGGCCAAGTGACAGACGTCTGCTTCACGCTCACCAGAGCCGAAGACCGCCCCCCAGTCACCGGTGGACACTGGTCGCAGGGATTCCACGGAGGAGGACACAACATTGCCTGAAGACCAGGCGGGCGACACAGAGGATGCCAGGCTTCCGAGGAAACCTTCGCCCACCCTGGAGACACGCGCGGACCCGACGCCCGACCCCGGCGACAGACCACCGGCACCAGGCCCGTCGTCTGGCATAAATATACAAGAGGAAAAGGATCTCTTTACTTTCTGGTGGGACACCATCCGAAAAGATGTGGTCCCTGTAAAACCACCTCCTCCTCCTCCTATGCCACCACAGGGGCCAGCAGGATGACCACCAACCCCTAAGGAGCAGATTCCACCTCCCAGGGGTAGATCTAAGGATCGGAGAATGCCTCCCTCAAGATCTCCATCAGGGTCTCCCAGCCCTAAGCGACCCAGACGTCGCCGGTACACTCCGTCAAGGGAGGACTCCAGATCGGACACTTCGGAATTCTCCAGATCTCCCTCTCCACTCAGCGTCCCATCACCTGACCCACATGACCTACCCAGGTCTCCACCGGATGATCCCTCCTTCTCTGAGATCATGAGGCACATCCAGGACAACATGGGATGGGATGCTGAAGACCTCTATCCCGCGAGACAGCGCCTTGCCCATTACCTTCGGCAGAAGGATCTAAAGCCTGTGGTAGTGCCACCCTTGGTGGACACCTTTGCGGACGTCACCAAGGCTGTGTGGAAGCGTCCGCACTCCACTCCCGCTGTGCCGAAGAAAGCTGACCGCCTGTACAAGGCCCCGGAAGAGGACCAGTACTTGGCTCAACAACCTCTGGCTGACTCCCTGGTCATTACGGCCTAGCATGACTGGTCCCAGGGACCGCAGCATGTGGGCACACAGCCACCGGACCAGTAATCCAAACAGCTGGATGCCCTGGGGAGGCGCATGTATGCGGCTGCTACATGCTCCATCAGGTCCCTGAACTACCTATCTCACATAGTACAGTTTCGGAATGCCCTGTGGGAACAGGGCCAGGACTTCGTCGACAGATTACCGGATGGCGATCAGAAGGCGGAGCTCCTAAACCTCCTCCGCACAGGGTCTGATGTGGGAACCCTAGTGCTACAAGCCACATACGATTCTGCGGACTCGTCTGCCAGAGCTGCAGCTTCAGGCATCTATCTCCAGAGACACTCTTGGCTCCGTGTCTCCGGCTTTACCCCAGACGTACAGAAGAACATTCTTGACGTCCCTTACAGTGGCGAAGTACTTTTTGGTGAACTCTCGGAGAAGGTTATCACCAAGCTCCAGGACGCTGGGAAGGAAGTCAGGTCTGTACAGACCATGTACAGATCAAGGCCTGGTTCCTTTCGTAGGAACCAGAGCCGTTTTTCGCAGCCGGCAACAACGGCAGCAGCCATGTTCCGGCCAGTAACAAAGGGGCGCTTTTCAACGCAAAGCCCAGGCTAAGTCATTCCCAGGCAGAGGCCAGCATTACACCAAACCGGCCAAGCCTGCAGGGACCAGTGCTGCCACAGCATGACTTCTTCCCAGCCCCCGCCCCTCCTCTGGATCAATGGTCACAAAAGGTTGGGGGTCGCATCGCTCGCCACTTTTCAGTGTGGCAGTCGATTACCACCGACCGGTGGGTTCTCCAGTTGGTCAAGAAAGGCCACTTATAGAGTTTCTTGACCACCCACTGTTAAGACCTCCCCTGCTTTCCTGTTGTTTGGGTCAGCACGCCCTGCTCATACGGCAGGAGGTGCTCATGCTTCTGGCAAAAGAAGCTATAGAGCATGTATCACGGAACCAGAGAGGTGCAGGTTATTATTCTCACTTCTTCCTGGTTCCCAAGAAGATGGGGGACCTCCGTCCGGTACTGGATTTCAGCGACCTCAACGCTTCGGTCCTGTACAAATGCTTCCGCATGGTGACCCTCCCAGGTCTGATACCCATGCACAAGCAGGGAGTCTTTCTAGCGTCCTTGGACATGCAGGATACTTACCTGCATATACCCATAGCTCAAGTGCACAGGAAGTTTTTGCACTTTGAGTTTCAGGGTCACCATTATCTGTTCCGAGCCCACCCTTTCGGACTGTCATCGGCACCTCTGGTATTCACAGAGTGCATGGCAGTAGTAGCGGCGACTCTGAGGAGACGAGGCCACTACGTTGTTCCCCTACCTGGACAACTGGCTTCTCATGGCGCCCTCTCGGCAGGCCCTGATGTCCGCCATTCATTATACTCTGTCTCTGTTCGTGATGCTGGGCAGCATTATCAATCAAGAGAAGTCACTCCTGGCTCTGTCTCAGATTCTGCAGTTCATAGGCGCAGTTCTGGACACCATCCAGGGGAAAGCTTTTCTACCCCAGGACCGAGCGGAAAACATCAGATCCCTCATCAGGGACATCTTGGCAAAGAAGACTGTCCCAGCCTGACTGGTCCTCTGCCTGCTCGGACACATGGCTGTGGCCATTGCAACAGTCCCGCTAGCCCGTCTCCCCATGCGGTGACCCAGTGGATGTTACGGGCCCAGTGGGACCAAAAGCAAGACCATCTGCAGCTCCCAATTCGGATCATGAAGGCCGTAATCTGGGATTGGCAATGGTGGCTAGATTCGAAGAATTTATCGGGTGGGGGGTCCCCTTCACTGCGCTGTCTCTGATTGTGACACTCTCCACAGACTCCTCAGGGCTTGGATGGGGAGCACACCTTGACAGTGTCTGGTCTCGGGGCCTGTGGACAGCCCAAGAGACTAGTCTCCACATAAATATCCTAGAAATGACAGCAGTTCTTTATGCCCTGTAGGCTTTCCAGTTGGAGATTCCACCGGGTACTCTTCTGTTACAAACGGACAATTCCGCAGTGATGTATTACCTCAACAAATAAGGAGGCACCCATTCCTACCCGCTTTGCAGGGAGGCCATGAGGGTGTGGGATTGGGTTGTACAACACGGCGCAAACCTCATTGCTGTTCATGGACCAGTAGTGGACAGTGTCATCATGAACAGCCTATGAGTCGCTCTCGGGCCAGAGTCCAGAGTGGGAACTACTCCAGGAGGTAGTAGGATCTGTTTCACAGATGGGGTACACCAGAGTTGGACCTTTTCGCGTCCCCATCCAATGCAAAACTACCCAATTTTTGCTCGCCAGATCCGGGGCCTGGTGTTTTCTGGCGAGATGCATTGTCCCTCTCCTGGGCGGCAGACTCCTCCTGCCTTTCCCCTTTCCGTTGATCAGAGGGTTCTTCTGAAACCCGCGAGAGCAAGCGGCGCTGATGCTTATCGCGCAGTTTTGGCTCAGGCAGATTTGGTTCCCTCTACTACATCAGCTGTCCCGGCAACCTCTGGTGCCTCTGCCAATCAGCTCTCACTTGCTGTCTCAGGAGGCGGGCTCCTTGGTCCATCTGGACCTTCGTTCGCTGAACCTGCATGCTTTGCTCCTAGAGACATAGCCATTATGCGATATGGGGTCTCGCAGGAGGTAACCGATGTTCTAGCGGCTGCTGGAAAACCGACCACTCATGCTACTTACGCCATGAAATGGTGCAGATTTTGCCTCTGGGCCCAAGCGCGGGGGTTTTTGCCACTGGATTGTCCAGAAAGGTCAGTCCTGGACTACCTCCTGCCTCTTTTTGACAGGCTTGGCCTACTCCTCGATAAAAGTACACCTTTGTGCCATCCCAACCTATTGCATTCCTATAGGTCAACATCCTGTATCTCAGTTGGACACGGCACGAGCCTTCCTGAGAGGTGTCCTCCACCTTAGACCTCTGATCAAAGATCCTATTCTGCCTTGGGATTTACCCTTTGTCCTGGAGCAGCTTACAATGCCACCTTTTGAACCAGCCGTGGATTGCGAGCTGCATCTCCTTACATGGAAGACGTTGTTTTTAGTTGCCGTTACTTCGGCCAGAAGAATTTTGGAATTTCATGCACTGATGTGCAAAGAACCTTATTTGGTTTTCCACCAGGACAGGGTATCCTTTCGGACCAATCCGAAGTTTCTGCCTAAGGTGGTCTCATCTCTCACTCTTAATCAGGACATCGATCTACCAGTGTACTTCCCTAAATATTCAAATCAAGGAGAGGCCCTGCTGCACACTTCAGATGTGCATAGGTGTCTTCGATACTACCTGACCAGAACCAAGCACCACTGAAAATCTGACCAGCTTTTTGTCTTCTTCGCCCACAAGATGATGGGAGCTCCCGTTTCCAAACAGTCGCTGTCCAGGTGGCTCATATATTGTATCACGTTTTGTTACCAGAAGCGCAACAAACCCTTACCGGGTGCAGTTAAGGGTCATTCCACAAGGGGGGTGGCTACCTCCTTTGCGGCCTTAAAGAACGTGTCCACCTCAGCCATCTGTGCAGCAACGACTTGGAGCACTGTACACACCTTCATCAGGCATTATAGCCTGGATGTTGCATCAAGGCGAAGAGCAGGTTTTGGTCTAGCAGTCCTTCAAGGACTTCTATCCTAGGCTTAGGTTTTTCTCAGGATTTCTACCTTCCCTCCTCCCAGTGGTGTGAGATTTCCACTATTGCTTAGGAATCAGTCCTAATGGTGTAACCTGCTGCAAGAGCGGTTTCTCGAAGTAAGATAGTACAGTTACGTAAGAACTTACTGTAATAGTAGATCTTCGAGAACAGCTCTTGCAGCAGGTACTTTCCCCCCCACCATCCCCGCTGGAGGTAGATATTTTGTTCCAATATCCTTCTCCTAGGAGCAGGTGTTTTCAACACCACTCTGATTGCCATTTGATGACGGATCCTCAGTCTCCTATTCTGATGTCATCCAGCGGCTGGGAGTCTCCGGCGGGAGAAATGGTGATTCTGGGGGACTGCCTCCTTATGTACTATGCCTGACGTCGGGGGTGGGACCGACGTCTGAGGTGGTCCCCGCTGAATACTGCTAGCTAGAAAATTTCTGTGGGGTCCTGGCACCTACTGGCTTCAGTCTTAATGGTGTAACCTGCTGCAAGAGCTGTTCTCGAAGATCTACTGTTACGGTTAGTTCTTACGTGCACAACGCTTTACGTAAGAACTTACCGTAACAGTAGATCTTCGAGAGAGGCTCTGCAGTAAACATCTAATTCCACCTTCCATCCCCCCTTAGCTTTTTCAGCTCCTTTTCCAGGGAGGGAAATATCCATTTCTTTCTCTCTTGTCTCGCCTTTTGGTCTTTGGCGGGATAACTGGAAGGCGGGGGGAGACTCATAGAAACATAGAATTTGACGGCAGATAAGGACCGCTTGGCCCACCCAGTCTGCCCATTTCCCTACCTACTGGATAAGCTGCAGATCCTAGTTAACCAGCAGCCTACTTCTTCCTACCCCTACCCCCTAGAATTGCCTTATGACTGTCCCATGCATGCTTGAATTCCACCACTGATTTTGACTCCACAACCTCCTCCGGAAGGCCGTTCCATGCATCCACAACCCTCTGTGAAAAAATACTTCCTTAAATTACCTCTGAGCCGCCCCCATCCTCAAATTGTGCCCTCTTGTTCTTGCACACCTCTTTTTGAAAGATGCTACCCTCTTGGACTTGTTGATTCCTTGAGGTACTTGAGCGTTTCTGTCATGTTCCCCCCTCTCCCTCCTTTCCTCGAGGCTATACATATTAAGCTCCTTTCGTCTCTCTTCATATGTCTTCCAGTGCAGACCCTGCACCATTTTAGTTGCCCTCCTCTGGACAGCTTCCATCTTGTCTGTCTTTGCAGAGATTGGGTCTCCAGACCTGCACACAGTACTCCAGATGGGGTCTCACCAGCTGTCTGTACAGAGGGATAATAACTTCCTGTTTTCTACTGGTGATGCCTCTCCCTATGCATCCCAGTATTCCCCAGCCCTCCTTGCTGCCCTCTCACATTGCTTGCCCACCTTTAGGTCATCTGATATGACTACCCCCAGGTCCCTTTCCATTTTTTTTGTTGTTAGTATCTCACCCCCCATTGTGTACTCTTCCCCTGGGTTTTTGTTTCCCAGCTCCCCTTTATACTGACGTCGCTTGATGCCTGTCACCTGACGGGGGCGGTCCCCCGCCACAGACTGCTAGCTAGAAATGTTTCTGTATGGTCCTGACGCCTGCCGGCTTCAGTCCTACATGTAATTACCTACTGCAGGAGCCTCTCTAGAAGATCTACTGTTACGGTAAGTTCTTACATAACTGTACTTTCTCCCCACAGGAAGGCCTCTTCCTCCGGCTCTGGCGGGTCAGATCGCTCTGAGCACTCCAGGCACAGGGAAAAATCGAGGCCATTGTTCCCACCAAAACACTGTCTGCCCCAGCGGGAACCCCATCTTCATCTTCCTCCTCTTCTGAGCCTTCCAAACCAAAGGCCACGCAGCTGCGCGTATCCTCTGCTTTGGTGTAGTTGACTAAGGCCTCCTCGGCATAAGCCTCGGCCCTGCTGAAGACTCATCAGGATGCCGGTAAGTCATCGAGCAAGGACCAGGACTCCTAGGACAAGGTTCCTTCTGGGTCCTGTCCTAAGTCGGCCATGTTGGATCCTGCTCTGGTTAACTCATTCAGGCCTAGAGACGTCTGTAGGCGGTGTCTGAAAACATAGCCACTCAGGACAATAACGCCTATAGACGTACTCAACTGACTTTCACTCAGGCCTAGAAACGTCTGGGGAAGTCAGCAGTTTTTACCTAACTAGTAAACAAACTGAATTGCTTAGAATTGAATGCATAGCACTGTTAGAAAGGTAATTTTGCTCTGAACAATTTTGCTGCAGATACTGTGTGTCTATCATGTATACTTTAGGAGTTATTCATATTTGTTTAAGGTATGGTGTGCATGGCTAACATTTGTCTCTCAAGCCTCACCTAAGCACCTTGAATAAATCTGAAAAAAAAAACAGTTGTTTGGTATTTCAGCTACTATAAAATAAAAACTAAATGGATTACAATTGATTGCATAGCACCATTAGAAAGGTTACTTTGTGCTGAACAATTTTGCCACTGATACTTTGTGTCTACCACATATACTTTAGGAGTTATTTGCATTTGTTTAAGGTATAGTGTGCACAGCTGAACTTTGTGTCTCATGTGTCACCTAAGCACCTTGAAAAACATCAGAAAAAAATCAGTTGTTTGGTATTTCAGCTAGTATAAAATAAAAACTAAATTGATTACAACTGATTGCATAGCACCATTGGAAAAGTAACGTTGTGCTGAATAACTTTGCCACTCACACTTTGTGTGTAGCACTTACGGTTCGAGAGGTAGTCACATTTGTTTGTATCATGCTGATTATGGCTTGATTTTGCTTAGAAAGGCCCAGGATGCAGTGCTAAGAGTATACAGGGCACAAGTAGTGGAAGTCTCAAAGAGCTCTTGTGGTGTGAATGAGTTAAGACACCGGCACTGATCAAAGTGCCTGTGTCTGACTGGGCTCCCATTGCACTGATGCCGGTCAAGGTGCCAACACTGGTCCCTAAGGCCTCTACCCCGGAGGGCTGCTCTTCAGGGTCTTCCCCGCGAGTCCTTCTGGCACCCCCCGCTTCTCTAGTTCCCCCTCAGAAGGAGGCAGCGGCGGTCAGATTCACCAAGGAGGAGCTTGGGGAACTATTTTCTTTCTGGTGGAGCCTGAATTCAGGCCCAGGACATGGCATTTCTTCCTCCAGAAAGAGGGGATCACCTGAGAGGTGGCCAGAACGGTCCTTGTAAACCCGCAGGTCCCAACCAGGATCTTCTTCAGACTTCTGGGGCACATGGCGGCGGCCATCCATGTAGTTCCCTTGGCCCGCCTCTACATGAGGGTCCCACAGTGGATGCTCTGGGTGCGGTGGGACCAGAGCACTGATAGTCTAGACCACGAGGTCAGGATCTCTCAGCCAGTCAGGAGGACCCTACATTGTTGGTTGGGCCCTTTGAATTTAAACATAGGGATTCCCTTTTGTTAGGAGCCTCCAAGCTGGTGGCTCACAATGGACGCCTCCGATTTAGGCTGGGGAGCGCATCTCTGGGATCGCTAGACTCAGGGTGTCTGGACCCCAGAAGAGCGCAGTCTCCACATAAATACCCTGGAAATGCGAGCGGTCCTCAACACTCTACGGGCCTTTCAGGACGACCTCGCGCCAGGCTCTCTTCTCGTACGGTCTGACAATACGGCTGTTGTCTTTTACATCAACAAGCAAGGGGGGGGGACCCACTCCTACCCCATGTGCAGGGAGGCGATGAGAGTCTGGTATTGGGCACTGGAGCATCACATTCGGCTATCCGCCGTTCATGTTCCAGGCGTCCAAAACAACTTAGCGGACTGCCTCAGCAGGTCACTGTCCGAGGTGCATGAGTGAGAGCTGCTACAGTCCATAGCGGACCAGCTGTTCGACACATGGGGTCGTCCAGAGCTGGATGTCTCTGCGGCTCCACGCAATGCCAAACTGCTAGTTTTCTACTCGCGAGAGCACGCTCCTGGTGTTTTGTGGCCAGACACATTGTCCCTTTTTTGGGCAGGGAAGTTCCTCTACGCCTTCCCTCACTTCCTTCTCCAGCGAATGTTGCTGAAGGTGCAGGCCGAGGGGGCCCAGATGATTCTGATTGTCCCGTTATGGCCACGGCAGATTTGGTTGCCACTTCTCCAGCGGTTGTCCTCAGAACCTCCAATCCCGCTGCCAATATGCTCGCAACTGCTGTCCCAGGACCAGGGCAGGCTGGTGCATCCAGATCTCGGGTCCTTACTCTTTCATGCTTGGCTCCTTCAGACGTAGCCACATCCAGATATGGGGTTTGTCGGGAGGTGGCGGATGTCTTCGTGTCTGCGAGGAAGCCCTCGACCCACTCCACTTACGCAGTGAAGTGGAAGCAGTTCTGCCTTTGGGCTTCGTCCCACCGACATGACCCCCTTTCCTGCCCGGTGAACTCAGCATTACAATATCTCTTCTCCTTATCAGCAAGGCCCGAGTTATTCGTCCATTAAGGTGCATATGTAGGCCATCTCTGCCTACCATGTCCTGTTTGGAGACAGGTCCCTGGCTCAACTGGACGTGGCCTGCACTTTTTTACGGGACATTCTTCACCTTCGACCTCTCATCAGGGATCCTATCCCTCCCTGGGATCTCCTTTTTGTGCTGGAGAAATTCTCTACTCCCCTTTCAGCCCGCAGCAGAATGCGAGCTGCGTTTCCTTTTCTGGAAGGTTACTTTTTGAGTTGTTATTATGTCGGCTCGAAGAGTTTTTGAGCTACAGGCCCTGATGTGTAAAGAGCCTTATATTATTTTCCACCGGGAAAGCGTTTCCCTCAAAACAAATCCCAAGTTCTTACCTAAAGTGGTCTTGGAATTGACCCTCAACCAGTTGGTTGACATTCCAGTCTATTTTCCTTCTCCTACACACCTTGGATGTCAACAGCGGCACACCGCGATTCGGAGCAATTGTTTGTGGCCTTTGCGCCTCAACTTCTGGGAAATCCGGTGCAAAACAGACCATTTCCCGGTGGCTTGTACACTGTATAGTGTACTGCTGTAACAAGTACAACAAACCTCTGCCGGGCTCGGTCAGAGGTCACTCCACTAGAGGAGTCTCTACCGCCTTCGCTTTCTTGAAAAATGTCTCCCTTCGGGACATTTGTGCGGCTGCCACTTGGAATTCAGTGTACACCTTCGTGTGGCATTACAGTCTGGACGTTGCTTTCAGGCACCTAGCTGTTTTCGGCCTGGCAGTTCTTCAGGTACTCTTATCTTAGCTGCTGACTCCAGTCATATGCTTTACCATCACCGCATCTGTCATCCTACCTCCAGGGGCTAGTCACCTCCATGGTACAGGACTGCTTGGGATTCTGTCCTAATAGTAATAGCCTGCTGCAAGAGCCCCCCCCCCCTCAAAGTAAGATAGTACAGTTAAGTAGAACTTGCCGTAACAGTACATCTTCAAGGAAGAGCTCTTGCAACTAGGTGATGTGTCTTCCCGCCCCAGGAGAACTTTTCAGCACGCCTAGGACGGACTTCGCCTGTTTCTTCGCAGAGTTCTGTTAGCCGGTCTTAATGGGGAACTGAGGTGGGAGCCAGGATCACCCCCTTTGTAGCATGACCGACGTCGGGGCAGAGCAGACGTCAGGGGGTGGTCCCTGCTGGGTACTGCTAACTTAAGTTTTTTTCTGGTGGGTCCTAAGGCCTACGGCTATAGTCCTAATAGTAATAGCCTGCTGCAAGAGCTCCTATCGAAGATCTACTGTTATGGTTAGTTCTTACGTAACTGTACTTTGCTGCTGATAGAGGATTTCAGTCTGCCAGATGTGGACTGGTCGTCATACACTTCATCCTCCATACGAAGCAAAGATTTCCTGTTTGCACTACAAGGAGCAGGTTTACAACAGCTGGTGAATTCCTCCATCAGAGACAAAGCAATACAGGACTTGTTGCTCACAGATGGCACAAAAGTCTCAGATGTGCAAGTAGGGGGTCAGTCTAGAGACCAGTGACCACAGGACAATCCGTGAACAAGGTAGATGATACTAGTCACACTAAAACCAAGGTTCTAGATTTAAGGAGAGCTAACTTTCCTGAAATGAAACGTATAGTCACATCCATGCTAGATGGCAGAAACCTCAGAAGATGTAGAAGACTGTTGGGAGACCTTAAAAATTGCATTATGTATAGCTGCATGCACTAGGCAGATCACCAAATCCAAAAGAAAGAAAAATCCATTTTGGTTCACCGAGGAAGTTGCAATCCAAATCAAGGAAAAAGGGAGGGCTTTTGCAAAACATAACTCTAAAAGTGAATTGGATAGAGAAGAATACAAAAACAAGCTGCTTGAGGCAGGAAAGGCAGTTAGGAGATCCAAAGTGCAGGCGGAGGAGAAAATAGCACAGGGGGTCAAGAAGGGAGACAAATCCTTCAGATATATAAGGGAAAAAGAAAGAGTATGGGAGACTAGTCAGGTTAGCAACAAAGGAAGGCAAGATGGCAAAAACAGACGAAGACGAAGCAGAGTTACTGAATGATTTCTTTTGCTTGGTCTTCACCATAGAAGACAGCGGGAAGGGTCCTACACTAAGTAGGTCAGTACACAACATCATGGGCGCAAACACAAGACTGTTCACAAGGGAAAGGGTCCTAGCAGGGCTGAATAGGCTCAAGGTAGATAAAGCAATGGGGCCAGATGGCATCCACTCTAGGGTGCTGAAGGAGCTTTGGGAAGGACTCGCCATACCACTGGCTGGGCTTTTCAGCAAGTCAATGGAAAGTGGAATAATACCTCAGGACTGGAAAAGGGCAAGAATAGTACATTTTCACAAGAGTGGAAGCAGGGAAGAGGCAGGAAGCTACCGACTAGTCAGTTTGACCTCAGTGATAGGAAAAGTTATTGAGTCATTGCCAAAGGAGAGGATAGTGAAGTACATGGAGGATAGCAGACTTACCCCAGGCGACATGGCTTCACAGCAGGATGCTCTTGTCAAACCAGTATGATAAACATTTTCGACTCTGTCACCAGAGCAGTCTACCAGGGAGGAGCAGTGGACATTGTGTACCTGGTCTTCAGCAAAGCCTTTTACACTGTCCCACACAGAAGGTTCGCGAACAAGTTAGAGCATACAGGAGTCGGTCATAAGATAGTGAACTGGATCACCAACTGGCTGCAAGATGGGACACAGAGTGTGCTTGTCATTAGAGCATTATCAAGGGAAGGCAAAGTGACCAGTGGCGTTCCACAGAGGTCTGTGCTGGGACTTATCCTCCCTAACATATTTATCGGGGATATTGCAAATGACTTGAAGGAGAAGGTTTGCCCGTTTGCAGTTGACGCAAAAACTCTGCATCAGAGTAGACATGCAGGAGGGAGCAAAAGATATGGAAGCATACCTGAAAAAAATCAAGGAATGGTCCAGGGATTGGCATTAATGCCAAGAAGTGCAAGGTTGTGCATATAGGAAAAAAAAATCCAGGGATAAGTATACAGTGGGAGGGCATCAGTTACATAGAAACATAGACGTTGACGGCAGATAAGGACCGCAAGGCCCGACCAGTCTGCCCATTTTTTCCACCTTATAAGTTAGAGGAGACAAAGACAGAAAAAGAACTGAGTAGTCATCACGGCTGACTTAAAGGTTGGAAAACAGCGTGAAAAGGCCGCACAGGGGGAGAGTGACATCCTTGGATACATTGGTATGAGAATTACAAGTAGAAAGAGTGAGGTTATCATTCTTCTACTTTGTGAGGCCACATTTAGCGTACCGTGTTTAGTTTTGGAGGCTCCACCTCCAAAAAGCCATAGACCGCCTGGAGACAGTACAGAGAAGGGTACAAAGTTGGTGCATGGACTGCATTGTGAGCCATGCGAGGCAAGACTCTGAACTAAATCTGCACAGCCTTGAGCAGAGAAGAAACCGAGGGGACATAATCGAAACTTTTAATTATGTTAAGGGAATCAACACAAGCAGGAACACTCTTTCAGCAAAACGGATGTGCGTACGAGGGGGCAAAGCAACCTCAGGAAGTACGTCTTTACAGAAAGGGTCATAGACCCATGAAACAGCCTACCTTAGGAGGTGGTGGAATCCAAGACAGTATGTGAGTTTAAACTCGCATGGGACAGACATTGTGGACACATCAGGGTGCAGTCTAAATAGGGAGGGTGGCAGACTAGATGGATCATGCGGTCCCCATCTGCCGACACAGTTCCTATGTAATATACCTTTAAGGGTGTCTGCGGACCTCTAGGTTGTGCCAGTTTTCTATGCCCTTGGAGGACTGGGTCAGCTGGTCTGGCTTGCCATTCCAGAGGGGAGAAACCAGTGTTTGTTGGAGGGCAGGACTGCTGGTTCAGAGTTGGGAGGCTAACACCTGGCACACTGTGCCAGCTTCCAGTGTACTGAAACTCTTCTCTGTAGAGCCTGGCATTTTGAAAACATACCCATTCATTGTGGTGGTCATTGAACAAGATCCATGAAAAGGGAGTGCCCCACTCCAGCAGGAGAAAAACCTGTCTGAAAAATCCATCTGAAGAGTGTAATAAAGGTTTGTGAGGAAGTTGGTGCTTGGGAGTCTGGGCAAAGGATCTAAGTGATGTTTAGTCTATTATACATGTGAAGTGACTGGTTTGGCACTTGGCAGTGCCATCCCTTCCCAAGAGAGGGACACTGACTGACAAATTACAAATTCCTGTCTGAAATGGTAGCTCTTACTTCGAGAGGGCTCTTGCAGTAGGTAATTACAAATAGGACTGACGCCGACCGGCGGCAGGACCCCATAGAAAAATTTCTAGCTAGCAGTCCCTGGCGAGGACCGCTCCGATCAGGTGACGGCGTCATGCGATGTCAGTATAAAGGGCGATCGGACGCCTGCCTTCCAGTTCTTTCCCGCCGTTAGCTCATGCAGCGCCTCGTGGTAAAGTTCGTGCTTAGCAAAGCCCTGTTCTTTCGTCTGTTTTACTGACGTTTTGAGTATTTTTTCTTCTCATCGTCAGGTCAGCGTTGGTGTATGTCATCCCCTACACCTTCCAAAACCAGTGCGACTTGTACGGCAGCTTGCCACACAAGAATGGCCATTCTCTCTGCCTTTTTTTGTAGGCCCCGACCACCCGATCGACAAGTACCCGTATTGCCTGCACTTCACTTGCGGCTACCAGCGAGGCGACATTCCTGAAGCCCATCTGCTAAAGAAAAGATATCTTCAATGGAAAAGAATTGAAGAAGCTCAGGCAGGCACCGACTTCTCCAGAAGGACATTGTAAAAGCGGGACAAAGAAAGGCACGGGAGAAGGCCTCGCCTGCCGACTCCAGCGAGTCGCGGCCAAATAAATCCTCCGGGGGACCGTCCAATGGCAGCCTCAAGGTTTTGGAGGCGTCCAGCCCGCCCGTCTGGCTCGCGCCGGGCCTTGCGGATGCCTCCGGGCAAGGGCCTCCGCCCTCAGTACGCCCGCAGGCTTACAGCCTACGCGCAAACCCGTCCCATAATCTGGGCGTCGGCTCCTCCGTCCGCCGGAGAAAGGTTGAAAGAGCGCCCGACCCTTAAGGCGGCGCCGCGACCGTCCCCCCTCGGACCGGGCCCTTTCCCTCAAACCGCCTCCGGCAAGGGACCCACGTATTGGGCCGTCTCCTCTGGTTTCGCCGAGAACCAGCCCCTAGCTTCGCCACGTCGGCTTCCCTGTTGTCACGCCCGAGGCGACAGAACTCTGACGATTCTCAACCCTTGTCGTACCCGGTTACCGCAGCCTTCGCTGCCGTCCAAGCCTGAGTCACCCCAGCCTGACCCGAGGGACTTTTCTCCACAGTCCCGGGCTATACGGGGATGTTTCATCCAGTCAGACCCTCCTCTAGGGGAACGGATCCTGGCCGACCCGGCTCAGCACGGTCCGCTGGCGCTGGTTCTGGCCGGCCCCACCAATGCCCGGCGCGGATTTCCCCTTCTGTCGGGCCCAACCCCGGGCCTCTCAATGTTGACCCGTCCATTGAGGCCTCCTTCTGGGCCGTCTGCTTCCAGCAGCTCCTGCGGCGCCCGGGTACCTGCCGTCTTATCCGATGCCGTCATAACCGGTTCCGCAGTATCCAGCGCCACAGTACCCGACGCCGGTTCTGCCGATGCCACAGTACCCAACGCCGCAATACCCGGCACCGGTTTTCCCACAGCCGGGTTTCGGAGACTCTCCTTACGGATACAATCCATATACTTATCCCCCTCCACCGCCCCCTCGGCCGCCGGATGATCTGCAGGAGACTCTGGCTTCCTGGTGGGCTGAGGCCAAGGCTCAACTCACCAAGGAAGTAGAGAGCCGCCTTATGGTGACAGTGCCGGCCCCAGCCCCCGTACGCCTGAGACGGCACACTCCCTCACCGCCTCCGGAGCCTAGAGCCCTTCCCTCTGGATCCCGAGGGGCAGGACACGCGTCCAGGGATCCCCCCAAGGAACCCGTTCCTCCCCCTAGACGTGTCAGGATGTCTTATTCTGCTTCTGATTCTTCTTCTTCTTAGCTCTCTGATTCCTCGGATTCCTCCGACGGATGTTCCAAGAGAGACAACGAGCTTAGCTCTCCGTCCAAGCCCCGGCCGAGAACTCCTCCGAAGTCTCTTCCGGAGGACCCTTCCTTCATGGAGTTGCTCAGGAAGATCCAGGAAGTACATCAGTGGCGTTCTCTGGAACCAGATCCTCAGCGGGTCAAACTCGCCGAACATCTGGACCTGCCCCTTACGGCTCCTACTTTAGTGCCACCCTGGATCGAGCCTCATGCCCTCCCTGTTTCCACTATTTGGAAACAACTGTCTGCTTTATCCCCGCTTCCTAGGAAGTCCAACAGGCTATACCAGGCTCCGGAGGGTGTAGACTTTGTGGATTCTCACCCTTGTGCAGACTCTTTTGTGATTAGCGCCGCTCACGGCCGGTCTGCACATCCCAAACATCTAAGCTCGTCTCCTCCGGATAAGGAATCTAGCCTCCTGGACCAGTGTGGAAGAAAAATATACGCCTCTTCCACACTGGGAATTCGGGCCCTGAATTATGTAGCTTATATGGGGGATTACCAGAAGGCCATCCTTACCCAGGCAGAATCCAAGATTGACTCCTTACCTGACTCCTAAGTCAAGCAGGAGTTAGCTGACTTAGTCCGTTCTGCTCGTTCGGCCAGTCATCACATCCTGCGGATGACATACGATGCAGTGGACACTGCTGGGCGGAGCTCCGTGTTCGCCGTAAGTCTTTGGCGTCACGCCTGGCTCCGCGTGTCAGGTTTGGTCCCGGAGGTGCAGTCAGCAATCCAGGAAGCACCTTTCAGGGGTTCAGTGCTTTTCGGTGGTGATGTCAAGGACACCTCTCTTCAGTCAGATTTCCCTGCTATCAGAACACAGGAAAGTTCCAGCGAGGTCGGTTCTCCGTCTCTTGGGGCTCATGGCGGCCGCCATCCCGACTGCTCCCCGCGCGCGGCTCCACATAAGGGCCTCTCAGTGGACTCTCCGCTCCCAGTGGGATCAACTCGTAGACTACTTAGATCATCTGGTCCTGATCTCCTCGCCGATGACAAGAGACTTGCAATGGTGGATGGTTCGAGAGAACCTGTTTCGGGGGGTCCCCTTCTGTCATCCTCCCCCCTCCCAGACTCTGACCACGGACGCATCAGGCGAAGGTTGAGGAGCCCATCTGGGTCCTCACCGAACCCAGGGTTTATGGTCCAGATTGTAGCTAGCTCTCCACATCAGTGTGCTCGAGCTTCGAGCAGTGCTATATGCTCTCCAAGCCCTTCACCAATACATTCTTCCCAGTCACCTAGCTGTCCAGACGGACAACATGTGCGTGGTGTGGTACCTCAACAAGCAGGGAGGGACTCGATCCTATCCTCTATGCAGGGAAGCAATGAGAGTTTGGGACTGGGCAATGCTTCACAACCTTCACCTCGCGACGATCCATGTTCCAGGAGTCGACAGTACCCTGGCAGACAAGCTAAGCTGCACCTCTGCTCTGCCACACGAGTGGGAGTTGGACCAAAAGGTTCTAGACGACATCTTCCAGCTTTGGGGGACTCCACAGGTAGACCTGTTCTCCTCTTCCCAAAACGCAAACTTCCCACCTTTTGCTCGCTCGCTCCAGAGCGACGCTCTGTCTCTAAACTGGAAGGGCAGATTCATCTATGCTTTTCCCCCCAATTCCTCCGGTCCCTCGTGTATTGCAGGACAGATCAGGAGGACCTGCAAAAAGGGTAGTGTGGTGATTGTGGGGGACTTCAACATGCCAGGAGTGGACTGGAGCACCCCAACAACCAGGAACAGAAGGGAGCAGGTACTGCTGGATGCCTTCCAGGACAGCTTCCTGCTGCAAATGGTCAGTGAACCAACCAGGTTAGAGAATACACCTTGACCTTGTGCTGGCAAATGGGGACTTTGTGAGAGAACTTATAGTGGAGGAACCGCTGTCAGGAGTGACCACCACTCAGTATGGCTCACATTGGATATGGGCAAGGAAGGAGGGAATCTGCACAATAGTGCTGGACTTCAGGAGGGCCGACTTTGGGAGGATGGGGAAGTGGTAAAAGGGCACGTGGCAGAATTCAATCTAGTATGGACACTAACCAGAGGTGGGAGCTCATAAAGCTGGGGATAGTGGAGGCACAAAACCTGCTGCAAAGCCCAGAGCAAGAAGGCTAGGGCTAAGAAACCGATCTGGTTGAGCAAGGAGGTCATGGAAAGGTAAGGAGGAAAAGAGCTGCCTTTAAGTACAAAGAAAACAGGGGAGGACAGGAGGAGTACTTGACAGAATCAAGGAGGTGACAAGGGCAGTAAGGGGAGCCAAAGCATCTACAGAACTCAGGCGGCACAAGGCATTAAGAAGGGGAGAAGGACTTCAAGTACATCAGGGAGAAAGGGAGCTGTAAGGACCACAAGTAAGGATTAGGAAGGAGGGGTTGGGTGGAAGCAGGTGCGATAAGGCGGAAGCACCAAATGAGTATTCTGCTCAGTATTTACTAAAGAGAAGAGGGGGGTGACACCCAAGGTGGGAGAAATGGCAGAAGCAGGGTGGGAAGTGGTGACAGATGGGGAAATCATGGAGAGCAGAGTTCGAGAGGGTTTGAAGGCACTGAGGGTGGACAAGGCGCCAGGCCCAGATGGCATCCACCCCAGGGTACTGAAGGAGCTGGCAGAGGTCCTTGCAGGGACCTTTGGCAGACCTGTTTAATGCCTCACTACATTCGGGTATGTACCTCAGGACTGGAGGATGAGCTCATGTGGTGCCCTCCACAAGAGTGGCCCCAAGGATGAACCGGGAACTACAGACCAGTGAGCCTCTAATGGAGACCATCCTGAAGGAGAGGCTGGTGGCCCTCCTAGAGGCCAAAGGACTACAGGACAGCAAACAGCATGGTTTCATACTGGCAGATCCTGCCAAACCAAACTGGTAGAGTTCTATATGACTGGTAATTAGGCAACTGGACAGGGGCCATGCAGTGGATGTTCTGTATCTGGTCCTCAGTAAGGCATTCGACTCAGTGCCACATGGAAGGCTGGGAAGGAAGATAGTAGGCACAAGGACGGGTGCAAAGCTGGTGAGATGGGTAGGAAACTGGCTGCAGGGAAGGCAACAGAGGGTGGTGGTGGGTGGGAGCTCTCGCACCCAAGGCAGTGACAAGTGGTGTTCCACAGGGCTCGTGTTGGGACCAGTGTTGTTTGGGGGTATTCATTGCAGACATATCATGGGACATCAAGAGCAAGATCAGTCTGTTTGCTGATGATACCAAGGTAGGTGCGGTGGTGGATGACCTAGGGGATGGCAGGGGTTGCAGGATGATCTGGCAAAGCTTGAAACCTGGTCAGACACCTGGCAACTGGGCTTTAATGCCAAAAGTGCAAGGTGCTGCATTTTGGGATGAAGAACCCAAGGAGGAGTTACCAGCTAGGGAGTGCAGCTAGCCCAGACAGAGGAGGAGAAGGATCTGGGTGTGCTCTATTACAGGGTCAATGAACAACTTGGCGTAATGTAGGAAGGCAGCTGCAAAGGCCAACAAAATGCTGGGTTGTATTGCAAAGGGTATATCCTAGGAGGAGGAGGTGATTCTGCCACTGTATAGGTCATTAGTTAGACCACACCTGGAGTACTGCGTGCAGTACTGGCGTCCGTATCTGAAGAGGGACATTAAGTTACTGGAGGGGGTGCAGCGCAGAGCGACAAAGATGATCAAGGGGCTGGGGGACTTATCATACGAGAGGAGATTGAAGGAGTTGAACATGTACTCACTGGAGGAGAGGAGAGGAGAGACGGGGTGACATGATTGAAACCTTTAAATACATGAAAGGAATAAACATGGGTACAGAGGCGCTGTTCAAAGTAAGGGAGGGGAGGGCCACCAGGGGCCATGATATGAGACTGGAGTGAGGAAGGTTCAGGAGGGAGATGAGGAGACACTTTTTTACAGAGAGGGTGGTGGCTGGGTGGAATGCGTTACCTGCTGAAGTGGTATGCAGTAGAACAGTGGACTGCTTAAAATGAGGATGGGACAGGACAAGGGGGAGGGTTAATGAAGGGGAAGGGTGGAAGGGAGGGGCAGCTGCAGAATAAGGGGTACTAGCTGCACATTCGAGCAGACTTGCTAGACCTCTAGGCCTTTATCTGCTGGCAAATTTCGTATGTTCGTATTGCAGAAACTAACAGAAGGAGCGAGAATGATTCTGATTGCTCCTTTCTGGCCCAGGCAAATCTGGTTCTCTCTTCTACAACAATACTCAGAGATTCCTCCTCTTCCTTTATCTCGAGAATTGCTAACCCAGGATCGGGGGACCCTGGTCCATCCGGGCCTCAAGTCCCTACAACTTCATGCATGGCTCCTGCAGACCTAGCCCAGTCTCGCTTTGATGTCTCTCCAAAAGTGGCCGAGATTCTGGTGGAGGCTAGAAAACCCTCCACTAGGTCCACTTATGCCATGAAATGGAAGAGATTTTCTATTTGGGACGCTTCTAGGAACGTGGAGCCTTTCTCCTGTTCAGTGGCCGTTCTGCTTGAATATTTGTCATCTCTTCGACCTGGGTCTCAGTCATTCCTCCTTGAAAGTGCACATGGCCGCTATTTCATCTTACCATGTCCCTTTCGACGATAAAGCCTTTGCCCAATTAGAGGTGTCTTAAGACTTTTCTTAGAGGGGTCCTTCATCTGAGGCCCCCCGTCCGGGCTCCTGCTCCCCCTTGGGACTTGAACTTTGTTCTCGAGAAAACTTACCCTACCTCCCTTCGAACCTGCGGCATCCGCAGATCTGAAGTTTCTTTCGTGGAAGACGCTCTTCTTTTGATTTTTCAAAGAATCTAGGCCGCTTCTCCAAGATTAACCCTAAGTTTCTGCCTAAAGTGGTAGCGGAGTCTACCTTAAATCAGTCTATAGAGTTATCTGCCTTTTTCACACAGTACTCCATAGAAACATAACATAGAATTTGACGGCAGATAAGGACTGCTTGGCCCACCCAGTCTGCCCATTTCCCTACCTACTGGATAAGCTGCAGATCCTAGTTAACCAGCAGCCTACTTCTTCCTACCCCCACCCCCTAGAATTGCCATGCATGCTTGAATTCCACCACTGATTTTGACTCCACAACCTCCTCCGGAAGGCCGTTCCATGCATCCACAACCCTCTCTGTGAAAAAATACTTCCTTAAATTACCTCTGAGCCGCCCCTCTATCTTCAAATTGTGCCCTCTTGTTCTTGCACACCCTTTTTGAAAGATGCTACCCTCTTTACTTTTGTTGATTCCTTGAGGTACTTGACGTTTTCTATCATGTCTCTTCCCCCCTTTCCTCGAGGCTATACATATTAAGCTCCTTTGTCTCTCTTCATATGTCTTCCGTGCAGACCCTGCACCATTTTAGTTGCCCTTCTCTGACAGCTTCCATCCTGTCTATGTCTTTATGAGATTGGGTCTCCAGAACTGCACACAGTACTCCAGATGGGGTCTCACCAGCTGTTTGTACAGAGGGATAACAACTTCCTGTTTTCTGCTGGTGATGCCTCTCCCTATGCATCCCAGTATCCCCCAGCCCTCCTTGCTGCCCTCTCCATTGCTTGCCCACCTTTAGGTCATCTGATATGACTACCCACAGGTCCTTTCCATTTTTGTTGTTAGTATCTCACCCCATTGTGTACTCTTCCCCTGGTTTTTGTTTCCCAGGTGCATTACCTGCACTTCTTAGCATTGAATCTAAGCTGCCATACATTTGACCATTCCTCTAACCTTGCCAAGTCCCTTCTCA
This sequence comes from Neoceratodus forsteri, assembly GCA_016271365.2. Lineage (NCBI taxonomy): Eukaryota > Metazoa > Chordata > Ceratodontiformes > Ceratodontidae > Neoceratodus > Neoceratodus forsteri. The sequence goes on from CM057459.1 coordinate 321,201,657, forward strand.
TCCTTTCCACCCACCCTGTGCATCAACTCTGTTGCAGATCTTTGTGTCATCTGCAAAGAGACATACTTTTCCTTCAGTCCCTCTGCAATGTCGCTATAAAGACATTGAAGAGGACCGGTCTCTAATACTGAATCCTGCGTTACCCCACTAGTAACCCTCCTTTCTTCTGAGTGGACTCCATTTACTATTACTCTCTGTGGCCTATTCTCCAGCCAATTCTTTACCCAGGCTGTCATCTTGGGACCCACTCCCAGGCTGGCTAACTTGTATATTAATCTTTTGTGTGGGACTGTGTCAAATGCCTTGCTAAAGTCTAGGTAGGCCATGTCCACAGCCCTATCCTGATCTACTACTTTGGTCACCCAGTCAAAGAAATCTATCAGATTCGTCTGGCATGACCTTCCCGCTGTGAATCCATGCTGCCTAGGGTCCTGTGCCCCTCTGGTCTCTAGATACTCAACAATTCTTTTCTTCAGAAGTGATTCCATCATTTTCCCTATCACTGAGGTTAAACTAACAGGTCTGTAGTTTCCTGCTTCTGCCTTGGTCCCACTTTTGTGAAGAGGAATCACATCTTCCCTCCTCCAGTCCTCGGGTACCACCCCATCCTCCCATGATTTGTTCAAAAGGGTAGTCAGTGGTGTCACTAGTTCTACCCTTAGTTCTTTTAGAATTGTGGGATGAATCCCATCAGGCCCCATTGCTTTGTCCACCTTCAGTTTTAAGAGTTCTTTCAGAACCCTTTCTTCTGTAAATGGGCTGGTATCAGCTTCTGTATCCAGAGTGTTTCTCCTGTTTGTTTTATGTACCTCCCCCTCTTCATTTGTAAATACTGAGCAAAAATATTTGTTTAGTATGTCTGCCTTTTCTCAGTCTCCCTCTGCCCACCCCTCCCTCCCCTTTATTAGCCTTTCCTATCCTCCCTTGGTCTTCCTTCGCTCCCTGATGTACCTATAAAAGGTTTTATCCCCCTTCTTAACTGAGTTGGCTGTCTTTTCCTCGGTTTGGGCCTTTGCTGTTCTGACTGCCTTCCCAGCCTCCTTTTGCTTTAACTGATACAGTTCTCTGTCCTGCTCTTTCTGCGATTCCTTGTACTTCCTGAATGCTCTCTTTTTCTCTTGAACCTTCATTGCCACTTCCTTTGAGAACCATAGTGGTTTCTTACATCGTTTTGTTTTGTTTATTTGCTTCACACAAGGGCTCGTTACCTCTGTGATGGCAGTTTTTATTATTCCCCATTGTTCTTCCACCCCTCCTTCCTGCCCAGTTGCTAGTGCATTCCTTAGGCACTCACCCATTTTGGCAAAGTCAGCCCTCCTAAAGTCCAGTACTTTTGTCTTTGTATGGCTTGACTATATTGCTGTGTTTATTGTGAACCATACTGTTCGATGGTCGCTAGTTCCCAGATGGCTACCCAATTCTACATCTGTGATCCTCTCTCCATCTCCATTTGAGAGAATCAAATCTAATATTGCTCCCTCTCGAGTGCCCTCACGAAACAGTCAGCTAAAAGCTCTCACCCACCGCTGCGATGAGTGCCTTCCTGTCAGCAAGATACCCTACACAACAATTTGACAGAGAAAATACCCTGCTAATCAAACAGAGAAAAATCCAGACATCCAGGTCAGACACAGGTAAACCTTTCCAGCCCCAAAACAGCCTGGTGGTTTGTTAGCTACAAAGGATAATCAAATATGCAGTTATTTCAGCCCTTCTGAAGATGCTGACAAGATAAGCAGTTTTGAAAACCCCCTTCCTGAATTAAAAACTAAAATAATTAAACACAAAGCAATACCCCTGTAAAAGTGAGGAAAACTTCTCTCAGATGTAAGCAAGAGAGAGAGATTAGGTACAGATATCTAGTCCAATATAGTACATCCCACGCAGTTTCTCAGTTGTTTCAAAGCACACCCAGTACACAACTTGGAAGAAGATGGACTTCCAAGGAGAATATTTACTCCATACCATGGATGATCACCGGATTCTGAGATACTACACCGATAGGACAAAGGATCTCAGAAAAATAGATCAGTTGTTCGTCTCATTTGCTCACAAAAGGGAAGGCAATGCTGTTTCCTAGCAATGCCTGTCAAAGTGGTTGGCTCATTGCATCACTTTCTGTTATGACAAGTACAAGAAGACCCTTCTGGGTCAAGTCAGAGGTCACTCCACGCGTGGAGTAGCGGCCTCTGCAGCTTGTTTCAAGAATGTGTCTGCGGCAGACACATGCGCTGCCGCCAGCTGGACTTCCGTCCATACCTTTACGAAACATTACAGTTTGGACATTGCCTCTCGCCGTAGAGCAGGCTTCGGGCTAGTTGTTTTGCAGGGCCTCCTTTCTTGAGACCCGCAAGGCTATTACTATTTTCAGGGGTAGTTTCCTCCTCTCGGTGCCTTTTATTTGTTCCAGACTGCTTGGGATTCAGTCCTATATGTAATTACCTACTGCAAGAGCCCTCTCGAAGTAAGATAGTACAGTTACGTAAGAACTTACCGTAACAGTAGATCTTCGAGAGAGGCTCTTGCAGTAGGTAATACCTTCCCGCCCTCCATCCCCCTAGGCTTTTTCAGCTCCTTTTCCATTGAAGGAAATATCTGCTTCTCTCTCGTCCGGGCCTTCCGGGCCTGTGGGGAAGAACTGGAAGGTAGTCGGGACCTCCTTTATACTGGCGTGGCATGGCGCCGGTCACTGATTTAGGGGCGGTCCCTGCCAGGGACTGCTAGCTAGAAATTTTTCCATGGAGTCCTGCCGCCAGTCGGCGTCAGTCCTGTATGTAATTACCTACTGCAAGAGCCTCTCTCGAAGATCTACTGTTACGATAAGTTCTTACGTAACTGTACTTTTTTCCTCTGCGTGTGTCCTGAGGGCTGGTGTGCCCCTTTAACAATGTCTGCGTAGTGCCCGTTGGCATCATATGCCATGTCCATGTGGGCATGGTGCCTTTGCTCAAGTGAAGGAGAAAATCTAATGAATTGTCAAAGGACAGACTCTGGGGGAGGACAGAGTGTGTTCCCGAAATCCCTCACAGGATTGTTTTAGTGCTGCAAAGTGCCATCTCTTGAGACTGTGAAGTTGCCAAATGGCCAGTAAATTTAAACAAAATGGGTTAGGAGATGCCCGTGGAGTCCCCATCCATGCTGCACAGGGTGGGGGGGCTTCGTGAGTACTGGGCCATCTAAGTGTCAATAAGGTATCCTACGAGGGTTGAATCCAACCCAGAAGTGCAAGAGATTATCACCATGTGGTGATGACCAGTAGACTGTGTCAGCTGAGACAAAATTAATCTCTTTATGTGAGCTCAGATGAAGGGATGCAGGATCCTATTTTGTTTTACTACCCCCTGTCTGGACATTCATTGTGTTTATGCATCCAGAGTTTGCTAACCCCTTTACTCTGCAGCTTCGTTAGTCCTGCTGTGTGTCAGTGGAGCCTCAGAGGTTGCCTTAGGTCTCGGGAGGTCAGGTAAGTGGTTTCTTGTTTCGACCATTCCACTATATCTCTAGACTGGGGGGGGGGGGTTGATCAAAGTATTGCAGGCAGTGGTAAACAAATGAGTGCGCTTTTAGTTACCCCTTTTGGGTCATATATGGATAATAGCCTCCCCTAGTGAAGATGGTTACTGCTTTTAGAAACACATAGGTACTAATTCCTATCAATTTGGAGCAATACAGAAAGGAGAAATTCCATCATGTCAGATTGAAGCCTTTTCTGTTAGCTCCAGTGTTATCAGTGGGGCCTCTCCTTGGAGCCTCTGGCTCTTCCTGGAGAGCATAATCTAGTATATTTACGTAAATGTTCTCATGCAAGATAATTACTGCATCTTTGCTGGTTTTGGAGTTCATATGTGATCCATGGACATCGCAGAATAAATCTACTATTTGGCATTCCAGGCCATCCAATTAATTTGTTACAGTTTCTAAACTTGTGGAGTTGGCAGACCTGTCCGGGTTAGCACCCACTTGTTGCAGTTATGTTCCATGTTGTTCCTGTCCTTACTTATGTTTCAGTGCTAATAACAGTTTGGCAGCAAGACTTATGAAAGACCAGAAGAGTGCACAGTTGTTGCTCCCTGACAGACCCCTAGGTATGCTGAAAGGGTTGAGTGACTTGATTGCCTAAGACATTTCCCAGAATAAGGTAAGCTTGGTAGAGTAGGTAAAGTTTTTGACTGAGGAGAGTCACTTTGGGGCATGAATGTTGGTAGTTACGTCTGCGTTGACGGTAGTAAACTGAATAACTGCTGTGTCCAAAATCTTCATGTTCCCAAGGTTCTTTGCTGTTCACAGCCGTGGACTGTACCACTACCCCAGTGGGGAAGCACGTTACCCATATGTATTCATTCCCCATTGACTATGCTGGCGCTAGCAGAAAAGGAAAGTACGATAAGTATGAGGGAATGTCTCCTTTTCTTTAACTACATTTCAGATAACATTTTATTATTTATTTCAAAAGTTTCACCAGGAAAAACATACTGAGCTGGTAACAGCTTGTTTCCAGGTGCATCTTGGGGGTAGGGGAGGGACATGAAGAGAAATGAGCACTGAATTACATAGCAGTTAAAAACATAATGACCATTGCATATGCATCAAATAACAAGCAGTATCTAGGCATTAAAAAAAATTATGTACATTGGCGTTAGATAGATATAGCAGGATGCATCTTGAAGACAAACGAGATGATGCAGCTTAAATGCACAGTGCAGAAATGCAGGCAGATGGTGGCTAAGCTAACCAGTAAATATTAGAAGAGTCTGTTTGGAGGTGGGGGAATGGAGGTTGGCAGCAGGAGCTAGGGTGAGGAGTTAGAGTAGAGAGGGTAGGAGATGAGGTGAGGGAGTGGAAAGAGGGGAAGAGAGGTACAGAGGGGGTTCGGGCAGTTGCAGGGTTGAGAAGAGAATTTGAGGAGAAGAGAGGAGAGCTTAGGGAAGAGGCAGAGTGGATGGTGAGGGAGAGAGAATTCCATAGTTTGGAGAAGCGGTAGGATAAGGCAGCATTACCAGCTGAGGATGTCCTAGTAGGGGAGTATAAGGAAGTGGAAACCAGAGTCACAAAGATTGTAGTGGGAAGGGGGGGGGTAGAGAGGAGTGAGTTGAGGTAAGGGAGAGAGAGCTCTGCCAGAATTTTGTGAAAAAGGAATAATGAGAGAGACTCCTTGCTTCAAGGGAGGTATAAAGCAAAGCGACAGAGGGAGTGGAAGAGGGAATCCCGTTTGGACAGGGTGGACTTAGGAGCAGTGCTGTAGGCAGTGTCCCTGTAGTCAGAAATGGGGAGAATCATTTGCTGGACAGTGGCTCTATGAGCCGGCAGGGGGATGAAACAGCGGTTCCTGTATAATGCACCTAGTTTAGGGTGGGTTTTTTTTTTTTTTTGTGTGGATGGCATCCACATTTTTGGAAATGTCGAGGTGTCGATCGAGGAAGTAAGCTGTTGGTTAACTAGGATCTGTAGCTTATCTGTTAGGTAGGAAAATGGGCAGACTAGGTGGGCCAGGCGGTTCTTGTTTGCCGTCACATTCTATGTTTCTATGAGCCATACCCCAAAGTACTTAATGGTGAAAATATCGATTGTAGTACCATCTAGGGTGTTTGGGGGGGGGGGGGGTCAGTGAGCCTTGAGAGCTTCTGCCTAGTGCCAAAGGTTATGGAGATTGTTTTTTCACAGTAAGGGACTGTGGGACAATTGATTTGAACGGAACCAGTGCTGGCCATTGTCGAAGTCCTGCTGGAGCTTGACAGTCAGATCTGGGGGGAGGAACCGAAGGTGTAAAGAATTGTATCTTTTGCATACATATGGATGGACACAGAGATGCATACAGCATTGAGGTTGTTCAGGAAAACTAAAGAGAGTATTGGGCCATGGACAGAATCTTGGGAGTGGGGGGTGGGGCACCAGTGGTGATACGGAATGGAGGAGATAAGGAATCACTAGTTCTAATCGGTTGAGTCCTACTACCAAGGTAGGAGCGGAACCAGTTAGCAGATTTGTAAAGTCCCGCTGCTGTAAGTTTGTCAAGGAGAAGGGAGTGGGCGATCATGTTGAAGGCTTTGGCCAGGTTGACAGAGATGGCGGTAAGGCCCTGATTCATGCCTGAGAGAATGGAGTTAGTAAGCCGTAGGAGGGAGGAGGAAGTGGAATGGGATTTATGGAAACCAGACTGGAAAAGGGGTGAAGGAAGGTGAATCAAGGAAGGGGGAGAGTTGAGAAAGAATTGGGTGCTCTTGAAGTTCAGCAAGGGTGGGGAGCTGGGAAATAGGGTGGTAATTGCCAGGACTGGATGGGTTGTCACCTTTAGGAAGGGGTACAACAGTAGCATTTTTCTATGCATCTGGGACAGAGGCAAGGGAGAAGGAGAGGTTTAGAGGGGAGGAGAGTGGAAGAGCAGTAGCTGGGACAGAGAGAGTATTTTCGGGTTGAGACCATTAGGACTCCTGCCCTTGAGAGGGTTTAGGGCTCGGAGGGGCTTGAGAGTGACAGCAGGAGAGACAGAGAAAGGGGGAGTCTGGGCGGGACAGCAGGGGGAAGGGGAGAGGCGGAGGGAATTGAGAGAAGGGAGGGAGGCACAGGTGGTGATGAAAGTGTTGAACTCAGAGACAGCAGAGAGGGGGTCAGAAATGGTGACACCACTTATCTTGAGGACTGGGGCGGAGGTGAAAAGGCAGCATGGATGACCTTCAAGAACTTAGAGAGGTGGTTAACCCCTCTGGAACGTGGAGACGAAGTACTCCGCCTTGGCAAGCCTAATGGCTTTGGTGCAGCCATTGCGATGGGCATGGTACTTGAGTAAATCAGCTGGGGAGCCAGAGGACTTGTGGGCCTTCCAGGTAAGATCTTGAGCACAGTGGAAGCCCACACTTTGGCAGAGATCCAGGGGAGGTGAGAACCACTGACTTTGGCTTTTCTGAGAGGAATGTGCTGGTCCCAGATAGACTGGAATTTGGACTTAAAATAATGGAGGGCAGAATCAGTGGAGTTGGCAGAGGAGAGAGGTGACCAGTCAGTAGCTGTCAAGTCCACATAGAGGGAGGAATGAAATCCAGTGATCGGAAGGACCGGGTCTGGAGGAGCTTGGGAGGAGCCTTGGGGTAGTGTAGTTTACGAAACAGTAGACCGTATAGTGGTCACTGAGGGCGTCCGGTAGGGTGCCGGCATCAATAATCCTGTGGGGATGGGAGGCAAGAACCCAGTACAGCAGGGTGTGGTTGAGGGATTTATGTTTGTGGAGGGTAGGGTCAGTTATCAGTTGAGAAAGATTAAGGGACTTAACTTTTTGGCAGAATTTGGAATGAGACGGGGAGAGCCAATTTAAATTGAAGTCCCCAAGGATGAGTAATTCACCGGTCAAGGCATGGGTAGAAATAGTAGTGCGGAGGTCAGTGATGGGAGAGGGGCCTGGGTAGCAGTAGATGCCAGACACGAAGATGGGAATAAAGAAGGGGGAAGGAGAGTTTGAGGAGTAAAAGTTTGTAGGCAGATGGGGAAGAGATAAGGGAGTATAGAGGTGAACTGGATGTCAGAGGATAGGTAAATGGCAACACCGCCACCCTTACTGGCATGATCCTGGCGGGTAATTTATTTTATCTTATTTATTTATGTCTTTGATTACTGGGCAAGTGCATTGATCCAGATGACCATTTTAAGGCACAACCTGTGCCACTAAGATGGCACAAAAAGAATGCAATACAATTTACATAAAACACACAACACAGTTACTAGTACAATGTAGAGCATCAATCACACACACCAGATGGGAGTGGGTACAATAAAGGGAGATACGGTACAATAACCCAATTCAAATGCAGTAGTGTTCAAGTAACAGCATACAGTTGAGCATGGATACAACAGTGCATACAGTAAATTAAGTTGTTAGGTGTTTGTATACAGATTGACCAAGGAGACAAAATGCGTATGGGAAAGAGTGCAAATCGGTCACTGAGGATTAGCGTGAGAGTAATACCAGAGGCAGACACACAAGAGTGGGCTCACTGCAACTGCAAGTTGGAGGAGGAGTAGAGGGTGAGCAGAAAAGAGTATGCACCCCAGGCAGAGGGGTTTATAGCATGGGAGGGTAGAGGGGAGACGAGGTAAACATGGTGGGGAGGTGGCAAGAGATCACCCTGGTGAGCAAGAGCATTTAGCCTCAGAGAATAACAAGGCTTTGTGATGGGATTTGAAGATGTGGTGGATGTTCGATGACCGGAGGGATGTGGGGATCCTGTTCCACAGTGAGGGGGCAGCGACAGAGAGGGCTTTGCTTCCCATAGTGGTGGAGACTCTAGGGACCCCGGGGGGGGGGGAGAGACGGATGATTCATGGAGACACCTGGGCACAGTCCTGGCCTTGAGGGATGAGTACGGGGACACTTCTCCTCAGAGTACTGTCGATAATACAGCCGAGAGCATAGTCCAAGTGGCCTTGGAGTGGAGGCCACCCTAGTGATTGGTAGAGGTCACAGTGATGAGTTGAGTAAGGAGGAGTGCGAAATGGCAGACGCTGTTGTAGATGGACGTAAGTCTTGCACGCAGGGCGGTAGACACATGTGAGTAGATGGGGGAGCAGTAGTCGATGGGGAGCAGGTTACCTTGGACGATGGCTAGGCAGGCCTCAGAGGTGAGGTAATGTTTTAGTCGCTAGGCGGACCCGAGTTTTTGGTTTACTCTACGTACAATGAGGTTGATGTGCTTCTTGTAGGAGAGGGTGGGGTCAAATGCAACCCCCCAAGTATTTATTTAGTTTACCGGGTAAGTGCACTGGTCATCATGATGACTATTTTCAGGCACGGCCAGGGAGAGTACAGAACGTATGGAACAAGTACAATTCAAGAAGGTAAGGAACAAACAATACACTTTTCAAGGTAGAGAGCAATGTACATAGATGCAAGACAGTGAGGGAGTAAAACGTAACAAAAGGAGAGGGCAGCAATAACAATTCCTAGTAGAGAAACAATTTTACAAATAGTAAAAATATAAGGAACTGGAGCATAACAGACAAAAGTAAACAAGCAAAACAGGTAGCAAATATTGTAGGGCTAAAACATAAGATAATACAAGCAAAATACATTATTGGGAGAAACACAGCTGCCAGAACTAACTCTGCAATAAAATTGAAAGATAAAGGAAGAGGAGGAGGTGGGCAGGTGGTAGAACAGTAAGGTAGCATAGGGAGGAGAAGGTAAGGAAGGTGGAGTAGCAATATAGTGAAATGGAGTAAGAGAGGATATATACAGGAGGAGAGGTGAAAAAGGAACATTCTGCAGAGCAGGGCTGTTGGGTGAAAGCACTGAGAGGGAGGAATTGGATTTCAGTATGTCGACCAGGTATGGTTTAGACCCAGAAGCATAGCTTTGGTTTTCTTTTCATTGACCAGGAGCATATTTGTCAGGAACCAGTTGTAGGCTGAGCCAAAGTTTTGGGTAAGTATGGAGGATGTTGGGTAGGGACTTGTCGCTGTGAAAGAGGACAAGATCGTCCACGTACAGTAGAGATTTGCAGTTGAGGTGGGGAGGGAGTTGATAAAGATGGAAAATAGTAGGAGGCCCAGAATGGAGCCCATGGGGATGCCTGTGGAGACAGACAAAAGCAGGGGAAATGGCAGAACTGATGCACACCAATTGGGAGCGGCCCGAGAGATGGCGCCGAAACCATGAGGAGGTTTCATTGGAGCAGCCAAGCTGGTGAAGTTTGTGTGGTGTGTAATGGAGTATCCAGGTATGATGCGACTCAAGGTATCGGGAATCTTGGGGGCGGGGACTGAGATTCTGAGGCACTAGCACGGGCCCAGGTGAAGGTTAACCATGAGCGGTTGTAGCAGGTCCACATTCGGGAGGAGGGTTCTGACATTGAGGTGTGCCACTGTGAACTCTTTGAGGAGGCAGGTGGGAGAGGAGTGAGCAGGGCCAGGATTGGGCTCAGTGTCTCCTGCAACCGATAGCAGCGAGATAAGGAGCTTAACTGGGACGGAGGGGCATCTGTGTGGCATTTGGGAGGGAGAGTAGGGGTGTGGGGGGGGGTTGGTGTGAAGCCGGGAACTAAGAGATTCAATATGGAGGCATGAGGAAGGGAGGAATGAGGAACCAGGGAGCTGGGGGAATGGAGGAGAGAGGGACGGCAGGAGGAAGGGAGGGTTGGAGGACAAGGGAAGTTGGTAGAAGTAGGGAGGGGATTGAGCTTACGTAATGGAGGGTGTGTGGTGTGCACTACAGGAGGAGCAGCGATGGCTCAAGATGAGAGAGAAGATTTAGCTGGGAAAAGAGGGGAACACGGAGAAGAGGAGTAGGTTAAGCTGAGAGAGAAGCAGAAGGATGCAATTGCAGAAGTAAGGAGGAGCAGTTGGCGGGAGAGAGCCAGTCAGACAATGAATGGGAGACAGAAGATGAACTGTACAGTGAAACAGGGAAGTGGGGACCTTATAGGAGGCATTTGAAAAGGTGAAGGAGAGCCTGCAGAGATAAAAGGATAGGGGGCCCTGGGGAGGGAGTATTGGCACTGGAATGGAGAGTTGAGATCAGAAGAGAGGCATAAGGATAAGGAGCGGGAGCAGCATGTAGATGCAAAGTTAGTGGATGCTAAATAGTATGTCTAGACCATAAAAGTGGGCCGTAGCTGAAATACATCTGAATAAAAAAGGTTCAAGAACTTTAGAATGCATCTTGTTTAATACAATAAACAGTTTGACAACAAAAAACTAAATCTTAGGGGGCAAAGGGAGACTTTAATTATAAATCCAACTAATACCAGTAATGCAAACAAAAAATAAAAATAATCTTAACAAAGAAAGATAGTCTGAAATTCTTGCTTTCAAATGCAAGACGTCTTCCTGCAACAAAATTTGATGAACTAGAAATTTTGTTACATAGGTATAGTATAGACATAGCTGCAATTACGGAAACATGGTGGAGTGACAAATCCAATTGGAATATTAACATTAATGGGTATAACACTGTATAATGTCTGGCACTTGTTCTTAACAGTTTTTATATTATTGTATGTTTGTTATGTTTGTATTTAATCTTTTTGGAATGCGCCTTGGTTTTGGAAAGGCATAATATAAATAAAGATTATTATTATTATTATTATTCAAAAACAGAGAGACCGAAAAGGGTGGTGGCATAGCATTTTTTATAAAAAATAACAAAATATGAGACTATTACAAATGAGGATGAGAGTTTTATTGAAATCCAGTGGATTGAAATAATAAGAGATGGACAAAAAAAATTATTAGTGGGACTTTGTTATAGACCTCCTAACATTGATCCAATACATCATCAAGCAATGCTAAATAGTATAGAAAAAGAGCTGAATCAATCAGATACTATATTGTTAGGGGACTTTAATGTTCCAGGTATAAACTGGAAAAATGGTACTACTAGTAATAAAATGGAAACCACTTTTATTGATTTATTGGATTCATATGGTATGTCTCAATAAGTACACCAACAAGAAAAAATAACATCATAGACCTATTAATAACAGATATCCCGGAGAATATTTCTAATATAAAAACCCTAGATCCACTATTAAACAGTGATCACTGCATTATTACATTTAGTATTAAGCTGACACTAGAGCATAATTGTGGAAAAACTATCTTTAAAAATTATGGTAAGGCAAATTTTGCTCAGATTAATAAAGAGCTAATGTCATGGGAGTGGGAACTCAGAGGAACTATGGCAGTTGTTAAAAAATAGAATAATCAAATTAGAACAAAAATGTGTTCCAAATAAAATAGGATATAATAACAAGGGAAAACTACCATTATGGGTGAGCCCAAACACACTCTATTTGATAAAATAAAAAAGAAGAGCATATAGAGCCATAAGAAGATGTAATAATGATTATAACAGTATTAAGTATAGAGCAACACTAATTAAATGTAAAAATGCAGTAAAAAAGGCTAAAAAACTATTGGAATTTAAGTTGGCAAATATTAAGGATGGGGGAAAAGGTTTTTACTCGTATGTAAATAATAAAAAACAAACTACCAGAGTTATTAGGACTCTGGTTATAGGAGATAATACAAACACCACAGGAAATGGCTAAAGAATTTAACAACCTTTTTTGTTCTACTTTTAACCCAATAACAAACATTGAACAAAACACTAGTAAGGAAAATACTAAAAATACATCGGGGCAAGATATATTTGAAATAAGTAGACTGGAGATAAAACAAAAATTGGAAGCAATTAACATAAACAAATCTCCCAGATCTGATAATTTACATCCTCAATTATTGAAAGAAATATCTACCTGGTTGATAGAACCATTATACAAACTGTTCAGTACGACTTTAAAAACTGGAATAGTTCCAAGTGATTGGAAGACTGCAGTAATAACACCGGTATTTAAAAAAGGCAATAAAGGGGAATTATCCAACTACAGACCTATCAGTCTGACTAGTATCCTGGGTAAATTGTTTTGAGGGAATTCTCAAGACTAGATTAGAAGAAGATATAGCCTCCAAACATCTCGTAGATAGGAGCCAGCATGGATTTACCAGTAAAAGATCTTGCCTAACTAGCAATCTGTTTTTTTATGAAATAGTAAGTAGCTTGCTTTACCAAAGAGAACTAGTGCATATTGTTTATCTAGACTTATGCAAGGCATTTGACAAGGTGCTGCACAGAACCTTGTTGAATAAGATGACAACGCTTGGGATGCATCTGGTTTTGGTTAAATGGGTCCATGACTGGTTAAGTAAACGTACACAGGTAGTACGGATAAGAGGTTATACTTAGACCATAGATACTGTTACCAGCGGGGTGCCACAGGGATCAGTTTTGAGATCCATACTATTAAATATTTTTGTTTCAGATATGACCTCAAACTTAGAGAATCTGGCTATTAAATTTGCAGATACTAAAATTGTAGCCAGGGTGAGAATACCTCATGACATAGTGGAATTATCCAAAGATCTCCTTAAACTTGAAACCTGGGCAAATAAAAACGATATGATTTTCAATGCTAAAAAATGTGTAATTATGCATTTAGGAGATAATCCCAATGTTGATTTTGTGTTAAATAATACTAAATTAATATCTGTAAATGAAGAAAAAGATCTGGGAATAATCAATAATAATTTTACTTTTACATCACATATGAACAATATTAGGAAACAAGCCAATAAAATAGTTGGATGCATAAAAAGATCTTTTGTGTCCAAAAGTAAAAAGTGTATCATTCCATTATATAGAGCCTATATGCGTCCCCATCTCGATTATTGTTCCCCCTTATGGAGTCCCTATCTTAGGTGAGACATAGATGCAGTGGAGGGGGTGCAGAGAAGAAGCAGCAGGATGATAGATGGGTTACAGCGTAAATGTTATGAGGAACGGATTGCAGATCTGGATTGATATACCTTGGAAATGAGGAGGACAAGGGGAGATATACTATTGATGTTCAAAATAGTTAATGACGAGGATCTTATGGCACAGCTGGGAATGACCTTCAACATAAAGAGAACGGAATCATAGAAGTCATAAATTTCAATTAACTCTAACAAATCCCAAATTAGATCGAAGATGATATATTTTTTTTTACCCAAAGAATTATACCAATCTGGAATGGACTACCAAAAACGTTATTTAATTCAATAAATATAGAAACCTTTAAAATTAACCTTGACAAATTCTTACTAAATAAGGTATAAACAAGTTCCAGGATCTGGAGGTGCACTTACATGGGCTACGGCCTCCTGTGCATCTGTTACTCTTAGTATGTATGTAGGCTTATCCTAGATGGAAAGTTTGGCTTTAGTCCGTGAATACTGGTAGAATTCAAGAGTCCAGAGCAGTGGAGCCAGGCTTTATGCTGAAATAGCAGACATGCAGCAAAGGTATGATTAGGAAACAAACGAGTTTCAAGTTAAGCAACCAAAGGAAGGAGTATACTAGCTAAAGCAGTAGCAGTAACATACAATTCAAGTAGGGAGCAACATCTCCTTTCAACAGCAAATCTCCTTTCTTTCTTTTTTAAATGCTTACCTGAGCCTCCATGAGTCTGTTGGGTCAAGACTGCGAGCCTTATTTCTTACATTTACCATGTATCAAGCGTGTTTATGTTCCCCGCACTGTATGTTACCTTAACTTTGTACTGTTCAATATATGTGACGTGGAACCTTTGTAAATGAGTCTCTGACTCAAAGGTACTTTCCGATCTCTGAAATAAATAAATAAACATATGAAACTAAACTGTGGCAGTTAGGATAATGTAGCTTTCAGACTGACAGCAATTATATAATGAGATGCATTTATACACGAAATAGTCCCTGATTTTGTAGATAAAGAGGTTTTTTGATTTAGTGATGAGATCTGGTCCTTGACCATGTGGTGCTAGGAATTTAATGCATGGTCAGTTGATGTTTCTTATCCAGTGAAGTTCCCTGAATTTTTTTTTCCTTGCCATTTTATAAATAGTGATCAGCCTCGATCAGTAGTATAGTATATTAAGACTGTTAGGGAGGCAGCTGTTAGTTGTAAGGGTGGTCTCACATTGAGTATCAGAACATCTTATTTCGGTTTTCAGTTCTCTTATTGTAGGACTGCATGAGACGACTCTTGCAAATATAAGTGTGGTTTCTGCGGCAATATAATATGTATATTTTTAAAGAGCAATTGACACAATCCTGGCTGGCAACCCATACAATTGAGTTGTCTGTCCTTGGAGCTATTGTAGCCTTATTTCACCTTTTTTTATGACTTACAATACAAGTTATAGCCTCTGTAAAGCCTGGCTTGTAATTTCTGTGTACGAGCCCAGCCCCTAAAACCAGCATAATTATACTGCGAAGTAGGGAATAGGGCTGCAGGCGTTCTATGGAGATAATAATTGGATCGGGGATATTATCTTTTCTGGCAGGTATAAATGTATGGGTCTAATATATGGCCTTTAGAGAATGGCCTGAATGGATTCTCAAACTTGATTGGCTGATACAGGCTCCAAGCTGGGCATTTATTTTTCAATAGTTGCCTAGCTAAAAATAAGAGCCGGTCCAAGTGCCACCTCACAGTGTAGCATTTTCCAGTGGTGCCCAGCCTGCTTTCTAATTGGCTGAAAGCACCCTAGAAAAGTTGTAAAGCCTGCCATGTTTTTTTTTCCTCTCACTTAGTGAGAACTACAGCTGCCCCCAGCGCTAATTCCTTCAGTCTTGACTGCCTCCGTTCATAAAAAAAAAAAAAAAAAGAAAGCACGCTGATTTTGCACTTGAGAACAGTGAGGAAATAAGTATACCTCACTGCCTTAGTCTTTTACTATGGCTCCATTCTCCTGACTGCGGTCTCGCGCTTCCGCGCTAAAAAGAAAGTGAAAACCGTTGCTGCATTCAGCATCACAGTAAGAAGCGGATCTGTTAAAATGCAGCAAGCGCCTCCCTCACACCACTGCCCCCACAGTTACTGAAGCTGCTTCTGTATTTACCTGGTGGCTGTCTGTTTAACTGCAGCAGTTACTTGTACGTGTCATCCTAACAGCGTAATTACCTTCACCACGAAGTAGTGTGAAGCCCTGCCTTGCATGCTCATTCATTCTTTTAGACTGTGTTTTCTTCAGATACAAACAGCTCCTGGCTCCAGCAACCAGTATAAAAAAAGACATAAGAGCTACTGTGTAAATAAATGAGTAGGATGGGGCTACAAAACTGTTTTGTGACGGGTGTCCAAATGAAGAAACAAGCAGGCTGCTGTAGGAGAGCAGTAACAGCATTCCACCGGCTTTTTTTTTCTTCTTAACTATGGACTCCCCAGATGGACAAAAGTACTTCATTCCTATACAGGTGGAGGAACTATTTAATTACAATAACTCAATCAGATGATTTTTATTAAAATTTTTAATCTTTTTTATTTTCTATTTTTTTTTTTTTTTTTTACAATGTCCATTTTCTAAGTGTGGTAATACCCTCCAGGGTGGGCTTTATTGAGAAATACCGGACCTTCCAGGGGCTATAAGGCCTGACGCTACACGGGCCTCATCACGCCCCTGGGCGGTCTGCTATTTCCCAATAAAGCCCACCCTGTCAGGTATTATTGCTTACATATTATAGCCCCATACATGTATACCTGCCAGAAAAGATAATCCAAGTACATTTAGGTGTGCCCCCCCTCAAATCTCTTACATTCTCCATAGAGTGCTTGCAGCCCTGTTACCTACTTTGTTGTAACTATGCTGTTTTTAGAGGCGGGGCTGCAGCACTTGGCGGCCGCTCGGCTTGTACATGGAAGTTATGAGCCAGGCTTTACAGAGGCTGTAACTTTTTCTGTAAGTCATTGACCCCAAAAAAAAAAAAAAGTGAAATATGACTCAAATAGGGCAGACGGTTCCATTGTGTGTGTTGCCTGCCTAGAGCTAAACTTCTTATCATTGCCCTTTAAACTTTATCTTTATTGAAGAGAAAATAGATTTTTTAGTACAGCTGCATACATGTATTATTGAACTTGATATTGTACAACTTTAAAGGAGAACTGTGGGTAGGCTTAGTAGAGCCGTCACTGCATAGATCATGGCTCCAGTACCCCAGTCGCCCCTGCAGTCACAATATACATGCATTGGTTTAAATACCTTATTGCTCGTAAACTTTGACAATTCTTGTGGTGCAGCTAGCATTTTGTAAGAGAGGGTACGGATCGCTGGAGGTCGTGCTGCAAACACCAGGATATGTTGATGCGGCTTTAACCCTTCCTGTATTGTGCCCATATGTATGGAGATTTAAAAATCTCCCTATTTCTCATGCCCAATGCTATTTTTACAAAATTTGCCTAAATGCTAGTGCACATGGCATTTAGGCAAATTCTGTAAAATAGCACTGGGAGTGGGAGATGTGGAGATTTTTAAATCTTTGTATATATAAACAGAATACTGGAAGGGTCAAAGCCGCGTAAACATATTGCGGTGTTTGCAGCACGATCTCCGGAAGTCCGTACCTTCTCTTACAAAATGCCAGCTATACCACAGGAATTGTCAAAGTCAGAGTAATAAGGTATTTACACCAATACATGTATATTGTGACTGCAGGAGGGATCGGGGGTACTAGAGCCATGGTCTATACAGTGATGACTCCATGAAGTTTGCCCATAGTTCTCCTTTAAGTAGCTATTCAGACATAAAACTGTAGGGTATCTCCAGCAGCCTGTCCTAGTAATACCAAAGAGTCTGTCCTAATCAGTCCCAGTCAGTGTAGAATATCCCATACCTTGGCTGGGGTGCACTGGCTCCAGCCCCCCCCCCACCCCCAGCTCCACAGTGTCAAACAAGCACCACTCCCCATGGCACTAAGTTTGGCTGTGGGAATTCGTGGCATAATGTCTGGCCTATGTTGCATGACATGCATGAGCCATGCGTTCCACCTATTCCTGTTTTTAATTCCACCCTTTCAAGGCAAGCTGTCTTTTGCCATTCTATATTTTTCCCAAATAGTATCTTCCCACTGCGTCCCACAGCAGTATTAACACATACAGTAGTAAGGCTTGTGACAACTAATATGACCTCTGATCCAAGTGTATTGATGTGCTTTTTCTTTGTTTAGGATTGGCATCAGCTGCTTCCACAGGGCTAACCTTGGGTAAGATATCCTGTACTTGTATACTATGTCAAAATATTTTCTAATAAAAATTGTCAGCCACAGTTCAAAATGTAGGTGAATAATTGTGATTAAGTAAGTAGCATTAATTGTCCAGTTGAAATGAGGGAACAGACCAGATCAGTCTGGCTATAAACAATAAACATTTTTTACCGGTAAACTAAAATTTTTAGACATTCGTTCATTTCCTGTCCTGACTTAGAGCAAAAAAAAAAAAAAGGTGGATGCTATGGTTAGTGCTAGATTCCTGTCCTTATAGAAGCACAGTGTGCATACTGTGTCAGACTAAAGATAACCATTTCCTTTACTTGTGACCTCTCTGTTGAGGGATAGGGAGATCATGAGTGAGGTGCTGCAGGGGTCAGTCCTGGGACATGTCCATTTCAATATGTTTATCAACGACATAGGGGAAGGTATACAGGGGCAAGATTTGTATTTGCAAACCCTTTGCGGCAGGGTGGGCAGTGAAGAGGGGAGGAGGGAGATGCAAAGGGATCTGGGAGCGTTAGAGAGATGGCCTAAGGTTTACCAGTTGATCTTCGGTTGCAGAAAGTGCATGATGATGCATATAAGGAATAGGAATCCTACGACAGCATACCTTATTTATGGGGTGGGGGGATGGCCACTACCTACGAAGAAGGGGACCTGGAAATCATCATAAGTGACTCCATCAAACACACCAGTCATTGTAACAAGGCCTACAGTAAGGCAGCTAGGATGTTGAGATGCATTAGTAGAGGTTTCAGTAATAGGAGAAAGGAGGTGATATTTCCATTGTATAGGTCCCTGGTAGGGTCCCATCTGGAATACAGTGCCCTTTTCTGGAGTCCCCACTTAAGAAAAGACCAGGATGGAATGGAGTTGATACATAGAAGGGTCACCAAAATGATTTGGGGCCAACAGGGCAGAAGTTGTGAGGAACAGCTAGAGACCCTGAAGATGTATTCCCTGAAGGCCATACTAGTGAGGAAGGTCTCTATTATGTTGCCCAAGTTCCTAAGAGGAATAAGTGGTGAACTATGAAGACTATACAGTAGGAACCATTTTGGGAGACTGACATGAATGGAAGCTGATGGGGAGGGAAGGTTTAGGAGGTATGAAAGAATGTTTTCCTTCATGGAGAGAGAGCATGGTTGAACCTTGGAACAGCCTGCTGGCGGAGGTGGTAGGAGTGTAGGCCATTAATTTCCCCCCAGGAGCCCTTGACCGTGTGGCCGCAGGTGGATAACCCAGCCGGCCGTGCACCCTCCTCAGTCCGCTTCCAGCTCCTCAGAAGCCTGGAGCCCTTGACTGAGTGAACTGCTCGCCTCTTTGACGGCCGCAGCTGGATAACCCAGCTGGCCGCACAACCTCCTCAGCCCACTTCCAGCTCCTCTGAAGCCCGGAGCCCTTGACTGGGTGGACTGCTCGCCTCTTCGGCGGCCAAAGCTGGATAACCCAGCCGGCTGCACACCCTCCTCAGCCCGCTTCGAGCTCCTCAGAAGCCCAGTAAGTCTGCTCATATCTCTGGGGACTTGATTGGAGACACTGATTGTCTGCAGCGCTGACAGACTAGTACCCGATTGGTTGCCTCAGCACGGCTCAAGCTGTGATTGGCCAAGCCCTCTTCCCCTGGGTTTTTCCTCGGCTTTCTGCTTGTTGGCTTTTATGGCTTGTTTGGGAATCCATAATTTTGTGCTGCCTGCCTGCTTTGTAACTTTGGTGGGGAACATGTGTTAAAGTAAGGGGTGAACTGCTGAACTACTGTACTAAGCCTGCTATTGGAATTTGGTGCTTATGCTTTACTGAACCTTCCTCCTGCTGAACCCCTCGGCCAACTTTTTCTTTTTTCTTCCCTAGCCTGCTATATTCACTCCCCCTTCAGTCCATCCTGACTTTTGTCTCAACTCAATTTTCTTTTAGTGGTGCCAGTATTTTCCTTTGCTGTCTGGCCTCCTCACCCCTCCCTCCCTCACTTTCTCTAGTCTTGCTTTTGTGCCCTTTGTGAGTCCTCCCCCCCCCCGCCCCTGATTTAGCTAAGTACTTTACTTGCACTATTTAAATATAACTAACCCTGACCTGTCCCTTCTTCCCCAGGAGCCCTTGACCGGGCAGACTGCTTGCCTCTTCGGCGGCTGCAGCTGGATATCCCAGCCTGCCACACACCCTCCTCGGCCCACTTCCAGCTCCTCAGAAGCCTGGTAAGCCTGCTCATATCTCTGAGGACTTGATTGGAGATGCCGATTAGCTGCTGCGCTGACAGACTGGTACCCAATTAGTTGCTTCGGTGCAGCTCGCGCTGATTGGCCAAAGCCTCTTCCCCAGGGTTTTTCCTCGGCTTTCTGCATGCCAGCTTTTACGACTTTTTTGGGAATCAGTAATTTAGTCCCACCTCCCGGCCTCTATTAAATACACAATAGGCCACACCCTTTTATTTTCTATTTGGCTTCCTGCAACCTATCCTGTAGGCAAGCAGCTGCTAACTGTCAACTTCCTTCTGGTGCTGTATCAGTCGGGACACACCTGCCTTTCTCTCCCGCTTGGGTCTGTGTTGCCCCTACTGTGTACAGCTAGTTGTGCTGTGTCTTTGCTAACCTCTTTTTCTAGCTCTGCTTCCCTGATCAGTCCCACTTGGGTCTGTGTTGCCTCTACTCCATACAGTTAGTTGTGCTGTGCCTTTGCTGACCTCTTTGTCCGGATCTGCTCCCCTGCTATAGTTTCTTCTACCTAAACCTGAGCCCGGTATCCCCTACCTCCTCGTGTCCTTAGTCCTGCACTGCCTGCAGTGCTGCTTACCCTATTCTACCTTCTACTGCCATCCCCTGCTCTTATCCTATCTCTGTGCTAATCTGTGCCCCTCTGCAGTTTCTTGTGAGTCCTTTTTTCCTCGTGCCCCTGTCATGGGTCACCTAAATTGGCTAATCTCTCTTGCCTGCCCTCTTTGCTGCTGCTGTGTTGACCAGCTTATTGCTGTGGTTTTAAACCACACTTCTCCCAATAGTACTCCTCCCCCTCTGTATCACATCCGACCGGAATCCTCATGTGCCCTTCTATACATTCCCTGCCTTCCTAAGCCTGGCTCTGCTCTCCCTGGGTTCTGGCTCCGCAGACGTCTTTGCTTATCCCATGATGCCACTCGCACCATGATGCTTTCTTCCTGTGCCTCGTCTTGGGTTCGTTTATCCGTTCTTCTCCTCCTTGCCTGCACTGTGGACATTGAGCTCAACCCTGGGACCCTTTGCCCTACCCTAGCCCACACCCACTTCTCTACCATCATGCCCGTGATAAAAGGCCTAAACACTGCGCAATTGAATATCCGTAGCCTCTGCCCTAAAATGGCTGAGCTTGAGATATGGGCCGTGCAGATGTCACCCATGTATCACAGAATCCTGGCTCAGACCAACCGTTAAACAACACGAGGTAGCACTGCCGGGGTATAACTGCCTGAGAAATGACTGGCTGGCTAAGAGGGGAGGTGGCATCCTTATCTACTTTTGGTCTGATCTGGTCGTAGTTGAACCCCTGCTCCTGTCAAGAACTCATCTCCTGCTGAATCCTTTTCATCTGCATAACACTTGGAAATGTCAAGAAACTTACCATTGGGTGCATATACTTGCCCCCTAGTAGTGCTCCCAAGGTCTGCCACCCAGTCTTGCTTCTCTTACAGATCCTGGCGATTACCTTATCTTGTGTGTGCTACTTAATGTTGACTGGCTCCGCTGATGCGGACAAACTGCGTGCTTTACTCGCTGACGCCAACCTGGCACAACTGCTTTACAGGATCCTACCCGTCTCAACTCCAGGTACTGGAAAACATGCACTACTTGACTGGGTGGCCACTAATTGCCCCCTGAAGATAAAAGCTGTTGGTGTCCTCCCTGACTGTATCAGCGACCATTCCCCCACTTTCTGTATTTGGAGGAACAGTTATCCCAACCCACCCCCCATGGTCTCCATGGTTTGGGACATGTCTAGGTTTGATGTAGGTAGCTTTGTTACATCCATCAATGACACTGACTGGCACCCCATTAATACCCTTCCCGATGTAAATCTAGTCTTGGATTTCTTTGTCTTGACCCTCTCTCAAATTAATTACCATGCTTGATTAAAAAAAAAAAAAAAAAAACATTGTAGATCAAAGGGTGTCAAGGCTCCCTGGCTCACTAAGGATATTAGAATGCTTATGTTCCTCTGTGACAAAGCCTTAAAAAGTCTTTAGGCAATTCAGAAGCAAGTGCAGAACTTCCCTCCATAAAGCCAAATGTCTCCATTACAAATCCCTTCAAACGGAGCACCTTTGCAAATCGAAAGAATTTTAGAGGCAAGTTAACTCCTAGGTAAAAGGAAAGTCTGCAGATTTCCCTTGCTCCATAATTGTCAGTGGTGCCATCCTTGCTGACCCTGTGTCCATCGCATCCGGAGTTAGCAAATTTTTTTTTTTTACTGATCTGCACTAATGTATTTTGCTCTTCCATAACCCCTCCTTCTACTCTCCCTAACCAATCCCCACCAAGCTCCCTTGGTGCTCGACCTGCTTTCCACCTGAAATTGGCCTCCATCAAAGAGGTGCAGAAGCTTCTCTCCAACTTAAAATCAAAGAGCTCCCCTGGACATGACACACTTGAACCAACATTTCTGTGCAGATGATGCAATCATCTATTGCTCCTCCCCAGATATTTATCTAATTAACAAAGAACTTGCATCTGACTTTGCTTACTTTTAGGACTGGTTTAGCTGCAATCGCCTCGTTCTTAATATGAAAAAGACTAAAAGTATGGTATTTGCTCATCGACCCTCCATTAAGTCTCCTCTCCCCCCTTTTAGCATTTACTCGAACAACGGTAATACGCTTGGATGTGTCCAGTCCTTCAAATATCTGGGCATCCTGTTGGACACTGCTCTCACCTTTAGCCTGCATGTTTCCTGTGTCTCAAAATCTTTGTACCAGAAACTTGGACTCTTTTATCGCATCTGTCCCTTCCTTTCCTCTATCTCCTGCCATAAGATAGCTACTGCATCTCTTCTTCCACACCTAACCTATGGTGCTCCATTACTACTTTCTGCAAATTCCTCCTCCTTGACCCTTCTCACTCGGGCTTTCCGTAGGGTGGGGAGGTTTGCCCGGGGGTCAAATGTCTGCTCTCACCACTGTGATGTCCTCTCCTCTCTGGGCTGGCTACCCTATGAGGTAAAACTGAGGTATTCCTCCCTGAGCTTCGTGTTCAAGCTTGTTCATAAATTCATGCCCCCTTGCCTCCGTGAGACTATACGACTAAGACAAGCTCCCCGCGCCCTCCAATCTGCCTTACTCCCACTTCTCGTTATTCTGAAACTGTCTGGCCACTGCCCGTAGGTCTTTATCTTTTGTGATGAAATCAGACTGGAATTCCCTTCCCACTTCTGTCCTCTCCTGGTACTCTCTCCATGGTTCAGTCCACTCTGTATGCTTCGCTCTCAATTTCTGTATCCTGCTCCTGCTTCTGTTAATGATTCATCTCCCCCCCCCCATCCCTGCCCCTCCTGGAGCCCTGCGCTTCTCCACAATCCATGCATTCTGTCCCCCTTCCCTTTCCCCCTCCTCCCCTTCTTCCGTTCACTTTTAGTTGCTACTCTGTTTACATTGTATATACCTTATATTATTAAAGTACTCATTCCTTGTTTGCCACATTTTTGTAAATACCTATATCTATTTTTGCCATTGTTTATGTTGTACCTCCATGTTTGCCATTGTATATGCTGTATCTCCTTATCTGCCATTGTATTTGTACCACTGTATTCTTGCAATTGTCTCTCTGCTATTTACCAAGACCCCGGGTCAACCCTGAAAAGGGACTGTATTGTCTCAGTGGACTTACCCGGTCACCAGAACTCAAATAAAATAATGGGTTCAGGCATGGCTGGGAACAGAGTAAGGGGTCCGATAGTTCTATCGGGGAGCACTAGTACAGTGGAAGATGAGGGGGGTTGGGGTTGGATCAGTGGCCTTTTCTGCTGATGTCTGTTTCTACATTCTTATGTTTTTCCTGGAAACATTCATTGCACAATTTTATTTACTTGTTTTCCTTGTTCATTTAAAGGAAATAAATAAAACTACAAACTATTATGGACTGTTTATATCTTGTATATAAATGTGGGCACCAAGGAGTTTCACACTTTTCACCTGTGTTGCGTCATGTGTGTGAAGGGTGTCTGAACCAGAACAACTCACCTTAGGTTTGTAGTCTTTTTGCTCAGAGAAAGCAAGAGGCAGTATCCTGAAGAGTGCTTAAATGCCTTGGCATCACATTTATAAAATATGTAAGCAATGAGATATGCTGGAGTGTGGATTGTGCTGAGAAACGCATGCCCAGAGGTGTAAGTTAAGGCCTGCCAGAGTGGTGTAGGAATTGTGTAGTGGTACCTTATGGAGAGTGTGCCTCTGACCCACCATCCTCACCCTTGCTGAGCCCACCATAGTCCAGGCGCTCCTCCTCCTCGGCAACCTTTGAGATGGCGGTGGCAGACTTAGTGGCCCCCCCCCTCCCGAATCCTAGCCAACTCGGCCTGGAGTCTAGCAACCTCCTCCCTCAGCTTAGAGAGGTGCATGCAGATGGGGCAGCACCACAATCTCTAGAAGGTCTCCCAGAAGACTGCCGCCCATAGCTACTGCATTGCACTGCACTGCACCACTCCCAGCATAGTTTCTTACTCTCTCTCTCTCTCCTGGAAACACCTGGTCCCTTTCCCCTACTAGGGTTTTCCCTATTACCGTGCTCAGCTTGTAGTACCCTGTAGTATTCGTACATACATACATGCGCACATACGAATGTGCCAGCAGAAACAGACCACCTGGTCTATCAACGTCTGCTTGAGTGTGTAGCTAGTGTCCCTAGGTTGCAGCTGCCCCACCCCCTCACCTTTAGTGTTCCTTCCTTTATCGTGTTCTACTTTACTAGCACTTATGCCTCCGCTGGCCTTGTTTCTAGCTAGTGTCTCCCTTTGTCCCCCTTTTTTCTTTAACTCTTGTGTACCCCTACCCTAGATAGGGCTTTTCCCCATCCTCAATTTAGACAACCCCTGACTTACCACGCTTCCTTGCAATGTGCATGCTATGACAAGCGTGAACCTCTTTGTACTCCTAAACCCTTTTGTACCCCTACTCTAGATGGGGCTTTTTACCTATCCCCAATCTTAGACTACAACCCCCCCTTATTTTTTTAACCTTTTGTGCGCCTGCGATAGATGGGGCATTTCACCTATCCCTAGCATTAGACTACCCCCATTTTTAAACCCTTTTGTACCCCTACCCTAGATGGGGCTTTTCACTTATCCCCAATGTTAGACTACTCCTGACTTACTTAATAAGGTAGTATAAGACACTGGTTTGTAACAGCTCTTGCTCAAACGATTGCAGTACTGTTGGGCAGTCACTACAAATACAGACTCTCTGCTGGTAGCTAAATATTCAGTGATGCTTAACATTTTATTAAGATGCCAGCCATCATCGTTAGCGGGTTGCCAGCGAACTGGAGGGAAGAAACCCAGAACAGTTTGTGTCCTGGTTAAAGAAGAACTGGACTTGGAGAGCACAGCTCGCACTTTGGAGGCTGAGAAAGCACGCTGATCATGGGGGGGCAAGCCAGGAGACTGCCTTCGCCATTTTGAGGACAAAGAGGCTGTGCTAAGAGCAATGAGGCCGCTGGGATACATCTGGACTGACAAGAGAGTGCTCATATTCCCAGACTACATTCGGGACCTACAGAGGGAAAGGATAAAATTCGGAGTGGTGAAAGCCAGATTGCGCTGTCTGGGATGGTCCCAGTAGCACCCTTACCAGTCCAGACTAAGGCCCCGTCCACACTACACCAGAAAAATCACTCTGCAACGTTACAGAGGGTCCAAACCGTTACCGTAACAGTTTGTGTTTACACTGGTAACGTCACAGAAAACGTTTTCAAAACTGTTGTTGAAAACTGATATTTTGGGCCCGTCTACACTACGCAAGTAAAATCCTGTAATGTTATCAGTGGTACATAGGAAATTTGCCAGCAGATAAAGGCCTAGAGGTCTATCAAGTCTGCTCGAATGTGCAGCTAGCACCCCTTATTCTGCAGCTGCCCCTCCCTTCCACCCTTCCCCTTTATTAACCCTCCCCCTTGTCCTGTCCCATCCTCGTTTGAAGCAGTCCACTGTTCTACTGCATACCACTTCAGCAGGTAACGCATTCCACCCAGCCACCACCCTCTCTGTAAAAAAAGTCTCCATCTCCCTCCTGAACCTTCCTCGCTCCAGTCTCGTATCATGGCCCCTGGTGGCCCTCCCCTCTCTTACTTTGAACAGCCCCTCTGTACCCATGTTGTTTATTCCTTTCATGTATTTAAAGGTTTCAATCATGTCACCCCTGTCTCTCCTCTCCTCCAGTGAGTACATGTTCAACTCCTTCAACCTCCTCTCGTATGATAAGTCCCCAGCCCTTGATCATCTTTGTCGCTCTGTGCTGCACCTCCAGTAACTTAATGTCCTCTTCAGATACGGACGCCTAGTACTGCACGCAGTATTCCAGGTGTGGTCTAACTAATGACCTATACAGTGGCAGAATCACCTCCTCCTCCTCGAGGATATATCCTTGCAATATAACCCAGCATTTTGTTGGCCTTTGCAGCTGCCTTCCTACATTGTGCCGAGTTGTTCATTGACCCTGTAATGAGCACACCCAGATCCTTCTCCTCCTCTTCTGTCTGGGCTAGCTGCACCCCCTAGCTGGTAATCCTCCTTGGGTTCTTCATCCCAAATGCAGCACCTTGCACTTTTGGCATTAAAGCCCAGTTGCCAGGTGTCTGACCAGGTTTCAAGCTTTGCCAGATCATCCTGCAACCCCTTCCATCCCCCTAGGTCATCCACCACCGCGCCTACCTTGGTATCATCAGCAAACAGACTGATCTTGCTCTTGATGTCCCATGATATGTCTGCAATGAATATCCGAGTATATGGTAGGGTGGATGCACTATAATGTTTTGGCCCTGTCTACTTTGCAGTGAAAATCTATAACGTTTTGAAACCGGTACAGACTGAAAATGTTACAGTGCATCCACACTACCACTGAAGACGTTTTGAAAAATTACAGAATTTTACTTGTGTACTGTGGACAGGGTTAAATAGAGCTTTGAAACCATTACAGAAACTGTTGTTGAAACCACCTGACAACAAATTTCTGTAACGGTTACAAAAAACACTTTCTGTAACGTTACCAGTGTAAACGCAAACCATTACGGTAACTGTTTGGACCCTCTTAAACGTTACAGAGAGAATTTCCAAGGGTAGTGTAGACAGGGTCTGTCAGTCTGTAATGGTTTCAAAACATTACAGATTTTCAGTGCAGTGTGGACAGAGCCTTAGGGTGACCAAGCCTGGACAGCAGTCTTTGAGTATTCATGACAGCACTGGAGGTGGAAACGTTTTTGGTCGGAGAGGAGGCGGCAGCAGAGGGACAGTCGGAGATGAGAGACAGGACACCAAAGCCTTAACCAGAGATACAGTAGTGACCTATTTTCCAGTTTGGCAGCGGGTTAGTATACCTCAAAAGCCCCGTCATGGTTCCACCCCACCCCACAGGCACAGATTTTGAGCCTAGTGGCAGAATGTGGCCACTATTCCAACATGTGGCGGGTGATCTCACTGGCATGTTCTGTACAGCAAGGCCACACATTGGCTCTTAACGCATATTCTATATCTGAACTGATTTAACAGAACAAAAATATGGTGTGTGGTGATCCTAAGCGTGATGTGTTAACAGAAGCCTGTCTTTTCTTACAGTGCCTAGTTGGGGGTGAATTCATTACTGTGCTCAGGATTAACTCTTTGGAGACCCAGCTTACGTGATGTGAATTTCTGGGGATGATGAGAAAGAAGTCAGAGATGTGGGTTCCCTCGCAGTACGATGTTTGTTATTCGGGGACTGGTAGGTGGATATAATCGAAAAGTCAAAGAACAGCAGCGAGCCACGCCTTAGTTTTTCAACAACTTTTTCTTTATTTTCTTTTTTTCTTAACATTCTTTCTCCTTAGCCTCAGCTACAGGAGGGCACACCCTGCCCTGGAGCTCTGTGACCGATGAACACCGGCTCCCATCCTAAAGGTAATTTTCACCAGTTCTTGCAGTGCGTCTTAGCTTTGGCCTTCCTTTGTCTGATTGTTCAAATTTTGGCGGAGTTTCACCTGGACTTCTGCCTGGTTTCAGTCTGCTAAAAACAACTGCCTAAACGCACAGGACTCACCAGCTGCTATATATTTTAAAATGCCTATACAAATGTGTGCTAACTAGGTTAGGACCTTGAAATTCAATTTCTGTACCTCGGCTACCGGCCACATATGAGAAAGTGGCGCCAAAACCTTGTTTTGAATTTCTTCCTTGACTAATGCTAAAATATGTGCAGGATTAACCTAAACTGTCTCATCATTTTAATTTAAGAAAGAATTTTAACTGCTGATTAGTGGTACAGACCCGGGAAGATTCAAACTGCTTTTGTCTGGTAATTCTATATATTCACCTCGGTCCCAATTTGAACCCCCTAACCTGCTTTCAGCTACTAAATTTGTAAAGTGTAAAGAAAGCAGGCAAACAAAGCGCAAGAGCTGCTTAAAGTTAAGATTACATAGTCTGCAGCTTAGGAGAGCTGACTGAGCAGCTCCTCGCGTACTGGCCACATTTTCTTTGATTTCTTCTTGTGAAATTAAGCACAAGAATTGCTCTCCATTTAAAGTGCATCGCCAGCAGCCTAGGAGGGAGACTGTAATTAATTGTAAAACTGCTGTCCTCGCTCTGCTAATACAAATTTAGCAGCTGCTAGAATTTAAATCGCAGATGCCTGCAGCTTAGGAGGGAGACTAAACTTAACTGCAAAATTGCTCCTAGCTTCCCTGTAGTCGCTATGCGACTGCTCCCCACCAGCCCCCCCACCACTCCCACCCTTAGCTGGCACCAGTTATATAGCATGAGGAATAGTGTAGACCACACCCAGAAGAAAATTAAAAGAAAATTAACTATCTCCTCACTTTACCATTAGCGGGCTATATTTCTTGGCTGCTAGAGGGCGCCTGATATTAGTTTCCATTTTCTGGCTCCCCAGTCATAACCCTGCAGCAAAATAAATTCTGTTAGTCTCATATTGAGCCTTCCTTCCTACACATCCCGCTTTCAAATGACCCTGTCAGTAAAACTTAATAAGGCCATAAATCCTTGTACTATATTCCTAATAGTTTCTATATTTTCCACCCTAATATGGCTTCCTATATTACACTACCAAACACACTGGAACCATCACTATACCTGCCCCAATAACTGTAGGTTCTCCATTATGCATATGCCACCACACCTGCCCTCTGTTACCTCCCCACTTCTCATCCCTTATAAGTTCATCTACCATTTAGCCTTCACTATGCATAAATCCCCGCCACTCAACCTCACCCTGTCTACCCCTTTCATCCATCGTAAGCTATGGTACCTGTTACTTCTAGCCTTAATGTTAGCTGGGGATATTGAGCTAAACCCAGGGTCTGTAAGTAATTTATCCCACAGTGATACAAACTGGAATGACACCAAGGGCCTCTGCATTGCACACCTGAATATCAGGAGCCTTCTTCATAACATGGCGGAACTCTAGGCGTGGGTTGTTCAGTATCACCCTGATATCCTTTGCCTATCTGAAACTTGGCTAAAACCCTCCACCCCGATCCTCTCTGCTCACTACCTAATTACAATCTAATCGGACAAGACAGGCCCTCATTAAAGCGTGGAGGTGGTGTTGCCATCTTCTATAAACCTCATTTGTTAATATCTCATAATGTCCTGCCTACCCTATCTCATTGTGAAGCGGTCCATGCAACCTTACAGCTAGGCTCAAAGAAACTACACATAGTCTGCGCCTATAACCCTTCTGCTGGTGGTAGCACGGATCTTGAAGAACTCCTCTCCCAAGTGAACAGTACCATCGGCTGAAATGAAGTCCCTCATACTGGGGGACCTCAACCTAAACTGGATTAGTAAATCAAAACAGTCCTCTCATACCATGGTACAAGGCCACAACTTTCACCAACTAATCACAGACCCAGTTAGGGTCATGGCTCCCCCTCGGTCTAATACTCTTATCGACTGGGTCCTTACAAACCGCCCTGACAGTATAGTATGTGCAGGTACCCTTGCAGATGCAATAGGTGATCACTCCCCAATGTACTGCATCTGGCGCTCTACCAGTAAACCATCTCCACCTCCAAAACTCATCACCTTCTGAAATTTGGCTAACTTTATCTTAATACAGTTTATACATGCTCTCTCATTGATTGACTGGTCAATCTACACCTCAGCTAATGCCCAACTAACGCAGCTGGAAATAACGTGCAAGTCTTTTACATCCCTAACTTGGCTAGAAATGCATGTATTGAAACATAAAATAATATTCTAATCACTGTAGACACTTAAAGTGTTTAACAGCAAGCTGAATATCAATCAGTCAATTAAAATCTTTATTTAACCAGGCAAACATCGTTGAGCAAGCTAATTTTCGAGATGGACCTGGAAAGGAGAGGTTAACAATACATACAGAGGAATACTCACATCATAGTTTGCCCAGACAAACAACTAGGATTCACCTTGAAGGAGCTCCCTCCCGGAGCGTGGTACACGCGGGCGGTAGGAGGTAATAAGCTACCGCCATACTGTAGCACCCTTGTGAGGGGGGGATAACCCATCAACACGCTATGCGCATCGACTGCCCTGCCCACCCACGCTCAGCATTTCCTTCATAAGCTATTTCTAATGACATCACTTCCTGTTACTCACTTTAACTAAGTCTCCATTTGCAGGTTATACCTGCTAGCCACTAGAGGGACCCTTGGACCTTCCCTTCTCTATCCCCTCCACCTGTACTACCCTCTTACTTCTGGTTACCTCTCTACCTGCTTAGACTACTTTTCTCCCTTCTCCCACCCCTGCCTCTACCCACACCCCTCCACTGCCCAACCATCTGGCTAACCCTACGCACCACCTTTGTCCTATTACTTGATCCTCACCCAGCCTGCCAGTTACCCCCAGTGACCACTAGGAGTCGCTATTTCAGCCCCATTTCCTGGCCCTTTCATAGCCAGCCACAAGCCACCTAACTACTGGATCCCGGCACTCAGCCAGGTCTAAGTCCTACTGCCCTACCAGGGTCCTGAACCCTGCACCCTGTCCGCTAGAGTCCATGGCAGTACCACTACTCCAAAGTGGTATCTACGCTATCTGAGGGGCTATTAAGACACTTGTAAATCCCCACCCGGCTCTAACAGGGTATTATGCTTGGTCTCCTCTCCTTCAAATCTGGCAAAATGACCCCTTCTATAACTGTGGCACTACTGTTCTTCATTTTACTGTCCATCCCCCACATCTTCTCCCTTGCCATGTTCCTACCCTTCACCACCCCCAACAACTATTCGGTCACATCCTTCATTTGCCCCTATAAGTGCACTGCTTCCTCCCAGCTATCTCATGGTTCCATTACCCACACCCCTTCCTCCCCGGTCTATTCCTTTGGTTGCCTCTTGGCCTCTCTCCCATTCCTGCACTAGCTCCTTCATACAGCCCCTCAACTACTGCCCCTCCCACCGGAAGACCAAATCCCGGCCCCTCCACGTGCTTCGCTGCCACCTTACCATTGCTCTACTCCTTCTGGCAGCAGGGGATATTCACCCTAACCCTGGCCCAACCTCTACTCCAGGCCCTGCCCACCCCATAACACATCCCTCGGCCAGTCCAAATTCCGTCTCCCATCCTAGCTTCCTCCCCCGAGGCCTGCGTCTTCTCCATCTAAATATCCGTAGCCTAGCCCCAAATCTCGATCAGCTCCAGGTGTTAGCCGCCTATTACACCCCTGATATAATCATCCTATCTGAGACCTGGCTAAACCCTAGCCTATCCGATTAAAAATCTTGCCATTCCTGGGTTCAACATCATACGTCAAGACCGGCCCTCCAGAGGCGGCGGGGTGGCTATCTACATCAGATCAGCCCTCCACTTCACTGTCTCCATTACAAAAACTCTACCCAAAGCCTACGAGCTTTGATGGTAAACTGTCCCCCCATTACCCATCTTTGTGGCTGGTATATACTACTGCCCTGGCACGCCAACCACAGTAGTCACCGACCTTCTGGCCCAGCTCTCTTCCCTTGCCCAGTCGGGTGAACTTTATGCCATGGGTGATTTTAACCACAATTGGCTAGCACCCACTTTTAACAAAACCCAAACTGAGTTAACTGCTCTTAACCTCAGCCAAACTATTACTGAACCCACTTGCTCTAACCTTAAGTCCGGCAACCACTCACTCCTCTACTGGGCGCTTACTTCCCATCCACACCGCATTGTCTGCTCAGGTCTTCTCCCTGACTCCATTAGCGACCACCACCTAATCTACTTTGTCCGCAAAATCCACAGAATTAAATCCCCACCCAAATATATATTCCAGTGCTCGTACAAATCCCTCAACCTCTCCCCCCTTTTGGATGATCTTTACCAGTCTAACTGGGTCCCAAGCTCAAACCGCTATAATATGGATTCGGCCCTTACGCACTTTCGGAACACCTTCCTCTCCGCCTGGGACAAACACGCCCCCCTACACCGGGCTAGAGTCCGAGGTTCCCACCTACCCTGGATAACCCCCCGAGCTGATTGCTTGCCAACAAGCCCGCGATAAGGCCTGGCGTAATTACAAATCCTCACTCCTCCCAGGCGACCTTACCTCCTACCACATGCTCCGCAATAGGTGCACTAAGGCCACCCGCCTAGCTAAGTCTGAATATTTTAATAACACACTTAATGCAAACCTTGGAAGACCTTCCAAATTCTGGAAAGTAATTAACTCCCTTTTCTCCCCCCAAACAACTAGCCCTCCACCTCTTCTTCTTGCCCAAGGGACTCTCCTTTCCGATCCCCTGAAAGTAGCCTCCGAGTTTAATTCCTATTTCACTAACTGTGCCGTGACCCTCCTTGAAGCCTTACCACCCGTACCCACTCCATCTCCTCAGTCTTCTATCCCCCAACCATCATGCACGAACCCCTTCTCCTTTAGACCCATTTCCCCCTCTGAAACCCTAGAAGCCCTTCGCGCCCAAACCCTCCAAAGGCAAATCCCCCGATGGTCTTGATAACAAGCTCCTCTTCCTATCTGCTCCCGCCATTGCTACCCCCCTCGCAGCCCTGCTAAATCTTTCTTCATTACTGAGTCACTCCCCTCCGAATGGAAGCATGCCACTGTCCTACCCCTTCCTAAAGGCGGTGATCCTACCTCTTCATCCAACTACCGCCCCATCTCCCTCCTCCCCACCCTCGCAAAACTCCAGGAACACCTTGTGTTATCCCAACTCTCTCACTTCCTCTCCGAAACTAACTTCTTCACCCCTTTCCAGTCAGGGTTCAGAAAACACCACTCCACTACTTCCTCCCTGCTAAGACTCACAGACCACATCTTCACTGGGATGGACAAGGGGCTAATCACTGCTGCTATTTTCATTGACCTAGCAAAAACCTTCAACACTGTTTCTCATTCTCTCTTACTATCCTGCCTTTCTGGAGCTGGGTTATCTGAAACCGCTACAAACTGGTTTAGTGCCTACCTCCTAAATAGAACCCAATCCACTAAAATAGCGGACCACATCTCCCCCACCTCCCTCCCAATCACCACTGGCGTACCCCAAGGCTCAGTTCTTGGCCCCATCCTCTTCTCCATCCTGCTAAACGACCTACCAAACTCTTGCTCCTCTTCTGCTATCCACATGTGTGCAGACGATACAGTCCTCTTCACCTCCGGCCGGACCCATGAAGAAGTCGCCTCCAAACTCCAAACTGACTTCAGCAAAATCCAGCACTGGTTCAGTAGCAACCAACTCTCCCTAAATGCTAAGAAAACCAATTCTATGACTTTCGGCACCAGACAGCGCCTATCCAAACTCACCTCCCTCTGAGATTCCACACCCTTAATAACACCATCCTTGATGAAGTACCCTCCTTCAGGTATCTAGGGGTCTGGCTTGACCGCCACCTCTCCTTTTCCACTCACGTGGACGCCATTATTTCAAAACTGTGCCCAAAACTTGGTGCCCTCTACAGAAACCGCATTAGCCTCCCTCTTCCTGCCAGACGTGAAATTGTCCAGAAAATGATCCTACCGTCCTTCGATTACTGTGGTGTAGTTTACAGCTCCGCAGCTCAGACCACCCTAGCCAGATTAGACCCCCTATTCAGTGCTTTCTGCCGCTTTGCCCTCGATGCCCCCCTTGCACACATCACTGCTTGCTTTACCGATCCCTATCCCTTCCTTCTCTGAGTAACCGGCGTCTAATCCATAGCGCTAAATTCGCTTCTAACTTCTGGGTCGGCTCTCTCCCTCCCTACCTCATATCTGCCCTATCCTCCCCACCTACCCCCTCGCACGCCTCAGGTCTGCTGATGCTAGGCTACTATTCATCCCTCACCGAAGGACCACCGCTGGCCAATCCGCATTCTCTTACCTCGTCCCTAAACTCTGGAATGGCCTACCCATCCAGATCTGCCATTCTTCATCCAAACTCTCCCTTTCCTATGCCCTCTCCAACTTCCTTGCACCCAGTTGCTACTGCCCCTGACCATCCCCCTGGTAGCTCATCTTCCCCAGCCCCTCCCTCAACTAGTGGTCCGCCATCGCCAAATTGTCTGGCTTATTCACTGCCCGGCACACTTACACTCTCTCTATTACTTACTTGCACTCTCAACTTCTCCCCCTTCCTATTCAACCTACTCCCCCCAGCCCCATTCCTTCTCACCTTCCTCCCCCTACACACCTAATTCTTATTAGACCCTCCTTTGCTACCCCCCTTCTTGGTCTCCAATTCCTCTTCTGAACTTGGTGCATCTCTCTGTAGTTCAATCTCTGCTTTTGGCACTCAAGTTCTGCTAGTACTTCCCTGTTCTGAATTCTGGCACTTGGGTATGTCATGCTTTGCCTCGATGAGTACCCATGATTTGTATACCATACCTTACTATCTTGTTCTGTACTGTTCCTGCCTTGTTGTGTAACAATGAATTGTTTAACCAGTATTTGTATCCCGAGCCCTTACGATCTTGTTCTGTACTGTTCCTACCTTGTTGTGTAACCATGAGTTGTATAACCAGTATTTGTATCCCCTGCCCTTACGATCTAGTTCTGTACTGTTCCTACCTCATTGTGTAACCATGAGTTGTATAACCAGTATTTGTATCCCTTGCCCTTACGATCTTGTTCTGTACTGTTCCTGCCTTGTTGTGTAACCATGAATTGTTTAACCAGTATTTGTATCCTTTGTCCTTACGATCTTGTTCTGTACTGTTCCTGCCTTGTGTAACAGTGAATTGTTTAACCAGTATTTGTATCCCTAGCCCTTACGATCTAGTTCTGTACTGTTCCTACCTCGTTGTGTAACCATGATCTGTATAACCAGTATTTGTATCCCGTGCCCTTACGATCTTGTTCTGTACTGTTCCTGCCTTGTTGTGTAACCGTGAATTGTATAACCGGTATTTGTATCCCTTGCCCTTACGATCTTGTTCTGTACTGTTCCTACCTCGTTGTGTAACCATGATCTGTATAACCAGTATTTGTATCCCTTGCCCTTACGATCTTGTTCTGTACTGTTCCTACCTCGTTGTGTAACCATGATCTGTATAACCAGTATTTGTATCTCTTGCCCTTACGATCTAGTTCTGTACTGTTCCTGCCTTGTTGTGTAACCATGAATTGTATAACCGGTATTTGTATCCCTTGCCCTTATGATCTAGTTCTGTACTGTTCCTGCCTTGTTGTGTAACCATGAATTGTATAACCGGTATTTGTATCCCTTGCCCTTACGATCTTGTTCTGTACTGTTCCTACCTTGTTGTGTAACCATGATCTGTATAACCTTTACTTGCTGATCCTGTGCTGTTCTGTACTGCTCTGCCTATGTAACAAGCTCAATGTATTCCCTCCCAACTATGTATACTATCCCTATTGCACTACTGTATAGTTCAACTACTGTAGGTATTACCTTCCCCCTCTGTAAACCCCCCCCCCCCGATCGCACCGTGAGACGAGCATCTTTTTGCTCATTGTGCCTCTCCTGGTGAAACATTTTCAATAAAATAAATATAAACAATCTATACAAAATGAATTCATACTTATATAGTATTTACATAGAGCAGTAATTGTACACAGGAGGGTTATAATACATGTGTAGAGTATTAAAAAGAGCCATTAAGCTAAGACCATGGAGTATGCAGCTAAAAGGTATAGCAACTGTAGTACAGTGCATACAGGTTAAACATATGCAACTATAATTACAGCGTGTATTTGAAGCATCCTTGAACACAATTATTGATTGAAGGAGCTTGGTGGGGCATGGGAGGGGGACGCAAGAGGGTGAGTAAGGAGAGATGCATGGTACATGGAGTGCCCGCAAAGGCGTGTAGTGATTGCAGGGGCAGAGGGTGGCAACAGTTAGGAAGTAGAAAGCAAAACACCGTGACAGTGTTAAGGAGGGTAAGCAATGAATGTAGGTGGGAGCCAGGGGGACATAGAAAAGGAACTAACGATAAGGGAAAACACAGGGTTGGGACAGAAGGAGCAGTCAGGTAAGTTCTTATAGGCTCTAACATTGCCCAAGAGGGGTGGGAAAGAAGTACCAGTAAAGGGATGCATTGGAACTGATGGAGCTGAGGCTAGGGGAAGGTGACATCAGGGTAAGCAGTTACAGGATTCCTTGATAGAACGAGAATAAAGTGCTTTGAAGGCTGATAGTTTAATTGGGTAGGCCCGCTTCAGGATTTTTTGCGAGTTGTTCCAAAGAGAGGGTAAAGTGTGAGATATGGCAGACCAGCTGAAGCACGACTTGAACTTCGGTACTACAAGGGAGATGACGGAAGAACTCCTTAAGGCATATTTACCTATCACACCTAGAGGAAGACAATCCGAGATGTATTGAGGCAACATCTTTGTGATGGCCCTCAATGTCCAGAGAGCTGCATTCCTCTGTCTTCTGTAGTTAAGGGATGATCAGCCTACTGTGGCGTAAAGGGAGCAGCGATGCGCAGAGTATGGGAGTCCATTTATGAACTTCAAGGCCCGATGGTAGTGTGTGTCTAATTTAGCCAGGGCAGACACAGGGCCTTGGCTGCAAAGGAAATCTGCGTAGGTATAAGGAATGTGGTTTGGACCAGTCTCTTCCTGGCATCCAGTGTTAGAAACTTTTTGATCCTTTAGAAATAAGAGATCCTCAGTGTGATCACAAAAGGAAAGCCTTTGGTCTATCCACACCCCCAGGTATTTGAATTTAGTAACCTATTCCAGCGATTCGCCAAGAAGAATGTGGATCTGGGGAACATTACCTTGAGTTGTGGGGTTATTAATGTATGAAAAGGGAGAAAAAAAGCATCGCCTTTGTGTTTTTTTTGTTTTTTTTTGCATACAGGAGCAGTTTCTGGTGCAGTTGTTGTAAAAGATTAAATTCCCGTTGCAGATCCCTACAAGCTGCTTCAGGAGAGGGTCTTCCGATATAAAGTACCATGTCATCGGCAAATAGGTGGATGTTAGCAGATTTTATGTCAGCGTCAGTATTGTTAGTGTAAATTGCAAAAAGCGACGGCCCCAGTATAGAGCCTTGCGGTATGCCCCTCAGTAGCAATTTCAGGGATGAGAATTCCCCTTCAGCCTTGACCTGCAGCTGTCACCCTGTTACTTAGTTTGAGAACCACCTCAGTGATT
Organism: Neoceratodus forsteri; assembly: GCA_016271365.2. Classification (NCBI taxonomy): domain Eukaryota; kingdom Metazoa; phylum Chordata; order Ceratodontiformes; family Ceratodontidae; genus Neoceratodus; species Neoceratodus forsteri. The sequence goes on from CM057459.1 coordinate 321,238,954, forward strand.
TTGGGTGGGGGTGGGGGGTTCACAGACTATATTTCTGAGGGAGACAAGGAGCAGCTTATGGTCAGCTGTATCGAATGCCTTGCTTAAGTCTAGAAATACTGTGCAAACGAAGTTCTTCGGATCCAAGGCACACTGCCAGTCATTGGTGACCTTGCAAGGGCTGAAATAGTACCGTGATGAGGCCTAAATCCTGACTGGTAAGGATTGAACAGGTTCCTACTTTAGAGGTAGTTCCTGAGCTGCGCACTCACTATTTTCTCCAACAGTTTGGAAAGGGTGGAAAGTAGGGAGTTTGGTCTATAGTTATTCAGGTTGCTGGGGTCTCAAGATTTAAAAAAGGGGATTACGTGAGCTGTTTTCCATATGGGAGGAATATCGCCATGCGAAAGGGAGAGGTTAAAAAGGTACATTATGGGCACAGCCAGGACGTGAAGATTAAGCTTCAGGAAGAATGGGTCCAATTGGTCTGCCCCTGCACTCTTCCTGATATCCAGTTGTAGGAGGAGATCATCAGCTTCTCTCAGGGTGGTAGGCTGGAGGGAGAAGGCCGCACTTGTGATCGGATCTGGTAAGTCTGGTGCTCCAAGACTAGAGCAGAGGTTATTGGCAGGGGAGGCATCGAAAGCGAGACCTGCAGTAGCAAATGGTTATTAAAACCATCGAGGATAGTTGATTTATCCAACGCCGCAGTTGTGCCGATGGCGATTTTTGTGGGTAAGGTGCTCGTAGCTACGTGCCCTTGAATATCCTTGATGGTTGTCCAGAAGTTTGCTGAGCACCTGGTGGAAGGCGTCCAGTTCTTTGTGGAAATAGCTATCCTTAGCCTCCCTAACCAGATTGGTACAGTGGTTTCTAGCCTTCCTGAATGATGTCCGCTATACAAGACACTAGTGAGGCCCCACCTGGAGTATAGTGTACAGTTCTGGAGACCATACCTACGTAAGGACATAGACAGGGTAGAGAAGGTTCAGAGGAGGGCAACAAAGATGGTGCATGGATTGCATCACAAGTCCTATGAAGACAGGTTGAAGGAACTGAACATGTACTCCCTGGAGGAGAGGAGGGAGAGAGGGATATGATAGAGACATACAGGTATCTTACGGGAGGAACAGGGGCAGGAAACACTATTTTTAGCGAAAAACATGTTCCAGGACTAGAGGCATGGGATGAAGTTGGAGGGAGGACGATTCAGAGGAAACATGAGAAAGAATTTCTTCACAGAACGGGTGGTTGACAAGTGGAACACCCTGCCAGAGGAAGTGGTGGGGGCTGAAACAATCACGGGATTTAAGAATGCATGGGATAGACATAAAGGAATTCTGGAGGTCAGGGGTAAGGTGCAACAGACTTCTAGGAAAACAAACTGAACTTACAAGCTCAAATGGGCAGACTGGGTGGGCCATAGACCCTTATCTGCCGACACTGTCTATGTATCTATGTATCTACTTCCAGTCATCTGGAAGTTTTGATTTCCACGTTATTTTCCAAAGCCAATCTCAGTGCAACAAGGATGCCTCTAACTGGGCCGTAAACCAAGGACATGATTTATTTTTAGAACGAATCTGTACTAATGGTGCATGTTTATCCAGAGCCCCTAACACGATTTCCTGGAAGATATCATAGGCCGCAGGCACTGAGTTGGGCAAGTTAAAAATCCTGCCATCTCAAGGAATCTTGCAAGTTGGAGAGGAATGTGGAGATAGCAAAATTATGCCGTTTCCTCTTGAGTGAGAATTTGGAAAGGGATGGTAGTTTTGGGGCGGATCTTACACTTGCTATAATACAGTGGTAGCTGATATCCGAGAAGAACACTCCTGCATGAGAAAACTGATGAAGTTTGCTTACTAAAATGAGATCTAGAAGTGTGCTATTTTTAGGGCACTTTTTGTTTGGACATGTTGCTTCAGAAATGAGTTGGAAAAGATCAAAGGAGTCTCAGATAGTCAGTAGGGATAAGGAACTATTGGAGTACCAGTCCATATTGAGGTCCCCTAGTATAATAATCTCCGACTGAAGGAATCCCATCATATTATTTAGATGGTCCAGAAATTTTAGCCCTGCGGATGGAGGTCTGTAGCATCCTAGGGCGCATATTGAGACAGAGGAAGATAGCTTGACATTGAGAGTCAGGCTCTCAAATTCCTTTGGGAGTGAGGACAAATCTATGACTGATGCAGACAATTTCTCCTTGACATAGATGGCAGCAACTCCTCCTCTGGTGAGCCTATTAGTTCTGAACAGGGTATAAGACAGGATATTCACCTGAGCTGCACACTCACTATTTTCTCCAACAGTTTGGAAAGGGAGGGAAGTAGAGAGATTGGTTTAGTTATTCAGGTTGCTGGGGTCCCCAGATTTAAAAAAGGGGATTATGTGAGCTGTTTTCCATATGGGAGGCATATCGCCCTGCGAAAGGGTGAGGTTAAAAAGGTGCATTATGGGCACAGTCAGGACGTGAGGACTAAGCTTAAGGAAGAATGGGTCCAATTGGTCTGCCCCAGCGCTCTTCCTGATATCCAGTTGTAGGAGGAGATCCTCAACTTCTCTCAGGGTGGTAGGCTGGAGGGAGAAGGCCGCACTTGTGACCGGATCTGGTAAGTCTGGTGCTCCAAGACTAGAGCAGAGGTTAATGGCAGGGGAGGCATCGAAAGCGAGATCTGTAGTAGCAAAATGGTTATTAAAAGCATCGAGGATAGTCGATTTTATTTGACACTGAAATTGCGTCGATTGTGCTGTTTCCTCTTGAGTGAGAATTTGGAAAGGGATGGTAGTTTTGGGGTGGATTTTACACCTGCTGTAATACAGTGGTAGCAGAAATCTGGGAACACTCCTGCATGAGAAAACAGATGAAGTTTGCTTACTAAAATGAGATCTAGAAGTGTGCTATTTTTAGGGCACTTTTTGTTTGGACGTGTTTTCAGAAATGAGTTGGGAAAGACCAAAGGAGTCACAAATAGTCTTTAGGGATAAGGAACTATTGGAGTACCAGTCCATATTGAGGTCCCCTAGTATAATGATCTTCGACTGAAGGGATCCCATCATATTATTTAGATGGTCCAGAAATTGTAGCCCTGCGGATGGAGGTCTGTAGCATCCTAGGATGCATATTGAGACAGAGGAAGATAGCTTGATATTGAGAGTCAGGCTCTCAAATTCCTTTGGGAGTGAGAACAAATGTATAACTGATGCAGACAATTTCTCCTTGACATAGATGGCAACTCCTCCTCTTCTGGTGAGCCTATCAGTTCTGAACAGGGTATAAGACGGGATAGTCGCCTCACTATCTGGGGTACCAGGTCTGAGCCAAGTCTCAGTGACCACAAGTATATCAGCCATTGAATGGGAAGTCAATACGTGAATAGAGGCAAACTTTTTTAGTAGGCTGCACATATTAATATGCATAAAGCTCAATCCTTTGATAGTGGTTAGGTCGGCAGGTGAAGAGATTGCTGCAGGAGGACCAGGGTTGATTTCGACATTATCAGAACATGACAATAAGAGCAGCAAGATTTTCTTGATAGCTTCAAGAATTCTGTGACCTTTAGGTGAAACTTGCTTAGGGTTGCTGTTACATAGTTTCGTGGGGTCCCTAAGCTGCATGCCTAGGGGGCCAAGTAACGTAAAAAGAACAAGCCTGGCTGTAAAAAGCAAGGCATGCGGGGCAAACAGTGCAGATGTAAGCAGGATCCTACACTCTGTTACCCTCGTGGAAGAACTACCAATTTGCCATGGGGGTTGGAAAGGAGTATCTAAACTAGGTAACATAAAAGCCAGTATTTAAGAAGCTGTAGTGCTGAAGGACACCAGACAATCCAAAGTAGAGCTGCTACTGTCCATGCTGCAGGGTGGTGCGGACTACCACAGGAAACCAGGGTGCAGAACAGTATGAGATAGAGGCAAGTAAGGAAGTAAAAAAACCCCATTATGCTGGATGCACCCAAAATTGACTACTGTTTTGCAAGCTTCCTGCGTGCAGAAAGTGGGTGGCAGCAGCAAGGGATCTCGGATCAGATGTGGGGCAGAATTGATTAAAATGATCTTGCAGTGAAGACCAGAAGATGGCATTATAATTATTTTCCACAGAGTAAACAAGATTGTTGCCCAAACAAGAGGATTGTCTTACACATGGATCAGAAATGGGTGTAGCCAATCAAAATGGTTGTCCAGGACAGTGGGAGTGGTCTGAGTGTATTTAAAGGAGGGTGGGTGGGTGTGTGTGTGTGTGTGTGTGTGTGTGGGATCTGAGCTGAAGTATCCACGGCTCTTCCTTCGGCAGCTAATCACTTACCTGGATTCTGATCCGAGCAGGAATGCAGTACCTGGGGTGAAGTCGGTGGGGAAATCTCTCTCTGGTGCAGTAGCTTGAAAAGTGCCCATCGGCTTCCTCCAGCCGGTCGCTTAGTTGAGGATGGCCCAGTGGGGCAGCACCTGAGGGGAAGAAAGGGTGGACGTTACAAATAGTCTCAAGCACAGTGGCACAGCAGGATGCTTAAGGATGGGGAAGGAATTAGGAGATTAGTGAGGCAGAAGACACAATATTACACAAAGGGTGGAGAAGGACAGTTGTGGGGGGGGGATATGGAGGACTCCACAGCCCAGCAGACGCAATTATAATTGATGTCTAAATTAAATGTGAATTAAATCTAGTGCAAAAGGGTTCTGCTAAGAGCCTGGGGGGAAGCAGACAGTCAGGGCTGTTATACATTTTAGGAGACTTAAGGAACAAAAGGAGACCAAAAGGGAGGGGGTATATCCAACATCGTAGCGAGCGGATAAGGATTTGGTGCCAGATTTAATTAGTGAAGACGCCACAGGTCTATATTTAGCCCCGGAGGAGCGGGCGGGCAGTGGTTACGCACAAGACTTAGTTAATAAAGGAGATAGAAAAATAAATATTCTTAGAGTGCCAGGAGACTTTGCGTTCCCGATGCAGGATTAATACTAGTTTTGAATAATACAAACAGCTAAGAAGCCTGGGGTTTGTTTGGAACCCCAGTAGGTGCACAGTACTGGGCTTAAAATAAAAGTTAAATGAACCTGGCTCGAATGACAAGATTGCACTTAGGTGGCAATAGTGCACGGCTCAGATTCAAAAGCGAGTTGTAAAATTGCTCTTAAACAGTGCAGGGCTTGGATTTAAAAGCTGTAAAATTGCTCTTAAACAGTACAAGGCTTACATTTAAAAGTGAACAGTTAAATAATCATATACAATTTATACAGTGCCCTTTCATCTGCACACATAGATAGCAGTGGACAAGGAAATGACAGAAGGCATCCTTAGAATGGCAGAAAAGGGGGAAATATTCTTAATGGGGGACCTGAATATGCCAGATGTTAACTGGAGCACTTTTGCTGCAGTCACATCCAAGAGCAGGGTTATTCTTGATGCCCTACAGAGGGCATGCCTCAGACAGCTAGTGGTGGAACCCACTCGGGAGGGGCCAGTCTTGGATCTGGTACTGTCAAACGGGGATGGAGAAAGGATCTCAGATTTAGAAGTGGGTAGCAGTCTGGGGACAAGCGACCACCAAACAGTGTGGTTCACAATAAACGCAGCCATACAGGAGCAAGAGCACTGGACTTTAGGAGGGCTGACTTTTGGGAAAATCTGAGAGTGCCTCAGAAAAGCACTAGCAAATAGGCAAGAAGGAGGGGTGGTTGGCCCGGTGGCGCTGAGGGTTTAGGTGCTGGATGCCACACCTCGTGCTGCGCCAGCGACCTGGATTCGGGAGCGAGCCTGGAAGTCGATAGGTGAGGGTTGAGGATCGAGTGCCCTTGTGGTGCTCTCCTCCCCGGGATGGGGGGAGGGAACGGTCTGGTGTGCCAACGGCTCCCGGTGGAGAGCGGGGTGCACTGCAGTATGCCAGGCAGCACGTGATCAGCGTGGCCGACGCAGGCAGGGTTGCCATGTGCCAGTGCATCGGGATGTGCCGCACAAGGGGGGGGGGAACCACAGAACAAAGGAAAACCCCGGTCCTTGGGGTAGGTGACGGTACCAGCCCCATGCCCACAGCCGGGCCTGTCCTGTCTGGCCTCTCATGTTCCTCTGCCCAGCGCCTGCACCCGTAGCTGGAGTCTGTGTATGCAAGTGCGCCCAGAGAGGAGGGACGGCCCCACCCCGAAGGGGTCAAGCCGGGGATGCCAGCTGCGAGGTGAGGGGGGGATGAAAGAGGAGGATCTGGTAGGTGGACTTCAGGCTGGGCAGGATCCGTCTGGATGCCCGAGAGAGGCTGCTCGGATTGTAAAGTGGAGGGAAAAAGAATTGTGAAAAAAAGAAAGGGGTGGAGGAACAATGGGGGAAAAATCAAAACTGCCATCACAAATCAGAATAGCAAAGGCCCAAACTGAGGAAAAGATAGCCAACTCAGTTAACAAGGGGGATAAAATCTTTTATAGGTACATTAGGAAGCAAAGAAAGACAAAGGGAAGGATAGTGAGGCTTAATGAAGGGAGGGTGGGCAGAGGGTGACAGTGAAAAAGCAGGGATACTGAACAAATACTTCCGCTCACAAAAGAAGGGGGGGGGTACCTAAATCAAAGAATAGAAGCACTCTGGATAGGCAGGTTGATACCAGTTCATTCACAGAAGAAAGGGTTCTGAAAGAACTTTTAAAATTGAAGGTGGACAAAGCAATGAGGCCTGATGGGATTCACCCAAGAATTCTAAAAGAACTAAGGGGAGAACTAGTGACACCAATGACTACCCTCTTTAACAAATCATGGGAGGATGGTGTGGAACCTGAGGACTGGAGGAGGGCGGATGTGATTCCCCTTCAAAAAAGTGGGAGCAAGACAGAGGCAGGAAACTAGACCTGTTAGTTTGACCTCAGTGGTAGGGAAAATGTTGGAATCACTGCTAAAGGAAAGAATTGTTGAGTTCCTAGAGGCCTGTGGTGCACAGGACCCACGGCAGCATGGATTCACAGCAGAAAGGTCATGTCAGACGAATCTAATAGATTTCTTTGACTGGGTGACCAAAGTAGTAGACCAAGGAGGGGCTGTGGACATGGCCTACCTTGACTTTAGCAAGGCATTTGACACAGTCCCACACAAAAGATTAATATACAAGTTAGCGAGCCTTGAAGTGGGCCCCAAAGTGGTAGCCTGGGTAAAAATTGGCTGGACAACAGAATACATGAGGGTAATAACCATTGATCCACTCTGAAGAAGGGGGTTACTAGCGGGTACACTTGGGAGGTTCAGATACTGGGACCGGTCCTCTTTAATGTCTTTATAAGTAACATTGCAGATGGACTGGAAGGAAAAGTATGTCTCTTTGCAGACAACACAAAGATCTGCAGCAGGGTCGATACAGAAGGTGGGGTGGAAAGGATTCAAAGGGACTTGGCAAGGTTGGAGGAATGGTCAAAGGTATGGCAGCTTAGATTCAATGCAAAGAAGTGCAAAGTAATGCACCTGGGAAACAAAAACCCAGGGGATGAGTACAAAATTGGGGGTGAGATACTAACAACAAAAATGGAAAGGGACCTGGGGGTAATCATATCAGATGACCTTAAGGTGGGAAAACAGTGTGAGAAGACAGTAAGGAGGGCTGGTGGGGTACTGGGATGCATAGGGAGAGGCATCACCAGTAGAAAACAGGAAGTTGTGACTCGTGGGCAAACCACTCCAGCCGTGGTAAATCCCCTGATAACCCACACCCCCTCATGGCTTATTGCTTAAGGAGCACTCTGCTAGTAAGGTTAGAGGACCTATACTTTAGGCTTTTTTGGTATGAACTAGGAATTTTGAAAAAGTTAGATCAACAAATCTAAATAAAAATATACTGTTACAGATCAGAATAAAGTCAAACTAGCAAAGCAAAAGAAAAGCTGCTGTTAAACCTAGAGGACACAGGTTAGCAGCGCTATTTGTGTTTAAGTGTTTTTTATTTGAAACACAGGAATGGTTACACCTAATATGATGCATTTTCAATTTATATAAACAGCTGAGAATTCTCAAGTCCTGCGTAAGACTGTCTAAAGTATCTTTTCAATATTGCAAATACCAAAGGTACGTGGGCTTCCCACCAGAAAAACTGGTTAAAAACTGTTGCAGGAAGCATATATTATAGTAATTAATCAGTATTCAAATAAGTATATGACCTGGCTGATAACGGAGGTCTATGGCACACAGTGAGATGCCGTGGGGTTGATGGACACAGCCCTTCTCCTTGGTGAAGGCTGCCATGAGGTAGACTCCTTGTGCTCTGATGTTCTTATAATAGGCAATCTTAATATGGATTGGCTGTCTGCATCGCCCAAACCGTTAAAAGACCTCTGTGATAATTTTGTGCTTTCTCAACTCATAATGGAAGTTACCCATCCTAACATTAAAAACCCGGACTGTAGTATATTACTCGACCTAATTCTAGTGAACAAACCCCATCTCTTTACACACACGGGTGTATTCTTCAGTGATCTCTGCGATCACTGTGCTATAGCCCGTGTGAGATCTCTTCCCTAAAGCGGTCTCTTTCTCCAAGTATATCTATAAGTGAAGCCGACGGAACTTCAACCCCAACGCTTTTCTTTCTGATCTTCAATATGCAAATTGGCAAGGTTTCAGTCTGGCCCTGTCAGTGGCTGAAGCTTAGAAAATGGGTAAAACAATTTCAGCCTTCTGATTGGCTGAGGGACTTCTCTAGCTGGGCATCTATCAGACAACAGATGCCTGGCTATTAAAAGTACCAGCCCAGCCACCCCATTACCAGAATCTTGGAGCACAGCCTGTTCTCCAATTGGCTAAAACCCCTCATTTTATTTTAAAATATCTGCCATTTTTTGGGGGTCGCTTAGCGAGAGCTGAGACCCGACGTTACTCCGCAACACTTTGTTCAAAAAAATTCTAAACCTAATGAGTACCCCTTCTGAAATGTGCACAGCAAACCCAGTAAGTAATAAAAAAATTACCTCTTTTCAAAAAGTAACGTCTCTTTTTTTTCTCTTAGCTCATTTGTTCTCAGTCACTTCCGTAGTCCTTGTCCATGTCTGAGCCGGTATCATTTCATACTACCCAGACATCGTCCCATGTTTGCTCCACTTTTAAACCGAGCACTCCACAGTCAAAATCTGACAACTGTGTAGATAAATTTACACTCTCCACGGTTTAAAAAAAAAAATGTTTTGCCATAGTTACTTTTTGTACTGTGAGTACAGCACGCGGCTTACCTGTCACCCTTATTTAGCCCTTAGAGACGGCACTCTGTGTTCCTCAAGTCAGTTCGTGGTTTCAGCACAAAAGCCGATTGCACTGAGTGAGTCAAAAAATGGCATAAACAAAAGAAAAAAGCTTTAACTATTTATAAAATGTTTCTTTTTAAAATAAATATCACTTTCGTGAAGTACAGTCCTGACCGCGTTACCGCTTGCTGACTGTAAAACTGATGTGAATCTCATCCAGACAACCAGATAAAGAGAAATGCAATAAAGATAAGTTTTGTTTCTGTTCTGCTTTTTATATTTCCTTTATTTTCATCATTATCTGGTGCTACTACTCAGAGGGAGGTGAGAAATAAGAACACAGGTACTACAGCGTCTACAGTACAACTTAAATTCCTAGCTTTAAAAAAATAATTCTAATACAGGTGGAGGAACTATTTTATTACAAAACTTATTTTAAACAAATTGTTTATTAAAAATCCTTTACTAAACTTAGTTTTTTTACAGTGTCCATTTTCTAAGCGCAATAATACCCGACTGGGTGGGCGGTATTGGGCTATACCCGCCCTTCCAGGGGCTATAAGGCCCTCCATGCAGTGGGGCCTCGGCCGCCCTGGGCGGCGGAGATGTAATACCTCCCGCAATGAATATGCTGCTTACGATGCCTTCCAAAATACTGTCCTTGGGACCATCAACAAACATGCTCCCCTAGTTAAAACCTGTACCTAGAAGAAATCATGCCCAGGATTTATAGCCAGTCTGAAAGCTGCATTGTTGCATAGGGACACTCTTTGGAAATGGGCAAGGAAAATCAAATAGTCTGCAGACTGGACAGCTTTTAGAGCTGCTAGAAATCGATGCACCAAACTAACTACATCAGGAAAGGCAAATTTCTTCTGCTCTGAACTTGAATCCTCCTCCATATGTACAAATTCTGGAAAACTCTAAAGGACATAGAAGGTCATTGCTGTGCTGGTTTGGTCCCACCTAAAATTTCTTCCAGCGGTACCATTACTATTGACAAGCATGAGATACTTTACCTCCTCAACAGCCATTTTGCCACAGCAGGGTTAGCGTTCGACTCACTGGCCAATAATCTCCAGGTGAAGTTGAGTAGTCGAAGCCCCGATGGCCTCAATTCGGTTTCACCTATTCAAGACACAGTTTTTTCCTTCTGCCCTCTCTCTCTCTCTGTGAAACAAGTTGAGGACTTTTTCAACTGGACACTAGCAAAAGTGCAGATGCTGACTTTATTGAGCCTTATTTTCTTAAATTTGGTTATGTCTTGTCTCCGCCCCAAAAAAAAAAAAAATCACTCACCTCTTTAATATGTCCCTTATACTGGGCACCCTCCCCACTGTATGGAAAACAGTTCACGTCATCCCACTATTTAAATCCAGTGATTCAAGTGATCTAAATAATTACCATTCAGTATCCCTGCTTCCTATCCTAAGTTGCTCGTAAAAGTAGTTAACACTCAGCTCAGGCAGTACCTGGAGAACTTTAACCTGCTAAACCTGGTCCTGTCTAGTTTCCATCCCTGTCATAGTACAACCTCTGCTCTTGCTAAAGTTACATGTGATTGACAGAAAGCCTTGGATGCCAAAAACCATGTATGTGCATTGCTTCTTGACCTTAGCAAAGCATTTGATATGGTGGCCCATAATCTGCTCCTGGTGGTTCTAAAAAAAAATTGGGGTCGACAGTCTGGCCTTAAAATGGGTTTCCATTACCTTGCTGATTAGTACCAACAGGTCAAGGTGGATGGTGACCTCTCTCCATTGAAAATCCTTCCAAGAGGTGTGCCCCAAGGGTCCATTTTTGGTCCACTATTATTTGCCATTTACATAAATCTAGACATTGGAATTTCTTCAGCAAACACATGTATTCACTGATGATACAGTGCTGTACATAGACAGGCCTACTCCAGAGCTTGCATGTAAGGAACTTCAAATTGAATTTACCATTTACAGGAAAATCTGTTGCACTTAAAGATCATGTTAAATGCCAAAAAAATGAAGGCTATGCTCTTTGCTCCATCAGTCAGTGCATTCAAATTTCACACCTCGGGGATGGTTCCTCAAGTACTCACTCTGCTGGGTGAGCCCCTGGAATATGTAGAGAAATTTTGGTGTTTTGATAGACTTTAAACTGTCGTTCATAGATCACATAGAGGAACTATCCAAAAAATTAAAGCAGAGGCTTGGGATCTTCTTTCGAATCACACACATTTACACAGGAAGCCAAAAAAAAGTTAGTTCAAACTACCTTCATGCCACTCTTGGATTATGCCGATTTTCTGTATGGACATGGTCCGAACACTGCCCTTTCGAGACTTTACTCCCTGTATCATCGGGCGCTCCTTATTCCACCCACCACTGTACACTATTCTTCTATAGGTTGGAGCTCACTGAGTTACAGGTGGCATAAAAATGCAGTCGGGTGGACCTACAGAGCCATCATTAACAAACTCCCACTGTATATCAATGATTGCCTGCCTGTCTGCTTGCACCCCTGGCAACTACCTTCTAAGAAGTCCGTCCTGTATTTCTCTCCTAATCACAAAGGTCCGAACATGCTACGGCTGAGCGGCAATAAGTTGCGCCCTTCCTGTCCTTTGGAATAATGTGCAAAAAACACTAAGGCTTGTTCTTCCGGTGAAGCTGTGTATCTTCAAAAAACTGTTCTTGCAGTCATTCAGGGAGACATGTAATTGTTTCCACCATTGACATACAATAAAAGAGCAAAAAAAAAAAACTATTCTTGCAGTCATTTTAGGGCGACACTTGCTGACTCTCCCTTGTTGCTTAAACCCCATCCCTGGTGGTTTTCTTTCTTATCTGCATTATGTATTTATTGTATATAGATTACGACTGTATATTGTACAAGCTCAGTTGTACCTTGTGTGCTGTCCTGTCCAGTTATGTAACCTGCCTAGTTCTGTATCTCAGTTGTTTACTTTATGTGGCCTGGTTGTGTGGCTCCCTGTTGCTGTGTATAACTGATGTATGACAGTTGTATTTTTTTGTGAACCGAACCCAGGCCCACCTTGCAAATGAGTTTGTCTGTGGTGTTTCATCTGGTAAAATAAAGAATTGATTGGACCACTGATTCAAACTGTTTTTTAACATGTAAATAATAGTACAAGTTTTTATACTTTAAGATAGTGAATGATAGAGTATGGCAACATGACTGTTGTGGCATGAACTTATAATAATTTCACAAAATTTTTTTTTTTAAATTGAGGTTGTCAGTGTGAAAAACTGATGTTATTGAATTCAAAAGACATGATTTATGTATTTAAAATAAGATCCTATCCCTGAAGAAGTCTATTGAGATGAAATGTTTTGTCACAGAATCTATTGTAAAGAATAAAAGAAAATAAAGAAAAAGTTGTTGGAAAACTGTAAGGCATGGCTGGATATTATTCTTTGACTTTTGGATGATGAGAAAGAGGCAGCTTGTATCACCCTAATCAGACTGATTGTAAATGGCTTGAGGAAGCTATGCTCACCAGTGGGTATTGGAACACGTCTTTGTGTACCATTTCCAGATCAGCAGTGGTAAGGGTGGGAACCACAAAAGGAGAATTGATTTTTTTTGGGGTCACTACAAATACCGAACTTTCTGCTGACAGTTGAATATTCAGCGCTGTTGAAAATTTTATTAAGGTGCCAGCCATCGAGGCCCAGTTTATAGTTTAATTGTTTCAAACAACATCAAGTCTTGCTGTCACAGGATACCCATACTAAGGCCATGGATTTTCCTGTTGCTGGTAACTCTCTGTTTGGGGAACAAACAGAGGTTTACATGAAGAAAATGGATGAGTACAGGACCACCTACAGGAGTGCTACAGCCAAAGAGAAGCGGGCCACTCCTCAGAAGCAGCAATTTAGGGCTGGTAGGGGCAGGCCTTTTTACCAAGCCTAGGTCTCCTCTTCTTTCCAGCAGAGGGTGTTCTTTAAGGGAAAAGCAGACGAGAGATGACCAGGACCCCATCATCCACTCAGTCTGAGCCCCCTGCCAAGCAGACACCCAGAGGTGTCAGTCAGGGTCACCTCCCCAGTTCCATTAGGGGGCAGGCTGGGTCACTACTTCCAGGCCTGGAAGTCTGTTACTTCAGACAAATGGGTCCTGGAAGTAGTGAGCCAGGGACTTGCTCTCAATCTGAAAAGGTTCCCAAAAATGACAGCAAAGTCTTTCAGTCTTCCCTCTCCCTTGGAAACAAAGGCCTTGGAGGCAGAAGACTCCTGTCTACTGTTTCTTCAAGCAGTAGAGAAAGTACCTCTTTGTCACAGGGGAAAAGGACTGTATTCCAGATACTTCCTTACCCACAGAAAGACAAGGGAATGGCGACCCATCCTAGATCTAAGATACCCGAACAAACCTATACTAAAGCCAAAGTTCAAAATGGTGATGCTGGGAATAATTATTCCTTCTCTGAGACCAGGAGACTGGCTAGCCTCCCTGGATCTCAAGGATGCTTATTTTCACATACCTATCGGACATACCCACACAAAGTACCTCGGGTTCGAGTTGCCCTCGGGTCATTACCAGTTCAAAGCAGTGCCTTTCTAACATCTGCTCCAAGGGTGTTAAGGAAGTGTCTAGCAGTAGTGGTGGCCTTTCTCAGGAGACAGAGTATCCTGCTATTTCCATATCTGGACGACTGGCTCATAGAGGGTCAGTCCTCAGACCAAGTCAAGTCAGCTCTAGATGTCACACTGAAAAGCTTCTAGACTCCTTAGGATTCATTCTGAACTTAGAAAAGTCTGTTCTGGAACCAGCCCAGCTTCTCACTTTTTATAGGGGTGGAACTAGACACTGTCCAGGCAAGGGCATTTCTCTCTCTTTCAAGGGTACAATCACTTATCACTCTGGCTTCCTCTTTTCGTCCTCTAGTGTCTCGGCCAGCCAGACACTTCCTTCAGTTGCTAGGCCACATGGCAGCGTCCACTGCTGTGGTGCAAAGGGCAAGATTTCAAATTAGATATTCAGTTTCATCTAAGATCTTACTGGTCTCAGAAAAAAGACCCTCTCTCCAAATTGGTTCCAGTGTCTCACACTCTGGTTCATGCTCTCCTGTGGTGACTGGAGGAGCACAGTCTAAGACAAGGCGTCCCCTTCCTCAGTGCGGCTTCTTCAGTGGTTCTCACCACAGATGCCTCTCTACTGGGATGGGGAGCCCATCTGGACCAGCTTACTGCTCAGGGCACCTGGTCTCATCAGGAGTCTCTTCTGCACATAAATCTTCTCGAACTCAGAGCTGTCTTTCTAGCACTTCAGACATTCTCAAACACTATTCAGGAGAAAGTGGTGCAGATCAGGACAGACAATACCACAACCATGTGGTACAGCAACAAGCAGGGAGGCACTCTGTCCTCGGCCTTGTGCACAGAAGCCGTGCAAATCTGGTCTCTAGCTTATTCCCTTCAGGTTTCCCTGATAGCCGAACATCTCCCAGGGAAGAACAATATACTAACAAATGCTCTGAGCAGGATTTCTCAAGGCCATCACGAATGGGCCCTGAATCCTCTAATTCTTCGGGTTATTTTCAAGAGGTGGGGCACTCCAGAGATGGATCTCCTTGCGGCCCCAGACAGTCACCAGCTTCCTCTGTTTTGCTGTAGGCCCACTCTTCTGGGATCTGTCCCCAGGATGCTCTGCTATTGAATTGGACAAGCACGTTTCTGTATGCTTTTCCTCCCTTCCCTCTGGTATTAGGAGTCCTAATCAAGATCAGATCTCAGCCTTGCAAGGTGATTCTGGTGGCTCCAGACTGGGCCAGACAGCCATGGCACCCCCTATTATTGTCCATGTCAGTGACAATACCACTGTGTCTTCCCAGACAGTACAATCTCCTCACCTCTTCACAGGGGAGGATACTGTATCCCAACCTTCAGACTCTCAGACTCAAAGCTGGGCTGTTGAAGAGTTGGAATATGCAAGCCTGCAACTTTCCCAGTCAGTCTTGGACATTCTTAAGGTTAGTAGAAAACCTTCTGCTAGAAAAACGTACAGTTCCAAATGGAAGGGATTTGGTTTCTGGTTCTCAGAGACATATTTAGCCAGATTCAGCTGATACTGCCACTACTTAGGATTATGTAGTACAACTTAACAGTTTAGGCCTCAGGCCTACTACTCTCAAGGTACATTTGGCAGCTATTGCTGCTTTCCTTTCAGCTGGGAAGGGCTCTTCCCTAGCCTCTCATCCAGTTTTCAAGAAATTCTTCAGAGGTCTGGTTCATATTAGTCCTCCTTTTAGGGAGCCTACTCCTGTTTGGGACTTGGATATCTGTATTGCACAGCTTATGCAGCCCCCTTTCTAACCATTATCTTCAGCTGAGCTGAAGTACTTGACTTGGTAAACTGTATTCCTGGTAGCCATTACTTCTGCCAGGAGAATCAGTGAATTACAGGCCCTGTCAGTGGAACCTGATGACATTTCATTGCACAGGGATGAGGTGGTCCTTCGAGCCAACAAAGTTTCTTCCCAAGGTGGTATCAGACTTTTATTTGAATCAGTTTGTGTCATTGCCTGTATTTTTCGCTGACCATGCTTCCTCTAGCGAGAGAAGACTACACAGTCTCGATGTAAAGAGGGCCGTTAGCTATTATATAGAACACACTAGGGCCCATATAAATAATTGTTTACAGCTGTTTCTCACTTATGGAGAAGTGGGAAAAGGAAAAACTGCTACTAAGAGAACTATTGCCAGGTGGATTGTCTCTTGTATCCAGTTCTGCTATTCAATCAGTCAATCAAACTTTATTTAACCAGGCGTAGCACCATTGAGCGAGCTCATTTTCAGGGTGGTCCTAGACATGAATACAGATCAAGGGCAAAAATAGGGAAGACAAGGAAGAGACATAGTACATGTGGAGGATTGTTCAGGCCTATACATACATAGCTAACATAGGAAACATAGTTGCAAGGTCATAACTAGTAGGCCAATGCATACATAGCTAACAAGGTCATAATTAGTAGACTGGAGAGATAAAAATATAATACTTAGATAGTAGTCAGTATAACTCTGCTATAATGTTAAGAAGAAGAATATGGGGAGAAGAGGAGAATGTAAAGAAGCGGGAGAGGGAGGGACAGGAGGAAGAGGAGAGAGACTAAGTGCTTAGGTGCCCCTAGCAGGGAAGTAACATTGACTGGGTTACATTGATCTCAGATTCGTAGGCGATACTATGGGGAAAAAAAAAAGAGAATGTATATAAAGCGGGGAGGGGGGAGGAGACTAATAAGTGCTAGGTGCCCCCTAGCTTGGGGATGAAGTAGTGTGGGTTACAGTGATATCCGATACAGGGGAGATACTAGGGGCTACACATGTACAAGGTCACTTAAAACAGCTACCGGTTTCCTTAAGGTATTTAGCTATTAGAGCTTTAAATGTGAACGGACCAGGAAGGGATGAGAGTTTGTGTACTTTGCATGGTGTTTCATAAGGACGGGAGGGAAAAGTTGATTGCAGCCATGCCATGGGTTGTTTTTACTCGGGGTATCTGGTAGCAGAGTAAAGAGAAGCATCTCAACCCATAAGATCCCATGGCACGTTCAAAGAAGTTTGAAATGTAAGCAGGGAGTTTGTCAGACAAGGCTCTGGATAAACAAAGAGCGTTCCTTTTCCTTCTTGTTGAGAGGGAGGACCATCCAATCTCTTGGTACAGTATGCAGTGGTGGGTGTGAGAGAGCAGGTTTAGGATGAACCGCATGATCCGGTAGTAGAGCATGTCAAGTTTGCTGAGCAAAGTAGAGGGGCAATGGTTGTAGAAAAAGTTGGCATAGTCTAGTAAGGGTAGGAATGTGGATTACACTAATCTCTTTCTAGCTTCTTTGGTAAGTAGGTGCTTAATGTGGTAGAACACGCCTAGCTGCTGTCTTAATTTTTTTGAGACCTCATTTAGGTGGCACAGGAAGTTGAGCTTGTTATCCAGCCAGAACCCTAGGTATTTGAAGTTATCTACTATTTCAAGGGGTTCACCCAATATCGTTAGAATCATGTGCTTGTGTGTTGGTCCCAGGGCTGCCTTAGGTGAGAGGATCATGGCTTTGGTTATTTTTGCGTTGAGTAGGAGCTTATATTTGATAAGGTTATGTTGGAGAAAGATGAAATCTTGCTGTAGGTCCTCAAAGGCTGAATCCAAGGAGAAGTTCGAAGTCTAGAGGACAGTATCGTTCTGCAAATAGGTGCACATTAGCTGTATACAGTTGTGTATCAAGGTTGTTGATATAAATTGCAAATAGGATAGGACCCAGGATGGATCCTTGGGAGACACCTTGTGGAAGTGTTTTTAATGGGGACAAGTCACCTGAAGCTTTAACTTGTTGTAACGTGTTGGTAAGATAGCTGGTAAACCATTTAATGGCAGTATTATTGAGGCCGATATTGCACGGTACGGTAAGCATAGTATCGTGGTCCACAGTATCGAATGCCTTACTAAGGTCAAGGAAGAGGGCAAACACATACTTCTTAGAGTCCAGGGCAATTTGCAAGTCAGTGGTTACTTTTGCAAGGGCAGATACTATGCTGTGTTTGGCTCTAAAGCTGGACTGTGCAGGATTTAGCAACTTCTGTGACTCCAGGTACTCTCTAATTTGGGTGTTGATGATTTTTCCAATAGTTTTGATAGGGTAGATAATATGGATATAGGCCTGTAATTGTTCAGGTCACTCTGATCCCTAGATTTAAATGTAACGCTAAGTGGCGTGCTGTTTGTTTCTGACAGCAATACCAGGTGGGCTGGGTTCGGGGAGGAATAGGTCACTCGGCACAAAGGCTAGGTTTGGCTACTCTGCACAGGGGCACCCAAGTAATTCCGAACACAGGAAGCAATAACTTTAATGTCCAATACCAGCAGTGGGGTTCTAATGTGGCTTTATTCACATCCAAACAGAACAAACAAAGCATAGGTGGACCCCCACGGGGCTACACTCCTGGTAATGCAGATTAAAAGAATCAAGAACACTTCCTCAACACTTTAACCCTCAGGCTCTGAACCCACCGGGCACACAACCTGGACTTGCATGCTGCTTTAAGTACACAGCCCGAACTTGTACACTGTTCTGGGATTTCCCAGGCTCGGCTCCCTTGCCGGCCACTCAGACACCTTCCATATGTCATGGAAACATTTTCTGGTGGCTCCCTAAACCACCTAAGAGCACCTCAGCTCTAGCAGGGGATTCTCCTTTTAATCCTACATCTGGGTACTTTCCTCAGGCACTGGCCAAGTACCTGAGAGAAAGTAACAGGTGCCTCAGAGCAAATCCGTAGAGGTGAATTTGGTTACTACTGATGGGTGTCTCCCATCTCTCGCTCCCACAATTCATACCCACCCATTTCTCTGGACAATAAACACCTCATACTGTAAAGCTTGGCAGTGTAGATTCTTGCTAAATGTATGTCACATTCCATCTACTTGTCTTGTTTTCCCTTTGTGCTGGACTTGAACATACTTTTAAATGGCATAGCCCATTGCTCTAGGCCCCTCACTGATTAAGCAGTCCAATCCCCACTTTACAGCTGTACTTGGCTGTCCTTTCCTGACCCCACAGTAACAGTCCCTTTAGCTTCCTTCTGTTAAGGTGAAAAAACACTTGGCCCTCTTTTATGGCGAACTCACCTCTGGTTGCAGAACACAAGCGATTCCTCCACAATTTCTCTCTCAGAGCTTTTGATTGCCCTTGGCACAACTTGAATAGGCAGCTTCTTCCCTTAGCCCGAACCAGGAGGGTTGCCCCTTGAAAACAGGCTAACTTTTCCCCATCCCCTCAGGGATGGGGCACTTGGACCAGTAACAGCAGTCTCCACCACTTCAACTACCAGTTCCTGTGTTCCTCTTACAGTGGAAACACACACCTTTGTAATCAGTAGCTCTAAAACAGAGCTTAAAGCTCTGAGAGCCTGCACACAGACAGCTGTACTACTGTCTCTTGCCAAGACTGCACACAGACTGAATTCAAAATCCCCAACGTTCTATGCTAACCTCCAAGTGCAACATTCCAGTGTGGCTTATGCAGCTGCGAAAGTTCTATGGTGATGTCATCCCTCAGTCTCAGCTGAGACTGAGAACAGGGTGAGACAGTGTGAAATCCATTTAACTGGAGTTTCACAAGCTGCCTTCCCGGCCTACTACTAGGTCTTACTGGGATTCTAGTAACCCCGGGTAACAGGTAACGCGCCCTGCTTCAGGGACGTTTTGAATAAGTGGGTGATGGGGGGCTGTTAAGTAGCAATGGCCCAGTTTTAAGAAGTCACGTTCAATATTGTCGGCCCCGGCACTTTTTTTTGTGTCCAGTGACAGTAGGAGGTGGTCTACTTGTTTAAATATGACTGTATCGAAACTGAATGAGGAGGGATGAGATTGGTTGTGGTTGAGGTTAGCATTAGAGACAGCAATGGGGTCCCCTGACAGGCTGATACTGTTGATAGGCGAGGCATCAAAGGCCAACCCAGCTGTAACGAAGTGTTCGTTGTTTGTCTAATATTGCAGATCTGTCTGAAAGTAGACCCATTGGACACTATTTTGAGTGGAAGGGAGGGGTCAGTAGTGTGTCCTTCAACTTCTTTGAGGATACTCCAAAATTTGGTAACGTCGTTTTTGTTGTCTTCCAGTGCAACTTGGAAGTATTTAGATCTTTCAGATCTAATTAATTTAGTGCAGGCGTTTCTGGAGGTGCGAAATGTTATCCAATCAGCCTCCAGTCGGGATTTCCTCGCCCTTTTCCACCAATAATCTCTATCCTTGAGAACTTTCTTCAGAATAGGAGAGAACCAACCAGGTGGTCGTTTTTTTTTGTCTTGATCAGCCTTGGGGGGGGGCATGTTTGTCGATTAGGTCTTATAAAAGGCTGTGGAAGATAGTAAAGCCCTTGGTGAGTGAGGGGGCTAGGTAGAAGTCCTGCCATCTGATGTTACCCAGGTCTCTCAGGAAGGCATTCTGGCAAAACCTTTTCAGACATCTTTTCAGATTGAATTTAGAGGCAGATTTTATTTGGGGCTAATATCTGATGCAGGCAGTGGCACAGTGATCACTTAGGTCGTTAAAGAAGACTCCAGTATACAAAGATTTATGGGATTTGTTGACTAACATGAAATCTAGTAGGGAGCTTCGCTCAGGGATCTTTCCATTAGGTCTGGTGACTGCAGGTGTTATTTGTGACAGCCCACTTATCACAGAAGTCCTTGAGCTTCTTAGAGCTCTCATTGTTCCAATTTTGAAGTCCCCCATATGATGCACTCTGTGTTAATTGAGTCGATTAGGCTTTGGAGATGCGGTAGGAGGGCAAGGCCTCCAGATGGCAGGTGGTAGCATACAGCAACAAGGAGAGCCTTTTCATTGGAGAGGGCTAACTTCAGTGCCAGGCATTCAAATTCTTTGGCCTTAGAGGTGCAATCAACAACTGTGACAGAGAATTCAAAGTTGGAGAAAGAGCCAGCCTGAGGGCTCACGTCACCAGAGGTACAGCAGTTTCGGTCGCAGCAGCTAGAGACACACACTCTTAGTGGAAATCTGTAAAGCAGTCACCTGGAAAACTGTTTACACATTTACCAAGCATTACTCTCTTGACATCCAGTCAAGAAGTGATGCTAGGTTTGGCACAGCAGTGTTGCAGAGTCTGTTCCCAAAATAGGTTATGTAACTCCCTCCTCCAAGAGGGTACTGCTTGGTAGTCTGCATATAGTCAAAATACAGCAAGACTCCATGTTGTTTGAAGAAAAAATTACTCACCATAGTAATGTTTCTTCTAATGCAGTCTTGCTGTATTCTGACCTCCCTCCCCTCCTGGAACCTAGTTGTTTTGGGCTGTGGTTTGGCAGGCTCAGTGCTGCACCCCAGAGGTGTACTTTGGTTACCTCTTTTTTAACTTGGTCTATATGGTTATTATTCAAGAAGATATTGTTCTAAGGACATGGATAAGTTGTTCATCCACACTGTCTGGCAGGTTCCTTGCCACTTTAAATCTTGCTGGAAGGTCTTGAAGCTGGCTCCACCCACCCACCCACCGGTGGTAAAACTCGACTCCGCCTCGCGGCGTAGATCTTCCTTACGCTTGGAAGCTCAAGGTTCCTTCCTTAACGCTCTGCATGTAGACTGGATACTAATTCTTTAGTTCACCCGAAACATATTCTCAAATTTTCAGGACTTCGGTCAAATTACTCCCTCGTGGCTGCGATGGACAAATTGACTCCTGCCCATGTGGCAGAAAATGTCCAGGACGGATCCGCACTCCACGTGCGTCTACTGCCTTGGCCTAGACCATGACCCGCAGGCCTGTGAGTTATGGCATTCGTTTTCGGCCAATGTCCTGGAAGACCGCGCTGCTTGGTTACAGCTTGGGCGCCCTGAGAAGCGCTACCCGCCGGTGAAGTCGAAGGAGGCCCGTTGGGCGGTTACCGCAGTGGCTGGCTCGGCTGAGCCACTCGTGCAGATGATCGCCCTCGAGGAGGGGGCGGCATAGGCCGCAACATCCTCTTCCTCGGTCGCATTTATCCCACTCTCTCTCTGGGTACCTCCTACTCAGCTTCTTTTAAGGAGCTTTGCCAATCCCTTTCCACGAAGGGAGAGGGGCCATCGGGACATTCTTCTCGGTCGTAAAAGGACTCGAAAGGTAAGTCCCACCATCGACGTTCGTCGGAGCGGGAGAGGTCCCCTTCCCCGGACAGTCAACACTCGAGTTTGGTCGAGGTTGCGGCTAAGGCTGGTGGCTTCACGGTGTCCCTGTCAGGTCAGCCGGCCGAGACGCCTGTCTACGTAGTCAAGATTTTTCTCGACCCATTGGATGGGCTGTCTACTGGTGAAGCAGACAACCCTTCTTCACCAGTTCCCCCGGTGGAGACCGAGGACTTGCCTGCGCCTCCTGTGCCGGAGTCCCCGGTCAAGGCTTCCGAGCCGAGGGAAGAGCGGGTGTCCCCCGCCCCTTCCCAGACCCATCCTCGGAAACACAGAGGATCTCGGTCTCGGACAATGTCTCAGTCCAGCCGATCCCGCCGACATCGGCGGTCTCTGCACCGCTGCTCGTCCTCGTCTTCCTCCTCGGATGAGGAGAGGCTTCGGTTCAAATTGTGTTGACACTACGAGGACCTGATGTGGCAGCAGTTACTTCTGTCCGGGAACAAGCTGACACTGTCTCCTTCCCCGGCCATCAAGTGGCTGTCACCCAAGCGGCCGAAACAACCCCTCGGTGTAGTCGAGGTGCCCAAGCCTGGGCCAGTTGTTCGGCTGAAACCAGCTGCCCCACAGATTGTGGTGGAACCTGTGCCTTCACAACCGAAATCGGGGGCGCCAACCAAGGACTCTCGGTCGGGTCAGGGCCTGCCCCACAGGTTGTCTGTCACCCTCACTCCCGACCGTCCTCGGCAGGTGGAGGGTGGCTCAGGCCCCAGGCAGCTCTTTGTGGACTTCTCGAGTCCAGCGACTCCTCCTGTTCTCCAGGCCCTTGACCTGGAGTCCTCCGAGGCAGTCGATGGGCCGAAAGCCCATCATCCTTCATGGGTCTGCTTCGGCTCATCTCAGAGTCTACCGGGATGTAGCTTGAGCCCGTATCCAAGCGGGCCAAGTATCCCCTAACGGAGATACTGGACTGAGGGGATTCACCCACGGAGGCCTTTCTGGTGGCTGAAGCCATTGTTGGCCCAGCCTTGGAGCTCTGGCAGCTGCCTGCTTCCTGTCCTGTGCCCACGGCCAGGATGGCCAGGAAGTATGCGGTCCCTACCGGCTCTTTGTTCGGTTTTTCGGAACACCCCTCCGCCGAGGGTTGGTCACCGATAGTGTTTTCCGGGGTTCTGGGAACGCTAGGGATGTGGATAAGCCCCCCGACAAGGAGTCCAAAAAGCTGGACTATGCCAGGCGCAAGGTGTAAGCTGCGTCCTCCCTTGGCCTCCGCCAGGCCAGCTCGGCCATGCTGATGGCACACTTCTCCCACGTCCTCATGGGCTCCCTGGATGAGATGATCCTTCATCTTCCGGCCGACCTGCAGACCACGGTCAGGCAGGTACAGGACCAGGGAAGGGCGGTGGCAAAACAGCAGCTCCAAACGGCTCTGGACATTGGAGACTTCTGTGCCAGATCAGTTGCGGCCGCAGTGGCCATGTGCTGCAGAGCATGGCTGAGGATATCCACCTTCACGGCGGATACTTAGCATAAACTGGCGGATGTCCCCTTCCTGGGGACCGACCTCTTCGGCCCTGGAGTGGAAGGTCACCTCCAGAGGATCGAAAAGTCCAATGCCACTCTGGACTCTGTCACCTCCGCCCAGAAGGACAAGGACCTTCGACAACGACAGCAAAAGTCCTTTCGCCCTTCTGCGCCTGCGGCACGTCTAGCCCAACAGCACCAACACCAGGGCCAGCAGGCTCGTGCTTGGCACCCCAAAGCCAAGCCTGCGGCTTCCTCTAATAGGAAGCAGGGAGGAAAAGGCCCAGGAGGTCCCTCGGCCGGTCGCTCCTCTAAGCCTGCCCAGTGACGGGTTGAGGGGTGTTGCCCCCAGCCTCATCACTCCCCCCAGGGTTCCCCCAGTGGGGACAGCTCTGCCACTTCCTTTCCACTTGGTCCGCTATCACCACGGACCGTTGGGTGTTGGAGGTGGTAGGAAAGGGCCTACCCCTGGAGTTCGAGCAGGCCCCGCCCTTCCGAGCCGTTGCCCCTCGGGGGGGCTACGGGGTCCGCAGCCTCTCTGTCGGCTCGCTGAGCTGATATCGCCCTGCTCCTCAAAAAAGAGGTGATCAGGAAGGTGGCGGATCCTTCTTCAGACCCGAGGTTTGTGTCCAGTTACTTCCTGGTCCGAAAACGGACGGGGGGCTGGTGCTCCATGCACAACCTGATCAGGTTCCTAAGGTCTCGGACCTTCAGGATGGTCTCTCTGGCCCAGATAATCCCATCCTTGGAATGAGGCATGTGGTTCTGTTCTCTGGACCTCCAGGACGCGTTCTTTCACATCCCAATCCGTCCATCCCACCAGAGATTCCTCCGCTTCAGGGCGGAGGGATCCCTCTAGGAATTCTGGGCCATGCCCTTCGGCCTTTCCCTAGCTCCCAGGGTCTTCACTAAATGCATGGCAGTGTGACAGCATTCCTGTGGCGCCGAAGGGTCCGGGTGTACCCCTACCTGGACGACTGGCTGATTGCAGCCCCCTCCAGAACGGAGGTGGAGCGGTCCAAAGATCTGGCCCTCCAGGTTTGCTCTCAGGTTGGCCTCATCAGCGAGGCCAAGTCAGAACTTGTGCCAATGCAGGTGATCCAATTCATCGGGGCAGAGCTAGACTCTCTACGAGGCAGAGCACGGTTCCCGGCGGACAGGGCCGAGGTTCTTTCCTCCTTTGCCCAATCATTTCAGGTCGGGCAGTTGTGCCCTGCCCGGGACTTCCTGGGCCTCAAGGTGGCCTGCACCAGAGTGGTCCGTTGGGACCGTTGGTACATGCGTCCCCTTCAATGGGGGTTGGCCAGCCAATGGTTACAGCACTTCGATCTGCTGGATCAGCTAGTGACAGTGACCCAGGGGATGTGGAACGCCCTCCAGTGGTGGACTGTTCCGGCACATCTGCAGGAGGGCATCCCGTTTGTCTGCCCCGGGCTGACAGTCTCTCTCTCGACCGATGCCCCTTTGATGGGTTGGGGTGCCCATCTGTGGGAGCACAGAGCGCACGGCCTCTGGTCCCATAGGGAGTCCCGATGCCACATCAACCTGCCGGAGCTTCGAGGGGTTCGTCTAGCACTCACTGCCTTCGCTCCATTTCTATGGGGTCAAGTGGTTCAGGTCCAGACGGACAGTACCACGACCATGTACTACCTAAACTGCCAGGGTGGGAAGCGCTCCATGCCTCTGTGCTAGGAAGCTCTCTGCATTTGGTCACTTGTGCTCAGCCTGGAGACAGATTTCCTTGCCATCCATGTGGCAGGAGCCTCCAACACCCTGGCCTATGCCCTAAGCCGTATAGGGGCTGCGTCCCACGAGTGGTTTCTCCTGCCGGAGGTAGTACAAGATCTGTTCTCCCACTGGGGCACGCTTCAGGTGGACCTGTTTGCCTGCAGGGAGAATGCAAAGCTGAGACTGTTTCATGCCCGCCCCCCTCAGCAGGGCTCGCTGCAGGGGGATGCCTTCTCGAGGCCGTGGACCCCGGGCTTCTTCTACGCCTTTCCCCCATTTCCCTTGATCCACAAGGTGCTTCTCAAGGTGAGGAGGGACAAGGCGCAGGTGATTCTGGTAGCCCCAGACTGGCCCCGCCAGTTCTGGTATCCAGATCTCCTCAGTCTCAGCTCCAGGCTCCGAGGCGGCTTCAGCCCACCCGGACCTGATCTCGGTCAGTCAGGAAGGTATTCCATCTGGACCTTCAATCCCTGCACTGACGGCCTGGTTCCTGAGCGGCTAGAGTTCCAGGCCTTGGGTCTTTCGATGGAGTCCTCAATGTCGTTGAGGCGTCCGTAAGGAGTTGACCAGGAAATGCTATGCCTTCAAATGGAAGAGATTCTCCATTTGGTGTCAGGGCAAGGGCCTGGACCCTTCCTCCTTTTCCTTGGCAAGCATTCTGGACTACCTGTGGTCCCTTTCTCAGCAAGGGCTTCGGTCGACGACCCTTAAGGTGCACCTGGCAGCCATCTCTGCTTACCGGGCGCGGGCCAGGAAGCAGTCGGTGGCATAGGAGAAGGTGGTCGGGTGCTTTTTCAAGGGTCTTGACCACATATCCCCTCTGGTGCGAGAACCTCCACCTCCGTGGGATCTATTGCTGATATTGACTAAGCTCATGGGCAAGCCATTCGAACCGATGCACAGGTGTGATATCTCTCACCTGTCGTGGAAGACTACCTTCTTGGTGGCTATCACGTCAGCCAGAAGGATGGGAGAGCTCCAGGCGCTTTCCATCGAGTCTCCCTATCTGGTCTTCCAGAGGGACAAGGTTGTCCTGCGCCCCCACCCGAAATTCCTTCCGAAGGTGGTGTCTGAGTTTCACCTTAACCAGGTGTTGACTCTGCCAGTGTTCTACTCCAGTCACACCTCTGAGGCCGAATAGGCTCCATCCTTGGACCCTAGAAGAGCGCTCACTTACTACAAGGGGCGGATGGCTGAAGTTCAGGGAGAGGTTCGTCAGCTGTTTGTCACCTACGCTGAAGCTGCACCTGGCAGACCTGCAGCCAAGTGGACGATGGGCAGGTGGGTCACCTCCTGCATAGATCTCTGCTATAGGTTGGCGGGCATGGAGCCTCCCAGAGGGATAAGAGCTCATTCTACCCGCCATACCGCTGCATCGGTGGCTGCTTCCAGGGACGTCCCTATCCAGAAAATCTGCAGGGCTGCTACCTGGAAGTCAGCACACACCTTCATCACCCACTACCACATCGACCTTGAGTCACGCCGGGATGCTGGTTTTGGGGCCTCGGTTCTCCAGTCTTTATTTCCTAAGTAGGGGGTGTGTGCCTTGCATCCCTCCTCCCGGAGAACTGCTAGGAGTCTGCCAGACAGTATAGGATGAACAACATATCTATGTCCCTAGAAATACAGGTTACTCACCTGTAACAGGGTTTCTAGGAATGGTATATGTTGTTCATCCACCTAACCCACCGGCCTCCCGGCCTCGATGCACAACCTGGCTTTCAGCAGGCTAGATCTGGCGCCATGGGGCGGAGTCGAGTTTTACCACCGGTGGGGTGGGAGGAGCCAGCTTGAAGACCTTCCGGCAAGATTTAAAGTGGCAAGGAACCTGCCAGACAATGTGGATGAATAACATATACCATTCCTAGAACTCCTGTTACAGGTGAGTAGCCTGTATTTTTTGTTTCATTACCTGCTTGGATTCTTTTTGGGGTTCTCGACTTGAGTCTTTTTGACCCAAAAAATGTTTATTGCCCTTTGGAGAAAAAGTTTAAAAAAACAATTTTTGTAATGTTAGTTAGCGTAATGCTCTTAAGAATCTGTCTGTTACACTGAGGAGTACCAGGGTCAGAGGTTTGAAAACAGAGCTCGAACTCAGCATTCTATACCCTGGCATAGAGTTAACCCTTTACTCTCCCAAGCAGTTCAAGTGCTGGGGCTAACTGTATATAGTCAAAATACAGCAAGGCTCCATTAGAAGAAACAGCATTACTATGGTGAGTAATTTTATCTTTCCTCACACAGAGACCGTGGGTTGCAGATTTCTTTTGACAGCCAAGGTTGAAAAATTACAAGTTTAAATTCACTTGGGCAGTGGTGGTGCCCCCTCAGGCAGTTGGGGCGGTCCCCATCATTGAGGGATGTGCGCCCCATACCTGGCACCTATGTCCTATATTCCTGCTGTCTCAAACTTATTCACTGTACGTTTGGGTTAATAGGTAATGGGAATGGTTTGGCCAGTGTGATATTATGTTGAGGGGGCCATCCCAGGACATGTTTTCTTGCGGGGGGACACTTTCTGATGTGGTGGCCAGCTTGACTAGCATACATCAGAATCTGGTGACCAGAATCTTTCTTCAGTGGCCACTTCTTTATGGCCACTTGATTTTGAAATCTGGTAGCCTGTCCAGATTTTTTAGGTAACGCAGTCTCTTACCCAGCTCTATTGACAATGCCCTAATTTTTTGTGGTCTTTTTCAATTTTGTTTCAAATCTGTATTTTTTTTTTTTTAGTAGCCAAAAATTGCAGGTTACAGCCCCTTTCTTTCTGGCACGTAGACTGACTTGAGTGCTTGCCTGCCCTCTAGTATTAAATTTTCAATCAGATTCGGATCCAGATATTTTTAAAACAATGTGGCCTGTGTACAAACGTCTGGAGTGCCTACGTGCCGCATATCTGCAGCACACGGGTGGTCTTAAGTTGGAAAGTTGCTCAGTGGGGGTACAGCACCCCCCCAGGTGGCCTTCACAGAAGGGTTACATGGCATTTATGCACGTGACCCCCCCAACCGATTGCACAGCTATGCGCCTTGGGCATTCGGCGGGGGGGGGGGGGGGTGTACCTGCAGTTTACGCCATTCACAAAAATGTGGTATGCTGGGCCAGCCCGTTGATGGAGCAGTAGAGCTACCATTTGCACCGCTGATGACCCGGGTTTGGGAGTGAGCCTGGGCTGTTGGAAGGCCGGCCAGTGGGGAGAAGGATCGAGCATCCCATAGACTACTCTTCTTCTCCGGGGAGGAAGGACTGCCATTCCTACTGCAGTACTGCCACCTGGGTGATAACAGGTAGTGGTGCAGCTGAAAACGCCTCGTAATGGGAGGGGTGACGTTGGCCGGAGGACCCGCGCTTTGCATTGGTCTTCTAAGTGCATTACCGCCATTAGCCAGGATCATAGGGCACCAGGAACAAATAGCTCTATCCTGGTGCTGGCTTCTGGCAGGACCCTGGTAAATATGGGGTGCTCCTTGCTGCCACTGCAAAAGCCATCGGACGAGGTGCGTGACCGGGGGTTTAGTTGGCCACCCCCTATCCCTGCCTGGAGGGTAAACCGAGGCTCTCTGGGGGCAGGCTGCATTGGGTTTGGCGTGTGACTGAGAATGGCCTGATATCTCCTAGCCAGAGGGCTGGCCCAGAGAATCTGGGGCATAGACAATAAAAAGTAATAATAAAAATAAAAGTGCAGCATGCCGAGCAAGGGGGGAGCACAATATGGCAGCAGGGACCCTGCCGTATAGTTTTTCTCCCTACAAGGTTGCGGGATGACTGAGCCCCCACCTATTGTGCTGCCGCAGTCTTTTGGACTGACAGGGTAGGCTGTGGGCAGCCAGTCGGACACTCAACAGGAAAAATGTATTTTTGCTGTCCCACGCCTTCCCAGAATCCCGTGCTCGTGTGGAGCAGGGGAACCATTATGGAACCTAGGACGGGCATCCGATTAGGTGCCCGCCTGTGTCCTTCAGTCCTCCCCCGTGATCATGGGCGGGGGGGTGCTGGTCCATAGACAGGGATACAAAGCAACTGATTTCCAGCCTAAACGTACACACAGCAGTGTGTGCTCCCTCACTGGTTGTGTCTTTGGCAAAGTGGCAGGCTGCATGCATGTGTTGAAACCTCTGTTCTATGCAGCCCCACCTGATTGTTCAGCCCAGAGACATATGACCCACATCATGGCTGTTAGCTTACCTTCAGTCTTCCTTGGATATGTGGGCAGGTGGTAGGCACTTTGTTGCTGGCCATGGCTGCGCAGACTCTGAGGCAAAATGTGTGTGTATATATATATATATATATATATATATATATATATAAAAGGCACCCTTCAGGCTGCCTCCTACTTGTGCATGCGCGCTGAACTGTGTGTTCCTGATGACGTACTGATGTTCTCTTGGAGCTGTGAGGCCACCTGTTTTGATGAAAAAGGAAGAAAACCTCATACTCGTCCGCATGGCAGACTCGCGCACCAATGAATGGCAGGCTCGCACTCCTTCCTGGTCTCTGTGTGTGCACATGCGCAGCTCATGGAAATGCTCTGTCACCAGAATGGTGAGTTTAAAGTAAAATTAAAGTGGTCAGCATGATTTGCAAGGTCTAATTTGGCAATTTGGTGCCCCTGTTTGTCCCACCCTGGTCGAAGGGGGACAGGGGATAAGATAGGGAGTGACATGAGTTAATTGGCACCCACACTCTAGTAATCAGAATGGACTCGCAGGACTGGCATACAGCTGTTGGGAATGGAGGACGAGAGTTGGGGTGGTGAGGTACGACAATCCCTGTTGCTTCCAGTCACTGTCAGCAGCAAACAGCTTAAGATACGATAGCCAGGATTGGGTTGTAGGTTTCGATGTTCCACAATATCACATTCAACTAGTGATGACCCCCTATATTGGATTAAATGAACTAATGTTTCACGATCTCCCATGCCCACATACAGTGCCACCTGATGTCCTACAACACAAGAGTCATCGGGATGCACTCACGGCACAGGCATGTAGGGTCACTCTAAAGAGATTGCGAAGGAGCCAACAGTAAAGTGAGGACTAAGGAAAGAGAAGGAAGTGGGGTATGCATCTGTATTGGGAGAGTATGGCCTACATTAATCATAGCATGTTTCATGTGACTCTTGAAGCCGCAGTTCCCTGACCAAAATCCTGTAGGCATGTAGGGCTCGTAGTACCGACATGTTATGTGATTAAAAGGTGGGGTTGGAAGTGGGGTAGAATAACTTTTGTTTGCTTATGGTCAATTCCAACATCAACGGATGACTCTGGATCAAGTTTGTACCAGAGATGGTGGAATGAGAACTGATATCACCCAGTATCGTGTTTTATTTCCTGATGGCTCCTGATGTTGCAGTTCAGATCCTTAAATTCACTGAGCCCACATGGTCCTCTACAATAACAGCCGACGTTCTGTTGCTACGAGGGTTATTGTGGGCTGTTTATGGCACAGACGGGATGGTGGCATGTAGGATTAGCAACAGTGATGGCACAATATAATGGAGGCCCAGGGGTGAGTGGAAGAAGTGGAGTTGAGGGTCACATTGGTCTAGTAAATCACTGACTATACAGCCCATAACATGTTCCAGGGAACTGTAATGGCTGCATGGGGTCTAGGTATATGTACCACGCTTGGGGGTGATGGGGTGGCACACCCTCGGGAGTGATGAACCAGAAACTCCAGAGTGCAGTCATGCAGAGCAAAACAAATTAGATAAAGGGGTGGGGCTGATCACCTCACACACTAATTGGATCACATCCCATCTGCTCCGAAGATTTGAGGTGTCCTGTGATCCCAGAAACCAGATCTACCATGATTGGGGAATGTGCAGAGTCAGTTTGGGTGGTGACTCTCATTGAGGGGAGAGAGGGTGACAGGGTAAATGGGGGGGGGGACTGCATCCAAAGTCTGGGTGTAGCACAGCCTGAAATTGCAGGTAAACATGTTAAAAAGTTATATGCAGGAAAGTAGATAATCTGCTGTGCGCCAACAGGTGGACAAGCTCACCTACAACTCTCATCGTCATGAAGTGTACATTAAATATTTACTTCTGCTCATATGACTAGTAGTCTCAGTGTAATCTTGTAGAACGGCAGCAGCCTGAAAATGGTAATAAATCAAAAAGTGTACATTAAATATTTATTTCTGCTCATATGACTAGTAGTCTCAGTGTAATCTTGTAGAACAGCAGCAGTCTGAAAACGGTAATAAATCAAAAGAAAATAATGGGAGCAATACCGATGGCTAAACCAGATGTAGTGTGCTTTCAAGAAACACATGCTCTTGAGAGGGAGATCCTGATCCTTAAACAAAAATGGGGAAGGACATAGACGGCAGCCCAAAGGCTGGGAATAAAACAGTGTGGGTGTGCCCACTTGAGCAGATATGTGACAGAAACTATTGATGATCCAGAGGGTATATATTCATTGCTGCAGCTAAAACTTCCAGATGGTCAGCAAATGGCACTGACTTTTTTTTACAGCTCTGTCTTTGGACATGGCCAGGTTTACGGGGAAGTGAAGTGTGGCAAGAGATTTTAACTGTATCTTGGAGAGATCAGCCAGTGCCCCTTATTGTCCAACCAAGAGTGCCGGGGCATTGAGAATACTTCTGGACACCCATTGGTTGCTGAACGCATGGAGGGTGCATAACCCATCAGGGCAGGACTAAACGTTTTATTCGCACACCCACAAATCATATGTACAAATTGACTTTTTGTTGGTTCGCCAGAGGGTGCTACAAGGGATGAATAAAGTGAAAGATGGTAATCTCCTAACATCAGACCACACACTGGTTGCACTGACAGCAGTGGGGGGGGGGTGGCATAGGAAAGGGGTTGAGACCATGGCGCCTAGACCTGGTCTTGCTGAAAGAAGCAGACATTAGGGGGCATATAGCACAAAAAATCCAGGTGTTTCGGAGGTTGGCAGGGGAAGGAGAGCATTGAGCATCCAGAGGATGGCTCTCCTCTCCTGGGGGGGGGGTCTGCGCTCGGTGCTTGACTGGCCTCTGGTGGAAGCCAGTGGCACGACAAGCGCAGAGCATACGTAGAAGGATGGAGGAGTGGCGATGCTGGCAGTGATGCTCTGGTGTAGGGTGTGTGCCAATCCCCCACAGGAAAAATGTGAAAATGCCTGCAGTACCCGGGAAGGAGGAGAGCCCGGAGCGTGCCTCCAGTATGCCCTCACCTGCCCACTACCTCCGGTCCGATGAAACATGAGTATCGAGTTGCTTGCCCGCCCCACCTCATCCACGCTTTGGGGAGCCACAGCTACATGGGGACTGGAGGTAGGAGGCGGGGGTAGGAGTGAGCGAGGCAGGAGGATGACTCCTTGGCGGTACCGAAGGGTGGGTCTGCAGGATGTAGGGGATTAGAGTGATTTAAAAAAAAAAAAAATAAATCCAGGAGTTTCTCTCGCTGGATAAAAGGGGAGATACCTTAGAGTGTGAGGTGGGTGGTGTCGTAGTGGCATACGTCAGGAAGCATAGGCAGACCAGGAGAAGTTATGGAGTTTGTAATTAGCGTTTTATTGTTATCCATAACAATAAAATAGAAAAAATAAAACTGTACAGGATAAGTTTCAAAAAAGGCAGTACAGACAAGCATCCTTCATCTGAATCTCTTTGGAAAAACATTGCTTTCATTATTTAAGAGGCTTTTGCCTGGAAGTTCAAACTCTGCATTCTGTTCTTGTAAGTTACATCTTCTGTCTTTCACAAAATGTACCAGAACTTTATCATTGTTCTTCCTGAGGCCAGCCTGACGAGCAGATCTAGTTTTAATAGGTGCAACACAATAATAGTTTGTCCCAGAGCTGGTTTCCTGTTGACAGTTATGTAAGCTAGCTTGTGTTCCAGATAATCTTTTCTAATTAACTTAAAAGAACTAGTGGAGCCAAAATAGGCAGACAGGAAAATAATACAAAGTTCAAGAAGTAGTTGTGACTTCATATTTTTGAAGTGGTTTTCTTTTTCCTTTTGCTCATTAGAAAGTCTTCTATATAGTAGTATTGTGCTGGATGTATGGAACTGCTTTTAGTCTGACAGCTGACATATCTAACTCTACTGCCCCACACTACATCATCAGCATTGTGATCTCACTGATAATGACATAATAGGTGAATGACCTGGCAGTCACTGAATGGCTGTTCCTTAGCAGCAGTGATGTCACAGTCCGTGAGACCACAAAGCTGATGATGTAATGGGGTGAAGTAGAGCAAGATATGTCAGCTGCCAGGCTAAGAACTGTTATACACATCATCCTACTAACATCAGGTAAACGAACAACCTTTTAATTAAACAAAGGCAAAAGGAAAAGTACCTCTGATATAAAAGGTAATGGTTGGCTGCTTTTTAAATTTAATATTAGTTTTAGGTAGTTAGTACACTAGTTCTTAGCTTTCTGCAGTCATGTCAACAATATAGTTGTATACATTTGCAAACCAAGGGATCCCAGATTCACATATATTTTTAAACCACAGAGAGGCAGGGGGAAGGGGAATAGAAACAGCAAGTGAAGGAAATGTGATAATGGGGGAAATTGTGAGACCATCAGAGTGGCCAGTGCTTAGGTGCCACAAGGAAAATTTGATTGTGCAGTCAGGCAAGAGACAGTCAAGTGGCAATACAGATCCTTGCCTTTAACACACTCTGCATAACAAATGAGACAGGGTGTTACCCAACTCTGTCACAGTGGGAAGCTGTGAAGGCGTGGCTAAGAGGGAGATAATCTCCTTCTTGCACTACAGAGTCAAAAAGGAACCGGAAGCTGTGAACAGCCTGCTAAACCAGATATCTACATTGGAACACCAGCATAAGCAAGCCCCCACAGTGGAGTTGTGTAGAACATTCCAAAAAGCGCACATAAAATGTTTATTTTACTTATGTGAAAATTGGTAACCAGGAATGGCACACAGAGCCAGGCTTGTTTCCAGGTGTGACCCTGGCAAAGGGAACAAAGGAAAGCAGCAGTACAGTATATAATAGACTGTCAACAATTAATGAAATAAGTTGGTACAAAGTTAGTTAAATACAAAATTAGTAGGTACAGAGAAATAGTGTGGTCACAGTTCAGTAAAAAAAAAACACACATGCAAGTGTAATAAGACGGCGGCAGGAATATGCAGTGAGCAAGACAACGATGATAGCAGGCAAAAGACCTGAAGGGCAAGTTATTGGCTGTCCTTGTGATGGAGTGAGAACAGTGGTAGCATGGAAGTGAAGTCAGAAGGCAGGTAGTGGGGACCCAGCCAGCTTCCTCACCACAGATGGTAGAGGCACATGCAGGTGAGGTGTGAAAAGGAAGGTGAACAGGTAGGGTAGGGTTGGCGTTTCAGCCGGTGCTTGAGGGAGCCAGGAGATGAGGAGAGCTGGAGGGAGGAAGGGAGTTGATTCTAGAATGAAGTTGGTAGAAGTCGGATTGCCCAGTTGAGGGGAGTTACGGAGTGGGTGAAAGTGCATGGTCCTTGGTACAGAGAGAACAGGAAGCGGGGCGTGGGGTGGAGTTGTGAGTGGAGAGATAGGAGGGAAGAGAGCCAAACCAGTACTTGGATATGAAGCAGATACTGGTGACATGAGGGCAGAGGGAGGATGGATAGAGTGGAATACAGGGAGCAGTGCTGGGTATTAGGGGGAGGAGTTTGTTTGAGTGGCAGAAGGACTTGCAGAGTGTATCTAGTCTGGCAAAGGAAGTGGGAAGTGTGGTGACATAGACTACATCCGCATAGTTGAAGACGGGAGCACCATTTTGGTAACAAGTTCTCTGCAAAGATAAGCAGTCTTCGTTGTGGTACAGGGCACCAAGCTTGGAGCAGAGTTTTGCATGGATGGTGTCAATATGGGCTGAGAAGTCAAGCTTACAGTCTAGCCACGCACCAAGGTACTTGAAGGACTTGACCGCTTCAAGGGGGTCATCCAGATTGGTGAAAATTGGTGGAGATGAAGAGAGGATCACAGATGTAGAAGTGGGTAGCCATCTGGGAACTAGCGACCATCGAACAGTATGGTTCATAATAAACACAGCAATAGAGTCAAGCCATACAAAGGCAAAAGTACTGGACTTTAGGAGGGCTGACTTTGCCAAAATGGGCGAGTGCCTAAGGAATGCACTAGCAAATGGGCAGGAAGGAGGGGTGGAAGAACAATGGGGAATAATAAAAACTACCATCACAGAGGTAACAAGCCTTTGTGTGAAGCAAATAAACAAACAAGCGATGTAGAAACTACTATGGTTCTCAAAGGAAGTGGCAGTGAAGGTTCAAGAAAAAAAGCTTTCAGGAAGTACAAGGAATCACAGAAGGAGCAGGACAGAGAACTGTATCAGTTAAAGCAAAGGAAGCTGGGAAGGCAGTCAGAACAGCAAAGGCCCAAACCGAGGAAAAGATAGCCAACTCAGTTAAGAAGGAGGATAAAACCTTTTATAGGTACATCAGGAGGCGAAGAAAGACCTAGGGAGGTATAGTGAGGCTTAATAAAGGGGAGGAGGTGGGCAGAGGGTGACTGTGAAAGGCAGCGATACTAAACAAATATTTTTGCTCAGTATTTACAAAGGAAGAGGGTAGGTACCTAAAACAAACAGTAGAAACACTCTGGATACAGAAGTTGATACCAGCCCATTTACAGAAGAAAGGGTTCTGAAAGAACTCTTAAAACTGAAGGTGGACAAAGCAATGGGGCCTGATGGGATTCATCCCAGAATTCTAAAGAACTAAGGTAGAACTAGTGACACCACTGACTACCCTCTTTAACAAATCATGGGAGGAAGGGTGGTACCGAGGACTGGAGAAGGGCAGATGTGATTCCCTTCACAAAATGGGAGCAAGACAGAAGCAGGAAACTACAGACCTGTTAGTTTAACTTCAGTGGTAGGGAAAATGATGGAATCACTTCTGAAGGAAAGAATTGTCTAGTATCTAGAGGCCAGAGGGGCACAGGACCCAAGGCAGCATGGATTCACAGCGGGAAGGTCATGCCAGACAAATCTGATAGATTTCTTTGATTGGGTGACCAAAGTAGTAGATCAGGGAGTGTCTGTGGACATGGCCTACCTAGACTTTAGCAAGGCATTTGACACAGTCCCACACAAAAGATTAATATACAAGTTAGCCAGCTTGGGAGTGGGTCCCAAGATGACAGCCTGGTAAAAGAATTGGCTGGAGAATAGGACACAAGAGTAATAGTAAATGGAGTCCACTCTGAAGAAAGGGGGTTACTAGTGGGGTACCGCAGGGTTCAGTATTAGGACCAGTCCTCTTCAATGTCTTTATAAGCGACATTGCAGAGGGACTGGAAGGAAAAGTATGTTTGTTTGCGGATGACACAAAGATCTGCAACATAGTTGATGCACAAGGTGGGGTGGAAAGGAGGAGAAGGGACTTGGCAAGGTTAGAGGAATGGTCAAATGTATGGCAGCTTAGATTCAATGCTAAGAAGTACAAGGTAATGCACCTGGGAAACAAAAACCCAGGGGAAGAGTACACAGTGGGGGGTGAGATACTAACAACAACAAAAATGGAAAGGGACCTGGGGGTAGTCATATCAGATGACCTAAAGGTGGGCAAGCAATGTGAGAGGGCAAGGAGGGCTGGGGGATACTGGGATGCATAGGGAGAGGCATCACCAGTAGAAAACAGGAAGTTATTATCCCTCTGTACAGACAGCTGGTGAGACCCCATCTGAGTACTGCGTGCAGTTCTGGAGACCCAATCTCCATAAAGACATAGACAGGATGGAAGCTGTCCAGAGGAGGGCAACTAAAATAGTGCAGGGTCTGCACCGGAGACATATGAAGAGAGACTTAAGAGCTTAATATGTATAGCCCTCGAGGAAAGGGGGCATGATAGAAACTTTCAAGTACCTCAAGGAATCAACAAAGTCCAAGAGGGTAGCATCTTTCAAAAAGAGGTGTGCAAGAACAAGGGCACAATTTGAAGATAGAGGGTGGCTCAGAGGTAATTTAAGGAAGTATTTTTCACAGAGAGGGTTGTGGATGCATGGAGCGGCCTTCTGGAGGAGGTTGTGGAGTCAAAAACAGTGGTGGAATTCAAACATGCATGGGACAGTCATAAGGCAATTCTAGGGGGTTGGGGTAGGAAGAAGTAGACTGCTGGTTAACTAGGATCTGCAGCTTATCCATTAGGTAGGGAAATGGGCAGACTGGGTGGGCCAAGCAGTCTTTATCTGCCGTCAAATTCTATGTTTCTATGGTGCAGTGAGTCTAGCCAGTTTCTGACTGGTAGCAGAGATCAGACACCTTTTTTAGTGTTGACTCTGAGTTGGTTGAATTGGAACCAGTGCAGTACTTTGAAGTTCTGCTGGAGCAGGTCTTCAACAGCTGTGGTGGATGGACCGGAGGTGAAAATGACCATTTCTGCTGGTTCCAGTCTAACCAGTTGTCCCTCAGTGCCAAAAAAAACAGTCTCCTTGACTTTTGGCATCTGACAGGGGTTTACCAGGCTAACTTCTCTCCCATTATTTAATACCCTTTATGGTGTTAAGATAGAAGATGTTTCCACCTTTAAGTTCCTTGGGATCTGCCTTGACCAGCATCTTGATTTCTCCATGCATATTGATTCAAATTCACCGTAAGCTGCACCCTAAGCTTGGAGCAGTGTAGAGGAATAAAGTGAGTATTCCACTTCTGCCCACCAGGAAATTGTAGTAAAAATGATTCTCCCTATCTTTGACTATGGTGGCTTAGTCTATAGTGGTGCCCCTAAATCTTCCCTTGCCAGACTGGACACCTTTTTTCATTCTTTTGGTTGTTTTGCTTTAGATTGCTCCCCTCATACTCACCACTGCTCTCTTTACTCAACCCTTTCTCACCTCTCTTGATGCTAGGTGCCTTTCCCTTTGTGCATCTCTTGTATCCAGATTCTGCTTGCCTTCCCTCCTATTTTTCTTTCCTCCATCTTGTGTTTATCACCTATGGCTCCGGCTGCCCCCTTCTGTCTGCCCCCCCCAGCCCCCTCACTCCGGTATCGCCGGGACTCACCTCAGCCTGGTCACTGGGTGCGGAGGGTCGGATGCCATTCTGTAGCCAGGGTTTTTCCGCCATTTTTCCCCTTTCCCCGTTGCTGGGGCACACACACAGCCTGACATACGTGTGTGGAGGCGCACGCACATCAGCGGAAGTCCCACAGCACCCTCCCTTTTCAAGCACCTAATGGACCCGTACTGCCCACAAGCCTCCACCTGGGGGTGGTCATTCAGTGGGAGCACTAGTTCTCCCTCCCTGGGATAGGAGAGCTGTCCTCCAGACGCTCAGTCCTCTCCCTCCCCAGCTGACCCCTGGTGGCCCGCTTGCACCGTGAACACTGGTTGCCAGCGTGGCAGGAGGTAAGGCACGGATGCCTCAGCCTTCTATGCCACTGGACTTACTGCCTTCCCTCCTATCTTAAATCCCTTTTATCCTCCTCCTAGCCTCTCCACAACATTATTTCCCCTTCTCTCTCTCTCTCTCTCTGTTCTATCTAGAAAATCTACTTTTGGGCAATCTGCTTTTTCTTACCAATTACCTAAACTTTGGTCCTCCTTTCCCCCTTTCTATTCAATCTACCTCTTCTTCTTCCCTAAAGTGTCTTCTTTCTGACTTTTGTTATCCTACCTGTAACTATCTGTGACTCTCTCCTTTTTTTATTCCCTTTGTCTATACATATGAGTGTGTTTTATTTTCTACTTGCATTCATTCATTAATTTGCCTTTAGTTATTTATAATTAGTCTTCTTGTAGCACAGAACTATTGTATTTGACTTCTCATTTTCAGCAGTTTTATTGTTTAGGTATTTCCTCTCTTCCCCCAGGATGTATCTGGAAACTAGCTGTTTCTAGGGACATGGATATGTTGTTCATCCACACGGTCTGGCAGGTTCCTTGCCACTTTAAATCTTGCCGGAAGGTCGTCAAGCTGGCTCCTCCCACACGCCTGGGTGGTAAAACTCTCGGCTCCGCCCCATGACGCCAGATCTTCCTTACCGCTTGGAAGCTCAGGTTTCTTCCTTTACGCTCTGGATATAGACTGGATCCTAATTCTTCGGTTCGCGCGAAACTAATTCTTAAGTTTTCAAGACTTCGGTCTAATTACTCCCTCGCGGCTGTGATGGACAAATCGACTCCTGGATTTCGGCGGTGCCCATTTGGGCAGAAAATGTCCAGGACGGATCCGCACTCCACGTGAGTCTACTGCCTCGGCCTAGATCATGACCCATGAGCCTGCGAGTTATGCCGTTGAATTTCTATTAGCGTCCTGGAAGACCGCTGCCCGGTTACAGCTTAGGCGCCCCGAGAAGCGGTACCCACCGGTGAAGTTCAAGGAGGCCCATTGGGCGGTGTCCGCGGCGGCTGGCTCGTCTGAGCAACTCGAGCAGATGATCGCCTTCGCGGAGGAGGTGGCCCAGGCAGCATCTTCATCTTCTTTGGTCGCGGCATTTATCCCGCTCTCTCTGGGATCCTCCTACACAGCTTCTTTTAAGGAGCTTTGCTAGCCCTTTTTCACGAAAGAAGAGGGGCCATTGGGACACTTTTCTCGGTCCAAAAAGAAGGACTCGAAAGGTAAGTCCCACCGTCAGCGTTCGTGGCAGCGGGAGAGGTCTCCTTCCCCGGACAGTCGAAACTCTGCTTCGGTCAAGGTTGCTGCTAAGGCCGCTGGCTTCACGGTGTCCCCGTTAGGTCAGCCGGCAGAGACACTCGTCGATGCGGTCGAGATTTTTCTCGACCTGTCGGACAGGCTGTCGACTGGTGAAGCCGACATCCCTTCTTCACCGGTTCCCCTGGTGGAGACTGAGGACTTGCCTGCGCCTCCTGTGCTGGAGTCCCTGGTCAAGGCTCCCAAGTTGAGGGAAGAGCGGGTGTCCCCCGGCCCTTCCCAGACCCGCCCTCGGAAACACCGAGGGTTTCGGTCTCTGTCTTGGACCTCGTTTCGGTCCAGCCAGTCCCGCCGACATCTGCGGTCTCTGTCTCGGCACCGAGGTAAGCTGCGGTGCCGCTCGGCCTCTCTTCCTCCTCGGAAGAGGAGAGGCTTTGGCGCAAATTGCGTTGACGCTACGAGGACTTAATGTGGCAGCAGTTACTTTTGTCTGGGAACAAGCCGACGGCGTCGCCTTCCCCAGCCATCAAGTGGCTGTCACCCGAACGGCCGAAACAACCTCTTGCTGTAGTCGAGGTGCCCAAGCCTGGGCCGGTTGTTCGATCGAAACCAGCTGCCCCACCGATTTTGGTGGAACCTCCGCCTCCACAACGGAATGGGCGCCTACCAAGGACTCTCGGTCGGGTCAAGGTCTGCCCACAGGTTGTCGGTCACCCTCACTCCTGACCGTCCTCGGCAGGTGGAGGTGGCTCAGGCCCCAGACAGCTCTTCGCGGACTCCTCGGAGTCTGACGACGACTACTCCCTGTTTTCCAGGCCCCTTGACCTGGAGTCCTCCGGGGGGGGGGGGCAGTTGATCCATCATCTTTTATGGGTCTGCTTAGGCTCATCTCTGAGTCCACTGGGATGCAGCTCGAGCCCGTATCCAAGCGGGCCAAGTATCCCCTGATGGAGATACTGGACCGATGGGATTCTCCCAAGGAGGCCTTTCCAGTGGCTGAAGCCATTGTTGGCCCAGCCTTGGAGCTTTGGCTGCGGCCGGCTATCTGTCCTGCACCTTCGGCCAGGATGGCCAGGAAGTATGCGGTCCCTACTGGCTCTGCGGAGGGGTTGGTCACCGATAGAGTTTTCCGGCATTTCGGGAACGCTAGCGAAGTGGATAAGCCCCCCGACAAGTAGTCCAGAAAGCTGGACTATGCCGGGCACAAGGTGTATGCTGCGTCCTCCCTTGGCCTCCGCCAGGCCAGCTCGGCCGTGCTGATGGCACACTTCTCCCACGCCCTCATGGGCTCCCTGGATGAGGTGATCCCTCATCTCCTGGCCGACCTGCAGACCACGGTCAAGCAGGTGCGGGACCAGGGAAGGGCGGTGGCAAAACAGTAGCTCCAGATGGCTCTGGACATTGGAGACTCCTGTGCCAGATCAGTTGCTGCTGCGGTGGCCATGTGCCGAAGAGCATGGCTGAGGATATCCACCTTCACGGTGGATACCCAGCATAAACTGCCGGATGTCCCCTTCCTGGGGACTGACCTGTTCGGTCCTGGAGTGGAAGGCCACCTCCAGCGGATCGAAAAGTCCTGTGCTACCCTGGACTCAGTCACCTCCACCCAGAAGGACAAGGGCCGTCGTCAACAATGCAAGTCCTTTCGCCCTTCTGCGCCTGTGGCACGTCCGGCCCTACAACACCAGCATCAGGGCCAGCAGGCTCGCGCGTGGCATCCCAAAGCCAAGCCTGCGGCTTCCTCTAACAGGAGGCAGGGAGGAAAAGGCCCAGGAGGTCCCTCGGCCGGTCCCTCCTCCAAGCCTGCCCAGTGACTGGTTCAGGGGTGTCGCCCCCCAGCCTCGTCACTCCCCCCGGGTGCCCCTCCGTGGGGGGATGGCTCCGCCACTTCCTTTTCACCTGGTCCGCTATCACCACGGACCGCTGGGTGTTAGAGGTGGTAGGAAAGGGCCTGCCCTTGGAGTTCGAGCAGGCCCTGCCCTTCAGAGCCGTCGCCCCTCGGGGGGGGGCGCTGCGGGGTCCGCAGCCTCTGTCTGCTCGTTGAGCCGATATCGCCCTGCTCCTCGAAAAAGAGGTGATCAGGAAAGTGGTGGATCCTCTTCCAGACCTGGGTTTTGTGTCCAGGTACTTCCTTGTCCCGAAACGGACAGGGGGCTGGCGCCCCGTTCTACACCTGCACGACCTGAGCAGGTTCCTGAAGTCTCGAACCTTCAGGATGGTCACTCTGGCTCAGATAATCCCATCCTTGGAACGAGGTGTGTGGTTCTGTTCTCTGGACCTCCGGGACGCATTCTTTCACGTCCCAATCCGTCCGTCCCACCAGAGATTCCTCTGCTTCAGGGCAGAGGGATCCCTCTACGAGTTCTGGGCCGTGACCTTTGGCCTTTCCCTAGCTCCCAGGGTCTTCACCAAATGCATGGCAGTGGTGACAGCATTCCTGTGGTGCCGAAGGGTCCGGGTGTACCCCTACCTGGATGACTGGCTGATTGCAGCCTCCTCCAGAATGGAGGTGGAGCGGTCCAGAGATCTGGCCCTCTAGGTTTGCTCTCAGGTCGGCCTCCTCATCAACGAGGCCAGGTCGGAACTTGTGCCAAAGCAGGTGATCCAATTCATCGGGGCAGAGCTAGACTCTCTACGAGCCAGAGCACGGCTCCCGGCGGACAGGGCCGAGGTTCTTTCCTCCTTTGCCCAATCATTTCAGGTTGGGCAGTTGCGC
Organism: Neoceratodus forsteri; assembly: GCA_016271365.2. Classification (NCBI taxonomy): domain Eukaryota; kingdom Metazoa; phylum Chordata; order Ceratodontiformes; family Ceratodontidae; genus Neoceratodus; species Neoceratodus forsteri. Next base: position 321,281,282 of record CM057459.1, read on the forward strand.
CCTGCCCGGGACTTCCTCCGCCTCCTGGGCCTCATGGCGGCCTGCACCAGTGTGGTCCATTGGGCCCGTTAGTACCTGCATCCCATTCAATGGGGGCTGGCCAGCCAATGGTCACAGCACTCCGATCCCTTGGATCAGCTAGTGACAGTGACCCAGGGGATGTGGAACGCCCTCCAGTGGTGGACCGTTCTAGCACATCTGCAGGATGGCATCCCATTCGTCCTTCCCGAGCCGACGGTCTCTCTATCGACCGATGCCTCTCTGATTGGTTGGGGTGCCTATCTGTGGGAGCACAGAGTGCCCGGCTTCTGGTCCCCTCGGGAGTCCTGATGTCACATCAATCTGCTGGAGCTTCGAGCGGTTCGTCTAGCCCTCACCGCCTTCACTCCTTTTCTGCGGGGTTAAGTGGTCCAGGTCCAGACGGACAATACCACGACCATGTACTACCTAAACCACCAGGGCGGGATGCGCTCCATGCCTCTGTGCAGGGAAGCGCTCCATGCCTCTGTGCAGGGAAGCTCTCCGCATTTGGTCACTCGTGCGCAGCCTGGAGGCGGATTTCCTTGCCATCCATGTGGCAGGAGCCTCCAACATTCTGGCCGATGCCCTAAGCCAGATAGGGGCTGCGTCCCATGAGTGGTCTCTCCTGCCAGAGGTAGTACAAGATCTGTTGTCCTACTGGGGCACGCCTCAGGTGGACCTGTTTGCCTGCAGGGAGAATGTGAAGTTGAGACTGTTTCATGCTCGCCCCCCTCAGCAGGGCTCGCTGCAGGGGGATGCATTCTCGAGGCCGTGGACCCCGGGCCTCTTCTACACCTTTCCCGCATTTCCCTTTATCCACAAGGTGCTTCTCAAGGTGAGGAGGGACAAGGTGCAGGTAATTCTGGTAGCCCCAGACTGGCCCCGCTAGTTCTGGTACCCAGATCTCCTCCGTCTCAGCTCCAGGCTCCCGAGGCGGCTTCCTGCCCACCCGGACCTGATCTCAGTCAATCAGGGGAAGGTATTCCATCCGGACCTTCATTCCTTGCACCTGACGGCCTGGTTCCTTAGTGGCTAGAGTTCCAGGCCTTGGGTCTTTCCAACGAGGTCCTCAACGTCGTTGAGGCGTCCCGTAAGGAGTCGACCAGGAAATGCTATGCCTTCAAATGGAAGAGATTCTCCATTTGGTGTCGGGGCAAGGGCCTGGACCCTTCCTCCTGTTCCTTGGTAGCATTCTGGACTACCTGTGGTCCCTTTCTCAGCAAGGGCTTGGGTTGGCGACCCTTAGTGCACCTGGTAGCCATCTCTGCCACCGGACTGGGTCAAGCAGTCGTGGCGAGAGAAGAAGGGTGGTCCGCGGTTTTCAAAGGCCTTGATCACATATCCTCCGTGTGAGAACCTCCACCTCTGTGGGATCTACTGCTGGTATTGGCTAAGCTCATGGGCAAGCCATTCGAACCGATGCACGGGTGTGACATCTGTCACCTGTCGTGGAAGACTGCCTTCTTGGTGGCTGTCACGTCAGCCAGATCGATGGGAGAGCTCCAGGCGCTTTCCATGTAGTCTCCTTATCTGGTCTTCCACAGGGACAAGGTAGTCCTGCGCCCCCACCTGAAATTCCTTCCAAAGGTGGTGTCGGAGTTTCACCTTAACCAGGTGTTGGTTCAGCCGGTGTTCTATCCCAATCACACCTCGGAGGCCGAATATAGGCTCCATACTTTGAACCCTAGAAGAGCGCTCGCTTACTATAAGGAGCGGACGGCTGAAGTTTGGGGAGAGGTTCGCCAGCTGTTTGTCACCTATGCTGAAGCCGCACCTGGCAGACCTGCAGCCATGCGAACGATAGGCAGGTGGGTCACCTCCTGCACAGATCTGTGCTGTAGGTTGGCGAGCATGGAACCTCCCAGAGGGATAAAAGCTCATTCTACCTGCCATACCGCTGCATCGGTGGCTGCTTCCAGGGATGTCCCTATCCAGGAAATCTGCAGGGTTGCTACCTGGAAGTCAGCACACACCTTCATCACCCACTACCACATTGACCTTGAGTCACGCCGGGATGCTGGTTTGGGGCTCGCTTTTCCAGTCTTTATTCCTAAGTAGGGGTGTGGCTTCTCCCTCCTCCCGGAGAACTGCTAGGAGTCTGCCAGACAGTGTGGATGAACAACATATCCATGTCCTCGAATATAGAAATACTCACACTAGTAACAGGAGTTCTAGGAATGGTATATGTTGTTCATCCACACCACCCACCCTCCCCCGGCTTCACTGCACAACCTGGCTTCCAGCGAGCTAGGTATGGCGCATGGGGCGGAGCCGAGAGTTTTACCGCCCGGGTGGGTGGGAGGAGCCAGCTTGAAGACCTTCCGGCAAGATTTAAAGTGGCAAGGAACCTGCCAGACAGTGTGGATGAACAACATATACCATTCCTAGAACTCCAGTTACAGGTGAGTAACCTGTATTTTCAGCTCAGTACGTCTTTCCCGGGTAAATGTTTAAATAAATATATACATAAATACATGTGAATATGCCAGTTGGCATGGGCAGAAAAGGCATTCAGGAAAACGGAGAAGTGGATGGGGCCCATGATGGAAACCTGGGGGAACCCAGCCTGGATAGGTGGTGGAGGTGAAAGAACACCTCCTACTTCTACCGATTGTAAATGTCTCATGAGGTAGGAACGGAACCAATCGGCAGCGGGAGCTGAGAGTCCAGCTGAGCTCAGCTTGTACAGGATGATTGGATGGGACACCGAATCGAAGCCTTTGTCCATATCTGTGAAAATGCCAGCCATTATGTGCCCCTGGCCCATCCAAGAGAAGATGGAATTGGTGACGCACAGCAGGGGGGAGATGCTGGAATGGTGCTTTGAGAAATCAGACTGGAAGGGTGAGAGGAAATTGGAGGATGAAATGAAGTTGAGTCTGGAGTGGACTGGTTTCTCTTGCAGCTAAGAGAGGGAGTGGAGGAGGGAGATGGGGTGAAAGTTGCTAGTGGAGGAGAGGCGTCACCCCCTTTGTGAAGTGGGATAACTTTGGCCCACTTCCAGGATTGCAGAGCAGTACAGAGGAGAATAAAAGGTTGGAACAGGTCAGTAAGGGGAGCTGCAGTGGCAGGGGCTGAGAGGTGGAGGAGCTTGGGGTCCAGACCATCAGGGCTGGACTTAAAGGGGTTGAGGGAGGAGAGGGCAAGCAGGATTTCCTGGGTGGTGACAGGGGAAGTGGAAACCTGGTGTGAGGCGTGGTGGTGGTGGAGGGGGGGAGAGGAGACAGGACAAGGGGAGAAAGGGAGGATGTAGGTTGCGAAGCACACATTGAGGTGAGCAGCAGCAGAGCTAGGGTCAGACACAGGTGAAACGTTAACCATGAGGATTGAGGGAGCAGACTGGGCAGGGGAGTTGAAACTGGAATTGATAATCTTCTAGAATTTAGCTGCAGAGATCAGGTTCTTCTGAAGGTTGGCCTTGAAATAGTGTGCAACACCCTAAACACACTGGTCCTAGAACGACTGTGTATATTGCCTGACATGAGGAGGAGGAAAAGAAATCTGAGGTATGGATTCCAGGTCAACTTTTTGGGGCAGTGGGATTTGCGTACTTGGGACCCTTTGGAGTTTAAGAAAGTGGGAATGGGGAGGGTTAGCAAATGTGGGGAGGCCAGGATCAGGAGGCGCAGCGAGGGAGGAGATGACTGGGTTGGGGGTGGTTTGTGGGATGTCCCAGAGGCGTAGGGAGCCAAGCACACACTCCTAGTACTGGCATGATTTTGTGTGAGGTGGTAAAGTTGACAGTTGCTCACTAGCAGTGTTATGGTACAGTGTCAGTTGCAGTGCTATAGAATATCTTAATGGGGGTATCAGCCAGTTGGGCAGATGGACGTCTCATCCATATGAGGGAGTGTGTTCAGGAAAAGTACAGGGTGGAGGTGTCAGCACAGGGAAAAACAGCACGAGTGCAGGAATGAGTGTCAGAAACATGCTGAAAAGCAGTGGGAGGCAGACCTCGGGAACAGCCAGTGGTGGGTGTGGAAAGCTGAGCGATCCGCCCCAGAGGCGAGTGTGTGTATAGGCTGCTGGTGGAGTAGTGGGCTGATTGGTTCAGACGCGCCCTATATAATGGGGAGTTCACCAAGGGTGGTGGTGGTGGAGGCGGCGGGGACCAACTACGCGGGTCCCAGAAGTTAGCAGGACACTGCACACAATGTGATAGGTATTGATAGCTGAAGCACTTGTACCAAGTGAGTTCGGGATTATCACTGCGGGTCCTGCCCAAGCAGAGCCACTTGTGATAACCCCCAAGCTCACTTGGCACTCATGCTGATATTTCACCTATTGCATACCTGAATATCACATATCCCCTTAATACGCATCCGAATGCCAACTAAGGATAATGTCGATAATTTTTTTCAGTGGCATAAACATTAAGAAAGTCACCCCAGAGAGAAACTCCTTGGACTGTCCACTGAATGCAGGAGAGGTGCAGAAGGCAATTTAGATTTTTAAAAAGCATTTAAGGCTCAGCTTTTAGACCCGCTGATAGGAATGATATTGGAAAGTAGGGCAGTGGGAGAGTTAAATCCTTCCACATGGTTCGCAGCGATTGTAGCACTCCCCAGTTCAGTAAAGGACTCTAAACTGTGTGTCTCAGCGCTCCATCTCCTTCCTCACTGCTGACCATAAAATTATGGCGAAAGTTATGGCATTGAGAATAGACCAAATCTTACCTTCGATAATACACCCCGACCAAAGTTGCATTTGTAAAAAGGCCGGCTAGGGTAGGGGAATATCAGAAAAACCCTTGATGTGGCGTGGCGTGGTGTGGCTTGGCTGTGTGTGGGGGTGTGTGTGTGTGAGATCCTGGTGTGCATTCTCCTGTTAGATGCGGAAAAAGGTTTTGAAAGCATGGAGTGGGAATACATTCACAGGGCGCTGTGGAGGGATAGGCAACACCTTCAGGAGTTGGATTAGAACACTTCACAGCAAACTAGCAGCGTATGTCATGGTAAGTGGGGGCCTGAGTAGTGCTTTTGAGCTGCAGTGTGATACCAGACAGAGCTGCCCACTGCTGTACATACTCCCTTTGGAGCCGCTGGCCGAGGCCATCCTGTGTAACCCAAACATAGAGGGACTGAAAGCAGATAAGGTCTCCCTGTTCGCTCATGACCTGCGCCTGTATGTGAGATGCCAATGTAGAGCACTGTCTCATTTAACAGAAACCCCTAAGGAATATGGAGAACTGTCCAGCCACAAAATTAATTTTGGGGGGGGGGGTCAGAATTAATGTATGTGGGAAAGAAGAAAATGGGCCCCACCCTGCCACCTGAGCTGTCAGTACAACTCTTAGACAAAGTAAAATACCTGGGGATTCATATACCCAGGAACCCAGGAAAACTGTCACAAGACATATAAAACCTGCTTCCCACCCCTCCTGAAAGAGATCAGGGAGGAGTTGGATAGGTGGGTACATCTGCTCCTGACTCTTGCAGGTTTGGTAAACACCCTTAAATGTGTATTTTCCCCAAACTAGTGTGTGTGTGTGTGTGTGTGTGTGTATATGTATGTATATATATATGTATGTATGTATATATGTATGTATGTATATATGTGTGTATGTATATATATAATATTTTAATGTAAGCAGTGTCAGTCAAACTCCCACAAAACTTTTTCTGTGAAGTAAATGGTTTGTTCCAGTACCTGTGGAGGGGCAAACCTGCTAGAATTAGTATCTACCTTGCAGACGCCACTCATTGAATGGGGGTTGGCACTACCAAATATAAGGTACTGCTTGTGGGCTGTACAAGCTGACATTCCTAGACAGTAAAGGGGAGGATGAGAGAGCAGCCTGAAGAATACTAGAGGGGGGGGAGAGAAAGGGGTGTGAATCTGTAATGCAGTCTATATTAAATCTCACTCTGGGGGGTGGGAGCAACGAAAGAACAGATCAGAAATGCACTCACCAGCGCACTAGTTCAGAGGTGGCAGGGGGTGTCACAAACCCACTCAGCAGGTCAGCCCTCTGCTCCCAAAGTGCCAACCTCCGAGCGCAGTCTTGTGAACAGTTAACAGAAACAGGGTAACCCTCCTGTCTGTTTTGTGGGTTCGAATCAACCTTTGGTCTCAGTTCTGGAGGGATTCAAACTGAACCTCTTGCTAGCGTACCCAGTGCACAGGCTCAGATAATTCTGTCTTCGGAGGGCCAGATATCTTTGCCTATGGGCACTTCACAAAGTGTGCAAAATGAACCCTTAAAAACTAATAAAGACCTCAGATTACTCTTACCTTTTTCCAGTTTGGTATCATCATTCAGACTTATGCACTGTGTCTGCTTTAGCCATGTATACTTCACTTGTTAGAGAAAAGAAATTCAAAGACAGACCAAGTAGGCTCTGAAAATAGTTTTACTAAAATAGATAAAAGTATATAAAACATAAAATACAGAACCATATATCACAATAACCATACAATCTTTTTAAAAGAACAAGGTTTTAACAGTGCAATTCCTGCTACAGTACTTCGATTTTTGTCTCCCTCTACCTGTATACTTGCTTAAAGTGCTCAAAGATATTTTTGTCACAGTGTAGATAAGTGTCTCTGAAGGAAAACAGAATACTGTTTAAAAAAACCAAAACAAAAAAAAAACGGTCTTCGCCAACTCCTTTTTGTGAAGTCACCTAGCTGCTTCTCTGTTAAAAATCATACACCCAGGGTGTTTTATCATTTTAGAAGGAAAGTTAATTAAGATTACATCAGCAGAAATACCTTTCTCCATGTGACTTCCCCAATCAAGTCTGTAAATTTCCTTTCATCTATGAGCAGTATCCCCTCTCACACAGACAGCAAAGTATTTATGATTTCGCACCAGTGTGCTAAACCTGGTTTCCTCCTTGAAATGTCATAACATGGATACTGATTTCTCTCTTAGCAGTTAAAGCTATATTTAGCTTGGATAAACAGGAGAATCTTGATTAAGTACATAAACTTGAGAATAGAGCACTCGGTAGCGGGTTACATTTATGGGTGTGTATATATGTGTGTGTATATGTGTATGTATATATCTGTGTGTGTGTGTGTGTGTGTGTATATATATATATATATATATATATATATATATATATAGTTGGGTATATATATTGTATAGCGACAAGCTGAAGTGCAGGGGTCTTGTAATCTTCCTTGTAATATTAAAACCTTGCCTTTGAACGTAACCCACTACTGAGTGCTCTATTCTCAAGTATGTGTTGTCAATTTGAGGTTAGCACCTCTCGTTTTGGAGCACCCGCTCGTAGAAGCTGCGCTGTTTTTTACTGTTTTTTCTGATTCTTGATTAAGGCCTGTTCTTGTCTGTAAAGCTTCTGGCCTTCCAGGTAACACCTTGTATCTAAAACCTGTGTGTTTGTGTGTGTGAGATATCTCACATGTTGTCTCAGCATCTCTCATGAGAGACAGTCCATAACACATTTTTATATTACAAAAAAATCATAGTGTACTCAGAACTGGCCGTCCACATGTCACAGGGGGTACATACCACACTGGGACATTGTGGAGGGATCCCAAAAGACATTTAAAGGAGTCCATGGTTTCACAGTATATGTACACCAAGGGTTGCTTAAGTATTTATTCATTTTTTTTATTTATTCATTACAAATCGGGTTTACAACCTTTGAGTCAGAGACTCATTTACAAAGGCACCTCGTCGCGGGGCGGGGCAGGCAGACAGTTATTATAGTGCAGATTAAAACGGAGGATAACATTACAAGTGCAGTAAAAGGAATATTTAACATAGATACACTTAGGTTACATAATGTTACAAAATTGTGAGTTACACTCATGGATATAGTAGGTCCTCAGAGAAGACGGTGGGTTACATCCCTGTTTGGATATAGTAGGGAAGGGGTAGGTGTGGGGGAGGGAGAGGCCGTCCAGTGGACGTTGTTGACCCGGGGCAAAGGCGGGCGGGAACCACAGGTTACAACATGGGGTTAGTTGCACCTACAACAGCGGGTATTAAAGATATGGTTCCGAATGGCTGTTTTGAAGGAGCCAATTTTTGGCAAGTTGGAGATGCAGGTAGGGGCTTGGTAGAGGAAGGATCTCGGGGCAAGAGAGGTCTTGGTTCTGGGCACCTTGAAAGTGGCCTTAACAGAGCTACGGGTGGTAACGGACGAAGATGGCTGCTGTAGGTAGGTGGAGAGTCCTAGCAGAGATTTCTTAGCGAGAAGGCAGGTCTGGTAGAGCAATCGCTCCTCAAAGTTGAGAAGATTGGTGGTAGTATAGAGAAGGCAGGTGTGAGTTCGGCTAGGGGCACCGGTCAGGAGCCTACAGGCCTTATTGATGGTGAGTTGGATTTTGGAGAGGGCAGTGTTGTCAGCTGCAGCGTAGATGGGCAAGCCATAGTCCACGAGGGACAAGACGGAGGAGGTGATGGCCAGCCTGAGGGCAACCTGAGGCAGGCAGTCCCTGTGCCGGTATAGCAGGCGAATCCGAGAGTTAATGGCGGCTGACGGCATTAATGTGGGTGTGGAAGGAGAGGGCAGTATCAAACGTGATGCCTAGGTACTTGTATGTGGTCACTTGTTCTAGTGGGTGCAGAGTGCTGGGGATAATCAAGAGGGGGGTATTTTTAGCTTTATTTTGGTGGTGGGAGAAGAGCATTGATTGGGTTTTCTGTAAGTTAATGACCAGTCTGCCGTCTCCAAACCACCTTTCGGTTTGGTTGTAAGCTTGCTGGAGGGATAATTGGAAGGAGGTGGGATTGGGATGTGAGGCAATGAGGAATGCATCATCAGCGCAGAGGAGCATTTTACCAGTATATGAGCTGGGGAGGGTGTTGAGGTAGAGACTAAAAAGTATTGGACCCAGGATGGAGCCCTGAGGGACCCCAGAGCGAATGGGAAGAGTGCTGGAGAGGGAGCCTCTGATCTTGACACGCTGGGATCTAGCAGAGAGGTAGCTAGAGAACCAGGGAATGGGGCCACCAGAGAAGCCAAGTTGGTGGAGAGGGTCGCGTAGAAGGGGATGACAGACGGTGTTAAAGGCCTGTTGAGAGGTCAATGAACACTGCTCCTGCAAGGCTGCTAGAGTCGAGAGCAGCATGCAGATGTTGGGAGAATTCCAGGAGAGCCGTGGGTCGTACTGTGTCCTGGGCGGAAACTGTGCTGCTCTGGGCACATAATGTCATACTTGGTTAGGTATTCAGAGACATGGATCAACACCACTTTTTCAAGGGTTTAGAGAGTGGGGGGAGGATGGAGATGGGCCAGTAATTGTTGGGGATGGATCGGTCCCCACTGTTATGTATGGGTGTGATTTCAGCTGTTTTCCAAGCACTTGGGAACTGACCCAGGCATAGAGACCAGTTTAGAAGGTCACTTAGGGGGACTAGGACTGTCCAAGACCATGTGGAGGATCCTGTAGTCGAGGGGGTCACTGCTTCACTGCTGGGGTTATTGCTGCCTAAGGCTTTTAGCAGGTGCGGCTTGGCTTCTTGGGGGCGATAGGGTGCACAGGTAGAATGGTGGGCGATGCAGGACCAAAGGGAGAGAGGTGGGTGTTGGTTCAAAGAAGCTGCTGGGGAGGACAGAGCTTAGGTCAGAGAAGGCAGTGTTAAGTCAATCTGCTATGAGGTGTGGATCTGTGGTGGGTGTGCCATTGATGGAGAGCTAAGATGGTGGGAGGGAGCGGGAAGAAATGTGGCCTAATCACAGGAGATCTGTATGAGATGGGGTAGTCAATTTTTCTAATCCAGTACACAGATTTCAGATCCTCAAGGACATATATTTCGTATATTTGTGTATCTGGGAATTGTTGCAGAGCAGAACCCTGCTCCCCCAACACTGCACTGGTCCCCTGCTAAGGAGGTTGTAAGGGCCCCACAAGTAAGGACAAAGCCATTATCTTACTATATGTTAATCAGTGGGTAGTCTCCACCAGGCTTTGACAGTTATAAACAAGCATGACAGAAGGACCTGGGCATATTCACTACACCAGGAGTTTGGTGTAGGGCGGTCCTTCATGGATTAAACTTTGTGCATTCTAACATGCTACGACAAATTCACCTGAATATCCTGTTCAGGGCCTATTTAAATCCGTAAAGAATGCATAAAATCAACCCAGCGGCTAGTGCAACCGGGGAGTTGGGAGCACATTTGGTCATTGATAATATCCTGCTCGAAAATATCATAATTTTGATCTGAAATTCATAACACCATGGAAAGGTTGCTGAAGCTGATTTTACTGGACACCCCACTGGAGTGGATCATAGGAGCATAGGCGAATCTGGCAACAGACTATGGCAGCTAAGCTTTGTCAGTGCTGAAAAGTCCATAGTACAGTATTGGGGACAGGCAGATGGAGGGTAGCCCACTGGAAAGCAAACTTACTAATACTGGAAAGGTCATAACTGGATGCAAATGGGGAGTGTGGTACCTTTGAGAAAATCTAGAACCCGGTAATAGTGGCAGTAGAGGAGGGCAGGATCTTCAACTGAGGCACATAATTATTGTGGGAATCGGAGCAGGTTAATAGCCCACTTGCCACTACTCCACCCCCCCCCCGGCATTAAAAAAAATAAGATCTTACTTTGAAAAGGCTCTTGCAGCAGGCAACTCCTTTAGGACTGATGCCGGCAGGCACCAGGACCCCACAGAAAACTTCTAGCCAGCAGTATACAGCGGGGGACCACCCCAGACATTGGCCCACCCCCATCGTCACATGTGTTATAAAAGGGGCAGTCCCCCAGCCCATCCCCAGTTCTTTTCCTGCCATTGACCGTGCAAGTCGGACCTCCGCAGACACTTTCAGCTAGTCAACCACCATTTTCTATCACGTTTTATTTTTCCTAAAATCGAATCTTCAAGTTCTGTTTCCATGTCTTCTTCTCCATCCTCCTCAGTCGAGAGGTGGCGATCGAAGTGTGCGTGCAGCAAGCAGATCCCACATAAGGACGGTCATTCAGCTTGCCTATTCTGCCTTGGTCCAGACCACAACATGGAGTCCTGCCACATTGCCAAGATTTCAAACAGCGCACTTGGCTTCACCACCAGAAGACCCTCTAAGTCTTGCTTACCAAAAAGCTATCCGAGATGGAGCTTCACTGAAAGAGTTCATCCTCTTCCTCTGCCTACCCCCCTCTTTTTCTTACAAAAAGAGGAAATCTAATTACTGCTTAGTTGTAACAGGTAGTACAGGATACAGATCTTTAAGTATTGTGATAAAGGTCTTGTTACCTGGTTTATGTTTAAGATCAATATTAGTTAATGAGTAATAAACTTATTGTGAATTAGATAGTAAACCAAGAGTAATCCCTAATCTGGAAAACAGGAACTCCTAGGCGTATTGTTATCGACTTGTTATGCTTATCTCAGATGTGACTGTATTATACAGATATGTAATTCTCCTAAAATACTTTTAATAAAGATGAAGTATAAAAAAAAAAAAAAAAGAGGAGGAAATCGAATGGGAAACACAAGCACCTAGAGAAGCCCCAGTCAGATTCCTGCTCGCGGTTCCCGACCAAGTCGGTGACCACTTCTGGGTCCCCCCCTTCCCCGGCGGGGGGTCGGCTCCTTCCACTGCGGCAGCCCTTTCACCCTCTGGGCACCCGGAGACCAGCCCTCTCTTATTACTGTTGTGGGAGAAGGTTCTTCGGGGCGCGGGACTTTTGTCCCCCGCCTCTCAAGCTTAAGCCCATAGTCCCTGTGGGCTCTGTCGAGTGGTTCAGCCAGTGGCTCTTTGGGCGGCAGGTCTTTGCCTGTTGTCGTCCCAGCAAGGGTGTCTGAGTCTTCCCCGACATTGGGCAGATTCCAACAGGCGATGCCCAGGACTGACACCCTTCTTCTTTGGAAAACAGGGGCCTCCGTCCCGCTCGGGTGCCAGCTCCCCGATTCTGGTAACTCAGCCAGCGTATGCCTAAGAATAACCAGTCCGTCCCCAGCTTGTGCTGGTACCTTTGACGCTGGCTTCCCCGACGTCACCTTGGGAGACCCCGTCGCCACCTCACCCTCCTAAGTCGCTGGCTGTGCCTGACGCCCACCCTCAGCCGATGCCAGAGGGCCGATGCCCGGATGTCTGATCCAGACTATCTGACACCAGATGGCTGTGTTCCTCTGGGTCAGAAACCTGGTAACCTGGATCTGCCTGCTCCGATGCCAGAGTTACCCCAGCCTGACGACCAGGTGCCGGGACCCTCTAAGCCTAATCCCCCCCCCGACCTTGGACACACCAGCCCTGCCGCCCAATCCTCCACATGCTCTGAATGAGCTTTTTCCAGCCTGGCGGGCCTATTTTAAAGATAAATAGGCTCCTAGGGAACCCACCAAGCCTACTTCTCAGTGGCCACCTCCGGACAAACCTTCGGTCTGCCCACCTACTCGTCCACCAAGGGGGGAACCATTCTGACACCTGATGGGAGAGGTGATTACCCCCCTTCCTAAAGGATGGGCTGCACAAGCAACCCCGTTTGCTTTCCCCTTCCCCAGATTCAGGGGGATTCGGATGGTTACTCTTCCTCCTCTTCGGGCTGCGACGACTCTGACTTTCCTTTCGAGCCCAAGGGCGGTAAGGACATCCCTCATTCCCTGCCTGACGATCCATCCTTTATGGATGTAATGTGGCACATCCAGCAGTTGATTGAATGGTTGGGACACAGAGGAGCTAGATCCGGAGCGACGTTGGTTTGCCTTCTTTCTCGGGAGAAAGGACACCCAACCCATGCTGGTCCCCCCGCTTGTAGAGTCTTATAAGGACATTAACAGAGCGGCCTGGAAGCGCACCTTTTCCATGTCAGCCATCTCCAAGAAGTCAAACTGGCTATATTGTGCTCCCAGAGAGGATCTATTTTACATGGATCACCCAGAGGCAGACTCTGTTGTAGGCAGTGCTGCCCATGATCATTCCAGGTGTCCTAGACACCAGAGTACACAACCTCCAGATAAGGACTCCAAACAGTTTGACCAGTTGGGCGAAAAAGTTTACTCCTCAGCCACATGTGCTATAAGGTTGCAGAATTTCCTTACCCACATGGTTCAGTACCAGAACGCCCTGTGGGACAAGGCGGTGGAGGTGGCTCAAGCCATACCAGATTGCACAGGTAGGGCGGAATTGATGGCCAGTTTAAAATCACGCTGTGATGTAGGCAACTGCATCTTACGATATGCGGCCTCCGCAGTCTGTATCCACCGTTATTCATGGCTGAGAGTGTACGGTTTCGCTCCGGACGTACAATCATGGATGCACCTTTTAGGGGCTCAGTTCTGTTCGACTGGGACTCGAAAAGCATCATTACTCTTCTGCAGGAGTCAGGAAAGGCTATCAGATCTGTACACACTATGTACAAATCACAGCCCAAACAGCAACCTAAGCAGTTCGTTTGGAGGAATGCCAGACAGCAGCCCTGAGGACGATTTAAGTGCAATGTTTCCACTCCTGCTTCCAGAGGTTCTGCCCCTCGGGCCCCAAGAACCTCTCAGGTGACACTGACCCTCCCCGACTGCTCAGCCTGACTCATTGCCCTCATCCCCTGGCAGAAGCCTTAGTGGTGGCGGCGGGGGTCGATTTTCGTTGTACATAGAAGGATGGCATCAGATAAGTACAGATCAGTGGGTCCTGCAACTCATCGAAAAGGAGCATACTCTGGAGTTCACAGAGGTCCCTCCAGACAACCCACCGGTCCTCTCCCATTACTCTCAGGCTCACAGTGCTCTCATCGCAGAGGAGATCCAGGCCCTCCTGCAAAAGCGGGCCATGGAGCCAGTTCCTCCGGCACAAAAGGGGAAGGGGTTTTTTATTCCCACTTCTGCCTGGTGCATAAGAAAACCTGGGATCTGCGCCCTATCCTCTGCCTCAGCCACTGAATCAGTACATAGAGTACAAACAATTCTGGATGGTAACTCAGCTTGATCTCCTCGCTCGGTCTCCTCCCTCTCCTCCACTGAGGGGATTGATTATGCCTTGGACGTGCAGGATGCATATCCCCACATTCTGATTTTCCATCCCCCACAGGAGGTTCCTTTGCTTCTGCTATCAGTGAAGTCCCAACCAGTTTTGGGCTCTGCCTTTTGGCCTGTCCTTGGCACCCTTGGTTTTCACCAAATGCCTCGCAGTAGTGGCTGCAGCTCTAAGGAGCATCCAGTAAAACCCAGCGCTTCGACCAAGGCGTGGTCTTCCTCAGGACCCGAGGGTTAACTGGTTTGGAGAGTTACTTCATGTTTGAACCTTAAGGAAAACCTGTCAAAAATGTTCTGCCAAATTAAAGTTTTGGACTTTGAACTTGGCAAGCAGTGTTTGTCCTTTTTCAACTAGGAGTGCAGTGAGTTTACTGGATGCTGGTTACAATTGTTAGAGACTTGCAATCTCATCACTGCATCCGACTCCATTGGTGAGCACAAGGTAATTTTGTGGTTTCTGTGCAGCTCTAAGGAGACAGGTACATTGTCTTCCCTTACCCGGACGACTGGCTGCTGACCTCCCCCATCAGGGACTGGCTACTCCATAGCATACAGACCATCTTCGCCCTATTTCAGGACCTAGGGGTTACCTCAAACCTCCCCAAGTCCTCTCCTTGGTCAAGCCAATGGCTGCAATACATAGGGGCAATTCTTGACATGGCACAAGGCAGAGCCTTCCTCCCTCAAGACAGAGCAGAGTGCCTTCAGACACATGAAGATCTCCTCCTCTTCTCTGGTTTCGGCCAGATCTGTCGTAAGACTCTTGGGACACATGGCAGCCGCCATCGCCTACAGTCCCCCTAGACTGGCTGTACATGAGGGTGATTCAGTGGAACCTGAGAGTTCAGTGGGATAAGCGTTCAGATGACCTAGAGCAACCGGTTTTGGTGTTGAACCCTGTACGACAGGCACTGGCATGGTGGTAGAATTCCTCCAACTTTTCCAGAGGGTTTGCCACGGAAGGAATCCCCCAGTCAGATCCTAACCACTGACTCATCAGGCCAAGGCTGGGGAGCCCACTTGGGAGGCCATTGGACACAAGGTACCTGGTCCCAACATGAGCTCCATCTCCACATCAACATCCTGGCGATTCTGTATGCTTTTCAGGCCTTCCAGACAGTCTTGTTACCCAGCCCCCTCTTAGTCCAGACAGACATGTCAGTGGTCTTTTACATAAGCAAAGGGGGGGTGGGGAGAACTCATTCTTATCCCCTCTGCAGGGAGCCATGAGAATCTGGCCATGGGTGTCGGACCATCACTGGGACTTGACAGCAGTCCATGTTCCAGGTGTACAAAATACCCTCTTCAACGGTCTAATCAGGTCCCGGTCCAAGGCACAGGGGTGGGAGCTTCATCCCTCCGTAGTTGAAGAATCCTTTGACTGATGGGGACGTCCAGATCTGGATCTGTTTGCCTCCCCATCCAATGCAAAACTGCCCAGTTTTTGCTCGCTAGATCCAGGGCCTGTTTTTTTTTTTTTTTCTTCTGGCAAGACACGTTGTTCCTCTCCTGGACGGGGAGGTTCCTTTATGCATTCCCTCCCTTCCCCCTACTGCAGTGAGTTCTTATCAAGCTGCAGTCGGAGGGAGCAGAGATGATTGTGGTGGCACCTTTCCGGCTGCGCAAGATTTGGTTTCCTCTTCTCTAGCACCTTGCGGTGGAATCTCCAATTTCCCTGCCCCTATGCTCAGACTTGTTCTCCCAGAAGCAGGGAACCCTGGTCCATCTGGATCTCAGATCTCTGCATCTTCATGCATGGCTCCTGCAGACCTAGCTATATCCAGATTCTGGGTATCCCTCAGGGTAGCAGATGTCCTGTTGGCCACTAGGAAGCCTTCCACTAGGGCCACTTGCACTGTGAAAAGGAAGCGGTTCTGCATCTGGGCCACCGCCTGGAATTTAGCCCCTTCACCTACCCGGTGATTTTGGTTCCGGAGTATCTCCTCTCCCTGTTGCCCTCTGCCTCAGGGTCGAAGGTGGTTCGCTGTGGCGCCTGCAGCTGTATCAGAATGCAGCGGCACGGATGTTGACTGGTCATTTCAGATTCAGTTATATTACTCCCATGCTGCGCAAACTGTGCTAGCTTCTGGTGCGCTGGCGCATCACTTTCAAGGTAGGCCTTTTGACCTACGAGGCCCTACATGGTTCGTGTCCGGGCTACCTGAAGGATCTCCTGCATCCCTATGTTCCGTCAGATGAGCTACCCGGTCCTCTCCTAGAGATTCCCAGAATGAGTTTAGAGCTCTGGGGATCGTGCATTTGAGGTAGCTGCCCCAGCGTAATGGAATTTTTTGGCGGGGCACTTACGGGAGGTACTGTCTATTGAAATTTTTAAGACACAACTTAAAACATTCCTGTTTATGCAAGCATTTGGGCTCTGATGTGGGTTGTTTCAGAATTTGGATGGGTTCAGTTCTTTTTAATTGTGTTTGAAATTTATATATATATATATATATATATATATATATATATATATATATATATGTGTGTATATAGGTTTGTTACTGTTCCTGTTCTGTTATTTATGTATATTTTTCTGTATGTGAAATCCTGTTGGAAGGGTGCCCTAAATAAATAAAATCTTCTTCTACTACTACTACTACTGTCTGATGCAGGACTAGGCTGCTCCTCGCTCAAGGTGCATCTGTCTGCCATTTCAGCCTACCAGTCACCTATTGGGGGCAAAACTCTTGCCTAGACTGATCTTCCCCGTACATTCTTACGGGGCATTCTGCACTTTAAGCCTCCCATCCGGGACCCCCCACCATGGGATCTTTTGTTTTAGAAAAACTTACCTTGCCTCCTTTTGAACCTGTAGCAAGTTGCGAGCTGCGCTTTCTGTCATGGAAATTGTTGTTTTTAGTTGCCGTTACTTCCGCTTGAAGGATTTCCGAGCTTCAGGCCCTGATGTGTAAGGAGCCTTATTTCATTTTCCACAAGGACAGTGTGTCCTTGTGGATTAATCCGAAGTTTCTTCCCAATGTGGTGTCAGAGTTTACTTTGAATCAGGACATCCACCTTCCAGTCTATTACCCAGAGTACTAGAACCAATGGGAGATACTACTTCATACTCTGGATGTTCATAGGGTGCTTTGTTATTACTTGCAGGGCACCTGAGCATTTCGAAAGTCTGATCAGTTGTTTGTGTCCTTTGTCCCCAGAATGGAAGGGGCTTCTGTTTCTAAGCAGTGTTATCCAAATGTTTGGTTAATTGCATTGTTTTCTGCTACAAGTATGATAAACCTGTACCAGGCTCGGTAAAGGGTCACTCTACCAGGGACATGGCTCCTTCCTTTGCCTCAAAGAATGTGTTGGCTGCCGACATTTGTGCAGCTGCTACTTGGAGTTCTTTCCACACCTTTGTCAAGCAGTACAGTTTGTAAATTGCATCTCGACACAGAGCAGGCTTCAGACCAGCAGTCCTCCAGGGCCTCTTCTCCTAATCCTCTTGGGGAGACTTCTGCCTCCACCCAGCTGACCGGGTGTCTCTGTACTGCTTGTGACTCTGTCTTAAAGGTGCTACCTGCTGCAAGAGCCCCTTCCCAAACAGTAGATCTTCGAGAGGAGCTCTTACAGAAGGTACTATTTTCCCATCCACCTTCCCCCAGTATTTGCTTCTCCATCACGGATACCTTTGTTTTTTTCCTCAGTTAAGGGGAACCTCCTTGGTTCTCAATTTTTACTTACTTGTGTCTCCAGTGGGAAAACTGGGGATGGGTTGGGGGACCCCCATTTTATACCATATGTGACATCGGTGGGGGTGGTTCCCCTCTATATACTGCTAGCTAGAAGATTTCCGTGGGTTCCTGGCACCCGCCGGCTTCTGTCCTAAAGGTGTTGTCTGCTGCAAGAGCTCCACTCGGAGGTCTGCTGTTACGGTAAGTTCTTACCTAACTGCACTTGTCTCCTGGCATGGGTAAGGGAAGCTGGGACATTGGGCCAAAATGGGAACTGTTGACTATTAAATGTGAGCACATACAAGCTGAAAAACATTTATTTAGTAATGTACCTACTACCTATAACAAAATGGGTATTGCTGAGATCTTATAGAAGGTATACAGTGCTTGCTGGAATATTGAACAAACAAATAAGCTGTTCTAACATTGTAGTATCTTGCATTTAGCTGTATGGAGTCTGAGATGCCAGGAGTCTGACCTAAAGCTCTGCTTGTTCAGGTCCTCCTGTAGTTCACACCCATCTTCAAGGGGGCCTGCCTCTCAGAACAGCTTAGTGTTATCAGCAAACATCCACAGCCTTCTGAAGACCTCCGCTGCAAGATTATTGATGAAAATGTTGAACGGTATTGGCCCTAGTGCTGATTCCCTGAGAGGCACTGTTGAGTACCCAGCTTTACTTGGAGAAGTGCCTGTCCACCAATCCTGTCTGCTTTCTGCCTCCAAGTCAATTAGTAGTCCATCTTGTGTATAATCCATTGGTGTTCTATGCCCATATGATTGTCATAAAACCCAGTGGCAAAGGCTTTGCTGAAGTCCCAATAGACTGTTTACAGTACTGCCTCCGTCCACCTTTGTGGTCATCCCCATAAATAAGTTGATTGGGTTAATTGGGCACAGTATGTCCTTGCTAAAGTAGTGCTGAGAGGGGGCTAAAAAACTTTGTCATCAACCAGTTGCTCCATTATTTTCTTCTGACATTTTCACAAAGCTTGCCAAACCGAGGAAAATCTGGTGCTGCTGGGGGGAGGGACTGGAACGTTCACCATATGATTTAAGTCATAAGATGAATGTTTATGGGTATTACACCTATATAGATAATTCAATTATGGGGACTAATTTCAAAATTCAGAAAACGTGCAAAACATTTTTTAATGTTTTTAAAACCTTCATGAAATTTTACGTCTATTAAAAAAGTCTATTGATATTTTATTCAAAAAGTATATCGATAACATTTATTTAATTAAAAAGGCACCTCTGTCATGATTATGTATTGATATAACTAGAAAAAACTGCCTGTTTCTATATTGATAACGTAATTACTACTGTTACATAATAGCAATACGATGACACAATTTCTTAATGGCTGGGCTCCAAACTTTCATTTAAATAAGTTTCTAGCCCCTGCGGTTCCAAAGTTAGACCTTTCAAAAGATATAATATTTGGAACCCTTAGTGCTAGACATAATTTGTTTTTAAATGAAAGCTTGGAGTCAGCTAAGTAGATACATCAATAAGATAACACTGCAGTGACCATATATCGATAAAAAAATGTGAAATGGTTTACTGAATGTTTAAAGGAAAACAATCATTTTGCCAAATTACCCACCTTCTCAAGCCTTACCCCCCCCCCCCGATTAGGGGTTCTGCAAATGGAGCACCCTTTTCTGTCGATTTTAACTTACTTTATTTAATTTTCGAAAAGTCCAGAGTTTGGCACAATGGCGCATGCTCTGTGGCTCCATTTCATGACAAAGTGCGATGTGGCACCTCACTTTGTCATGAAATGGAGCAACAGCATGAGCCATTTGCTGAACTCCGGACTTTCGAAAATCAAAAATAGTTAAAATCGACGAAAAAAAGGTGCTCTTACTTGGAACCCTAATCGTAAAGGCTTGAGAGGGTGGGTAATTTAAGCAGAATGACTGTTTTCCTTTAAAGTATTATCGTTTTTAACATGACATTAACATGTATAGACATGTAGTGACACAGTAGAACTGTATTAGGATTACAGGTTGAACAATCTTCAAGCTTTCATTTAAAAAAGGTAAGTTTCTATCATTAACAGTTCAAATATTACATCTATTGAAATAGTTCAAGTTTTATGAAATATGAAAAATTATTTTTGGAAATGGTCAGACAGTACTAGTGGTCGATCTGGCTAAAAATGAATACTTTCTTGTCTAGTTCTCTTGTTGAAGATAGCTTCCACGACTTTGCCCAGCACAGTCAGGCTGACAGGCCTGTCACTGCCATGTTTCGACCATTCCCTCTTCTTGAAGGTGGGGACCACACTGGGCACCTTCCAGTTCCCTGGCACCCAACCTCTTCAAGCAAACTCATTAAAGATTGTTGCCAATTGTCAGTGCAGTTGTTTCTTTATCTCCACTAGAAACCTGGGTTATGTTGTCCACCTTTTGACTTATCTGGTGTGATCTTTACCAGTTCTCAGCTGCCAGGGTAGGTGTCTGATATTTGCAGGCTGAAATATGGCTACCCCTTATGCCATAGGCCCTCCAAGTAAGCACCCTCAGAATTTCAGCCATTGCCCTGGGCCTTCACAGGTTCCTCCCTGGAACTCCCTTTTTCCTGTTTTCTAGGGCCCAGTCTTCTTTCCCACCTTCCTCCTTACCATATATGCACTTGAAGGCTTTGGTGAAAAAAATCAAATTAAGCAGGGAATTCACCCAGAAAAAGTCCCATATTGCACCTGACAGCTGTGAGACTGACATGCTGAAGTGTGACTAGATCATACTGCCAAAAGAGGCAAGACAATTTTATTTATTTGGCACCCTTTTCTTTGGGCTCAGTGCTGCGTAGAAAAAAAAATGCATCAAAACAGAATACAAGAACATAAATAAAAATGATTGCTCGAGTACAAGAGAGAAATGGCACTGCACCTCTACAAGCATCTGAACATTTTGTAGCTGTGCCTGACACTTTCTCTGCCCCCCCCCCCGCGTCCATAATGTCACAGGCTTGTTCTGAACTTGGGACACTGGCATCCCAAGCAGTGTCTTCACTGCTGCGCAGATGGGCAGGCCCCCTTGCTTTTGCTGTTTCTTAAGAAAGCTTTGGTGCTGTCTACAGCTCCTACTGGTATCCTGTCTTCCAGTCCCTCCTTGATGTTCTTAATTCTAGTCTTGCTGTTCCTTAGTGAAGCTCCATACTCCTTTCTGGCCTAAGAAAGGAAGTAGCATTGATTTAGTTTACCCAGCGTATAGTGTTGTATCAAATATCATGCCAGAAGTATGAAGTGAGTTTTATAAAAAAACATTTTGAGTCCGCAGCTTTGCCTAGAATTTACAAAGGAATTCTTGTCAGTTTCAGTAATATAAACTATCTCTGAAGGTAATTTAGGACCAGCTGGTGTAAATTTAATTTGTAGTGTAGGTTTCTATGAAGTGCATAAATAAGATGTGATTGTATTGAAATATGTTGAGTAAAACCCTAGATGTGAAAGCATATGTGTGTTTGATTTCCATCATCCCATGCATTTCATTTGTTACTGTTGCCCCCCCCCCTTTTTGTTCTAGGAGCCCCTGTGACCACATCTACAGCTTCAACAGGTTTTAGTCTGTCGTTCAACAAACCAGCTGCGTCAGCCACCCTGTTTGCTTTGCCAGTGACCTCTACCTCAAGTGGTGGCCTCTCTCTTTCATCTGCTTTGACATCAGCTCCTGCTACAGCAGGTAATAACTTGGATGTAGAGATGGATCTTGTCGCTTTAAAGAGGGAGTCAGAGCAAAAGTGCTGCATTGCAGAATTAGAGTCTGCATATCCCTAGTAAACCTCATACCACAGATCAGATCTCTTGAGTTACTTTAACAGTTATGAGCCATTTTGTAACCATGATTTCACTCTGTTCAAAAAAAGCCCATTAGTGAAGAGCTACTGATGATGTCATAACCAGAGCTCACAGCCTAGTCCTCCCTGTCAGTAACCTTATAGGACTTCTTTCTTCAGAGTTTAAAAAAAAAAAAACTAGTTGTAGTAAACATTGTTTTGTGTTTTTTGTTTGTTTTTTTGGGGGGGGGTGGACAAAAAAGCAAACATAAAATTGATGCAGGGTTGGGTGCAGTGCATGCAGTTCAAGAATGTTCAGATGCATGGTGCTGTGCCTTGCAGCAGGAGGTGGTTTTGGAATGTAGCGCTGGACAGAGCTGTGGAACGCCAAGGTGGTGGTGCACAGTTTCTGAATGTGGGGAGACATGCAATCTCGGAATGTGGCAAGGATGTGCAGTCTTGAAATGTGGTGGGGACAGAAGCTGTGTATGGGACGGGGACACACATCTAGGAATTTGGTGGGAACTAACAATTTTGGAATATATTGGGGATGCAGACTGTCAGAATGTGACAAGACACAACAGTTGCTCTCTGAAATTGCTTGCCACTGCCACATTCCAGAATTGTACTTACCCATCACATTTCAGAATTGTGCATCACGTTTCTACCACATTCCAACATTGTACATCTCTGACACATTCCAAGAGTGCATGCCCCCACCACATTCTGAAGTTGTGTGTCGGTACCACATTCGGAAATTTTGCATCCTTGCCACATTCTGAAATTGTGTTTCACTGCCCATTCCAAAATTGCATGTCCCCACCACATTTTGAAATTGTGTGTCCTGGACATATTCTGAAACTGCACATTCCTGTCGCATTCTGAAATTGTCATCACTACATTCCCAAATTGTGCATCACCGCACATTCCAAGAATGCTCATCCTCACCACATTCCAAAATTACGCATTTCCGATACATTCTTAATTTGCATTTTCCAGCCACATTCCAAAACTGGGCATCCCCAACACATTCTAAAATTTTGCATCCCAGACAGATTCTGAAATTGTACCTCTGTGTCCGCACCACATAGCGGAATTGCATGTTGCCACCACAATCTGAAATCGAGCATCCTCACCACATTCTGAAATTGTGCACCACCACCAGATGCAAAAATTACATGTCCATGACACATTCTGAAATTGTGCAACACCACCAGATGTAAAAATTACATGTCCATGACACATTCTGAAATTGTGCAACACCATCAGATGCAAAAATTACACTTCTAGGGACATGGATATGTTGTTCATCCACACTTTCTGGCAGGTATCCTTGCCGCTTTAATTCTTGCCAGAAGGTCTTCAAGTTGGCTCCTCCCACCCAACCGGGTGGTAAAACTCTCGGCTCCGCCCCATGATGCCAGATCTTCCTTACCGCTTGGAAGCTCAGGTTCCCTCCTTAGCACTCTGCATTTTAGACTGGATCCTAACTCTTCGGTTCGTCCGAAATTGGTTTTGAAATTTTCTAAACTTCGGTCTTCATCTTCCCTCGCGGCTGCGATGGACAAATCTGTTCCTGGCTTTCGGAGGTGCCCTTGCGGGCAGAAAATGTCCAGGACGGATCCACACTCCTCGTCGTCTACGCCTGGCCCAGATCACGACCGCAGACCTGCGAGTTGTGCCGCTCTTTCTCGGCCAATGTCCTGGGCGATTGCGCTGCCGATTGAGCTCGGGCTCCCCAGAGAAATGTCCCTACCGTAAAATCTAGAGAGGCTCATTGGGCGGTGTCCGGCGCTTTCGGCTGAGCAGCTCGAGCAGATGATCTCCCTCGAGGAGGAGGTGGCCCAGGCTGCATCTTCCTCCTCCTTGGCCGTGGCATTTATCCTGCTGTCTCTGAGTTCCTCATATACGGCTTCGTTCAAGGAGCTTTGTCAGTCCCTTTCCACGAAAGGAGAGGGGCCTTCGAGACATTCTTCTCGGCCCAAGAAAAAGGAGTCAAAAGGTAAGTCCCACTGTCGGCGTTCATGGGAGTGGGAGAAGTCCCCTTCCCCGGGCGGCCGACCGTCGACTTCGGTCGAGGTTGTGGCTGAGGCCGCTGGCTTCACGGTGCCCCGTCAGGCCAGCCTGCCTAGACTCCTGTCGATGAAGTCGAAATTTTTCTCGATCCGTTAGACGGGCTGTCGACTGGAGTAGCCGACAACCCTCCTTCACCGGTTCCCCCGGTGGATACCGAGGACCTACCTGCGCCTTCTGGGCTGCAGTCCCAGGTTAAAGTGCCGAGCAGGGAAGGCGGGTGTCCCCGCCTTCCCGAACCACCCTCTGTCCCCGAAGGTCTCTCTCGGGACCTCTTCTCGGTCCAGCCGTTCCGCCGATATCGTCGGTCTCTCTCGTTACGAAGTAGCGGCAACGCCGTTCTTCCTCAATCCTCTTCCTCTGGTGAGGAGGCTGCAGTGCAAGTGCGCCCGGCGCTTGAGGACCTTATGTGGCAGCAGTTGCTGTTGTCGGGCCTAAGCCGACCCCCGGCCAAGACCCCGGCCATCAAGTGGCTGTTGCCTGAACGACTGAAGCAACCACTTGTTCCAGTCGAGTTGTCCGCTCCAGGGCCGGTTGCTTGGCCGAAACCAGCTGCTCCACCGATTTTGTGGTGGAACCTCCGCCTCCACAACGAAGTAGGGGGCACCGACCAAGAATTCTCGGTCGGGTCACGGCCTGCCCCACAGGTTGTCGGTCACCCTCACTCCCGACCGTCCTCGGCAGGTGGAGGGTGGCTCAGGGCCGAGGCAGCTCTTCGCAGACTCTTCAGAATCTGCAGCGACTCCTCCTGTTCTCCAGGCAGTTCGGTTTGGAGTCCTCCGGGGCCAGTCAGTGGACGATAGCCCATTGTCCTTCTTGGGTCTGCTTCGACTCATCTCGGAGTCCACCGGGATGCAGCTCAAGCCTGTGTCCAAACGGGCCAAGTATCCCCTGACGGAGATTCTGAACCGAGGGGATTCTCCCACGGAGGCCTTTCCTGTGGCTGAGGCCATTGTCGGCCCAGCCTTGGAGCTTTGGCAGCGGCCTGTTTCCTGTCCTGCGCCCTCGACCAGGATGGCCAGAAAGTGTGCGGTCCCTACCGACTCTTTGCCCGGTTTCTCGGAGCACCCCTCTGCCGAGGGGTTAGTCACCAACAGCGTTTTCCGGCGTTCCGGTAACGCTTGGGATGAGGATAAGCCCCCCAACAAAGAATCCAAAAAGCTGGACTTTGCCGGGCGCAAGGTGTACGCTGCGTCCTCCCTCGGCCTCAGACAGGCCAGCTTGGCCGTGCTGATGGCACACTTTTCCCACGCCCTCATGGGCTCCCTGGATGAGGTTGTTCCTCATCTCCCGCCTGACCTGCAGACCACGGTCCACCCGGTGCGGGACCAGGGCGGTGGCGAAGCAGCAGCTTCAGACTGCTCTGGACATAGGTGATTCCTGTGCCAGGTCAGTAGCGGCCGCAGTGGCCATGCGACGCAGGGCGTGGCTGAGGATATCCACCTTCACGGTGGATACCCAGCACAAGTTGGCGGACATCCCCTTCTTGGGGACTGACCTCTTCGGCCCTGGAGTGGAGGGACACCTCCAGCGGATCGAGAAGTCCAATGCCACCCTGGACTCTGTCACCTCCGCCCAGAGGGACAAAGGCCGCTGTCAGCAGCAGAAGTCCTTTCGTCCTTCAGTCCCTGCTTCTCGACCGGCCCAGCAGCACCAGCAACAGGGCCAGCAGGCTTCGCGCTTGGCGTCCCAAACCCAAGCCGGCGGCTTCCTCCAACAGGAAGTAAGGAGGTGAAGGCCCAGGAGGTCCCTCGGCCGGTTCCTCCTCCAAGCCTGCCCAGTGGACGGGTTGAGGGGTGCCGCCCCCCAGCCTCGTCACTCCCCCCTGGGTTCTCCCCGTGGAGGCCGGCTCCGCCACTTCCTTTCCGCCTGGTCCGCTATCACCACGGACCGCTGGGTGTTGGAGGTGGTAGGCAGGCCCCACCCTTTCAAGCCGTCGCCCCTCGGGGGGCCACGGGGTCCGCAGCTCGCTGTCGGTCCGCCGAGCCGATATTGCCCTGCTCCTCGAAAAAGAGGTGATCAGGAAGGTGGCGGATCCTCCTCCAGACCCGGGGTTTGTGTCCAGGTACTTCCTGGTCCCAAAACGGACGGGGGGCTGGCGCCCCATTCTCGACCTGAACAGGTTCCTAAGGTCTCGAACCTTCAGGATGAGCACTCTGGCTCAGATAAACCCATCCTTGGAACGAGGCGTGTGGTTCTGTTCCCTGGACCTCCAGGACGCGTTCTTTCACGTCCCAATCCGTCCGTCCCATCAGAGATTCCTCCGCTTCAGAGCGGAGGGATCCCTTTACGAGTTCCGGGCCATGCCCTTTGGCCTCTCCTTAGCTCCCAGGGTCTTCACTAAATGCATGTCAGTGGTGACAGCATTCCTGCGGCGCCGAGGGGTTCGGGTGTACCCTTACCTGGACGATTGGCTGATAGCAGCCCCCTCCAGACAGGAGGTGGAGCGGTCCAGAGATCTGGCCCTCCAGGTTTGCTCTCAGGTTGACTTCCTCATCAACGAGGCCAAGTCGGAACTCGTGCCAAAGCAGGTGATACTGTTCATCGGGGCAGAGCTTGACTCTCTGCGAGCCACAGCACGGCTCCCGGCGGACAGGGCCGAGGTTCTTTCCTCCTTTGCCCAATCATTTCTGGTTGGGCAATTGCGCCCTGCCCGGGACTTCCTGCGCCTCCTGGGCCTCATGGCGGCCTGCACCAGCGTGGTCCGTTGGGCCCGTTGGTACATGTGTCCCCTTCAGTGGGGACTGGCCAGCCAATGGTCACAACACTGCGATCCATTGGACCAGCCTGTGACAGTGACCCAGGAGATGTGGAACGCTCTCCAATGGTGGATCGTTCCAGCACATCTGCAGGAGGGCATCCCGTTCGTCCGCCCCGAGCTGACGGTCTCTCTCTCTCGACCGATGCATCTCTGATGGGTTGGGGTGCCCATCTGTGGGAACACTGAGTGCACGGCCTCTGGTCCCCTCGGGAGTCCCGATGCCACATCAACCTGCAGGAGCTCCGAGCGGTCCGTCTAGCTCTCACCGCCTTCGCTTGTTTCTATGGGGTCAAGTGGTTCAGGTCCAGACGGACAACACCACGACCATGTACTATCTGAACCGCCAGGGCGGGACGCGCTCTATGCTGTTATGCAAGGAAGCTCTCCGCATATGGTCCCTCGTGCGCAGCCTGGAGGCGGATCTCCTAGCCATTCACGTGGCAGGAGCCTCCAACACCCTGGCCGATGCCCTAAGCTGGATAGGGGCTGCGTCTCACGAGTGGTCTCTCCTGCTGGAGGTAGTACAAGATCTGTTCTCCCACTGGGGCATGCCTCAGGTGGACCTGTTTGCCTCCAGGGAATGCGGCTGAGTCTGTTCCATCCCGCCCCCTCAGCAGGGCTCACTGCGGGATGCCTTCTCGAGGCCGTGGACCCGGGCCTCTTCTCGCCTTTCCCCATTTCCTTGATCCACAAGGTGCTTCTCAAGGCAAGGAGGGACAAGGCGCAGGTGATTCTGGTAGCCCCAGACTGGCCCCGCCAGTTCTGGTATCCAGATCTCCTCAGCCTCAGCTTCAGGCTCCCGAGGCGGCTTCCAGCCCGCCTGGACCTGATCTCAGTCAATCAGGGGAAGGTATTCCATCCGGACCTTCAGTCCCTGCACCTGATGGCCTGGTTCCTGAGCAGCTAGCATTCCAGGCTTTGGATCTTCCCGATGAGGTCCCCAACGTCGTTGAGGTGTCCCGTAAGGAGTCGACCAGAAAATGCTATGCCTTCAAATGGAAGAGATTCTCCATTTGGTGTCAGGGGAAGAGCTTGGACCCTTCCGACTGCCCCTTGGCAAGCATTCTGGACTACTTGTGGTCCCTTTCTCAGCAAGGGCTTCGGTCGACGACCCTTAAGGTGCACCTGGCAGCCATCTCTGCTTACCGGGCGCGGGCGGCAAGCAGTCGGTGGCACAGGAGAAAGTGGTCGGGCGCTTTTTCAAAGGCCTTGACCACATTTCCCCTCCGGTGCGAGAACCTTCACCTCCGTGGGATCTACTGCTGGTATTGGCCAAGCTTATGGGCAAGCCATTCGAACCAGTGCACAGGTGCGATATTTCACACCTGTCGTGGAAGACCGCCTTCTTGGTGGCTATCACGTCAGCCAGAAGGATGGGAGAGCTCCAGGCGCTTTCCATCGAGTCTCCCTACCTGGTCTTCCACAGGGACAAGGTTGTCCTGCGCCCCCAACCGAGATTCCTTCCGAAGGTGGTGTCGAGTTTCACCTTAACCAGAGTGTTGACTCTGCGGTGTTCTACCCCAATCACACCTCGGAGGCAGTATAGGCTTCTTTGGTCCTAGAGACGGATTGCCAGTTCGGGGAGAGGTTCGCCAGCTGTTTGTCACCTACGCTGAAGCCGCACCTGGCAGACCTGCAGCAAAGCGGAAGATAGGCAGGTGGATCACCTCCTGCATAGAGCTCTGCTACAGGTTGGTGGGCATGGAGCCTCCTAGAGGGATAAGAGCTCATTCTACCCGCCATACTGCTGCACCGGTAGCTGCTTCCAGGGATGTCCCTATCCAGGATATCTGCAGGGCTGCTACCTGAAGTCAGCACATACCTTTATTACCCACTACCACATCGACTCTCGAGTCACGCCCGGATGCTGGTTTTGGGGCGTTGGTTCCAGTCTCTCTTTCCCAAGTATCGGTGTGCTTGCCCTCCTCCCGGAGAACTGCTAGGAGTCTGCCAGAAAGTGTGGATGAACAACATATCCATGTCCCTAGAATACAGGTTACTCACCTGTAACAGGAGTTCTAGGAATGGTATATGTTGTTTATCCACTACGACCTCCGGCCCGGCTGCACACAGCCTGAGCT
The DNA here is from genome assembly GCA_016271365.2 of Neoceratodus forsteri. Lineage (NCBI taxonomy): Eukaryota > Metazoa > Chordata > Ceratodontiformes > Ceratodontidae > Neoceratodus > Neoceratodus forsteri. Next base: position 321,309,576 of record CM057459.1, read on the forward strand.
TCCAGCGGGCTGATCTGGCGCCATGGGGCTGGAGCCGAGAGTTTACCACCCGGTGGGTGGAGGAGCCAGCTTGAAGACCTTCCGGCAAGAATTAAAGCAGCAAGGATACCTGCCAGAAAGTGTGGATGAACAACATATACCATTCCTAGAACTCCTGTTACAGGTGAGTAACCTGTATATCTCTGACACATTTCAAAGTTGCCTATCCCTGCACATTCCACAGATGTCTCTTGTATTTCGAAACACCAAGAACACCACAATGCCGACTTGTTATGGTTCCAGAGACTTCCAATCCTGGTTAACATAGAAACACAGAATTTGACTGCAGATTAGGACCGCTTGGCCCACCTAGTCTGCCCAATTCCCTACCTAATGGATAACCTGCAGATCCTAGTTAACCAACAGCCTTTTAATTTCCTTACTATGTACAGTTTGCGTTTCACTCTTAATAGATGCATTTACATAGTTGTTTGCAATTAATTTCCTTCCCTTTGGTATCTTCATAGTGATGTGCTCTGTGCTATTCCTGTAGCTTGCTTCACAGGTTTAAGCTGCTGTAGGGCACTGTGCCTGACCTGTAGCATGTTTTGTGCTGGGCCCAGCCCAAAGCAACACTCCCATAAAGAAGGCGTGAAACTTGCCAGTTGGGTGTTAATGAAGAAGGGTGCAATTACCCATCCCTAAGATTTGGTGGAAAAATATTAAAAATACAAAAGTCATGACTTTTAGAAACAAAACCCGATAGCCCTCTACTTCCATGTTCCTCAAGGTCCTGCCCTGTCACTGGTGGTGTGTGCCGCTTACATGCTTACGCTGCAAAGATCTTTAGATGCTGCAGCACACGACACACAGCTGTGGTGCCTGACGGTGTCAGCAGTGCTGAAGTTACAACAGTGCTTCAGGGAAATCAGGATTTTGATGGCCTGCAACTGGTTGGTACTAAACCCCAGTAAAACTGAGTTGCTTTTGGTGGGGAATGGTAGGCAGATATAAGCTTTACAGGGCAGCCCATGTTTCCCTGTCTTTGGGGTACAACTGAAAGTGGTGGGGAAAGAACATAGTCTGAGAGTAGTTCTTGGAAGATAACTGAAATTTGTTTCTCAAGTGTCTTTTGTTGTCAGGAATTACTTTTATCATCTTCAGAATACTACCAGACTGTGCCCCATTCTTGATTCTGCAGATCTCTACATATTAGCACAGGCCTTTGTGTTATGATTTCTTGACTTTTGCATTGCACTCTAAGGGCTTACCTGGTGGTCAGAGGTAAATGAAAAATGGAGCACATGAAGGTCCTAAAGTACAGTCACTTTATTATATACTAAAAAAGAACTGCAGAGCTGGTACATACAAGTGATGCAGTGCAAAATGGAAGAAAATGAAAAATTCTTTCTTACCTGGCGGTTAGTTGCATTGTCCACGGCTAGTTCAGAACTCAGCAGTGAGAATTTTGGCATCTGGTCTGAGGTCTGATCATATCACACTGTTGCTGCAAGTCCTGGGTGGGTTGTCATTTAGATGGTGCATTGACTGCAAGGTATTGAATAACATACAAGGTCCTGAATGAACTGGGCCCCTGTATCTCTGAACTCTTGAAACACTGTCCACCCACCAGGGAGTTGAGGTCTGGATTGTGGGGACTGTTGCTGCTGCTGCCTCCCACAGTTGAGGTCTGCTGCAGATTTGGCTTTTGTGGTGGTTCTCCTGCACTATGGAACTTGCTCTCTGAACTGCTGGCTCCTTTGATGCCCTTGAATACCTCCAGAGATGCCATTTTATGTTGCAAGCTTTTAATCTGGCTAAATAACTTTGCTGTACACCTCTGCAGAAGGTTTTTTATATGATGTATGTGTATACCCTGTGGTGTTTTCTTTCTCCCTGTTTTCTGTACCTTTCTTTGTTCTGTGCAGTACATGTGGCACAGTTAGTGCATGCTCAACAGTATCCGGACCGGGTGCTAAGCCTCACGATCCACACAGCCAAACCAAATACTGCTGCACTGCAGATGGATTCTGGCCTTAGAAGTGAATAACATTTAAATTACCATGGCTTTCATAGTGCAAAATGTAATGTGCCAGTAATGCAGAAGGATGTTACAGAAAGCCTGTCAATCAAAGTATAATTTACACTAATGCTGAAGAAGCCAGAGCTGCTAATCAGGAGAGGGCCTGATGCCCCGGCACTTCAAGAGCTTTGCCCAGGGGGTGTGTCCCTGGTGTGTTGCCTGTAGCTTAAAAGCGGACTATGAGCCAGTGCCAAGTGGCTCCTAATTAGTTATACAATTGTTACAAAAATTCCTCTGTGGGTAACGCTCTTTGCCAGGTTGAAAGAAACAGTTGCTTGCTTGTTTCAGCCTGGCATGGTAGAGACAAAGTATGTTGCCAACACAGGAATATTTATCAGTTGTATGATTAAGAGTCTCATGCTCTTCATACACATGAGCTTAATCCTGTGATGTAAATGAAGTTACCAGACATATAATTAGTGCACTTTCTTTGTTTCTCCAGGATCCTCTGGTTTTACATTAAACTTGGGCAGTACTCCAGCTACATCTACGACTACATCTACAGGCCTGACTCTGGGAGGTGCCTTGACTGGTTTAGGAGGTTCCCTCTTTCAGACGACAAGCACTACAGCACAAGGTCAGTTTTCAGGAAGATCTGGCTATTTTTCAACAGTGCTGTCTTTTAGTTTGTTTGGAAATCTGTTTTCCATGCCAGAATAAATCATGCTGAGCCGAGCAAGTGACCTTGTTCTTGGCTGGGTTCTGAGGTTTGCGGTACCACAGTCCTGTTTAACAATATTTGCACATTAGCGATATACTGTAATAAACACATTTACTGATTTAAAGGAGACCACAAAAAGCTGAAGTATAAAAACTGTATTTTGCATTGTTTTAATTTTGTGGGAACTTTCTGTATAGTTCTTAGGAAACTTGTGATTTGGAGTTATCTGTATGTCACAGTTTGTGTTCAGAAAGCTAAACATCATCTGTTGATCTATCGCAGTAGTGCTCAGAGTTCTGTCGTTAGACTGTGATGTAGTCAGAGCTCCAAATTACTGATTCTGTGAAGAAAACCATATAGAATGTTATCCATAAAATCAAAACAATACAAGACAGTTTTGTTCATAACTTGTATTCGGGTACAGTTCAGTATAGAAACATAGATACTGTTGACGGATAAAGACCAATAACCTATCCAGTCTCTTCATGTAGGTATTCCGGCCTCACCCCTTGACCCACTTTCCTAATGGGGTTTCTACCCTCACACCACACTCTGAATATTTCACCTCCGTAGATCTCCCGTGTGGCTCTGTCAGACTGCTTACTCTGTCCCAGCTGTGCTTTAACCCAAGTATAGTCGCTACCCCCTCCACCTCTGCGAGTAGACTGTTCCACGGCTCAGCAGCCCCCTCTGTGAAGTAAAACTTGTATCCATCCTGAGCTTCCCCCTGCCAGGTTCCATTCATGCCCTCTTATTACTTCGCTCCTGTTTCTGTTGAATAGATCTTCACAGTTCACTTTATTCCTCTTAGGAACCTGAATGTCTGTCATGTCGCCTCTCTCTTCTGAACTTTGGCGAGAATATGGTTTCTAGGAGCGTGGATATGTTGTTTATCCACACTCTTTGGCATGTCCCTTTACACTTTAAGATCAACCAGAAGCCTTCAAGCTGACTCCTCACACCCACCCGGGTGGTATATACCTCAGCTCCGCCCCATGATGCCAGATCTTCCTTTCCGCAGGAAGATTCAGGTTTCCTCCCTCGTGCTCACGCATTTTGTAGGCCTTGGCTCTAAAACCTTCGGTTATTCAGAAAATTTGTCTCATTCGCCTTAGCGACCGTGAGTTAAACTCTTGATTACTGGAAGACAAAGTTTTCCCGAATTTAGAGTGCCCTTGTGGCTGAAAATATTCTTGCAGTCCGACCACAGCGTGCGTCTACTGCCTCGGTGTTGACCATAACACCTTGAAATGTGATGCGCCTCACCTTTCGTCGTAATGTCCTCGACGACCGTCCCGCACGCCTGAAGCTGGGGAGGCTGGAGAAACTGAACCCTCCGGTGAAATCCAAGGAGGCTCGGTGGCGGTTTCCACGGCTGCAGGATCTGCCGAGCAATTGGAATGCATGCAAGCGTTAGAGGAGGAAGTGACTCGCGCTGCAGAGACTTCTCAGAGCTTCTTTGTTCTGCTGAACCTGGGCTCCACCTTCTCTGGTTTCTTCCGAGAGTTGTGCCAGTCTCTCCCGACTAAGGGAGAGGCACCTCCAGGCATGCACTCCTCTTGATCCCATAAGCGGGAGAAGGATCCGGGATAGTCTTCGTCTACACAGAGACGTTCTTAGGAGTGGGAGAGACCTTGGTCCCAGGAACATGCGGTCTTGACTTCGGTCGAGATTACGACTTCGGCCACTGGCTTTTTGGCTTTGCCGTCTGGGCAGTTGACTGAACTGTCAATTGACGACGTAGAGGTCATCATCAACCAGATCGATCCCTTATCGCCGGCTCTGGTTGACCATTCCCTCGATCGAACTCCTAATTTGGTCTTCCCAGATGACGAGACCCAGCCTGCTGGGACTCCTATCGAGGAAGTGGTGCCCAACCCCGGGAAATCAGTGGTCCTGTCTGTGTCTCCTGAGCGACTGAGTTGGCCTGTCCGATCTTGATAGAGGTCTTGGACCCTTTGACTGGCTGAGGTAGAGCCATCAGCGTTCTAAAAAGAGGCAGCGCCATCGGTCGTCCTCATCCTACTTGGATGAGGAAAGGCTCTGGCGGAAACTCCCATCAGTGCAAAGAGGACTTCGTGTGGCAGCAGCTGATTTTGACTGGGCACAAGCCGACTCTGGCTTCCACCCCAGCCATTACATGGCTTTCGCCTCCTAGGCCGAAGCCGACTGCTTCGGAGCCGATTTGTCTGTTCTCCAGCCTGAGGAGCCGGTAAAACCTCCAGTTCGGCCTAAAATAATCTCTCCACCGATTGTGGTGGAACCACCACCCAAGCAGCCTGTGGAAGGGGCTCCTTACAAGGAAGATAGGCTGGACATTGGGCTTCCCCAGTGTCTGTCAGTCACGGTCACCCCGGACCGCCCTTGGCGAGTCGAAGGTGACCTAGGTGGTCGGCTGTTATATCTGGATTCCTCTGATTCGGACATCACTGGCTTGCATTCTCATCCGGGCGATGATGTCAGCTGTTGGCTTAGAGATGGAGGAGGGTCCCTCATCTTTTCAGGACATTCTTTGCCTCATCTCTGAGTCCACAGGGATGCTCCTGGAGCCAATCCAGAAAAAGGTGGAGTACCCTCTTACGGACATCCTTGGAGGGGGCGGGATAACCTGACGGAGGCCTTTCCTGTAGCAGAGGCTATTGTTGGCCCGGCCTTAGAACTCTGGCAGCGCCTTGCCTCTTGTCCAGCTCCGTCTGCCTGCATGGCCCGCAAGTATGCGGTGCCCATGGGGTCCCTTTTGGGGTTCACACAGCACCCTTTGGCTGAGAGCCTGGTGACTGCTTCTGTGTTCAGGCGTACTGGCAGATTTTACTTCGAGAGGGCTCTTGCAGTAGGTAATGACATATAGGACTGACGTCGGCTGGCAGCAGGACCCCACGGAAAAATTTCTGGCTAGCAGTCCCTGGTGAGGGACCACCCCCACGTCAGGTGACTGGCGTCATGCGACGTCGGTATAAAGGGGCGGTCCCAGACGCCCGCCTTCCAGTTCTTTCCCGCCGCTGGCTCATGCAGCGCCTCGCGGTAACGTTCGTGCTTAGCAAAGCCCTGTTCTTTCGTCGGTTTTACCGAAGTTTTGAGTATTTTTTCTTCTCATCGTCAGGTCAGCGTCTGTGTATTTCGTCCCCTACACCTTCCAAAAACAAGTGCGACTCATGCGGTGCCCAACTGCCACACAAGGACGGCCATTCTCTCTGCCTTTTTTGCTTAGGCCCCGACCACCCGGTCGACAAGTGCCCGCATTGCCTGCACTTCAACGCAGCTACCCGCAGACGACGTCAACAGTCCCTGGAAGCCCATCTTCTAAAGAAAAAGATGTCTTCAAAGGAAAAAGAATTGAAGAAGCTCAGGCAGGCGTCGACTTCACCAGAAAGACATCGTAAAAAGCGGGACAGAGAAAGGCATCGGGAGAAGGCCTCCTCGTCTGCGACTCCGGCCGGGGTCGCGGCCCAGGTAATATTCCTCCGGGGACCGTCGATGGCAGCCTCCAAGGTTTTGGAGGAGGCATCGGCCTGCCCGTCGGGCGCGCTCGGGCCTGCGGGCGCCTCTGGGCAAAAGAGCCTCCGCCTCAGTACCCCCAGGCTTGCGGCCTACTGGTGGGGGCTCCTATGCTGACGTCGGCTCCTCCAACGTCCGCCGGGAGAAGGTTGATAAGACGCCCGACCCTTCATGGTGGCGCACGACCTTGTCCACCTCGGATCGGGCCGCTTCCCTCCCTCGGCCCGCCTCCGACGAGGAACCCCTTAAGTCGGATGCCAGCTCCTCCGGCGCCCGCCGGGAACCAGCCCCTAAGCCGGACGTCTGCCCCTCCGACGTGCGCTGGGCGACGGAACCTACGACGGACCCTCCAACCCCCGTCGTACCCGGTTCCCCGCAGCCTTCGCTGCCATCCGGGGAGACTGAGTCACCCCAGCCTGACCCCGAGGACTTTTTCCCACCATCCCCGGGCAATGCGGGGGATATTCCACTCCAGTCAGACCCTCCTCCTAGGGAACTGGATCTGACGCCGGCCCCACCGACGCCGGCGGGGGATATTCCTCTTCCGTCGGGCCCAACCCACCCCCGGGATCTCAATGTTGACCCGCCCGTGGGGCCTCTTTCCGGGCCGTCTGCTCCAGCAGCTCCTTTGGCACCCGGGTACCCGCCGTCTTATCTGGTGCCATCACACCCGGGTCCGCAGTATCCAGCGCCGCAGTATCCGACGCCGGTTCCGCCGACGCCGCAGTACCCGACGCCTCAATACCGGCACCGGTTTTCCCACAGCCGGGTTTCGGATACTCTCCACGGATACAATCCTGATACTTATCCCCTCCGCCCCTCGGCAGCGGTGGATCTGCAGGAGACTCTGGCTTCCTGGTGGGCTGAGGCCAAGGCTCAGCTCACCAAGGAAGTGAAAACCGCCTTCACGGCGATGGTGCCGGCCCCGGCCCCTGTACGCCCGAGACAGCACACTCCCTCACCGCCTCCGGACCCCAGAGCCCTTCCCTCTGGATCCCGAGAGGGGCAGGATACACAACCAGGGATTCCACCTAAGGAACCTGTTCCTCCCCCTAGACGTGTCAGGGAGTCTTATTCTGCTTCTGATTCTTCTTCTTCTTCTTCGCTCTCGGATTCCTCCGACAGATGCTCCGAGAGAGATGACGAGCCTCGCTCTCCGTCCAAGCCCCGGCCGAGGACCCCTTCGAAGTCTCCTCTGGAGGATCCTTCCTTCACGGAGTTGCTCAGGAAGATCCAGGAAGTACATCAGTGGCACTCTCTGGAACCAGATCCTCAGCGGGTCAAACTCGCCGAACATCTGGACCTGCCCCTGACTGCTCCTACTTTAGTGCCACACTGGATCGAACCTCACGCCCACCTTGTTTCCACTATTTGGAAACAACCGTCGGCTTTAGCCCTGCTTCCTAGGAAGTCCAACAGGCTATACCAGGCTCCAGAGGGTGTAGACTTTTTGGATTCTCACTCTCGTGCAGACTTGGTCGTGATTAGCGCCGCTCACGGCCGGTCAGCACATCCCAAACATCTAAGCTCGTCTCCTCCAGATAAGGAATCTCGCCTCCTGGACCAGTATGGAAGAAAAATATATGCCTCTTCCACACTGGGAATTCGGGCCCTGAATTATGTAGCTCATATGGGGGATTACCAGAAGGCCATCCTTACCCAGGCGGAATCCAAGATTGACTCCTTACCTGACTCCCAAGTCAAGCAGGAGTTAGCTGACTTAGTCCATTCTGCTCGTTCAGCCAGTCGTCACATCCTGCGGATGGCATACGATGCAGTGGACACTGCCGGGCGGAGCTCCGCGTTCGCTGTAAGTCTTCGGCGTCATGCCTGGCTCCACGTGTCCGGTTTGGTCCCGAAGGTGCAGTCAGCAATCCAGGAAGCACCTTTCAGGAGTTCAGTGCTTTTCGGTGGTGATGTCAAGGACATCATCACCGACTTGCAGGAGAAGGGGACGGCTCTGAAATCCGTGGATTCCATGTACCGTCCCCATCACCCACAGCGCCGTCCTTTTCACAGACTCAGTCGGCCACAAGCGAAACCCCAAGGAAGGCAGGCCACTAAACGCTGGGCCCCCGCTGCTGCCAGGCCCCCACCGCCCAAAAAAGCGGGTGCCCCAGCTGCGGCGCTGCCCCACACCACCTGACTCCTCCCCTCTCCCACCACCTCCGGACACACCGGAGGAACCGGTAGGAGGGAGGTTCTCCCTCCACCTTCCGGGTTGGGAGAGGATAACAACGGATTTATGGGTGCTTCATATTATAGCGGAGGGGCACTCCATAGAGTTTCTACAGAAACCACCCCCCTCTAAAGTCGTCCTATGCAAGGGACCATCTTCCTTTGGTCCGGGAAGAAATATCTGGCCTTCTCGTGAAGCAGTCCATAGAACCCGTTCCCCCTCACCTTCAAGGGATGGGTTACTATTCTCATTTCTTCCTGGTCTCAAAGAAGACGGGAGATCTCAGACCCATTCTCGATCTCAGCTCCTTGAACCTTTACGTGGAATAGAAAAAGTTCAGGATGCTCTCCCTACAAACCCTTCTGCCCCTTCTTCGGCCGGGTCAATGGCTTTGTGCGCTGGATATGCAGGATGCATAGTTGCACATCCCCATTAATCCCTCGCATCACTAAGTACCTCGGTTTGCTTTCAGGGGACCATTACCAATTCCGGGCACTCCCGTTTGGTCTTTCCTCGGCACCCCGAGTTTTTACCTAATGCCTGGCTGTGGTAGTGGCCCACCTGCGTACTATGGGAGTTCAGGTGTTCCTCTACCTGGACGACTGTCTCCTGGCGGCCTCGTCCAGGGAGGAGCTCCTGCATTTTCTCTCCCTCACCCAGCAGGTTTTCACTTGCCTGGGTATTACCATCAACCATTCCAAGTCTCATCTGGATCCCTCCCAGAGACTACAGTTTATCGGGGCTATCCTCGATACGACGGTGAGCAAGGCCTTCCTTTCTCCGGACAGGGCGGCCTCTCTTCAGTCACAGATTTCCCTGCTATCAGAACGCAGGAAGGTTCCGGCGAAGTCGGGTTCTCCGTCTCTTGGGGCTCATGGCGGCCACCATCCCGACAGTTCCCCGAGCTCGGCTCCACGTGAGGATCTCTCAGTGGACTCTCCGCTCCCAGTGGGATCAACTTGTAGATGACCTAGATCATCTGGTTCTGATCTCCTCGCTGATAAGAGACTTGCAATGGTGGATGGTTCGAGAGAACCTGTTTTGGGGGTCCCCTTCTGTCATCCTCCCCCCTCCCAGACTCTGACCACGGACACATCAGGCGAAGGTTGGGGAGCCCATCTGGGTCCTCACTGAACCCAGGGTTTATGGTCCAGATTGCAGCTAGCTCTCCACATCAATGTGCTCGAGCTTCGAGCAGTACTATATGCTCTCAAGCCCTTCACTGTCGTTCTTCCGGTCACTAGCTGTCCAGGCGGACAACATGTGCATGTGTGGTACATCAACAAGCAGGGAGGACTCAATCCTACCCTCTATGCAGGAAGCAGTGAGGGTTTGGGACTGGCAATGCTTCACAACCTTCACCTCATGGCGATCCATGTTCCAGGAGTCGACAATACCCTAGCAGACAAGCTGGGCCGCTCCTCTGCTCTGCCACACGAGTGGGAGTTGGACCAAAAGGTTCTAGACGACATCTTCCAGCTTTGGGGGACTCCACAGGTAGACCTGTTCACCTCTTCCCAAAACACAAAACTTCTCACCTTTTGCTCACTCCAGAGCGAGGCGCTTTCTGGAGCGATGCTCTGTCTCTAAACTGGAAGGACAGATTTGTCTATGCTTTTCCCCAATTCCTCTGGTCCCTTGTGTATTGCAGAAACTAACAGAAGGTGCGAGAATGATTCTGATCGCTCCTTTCTGGCCCAGGCAAATCTGGTTCTCTCTTCTACAACAATACTCAGAGGTTCCTCCTCTTCCTTTATCTCAAGGATTGCTGACCCAGGATCAGGGGACCCTGGTCACAGAGCCTCAAATCCCTACAACTTCATGCATGGCTCCTGCACCTAGACCAATCTAGCTTGGTGTCTCTCCAAAAGTGGCCGAGATTCTGGTGGAAACTAGAAAACCCTCCACTAGGTCCACTTATGCCATGAAATGGAAGAGATTTTCTATTTGGGCCACTTCTAGGAGCGTGGAGCCTTTCTCCTGTTCAGTGGCCGTTCTGCTTGAATATCTATGGCATCTCTTGACCTGGGTCTCAGTCATTCCTCCTTGAAAGTGCACATGGCTGCTATTTCAGCATATCATGTTCCTTTCGCCGATAAAACCTTTGCCCAATTGGAGGTGTCTAAGACTTTTCTCGGAGGGGTCCTTCATCTGAGGCCCCCTGTTCGGACTCCTGCTCCTCCTTGGGACTTGAACTTTGTTCTTGAGAAACTTACCCTTTCTCCCTTAGAACCTCGGCATCCATGAATCTGAAGTTTCTTTCGTGGAAGGCAGCTTTTCTTGGTGGAAGCCATTACGCTCGAAGAATTTCGAGCTCAGGCCTTTATGTAAAATTCCTTATTTGATTTTCACAAAAGAGCAGTGGCTCTTCATACAACCTAAGTTTCTGCCTAAGGTGGTAGCGAGTCTACCTTAAATCAGTCTATAGAGTTACCTGCCTTTTTCACGCAGTACTCCAATCCAGGAGAATATTTACTCCATACCATGGATGTTCACCGGATTCTGAGATACTACACGATAGGACAAAGGATCTCAGAAAAACTGACCAGTTGTTCGTCTCTTTTGCTCACAAAAGGGAAGGCAATGCTGTTTCCAAGCATTGCCTGTCGAAATGATTGGCTCATTGCATCACTTTCTGTTATGACAAGTACAACAAGACCCTTCGGGTCAAGGTCGAGTCACCCACTTTCGTGGGGTAGTGGCCTCTGTGGCTTATTTCAGGAATGTGTCTATGGCGGACATATGTGCTGCCACACCTGGACTTCCGTCCATACCTTTACTAAACATTACAGTTTGGACATTTGCCTCGCAGTAGAGCAGGCTTGGGTTAGCTGTTTGCAAGGCCTCTGTCTTGAGGCCTGCAAAGTCTACTTCTTTCAGGAGTAGTTTCCCTCACTCCGTTGCCTTTTATTTGTTCCAGACTGCTTGGGATTCAGTCCTATGTAATTACCCTGCAAGAGCCCTCTAGAGTAAGATAGTACGCGATTACGTGAGAACTTACCGTAACAGTAGATCTTGCCGAGACACTTGCGGCAAGAGTCCACCATTGGGACTGAAGCGGCGGCGATGAGACCCATGGAAAATTCTGGCTAGCTATCCTCAAGCGGGACACGCCTCAGACATCAGGCGTAATTACATGAAGGGCGGTCGCCCAGATTCCCCCAGTTCTTTCCTGCCGTGCGACACGTGTCTCGACCCTTGGTTCAGTTTCTGGCAAGCGGCCGGCGTGTAAAGTATTTTCCTACGGGAAGTCGTTCTCTGCGTTCAGTTTTCTCTGATGTCCTCTCCGACCTCGGTCTCTCCTCGAAATGCGCCTGTGAGAAGCAGATCCCATTCAAGGATCCACGCACTCGGCTGTATCAGTGCCTAGGCCCAGACCACGACACCTGGTCCTGCACCTTTGCCAGGGTTTCTAGAGCGAACCGGATCCGTCGCCAGAAGGCCCTACAGGCAATCCTGCTGGAAGACAACTCAAGACCATGGCTTCCAAGGGGATTCTTGCAGAAGGCCGCAGGCATGCTGAGAGCATAGGGAGAAGGCCCCTTCAGGTCCCGTCTAGGGCCTCCGACTCACGCAGCTCTGGCTCCAGGTCCGTGCGCTCTTCTTCCGGACCCAGCTCTCCAGCCTACCCCGTTGCTGGTGAAAGTCTTCATCCTTTTCTCAGGCCAGAACTCCTAGAGCCTTCCTCGTCCTCAAGCCCTGGCTAAGTGGGGATCGCCACCATCTCACCACAAGTCGGGTTCCAGCCATTTCTGAACCCGACGTCAGGTCTGCTTCCTTGCCTCCTCCTCCTCTCCACCGGAAAACCAAGGAGCTCACCTCACTTAAGAGGCCGCTGGACCCGACGCCGGTTCGTCTGACGTCGGCCTCTCGCCACAGGTCCCCAGAGCCGTCGTCCGTCAGAAGACCATTGCCGGCCAGGCCAACTCATCACCAGACGTCAGTAGGGGGAACGGCGCCCGCTCCAATTGAGAAGAGGACCCGGCGCCTCCGACTGGCGTCGGTCGAGGAGACCATCACTGAGGAGGGAGTTAACTCAGCTGAGGGACCAGGCACAGGCTGACCCGGTCTGTTAGAGACTCCCAGGAGACCCTCGGCACAACCCGAGCCCCTGTGGAGCACGCCGCTGGGACCGGCGGCGACCGTCCACTGGCGCCCGACCGTCGTCGGGCCTTTCTTTCAAAGGTGAAGACTTTTCACTCACTGGTAGGATACCATCAAAAGGACATGGTCCCCACTCCGCTTCCGCTTCTCCTCCTCCTCCTACACGGTTGCTCCTCCGGTTCCTCGCCCCTTCTCCGTCTGGGTCTGCAGGCGTTACCTCCTCCCAGGGCCCAGGACCCCTCAAGGGGAACTGAGATAACAGAGACCTCCGTCCAGATCCTCTTCGGTCCACTCAGTCCCGAGAGACCCAGAAGGGCCGCCCGTTCGCCTTGACGGAGGACCACGGGATCAGGATTTTCAACATCCAGATCCCCATCTCCCCTCTCCTTCCCTTTTCCGGACCCATGTGAGCTGCAAAGTCTCCTCCGGATGACCCGCCCGTTCTCGGATATCGCCCAGAGACATCCAAGAAGAACATGGGATAGGATGTGGAAGAGTTAGACCCAGCTTTCACCTTACGAGAAATATCTTGACGAAAGGACCCTAAGCCTGTGGTAGTGCCACCCTTGGTAGAACACTACCTGTTGGATGTCACCAAGGCAGCGTGGAAGCGTCCAGATCAGCTCGGCGATGCGAGAAAGCTGACACGCTGTACAAAGGCTCAAGAAGACCAGTACTTGACTCAGCATCCTCAGAACCGACCTCTCTGGTCATAACAACCTCTCGCGGCCCGGTCCCAGAGACCCTAACATCCCAGCACCCCTGCCACCAGACCCAGAGTCCAAGCAGCTGGGCGCCATGGGTAAGCGCCGTATGCTTCCTACCTCGCCATCAGATCCCTGAATTATTTGACCCATGGGTGCAGTTCCAAAATGCCCTGTGGGGCAGGGTCTGGATCGGCTGAAAATTGCGGAAGGTGAGCAGAAGGAAGAGATGTTGCAGCTCCTCTGTGCAGGTTGAGACGTGGGAACCCAAATTTCACAGCGGCGTCACGACTCATGGACTCCTCGGCCGAGACAGCAGCCTCAGGCGTTGCCTCGAGGCACTCTTGGCTCCGATGTCTCGATTTACCAGACGTCAAAAAACATCATGGACCCCATTTAGGAAGTTTTGTTTGGTAAACCCTCAGAAGATGATTACCAAACTCCAGAGGCCGGAAGGCGGTGAGGTAGTTCAGGCCATGTACCGACCCAAAGCTTAGTTGCTTCGTGGAGCAAAAGAAGCTGATCTCGTGAATGGACCAGGCAGAGACAACAGTCCTGCCCATGCCACAACAGAGGGCTCGGTTTCATGAGCAGGGAAAACAACCGCGAAGTGAGCCAGCGCTCTAAGCTGGTCCAGCCAGGCGGGACCCTCAACCGCCACAGCCTGGCTCACTCGGCCCCTGCCCCTCAGGATCAACAGGGCGTCATGGTCCAGGGGTCACGTGCAATTTCCTGCCAGGATGGCAGACTATAACCACCTACGGTGATTCTACAGTTGATAGGAAGAGGCCACTTTATAAATTCGCGGAAAAGCCACCCTCGAGGCCTCCGTTGCTCTCCGGTACCGGGTCAGCACAAGTCATTGGTCAGACAAGAAGTACTTGCGCTGCTGCAAAGGGAGGCGATAAAGTGCGTCCCAGAAGAACCAGAGGACACGGATACTATTCCACTTCTTCCTGGTTCCAAAGAAGACAGGAGACCTCCAGTCAGATTCTGGACCTCAGCGACCTCAATTTGTCGATGCGCCTACAAAAAGTTCCGCATAGGTTACTCTTCTGGGTCTTATTCCATGCTGAAGCAGGGCGCCTTTTAGCGTCTCTAGATATGCAGGGCGGCACCTGACATCCCTATAAACTCAAGCGCACAGGAAGTTCCTACGCCCGAGTTTCTCGGAAATGTCATCTTCAGTTCCGAGCCCTTCCATTCGGGCTGTCGCCGGCACCAGGGTCTTTACCAAATGCATAGCAGTCGTGGCAGCGTCTGCAGAGAGACAGGGCCATTATGTGTTCCGTACCTGGACGATTGGCTTTTCCATGGCGCCTCCAGAGAGGCGTTATTACTGGTGATCCAGAGCACCCAGGACCTTTCCCCGATCTCTGGGTATCCTAATCAACCGAAAGTCTCTCCTGGTACCGTCATGAAACTGCAGTTCATAGGCACAGTACTGAACACCGTTCAGGAAGAGCATTTCTTCCGGACGACAAGGCGGACACATCAGATCCCTCATCAGGGAGCTTTAGTCCGAACAAGACCACGCCCAGCCAGGTCGGTCTCCGCTTGAACTCCGGACACATGGCTGTGGCCATTCCTACTGTCCCTTCCATAAAGGCTCCCACATGCGGGTAACTCAGTGGATGCTCAAGGTGCAATGGGACCAAAGGCAAGACCACACAGCATCCGGTCAGAATCACGAACACCTCGATTCGAGACTGAGCGGTAAATAGCTGAACCAGGAACACTCTCTATGGGCGTCCGTTTATAGCGCCGATCCCGGGTAATCCTCACCACAAGCGCCTCTGGTCTGGGGTGGGGAGCACACCTGGGCCAATTGAGAAGTCCCAGGGAGCGTGGACCCCTCTGAGCCCACCTCCATATCAACGTCCTAGAGATGAGGCGGGGTCCTTTAGCATGCCCTGCAGCATTTCAGTCAGAGAACCGCTTGATACTCTCTTGCTTCAGACAGACAACAGCGGTGATGTATTACCTCCAGAAACAAGGAAGTGCCTCTTACCCCTTTGCAGGGAGGCCATGAAGGTGTGGGATTGGGTAATCCGACACGAGGCGCAAACCTAATCACAGTACATGTTCCCGGGGTGGACAACACAATTGCAGACTGCCTGAGTTGCTACCAGGCCAGAGTCCACAGTAGAACTTCTCAGGTAGCAGAGGATCTGGCTCTAGATGAAACCAAGTGGACTTGATGGCCCCATCAGCATAAAACTACCCAACTGCGTAGATCAGGCCTGGTGTTTTTCTGGCGACGTTGTCTCTCCTAGGCGGACAGTTCCTCTTTCCCTCCTTCCCGTTGATCAGAGAGTTCTTCTCAAACTCGCTGGGAGCATGCAGCAATGATCCTGGTGGCCCTTTCTGGCCCAGACAGATCTGGTTCCGTTGCTAATACAGCTATCCGGGAACCTCCGCTCCCGCTGCCAATCAGCTCCATCTCTTGTCTCAGGAGGAGGGTTCACTGGTCCACCAGACTACGCTCACTGAACCTGCATGCATGGCTCTAGAGACATAGCCATCTTCCTGACACGGGGTCTGCAGAGAGGTTGCGGAAGTTCTTTCTGCAGCCAGAAAGCCGGCAACGCATACCAGCGTATGCCATGAAATGGTACGAGTTTTGTCTATGAGTCCAAGCCTTGCGGCCTTTCCCCTTAGGTTGTCCGGTGAAAGCGGTGTTAGAGTACCTCTGCTCTCCTTTTCCGTTTGGGTCTCGCCTACTCCTATTAAGGTGCACCTCTGTGCCATTTCAGCTTATCACCTTCCAGTGGGACAGCGCACAGTAGCACAATTAGATGCCTGTCGAGAATTCTTGAGATGGGTGTTGCATCTTAGGCCGCCCATTAAGGACCCAGTGCCTCCATGGGACTTGCTCTTTGTCCTGGAGCAACTCACGCTCCCCCCCTTTGAACCTGCCGCGGATTGCGAGCTGTGTTTTCTGTCGTGGAAAACGTTGTTTTTGGTTGCTGTTACGTCAGCGAGAAGAGTTTCTGAGCTTCAGGCTCTCATGTGCAAAGTGCCTTATTTAATTTTCCACTGGGACAGAGTATCCCGAAGGACGAATCCTAAATTCTTGCCTAATCTGGTTTCCACACTCACTCTCAATCAGGATATTGACCTGCGGTCTACTTCCCTAATTATTCTAACAGGAGAGGTGCAACTACACCTGGATGTTCACCGCAGCAAGGTACTACCTGAGCAGAACTAAAGCAGCCGTGCCAGAGACAACTTTTCGTTTCCTTTACTGAAAGGATGATGGGCCAACCAAGTATCAAACAGTCCCTGTCTCGCTGGCTTGTTCAGTTCGTCTCATACTGTCATGATATCAAGCGAAAGCCTCCCAGGATCAGTCTGGGGCCCATTCCACTAGGGTGTGTGCCACCTCCTTTGCAACACTTAAACGTCTCCACCTCTGCCATTTGTGCTGCAGCCACTTGGAGCTCTGTTCATACCTTTATCAGGCATTATAGTCTGGACATTGCTTCATGGCGAAGAGCAGGCTTTGGCCTGGCGGTGCTACAGGGTCTCCTGTCCTAGATTCAGGACCTGGAGCGTTCTGTCTAATTTCCTCCTCCCAAGTGTTTGCAAAGCGCTACTTGAGGAATCAGTCCTAATGGTGTAACCTGCTGCAGAGCTGTCTCGAGTAAGATAGTACAGTTCGTAAGAACTTACGTAACAGTAGATCTTCGAGAACAGCTCTTGCAGCAAACCTCTACCCACCTTCCACCTTGGAGGAGCATGGCTTAAGCCTTTGTTAACAGGGATTTTCCGTTTGTCTTCTGGCGGTGGATCCTCGGTCTCCCATTCGATGTCAGCCTGCGGCGGAAGTCTCGGCGAGAACTAGGGAATCTGGCGGGACCGCCCCTTATGTACTACGCCTGGCGTGGGGACCGGGACCGACATCGGGCGGTCCCGCTGAAGATAGCTAGCTAGATTTTCCGTGGGGTCCTGGCGCCTGCCGGCTTCAGTCTAATGGTGTAACTTGCTGCAGAGCTGTTCTCGAAGATCTGCTATTCACGGTAAGTTCTTACGTAACTGTTACTATCTTGAGAGGCTCTTGCAGTAGGTAATACCTTCGCCCTCCATCCCCTAGGCTTTTTCAGCTCTTTTCAGGAATGAAACATCTGCTTCTCTCGTCTGGGCCTTCCGGGCCTGTGGTGGAAAGAACTGGAAGGCGGCGTCGGGACACGACCTTTATACCGGCTGATACGCATGGCGCTTGGTCATCTGACGTGGGAGCGGTACCTCGCCAGGGACTGGTAGCTAGAAATTTTTCCATGGGGTCCTGCCGCTGGCCGGTGTCAGTCCTATATGTAATTACCTACTGCAAGAGCCTCTCTCGAAGATCTACTGTTACGGTAAGTTCTTACGTAACTGTACTTTCTGCTGACACTGACCGACCTCCTGATAGAGTCCAAGTTTTTGGACCATTCAGCCAGGAAGGTCTATGTGGCTTCCCCCTTGGGCCTTCATCAGGTAAGTTTGGCCGTCGTCATGGCACACTTCTCTCACGCCCTTCTAGGGTCTCTGGATGAAGTCATCCCACATCTCCCCGCAGACAAGCAGACCATGATCAATCAGGTCCAGGATCAGAGCCGAGCAGTTGCCAAATAGCAGCTTCAGATGGCCCTGCACATTGGGGATTCTAGTACCCGTTCGATGGCTGCCACAGTTGCCTCTCATTGCAGGGCTTGGCTGAGGCTCTCCTCCTTTCTGGCAGATACCCAGCACAAACTAGCTGACGTGCCCTTCCTAGGGACTGACCTGTTCGGTCCAGGGGTGGCTAGTCACCTTCAGCGAATTGAGCAGTCCAGTGCCACCTTGAATGCTACTTCTGCCAAGGGTTTTTCAGGCAAGAACCAGCAGAAGAAAAAGAAGCCTTTTCGGCATTCTTCCCCTGCGGCTCAGCAGTCCTCCTTTCAAGGTGGACAGCAGCAACAGCAGCAGGCTTAAGCATGGCGCCCCGGCCCTTAAAGGTGGCGGAGGTTCAGGTCCTGGAGCCTCCTCCAATCCTGCTGAGTGACGAGGTGGGGGCTGTCAACCCCTCTCCTGTCACCTCAGATCTGGGTCCTCCCGTGGGGGTCAGGCTCCGCCACTTCCTTTCCGCCTGGTCTGCTGTCACTTCGAACAGGTGGATTCTCGAAGTGGTCGGTCAGGGACGGTCTCTGGAATTCGAGCAGTACCCTCCAAGCAGAGCCCGCGCCCCTCGGGAGGAAAGAGTATACGCTCAGACTGTCGGCTTTCCGAGATGACATCGCTCAGCTCCTCCTCAAGGAGGCAGTAGCTCCATTGGTGGATCCTCCAGCAAACTCAGGCTTTGTCTCCAGGTAATTCCTGGTGCTCAAGCAGGCGGGGGGGGGCTGGCGCCCCATTCTAGATCTGCATGATCTGAATCAATATCGAAGGTCATGCTCCTTTCGGATGGTCGCTCTGTCCCAGATCATACCATTCTTGGAGCGAAACATGTGGTTCTGTTCACTGGATCTGCAGGACGTGTCCTTTCACGTCCCAATCCGTCCGTCCCATCAGCAGTTTCTCTGCTTAAGGGTTGAAGGACCCTGTACGAGTTCCGAGCCATGCTGTTTGGCCTGTCATCGACCCCACGGGTCTTCACCAAATGCATTGCAGTGGTGGTGGCCCACGTCGGGTGGGGACGGGGTCAGGATTTATCTTTACCTCTATGATTGACTCCTAGCAGGTTCCACCCAACAGGAGGTGGAGAGGTCCAGGGACCTGGCCCTCCAAACCTGCTCCCAGCTCAAGCCTCCTGATCAACGAGGCCAAGTCTGAACTCGTGCCTTCTCAGGTGATGGGCTTCATTGGGGCAGAGCTCGACTCTTGTCAAGCCAGAGCTTGGCTTCCGGTGGACAGGGCAGAGGCTCTTTCCTCCTTTGTCTGATCATTTCTGGTTGTGCAGTTGCACCCTGCCCAGGACTTTCTGCTCTTTCTGGGTTACATGGCAGCGTGTACCTCAGTGGTCTGTTGGGCCCGGCTGCACATGAGCCTCCTCCAGTGGGAGCTGGCCGTCCAGTGGACTCAGCGCCATGGTCATTTTGACCAGTTGATCACTGTAACCCAGAAGATGTGGGACACTCTCCAATGGTAGACTGCCCCAGACCGGTTGCAGGAAGAGATCCCGTTTGTCCGCCCTGAACAGACGGTCGTCTTCACGACCGATGCGCCTCTTCTGGGCTGGAGAGATCACATGGGGGACGAAAGGGCCCAAGGGCTCTGGACCCCGAGGAGTCCCAATGCCACATCAACCTGTTGGAGTTCAGAGCGGTCAGACTGGCACTCTCAGCTTTTGCTCCTCGGCTCTGGGGTTCAAGTCCAGACAGACAATACCACGACCATGTACTACCTCAACAAACAGGGCGGCATGCACTCCCATCTGCTGTGCAGGGAGGCGCTCCGCATCTGGACACTCATGAGCTGATTAGAGGTAGATTTCCTAGCCATCCATGTGGTAGGACCCTCCAGCCATATGGCGGATGCTCTCAGCCACTTAGGCCAGACATTCCACGAGTGGTCTCTCCATCCAGAGGTAGCTTCCAGCCTGTTCTCCCACTGGGGAAAACCGATGGTGGACTTGTTTGCCTCCAAGGAAAACACCAAGCTGAGGCTGTTTCATGCCCGGCCCCCTCAGCCGGGCTCGCTGCAGAGGGATGCCTTCTCAAGGCCATGGACCCCAGGCCTGCTCTACGCCTTCCCTCCATTTCCCTTGATCCACAAGGTGCTCTTGAAGGTGAGGAGGGACAAGGCGAAGGTGATCCTGGTAGCCCCAGAATGGCTGTGCCAGTTCTGGTATCTAGATCTCCTCTGTCTCGGCTGCAGGCCCCCAGAGTGGCTTCCAGCACGTCCGGACCTGATATCACTCCATTAGAGGAAGGTATTCCATCCAGACCTTCAATCCCTCATAGCCTGGTACCTGAGCGGCTAGAGTTCTAGCCTTTGGGTCTTTCCGAAGATGTCTACATATGGTGGAGGCATCCAGAAAGGAATCGACCAGGAAATGTTATGCCATCAAATGGAAAAGGTTTTCCATTTGGTGTCGGAGCAAGGGCCTGGACCCTTTGTCCTGTCCAGTGGCTATCTTTCTTGATTACCTTTGGTCTTTCTCCAAAGGGGGTCATCGACCCTTAAGATGTACTGCAGCCATCTTTGCTTACCGGGCCCGTGCCGGTCAGCAGACGTTGGCGCAGGAGACAGTGGTTGGGCGCTTTTTTCCAAGATCTGGATCACATATCCCCTCCGGTGCGTGAACATCCACCTCCGTGGGATCTACTGGTACTAGCAAAGCTCATGGGCATGCCATTCGAACCAATGCACAAGTGTGCATTGTCACACTTGTCGAAGACAACCTTCCTGGTGGCTGTCACGTCTGCCAGGAGGACAGGGGAGCTCCTGGTGCTTTCGGTGAACTCCTCTTACCTGGTTTTCCACAGGGAGAAGATTGTCCTACGCTCCCACCCGAAATTCATTCCGAAGGTGGTGTCAGAGTTTCACCTTAACCACGTGTTAACCCTGCTGGTATACTACCCTAATGACCCCTCTGAGGCAGAGTACAGGCTCCATACTTTGGATCTGAGACATGCTCTCTCCTATTACAAGATGAGGACCGCGGAATTTGGTCCTGGAGTACATTTTTGCTTATCTGATGCGGACCTCAAATATTCGTCCATAAAGGTACACCTTTCTGTACTGTCAGCTTATCATATGCCAATGGATGGCAGGACCGTAGCGCAGTTGGATTTGTCCAAGACCTTCTTTTCTGGGATTATGCATATCAAGCCTCCCAGGAGGGACCCTGTTCCCCTTGGGATCTTTTATTTATGTTAGAAAAACTTACGTTGCCTCCCTTTGAGCCCGCAGCAAGTTGCAAGATACTCTTCCTTTCTTGGAAAGCGTTGGTTTTAGTTGCTATTACTTCTGCCTGGAGGATTTCCGAGCTTCAGTCTTTGATGTGTAAAGAGCGTTATTTGATTTTTCACATGGACAGGGTATCCCTGCATACTAATTCTAAGTTTCTCCTGAAGGTAGTGTCCGAGTTCACTCTAAATCAGGACATTGAACTTCCAATCTATTACCCAGAGTACTTTAATAAAGGGGAGGCCCTGTTGCATACTCTGGATGTTCACAGAATTCTTTGTTTCTACATATATCATACTTGATCTTCTAGGAAAACAGACCAGTTGTTTGTCTCCTTTGCCCACAGAATGTTAGGGGCACCAGTGACTAAGCAAACATTGGCCAAATGGTCAATTGTATAGTTCAAACAACATGAAGTCTTGCTGTATTCTGACTATTGCAGTTAGGTCCTGCCTTTTAACTGTCCCGGAGGACAAAGAGTTAACTTTCCATGGCCAGCATGGAACGTTCAGCATGAGCTCGGTTGAAGCCCCTGTCTGCTGTTTAAACTCCAACCGTCAGATTCTTTACTGCGTCTCACTAAACAGTCGCTCCGGAGATTTCTCCTTTGCTCAGTTGAAAAAGTCTGTTAAAGTAATCGTTCCTGTTTCTACCGAATTCTGCTAATGAATCTGTTGGTTTAAATCTCTATCTGTGGTACCGTGAGTATTAGATAGGTTTTACATTTAGTTTCTGTGTGGAACTTGTAAATTTGGGATCGGTTTGGTTTGAACCAATCAGATTGGTCTTAAAAAGTTTTGAATTTATTAGTGTGTGGTAAATGGTCCGTATCGGTTCTAAAAAAAAAAAAATAAATAAAAACGGATTTAATTATGGTTTTTCCAAGACCCGTAATACGGTCAGGAACCGATAGGGGTGTCTTGCCTGGCGGTGTTGCGAAAAAGGTGCGTTTGGATAGGATTGACCATGTCTGAAAACCAAGAAACAAACTGCCCACTGGTTTCAACACTGCAGTGTGTGTGGGAACCTTTGCTAAGGCTGATCCACACCACCTGTGTTTGTCTGGGGTTTGACCACCTCGATTCAGACTGCCAAATTTGTAAAGTTTTCATAAAGCTACCCTGGATAAGAGAGTAGGTAGACTGAGGGAAAGGGAGGCCAAGAAGTCCGCTGACCCGGATGGCCAGCCTGGTTTGGTTCTGACCGAACCAGAAGGAGTGACCTCTGACCAGGGCGAAACTTCTTCGGGCAAAAGGAGAGCCGATTCTGAGGAGTTGGTTCCGGTTAAAGAAAGAGAAGAGAAAAATCATCTGGTTCGGATCCACAAATTCTTTCTCCGTCCACTGATGAAATAGCCAAAGTGATAACGATAGTTCAGTCGCTAACTTCGGTTCCGGCCGAACTGGCACCATCTGGCAGGGGCTCGGTTCGGTCGGTTTCCCCGGTTCTGGATTATACTTTACAAGAATTTTATGAACCGGAGGAGGAGGAGGGAAAGTGTGAGGATGAGGATGATGATGGTGATTGTGAAAGTCTGGATGTGCTTATTGACTCTGACATCTCCCCAGACAGACCTTCAGGTGTTTCTCCTCCTAGGCTTTCTGAGTCCCCTTCCCACTTTACGTTTTACAAGAAAGTGGCTGACACCCTCCAGCTTCCAATGGAAGAAGCAGTAGGGGATCAGGAGGAGCCTGATTTTGTTGAAAGTATGGACATCCCAGAGTCCAGGAGACTGTCTATTCCCCTCCATAAATCTTTTGGGGAAACAGACATTTAAAATTCTAAAGACTCGTAACTCCATACCTCCTGTGGACAGACGAATGGACAAGAGGTATACCCTTTCAGGCTCGGACACGGAGTTCCTTTCTCAGCAATGCAACCATGTTGGGATAGTGCAGTCTGCTGCCTGTGATAAGGCAAATATTCCCTTTGCATCACACACCCCAGATAAGGACTCCAGGAGGATTGATGCCATGTCAAAGAAGCAGTACATGGCAGCATCTTTGGGACTCAGGCAGGCTAACTCTATGGCCTACACAGTTAGATACCAGAAGTCCAGGTGGGACACTGTGCTGGCTCTGGCTAAACATGCCCCTGACCAGCTTGCCAAAGAGCTGGAGCAGGTGGCTGCGGATGGGATTGAGGCATCCAAGGTGCAATTTTATGCTGCTGTGGACTCCAGTGATGTTTCATCTAAGTCATGTCTACATCTGTGGCCCTGGAGGATGGCTTGGCTCAGATGTACTAGCCTATCACAGGATACCCAGGCTAAGGCCATGGATTTCCTGTCCTTGGTAATTCTCTGTTTGGGGAGCAGACAGGAGTACATGAAAAAAAGATGAGGCCAGTACAGGACCACCTACAGGAGTGCTCAGGCCAAAGAAAGGCAAGCCACTCCTCAGAGACAGCATTCCAGGGGCAGGGGCAGACCCTTTCAAAGGCCTTTTTACCAAGCCCAGGCCTCCTCTTCTGCTTATGCTCAGAGGGGGTTCTTCATGAGGGAGAGGCAGACTGGGAATGAGCAGGCCTGCTTCCACCCCTCAGCCTAAAGCCCCTGCCAAGCAGACACCCTGATAGGTCTGCCCGGGCCGATTCTCCAATAACTGTAGGGGGCAGGCTGGCTTACTTTGTCCAGGACTAGAAGTCTCTGACATCAGACAAGTGGGTCCTGGAAGTAGTAAGCCAGGGACTGGTTCTCGGCTTCAAAAAATTTCCCAAGATGAGAACCAGATCCTTTCCACCTGCAAATCCATCAGAGACCCTTGCCCTAGAGGCAGAGATTTCTTCCCTCCTTGCTCTCGGAGCCATAGAAAGGGTTCCTTCCCTACATACTGTAAGGGCAAATGATTGTACTCCAGGTACTTCCTAAACCCCAAAAAAACAGGAGAATGGCGGCCCATCCTGGATTTAAGATATCTGAACAAGCACCTTTTAAAACCAAAGTTCAAAATGGTGACTCTGGGAATAATTCTGCCCTCTCTAAGGTCAGGGGGGGACTGGCTAGCTTCCCTGGACCTCAAAGAAGCCTATTTTCACATTCCCATCAGGTGGCTCCCACAGAAAGTACCTCAGGTTCGAGTTGCCCTCAGGCCACTATCAATTCAGAGCAATGCCCTTTGGCCTAACATCAGCCCCAAGGGTGTTCACAAAGTGCCTGGCAGTAGTGGTTGCTTTCCTAAGGAGAAAAAAGATCTCCATCTATCCATACTTGGGACAACTGGCTCATAGTGGGTCAGTCTCCAGACCAAATCAAGTCACATCTGCAAATAACTGAGCAAGTGCTCACTTCCTTAGGATTCCTTCTCAACCTTCCAAAGTCAGTTCTCGAGCCAGTACAGCTCCTCACCTTTATAGGGGCTGAGCTGGATACAATAAGGGCATGAGCCTTCCTTCTCGTGGACAGGGCAAGGACCCTTATGGAACTGGCCTCTTCATTCACCCTTCAGGTGTCTCGACCAGCAAGGCATTTCCTGCAGCTCCTGGGCCACATGGCAGCCTCTACAGTCGTGGTCCAGGGAGCAAGATTTCAGATGAGGGACATTCAGTTCCACTCAAGAGCCTTCTGGTCCCAAAGAAAGGATTCCCTTACCAAACTAGTCCCAGTGACTCGAACCCTGATCCAGGCTTTGCAATAGTGGCAGGATCAGGACAGTTTGAGACAAGGAGTTCTTTTTGTCACTCAGTTTCATTCAGTGATAGTCACCACAGATGCCTCCCTGCTGGGCTGGGGAGACCACCTGGAGGATCTTACCACCCAAGGGCTGTGGTCACCTCAAGAATCTCTGCTTCACATCAATCTCTTGGAACTCAGAGCAGTGTTTCTGGCACTGCAAGCCTTTTCCAAATCTGTACAGAACAAGGTGGTCCAGATCAGAACAGACAATACCACCACAATGTGGTACATCAACAAGCAAGGAGGCACTCTGTCTACGGCCTTGTGCACAGAAGCAAAGAAGTTATGGTCCCTGGCTTATTCCGTGCAAACCTCTCTAATAGCAGTTCACCTCCCAGGGAAGGACAATGTCCTAGCAGATGCTCTCAGCAGGATATCCCAGGGCCATCACGAATGGACCCTAGATCCCCTAGTTTTGAAAGTGATTTTCTCGAGATGGGGCACTCCACAGATAGATCTTTTTGCAGCCCCTGACAATCACCAACTTCCTCTCTTTTGTTGCAGACCCCTGATCTTGGGCTCAGTCCCTCTGGATGCTCTGATTCTGAATTGGGAAGGGAAATTTCTGTATGCTTTTCCCCGCTTCCCTCTCCTGTTCAAAGTGTTAGTCAAGATCAGGTCTCAACCATGCAAAGTGATTCTGATTGCTCCAGACTGGGTCAGACAACCCTGGTACCCACTGTTGCTGTGGTTTGAGTCCACCTTCCCTGTCTCTTCCAGGAATTACAACTTGTTGACATCCTCTCAGGGAGGATTTGGTATCAAACCTCACATCTCTCAATCTCAAGGCATGGCTCTTGAAGAGTTAGGTTGCTGATCTGCACCTTTTCAAGGGGTTCTGGATATCATAAGGCTTCTCAAAGCCTTCCACCAGAAAAGACTTAACTTCAAATGGAAAAGGTTCACTATTTGGTGCTCTAATAAGCATATTTCTCCAGAATCTGCTGGGTTGCCTACAGTCCTGGACTATATGGTTCATCTTAATGGCTTAGGACTTAGCCAGCTACACTAAAGTGCATCTGGCAGCTGTTTCTGCCTTCTTGTCAGTAGGCATGCCTCTCCTCTGTCAGCCCATCCTGTGTTTTGTAAGTTCTTCAAGGGATTGCTGCATAGCAATCCCCCTCCCTTTAGGGACCCTGCTCCTGCTTGGGACCTTAGTGTTTGCATTGCTCAGCTTATGCAACCACCCTTTGAGCCTTTGTCCTCTGCAAAGCTTAAGTACTTGACTTGGAAAACTGTGTTTTTGGTAGCCATTACCTCTGCCAGGTGTATCAGTGAATTGCAAGCCCTGTCAGTGGAGCCTGATTTCATCTCTTTCCATAGAGATAAAGTGGTCCTAAGAACTAACAGGAAGTTTTTGCCTAAGGTGGTTTCAGATTTCCACCTTAATCAGTCTGTCTCTCCCTGTTTTCTTCACTGACCATTCCTCCTCTGGAGAGAGGAGGCTGCACAGCTTGGATGTTAAGAGGGCCCTCTGCTACTACATAGAGCGCACCAAGGGTCACAGGTTTGAGTCCCTCTAGTTGTTCCTCATATATGGAGAGGTCGGTAGGGGCAAACCTGCTACTAAGAGATCTATTGCCAGATGGATTGTCTCTTGTATACAATTCTGCTATGAAAAACTGGGTAGAACCCAACCCTCAGGCCCTGAGGGCTCACTCTACTAGAGGTACAGCTGCTTCCCTGGCTGCTGCCAGAGATATTCCCATCTTATAAATTTGTCAAGCAGCCACCTGGAAAACAGTCCATACATTCGCCAAGCATTACTCTCTGGATATCCAGGCTAGGAGTGATGCTCGGTTTGGCACAGCAGTACTTCAGAGCCTATTCTCAAAGTAGGTTCTGTCCCTCCTCCATGGAGGTACTGCTTGGTAGTCTGCAGTAGTCAGAGTACAGCAAGACTTCATGTTGTTTGAAGGAAAAATTACTGACTTTAGTAATGTTGTTTCTTCTAATGGAGTCTTGCTATTCATTCTACTACCTCCTCTCAGAACCTGTTTTTGGGATGTGGGTGGGCAGGAGCGATGTTAGCACCCTAGAGGTGCCCCTTTTTCACCCTCCTTTATTTTGGGTGTGTGTGGTGTTTTGTTTTTTGGGTTTCCTGACTTGAGTCTTTACTTTGAAACCAAAAAACGCTTTTAAACAGCATGAAGTCTTGCTATATTATGACATATGCAGTGAGTCTCAACCTTCTAACTGCTCCGGAGGTGAAAGAGTTAACTTTCCATGCCAGGCATGGAACGCAGAGCTCGAGCTCGGTTGGAACTCTGTCTGTTCTTCAAGCTCAAACCGTCAGATTCTTTACTCCGCCTCACTGAACAGTCGCTCCGGAGATATTTTTCTGCTCGGTTCATTTTGTTGGTTAAAGTATTGTTTTTCTTGGTTTTCGAACGAATTTAAACCGCAACCGGTCGGTTCAGACTCTGTCTGTGGTATTTGTGAGTACTAGATAGGTTTTACATTAATTTCTGTTCTATGTGCAACTTGTAAACCGTTTATCGGTTCGGTTTGAACCGATCAGGTTGTTTAAAATATGTTAATCTGTCATTTAGAGTGTGGTTACCGGTTCTTATCGGTTCTAAAAAAACGGATTTTATTACGTTTTTTTCCATGACCCGTGACACGGTTGGGAACCGATAAGAGGTCTTACCTGGCGGATTGCCATAAACGGGTAAGTTTGCTTAGGACTGGCACTGTGTCTGAGAAACCCAAAAGAAAAACCGGGCCCAGTGGGTTTCAACACTGCAGTGTCTGTGGGGAAGTCTTTGCCAAGGCTGACCCCCACACCACCTATGTTTATTGTCTGGGGTTTGACCACCTCAATGCAGACTGCCAGATTTGTAAAAATTTTCCTGCAGCTACCCTGGAAAAGAGAGTTGGTAGGCTCAGGGAAAGGGAGGCCAAAAAGTCCGCTGACCCGAATGGCCAGCCCGGTTCGTTTTCAACCGAACCGGAGGGAGTGCCTTCTGACCAGGGTGAGACTTCCTCGGGCAAAAGGAGATCTGACTCTGAGCAGTCGGTTCCAGCAAAAAGGACTAGGAAATCAGCTGGTGTGGAGCCAAGACTTTCCCCTCCCACCGCTGAAGAAATAGCCAAAGCGATTAAAATTGTCCAGTCGCTTTCCCCTGTTCCGACCGAACCGGCACCATGAGGTAAACGTCCGTTTCGGCCGGTTCCACCGGTTCAAGAGTATGATTTAGAGGAATATTATGAACCGGAGGAGGGGGAAGAGGAGTATGAGGAGAGTGAATGTGGATTTGAAAGTCTGGATGTGCCCATTGACCCGGACATCTCCCCAGACAGACCTTCAGGAGTGTCTCCTCCTAGGCTTTCTGAGTCCCCTTTTCATTTTATGTTTTATAAAAAAGTGGCTGAAACCCTCTAGCTCCCTATGGAGGAAGCTGTGGATGATCAAGAGGAGCCTGACTATGTGGAAATGGTGGATATCCCAGAGTCTAGGAAACTGTCTATTCCTTTGCATAAATCTTTTGGGAAACAGACAGTTAAAATTCTAAAAACTCCTCACACTATACCTCCTGTGGATAAGAGAATGGACAAGAGGTACACATTGTCAGGCTCTGATACAGAGTTCCTTACACAACAATGCAGCCATGTTGGGGTAGTGCACGCTGCAGCCTGTGACAAGGCAAATATTCCCTTGGCTTCATACCCCACTGACAAGGACTCCAGGAGGATTGATGCCATGGCAAAGAAACAGTACATGGCAGCATCCTTGGGACTCAGACAGGCAAATTATATGGCTTATGTTGCTAGATATCAGAAATCCAGATGGGATACTGTTATGGCTCTAGCAAAACAGGTCCCTAGCCAGCTTGCCAAGGAGCTGGAGCAGGTGGCTGCTGATGGTATTGAGGCATCCAAGGTGCAATTCCATGCTGCAGTTGGCTCTAATGATGTGTCATCAGAGTCATAGCTACATCTGTGGCACTTAGCAGAATGGCTTGGCTCAGATGTACTAGCCTGTCAGGGATACCCAGACTAAGGCCATGGATTTTCCTGTTGGAGGTAATTCTCTGTTTGGGAGCAGACAGAGTACATGAAAAGAAAATGGATGAGTATAGGACCACCTATAGGAGTGCACAGGCAAAGGAAAGGCAGGCCACTCCTCAAAGGCAGCTTTCCAGGGGCAGGGGCAGGCCTTTTCATAGAGCCTTTACCAAGCCCAGGCCTCCTTCTGCTTATGCCCAGAGGGGTTCTTTAGAGGGAGAGGCAGGCAGGATACAAGCAGGCCTGCTTCCAGCCAAAGCCCTGCCAAGCAGGCACCTGATGGGGTTGCCAGGGCGATTCTCAGCTACCTGTAGGGGCAGGCTGGCACTTTGTCCAGGACTGGGGTCTCTGACATCAGACAAGTGGGTCCTGGAAGTAGTAAAGCCAGGGACTGGTTCTCAGCTTCAAAAATTTCCCAAGATGAGAACCAGATCCTTTCCACCTGCAAATCCATCAGAGGCACTTGCCCTAGAGGCAGAGGTCTCTTCCCTCCTGGCTCTCAGAGCTGTGGAAAGGGTTCCACCCCTACACCAGGGCAAAGGGTTGTACTTCAGGTACTTCCTTACCCCAAGAAAGACAGGAGAATGGTGGCCCATCCTGGATCTCAGATATTTAAACATGCACCTTTTAAAACCAAAATTCAAAATGGTGACTCTGGGAATTATTAAACCCTCTCTAAGGCCAGGGGACTGGCTAGCGTCCCTGGACCTCAAGGATGCCTACTTCCATATTCTCATCAGAAGCTCCCATCGAAAGTACCTCAGGTTCGAGCTGCCCTCAGGCCATTACCAGTTCAGAGCAATGCCCTTTGGCCTCACCTCTGCTCCAAGGGTATTCACACAAATGCCTGGCAGTAGCAGTTGCTTCCCTAAGAAGGCAAAATTGCCTTCTTCCCTTTACCTAGACGACTGGCTCATAGTAGGCCAGTCTCGAGATCAAGTCAAGTTACATCTACAGATAACTCAGCAACTGCTCACCTCTCTAGGTTTCCTTCTGAATCTTTCAAGTCGGTTCTAGAGCCTGTCCAGCTCCTCACCTTCATAGGTGCAGAGCTGAACACAGAGGAAGCCAGAGCCTTCCTTCCTTTGGACAGGGCAAGGACCCTGGTCTCTCTGGCCTCCTCATTCACCCTGCAGGTCTCTCGACCAGCAAGGCACTTTCTACAGCTCCTGGGGCACATGGCTGCTTCTACAGCAGTAGTGCAGGGAGCAAGATTTCAGATGAGGGACATCCAGTTCCATTTGAGAGCCTTTTGGTCTCAAAGGAAAGACCCTCTAACCAAATTGATCCCAGTGACTCGAACCTGATCCAGGCCCTACAGTGGTGGCAGGATCAGAGCAATCTGAGACAAGGGGTTCCTTTTGTCACTCAGTCTCACTCCTTAATCCTTACTACAGATGCATCCCTCTTGGGGTGGGGAGCTCACATGGGCGACCTCACTACGCAGGGATTGTGGTCCCCTCAGGAATCTCTGCTCCACATCAATCTGTTGGAACTCAGAGTAGTTTTTCTAGCACTTCAAGTTTTTTCCAAGTCTGTTCAGAACAAAGTTGTACAGGTCAGAACAGACGACACCACCACAATGTGGTACATCAACATCAACAAGCAAGGGGGCACTCGGTCTATGGCCTTGTGCACCGGAGCAATGAAGTTGTGGTCTCTGGCTTACTCCCTGAACACCTCCCTTACGGCAGTTCACCTCCCAGGCAAGGACAATGTCCTGGCAGATGCTCTCGGCAGAATTTCCCACGGCCATCACGAATGGTCACTGGACCCTCTGGTCTTGGAGGTGATATTTGCCAGATGGGGCACCCCGCAGATAGATCTTTTTGCAGCCCCAGACAATCACCAACTTCCCCTTTTTTGCTGCAGGCCCCCAATGTTGGGCTCAGTCCGTCTGGATGCCTTAGTTCTCAATTGGGAAGGGAAGTTTCTCTATGCTTTTTTCCCCTTCCCTCTCCTGTTCAAAGTGCTAGTCAAAATCGGATCTCAACCCTGCAAGATGATCCTGATTGCTCCAGATTGGGCCAGACAACCCTGGTATCCACTCCTGTTGTCCTTAGCAGTCCATCTTCCCCTGTGTCTTCCCAGGAATCACAACCTGTTCTCAGGGGAGGGTTTGGTACCCGAACCTCACATCTCTCAATCTCAAGGCCTGGCTCTTGAAGAGTTAGAGTTTGCTGATCTACACCTCTCCCAAGGTGTAATGGATATCCTGAAGGCTTCTAGGAAACCTTCCACCAGGGCTACTTATAATTCCAAATGGAAGAGGTTTTCCATATGGTGCTCTGGGCGTATTTCCCAGAATCTGCTGATTTACCCACAGTCCTGGATTATATGGTCACTTAAATACCTTGGGGCTGAGACCAGCTACACTAAAGTGCATCTGGCAGCTGTGTCTGCTTTTATTTCAGCAGGTAAGCCCCTTCTCTTTCAGCTCATCCTGTATTCTTCAAGTTTTTCAAGGATTGCTTCACACCAACCTCCATTCAGGGACCCTGCCCTGCCTGGGATCTTAATGTTTGCATTGCTCAGCTTATGCAACCCCCTTTGAGCCTTTGTCTTCAGCAGAGCTTAAGTACTTGACTTGGAAGACTGTGTTTTTGGTAGCCATCACTTCTGCCAGACGCATAAGTGAATTACAAGCTTTGTCAGTGGAGCCTGATTTTATCTCCTTTCATAGAGATAAGGTGGTCCTCAGAACTAACAGGAAGTTCTTGCCTAAGGTGGTTTCAGATTTCCACCTTAATCAATCTATGTCTCTTCCAGTGTACTTCACTGACCATTCCTCCTCTGGCGAGAGAAGGCTGCATAGTTTAGATATGAAGAGAGCCCTTAGTTACTACATAGAGCATACCAAGGGTCAAAGGTTTGACTCCCTCCAACTGTTGCTCACTTATGGTGAGGTTGATAAAGGGAAACCTGCCACTAAAAGATCCATTGCCAGGTGGATTGTCTCTTGTATCCAATTCTGTTATGAAAAGCTTTGTAAGGTTCCTCCTTCAGGCCTGAGGGCTCACTCTACCAGAGGTACAGCTGCTTCCCTGGCTGCTGCCAGGGACATCCCTGTTCTAGAGTTATGTCAAGCAGCTACCTGGAAAACAATTCACACTTCTACCAAGCATTACTCCCTGGACATCCAGACTAGGAGTGATGCTCGGTTTGGTACAGCTGTGCTTCAGAGCCTATTTCCTAAGTAGGTTCTGTCCCTCCTCCATGGAGGTATTGCTGTGTAGTCTGCATATGTCATAATATAGCAAGACTTCATGTTGTTTGAAGAAAAAATTACCTACCTTACTAATGTTGTTTCTTCTAATGGAGTCTTGCTATATTATGACCTTCTCCCCTGTCTGCCCCTCTTAGAACCTCTGTTTTTGGGATGTGGGTTGGCAGTGCACTGTTGGCACTTAGTAGATGCCCACCTTGTTATTTTCACCCCTCCTTTTTTGGGGTGACTTGGTGTTGTGTTTTCATTTCTTGGGTCTCCTGACTTGAGTCTTTGTTTTGGGACCAAAAAATGTGTTCTTATGTTTAGTAGCCAGTTGTCTAGTGTAGGTTTACAGCTTCCACACAGGACCTCAGTGAGTTTAGCTCGTAAAGATCTGACGGTTTGAGTTTGAAGAACAACTGACAGTTTCAACCAAGCTTGAGCTCTGCGTTCCATGCCTGGCATGGAAAGTTAACTCTTTTACCTCTGGAGCAGTTCAAAGGTTGGGACTCACTGCATATGTCATAATATAGCAAGACTCCATTAGAAGAAACATTACTAAGGTGAGTAATTTTTTCTTTTTTTTTAATTTAGTTGCCAGTTGGCTAGTGTGAGCTTTACAGTTTCCACACAGAACTTGTAGTGAGTATTGCTCGTAAAGATCTGACGGTTGGAGTTTAAACAACAGCAGACAGGGGCTTCAACCGAGCTTGCGCTGAATGTCCCATGCTGGCCATGGAAAGTTAACTCTTTGTTCTCCGGGGCAGTTGAAAGGCAGGACCTAACTGCAATAGTCAGAATACAGCAAGACTTCATTAGAAGAAACAACATTACTAAGGTGAGTAATTTTTTCTTTTCTGTTATCAAAAGTACAACAAACCTTTACCGGGACCAGTTAAAGGTCACTCCACTAGGGGTGTTGCCACTTTGTTTGCATCCCTAAGGAGTGTCTTGGCAGCAGATCTCTGTGCAGCTGCTACTTGGAGTTCAGTCCACACCTTAGTAAAACACTACAGTCTGGACATTGCTTCAGAGGGGAGGGCAGGCTTTGGCCTTGCCATTCTCCATGGACTACTCTCTTAAGAGTACCAGTGGTTTAATTCTGTTTATAACCACCACCACCACCCTTCTGACCTGGATTCTATCCTTGTACTGCTTGGGACTCTGTCCTAATGGTGTTACCTGCTGCAAGAGCTTTATCTCGAAGTAAGATAGTACAGTTACGTAAGAACTTACTGTAACAGTAGATGTTCGAGAAGAGCTCTTGCAGCAGGTATGCTTTCCCTCCCTCCCCCATGGCTATCAGCTTATTCTTTCTGAGGATGTCGGAACCTCCACGGTTCCCCATCCTTTATGCTAGCCGTGTCTCCGGCATGTGAACTGAGGTGGTGCCGGGGGACTGCCCCTTTATACCATTGGTGATGGGGGCGGGGATGACATCAGGGGGGCGGTCCACCGCCTCAGACTGCTGGCTCGAATTTTGCCTTGGGGTCTTAGTGTCTGGCAGCCTAGTCGTAATGGTGTTACCTGCTGCAGGAGCTCTTGAAGATCTACTGTTACGGTAAGGTCTTACATAACTGTACTTTAATTCCTTTTAGCCATAGATAACAGGTATTGCATTGTTAAATATACATTATTAAATTGGCTTTTGGAGTGCAGGAAGTGTTTCCTGGATCACTTTTGGCCATTTAATGTCTGCCACTAGATGCTGTGTCTGATTTACCATGAAGAAGGTGAGCACGTCTTTTTCCAGTTATGGCTTACTGTTCAGATTTTGTGTTTAAAACAACTGGTAAACAAATGAGAAGTTGTGGTTTTGTCAAGCAATGGGTGCTACAGAGGTGGAATGATTGCATGTGGTTTCCAGTGCAGCTGTTTTCCGCTGTGACAACCACTGTTACATTACAGGTGTGTTATATTTAATGGTCTGTTCATTTAAAGGAGACGTGGCTTAAGAAATGGAGCTTATTTAGAAGCATGAAGTAAGGGCTGGTGGGAAACACTGCCTCAGCTAATTGCACTACTAAACTACTTTCAAAACAGAGCCTGCTAATCTCCTCTGACATTGCAGTACATGGGACAACATTTCAGTGCCTTCACTGCAGAAACAGCTGTAGTGAAGATGTGTGTTACAACATTTATTTTTCTCACAATGCAGGTTAATTCATTTTAAAAGCTGCAAAGTTTATTGAAATATGTTGTGTACTGTTTTTCTCAATATTTTCTTACCTGCCTGTGAAAGGTTAAGCATCAAATAAAACAGTTTTGTTACATGTCTCAGTTTTATTCCCATTACTTACATTGGTAAAAAAAACAGCTCTCAGCAATTACATAAATCAGTGCATGGGGAGGAATGCCAAACTCTAATTGTATGTGCACTCTCGGTAAACCCCTTGGGCGAATAAGCATCCCACACCTTGGGTGTGCATAAAATTCTCATTATGCAGTCTTCCCTATGCATTATTCTATGTGTAGTTCCTACTCCTCTGCCCTCCTCTCTGTATTTATATCATCCACTGGTCCACCTTATCTCATCTTTGAACCTTGAACATCTGTCCTTTGCAAATGGTACTCCACTTTTATCCCCTTTGCCTAGTTTTCTGATCCCTCACTCTGTCTGTCTGTGAAAGATGCGGTAATAACGCTGTACATAAGGCTGATCACCTAAATAAGTTTTCTTAACTAATAAAGTTGTTTTCTAAAACAGAATTTTGTTTATTTGTAGGACTCGGACAAGGTGCTTTAGGCTTGAGCTTAGGAGCAGCTGCTGCTCCTACAACAGCATCCAACGAAGGACTGGGAGGAATAGATTTCAGTAGTTCGGCAGACAAAAAGAGTAGGCTGCTTTTAACCTT
Source organism: Neoceratodus forsteri (assembly GCA_016271365.2). Taxonomy (NCBI): domain Eukaryota; kingdom Metazoa; phylum Chordata; order Ceratodontiformes; family Ceratodontidae; genus Neoceratodus; species Neoceratodus forsteri. The sequence goes on from CM057459.1 coordinate 321,344,397, forward strand.
ACTACAGTTAATGTGTATTTGTCAGAAAATATCTGATTTGCTAAATGTATTATTTATCTCCACAAAAAGTCTTTGACAGTAGTTCTATTTTCCTAAGCATCGTATGCATATTTTAAAAACTGTAGCTTCAAATGTGTTTAATGTCTTTGGTGTTGGATTGCTGTAATTTTTCTTTAGTCTTATTAGACATGTTGGTCTGGTGTCTAGGAGTATGTAGACAATATAAATGTGAAAGATGATCTTTTATTACTGTTGATATAAACGTCACAAGTACTGGGTTTTGGATGCATAAATGCTCCTTGGAAAAAGAAATGGGAAGAAAACTGAGATTTTTAGACACATGTAGAGTTGATGAGAGAGTTTTCTACAGCACAGTAGAAATGCTGATTCATGACTTTGGTGCACTGATACCCTAGAGATGGGAATTTGAGGCCTGGAATCCCACTGTGGAGCCCACTACAGCAAGCAGGAACGACACATTCTCGAAGAGGGAGGATAGAGGTGGCCTGGCATTCATGCATATCTCTGCCAGTTGACCAAGGAATGACAGTGGCATGTGCTGGGACATCTACTGCTCTTCAGTCAGAAGAAGGGGCAGCCATGATGCCCTCTATTGCTAGGGTGTAGGACAGGAGGAAACTGGTTATAAACACCCACTAAAGGGCCTGGTCATGTGACTAGCAGAGCTAATGAACACTCAGTGCTAGGTAAGTTACTTTTTCTGTTATGTTTAGAAACTTGATCCAGGAGGCTCTGTGCAGTCACAAGCAAGGGAGGAGAAGTACTAGAAAAAGTAATCCACCTGACAGTTAGTGAATTTATTTTTATACAAAAATGATACAAAAATAACTATAACAGATTACATTTTTTGAAAGTAATTGGTTACTAGTTACTTTCAAATAAATGTAATCAGTTACAGTTACGTATTACTTTCGGATAAAAAGACCTAAGTAATTGTAACTGTAAGGTGTATTACTTTTTCCAGTACTTCTCCATCCTTGCCACTGACTGCACAGAGCTTTCTGGAACAAGTTTCCAAAAGTAATAGAAAGGAATAGAAAAAGTAACTTACCCAACACTGTGAACAACTGATTCAGCACAACAAGCTGTATCACAGCTGAGTAAGACGAAGAATCTTGGCCACAACTGGTTCATTGATGCAGCAGTAGAGCTACTGCTCAAAACCCTGGTGAGCCAGGTTCAGGAGTGAACTCGAGTCGGGGGATGGGGGCTGGCAGGAGAAAGGAGGATTGTGTACCTAAGGGGAAAACTCTTCTTCTGGGTGAGCGAGATCCATGCTTTGCAGCACAGCCTCCGCCTTGCAGAGGCTGGGGGGTGGATCACAGTTGGGGCCACCAGAAAAGAGGAGGTACCCCCCTTCCCCCCGGCACTGGCATGGATGCTCGGTATGTAGGCAGTATTGCATGACTGGTGTCTGTGGGAGAAAAACCCCTGCCTGCCAAGAGCAGCTCTGGTATCCCCTTCAGTCCCATACACTGCCAACATGGCAGTCGCCCCACCACACAGTTGGCAAGTACAGTAGCTGGTCATCACACTTCCATGAGAAGGTAGGTGATGGGACAAGGAGGAATGCTGTCACAAGGGATAATGGCCAGGGGAACAAAGTGAAAACTTGGATTAAAAAATATCTTCAAGGGACACTGCCAACCATCTTGGGCCTCAAAGTGTCTGTAGTTTAAAAACAAATTCTGTAATTGTTCACATTTAGTAGAAATTGCTGATGTAGCTGGTAGTTTGATTCAGATTTCTTTGTATTTCTTTTTATTAATTTATTTATTGAATTTTGATGACTGGGTTGGCCCACTGGGCCCCGGTGGTCCCTTTTTCAGGGGCGACCCGGGGAACAGAAACAATACAGTACATACAATCAGGTGATCCAGAAGCAATACAATACATACAGGCAGGTGAGACAGTTACGAGAAGTAGACAAGATAATGAGGATAACAGTACAGGCAATTATTCAAATCGTAGACCATAAGTGCAACACTTGAAAGATTTAAGGCATGATTTAATGTAGGTTAAGGTGAGAAGAGAGGGGGAATGGGTGTTGTGATTTATGATCAAAAGGATAAAAAGGAAAAACAGACTGCCCACCACACTGGTGTTACTACACAAAAACATGTTTGTTTACAGTCCTGGGTCAACTCCACAGCATCTTTCCTGGACTTGGGAACACCCCATCACAGTGTGGGTGGAGAGGAGACTATTGCATAAGGAGTCGCTGTACTGTTTAGAGCTGTTCCCAATGTTCAGGAAGTATGCAGTAAGGGTAACATAGAAACATAGACTTTGACGGCAGATAAGGACCGCTTGGCCCATCTAGTCTGCCTATTTCCCTACCTACAGGATAGGCTGCAGATCCTAGTTAACCAACAGCCTATTTCTTCCTACTCCCCCACAAGAATTGCCTTATGTCTGTCCCATGCATTCTTGAATTCTCCCACAGTTTTAGACCCCACAACCTCCTCAGGAAGGCTGTTCCATGCATCCATTACCCTCTGTGAAATAATACTTCCTCACATTGCCCCTGAACCGCCTCCTATCTTTAAATTGTGTCCCCTTGTTCTTGCAAGTCTCTTTTTCTGAAAGATGCTACCCTCTTGGACTTTGTTGATTCCACTGAGGTACTAAAAAGTTTCTATCATGTCCCCCCCTCTCCCTTCTTTCCTCAAGGGTATACATATTAAGCTCCTTTAGTCTCTCCTCATACGGCTTCTCTTGCAGACCCTGCATCATTTTAGTTGCCCTCCTCTGGACTACCTCTGTCCTGTGTCTGTCCTTGCGGAGATGGGGTCTCCAGAACTGGACACAGTACTCCAGATGGGGTCTCACCAACTGTCTGTACAGAGGGATAACAACTTCCTGTCTTCTGCTGCTGATGCCTCTCCCTATACATCCCAGTATACCCCAGCCCTCCCTCTGCCTTTCACATTGCTTGCTAACCTTAAGGTCATCTGATATGATTACCCCAGGTCCCTTTCCTTTTTGTTGTTGTTACTACCTCCCCACCCATTGTGTATTCTTCCCCTGGGTTCTTGTTTCCCAGGTGCATTATTTGCACTTCTTTGCATTGAATCCTAGCTGCCATACTTCTGACCATTCCTCCAACCTTGCCAAGTCCCTTCTCACTCCTTTCCACGCCTCCTGTGTATCAACCCTGTTGCAGATCTTGTGTCATCTGCAAAAGGCATACTTTTCCTTCCAGTCCCTCTGCAATGTCACTGATGAGAGACATTAAAAGGACTGGACCCAATACTGAATCATGTGGTACCTACTACCCAGTAACCCTCTTTCTTCAGAGTGGACTCCATTTACAATTACCTTCTGTGTCCTGTTGTGCAGCCAATGTTTTACCAGGCTACCACCCTGGGACCCACTCCCAGGCTGGTTAATTTAACTATTAATCTTTGTGTGGGACTGTGTCAAATGCCTTGCTAAAGTCTAGGTGAGCCATGTCCACAGCCCCTCCCTGGTCTACTACTTTGGTCACCCAGTCAAAGAAATCTATTAGATTAGTCTGACATGACCCTTCCCGTTATGAACCATGCTGCCTGGGTCCTGTGCTCCACTGGCCTCTAGGTACTCAACTATTCTTTCCTTCAGAAGTAACTCCATCACTTTCCCTACCACAGAGGTCAGATTGACAGGTCTGTAGTTTCCTGCCTCTGTCTTGGTCCCACTTTTGTGAAGGGGAATCACTTCCGCCTTCCTCCAGTCCTCGGGTACCTCACCATCCTCCCATGATTTGTTAGAGGGTAGTCAGTGGTTTCACTAGTTCCTCCCTTAATTCTTTTAGAATTCTGGGGTGAATGCCATCAGGACCCATTGCTTTGTCCACCTTCAGTTTTAGGATTTCTTGCAGAACCCTTTCTTCTGTGAAAGGACTGGGATCGACCCCGTATCAAGAGTGCTTCTGTTAATTGGATTAGGCACTTCCCCCTCCTCTTTTGTGAATACTGAGCAGAAATATTCGTTCAGTATCCCTGCTTTTTCACTGTCCCCCTCTGCCCACCCATCGTTCATTCTATTCAGCCTCACTATCTCTCCCTTTGTCTTTCTACACTCGCTGATGTACCTATAAAAGGTTTTATCCCCCTTCTTAACTGAGTTGGCTATCTTTTCCTCAGTTTGGGCCTTTGCTATTCTGACTTCCCTCCGCCTTTACTTGTACAGCTCTCTGTCCTGCTCCTTCTGTGTTTCCTTATACTTCCGGAATGCTATATTTTTCTTCCTGACTTTCACAGCCACCTCTTTTGAGAACCATAGTGGCTTTTTCTTTCGTTTTGATTTATTTGCTTCACACAAAGGCTTGTTGCCTCTGTGATGGCAGTTTTGATGATTTCCATTGTTGCTCCACACCTCCTTCTAGCCTGTTTGCTAGTGCTTTTCTGAGGCACTCTCCCATCTTGCCAAAGTCAGCCCTCTAAAGTCCAGTACCCTCACTTTTTGTAGGCTTGACTCTGTAGCTGAGTTTAGCGTGAATCACACTGTTTGATGGTCACCTTGTCCAGATGGCAACCCACTTCTAGATCTGAGATCCTCTCCTGCCCCGTTTGAGATGCGTGGTCTAAGATTGCTCCCTCACGAGTGGGTTCCGAAACTAGCTGTCTAATGTATGCCGCCTGTAGGGCATCAAGAATGGCCCTGCTCTTGGATGTGGCTGCAGCAAATGTGCTCCAGTTAACATCTGGCATATTCAGGTCTTCCATCAACAGTATCTCCCCTTTCTCTGCCATTCTAAGAATGCCTTCTATCATATCCTTGTCCATTCCCTTCCCTGACATGGGAGTCTGTACACAACCCCTGTGCGGATTGTGTTGCCCTTTCCAGTCTCAAGGTGACCCACAGTGCCTCCTCTCCTCCCTGTTTACTCTTTTGTTCAATTGCTTTTATCCCTTCCTTTACATAGAGAGCTGCTCCTCCCCTCTTCTCCCCTGCCTGTCTCTCCTGTGGGTTATGTACCCTGGTTTGTTAACATCCCAGTCATGGTTCTCTGTGTACCATGTTTCTGTGACTGCTCTGATATCCAGGCATCCTCTTCCATCAAGGCCACCAGCTCAGAGCTTGTTGCCCAGACTACGGCATTGGTACTCATTACCCTCCTTTTCCTGATGGCCTTACTCCCTTTGTCCCATCCCTGTCCTTTTGCCTTTGTCACTTTCTCCATTTACCCTGCCTTCTCCCTATCGACACCTCTGTGTTGGTGTTTCACGACCTCTACCGTGATTATTTGGGGGCTAGGATCTCCTTGCTCCTTTCCAGTGCCTCCCCCCTTGGCTAGTTTAAAAGCTTGCCAATGAAGCATTTAAACCTATCACCTAGGATCCTGGTTCCCCTCCCGGACAGATGCAGCCCATCATGCCAGGATAGGCTTGCATCACTCCAAGTGGATCCCCAGTCCCCAGTGAAGCCAAATCCCTGAGCTCCACACCAGTTTTTCAACCACTGATTGAATCCCATGGTGTGGAACACCCTAGCCTCTCCTATGCCATAGATGGGCAGCACCTCGAGAAGGTTACCGCAGCGTGCTACTTGACCAAGGCCCTCCCCAATTCCACAAACTCTTCCTGCACTTCTCTAATCCCTTTCTTAGCCAGGTCATTTGTCCCTAGGTGGACAATGACATCCAAGCTCCCTCCCTGTGCAGCTGCTCCGGCAATCCTGAGGATTCTGCCCTGTTCCTCAAGCCATGGCGCCAGGCAGGCACCTTACCTCCCTCCCGGTTCTACCTTCCTAACAGTGGAGTCCCTCCAGGAGTTGTTCCTTCCCCTGCAGGGTCCCCTGCCACCCTCCTGTGGATCTCCTTTGTGGAGGGTTCCAGCATCCTCCTTGGTCTCCGCTGCAGGTGCCTCCATAGAGGAACCGCACTTCGCAGAATGGCATAGGGTGTGGAGGGTACAACTGGAGGGATGCGCCTCTGTTCCACCACCCTCACCCTCCCTGAGCCCACTGTGGTCCAACCGCCTCTCTTCTTGGCAACCTCTGAGGCAACGGCAGTGGCACTGGTGGTCCCTGGATGGAAGAGGAGGTCCCAAATCCTGACCTACTCAGCCTGGAGATGAGCAACCTCCTCCCTCAGCCCAGAGAGGTGCCTGCAGATGGGACAACACCGCATCCTCCAGAACGTCTCCTGGAAGACTGCTGCTCCACAGCCACTGCACTGCACCACTCCCATCATGTCTCATTTCTGGCCCCTTAACTGTTTGCAATCCTTTCTCTTTCGTCTGTTTTATTTTCCTCTCTCTCTCCTTACTTTCTGCCTGTGTGCCCTTTAAGCTCCTGATTGTCCTGTTCTGAGACAAGAGTATCATATATTTCTCAGTAGACAACTTACTTGCTCAGAGGCAGACCTCCAGCAGCTAGAGGGGGCCGCGGAGAGCTACTCTTGTCCTTCTAGGATGGTGGGTCTTTGGTGGTTCTGTGATCACTCACTTTCTGCTCCCAAACAGGAAGTTCCTGTTGTCAGTCAAATCCTGTGCCTATAAAAATAGAACTAGCTTTGGGTGGGGGGGGCGAGGGAAGGAGGGCAATATAGTCCCAGTAGAGAAGTTCAGTCACACAGCAGTCCTTTCTCCTGGTGTCTTCTGCCAAGCTATTAGCAGAATCTTTCTAAGGCAGTCTTTAAATGTAGCTTCCTTCTAGCTAAGCCACTCCCCCTACTTACTAGATCTTTCTACAAGTAATTTAAACCTCACAGCAGTTACGTCCTTTCAATCACCTGAGATTTACACCTAGATAACTGTTCAGATACCCATTCAGTTCAGTTAACCCAGACAAACACACACTTTTTTTTTGTTTTGTATGTTAGTTTTTTTTTACCCTAACTTAAAGGTCCAAGTACAAAAGTTCTTCTACTTTAGTCCCAGCAGAGAAGTCCAGTCACACAGCAGTCCTTTCTCCTGGTGTCTTCTGCCAAGGTAGATAAACGATTTAGTATAAACAAGGCCCCTGGAATTCTGCGGTTCTGTGGTTGCGGAATGTGCTGCAGAATTTGTATCATGCCGCAGAATATATATAGTGCCGTAGAATTCACTGTTTTTGGTGAATTTTCATATAAATATACTGTTTTTTCATAGTGTCAGGCTTTCTTTCCCACCTTGTCTATCCTGAAGTCCCTCCTCTATGCTCAGCATATGATGTCATCGATGACATCACATCATAGTTAGCCAATGACAGGACTGCATTCTGCCAGAGAAATAAATTAATCATGCCGCAGAAATCAGAAAATGCTGCCGCAGAAGTCAAGGAGCCCTGCCACAGAAATCAGAAAATTCTGCCACTGAACACCAGGGGCCCTGACTATAAAACAAGGCTGAGTATAATAACACCATTGGCATGCATTTCATTTCCACTAAGAAAGGAAGCAGATGAAAAAAAAAAAATCGGCATCAATGAATCTTAGAGACGGTAAACAGTCATTAAATGTAGATCTTCAACTAGAAATAATATGATGCTAAAAGGGTTGACTATGTCCCTTTAAGCCACTGTGACTTAACTTTTTAAAGTACAGTACATAAAGAAGTCCGCCCTGGACATCCTTTTACATCTACAAATGAGCGGCCAGAAGAATTGCAGTTAAGTTTGAAGACTGCGCTGCTGGCGATTGGCGACCAGAAGAATTGCAGTTAAAGGCTAACCGAAATCAAAATTTGCACACAAAAAAATGTGCAGAGTGTTTTGATTTGTAGGTGTACTCCTAGTAAATCCTTCCCTTTTTTTTTTTTTTTTTTGCTGAAAGGAATTTTTTCTAAATTTGCTTGCTGGTTTTATGGCCCCTTGGGATCTCCATGATAGCTTTGGTTATGTCTCTCATTGTTCCTACAGTGTCTTCTGTCCCATGTGACAGTGATGCGTCCAGGACCATTGATTGAGAGTAATTGCTCCAGCAGCAGTCAACTGTAAGAAGCCTGATAATATGGCTTCAACTAAATAAGGGTAATTCAGACTTTGTTTTCTAGGTATGTGTCTAAGTCTAGCCAGCAGAAGTGAATGTTTTTTTTTTTTTTTTTAAAGCTTTTCATTTTATCACACTATACACACCTGTTAAAAAAAAGCACACCGATCACCTAAGGTCATCAAGTGTTATAATAAGTGAAGAGACTAGCTGTTTCCTTGCAGAACTGCCCACTTAGTTATCCGTCAGGTATTTGCCATCTGCAAATGTAACCTTCATTAGAGCTCCCTTGCCCGCCGGTCTGCCAGCACAGCAGTTGATACTGCTTGCGACTCCAGTGACCTGGGTTCTGGAATGAGCCCGGGGTCGGAGGGCTGGCTGAGAGGAGGAGGATTGAGCATCCTAAAGACTGCGCTTCTCTTTTTTGGGAGGTTGGGGTCCGCTACCGGCATTCGACAGACTCTTGGTGGAAGCCAAGGGTCCAACAGCCGGTGTTTGCTAAATTGGGAGGCGGGGCAGATGTCTGCATGAAGCACCATCACACTGTGTCGCTCTCTGGACTCTGAGCCAAAGGTCCCGTGGGGGAAGGGGGCCCCCTTCCCAAAGGCTCTGTCCTGGGGGTAAGCCGGGGAGGAACATTGTGGTGGTGAATCCCGGGGGACGAGTGACATTGCAGGGGGTGGAGCTCTGACCAATGTGGGCTGGTCGGGTGTGAGGATGAACCATACTAAATAAATAAAAATAATAACCCTCTCTGGACGAGGAGAGTTAATTAACATCACAGCTCTGCTCACATGCAAACGGGGCAGCTTTTGTTATGTAATGGTCCTGGACGCATCACTGTCACATGGGAAAGGAGGCTTTAGGAGCAATGAGTGCCATTAGAAATGCTAATTCGGAAATCCCCAGGGACCAGAAAACCAAGCAAATACAGGAAAAAAAAAAAAAACCCTTTCAACAAATTAAGGGAAGGATTTACTAGAAGTACACCTACAAATCAAAACACTCTGCAACATATTTTTTTGTGTATTTTGACTTTAGTTGTCCTTAAAGTTTGAAGACTGAGCTACTTATGTTCAAGAGAGACTACTTTGGAAAGGTAGTGTTAAGAACTAATGAAAAGAGTACAATATCCCAACCAGATAAACCAAGCAAGGGAGAGTCCATGAGAACCATGCTACCCGTAGCTACATATATACATCTTTTTGCATTTTATGGGCTGTACCTTAGAAACTATCAAACCAGTCACCGTAATGCACCTGCTTGGGAACTAGGAAGAGCACAAGTTCAAACTAAGCCAGAGCCAAAAACACTCGCTGTGCTACCTTAAGCAAATCACTTAACCTCCCAGAGCTCCAGCCCTCCTAGCTGTGGGAAAGGATAGAAGTAGAATCCCACAGAACAACAGATATTTTTATATAAGTTCTCTGATAAACCATTTGAGCTCAGAGCTAGGTTCTACATCGGGACATTTCAGACAAACAGGTGAGAGAACTATACAGGGAGTACAAGTAATAAAGCAAATAACAGGATTGGAATAAAACATTTAGGTACAAGTGGTGATTAAACAAAATTTAGCAGGATACAACAAATACTAGCACTGGATTATTTACTAAATGCATTATGATATGCAAGTAGAAATAGACAAAATACTGTGCCCAACAGGGGACCTGTTAGTTGTCAAGGTGTTAGAGAAAACTAAGAGTAAAGAAAAAAAGGGGGGAAGAGCCCCAAATGCAGTGTGCATAAGAGAGAGATGGATCAGTTCGGCCAGAGGAAGACAGAGGAGCTGCCTTAGTCTGAGCTAGCGATGGCAGGTGCAATGAGAATCACGTATTATAAGGTTCTTTAAGTTCCTTTTGAAGGACCACAGTGTGGGTAGGTGAACAATGCTCTCCTGGAGGGAGCTGAACCACAGTGGGGCCTGGTAGGCAAAGGATCTTTGACCTTGGTATGTATGACATTTTGGGGTTATGAAGGACAGCTGTTCTGAATTTCGGGTGTGCCGCAGATTTATGCTGGAAACCAGGAGTTTTTTGACCCCCATTGATAACTGACCAAGGCAGATCTTTTTGACCAAGAGGCAGGATTGATATTTTAAGCGACCATCGATCGTTGGCCAGTGTGCCTTAGCATAGAGATTACAGGTGTGAGTTAGTCGGAGCGCTTCTAAGGTGAGCCTGCAGGCTTTAAGGGCAGTTTTTATATGCCGGAGGGCAGTTTCTATGGCAGAACCATATATTGGCAGTCCGTAGTACACAAGGGAACCCACAGAACTGTGAACCGCTTTGCTGAGGGCTTCTGGGGTAAGGCTTTGCTTGTGATGATACTATACATTTGTTGATTGCTTTGGCCCCGATGTCAATGTGGTGGGTGTAGGAGAGCGAGCTGTCAATAGTGACACCGAGGTATTTGAAGTGATGAACACGTTCAAGGGGAACACCACCACTATTGCATATTGTCAGCGGGTAGTTTTTGTGTTTGTTCTGAGGGTTGGTGAACATCTCGGCTGGCTATCCTGGGGAAATAAACTGAACAAAAATTAAGTTCAGGAGCGTGGATATGTTGTTCATCCACACTCTTTGGCATGTCCCATTCCACTTTAAGATCAACCGGAAGTCTTCAAGCTGGCTCCTCTCACCTAGGTGGTATATACCTCAGCTCCGCCTCATGAGGCCAGATCTTCCTTTCTGCTGGAAGATTCAGTTTGCTTCCCTCATGCTCACGCATTTTGTAGGCCCTGGCTGTAAAACCTTTGGTTATTCTGAAAATTCATCTCATTCGCGTTAGCGACCGTGAGTTAAACTCTTCGATTATGGAAGACAAGTCTTCCCCCGGATTTCGTCGGTGCCCTTGTGGCCAGAAAATGTTGCGCACCAGTGCCCACACCGCGTGCGTCTACTGTATCGGTGTCAACCATGACACCTCGAAATGTGATGTATCTTGCCTTTCATCCTAATGTCCTCCGTGACAGTCTCGCACTCCTGAAGCTGGGGAGGCCGGAGAAATGGAACCCTCTGGTGAAATCCAAGGATGCTCGGTGGGCTGTTTCCACGGCTGTGGGATCCGCCAAGCAATTGGAGCGCATGCTAGCGTTCGAGGAGGAAGCGGCTCGCGCTGCAGACACTTCTTTGAGCTTCTTCGTTCCGCTCACCTGGGCTCCACCTTCTCGAGCTCCTTCTGAGAGTTGTGACAGTCTCTTCTGACCAAGGGAGTGGCGCCTGTGGGCACGCACTCCTCTCGATCTCATAAGCGTGAAAAGGATCCAGGATAGTCTTCATCTCGATGGAGACGTTCTTGGGAGTGGAAGAGATTCTTGGTCCCAGGAACATGCGGTCTCGACTCCGGTCGAGATTGCTACTTCCGCTACTGGCTTTTCGACTTTTGCCGTCTGGTCAGTCGACCGAACTGTCGACGACGTAGAGATTGTCATCGACCTGATTGATCCCTTATTGCCGACTCTGGTCGAAGATTCCCTTGATCAGACTCCTAATTTGGTCTTCCCAGATGATGAGATCCAGCCTACTGGGACTCCCATTGAGGAAGTGGTCCCCGACCCCAGGAAATGAAAGGTCCTACCAGTGTCTCCTGAGTGACCGAGTCGACCTGTCCGATCTCGATCGAGGTCTCGGACCTCCTCGACCAAAAGGCCGAGGAAGAGCCATAAACGCTCTTAAAAGGAGGCGATGCCATTGGTCGTCCTCGGCCTCCTTGGATGAGGAGAGGCTCTGTCGGAAACTCCGGCACTACAAGGACCTCATGTAGCAACAGCTGATTTTGACTGGGCACAAGCAGACTCCGGCTTCCACCCCGGCCATTACTTGGCTTTCGCCTCCTAGGCCGAAGCTGACTCCTTCAGAGCCAAATAAGTTGGTTCCCCAGCCTGCGGAGCTGGTAAAACCTCCAGTTCAGTCTAAAACTGTCTCTCCAACGATTCTGGTGGCACCACCGCTGAAACTGCCTGTGGGAGGGGCTCCTTCCAAGGAAAATGGGCTGGACACCGGACTTCCCTGGCGTTTGTCGGTCACAGTCACCCCGGACAGCCCTCAGCGAGTTGCAGGTGACCTGGGAGGTCGGCCGTTATATCCGGATTCCTTTGATTTGAACCTCATCGGCTTGCATTCTCATCCAGGCGATGACGAATAAACTGTTACCTTAGAGACGGAGGAAGTTCCCTCGTCTTTTCAGGGCATTCTTCGCCTTTTTTCTGAGTCTACAGGGATGCCCCGGAGCCAATCCAGAAAAAGGCGGAGTACTCTCTTACGGACATCCTTAAGAGAGGGGATACCCCGATGGAGGCCTTTCCTGTGGCTGAGGCTATTGTTGGCCCGGCCTTAGAACTCTGGCAGCGCCCTGCCTCTTGTCTAGCTCCATCTGCCCCAGCAAGATGGCCCGCAAGTGGCGCGGTGCCGATTGGGTCTCTTGCGGGGTTCACAGAGCACCCTTCGGCCAAGAGCCTGCTGACCGCTTCTGTGTTCAGGCATACTGGCAGTTCTGCTGACACTGTTTGACCTCCTGATAGAATCCAAGCTTTTGGACCATTCAGTTAGGAATGTCTATGTGGCTTCCTCCTTGGGCCTTCATCAGGCAAGTTCAGCCGTCGTCATGGCACACTTCTCTTATGCCCTCCTAGGGTCTCTGGATGAAGTTCTCCCACATCTTCCTATGGACGTGCAGACGACGGTCAAGCAGGTCCGGGATTAGGGCCGTGCTGTTGCCAAACAGTAGCTTCAGACGGCCCTGGACATTGGGGATTCTTGTGCCCGTTCGATGGCTGCCGCAGTTGCCTCTTGTCGCAGGGCTTGGCTGAGGCTTTCCTCCTTTCCGGCGGATACCCAGCACAAATTAGCTAACGTGCCTGTCCTAGGGACCGACCTGTTCGGACCAGGAGTGGCTGGTCACCTTCAGCGAATTGAGCAGTCCAGTGCCACCTTGGATGCTACTTCTGCCAGGGGTTCTTTGGGCATGAACCAGCAGAAGAAAAAAAAAAAGCCTTTTTGGCATTCTTCCCCTGCGGCTCAGCAGTTCTCCTTTCAAGGTGGACAGCAGCAACAGCAGCAGGCTCAAGCTTGGCACCCCAGGCTGGCAAAGGAGGCCGAGGTTCAGGTCCTGGAGCAGCCTCCTCCAAGCCTGCTCAGTGACGTGGCGGGGGCTGTCAACCCCTCTCCCATCACCTCAGCTCTGGGTTCTCCTGTGGGGGGCCAGCTCTGCCACTTCCTTTCTGCCTGGTCCACTGTCACTTTGGACAGGTGGGTTCTCGAAGTGGTCGGTCAGGGACTGCCTCTGGAATTCGAGCAGTACCCTCCAAGCCAAGCCCCTCGGGAGGAAAGAGTGTCCACTCAGACTCAGTTGGCTGTCCAAGACGGCATTGCTTAGCTCCTCCTCAAGGAGGTAGTAGCTCCAGTGGCGGATCCTCCAGCAGACCCAGGCTTTGTCTCCAGGTACTTCCTGGTGCCCAAGCGGATGGGGGGCTGGTGCCCCATTCTAGAGCTGCATGACCTGAATCAATATCTCGGGTCACGCACCTTTCGGATTGTCACTCTGTCCCAGAGCATACCATCCTTCGAGCGAAACATGTGGTTCTTTCACGTCCCAATCCGTCCGTTCCATCAGCAGTTCCTCCACTTAAAGGTCGAAGGGACCCTGTATGAGTTCCGAGCCATGCTGGCCCCATGGGTCTTCACCAAATGCATTGCAGTACTGGCGGCCCATCTCGGGCGTCCGGGGGGGTGTCAGGATTTATCCTTAGTTGACGATTGGCTCCTAGCAGGTTCCACCCAACAGGAGGTGGAGAGGTCCAGGGACCTGACCCTCCAGATCTGCTCCCAACTCTGCCTCCTGATCAATGAGGCCAAGTCTGAGCCTCCCAGAGGGATACAAGCTCATTCTACCCGCCATACTGCTGCATCGGTGGCTGCTTCCAGGGACATCCCTATCCAGGAACTCTGTTCGGCTGCTACCTGGAAGTCAGCAAACACCTTCATCACCCACTACCAAATCAACCTTGAGTCACGCCAAGATGCTGATTTTTGGGGCCTCAGTTCTCCAATCTCTGTTCCCTAAGTAGGGGTGTGCGCCTTGCCTCCCTCTTCCCGGAGAACTGCTAGGAGTCTGCCAAAGAGAGTGGATGAACAACATATCCACGCTCCTAGAAAAATAGGTTACTCACCTGTAACAGTAGTTCTGGGAGTGGTTATGGGGCGGAGCTGAGGTATAAACCACCCGGATGGGTGGGAGGAGCCAGCTCGAAGACTGCCGGTTGATCTTAAAGTGGAAGGGGACATGCCAAAGAGTGTGGATGAACAACATATACCACTCCTAGAACTTGTTTCACTGCATGTTCTCCCAGTTACAGGATACTCGTGTACAGTAGTCTATTTATAAATTATTTATTTAGTTTTTATTGACTGGGTAAGTGCACTAGACAAATTCTGCCTATTTTCAGACATGACCCAGGAGAGGGGATACAGTTGAATTCCAACTGACCGTGAACCAGATAAAGCTGTTGGTGGTATTTTTAGTGAATGGGGGGAAATTTGGCCAGGGGATCTTTAACATCCACCGGAATTACCACAAGAACAGGCAGATGGGACCTCGGTTTAACGTCTCATCCAAAAGACGGCACCTCAGGAGTGCAGTACCCCCCTCATGCTACACTACAGTGTCAGTATTGGGATTTAACCCAAGTGCCTGGTGTGGGGATGGAACCCACAGCCTTCTGATCTCCCAGCCTTGGAGGCGAGTGTGCTACTTGCTGAGCCACTGACACTGGGCATAAATGACTAGAGACTTTTTCTGAGAGCGTAAAGAAATGCTGGTTGGGTAGGCTGGCCTATCTGCACATGATGCTAGCTGCCTAGGTTCAATATGGAGTCTAGATCATCAGGGCTGGGTGGGGTGGGGAGAGAGGATTGAACATCCCTGGTGAGGGGTTCCTTCTTCATGGAGAAGGGCAGAGTGCTGCTGTGGCAGTTTAACTTGGGTGACCACGGGTAGAGCTACAGTTTTGCACACCTGAGGGAAGGGAGACACTAGCTTATGCTGTGCAAGCATGCTCACACTTGGCATCCCAGCTGTTGGTGTCTCAAGGGGAAGGGAGAAAAAAGGCAGTGGGCCCTGACCCTTGTGACAGTGGACCCTGGAATATTCCTGTCTGCATCCCCACTGTAGTGCTACCTGAGGCATAACCGTTGTCAGGTGTACATTCCCCCACTCTTACCCTGTCTTGGGGAAAACCAGAGGTCCGTGGAGGAGAGGTGCAGGCAAGTGAGAGGGACTGCAGAGGGTTGAGTGTGCTTTGGCATTTCCTGAGGGGAGTCTAGTGCCAGAGACAGGAAGGGGATATAAAGTGCAGATTAAAAAAAAAAAGAGGGAGATGGAGAAAGAAATGATACTTGGCACAGCTCTGCAAGGTTTGGGTGTGGACTCTGGTTACTCATTCCGGAGCAGCCAGGCTGGTGAAGCATAGGCTGTGGCAGGGCATCCCAGCTCATGGAGGGAGTGTGTTGCATTCTGCTGCTGCATCAAACCCCAATGCTGGTCCAGGGAGCTTACTCTTGGACAGAGGAGAGCCTTTGCATGCATGAGCCCATTATGGGGAGTGTGAGCAGTACTGTGGGAGGCAGATGGGGGGGTTGGGGGAAGGGATGAAAAAGGCAGCCATCAGGTCAACGGCACTGGCCTGCTGGGTGCCACGTCTGTCACCTGCTCCTGCGCTGGGCTATGTCCCAGTTTGGGTGGATGCCTCCTGACTTGCCGTGCCACTGCTGCAAACTGTGTAGGTCTTGGAGTAGGCTGAGTGGACTGTGAGGCTGGGCAGTAGCCAAATTAAGTGGAAACTGTATTGCCTAACCAGGAGCATAAAAACTTGAATCGAAAGAAAAAAAAAATGCTACTACTTTCGCAACAAACCTGTTCTTGGTTTGTAACTAATGTTGTTGCTGTTTTTAGATTGGCATAAAACTTTGTGTAGCCATTCTAGAGATTAAAGTGGATTGACTGTTCCATGGCTTACTGACAGTGAGGCTTGCTACTGGTGCTGAGAACCCAGGACACTCTGTAAAGTGCAGCCTATGGCAACTCATCTTAGCTGAGAGGGAGGGATGTCACACTTGACATCCCAGTAGCTGCCAGTGGAATGTTAGGGAGCTGGATTCATTACTCAAGGCACACTTCACACAAGGCAGGCAGCTGAGCTGATGTGGCAACGGCCGTGGGTGGGAGGGACGAGCAGGGCTTGAGAAAACTAGCAAAAATAGTGCTTGCCTATATGACTACCTCGGGTACTTTCACAACCCACACCTACTCTGTTGCTTCTGTGCCAGATTGTGGTCGTGGCTTGGAGGGGAGCCTCCTTTAAGACTTTGCCGTATGTGGGGGGTGGGCATAAGGGAGCAGTGCAGTTGGTTTGGAGGGGGTGCACAAGATTGTGAGAGGGCTGGACATCAGTCTGAGGTGGGACGCCCAGCCAGAAGATAAAAGCCTGTGTAAGAAAGTGAAGTTAAAATAGGAACAAAGTTTGATACATCTAGTTCAAATATTTTGGAAATTGTAGTATTTAAAGTCGGCATCCTGTGCTAAAAACAGTAGTAAGGGTTATGACCCTGCACCACACATTTTTATTTAAATTGGAATCTCCTACACAATGCCGCTTTCCTTATGTGACCCATCACATTTCTTGTACTTCCCCATTTTAACTAGAACAGTCGGAGGGTATTTTATGCTGCTTGATCTGATGGTTTCTGAGATGCAGCCTGTCTGAAATATTTGTAAATGTAGGAGAGACATTCATTGCCCAGTAATTTTTGGAACTCTGTTTTAGAAGCTATGTCTTGAGTAGTTGCCTGATACAAGAGAACAATTTTGACTTGGGGTGTCTGTGTAATCTTTTTGTATCCAGTAACTTTTATGCTTCTATACACAGAGTACCTTGTTGTTTTTAATTGTTCTTTTTCCAATCACAATGACAGAATCATGTCAATAGACTGAAAAACACCCTTAGAGGTGATTGTTGTTTGTTTATTAAAAATTTAATTCCAGAACCACCACTGATATGATACAGTAAAGATCTAAAAGCCTTACTTAACTGTTTGTTTTTCAGATAACAAAAATTCAGGAACAAGACCAGAGTAAGTACTTGGTATTTCCTCCTTTGAAAGTTCGTGAACATAGACGTAAAACTCAAGATCTGTAGATTAATAGAGTAGTGACTGATATTGCTCTTGTGGTGTTTTAAAAGCTGACTGGTATGATAAGGAGTATCCATACTTCTCAACCACTCAGTATTAAAATTCATAGCAGCGGCCTTCAAAATTCAGCGCAAATGTCCAGAATTGGTAGCACTTTCTTATTTTAAAGAAAAATGCATCTACAAATAGTGGGCCCAATATATTTAGTGTTATGGAATGTGTCTGTCAATGATTTAATAATTTGTGTGTCCATATATACCATTAATACTGTTATTAAGAACATCAGTAAACTTTTGCAGAGCAAGGGTAAATTTGAGTGAAAAATCAAAGCACTATGTGAAATTCATAGCAGTTGAGAGGCATTGGGAATATCTTTCTTGAAAACTAATCTCAGAAAAATATAACATTATAGTATGCAGCCTTCTGCTCTGTTTTGTTGGTGTGGTGGGATAGCACCATCACAAGGCTTGTCCCCACCTGTGTGCTGAGATGCAGACGAGGTATGTTGAAGAGTCCTGAGAAGGATGAAACGTGGGTGTTTTTTGGTTTTAGCTTTTGCAGATTGTGCAAGAGGCTATTTGGCACCATGCTTTCCTGCTTAAAGCAGAGTAAGTCTAAATTCTTCCATAGTGATTTACATATACATCCCATGATGCTCTGCATTATTGGGGGATGTGTCATTTTGTATTTCTTTAAAACCTGGCTTTATTGCTAATGCCTTTCCTGGGTAACCCTTGCCTCTGTGCTTTTGTACTGACGTTCTTCGTCTTTTAGATTATCTGTCAGATCAGGCCTACTAGAATGGAACAGCCAACCGATCCATTTTGACAACCCCCTAACCTTCCTACTTTTTGCTTTAGCAGCTCAGTGATCCATGTAGTGCCCTTCCACATGCCCCCCCCAATTATTTACTGGTGTGTATGGAATAATGACACCCACCCTCTTTTTACTCTCAGTAGTGTTTATATGTATATATAAAACAGAATAAAAAAGTAAAGTAACAGCATTTTCGTTGTACCATGAAATGCTGTTTAAGGACAAAAACAATGTTCTAGGAGTGTGGATATGTTGTTCATCTACACTCTTTGGCATTTCCCATTCCGCTTTAAATCTCACCAGAAGTCTTCAAGCTGGCTCCTCCCACCCACCCAGGTGGTATATACCTCGGCTCCACCCCATGACACCAGATCTTCTTTTCCGCTGGAAGATTCGGGTTGCCTCCCTCGTGCTCATGCATCCTGTAGGCCCTGGCTTTCAAACCTTCGGTTCTTTTGAAAATTCGCATTGTTCGCGTTAGTGATTGCAAGTTCGCTGCTTTGATTATGGAAGACAAGTCTTCCCCTGGATTTCGTCTGTGCCCTTGCGACCAGAAAATGTCGTGCAATCATCCCCACAATCATGCTTCATTGCTCGTGTCAACCATGACACCTCGAAATGCGATATGTCTCGCCTTTCATCCCAACTTCCTCGACGACCATCTCGCATGCCTGAAACTGGGGAGGCCGGAGAAGAGAAACCCTCCAGTGAAATCCAAGGCGGCTCGGGCGGTTTTCGTGGCTGCGGGATCCGCTGAGCAATTGGAACGCATGTAAGCGTTCGAGGAGGAAGCGGCCCGTGCTGCAGATACTTATCGGAGCTTCTTTTTTCCGCTCAACCTGGGCTCTACCTTCTCGGATCCTTTCTGAGAGTTCTGTCAGTCTCTCCCAACCAAGGGAGAGGCGCCTGTAGGATCGCACTCCTCTCAGTCCCGTAAGCGGGAGATGGACCTGGGACCATCTTCATCTCGACGGAGACGTTCTTGGGAGTGGGAGAGTTCTCGATCCCAGGAGCATGCAGTCTTGACTTAGGTCGAGATCGCTTCTTCGGCTGCTGGCTTTTCGGCTTTGCCGTCAGGTCAGTCGACCGAATTATCGATTGACTATGTTGAACTTGTGATAGATCAGATTGACTATGTTGAACTTGTGATGGATCAGATTTCGCCGAGGGTCGTCGAATCCCTTGATCGAACCCCTAATCTGGTCTTTCCAGATGAAGAGACTCGGCCTGCTGGGACCCCCACTGATGAAGTGGTCCCGCCGGTATCTCCCGGGCGACAGTCATCCCGTCTGATCTCGATCGAGGTCTTGGACCCCCTCGACCGACAGGCTGAGGAAGAGCCATAGACGCTGTAAAAAGAGGCGGCGCCATCGGTCATCCTTGTCCTCCTCGGATGAGGAGATGCGCCGGCGGAAACTCCCGCGCTACGAGGACCTCATGTGGCAACAGCTAATTTTGACCGGGCACAAGCCAACTCCAGCTTCTACACTGGCCATTACCTGACTTTCGCTGCTTAGGCCGAGGCCGACTCCCTCGGAGCTGATTAAATCGGTTCCTCTGCCCGAGGAGCCAGCAAAACTACCAGCTCAGTGCAAAATGGTCTCTCCACCGATTCTGGTGGAACCACCACTGAAACTGCCTGTGGGAGGGGCTCCTTCCAAGGAAGATAGACCAGACACCGGGCTTCCCCGGCGGTTGTCGGTAACGGTCACCACAGACCACCCTCGGCAGGTCGAAGGTGACCTAGGTGGTCAGCCGTTATACCTGGATTCGGACGTCACTGGCTTGCATTCTCATCCAGGGGATGATGAATCAGCTATCGGCTTAGAGACTGAGGAATGTCCCTCATCTTTCCAAAGGATTCTTCGCATCATCTCTGAATCTACAGGGATGCCCATGGAACCAATCCAGAAAATGGGGGAGTACCCTCTTATGGACATGTTTTAGAGGGGAGATATCCTGACTGAGGCCTTTCCTGTGGTCGAGGCTGTTGTTGGCCCGGCCTTAGAACCCTGGCAGCGCCCTGCCTCTTGTCTAGCTCTGTCTACCCGCATGGCCCGCAAGTATGCAGTGCCCATGTGGTCCCTTGTGGGGTTCACAGAGCACCCTTCTGCCGAGAGCTTGGTGACAGCCTTTGTGTTCAGGAATACTGGCAGTTCTGCCGACACTGACCGACCTCCTGATAAGAGTCCAAGCTTTTGGACCAGTCAACCAGGAAGATCTATGCGGCTTCCTCCTTGGGCATTCGTCAGGCAAGTTTGTCCGTCATCATGGCACACTTCTCTCATGCTCTCTTAGGGTCGCTGGATTAAGTACTTCCACATCTCCCCACGGACATGCAGACCACGGTCAAGCAGGTCCAGGTTCAGGGCCGATCTGTTGCCAAACAGCAGCTTCAGACGGCCCTGGACATTGGGGATTCTTGTGCCCGCTCGATGGCTGCAGCAGCTGCCTCTCGTCGCAGGGCTTGGCTAAGGCTCTCCTCCTTCCTGGCGGATACCCAGCACAAACTAGCTGATGTGCCTTTCCTAGCGACCGATTTGTTTGGCCCAGGAGTGGCCGGTCACCTTCAGCGCATTGAGCAGTCCACTGCCACCTTTTTACTTCTGCCAGGGGTTTTGGGGCAAGAACCAGCAGAAGAAAAAGCCTTTTCGGCATTCTTCCTTGTGGCTCAGTAGTTCTCCTTCCAAGGTGGACAGCAGCACCAGCAACAGCAGCAGGCTCAAGCTTTGCGCCCCCGGCCCAAGCCCGGGCTCCAACACTCCCGAAAAAGAGGCCGAGGTTCAGGTCCTGGAGCCTTCTCCAAGCCTGCTCAGTGATAGGGCGGGGGCTGTCAACCCCTCTCCCGTCACTTCAGCTCTGGGTCCTCCCGTGGGGGCCCGGCTCCTCCACTTCCTTTCCGCCTGGTCCGTTGTCACTTCGGACAGGTGGGTTCTCAAAGTGGTTGGTCAGGGACTGCTTCTGGAATTAGAGCAATACCCTCCAAGCCGAGCCCGCTGCCCTCTGGAGGAAAGAGTATCCGCTCAGCCCCAGTCGGCTCTCTGAGACGACATCGCTCAGCTCTTCCTTAAGGAGGCAGTAGCTCCAGTGGCAGATCCTCCAGCAGACCCAGGCTTTGTCTCTAGGTACTTCCTGGTGCCCAAGCGGATGGGGGGCTGGCACCCCATTCTAGATCTACATGACCTGAATCAATATCTCAGGTCACGCACCTTTCGGATTGTCACTCTGTCCCAGATCATACCATCCTTATAGCGAAACGTGGTTCTGTTCACTGGATCTGCAGGATGCTTTCTTTCATGTCCCAATCCGTCCGTCACATCAGTGGTTCCACTGCTTCAGGGTCGAAGGGACCCTGTTCGAGTTCCTAGCCATGCTGTTCGGCTTGTCATTGGCCCTACGGGTCTTCACCAAATGCATTGCAGTGGTGGCGGCCCATCTCGGGGGTCAGGATTTATCCTTACCTCAATGATTGGCTTCTAGCAGGATCCACTCAACAGGAGGTGGAGAGGTCCAGAGACCTGGCCCTCCAGACCTGCTTCCAACTCTGCCTCCTAATCAATGAGGCCAAGTTGGAACTCATGCCTTCTCAAGTGATGGACTTCATAGAGACAGAGCTCAACTCTTGTCAAGCCTGAGCTCGGTTTCTGGCGGACAGGGCGGAGGTTCTTTCCTCCTTTGCCCAATCATTTCTGGCTGGGCAATTGCTCCCTGCCCGGGACTTTCTGCGCCTCCTGGGCTAAATGGCGGTGTGCACCTCTGTGTTCCGTTGGGCCCAGTTGCACATGAGCTGGCCACCCAGTGGACTCAGCGCCACGGTCATTTTGACCAGCTGATCACTGTAACCCAGAAGATGTGGGAGACACTCCAATGGTGGACTGCCCCAGACCGGTTGCAGGAAGGGACCCTGTTTGTCCGCCCTGAGCTGACTGTGGTCCTCACAACCGATGCCTCTCTCATGGGCTGGGGAGCCCACAACAGGGGCAAAGGGGCCCCATGGGCTCTGGATCCCCGAGGAGTCCCAGTGCCACATCAACCTGTTGGAGCTCAGAGCAGTCAGACTGGCACTGTCAGCTTTCATTCCTCAGCTCTGGGGTCAAGTGGTTCAAGTCCAGACGGACAATACCACGACCATGTACTACTTCAGCAAACAGGGCGGCACACACTCCTGTTTGTTGTGCAGGGAGGAGCTCTGTATCTGGACCCTCGTTTGCCGGTTGGAGGCGGATCTCCTAGCCATCCATGTGGTAGAAGCCTCAAACCATCTGGCAGATGCTCTCAGCCGCTTAGGCCAGACATCCCACAAGTGGTCTCTCCATCCAGCGGTAGCTTCCCGCCTGTTCTCCCACTGGGGCAAACCGATGGTGGACCTGTTTCCCTCCAGGGAAAACACCAAGCTGAGGCTGTGTCATGACCACCCCCCTCAGCAGGGCTCGCTGCAGGGGGATGCGTTCTTGAAGCCGTGGACCTCAGGCCTCCGCTACAACTTCCCTTCATTTCCCTTGATTCACAGGGTGCTCTTCAAGGTGAGGAGGGACAAGGTGACAGTGATCCTGGTAGCCCCAGACTGGCAGCGCCAGTTCTGGTATCCAGATCTCCTTAGCCTCAGCTCCAGGCACCAGGAGCAGCTCCCAGCATGCCTGGACCTGATATCACTGTCAGGGGAAGGTTTTCCATCCGGACCTTCGATCCCTGCACCTCACAGCCTGGTACTTGAGCGGCTAGAGTTCCAGGCTTTGGGTCTTTCCGAAGATGTCTACACCATGGTGGAGGCATCCAGAAAGGAATCTACCAGGAAATGTTATGCCTTCAGATGGAAAAGATTTTCCATTTGGTGTCTGGGCAAGGGCCTGGACCTTCTGTCCTGTCCAGTGGCTAACATTCTCAACTACCTTTGGTCTCTCTCCAAAGGGCGTCTTTGAACCTTAGGGTGCACCTGGCATCCACCTCCGCTTACCGGTCTGGTCAGCCGACGGTGGTGCAGGGGACAGTGGTCGGGCGCTTTTTCAAAGGCCTGGATGACATCCCCTCCGGTGGGTGAACCTCCACCTCCATGGGATCTTCTGCTGGTACTGGCAAAGCTCATGGGCAAACCATTCGAACCAATGCACAAATGTGCCTTGTCATACTTGCTGTGGAAGACTGCCTTCCTGGTGGCTATCACATCTGCCAGAAGGACAGGGGAGCTCCAGGTGCTTTTGGTGGACTTCCCTTACCTGGTCTTCCACAGGGACAAGGTTGTCCTATGCCCACACCTGAAATTTCTTCCAAAGGCGGTGTCAGAGTTTCACCGTAACCAGGTGTTAACCCTGCCGGTTTACTAACCTAATTACACCTCGGAGACAGGCTCCATACCTTGGACCTGAGACGAGCCCTCTCCTATTATAAGGAGAGGACGGCAGAAATTCCGGGAGAGGTTCGCCAGCTGTTTGTCACCTACGTTGAAGCTGCTTCTGGCAGACCTGCAGCCAAACGGACTATTGCAAGATGGATCACATCATGCATAGGTCTGTGCTACGAGTTGGCAGGCAAGGATCCTCCCAGAGGGATAAAAGCTCATTCTACCTGCCATACTGCTGCATCAGTGGCTGCTTCCAGGGACATCCCTATCCAGGAAATCTGTCGGGCTGCTACCTGGAAGTTGGCAAACACCTTCATCACCCATTACCACATTGACCTTGAGTCACGCCGGGATGCTGATTTTTGGGACTTCAATTCTCCAATCTCTGTTCCCTAAGTAGGTGGTGTGCGCTTTGCCTCCCTCCTCTGAGAACTGCTAGGAGTCTGCAAAAGAGTGTGGATGAACAACAAATCCGCGCTCCTAGAAAAACAGGTTACTCACCTGTAACAGTAGTTCTAGGAGTGGTATATGTTGTTTATCTACACGGACCCACCCGACCTCCCTGGCTGTGGACACACAATACCTGGCTTCCAGTGGGCTAAGATCTGGCATCATGGGGTGGAGCCGAGGTATATACCACCCAGCTGGGTGGGAGAAGACAGCTGGAAGACTTCCGGTGAGATTTAAAGTGGAAGCTGACTTGCCAAAGAGTGTGGATGAACAACATATAAATCTCCTAGAACTACTGTTACAGGTGAGTAACCAGTTTTTTTTTTTTGGGGGGGGGAATATAACTTGTCTGGCCGTTTATGTGTAATGCGGTATTCAGGTCCTTGTATTGGTGTGCAGAAAGGCCTATAAAGGTTTTTAAACCTTAGAAGGTTTGACCTATACTTAAATGTGTGAGTGTATTGTAAAAGGATGCCAGATTGACCCCTCTCCACCCCCTGTACTGCATTATTGTCTTTGTCAGCACTGTTGTGGCCCTTTGGATTGTCTCTCCCAGCAGCCTGCCTGTCCTTGTGGCCTGTACCCTCAGTGTAAGTGTGCTGGACACAAGAGTGCCAGCGGCCACATATATACCATGTTAAGGGTTTGTTTCTGGATTCTACCACCCATCTTCTAGCAGCATGCAAGACCCAGAGGTCAGGGTTGCTGTGGCGGTGGAATGTACCACCAGTCCCTCTCCAGCTGGGACACACTACCATGAGCAGGGCTTCTCCCTGCTGGTCACCTGAGAACTGGCCTTCTGAGTTCGTTACTGAACACAGTTCACCGGCACAACAACACAGTGCACTACCATTGAGTGTTACTTGGAATAATATATCTTTATTGCTTTTTGTATTATACTGAAGGAATGAAAACATGTTCAACTGTTTTATACAGGGATAGCAAAGCACTCAAGGATGAAAATTTGCCTCCTGTGATCTGCCAGGATGTAGACAATTTCCAGTAAGTATCATCAGTTCTTGATTATAATTGAAGTTCTGGCCTATAAAGTGTGGCTCTACCCTTTGCTGGATTTCTCAACCCATTTCAAAGCCCTCCACTACAAGCTCTGCCCCAAACTGGGGCTTTTTTACAGTCATCAGCGTAGTCTTTCCCTCCTAGTCCACCATGACCTCCTTGTCAAATGGATTCTCCCAGTCTTTGACTATGCTGACATAGTCTATGGTTAGACCCCTGCAACCTCCCTCACAAAACTTGATGTCCTCTTCAGCGCCTTTTGTTGTGTCACCTCTAACTCACCCCTTCTGACTCACCACTGCGACCTTTACTCCTCCCTATTCCTCCCATCTCTCCCCCCAGGGATGCCTGTCCACTGCACCACCTTTATCTCTAAATACTGGTTTGACAAGCTTCCATACTACGTCTTCTCCCTTTTAACTCCAGCTACCCCTCGCGCACAGTTCACCTCCACTCTTTCGCCCTCCCAAGTGTCAAAACCTCTGCTCGGAAACTTGCTTTCTCTTTGAGTCCTGTCCCTCTGGAATAACCTCCCTCCGCAAACCCCCCTTGCCCCTCCTTTCCTCCACTTAAGTGTCTACTCAGACTGTCCCCTGTTGCATCTTTCTGCTGTCATCAGAACTAATTCTGTCAAACTTCTGCCCTTCCCTCAAAACATGCACCCTATTCATACTAGAATGTAGTGTTTTTCTCCTTTTTTTCGTTATTGTACTATGATATGTAACATGGCATAAATCCTATTTCAGTTGGATAACCAACAACATGTGACCATGAAACAACGATGGATTAATTTCATTAATCCATGGTTGCTATCGGGATCGCGCCAAAGAAATAATTAGACCATGGTTGCTCTCGGGGTCGTGCCACAGAACCGCGGGTGACGAGCGAGCTCAGCAAGCCCTCCACACATTGCTGTATCTGTACCGTTCTTTCCTTGCCGTTCTCTGGTCCGCGGGTTAGTTGCTTCCCACCCAAGCAATGGACCTTGAAGACTTGGGCAGTCAGTGTCCCTGCCACCACTCTTTCTAAACATTTTTACCTGAGAATACAGTATCTGGCTAGCTGAAACACCCACATGTATGGGAAGTGTGGAGAATGCAGAGTCTTAACATTATTGGCTCTGTGAAACAGCCACTGCATTCTGGGTGAAGCAGGCACATTTGCATGCACATAGCAGAGAAGCAGTATGTGTTTTACATATGCAAATCTGTTCACCCACAATGCAGCACCATACACCACTGAATGCATTGTCTAAACGAATTGGATCACAGTAGAAATATACATTTTTAGAAACAGTGATACACTTATTTTCCCTCAGAATATTAAAATATCTGGTAAAAAAAAATAGTCTGCTTAATGTCACGTCACGATATAAATGAATGTAGACTGTGCAGTGTGCACGCGCATAGCTTTTGAAGCAAAAAGTAGAAGACGACGATGAAGTGCCATGTTTCTTTATTTAATGCAAATGTGGCCAAATCCACAGTTAAAACCTGTTTTGAAATCATAGAAATGTTGAACAGTTACTTAACAATTGTTTTGTTAAAAAAGTAGACAATGGCGAGTGTTTTCCTCGCTTGCTCTCTCCCTTACTACAGTAGCTATATGCAAATGTCATGCACATCACAAAAACCTTCCCACAATGTAGCACACTAGCAATCGAGAAACAAAAGTTGCGAGGAGCATAGAAATAAATCTACGTTTTTGCACAGTTTTAAAATATATTTTGTGATTACAAAGGTCAAAAGTTGTCATTGCACATATTTCACCGAAACATGTGTAACCCCCGGAATACGTCCAGTAGGTGTGTTCTAATTTTTCAGCACTTTTTCTTCAGCTTGTTATACTGCTGAACATAAAATATTTGAAAGCAAAATCACTTGTGTCTCTTTTCATTTATTTTAAAACCAGTACTCGTACATTCAATGCCATGTTATAAGAGGATTAAGCCACTTGAAAGGATGGGTCTTCGGCCTCGTGCCCCCCCCAACCCCTAAATCATGGATTAATTCCACAGACCCATCCTTTCTTGGGGCTTAATCCTTACGTAGTTATTTAGTTTGAACTGACCGTCCACTTGTATAAATTTACACTGAAACAGAAACATATATTTTTTATAGAGCCTTACGAAAGGGTCCCTTCAGTAGGTCATTACATAGAGGATTGGCGCCACCTGGCATTTGGTCGCATGGCAGACTTTTCTAGCAATCCCTGACGGGGGACTGCCCACGTGATGTCTCATGACTGATGTCAGCGTGACTGTTTATAGTGGGCGGTCCCCACGCCCACCCTCCAGTTCTTTACCGTCATCGACTCATGTCGGTCACATTGCAGACTTACATACAGCGATCGTCGAGTGAGTTCTTGCGTCGGATTTTTTCCTTCGTCCAAATCTTTCTTATTTTCATGTCTACTACTCGATGTCTTCACCCAAGAAGTGCTCGTCCTGTAGCACGCAGATCCCACATAAGGACGTCCACCTGAAGTGTGTCATCTGTTTGTTTGGGCCCAGATCATCCTGTTTCCTCCTGCTCGGAGTGCCAAACCTTAAGCCAGGCCACCAAAAAGCAGAAACAGCAGGCTTTGGAGGCCCACCTCTTAAAGGTCCGCTTAGCATCCCTCGAAAAACAAATAGACCAAATTAGAGAGTCTTCAGAAAAGTCTTCTCCTTCAAAGAAACACCACAAGGAGAAATCCCGGGAGTGCCCGACGGATGAGACGTTGTGGCCCTCTATGAGCAAGGCCCAGCCACCGCCATAGAAGCCTTCGGATGGTAAGTCTGGCAAAACTGTTGCGGGTCAGTCGATCGTCAGCCCCTCTGATGACTGCACTGCTACGGCCACTAAGTCGGCCTCCGACTCTTCCGGGAACCGCATGGCTGCCGATAAGTTGTCTCCCCAGCCTTCGGGAACCTGCCCAGCACCAGTTGATAAGTCAGCCGGGGGCTCATCTCCCACCTGCCCTGCCGGCTCTGTCTGATAAGACTTCCCTTGCTGACGGCCGCTCAGTCGGGGTTCTCCCGTCAGGGACTAACTGTGCCTCACCCGACGTCCGGCAGGACCCGGGGGAGAAGGCCCCTCCCCCCTTTCAACCTTCGCCTTTACCCTCCCGTCCCATTCTCCGGTGGATACCTCGGGCGAACAGAGCGCAGAACCCCTCTATGTAGTCGAATCCTCGGGGTCTGTCCTACGTTCTCCTTACGGGGTCACGGAGAAAGAGGTTCCTCCTCGGCTATCTGGCCTTCCAACGGAGGCCCCTCCTCCTGGTGGGATTCCTTTGGAGCAGACTGTCATTCAGATTCCAGTCCCACCATTGGATCACTTCCGATGCCGGACATCCACAGCCAGGGCCCAGCGGTTGGCCCCAGCTGTTGGCTCCATCGGGCCCCCTTCGTCTGGCTCCAATGCCAGCCCCTCAGACGCCGGACCCCGTTCTGGCACTGGATCAGGTGGTGCCGGTCCCGATGTCTGTACCCCTGATATTTGCTATCCAGATGCCAGATCCCCCACCTATATATACTACGGCGGGTCCGACGTGGGTACCCCCGCCGTCAGATCTGATGATGGGGTTTTACACAAGACCCCGGACTGTCCCGCATTACCGTTTTGGGTATCTTGGGGACCATTTCCCGGCTGACCCTCCTCTGGATTGGAGTGCTTTCGGGCAGTACTACCCTGGTTACAACCCTACCAACACTATTAGGGTACCATTATCTCCCCAAAGCTCCCAACCTCCACCTCCACCCTCCTTTGGCTACGCTGGACTTCAAGACTCTCATCCAGTCTTGGTGGCAGGTGACGCGTTCGGAGTTGGTTTTGGACCTGGAGACGAGACTCCCTCCTCCACAGTCTCAGAGGTCTGCATCCCTGAGAAGTTCTTCTCCGTCCACTGTGCACGTCTCAGGGGCGGCTCATCAGGACATTACTCTTACAGACATACGTCGCGTTCCTGAGGAGGGGGCAGAAGACGATGATGATGCCAGTGAGTTGGTGGAGGACTCCCTGCAGGAACCCGAAGGTCAGTCAGGCAAGGTTCCCCCCAAGTCCCCGCCCCCCAGGAGGATCCTGCCTTTTCGGATCTTCTGAGGTCCATGAAGGATTTTTTCGACTGGGAGTCAGAGGAACAAGACCCTATAAGATGGAGACTAGCCGAGCACCTCGAGCTTGAGTCTGTCTCCAGTACCCATTCCTTCATGTATTGGACCTCATCAGGACTTATCATACGAGAGGAGTTTGAGGGAGTTGAACATGTACTCACTGGAGGAGAGGAGGGACCGGGGTGACATGATTGAAACCTTTAAATACATGAAAGGAATAAACAAGACGGGTACAGAGTTCAAAGTAAGGGAGGGGAGGGCCACCAGGGGCCATCATATGAGACTGGAGGGAGGAAGGTTCAGGAGGGAGATGAGAACACTTTTACAGAGAGGGTGGTGGCTGGGTGGAATGCGTTACCTGCAGAAGTGGTATCCAGCAGAACAGTGGACTGCTTCAAAAGGGGATGGAACAGGACAAGGGGGAGGGTTAATGAAGGAGAAGGGTGGAAGGGAGGGGCAGCTGCAGAATAAGGGGTGCTAGCTGCACATTCGAGCAGACTTGATAGACCTCTAGGCCTTATATGCTGGCAAATTTCATATGTTCGTAGGACCTCACCTTTACAATCTGGTGGATGCCTCCCTTTCTCCCGGCTGTCCCCAAGAGGGCAGACAGGACTTACTGTGCGCCAAAGGACGCTCCTTTTATAAAGACTCATCCTAAGGCAGACTGTCATCTCTGCTGCTCATGACTGCTCCCTTGCACCCAAGGACATGATCACCCCTCCTCCAGATAAAGAGTCAGGGCAGATGGACCAGTTCAGTAAAAAAGTTTACGCTTCGACCACATGTGCTCTCCGATCCTTCAACTATGTGGCCCACATGGTGTTCCACCAAAAGGCTGCTTTGGCCAGGTTGGAAGCTCGGGTCCAGTCTATGGAACCCTTGAGCTTGAAAGAGAAGCTTGCCAAGGACCTTCGCCTCCCTTTTTTCTTGTTGGCATGTCTTGCGGGCTACATATGACTCGGTCTACTCTGTAGCTTGCACCTCTGCAGCTGCCATCGCCCTAAGACTGCATTCCTGGCTCCGCTTCTCTGGCCTTGCTAAAGAGGTACAGTCGGTGATTCAGGATGCCCCCTTCAGGATCTTGGTACTTTCTGGTGGGACACCAATAATATCATCACTGATCTCCAGGACAGAGGCCTCGCTCTCAGATCAGTGAGGTCCATGTCTATTTCTAATTATTTCTTAAAAACTGTTCTAGGAGCGTGGATATGTTGTTCATCCACACTTCTTGGCATGTCCCTTTCTCCTTTAAGTCTTGCCAGACGTCTTCAAGCTGGCTCCTCCCACCCACCCGGGTGGTATAAACCTCGGCTCCGCCCCATGATGCCAGATCTTCCTTTCTGCTTGAAGATGTAGGTTCCCTCGTGCTTCACAGCAATTCGTAGGCCATGGATTTCAAACGTCGGTTTTTACCGAATCTTACCGTAAAACTCATTCGAGTTGTCCATTCCGATAGTAGCGCATCGGACATGGAGGAAAAATCTGCACCCGTATTTCGCTGGTGCACCTGTGGACAGAAGATGTCGCACACTGATCTCCACCTAACGTGCGTCTACTGCCTTGGTGTCTGGCATAACACCTCCACCTGCATGTTCTGCTTGGCCTTCCATCCCAATGTCCTGGATGACCGCTTGGCATGCCTAAAATTGGGGAGACTGGAAAAAAGAAACCCGCCGGTGAAATCTGAGGAGGTGAAGTGGGTGGTTTCCGCAGCTGCGGGATCTGTCAAACAGTTGGAACAAATGAAGGCTTTCGAGGAGGAAGCGGCTCAAGCTTCGGCCCCTCATAGTTTTTTTTTGTTCCTCTGAACCTTGGTTCCACCTTTTTGGGCTCCTTCAAGGAGTTGTGCCAGTTTCTCCCCACCAGGAGTGAGGCGCCCTCGGGGTCGCACTCCTCCCGCCCTCAGAAGAGGGTGAAGGATCGCAAGTCTTCGACCAAACTAAGACGTTCTTGGGACCGAGAACGGTCCAAGTCCCAGGAACACGCGGTCTTGACCTCGGTCGAGATCGCATCCTCGGCCGCCGGCTTTACGGATCTTCCATCCAGCCAAGAAATCGAGGAAGTGGTCGACTAGGTTGAGATATTTGTCGACCTGATTGACCCTATTTTGATGACTCCGGTCGACAATTCTTTAGAAGGGACTCTGGTCCTTGTTTTTCCTGATGAAGGGACCCAGCCTGCTGGTGTCACCATCGAGGACACGATTCCGGACCCTCGGTTTTCACCGACCCCAGTGTCTCCCAATCGACAGAGTCCGCCAGCCCGATCTTGATCGAGGTCCAGAACCACCTCGGTCGAATGACTGAAAGAGTCACAAGCACTCTAAAAAGAGGCATCGCCGAAGATCCTCATCCTCCTCGGACGGGGAGAGACTTCGACGGAAACTCCGTTGACGCTATGAGAATCTTTTGTGGCAACAGCTGATTTTGACAGGGCAGAAGCCGGCTCTGCCGTCCAACCCGGCCATCACATCTTACGGCCACATTTCAGAGGGTGGGATTCTTGGGGAGATTTATACAGCTTATTATGGCTTTATATGATCACTGAATTACCTATATTAAAATAAATGGGCATTTTCTGAACGTATTCCTTTACTGGGGAGCACCAGGGAGGGGTGTCCTTTGTTGCTCCTGATCTTATTTCAAGAGGGTTCCTGCAGTAGGTCTTCACATATAGGACTGCACCCCCTGGCGTCCGGTCCATACAGCAGACTTGTAGCTAACAGTCGTCAGAGGGACCGCTCCCGTTGGTGTATGACGTCAGCCCGACTATAAAGAGGTGGTCCGCACCTACCCTCAGTTCTTTTCTGCCATCATGCTAGTTCATCCGGCAGTAGCGGTAGAAAGCGATCAATCGCCCCTTAATTTGACTTTTTGTCTTTTCTGCTGTTATTCTTTTCTTCAGCACCTGCGCTATGTAATGCGTCTGCGCTTAAAGTAAAAGTGACAAGGTTCTGCACATCCTGCAAGGGACTGACCACTCCCACTGCCAGCCTCTGCATGGGGCCCAAGCACAATCGGCCGGTGTGCTAATTGTCAGGCTTCAACCAGGCCACCGGACCCGTGAGCAACAGACCCTCAACGCCCACCTTCTGACTCTCGCGCTCAGCTTCGATGAAAAGGAGCTTCAGGAGCTTAGTGGGGAGGTCGTCATGACCCCAAAAGAAGGAGGACAAGGAGAAGCTCCAGGACAGAAGCCTTCTCCTCGGAGGTGGAACCAGCCTGCTTTGATTGAAGCGACCAAGAAGTGCGTAAATGCGTCCTTTAAATCGCAGTACCACTCTTGCTGGGCAACCTCGTCCGGCCGTCAGTCGGGTAACCCTCTCCCCCCCTCTGACGAGGTGATCAGACAGCTGGGGGTTGCCTCTATAGAGGTCTTTATGCATTCTCCCACTAATAGCACCGCGGATAAGCCACACTCTGACTCTATTGCCGGGTGCCTGGCCTTGACCGATCCGCCTGACCGTGGTCTTTCTGCCGCCGCTAGCCCGGTCTCGACTGGTAAGTTGGTCGATGGAGCCCCAGTCGACCGTGCAGCTGCTTCTACTCTCCTGTCGGGCTCCGTTGTGGACCCTGACCCCGGGATGAGTGTGCTTGTGGGGGAACTCTCATCCCTGCCCGCTTCCATTCCCAGGGATTTGCCACCCATTCCCGACCTTTCTCTTCTTTCCGGAACGCTTCCAGACCTGTCATTGGGGTCCCTCCTGGAGCTCCCCCCTTTGCCAGGGTCTACCCTGCCGCTGGATCTTTTCCTTCCCAGGGACCTGTCACCGGACTTGGGACTTACAGGCATGGACCCTTCGCCCGACTCTCTGCTGCTGCCCAGCGGCCCTTCGGCGCTTCCCCCGCCTGGGCCTTCAGCTCCTTCTGCTGGCCCCTTTGGCGGTTTACCAGGGCCTGAACCCCACTTTCCACTGCTAGACCAGTCTCCTTCGACACCGAGCCTTATGCCATCGATGCCGGGTTACCCAACGCCAGGTTACCAGACGCCGGGCTATCCGCCGTCTGGATACCCTTTGCCAGGGTTCTTGGTTTACCAGTACCCATACTGGCACCCCCCCCGGCTGTGTGTCGTACCCTGGGTATCCCGGGTTTCAGCCTCCTCCGCCACCTCCTCTACCTCCGCCGTAGTGGCTGGATGCCAGGACGCAGCTCCTGACCAAGCTAAAACAGTCCCAGCCTCAAGGGACACCCCTCTTCCAGGGGCCCTGCTCCCCAGTCCAGTGCCCTCTGGCCGCGCCTCGGGCTGACTCCCAGTGGGTGACATTGGAGTAGTTCACTCCCTGTCTAGCAGACCGGAATCATCAGAGTCAGACGAGGACTCAGACGGTGACTAGTCAGAATCCCATTCTCCTGCTGAGCCTCAACCTAAAGAGTCCCCCAATTCTCCCCCAGAGGACCCCTCATTTGGGGAGCTCTTATGGACTATTCAGAAGGCTTTGGGCTGGCCATCAAAGGAACTAGATCTTCAGCGTAGAAGGCTGGCTGAGCATCTAGATCTGGCTAATGTGGACCTTCTCCCTATCCCCCCTGTGGATGGGTCCACATGAGGATCTTGCGTCCACTATATGGCAGTAGCCTTCTTCCATTCTGGCGGTATCAAGAAAGATGGATAGAACCTACCCCGGAAGAGATCTCCAATCTCCGCCATGAGCAAAAGCTGACTCCATGGTCATTACAGATACCCATGACCGCTCAGCTCAACCAAAACATCCCAGCTCCTCTTCTCCAGACAAGGACTCGAAACGGGTGGGCCAATACAGCAGAAAGATTTATGCCTCGACCACCTGCGCAATTCGGTCACTTAATTATGTCTCGCACATGGTGGCATTCCAGAAGTCCTCACTCTCTGTTGGAGAAGGATCTTCAGGATGTCCCTGATGAGCAACTCTGGGCCAAGTTACTGGAGAAAGTGAGGATGAATAAGTCATCCTGCTGGCACGCACTTAGAGCCACGTACTATTCAGTGGACTCTGTGGCTCAGGCTGCGGCCTCTGAGATCTGCCTTAGGTATCTAACTTGGCTGCGCCTAGCAGGTCTGGCACAGGACGTACAGTCCGCTGTTTTGGACGAGCCTTTCAGGGGTCCTGTTCTCTTTGATGGCGACGCTAAATATATTATCACTGGACTGCAGGAGAGTGGTAGGTCCTTAAGAGACTTACGCTCCATGTACCGTACAGGTCAGAAGAAACAGCACTTTAGTCGCAAAAGAAACTGGAACAAAAACCAGAACCAGGGCAAACGTCAAGGTAAACGTTGTACCGCTGGCTCAGGAGCACAACCTCCTCAGGCCAGATTTGCAAAGGCGGCCTCAGGAGCTAAGGCTTCTCTCCGTGTTCTGACTCTCTTCCCCATCTCCCGTTCCATCCGTCACCCTTGGAGGAACCAGTTGGAGGGAAGTTTGGCCTCCACCTGGCAGAGTGGAAGGCCGTCACCGCAGACGTATTGGTTTTACAGCTCATACAAAGAGGTCACTCCATCGAGTTCCTGGAGATTTCTC
Source organism: Neoceratodus forsteri (assembly GCA_016271365.2). Classification (NCBI taxonomy): domain Eukaryota; kingdom Metazoa; phylum Chordata; order Ceratodontiformes; family Ceratodontidae; genus Neoceratodus; species Neoceratodus forsteri. The sequence continues at coordinate 321,378,719 of CM057459.1, forward strand.
CAGCAAACCCTCTGGGAAGGTCTTCTTACCTATCGGGTCAGATCCCCATTGTCCATCAAGAGATTCAGACTCTATTCCTAAAAGCTGCCATAGATCCTGTTCCTCCGATCAAATAGGAAGGGGATTTTACTCCCACTTCTTCCTAGTTCCAAAAAAGACAGGGGACCTGAGACTTATCCTAGACCTCAGCATGCTAAACCTCTTCATGGAGTACAAGAGGTTTCTTATGCTGACTCATCTGGGACTCAGGACTCCTACCCCTGCTCCTGTCAAACATCTGGCTGTGCTCCCTGGATATGCAGGATGCTTACCTTCATATCCCTATCCTCCCGGACCACCGCCACTTTCTCCAATTCTCCTTTCTGGGGAACCATTTCCAATTCAAGGCACTTTACTTTGGCCTGTCCTCAGCACCCTGGATTTTCACCAAGTGCCTAGTGGTGGTAGCGGTGTTTCTCCGCCGCAGCGGCATATACGTATTCCCATACCTGGACGACTGGCTCTTTTCAGCCCCATCCCTGGACAGCCTGAAGGAGTCCCTCTGCTTCACTCTGGATCTGTTTTCCCACTTGGGAATTTGTCAGCATACTCAAATCCCAGTTAGTACCCTCCCAGTTCCTCCAATTTATTGGAACTGTGCTGGATACAGTCCAGAGCAAGGTCTTCCTACCACTAGTCCGAGCGAAGACTCTGGTCTCACAGGCACCTTGGTGGCCAAGTCTCGGGGGACCCCAGCTTGCCTCATGCTTCGCCTTTTGGGTCTTATGGCAGCTGCCATCCCAGCTGTCCCCTGGCCAGGCTGCACATGAGGGTTACCCAGTGGTCTTTAAGGGGCCAGTGGGACCAGTGGTTGGACGACATGGACCAGCTGATCATGATCTCAAACAGCCTACAGAAAGATATCTTCTGGCGGTAGGATCTCACCAACTTGTAGGTGGGGGCTCCCTTCCACTTCCAGGCTCCTTCACAAACCCTCACTTCAGATGCTTCCAATACGGGTTGGGGAGCTCATCTGGGGGAACACGGAACGCAAAGTTCTTGTTCCCCAGTGGAGGAGAATCTTTACATCAACATCCTGGAGACAAGAGCAGTGCTCTGTGCTCTCCAGTCATTACTTCACCCGGGAGCACTTCTCATCCAGACAGACAACATGGCCACTGTCTGGTATCTGAACCAACGGGGAAGTACCCAATCGTACCCCCTCTGCAGAGAAGCAATGAGAGTATGGTATTGGGTGATTCAGCATGGCCTGACCTTGACAGCAGTCCACGTGCCAGGAATTCACAATACCCTGGCGGACAGTCTCAGCCGATCAGTAGCCAGGGCTCACGAGTGGGAACTAAAGCAGGAGGTAGTAGGTCTTGTTTCTTCTATGGGATCGACCAGACCTATATCTGTTTGCATCCCCATCCAGCGCAGGACTACCCAGCTTTTGTGCGCTCGTTCCCGAGCATGGTGCTTTTTGGCGAGACGCACTGTCTCTCTCCTGGACAGGGAGATTTCTGTACGCGTTTCCTTCCTTTCCTCTCATTCAGAAGGTTCTTTTGAAACTTCAGGCAGAGGGGGCTCACATGATCTTGATCGCTCCTCTCTGGCCCCAGCAGATTTGGTTCCTGCTGTTGCAACAGCTAGTTACATAGAAACACAGAATTTGATGGCAGATAAGGACCACTTGGCTCACCTAGTCTGCCCATTTCCCTACCTAATGGATAAGCTGCAGATCCTAGTTAACCAACAGCCTACTTCCTCCTACCCCTCCCACCAGAATTGCCTTATGTCTGTCCCATGCATTCTTGAATTCCCCCAGTTTTTGACTCCACTACCACCTCAGAAAGGCTGTTCCATGTATCCACAACCCTCTCTGTGAAAAAATACTTCCTCACATTACATGTAAGCCGTCCCCACCCAGCTTCAAATTTTGCCCCCTTGTTCTTGTACATCTCTTTTTCTGAAAGATGCTACCGTCTTGGACTTTGTTGATTCCTTGAGGTACTTGAGAAGTTTCTATCATATCCCCCCTCTCCCTCGTCTTCTAGAGGTTATACATAATAAGCTCCTTTAATTTCTCTTCATATATCTTCTGGTGCAGATCCTGCACCATTTTAGTTGCCCTCCTCTGGACAGCCTCCATTCTGTCTATGTCTTTGCGGAGATGGTTCTCCAGAACTACACATAGTACTCCAGTTGGGATCTCACCAACTGTCTGTACAGAGGGATAACAACTTCCTGTTTTCTACTGGTGATGCCTCTCCCTATGCATCCCAGTATTCCGCTAGCCCTCCTTACTGCCTTCTCACATTGCTTGCCAACCTTAAGGTCATCTGATATGACTACCCACAGGTCTCTTTCCATTTTTGTTGTTAGTATCTCACCCACCATTGCATACTCTTCCCCTGGGTTTTTGTTTCCTAGGTGCATTACTTTGCATTGAATCTAAGCTGCCATACATTTGACCATTCCTCCAGCCATGCCAAGATGCTTTGCATCCTTTCCACCCCACCTTCTGTAGCGTCCCTGTTGCAGATCTTTGTGTCGTCTGCAAAGAGACATATTTTTTCCTTCCAGTTCCTCTGCAATGTCACTTATAAAGACATTAAAGAGGACCGGTCCCAGTACTGAACCCTGCGGTACCCTGCTAGTAAGCTCCCTTTCTTCAGAGTGAACTCCCTTTACTGTTACCCTCTGCATCCTGTTGTCCAGCAAATGTTTTACCCAGGCTACCACTTTGGGACCCACTCCAAGGCTAGCTAACTTGTATATTAATCTTTTGTGTGGGACTGTGTCAAATGCCTTGCTAAAGTCTAGATAGGCTATGTTCACAGCCCCTCCCTGGTCTACTACTTTGGTCACCCAGTCAAAGAAATCTATTAGATTCATCTGACACGACCTTCCTGCTGTGAATCCATGCTGTCTTGGGTCTTGTGCCCCACTGGCCTCTAGGTACTCAACAGTTCTTTCCTTCAGAAGTGATTCCATCATTTTCCCTACCACTGAGGTCAAACTAACAGGTTTGTAGTTTCCTGCCTCTGTCTTGCTCCCACTTTTGTGAAGGGGAATCACATCTGCCTTCCTCCAGTCCTCGGGTACCACACCATCCTCCCATGATTTGTTAAAAAGGGTCGTCAGTGGTGTCACTAGTTCTACCCTTAGTTCTTTTAGAATTCTTGGGTGAATCCTTTCAGGCCTCATTGCTTTGTCCACCTTCGGTTTTAAGAGTTCTTTCAGAACCCTTTCTTCTGTGAATGGTCTGGTATCGACCTCCCTATCCAGAGTGTTTCTATTCTTTGATTTAGGTACCTCTCCCTCCTCTTCTTTTGTGAATACTGAGCAGAAGTATTCGTTCAGTATCCCTGCTTTTTCACTGTTCTCCCTCTGTCCACCCTCCCTTCCCTTTATTAAGCCTCACTATCCCTCCCTTGGTCTTTCTTTGCTCCCTAATGTACCTATAAAAGGTTTTATCCCCCTTCTTAACTGAGTTGGCTATCTTTTTCTCAGTTTGGGCCTTTGCTATTCTGACTGCCTTCCCAGCTTCCTTCTGCTTTAGCTTATACAGTTCTCTGTCCTGCTTCTTCTGTGTTTCCGAATACTTCCTGAATGCTACCATTTTCTCCTTAACATTCCCCGCCACCTCTTTAGAGAACTATGGTGGTTTTTTCTTTGTTTTGCTTTGTTGATTTGCTTCACATAAAGGCTTGTTGCCTCTGATGGCTGTTTTTATTTTTCCCCATTGTTTCTCCACCCCTTCCTCCTTGCCCGTTTGCTAGTGCTTTTTTGAGGCACACTCCCATTTTCCCAGTCTGTCCTCCTAAAGTCCAGTACTCTTGCTTTTGTATTGCTTGACTCTATGGCTGTGTTTATTGTGAACCACAGTGTTTGGTGGTCAGTTGTTCCCAGATGGCTACCCACTTCTAAATCAGAGATCCTTTCTTCATCCCCATTTGACAGTACCAGGTCTGAGATTGCTCCCTCCCGAGTGGGTTCCACCGCTAGCTGTCTGAGGCATGCCCCTTGTAGGGCATCAAAAATAGCCCTGCTCTTGGATGTGGCTGCAGCAAAGGTGCTTCAGTTAACATCAGGCATATTCAGGTCCCCCATCAATAATATCTCCCCTTTTTCTGCTAGTCTAAGGATACCTTCTATCATTTCCTTGTCCATTGCCTCCCCCTGAGATGGGGGTCTGTATACAACCCTATGTGGATTCTGGTTCCATATCCTGTCTCCAGGGTGACCCACAGTGTCTCCTCTACTCCCTGTTTATCCTTTAGTTCCATTGCTTTGATCCTTTCCCTTACATAGAGAGCTGCTCTTCCTCCTCTTTTACCCTACCTGTCCCTCCTGTAGCTTTGTATACCCTAGTATGTTGACATCCCAGTTGTGGTTCTCAGTGTCCCATGTTTCTATGACTGCCATGATATCCGGGTGTCCCTCTTCCATCAAGGCCACTTGTTCAGGGAGTTTGTGACACAGACTATGGGCATTGGTACTCATCACCCTCATTTTTTGATGGCCTTACCTCTTTTAGCCCCATCCCTCTCCTTATTGCCTTTTTCTGCATTTACCTCTGCCCTGCTCCCTGTTGACTTCTCTACTTTGGTGTTTACTTCTCTGACTACTGTGTTTTGTTGGGGGAGGCTGGGTTTTCCCCTGCTCCTTTTCATTCCCCCCCTCCAGCTAGTTTAAATGCTTGCTAATGAAGCATTTAAACCTATCACCTAGGATCCTGGTTCCTCTCCTGGGCAGTTGCAGACCATCACGCCAGTATAGGCCTGCATCCCTCCTAGTGGACCCCCAGTACCCAGTGAAGCCAAAATCCTGAACTCTGCACCAGTTTTTCAACCATTCATTGAATCCCATGGTGCAGAGTACCCTAGCATCACACTTGCCATGGACAGGCAGCACCTCCAAGAAGGTTACCGTATGTGCTACTTGTTTAAGGCCCCTCCCCAACTCCTCAGACTCCTTTTGTATTGCTCTGACCCCATCCCCAGCCAGGTCATTTGTCCCTAGGTGGAGAATGACATCCAGCTCCCTGTCCCTCCAAGCCGTTGTGCCAGGTAGGCACCTCACCTCCCCTTTCTCCCCCAGTTCTTACCCCCTAACGATTGAGTCCCCCACCAGGAGTTGTTTCCTTTCCCTGTGGGGTCCCATGCCACCCTCCTGTGCGTCTCCTTTGTGGAGGTTCCCAGCATCCTCCTTGGTCTCCACTGCAGGTGCCGCAATAGAGGAACCACTCTCTGCCAGAACAGCATATGAATTGTGGAGAGATGCAACTGGAGCAGTGCGCCTCTGTTCCACTACTCTCTCCCTCCCGGAGCTCACCTTGGTCCAACCGCTCCTCTTTCTTGGCAATCTCTGAGGGGCAGTGGCCCTGGTGGTCCCTGGGTGGGGGAGGAGGTTTCATGAATCCTAGCCAAGTCAGCCTGGAGACGAGCAACCTCCTCCCTCAGATCAGAGAGGTGCCTACAAATAGGGCAGGATCTCAGCCTCCAGAATGTCTCCTGGAAGACTGCCGCCCCACAGCCATTGCACTACACCACTCCCATCATGTCTTATTTTGTGGCCCCTCACTTGTTGCTTTGTATTCTTACTCTCTCCTTCCTGTTTTTTCTTTTTTCCTCCTACTGCCTATGTACCCTTAAAGCTCTTGCCCTACCTGTTCTGGGACAGAAACTTCTTGTATTCTTCTGTAGTCTCCTTCCTTCCTCAGAGTCAGACCTCCAGCAGCTAGGGGGAGAGGGAGAGCTACCCTTTTTCCTTCAAGGATGATGAAACATATGTGTCTAAGTGATCCTTCCCTTCCTACTGCCAAACAGGAAGTTCCTGTTAGTCAAGTCCAGTGCCTATAAAAGTAGAACTGGCTAAGCATGGGAGGGTGGAGGGCAGAGAAGGAGAGCAATTAGTAAAAAAAAAAAAAAAAAATTCTAGTTTTTTTGTCAGCTGCTCCTTGCCCTAAATGCAAGCTTTCTGTTTGCCAAAGCTAGCACTAGGGAACTGTTATTAGACACCTGTCTTTGTGCTCCTAAGCCACACCCCCAGTTAACTTCTCCCCTCCTGACTTAACAAACTCCCTTTCCCTAACACAGAAAAACATACTTTTTTTTTTTAACCCTAAATGAGTCCCCCCACATCTAATAAAGTACATGTTTTCTTAATCCCAGCAGGCAGTGACTCCTGCTGAGATAGAAGTGTTCTGTTAGTGAAAATAAAAGTTCTAATTTTGTAGTCGGCTGTTCCTTGCTCTAAAAGCAAGATTTCTGTCTGCCAAAACTAGCACTCTAGCACTAGTTCTAGAACCACTGGATCTTACTTAAAGAGGAAGCTCTTGCAGCAGGTAACACAAGTAGGACTGACACCACCTGGTGGCGGTTCCCGGCAGTATTTTATTCCAGCAGTACCGACGTGGGAACGCCCCCTGCCGATTTCAGCTCCACCCCCGACATCACCCTATATAAGGGAGGAGTTCCCCACGTGCTCCAGTTCTTTCCTGCCGCACAGTCAGGGTTAGTTCGCCTTCAGTTGCTGATCGCTCTCCTTCCTTCTCCACCATTTCAAATGAAGTTGTTCTGCATCTGTCCTCTTCCTCCAAAGGGCACAGCAACAAGTGCTCCTGTGGGTGACAAATACCCCCTAAGGACGGCCTTTCAGCGAGTCTTTTCTGCCTTGGGCCCGTCCATGACACCGGCACCAGTCCACATTGCCAGGCTTTCAACTCCTGAACAGGTATCAGGTGTCTGAAATCCCTTTCTGACTTTTTAGTGGAGTGTACACTGGCCGCGATGGAATGCGCCTCATCCTCGGGGGGGGGGGGGGATCCGACCATCCTCCCGCCCACAAGCACAACAAACATTGGGAGCACCAGGAGAAAGAGAGGTCCCACTTTAGGTCTAGGTCCTTGGGCTCGAAGTCCGGGTAGTCGGGCCATAATTCCCGCCTTACGACCCTCAAATAATCCGTGGGATCTACCACAGCCAAGTCCTCAGGGACCACCCTCCAACCTCTGAAGGTGCGTCCACCCACTGAGAAGGCTCTCTCGGCGGGCGCAAGTAAGTCCTCCTCTCACTCTGCCTTCTTCTTCAAGGCCGACTCCCGGGAGTCGAGCAAGGCCTCCAGATCTTCTGGCAGCAGGGCCTCATCCTTGCCGTCGAAATCTAAGGATTCAGACTGACGCCTGCCTCCGGTGGCTGACTGTCACTCGGTCGAAAAATCCTCTAAACACAAGTCTGAACGTCCCAAGACTTGCGCCTCTGAGGGTCGACTGTCCGGCTCCAAGGACAAGCGGACGCCAGACAGACGTCCACCCATGGCCCCGTCGGTCAAAGTCCTTCTGGTGCCGGCCACCCCGGTGCCTCCCGATGTCCGTTCTGAGACCCCTCACCACAGTCGCCAGTCCATCTGACATAGAAGCCTGACAGTGGAGCCGACCCCCCTCTGATGCCGCCCCTTAGACCTACGCTGGTGCCCACAGACACCGGCGACAAGGGTTCTGACCAGACGCCGGCACCCCCTGTCGACTGGGGCGGTGCCGGTACAGGCTCCGGTTCTCCTCCTGTGCCTGGCTCCCCTAAATTGAACCTTTCGCAGGTTGAGGAGCTCTTCTCTCACTGATGGGACATGGTTAAGTGTGATCTCCCAGCAGGGGCACCTCCTCCCACACCCACTCCAGTTCTAGTGCCTGATGCCTCGGAGCCGTCTGACCAAGAGGCAGGGAAAGAGTCAGCACCCAAGAAACATACTGACAAGAGGCACAGGAAGACCATGTCCAGCAGTTCCCCCTGCTCTCCCTCTCCGGACAAGAGAAGACGACACAGGTCCCCATCCTCTTCGACCGCGGACTCCTGTGTAGACTCTGACACTTCTTGTGTGGACTCGACCCCAGCTTCATGGAGGTGATGAGGCACATCCAAGCCAACATGGGCTGGGACACTGAGGCCCTGGACCCCGAATGACTGCGGCTGGCTAAATACCTCTGCCAGAAAGACCCTAAGCCGGTGGTTATCCCTCCCATGATCGACACCTTTGAGGATGTCACGTTCGCGACCTGGAAGTGCCCTCATTTCTCCTCTGCTATGCCCAAGAAGGCTCATCGGCTCTACCAGGTCCCTAAGGATCACCCCTTCTTGGCCGTACCACCTGCAGCGGACTCGGTGGTGATCTTGGCAGCTCACGACCGTTCGCAGAGACCCAAACACCTGAGCACCCAGCTGCCTAACAGAGAGTCAACGCAGCTGGATTCCATGGGGCGCAAGGTGTACTCTGCTGCCACCTGCAGTATCAGGAGTCTCAACTTCCTGACCTTGATGGCCCAATTCCAAAATGTTCTTTGGGAACAGGGATTGGACATTGTGCAGAGCATGCCCGATTACCCTCAGCGGGCAGAGCTTGCGAAACTGCTTCAGACTGGCTCAGACGTGGGTACCCATGTTCTGAGGTCGGCTTATGACTCTGCGGGCACCTCTTCAAGGGCGACTGCCACTGACATTTTCCTCCAATGCTATACTTGGCTTCGGGTTTCTGGGTTCGATCCAGATGTCCAGACGAACATTCTGGATGCTCCCTTCAAGGGCTCCATTCTCTCAGGCGAGGATACGGAGATCATCATCACCAGGTTGCAGGACTCCGGCAAGGCCATCTGAACCATGCAGTCTATGTACCGCCCGAAACGGGCGATCTCGAAAGGCCCATTTTCATGGCCGTGGGGGACATCAGTCTCAGCAAGCTCACTTCCAGCCACACTCGCAGCGAGATGGCTTCAGTTGCAGGGGCAGAGCCAGAGGATCCTCTGCCTTCTCCTCTAGACAGGCTAAGGCAGCCACTGCTGCCCTCCCTTCCCCTTCCACTGCCTGATTATCCAGGCTACCCTCCTTCCCTAGACACATCGTCAAGGGAGCCGTTCGGAGGTCGCTTTTCCCTTTATGCAGATGCTTGGAGTCAAGTGACCTCCGACCAGTGGGTGCTCGAGCTCGTGGAGTTCGGGCACTCCATCGAGTTCAGTGCCATTCCGCCGGACAGACCACCGCCCCTATCTCGTTATCCCAGGGAACACTGGAACCTGATCAGAAGGGAGATCTCATTCCTTTTGGGCAAGAAAACGTCATCGAGCCGGTGCCCCCAGCCGAGAGAGAGAGGGTTCATCTCCCTGTTCTTCCTAGTCCCATGGAAGTCTGGGACCTCAGGCCTATTCGGGACCTCAGCGATCTGAACCAATGGGTCTCCCACCGGAGATTCTGTATGGCTTCTCATTTTGGCAGGAGACTGGCTGGCGTCCCTGGACATGCAAGATGCCTACTTGCATATTCCTGTCGCCACAGGTCATCAAAGATTTCTGGGGTTCAGGTTCAAAGACAAGCACCATCAGTTCAGAGTCCTTCCCTTCGGTCTCTCTCTTCAGCCCCCCAGAGTCTTCACTAAGTGCCTGGCAGTGGTTGCCACAGCACTGCGGAGACAAGGCCACTCTATGTTTCCTTATCTTGACATCTGGCTCCTCCTGGCTCCATCTAGGTCCTGTCTGTTGGAAACCATCAGGGACTCCCATCTCACTGTTCCAGTGCTTGGGGATCGTGGTCAACAGGGACAAGTCTCAACTTCTGTCCCAGAATCTCCAGTTCATTGGAGCTCTTCTGGATACCACCCTCGGGGAAAGTGTTTCTTCCCTCCGACAGAGTAGGTTGGATTCAGGTCCTGGTGTACCAAATCTCTACAGCCTCAAGAGTCCCCGCAAGGCTCCTCCTCAGGCTGTTAGGGCACATGGCAGCTGCCATAGTTTCGGTCCCTCTAGCGTGACTACACATGAGAACCATTTTTGGATGCCTCGATCTGCATCTCTGAGCCAGTCCGCCAGGAGTTACGCTGGTGGATGTCGTCACAAAAATTGCTGGTGGGTGTCCCCTTCCACATGGGGGCGCTGACCCAGATTCTGACCAAGGACGCATCGTCCTCAGGATGGGGTGCCCACTTGGGGACATATCGCACTCGGGGATCTTGGTCCCCAGTAGAGGAAGATCTGCATATCAACATTCTGGAGCTGAGAACAGTCCTTTATGCCCTTCAAGCCCTGGTCTCGGTCCTAGTGCTGGGCCACCTTTTGGTCGAGATGGACAACACTTCGGTGATGTTCTACATCAACAAACAGGGTGGCACACACTCGTATTCCCTTTTCCGGGAAGCCATGCGGGTGTGGGATTGGGCTCTGGAGCATCATCTCATGTTAACGGCAGTACACGTTCCAGGGGAACAAAATGTGTTAGCCAACATACTCAGCATGACAAAGTTGCAGGCTCACGAATGGGAGCTGCTTCAAGAAGTTGCAGATCAAATCTTCTGCCGGTGGGGGACGCTGGAGCTGTATCTCTTCGCATCACAATTCAACACAAAACTGCCTAGTTTCTGCTCGCTATGTGCAGAGCCTGCAACTTTCTGGCAAGATTCGTTGTCCCTCTCCTGGAAAGGGAGGTTTCTCTACGCGTTTCCTACCTTCCCATCAGAACTGTCCACCCTCATTCTGATCGCTCTGCTGAGGCCTCGTCAGATTTGGTTTCCATTGCTTCAGCGCTTAGCAGCAGAGCCTCCACTGCCTCGTCCACTCTTCTCTCATCTTCTGTCCCAGGATAGTGGGTCCTTGATCCATCCGAAGCTGCGCTCTCTTCACCTGCATGCCTGGCTACTCAGGACCAAGCTAAAGACTGATTTGGTGTCTCCGATCTGGTAGCGCAAGTTCTGGTTGAGGCACATAAGCCTGCCATCAGGGCCACATACACTATGAAGTAGAAACTGTTCTGAATCTGGGCCATAGCCAAGAGGGTGGACCCCCTGGTCTGTCTGGTTAACTCCGTTGTGGAATACCTGCTCTCCCTTTCGGAGTCAGGTCTGTTACTCCTAAATCAGAGTACACCTGGCTTATCACTTGCTAGTGCTGGATAAGATGGTGGCTCAGATGGAGGTTTCTAAAACTGTCCTGTGAGGTATTCTGCATATCAGACCTCCCATCCCGGATCCTGTACCCCCTTGGGATCTCCTTTTCGTCCTAGAGAAGCTTACACCCCCCCCCCGGCGAACCGGCTATGGAGGCTGAGATTCGTTTCCTGCCCTGGAAAACTCTCGTTTTGGTAGCCATTACTTCGGTGAGGCACATTTCAGAGCTTCAAGCCCTCGTGTAAAGAACCCTACCTTGTCTTCCATAAGGATAGGGTTGACCTTCGCATTAACCTGAAGTTTCTACTGAAGGTGGTTTCAGAGCTCGCCCTGAACCAATCCGTTCAGCTTCCGGTGTATTACCTAGAACATTTAAATGGGGGATGCCCTGCTTCACTCCTTGGACGTCCACAGGGCTCTCCGATGTTACCTGGCCAGGACCAAGGGGGACAGGAAATCTGATAAACTCTTTGTATCCTTTGCTCAAAGGTCCTTAGGGCGCCCGGTCACCAAACAGACGCTGTCGCACTGGTTTGTTCATTGCATTACCTTTTGTTATCAGAAGCACAACAGGTATACCTTGGGGCCAGTTAGAGCTTATTTTATCCGGGCAGTTGCTGCTTCGTTTGCGGCGCTGAAGTGGGTACCTGCAGCTATTTGTGCAGCCACTACCTGGAGTTCTGTTCATAACTTCGTCAGGCATTACAGCCTTGACATCATTTCCAGATGCAGAGCAGGTTTTGGCCTCGCAGTCTTGCAGGGCCTGGTTTCCTGAGGGACCCTCTCTGTTCCTGTTCATCCTGTTCCTTTCCATACTGTTCCCCCTTCCAGGGGTTGTTATAAGTTTATACTGCTTTGGAATCAGCCCTACTTGTGTTACCTGCTGCAAGATCTTACTCTCGAAGTAAGATAGTACAGTTACGTAAGAACTTACCCTAACAGTAGATCTTCGAGAGAAGCTCTTGCAGCAGGTGTATTGCCCGCCCTCCTTCCCCTAGGGATCAGGCTTTTTCCAGGCTGGCCTTTCCTCTGTTGTTTGGAAAAAGTTTGGATCATCATTTCTGCCCATCGCCTGTTACGATCACTCTGTCTGACCGGGGGAGGGGGGGTGTACAAGTACTGGAGCATGTGGGAACTCCTCCCTTATTGGGGGGGTGGGCGGCATTCCCATGTCAGTACTTCTGGAAGAAAAAAATTGCCGGGAACCACCACCATGTGGCGTCAGTCGTACTTGTGTTATCTGCTGCGAGAGCTTCTCTCGAAGATCTACTGTTACGGTAAGTTCTTACATAACTGTACTTTCCTCTGCCGCTTTCTCACGACCTTCTACCCCAGGAGCAGGGCACCCTGGTACAGCAGAGTCTCAAGTCTCTCCATCTTCATGCGTGGCACCTGTGGACATAGCGATTTATCGCTTTGGAGTTTCCTCCTAGGTTGCTCAGGTCTTGATGGAGGACAGAAAACCCTGTACCAGATCCACTTATGCCATGAAGTGGAAGATGTTTTCTATTTGGGCCACAGCCAAGTGTTTGGACCCCTTTTCTTGCTCGGCCTTCCAGGTGTTAGAGTACCTTTTGCATCTTTCAGAGTTGGGCCTCAGTTACTCCTCACTTAAGGTCCATCTCCCTTCGGTGTCTGCCTAGCACCATCCGGTGGAGGGTAAAAGCCTAGCCCAGCTGGAGGTTTCCAAGACGTTCTTGAAGGGGATCCTTCATCTCAAACCTCCAGTCCGGAACCCTTTTCCTCCTGGGATCTTAATTTTATGTTGGAAAAACTTACCTTGCTCCCTTTTGAACCGGCAGCAAGTTGCGAAATGCGCTTCCTGGTATGGAAGACACCGTTTTTGGTTGCAGTTACTTCAGCTCAAAGGGTTTCAGAGCTTCAGGGTTTTGTTTGTAGAGAGTCTTATTTACTTTTCCTCAAGGACCGGGTGGTCCTGCGGACTAATCCTTCTATTCTTTTGAAGGCTGGCTCAGAGATGACTCTCAGTGTTGAACTGCTGGTTTACTTTCCACAGCATTCCAACAGGGGTGAATATCTTCTGCACACCCTTGATGCGCACAGAATTTTGAGGTACTATACCTCCCAGACTAAGGAGGTTCGAAAGTTGAACCAGCTATTTGTGGCCTTTGCCTCCCAGTGCCAGGGCAAGGCCACCACTAAACAGACTCTTTCTGGGTGGCTGGCTAACTCCACCATTACATTTACCAGAAATACGAAAAACCCCTTCCTGGGGTGGTCAAAGGTCACTCCACCAGGAGCGTGGCCACTTCTACCACCTTTTTCAGGAATGTGTCCACTGTGAATATTTGTGCAGCGGCCACTTGGTCTTCTGTCCACTCCCTCTCTAAGGACTACAGTCTGGACATTGCCTCTGGGCGTCGAGCTGGTTTCGGCCTTGCTGTTTTACAAGGTCATCTGTCTTAAGGCAGACCCCTTAGTTGGAAGACATCTTCCTCCTCCTGGAACCTCGTTTCCGACTCCTTCTTCTTTTTGTTAGACTGCTTGGAATTCAGTCCTGTATGTGAAGACCTACTGCAGGAACCCTCTCAAAATAAGATACAGCAGTTATGTAAGAACTTACCGTAACAGTAGATCTTCGAGAGAGGTTCCTGTAGTAGATCTAGTTTCCCACCCACCTACCCCCCAGCTCCTGGAGTTATTTCCTTTCTCCTGTCTAGCCCTCTGGTTTAGCCAGGGCACAGGGTCCCAGGAGTTGTTACTCCATTTTTTTTGCTTCCTAGTTGTAGGTCTCTGGTGGAAAAGAACTGGAGGGCGGGCACGAGACCGCCCCCTTTTATAATCTGGCTGATGTCGCGACACCTGACGGGGGAGGTGTGGTCCTCGCTGACAGTTGCTAGTTGCAGGTTTGCCGTGTGGACCTGACACCAGGTGGTGCAGTCCTATATGTGAAGACCTACTGCAGGAACCTCTCTCGAAGATCTACTGTTATGGCAAGTTCTTGTGTAACTGCTATTTATTTGCCATTTACCTGGAGCCATTGGCGCAGACAATCAGGCAGGAGCAAGCTGTTCGGGACATTAAGTGGGGAGATCAGCACAAGCTTGCCTTGTACTCTGATGATTTATTAATCTATTTGTCTGAACTGGAGACCTTATTACCACCCCTGAAGTACTTGGGGGTCTACCTAACAAAGGACCAAACCCAAATGTATACTTTTAACTACGTCCATTTGTTGTGTCAATTAACCCTTTACCTAGAACAGTGGAAGGCTCTTCCTTTTCCTTTGATTCAAAGGGTGGAGGCGGTTCATATGAACCTTTTACCTCGTTTCTTATACTTGGTCCAGACCTTGTCCATTCCTTTGCTGAATAATATCTTTAGAGAGTTAAGTAAAAACATTTCTAGGTATGTTTGGGACTCTCTGAGGCCCGCAGTACGGTTCTCTATATTACAGTTACCGAAGAGAATGCATGGTCTGGCTCTCCCAGACTTGGAGGCTTATCTCGCAGAACAGCTTAGGATAGTTTTTTACTGGCTGCACCCTTAATACTAGGCTTAATGGAAGGATTTAGAAATGTGGGAGGAGGTCCTCATTAATACTGATACAATTTTATTGGGATGCCCTGGTCCCCCGAAGAAAGAAATCACTGGTAACTCATGTGCCATAAGCATGTTGAGATGGTGGAGATTTATATTAGAATCCAGGCATTTGGCCAGTTATAGGTTCCTCTTATACTCTCTTCCATATCTCCAGTCCTTTTTGCTTGCCCGTTGTGTCATGATTTTCACAGGTGAGAATGAACAGGCCTTCATCTGGCAGGACAATTTCTAAAATTGCGAAATTGTCCAGAAGATGATACTCCCCATCTTTGATTACTGTGACGTAGTCTATGGTGCTGCTCCCAAATCTTCCCTTACCAAGTTGGACACTCTCTTTAACTCCTTCTGCCGCTTTGCTATCGACTCCCCTTCCCGCTCTCTAACCTTCCTACCACTATCTCACAGACTCATCTCTCACTGTGCCAAACTAACCTCTAAATTCTGGTTCGGGGGTTCTCCCCTCCTATCTCTCATCCTCTCTCTCCACCTCCCCCACCCACTCTCTCAGATCAAATGACGCCCGAACCTTGAAGGTCCCTTGCCACTCCACCCTCATTGGTCAGACTGGTTTCGCCCATCGTTTCCCTAAAATCTGGAATTCCCTTCTCCCTGAAATATGACACTCCTCCTCCAACTACTCCCTTGCCTCTGCCCTACACAATTACCTTTCCCTCCGCTGTTCCTGCTTTATCCCACCTTAATAGCTATCCTCAGTTTCTGCCTTCCTACCATGACCCCCCGGCAGGGTTCTCAGTATCCTGAAGGGGGAAATCAGGAAATGGCTACCCCTTCTCATATTCAGTTCTTGCCTCTCCCTCCTTCTCCTTCACCTGCTCTTCTGGGACACCAGTGTGCACAACCTAACCCCATTCTTTTTACTCCAACAGCACTTGCGTACTACCTCGAGCCTGCTCCTGGTACACTCATGCACTACACAGTAAATGGTTCTATCGCATTATTACTGTTTTGTACATTTATATGTTCTTTTGCATGATTTTGGACATGTATTGTAGTTTACCCAATGCTCCACTACTGTTTATTGTACAATACCTTCTGTTCTAACTGTTGTACAATCTTACAATGTTGTATTGTTTGTACTATCCACATACTATTGTAACTGATCATCCTTCACAACCCTATGTAACCCTTCCCTCCAGGTCGCATTGTGAGACGAGCAACTTGTTGTTCAGTGTGCCCTCCTGGTGAAACATTTCAATAAATAAATAAAAGGTGGGGTCCCAATTGCGTTTGGGGAACTTGGAACTTCATATGACAATCGCACTCAGGATCAGTTCAGGTTTTTACAGGTTATTGCCTTTGTTAGGTCTTTGCTCCCGAATCCTCCCGGCTCTTTTATACCCCAAATAATAGATAAATTCTAGGGATGTGGATGTGTTCTTATCCACATATCTTGACCAGTTGTCTTTCCCTTTAAGATCAGCCAGAAGTCTTTAAGCTAGCTGCTCCCACTCATCCGGGTGGTATATTCCTTGGCTCTGCCCCTTGATACCAGATCTTCCTTTCTGCTTGGAAGAATCAGGTTCCCTCCTTACCGCTCCCACATTGAGTAGGCCCTGGTGCTTAAATCTTCAGATTTTCTACCAAAATTTAAACTCATAAGAGTTTTTCTGCTACGATTTTCTATCGTGACCACGATGGAGGACAAGTCCTCTCCCGGTGCCCCTGCAGGCAGAAGATGTCTCGCACTGACCTGCACACCACGTGCATCTAATGCCTGAGTCACGATCATGATACCCAGGCTTGCGATTTTTGTTGCTCTTTCTGGCTGAACATGCTAGATGATTGTCTCGCTTGATTGCAGCTTGGCCATCTGGAGAAACTGAACCCGCCAGTCAAATCTAAAGAAGCCCATTGGGTGGTCTCCGCGGTTGCGGGGTCGGCTGAGCAACTAGAACAGACGTGGCGCTTCAGAGGTGGTCGGCCGCTGATCAGTCCTCTTGGCTTCGGCCTCATCCCGCTAAAACTGGGTTTCACCTTTGCAGGCTCCTTAAAGGAGTTATGCGGTCTCTCGACCAAGGGGAGGGCCTGTCAGCTTTGCACAGCTCTCGTTCTCGTAAAAGGGTAAGGGAATCAAAGGAGTCAAGAGAGAAGAAGACTAGATGTCGTCGTTCTTGGGGTCGAGAGTGTTCTCATTCTCGAATCTCCAGTTTCGACCTCGGGTGAAATTGCAGCCTTTGCTGCTGGTTTTGCGGTGCCCCGTCAGGTCAGCCAGCTAAGTGGCGGGAGACGACCTGGTCGAAATTATCAACCTCATCGACCTGTTGTCGCTTGATGAGGCAGACAACTCCTTGTTCAGAACTCTGGTCCTGCCTGGAACCACTGAGGAGGACAGCCAGCCTGCTGGGAACCTCTTCATGGTCCCTGACCAGGACCTGGAGGAACCGAGGGTTTAACGGGTTCCTTCTGAGCGCTTCCAGCGGTCAAGGACAAGGCTCGGTCATCTTCATCCGACAGGTCGAAGAGAACCCACAAACGCCACTATGGGTGTTCCAAAAAGCGGTGCCGTGGTGCTTCATCCTCGTCCTCCTCTGGAGAGGAGAGTCTTTGGCGGAAGCTGCGCCGACGCTATGGTCTGCTTCCACACCGGCCATTGCATGGCTGTCGCCCTCTTGGCCGACACCTCTAGAGCTGGTCGACACCATCCCTCCGCCTGCGGAGTCGGTGAAGGCCTTCCCGGCTTGGCCGAAACCAGCCTCTCCGCCGATAATGGTGGCGCTGCCACCTAGACAGCCTCTCTCGGGGGCTTCTGTTAAGGCTCGCTAAGGGCCACCCACGCAGGCTGTCTGTCAGTCTTACTCCCGACCGTCCGCAGCGGGTTGAAGGTGACTCAGTTGGTCAGCCGATCTATCCAGACTCTTCGGAGTCTGAGGACTCCTCACTGCATTCCCATCCACTCTACCAGGAATCGCTTGGGGGGTCTTTAGACGGAGGAGGGTTCCACACCCTTCATGGGCATCCTCCGTCTCCTCTCCAGATCCATGGGGATGCCTTTGGAGCCTGTTCAAAAATGGGCTTGATATCCCCTGACACACATTCTGGATAAAGGGGATTCTCTGACAGAGACCTTCCCAGTGGCCGAAAGCCATCGTTGGCACGGCCCTGGAGCTTTGGCAGCACCATGCCTCCTAATCTGCGCCATCAGATCTCATGGCCCGCAAGTATGTGGTGCCCATCACCTCCCTTTCAAGGTTCACGGAGCACCCCACAGCCGCGGAGTTGGTGACCGACTCTGTGTTTCGGCGCTCGGGCAGTTTAGGAGATTCTGATAGACCTCTAGACAAGGAGTCCAAAAAAACTGGACCACTCTGCCAGGAACGTGTCTGCTGCCTCTTCGCTTGGTCTCTGTCTGGCGAGCTCAGCTGTCATCATGGCACACTTCTTCCATGCCCCTTTGGGCTTTTTGGATGAGGTGCTTCCTCATCTCCCCGTGGACCTCCAGACTACTGTCAAGCAGGTCTGGGATCAGGGTCGGGCTGTTGCAAAACAGCAACTCCAGACAGCTCTGGACATTGGGGACTCCTGTGCCCATTTGGTAGCGGCCGTCGTAGCCATGCACCATAGGGCCTGGCTGAGGGTCTCAACCTTTATGGCGGACACTCAGCACAAATTGGCAGACGTACCCTTCCTGGGCAACAACTAGTTTGGTCCAGGGGTTGATGGTCACTTTCAACACATCAAGATGTCCAGTGCTACCTTGGACTCCATTGCTTCTGCCCAGAAGGAATTTCAGGGTTCCAAGAAGCAGAAACACAAGCCCTTTCGGCCTTCTACCCCTACGGCCAAGTAGGCCCAGTGCCAATCTGGGCAGCAGCAGCAGTAGCAGGCTCAGTCTTGGTGCCCTTGGCCCAAGTCGGGCTTCAGCAGCCCGTAAGCCCGGAGGGAAGGGTCCCGGCGATCCCATGGCTGGATCCTCCTCCAAGCCTGTACAGTGACAGGATGGGGGTGACCACCCCGTCACGCCTTCCCTGGGTCCTCCCGTGGGGGGCCGGCTCCACCACTTCCTTTCTAGTCCGCTGTTACAATGGACAGGTGGGTTCTGGAAGTGGTCTACCAGGGTCTGAATCTGGAATTTGAGCGGAACCCACTAAGCTGAGCGCATGTCCCATGGGAAGAGAAGGTATCCGTGGACACTCGGTTGGCTCTCTGAGATGACATCACCCAACTCCTCCACAAGGAGGTGGTGGTCAGAGTCGTGGATCCCACTGTCAACCCAGGGTTCATTTCCAGGTACTTCCTGGTCCTGAAACGGATGGGGGGCTACCCCATTCTAGATCTGCACGACCTTAACAAGTTTCTTAAGTCTCTCACCTTCAGGATGGTAACTCTGTCTCAGATCATACTATCTCTTAAGCAGAACATGTGGTTTTGCTCCCTGGTTCTACAGGATGCATTCTGTCATGTCCCGATCCGTTCATCACACTGAAGGTTCCTCCGCTTCTGAGCAGAGGTAAACCTCTACGAGTTCCAAGCCATGTCATCGGCCCCCAGGGTCTTCACCAAATGCATTGCAGTGGTGGTGGCCCATCTTCAGCATCGAGGGGTCAGGGTGTACCCCTACATGGACGATTGGCTTATAGCGAATCCCTCCAGGCAGGAGCTGGAGAGGTCCAGGGACCTGGCTCTCCAGACCTGCATCAACCTTGGCCTCCTGGTCAACGAGGCCAATTCGGAACTCATGCCCTCACAGGTGATTTGCTTCATCAGGGAAGAGCTCGACTCTTGTCGAGCCAGAACCAGACTCCTGGCGGACTGGGCGGAGGTTCTGTCCTCCTTTGCCCAACTATTTCTGATTGGGCACTTGCACGCTGCCCGGACTTCCTGCAACCTCTGGGCTACATGGTGGCCTGCTCCTCCATGGTCCGATGGGCCCAGTGGCATTTGTGTTCCCTTCAGTGGGAGCTTGCCAGCCAGCGGACTCTGCATATAGGTCATTTCGACCAGCTGGTCACTGTGACCCAGAGGATGTGGGGCACTCTCCAGTGGTGGACTGTCCTGGAGCATCTGCAGAAAGGGATCCTGTTTGTCTAGCCCGAGCTGGCAATCATCCTAACGACAGCCTCTCTCACGGGCTGGGGTGCCCACATGGGGGAACACAGAGTCCATGGGCTCTGGACCCCTGAGGAATCCCAATTTCACAACAACCTGCTGGTGCTCTGAGCAGTCCGGCTGGCACTGACTGCCTTAGCTCCATTCCTTCGGGGTCAAGTGGTTCAGGTCCAGATGGACAACACCATGACCATGTACTATCTCAATAAACAGGGCGGCACGCACTCCCGGCCTCTGTGCAGGGAAGCTCTCCGTACCTGGACCCTTGTGAGCCGACTGGAGGGGGATCTCCTAGCCATTCATGTTGCAGGAGCCTCAAATCAGCTGGCGGACGCCCTCAGCTGAGTGGGCGAGGCGTCCCATGAGTGATCTCTCCATCCAGAGGTAGTACACAGCTTGTTCTCAGAGTGGGACAATCCTCAGGTGGACCTGTTAGCCTCCAGGGAGAACGCAAAGCTGAGGCTGTTTTGTGCCCATCCCCTTCAGCAGGGCTTGCTCTAGGGGGACGCTTCTCGAGACTGTGGACCCCAGGCCTCTTTATGCCTTCTCTCCACTTCCCCTTGATCCAGAAGGTGCTCCTCGAGGTCAGGAGGGACAAGGCGCAAGTGATC
Organism: Neoceratodus forsteri; assembly: GCA_016271365.2. NCBI lineage: Eukaryota > Metazoa > Chordata > Ceratodontiformes > Ceratodontidae > Neoceratodus > Neoceratodus forsteri. The sequence goes on from CM057459.1 coordinate 321,398,869, forward strand.
TTGGTGGTTCCAGACTGGCCCCACCAGTTTTGGTACCCTGATCTCCTCAGCATCAGGCTCCCAAGGCGTCTTCAAGCACGCCCGGACCTGCTCTCCATCAGTCGGAAAGGTAGTCCACCTGGACCTTCAGTCCCTGCACCTGACAGCCTGGTTCCTGAGCTGCTGGAGTTCCAGGCTTTGGGTCTCTCCGAAGATGTACTCTCTGTTGTGAAGGCATCTAGGAAGGAATCAACCAGGAAGTGCTGTGCCTTCAAGTGGAAGAGATTCTCCATTTGGTGTCATGGCAAGCGGTTGGACCCTTTTTCCTGTCCAGTGGCTAGCATCCTAGTCTACCTTTGGTCTCTCTCTTCAAAGGGGGCTTCGGTCGACAACCCTTAAGGTGCACCTGACAGCCATCTCTGCTTACCAGGCACGGGCCGGTCAGCAGATGGTGGCACAGGAGAAGGTGGTCTGGCGCTTTTTCAAAGGTCTTGATCACATATCCCCTCTAGTGTGTGAACCACCACCACCATGAGATCTACTGCTGGTACTGGCAAAAACTCATGGGCAAGCCATTCGAACCGATGCACAAGTGCAAGATGTCACACTTGTCGTGGAAGACCGCCTTCTTGGTGGCTATCGCGTCAGTCAGAAGGATTGGGGTGCTCCAGGCACTCTCTGTAGAGTCTCTTTATCTGGTCTTCCACAGGGACAAGGTTGTCTTGCGCCCCAACCCGGAAGTTCCTTCTGAAGGTTGTGGCAGAGTTCCACCTGAACCAGGAAATGATTCTTGTTGGTGTTCTATCCCAATTACATCTCTGTTGCCGAATACAGGCTTCATACTTTGGATCTGAGGCGACCGCATGCTTATTATGAGTGCATGGCTGAAGTTCAGGGAGCGGTTCGCCAGCTGTTTGTCACCTACGCTGAAGCCACACCTGGCAGACCTGCAGCTTAGTGGATGATTGGCAGATGGATTACATCCTGCATTGATCTCTTCTACAGGTTGGCAGGTAGGGAGCCTCCCGGAGGGCTAAGGGCTCATTCCACCTGCCACTCTGCTGCGTCGGTGGCTGCTTCTAGGGACGTTCCTATCCAGGAAATCTGCAGGACTGCTACCTGGAAGCCGGCATACACCTTCATTTCCCACTACCACATCAAAGTCACGCCGGGATGCTGGTTTTGGGGCCTCAGTTCTCCAAGCTGTCTTTCCTAAGTAGGGGGTGTGCACCTTACCTCCCTCCTCCCGGAGAACTGCTAGGAGTCTGCCAAGACGTGTGGATAAAAACATATCCACATCCCTAGAAACACAGGTTACTCACCTGTAACAATAGTTCTAGGAGTGGTATATGTTGTCCATCCACACGGACCCACCCAACCTCCCCGGCTTCCAAGCACAACCACTGCTTCCAGTGGGCAAGAGCTGGCATCAAGGGGCGCGGCTGAGGGATATACCAACCAGAAGGGTGGGAGGTGCCAGCTTAAAGACTTGCGAATGCCGGCCTGGTGGTGCTGAGGGTTGAGGCTCTGGATGCCACGCTGCTGGCGTGGGTTCGGGAACGAGCCTGGGCCGTTGGGGGTCGGCAGGGAAGGACTGGGATCGGGCATCTGCAGACTGCTCTAGTCCTGGGGTGGGCTGGGGAATTTCACTGCACTGTACTGGCCCCTGGGGACGCCCGTGGGCACTACTAGCATCGGTGACACTAGAGGGAGAGTGCAGCGGAAGTTGGCATGTTGTTCCAGGACGTCATTGCACGTCTGCACTCCAGGGCCAATCGAGACAAATGGCTGGGCGCGACCGCGCAGCTTGATGGCTACGCTCCGAGCCGCCCGGAGGACTTTGGCAGAGTCCTGTTGAGGAGGGTCCGGGGCTGTCTTGGCTGGCAGAGGCGGAGGGGGAGCCCTCCAGCAGGATGGCATGGCGGCCGTTCCAGATCCTTCTGGGTGCAGTTTGAGCTACTCAGCTCTCTGGGTTGGTGGAGCCGGTGGCTGGATGCCCCAAGCCGGAGTGTGCCGCAGCAGGGAAGAAAATATGACATGACAAAAAAAAAAAAAATTCCGAATGATCTTAAAGGGATGGGCAACTGCCAAGATGTGTGGATGAACAACATATACCATTCCTAGAACTACTGTTACAGGTGAGTAACCTGTGTTTTCAGCTTGCCATATTGAACAGAGCTTCTCTGACCCATATGATATCGTACCTTTACCTTGGGGTAACCTCCCTGTGGTGAGACTCCTTACGGATGGTGAAGACGGCCTGGGAAATGGATCTGGGGTGTCAGTTTAGAAGAGGGCATTTGAGACAGGCACTTGGTTTTTACACTCTGGGACAGCATGCCTAGCATGGAAGGAGTTCTCATGGAAGGTCACAGTACGTTTCTTCAAAACTCTTGCTGTCCAGGCAGAATACCTAGTGGGCAGGACTGCAGCATGTTGGAGGAAATGTGGCAGCTCACCGGCCAGTCACAGGCACATTTTTTGGAAATACCCAATACTTCACCCTTTCTTCAGGAGTTTCGAGAGGCTCTTTCAGAGATATTCGTACCCCTTCGTCGGCTCACACCTGACTGTTTTCTTTTTTTTTTTAACTACCCAGAGGATTATCTGGATCAAATTAGAAGAAAATTGTTGACCATCTATATCCTGACAGCGAAAAAAGCTGTAATCAAGAAGTAGCGGTCCCTGGTGCCACCAACTTTGGATCAATGGCATGACCTTTATTATAAGGGTATTCAAAATGGAACGACTAACTGCAGTGGTTAACAAAAGACAGGACCATTTTGAATTAATTTGGTTGGGATGGGTGTTATGTATCTCTCTCATTGCATAGACCAGACTTTTTGCCATAGATTTATTATTGCATATCCTGGTTTATCATTTTATTTGTATCTCTAGGTTAAAGTCCTACTGCTCATGAATTTATTGTTAAAGTGTTACTTTGGTGGGTTTAGCTAATGTATTGAAACAGTATTAAGAATTGTCAGGCTCTTTTGTTAACTGTTATTGCTGGGGTTTTTTGTGTGTTTTGTATAGTCTTAAAAATTCTTAAACAGTTTAAAAAAAAAAAAACAAAGGCCATGCTGGCAAGGTGTTAACAAAAATAATCCGTTTAAGGACCTTGGATAACAGATCAAGTAGGGAAATTGGTCAGTAGTTTGTGGTCAGGGTACCCCTTGGGATTTAAAAATGGGGACCTTGGTAGCCTGCTTCACAGCTCAGGACCTTGCCAGTGGCTAACAAATGGTTGTACAAAGTATACAGAGGATGGACCAGTACATCAGTAACTAAGGAAGAGAGTTTTAGATCAGTATTGTCCAACCCCATTCATGTTTTTAAGTTCATGTTCATAAGGTGCCTTAAAGTTTCATCTGCCGTTATTGGTCTAAATTTAAAACTGGACTCAGTAACACCAAAACTAGACCAAAGCTGCTCAAGGTCTGATTGAGCAACCAGTGGAGCAGTTTTTGTGGCTCCACAAAATGGGGGTATTGAGCTCTGTGGCAATTTCAAGTCGGATAAGTCATACTACCTTGTTCACTAGTCAGAAGTGGTATTGCTGTAGAACTAGTCTATCTCATGAGATTGTTTAATATTTGCCAGTTGGCCTGTTGACCATTCGAGAATTGAAATTGAGAGTTGAAATAATGTTCCGTGTTTGTTTTTCTAACCAGTAATTTTCATTTATTTATTAGGTGTGTTTTTTTTTTATTATTCAAGCAAAGTTTTGAATTTGTATGTTTCCTAAAAGCTTTCCAGGCCATCTGTCTTCTGAGTCAGTTGTAGAAGAGAAGGGGTGGTGCATTCAGGACTTACTTTTAGTATTTAAGTGATGAATTGGGGCAAAAAGATTGCATACCCTGTTAAGATCATGTGTGATATAACCCAGCATCAGATCAACTGAGTGGACAGAATGCAGGAAGGACCAGTCAGACTTTTTAACTGCACTCCTGAATTTTAGTAATGTTCAGATTGAAATGGATGTGGTGGGTTAAGGACTGCACTGCCTGCACCCCCCTCATCCTCATCACTGCACTTGTAGCATACTTTCAAACACAAACTACCAGACATTTAATATCCCTCATATAGCAAGCTCTGCAGGGGTCGTGGAAACACAACACCCTTTACACTGTAGCCATATGGTCAGAGGAAATAGTTGGAGCTGAGGAGCAGAAACTGTGGGAGTTGGGATGTTTTCAAACTGGACGTATAATCTCATCCCATGTCTAGCGTGAATATGTCTTAAAGCACCCAGTGCATTTTTTTCTAGATACCAGTAATCACAGCCAGGGACGGGGCAAACCACAGCATGTTAGAGAAATTGCGGGGAAGGGAGGGCAGCGCCTACTCATTATGTTGTGCCCAAAAATGGCAGATTTCCTGAGGAGAACTAGGACAGGCAATAACATTTTACTCCTGGGGTTTGCTGTGACTCCGGAGATGTACTTATTACACCAGTATCCTAAACATTTGAACACCACACACAAAATAATCTCCTAGGCATTCTGTTGGCAGCAGCTAAAAATGCACCACTACATACTGGCTAATGGACCAGGTGTCTGGGATACAACAGTGGGGGGAGACAGTCAATCACCTATATAAAATGGAAAGAATCACCTTTGGCTTGAATGAAAAAAGTTGACTTTTACTTCCAGATAGAACACATTGGTGATATGTTATGCAGCACGACCCAGGTTTGTGCCTTGAGCATATCCGAGCAAGGTGTTGGCCCCAGTCCTTTATGGACTTGAAGGGAAGGAGATTCATGGATTAGGGACCTGGAGGACCACCAACCGCCCCACTGTGGTAGGGCGGTAGTTCCACCTTTGAGTTGGAGGAACTCTATTCTAATTTCTTTTTCTAAAGCCTTGTTGCAACAGCATTCTAACTATTCTATACTCCTCTCCCTTTTCTGTCAGGATGGCCACCTACAGACCCATGTCAACCAATGGGATTGCAGCGTGTACTGTACTGTCACTCACACAGTTGTAAATGACAGTACAGTACACACTGCAAGCCCATTGGTTGACAGGGTCCACCAGTGGCTCACAGTACTACTGTAGTTGTCATTCACAGACAGCTGTGTCGGGGCAGCTGTAGTGGTATCTGGGTGGGTTGAGCTGCCGCCGATGGTGGGATTATGCTGGGATGGGGGGTGCGAGGTGAGTTTGGGGTGCCTGAATGGGTGGGGGTGGAGGTCTGCTGGGCTACTGGGGGTGTTATTTGACGCGTCACCCGTGCGTCTCGGGTGAGGAGGGTGGGTTCAGCTTATTCCGCATATGTTGCCGTGAGGCAGCGGCAGTCTTCCAGGGATACAGGAAAGGGAGGGGTTCATCTGTTACACCATATTTGCAACAGGCAGTGGCAGTCTTCAGGGATGTGGGCTGGGAGGGGGGTTCTTTTTTTTAACATATTCGCTGCAAGCAGCGGCAGTCTTAACAGGATGCGGGCCGGGGGTGGGGGCACACTGGGCTGCCAGGGTGGGCAGGCTGCCATGCTGCTGTCTGCAGTACAGCAGCCTGCCTGTGGGTGGTAATCTACATAAGTCTACTCGTTTTAGACTTATCTTTGGGAGGCGCATCTCTGGACTTGCACCGAGGATGTGCCTCCAAGTTGGGCTATGAATGGGGCTGCGCATCATATGCATGGGTACACCCCTTCACAGCCCCTCCAGATGCACAGCATATCATTATGGGTGGCATGCGTCGCATCGGCCCCCTTCCTGAATCGCGCCACAGCGCAAGTCGGGAACACGCTGGCACATTTCGGATGTGCTGGGCGCATTCCTTTTTGTGAATCCTGCCCAATATGTTTGATTGCCTAAAGTACATTGAAAGTGTTGTATACTGCAGAAGTGGTTTGGTGTCTGAGAAAGCCAGATTTAGTATTAATGAAAAGTTTCCCCTTGATAGGGAAAAGGCTCGAGAATGTATTTGTTTTATTTTAAATTCATAATGGTATCTGATGCAAACAGCCTTGGTTGTGCAGACTGTCCTGAGCCAGTTGCAAACAGCGTTCAAAACAGTTGTAAACAGCCTTGGTTTTTCAGACTGCCCAGAGCCTGGGACAGGGTACCCCAAGGAATTAGCTCTACAGAACCTGGGATTTTCAGTCTGCTGGAAGCATGAGAGAGTGAAGGACATGCAGGCTTCATGTCCTCAGAGCAATCTTAAGCACAAATGAGAAAAGGATCTCAGCAATGTCATGCGATCCTGAGAAGTGCTGTTTAATCATTTATTTTCTTTCATTTATGTTTATTTCCTTGTGTTTTTTGTTGTTGGAACCTTGTTGAAACAAGATCACGCAGCAAGCATGTTGTGCTTTATACTGAATTCAGTGTCTGTCTTTTACACCCACACCCTGGATTACCCACCCCATACTATTGTAGTTGACCCACATATTGCAGGGGAGCATGTATCTGACAGTACACACCTGGGGCTCAGTGTTGTATAGCGTCTTAGTGGGTTCCTGGGGAGATTACATCAAGGTGGTTGTCACAAATGCACTCTGCAGGTCAGGACCTCTACTCCTACAGTGCCATCCTCTGAGCGCAGTATTGTGAACAGGTATCAGACAGGATAACCCTCCTGCCTGCCTGTGGGTCTGAATCACCTTTGGTTTCAAGTTCTGGGGGGATTCAAACTGTGAATCTTGTGTTAGCATACCCCAAATGTACAGGCTCAGATAATCTGCTCTTTGAGGGGATGCCAGATATCTTTTGCCTAAGGTCACCTAACCAGGTATGCAAAATGAACCCTTAACTCTATAAAAGACCTTAGGTATATTCTTACCTTTTCCCAGTTTAGTAACACCATCAAGCTCTGAACGGTTTTTGTCAGTCTTAACCCTCCATACGTCACATGCAAAAAGAACTTCGAAGACACACCCAGGCAGTCTTTGGAATAAAAGGTTTACTTAAACATGGATAAAAATATGTTAAATGTAAACACAGAACAATATATCAAAGAGCATGCCATCACATAAAGAAAAACAAGGAAAACGACAGGCAAACTCCTACCACAGTGCAATTAGTCTTTTTCTGTCTAATGTATTATCTCTATAGTGCTTATAGTTAGATGTTGTTTCTTAAGAGCCCAAAAAGAAAATGTCACTAAGTTCGGCCACAGTATTCAGTTTCAACCGTCTCTCTCTCACACACCCCATTTATGATGGCATCTAACTCCTCCTTTTAGACTATTAAAAATATGCAAACAATGATCTTCTTGTCGGGAGATATTTTAAATACTGTGACTGCAGCAAAAACTAATTTCCCAAATTATGACTGTCTTTAATTAACATATCCCCTCTTTGATCTTGAGCAGTCCCTGTTCCCAGGGCACATCAAAGGATTTTATGACTTTTAGCACCATAGTGATACAACATGTTTTTTTCTCTAAGATGTCGTAAAAGTTTACAAGCCCTATATCCTGGCAGCTGGGTCTGTTCTAATTAAGACAGGTAAACAGGAGACCATTAATTAAGTCTCTCTAGTCTTTTAATTACCTCCTGGTTTCAGGTCAGTTGACTGTAACCGGAACCTGGGGGCAGGAAGCATCCATAGTCCAGCTGGTCTTATGTGAGACAATCACACACTACATTTTTTATATTACAAATATCATAGAAAAATCATTACCAGCTGGCCAAGCATCACACTCTTCCCCACCTAGACTGAATTTGGGGGCTGTATCCCCTGCATGGGATGAGCTTCTCAAATTAGTTCACTCTTCAGATGCATGTGACAGGCCATTGGCGTTCTGATTGGTTGCTCCAACCCTATGTAAGATTGTCATACCCTTGCAAGACAAGGCTCCATCTTAATAGTCTACCATTAGATTTTCCCATTTGGGTCAGCCAAACCAGGGGGTTGTGGTACGCTTGTACCTCAAAATGCTGCCTATTAAGTATGGCTCTAACTTCTTCAGGGCCCACACTATGGCAAGACACTTTTTCCACAGTAGAGTACACCTGCTCCCTGGGAAATAACTTTTTACTCAGGTACACTATGGGGTGATCTTTCCCTTGGTTGGATGTCTGACTCAGTACTGCCCCAATACCCTCGTCTGAGGCGTCAGTCTGGACTGTAAAGGGTCTGCTATAGTCAGGACTTGTCAATACAGGGGCACTGTACAGTGTCTCCTTCATTCTGGTAAAGGCTTTTTCAGAGGCTGGTTCCCATGTCATTTTCTTGGGCATCCTTTTCTTTACCAGGTCAGATAGGGGAGCAGCCAGGGCAGTGTAGTTGGGTACAAATTTTCTATAGTACCCTGCTGTCCCTAGAAAACTCCTGACCTGCTTCTGCGTTTCTGGTCTGGGCCATGCCTTGATCACCTCTATTTTTAGTTGGTTAGGACAGAGCTGTCCCTAACCTACAACATGCCCAAGGTATGCCACTTCAGCCATGGCCACCTGGCACTTTTCAACTTTGACAGTGAGCCAGCCCTCTGTATCCTTCCCAGCACTTCCCTAAGGTGGGACAGATGTTCCTCCCAGCTGGCACTAAAGATGGCAGTGTCATCCAGGTACACCACGACGTACTCCTCAGCACCATTTAACACCTGGTTCACCAACCTTTGGAAAGTGGCCAGGGCTTTCTTCATTCCGGAAGGCATTACTTTAAATTCAAGTAAGCCTGTTGGTGATGAAGGCCGACCTCTCCCTAGCTGTGTCCGTTAACTCTACCTGCCAATACCCCTTTGTCAGATCAGTAGTCGTAGGGTATGTCGCCCCTCCCAACTTGTCCAGGAGTTCGTCCGTCCAGGGCATTGGGTGGGTGTCTGACTTCGTAACTGCATTCAGTCCACGATAGTCCACACAGAAATGAGTAGAGCCATCTGGCTTGGGCACAAGGACTACGGGTGTGGCCCAGGGGCTGTGGGATCTCTGGATTACCACTAAATCCAGCACTTCCTCCACTTCCCTTCTAATGTCCTTTTGGACAGCCTCTGACACCCGATATGCCGTCCACCGTATGGGCATCTGTGTCCCTGTCTACACATCGTGCGTCACTAAGGGGGTTGGTCCAGGCTTGGCGCTAAACGGGGGGGGGGCGGGGTGCAAAGTCTGCTGAAACCTCCCTTACTTCCTGGATCTTGACCGGGACCAGCTGGGGAGACAGTTTAACCGCCTCCACAGAGGACTCTCTCTTGCTTTCTTCCAGCAAGTCCAGAAGGGGGTCTCCTTTGTCTGCCCCCTTCCCAGGACTACATACAACAAACATGTCAGCCCTATTAGCATATGGCTTCATCAATCATGTTGACATGGTACATTCTTTGTTTTTCTTCTATCGGGTAACTCTGATATAGTTCACATTATTTACCTTCCTAACTACTTTGTACGGTCCTGCCCACTCAGCCTGTAGCTTGTCTTTCTGGACCGCAATAAGGACCATGACTTCCTGACCCACCGTGTACTAGCGAGCTCTGGCTCTGCGGTCGTACCACACTTTTTGTTTCTGTTGGGCAGCTGCCATGTTGCTCTGGGCTGTCCCCATCAGCTCCTTCAGCCTTTCCCTAAACCTAAGGACACAATCCACTATGGAAGTTCCCTGGGTGGCTTGCTTGCCTTCCCAGTCCTCCTGGATTAAGTCTAGGGCCCATGTACCCGGTGTCCGTATAAGAGCCCGAAGGGAGGAAATCCTTTCAACTCTTGGGGTACCTCCCTGTATGCAACAGGTGGGGAAGGTAATCTTCCCTTGTCAATCTTCACCATTCATTACTGCTTGGGTTAAGCTGGAGGCGCGCACCGGCTAAGGAGGTTTTTTTTTTGGAGTCCGCTCAGCGGTGCCGCCCTTAGGCGTGACATACTGCGTGTCATGGGCGGCCATTAGGTGCCGCAGACTCCTCCTCTATCTCAGTTCTGTTTCTCCCGCCCCGAGGCTGCACCTGCTGCGCGGATGCGATTAGTGTTCTCGGGTTTCTAATCCTCAAGACTCCTCGTTTCTCTCAGATGAGACACTCTTGCCGCGTATACCGGTAGGAACCGTTCCTGTTTTTCTATGTCTGACGTGGAGTGCTTTTACTTTTTCCTTGTTTAGTTACGCATCATGTCAGGTTGGGAACAAGGCGTAAGTCAAGGCGGCCACGCCCCTATGCTGCCGGTGCTCCTGTGGCGGCATTTTCCTCTCGGACCGGCATGATGTCTGTCTCCATTGCCTGGGACCCAACCACAACATGGGCTGACACCTGTTTCTCCATGGACCCGTCGTGTCCCTCGAAGTCCTGCTCAAGCTCGGCAAGGCCCGCCGACCTTGGGGATGGGCGTGGCCCAGGGATTCCCAGGTAAGGTTTCTAGGCCTTTCCGGGTCCCTCCGGGCTATACAATCGAGGAGGAGGAGGCTCCTCCTCTTCTCTTCTGAAGAGAAGCTTCTCGCGGTGTCGGCGGGCGGTGCCGGGTTGGGTTCGGCACGGGGGGTGGCGCCGTGGGCCTAACTGGTGCAGCAGGGGAGCCTGGACCGGGCCTAGCAGTTGCGAGTGGGCTAGGGTTGTCCGGCGCCATTCCTCCGGGGACCCCCGGGGTTGCCAGCATGGAGGTTCTGCTGGTCTCGTCCTCTTCGGAGGTCGATGACTCGGACGTGGACCCATCCTGGCACCCTGACTCTCCGGGGTCGGGGTCCTCAGTAACATGTGGTGCTAGGCGGCACAGCGGGCCCCTCCCGCTGTCTCCGCTCCCGTCCTCCCCTGAGGACCCTCGGGCTAGGGGTGGCCCTGGGTCCCGGGGGGGGTGATGTGGGGACTGAGGGGGGGATCTCCCCTTAGGGGTCTGTGACAGCTACCCTTCGGTGCTTTTGCCCTCTTGGGGTGGGGGCGGCTGGAGTCGGGAGGAGGGCTCTCGGAGTCCGAGGGGCAGGGGGACGGTCGTCGGCGGTCTTGTCCGGCCACCCCTCGTGGGGTGGCTAGGAGCCGTAGCGCCGAACCCCGCCTTTCCCTCTTGGGCCCCGGGACTTCCTCCGGTGGCGTTGCTGCGGACTGCCCTTCTGGATCCATGCAGTCCCAGGTTTGTCACAGGGGAGGATCCCCTTTTGGGCTCTTCCAGGCGTCGCATCCCCAGGGTTCCGTTTTGCGACCTGGTTTGTTGTCCAGGATCCCGCCAGCTTGGGCTCCGTTCCCCGGATTTCAGAGCCCTAGCAGAGGTCAGTTGCCTCTTCGCAGGTGCCCTTCTCCAGTACCTCTGCAACCACCCCCCGCTCTTCCAGGCCATGTCGGTCCTACGGGTCCGTTATCCTGGGAGCAGTTCAGAGGTTCTGCGGCGGCCTTCCCCTCATACGTTAGATATATACATGAGCTGGTCTTTCGACTCTCCCCACCGCCGCAGGAATCTTCTGGACATTCGAGCTCTCCATCATCCTCGTCTTCCTCCTCTGAGGGAGAGGAACCCTTTTGCTCATCTTTCCTCCGACGCTGATTTCATTGAATATCAGCGATTCTTTTCGAGGATGGTGAGGGATCTTCGAATCTCTTACGTTAGGCGAGACAATACTGAACGGGAGACTCATGAATTCCTCTGAGAATTCAGTGCCCAGCACCTGGTGGTACCTTCCTGGCCTATCCCCTTCCAGGAGGCGTCTATCCGTTCCTGGCAGTCGCCAGCCGCCCTTTCTGCAGCCCCGGTAGACTGTTGACGAAGGTATTGTGCCCCCTCGGATCCCTGGGTACCCTTCCCAACCCGTCCTCGGGTTTGGTATACCTAGAGACTCCTTCCGGGCGTCGCCGCCTGGCGCAGGACCGTCCACCGCATTCGGATTCCCTACAATTCGACCGGTGGGGGCAAAGAGTGTTCTCTTCCTCTCGTGCAGTGGCCTGCATTGCATCACATTAGGCTCACCATGCTGCCTACAAATCGGCATCTGTGGTCGATGCTCTCCCAGCTTTTAGCATCAATGCCTGATACGGAGCACACCAGACAGGCTATTGCTCTCTCTGCTATAGGCCTGGAGCTGGCAAGACACCAAGCAAGGGCATCTTATGACGCTAATGAGGTGGCTTCCAGGCTTGCAGGGACAGCAATCTGCATTAGGCAGACGGCATGGCTTCGTCTATCAAGGTTATCACCCCTGGCCTGGCGTAGGGTGATTCGCTCCGCTTTCCGAGGGACCCGTCTCTTTTCCTCCGGAGCTAGGAGACTTCTGCAGGGGCTTCCTCTGTCTCCCCGTCCTCGGGGGCACCTCCTAGCTCTTCTCCCACATAGGCTTCTCTCTGCATTAACCAATGCTTCTGGGCTTCATGGCCTCTACCATGGCCATAGTGTGCTGGGCTTGTATGGACGTGAGAATCATACTGTAGGAACTGGGATGCTGGTGGTCCCAGATGCACTATGCTCTGATTCAGCTAGTTTGAGTGACCCAGCACTTACTGGTCATTGTTCGATGGCTGTCCCATTGCACCTCTCAGAGGGAATTTGTCCGTCCAGAACCTTTGGTCACCCTGATAACAGATGTTTATTTTTGGTCAGGGATCACATCTGCTGGACCACAAAGCGTACACGAGCTGGTGGGCAAGGCTTTACTTCAGCATGATCAAACTCTGCACAGTTTGTCTGGTGCTGGCGGAGTTTGCCGTGCTGCTCAAGGGCCAGGATGTCCAGGTCAACGTGGACAACATGACTGCCATGTTTGTTTGACAGGTCTGTTCCTTGACCTCAGCAAAGCATTTGACATGGTAGACCACTCACTGCTTCTGGTTGCGCTAAGGAAGAATGGTGTCCATGTCATGGCCCTAGAGTGGTTCTTCAACTATCCGATCGACACCAGCAGATTAAGGCAGGGGGAGATTTCTCTGCTCTCAAACTCTTACCAGAAGAGTACTGAGCTAGAAGCCAGTGTCAAGTCTGCTGACATACACCTCTTTGTGGATGACACCATGTTATATGTAGCCAGACCTACTCTGGAACTCGCTTGCAGTGACCTCCAATCTGAATTGAATCATTTGCAGAACAATCTCCTTTACTAAAAACTTCTATTAAATGCTAAAACAACGAAAGCCATGATCTTCACTCCTATGGCAAACAACTTCTGCCCCACCGTGTTAGGCTCAGCCCCATTAATTCACACTTTGCTTGACGAAGTATTGAAATATGTCAATTCCTTCAAATACCTGGGGGTATGGATCGATCCCAAAGTCTTTCAGATTCCACACTGAGAATTTGGGAGTCTCTTCAGGATCTGTCATCTATTAACAAACGAGGGGAAAATCAGGTTGGTGGCGAACAACTTTTCTTTTATTGATTGTGCAGACTTTCTGTATGGGCGCAGCTCCAGTGTGGCCCTTGCCAAACTTGACACTTTATACCACAGGGTTCTTAGGTTCATCACTAAAGCACCCTATTCTGCGCACCACTGTACCCTTTACAAAAGCTTAGGCTGAGGCTCATTTGGCCTCAGATGACACAAGAACTCTCTACGCTGGATATTCAGGGCCATCTCCAACATGCTGCCCCAATATATCAAGGACTGCCTATGTACCTGCAATCCTGGCAACTACCTGTTGAGAAGCCAATGTTGAATCACTCTGTATACCCCCAAAGTAAAGATGTGCTTTGGTCACGTGGCAATTAGCCATGCCTTGCCAGTCCTCTGGAACACTGCTCAAAATATACTTAAGCTCGCTACTCCCGTATCAATAGCTGCTTTCAAGAAACTCTTTCAACAAACCTTCTTGGAGCACTGCAGCTGCTTCTGGCATTGAACCTCTGTGTCTTCCACGCATCTGCCCATTCCCCCCCCCCGTCTGCTTTATAACGGTTAAGAGGGCATGAGGGTGTGTGGAGGGCTGCCAGGCTGAGCAAGGCACTCGGGTTCTGGTGAGTATCTTCATCTTCTACTTTCCTGTTCTTAACCGTGTTCCCTTGCCTACTGATGACCTTCTACTTTCTTGCCTGATTTATCCTGCTCGGCGATGCATATGTATTTTTTTTGTACATATTGTATATATCAATGCATATTACTTCTCTTCTGCTGTGCATATGTAACCCCTAGGTGGTGCTATACCAAGGGCTACTACCCCTGCCTGCTTGGCTAGTAGCAGGTTAAGGGGCCTGAGTTCAGAAATGGGTGCCTCCACCCGGAGGTCAGGGTTGGTAGTGGTCAAGCTAACCTGGGCACAGCCCTCCGGGACACTGTAACCCCCCTCTTTACCCTCTAGTGGCCTGAACACTGTACAATAATCACTTTCACAATACCCCTGGCACGTCACACAAGTACCCACACTTTTTGCACTTACCACCAGGGCTGGTTCCTCTGGCTCAACCTTGGGGACCCCCTGTAAAACAAGGTTATGCACAGCAAATAGCAACAGTACAGTACTTTGAGCACAAACTGGAACCACAGTCAGATTACATGCAGAAAAAGTTAGATCTGATTTATTCAGGAGACTTGAACAAGGGAGGGGCAAAATCAGGTTAATTAGCTTAAAGGTTATATCAGTCAAGCAGTTATGCATGTGCTTTGAGTCCCCCCACACAGTCCTCCTCTGGGTATACAGGTGGAGAAGAGATGGCGGGCTGGCCAGGACAGTTGCCCAGGGTTGCAGCTGGTTGGGGCCCTGTGATGGAAAACACAACATGCATAATACACAATGTTTGTAATCTGGAGCCAGAGGGCTCAGTTCGAAAAGGAAATGAAACAAGACAATTGGATGACACACTCAGATTAAGCTTTTGTTGCAGGGAGCTACCCTGGTGTATACTCACAATACCCAAGACTGGACACAGGCTGGACGAAAATCGAGATTGCAGGTGGTTGATCTGGAATGCCAGGAGAAGCAGGGCCCACACGAGTCACAGAAGTGTCGTTCCTGTTCAAGTGTAGAGCAGGGGGCTGATCCCCAGGCAGGTCTCTCGTTGATGGCTTCTCTGTGCAGTGGGTAGTCTGGCTGGGTCAGTCTGGCAAAGCCCATACCGCATGGAGAAAAATTTGGATGCAGTCCGTTTTGGGCTGGATACAGCTTCCAGCAAGAAGAACACAGTTCTCACAGTGGGGGACTAACTCGCAACCCACTAGCAGCTCATAGCACATTTACATGTACGAGAATTCTACTGTACCAGGCAAAGCGCTCCCCGATCACAATCGCAAAGTCTCTGTACACACCGGGAGCTTAGGGGTAGCTGGAACTCCTGACAGGCCGATCGCATTCATCAAAATCTTCGGTCTTCTTCAGGTTGGGCATGGCCCACTTCAGTTGCTTACTTTAGTCACACAAACTTGAATTTAGTCTAAAATAATTCTCTTCTCTTCCTCTCAGGAGAAGCAGGCAGATCTACAAACCAAAAACTTAGCCCTTTCAGTTTTCTCATGCGAATCCACTCAGGTTTGCTGCCCAAAATCACTTCAGCTCCTCTCATTTCACTTCCCAGCTCAGAACTAACTGAAAATTGCAAGCTGTGTGGGATTTCCCCAAGATCCAGAAGGGTTGGTTGGCTGGCTGATTTGGCTGTCAGTCAAAGCAAGAGCTCCCCCTTCAGTTGCAAAAAAGGCACAGACAACCCCAAACTACAGTTCCTACAGATTTTGAATTCAGACAGCTCCTGTAGTCTGGCTACATTTTAGGTCCCACCGGAATTGATTGGTCCAATTTGCAGTCCAGGACCAAAATAGTGGAGGCAAACGAAACAGTCCTTGCTACAAAGAAAACAGGTTAGACAAGCTACACTATCATTATCAGTCTAAATGATTTTCAGCAAATAGTTGCATCTTTCAACAGAGCCCCCTCTCAGATTACAAGAGCTGTAATCGGGCAGGTCTTAAAGAGGCTATACAGGCTCTGGTAATTGCATTTAAACTGCTAAAACGCAGGACACCAGCCTGGCAGTGAGCATTTAGGCAAGCTCAAGGAAGACTTTTTGGGAACCCCCTTTTGTAGAGGGGGGTTGCACCTATTTCTTGTACTTTTCTGCTCACATCGTTTCTCCTTAGGCTTGTATACCATGTACACACTTGTTACCTTGTATCAACTCATGTTCTGTTGTAAGAATTTGCCTTAAATCCACGTGTATTTAATGCTTTTACTCTGTATCAACTCCTGCTCTGTTGTAAGAATTTGCCTTAAAGCCTTGTGTATTTTGATGCCTTTTTTTGTTTGTCATGATCCAAGTCCATCTTGTAAATGAGTTTTTTCTCAGTGATGTTTCGCCTGGTAAAATAAAGATTTGATTGATTGATTGATTTTTTGCTTGCAGAAAAGATGGCATGCACTTCTTTCCCCTGTCAGGAAGCACCGAACATGTGGTTCTTGGCTTGCACCCTTCAGACAGACCTTGTGGTTCATGTGGCAGGGGTGAAAAACCAGCTTTCAGACATTGTCAGTCCTGTGGGGGAACCTCCCTTTAGTGGCTGCTGCGGTGATATCCTAGATGTTCTTAGTTTGGGGGCACCGTTGGTGGACTGTAGTCATCCCCCTCAAAAGGGCACTCTGAAGGGGTTACGTTCATGTAGTCCAGGATGGGGGAGGAGTCTCCTGTATGCCTTCCCTTCTTGGGGTTACAAGATGTTCCTCAAGGCGCAGAGGGACAAGATTCAGTTCTACCAGGATGTTCCGTCTCTGCAACAAACCACCATGGCTGCAGCTCCCATGCCTGTCAGACCTTCTGACAAGTTTAGAGGATGGTAAAGCACCTGGATCTGTAGGACCTGTACCTGGCAGCCTGGTTGCTGCACGGCTGGAGTTCTAGGCCATTGGGCCTTTGAGACATTCTCCAAGTCCTTTAGGTGTCGTGGAAGGATAAAACTTAACATCTCTAAGTGAGAGAGTTTCGCGATGGTACATGGAGCACGTATTGCTGCCATTCTCCTGCACTGTGAAGCACATTCTGGGTTACCAGTGGTCCCGTCACAGTGAGCTGTGAGCTATAAGGTGCATCTGGCTGCCATCTCAGTGTGTGATGACTTTGGCCCAGGAGAAAGTAGTCTTCTTTTCTTTTTTTTATCATTGTATTATTATAAAGGGCTGGACCATCTGTGCCTTCTGGTAAGCAGTCTACTTCAAACATGGGGCTTACTGCTGGTGCTGAGACTGCTTATGGGTAAGCTGTTTGAGCCTATGGACAAGTGTCGCCTGTTACATTTGTCACTGGATTGTGTTCTTGGCCACCACTGCCTCGGCCAGACAGGTGAGTGAGCTCCAGGTGCTGTTGGTGCAGTCAGCTTATCTGGCGTTCCACAAGGACAGGCTTGCCCTACATCCTCATGCACAATTGTTCTCCAAGATGGTTTCAGAATTCCATGTGAACAAGGTCTTGATCCTGCCTGTATTGATTTTGAAGTTACATTCTTCAGAGGCCAAACAGACCCTACACAAGTTGGATGTCCGTAGGGCCCTGCTGTATTACTGTGAGCATATGGCAGAATTTCGTGATGAGGCTTGATGCACTGAAACTACCTTTGGCAGACAAACATACTTGGCAGGTGGAGAATATCCTGCATTGCTCTGTGTTACCAGTTGGCTGGGAAGGATCCTCCTGAGGGGTTAAACAGCTAGCGTGCTGTATGCAATTAATATTGTACTTTAATGTATAGTACCACATTTTATGTCTAGATCGTACTAGTGAAAGAGCCATGTGGCCCAGTGCACCCACCTGGTTAACAAATCATAAATAAAGTAAAATATTAACTTTAGAAAGTAGTCAACAGTTACTTTTTAGAACTGAAGTATTTTTCTTTACCTTTTTGCTAATTAGATTTCCCACTTGACGATACTAGGTGTGATGTCTGGAAGAGTACTCTACTTCACGTGCGTATTTAGGTAATTTCCCCTTCATACCTCATCAGCATTGTTACCATAGAAATCCTAACAGAAATCCGCTCTCACTGTTTGATGCCTCTCTGGAAGGTGGCTCTATACAGCACACAGTCTTTCTAGAATTGTGTCTGTATAAACACTGCTAGTCACGCTTGTGTTTCGCGAGGATTCAAGTTCTGCAGTGAGGCTGTGGCTCAACAGCCTGGATCCAGTATTAAAAAAATCAAACACTTTATTCAGCATACTTACAAATAAATAATACCTTTCCGTGTGCTTATTCTTACACGTTTCAGAACCAGAATTAAGAGTTTGAATTAAACGTCTCTCTTGCAAATGATGAGTCAGATGTTTAATCAAACTTTCCAGAACTCAGGTTACTTCAGTTTGCTTTGCATCCCTATCCCCCCCATGACCAGATAAATTTTAAGAGCAGACGTGCGTGCTCACAAACACCTAGTGTGTGTGAGGAAACGGAAGTACGTTTGGCTGCATACAGCAGGTCTGCGTCATAGGCGCGTTCTCTGTCGTCACAAAGATGGTGGCTTTCCTTTTTAGTGCCTAGGATATCCATGGTTGTTACTTCACTGATTATGACAGCATGACAGACCAAGAACAGTCTGAAATTAACTGGCTATTTAAAAAAAAAACTAGTGATTGTTTCTGTCTGCTATTTTTAGGTGTTACTTGGGATTTATTTAGCTCTTTAAGGGCTCAGTCCACAAGATATAATGATGCCTTTATTTCTGCTGCCAGGTACATCTAAATTTGTATTTATTTTATTAAAAGTTTGTTTACCAGGTGGACCCACAGAGGCTAAGAAGTCCCTTTTTAAGGGGTTAATTACATTCAGATGTATACAACTTGCATAGGTTTACATGGAGAGAGGGGTAAAGCAGATAAACAGAGATACTAGTTTACAAATTATGTGGAGGTACTATGCAATGTATCACATACAAAAAGCAAAGTTTTGGGGTAGAATTCAAATCACATGGTAAATTAACATGTCTAGCGGATAAGTGCCAGGAAGGTTCATAAAGGAGGTTCAGGAAGAAAGAGTAATTTGCTCAGCGGTTGCAGTTACAGATACTTAACTCAAGTAGGTGAGCTTTTAGACCTTTTTTGAAACTTCTAAGGGATGGGCATGCCTATAGATCAGTTGCGAGAGCATTCCATAGAGTAGGGATTTCAGTGGTGAATGACTTGTCTCCAGCAGTGGTCCTAGTGCGTGGGACTACTAGTTGATGGGAGTTAGAGGATCTAAGAGGTCGCTTTTTTTTTTTTTTTTCTTTTAAGGTAATAGGTCTTTAAGACTTGGGGGAGCCTTGCAGGTCTGAAATGTGTAGGCTAAGCAAAGGGGTTGGAAGGCTAATTTCTTTTCCAGTGCAGGCCACTGAAGTGAGTTCAGGACAGTACAGCGGTGTTACTTTGAGTTGCTGAGATGTGCATGGCTGCTACCTAGCTGGATGCGCACACATCCATATCCAATTTCAATGTCGATGTGCTGAGCCACTGGAATGCTACATTTCGGTCCTCTGTACTGTCATCTCTTGTTGCTTAATTTGGGATGCCTGCCATGCCTCCTCCTCATGAGGACTGCCAGCAGTCTAGTGGATATTGAACTAAATATAGGTAGTTAGAATAGGTTATTTGTAACTGTAGTTCTACTACTAGTATTCAGTTCACATCCACAGGACCCACCCAACCTCCCCATTCAAGGCTTACCTTGGATATGTTTCCACTGTGAAGATCAGGATGCAGTGGAGGTGGAGCTAGAGGATCACATAACTTAGTGGTGGGAGGAGTCAAATTTTATCTACAGTTAGGCTGGTTATCTCCTAGAAGTAGGATTGATTACTTTTTAGGTAGTTTGATTTATAAATGTGCATCTTCCCTCTGCTGTTTTCCCTTGTCCGACTTGGTGGAAGTTCATTCCACTCTTTCCAAGTTCAGATTGGCTAGGGGTATTTTACTAATAGTAATTCACAGAAATCGGTGTGGGTTGCGGTCCTTTTCAATCGCAGCACCCTCTTTCTGGAATGCTTTGTCAGTGACTCTTCATTTCTCTTTCTTTAGTTGTATTTAAAAGGAAGCTTAAGATCTTACTTCGAGGGGGAGCTTTTGCAGCAGGCTACTATTATTAGGACTATAGGCGCAGGACTTAGGAGCCACTGGAAAAAAACTTAGCTAGCAGTACCCAGCGGGGACTGCCCCCCTGACGTTGGCTCCGCCCCAACGTCAGTCATACTACAAAAGGGCGCGGACCCTGTCTCCACCTCAGTTTTTTCCTGCTGCGACCTGCTCACGTTGGGAAGTTCTTGGCTATCCTTTTTTGCAGTTTCCAGCAAAACAGTATGTTTCTCGATTGAAGGCCTTTTCTCCGCTTCGTTGCCTTGTTCTTTCTTCGGATTACCCAGTTTGTCTTCATACCGTTGCATGTCGTCACCGACATCGGTCTCCTCCTCTGGGCCCAAGACGACGAAGTGCGCTTGTGGCCGCCAGATCCCATCGAAGGACGGCCTTGACCAGTGTGTTTTCTGCCTGGGACCAGACCACGACATCAAGACCTGCAGCATCTGTCAGGGCTTTACTAGCAGGACAAGGATCAGGCGCCTGAAGGCTCGAGAAAGGGATGAACGTCCTATATTCTTCTACTGGGGACAAGGGCAAGTCCAGGGACAAAGGGCATAAGTTCCGTGACAAGGACTGTAGCCAGTCCCATCACCGTTCCCGTTCTCCCCACAGGAAGGCCTCTTCCTCTGGCTCAGGCTCCAAGCACTCCAGGCACGGGGAAAAATCAAGGTCAGATGTTCCTGCCAAAACACTGACGTCTGTCCCAGCGGGAACCCCGTCTTCATATTCCTCTTCTAAGCCTTCCAAACCGAGGGCCACGCTGCTGCGCGTGTCCTTCGCTTTGGCGGAGTCCACCAAGACCTCCTTGGCACAAGCCTTGGCCCTGCCGGTAACTCATCAGGATGCCAGTAAGCCATCGGGCAAGGACCAGGACTCCAAGGCCAAGGTTCCCTCAGGGTCCCGTCCTAAGTCTGCCACATTGGATATGGATCTGACCCCTATTAAGAGACCGGCCCCGGTCAAAGTGCCTGTGACCGGGGCTTCCATCACACTGATGCCGGTCAAGGTGCCGACACCAGTCCCGCAGGCCTCTACCCCCAGAAGGCTCTTCTTTGGGGTTTTCCCCTTGAGTCCTTCTGGCACCCCCAGCTTCTCCAATTCCCCTTTGGGGAGGCGGTGGCCAAATTACTGAGGGGGAGCTTGGGGAACTATTTTCGTTCTGCTGGAGCCAGGTGCTCAAGGATGCGCCTCTGCCTCAGCCGAACCAGACTCGTGCCAGACCGGCCGGGTAACCAGGAACCTGGTGGCACGCGACATACCCCGGAGGACTAGCATGTCTCCTCTGTGCATCCGTCCCCCAGGCTGAACATTCCGGTCCAAAGACCGTGACAGCACCGCTTGAGGTCGGCCAGTCGTCATCGGTCACAGCCCAGGAGCAGGTCCCGCAGCTGCCACAGGTCCTCCTCTAGGCGGGCCTGCTCCAGGAGCCATCATCGGTCCCGAGACAGACGTCTGTCTCCGCTCCGTCGTTGGTCCGAGAGTCACCGACGTCCAGCGCAAGGCTAGTTCCCAGAGGCGTTCCTCTGATACCTCGAGGTCTAGGAGTACGTCTCCCTCCTCTTCCTCCTCTTACTCAGGAGTTGGGGGATCTCCTGAAGATAAAGATCTGCCCCATTTGCCTCTGGACGATCTTACGTTCATCGACATCATGAGGCACATCCAGGCCTCCAACGACTGGGAGACCTGGATCCGGAATGCCGGAGATTGGCTTGCTACCTGGGGCCGAAGGAGCCCAAACCCCTTGTAGTGTCTCCTCTGGTCGACACATTGCAAGACCTCACCAGGTCAACTTGGAAGCGTCCAGCCTCAATCATGGCAATTCCCAAAAAGTCGGACAGGCTGTATAGGGCCCCGAGGGATGAGCCCTTTCTGGCGTAAAACTCTTGAGCTAATTCCTCTGTCATCACGGCTGTTCACGACAAATCAAAGCAGCCGAAGCATATGAGCTCCCAGCCTCTCGACCAGGAGTCCCCTTTCCTGGACCAGGTGGGCAAGAAAGTCTCTTCTGCCTCCACTTTCTCCATCTGCTCCCTCAACTTCCTCATGCATATAGCTGGCCCAGTGGCGTGAAGGGCTGAGGCACCATGCCTTGCCTCCTGCCACGTCGGCGACCCGTGTTCGCGGTGCGAGCGGGCTGCCGGGGGTCGGCTGGGAAGGGAGAGGATTGAGCGTCCTGAGGACAGCTGTCCCGGGGAGGGAGTGGGATGGAGACCGCTGCATGCCTGACCCCTAGCGGAGGCTGGGGGCTGGCACTGGTGTCTCATACGTAGAGGGCGGTTACGAGGCAGACGCTTGGCATGTTGCGTGCGGGAACATGTGCAGCTCGGCCATTGGCGTCATTGCACGCTGCCGTGCTGCTCTCTGAGAAGAGGAGAAAACGGAAAAATAGCTCCTCGGCAGGATGGTTGGTGGTCGCTGCAGGCCCTACTCCCGTGATTGGCAGTAACCCCCACACCGGATCTGTCCCAGTGGGTTGCGGGATCCCCCCTTCCTGCCATTGGAGGCAATCCATGGAAGAAGCGGTGAGGTGAGCTGCGAGTGGGAGATAGGCTGGGCGACCTGGCAGGAGGGAGTGCCACAGGGGAAGGGGAGAAAATAGATTAACTAAAAAAAAAAAAAACTTCCTCACGCATATGGTCCAGTAACAGAATGCGTTGTGGGAGAAGGGACAAGAGCAGGTGACTGCGTTGCCAGATTCCATGCAGAAGATGGAACTTCTGGGCATTCTAAAGTCGGGCTGGACGTAGGCACGCATGTCCTCTGCGCCTCGTATGACACTGCAGATAAGGCAGCCAAGGGCGGCAGCGTCAGGTGTCTGTGTTCGCCGCAGTGCGTGGTTGAGATGCTTAGTCTTCTACAGCGATCTGCAGTCCAGAATCGGGGACTTCCTGTTCCAAGTTTCTGTCCTTTTTGGGCAGGAGTTAGGGAAAGTCCATTTGGTCCGTCTGCCAAATGTACAGAGGGGACCAAACACGCACCCGAAAGCGGCCATTTCGGAAATCCTCAGGCCAGCAAGCCCACGGCAGTATTCAAAGGCAGAGGGGCGGCTTCAAAAGGAAGGCCAGTAACCAGCAGCCTGGGGGTGTACCTTTTCGAGGCCCAAGTCCTCCCACACCCCTCTCCCCACTCCCGGCTCTGCCCAATGACTCACCACTGACGCCCCCAGAGGAGGTTTCAGGGTAGGCAGTACGGGGTCTCTTCTCCCTCCATCTGGAGGGTTGGAGCTGTATTATGTCAGACCAATGGTCCATAGACATCATAAGGAGGGGTCACATGCTGGAGTTCACCCAGATCCCTCCAGAAACTCTACTAAGGTCCTCAAGATAACCTCCTCCTCACATTTTTTCATAGGAGAAATCAAGGCCCTCTTGCAAAAAAGAGAAATATAGCCAGTTCCTCTGCAGCAGCGGGGAAAGGGATATTACTCTCACTTTTTCCTGGTTCCAAAGAAGACGCAAGATCTTCGGCCCATCCTGGACCTCAGCTCCCTAAAAAATTATATCGAATACCAAAGGTTCAGGATGGTGACCTTCCAGATTTTATTCCTCTGCTGCACCAGGGAGACTGTCTCTGTTCCCTGGACATGCAAGATGCTTACATGCACATAGGGGTCTGTCCCCCTCACAGGAGGTTCTGGAGCTCCTGCTTCCAGGGGAACATTATCAGTTCTGGGTTCTTCCGTTCGGTCTCTCTTCCACTCCTCGAGTCTTCACCAAATCCTTGGCAGTGGTAGCTGTGGCTTTAAGGCGCAGGGGACATCGTCTTCCCTTACGTCGACAACTGGCTTCTAGCGGCCCTGTCGAGAGAGCGCCTGCTTCAGGCTCTCTGAGACACCTATACATTATTCTGAGAAGTGGCGATCACCCTGAACATACCAAAGTCCTCCCCAGAGCCCAGCCAAAGACTGTTCTTTATAGGTGCGGTCCTGGATTCAGGCCAGGGCATGGCATTTCTTCCTCCAGAAAGAGCGGATCGCCTGAGAGAGGTGGCCAGAACGGTCCTTGTAAACCTGCAGGTCCCAGCCAGGACCTTTCTCAGACTTCTAGGGCACATGGCGACAGCCATCCCGGCAGTTCCCTTGGCCCGCCTCCACATGAGGGTCCCACAGTGGATATTCAAGGTGCAGTGGGGCCAGAGCACCGATGGTTTAGACCACGAGGTCAGGATCTCTGAGCCAGTCAAGAGGACCCTAGGTTGGTGGTTGGAACCTTTGAATTTTAACACAGGGATTCCCTTTTGTCAGGAGCCCCCAAGCTGGTGGTTCACAACGGATGCCTCCGATTTGGGCTGGGGAGTGCATCTCTGGGGTCGCCAGACTCTGGGCGTCTGGACCCCGGAAGAGTGCAGTTTCCACATCAATACCCTGGAAATGTGAATGGTCCTCATCGCTGTATGGGCCTTTCAGGAGGACATCGCGCCATGCTCTCTTCTTGTACAGTCTGACAACACGGCGGTTGTCATTTAAATCAACAAGCAAGGAGGGGGGGGACCCACTCCTACCCCCTGTGCAGGGAGATGAGAGTTCTGGTATTGGGCACTGGAGCATCACATTCGGCTATCTACCGTTCATGTTTGGCATCCAAAACAACTTGACAGACAGCCTCAGCAGGTCACTGTCCAAGGCACACGAGTGGGAGCTGCTACAATCTGTAGCAGACCAGCTATTCGACACATGGGGTCGTCCAGAGCTGGACCTCTTTGTGTCTCCACACAATGCTAAACTGCCAGTTTTCTGTTAGCGAGAGCACACGTCTGGTGTTTTCTGGCCAGACACGTTGTCCCTTTGTTTGGCAAGGAAGTACCTCTACCCCTTCAGCGAGTGTTGCTGAAGGTGCAGGCCAAGGGGGCCCTGATGATTCTGATCGCCCCATTATGACCACGGCAGATTTGGTTTGCCCTTCTCCAGTGGTTGTCCTGAGAACCTCCAATCCCGCTGCCAATATGCTCGCAACTGCTGTTCCAGGACCAGGGCAGGCTGGTGCATCCAGAGCTCGGGTCCTTACACCTTCATGCTTGGCTCCTGCAGACATAGCCAAATCCAGATATGGGATTTATCAGAAAGTGGCGGATGTCCTCGTGTCCATGAGGAAGCCCTCGACCCGCTGCACTTACGCAATGAAGTGGAAGTGGTTCTGCCTTTAGGCTTTGTCCCACTGTCTTGACGCCCTTTCCTGCACGATGAACTCAGCATTACAGTATCTCCTCCTCTTATGTCAGCAAGGCCTGAGTCATTTGTCCATTAAGGCGCATATATGGGCCATCTCCGTCTACCATGTCCTGTTCGGAGACAGGACCCAGGCTCAACTGGACGTGGCCCACACCTTTTTACGGGGCATTCTTCACCTTTGACCTCCCATCGGGGATCCTATCCCTCCCTGGGATTTCCTTTTTATGCTGGAGAAATTGATTCTACCCCACCTTTGAACGCCAGAGCAGCAGAGTAATTTAGCCATGCTTCTTTCCTGAAGGTTGCTTTTTTAGTTGCTATTACGTCGACTCGAAGAGTTTCCAAGCTACATGCCTTGATGTGTGAAGAGCATTATATTGTTTTCCACTAGGAAAGAGTTTCCCTCAAAACAAACCCTGAGTTCTTACCTAAAGTGGTCTCGAAGTTGACCCTCAACCAGTCTGTTGATCTTCCAGTCTATTTTCTTTCTGCTACCAATAGGGGAGAGTCTCTGTTGCACACCTTGGATGTCCACAGGGTGCTGAGGTACTACCTGAAGCAGACAGCGGCACACCGCAAATCGGAGCAATTATTCGTGGCCTTTGTGCCTCGACTTCTGGGCAATCAGGTGTCAGAACAGATAATTTCTCGGTGGCTTGTACACTGTATAGTGTACTGCTATAACAAGTACAACAAATCTCTGCTGGGCTCTGTCAGAGGTCACTCCAGTAGAGGAGTCTCTACCTCCTTCGCCTCCTTGAAAAATATCTCCCTTTGGGACATTTGTGCGGCTGCCACTTGGAATTCAGTGCACACCTTCGTGAGGCATTACAGTCTGGACATTGCTTCCAGGCGCTGAGCTGGTTTTGGCCTGGCAGTTCTTCAGGGACTCTTGTCCTAGCTGCTGACTCCAGCCATAGGCATTACCATCACTGCACCTGTCATCCTACTTCCCGGAGCTAGTCACCTACTTGGTGTGGGACTGCTTGGGATTCTGTCCTAATAGTAATAGCCTGCTGCAAGAGCTCCCACTCGAAGTAAGATAGTACAGTTACGTAAGAACTTACCGTAACAGTAGGTCTTTGAGAGGAGCAGAGAAACAAAACCTCTCTAAGGGGTCAGTGTGTGCCGAATACATCATAAACATGTAACAAACAGATATCCACACCACACAGCACTGGACCAATATGCAGCATTTATTGAAAAAAGATTGTAAAAAACGCCAAACGCCACAAACAGCACCTGGTTCACTGAACCTCTACTGGTTTCGCAACATATACGTCATCAGGAGGAGAGGAGCTCTTGCAGCAGGTGTTGCATTCTGGCCCTCCGTCCCCCAAGGGAAGTTTTCAGCACATCTAGGATGGACTTTGCCCATTTTCTCGCCGAGTCCTGTTCGCGGGTCTTAGTGGGGGAACTGAGGTGGAGCCATCACCACCTTTTGTAGCATGACCGGGCGGTCCCCGCTGGGTACTGCTAGCTGAATTTTTTTTCTGGTGGGTCCTAAGGCCTGTGGCTGTAGTCCTAATAGTAATAGCCTGCTGTAAGCACTCCTCTCGAAGATCTACTGTTACGGTTAAGTTCTTACATAACTGTACTTTATTGCTATTGGAAAATTCAATTTGTACCTGCTAAATTACTTCTTTTTTAATTGTTTCATGCTGAATGTTGTTTGTTCTCGTTCTTGTTATTGTAATTGTCCCGGGTCGGACCTAAAAAGGGCCTGTTCAAACAACATGAAGTCTTGCTATATTATGACAGATGCAGTTTGTCCCACCATTAGAACTGCTCCGGAGGTGAAAGAGTTAACTTCCATGCAGTGCATGGAACTTAAAGCGCAAGCTCGGTTAGAGAAGCTCTGTTAGGGTGGTTTCAAACCGAAACCGTCAGATTCTTTACTCCGCCTCACTGAACAGTCGCTCCGGAGATTCCTCCTGCTGCTCGGTTCATTTCCTCGGTTTAAAGCGTCTTTTTTCGGTTAAATTCAACCGCAATATTATTTATTTTAACCGCAAACCGATCGGTTCAAGCTCTGTGTATGGTATTGTAAGCAGGGTATGAAATTCGTGAAAAAAAGTACATGCCCACTTGGGCATGTAAGAAGAAAATGTACATGCCCAACAAACTATTTACATGCAAGCCTTAGTTTACATAATTTTAGCGTCATCTTCACTGGACCAAGCACTTTCGTTTTCATCACCACCACTAGGGCTGGCAGAAGCAGCATGCAGTGACAGTTGGGGAGCCATAAGCTTTCGTAGTGGGCCTTCTTTTGCCATTTTCCACCACAGTGATGGCACCTTCAGGGTTATAGTCACTAAGCTGGGGTCCATTCAGAGATATAGACATTGAGGCGTGTGGGTGTCTGGGCGTAATCCAACCCTCCAGTCATTTTTATTCTTCCCATCAGAGAGAAGCCTCGTTCTGCAGCAGCAGTGTGCACAGGAATCAGGAGAATGATTCTGACAACGGCCAGCACATTTGAAATTGTTGATCCTGCACATCCATAAGAATCACTTTCTGCCACAATTTCAGAGACTTACAACTTTCAACAAGACAGCAAGTGGAGTACATGCTTTTTAAGTCTAGCCACTCCAGCAGTACCAAGGTAACATCAACTCCATGAGACTCTAGGACCACTTTATAGTGATCAACAATTGTTTGAATTGCTTGATCTCCATATGTTCAAGTGCCTCTGTGGATGTTGGCCAGGACTGAAAATTTAAAGCTCTTGCAGCTAGTAGCACTTTATTGGTCGTGAAGGACTGAAAGAGATTCAATGTGCTGTGGACGTTTTCTGAAGAATTTTTATCTCTGAAATTATGGCTTCTACAATGTCTGAAGGAGAACCTGATCTGTGCCTGCTAGTTTCATTAGTTAAGTCAACACTGTTGTACTGAGTTAGGTTCTCATTTACAGATGTAAGTGTTACTGCGGTGAAGAGTTTCTTGATTGAGAGACCATTTAGTTTTTGAATTGTGCTTTCTACTCTGTGAACTTTTCAACAGTGGCATCCTCTTGCTGAAAGCACAGACTAAGAGCAGATAAGTAACAAAAACACTTTCAGAAAGTTCATGTATATAACACATTTTAAAGTCTTAAGCACTTTAAGTATTCCTAGTGCTTTTTGGCCATGATCCTGCTTGTTTGTCAGTGACACATGTTCGGTGAGGCACTAATGCAGCCCAATTCCTTTCAAGGGCAGAAATGGTGCTTTCTCTGTGTGCAAACCACCTAGTGCCACCAGTGTTAACTGGTTTGACCACATTAATATTTAAAAGGGATCCTGTTTCTGTAGGCCTTTCCAACTTTTGTGATCTGTGGTAAAATGAGTAAATGTTCAGCAGAAGTTGTTCTAATGACTTGTAAAATGGGCAGTCTCTGAGCAGATCCTTTACAGCAAGCTCTAAACGATGTGCACAGCAATGTATGTCAATGAGGTGTGGGCACTGGCAATCTTGTTTTATTCGACTAAGGACACCTGAAGTGCTCCCCAACATTACAGCAGCACCATCAGATGCGCACTTATCAGCTTATGTTTCCAACCACCATCCCTTAAACCACCTTCACCCTCTAAAGCATTAATCACAGTATTTAAAATGCTTTCTGAATTAGGGACACTGACTGGTTTCAGTGCAAGAAATCTTGTTACAGGTAGGCCATTTTCAAAACACGTACATAAATGCCCTCCTCCTCAGTCACACTTTTATCTGTGCAGGAATCAACAAGAAAAGAAAAAGTCATTGTCTTGTAGTAGACTAGCAGTAGTGCTTTGAATATCTTGGGCAATATAGTGAATGAAGACACGGCATTGCTTGTCACTGCTGTAACTGTGACTCATAGCATCATCCCCATGATTTCTTTTTGTAAATCTATCAACCCAGGAAAATCCCTGAAAGGCCTTTCGTCCTAACAACGTAATATGCAGTACAGAACAATTTACAAATTTGATCCATTTCTTTTGTTCCATAAATAGTATGGATTTCTCTATTGGTCTTTCTCCAACTTTTGTTTTATTTGCAATGTATGCCCTCTCAGCATTTTTGTGTGCTATGGACACTTCATGTGCCGAGATAATATGTACTCTAAAAGTACTGCATCCAGTTCTGAAATTATTTTTGCTTTGGCTTTTATCATAACTCTGACACCATGTACACAACATGGCACATTTATCGGTGTCATATGTAAGCCACTTCCTGCCTTTTTTCCAGGATTCCTGAAATTTTCTAACTTTCAGGGCCTTAACTTGGCTTTCAGTACAAGCAGTAGCACTTGAGGAAACTTCAGTGGTCATAACAGTTTCATTGTCTGGGCAAGGAGATGGTGGTGTTATAGCTGTGCCTGTAGTAGTACTAGTACTTGGTGTTAGTGAATCGAGTCAGCTCCATGAGTCTCATCAAAACTTTCTCTTAAATCCAAATTTAAAAAGACTCATGGTGTCTGCCTGGCTGTTCGGAGTTGAACTTGTGAATACTGATTTTAAGAATTTGTTATTTATGTTACACAGTATTAATAAATGCAACAAGGAAAAAGTGTTTTTTTTTTATAATAAACTTAGAAAACCTGACTGTGTTGTCTGATTATTTTATAACAGTATACAGATTTTAGACAGTCCACAGACAGTGTAGCCTGTAAAAGCTAGAGATTTTAGACAGTCCGTACCACAATGAGATATTTTTAATAACAGTATTTAGATTTGAGATAGTCAGCTCCACATAAAGTAGCTTTATTAGCTAGTAGAGTAATAGTAGACCCCCTGAGTTTTAGGTGTTCCAAGTTCAAAAGCTTTTAGAACTTTATTAAACAATTACTTTTAATTAAATGTTCT
This sequence comes from Neoceratodus forsteri, assembly GCA_016271365.2. Classification (NCBI taxonomy): domain Eukaryota; kingdom Metazoa; phylum Chordata; order Ceratodontiformes; family Ceratodontidae; genus Neoceratodus; species Neoceratodus forsteri. The sequence continues at coordinate 321,428,699 of CM057459.1, forward strand.
CAGTCACACAGTAGCTAAATAGATTTTTTTATAACTGGTCCCTGGATTTACATTTAGTTTAGTCCACACTCAGCAATTTTATTTTTATAACACACTGATCCTGGTTGTTTCAGTATTTAGTCCAGATTTTAGTTAGTCCCTCCACACACACAGTAGCTAGCTAGTAGAAAATATGGAACAGTAGATTTACATTTAAGTTAGTGCAGAGAAGTTTGTAAATGAATGCAGCTTTCTTTATAGACTGGGTGAGCTGACTGAGCAACACTGAGCTCCTTTAGTTCAAAGAGACTGCAGGCAGTGCTAGTCTGACTCTCTGTACTGTCTCTATAACAAATCAAAAGGCCAACCCAGTACAGATTACTTTTAATTACTTGGCTGGATATATAGTGTGTGCAGTTAGACTAGTCTCTGCAGTGCTTCACCACAAACCTGCATTCAGTGTCCCTCCCCTGATATTACAGACTGCTGCTGCCACTGGTTTTTATTAGAAATTGTAGAGCAGTTGAGCAGACTGATTAATTTAGATAGATTTGTTTGCTTTGCTTTTATTTTCTGTTTACTGCCTGGTTTTTATCCTGCTGAATTGTCTCCTCTCCTTTGTACCTCTCCTAACTTAAAATTCCTTCCATTCCTTCTTTCTGCAGTTTAATCCCCCCAACAGATTTCCTTTCTTTTCTGCAGATTTTCTTTAGTCCTGACTGCAGAGTGACCACGTTAGTCTCACAGACACACTCCTCTCCTCCCCAGCTGCTCCAATTTACAAGTTACAATCCCCGACTCCCTCCTTTGCAGTCCCGTTTTTCTGGGAGAGTGGTTAAGAGAAATGTAGCTCTTAAAGAGCTTTTGGTTATTTATTTTGCTGATCGCGATCGTTGAGGTTGGCAGGCAGCCTGTCTCCATAGAATGCAGTCTACGGAATGGCGCGCTATGCTCGGTCCTTGCGTCACGCTGTTTGGAGGGGGCGGGCAAATACTCCACATAAGCGCACCTACTGGTGCATATGCTGCTGTAGCCCACCTCCAACAGTGACTGAGGGACACATGAAGAATTGACTGGCTGATCTGTGTGCCAGTCAACTGTAATGGGGGCACATCAACCTGCTCTAAACTCGTTCCCTCCATGTGTGTTGCAGACAAGCAGTCAGCTGACATCCAGACGAGCAGACTCGTGATCGGCTCTACAGATGTCAGCTCTGCGTCTCACGCTACTCTGCTGGCTCCCGCCCCCAGGGAAGAAAAAAAAAACCGTGAGTCTGGGAGAAAAAAAAAAAAACGGAACTCTTGGGAGAAAAAAAAGCGAACTCTGCTGAAATACTTTAGGTGCCCAAGCGGGCAGGCACTAAACAGCTTTAGGTGTCCTGAAGCAAAAGTGCGTGCCCTGGGGCACCTAAAGAATAGGAATTTCGCACCCTGATTGTAAGTAATAGACAGGTTTTCTGTGTGGAACTTGTAAATGTTTATCGGTTCGGTTTGAACCGATCGAATTGTATTTAAACTTTGTTTTGAAGCCTTTTAAGGCTTGTTAGATCCGGTTCCGGTTCTTATCGGTTCTAAAAAGCGGTTTCATTACGGTTTTCCACGACCAGTGACACGATTTGGGAACCGATAAGGGTGTCTTCCTGGCACTGCCATCAAAAGGCAAGTTTTGGTTAGGCTGGCATTATGTCTGAGAAACCCAAAAAGAAAAACCGGGCCCACTGGGTTTCAACACTGTAGTGTCTGTGGGAAGCCTTTGCCAAGGCTGGCTACACACTACATGTGTTTATTGTCTGGGGTTTGACCACCTCAATGCAGACTGCCAGATTTGCAAGAATTTCCTGCAGCCACCCTAGATAAGAGAGTTGGTAGGCTCAGGGTACGAGAGGCCAAAAAGTCCGCTGACCCAGATGGCCAGCCCAGTTCGGTGCCAGCCGAACCGGAGGGAGTGCCCTCTGACCAGGGCCAGACTTCCTCGGGCAAACATAAAGCTGACTCTGAGGAGCCAGTTCCAGCAAAGAGAACTAGAAAGTCAGCAGGTATGGAGTCAAAATCCCTTCTCCAACTGCTGCAGAGATAGCCAGGGCAATACAGATTGTCCAGTCACTGTCCCCGGTTCCCTCCGAACCGCCACTATCTGGCAAAAGGTCGGTTCGGTCAGTTCCACCAGTTCAAGAATATGATATAGAAGAGTTTTATGAACTAGAGGAGGGGGAGGATGATTATGATCAGTGTGAATGTGACTTTGAAAGTCTGGATGTGCCCATTGAACTGGACATCTCCCCAGACAGGCCTTTAGGTGAATCTCCCCTTAGGCTTGCTGAGTCCCCTTCTCATTTTTTGTTTTATAAAAAAGTTGCTGAGACCCTCCAGCTTCCTTTAGAGGAGGCTTTGGATGAGCAAGAGGAGCCTGACTATGTAGAGATGATGGATATCCCAGAGTCCAGGAGATTGTCCATCCTTTACATAAATCTTTTAGGAAACAAACAATAAAAATTTTAAAAGCTCCTAATTCTGTGCCTCCTATAGATAAAAAGATGGACAGGAGGTACACTTTGTCAGGTCCTGATACAGATTTTCTTCCACAGCAATGCAGTCATGTTGGGGTAGTTCAGGCTGCAGCCTGTGATGAAGCTAATATTCCCCTGGCTTCACATCCTCCTGACAAGGACTCCAGGAAGATTGATGCCATGGCCAAAAAACAATACATGGCAGCATCTTTGGGACTCAGACAAGCAAACTATGAAACATGTTGCGAGATACCAGAAGTCTAGATGGGATACTGTCATGGCCTTAGCCAAACAGGTCCCTGGCCAGCTGCAAAGGAGCTGGAGCAGGTGGCTGTTGATGGTATTGAGGCATCTAAGCTGCAGTTCCATGCTGCAGTGGATTCTAATGATGTATCCTCTAGAGTCATGGCTACATCTGTATTTTTAGTAGATTGGCCTGGCTCGGAATGTACCTACTTGTCACAGGATACCCAGTCTAAGGCTATGGATTTTCCTGTGGTGGGAAATTCTCTGTTTGGGGCAGACAGAGAATTATATGAAAAAATGGATAAATATAGAACCACTTATAGAATGCACAACGAGGAGCGGCAAGCCACTCCTCAGAAGCACCCAGGGGTAGGGCAGGCCTTTTACCAGACCCAGGCCTCCTCTTCAGCCTATGCTCAGAGGGGGTTCTTCAGAGGGAGAGGCAGACGGGGTACGAGCAGGCCTGCTCCCACCCTCAGCCTAAGCCCCTGCCAAACAGGCACCCTGATGGGATGCCCAGGGTCGGCTCTCCATTACTTGTAGGGGCAGGCTGGCTTACTCGTCCAGGACTGGGAGTCTTTAACATCAGACAGGTGGGTCCTGGAAGTGGTGAGCCAGGGTCTGGTTCTCAACTTAAAAATTTCCAAAGATGAGAGCCAGATCTTTCCACCTGCAAACCCTTTAGAGACTCTTGCTTTGAAACAGAAGTCTCAACTCTCCTGGCTCTCAGAGCTGTGTAAGGGTTTCTCCCTACACCAGGGCAAGGGTCTGTACTCAGGTACTTCCTTACCCAAAAAAGACAGGAGTGGCGGCCTATCCTGGATCTAAGATATCTGAACAAGCACCTTTTAAAACCAAAATTCAAAATGGTGACTCTGGGAATGATTTTACTCTCCCTAAGGCCAGGGACTGGCTAGCTTCCCTGGACCTCAAGGATGCCCTACTTCCATATTCTTATCAGAAGCTCCCATCGAAAGTACCTCAGATTCTAACTGCCCTCAGGCCATTATCAGTTCAGAGCAATGCCCTTCAGCCTTACCTCTGCCCCAAGGGTGTTCAAAAAATGTCTGGCAGTAGCAGTTGCTCATCTAAGAAGGCAAAGATTGCCATTTTTCCCTACCTGGACGACTGGCTCATTGTGGGTCAGTCTCCAGTCCAGATCAAATCACACCTGCTAGTTATCCAGCAGCTGCTTACCTCTCTGGGCTTTCTTCTCAATCTTCCAAAGTCAGTTTTGGAACCTGTCCAGGTACTCACCTTTATAGGCGCAGAACTGGACACAAAGCGGGCCAGAGCCTTCCTTCCCCTGGAAAGGGTAAGGACCTTGGTGGCCCTGGCCTTGTCCTTCACTCTGCAGGTCTCTCGACCAGCAAGGCATTTCCTGCAGCTCCTAGGACACATGGCTGCTTCCACAGCTGTAGTGCAAGGAGCAAGATTTCAGATGAGGGACATTCAGTTCCATTTGAGAGCTTTCTGGTCTCAAAGAAGAGATCCCCTATCCAAGTTAATCCCAGTGACTCGAACCCTGATCCAGGCCCTTCAGTGGTGGCAGGATCAGAGCAATCTGAGACAAGGGGTGCCTTTCATCCCTCTGTCCCACTCCTTGACCCTTACTACAGATGCGTCCCTCTTGGGATGGGGAGCTCACATGGGCGACCTCTCCACCCAGGGTTATGGTCCCTCAGGAATCTCTGCTCCACATCAATCTGTTGGAACTCAGAGCTGTTTTCTAGCACTTCAGGTTTTCTGCATCTGTTCAGAACAAGGTGGTACAGGTCAGAACAGACAACACCACTACAATGTGGTACATCAACAAACAAGGGGCACTCGGTCTTGGCCCTTGTGCACCGGGCGATGAGTTGTGGTCTCTGGCTTATTCCCTGAACACTTCCCTCATAGCAGTTCACCTCCCAGGCAAGGACAATGTCCTGGCAGATGCTCTCAGCAGGATTTCCCAGGGCCATCACGAATGGTCACTGGATCCCCTAGTACTGGGGATAGTTTTTGCCAGATGGGGCACTCCTCAGATAGATCTTTTTGCAGCCCCAGACAATCATCAACTTCCACTTTTTTGTTGCAGGCCCCCAGTGTTGGGCTCAGTCCCCCTGGATGCCTTTCTCCTCGATTGGGAAGGGAAGTTTCTCTTTGCCTTCCCCCCCTTTCCTCTCCTGTTCAAGGTGCTAGTCAAAATCAGGTCTCAGCCCTGCAAGATGATCCTGATTGCTCCAGACTGGGCCAGGCAGCCCTGGTACCCACTCCTTCTGTCCTTAGCAGTCCATCTTCCCTGTGTCTCCCCAGGAACCACAATCTGTTAACCTGTTTTCAGGGAGAGTTTGTATCGAATCTAAATCCCTCAACCTCAAGGCCTGGCTCTTGAGCAGTTAGAGTTGCTGATCTACAACTTTCTCAAAGTGTTCAAATCTTGAAAGCTGCTAGGAAGCCTTCCACCAGGGCTACCTATAACTCCAAGTGGAAAAGGTTTTCCATATGGTGTTCTGGGAAGCATATTTCCCCGGAATCTGCTTATTTACCCACTGTATTGGATTATATGGTCCATCTTAATTCTTTGGGACTGAGACCAGCTACCCTGAAAGTGCATTTGGCAGCTGTCTCTGCTTTCCTTTCAGCAGGGAAGCCCTCTTCTCTTTCTGCTCACCCTGTATTTTCCAAGTTTTTTAAGGGATTGCTTCATACCAATCCTCCATTCAGGGACCCTGCCCCTGCTTGGGATCTTAATGTTTGCATTGCTCAGCTGATGCAACCCCCCTTTGAGCCTCTGTCTTGGCAGAGCTTAAGTGTGGCTTGAAAACTAATATTTCTAGTAGCCATCACTTCTGCCAGGCGCATAAGTGAGTTACAGGCTTTATCAGTGGAGACTGGCTTTATTTCCTTTCACAGGGATAAGGTAGTCCTCAGGACTAACAGGAAGTTTTTGCCTAAGGTGGTTTGGATTCCACCTTAACCAATCTATTTCACTTCCAGTGTTCTTCACTGACCATTCCTCCTCTGGTGAGAGGAGCTGCACAACAGATGTTAAGAGGCCCTAAGTTACTACATAGAGCGTACCAGGGTCACGGTTTGACTCCTCAGCTATTTCTCACTTATGGTGAGGGTTGGGAAAGGGAGACCTGCCACTAAGAGATCCATTGCCAGGTGGATCGTCTCTTGTATCCAATTTTGCTGTCAAAAACTGGGTAAGGTTCCCCCCTCAGGCCTGAGGGCTCACTCTACCAGAGGTACAGCTGCATCTCTAGCTGCTGCTAGAGACATCCCTATCTTGGAGATATGTCAAGCAGCTACTTGGAAAACAGTACACACTTTCACCAAGCATTACTCCTGGATATCCAGGCCAGGAGGGATGCTCATTTAACCAGCCGTGCTTCAGAGCCTATTCCCTAAGTAGGTTCTGTCCCTCCTCCATGGAGGTACTGCTGTGTAGTCTGCATCTGTCATAACATAGTAAGACTTCATGTTGTTTGAAGAAAAAATTGCTCACCTTAGTAATGTTGTTTCTTCTAATGGAGTCTTGCTATATTATGACCTCCCCTTCAGCCTGCCCCTCTCAGAACTTCTACTTCGGGTATGGGGTGGGCAGTCCACTGTTGGCACTTATTGATGCCCCCTTTTATGTTTGGGTGTTGTGTTTTATTTGGTTATTTTATCTTATTTTTCTGGTCCCCTGACTTGAGTCTTGGTGTTGGGACCAGGAAAATGTGTGAATATTTTAGTAGCCAGTTGGCTAGTGTAGGTTACAGCTTCCACACAGAGCCTTAGTGAGTTTTGCTCGTAAAGATCTGACGGTTTCGGTTTGAAACCACCCTAACAGAGCTTCTCTAACCGAGCTCGCGCTCCAAGTTCCATGCACTGCATGGAAGTTAACTCTTTCACCTCCGGAGCAGTTCTAATGGTGGGACAAACTGCATCTGTCATAATATAGCAAGACTCCATTAGAAGAAACATTACTAAGGTGAGTAATTTTTTCTTCCAGTGTACCAACCTGGTTAACAAATTTATAAATAATTAAATAAAAAAAAATTTGAAAACTATTTCTGTTGACTGTGCATGCGCAATGGAAGCCTGCCACAGTATGGATTTCAATTGAATACTAGAAGTAGAACTACAGTTACAAGTAAGTAACCTGTGCTTTTTGCTGAGTGGGTAACGGGGTGGCAGAAATCACTTTCTTTCTTCATTTTACTACACCTCTGGGTAGCCTCTGTGTTGGGCATTTTAGGCAGTATCTTCCTATTATGTCACTTTCTACGGTTCAATTGTTTGGGTTAACCTGTGAACCTCCCACAGTTTACCTGAAGGCCCCCTCCCCACCTCCTGACTTTAGTGTACACTGCAGATTGACAGTACAACATTTTGACAAAGATCTGTCTGCTCTAATTTGCCTGCAGGAAGTTTGTGAAAGAGCAGAAGCAGGTCCAGGAAGAGATAAGTCGAATGTCCTCCAAATCCATGATGAAAGTCCAGGAGGATATCAAAGCTCTGAAGCAGCTCTTATCAGTAGCAGCCAGTGGACTTCAGAGAAATGCCCTTGCTATTGACAAATTAAAAATGGAAACAGCCCAGGTATTTTCATTGTAGTATGGAGGGTAATAGTAACTGGAACTCAAAAACGTGACCTGTGTTAATTGAAGGATAAAAGGGCAGTTACTTTTGCATTTTGTCCTGAGTGCATGTGAATTCCTTCTGCGTGGATGTGATCCAACAGTTTGATATAGTTGTTTTGATTGCAATTTATATGTGTATCAAGAAAAGAATGTATTTTGGTGAGATTTGTATTTTATATGTTTTAATTAAAAAGTTTATAGCATAGTGACTTCAAAATGGCAGTACGATGAGGTCATAAGTTAAGACAGGAGATGTACAAAACCAGTGAGTGTGAGGTCATTTCAATCGTGTCCTGCATGACAGCAGTAATATTTATGTATAGTGTACAGTGACCCCTTATTTACAGAATCGCCATGATCAAAAATATTTGTTGTACCACAGTTCAGTGTTCATTGAATGTGGTAAAACCATACTAGTGGTACAATATCATCTTGGCTGTTTTTGAGAGCGCACGAGTCGGCAGTTTAAAGGAAAAAATGCTGCTTGCACTTCTCAGAATTTGAACAGTAAACTTTCTGACAAGATGGCGGCAGGGTTTTTTTTCCAAAAGTGGCAGAGGGGCGCATTAAATTCAAAATCATTTCAGGTTTTTTATTTTATTTTTGTTGTGTAACCTGGCCGGGGAAACTGTGCCCAACCGGCCTGATCTACCTCCTTGGGGTTCTGATTCTGTGTGACCTCTCGAGCTTAGCTCTCGAGGTCTAACAGAATCAGAACCCCTTGGTGGCAGCACAGGCTGGTTGCATACAGGTGCACAGCCAGTATTCTCTATATTATAATCTAGTACCAAGTGGGGAATATGCTTGGTGGTGGGGGCAGTGCAAATTCTGTCATAGTGGTAGGGAGTGAGAATCTCTCAATTAATAAATGTTGGAAAAATAGTACAGTAAGGAAGGCCCTGGAAATGCTTCCTGCTGTTACTGTACATGGCAAGGTGTATGGCCTCCTTTCTCTGTGTTGTAAGATTATTTTTGTGGTAAGGGTCTCTGTCCTGTGTTATGTTTCCACTTTTTTGAGTAATCCATGCTACAGACATGCCACTTAAATAAAGTGAAGGGTGACCAGATTACTGGGTGATCTGGCAGCCATAGGATGTGAAGCAGTGCACTCCTAGAAGGAGGGAGGTAATGTTGCCTGGTTTGTATAGATCACTGATGAGACCACATCTGAAGAACTATGTACAGTCGTAGTGCTGTGGACTTCAGAAGGAAAGGGGTAGAGTAGAGGCAGGCAGCAAAGAACCATGAAGATGGTCATTTGTTAGCACAAGGCATACAGTGAGTATGAAAAGTCTCAGCATTTATTCACTTCAGGACAAAGGAGAAAGGTGGGACATGATAGACTTTCATGCACAAGCTGGAGGGGTCAAGGTTCAGAAAGGACATTAGGAGAAGTACTGCCTCAGGAAAAAAGTAGTAGGTGGGTGGACCAGCAACAATTTTCAGAGTTCAACAGTGGTTGAAATTAACTTTTGAAGCCCCTAACCAGAAGGGCTAGTAACTGGGAAAATCCACTAGCCCAACTGGTGTACTTACTGATGTTTTTGCCGCATTCAGTACAAGGCCGCAGGGCTAGTTAAAGAAAAATCTTACTAGCCCAATACAAAATCTACCCACATTTGGCTAGTGAACTGGTGCCGATTTCAACCCTGGTTCAAAGGGAAGCGGGATGCACATAAAAAAGCTAGTAGATAGAAAGATGGGGGGACAGAGACTAGAGTGTCTGAGTGGGGAATCTGGAAACAGGCTGGATGGACTTTTGCTTGTCTTTCTGTTGTCTTTTCTCTGTGTTTAAAGTGAATCTTTCCCTTTTTTTTGTTTGCTAAAGAGCAGAAACCTGAACGTCTTACCTCAATGGGAGTTCCACCATGATGTTTAAAAATGTTCTCTTAATCCCCAGTGGAGGTGAAGGGATTGTAATTTGTCCCCATGGGGCTGGCAGCACGATCCCTTTCTGACTCTGATTTGGCCCCACACTCTGTTTTGTAACATCTCTGGAGGGAGACCATGGAGGTGTGCTCCATGAACTAGAATGGAGTGTCTTTTTCAAAGCGAATTTCCCGATTTCAGATTAGGTTTTGGTACAGATTGATGCCAGGGTTCATCTAACAAGATACTTGCATCAGTTGGTACCAAAACCTGATTTGAAGTCAGGAAATCAGTTTTGAAAAAGACGCTTCATTCAAGTGAATGGAGCGTGTCCCCACACTCTCCCTATGGAGATGTCGGAAAACGTCAGAACACGGGTGGTTTAGACTGAGGAAGTGGAAAGGGATCATGCTGCCAGCCCCTCAGTGGCAAATTATGATCCCTTTCTTTCCTTTGGGGCTAATAGAAAGAGTTTAAACATTGTGGTGGAGCTCCCATTGAGGCAAAGGAGCTCCACATTTCTACTTTTTAACACCAAGAAAAGTGTTCTTAAAATCACTCGTCTGAGTCCAACCTATTATGTCTCTGCTTGTACTTGTAGATTTCTGTCCTTTTCCCCTTACCCGCCTTACCTCCTGCAAGTATTTGGGAAGAATTCATCAGTGTCAGTGGCTCAGTAGGTAACACATTCGCCTCTGAGGCCGGGAGATCAGAGGGCTGTGGGTTCAGTTCCCACATCTGGCACTTGGGTTAATATCCCAGTACTGACACTGTTGAGAGGGGTGCTGCACTTCTGAGGTGCCGTCTTTGAGATGAGACGTTAAACCGAGGTCCCATCAGCCTGGATTGGTGGTAGTTCAGGTGGATGTTAAAAGATCCCATGGCACTTATTGACAAGAGTAGGGGAATTTCCTCGGTGTCCTGGCCAAATTTCCCTCATTCTCTAAAAATACCTCCAGCAGCTTAATCTGGTTCAAGGTCAGTTGGCATTCATCTGTATCCCCCTCCCCCGGGTTGTGCTTGAAAATAGGCAGCATTTGTCTAGTGCACTTACCCGGTGAACAAAAACTAACTAAAAAATAAAGATACGCAATGCTGTTGATCTTGCTATGTCGTCCCTGCATCATTTTTGTAGCCCTCCACTGGAAAGTCTCTGACCTCTCCCTTTTCAGATGTGAGTTCTTAAACAATACGCTATACTCCAGGTGTGGTCTACCAGTGACCTGTGCAGTGGCAATATCACCTCTTTGTTGTGATTTGTGAAACCCCACTGGATACATCTCAGCATTCTGTTAGCTTTCATATGTGTTGTATTGCACTGGGAATGCCTTTCAGTCTATTTCTTTGGTACAGGAGTGGCTGACTGTTAATAGATTAATTTTGAATGTTAGCAAAACTAAGTTAATGATATTTGGCACTGCACAAAGTCAAGCTGCCAGTGATCCTTATGTGGTAATTAGGGATTCAAAAGGGGTCATCATTGAAAGGTTGGACTGTTTAAAATACCCAAGTTTCTTTCTCTTTTTTTTTTTTTAAACTTAATTTTAAAACTGTCCGCATACATCAAAGTGACCTATTAAAAACAGTCAGTAAGCCACAGAGAGAAATAGTAACGTAAAGACTGGTGCAAATGTCAGACGACCCTTCTAGAATAATGGAAACCAGGTTACCCCTATTGCTTTTTTGTTTGTTTTATCGATATGTGCAATCTCTTTTTATACTGTAACTGATGTTTGCTGCTACGAACCCATGGGACTTCATTGAAAATGAGCTATGTTCAATTGAATGCTTTTTCCCCTTATTCTGATGAATAAAAAAGATTTACTACTACTGCTACTACCTCTAGAGGGCACCAAATTTGTCGGTATTTAGCTTGAGGTTTCCTAGCTAAATATTGGGTATGCTCCAACTTCACACAGTGCAATAGTGATTGGACCCATTGTGCTATAGAGGGGGTGGTGTCAAGCCACCAGTGTTCTGCCAAAACTTGTTTGCCAACCACCACACCTAACCTACCATAGAGGGTGGTCCTCTAGCACCCCACCTCAACCACCCCCCACCCCCGGCTTCATCTAGGTTCTAGGAGAATATCTATGGGATCTAAGGTCTTTGAAAGTCCAGCCACTCTGGACAGCAAAGATACTACTTCTTGCCAGTAGAAGACTTTAGGGCAGGCCCACGCCATGTGAAAAAAAGTACCTTCTTGTATTTATATTTAGGACAGGTCAGAATTTGTTGAATCTATTCTGTGTGCTAAAACAGGAGTAAAATGGATCCTTTGAAGAATATTGTAATGTATAGCCCTTAACATACTGTTAACCGAACATAGCATCCCTCTTTTGAAAACTGTATCCCAGTCTCCTCCAGTCAGGACTCTGCATCAGATCCTCAGCCCATTTACTCTTCAGTTGCCTGAGAGGGTCTGGGAAAGCCCCCAGGAGAGAGTTATTGCACTTGGTTAATGGTTTAGAAATCAGTTTTGTAAGGCTTCCCAGCATGATCTCTTCTAGCGGAGAACGTCCCAGTGAGGGGTATGCATCGTTCCCTCCCCCCCAAAGCCCTCAAGTAACATCTAACCTGGAGATGCATAAAAAATTGGGAAGCATGCAAAGCATATTGCTTGGCTAGAGACTGGTAGTCCAGAAAAACATCCTGTTTATATAAATGAGACATCAGAAAATATAGAATTTGAATTTGACGGCAGATAAGGACCGCTTGGCCCACCCAGTCTGACCATTTCCCTACCTAATGGATAAGCTGCAGATCCTAGCTAACCAACAGCCTACTTCGTCCAACCTCCACTCTCTAGAATTCCCTTATGTCTGTCCCATGCATTCTTGAATTAATCTTTCATACGCCAAGGTGACAGGGCTTGCTTCACTGGAGCAGGAGTCAGACTTGCCTCCCTAAGAGTTATATTCTTTAGAAGCCTCTGAGGATATCAAGGCTGGTTGATTTAAAACCTTATGTGCTGATAGCCAGGCTTTCATAGAAGCCCGAGTAAAGAGATTTTTAATCTGTTTAACAACCTTTTTTGCCATTGCTTGGATAAATAGGAGATTATATATATAGGGGTGTTTGCAGGGTATGAAATTCGTGAAAAAAAGTACATGCCCACTTGGGCATGTAAGTATTAAAAATACATGCCCAAATTACATGCCACCCCATCCACATTACATAATTTCCATTTATTTGCCAGACTAGCCCCTTCCCTCTGCTGTAGACAGACTTCTTTTGCAGAATGTGCAGTAACAGTATTTGCAGCTCAGTGTCTCTCCCCCCCCCGACGAGATCCTCTAGCTTTTAATAATGAAACGAGCTCTTAAAAGAGCTGAGCTTTTATTTGCTCCGTTAATAACTAGATTCTTCCTGGAGGCAGAGTCCCTCCCTCCATCTGCTGCAGGCTGCCTACTTCTTTTGCAAAACTTGCAGTAACTATCTGCAGCTCACAGCCCCGGAACCTTCATGTAAACCGCAGAATATTCTGCTGTACATTTAATTTGTGGAAGGATATTCTGCAGTTCATGTAAACCGCGTTAATATTCTGCTGATTTTCCACAGTTTACATTAAATTCCACAGCAATCTCCATGGTCGTGGAATCGTGGAAAATCATGGCTTTGCTTAGGTGCCGCAATGGGCAGGCACTAGATAGAAGTAGGTGTCCGGAGACAAAAGTGACTGCCCTGGGGCACCTAAAGTAATTACACCCTGGATGTTTGTGTCTGTTTCTATGAGTTCTACCCAGGCTTTCCCTGGTCCTGAGGCGGGGACTAAATCCACCAGAAAAGCCAGCTGAGCTGCCAAGTAATATAGGTACAAGTTTGGCAAACCCACGCCCCCCCCAATTTACTGGACATCATAATATTTCCCCCCATCCTAGGCCTACGGCCCTGCCATAACAGTGAAAGAATCAAGCCCCTCAGTGACCTAAAATATTTATCAGGAACAGAAATTAGGAGGATCTGAAACAGATAAAAACATTGTGGAAGAATACACATTTTAACTAAATTAACCCTACCCAAAAGTGTTAGAGGAAGGGAGCTCCATCTAGCGCAGGCTTCCTGAACCTTCTGAATGAGGGGTTTATAGTTTAACTCTGCTAGACAACTTACTCAGGAGGCGTATTCCTAGATACTTTAGTTGCTTGATGGGAGGGATGGTCCTCCCCACTATCCGGATAGGCCTTTCCCCTTCCCTTAGAGGGAGCCACTCACATTTTGCCCAGTTGATTTTGTGGCCTGACGGGGCCGTATTTGTTATAAGATCGGTGAGAGGGGTGGTGTGGAGCATGCCTCAGATGTAAACGCTCCTACCAACAGCTCTTCAGATCAGCGGCAGTTATTTGATTAAAACTATATTATTTGGTGCTTAAACTGGCTTGAAGGCATACAATTTGGATTCTCCTTGCTAAGCGGTGCAGATTGATACCATATTTGATCTACCTATTACCAAGCGTGTAGCACCAGTGAATGCCTGTAACACTGGTTGCCTTTTTAATCTAAGCGTTATGTACTGTACTGTTTTGTTTGCTGTGATGTATTGCTCTCTTGACAAGGTGCCTTTGTAAATGAGTCTTTGACTCAAAGGTCTGTAAACTGATGATCTAATAAATAAATATTTATATGATGGGTTGCACACAGAAAGGTGGACCAAGCGGTTCTAAAACTGTCCAGATGCCAGAGGCACAGGCCGCAGGAACCGGGACATGTTCTTCTGGTGGAGAACCCCCGTGGAAGCCTCTTCAGCATTCCATGCAGGTGATCGACTTAAAAGTTGAAACTGTCCTTCGGCACATGGGAGAACAAGATATTAAAATCGAAGCAGCCACACTATCGGCTGCTGCAGTGGAGTAGCAATCTCTAAAGGCCCTAACTGCCACGAATAAGATTGCTGCGTTAAATGCACAAGTAAAATACTGTTTAGAGGCCTTGGAGAATACGCACAGAGCGTCTCATGCGCATTGTTGGACTCCCTGAAGGTGCCAAGGGAGATGACCTACTATTCTTCCTATGTCAATGGTTCCTGGGGATTCTGCAATTACTGGTTGAATATGCCACTTCCTTTTCCAGAGTGTACCAATACCTCCCCTCAATCTGTTGTTCCTCAGTCAGGCTTTCCTTGCACTATTTTGCTGGTGACTGCAGCGGTAGGGATTCGGGATGAGGTTCTAAAGGCTGCCAGAGCAACGGAATGACTTAACTACCATGGGGGCTACACTTCATGTTTTTCCAGATCTCTCCTATTCTACCAGGGCCCGAAGAAAAAAGTTTGATGGCGTTCGGGCAAAATTGCGTAGCCTGGGAGTGGTACACTTCTCATGCTGGCCCATCTCCGTATTTTTTATGGTGGACATGCATACCAATTTACAGACCCCCATGGAAGCTGGGAAGAGGGCAGATATTATAGCCAAGGAATTTGAAGCCAGGTCAACTATTCAAGCAGACTCTGAGGATGAGGACACCTGAACTATAATCACAAAATTTATGTTGGCTGTCTTGTACTGTTCTGGCCGCTGAAGTTTGGACTATCCATTAGGCTAACTGACTGATTTATCTGATTACTGGCAATTTTTGCATTTATCCCTTTTTTTTTTTTTTTTAAATATATTCTAGTTTTATGCATCATTTACCAGCCATCTGAATTTATTTATCTACTACCTGTTTGTTGTTTTGCAGGGTAGTATTGGGGGCTAAAAATGTTTGGAATTCTTAATCTTTTTAAGGGGTCACATCGACACTGGTTGTTGAATTTAGCACGTTTCGACAATATTATATGGTTTTGACCACCACATCCCTTGCAGGGTGCAGCTATCATGGTCATTTCTTTCTTAATTGAACTTTTATGGAATACCCCCACATCAGATTACTGAAATGTGTAGATTACCATTTCCTTTGTACTTGAAGGCATCAGTATGTGCATTTGTTAATGTCTTGTATTTGGAGAGCTGTTATTTTTTTTATGAATAACGTAATAAAAATAAAAAAAGGTTTTTGAGGACTTTGAGAGACCACTGGAGTCGGCCACAAAAAGTAGCACATTGTCCGCAGACAGAGCGATGACATGTTTAGTCCCCTTATGTACAAAACCCTGGGTGTCAGGGTGGTTTCTGATAGCGATGGCCAGGGCCTTTATGATCAAAACATACAGAATTGGGGATAAAGGGCAGCCCTGCCTGGTGCCTCTGGTAAGTCCAAAAGGAGAGGAACGACGTGTATCATTGGTTCATTGTGCCTTTGGGGCTTTATAGAAACTAGAGATCCAGGGATGAATGTGGAGACCAACATTTTAAATTTGTAGGACCGCAAACATAAAGGACCATTCAGTGTGGTCAAATGCTTTCTCTGCATCTAATGATGAGATTCTGACCACTGGTACCCCCCCTCCCCCCATATAGACCATCGGCACATAATATTCAAAGAAGCCTGCTGTTGCGTTTGAAGCGCCTCAACAAAACCTCCTTGATCTGGATGTATCAAGCCTGGGAGGACCCCTTCCAGCCTGAGAGCTATTATTTTCGCCAAGATTTTATAGTCGGCATTAAGCAAGGATATTGACTTATAAGAGCAGCATTTGATGGGGTCCTGCCTGGGCTTGAGTAGCACCATAATTGTGGCCAACGTCTGTGAAGGGGTAAATGACCCCCTTCAAAAACCTCTCGTATCATGGAGAGCATCAAGTGCCTCTAATCTTCCCAGAAGGTTTTATAAAATTCAGCGGGTATTCCGTCTGGGCCTGGTGCCTTACCTGATTTAGAGGTCTTTATTGCCTGTTTTATTTCAATTAGTGACACCAGGTTGTCCAAATTATCCCCTGAAATGGGCGCCAATAAGGGAAGAGAAACATCTTTCAGAAACTCCCATGGGGATGTATGGGGAGGGACCTGTGAAGTATATAGGGATTCGTAGAAGCCCTTGAAGGTGTTATTAACCTGGCGCTGGTTTGAAGCGACCTCACCCCCTGGTGTTTCTATTTTCAATACTACTTTTTCTGACTCTTTTTTTCTTCACTTGTCAGGCCAACCACTTTCCTGCCTTGTTACCCTCAGAATAAGGCCCGACTCTAGCTATCAGGAGGTCTCTTTCAATTCTTTGAGGGGGCCATGTGATTTAGGGTAACCTTGAGACGCTTTAGTTCATTAATATCCACTCCCTTATCTCCTTTCATTGCCCTTCTTTCCATCTCAGATACTGTTTTTTTCTCCAAGTCTGTCTCATTCTAGAGGGCTAGGTTTGCTTATGGGCTGCATAAGAAATGATAACTCTGCTAATGTAGGCTTTAAGGGTCTCCCAAGTATTGATAGCAGAGGTGTCTTCAACTTAATTCAGTGTTATAAATTCCCTCAAAGATTGTGACATCTGGGTCACATATTGTTCTTCTGTCAAGAGGTTAGGTTTCAGCCTCCATTGTTTCACCGGGGTTATGCCCAAGTGAGACATAAAGGAGACCATTAACGGGGCATGATTGGATATAGAGATGGGGCCATACTCTGCTGAGGTCTCCCAAAAAAAAGCCTGGGAGAGCAGGACATAGTCCAGCCTTGTATATACCTGATGGACATAGGAATAGAATGAATACTGCCAGTTGGGATGCAGATGACACCAAATCTCAAGCAGGGCTCAATCTTTGGCCAGCTGCAGAACTGCATCTACACTTTTAGGAGGCGGTCTGGTTCTTTTGCCTGAGTGATCTAATACTGGGTCCCAGTAGGTGTTCAAGTCACCACCAATGTTGAGATTATCAGGGTAGGGAGCTAAAACAGTCGTCAAATGCTGAAAAATTCTGGACTACCAAAGTTAGGGCCTTAGAGGGGAAACTAATGTGTGTATCTCTCTTCCTCCACTGTGACATCTGTCACCACATACCTTCCTTGCAGGTCTGAAATAAAGGAGTGCATTATAACCCTCAAGGAGGGCATAAACCAGACTGCTACCCCAGGCCTTAGAAGTAAGGTGCCAGCAACGCCCCAAAAAAGACTGTGCTGATTTATCCGATTCTGTTTTAGTCGAGTGAATCTCCTGAAGAAAGACAATATCTCCCCTTTCTTTCCTAACGTATGTCCAAACCTCCTTCGTTTGACCACTGTTTTAAGGCCGTTGACATTCCAGGTTATCACTTTCAACATACCTGTATTGGTAATC
This sequence comes from Neoceratodus forsteri, assembly GCA_016271365.2. Lineage (NCBI taxonomy): Eukaryota > Metazoa > Chordata > Ceratodontiformes > Ceratodontidae > Neoceratodus > Neoceratodus forsteri. The sequence goes on from CM057459.1 coordinate 321,446,057, forward strand.
CAGGAAATGAGCAAGCACCGTTCAATAACATAGTAAGTAATACATTCTCTCTGTATAGTAGGTCGAGATAAGCTGACTTTTTAACTTTTAATAAACTAATGTAACCCCCCCACCGGCCACTTATTTAACTAGTAAGCACACCTCCCATATTTTTCTGTCTAGGGGAAAGAGAGGGGTGGGGCTACAAAGAAACTACGCAAGTACTGAAACACAAAATGACCATTACTAAACCCAGGTCCTGAGGAGAGAACTTTTGCTAGGGGCTATGCTAGGTCTGCACTTCTGGAGGGGTACCCAGTAATTCCACACAGGAAGCAGTAACAAGATTGTCAGCACCAGGTTGGGGTTCTAGAGTGTGGCTTTATTCCAAAGTTGGTACACACAAGCACAGGTGGACCCCCAAAGGTTTATACTTCGTGGCACAAGGCAGTGCAGAACATAACATCTGTAGCAAACAGAAACTCTTAACTTCCCATATTGCATATGACTTCGAACTCTTTAGCGGCATAGCCTCAGCTGAAACACATTTCTTCTCTGGTGGCAATGGCCACAATGGAGCACACAATTTCATCTAGTGATGAGGGCCACGACTTAGAAAATTTCCCATATGGTATAGGGTTAAACATTTGGCAGTGTGGCAACTGGCCTTGACAGAGCACACTGGTGTTAAAAACTAGCAGAACCCACACCAGGGGGTAAACTTTCCCTTCAGGCATTGGCCATATGACCTGAAAAATAGACGCCCTTATAGAACCCGAAGTGCTAAACTGGTCATTCCAGATGGGGCCCACCTTTTGCTTCCTAGTCCATACCCAGCCATTCTTTCAGTTTTGCACCTCAAACTTTAAGCAAAACTGTAGAACTAGGCATCTTGGAATGACTTTCACATTCAGCATTAGAAATACACTACTTCTGATTGCAGGTTAAAGTCCTGAACAATGTACCAGGTCTCACTGGGACTGCACAGTTGTCAGCCAACTTTAAGAAAGGCTTGAGAACAGTCTCGAACAGAACTGGGTGCATAGATCCCTTTGTCAGAGTAACATCCCAAAGAAAACAGGCAGGTACATTTCTCCTGGGATACTCAAAGTTGTACACACAAAGGCAGCTTCAGTGTCCTGGATCGAAGTCAGGGGATTGCCCCTTGGATCTATTCTGCAGTCCTTCTCATCTCACAGGGGATGAGAAAATCAGGAACTCCTGCTAGACTGTTTCCACCACTTCTACAAGGCAGGTAGATGTTCTCAGCACTAGGGTGAGAAAAAGTAGGCTCTCCTCAGAGCCCACACTGCAGCTTCTCACTCCTCCACTGCTCACTCTGCTGACACAGAACTAAAACTCACTGAAAATTCTAAAACTCCCCACTCATAGCTAGTTATTGTGGCTTATGCTGCTGCAAGTGTTCTAAATGACATCACCTCTCTGCTCTCCACTGAAACCAAGTAAAGAGAGGGAGCAGGTAAAAATCTATTTAGCTAGTTATTCACCAGCTGCCTTCCCTACCTAACACTGACACTGATGGGATTCTAGTAACCCCAGGGGACCGGGGGGTTACACTAACTATCCCCAAACAAATATTCAACAACACTCTTTCCTCCCCTTTGCCCATTGTACATAACAAACACCTCCCCATTCCCCCCGAAACAACTTTAGAACATCAGAAACATTACCCTCCCACTTTCCCTCCAACACAATAATGAAACCACCTCCCCTTTTTCTTTATTCCCATCTCTTCAACATATCTCTTCCCCCCGCCCTCCCTTTTTCCTGCCTAACCCTAAGTGGGAAAATGTCCCCATTGCCCTCTTCTTCTCGTGGAAGACCCAGAGTGTATCCATCCAATTACTGAATAATATTAATCCATCGTGAGGCTAAAATGTATGCCATCCCACAAGAACCCCTTAGTGTTTGGGAAGTTCTACCACAGGGGTGCTAGTTATACCTCAGGCGTGGTGGTCACCCGTGGAAATATCGACCCCCCAGCTCCTTCCCAGAAAGGACACATCCGGAAATAGAATCGTCTAAGGACCTGCACAGAGAGAGAAGGCAGACCAATGCACGGCACACTGAGTCGTACCCACCGTCTCCCCCCAACCCCCATATGCTGTTTTCAGATTTGTCCTTAATTGCTCACACTTCCTCATCATTTCAGCCCTGTTTACACTGCGGCAGCAGTTTGAATTCTCCTCTGCTCCTCACAAGCTACGCTGTGTGCTGACTTCCGAATTAACTGTTTACACAACCCCCCCATGCTGTGCCACTGTGGGGCTGTTCCTATAGTGGGAGCGTGCTTCCCTGAGACCGTGGATGATGGGAAAAGTGGGCAGCATAGCAGATCAAGTGCCTAAGTGAGTTTACACTGCAGGGAAATGCACTAAGTCCACTAGATGTCCTCTCACCTGCGTCAATACAGAAACAGGATTCAAATGGCTCCTGAAGCGCTCCTGTGAGTGTCCATACAACAGCATTTGCAGCACATCAACCTGTGCAGATGGGATGATGCGCTCCAAATAGGGCAGTGTAAACAGGGCTTTCGTGCGGGGCCTCCATCCTCTCCAAATACATATCCCTCTGTGGGGCCAGGGGACAAAGCGCCCCTGCCTCAGCCTACCCCCCCCATAAGATATTCATTGTATAGTTTAAGTCCCACAACACTGTAACCATCAAATAAGAAAACTTCTCTATTTTCTAGTGTATGTAAAATATCAAATTCTATAGATGATGCACTTTGGAAAGTAACATTGACAATATATTCCCTGCAGATACTAATTTTAACTGTATAACTTAATACCTGCAGTCACTAGGCTGCCATATAAAACAAAACCCCCTCTAAATGGAGTGGGTTAAATGAAACACCAATATTTGCTTTCTTCTGAATATTTAAACTGTCTGGAGTATGCTTAAAGGAGTAATCCACCCAGAATTTGCAAAAAAAAAACTGTTTTGATATGTATGTTAAATCCTAGTGTGTCCTTCCCTCTGTCTATCTGAAGTTTTTGCTAAATTGCCTGCTAGCATATGGTAGTTTTACGACCCCTGGGGATCTCTGTAACAAATAGTTTTATTGGCTTTCTTTCTCCCAGGATGCCCCCGTCTCATGTGACATTGATGTAGCCATGCCCTTAGATTCAGCATCTGTATTGCTTTAAAATTAGTTTAGCAACAGCAGAGCCTTGTAACTTCTTATCCAGGGAGCACAAATGGCAACAGTTAGTTTAGCAGATAGCTGAGAGTAAGCTAACTGGGGTTTCTGTAAGACAACAGCTACTAAATAGCTCGAATTCACTATTTTTGTTTTCTCTGTGCATCAGGTCGAGCTAGCAGGAGTGTTTTTAACATCAAAAACACAAATAATGAATTAGAGCTATTTAGTAGCCGTTGTCTCACAGAAACCCCTGTTAGCTTGCTCTCAGGTATCTGCTAAACTAACTGTTGCCATTTGTGCTCTCTGGATAAGAAGTTACAAGTCTCTGCTGTTGCTAAACTAATTTTAAAGTATCCCCCTCCCCCGGTCGTGCCTGAAGATAGGCAGGATTTGTCTAGTGCACTTACCCGGTCAACAAAAACTAAATAAATAATAATAATAAAAAAAAAATCTAAGGGCATGGCTGCATCACTGTCACATGAGACCGGGGGCATGCTGGGAGAAAGAAAGCCAATAAAACTATTTGTTACGGAGATCCCCAGGGGTTGTAAAACTACCATACGCTAGCAGGCAATTTAGGAAAAACTTCAAATAGCAGACAGAGGGAAGGACACACTAGGATTTAACATACATAACATATGTTTCTTGCACATTCTGGGTGGACTACTCTTTTAAATGTGACTGACTCAAAGCTAGAACAAATAACTTGAATGTCTCATCCCTCGTTATCTTACAAGGGGATCCAATCACATCTCCTGAGAGAGATACTTCTATGCCCCGTTGGTTTTTTTCTTTTTGTTTTTAATTGTCATGGAAGGAAACTTTACTGTGGACATGAAATAGTTCCATTTTAAATCTATAGAGTCCAAGTATCCCCGTAACAAAATCTTCCAGTGTCCGAGTTTAAGGCTGAGCTATTGGATAGTCTATATACTGCAGGCACCAAATTTCATATTATGTGATAAGATGTACGGAGCCCAGCCAGATGGAGAGGCATAATTCTGATCACTGTTTGTAACCAGATGTTTGGTTCATGGCCTAACCCGCAGTGCTTCAGGGGGAGCGGGAGCAGTCTCTGTCTCACCATGATAGGCTGGGCCTAGCCCATTATGGACCAGGCTCCACAGTGGTCCCCCCCCCCCCCAAAAAAATCGCACCTGGAGGCTACCTAAAGAGAAAAACCTATACAAACAGTACCTCAGGTTAAAGTCTTGTTTCAAGTGGCTGAGTGTCACGGAGAAACGTTAACACCATGGTCCCCGGTCTCCAGTGCTGTGCGGGCATACTCCAGAGGGGCCGCCGAGTCAATGAAAGGATCTAATATTCTTGTCAGGAGCTCTAATAATCAATGTAGCTAGATATACCAGGGAAAAGGGACATTGTAATGGATGAAGGTGCTTTTTCACCTCTAAAACGGCTTGTCTGTCCTGCTGAAGTTTCCTGGAATAATCTAGGAATATGCTTACTTTGTTTCCGTTTACCAAGATTGTGTCTGTTTTCCTGGCTGCCTGCAACACTGTCTATCTTGGTAATGGAAACATTTACCAGCAAGTGCCTAATGCGTTTGCTAGGGCCTGGTTGGTCATCTGCCTGGAGATCTGTGCTGTCTCTGAATCTGAAGTGTTGTTTTATCTGGTAGGTGCAGTGTTTTTAGGCAACCACTGGCCCATGAAATCGCCACAGTTTTTGGCCTGGAGACTTTCAGGAAGGCCAACTAGTCGGATGTTACACCGACTTTCCTTGTTTTCATGGTCATCCAAAACGGTTTTGATTTGCTCGATTTCCTTAAGAGCCTGCTGTAACAGAGGATCAGTGCGGTGGTAGGTGTCCTCTTGAGTGCTGAACCTGGATGCCAGCTCGTTATGGCGTGTTTCGTGCTTTTCCATTTTGTCCCCCATTGAGTTAACCGCTTGTTGCAGGTGGGTAAGTTGAGTAGTAATATTGTCAAATCCTGCCTGCATTTGAGCCTTTAAATCAAATTTCAAGTTGGTGATCATTTCCATTGTTGGGATTTCATCCGATGATACTGAGGCCATGTTAGGTTCACCGGCGGGTGAGACGTTCGCCTTAACCTTGGAGGCCGCATGGGTAACTGTGGATGATCTGGACCAGATGCTGAGAAGTATTTTCTACAGGTTTAAAACTCAGTTGCACCGGTTTCTTCATCGATTTAGCTGACACATACATTAGGGAAGTCTCCAAGTCCTTTATATTGTTCAAGTGTTGTAGAGTGCAGGAAGATGGAGCTCTATAATCAGCTGTCTATTTTGTTCTCTGTCTTGGCCACACCTCCTAGGTTTCTTTTTAGATAGTAATCTGTCCTAGGTTAACCATATTTATTTCCTAATTAAAAAAATTTACCAAAATTCTGATTGCTGTATAAAATAAAGATCTGTTTGACCTTCAGTTCTAAATAATTGTTAGGACAAAAATGGCTTCTGTCTCTTACGGACTTAGGCATGCCCATTTATACTTCAGCCAATAAAACTACACTAAAATGGGTAGAAATAACATATAACCAGATCTGTAGTTTCGTTGCGTCTGACTCACAGTCTGCACACCATTGTGCATTATATCAGAAATTGAATTGGTTTACTTTTGCATCTAAATGTTTATATGTGAGGCTCCTTGCATTTTGGAAATTCTATAGAGGATTTATTCCCTTTCACTTTAATTCAGTTATGGATACTCAGATATCAAGTCGTGTTACCAGGTCTACTATTAATGGTAAAATTGAAACTCCGCTATTAGTGTTTTGTATTTAAGTCCATTGTGGATTGGAACCTTTTACCAGCTGAAGTTCTGTCTACCTATGTTCTACCCTAGGTTCAAAACTCATTTGAATAATAATTTTTTAGGATTATCTAACTGTTTTGTTTAATATGGTTCTTTTATGTATATTTATTATCTTGTATTATGTCATTTTGTATGTATTGTATTTTTGTTTGTATTCTACCTTTTATACCTTCTGGGTTCCCCTTGAAATGGGCATTTGATACTCTAGGGTTCTTACTCTGTTAAATCAAATAACCCCAAGGTCCCTTTTCTCCTTTGACTGATGTATTGTGACCCAGTTGATGGAATATTCCATCTACAGATTTTTATCAGTGTGCATCTCTTCACATTTTGGTGCATTACATTCTAGTTGCCATTATGTTGAACCACTACTCCAGCTCCTCTATTTCCTTGTTCATGCTGCAGAGCCTCTTTATTATCCATCTTCCTCAGAGTTTAGTGTTGTCTGCGAACAAACTCACTTTACCACATTTCCCCACCACTGTGTCACTACTACATACATGAGTACCTGCCATAATACAGACCTTTATAGCACTCAACTTGTGACTTCACTGCCATCAGAGAATTTACTGTTCTAACAGCGTGCTTACAGTACAGTATCCACACACTGGCAGTTGCTGGGCATAGCTCAGATCACTGGATGTCTTCAGGTTTGGCTTCTCCCACCACCTATGGTGTATGTCCTCTGGTTCTGCCCCATGAATGTCCGAATCTTTCCACTGGAAGGGATAGGTCCTGTACTTTGCAGCTCTGCAGCACATAGGGAATCCAGTTTTCAAATCACTAAATACTGGCAGATTTTCTACTTCTGTGTTGCTCTTTCGACTTAGTGTGCTCTTGTCTTCCGGTTCCTGCTCTGCTGATGGTTGCAGAATGGAGTGAACTGAAACACGGTTTTGAGAGGTGCATTCTGTGTAAGCAGGATATGTTGTATGTGGACCTGTACGACAACCGCCTCTCTTGCCTGGGAGTGAACCATGACATCGGTGGGTGCCGTTGTTGTCAGGCCATGCATCCTTGATCACTTGAGAAAAGGAATGGCGCTTCCTCAGAGTTAGGCTTCAGGAACGTGGGAATGCCTTGGCAGTCACTTGAGTCAGCTGCCCAGCTGTCGGTCATGGAGGAAGAGACTGTGCCAATGGAAGAGGGCTTTTCATCGTTCCTGATGGTGGTCCTGGAAGGGCTCACAGCTGGAGGGCTTTTCATGGACTGTCTGGAGTTTCATAAAATGTATTCGGCCCTCCAGACCTTTAGTGAGAACCCTCCCTACCAGAAGAAATGCAAGCGCCATTGCTGTCAGTCGTGGGAGGGGGAGTGCTCACACTATATAACAGCTCCCTCGATTCCCTGACTGGTCGCCTTTGATCTAGCTTCCACTGGTCATGGGGCAGGTCGAGGCTTCCACAGTGACTCTCGATGGACCAGTCAACCTAGACTCTGGTCAATGAACCAGTCAGGATTTTTGTTGAACCAGTTGATCACTGGGAGGCTTCCTCATTCTGAAGGAAGCACAGCCAGCATTTGGTCTGCCACACCACCTGTTGGTGGTGGTCAGTCTGGATCCCCTGATTGTCTGCACCCCAGAGAAGTGGTCTTAAACTATCTCCCCCCCCCCCCATATATACTTTATCTTCCCTGTGTCGGTCAGCCCTCTTCCGCCTGTCCCTCCCCAGCCCCATCACACCGAGGTCCACCGGGACTCACCTCATGGCATAGACGTGCCCAGCTGCCTGGTTGTGGAACCTGAGTAGGGCCTGTACCATTCTGCCGACTGAAGCACTTTTGTTCTGTTTTCTCGTCCCTCCCATTACCGGGGCACAGACCTCAACATGCACACTTTACGGGTCATGTGTCACCCTCCCTTACATTGGCATTCTCAACCTGCACTGCCCTCAGGCCTCCACCTTGGGGCAGTCATTCGCATTCGGTGGAACTGCCAGTCCACCCTCCCCGGAAGAGGAGAGCTGTCCTCTGGATGCTCAGTCCTTTCCCTCCCGGCTGGCCCCCGACGACCTGCTTGCACCGCAAACACAGGTCGCCAGCTTGGTAGGAGGTAAGGCATGGATGCCTTAGCCCTCCATGCCACTGAGCTGTCCCCTAGCCTTAGACGATCTTGGACAAGGAATCCTATTCTGATGAGTCCTCAATGGCTTCTTTGTGTCGCACTTGACAGGTCGAACCTTGACTCCTTGGATGGTCAAGCCTCTTAAGAGTTGACCTCTCTTGCCACTGTCCTTTAGCACATGTCTGAATCTCTGAAGGTGCCCTTGTGAATCCCATTACAGATATCTTGGAGAAGGATAGAGATGGAGATTAGTTCCCAAGAGGTGGATAGGCAGAAAAGGGGCAAAATTCAGCAGAAGGGCAGACAGCAAGGAGAACCAGGGATAAAGGACAATCACGGAAGGGGTTGGAGTAGAACAGCGAAACAGTCTAGGGAGGTCAAATCATGGAAAGCCATGTGTGCAAATGCCAGGAGCCTTAGCAACAAGATGGAAGATCTGGAGGCTGTCATGGTGCAGTCAGACTTGGACATTGTGGCCATCACTGAAACCTGGTGTAATGATAACCACGACTGGGAGATGGCCATACCTGGCTACAACATATTCAGAAGAGACAGAGCAGGCAGGAAGGGAGGAGGAGTGGCACTGTATGTGAATAATGACATAAGGGCCACAGAGATCCAGGAGGAATAAAATTGGGGAGAGATACTGTGGGTTAAGCTGGAAAGGAAAATGGGGCCAGCCATCCGCACAGGTGTGGTCTATAGACCACCAGCCCAGGAGGAAGAAACAGATAGGGGAGCTGATGCTAGCCATCCAAGGATGGCAGACAAAGTGAGTAGTACTGGTTGGAGACTTCAATATTCCAGGCGTGGACTGGAGCATCCAGCAGCAACATCAACTAGGAGCAGATTTATCCTGGACTCCCTTCAGGGTGCCTTCCTCAAGCAACTGGTCATGGAACCAACTCGGCAGAGGCAATACTGGACCTTGTGCTCACAAACAGGGACAGTGTGATGGGGTAACAGTGGGGAGCACCTGGGAACAGTGACCACCAGTCACTGTGGTTTGAAATCACAGAAGGAGCAGAACCAAACCACACAAAAAACACGTATCCTGGATTTTAGGGGCAGACTTTGGGAACATGGGAGATACTTGAAAGAGGCATTAAGGGGAATGGGACAGGAATCAGGGTTGAGGAACAGTGGGCAGTATTTAAAATGGGGATTACAAGAACAGAATTATGCATTAAGCAGGTTAGCAAGAGGAAAAGGAAGAGAGGAGACCATTATGGTTTTCAAAGAGGTAACAAAGAAAGTGAAAGCCAAAAAGATTGCATTCAGGCAATATAAAAGACACAGGCAGAAGGGATAGGGAGAAGTACCAGGAGAAGCAAAGGAGGCAGGGAGGTCAGTAAGGGAAGCCAAAGCCTCAGACAGAAGAACACATTGCAAAATCAGTGGGTAGAGGGACAAAACCTTTACAGGTACATAAGTGAAAAAAGAAAGACAAAGGAGGATAGTGAGACTGAAGGGGAGGATGGGGCCGTGTGAGGATGACAGCAGTAAAGCTGACATATTGAACAGGTATTTCTGCTCAGTCTTTACTGAGGAAGAGGAGGTAATGGGTCTGAAGGGGTACAAGGGGTGAGAATGGTGCAGAAATGGACACAAGTCCCTTTACAGAAAAGGGTCCTGAAGGAACTGGAAGTAATAAGAGTTGATAAAGCAATGGGCCAGATGGGTGCACCCCAGGGTCCTTAAAGAACTAAGAGAGTGGTGGCTGAACCTCTGGCTATCCTGTTTAGCCGATCACTGGAAACAGGGAGGTACCCAAAGACTGGAGGACAGCAGATGTAGTCCCTTATACAAAGTGGGAACAAAGAGGAAGCAGGGAACTACAGACCAGTCAGCCTCACCTCGGTAGTGGGGAAGATCATGGAAGCACTACTGAAGGAGAGATTGGTGGAACATCTGGTTGTCAAAGGACTACAGGACCCAAGGCAGCATGGTTTCACCAGGGGGAGGTCATGTCAGACCAACCTCGTTGAATTTTTTGACTGGGTGACTAGGGAGGTTGACCAGGGGAGGGCAGTGGACATGGCCTGTCTGGACTTCAGCAAGGCCTTTGACACTGTGCCACATATAAGACTACTACACAAACTGGGGAATATGGGTATGGGCAGGACAGTAGTGTGGTGGGTAGGTAACTGGCTGGGTGGCAGGACACAGAGGGTGGTGGTAAATGGCTGTCACTCCATAGAGGGAAGAGTGACCAGTGGGGTACCACAGGGATCAGTGCTGGGACCGGTCCTATTCAGCATCTTAATCAGTGACATTGCGCAGGACCTAGAAGGCAGAATTTCACTGTTGGCTGATGACACAAAGCTCTGTAACAGAGTAGACACACCAGAGGGTGTAGACAGAATGAGAAGGGACCTGCAGAAACCTGAAGAATGGTCAGGGGTTTGGCAATTGAAATTCAATGCAAAGAAGTGCAAGATAATGCATATGGGGCACAAAAACCCTGGCACCATATATCAGTTGGGGGGTGAGGATATAGCATGCACCAAGCAGGAAAGGGATCTTGGGGTTATCATCTCTGATGACCTCAAGGTAGGGAAACAGTGTGACAAGGCAGCAGGTAAAGCAAATAGGAGGCAGGGGCATCACCAGCAGGAAAAGGGAGGTCATAATTCCGCTATACAAGACACTAGTGAGGCCCCACCTGGAGTACAGTGTACAGTTCTGGAGACCATACCTACGTAAGGACATAGACAGGGTAGAGAAGGTTCAGAGGAGGGCAACAAAGATGATGCATGGATTGCATCACAAGTCCTATGAAGACGGGTTGAAGGAACTGAACATGTACTCCTGGTGGAGAGAGGGAGAGAGGGGATAGATAGAGACATACAAGTATCTCACAGGGAGGAACAGGGTGCAGGAATACACTATTTTAAGCGAAAAAGATGTACCAGGACTAGAGGCATGGGATGAAGTTGGAGGGAGGGCGATTTAGAGGAAACATGAGGAAGAATTTCTTTACAGAACGGGTGGTGGACAAGTGGAACACCCTGCCAGAGGAAGTGGTGGGGGCTGAAACAATCACGGGATTTAAGAATGCATGGGATAAACATAAAGGAATTCTGGAGGTCAGGGGTAAGGGGCAACAGACTTCTAGGAAAACATAAACTGAACTTACAAGCTCAAATGGGCAGACTGGGTGGGCCATAGGCCCTTATCTGCCGACACTGTCTATGTATCTATGTTCTTGGGCCAGTGCTGGGTTTTTGGCAGCATCCTTCATCCTGCTCAGCTCACACACTAGCATTACTCACCAAGTACGTGGTCCGTATAGGGAGACTGAGTGGCTGGTGTCTGATTCGGCCTTCTGTAAAGCGTGAGACCAATGGGATGTGGACAAACTGCCCGACAATGAGTCCAAGAAGCTAGACATACATGACCAAAAATTGTCTACGTGGCTGCCACCCTGGGCCTTAGGCATGTGAGTTATGACTTGCTTATTGCTCGCTATGGTCACACCCTCTTCAGCTTTTATTTATTTATTTATTTTTTTGAAAGTTTCGGATTATAACCTTTGAGCCAGAATGGCTGTTTTTCAAAGGCTTCAAGTCAAACATTGGGACATGACAAATACAATAGTTGTAATTGGATACATTCAAGGAAACGGATGTCTGATAACATACATGGACTACGGATTAATGATGACAAACAGTAATCGGGTATATGTAAGAAGAAATGTAACATTTCAGGTTAAGGTTACTAAGTGCAGTATAGATCGAAGTCAGGGAGTAGAAGAGGAATGGTCAACAGTTAGTGTTTTGAAAGTATGGGTGAGAGAGCAAGCGCAGTTGGGGTAGGATAAAGAGAAATAGAGATGGTAAATTAAGGTTGGTCCGAGGACTCTGTGAAGCCAGAGGAGGCATTGTCAGTCTCACCAGTGGGGACAGCTGGCAAGGATGAATTTTTTAGTGATGGGGTGTGGGAAGGATGAATAAGGAGCAGATAAATTCCTGGATGTAGGGCCCTGCCATAATGCAGAAGTGACCTAGTGTAGAAGTGGCAGACAGTCATTTACTGGTACGAGCCAGTAATGGAGAGCCTTTTTAATTTGACCTACTTTGCTACAATCTTGGAGGGTGGCTGGGAGGTCATTTTGCCATTTTGGGCCCCGGACTAAGGGGCTAAGGATCTTTGGGCAAAGGTGGTACGCATCCAAGGCACCTGTAGCAATCCCTTAGCTGTACTCCTGGTGTTCTTCGTGGTTATGGCAGGTTTAAAGAGTTTGCTGGTGGTCAGGCATATGGCCGTCAGAGCTTTTTTACCTAGAATACCGATCTGGTATTTTAGTCTTTGTTGGAGTGGGAGCCAGCCATTATCCTTGTAAAGTGAGCAGGTGTAGGTAATTTAATCAGCCCCAAGAGCCAACCTACAGGCCTTGTTGAGTAGGGTTTTTATCCTTTTCAAGGCAGTTTTGGTACCTGCCGCATAAATAACCAGCTCGTAGTCTATTGTTGACAGTATGGAGGTACAGGTGGCCAGTTTCGGAGCATCCGATGTCATAGTCTGTACCAGTATGGAATACCTAGCTTGGTGTTAGCTGATTTTATGACATGCTCGATATGCGAGTTGAAGGTCAGGGTGTCATTAATGTGTATTCCTAGAAACTTAAAGGTGGGGACCTGCTGTATTGTTTCACCTTTACGGCTCTTAATTAATAGAACGGCGTTGTCTGCATAAAGTACCATGCAAGCCAGACATGCGGAGGGAAGGGAGTTTATAAACAGGCTAAATAGTAATGGGCCTAATATGGATCCCAGGGGTACGCTGAGGGTGACTGCCTTTGGTTCTGATAGTTGATCGGATATCCTGACACATTGAGACCTGCCAGAGAGGTAGTTTGCAAACCAGTCCACCTTGTCTTAGGATAAACCTAATGAGAGCAAATTTTTGAGGAGGCAGCTATGATTGGTGTCAAATGCTTTGGTTAGATCTAGGAAGATAGATCCCACTGCCTTTCCTGCGTCCATTATATCATAGAGAAGCGTGGTAAACTCAACTAGAGCGATTAGTGTACTATCGTTCTTTTGGAAGCCATGTTGTTGCGGATAAAGAAGAGTGTACTTATCGAGAGAGTCAGTTAACTGGTCCGATACTATCCGCTCTGATGCTTTTGTGAGAGGAGATAGGATTGATATTGGGCTGTAGTTCGATAGGTTAGTTCTTCGCCATTTTTGAATACTGGGGGTCATGAGTGCTGACTTCAATTTGTTAGGGACGACTCCAGAACTCAGTGATTTGTTGAATATTTTCATAAGCGGTAGGGAAACCCTTCCAAAGTGATGGCCAGCAGCTTCATGTCTATATGATCGCTAGCCATCCTAGTCTTGCCCAATGCCCTCTTGACATACCTAATGGTGTCTGTTCTACTGATGAGTCTAAAGTAGAAAGGCAGTGCGCTGCTTGCTGACTGGGTGGGCAGGCTTGGTTGTTCATCCGTGTGTGAGATTAGGTAGGTGCTTGGAAGAACCGAGCTAAGGTCAGTGAACACCAAGTTGAAAGCGTTCAATATGTCCCTAGGATTTTGCAGTGTTCCTGATGTGGTAACTATCAGGTCTGGCACAGATTTTGATTCCTTTCCTGTGAGGGATTATACAGCTTCCAGAATTCCCTACTGTTGTTCCATGTTTTACTTAGTAGGTCTTCATAGTATTCTGCTTTGGCTTTTCTGATGAGTTTTGTGCACTGGTTTCTTGCTACTTTGTAGTAAGTCAAATCGGCTAATTTTCTAGTGGCTTTAGCTTTATGCCTATTGCACATGAGCTTTAGAAGAGAGCCGGTGAGCCATGGCGTAGAGCATCCTTTTCTTTTTTTTTCAGTTTTGATAGGGGGCAAATATGTCACAGGCTCAGGTGTATATGGAGCAAAAATACTCTGCTTGGTTTACATCCTGGGCAATTTTCTAACTCGAACCAGTCAGTCATCCTGAAGTATTGCTTAAATGCATCCAGTTGTCCTTTTCTGAGACAGCAGTTCTTTGTAACTTGCAGCGTGGGCTTAGAGAATTTGTACGACCAGGTGAACATCACAAGGGAATGGTCACTGAGTGAATCAGGGAGCACTGTCACCTCAGTGATGTGCTCTGGGCAGGTGGTGAGCAACCAGTCAATGAGTGTGCTTGAACCTGTTTCATAGTTCTGTCTGGTGGCCTGTGTTACCATTTGGGTTAAATAGAGGCTCGCAATAAGATCTTTGGAGGTGGCTGTGTCGTTAGATAGCCAATTTGAGTTAAAATCTCCGACCACGATTTGTTCCCAGTTCTGATTTGAGTTTCCTTTGACTATCAATAAACTGTCTTAATCCAGCGACTTGCTTGCTTGGTGGTATGTAAATAGTTGATGGCGTAAGTGACTTGTTTTGTAATCCCACTGTGAGCTTGATGGTGAGCATCTGCATGTCATTTGTTCGCAGGCTGTTAGGCAGGGCCTGATCCTTAATGGTAGACTAGACAGCCACCACCTCGTTTGGACAGTCTATCTTGGTATAAGTTGTGGCCCTCTAGGGCAATTGCAGCATCATGTATCTTAGGTGATAGCCAGGGTTTAGTTATGGTGATCACATCCAGTTTTAACTGGGCCACTCATGCCTGAAATTGAGGTAGCTTTGGAAGGAGACTTCCATTGTTATGGCTATGATTTTGAGGTTGCCAATACCCTTTTCTTTTCCAGTTGCAGCTGGTCCTGGGTTTGGGTGTACGTTTCTGGAAATTAATAACAAGACTATTAGTAGTTTCCTTAGTTATGTAGTCATGTATGGCCTTGTGTGTTTGTGGTCTTCTGGAGTTGCAGCCGGGGCATAGCCAATTAGCAGTGTGGCAACAGGTAACATTGGTAACTTGTGGTAAGTGGGCAGTAGATATGAGAGTTGATCAGAGGGTGCTTTAAGGGGGCTTGCAAGAGTCCCTATATATGTATTGCCCTCTGGTTCTGACCTAGGGAGAGAGAGACTATTAAGTCATTCCTGAATGGCTGTTGCTGCTCTCGCTGTTCAGAATATTTGGGGCATAAGGTGAGGAGCATGAAATAACCAATTACTAGAAGGGGTGTGGGCGAGAGTCTAATTTGTCCTATTAGTTTCCCCATCGTTAATCTTAGTTAGCTGTGGAAATGAAATTTCTTTTGCCAGTCCTGTTATCATGCTGATAATACTGTTGATAGAGACTTATTATGCAGCACTAGGTCCAGGGGTGTGTAAGTTGTTAATATCAGACCTGATACTATGCTTGTGGAAATTGAGTGATTTGTTGCTGTGCAGCATTAGGTCCAGGTGATGTAAGTGGCACCGGGTGAGGTAGTCCAGGTAAGAGAATGAAGCAGGCTGTCAGGAAGATGGCCCTTAAAGGGTGGAACCTCCTAGCTGTGGAGGCACAAACTATACAGCAGTGGGGCGAGGAGCACGGAGATTTGCTGTGAGGAAAGAGCATTTAATAGAGGTTGGAGCTGGGGTTGGTGGGCGGGAAAAAATTTAGAGAAAGAGTAAATGTTAGAAACCGGCAACGCGACGGGCACTTTGGATTCAGAGAGATTCAGTGCAGCCATGGGAGACCGGCTAGGCCCTGGGGCAACCAACCAGATTAGCGGTTTTCAAGCCACGTAGTCTGAGGAGCATACCTATTTCTCTGATTGGGGGGGGGTCTAGATGAGATCTGCGGCTGGCTGAGGAGATGCCGGAGCCACAAAACACGACCGGTGAGCCTGCTCAGGGCTTCCTGGAAAAGGGAAAGATAGGGGGAGGCTTAGGTTAAAATAGGCTGTGTGAGCTGACCCGGTGGCACTGAGGGCTGGTGCACTGGATGCCTTGGCTCGCGCCGTGCCTGTGACCCGTGTTCGGGAATGAGCATGGGTCGCTGGGGGTTGGCGGGGAGGAAAAGGATAGAGCATGTGTTGGACTGCACTCCTTCTCTGGGGGTGGGGGTTCACTTCCCAATGCCAGATTGCCCCCTGGCGGAGGCTGGGGGACAGGGCACGGGGGTAACAGCATCTGGGGGAGAGAGATGTGGATGCATGTGCCTCTACCCCCACTGGTGTCATTGCACGCCCACTACTCCAGCGGGGGGGGATGAAGTGAACAGCGGAAAAAGTGTGGCACCTCTCATGCGGCTTGATGGCCGTCCACGACTGTTCTGGAGCTGGTACCCGAACTGGATCCGTCAAGCTGGGGAGTTGGGGGGGCTCCCTGCCACCCCCACTGCGGGGAGCAAGCCGCGGGGTTTCAAGTGCCAGCGGTCTCGGGTGAGACAGGCGGGCGGCGGATCCTAACGAGGATGGAGGAATAACTGGGGCAGAAGAGGCCCAGGAGGATAAATCTCAAAAAAAAAAAAAATTAGGTTGTGTGGATAAAGAGGACTAAATTGGGGGGGGGGGCAACAGTGGAGACAAAAGAATGGCAGAATAGGTGCAAAGTGGAGGGTGATTAGCGAGAGAAAAGCAGGGAAGGGTTATTCCTTCACTCTGGCAATGGTGGCAGCTGAGTGAGACAAGGGGGATCAGCAGATGGAAAATTGCAGGGTCAGGAAAGCTGGAGTTAAGTCAGAAAAGTGAGAGAGCTAGGGTTGCAGGCAGGAGAGCTGAGGATTAAGGCGAGGTTTACAGAAAGCTAAGGAGAAATCTAGCCGCAGGTTAGAGAGCTGTACTTTAGGAAGGCTTGGGAGCAATTTTAACAGCAGGCATAATAGATGCAGTAATTTAAACATTAGTTTCAGTTAAATTAAAACACAGTTGATCACTAGTCCTATATGCTAAATGGCTAATGCTGGACAGAACACATTTATCAAATCACAATGTAGTTGGACAAAGACACAGTTATTCAAACAATGCTGTTGATGAAATGGTACATGAGCCTGAAAATACAGGTTACTCACCTGTAACAGGAGTTCTAGGAATGGTATATGTTGTTCATCCACACTTACTGGCAGGTTCCTTGTCGCTTTAAATCTTGCCGGAAAGTCCTCAAGCTGGCTCCTCCCACTCACCTGGGTGGTAAAACTCTCGGCTCTGCCCCATGACGCCATATCTAGCCTGCTGGAAGCCAGGTTGTGTGTTGAAGCTGGGGAGGTCGGATGGGTTGTGTGGATGAACAACACATACCATTCCTAGAACACCTGTTACAGGTGAGTAACCTGTATTTCTAGGGACATGGATATGTTGTTCTATCCACACTTACTGGCAGACTCCTAATAGTTCTCCGGGAGGAGGGAGGCAAGGCGCACACCCCCTACTTAGGAAATGAGGACTGGAGAACTGAGGTCCCAAAACCAGCATCCCGGCGTGACTCAATGTCGATGTGGTAGTGGGTAATGAAGGTGTGTGCTGACTTCCAGGTAGCAGCCCTGCAGATTTCCTGGATAGGGACATCCCTGGAAGCAGCCACCAAAGTAGCGGTATGGCGGGTAGAATGAGCTCTTATCCCTCTGGGAGGCTCCATACCTGCCAACCTGTAGCAGAGATCTGTGCAGGAAGTGACCCACCTGCTTATCGTCCACTTAGCTGCAGGTCTGCCAGGTGCAGCTTTAGTGTAGGTGACAAACAGCTGGCGAACCTCTCCCCGAACTTCAGCCGTCCGTTCCTTATAATGAGAGCGCTTTTCTAGGGTCCAAAGTATGGAGCCTATATCCGGCCTCCGAGGTGTGATTGGGGTAGAATACCGGCAGAGTCGGCACCTGGTTAGGGTGAAACTCCGACAC
The DNA here is from genome assembly GCA_016271365.2 of Neoceratodus forsteri. Classification (NCBI taxonomy): domain Eukaryota; kingdom Metazoa; phylum Chordata; order Ceratodontiformes; family Ceratodontidae; genus Neoceratodus; species Neoceratodus forsteri. Next base: position 321,463,763 of record CM057459.1, read on the forward strand.
CACCTTCGGAAGGAATTTCGGGTTGGGGCGCAGGACAACCTTGTCCCTGTGGAAGACCAGGTAAGGAGACTCGATGCAGAGCACCTGGAGCTCTCCCATCCTTCTGGCTGACGTAATAGCCACCAAGAAGGCGGTCTTCCACGACAGGTGGGAGATATCGCACCTGTGCATCGGTTCGGATGGCTTGCCCATGAGCTTAGCCAATACCAGCAGTAGATCCCACGGAGGTGGAGGTTCTCGCACTGCAGGGGATATGTGATCAAGGCCTTTGAAAAAGCGCCCGACCACCTTCTCCTGTGCCACTGACTGCTTCCCGGCCCGTGCCCGGTAAGCAGAGATGACTACCAGGTGCACCTTAAGGGTCGTCGTCTGAAGCCCTTGCTGAGAAAGGGACCATAAGTGGTCCAGAGTGCTGGCCAAGGAGCAGGAGGAAGGGTCCAACCCCTTATTCTGACACCAAATGGAGAATCTTTTCCATTTGAATGCATAGCATTTTCTGGTCGACTCCTTATGGGACATCTCAACAACGTTGAGGACCTCGTCGGAAAGACCCAAGGCCACTCAGGAACCAGGCAGTCGGGTACAGGGATTGAAGGTCCAGGTGGAGTCCCTTCCCCTGATTGACTGAGATCAGGTCCAGGTGGGCTGGAAGCCGCCTCGGGAGCCTGGAGCTGAGGCTGAGGGGATCTGGATACCAGAACTGGCAGAGCCAGTCTGGGGCTACTAGAATCACCTGCACCTTATCCCTCCTCGCCTTGAGAAGCACCTTGTGGATCAAGGGAAATGGGGGAGGAGGTGTAGAAGGGCCGGGTCCACAGCCTCGAGAAGGCATCTCCTTGCAGCGAGCCCTGCTGAGTAGGGCGGGCATGAAACAGCCTCAGCTTCGCATACTCCCTGGAGGCAAACAGGTCCACCTGAGGTGTGCTCCGGTGGGAGAACAGATGGAGACCACTCGTGAGATGCAGCACCTATCTGGCTTGGGGCATCGGTCAGAGTGTTGGAGGCTCCCGCCACATGGATGGCTAGGAGATCTGCTTCCAGTCTGCTCACGAGGGACCAAGTGCGGAGAGCTTCCTTGCACGGGGCAAGGTGTGCGTCCCGCCCTGGCGGTTTAGATAGTACATGGTCTTGGTATTGTCCGTCTGGACCTGGACCACTTGACGCCGTACAAACGGAGCGAAGGCGGTGAGGGCTAGTTGGACCACTCGAAGCTCCAGCAGGTTGATGTGGCATCGAGACTCCTGAGGGGACCAAAGACCATGCGCTCTGTGCTCCCCCAGATGGGCACCCCAACCCATCAGAGGCTCATCGGTCGTTAGAATGATCGTCTGCTTGGGGCGGACAAACGGGATGCCCTCCTGCAGATGAGCTGGAACGATCCACCACTGGAGAGCGTTCCACGTCTCCTGGGTCACCGCCACTGGCTGGTCCAGAGGACCGGAGCGCTGTGACCATTGGCGGGCCAGCCCCCATTGAAGGGGACGCATATGCCAGTGGGCCCAATGGACCACACTGGTGCAGGCCGCCATGAGGCCCAGGAGGTGCAGGAAGTCCTGGGCAAGGCGCAATTGCCCAACCAGAAATGATTGGGCAAAGGAGGAAAGAACCTCGGCCCTGTCCACCGGGAGCCGTGCTCTGGCTCAAAGAGAGTCGAGCTCTGCCCCGGTGAGTTGAATCACCTGCGTTGTCACGAGTTCCGATTTGGCCTCGTCGATGAGGCCAATCTGAGAGCAGACCTGGAGGGCCAGATCCCTGGACCGCTCCACCTCCAGTCTGGAGGGGGCTGCAATCAGCCAGTGGTCCAGGTAAGGGTACACCCGGACCCTTCGGCGCCGCAGGAATGCCGTCACCACTGCCATGCATTTGGTGAAGACCCTGGGAGCTGGAGAGAGGCTGAAGGGCATGGCCTGGAACTCGTAAAGGGACCCCTCCGCTCTGAAGCGAAGGAATCACTGATGGGACAGACGGATAGGGACGTGAAAGAACGCGTCCTGGAGGTCCAGAGAACAGAACCACACACCTCGTTCCAAGGATGGAATGATCTGTGCCAGAGTGACCATACTGAAGGTTCCGGACCTTAGGAACTTGTTCAGGTCGTATAGGTCTAGAAAGGGGTGCCAGCCCCCCGTCCATTTCGGGACCAGAAAATACCTGGACACAAACCCTAGGTCTGGTGAAGGATCCACCACCTCCCTGATCACCTCCTTTTGGAGGAGCAGAGCAGTGTTGGCTCGATGAGCCAACAGAGAGGCTGCGGACCCCATAGCCCCCCGTGGGCGGCTCGATAGAGTGGGGCCTGCCAATTCCAGAGCAGACCTTTCCCTACCACTTCCGACACCCAGCGGTCCGCGGTGATAGTGGACCAGGTGGAAACCCAGAGGGGAGTGACGAGGCTGGGGGTGACGCCCCTCAACCCGTCACTGGGCAGGCTTGGAGGAAGGACAAGCTGAGGGACTTCCTGGGCCTTTTCCTCCTGGCTTCCTGCTGGAGGAAGCTGCAGCCTTGGCTTTGGGGTGCCAAGTGCGAGCCTGCTAGCCCTGATGCTGGTGTTGCTGGGCCGGATGTGCCACAGGGGCAGAAGGCCAAAAGGGCTTACGCTGCTGCTAGCAGCCTTTGTCCTTCTGGGCAGACGTGACCGAATCCAAGGTGGCATTGGACTTCTCGATCATCTGCAAGTGACCCTCCACCCTGGGACCGAACAAGTCGGTACCCAGGAAGGGAACGTCTGCCAGCTTGTGTTGGGTATCTGCTGTGAAGGTGGAGATCCGCAGCCAAGCTCTGCGGCGCATGGCCACTGTGGCCGCTACTGACCGGGCACAAGAGTCTCCAATGTCGAGAGCAGTTTGGAGCTGTTGCTTTGCCACTGCCCTTCCCTGATCCCGCACCTGCTTGTCCATAGTCTGGTGGTCAGCTGGGAGATGAGGAATTATCTCATCCAGGGAGCCCAAAAGGGCGTGGGAAAAGTGTGCCATCAGTACGGCTGAACTGGCCTGACGAAGGCCTATGGAGGACGCAGCATAAACTTTACGCCCAGAGTAGTCCAGTTTCTTGGACTCTATCGGGTGGCTTGTCCACGTCCTGAGCATTTCTGGAGCGCCAGAAAACACTGTCACCAACCTCTCTGCAGAGGGCTGCTCCAAAAATCCGGAGAGTGAGCCAATGGGAACGGCATACTTTCTGGCCATCCTGGCCGAGGTAGCAGGACAAGAAGCCGGCCGCTGCCATAGCTCCAGGGCCGGGCCAACAATGGCTTTGGCCACAGGACAGGCCTCCGTAGGAGAATCCCCTCGGTCCAGTATCTCCATGAGGGGACACTTGGCCCATTTTGACACGGGTTCGAGCTTCATCCCAGTACATTCTGAGATGAGCTGAAGTAATCCCATGAACGAGGATGGGCTCTTGTCCACCGACTGTCCCCCAGAGGACTCCAGGTCGAGCGGCCTGGAGAACATGGAAGAGTCATCGTCAGACTCCGAGGAGTCTGCAAACAGCTGTCGTGGGCCTGAGCCACCCTCCACCAGCCGAGGACGATCGGGAGTGAGGGTGACCGACAACCGATGGGGCAACCCATGCCCGACCGAGAATCCTTGGTCGGAGCCCCAGTTTTTGGTTGTGGAGGCGGGGGTTCCACCACAGTGGGTGGTACAGCTGGTTTTGGCCGAACAACTGGCGCCGGCTTCGGCTACTGAATGACCATGAGGGGTTGTTTTGGCTGCTCAGGTGACAGCCCCTTAATGGCCGGGGAAGGTGACGGAGTCGGCTTGCTCCCAGTCAAAAGGAGCTGCTGCCACATCAGATCCTCATAGCACCGACACAACTTGTGCCAGAGCCTATCCTCAGAGGAGAACGATGACGAGGATGAGCGGCGCTGCCGCTTCCCTCGGTGCTGAGACAGAGACCGCTGATGTCGGCGGGATCGGGAGGACCGAGACCCTCGGTGTTTCCGAGGGTGGGTCTGGGAGGGAGCCGGGGAAACCCGTTCCTCCCCCGGCTCAGGAACCTTAACCGGGCACTCCGGCACAGGAGGCACAGGCAAGTCCTCGGTTTCCACCGAGGGAACCGGTGAAGAAGGGTTGTCGACTCCTTCAGTCGACAGCCCGTCCGGGTCGAGAAAAATCTCGACTGCATCAATGAGTATCTTGGCCGGCTGACGTGACGGGGACACCGTGAAGCCAGCGGCCTTAGCTGCAACCTTGACCGAAGTAGTATGTCGACTATCTGGGGAAGTGGCCCTCTCTTGCTCCCACAAACGTCGACGGTGGGACTTACCTTTTCTTGGACTGAGAGGAGTGTCCCAATGGCCCCTCTCCTTTAGTACAGAGGGATTGACAAAGCTCCTTAAATGAAGCCAAGTAGGAGGAGCCCAGTGAGAGCTGGATAAATGCCGCGACCAAGGAAGAAGTTGCGCCCTGGGCCGCCGCCTCCTCGAGGGCGATCATTTGCTCAAGTTGCTCAGCCGAGCCCGCTGCCGCGGACACCGCCCAACGGGCCTCCTTCGGCTTTATCGGAGGAATACGTCTCTCGGGGCACCCAAGTTGAAATCTGGCATCACGGTCTTCAAGATTGTTGACTGAGAAGGGCTTGCACAATTCGCAGGCCTGCAGATCGTGATCGAGCCCAAGGCAATAAACGCACGTGGAGTGTGGCTTAGTCTGAGACATCTTCTGTCCACAAGGGCACCGCCGAAATCCGGGAGTCGATTTGTCCATCGAAGCCGCGAAGGAAGAAAAAGACCGAAGTCTAGAAAATTTAAGTGTGAGTTTGTTTAACCGACGAGTTAGGCTCCAGGCCTAAAACGCAGAGCTCTAAGGAGGGAACCTGAGCTTCCAAGCAGTAAGGAAGATCTGGCGTCATGGGGCGGAGCCGAGAGTTTTACCACCCGGGTGGGTGGGAGGAGCCAGCTTGAAGACCTTCCGGCAAGATTTAAAGCGGCAAGGAACCTACCAGTAAGTGTGGATAGAACATATCCATGTCCCTAGAACAGCAGTTATCATTTTAAAAATTGAGAGAGTGTAGAAGTCCAAAATCGGCACAGCGCCAGGTGCCTTGGATTCAGAGAGAGATTCAGTGCAGTCAGTGGGAGACCGGCTAGGTCCCCGGGCAAACATCAGATTAGCGGTTTTCAAGCCCTGTAGTCCGAGGAGCGTATGTGGTTCTGAGCTTGGGGAGGGCAGTCTGGATGAGATCTGTGGCTGCCTGAAGCTTCATTTTCTCTGGGACCTCCTCCCTGCGTTCCCGGCCTTGCACCAAGTGTAAGTGATGGTCATCAGGGACATGGACTACATGCTGGCCAAGCATCGGGTCTAGAAGGTGGCCTCGCCCTTGCCATACACCAGTGTGCTTGGCTGCGGCTCTCTTCTTTTACTTTGGAGACCCAGCACAAGCTGGCCGGTATGCCTTTCATGGGCACTGACCCCTTAGGATAAAGGATATCTCACTGTCATTGAGAAGACCAATGTCTCACTGGACTCTCTGATTTTGGCTTAGCAGGCCTCCATGCCTGCTAAGGTCAAGAGCCCTTATTGTAGCCATGGGTGGCAGTCCCAACACCACCTGCTTCAACAGTAGAGGCCGCTTCAGCATTAACAGGTCAAAAAAGGGAGAATGTGGTGGTGCATCTAGTGACACAGCCGGAGCCCCCTTCAAGGCTGCAAACTGATGGGTTGCAGTATGCCGTTCTTCGTTCAGTTCCTGTCAACTCTCGGTTTGAAATCTACTCCCAATTTCTTTGCACAGTGGCCTGTGATAACCTTTGACAAGTTGGTGCTAGAGGTTGTACGTTTGGGTCAGCCTCTCAGTTCGAGAGACGGTGCCAGAGGGCAGGTTACCCACACTGCAGTGAGATCATTCAACTCCTAGAGTGCAGGGCAGTAGGTTGTGTCCTGGACTGGATTCCTTGCTTCACAGGGCTGCATTTCCCTGCACTTTCTGGTACCAAAGTGAATGGGGTCTGGTGACCCATTCTAACCCCAAGAAGTCTTCAGTATGCTTAACTCTTGCAGTCAGCCTCCTGTGTTGAACTGCCCTGGAGAAAATGGAACTTGTGCAAATGGTGGAACACTCATTGGCTCATGCCACTGTTCAAACTGCTGCTTTCTATAATGCTCCGATTTCATTCTTCGCTTGCCTAGTCAAGGGCCTTGGAGACCTCTCCTCAGAAGTCATTGAAATGTGGTGTTTTTCATGAAAAAACAAGTAAACGCTTTGCTGCCTTTAACTTATTTTGTATAGTTCAGCGCTAGTTTAGTTTGCAATTTTACTTCAGTTTTGCAGTTACATAGATACATAGACAGTGTCGGCAGATAAGGGCCTATGGCCCACCCAGTTTCTCTTTGGTTTTGAAAAACCGTCGACGAACCATCACTTATCTCAATTCATTTAGCTTTTTAGTTTTACTTTAAATTTAGTTCGGATTCATACCATTATTTTTTGGGTAATTCTTTATCTAAATGGCTTTTTTTTTTTTCTCCCCCCCCCCATTGGGTACCGACTCCTAGAAACCTTCAGTGGTTAAAAAGAACCGACATTTGGGTATTTCTAATGTCAAAGAGGCCAAAAAAGAAACCGGGCCCCACTGGTTTTAAAAACTGCACTAAGTGTGGTGAGGTATTCGCAGAAGCTGACAAACACGATTTATTTTTGGTCTGTTTGGGTGAACCCCACTTCACTTCAGATTGACATTTGCAGAACTTTTCCTCCTAAAACTATTGAGAAAAGGTTGGAAAGATACAAAAAATGGATGGCTTCTCCATTGGTTTTGGGGGATCAGGTTTCTGACCAGCCCAGTCCTCCCTTTTCTGCAAAACAAAAAAAAGATAAGACTAAGGAAAACGAATTGACACCTTCAAAAAAGGAGAGCCATCAAAATCTAAACGGACCAGAGAACCGACTGACGAACTTGTTCTGGCCAAGAAGAAACATAAGTTAAAACATACAGAACCTCCAGCTGAAAATGCAGAGGAGACTTCTGTTCTTATAGCATCCATGTCCTCAGTGTAGGTGGTTGCCCAAGTTCTGAAAGTTCTCCAAGCTTTGCACACAGCAACAAATCGAAGGCTTATACAGGTACCAGTCCAAATGATTTTGGTTAGTCCTGCGGTTCTGTCTACAGTTCCGCAACCGCTTGTCTCAATTTCTGATTCGGTTCCTCTCACACAGGAACCAGCCTATGAACCTTATGATGAGGATGATGAAGATGATTGGGGGGGACCCATTGAACCCAAGGTGTGCCCAGAACACTAATTTGATTCTCCTCCTTGGTTGCCGGAAGGGCTATTCCTCTCATTTTACATTTGTAAAACAATTGGTGGAGGCACTGGGTATCACTACCAATGAAATGGTAGAAGACGAAGAGGCGGATTTCTTGGAAATGATGACCATGGCACCCACCAAAAGGCTGCTATTGCCAATAAATAAGTCTGTAAAGAAACAGGTGATGAACGTTTTAGAGACTCCTAATTAAGTTTCCCCCTGTGGACCAAAAAAGCTAATAAAACTCATTATTTTCACATCCTGACCATCAGGGGGTTGGTACAAGCTGCATAGGGTGCACAAAGCATCACACCCTCCAGAGAAGGATTCTTGAAAAATTGATAGCATGGCCAAGAAGGGCTGTCTTGCAGTCTCTTTATCTATGAGACAGGCCAATTACATGGCCTGTACAACCCATTACCAAAAGTCTCTATGGTAGTCTGTCTTGGCCATGGCGGACAAGGTTCCTCCAAAGTTGGCAGTAGACCTGTCTGAAACAGCTAGGTGTGGCTTGGAAGCCACCAAATACCAGTTCCACATGGTGGTAGATGCCAGTGACACTGCTGCCAGGTGGATGGCACTCACTGTGGCTTTAAGGAGTTTTGCTTGGCTGAGAGGAACAAACTTGTCCCAGGATACACAAACAAAAGCCATGGATTTCCCTTGTGAGAAAGACTCACAAAAAGGGAGGCAGTATAGCGCAGTGGTTTAAGGCTCTGAGCTGCAAATCTGGTGATATCCAGCTGACCAGACTTGGGTTTGAATCCCACAACTTCCACTTACATACTGTGTGACCCTGAGCAAGTCACTTAACTTCCCTGTGATCCCAGGTCGCATCTGTAAAAAAGCTTTCAGCTTAGTGTGCTACTCCAGGTTAAACAACTTAAAAAAAAAAAAAAAAAAAAAAAAAAAAGACTATTTTGGGACAAAACAGAAGCTTACATGAAAAAGGTGGACCAGTACAAACCACCTGTAAAAGCAACTCAGCCAAGGAGAAGCCCTCAACCTCGTACAGACCATATGGAAAGGGAGGTGGAGGTAGGTCATCATATGGCAGACCTTTCTTCCAGGGCCCAGGCCACCCCCACAGTACTCCCAGCAAGGTTACTTTAGGGGCAGGGGCAGAAGGGCGCTCCAGACGTGGAAGCTAAGCCAACCAGGCTCAGTCGAAACCGAAGCAGAATCCCTGATGATGGTTGCCAGGGTCACCTCCCCACCCCCTGTAGGGGGCAGGCTGGCTCACTACTTTCAGGCTTGGACAAACATCACCACAGACAAGTGGGTCCTGGAAGTAGTGAGTCAGGGCTTGGCCCTCTGCTTCACATCCTTTCCCAAGTTAAGGTCAAGGGTTTCCAGGCCAGCTTCCCTTTCAGAAAGGAAACTTCTGGAGGCAAAAGTGGCCAGCCTTTTGCAATCAAGAGCAGTAGAGCCAGTTCCCTTTGTACAACGTGGAAATAGTTCTACTTAAGGTGCTTCCTGACTTTAAAGAAAAATGGGGAGTGGTGACCCATTTTAGACATGAGTTCTGAACAAGCACCTGGCAAAAACCAAAGTTCAGGATGGAAACTCTAGCTATGATTCTGCCCACGCTGCAAAAAGGAGACTGACTGGCATCATTAGATCTGAAAGGTGCATACTTCCAGATCTCCATAAGGGAGTCTCGTAGAAAGTACCTAAGGTTCAGACTGCCTTCAGGTCATTACCAGATCTTACTTCGAGAGGGCTCTTGCAGTAGGTATTCACATATAGGACTGACCCGCCAGGCGTCAGGACCACGCGGAAAAATTTCTAGCTAGCAGTCTCTGGCAGGGGACCGTCCCCAAGTCAGGTGACCGGTGTCATACAACATCAGTATAAAGGGGCGGTCCCCCATGCCTACTTTCCAGTTCTTTCCCGCCGTCTGCTTGTCAAAGTTCCTCGTGGTAGAGTTCAACTTCTTGTCAGTTTTCGGTCTAGTTTTCAAACTTTTCAACCCTAGTTTTCTCTCTTATTCGACTACTTGTTTCATTCACCGTGTGTCGTCCCCGATGCCCTCCGAATCGCATAAGCATAAGTGCGACTCGTGTGGCTGTCAACTGTCACACAAGGACGGGCATTACTTGTGCCTCTTCTGTCTGGGCCCTGACCACCCCATGGAGAAGTGCCAACACTGCCAGCAATTCAACTCTGCTACCCGGAAAAGAAGGCAGCAGTCCCTGGAGGCTCATACTCTTTTAAAAAAAAAAAAAAAAAAAAAAAAGATGGCATCCATGGAGAAGAAGCTGAAGAAATTTAGGCAGGCGTCCACTTCCCCCGAAGGCCACAAAAAGAAAAGGGACAAGGAGGAGCATCGGGAGCGGGAATCTGCTTCCACGGCTGCCGTGGCACCGGCTGGAGTTGGGGCGTTGGAAGGCAGCGTCACCTCCGGGGGATCGCTCCACAACTGTCTTGGTGGTCACCAAGAAGGTATCACTCCTCCCATCTGGCTCGCGCTCAGGCCCTTCAGGAGCCTCCGGGGAAAAGGAGGCCTCTGCTTCCGAGAGGGCTGCTTCCACCATGTGGTCCTCTGGTTTGAGCGGGTCTGCTAAGTTTGACGTCAGCTCCACCAACGTCCGCCCGGACAAGGCTGCTAAGTTGCTCGCTCCTTTGGGAGGGCGACCGGCCAAACTCTTGCCCGACAAGGCCGCTTCTCCAGCGCGACCTTTCTCTGGCAAGAGATCTGACAAGTCGGACGTCAACTCCTCCGACACCCGCATCCAGCCGATAAGCCAGACGTAGGCCCCACAGATGCACACCCGGCTAAGGAGCTTGTGCCGGACCCACTCAATAGATCTGACGCTCTAAGTTCTCCGCAGCACGTTGCGTTGCCTGCTGAGGTCCCCATGTCTCCTCTGCTGATCCTGGGGACTCTAACCCTCCCTCCTCCCAGTCGTCACTGAGGACCTAAACATGCTGCTGTCAGTGCCCCCTCCTTCGGGACCAGACACCCTGACGCCAGACCCGATGCCCCCTTACTGGACGGTGTTCCTACGCCAGGCCCGACACCCGCGGAACCAGCCTCCCCTGTGCTTGGCCTGCCAGTTGTACCTCTGCCAGGTTCCTCTGTTTCCCCAGAGCTCCTGGCTCCTGGGTATCCGGCACCTCAATTCCCGGTGCCCCCATACCCGGCTCTCCAGTATCTGGCGCGCCTCTACCCGACGCCACAATATTCGGCGCCGCAGTACCCAGTGCCTCAATACCAGACGTCAGGTTTCCCGCTGTCAGGTTATGGATACTCTTATTACAGATATCCTCAGTATCCGTATCCCCCTCCTCCTCTGCCGCCGGTGGACTTGGAGACTCTGGCTTCATGGTGGGCTGAGGCCAAGGCTCAACTCCCCAGAGAGGTAGAGAGTCATCTACCGATGCCTGACCCTTTGCAAGATCTCCTAAGTTGGAGACGGGAGACTGCCTCCCCTTTACCAGAAGAGAGCCCTCTGACGCCTGCGGTGGGGAGGACACGCACCCGCGAACTCTCCAGTGGGGCCGTTCCTCTCCTGTGCCGGGAGGAGTCTTCCTCTTCTATGTTGGACGCGTCTGATTCGGATTCAGATGATTGCTCTGATCCTGATGACGAGCCCCGTACTCCAGACCGCCCCAGGCCAAGGACCCCTCCTAAGTCTCTTCTGGAGGATCCATCCTTTCTGGAGTTACTGAGGAAAATCCAGGAAGTTCATCAGTGGCAATCACTGGAGCCAGATCCACAGCGTAAACAGCTCGCTGCTCATTTGGATCTGCCCAACACTGCTCCCACACTGATTCCACCCTGGATCAAGCATCACGAGGACCTTGTTTCCACTATCTGGAAACAACCTTCCGCGTTAGTCCCCTTCCAAGGAAGGCAGATCGGCTATATCAGGCTCAGAGGGTATAGGTTTTTTGAATCTACACCCTAAGGCAGATCCGGTCATCATTAGTGCCGCTCATGGCCGTTCCACTAATCTGAAACGCCTCAGCTCGTCACCACCCGACAAGGAGTCACGGCTTCTGGACCAATATGGGAAGAAGTTTTATTCCTCTTCTACTCTGGGTATTAGAGCACTTAACTATGTGGCACATATGGAGGACTTCCAGAAGACCATCCTCAGTCAGGTGGAATCAGAATTGGACTCCCTTCCTGAATTTGGCTAGACAGGAAGTGGCAGACCTTGTCCGTTCTGCTCGTTCAGCCAGTAGGCACATGCTCCGTGCCACTTATGATGCAGTGGACTCTGCTGGAAGGAGCTCAGCTTTCGCCGTAGGCTTACTGCGTCATGCTTGGCTCCGTGTGTCAAGTTTGGTCCCTGAAGTGCAATCCGCGATCCAGGGTGCTCCCTTCAGGGGTTCGGTGCTGTTCAGGGGTGATGTCAAGGACATAATTATCGACCTGCAAAGAAGGGCACTGCACTCAAGTCTGTTGATTCCATGAACAGGCCCCGTTCAAGGGCAGTGAACTTTTCGTAGATGGATGCAACCGTCCAAAACCAAAATCACAGGGCAAGCATCCCAACAAGTGTGGGGCCCCTCCAGCAACCAAGCCTCCCTCTAGCAAAAAGGCCGCGGGAGCCTCTGCTGCTGCACTGCCCCACACCTCCTGACTCCCCACCTCTCCCACTGCTTCTGGAGACCCCAGGGGAACTGGTAGGGGGAGAGTCTCCTTCCATTTGCCTGGCTGGGAGAGGATAACATTAGATGTTTGGATGCTCCAGTTGATTTCAGCAGGATACTCAATCGAATTTCTCCAGAAACCACCCTGAAGACCACCTCCACTGTTGTCTTACTCCCTGCAACATCTTCCTCTGGTACTATCAATCATAATTTATTTTTATTGCACTTTTCAAATTCCAAAGCGCAGCACATAAAAACATACGTCAAAAATAAATAAAATTAAAATATTAACGCAATTAAAAGGCAGCAGAAAAGTGGGCTAATCAAAGGCTGAAGTAAGTAAAAAAAAAAAAAAAAAAAAAAACTCTTCAAAGAAGCCTTGAAGGATTCTGTGGACGGGCAGTCTCTAATCTGACGAGGTAGAGAATTCCACAGGGTTGGAGCTACAAAAGAAAAGGCTCTGGTCCCAGAGGATTGAAGACGAACCCTGGGAATCTCTAGCAGTCCCTCATCGGCGGAGCGGAGAGGGTGGTAAGGCCGCAGGAGATCTTGCAAGTAGCTTGGTCCCTGTCCATGTAGGGTCTTACAGGTCAGCAATGCGACCTTGAAGGTAATCCTCCAACGTACCGGCAGCCAGTGCAGTTCGAGCAGAACAGGTGTGGTGTGGCAAGTTCTAGGTAGCCCAGTCAACAACCTGGCTGCAGCGTTCTGCACCAGCTGCAGGCGGCGGAGGTCTACCTCTGGCAACCGTAGATATAGAGCATTGCAGTAATCTAGATGTGAGGAAACAAAGGCGTGAACCAATACCAGAAGGTCATTGTGTGGAACAAGGTGCTTTATCCGGGCTATATTCCTCAGATGGTAACACAAGGACTTGACAATGGCCGACACCTGAGACTTAAGTGACAGCTCACAATCAAATATTACACCCAGATTCCGCACCTGCTCAGAAGGTCTCAACTGGTTACTCCCTAACACAGGGCCAGAGGGAAATCCAGGAGTCAGCTTCTCTGCACGATGACCAGGTTCCACCACCAACACCTCAGTCTTGTCTGGATTTAACCTCAGCCAGTTGGCACTCATCCAGTCCTGGATTTCAGCGAGGCAGTCGTTAAAGAATGTAAGGGCGTCATTCTGTTCGGGTACAAAGGAAATGTAGAGCTGAGTGTCATCTGCATAGCAGTGAAAACTCAGCCCATAACGCCTTATGTCTCCCAGTGGTAGAATATACACAGTGAACAACATGGGAGAGAGCACAGAACCCTGTAGCACCCCACAGGGCAGCGCATAGGGAGCAGAGGAAAAAATTCCTGATAATACCCTCTGAAATGTGCCTGTGAGGAAGGAGTGAAACCATCTAAGGACTGTCCCTGACAGTCCGCAGATCAGCCGCAGGCATTCCAACAATATCCCTTGGTCCATGGTGTCAAACGCAGCAGAGAGATCAAGAAGAACCAAGATCGAATAGCTCCTCAGATCTCTCGCAGTTAGGAGGTCATTAAGTACCCGAACCAGCGCCGTCTTGGTACTATGCCTTTTTCTGAATCCAGACTGGAGAGAATCATAGATACCATGGGTGGTAAGAAAGTCATCAAGTTGCAGTGCGACTACTTTTTTTTTTTTTTTTTCCAATAACCTTACCCAAAAAGGGCAGGTTAGATATCGGTCTGTACTAGACGAAATAACCTCCCTTCTGTCGAAGGCGATGATAGAGGCAGTCCCCGACCACCTTCGGGGGACAGGCTACTACTCGCATTTCTTCCTAGTCCCAAAGAAGATGGGAGATGTCAGGCCTATTCTAGACCTCCACTCCCTGAACTTCTTCGTGGAGTACAAATGATTTGAGAATGCTCTCTTTGCAGAGCCTCTGCCTTTCCTTCGGCAGGGACAGTGGCTGTGCGCTTTGGACATGGAGGATGCCTACCTGCATATCCCCATCTGCCCTTCCCCCCGAAGATTCCTCCATTTTTGCTTTCAGGGGGACCACTACCACTTCAAGGCCTTCCTGTATAGTCTTTCCTCGGCTCCCCGAGTTTTTACCAAATGCCTCCCTGTGGTAGCAGCCCACCTGCATACCCAGGGAGTACAGGTATTCCCGTACCTGGACGATTGGCTCCTGGCAGCCCCGTCCAGGGAGTAACTCCTGCACTCCCTTACCCTGCAGGTTTTCACCAGGCTGGGTATCACCATCAACCAGGCCAAGTCCCATTTGGTCCCTTCCCAACGCCTCCAGTTTATAGGGGCGATTTTGGACGCGACCATTGGCAAAGCCTTTTTGCCTCCAGACAGGGTGGACACCCTCCAGACTCAGATTAGTCTTCTGTCTGGTTGCAGGAGGGTCAGCGCCAGGTCAGTTCTTTGCCTTCTCGGGCTAACCGCGGCTGCCATTCTGACAGTTCCACTCGCTCGGCTCCATATGAGAATCTCTCTTTGGATGCTTTGGTCTCAGTGGGACCATACCTTGAACGATCTAGACTGAGGTGCTAGTCTCCGCCCCATGATCAGGGACTTACAATGGTGGATGGTACAGGAGAACCTGTGCCAGGAGTTGACTTCAGTATTGAACCCCCAAAGTTGACGACAGACTCGTCTGGGGAAGGCTGGGGAACCCATCTTGGTTCTCACAGGACTCAGGGCAGCTGGTCCAAGTCCGAACAAAATCTGCACATAAATGTGCTCGAACTAAGGGCAGTTCTTTATGCCCTTCAGGGTCTTCACTCACTTATCCTTCCTGGTCATCTCCTCATTCAGACATGTGAATAGTCTGGTATCTCAACAAGCAGGGAGGAACATGTACCTACCCTCTGTGCTGGGAAGCAGCGAGGGTCTGGCTTTGAGCAACCAAGCATCTCCTTCACCTGACGACAGTCCATGTTCTGGGAGTAGAAAATACACTGGCGGACAAACTCGGTCAGTCCCCAGCCAGAGCCCACGAATGGGAACTGGACCAAGAAGTCGTGAACAACACTTTTCAGCAATGTGGAATGCCTCAGATAGACCTCTTAGCATCTCCCCAAAATGTAAAGCTTCCTGCCTTCTGCTCGCTCGCTCCAGGGTGAGGCATTTTTTGACGGGACGCTCTGTCTCTCGCTTGGAGGTACAGATTCATTTATGCCTTCCCTTCAGTTCCCTTAATCCCGAGGGTCCTGAACAAACTCAGATCGGAGGGGGCACGAATGATTCTCAGTGCTCCGTTATGACCCAGGCAAGTTTGGTTCTCTCTTCTGCAACAGTTTTCAGAGGAACCTCCACTTCCTCTGTCTCTGTCGCAATACTTATTGACCCAGGATCAGGGGACCCTTGTTCATACAGGTCTCCGATCCCTTCATTTACATGCGTGGCTCCTGCAGACTTAGCTAAAGCCCGCTTCGTAGTTTTTCTGCTCGTAGCTGACATCTTGGTAGAGGCCAGAAAGCCTTCCACCAGGTCCCCCTTCGCCATGAAGTGGAAACGGTTTTCTATTTGGGCCACATCAAAGGACTTCAAACCTTTCTCTTGCCCAGCCAATAGAGTTCTGGATTACATGCAACACCTCTTTGATCTGGGTCTAGGCCATTCCTCATTAAAGGTCCACATGGAAGCGATTTCAGCCTACCATATTCCCTTCGGGGACAGGACTTTTGCCCAATTGGAAGTCTTAAAGACCTTCCTCAGAGGGGTTCTCCATTTGAGGACCCCCCCAATACGTATTCCTGGCCCCCCCCTTCCCTTGGGCCTGAACTTCATTCTGGAGAAGCTTACCCTGCCTCCCTTTGAGCCTGCAGTTACAGCAGATTTAAAGTTCCTTTCTTGGAAGACCCTCTTCCTAGTGGCCTTTACTTCTGCTTGACACATTTCTGAGCTTCAGGCCTTGATGTGAAAAATCCCTTACTTGATTTTCCACAAGGAACGTATGGCTGTACTCACCAACCCTAAGTTCCTCCCTAAGGTGGTAGCTGAATCTACGCTGAATCAATTCATTGAGCTACCCGCTTTCTTTACGCAACACTCCAGTCATGGGGAGTACCTCTTGCATACTATGGATGTTCACAGAATACTGAGATACTACACCACTCGGACTAAGGATCTCAGGAAAACGGATGAGCTTTTTGTCTCTTTTGCACACAAAAGAGAAGGCAGTGCTGTTTCTAGGCAACGCCTGTCAAAATGATTGACTCATTGTATCACTTTCTGTTGTTACGACAAGTACAACAAGACCCTGCCGGGTCAAGTCAGAGGTCACTCCAACAGAAGAGTAGCTGCTTCTACGGCTTGGTTCAAGAATATGTCAGCGGCAGACATCTGCACAGCCGCAAGTTGGACACATGTCCATACCTTTATGAAACACTATAGTTTGGACATTGCCTCTCGCCATAGAGCAGACTCTGGGCTGGCTATGCTTCAAGGTCTTCTTTCATAAGACCCGTTCAGCCGAAGGTTCCATGCTATGGATAGTTTTTCTCCTCCCGAGTGCTTTTCCTTGTTCCAGACTGCTCGGGACTCAGTCCTGTATGTGAATACCTACTGCAAGAGCCCTCTCGAAGTAAGATGGTACAGTTACGTAAGAACTTACCGTAACAGTAGTGTCACAAACCCATTCAGCAGGTCAGCCCTCTACTTCCAAAGTGCCAACCTCAGAGCACAGTCTTGTGAACAGTTTAACAAAACAAGGTAACCCTCTTGTCTGTTTTGTGAGTTCGGATCAACCTTTGGTCTCAAGGCTTGGAAGGATTCAAACTGTGAACCTCTTGTTATCATACCCAATGTACAGGCTCAAATAATTCTGTCTTCAGGGGGCCAGATATCTTTGCCTACGGGCACCTTACTAGGTGTACAGAAATGAACCCTTAAAAACAGTGTCAGTAGGTAGCACACACTCCTCTGAGGCCGGGAGATCAGAGGGCTGTGGGTTCAGTTACCACATCTGGCACTTGGGTTAATATCCCAGTACTGACACTGTAGTGCAGCATGAGAGGGGTGCTGCATTTCTGAGGTGCCATCTTTCGGATGAGACGTTAAACCAAGGTCCCATCTGCCTGGATTGGTGGTAGTTCAGGTGGCTGTTAAAGATCCTGTGGCACTTATCGAAAAGAGTAGGGGAATTTCCCCAGTGTCCTGGCCAAATTTTCCTCATTCACTAAAAATACCACCAACAGCTTAATCTGGTTCAAGGTCAATTGGCGTTCATCTGTATCCTCCTCCCCGGGTTGTGCCTGAAAATAGGCAGGATTTGTCTAGTGCACTTACCCGGTCAAAAAAAACTAAATAAAATAAATTTAATAAAGACTTCGGATTTAAAACACTTCTCTTTCCAGTTTGGTATCACCATTCAAGCTTATGCCTCGTGTCAGCTATAACCATATATGCTTTTCTTACAAATGAAAGAAATTCAAAGACAGACCAAGTATGCTCTAAAAATTTTTACTAAAATAGATAATATGTAAAACATACAATACAGAACTATTATATCACAAGACATACAAATCTTATAAAAGAACAAGGTTTTAAAGGAAAACATTCATTTGCAGGGGCTCCCGCCTATACCAAACCTACTCTCTGGTTAAGCTTTTGCCCGAGCGCTTTTCTATCTGGAAAATAATTTAATTCTGAACAAAAGTCCGCCCCAGAAGTATGGCAGACTATCAGGCTGCTCCGTTAACTGTAAAGGTGCAGCGCTGCACTTTGCACTTCAATGCATTTGTATTGAAGTGCAGGGTGCGGAGCCGCCTGATAGTCCGCCATACTTCCAGGTAGTGAACTTTTCGTTCGTAAATTAAATCCTTTTCCCGGACACAGAAAAAGGTGCTTTTCAGGCAAAAGCTTAACTGGAGGGTAAGGTTTGCAGGGGCTCCTGACTGCTTTCCTTTAAACAGTGCAATTCCTTCTACAGTAATTAGATTTGTCTTTCTCTCTTTCTAAATACCTGTTTAAAGTGCTCCGAAGATGTTTCTTTGTCAGAGTCTAGATAGAAGTGTGTCTGGAGAAAAACAGAATTAATGTTTGAAAGCTGGTTTTCCCCACCTATTTTGCAGGAGGTCACCTAGCTCTTCCCTGTCAGAATATATATAAAAAATATATCTATATAAAAACAAGATGTCTTTTTCAAGAATTAAATTCTGCAATCCTCAGCATGACTCGTGTCCTTCAAATGACATTTCTTTGCTCTTTTGATCAGTTTCCCCTCTCACACAGACACCAAAGCATTTGATTTCGCACCAGTGTACAAAACCTGGCTTCTTCCTCTTGAAACTTCATAAAATGGATGTGCTCAACTCAAGCCTCTGCCAACCTTTAATTAACTGAGATAAAACAGGAGATCCTTGATCAAGGCCTGCTCTACTCTGTAATTAGCTTCTGACCTTCCACGTAACACCTGGTATCTAAAACCTGTGTGTGTGTGTGTGCGTGTGTGTGTGTGTGATCTCACGTGCAGTTTCAGCATTTCTCATGGGAGACAGTTCATAACCCATTTTTATTTTATAAAAAGATACAATGATCAGAACCAGCTGTCTAAGCGTCACATTCCTCCCCACCTAGACTGAATTTGGGGGCTCTATCCCCTGCATGGGATGAGGTTCCCAAATTAGTTCACTCCTCATAGACCCTAGACAGACCATGTGAGTTCTGATCTTTCTGTCCAGCCCTATATAAAATTGTCAGATCATACCCCTGCAAAGCAAGACTCCATCTTAGCAATCTACCATTGTTTCTCCCCATCTGCATCAGCCAAACCGGGGGGTTGTGGTCAGTCTGCACCACAAAATGCTGCCCATCCAAGTATGGCTCCAACTTCTTCAGAGCCCACACTATGGCAAGACATTCCTTTTCCACCATGGAGTATGCTTGCTCCCTGGGAAGTAACTTCCTACTCAGGTACACTATTGGGTGATCGGTCCCTTGGCTGGATGTCTGACTCAGTACTGCCCCAATACCCACGTCTGAGGCGTCAGTCTGAACTATAAAGGTTTTACTATAGTCAGGACTTGTCAAAACAGGAGCACTGCACAGTGCCTCCTTTAGTCTGGTAAAGGCTTCCTCACAGGCTGGGTCCCAGGTAATTTTCTTTGGCATCTTTTTCTTTGTCATGTCAGATAGAAGAGCAGCCAGGGCACTGTAAATGGGTAAAAATTTCCTGTAGTACCCTGCTGTCCCTAGAAAACTCCTGACCTGCTTCTGGGTTTCTTCTCTGGGCCATGCCTGGATCACCTCTGTCTTTATTTGGTTAGGACGGAGCTGTCCCCGGCCTACCAAATGCCTGAGGTATGCCACTTCTCCCATGGCCACCTGGCACTTCTCGGCTTTGACAATGAGCCCGGCCCTCTGTATCCTGTCCAGCACTTACTTAAGGTGGGATAGATGTTCCTCCCAGCTGGTACTAAAGATGGCAGTGTCATCCAGGTACGCCACGGCGTACTCCTCAGCACCATTTAACACCTGGTTCACCAGCCTTTGGAAAGTGGCCAGGGTATTCTTCATTCCGAAAAGCATTACTTTAAACTCAAATAAGCCTATCGGAGCGATGAAGGCCGACCTCTCCCTAGCTTTGTCTGTCAACTCTGCCAATACCTTTGTCAGGTAAGTGGTCGTGGGGTAGGTTGCCCCCCATAACTTAACTTGTCCAGGAGTTTGTCTGTCCGGGGCATTGGACTCTCGGATCTAGTGCTCAGTCCACTTATAGTCCACACATAGACGAGTAGAGCCATATGGCTTGGGCACAAGGACTACAGTTGAGGCCCAGGGGCTGTGGGATCTCTGGATTACCCCTAAATCCAGCATCTCCTCCACTTCCCTCCTAATGTCCTTTTGGACAGCTTCTGATACCCAATCTGCTGTCCACCGTTTGGGCGTCTGTGTCCCTGTCTCCACATCGTGCGTCGCTAAGAGGGTTAGTCCAGACTTGGCAGTAAACAAGGGGCAAAGTCGGCTAAAACCTCCCTTACTTTCTGGATCTGATCCGGGGACAGCTGGGGAGACGATTTTATTGCCTTTACAGAGGACTTCTGCTTGCTTTCCTCCAGCAAGTCCAGAAGAGGTCTCCTTCGACGGTCCCCTCCCCATGACTACACACTGCAAACACCATGTCAGCCCTGTTTGTATATGGCTTCATCATGTTGACATGGTACATCCTTTCTGTCTGTCTTTGGCCAGGTAACTCCACAATGTAGTTCATGTCATTTACCTTCCTAACCACTTTGTACAGTCCTGTCCAGTCAGCCTACAGCTTGTCTTTCCGGACGGGAATAAGGACCATAACTTCCAGAACCACCATATGTGAGCGAGCTCTGGCTCTGCGGTCGTACCACACTTTTTGTTTCTGTTGGGTAGCTGCCAGGTTGCTCTGGGCTGTCCCCATAAGCTCCTTCAGCCTTTCACTAAACCTAAGGACGTAATCCACAATGGGAGTTCCCTGGGTGGCGTGCTTGCCTTCGCAGTCCTCCCTGATAAAGTCTAGGGGCCCACGTACCCAGCGTCCGTATAAGAGTTCGAAGGGGGAAAATCCTGTCTACTCTTGGGGCACCTCCCTGTAGGCAAACAGGTGGGGAAGGTATTTCTCCCAGTCCCTCCCATGCTGTTCAGCAAATGCCCAGAGCATTGACTTCAGGGTACCATTGAATCTTTCCACAAGCCCATTGGCTTGTGGGTGATATGGTGTTGTACATCTCGGCACCACCCCACACTTCTCCCATAAACATTTCATCAGGTCCGACATGAAGGAACCCCCTCGATCAGTGATAACCTCCTGCGGAAACCCAGCATGGGAGAAAATCCCAAGTAAGGCGTCTGCCACTTTGTCTGTCCTCAGTGAGAATAGGGTGACTGCCTCTGGGTACCGGGTGGCATAATCCACCACAGTCGGGATGAATCTCTTCCCTGAGGAGCTGGGGGTATTTAAAGGCCCCACAATATCCATTCCCACCCTCTAGAATGGCTCCTCCACTATGGGCAATGGAATCAGGGCGGCTTGGGTTTTCTTGTCCGCCTTCCCTGTTTCTTGGCACCAGTGACAAGATTTGCAATACTCCTTCACCTGCTGGGTGAAGTTAGGCCAATAGAAATTCTGGGTCAACTGCTGCATTATGCACGTGATTCCCAGATGACCAGACAAGGGAATATCTTGTGCAATCTTGAGCAACTGCTCACGATACCCCTGGGGAACCAGAAGCTGCCTGCCTAGCATCCCTCCCTCTGTCTGTACTGCCCGAGTATACACAAGTCCCTTTTCCCAATAAACCTTATGTCTGCCGTCACCTCTCTGTGCGCCGTCCGAGTCTGCCCAAGCCCTCAGCTTCTCTAAACTAGGGTCACTTCTCTGAGCAGCTGCAAACCCCTCACACATTCCCAAGGCATGGGACAGGTCCCCTTCAGTCACTAAACTAGGGTCCCTAGCACTAGCGTCAGGGCACTCAGGATCACTGTCAATGCCAACCTTGTGACAATGGGTCACCCCTCCCTCTTAGGAGTAACCCTCTGTAGCTGTGTGGTTACTTGCTACTGGGGAAATTTCTACCCCCTCTTCATTAATCTCTTTATCAGGTGAGACAGGCTGGGGAATCAGCCTGTAAGTGGCTTCCACAATGACTTCTGTGAGGTTCAGGGAACTACAATTTTCCCTTGCCACTTGGCTACGGGTAACTGCACATACCATCCCATTTTAGATTGTTGCCCAGGATCACATCCACTGCTAATGTTTGGCTACAGCCACCTGTTGCACAGTTCCCCCGTTTCACCCCAGTCTAGGAGAACACTAGTGAGGGGCAATGTTTTCGCCTCACCAGTGAAGTCCTGTATAGTGACGTATTTATTGGGTATAAGCTGACCAGGCTGTACCAGATCCCCCTTTACCAAGGTCAGGGATGCCCCGTGTCCCTTAACCCTTGCGTCTGTACACCATTCACCATGACTGGGTGCATGTGTTCCCTCATGTTCACTGGCATGCTTCCAGGGACACACAAACAACCTACTTCCTTTCTAGCATTCTCTTGTATATTATTGCTCGCCATTTTGGGACACTGTCTGGCAATATGCCCAGTTTCTTTACACAACCAACATTCATTTCTTCTCTCAGAGAAATTTTTTCTCTGAAACCTGGGGCTAACTGGTTTCGGTGGAGGCAGTGAAGGTTTTAGCTGCCTTGAAGGCACGCTTTTCCCTTTCTGTGCTGCCATGCCCACCCCATTTGCTCTCAGAGCAGGTCTGCTCTTGGCATAGTGGTCCGAGAGTTCCGCAGCCTCTTGCACTGTTTTGGGATCTCAGTCCTCTAGCCAAGTTTTTAGCTCTGCTGGGCATGCCCAATAAAACTGTACTAATAAAATCACATTTTCAATTTTATCAACAGAGTTTGCCTCAATTCCTTCCCACCAACGTTTTAAAAACTGATGTTTCGTGGCTAGTTCCTCGTAGCTCATATCAGGGCTTCTCCTGAGCTTAAGGAATTTAGCTCTGTATGATTCAGCAGTTAATTCAAACTTTTTTAACAGTGCAGCTTTTAGTTTGCTGTAATTATCACTGTCCTCATTGTCCATTTGACCCAGTGCATCCCGAGCTTTCCTGGTAACTAGCGGGGATAGCCGGAAGCTCCAGTACTCTCTAGGAATTTTAGCCTGAATACAAACTTTTTCAAAAGAATTTAAAAAGGCATCCATATCCTCCCCCTCTTTTAATTCGGCTATTAATTTGGAATTCAATTTGTAACCCAGTCCTGCAGTCCCAGTTAAACCCATGCCACTTACCTGCTCTGGTGCTGGTGGTTGGAGTCGTAGCTTCTCCAGTTTGTGTTGCCTCTGGTGCTCCTCTCTGTTCTCCTCTGCATCTCGCTGGCGCTCACGCTCCTCATGGTCTGCGTCTCGGCGTTCTCGTTCTGCCTCATGGTCCGCCTCTCGTTTCTCTCGTTCTCTCTTCTCCTGGAACTGCAGCTTCATCCTGCACAACTCAGTTTGCAGCCTGAGTACCTCTGGATTCTGGATACTTGTGACCTTCCCTTGCTGCTGTGGCCTTTCACTGACAGTGGCCCTGTTGCCCTCCTCATCGGATCCGGATACTGCACAGGCCGCTAGCCCTGCCACGCTCGAGGTTTGGTCCTTTCCAGTAACGGTCTGTGACTTGCTGCTCTGGGTACCAGCTACCATCAGGGCATCAGTGAGGTTCTTCTTTTTGGCTGTCACCTCGAACGGGACTCCTCTGTCCCCGCACAACTGCTTCAGGTAATCTACAGTGTGCCTGCTATAGTCGGAAGCCATCTTCTTCCCTGACTACGGCTACTCTGACTTGCACTTTAGGAAAAAAATAAATAAAACGGGTAGGAACTGTACTGTACGCCAAGTGATATAGTTCTTTTTCCTTTTTAAAATAAAACTCTGCCTTTTTTTCTTTCTTTGCAAGTGAGCTGACGTTCTCAAGCGGACACAGAACAATGAAAGCTTATAATACCAAAATTCAGTCAATCAATCAAATCTTTATTTATCCAGGCAAACATCATTGAGCAATGCTCATTTGCAAGATGGACCTGGTAGGGTCAAGATACAATTTGTATGACATATAACATACAAAGAATACACAACTTTGAAAGGATAGCAAATGAATACAAAACAACAACTCCAAGATATATACATGATTCATTAAGTAGCCAGCTTGTTAGTGGAGGATACTTTAGAAACTTGCACTTTTGGTGAAGGTTAAATGTGTCAGGGAATTATTAGAAAGTTTTGAGCTCGGGTGATGAGCTGTATGGACATCTGGAAGATATATCTACAGGAAATGATTTGTAGGAGGCAAATACCGGCTGAAGCAGTGACAGGGGGATGAAAGGAGTGTATACAGAGTGTTGTGGCAGGGTGGTGAAAGGAAGGAGTGGAAAGGGCGTGTCAAAGAGGATCAATAGTAGGGGAGGGGATGGACTGGAAGTAAAAACTGAAAGTATAAGGAGACTAAGTATATAATGCTTAAGAAGGAAGGATTGTAGTAAAGGTTAATGAGATGTGAAGCAACTGCTCGTAGGGTGCTGAGGAGCTACCTTGAATAGTCGTCCAGCTGGTAGGAAAGATGGAGGGTTAGTCTAATGTTGATGGAAGCAGTTACATTTTTCTTTGAATATTTTGTTGTATAGATATTTAAAGGCTGTAATAGATATGAGCTTGTTCACTTTCAGTGTCTTTTGCATTGTGTTCCATAGGGTGGATAACACATAACTAACAGCATGTCTGCCATGTCGAGAGTGGAACTTAGGCACTTTAAGAGTAATGAAGTTCAGGCTTCTTAATGCATAATTACTTGATGAGGCTTGTGGAAAACAGTCTGAGATATATTTTGGAAGCTGCTGTGATATTGCTCTGTAAGTCCATAGTAATGCATTCCTATCCCTTCTATATTGAAGTGAGGGCCAACCAACTGCGGAGTATGGCAAGCAGTGGTGAGTACTGTATGGTAAGTCTGTGATAAACCTCAGAGCTCTATGGTATAGTGTATCTAATTTGTTCAAGCATACCGTTGGGCAGTGATTGTATAGGAAGTCAGAGTAGTCTAAAACTGAGGAATGTGGCCTGGACCATCTTCTTTTTTGAATCACTTGAAAGGAAGTGCCTTATTCTATAGTAAAGTCCAAGTCTTTGTCTAAGCTTTTAGTAGCTCTTCCAGATGTTCTAGATAGTCTAATCTACTGTCTAGCCATACCCCCAGGTATTTGAATTTTGTGACATATTCAAGATTTTCACCAAGTGCAGTGGATAGTTTAGGAGATCGATTGGGATTGAGTATTTTGCTGCACCTGTGGGGAAAAGAACATTGCCTTAGTTTTTTGCATTCAATAGTAGTTTTTTCCAGCAGCTGGAGTTGCAGTAGGTCGAATTCTGCTTGTAGTTCTTTGCAGGCTGTTGTAGGAGAAGGGTGACTGACATACAGTACTGTATCATCAAGCAAACAGGTGTACAGTGGCTTTGGTAAGATTTGTGTCGATGCTATTGATATATATGGCGAAGAGGATAGGGCCAAGAATAGATCCTTGTGGTACTCCTCTTTGTAGTGGTCTGAGTGGGGATATATCTCCTTGCCTTTACCTGCTGGGTTCTTCCTGTAAGATAGTTGTTAAACCATCTAATGGAATTGGTGTCAAGTCCAATAGACCTTAGTGAGGAGAGGAGCAGGTCATGGTCAACCATGTCAAAGGCCTTACTTAGGTCTAAGAAGACAGCACATACACAATTTTTTTATCCAATTCAGTTGCCAATCATTGGTGACTTTTGCAAGAGCTGTTATAGTGCTGTGGTTTGCTCTGAAACCAGATTGTGCTGGGTTTAGAAGATTGTTGGCTTCTAGATATTCTCTTAGCTGGGTGCTCACAATTTTTCAAGTAGTTTAGACAGCACAGTAAGAATGGAAATTGGTCTGTAGTTATTAAGGTCTGTGGGATCCCGCTTCAGAAGAGGAATCACTTGAGCTGTTTCCAGATTGATGGGATGACCAGACTGTAGAGAAAGGTTAAACAGATGCGTTATTGGCACTGCTAATACATGTATGGCAATTTTAAAAGTATGGGTCAAGGGAGTCTGCGCCTGCACTCTTTTTATGTCCAATTGTAAGATTAGTTCTTCGACTTGCTTCAGCGTGGCTGGAGTGAAGGAGAAAATGGAGTCAGTCACCCTTGCATCAGTATTCTTAATCCCTAGATGTACTCTCATTTGGTTGGCTGGAGAGAGTCGAATGCTAGTCCAGCAGTTGTAAAATGATTATTGAAAGCTTCCAATACTTCAGTTTTGTCACTGATGGTTCTGTTTCCACATTGTAGTTTTGTTGGGAGTGAGTTACTTGGGACATGGCCAGTTATATCTTTTATAGTGTTCCAAAACTTGGCAGGGCTGGAGTATGAGGAGTCTAATTCAGTCATGTAATATGCAGCTTTGTGTCTCGTACTTTCTGGTGCAAAGATTCCTGGCTTTCTGAATTGCTCCCAATCAGAGGCTAACTTAGTTTTTCGGCTTTTTTCCAAAGCTTGTCCCTTTCGAGAAGGTGGATTTAAGGTCAGAATTAAACCAACGACAGGTTTTATTTTTAATATCGTAGTTTAGAGACTGGTGCATGAATGTTTAGAGCATTTGTGATGATGTCATTTAGAACACCATATGCAACTTCCACTGTGTTCGTAGATAGAATTCTTGCCATCTTGTGGAGTACTTAATATCGTCCAGGTATGCCTCAATGTTGAAGTTCTTTTTGATCTCCTCAACAAGAATTTTGTGGGGATGAAATCATGCTGACCTAATTGCCGCAATAGAACAATGATCACTAATGTGTGAACAGAACTCCAGTATGTGAAAAGAGGTGAGGTTTACTCACTAATAGTACATCCAAAAGCGTGCTATTTTTGGGTTCTTTTGTTCATTCTAGTAGGTTCATTTATAAGCTGTGTAAGCCCATGCATGTCGGAATGAAATTAGAGGTGTAGCTGCTTAGAAAGCCAGTTTGGGTTTAAATCGCTATAATTATGGTTTCTCCATTCCTTGTTTAATCAAGTCACCCAAATAGGACAGTATCTTGAGGCCAGCTGAGGGAGGTCTGTAACAGCCAATCAGCTGCAGTGAGGTATTTTTGGAAAGGGTTATTTTAAGGGATAGGCACTCAAATTCTTTTGCCATAGAGTAAGAGGCAAGAGAAATTGCAGATAGGTTGGCCTTTACATATATTGCTACCCCTCCTCCTCTTGTCCGTCTATCAGCTCTGAATGTTTGGTAGTTAAGTAAGTTTATATCTCTGTCGGCTGTATCAGGTCTAAGCCATGTCTCAGAGACTACCAGGATGTCGGGTAGTGAGTGGCTAACCCAGGCTTGGAGCAATGTGATTTTTTTTAAAAGGCTACATGCATTAATATGTAGAAGGCTTAGTCCTTTAATCTTTGCTAGTTCTGAAGGTGCAGTGATAGTCCCTGGTGGCCCAGGGTTAAGTTCCACATTCCCTGAGCATATTAGTAGTAGGAGCAGTAGTTTCATAGTTGCCGCCAGGGATAGGGTATAAGTTCTTATAGGTGCCTTTTTTATTTTTTTTTATTCTGTGGAATTCTTATTTGCCATCCAGATTCGGTTTTTCGTCCTCTTGTAAAGGAAAGGATTAAAACTTTAACAGAGATAGTCGTGAGATCTTGTTCTGTATACAGTTGGAGACAGACACCAAACAAATGCAATGCCGACTGTGTCCCTCCATAGTAAAGAATAAATGGGTAGCATCGTATCAATGGAAGGTCATAGGTACATATCCAATCTCTTGGGGCTGCTGTAGAATTGCAGCAGAACGAGAATGTGGTATCTGCACTCTGCTTGGCATCCTGTGGATGTCTGCATCTTTTACTTAGTTCAGGTAATAGTAGTAGTATAAGGAGGCTCCAAAGAAAGTTCCTCATTATGAAGGTGATCAGAGATTTTGTAGGTAATATCTTATGATTTGCTCACAGTAGTTGCCTGTGTCATAGATTATAAAGGTGGTATGCTTAGCTCATACTGGGAGCCTACTCAGATACTAGAGGAGGGTGTTTAGTCTAGCAATGGGATAGGAGGTTCGGTAAACAGTGAGATACAAGAATTGTTTGGACTTGAATAAAGGCGGATAAGATGGCAAGGGCAGTGCCTTATCAGATGCTAGGTGGAAACCCAGTCTAGTTGTGGCGCCAGAATAGATAGCATAGGTAGTAATCTGGTAATCGATAGTGTAGTATCAATGAGGAATATAAGGCAGGCTATAGGTTTAACAGGACAAGGCGGGCGTGGTTTTAATAACATTGGCAGGAAAGTGTCTATTTAAGAAAGTCTAGAAGAGGGGAAGGGCGGGTGGGCATAACCCTGAGGGTCTCTCCGGCTCTGTGGAGCTGAGCCGGCTGAGATGCCACCTGGCTAAGACTGGCCTCGTGCGGGGGCGCAGCAAGGATCCTCCTCTGGGGAGACAAGAAAGACAGGTAGAATTTAAAGGATTTTACAGCTCAGGCACAGGCAGAGCAGCAGGGGGCCAAAATTAACATTAGAAAGGCTAGGGATGGGGTAGGCGCCTAAGCGTCTGGCTCTGCACATAAACACAGGAAGGCTGTAATTACTTTTTTTTTTTTTTACAAGCAACACCTCTCACAATTTCCCCTCCCACAATTACAGTGTTCATCTCTTTTGTGGGAATTTGTACACACAATACCTAAGCTAAACTTTTCCCTTACATAAAAAGCAAATCTAGCAAGCAAGAAACCAGGAGCATGGGACCAATCAGATGCGGGGTTGTGGAAGCGCCGCCTTCCGATTGGCTGCGCCTTTTGTCAGACTCTTTCCTGGAGGGTCTCTCCGCTCTGTGGAGCTGAGCACCGACTGGAGATGCCGCCCGCCCGCTGGCGGTAAGACTGGCCCCGGCGCCGTGCGGGGGCGCTCAGCAAGGGTCCTCCTTCCTGGAGGGTCTCTCCTGCTCTAGAGCTGAGCGCCCGGCTGAGATGCCGCCCGCGCATGCGAAGACTGGCCTCGGCGCCGTGCGTGGGGGCGCCAGCAAGGGTCCTCCTCTTCCCTGAGGGTCTCTCTGCTCTGTGGAGCTGAGCGCTGCTGGAGATGCCGCCCGCCCGCTGGCGAAGACTGGCCTCGGCGCCGGTGCGGGGCGCCAGCAAGGTCCCTCCTCTTCCTGGAGGGTCTCTCCGGCTCTGTGGAGCTGAGCCGGGCTGGAGATGCCGCCTCGCCCGCTGGCGGGACTGGCCTCGGCGCCGTGTGGGGGCGCCAGCAAGGGTCCTCCTCTTCCCTGGAGGGTCTCTCCGGCTCTGTGGAGCTGAGCGCCGGCTAGAGATGCCGCCCGCCCGCTGGCGAAGACTGGCCTCGGCGCTCGGTGCCACCGCTGCCAACCAATCTGTCACAAACCCACTCAGCAGGTCAGCCCTCTACTCCCAAAGTGCCAACCTCTGAGCGCAGTCTTGTGAACAGTTTAATAGAAGAAGGTAACCGGCTTGTCTGTTTTGTGAGTTCGGATCAATCTTTGGTCTCAAGTCTTGGAGGGATTCAAACGGTGAACCTCTTGTTAACGTACCCAATGTACAGGCTCAGATAATTCTGTCTTCGGGGGGCCAGATATCTTTGCCTACGGGCACCTAACCAGGTGTACAGAAATGAACCCTTAAAAACTTTAATAAAGACCTCAGATTTAAAACACTTCTCTTTCCAGTTTGGTATCACCATTCAGGCTCATGCCTAGTGTCAGCTATAAGCACATCTACTTTTCTGACAAATGAAAGAAATTCAAAGACAGGCCAAGTATGCTCTAAAAAGAGTTTTACTAAAATAAATAAGTAAAACCATATAATACAGAACTATTATATCACAAGACATACAAATCTTATAAAAGAACAAGCTTTTAAACAATTCAATGTAAGTGCAATTCCTACTACAGTAATTAGATTTGTCTTTCTTTCTAAATACCTGTTTAAAGTGCTCCAAAGATGTTTCTTTGTCAGAGTCTAGATAGAAGTGTGTCTGGAGGAAAACAGAATTAATGTTTAAAAGCTGGTTTTCCCCACCTATTTTGCATGAGGTCACCTAGCTCCTCCCTGTCAGAATACATATATAAAAAAAGTATCTATATAAAAACAGGATGTCTTTTTCAAGAATTAAATTCTGCAATCCTCAGCATGACTCATGTCCTTCAAATGACATTTATTTGCTCTTTTGATCAGTTTTCCCTTTCACACAGACACCAAAGCATTTATGATTTCACACCGGTGTACAAAACCTGGTTTCTTCCTCTTGAAACGTCATAAAATGGATATGCTCAACTCAAGCCTCTGCCAGCCTATAATTAACTTTGATAAAACAGGAGATCCTTGATCAAGACCTGCTCTACGCTAATTAGCTTCTTGCCTTCCACGTAACATCTGGTATCTAAAACCTGCATGTGTATCTGTGATCTCACATGCTGTTTCAGCATTTCTCATGGGAGACTGTTCATTGCCTTCCTGCCCTCCATCCCCCTAAGCTTCTTTGGCTCCATTTCCATGGGGGAATATCCTCTTCTCTCTCGTCTTGCCTCTTTTGACCCTTTGCGGGAAAGAACTGGAAGGCAGGCGTGGGGGACTGCCCCTTTATACTGACGTCGTGTGATGCCGGTTACCTGACGTGGGGGCGGTCCCCTGCCCGAGACTGCTAGCTAGAAATTTTTCCATGGGGTCCTGACGCCTGGAGGGTCAGTCCTGTATGTGAATACCTACTGCAAGAACCTCTCTCAAAGATTTAGTGCTACGGTAAGTTCTTACGTAACTACTTTTTTTGCTCTGTCATGTGGCTTCACTTCAGCCACCGGGGCATTCACAAAGTGTCTGGCAGTGGTGGTGGCATACCTAAGAAGGCAGGGCATCACAGTATTTCCTTATCTGGACGACTTGGCTAGTGGTGGGGAAAATCACCACAATAGGTAATGGCTGCTATGAGGTACGCCCAGGACCTATTGGATTCTCTAGGGTTCCTGATCAACATCAAAAAGTCTGTCCTATAGCTAGTTCAGGTGTTGAATTTCATAGGTTGAGAGTTGGATACCTTGAGGAGAAGGGTCTTTCTCCCATGGGAAAGGGTGGACAGCATCCTTCAGATAGCCAGTACTTTCAGTCTGAATGTTCCAAGGCCAGCAAGACGCTTCCTACAGCTGCAGGGGCACATGGCTGCAGCCACAGGCACAGTCTCGGGTGCCAGATTCCAAATGAGACACATTCAGTTACATCTTAGGGCACAGTGGTGTCATGGAAGAGACCATCTCTCAAAATTGGTATCAGTAATAAAAAACTTACTGCTGGCCTTGCAGTGGTGGCAGGATGAAGATAACTTCACAGGAGGTGTTCCATTCCAGCAGGATTCTCCCTCCATAATGCTCACCACAGATGTTTCCCTCCTGTGTTGGGGAGCACATCTGGGAGAGCACACTGTCCACAGCAGAGTCACTACAGCACATACATCTGCTGGAGCTCAGAGCAGTACTTCTGGCACTGCAAGCTTTTGCATCCCTGGTACAGGGTAAAGTGATGCAGGTCAGGACAAACAGTACCTCCGCCGTGTATTACATCAACAAACAGGGTGGAGAAGGGTCCAGTTCCCTATGCACAGAAGCAATGAAGGTATGGAGTCTTGCCTACTCTCTACAGGCTTCCCTGGTAGCCATTCACCTGCCTGGAAAGGACAACACCTTAGCAGATGCATTCAGCAGAATCAACCAGAACCACCACGAATTGTCTCTAACCAGACAGGTGCTATTCAGGAGATGGGGCACCCAAGAGATAGTTCTCTTCACCTCACAGGACAACCATCAGTTGCCCACATTATGCTGCAGGCCTCCAGCAAAGGGACAGTACCTCTGGATGCCTTAGTGCTGGACTGGTCAGGGAGGAAGCTGTATGCCTTCCCTTCATTTCTTCTCAGGGTCCTGATCAAGCTCAGGTCCCAGTCAGCTTCAGTGGTCCTGATAGCTCCAGACTGGGCCAGGCAGTCGTCGTACTCGCTGCTGTTTTACGTGTCAGTAGCCCCACCCATACACCTCTCTCGGAGGCACAATCTCCTAATCTCCTCACAGGGGAGGATCCTGTACCCAAAGCTAAGGTCTCAGGCTCAAGGCCTGGCTCTTGAAGATGTAGAGTATGCGATGTACACCTCTCAGAGAGTGTTCTTAATGTCTTAAGGGGGGTCTAGGAAGCCCTTTACCAAGAAAATGTATGCTCTTCCAAATGGAAGATGTTTTCAGTATGGTGCTCTGATAATGTAGTGCCATCACAAGTGGGGTTGCCAGGCTTGTTGGACTACCTCACCCATCTACACTCCCTGGGCTTACAGCCCACCAATCTCAAGGTTCACCTGGCTTCAGTTTCTGCTTACATTTCAGCTGAAAAAGGTCTTTCTACACCCTCTACATAGGGAACCGGTACCAGCATGGAACCTCAGTGTCTGCATTACCAAACTCCTGGAACCTTCATTTGAGCCTATGGCTACAACACATCTGAAATTTGTGACCTGGAAATCTCTCTCTTCCTGGTTGCTATCACTTCAGCCAGGCGGATTAGTGAACTACAGGCCCTGTGCACAGAGCAGAATTGTATCTCCTTCCACAGAGAAGGTGGTTCTCAGGACTGACGGAAAGTTCCTACCAAACGTAATTTCTGACTTTTATCTGAACCAGTCAGTCACTTTGCCAGTTTTCTTTACTGAGCACTCCAGTTCGGGGGAGCGCAGGTTTCATAGCCTGGATGTCAAAAGAACTTTGAGCTACTATATTGACCAAAGCCTATTTCCTAAGTAGGTTCTATGCCCTCCTCCAAAGGTACAGCTCCATAGTGTGCAAGAGTTAAGTATAGAAACATAAACTTTGACGGCAGATAAAGACCACTTGGCCCACCTAGTCTGCCCATTTCCCTACCTACAGGATAAGCTGCAGATCCTAGTTAACAGACAGCCTGTTTTTTCCTACCCCACACAAAAATTGCCTTATGTCTGTCCCATGCATTCTTGAATTCTCCCACAGTTTTAGACCCCACAACCTCCTCAGGAAGGCTGTTCCATATGTCCACCACCCTCTCTGTGAAAAAAATGCTTCCTCACATTGCTCCTGAACCGCCCCCCCATCTTCAAATTGTGTCCCCTTGTTCTTGCACATCTTTTTCTGAAAGATGCTACCCTCTTGGACTTTGTTGATTCCACTGAGGTACTTAAAAGTTTCTATCATGTCCCCCCTCTTCCTCCTTTCCTCAAGGCTATCCATATTAAGCTCCTTTAGTCTCTCCTCCTATGGCATCTCTTGCAGACCCTGCACCATTTTAGTTGCCCTCCTCTGGACTGTCTCTATCCTGTTTGTCCTTGTGGAGATGGGGGTCTCCAGAACTGGACACAGTACTCCAGATGGGGTCTCACCAACTGTCTGTGCAGAGGGATAACAACTTCCTGTTTTCTGCTGGTGACGCCTCTCCCAATACATCCCAGTATCCTCCAGCCCTCCCTACTGCCTTCTCAAATTGCTTGCTAACCTTAAGGTCATCTGATATGATTACCCCCAGGTCACTTTCAGTTTTTGTTGTTGTTACTACCTCCCCCCATTGTGTAATCTTCCCTTGGGTTTTTGTTGTCCAGGTGCATTATTTTGCACTTCTTTACATTGAATCCAAACTGCCATACTTCTGACCATTCCTCCAATCTTGCCAAGTCCCTTCTCATCCTTTCCACGCCTCCTTGTGTATCGACCCTGTTGCAGATCTTTTTGTCATCTGCAAAGAGGCATATCTTTCCTTCCAGTCCCTGTGTAGTGTCACTTATAAAGACATTAAAAAGGACTGGACCCAGTATTGAACCCTGCAGTACCCCACTAGTAACCCCTCTTTCTTCAGAGTGGACTCCATTTACAATTACCTTCTGTATCCTGTTGTCCAGCCAATGTTTTACCCAGGCTGCCACCCTGGGACCCACTCCCAGGCTGGTTAATTTGACTATTAATCTTTTATGTGGGACTGTCTCAAATGCCTTGCTAAAGTCTAGGTAGGCCAATTCCACAGCCCCTCCTTGGTCTACTACTTTGGTCACCCAGTCAGATAAATAAATTAGATTCACCTGACCTGACTTTCCTGCTGTGAACCCATGCTGCCTTTGGTCCTGTGCCCCACTGGCCTCTAGGTACTCAACAGTTCTTTCCTTCAGAAATGATTCCATCACTTTCCCCTACCACAGAAGTCAAACTGACAGGTCTGTAGTTTCCTGCCTCTGTCTTGCTCCCACTTTTGTGAAGGGGAATCACATCCGCCTTTCTGCAGTCCTCAGGTGCCACACCATCCTCCCATGATTTGTTTAAAAGGGTAGTCAGTGGTTTCACTAGTTCTCCCTTTAATTCTTTTAGAATTCTGGGGTGAATTCCGTCAGGCCCCATTGCTTTGTCCACCTTCAGTTTTAGGAGTTCTTTCAGAACCCTTTTTTCTGTGAAAGATCTGGGTTCGACCCCCTATCCAGAGTGCTTCTGTTAATTGGATTAGGCACCTCCCCCTCCTCCTCTTCTGTGAATACTGAGCAGAAATATTCATTCAGTATCTGTTTTTTTATTTTTACTGTCCCTCTCTGCCCATTCACTGTCCATTCTATTCAGCCTCAGTATCACTTCCTTTGTTTTTCTATGCTCCCTGATGTACCTATAAAAGGTTTTATCCCCCTTCTTAACTAAGTTGGCTGTCTTTTCCTCAGTTTGGGCCTTTGCTATTCTGACTTCCCTCCCTACCTCCTTCTGCCTTAACTGGTACAGCTCTCTGTCCTGCTCCTTCTGTGTTTCCTTCTACTTCCTGAATGCTGTCTTTTTCTCCCTGACCTTCCCAGCCACCTCTTTTGAAAACCATAGTGGCTTTTTCTTTCGGTTTGATTTTATTTATTTGCTTCACACAAAGGCTTGTTGCCTCTGTGATGGCAGTTTTGATGTTTCCCCATTGTTGTTCCACCCCTCCTTCTAGCCTGTTTGCTAGTGCTTTTCTAAGGCACTCTCCCATCTTGCCAAAGTCAGCCCTCCTGAAGTCCAGAACCCTCACTTTTGTATGGCTTGACTCTGTAGCTGAGTTTATCGTGAACCACACTGTTTGGTGGCCACTTATTCCCAGATGGCTACCCACTTATAGATCTGAGATCCTCTCACTGTCCCCATTTGAGAGTACGAGGTCTAAGATTGCTCCCTCACGAGTGGGTTCCAAAACTAGCTGTCTGAGGCATGCCACCTATAGGAGATCAAGAATGGCCCTACTCTTGGATGTGGCTACAGCAAATGTGCTCCAATTAGCAACTGGCATATTCAGGTCTCCCATCAACAGTATCTCCCCTTTCTCTGCCATCCTAAGAATGCATTCTACCATATCCTTGTCCATTCCCTCCCCCTCACATGGGGGTCTGTATACAACCTCTGTGCAGATTGTTGTGCCATTTCCAGTCTCTAAGGTGACCCACAGTGCATCCTTTCCTTCCTGCTTACTCTTTTGTTCAGTTGCCTTTATCCCTTCCCTTACATAGAGAGCTTCTTCTCCCCCTCTTCTCCCCTCCCTGTCTCACCTGTAGGTTGTGTACCCTGGTATGTTAACATTCCAGTCATGGTTCTCTATGTACCACGTTTCTGTGACTGCTGCGATATCCAGGCATCCCTGTTCCATCAAGGCCACTAGTTCAGGGAGCTTGTTGCCCAGACTATGGACATTGGTACTCATTACCCTCCATTTCCTGATGGCCTTACCCCTTTTTGCCCTATCTTTGTCCTTATTGCCTTTGTCACTTTCTCCATTTACCACTGCCATATTGAAGAATTCCTGGGGTTAGAGGAAAAAATGACTCCCCTTAGTAACCTTGTTTCTTCCAAAGTATTCTTCATTATGCTTAACTCTCCCTCCCTTCCTTCCCGTTCAGAACTAGGAGCCTTTGTGCAACAGCTGGATTTCTGTTTATAAGAAAGGGGTTTATATCGTAGTTGTATTAAAAGTTTTGAACCCAGATGGGTGTTTTCTTTTCCCATCTTTTGGTCTTATCTGACTGTTAAGGGACATGTTATGAGGGATTCTATTATTTAAAATTGTTGCTATTATTAGGATAGCTTAATTAGGGGGTCTTTCTCCACAGGTTCCAATGAAATCTGAGCATTATGTAATGCGGCATTTGGCAAGGGCAGCAGTTCGAGTGGTGGTACGAGCCAGTGAGTGTTCCATAATTTGCACAGGTTCCATTTTCTCTGGGGCAGTTCAACACAGATGACTGACTGCAAGAGGTAAACGTAATGAAGAATACCTTGGAAGAAACAAAATTACTACTGGATCTGTATGACTTCAGTGAGTTTGTGTGAAAGTGGAAGATCTTCTTTACAGAGCTCTCCCTCCATTAAGCCACATCATGGAACTGTATTCCGTTGGTGTCAGGATTACCCAAAACATTTGGTAGCTAGGGCTGCTCATGTTGATGTGCCTTGTCCCGGCCTATGTAACGTGGGCAGCTCCATAATGCCTTAGTTCTATCTCCAGTCATCAAATGCCCATTGTTCCACCATTGCTAAAGAACACCATCAAACTTTGCAAGTATGGTTGATGCTGCTAATTCTTTATTTAAAACTTAATCCTTTTATACTGCTGTTGATAGAAAATGAGCCATTGTTCCATTATTGTTGATGCAGTGATGTTAAGATATATAAAGAGTGTGACGAGGACAACCAGCTCTGAGTGCTGTATAATTTTTTTAATATAAAATGTATTACTGAATGTGTCTGCTGAAAATCTGATGGTCTAGGCGTGACCCCGCTCACCCCCCCCGTTTCAGCTGAAAGATGAAAGCCATGAGAAACTGCTGAAAACGGCGTGTGTATCACACACACTCAGTTTTTAGAGACGATGTGTTACATGAAAGGCCTTAATCAAGGATTTCATAGTTTTTCTGAGTTAATTACAGCTGTAGTTGCTAAGATGGAAGATCATATCCATTTTATGATGTTGGAGAGGAACCTAGGTTGTTACACAGTGGTGCAAAGTTGTAAATGCTCCTGTGAAGCCCGTGTGAGGGAGGATGCAGCATGGATCAAAGAGATGCCATTTGAAAACATATGAGTTATGCTGTGGTTGCAGAATTTCATACTGGGGGAAGGGAGACATCCTTTTTTTTTTATTAGATATATTTTTATATATAATCTAACAGAGGAGGAGCTAGATGACCTCACACAAAAGGGGTTGGCAAATGCAGTTTGCTTTAAGGAATAATTCTGTTTTACTTAGACACACTTTTACCTAGACTCTGACAAGGAAAGATCTGTGTGCAATTTTAAGCAGATATTTAGAAAGAGAGTCAAATCTAAGTAATGTAAGTAGGAATTTGCACTTTTTAAACCTTGTTCTTTTAAAAGATTTGTTTCTCTTGTGATATAACAGTTCTGTATTTTGTGTTTGACATATTTTTATCTATTTTTTTAGTAAAAACTCTTTTTAGAGCTTACTTTGTCTGCCTTTGTTTTTCCTTCACTTGTAAGAAGAGTATATATGGTTATAGCAGACATGAAGCATAAGCTTGAATGGTGGTACCAAACTGGAAAGAGAAGTGTTTTAAAATCTGAGGTCTTTATTAAAGTTTTTAAGGGTACATCTCTGTATACCTGGTTAGGTGCCCATAGGCAAGGATACCTGGGCCCCCGAAGACTTATATATCTGAGCCTGTGCATTGGGTATGCTAGCAAGAGGTTCACAGTTTGAATCCCTCCAGAACTGAGACCAAAGGTTGATCCGAACTCACAAAATAGACAAGAGGGTTACTTTGTTCTGTTAAACTGTTCACAAGACTGTGCTCGGAGGTTGGCACTTTGGGAGTAGAGGACCTGACCTGCTGAGTGGGTTTTTGACAAAATGGATGACCATTCCATGTGCATTTGCATTGCTCGCAGTATGACGGCTGGCAGCATTTGCCATTGCTTTTACCAGGCCACTAGGAAAAAAGAGGGACAGGTCTGCTGTGTTGGCGGCAAACACTGCCACACAGACATGGAGCAGAAGCACAAAGAAAAGGCTACATTCCCAGGTCAGTCCTTGTCTCCTGTGAAAAGACATAAGTCAAGTGGAAAAGAGAGGACCCAGGCATAGGCCTCCAGTTTTGCTGCCTGAGACACCAAGGTCGAGGTGTCTGGCACAATCTCTTATCCCCTATTGGGGAATTCACAGTAGATTCCGCCATTGAGCAGTGTCCCATTGACAGTGCTGCCCTTGATGACCCTGTTGGGGCCTGTCAGCATACATCTACTGTATCAGATGATGTCTGAGCAGTTTCAGAGGCTAATGTCCTTGCTTTCATCATCAACACCATCCCCTTTGACACCCTGTGAGTCGACCTCATCGGTGGCAAAGGATTATTCTCTGCCTGCCATAATGTCAGGCAAGGATCGTCCTCAGTTGATGATCTTTCACAGCCTCCCATGCTCATAGACCCATTGCCAATAACATTCCATTTTCATGGAAAATTGGTTATAAGAAATCTTGTCCTCTAGATTTTTTTTTTTATCCTGTGTTGGGAGAATCTCTTGCAGCAGGCCATCACAGATAGGACTTCGCCGACAGGCACTAGGACCACACGGAAAGTTTTCTAGCTAGCAGTCTACCAAAGGGGGCCATCCACTTATGACATCATGCACCGACTTCAGCCACCCTGTATAGGTGGGTTGCCCCCCACGTCCTCCCCAGATCTTCCTGGACATAAAGTCTCCACCACTCATTCACATTAATGGGAGTACGCTTGGAGGCGCTAGGACCCAGCGGGAGCCAATCTTTTTCAGGAGGGCCGGCACCGAGATAGAGCCGCAAGGAAGTGAAACTGTGAGCCAGGCTCGCATGGTATAGACTATCTCGGCGTTGACCCTCCAACCGCCTCAGTTCTTTTTTTCCCCGCGGTTGAATGCGCTTCAGTGACGATGTCGCTTGTCCGCTGGGAGCCGAGCTTCAAACTAGCAGTTTAGTTTTCAGTTTTATTAGTTTGTATTTTATCACAAAAAGTACCAATTACATTTAATAAAATTACTTTTGTACAAGAAGTCTTGAGCCCTCCATTGACTGAGTCGATCATGACTGGGGCAGGTAACTGTAGGGAGACTTCGTATGAAAGCTGTTCAGTCAGCCAGCCGGGTCTGGTCCGCTGCCCTCTCCAAAGGGGGGTCTGACAACGGATGGTCCAGTGCTTTTGGGGAGAGATGGGCGGTCTCCTGAAAGCATAAAAGCAGCGGTCCAATTCCACGGCACCTTCGCTTTGAGTTCATCGCCCACCGTCGATGAAGAAATGGCATCACTCGAGGTAGCTCTCTGGTACAACTTTGTGTAAACGGTCGATTGTTGGGGCCAGTGGCTGGTCTCCACCTCTTTCGGAGTCTCCGGTTTCTGTCTCTCACTGCTGGCTTCTTCAACATTGGAGCCCCTCACCGCCTATTGGAGGGGCATCCACTGAGCAGTTTCACCATTGGGCCACTCTTTTGGAGCAGTGGGCTCGGAGGTTGTCCCTACTGCCCGAATCGGCCAGTCCGTCATCGAGGCCTTTGGGCCTGTCAGTTTCGGATCGGCAGGTGGGGCGGTTAGGACTTCCTGGTCGCGTGGCGCTTTTTTTGGTGCAGTCTACTCTGCGCTCCAGTGTCTGTCTCCCTCACATGGCTGCGGTGCAGGGGTCCACACTG
The DNA here is from genome assembly GCA_016271365.2 of Neoceratodus forsteri. Classification (NCBI taxonomy): domain Eukaryota; kingdom Metazoa; phylum Chordata; order Ceratodontiformes; family Ceratodontidae; genus Neoceratodus; species Neoceratodus forsteri. The sequence continues at coordinate 321,502,748 of CM057459.1, forward strand.
ATGCCTTTATCTCCTGCCATTTTTCATTCTTTACCTTCAAATCACAATTTGCAGACTTTTGCGGTAGTGCTGCTGCCTGTGGTGCTGGCTTCTCAGGTGCCAAGATCCTTTTTGGTGCCGCATGTGGTGTCTGCACTGTCTGTGGCGCTGCATGCCCTGTCTGCACCGTCCTTGGCGCTGGGGTGGTGTTGGCGCTGTGTACGGTGCTGCGCTCCCTGTCTGTGCCATCCTAGGCGTGAGGGTGGTGTTGGTGCCATGTATGGTGCCGTGTGCAGCGCCATGCGCGGTGCTGTTTTCTGTGTTGGCACCATCTTTGTTCTCAGCACTGCTCTCTTCGGCGCCGGGGGTGTTGATGACGCCGCATAGTTTCCACAAGTTTTCAACTCCGATTCTGTCTCCTCTTCTACCTCCTGGTTTTCATTCCTCCTGTCTATACAGTCCCCCCTGGACTGTCAGGAGATTATGATCCTGATCTTTGGCTGAGTGATGATATTGATGCCGATTTTGCCCTGGGAGGCGGGGATCAGTCCTCCTACAGAGCCTGTGGTGGAAGACCTTTTCTTATAGTCTCTGCTTAAGAATTTTAATTCTACTCTTTCTATCCAGACCGTGGAAATTGATCCTGGGAAGCTTCTGCGCCTCTAGTATCTGCATGTTTCGGAAATCCATATGGATTTAACCCCTTCGGTACAGCCCTCTTTCGAGACTCTTTCCCAGATGGTGTGGAAGAATCCGGCCCTTATTCCTTTCGTGGCCAAGTCCATAGATAGGAAATATGCCCCTCCCAACGATTGCCCCATCTTAGCCTCACAGGCCTTTGCTGATGCCATAGTGGTTCTGGCAGAGAAAAAGGCTGTCCTTCCTCAGGAATCCACAGCCCGTCCTATAAACAAATAATCTCGCAAGATCGACACCTTGTGTAAGCGTGTCTTTGCTGCCTCGACTCTGCGCATGCGTATTGCTAGTTACCAGGGTTATTTTCTCAATACGAGTATGTTCTTTGGTATTCACTCAAAGCAGCGGTAGAAGCTCTGCCATAGTTGGAGGTTAACTGAGAGCTACTACAGACCATAACTAGAGGTAGCACATTCAGTGATCAACAGATTAAAGCTGCAATGGACACTTTCGATACTGCTTCCAGAACGGCGGTGGCTGGGATTTGCCCCTGTCGCCATTCCTGGCCGCGTACTTCTGGCTTTACGAATGACACCCAACAAAAAGTCAAGGCCTTACTCGTCGATATGTATCTGTTTGGGCCTCAGGGGGAGCAAGCACTAGAGGCTACTCGGAAGACTAGGTCTGCCATTAAGACAGCTAGATCCCCACCAGTTCCCTCTCGAGAAGGTGGGAACAAGCGTCAGTTTCACAACCATCCGTCCTTTCTGGTTCCAAAGAAAACTGGTGGCATGTGCCCTGTTCTTGATCTCAGAAAGTTTAACAAATTCCTCTACAAGGAAACGTTCAAGATAGCATCACTCGGTACCCTACTACCTTTGATTCATCAACATGATTGGCTAGCCTCCCAGGACATGCAAGGATGCCTACCAACACATTCTCTTTGTTTGGTTGGGGGGGGTTCAGACATATCAAGGTCACTTCAGTAGACTTTGAGATCTGTACCAATACTTGTAGATAAGTGGTGCCGAGATACCAAAAAGACATGTCACATCATCACCCCTCCCGCCCTTCCTACACCTACACTATAAATTCTACCTAACTCACCTATCCCTCCCATTTTATATCCTAAATTGGGTTACCTATAGGGTTTAAGAAAACAAAACCTATATAGTATATTACTGTTTAAATTTAACCTATGCATAACTTACTAAATTCCAATAATCACACATATGGGTCTAATCGGAAACTCACTTATATTTGATTTGTTCGCAATAACAATATTATAGGTTCCCAGATCCTACTAAATTGTTTCTCTGGTCCCTTATTACAATAATGAATCCGTTCCAGATTCATACAATCTAGGACCTGATTTTTCCATAAGTCATGAGTTAGGGGATCTACAGTAGTACAACATGTAATGTCTTCTATAAATAGCCAGAAGGCAATTCTTGTAGTAAAATTGTACTTAACATACAAAGTTCCAACTCCCTCTGGATATTTATAGCCGGTATGTTAAGTGTTTGGAAAATCATATCCCAAAAATGGACAATTTTTGGACAGGAGGCTATCACGTGTTCCAGAGTCCCTAATTCCCCACAACCCCTGTTACACAAAGGGGAAACGTCTGAATTAAATGTATTCAAAACATATGGTGTATAGTATAATATATGAAGAATATTAAATTAAATCTGATTGTCGATTATTAATAGTAGTTGAGATTCCTGACATAATAATCTCCCATTTTTTAAAAGTAATGGATATACCAAGTTCTTTTTTTTCCGTTTATGTTTTAATACTTGAATAGGGGATAAGCTTTTATCTAATAATTTTATAAGCTTTAGAAATAAATTTACTTTTGTCGTTTGATAAACAATATTGCAATTGTGTCACAGGGGGTGGGTTTATTTCAGTTCCCAATTCTTTCATGTAAAAGAAACTTATCTGCAAATAAATAAATCATGTAACGAAACATATTTTTCACGTAACTGAACAAATGAAGCAAATTGTCCATCTGAATCATACATATCTTTAGGACATGTAATACCCCTCAACATCCATTTTTTATATATCTGGGACCTACAGGGTTCATGCCAAATATTATAAATGGTAGTTTCAAGATTAATTCTCGAATTTCCTTTGGACAGTCTGTGGAATTCCAACCATACTTCTATATTGTGTTTAAGAAAGACAGTAGAAATTTTGGTTAATTCTGCTTTCTTAATTTTAGAGAAAAGTGTGTGAATCAGACTACCAAATTCACTAACCATATTTTCGTATAGTACCCACCATGCTGGATCGTTTTTGTAAAACTCCCCTACTTGACAAGCCCTGCAGGCTAAATAATAATTTTTAAAGTCTGGTAATTTCAGACTGCCATTTACTTTTGTAGTTTTCAGTTTTTCCAAACTAATCTTTGGCTTTTTATATCTCCAAAGACATGTTCTAATGATTTTTTTCCAATTTAAGAAACCAAGTAATCTTCCCTTGTCAATCTTCACCATTCATTACTTCCTGGGTGTAAGCCGGAGGCGCGCACCGATCACGGAAACTTTTTTAAAAACTTTGGCTAATGGCACCGCCTCGAGAGTGACCCATCGTCATGCCGTGAGGGGGGCCGTCAGTAGCGCACCACCTCCTCCAACTCAGTTCTGTTTCTCCCGCCGTCCAGGCAGCACCTGTTGCGAGTAGCGGTCATTTTTAGTGCGTGTTTGCCAACTCCTGTTTTTCTTCACACTCGACGCCGATCCGGTAAGACTGTTCCTTTTTCTATCTACGGCGCCGGGTGTGTTTCTTGCTGTGTTTTAGCCTTGTTATTTTCGCGTTATGTCCGGTTCGGGAGCTAAGCGCTTTTCCAAGACGGGCCGCGCCCCTATGCGTCGGTGCTCCTGTGGCCGGCATTTCTCAGTCTCGGACCGGCATGACGTTTGCCTTCGTTGCCTGGGACCCAACCATGATATGGATTCGTGCGACGCCTGTTTCTCGATGGACCGTCGCGTTGCCGAATCCGCATGTACCGGCAAGGCCCCGCCGACTTCGAGGGACGACGACGCTCTTGGGATTCTCGGGCAAGGTCGTTAGGCCCCTCCTCGGTCCCTCCCGGCCTATACGGTCCGAGGAGGAGGGGTCTCTCGCCTTTCTTGCCGAGGAGGAGGCCTTCCATGGTGTTGGGGAGTGTCGTAGTCCCTTCCGGGCTGCGATGCCGACACCGCCTCGGCAGTCACCTCTTCGGAGGTGCAGGCTCCCCGTGTCGAGGCCCTTGGCTTTTGGGCCTGGCTCGGTGGACCCTCGACGCCGCCTCGCGCCGTTTCAGATGCCGTGCCGTTCAGGGCGCCAGTGATCAGGGCGGCGCTGGCGGCGCGCTTTGATCCCGGGCGCGGTGATCGGGTGGCGCTGGCGGTGCCGCGCGGCGGGCGCCGATGGACCTGGCGTGCCGCCGTGGTGCCTGACGCCGCCGGGCGCGACGCGGCCTTGTCCTTCCTCCTAGCGGTGCCGGGTCTGCCGGGCGCTGTCGGGGTTCGAGTTGGGCCTGGCTGCTACCGGTGTGGGGGGCGAGCGGCCACCCTTGGTACTGGGGCTGCTCATGGCTGCGGGCCTCAGGGACCCCTGGGTGGCCAGCATCGAGGTCCAGCTGGTCTCGCCCTCCTCGGAGGGCGATGACTGATGTGGACCCATCCTGGCACCCCCACTCTTCGGGTCTGGGTCCCTGTGGCTACAGGTACCAGGCGGCGAGCGGGCCCTCCTCTGTCCCCCTTCCGCTGCCTCCTGAGGGTTCCCCGGCTGGGGTGGCTGGAGCCCGGGGCAGCGTGGGATGACGGAGGGGAGGCCCCTCTGAGGGCCGGTGACAGCTACCCCCACGGTGCTGTTGCCCTCTAGGGACAGGGGGACGCGTGGTCGAGGAGGAGGGCCTCTCGGAGTCCGAGGGGTTGAGGGCAGGGGTCTGCCACTGGTCTCTTTGGCCACCTCAGGGGAGTGGCCAGGAGCCGAGAGCGGAACCTCGCCTCCCTTCCAGGGTTCTAGGTGTCCTCCGGGCGCTTGTGCGGACTGCCCTTCTGGATCCATGCAGTCCCGGCCACACAGGGAGGTTCTCCCCAGGGCTCTTCCAGGCCCGCTTCCCAGAGTTCCGCTCATGCCTGGTCTGATATCCGGGATCCCTCCTACTAGGCTCCTTTCCCCGATTCCAGAGCCCTCGAGAGAGCAGTTGCCTCCTCGGAGGTGCCCCTCCCATCTCTCTGCTCTTTCTCACCCCTGCTCCCAGGCCATGTCGGTCCCACGGGTCGCTTATCCTGGGAGCAGTTCAGGGTTCATGTGGCCTTCCCTCACGTTAGATACATGCATGAGCGGGTCTTTCGACTCTCCCCACCGCAGGAATCCTCTGGACATTCCAGCTCCCCATCATCCTCGCCTCCTCCTCTGAGGGAGAGGAACCTGCTCATCTTTCCTCCGATGCTGATTTCACTGAATATCAGCGCTTCTCTCGAGGATGGTGAGGATCTTCGATTTCCTATGTTCGGAGAGACAATACCGAACGGAGATGCTAGAATTCCTTGGTGAATTCAGTGCCCAGCATTTGGTGGTACCTTCCTGGCCATCCTTCCAGGAGGGTCTATCCGGTCCTGGCAGTCCCCAGCGCTTCTTCTCCAGCCCCGGCTGACTGTCAGCATAGGTATTGTGCCCCTCAGAGTCTCTAGGTTCTCTTCCCAACCCGCCTCTCGGTTTGGTTTACCCGACACCCTTCTGGGCGCCTGCCTGGCGCACGATCGCCCACCGGATCGCGACTCTCTCCAGTTCGACACGCTAGGCTAAGAGTGTTTCTTCTTCGCGCGAATGCCAGTATTGCATCTCATCAGGCTCACCACGCTGCCTACAACCTGCATTTGTGGTCGATGATGTCCCAGCTGTTGGCATCAATGCCTGACATGGAGCAAACCAGACAAGCCGTTGCTCTCTCCGCGGTAGGCCTGGAACTGGCAAGACACCAAGCAAGGGCATCTTACGACGCCAATGAGGTGGCTTCCAGGCTTGCGGGACAGCGATCTGCATCAGGCGGACGGCATGGCTTCGCTCTTTCCAGGTTGTCACCCCTGGCCCGGCGAGGGTGATTCGCGCCGCCCGGGGACCCGCCTTTTTCTCCTCTAGAGCTAGGAGACTTTACAGGGGCCCTCCGCCTCCTCGTCCTCGGGAGGCACCTCCTAGCTCTTCCCCACTTAGGCTTTCTGAATGAGCTAGGGTCTTCCTTCTGTTTCTCACCAACAGAAGGCTGGGGTCTTGTTCCTCAGGGTATGGCCTCTTCCCCTTCCTGGGGAAGAGGAGCTTGGTATTACTCAGGAGTAATGAATGGTGAAGATCGACAAGGAAGATATGAAAATTACGCACTCACTGTAATTCTTGATCTCTCTTGTATCTTCACCATTCATTACTTACACCCTCCCTCCATCCCCTCAGTGGCCTCTTCCTGTGGCTTCTCCACCTCCCGCCTTCCTCTCTGCAATATATATATAAAAAAAAAATTATAAAAATGGGAAGAATTGCTCAAATTTCCAAAAAAAATCTATTTCTTGGGGGTTCTTATTCTCCAGAAAAATTATTTACTCTAAGATTCTTGGGCCATCTAGTGGATTTGCTTTGACATCAAACTGCACAACTATCTCTTGCCATCCTCGGAGTAGATACCTCTGGGTTTTAGCCTGGCTCAGGCTATTCAGTTTTGATCCTGCAGTCCTGCTCCAGCTGTTAAGCCCTAGAATCAAAAACCCTCCCCTAATTCTTGCCTTGCAGAGAGGAGGAACGGCACGCCTGTTTTCTGTAAAAAAAAAAAAAAGCAAAAGCTGAGGGAACTCTCTTCGACTGCCATAGGCATTCTTGGTATTCAGGTCACGCCCTAGCCTGCAAGTGATTATCTGTAAAAAAAAAAAAAAAAAGAGAAAAACAAACAAGAAGTAAGATGAGAGGGCAGACTGCCCTTCTCACCAGATTTTGATAATTGGTGTTTTCCTTTCTAGTGTCCTTGGACAGTTTTACAGACAAGCAGTGCTGACCATAACCAATCTCAGCCAGCCTAAGCCTCTGGCCTGCCTTGGCGAGTCCGACTGAGTCCTACTTATGAACTCCTGAAAGGCTTACAGTTTCCATTTCCAAACCCCTGAGCAGTGCTCTCATACTGCCGGGGGTTTTATTCTCCCTCCTCGGGTGTCCTCCAGTTAAAGGCCTTCCACGGCCAGGAGCCCAAAGTGGTTATCAAAACAGTGGCATGTTGAGGATGAGGACTGTGCCCTCCTGAGTCTGTCTAGCGGGTTTGGTGAACCTTCTCTTCAGCTCTATCTCCGGGGATTCCTGCTTCCCTGTTAAGTCGAGCCTTCAGCCATAAGCTAACTAGGCTCCTTGGGTATTCTGGTCCCCTCAACATCCCATCTCCTCTTCTTCTTCTTCTTCTTCTTCTTCTTCTTCTTCCTCTTCCTCTTCCTCTTCCTCTTCCTCTTCCTCTTCCTCTTCCTCTTCCTCATTTCCCTCCTTCTCTCTCCTCCTAGAGTCGCCCAGGTAGGAGGCCCTGCAGTCCCTAGGTTAGGGATACTCTTATCTCCTCTGTCCTTCCTCCATCGGCTTATTCCTTTTCAGTTCATTCTTCTTGCTTTGCTATCCCTTGGCTATCTTGCCTCGCTATCTTTATTCTCTGCTTTGCTTTTGCTCTCCGGCTCACAGAACTGAGTTGGGAGGAGGAGTCGGTCGCTACTAACGGCCGCCTCGCGTATGCGTCCACTCGAGGCGGTGCCGTTAGCCAAAGTTTAAAAAAAAAAGCTTCCGATTTGGTGTGCGCGCCTCCGGCTTACACCCAGGAAGTAATGAATGGTGAAGATACAAGAGAAGATCAAGAATTACGGTAGGTACGTAATTTTCATTTCTCTAAGCTTATAGGTAAGGCTTGAAACAAATAAAGGAGTTTGGGAAGAATACACATTTTTACTGTCTGCACTCTGCCCCAGAGAGTCAACGGGAGATCCATCCATGAATTCTAACTATTTTTTTAGAGTTAAGAATCCTGGGGCATAGTTATAATGAAATAACTTATTTATATTCTGTGCCCAAAAAAATGCCCAAATATTTCAGTTTTTCACCCTCTCTTTTAAATGGATGAAGTTTTAAACTCTGAGTAACTTTATTTAAATGAATGGGAAACTAAATGGATTTGTCCCAATTTATTTTAAACCCATAGATCTCCCTAAAAGCTTAATAATTTCCATAATCTGTCCTAAATTACTATCAGAGTTAGCAATATATAACAAAAGATCATCTGCATACAAGGCAATTTTAAGATATTCTTTAGTATTAAAAAAAAACAAAAAAAACTTAATAGGGGTAATTTCTTTATAGCATTTGCCAAAGGCTCAATAGCCAGTGCAAAAAGCAGTGGGCATCCTTGCCTTGTTCCTCTAAACAGATTAAATTTGGGGGAAAATCTCTTGATTAGTAATTATTTGAGCTGTTGGGAAATGCATAAAGTATTTTAATCCATTTAATAAAATGAGCACCCACATTTGCTTTTTCCAAAGTCTTAAATAGGTATTCCCATTCCACCCTGTTGAAGGCCTTTTCTGCATCTAGTGATAAAATCAGAAAATCTTCAACATAATCTTCACTAATAGGGTTAATTAAGGTGTTAAATGCATTTCTAATATTATGGCTAGATCTTCCCTTTAGGAAGACAGTTTGATCTTTGTGTATAAGCTTTCCAATAATATCTTCCAATCTCCTAGTCAAAATTTTAGCTAGTATTTTATTATCAGATTTCAATAAAGAAATTGGACGATATGATCCTGGAAGAAGTGGATTTTTACCTTCCTTAGGAAGTAACACAGTCACAGCTTCCAAAAAAGATAGTGGACTGGAACCGCTGGAGGTGAAAGAATTGAAAAGATTACCCAAAACCGGTGTAATCTGAGCTATACAGATTTTATAAATTTCAGTAGGGGGCCCATCCGGACCTGGGGCTTTACCATTACTTTGATAATTAATTGCCTCTCTCACTACTTCTGTGATTTCTGCACTAAGTCTTAACTGTTCTTGATTTATCTCCGAAATTTGAAATTTCTGAAAAGTTTCAAGATTCATAACTGGCACCTCTGAGGTGTATAACTTGATAACATTTTTTAAATACCTCATTAATTTCTGTGGGGTCAGTAGTTTTCCCCTCCAGTAATCTCCCACTCCCTTATGGCTCTACTAGCTTTCTCTTTATTTAAAAGATATGCTAAAACTTTTCCAGATTTATCAGCTTGAGCATAATATTTCGATCTAGTCTTCGTTATAATTCTTTCTGTTTTCACATCCAATAATTTGTTATATTGCCATTTCAAATTTTCCCACCTACGACGGTCCCCGTCCTCCTTAGTGTGTAAATACCTATGTTCTACCCTTTTAACTACCTTCTCTAAATAATTCAGTTGTCACCTGAGATTTATATGTAATATAGGAATAATGAGATTCTTTCCCTTATATATGCCTTCCAAGCTTCCCAGATAATATCCATTGAACATCCAGATGATAAATTATGATCCATGTAAGTTACACTTTCTTTAATAAGAAAGTCCGAAAATTTGTCATCTTGAAATAACAAAGGGTCCATAGACCGTCTTTTTCACTTATTAAATGACCTACAGTGGAGTTTCAGGATTAGTGGTGAATGATCGGAAATTAATATCCCTGCATATGAACTTGCAGTCATTCTCTTAACCTATTCATGAGATCCCAATATAAAGTCAGTTCTTGAATATGTTCTAGGAGGATGTGGGGAAAAAAAGGAGAAATCCCTGGAGTCTGTATTCTCTAATCTCCATAGATCAAAAAGATTAGGTTCTTTCATCCTTCTGATTAGTATGCATGAGGCCTTCGACAGGGTGGAACCAGCATTTTCAAACAAGAAGTCTTGCTGTATTCTGACTAATTGCAGTTAGCCCCAGCACTTGAACTGCTCCGGAGAGGAAAGAGTTTAATTCTATGCAGGGCATAGAATGTTGAGCTTGAGCTCGGTTCAGACCTCTGTCTGCTGCACTTTGAAGTGTAACCGTCAGATTCTTTACTCCACCTAACTGAACAGTCGCTCCGCAGATTTCTCCTTCGTTCTTGGTTCGGTCAGTGTAAAAATATTCTGTTTACTGATAATTTTCGCATTTGTTTTTCGGTTCAGATCCCTGTCTGTGGTACATGAAGTGCATAGGTAGTGGACTTGGCTAGAAAAAGTGTGTGGAAACTGTAAAGTGAATGTGTGACCGGTTCGGCTGAACTGGTTTCTGGTTTAGTGATTGTTTTTTCTTTTACAGGAAATTTAGTGTGGGGTACCGGTCCTTATTGGTTTAAAAAAAAAAAAATTCTTTTTTTTTGCAAATACCTGTAACACGGTTAGAAACCGATAAGGGTGTCTTGCCTGACGGTTGCCATAAAAAGGGTAAGGGGTTAGTTATGGTTTTGTCTGAGAAACCCAAGGAAAAAAAAAAAGGGCCCACTTGATTTCAGCACTTCAGTGAGTGTGGGGAGGCTTTTGCTAAGGCTGACCCCCACACCACTTGTGTTTACTGTCTGGGTTTTAGTAACCTAGAGTCAGACTGCCAAATTTGTAAGAATTTCCCTAAAGCCACCCTGGATAGAAGGTTGAGCAGGCTTAGGAAAAGGAGGCTGAGAAGTCCGCTGACCCGGCTGGCCAGCCCAGTTCGGTTCCGACCAAGCCGGAAGGAGTGCCCTGTGACCAGGGCGAGACTCCTTCGGGCAAAAGGAGAGCCGATTCTGAGGGCTTGGGTCCATCAAAAAGAAAAGACAAATTGGCCGGTTCTGATCCAGAATCGCATCATCCGACTGCCGAGGAAATTGCCCTAGTGATTCGCATAATTGAATTGTTTATTTCGGTTCAGACTGATCTGGCGCCTTCTGGCAGGCGTTGGGTCTGGTCGGTTCCTCCGGTTCAAGATTATACCCCTGAAGATTTTTATGTACCGGACTTGGAAGGGGATGAATGGATGATGATGATGATGATGATGATGAAGTTGTTGTTGTTCTTCTTGTTGTTGAAGGTCTGGATGAGCCTATCGAACCGGACATCACCCCAGACAGGCCTTCTGGTGTTTCCCAGCCCAGGCTTTCTGAGTCCCCTTCCCACTTTATGTTCTACAGGAAAGTGCAGAAACCCTCCAGCTCCCTATGGAGGAAGCTGTTGAGGAACAAGAGGAGCCTGACTTTGTGGAGATGATGGACATGCCAGAGTCCAAAAGGTTGTCTATTCCCCTTCACAAGTCTTTTGGGAAACTGACACAAAAGCTGTTTAAAACTCCAAATTCATTACCTCCCGTGGACAGACAGATGGGCAAAGAGGTACATGCTGTCGGGCTCTGGTACGGAGTACTTGTACCAGCTGTGCAGCTATGTTGGGGTTGCGCAGGCTGCAGCCTGTGATAAGGCTAACATTCCCTTGGCTTCACACCCCCCAGATAAAGACCCCAGGAAATTGGATGCCATGGTAAAAAAGCAGTACATGGCATCCTCTTTGGGACTCAGGCAGGCAATTTACATGGCCTATACAGCCAGGTACCAGAAGTCCAGGTGGGACACTTTACTGGCACTGGCTAAGCAGGCCCCTCCCCAGCTTGCCAAGGAGCTGGAGAAGGTGGCTGCTGATGGGATTGAGGCATCAAAGATTCAATTTCATGCTGCTGTGGACTCCAGTGATGTTTCGTCTAGGGTCATGGCTACATCTTTGTCTCTTCGGAGACTGGCTTGGCTCAGGTGTACTAGCCTTTCTCAGGATACCAAGGCTAAGGCCATGGATTTTCCTGTGGTTAATAATTCTCTGTTTGGGGAGCAGACGGAGAATTATATGAAGAAAATGGACGAATACAGGACCACCTATAGGAGTGCACAGGCCAAGGAAAGGCAGGCAGCTCTTCATGGGCCTTTCTACCAAGCACAGGCCTCCTCTTCTTTTTCTCAGAGGGTGTTCTTCAGAGGGAGAGGCAGAAGGGGGATGAGCAGGGCTGCATTCACCTCTCAGCCTAAGGCTTCTGCCAAGCAGACACCCTGCGGTGTCAGCCCAGGTTATCTCCCCCATTCCTGTAGGAGGCAGGCTGGCCTAATATTTCCAGGAATGGAAGTCTGTTATCTCAGACAAGTGGGTCCTGGAGGTAGTAGGCCAGGGACTGGCTCTCAGCTTCAGAAAATTCCCGAAGCTGAGAGTCAGATCTTTTCCACCTGCAAACATCTCCGAAACCATTGCCCTAGAGGCAGAAGTTTCATCTCTTCTGGCCTTAAGGGCCATGGAGAGAGTTCCTACAGTACACAGGGGAAAAGGTCTGTACTCCAGATACTTCCTTATCCCCAAAAAAACAAGGGAGTGGTGGCCCATCCTAGACTTAAGATACCTAAGCAAACATTTGTTAGAGCCAAAGTTCAAAATGGTGACTCTGGGAATAATTCTTCCCTCTCTAAGGCCAGGGGATTGGCTAGCCTCCCTGTACCTAAAGGATGCCTACTTTCATATTCCCATCAGATGCTCCCACAGAAAGTACCTCAGGTTCGAACTGCCTTCAGGCCATTACCAGTTCAAAGCAATGCCTTTCGGCCTAAGATCAGCTCCAAGGGTGTTCACAAAATGCCTAGCAGTAGTAGTGGCTTTCCTAAGGAGAAAAAATATCTCCATATTCCCGTACCTGGACGACTGGCTCATAGTGGGTCAGTCTCCAGATTAAGTCGTCGGATCTAAAAGTGACCCAGAAAGTGCTCACTTCTCTAGGTTTCCTTCTCAGTCTTCCCAAGTCGGTTCTTGAGCCAGTACAACTGTTGAGTTTCGTTGGGGTAGAACTATACACTGTCAAATCAAGGGCATTTCTTCCCTTGGTAAGGGTGAAGTCCATCATGGAGCTGGCTTCTTCCTTCCACCTTCTGGTTTCTCGACCGGCAAGACACTTTCTTCAGCTTCTGGGCCACATGGTAGCTTCCACTGCAGTGGTCCAGAGGGCCAGATTTCAGATGAGACATTCAGATTCATCTGAGGGCTTTTTGGTCTCAGAAAAAGATCCTCTGACCAATCTGGTTCCAGTGGCTCAGACTCTGATCCAGGCTCTTCAGTGGTGGCAGGATCAGGACAATCTCAGGCAAGGGGTCCCATTCATTACTCGGTCTCATCCTGTGATTCTAACCACAGATGCGCCTCTCCTGGGTTGGGAAGCCCACTTGGGGACTCTCACAGCCCAGGGAGTGTGGTCCACTCTGGAGTCTCTTATCCACATCAGCCTTCTGGAGCTCAGGGTGGATTACCTGGCACTGCAAGCTTTCTCACAATCAGTACAGAACAAGGTGGTTCAGGTCAGGACAGACAACACCACTACCATGTGGTTTATCAACAGGCAGGGAGGCATTTGGTCTACGGCCTTGTGCACGGAAGCCATGAAAATATGGTCCCTGGCTTATTCCCTACAGACCTCTCTGGTAGCAGTCCACCTCCCAGGAAGGGACAGTGTGCTAGCAGATGCATTGAGCAGGATTTCCTAGGGCCTTCACGAATGGTCCCTGGATCCCCTAGTGTTAAAAGTGATTTTTTTCAAGATGGGACACTCCAGAGATAGATCTCTTTGCAGCCCCAGACAATCACCAACTTCCTCTCTTCTGTTGCAGACCCCCAGTCTTGGGCTCAGTCCCCCTGGATGCTCTGATTGTGAATTGGGAAGGGAAATTTCTGTATCCTTTTCCTCTACTGTTCAAGGTCCTGGTCAAGATAAGGTCACAATCTTGCAAAGTGATCCTGATTGCTCCAGATTGGGCCAGGCAGCCTTGGTATCCCCTGTTGCTCTCCCTAGCAGTCCATCTTCCCCTCTCTATTCCCAGGAATCATAATATGTTGACCTTCTCTCAGGGGAGAATCTGGTATCCCAACCTTCGGTCTCTCAATCTCAAGGCATGGCTCTTGAAGAGTTAGAGTATGCTCTGTCTCAAGGGGTTCTGGACGTTCTCAAAGCCTCTTGAAAACCTGCCACCAGAAAAACTTATAACTCCAAATGGAAAAGAATCAGCATTTGGTGTTCTAAGAAACATACATCTCCAGATACTGCTGACTTGTCTACAGTTCTGGATTACATGGTTCATCTCACTGGCCTAGGCCTCAAACCAGCTACCCTCAAAGTGTATTTGTCAGCTGTTTCTGCTTTTCTGTCAGTAGGAAAGCCTTCCTCACTGGCATCTCATCCTGTTTTCTGTAAATTTTTCAAGGGATTGCTTCATACCAATCCTCCTTTTAGAGGTCCTACCCCTGCAGGCTTGGGACCTTAATGTTTGCATTGCTCAGCTTATGCAACCCCCTTTTGAGCCTTTGTCTTCAGCAGAGCTTAAATACTTGACTTAGAAAACTGTGTTCCTGGTAGCTATTACCTCTGCAAGATGTATCAGTGAATTACAAGCTCTGTCAGTGGAGCCTGATTTTATCTCATTCCATAGAGATAAGGTGGTCCATAGAACCAATAGGAGGTTCTTACCCAAAGTGGTTTCAGATTTTCATTTGAACCAATCCATGTCTCTTCCTGTATTATTTACTGATCATTCTGCTTAGGCGAGAGAAGATTACACAGGTTGGATGTTAATAGGGCCATTAGTAACTACATTGAACGTACTAAGGCACACAGGTTTGGCTCCCTCCAGTTGTTCCTTGCATGAGGGCAAACCTGCCACTAAGAGAAGTATTGCCAGGTGGATTGTCTCTTGTATACAATTCTGCTATGAGAAGCTAGGCAAAGTACCACCCTCAGGCCTGAGGGCTCATTCAACTTGAGGTACAGCTGCTTCCCTGACTGCTGCCAGTGATATTTCTTTACTAGAGATATGCAAAGCAGCCACCTGGAAAACAGTCCATACATTCACCAAGCATTACTCTCTGGATACCCAGGCTAGGAGTGATACTCAGTTTGGTACAGCAGTACTGCAGAGCCTATACCCAAAATAGGTTCAAATCCCTCCTCCATGGAGGTACTGCTTGATAGTCTGCAATAAGTCAGAATACAGCAAGACTTCTTGCTGTTTGAAGAAAAAATTACTCACCTTAGTAATTGTGTTTCTTCTAATGGAGTCTTGCTGTATTCTGACCTCCCTCCCCTCTCAGAACCTGTTTTTTGGGAAGTGGGCTGGCAGGTGCAGTGTTGCACGCCAAGGGTGCATTTGGGCACTTCCTCTTTTTAGAGAGGGGGAGTGGGTTATGTTTCTTTATTTTAATAATTCTAAGTTGTTCACTACCTGGTTTTGATTTTTAATTTCTTGACTTGAATCTTTTGTGGCATCCAAAATATTTGGTTGCCATTTGGCTGGTAAAATTCTACAATTTCCACATAGTAGGGTTAGTTAGTTAGTATTGGCTCAGAAGAATCTTACATTTATACTTTAGAGTGCAGCAGACAGAGGTTTGAACCGAGCTCGAGCTCAACATTCTATGCCCTGCATAGAATGTAACTCTTTCTTCTCTGGAGCAGTTCAAGTGCTGGGGCTAACTGCAACAAGTCAGAATACAGCAAGACTCCATTAGAAGAAACACAATTACTAAGGTGAGTAATTTTTTCTTCTCTATCCATAATTGGGTCCAAAGTTAAATTAAAGTCCCCTCCTATTAAATATGGGCCTGAGAATTTAGCCAAGTTAAGGAAAAAGTCTATAAAAATTCTGGGTCATTATTAGGACCATGTAATGATGCCATGGTCAAATCCTGATTATGTACCACCTGACATATCTAATATCTACCCCGATTGTCTAAAAAGGTCTCTCATTTTAATGTTTAAGTTTGAGAGAGAAAAAAATTGCTACTCCCCTGTGTTTTTTTTTCCTCCTTGGAGCACTATGCACACCCTGCTCTCAACATAACCTTTTACATTGTTCAAATTCTTGTTGATTCCAATGAGTTTCTTGTAAAAAGAGACAGTTAATCAGTTTACTTTTCACAAAATTCAAAATGTTCTTCCTTTTAACTGGGTTGGAGATACCATTGATGTTCCACGTCATAATGTTTAAAAGATCTGCCATAGTTCATGTTGATCATTTTTCTCTAAAAGGCATGAACCTTCAATTGTACTGCTTTACTTACGCATATATTATTTTTCCAATGATGCCCACTGAAATATCCCCAAAATTGCCCCAATACATAAACATACCATTTCCCTTCTACGAAGAATTCAATAATTCTTCCCCTTCCAAGCAACCCATACTTTTTTCCTCCACTAACATAACCCCCCCATAGAGTCTGTCCTTTCCAAGACCCCATATTCCCCCATATGTACACTTGCCACTGCAGTGCATTATCTACCAACACATTCTCATGCACCCAAAACACCACAAATACCTAAGGTTCGTGGCATTGGGGCAACACTATTAATTGAGTCCTATCCTTTGGGCTATCCTCAGCGCCTCAAGTTTTTACAAAGTGCTGTGCAGTTCTCGTGGCGCATTTAAGGAAAATCAGAATTCAAGTATTCCCATATCTGGAAGACTGGCTTCTCACAAGTCCCTCCAGACAAGATACTCTGGATTTCCTCACGTTCATGGGAGTCCTGCTATACTTGAAAAAGTCACAGTTGCAGCCCTCCCAGAAGCTTCTATTCATAGGAACCCTTCTGGACACTTCCTGCACAAAAGCCTTCCTCCTGGAGGGCAGAAGGAGCGATAGTCTATAGATGGCCTGCCTCATCAGAGAGAACAGTCCAGTTTCAGCTCTCTCGATGCAGCGAATGTTGGGTCTCATGGCATCCTCTGTGTTCACTGCGCCCTTGGCTCATCTCCACATGAGAACTTCTTAGTGGTCGCCAGCCACTCATCCTCAGTCCTTTCTCATCAAGGTGACAGAGCCTCTGAAACGGTCCCTCACCTTGTGGTCTCAGGAGGACAACCTTCTGGAAGGATATCCCTTCACCCCTCTAGATGAACAGATCTCTATTACCACACATGCATCCCTGATGGGTTGGGGAGCTCACTGCCAGGATCTCCAAACCCGGGGCACGTGGACTCAGGACGAGTCTCAACTCCACATAAATGTTCTGGAAATGAGGGCCATCCTCTGTACAGTCCAGGCTTTGAAGGACATACTCTGTCACAAGACCATTCTCCTTCAAACAGACAACAAGGCAGTGATGTATTGCATCAAGAAACAAGGCAGTGCACACTCTTAACCATTATGCAGAGGCTATGAGAGTATGGGAATGGTGCCTGGAACACAAGGCTCTGATTCAGGTGGTTTATCTGCCAGGAGTACAAAACGAACTGGCGGACTGTCTCAGCAGAACGGAGGCAGATCCTCATGAGTGGTCTATCGATTTAATCGTCGTTCAGTCACTCTTCAAAGAATGGGGAACTCCGGACCTGGACCTTTTTGCGTCCCCATACATGGCTGCAGTGGACAAAATGCTTTCTTTATGCATTTCCTTCTCGTCCCCCAGTTCAGAGAGTACTGCTCAAATTGGAGGCACAGTGGGGCAGAATGATTCTCAGTGCCCCATTCTGGCCTCGTCAGATCTGGGTTCCTGTGATCAACAGGCTATCGGAAACCTCTCCGAAACAGCTTTTCCTTCAGACAAACCTTCTGACTCGGCGCCCGGTAATTCATCCCAACCTGAGGTCTCTTCACCTCCATGCTTGGCTGCTGAGGAGATAGAGGTGAACAGGTTTAATGTTTCTCGTAGAGTTTCAGATATCCTTTTAGCTGCACGCAAGCCAGCAACACCTACACAGCTAAATGGAAGCCTTTCTCTATCTGGTGTGCAAAATCCTCTTGGAATCTTTTTTCCTGCCCACCGAATAAAGTCTTGGAGGATCTCTTAGACCTCTCAAACTCGGGTCTGCAATACTCTACAGTCAAAGTTTATCGCTGTGCAATTTCTGTATGTCATGAGCCAGTACTTTCCAGGTCTCTGGCTCGGTTACCTGTAGTTATGAGGCTTCTTTGAAGGCATTCTGCATACCAGACCTTCTATTAGACATCCAGTTGCAGCCTGGGACATTAACCTTGCACTAGACGTGCTCACTTGTAAACCTTATTTTAGCTCAGTACTCTCCCATTAGTGTGATTGAGCGGTGGAGACTTTATGTCCAGCAAGATATGGAGATGACGTACCTACCGTAATTCTTGATCTTCTTGGATGAAGTCTCCACCACTCATTCACACGCCTGCTCGCCATTCCCCCGAACTCACTTCTCCATTTGTGGGCTTCACTCCTTCAATCATTGGGCTGTGGAGACTTGGTTATTTGACCCTTCTTACACGAATCATTCGGACTATCTTATGTCCGATTTTTAGGTTAGTCCTCTCTAGGTTAATTACACTGCACCTCCTTGGAAAAAAGGTACTGAGGTGGTTTGGGGGGGGGGGGGCTGACGCCAAGATAGTCTATACTGTGCGAGCCTGGCTTACGGTGCCGCTTCCTTGCGGCTCCATCTCGATGCCAGCCCTCTTGAAAAAAGTTTGGCTCCCACTGGGTCCTAGCGCCTTCAGCGTACTCCAATTAGTGTGAATGAGTGGTGGAGACTTCGTCCAAGAAGATAAAGAATTACAGACTGGCCCAGTGGCAAGGAGGGCCAAGGCACAGGTTACCGCACCTTGCGCCATGCCAGCGACCCGGGTTCAGGAGTGAGCTCGGCTTGCTGGGGGTCGGCAGGGGAGGGAGAGGTTGGAGCGTCCGATGGACAGCTCTTCCCTTCCGGGGTGGGTTGAGGCGTAGCCTGACACCTAGCAGAGGCTGTGTGTAAACACGTCCGGCCTGATAGAAAGGGGTGGTAGGCTGGGCAGCCGGTGGGTGTGCTGCGTGCTCTTCATGCCCCCTGCCAGCATTGCATGCCCTGTCTCCGAGGCAGAAAACCGCGGGGAAAAACATGGCATATTCACATGGCTTGATGGCAGTCCACGAGTGTTCACCGGCTCCGCGGACACCCCGAAACTGGATCCGTGAAGGTTGGGGGCTCCCTGCTGCAGGGGGTAAGAGGGTCCCAGTACGAGGCTGCAGTAGAGACGGATGGCTGCCAGATCCCCAGTAGAATGTGACGGACAAGGTGAGCAGAAGGTGGCCAAGGAGGCAAAAATTGAGTGTGTTAAAAAAATAAATAAATAAAATTATGTACGGTAGGTACGTAATTTCCATTTCTAGGGACATGGATATGTTGTTCATCCACACTGTCTGGCAGGTTCCTTGCTGCTTTAAATCTTGCCGGAAGGTCTTCAAGCTGGCTCCTCCCACCCACCCGGGTGGTAAAACTCTTGGCTCCGCCCCATGACGCCAGATCTTCCTTACCGCTTGGAAGCTCAGGTTCCCTCCTTAACGCTCTGCGTATAAGACTGGTTCCTAATTCTTCGGAAGTTCGAAATCAAAAGGTTTTTGCTAAAAAGACTTCGGTGGTCTTCTCCTCGCGGCTGCGATGGACAAATCGACTCCCGGTTTCCGGAGGTGCCCTTGCGGGCTGAAGATGTCTAGGACGGATCCGCACTCCACGTGCATCTGCTGCTTGGGCCTTGAGCACGACCCGCAGGCCTGCGACTTGTGCTCTTCTTTTTCGGCCTACGTCCTTGAAGACCGTGCTGCCCGATTACAACTGGGGCACCCCGAGAAAAGAATTCCACTGGTGAAATCTAAAGAGACCCGGTTGGCGGTGTCCGCGGCGGTGGGCTCGGCGGATCAGCTCGAGCAGATGATCGCCCTCGAAGAGGAGGCGGCGCGGGCCGCTTCTACCTCGGCTGCGGCATTTGTCCCACTCTCTCTCGGTGCCTCGTACTCGGCTTCTTTTAAGGAGCTTTGTCTGACCCCCTTGACGAAAGGTGAGGGTCCAGCTTCTTCTGGACCCTTTTCCCGGTCCAAAAAGAGCAAAAGTAAGTCTCTCCGTCGACGCTCTTAGGAGCGGGAAAGATCCCCCTCCCCTTCTTGTCGACAGTAGACTTCGGTCGACCCCTCGGCCACTGGCTTCACGGTGTCCCCGACAGGCCAGATGACCGAGACTCCCATCAACGCGGTCGAGATTTTTCTCGACCCGTTAGACGGGTTGTCGGCTGGAGAAGCTGAGAATCCCCTCTCCCCGGTTCCCCCGGTGGGAGTTGAGGATCCCGTCGGCTCGTCTGTGCCTCCGGTTCTGAAGCCTTCGGTGGAATCGTCCGAGCCGAGGGGAGTGCCGATTCCGGAAACTTCCCCTCGCCGTCCTTGGCCTAGCCGAGGGTCTCGGTCTCTGACATCCTCGTGGTCCAACCGATCCGGCCGTCATAGGCGGTCTCGGCACCGCGGCAAGCAGCGCCGCCGCTCTTCCTCCTCCTCGGACGAGGGGAGGCTTCGGCGCAAGTTGCGTCGGAGGTATGAGGAACTCATGTGGCAACAGCTCCTTTGACATAACGACCCAGTCGTCCTTCCGCCATCAAGTGGTTGTTACCGAGCGGCCAAACAACCTCGCTAGCCGAGGAGCCTGTTCCCAGGCCGGTTGTTTGGCCAATTCCAGCTGCCCCACCGATTCTGGTGGAACCTCCGCCTCCACAGCCGTTAGTTGGGGCTCCGACCAAAAATTCTCGGTCGGCTTTGGGTTTGCCCCATAGGCTGTCTGTCACCCTCACTCCCGATAAACCTCGGCAGGTGGAGGGTGGCTCAGGCCCGAGGCAGCTCTTTGAGGACTCTTCCGAGTCCGAGGATGATTCCTCCTCTTCTCCAAGCGCATGGACTTGGAGTCCTCGGGAGGACAGTCAGGTGGACGATAGCCCTTCGTCCTTCTTAGGGTTAGCCGGCTCATCTCGGAGTCCACCGGGATGAAGCTCGAACCGTTCCAACAGGCCACGTATCCCTCACGGAGATTCTGGACCGAGGGATTCTCCTACGGAGGCCTTGGCGGTGGCGAAGCCATAGTGGGTCCGGCCTTGGAACTTTGGCAGCGTCCTGCTTCCTGCCCTGCGCCTTCGCCAGAATGGCCAGGAAGTATGCGGTCCCTACCGTTCCCTGTCCGGTTTTTGAACACCCTCGGCTGAGGGTTGGTTACTGACAGTGTTTTCCGGCGTGCCGGGAACGCCAGGGATGTGGACAAACCTCCCGACAAGGAATCCAAGAAATTGGATTATGCCGGGCGAAAAGTCTATGCTGCGTCCTCTCTCGGCCTTTGTCAGGCCAGTTCGGCCGTCCTCATGGCACATTTTTCTCATGCCCTGTTGGGCTCCCTGGATGAGGTCGTCCCTCATCTTCCCGCGGATCTGCAGACTACGGTCAGGCAGGTGCGGGACCAGGACAGGGCAGTGGCCAAACAGCAGCTCCAGACTGCTTTAGACATTGGGACTCATGTGCCAGGTCGGTGGCGGCCGCAGTGGCCATGCGTCGTCGGGCTTGGCTGAGGATATCCACCTTTACCTCGGATACCCAGCACAAGTTGGCGGATGTTCCCTTTTTGGGAACTGACCTCTTCGGTCCTGGGGTGGAAGGTCACCTGCAGAGGATCGAGAAGTCCAATGCTACCTTGGACTCTGTCTCTTCCGCTCAGAAGGACAAAGGCTGCAAGCCACAGCCTAAGCCCTTTCGTCCTTCTGTGCCCGCGGCGCGACCCGCCCAACAACGTCAGGGCCAGCAGGCTCGAGCTTGGCATCCCAAACCCAAGCCGTCGGCTTCCCATCAGGAAGCAGGGAGGTAAAGGCCCAGGAGGTCCCTCTGCCGGTCCCTCCTCCAAGCCTGCCCAGTGACGGGCTGAGGGGTGTCGCCCCATCCCGCCACCTTACCCCTGGTTCCCCCTCTGGGGGGACGGCTCCGACACTTCCTTTCCGCCTGGTCCGCTGTTACCACGGACAGGTGGGTACTGGAGGTGGTGGGAAAGGCCTGCCTCTAGAATTCGAGCAGGCCCCGCCCTTCAGAGCGTCGCCGCACTGGGGCCTCGGGTCCGCAGCTCACTGGCGGCTCGTCGAGCCGACATCGCCTCCTCTTCCAAAGGAGGTGATAAGTGAGGTAGAGGACCCCCAGACCTGGGGTTCGTGTCCAGGTATTTCCTGGTTCCGAAACGGACGGGGGGCTGGTGCCCCATTCTCGACCTGCACGACCTGAACAAGTTCCTAAGGTCTCGAACCTTCAGGATGGTCACTCTGGCGCAGATAATACCATCTCTGGAACACGGCGTGTGGTTCTGCTCTCTGGACCTACTGGACGCGTTCTTTCACGTCCCTATCCGTCCGTCACATCGGAGATTCCTTCACTTTCGAGCGGAGGGATCCCTCTTCGAGTTCCAAGCCATGCCCTTCGGCTTATCTCCAGCTCCCAGGGTCTTCACCAAATGCATGGCAGTGGTGACAGCATTCCTGCGGCGCCGAGGGGTCCGGGTGTACCCTTACCTGGACGATTGGCTGATAGCAGCCCCCTCCAGACAGGAGGTGGAGCGGTCCAGAGATCTGGCCCTCCAGGTTTGCTCTCAAGTCGGCCTTCTCATCAACGAGGCCAAGTCGGAACTCAAGCCGAAGTAGGTGATCCTGTTCATCGGGGGCAGAGCTCGACTCTCTTCGAGCCAGAGCACGGCTCCCGGCGGACAGGGCCGAGGTTCTTACCTCCTTTGTCCAATCATTTCTGGTTGGGCAATCGCGCCCTGCCGGGGACTTCCTGCGCCTCCTGGGTCTCATGGCGGCCTGTACCAGCGTGGTCCGTTGGGCACGCTGGCACATGCGCCCCCTTCAGTGGGGACTGGCCAGCCAGTGGTCACAACGCTGCGATCCATTGGACCAGCTAGTGATAGTGACCCTGGGGATGTGGAACGCACTCCAGTGGTGGACCGTTCCATCCCATCTGCAGGAGGGCATCCCGTTTGTCCGCCCCGGGCCGACGGTCTCTCGATCGACCGACGCCTCTCTGATGGGTTGGGGGAACACAGAGTGCACGGCCTCTGGTCCCCGCGGGAGTCCCGATGCCACATCAACCTGCTGGAGCTCCGAGCGGTCCGCCTAGCTCTCACCGCCTTTGCTCCGTTTCTCCGGGGTCAAGTGGTCTGAGTCCAGACGGACAATACCACGACCATGTACTACCTGAACCGCCAGGGCGGGACACGCTCCATGCTTCTATGCAAGGAAGCTCTCCGCATTTGATCATTCGTGCGCAGCCTGGAGGCAGATCTCCTAGCCATTCATGTGGCAGGAGCCTCCAACACCCTGGCCGATGCCCTGAGCCGGATAGGGGCTGCATCTCACGAGTGGTCTCTCCTACCGAAGGTAGTACAAGATCTGTTCTCCCACTGGGGCACACCTCAGGTGGACCTGTTTGCCTCCAGGGAGAACGCGAAGCTGAGGCTGTTTCATGCCCGCCCCCCTCAGCAGGGCTCGCTGCAGGAGGATGCCTTCTCGAGGCTCTGGACCCCTGGCCTCTTTTACGCCTTTCCCCCATTTCCCTTGATTCACAAGGTGCTTCTCAAGGCAAGGAGGGACCAGGCGCAGGTGATTCTGATAGCCCCAGACTGGCCCCGCCAGTTCTGGTACCCAGATCTCCTCAGCCTCAGCTCCAGGCTCCCGAGGCAGCTTCCAGGTCGCCCGGACCTGCTCTCAGTCAGTCAGGGGAAGGTGTTCCATCCGGACCTTCAATGCCTGCACCTGACGGCCTGGTTCCTGAGCGGCTAGAGTTCCAGGCCTTGGGTCTTTCCGACGAGGTCCTCAATGTTGTTGAGGCGTCCCGTAAGGAGTCGACCAGAAAATGCTACGCCTTCAAATGGAAGAGATTTTCCATTTGGTGTCAGGGCAAGGGCTTGGACCCTTCCTCCTGTTCTGTGGCAAGCATTTTGGACTATTTATGGTCCCTTTCTAGTCAAGGGCTTAGGTCGACGACCCTAAAGGTGCACCTGGCAGCCATCTCTGCTTACCGGGCGCGGGCCGGAGAGCAGTCGGTGGCGCAGGAGAAGGTGGTCTGGCGCTTTTTCCAAGGCCTTGATCACATTTCCCCTCCGGTGCGAGAACCTCCACCTCCGTGGATTTACTGCTGGTACTGGCAAAGCTCATGGGCAAGCCATTGAACCAATGCACAGGTGTGATCTCTCTCACCTGTCGTGGAAGACCGCCTTCTTGGTGGCTATCACGTCAGCCAGAAGGATGGGAGAACTCCAGGCGTCTGCATTGAGTCTCCTTACCTGGTCTTCCACAGGGACAAGGTTGTCCTGCTTCCCCACCGAAATTCCTTCCGAAGGTGGTGTCGGAGTTTCACCTTAACCAGGTGTTGACTCTGCCGGTGTTCTACCCCAATCACACACCTCGGAGGCCGTACAGGCTCCATACTCTGGACCCTAGAAGGGCGCTCGCTATTATAAGGAGCGCACGGCTGAAATTCGGGGAGAGGTTCGCCAGCTGTTTGTCACCTACGCTGAAGCCGCACCTGGCAGACCTGCAGCCAAGCGGATGATGGGCAGGTGGGTCACCTCCTGCATAGATCTCTGCTATAAGTTGGCGGGCATGGAGCCTCCCAGAGGGATAAGAGCTCATTCTACCCATCATACTGCTGCATCGGTGGCTGCTTCCAGGGACGTCCCTATCCAGGAAATCTGCAGGGCTGCTACCTGGAAGTCAGCACACACCTTTATTACCCATTACCACATCGACCTTGAGTCACGCCGGGATGCTGGTTTTGGGGCCTCGGTTCTCCAGTCTCTATTCCTAAGTAGGTGTCTGCTTGCCTCCCTCCTCCCGGAGAACTGCTAGGAGTCTGCCAGACAGTGTGGATGAACAACATATCCATGTCCCTAGAAATACAGGTTACTCACCTGTAACAGGAGTTCTAGGAATGGTATATGTTGTTCATCCACACGCACTCCATCTACCTCGACGACAACCTGAGCTCCAGTGGGCCAGATCTGCGCTGCGGGGGCGGAGGCGAGAGTTTTACCACCCGGGTGGGTGGGAGGAGCCAGCTTGAAGACCTTCCGGCAAGATTTAAAGTGGCAAGGAACCTGCCAGACAGTGTGGATGAACAACATATACCATTCCTAGAACTCCTGTTACAGGTGAGTAACCTGTATTTCTTTCCCGTTACTGATCTAGTCACATCAGATCTACAAGGAAACTGGCGCTGCTTCATTCACCATTTTTGCACCATTAACAGTTTTATTTCTCACCTTAGTTTTTTTCCCATCCTTTGGTTTTTCTTTTCATTTGTGTTGTCTTCTCCCTCTTCTTCGATGGAGAATCGCAACAAGTGTGCCTAAGGACGGCCACTCAACTTGCCTTTTCTGCTTAGGCCCGGACCACGACATAGTCTTGTGAGTTCTGCCAGAGGTTCAGCGCCACCACCTGCGGACCCTTGAAGGGCACTTGCTCAAGTTGAATGTCACCTCAATGGAGAAGGAGCTTCAGACATGCTTTTCACAGACCTTCCAGGCCCACCCTCAGGCTTCCCAGTCCCAGTCCTTGGATTTGGCTGCTGCCCAGTGCTGGGGCAGATTTTCAGGGAAGCACAAACACTGGGACAAGCAAAAACACAGATCCCGGTCCTCGTCTTCCCACACATTGTCACCGCACCCAAGCTCGACCACGACAGGGTCTTCCTCTGGGGGTCGGCCCTGCGTCCCACCAACACCCCTCCCTTCCGCAGGGGAAACGGTGGATCTTACTTCAGTAGGGTTTCAGCCGTAGGTCTTAACATATAGGAATGAGTCCACTGGTGTCAGGACCTCACAGCAAACTTCTAGCTGTGGAGGACCGCCCCCCGGTGTCACATGACTGGACATCGGCCTGGCAGTATTTGGGGGCGGTTCCCCTGCCCGCCCTCCAGTTCTTTCCCGCCGTCTACCTGAACTTCGGACCTCGCGGTGAACTAGCACAGTCATCTGCCATTTTTCTCTAAAGTACAAGTTTTTTTGCCCCATTTTTCCAATAGTCTTAGTGTATGTCTTCGCGTAAATCGAGGAAAGTGCTCACAGTGCAGCGCCCAAATCCCTCACGGGGGTGACCACTCCTACTGCGTTCTTTGCCTGGGCCCCAAGCACTGGGTGGCAAATTATGAGATCTGCCAGGCCTTTAACCAGGCCACACGAACCCGTCCCCAGAAGGCCCTCGATGCTCACCTTTTAAAGCGTCGCCTGGCATCGATGGAAAATGAGCTTCAGGAGCTGAGGGAACGCACTTTCTTAACCCATTCCAGAGAAAAAGCGAAAGGTGAAGTGCCAGGAACAGGATTGTCCTCCATCTCATCATGGTCGGACAGCCGACGCCACAGCAGGTGAGGCCTCCACATCGGTGAGTACCCCACCTCCAGGGTCTACATCCGTTCCAGCTGATTGGATGCCTTCTCCCCCTCCTGCTTTGGTCAGTGAACAGTCGGGGTTCCTCTCTGGTGGACACTTCGGGCCCTGTCTAAGGCTGTGCCGCCAAGTCTCCCCCAGTTCTGCCATCGGGAGCTTGGACTTGGGTGCTCCACCTGACTCCAGCCTCCCGGCTGTTGTAGGCCTGACCGCCTCCTGTAAGTCGGACGTCGGCTCCTCTGATGCCTGTTAGGTCACTGTCAGTAAGTTGGTTGTCAGTTTGCCCGACATCCGCCTGACGGGTGCCCTCCCATCAGACATCTTTGTTGTCTCCGACGCCGCGCAGGTTGAGCCTCCGGGCCCTCCTTCATCCTGCGAGGGTTCTCCTTCACAGGATTTACTGACCCTGCCCCACGCCTCATTTTCCCTGACCAGGAATCGAGTGTGGCTGTCCAGGGACCTCTCCTGCGTCTAGCCCTCCTCCTGTAAGTGCAACCTTTGAGCTGGATCAGGCGACGGGGCTATCCATTCCTTTGCCTCCCTCGCCTTCCTCAGACTAGACGTCGGGTCCCTTTCACCCCCCGGCCCCGATGCTGGGCCACTCCTTGGTCCACATATCAGTTACTGAGATGGACCAGGGCTTTCCTGCTCGGACGCTGGAGCCTCATTCTGGCCCGTCCAGGGTCACAATAGAGCCCAGGCCTGCCGACTGACCCTGTTCCACCCAGTGGTCCCTTGGCACCGCCTTTCCCTGGACTCTGTGCTCCTCCTCCATCTGGTCCTTCTGGTCACTATCCCGGCAATCAGCCGACCCAGTTTCCATATTACCAGACACCAGGAGAGCTGTTGCCAGGTCATTACTATCAGGGACACCAACCGTACCACTATTGGTACCAACCTCCTGGCTACTCTTCTTACTCTACAGGGTACCCAGGGTATCAGCCTCCACCACCCACTAGTATTCTGGCCTGGTGGCAGGATGCAAAATCCCAACTCCTGCAAGAACTGGGACAACCCCATGTGGTAGCGGTTCCCACCCCGACCCATAGAATCATTACTAGAAGCACCCCGCCGGGCCGGGCATCTGATAGGGTTCGGGCAGGCATTTCTTGGAGCCCTCAGGTGCAAGAGTGACTGAGACAGTCCCAGATGTTACACCTTTACCCAGCAGACCAGAGTGTCCTGACTCTTGATTTGGACTGCGAGTCTGTTGGTCACTCAGAACCTCACACCCCCATTGAACCCCAGCCCAAGGAGTCCCCGAAGTCTCCGACCAGAGGATCCATCCTTTGTGGAATTCCTAAGGTCCATCAAGCAGGCCTGTGGCTGAGTGTCTCAGGAGCTGGGGCCACGAGGAAATGTCTGGCAGAGAACCTAGACCTCACTAGCACGGACCCCCTCCCTATTCCCCCATGGAAGGAACTGCATGAGGATCTTACCTCAACAATTTGGCAACAGCCGTCCTCTATTCCAGCTGTTTCCAAAAAAACTGACGTAACATACCCCCGGAAGGGGTTGGTCATCTGACCAGTCAACCAAAGGTCGAGTCCATTGTCATTACTGTGGCCCATGACAGATCGGCACAGCTGAAACACCTGAGTGCTTCTCCTCTGGATAAAGAATCCAAGCAGATGGATCAGTATGGACGTAAAGTCTATGCTTCTTCGCCCTGCACCATCTGGTCGTTAAACTATGTAGCCGATATGGTATCCTACCAGAAGTTTGCATTATCTGACTTAGAGAAGGACTTGAAGGAGATTCCGGACAAGGACCTCAGGAATCGGCTCTTAGAGAAGGTAAGACCGAATAAGTCGTCTTGTTGCCACGCCTTGTGGACCACCTACGATTCGGTAGATTCATTGGCCCGTTGCACTGCTACGGGCGTTTGCGTGAGACACCTGGCTTGGCTTTGTCTTGTGGGACTGGCGCAAGACATCCAGAGCACCCTTCTGGATGCCCTCTTCAGGGGCCCTGTCCTGTTTGGGGGAGACGCAAAGGACATTATCTCGGAGCTTCATGGACAGCGGAAGGTTGCTTAAGGACGTCTGCTCCATGTACCGCTCAGGCCAAAAACCCAAGCGGTCCTTAAGTCGTCCTCAGAACAGGTGGAAGAAGCAGAACCAAGGTAGGCAACAGGGAAAGCATTGCACCACCGGTTCTGGCTCCCAGACTCCTCGGGCCAAATCCCAAAAGACCGCTGGTGGTGGAAAAGCGGCACTCCCTCAGCATTCTGACGCGAGGGGGTTCCCCCTCCCCCCCCATATCTCTCGAGGAACCAGCGGGGGGAAGATTCACCCTCCACCTGGAAGGGTGGGAGGCGATAACCACAGATGCTTGGGTCCTACAGCTAGTAGCAAGAGAACACGCCATCAAGTTCCTGGACAAACCCCCAGACAACCCACGGGGCAGGTCTCATTACCCGTCAGGCCATCTAAGCCTTATCCATCATGAGATCCAGGCTCTACTTCAAAAATCGGCTATAGAGCTGGTTCCATCAGGGCAAATAGGAAGGGGATATTACTCCTGTTTCTTCCTAGTTCCAAAAACGACTGGAAATCTGAGACCAATCTGGATCTCGACCTACTCGATATCTCTTTAGAATACAAGAGATTCCGTGTGTTCACGCTCCAGGGACGACTTCTACTGCTCCAACAGAATCAGTGGCTGTGCTCCCTGGATATGCAGGATGCTTACCTGCATATCCCTATCCTCCAGGCCCACCGCTGCTTTCTGAGATTCTCCTTTCAGGAGAACCATTATCAGTTCAAGGCCCTACCATTTGGCCTCTCCTCTGGACCATGGGTTTTTACCAAGTGCCTAGTGGTGGTGGCTGTGGGTTTGCGCCGGAAAGGGATTTATGTGTTCCCTTAGCTGGACGACTGGCTGCTGTCAGCACTGTCTCAGGACAGTCTGAGAGATTCTCTTTCTTCCACCCTGGACCTTTTCACCAGACTTAGCATCACTGTGAATGTTCCCAAATCTCAACTTTCACCCTCCCAGTGGCTCCAGTTTATTGGAGCAATACTGGTCACGGTTCAGGGCAGGGCCTTCTTGCCTACGAATAGAGTGGAAACTGATATAACAAGCAGCATTGGTATCCTCCTCTCGGCTGACCAAGGCATGCTCTGTCCTCTGCTTGTTGGGTTTAATGTCGGCTGCCATACCGACAGTCCCTTTGGCCAGCCTGCGTATGTGGGTGACCCAGTGGTTGCTCCAGGTCCAGTGGGATCAACGTCTGGACAACATGAACCACATGGCCTTAGTCTCCAACAGCCTAAAATGGGATCTCCTCTGGTGGCAGGATCTTTCCAACCTTTCGTTGGGAATCCCGTTCAACCCCAAGCCTCCCTCCGTGATGATGGATGCCCCAGGCCAGAAATGGGGTGCACACCTAGACCACCATTGAACTTGGGGGATGTGGTCTTCGCTAGAGGAACATCTACACATCAATATTCTGGAGATGAGAGCGGTGCTATATGCTCTCCAAGCTTTCCAGTCCCTCTTTATGCCGGGAACACTATTGATCCAATCTGACAACACAGTGACGGCGTGGTACATCAGCAAGCAGGGAGACGATGTGGGTGTGGTACTGGGCAGTCCAGCACAGCCTGTCTTTGATAGTGGTCCATGTTCTGGGAGTGAGCAGCGTCCTAGTGGGCAGTCTCAGCTGCACCATCGTGTGGGCTCACAAGTGGGGGCTAAAGCAGGAGGTGGTGGAAGATCTCTTTCTCCAGTGGGGTCTACCAGAGATTGACCTCTCCGCATCCCCATTCAATGCAAAATTCCCCAGATTCTGCTTGCTCGTTCCCAGGCGTGGTGTTTTCTGGTGAGACACGCTGTCTCTGTCCTGGACAAAGAGATCTCTATATGCTTTCCCTCCCTTTCCAGTTCTGCAGAAGGTTTTTTTGAAGCTACAGGCATAGGGGGCTCACATGATCCTCATAGTCCCTCTTTGGCCCTCGCAGATCAGGTTTTCTCTGCTGCAGCAGCTGACTTTGGAACCCCCAGTACCTCTTCCTCTCTCCCACCACCTTCTGTCTCAGGAGCAAGGCAGCCAGGTGCACCCAAGTCTCAAGTCTCTCCACCTGCATGCATGACATCTTTGGACATAGATGTGTCTCGTTATGGCATCTCTTTTGAGTCACCCAGGCTCTAGTAGAGGCCAGGAAACCCTCTACTAGATCCATGTATGCTATGAAGTGGAAGAGATTCTCTATCTGGGCCACGGTCAAGGGCCTGGATCCATTCACTTGCTCTGCACCCCAGGTACTTCAGTACGTATTGCACCTGTCTGATTCGGGCCTCAGTTATTCCTCTCTGAAGGTCCACCTTTCTGTGGTTTCCACCTACCACCTTCTGGTGGGGGGCAGAACCCTTGCTCAGTTGGAGGTCTCCGGAACCTTTCTTAAAGGGATCCTCCACCTTAAGCCTCTGGTCTGGAATCCGGTTCCCCCCCAGGGATTTAAATTTTATTTTAGAAGAACTTACTTTGCTCCTTTTTGAGCCAGCAGCAAGTTGCAGCATGCGTTATTCATCCTGGAAGATGCTCTTTTTAAGTCGCTATGACGTCAGCTTAAAGGATTTCAGAGCTTCAGGCCCTTGTCTTCAAGGAGCCTTACTTGATTTTCCACAGAGACTGGGTGGCTCTGTGGACTAACCCTTCATTTCTTCCGAAAGTTGTTTTGGAATTCACTTTGAACCAGAATGTTGAACTGCCGGTATTTTATCCAGTGTTCCAACAGGGGACAGTACCTCTTGCACACTTTAGATGTGCACAGAATTCTGAGATATTACATCTCTAGAACTAAAAAGGCTCGGAAGTCTGTTTGTGACCTTTGATCGCAAATGTCAGGGCAAGGCCATCTCCAAACAGGGTTTGTCAAAATGGTTGGCTAACTGCATGTTGTATGTTTACCACAAGTACGAATAGCCCCTTCCGGGGGAGGTGAAAAGCCATTCTACTCGGGGCATGACTGCTTCGACGGCCTTTCTTAGGAATGTGTCCACTCTAGACGTTTGTGCAGCAGCCACTTGGTCTTCTGTCCATACATTCACCAAGCATTACAGTCTGGACATTGCCTCTAGGCGTAGAACTGGTTTCGGCCTTGACATTCTGCAAGGCCTTCTTTCCTAAGTAGGCATCTATTTGGTAGGCACTCCTTCCTCCCGGAATTTAGTCTCCGATTCCTTGATTCTCTTTGACTGCTTGGTATTCAGTCCTATATGTGAAGACATAGAAACATAGAAGTTGACAGCAGATAAGGACTGCAAGATCCATCCGGTCTGACCATTTATTTTTCTACCTTATGAATGTGCCATCTGCCTTTGCTCTGTCAATTACATATCTAGTCATACTCATCTGTGTTGCTCCCTTATGCCTATCCCATGCCTGTTTGAAGCCCTGCACTGTATTCATATTCACCACTTCCTGAGGTAGGCCATTCCATGCATCCACCACCCTTTCTGTGAAAAAGAACTTCCTCACATTACCTCTTAATCGGCCGCTTGCTCTCTAATCTCATGCTGTGTCCTCATGTCCTGCTATTTTTCTTATATTGAAACATGTTGGACGCTTTCACCTTGTTAATGCCCTTAAGGTGTTTGAATGTTTCGATCATATCACCTGTCTCCCTCCCTTGCTCTAGGGTATACATATTGAGCTCCGTTAATCTGTCCTCATATGTTTTCTGATGCAGTCCCTGCACCATTTTGGTTGCCCTTCTCTGGACTGCCTGAATTTGGTTAATGTCCTTGTGAAGGTGTGGCCTCTAGTACTGCACACAGTACTCCAGATGGGGCCTAACCAGTGACTTTTAAATTGGGATTATTACCTCCCTCTTACGACTTATGATACCCCTACTAATACCCCCAACATCCCCCTAGCCTTACCTACTGCTTTAGTGGTCTGCTTGGATGATTTCAGGTCATCGGTGGTGGTGGTGGTGGTGGTGGTGGTGATGGTGATGATGCTGCCCAAGTCAATCTTCCCTTGTGACTACCAGCAACTCCCCTCCCAGTCTATAGGTGGCTTCAGGGTTTCTCTTCCCTGTGTGCATGATCTTGCACTTCTTTGCGTTAAACCCCAGTTGGCACTCTTCTGACTATTTTGCTAGTTTATCCAGATCTCTTCTCATTCTGCCCACCTATTTGGCCCCAGTAGTGCATGGAGTAGCAAGGCTTGAGATGAACAGACTCTTAAGTCCTGTACAATTAGGTCGCATGGTTTGCCGCCCAGACTAACCCCAGGAACCACCACTGCGATACCCTATCCCAACTAAATTGGCCCTCACTGGATGCTTGCCTCCAGTACCGTCTTCTATGCCAAGCCTTCAAATTATTCAGCCCAACTTCCCCTCCCAGCCTCTCTGGACTCATTGCGCTAAAGACTAATCCCTGGCTGCTCTGCATAACAGACTGCATCCTCCTAGCTGTCCCCAGAATAAGAACCTCTCCGGGTGCAGGAAGCTCCTTCTATCAAAAGTTTCCACACTAGGCTTAAGGCCCACATGATGGCAGCTACTAGTTGTCATTGTATGGGCTCCTGGGACCAACACATGGATAACTGAATCTCACAGTCTAATTTGCATCAGCAATGTGGCCCACTCCCTCCTCTCTCATTTTCTTGTCTACTCTTATGTTCAAACAACATGAAGTCTTGCTGTATTCTGACATATGCAGTGATGTCCAGCCTTTGAACTGCCCCGGAGATGAGAGTTAACTTTCCATGCCAGGCATGGAACGCTGAGCTCGAGCTCGGTTGAGACTCTGTCTGTTGCTGTTTGAACTCAAACCGTCAGATTCTTTACTCCACCTCACTGAACAGTCGCTCCGGAGATTTCCCCTTTGCTCGGTTCAAGTTTGTCGGTTAAAGTGCCGTTTTCCTCGGTTTTTGACCGAATTTAACCCGTTAACCTGTCTGTTCAGTCTCTGTCTGTGGTATCGTGAGTACTAGATAGGTTTATTTTCTTGTTGTACTGTGTGGAACTTGTAAACGTGGGATCAGTTCGGTTTGAACCGATCAGGTTTGTTCAAAAAGTTTATTCTACTTTGAGTGTGGTAACCGGTCCTTATCGGTTCTAAAAAAAAAAAAAAAAAACAGATTTCATTACGTTTTTTTCCATGACCCGTAACACGGTCAGGAACCGATAAGGGTGTCTTGCCTGGCAGATTGCCGAAAAAAGGGTAAGTTTTGTTAGGACTGGCCATGTCTGAGAAACCCAAAAGAAAAACCGCCCACTGGGTTTCAACATTGTAGTGTGTGTGGGGAAGCCTTTGCTAAGGCTGACCCCACACCACCTGTGTTTGTCTGGGGTTTGACCACCTCAATTCAGACTGCCAGATTTGCAAGAATTTTCCTGCAGCTACCCTGGAAAAGAGAGTTGGTAGGCTCAGGGAAAGGGAGGCCAAGAAGTCCGCTGACCCAGATGGCCAGCCCGGTTCGGTTCCAACCGAACCAGGAGGAGTGCCCTCTGACCAGGGTGAAACTTCTTCGGGCAAAAGGAGAACCAACTCTGAGGAGTCTGTTCCGGTTAAAAGAAAAAGAAGGGATAAATCAACTGGTGTGGATCCACAACTTCTTTCTCCGACCGCTGATGAAATAGCCAAAGCGATAAGGATTGTTCAGTCGCTAACTCCGGTTCCGACCAAACCGGCACCATCGGGAAGGGGCTTGGTTCGGTCGGTTCCCCTGGTTCCAGATTATAATTTAGAAGATTTTTGTGAACCAGAGGAGGAGGAAGGAGAGTATGAGGATAGTGATGGTGATTACGAAAGTCTGGATGTGCCCATTGACCCGGACATCTCCCCAGACAGACCTTCAGGGGTTTCTCCTCCTAGGCTTTCTGAGTCCCCTTCCCATTTTATGTTCTACAAAAAAGTGGCTGAAACTCTTCAGCTTCCTATGGAAGAAGCTGTAGACAACCAGGAGGAGACTGGCTATGTTGAAATGATAGATATCTCAGAGTCTAGGAGGCTGTCTATTCCCCTTCATAAGTTCTTTGGGAAACGGATAATAAAAATTTTAAAGACTCCTAATTCTATACCTCCTGTGGACAAGAGAATGGACAAGAGGTATACTCTATCAGGCTCAGATATGGAGTTCCTTACCCAGCAATGCAGCCATGTTGGGGTAGTGCAGGCTGCTGCCTGTGATAAGGCAAATATACCCTTGGCTTCACACCCCCAGATAAGAACTCCAGGAGGATTGATGCCATGGCAAAGAAACAGTACATGGCAGCATCCTTGGGACTCAGGCAGGCTAATTATATGGCCTATACAGCTAGATATCAGAAATCTAGATGGGACATTGTAATGGCCTTAGCTAAACAGGTCCCTGGCCAGCTTGCCAAGGAGCTGGAGCAGGTGGCTGTGGATGGTATTGAGGCATCCAGGGTGCAATTCCATGCTGCAGTGGACTCCAATGATGTTTCATCTAGAGTCATGGCTACATCTGTGGCCCTTCGTAGGATGGCTTGGCTCAGATGTACTAGCCTATCTCAGGATACCCAGACTAAGGCCATGGATTTTCCTGTTAGGTAATTCTCTGTTTGGGAGCAAACAGAGAACTACATGGAGAAAATGGATGAATACAGGACCACCTATAGGAGTGCTCAGGCCAAGGAAAGGCAAGCCACTCCCCAGAGGCAGCATTCCAGGGGCAGGGGCAGGCCTTTTCATAGGCCTTTCTACCAAACCCAGGCCTCCTCTTCTGCTTATGCTCATAGGGGGTTCTTCAGAGGGAGAGGCAGACTGGGTACAAGCAGGCCTTCTTCCACCCCTCAGCCTAAAGCCCCTGCCAAACAGGCACCCTGATGGGTTTGCCAGGACCGATTCTCCACCACCTGTAGGGGGCAGGCTGGCTTACTTTGTCCAGGACTGGATGTCTTTAACATTAGACAAATGGGTCCTGGAAGTAGTAAGCCAGGGACTGGTTCTCAGCTTCAAAAAATTTCCAAAGATGAGAACCAGATCCTTTCCACCTGCAAGTCCTTCAGAGGCACTTGCCCTAGAGGCAGAGGTCTCTTCCCTCTTGGCTGTGAGAGCCATAGAGAGGGTTCCACCACTACACAAGGGAAAAGGATTGTACTCCAGGTATTTCCTAACCCCCAAAAAGACAGGAGAATGGCGGCCCATCCTGGATCTCAGATATTTAAACAAGCACCTTTTAAAGCCAGAGTTCAAAATGGTGACTCTGGGAATAATTCTACCCTCTCTAAGGCCAGGGGACTGGCTAGTTTCCCTGGACCTCAAGGATGCCTATTTCCATATTCTCATCAGAAGCTCCCACGAAGTACCTCAGGTTAGAGCTGCCCTCAGGCCATTACCAATTCAGAGCAATGCCCTTCGGCCTAACTTCTGCTCCAAGGGTGTTCACAAAATGCCTGGCAGTAGTGGTTGCCTTCTTAAGGAGAAAAAAGATCTCCATCTTTCCATACCTGGACAACTGGCTTATAGTAGGCCAGTCTCCAGACCAAGTCAAGTCACAGCTACAGATAACTCAGCAACTGCTCACTTCTCTAGGTTTCCTTCTGAATCTTTCAAAGTCAGTTCTAGAGCTTGTGCAGCTCCCCACCTTCATAGGGGCAGAGCTGGATACAGTAAAGGTAAGAGCCTTCCTTCTCCTGGACAGGGCAAGGACCCTTATCTCACTGGCCTCTTCATTCACCCTCCAGGTGTCTCGACCAGCAAGGCATTTTCTGCAGCTCCTGGGACACATGGCTGCCTCTATAGCAGTGGTCCAGGGAGCAAGATTTCAAATGAAGGACTTTCAGTTCCACTTGAGAGCCTTCTGGTCTCAGAAAAAGGATCCTCTGACCAAACTAATCCCAGTGACTCGAACCCTGATCCAGGCGTTACAGTGGTGGCAGGATCAGGACAATCTAAGACAGGGAGTTCCTTTTGTCACTCAGTCTCATTCTCTAATCCTTATTACAGATGCCTCCCTCTTGGGGTGGGGAGCCCACTTGGGGGACCTGGCCACTCAAGGGTTTTGGTGTCTTCAGGAACCTCTGCTTCACATCAGTCTATTAGAACTCGGAGCAGTGTTCTAGCACTTCAAGCTTTTTCCAAGTCTGTTCAGAACAAAGTAGTTCAGATCAGGACAGACAATACCACCACAATGTGGTATATCAACAAGCAAGGGGACACTCTGTCTATGGCCTTGTGCACAGAGGCAATGAAGTTGTGGTCTCTGGCCTATTCCCTGAATGCCTCTCTTACAGCAGTGCACCTCCCAGGGAAGGACAATGTCCTGGCAGATGCTCTCAGCAGGCTATCTCAGGGCCATCACGAATGGTCCCTGGATCCCCTGATTTTGAAGGTGATCTTCTCAAGATGGGGCACCCCACAAATAGATCTTTTTGCAGCCCCAGACAATCACCAACTTCCTCTCTTTTGCTGCAGGCCCCCAGTGTTGGGCTCAGTCTCTCTGGATGCCCTAGTTCTTGGGAAGGGAAGTTCCTGTATGCTTTTCCCCCCTTCCCTCTCCTGTTCAAGGTGCTAGTCAAAAATCAGGTCTCAATCCTGCAAGGTGATTCTGATTGCTTCAGACTGGGCCAGACAGCCCTGGTACCCTCTCTTGTTGTCCTTAGCAGTCCACCTTCCCCTGTCTCTTCCCAGGAATTACAACCTGTTAACATGTGCTCAGGGGAGGGTTTGGTATCCGAATCTCAAATCTCTCAATCTCAAGGCCTGGCTCTTGAAGAGTTAGAGTTTGCTGATTTGAACCTCTCTCAAGGTGTTCTAGATATCTTAAAGGCTTCTCTAAAGCCTTCTACCAGAAACATTTACAATTCCAAGTGGAAAAGATTTACTATATGGTGCTCTGGGAAGCATATTTCCTCCAGAGTCTGCTGGCCTGCCCTCAGGCCTTGACTATATGGTTCATCTTAATAGCTTGGGACTCAGACCAGCTATACTAAGCAGCTGTCTCTGCCTTCCTCTCAGCAGGCAAGCACTCTTCTCTTTTAGCTCATCCTGTATTTTCTAAATTTTTCAAGGGATTGCTGCATACCAATCCTCCCTTCAGGGACCCTGCCCCTGCCTGGGACCTTAATGTTTGCATTGCTCAGCTTATGCAACCCCCTTTTGAGCCTTTGTCCTCAGCAGAGCTTAAGTACTTGACTTGGTAAACTGTTTTCTTGGTGGCCATCACTTCTGCCAGACGCATAAGTGAGTTACAGGCCCTGTCAGTGGAACCTGATTTTATCTCTTTCCATAGAAATAAGGTGGTCCTCAGGACTAACAGGAAGTTTTTGCCTAAGGTGGTTTCAGATTTCCACCTTAACCAGTCTGTCTCTTCCTGTTTTTTTTTCACTGACCATTCCTCCTCTGGGGAGAGGAGGCTGCACAGTTTGGATGTGAAAAGGGCCCTTAGCTACTACATAGAGCGCACCGAGGGTCACAGGTTTGACTGTCTCCAACTGTTCCTCACTTATGGTGAGGTTGGTAAGGGAAAACCTGCCACTAAGAGATCTATTGCCAGGTGGATTGTCTCTTGCATTCAATTTTGCTATGAAAAACTAGGTAGGATCCCACCCTCAGGCCTGAGAGCCCACTCTACCAGAGGTACAGCTGCTTCCCTTGCTGCTGCCAGGGATATTCCTATCTTAGAGATTTGTCAAGCAGCCACCTGGAAAACAGTACATACTTTACCAAGCATTACTCTCTGGATATCCAGGCTAGGAGTGATGCTCGGTTTAACACAACAGTGCTTCAGAGCCTATTTCCAAAGTAGGTTCTGTCCCTCCTCCATGGAGGTACTGCTTAGTAGTCTGCATATGTCAGAATACAGCAAGACTTCATGTTGTTTGAAGAAAAATGACTCACCTTAGTAATGTTGTTTCTTCTAATGGAGTCTTGCTGTATTCTGACCTCCCCCTCTCCTCTCAGAACCTTGGTTTTGGGATGTGGGTGGGCAGTAGCAGTGTTGGCACTCGGAGGTGCCCCACCCTTATTTTCTCACCCCTTTAGTTTGGGTGGGTGGGTGTTGTGTTTGTTTTATTTTTTGGGTTTCCTGACTTGAGTCTTTGTTTTGGGACCAAAAAATCTTTTTATTATATTTAGTAGCCAGTTGGCTAGTGTAAGTTTACAGTTTCCACACAGGACACCCAATGAGTATAACTCGTAAAGATCTGATGGTTTGAGTTCAAACAGCAACAGACAGAGTCTCAACCGAGTTCGAGCTCAGCGTTCCATACCTGGCATGGAAAGTTAACTCTTTCATCTCCGGGGCAGTTCAAAGGTTGGACATCCCTGCATATGTCAGAATACAGCAAGACTCCATTAGAAGAAACAACATTACTAAGGTGAGTAATTTTTTTCTTTTGCAACATTCCTGTATACCACCATGACTTATGTTGCTCACATCACATGTAACTGTATCATACTGTGTTATTTATCAATGCTATGTAATCCCGGGTCGCCCCTGAAAAAGGGACCTCCGGGGCCCAGTGGGCTTACCCAGTCACCAAAATTTAATAAATAAATAAATCTGGATCGTCTACTCTGTTGCAGATCTTGGTGTCATCTGCAAACAGATAAACCTTCCCCTCCAGTCCATCTGCAATGTCACTGATGAAGATATTGAAGAGGACTGGCCCCAGGACTGATCCCTGAGGTACCCCACTTGCGACTTGCATCTCTTCTTACTGTATACCGTTCACTACCACTCTCTGTTTTCTGCCCATCAACCAGTTTGCCACCCAGTTGACCAACTTCTGACCCACCCTGAGCCTACCCAGCTTATTAATCAGTCTTCTATGTGGAACAGTATCGAAAGCTTTGCTGAAGTCAAGGTAGGCGACATCAACTGTACCCCTTGGTCCATCACTCTGGTTACCCAGTCAAAGAAATCTATGAGACTAGTTTGACAGGACCTTCCTTTTGTAAACCCATGCTGTCTTGGATCCTGTGCTCCTATGGATTCCAGGTGTTGCACTATCCTTTCCTTAAGGAGTGCCTCCATAATCTTGCCCACTACTGAGGTAAGACTGACTGGTCTGTAGTTCCCTGCCTCCTCCCTGCTACCACTCTTGTGGAGCAGGATCACGTGAGCCCTTCTAAAGTCTTCTGGGACCTCTCCTGTGCTCAGAGACTCGCTTAAAGGTTCTGATAATGGCTCTGCTAGTTCCACCCTTAGCTCCTTTAATACCCTGGGATGTATGCCGTCAGATCCCATTGCCTTGTCCACCCTGAGCTTATCGAGCTCTTGTAGGACTCCTCCTTTTGTGAAGGGACTAGTGCACACCTCTCTCCCCCTGTGTCCATGGTGCTGAGCTGTGGGCCCTGCCCTGCCCTCTCTCCAGTAAACACTGAGCAGAAGTACCTATTTAGGATAGATGCTTTTACGTGGTCCTTTATTTTTATTTTTTATTTATTCAATCTTGGATTGCAATACCTTTGAGCGGGAGACCGTTCTTTTACAAAGGTTCCACATCATAAAGGGTGTGTATACATACATTGTGGGTTTAGGAGTATCTAGCTAGGTGAGTAAACATAGACAAAAGTGCATTGTAAATAGGCAACAGAGATGTTTTTAACTCTAGGATAATTCAGGTAACAGTAGCAGCTTAGGTGGCATTGTCTGGTAAAAGACAGTAAGCAGCTATCCAGAAAGGAGAGTAGGGGGCACTGAGTGGGGGGGGGGCATGATGACTATTTAGGGGAAGGTGGGAGAGGAGAGTGCAGGGTATTGCGGGGGAAAAAATGGGGACAATTCAGGGTAGGACAAAGTAGGATTAGTGAGGAGATGGTAATAACCTGAAAGGTGAATAAGATGGGGGTCAGAAGTGGGAATGTGTGGAGTAATTAGAAAGTACAGTCACAGGAGCTTTTCTTCAGTAGGTGTTGTCTTAGCTTGATCTTGAAAAGCCCCAATTTCTGTGTGGCATTATGTTCAGTGCAGAGGTTATTGAGCCAAAGTGGTGCCCGGTAGACATATGACCTCTGCCCTTGAGAGGTTCTGCAGCGAGGTATGGTGAGAATCTGATGGCCAGAGTTCCTGGTGTGGTGTGGGCCTGTGAATAAGCTTAATAGGCTTGTGACTCCAGGAAGCTGAAGTGTGAGTAGGGATTTTTTAGCTAAGAGGCAGGTTTGGTATTGTATCCTGTTTTTCAAGTTGTTGCCACCGGCTTGCTCATAAAGGTCCGTGTCGTTCGGGGGGATTAGTGAGCAGTCTGTAGGCTTTGTTTAGGGTACTGCTGTCCTCCTAGTGAGGTGGAGTGGCTGAGTTGTTTATGACCAATCCATAGTCGCTGCACTGAGACAACTGTGCTATGGATTGCGTGTTTGAGTGCTTCAGGTGTTAGGCATTTCTTGTGCCTGTGCAGGAGCCCAGTTCTTATGTTGACTGTTTTGGCCACATTCTCAATGTGTTCTGCATAGGAGAGGGAACAGTCGAGCGTAACCCCCAGGTATTTGAATTGCTCCACTTTTTTAAGTGAAACCCCTGCGCAGTTAGTGACGTTAAGGGATGCTGCTATGTGTTTGCTTCTAGCACTGCTAAAAAGCATTACTTTTGTCTTTTTATAGTTCAGAACCATCTTGTGGGCTCTGAACCAATCTTCAGTTTGTTTAAAAGTATGTTGTAGCTGATAGTTTAGGGTGTGAGGGTCATGTTGAGAAGTAAAAATAACGGCATCATCTGCATAGAGAAGTATCCGTCGGTCACACGAGCAAGGTAGGCTATTTAGAAAGATGCTGAAAAGGAGTGGTCCTAGGATTGACCCCTGGGGGACCCCATAATGAACCGGCAGGGGCCCAGGTGTGATGTTTCCAATCTTTACCTGTTGGTAACGATCAGCTAGATAGCTTTTGAACCAGTTAGTAGCAGGGTTAGAGAGGCCCATCGAGGTGATTTGTTGAAGTAGTAGGGAGTGACTGACTGCATCAAAGGCCTTTGTTACATCAATAAAGGCTGCGCCAACAAGGTTACCCTGGTCCAGTGAACTGTGTGTGCAGCTGGTGAACTCCAGAAGAGCTGTGGCGGTGCTGTGCCCTTTCCGAAATCCATATTGTTCTGGACACTGAATGTTGTATTTACTAAGGTATTCAACCAGCTGATCTGAGACTATGTGCTGCAGCGCTTTTGACAGTGGTGGAAGGATAGAAATAGGTCTGTAATTGACATGCAGTGCCTGGTCACCGCTTTTATGCACCGGAGTTACCAGGGCTGACTTCCAAGCTTGGGGGAGTTGAGCCAGCTGCAGGGATAAGTTCAGCAGTTTAGTAATGGGAGCTAGG
Organism: Neoceratodus forsteri; assembly: GCA_016271365.2. NCBI lineage: Eukaryota > Metazoa > Chordata > Ceratodontiformes > Ceratodontidae > Neoceratodus > Neoceratodus forsteri. The sequence continues at coordinate 321,543,800 of CM057459.1, forward strand.
ATTTCATCAAGTGCAAGGGAAATAAATTTGAGGTCGAGTGTGTCGCAGCTTTTCCTGGATTTTCCAAGTACCTTACGAATGTACTTTCTTGCTTGGTTGTAGTTGACAGATTTGAAATAGAAGGGAGGGGGGATGTTTGAGTGGGCCCTAGGCTTTGGCTTGAGCTTAGGTTGGTTTCATCAAAACAGTTTGTCGGAAGTACACTGTTAAGGTCAGTGAATGCTTTGTTAAACGTGTTGGCAATAGTCAGGGGGTCAAGGGTAGAGGCACCATCGATGTCAAGCATTTGTGGAGCCTCTTTCTTGACTTTCCTTGTTACATCTTTTAGGTTATTCCAAACAGACTTGCTGTTTCCCCATGATGTTTGTAATGCTTCCCTATAATGTTTACTTTTGACAGAGCGGATGGTCTGGGTGCAATCATTCCGTAGTCTTCTGTATGCCTGGAAGTCTGATTGCTTGCCAGAATTATGTGCCCTATGCCACCAGTCATCCCTGTTTTTTATGTGTCTTAAGTCTGGTGTGATCCAGGGGCTGTATGTTCCACGGATCTTTGTCTCCTGCACTGGGGCATTCACAAGCAGCATTGAATTGTTTGAAGTACTCGAGTGAAGTGTCCATATCCTCCGCGGTGTCAAGGGGGCTCCAGTCAGTGTTGCGTAGCTGCTCCTTAAGGTACTCCAGGTGACCCCTTTTTAGTTTGCAATTAGATATTATTTGGGTGGGTGTTGCATAGAATTTGTTGGTCCAGCTGCAGGTTACTGGAGAGTGGTCACTCAGTGAGTCTGGGTGGACTGTCATGTTGGAGATACGATCCGGGTGGTTTGTGAGATCCAGTCAAGTAGTGTGCTAGATCCAATTTTGTAATTTGTTTTGGTGGGTGAGTCAACGAGTTGTGTAAGATGCAGTGCAGCTATAGTGTCTTTATATGTGCCAGTCGGTGATGCCAACCAATTGATATTGAAGTCCCCAAGAATGATGGATTCAGAGTTGAGGTGCTGACATCTGATAACCTCCATGAGTTCTTCAAATCCTGGAAATTTCACTTCAGGAGGGATGTATATGGTAAGTATAGATAGTGCTTTATTGTGGGCCCCCCAATAGAATTTTTATGGGGAGAATTTGTGCAGTACTTGTAAGGTGGGGTAAAGGAAGAGCGAACCTCTTTATTGAGTCTTTAATGTATAACACACAGCCCCTTCCTCTTTTTGAGATCCTGTCATTCCTGAATAGAGTGTAACCAGGTATCGAGACAGCGGAATCCAGTGTTTTTGGAGTGAGCTATGTCTCAGTGACTGCGAGTACGTCAGGGTTATGTTGCAATGTCCAGACTTGCAAGCAGTCTATCTTTTTGAGTAGACTGCAGATATTTATGTTGGCGAGTGTAATTGTTCCTTCCTTATTATTGTTGCTTGACAATGCAACCCCAGCTGGTCCAGGATTTTGGGTGTACATTGCCAGAGTAATCCGTGGTAGAGCTGAGGTGGCGGCACTTGGGTGGTCTAACAAGCACACCAGGAGGAGATGGCAAAGGAAAAATGCTGATGGTTAAATTACATCCAGAGGAAATGATGAGCTGTTGAGATCCAGGGTCACATGATATGTTAACATTCCTGAAGGGTGATGAACTGTGGCCTGGGCATATGCATTATGTGAAATCCTTTTGTCTGTATGTTTCCTTTGATTTTCAAAGTCCTCGGAGACAAGTACAATACCTTGGGAGCAGGTCAGACAGAAATGTTCGTTCAGTCACAAAGTGTGTTTAATTCCTTTGTTCTTCAAAGTCCACAAGTGCAGCTGCTTTAGGAGTGGTCAGACGAAGATGTTGAAAATGTTGATTCAGTTGCTGGACCCAGCACCACCATGTTTGTAAAACTAGTTGCAAGATATATGCTTCCTTGGGGAGGCTTCAAGAAAGTTGATTTAAAATTAAAAAGCTGATACCTGGTGGTGATTTGCAGAAATTCAGTCCAGTAGACTTTCACCGATGTTGTATGCAAGAATGGCACAGTGTAATCCAAGTTGAAAAACATGTAAATGAACAAAAACTAACCTACAGACAAGCACAAACAGCCACCCACTCAGTCTCAGGAGGAGGAGCTATGGTCCTCCTCCGCACATGCCCCCTTATTCCCTTTGATAGTAGCAATACCCCCTCTGGACTTTCTCCTTTCATTAATGTATCTATAGAAAGTCTTATCACCTTCTTTTACTGTTCGTGCTAGTGTTTCCTCGGTTTGGGCCTTTGCCTGCCTCACTGCCTTTCCTGCTTCCCTTAGGGAAGTTTGGTATGCCTCCCTATCTTCATCCTGCTGCGTTCCCTTATATTTCCTGAAGGTCAGCCTTTTGGCTGTGACCTGTTCCGCTACTGTTTTTGAGAACCAAAGTGGTTTCCTTCTTCTTTTGCACTTCCTTTTCACTCTAACACAATGGGATATTGCTTCAAGTATTGCATTCTTAATGCTTGTCCACTTCGCCTGTACCCTCTCACCTGTATTTCTTTTTGCCAGGGCTAGCTTAACTCTGTTGGCCATCTTATCAAAGTCAGCTCCTCTGAAGTCCCATATCTGTGCCTTGGAATGGGATGATTTAGTTCTAGTGGCCAAATTGAACCATACCATGTGATATCACTGGCCCCCAGGTGACCATCTGCCTAGAGATCTGTGATCCTTTCCCTGTTAGTCAGTACCAGATCTAGGATAGCCCTGTTTCTTGTGGGTTGTAGTACCAGTTGTTTGAGGCCTACGGCATGAACCCTCGCGAAGCAAGATATGACAATTAAGTAAGAACTTACCATAACAGTAGATCTTCGGGAGAGGTTCCTGCAGTAGGTCTAGTTTCCCTCTCACCTTCCCCCAGCTCCTGTTATTTTTGTCCTCTTTTCCTTGACCAAGATTTCATTTCTGGAGTCTGTGGCCTAAGAAGTTATTTCACTTCTTTCTCCTGTTTCCTCTTCTGAAGTCTATGGCGGGAGAACGGGAGAGTGGGCATGGAGACTGCACCCTGCATACTGTCACGCCGATGTCTGGTCACGTGACACCGGGGGTGGTTCCTCCACTAATGATTGATAGCTAGGAGTTTGCCATGTGGTTCTGACACCAGTGGGTGCAGTCCTATATGTGAAGACCGACTGCAGGAACCTCTGTCTAAGATCTACTGTTACGGTAAGTTCTTACGTAACTATCATTTCTAGGGACATGGATATGTTGTTCATCCACACTCATTGGCAGTATCCTTGCCGCTTTAAATCTTGCCGGAAGGTCTTCAAGCTTGCTCCTCCCACCCACCCGGGTGGTATAACTCTCGGCTCCGCCCCATGACGCCAGATCTTCCTTACCGCTTGGAAGCTCAGGTTCCCTCCTTAACGCTCTGCGTTTGCGACTGGTTCCTATTTCTCCGTTTGCGGATTTAAAAATTATATTTTGCAAAAGACTTCAGTCTTCGATCCTCGACGCCAGCGATGGACAAATCGACCGGATTTGGAGATGCCCATGCGGGCAGAAGATGTCTCGACGGATCCACACTCCACGTGTGTCTACTGCTTAGGGCCTTGAGCACGACCCGCAGGCTTGCGACCTGTGCTCATCTTTCTCGACCTCGTCCTCGAAGACCGTGCTGCCCGATTGCAACTGGGCCGTCCAGGCGTTTCCCTCGGTGTAAGTCAGAGGCGGTTGGCGTGTCGCGGTGGCTCGGGCGGATCATGGATCAGCTGAGCGGATGGTCGCCTCGAAGAGGAGGCGGCGCTGGCGATATCTTCCTCGGCGTGCATTTATCCCGCTCTCTCTGGGTTCTTCCTACGGCTTCCTTTAAGGAGCTTTGTCTGTCCCTCTCCACTAAAGGAGAAGGGCCTGCGTCTGCTGGACCTTATTCTCGGTCCAAAAAGAGGGACAAGGGTAAGTCCCTCCGTCGACGCTCTTGGGAGCGGGAAAGGTCCCTCTCCCCGGGCCGTCGACCGTCGGCTTCGGTCGACCGCTCGGCTTCGGCCACTGGCCTCACGGTGTCCCCGTCAGGTCAGTTGACCGAGACTCCCACTGATGAAGTCGAGATTTTTCTCGACCCATTGGATGGGCTGTCGCCTTTAGCAGCCGAGATTCCCCTCTCCCCGGTTCCCCCGGGAGGAGTTGAGGATCCCGTGGGCTCGCCTGTGCCTCCGGTTCCGGAGCCCTCGGATGGACCGTCCGAGCCGAAGGGAGTGCCGGTTCCGGCCGACACCTCCCCGCACCGACCCCGGAAATTCCGGGACTCTCGGTCTCGGTCTCGGACCTCTTCGCGGTCCAGCCGTTCCCACCGTCATAGGCGGTCTCGGTCTCGGCACCGCGGTAAGCGGCGTCGCCGCTCGTCCTCGTCCTCCTCCTCGGATGAGGGGAGGCTTCGGCGTAAATTACGTCGACGGTACGAGGACCTTATGTTGCAACAGCTCCTCCTGGCCGGGAATAAGCCGACTCCGGCGCCTTCCCCGGCCATTAAGTGGCTGTCACCGGAACGGCCGACACAACCCCTCGACTTGTCCGAGGAGCCTATACCCAGGCCGGTTGTTCGGCCAAAACCAGCTGCTCCACCGATTCCGGTGGAACCTCCGCCTCCACAGCCACCAATTGGGGCTCCGACCAAGGATTCTCGGTCGGCTAAGGGTTTACCCCATCGGCTGTCAGTTACCCTCACTCCCGACCGACCTCGGCAGGTGAAGGTGGCTCAGGCCAGAGGCAGCTTCGAGGACTCTTCCGAGTCCGAAGATGATTCCTCCTTCTCTCCAAGCGACTGGACTTGGAGTCTTCAGGAGGTCAGTCAATGGACGATAGCCCGTCGTCCTTCCTAGGACTGCTTCGCTCATCTCGGAGTCTACCGAGATGGAGCTCGAACCCGTTTCCAAACGGGCCAGGTATCCCCTCACGGAGATTCTGGACCGAGGGGATTCTCCGACGGAGGCCTTTCCGGTGGCCGAGGCCATAGTGGGTCCGGCACTGGAACTTTGGCAGCGCCCTGCTTCCTGCCCTGCGCCTTCGGCCAGGATGGCCAGGAAGTATGCGGTCCCTACCGGTTCCTTGTCCGGTTTTTCGGAACACCCCTCTGCTGAGGGGTTGGTTACCGACAGCGTTTCCGGCGCGCCGGCAACGCCAGGGATGTGGACAAACCTCCTGACAAGGAGTCCAAGAAATTGGACTATGTCGGGCGAAAAGTCTACGCTGCGTCCTCTCTCGGCCTTCGTCAGGCCAGTTCGGCCGTCCTCATGGCACATTTTTCCCATGCCCTGTTGGGCTCCCTGGATGAGGTCATCCCTCATCTTCCCGCCGATCTGCAGACTACGGTTAAGCAGGTGCGGGACCAGGGCAGGGCAGTGGCCAAACAGCAGCTCCAGACTGCTTTGGATGTAGGGACTCATGTGCCAGATCGGTGGCGGCCGCAGTGGCTATGTAGTCGTGGCTTGGCTGAGGATATCCACCTTACTCGGATACCCAGCACAAGTTGGCGATGTTCCTTTTGGGGACTGACCTCTTCGGCCCTGGGGTGGAAGGTCACCTGCAGAGGATCGAGAAGTCCAGTGCTACCTTGACTCGGTCTCTTCCGCTCAGAAGGACAAAGGCCGCAATACAGCCTAAGCCCTTTCGTCCTTCTGTGCCCCCGGCGCGCCCGGCCCAGCAACGTCAGGGCCAGCAGGCTCGGCCTTGGCATTCCAAACCCAAGCCGCCGGCTTCCTCTAACAGGAGGCAGGGAGGAAAGGGCCCAGGAGGTCCCTCGGCCGGTCCCTCCTCCAAGCCTGCCCAGTGACGGGCTGAGGGTGTCGCCCCATCCCGCTACCCTTACCCTGGGTCCCCCGTGGGGACGGGCCCGCACTCTCGCTCCGCCTGGTCCGCATTACCACGGACAGGTGGGTCTTGAGGTGGTGGGAAGAGGCCTGCCTCTGGAATTCGAGCAGGCACCGCCCTTCAGAGCCGTCGCCCCTCGGGGGGCTTCGGGATCCCCAGCCTCACTGGCGGCTCGTCGAGCCGACATCGCTCTCCTCCTCCAGAAGGAGGTGGTAAGAGAGGTGGTGGACCCTCCTTCAGACCCAGGGTTTGTGTCCAGGTACTTCCTGGTTCCGAAACGGACGGGGGGCTGGCGCCCCATTCTAACTCCACACGACCTAAACAAGTTCCTAAGGTCTCGAACCTTCAGGATGGTCACTCTGGCTCAGATAATACCATCCTTGGAACGCGGCGTGTGGTTCTGCTCTCTGGACTTGCAGGACGCGTTTTTTCACGTCCCTATCCGTCCGTCTCACCAGAGATTCCTTCGCTTCCGAGCGGAAGGATCTCTCTTCGAGTTCCAAGCCATGCCCTTCGGCTTGTCTCCAGCTCCCAGGGTCTTCACCAAATGCATGGCAGTGGTGACAGCATTCCTGCGGCGCCGAGGGGTCCGGGTGTACCCTTACCTGGACGACTGGCTGATAGCAGCTCCCTCCAGGAAGGAGGCGGAGTGGTCCAGAGATCTGGCCCTCCAGGTCTGCTCTCAACTGGGCCTCCTTATCAACGAGGGCCAAGTCGGAACTCGAGCAAGCAGGTGATTTTATTCATCGGGCGCAGCTCGACTCTCTTCGAGCCAGAGCGCGGTTCCCGGCGGACAGGGCCGAGGTTCTTTCCTCCTTTGCCCGATCATTTCTGGTTGGGCAGTCGCGCCCTGCCCGGGACTTCCTGCGTCTCATGGCGGCCTGTACCAGCGTGGTCCGTTGGGCCCGTTGGTACATGCGTCCCCTTCAGTGGGGACTGGCCAGCCAGTGGTCACAACGCCGCAATCCGTTGGACCGGCCCGTGACAGTGACCCAGGAGATGTGGAACGCTCTCCAGTGGTGGATCGTTCCAGCTCATCTGCAGGAGGGTATCCCATTCGTCCGCCCCGAGCCGATGGTCTCTCTCTCGACCGACACATCCCTGATGGGTTGGGGTGCCCATCTGGGGGAACACCGAGCGCACGGCCTCTGGTCCCCTCGGGAGTCCCGATGCCACATCAGCCTGCTGGAGCTCCGAGCGGTCCGTCTAGCTCTCACCACCTTCGCTCCGTTTCTATGGGGTCAAGTGGTTCAAGTCTAGACGGACAACACCATAACCATGTACTATCTGAACCGCCAGGGCAGGACGCGCTCCTTGCTGTTATGCAAGGAAGCTCTCCGCATTTGGTCCCTAGTGCGCAGCCTGGAGGTGGATCTCCTAGCCATTCACGTCGCAGGAGCCTCCAACACCCTGGTCGATGCCCTAAGCCCGGATAGGGACTGCGTCTCACGAGTGGTCTCTCCTGCCGGAGGTAGTACAAGATCTCTTCTCCCACTGGGGCACCCCTCAGGCGGACCTGTTTGCCTCCAGGGAGAATGCGAAGCTGAGTCTGTTCCATGCCCGCCCCCCTCAGCAGGGCTCGCTGCAGGGGGATGCCTTCTCGTGGCTGTGGACCCCGGGCCTCTTCTACGCCTTCCCCATTTCCCTTGATCCACAAGGTGCTTCTCAAGGCGAGGAGGGACAAGGCGCAGGTGATTCTGGTAGCCCCAGACTGGCCCTGCCAGTTCTGGTATCCAGATCTCCTCAGCCTCAGCTCCAGGCTCCCGAGGCTGCTTCCAGCCCGTCCGGACCTGATCTCAGTCAGTCAGGGGAAGATATTCCATCCGGACCTTCAGTCCCTGCACCTGACGGCCTGGTTCCTGAGCGGCTAGAGTTCCAGGCCTTGGGTCTTTCCGATGAGGTCCTCAACATCGTTGAGGCGTCCCGTAAGGAGTCGACCAGAAAATGCTATGCCTTCAAATGGAAGAGGTTTTCCATTTGGTGTCGGGGGCAGGGCTTGGACCCTTCCGAATGCCCCTTGGCTAGCATTCTGGACTACCTGTGGTCCCTTTCTCAGCAAGGGCTTCGGTCGACAACCCTTAAGGTGCACCTGGCAGCCATCTCTGCTTACGAGGGCGGGCGGCAAGCAGATCAGTGACACAGGAGAAGGTGGTGGGGCGCTTTCAAGGCCTTGACCACATTTCCCTCTGGTGAGGCCTCCACCTCCGTGGGATCTACTACTGGTATTGGCCAAGCTCATGAGCAGCCATTAGAACCAATGCACAGGTGTGATCTTTCACACCTGTCGTGGAAGATCACCTTCTTGGTGGCTATCACGTCAGCCAGAAGGATGGGAGAGCTCCAGGCGCTTTCCATCGAGCCTTCCTACCTGGTCTTCCACAGGGACAAGGTTGTCCTGTGCCCCCACCCGAAGTTCCTCCCGAAGGTGGTGTCGGAGTTTCACCTTAACCAGGTGTTGACTCTGCCGGTGTTCTACCCCAGTCACACCTCGGAGGCAGAGTATAGGCTCCATACTTTGGACCCTAGACGAGCACTCGCTTATTTTAAGGAGCGGATGGCTGAAATTCGGGGAGAGGTTCGCCAGCTGTTTGTCACCTATGTTGAAGCCGCACCTGGCAGACCTGCAGCCAAGCGGACGATAGGCAGGTGGATCACCTCCTGCATAGATCTCTGCTACAGGTTGTCTGGCATGGAGCCTCCCAGAGGGATAAGAGCTCATTCTACCCGCCATACCGCTGCATCGGTAGCTGCTTCCAGGGACGTCCATTTCCAGGATATCTGCAGGGCTGCTACCTGGAAGTCGGCACATACCTTCATTTCCCACTACCACATCGACCTCGAGTCAAGCCAGGATGCTGGTTTTGGGGCCTCAGTTCTCCAATCTCTCTTTCCCAAGTAAGTATCGGGGGTATACGCCTTGCCTCCCTCCTCCCGGAGAACTGCTAGGAGTCTGCTAGACAGTGTGGATGAACAACATATCCATGTCCCTAGAAATACAGGTTACTCACCTGTAACAGGAGTTCTAGGAATGGGTATATGTTGTTCATCCACACGACCCACCCGACCTCCCCGGCTTCGACGCACGACCTGAGCTTCCAGTGGGCCAGATCTGGCATCATGGGGCGGAGCCGAGAGTTTTACCACCCGGGTGGGTGGGAGGAGCCAGCTTGAAGACCTTCCGGCAAGGATTAAAGTGGCAAGGATACCTGCCAGACAGTGTGGATGAACAACATATACCATTCCTAGAACTCCTGTTACAGGTGAGTAACCTGTATTTTTAGTTGCTGTTGCATCTGCTTGGAGGATATCCGAGCTTTAGGCCCTTTTCTTCAAGGAGCCTTATTTGATATTTCACAAAGACAGGGTGTCTTTACCTACTAATCTTTAGTTCCTCCCTAAAGCTGTTTGAGTTTACTTTAAACCAATCTGTTCATCTCCATGTGCATTTTCCAGAGCATGACAATCCAGGGGAAGGGCAAAAGCAATTGTCAGCGCACCTTGGCTGTAGTCCCAAAAAGGCTTTATTGAATAATTTAAAAAATATACCACCAGCATCAACATGGCTGGTAAGCTACAGGGACCCTAACCGGTTTTGTACGCAGAACAATATTTTTGGGTACCCCTTGCACCCTGATGTACTGCTACTCCAAAACCAGTCAGGGTTACTGTAGCTTACAAGACGGTTGATGCTGAAGTGTGTGTGTGTATGTATGTATGTATGTGTGTGTGTGTATATATATATATATATATATAGTTTGTATTTCTATTCCCCCATCGTGCTGCCACGTTAGCCACTCATTTGGGCATGCCAAAGACTCTTCCCGACCCATCCTGTCCCCTGAGCCACTGCTCTGATGGCAGCCACCCCAGGGTATCCCGGCATAACCCTTCTCCTGGTGGGTCCCTGTCCTCCGAGGGGGAAGGCACCAGCCTGGGCAGGGCAGACCAGTGCAACATCTTGGCCCCGAGGTGCTGCTGAGGTGGATGGCTGCAGGGGCATTGATAGCCTCGAGGAGCTGGGCAGCCGTCATCCGACGTAACGTGGAACATTTTCTTCTTTTCTGGTATGCTTTCCCTCCTACGCCGTCGTGCAGTGCTCTTGGTCTCCATCAGAGGTCACTGCCGACCAACTTCGGCCCATAACCCACTCCAGGAGAGAACAGTCCTCCGGAATTATGATCCTTTCCTTCCTCTGCCAGCCCCCGGCGTCCCGAGTCCATTCCTGAACCAAGGTTGCCGGCATGGGCCGAGGTTAGGCGCCCGAGCCTCAGTCCTCTACGCCACCGGCCGGCGGTATATTTTTTAAATGATTTAATGAAGTCTTTTTTTTGTGACTGCAGCCGTGGTGTGCTAACACTTGATTTTGGCCTTGGATTACGTTTACTTCTTGCATCCTCCTGGTGTGAGTGAGCTAATTTGCTGTTTGTGTTTGCAATCCAGGGGAATCATTGTTCCACACGGTGGATGTGCATAGAATTTTGCATTATACACACAGGACTAAAGAAGTCAGGAAGTCCTCTCAGTTGTTTGTTTTTATTTGCCCTGGTAAAGAGAGCACCCCTGTTTCTAAGCAGTGTCTGTCGAAAAGATTGGCCAACTGCATTATTTTCTGTTACCGGAAGTACAGTAAGGAGCTTCCTGGTGTCATCTTTGGCCATTCCACCAGGGGGATGACTGCCTCGGTAGCCTGTTTCCATAATGTGTCTGCTGCAAAAATCTGCACCACAGCTACTTGGAGTTCAGTTCACACACTTTCACTAAGCACTACAGCCTGGACATCACCTACATAGAAACATAGAATTTGACGGCAGATAAGGACCGCTTGGCCCACTTAGTCTTCCCATTTCTCTACCTAATGGATAAGCTGCAGATCCTAGTTAAACAGCAGCCTATTTCTTTCTACCCCCACCCCCTAGAATTGCCTTATGGCTGTCCCATGCATGCCTGAATTCAACCACTGTTTTTGACTCCATAACCTCTTCCTGAAGGCCATTCCATGCATCCACAACCCTCTGTGAAAAAATACTTCCTTACATTACCTCTGAGCTGCCCACTTGTTCTTGCACACCTCTATTTTTGAAAGATGCTACCCTCTTGGACTTTGTTGATTCCCTTGAGGTACTTGAACGTTTCTATCATGTCCCCCCTGTCCCTCCTTTCCTCGAGGCTATACATATTAAACTCCTTTAGTCTCTCTTCATATATCTTCTGGTGCAGACCCTGCACCATTTTAGTGCCCTCCCTGGACAGCTTCCATCTTGTCTATGTCCTTGCGGAGATTGGGTCTCCAGAACTGCACACAGTACTCCAGATGGGGTCTCACCAGCTGTCTGTACAGAGGGATAACAACTTCCTGTTTTCTACTGGTGATGCTTCTCCCTATGCATCCCAGTATCCCCCCAGCCCTCCTTACTGCCCTCTCACATTGCTTGCCCACCTTTAGGTCATCTGATATGACTACCCCAGGTCCCTTTCCATTTTTTTGTAAGTATCTCACCCCCCGTTGTGTACTCTTCTCCTGGGCTTTTGTTTCCCAGGTGCATTACCTTACACTTCTTAACATTAAATCTAAGCTGCCATACATTTGACCATTCCTCTAACCTTGCCAAGTCCCTTCTCATCCTTTCCACCCCACCTTGTGCATCAACTGTGTCGCAGATCTTTGTGTCATCTGCAAAGAGACATACTTTTCCTTCCAGTCCCTCTGCAGTGTCGCTTACAAAGACATTGAAGAGGACCGGTCCTAATACTGAACTCCTGCGCATCCCACTAGTAACCCCCTTCTTCAGGAGTGACTCCATTTACTATTACCCTCTGTGTCCTATTCTCCAGCCAATTCTTTACCCAGGCTGTCATCTTGGGACCCACTCCCAGACTGGCTAACTTGTATATTAATCTTTTGTGTGGGACTGAGTCAAATGCCTTGCTAATGACTAGATAGGTCATGTCCACAGCCCCTCCCTGATCTACTACTTTGGTCACGCAGTCAAAGAAATCTATTAGATTCGTCTGGCATGACCTTCCTGCTGTGAATCCATGCTGCCTTGGGTCCTGTGCCCCTCTGGCCTCTAGGTACTTGACAGTTCTCTCCTTCAGAAGTGATTCCATCATTTTCCCTATCACTGAGGTTAAACTAATTGGTCTGTAGTTTCCCGCTTCTGCCCTGCTCCCACTTTTGTGAAGGGGAATCACATCTGCCCTCCTCCAGTCCTCAGGTACCACCCCATCCTCCCATGATTTGTTAAAGAGGGTAGTCAGTGGTGTCACTAGTTCTACCCTTTAGTTCTTTAGACTCTGGGATGAATCCCATCAGGCCCCATTGCTTTGTCCGCTTCAGTTTTAAGAGTTCTTTCAGAACCCTTTCTTCTGTAAATGGGCTGGTATCAACTTCTGTATCCAAAGTGTTTCTATTGTTTTAGGTACCTCCCGCTCTTCATTTGTAAATACTGAGCAAAAACATTTGTTCAGTATCTCTGCCTTTTCACAGTCACCCTCTGCCCACCCCCCTTCCCTTTATTAAGCCTCACTATCCCTCCCTTTGTCTTCCTTTGCTCCCTGATGTACCTAAAAAAGGTTTTATCCCCCTTCTTAACTGAGTTGGCTGTCTTTTCCTCAGTTCGGGCCTTTGCTGTTCTGACTGCCTTCCCAGCTTCCTTTTGCTTTAACTGATACAATTCTCTGTCCTGCTCCTTCTGTGATTCCTTGTACTTTCTGAATGCTTTCTTTTTCTCTTGAACCTTCACTGCCACCTCCTTTGAGAACCATAGTGGTTTCTTACATCGTTTTGTTTTATTTGCTTCACACAAAGGCTCGTTACCTCCGTGATGGCAGTTATTATTCTCCATTGTTCTTCCACCCCTCCTTCCTGCCCATTTGCTAGTGCATTCCTTAGGCACTCACCCATTTTGGCAAAGTCCGCCCTCCTGAAGTCCAGTACTTTTGTCTTTGTATGGCTTGACTCTATTGCTGTGTTTATTGTGAACCATACTGGTCGATGGTCGCTAGTTCCCAGATGGCTACCCACTTCTACATCTGTGATCCTCTCTCCATCTCCATTTGAGAGGACCAGGTCTAAGATTGCTCCCTCTCTAGTGGGTTCCAATACTAGTTGTCTAAGGCATGCCCCCTGTAGGGCATCTAGAATAACCCCACTCTTAGAAGTGGCTGCTGCAACTGCACTCCAGTTAACATCTGGCATATTCAGATCACCCAACAGCAATATCTTCCCTTTATCTGCCATTCTAAGTATACTTTCTATCATTTCCTTGTCCATTTCCTCCCCCTGAGAGGGGGTTCTCTATACAACCCCTGTGCGGACTGTGTTGCCATTGCCTGCCTCCAAATTGACCCACAGTGCTTCTTCTCCTCCTCCCTGTTTACCCTTTTGTTCTGTTGCTTTGATTCCTTCTCTTATGTAGAGAGCTACTCCTCCTCCTCTTTTACCCTTCCTGTCCCTCCTGTAGATAGTATATGCTGGTATGTTTACGTCCCAGTCATGGTTCTGTGTGTACCATGTTTCTGTGATTGCCACGATATCCAGATGTTCCTCCTTCATCAAGGCCACTATTTCAGGAAGCTTGTTTCCCAGACTACGGGCATTGGTACTCGTTGCTCTCCATTTTTTGATGGCTTTACCTTCTGTAGCCACATCCCCCACTGACCTTTCTACCTTGTTCTTTTTCTCATTTAGTACCCTGTTTTGTAAGGGGAGGCTGGGATTTTCCTGCTGCTTATCAGTGCCTCCCCCCCTTGACTAGTTTGAAACCTTGCTAATGAAGCATTTAAACCGATTGCTCAAAAGACTTGTTCCCTTCCTGGACAGATGCAGACCATCCTGCCAGTATAGGCTGGTGTTCCTCCATGTGGAACCCCAGTTCCCAATGAAGCCAAACCCCTGTGCTCCACACCATTCTTTCAACCATTCGTTAAACTGCATGGTGCAAAGTACCCTCGCCTCACCCATGCCACTGACAGGCAGCACCTCTGAGAAGGATACTGTGTGTGCTACTTGTCTTAAGGCCCTCCCCAGCTCTACAAAGTCCTTCTGCACCACTCTAATCTCATGATGAGCCAAGTCATTTGTCCCTAGGTGGGCAATGATGTCCAGCTCAGACTCCCATGCAACTGTTCTCGTGATCCTAAGGATGCGCTTCCTGTCCCTCCAAGCCATGGCACCAGGCAGGCACCTTACTTCAGTTTTCCCTGCTCCCCCCAGTTCTGTCCCCCTAATAATTGAGTCCCCCACCAGGAGCTGCTTCCTTTCCCTGTGGTGTCCTCTGCCTCCTTCCTGAGGGCCTCCCTTGTGACAGTTGTCTGCACCCTCCTTAGTCTCCTCTGTGGGTGCATCTATAGGGGAACTATGCTCCCCCAGAATGGTGTATGGATTGTGGAATGGAACAACTGACTGGGTGTGCCTCTGTTCTACCACCTTTACCCTCCCTGAGCCCACTGTGGTCCAACTGCTGTACTTTCTTCGCAACCTTTACTCTCTCTGAGTTAGTGGTGGTGGCTCTGGTGCTCCCTGGATGGGGGAGGTTTCCTTGCTAAGGTCCAGTGCGGCCTGAAGGCGGGCAACTTCCTCTCTCAGGGCAGATAGTTGTCTGCAAACAGGGCAGCATCTCAGCTTCCAGAAAGTCTCCCAGAAGACTGCTGCCCCACAGCCATTACATTGCACTACTCCCCACATAACTGTCTACCTTGTTTAGTTTTTTTTTTTTTTTGGTTTCTGTTTTTGTGTGTGCGATTGGTTTGTTATATAGAAATATATATATATTATATAATGTGTATGCTTATGTTGTCAGTGCAGTGTGCTAGAGAGGATATGATAGATATATGCACCTTGCCCTCTTGAGGAATGATGTCAGAACCCCAGGTATAAATGAACTATTTCCAGGGATGGGTGGGGTGAGGGGTGGGAAGGTTTGGGCCTAAACTGTGCCTTCTCGAAACAATCAGCTAAATCCTCTGACCTACCGCTGCTATGAGTGCCTCCCTGTCAGCAAGATGCCATACACGACAATTTGACAGAAAATACCCTGCTAATCAAACAGAGAAAAATCCAAACATCCAAGTTAGACACAGATAAACCTCCCCAGCCCCAAAACAGCCTGGCGATTTGTGCTCTGAAAGCAGTCAGCCCCAAAACACATCAGCTGTGCAAAAGGGCAGACACAGAAAACAGTATTCAGCCTCTGTGGGTTTAAACTCTTCCTGCACTGAAAATCTTAACAATTGTAACAAAAGTAATGCAAGTTCCACCTTCCTCTGTTGATTGAGAGACTGCCTTTTCTGATAATTCTAAGTTCCTTATTCCACACTTCAGTTAGAAGTATCCTCCACCTGAAGAATATTAACTTTCCTAAGGAATCTGCTTTAAACCAAAGACGATTGTAAACTGTAAGGTTCACCTCCCTCTGTTGTGAGCATAACTCGCTTTCTTGCAAGTCTTAAGTCCAGTGTTGCAGCTTCCAGCCAGAGGTAGCTTCACCTGAAGGCTATTAGGTTATCTGATGAGCCTGCTAAAATTAGTACTTTTATTAAGGTCTGTAAGATTCTTCCAGAGCTATTGGCTGTTAAGTAGCTGTGATGTGAGCACTTCCTGACACAGTCTGGCCTGGCCTTTTAAGGCACACAGAGATAAACAAAAGAAAAACCAGTTTCCACCCCCTAGGCACTGTCTTGGTCCAATACACAGCCTGTAACCTGCTCTCAATTCAGAACTTGTGACAAATTCTTAGCCCAGTGAATAACTCACAGTATTACAAATATTGCAATGCAAATAGTCAATCACTAACTCCAATCAAGTCTGCTGTGCAGAAGGGCAGGCACAGAAAACAGTACATGTAGGCGTCAAGCCAATTTTGGTCTGGCTGTTTTGCAGGGCCTTCTCTTTTAGGCCTTATCAGCTCTGCCTATTTATGTAAGGCTGTCAGTTTTGGGAACTGCTTGATACTCATCCTGCCTGTGATGACCTGCTGCAAGAGGGATTTCCCCAATGTAGGATAATACTTACCTAAGAACTTACTGTAACAGTAGATCTTCGATGGGATCTCTTGCAGCAGGCCTTGTCTTTTCCCTCCCTCCTACCCCCGGCCCTGTTTTTCCTGCTTATGCTTCTTCTCCAGGAGAAGACCTTCAGCATTCCCTTTTTAAGACTGTGGGTGGAGCCAGCAGCCATCTTACGATTGCCCTGAAAATGTGCGATCATGGAACGTTTTCTGTTGGAGTTTCTGAAATATCCTTCCGAAACAGCAACAAAGTAGAAAAGAGTCCACCACGGTCGCTCACTTTCAGAGCTGTAGCGGCACTTTTTCAGCTATGCGCAGATGTGCAGTTCTACTGGCACTGCCATCTTGGGAATGGCACTACACCCCACACAACTGCACATCCGTGAGTGCTGCGCATGTATGAGTGCCACGCATGCGCAGTGCTATTGCAATCTTGGGGATGGCATTCGGCGGCCCTAATGGTGCTCGTTCCTCAGAACTTCTGCAGGCTTGCCACAGCTGTATCGGCTGTGGCTAAAGCTTGTTCCTTTTTGCTGAAACTTCTGGTTCTTCTTTGGTTCCCTCAGCTGAATGTTCTGGGGTCTCCAGCGGGAGAACTAGGGAGGCCATGGGGGGGGCCACCCACCTATCGATTGGCTGACGTCAGTGAGTGACGTCAGAGGTGGGTGGCCCCCTTTGGTAGACTGCTAGCTAGAAAGGTTTCCGTGTGGTCCTAGTGCCTGATGGCAGAGCCCTACCTGTGATGGCCTGCTGGAAGAGATCCCCTCGAAGATCTATTGTTATGGTAAGTTCTTACTTAACTACTTTCTGGTTGCAGCTGTTTATCAGAATACCATCTTTCTGTAGTGCTCCACATTGTCAATGGGTAGTACTTACACATGGGTGTTGTGCACCTCTTCTAGGGGGAATGGCACAGTCCAAGGCTGCAAACAGCCTTAGAATGTTGGGCACGTGAGGAGTTTGGACAGCTGCAACTCTCCAGTCTAAGCTGTGCAATCGAAGGGAAACCTGTCTCGAGCTTCTCTGAAGAATCTTTCAGTTCCTAGGCCTTGGGGCCACAATTCTGCATAGCAGGTTGGGGCTACCCGGTGACAGGGAGCACCCCTAAATTAAAATAGTGATTGTTAAAGCTGCGTCTTTAAAATTAGCTAACCTGCTCTCCCGATTTCCACTGCCTGTGCTTGGATTAGGGGCCAGGTCTGCCACTTGGTTCAGGGTGTTCATTTTATCAGGTCACTGATTTTCATTAGCAATAGTGGTAGCGGTGCCACAGGTAAGTATATGTTGATTTTTCTGGGTGTGTTGTCTAGGGCTTCCTGAGGAGGTCTCCTTCTGTCTTTGCGTTGGTCCTGGCCCCCGCACCAATATTTAGGGTCTTGCCTTTTTCCTGTTCTTTTTTCCCAGGTACTTGTTTTTTGAAGGGATATTTCCCTTTTAGTTGGCTCTGGTTGTGAAGGGCTTTTCCCCTTTAATTGCTCCTTAGCAGCCTTGCATACAGTATACAACTAAAGGGGAAAGTTCAGCTGCTGAGGAATGAATGTTTTCTTTTCTGTGCAGAGTTTTTGGTGTTTCTATCATTTTATATGGACCCCTGCATCAGTCAGCGGTGTTTTTCTCGGCTCTCCTGAGCTGCCAAGTTTTCCCACCATTCGGTCTTTGGGCTTGGCCATTAAGCACACGCCCTGTTTGGTTTTCTCTGCCTTCTCTGCTTCAGTGCTCCATTTGCGCATGTGTAGTGTGCATGCACCCTGCCCCTGACGTCACAACATCATGTACAGCATCGTGACATGGTGCACGTGCATGACTGGGAGTGCGCACACATCTGTGTTTTTCTTTGTTTCAGACACGCGGCTCTCGTTTTCTAGCCATTTTCTTCCTATTTGCTTCTGTTGGGTTTCTTCTGTGGTCGGATTGGCAGCGGGTGTATACTCTGCATTATTTTGTTCTCCTCGCATCTGGAGGTGAGGATCCACTGCTAGTCTCGCTATTTATTTATAAATAAAGTGGAAAATTCTGTTATACTGAGCCCTGGCATCTGCAGGGCTATTATTCAAACAACATGAACTCTTGCTGTATTCTGACAATATGCAGTTAGCCCCAGCACTTGAACTGCTCCAGAGAGTATAGGGTTAACTTTATGCAGAAGCATGGAATGTTGAGCTTGAGCTCGGTTTTCAGAACTCTGTCTGTGGTGCGTCAGTGTGCAACAATCAGATTCTTTACTCCGCCTACCTGTGAAGTCGCTCCGGAGATTGCTCTTTCGCTTCGGTTTTGTAAAGTTTCAAAACGCGTCGGTTTTTCAGTCGATTTATTTTCAGTTTCAAGTCTCAGTACAGTAAGTAGTGTAGATAGGTAGTGAACTTTTTTTTGGTTTTTACTGTGGAAATTGTATTATTTCTGTTCCTTATTGGTTGGTCCGGTTGGGAACCGACCTTGTGTCTTGAATTTCATTTCTGGGAATTTCAGTAATGGTGTGCCGGTTCCTATCGTTTAAAAAAAAAAAAAAAAAGACTTACACCGTTTTTTCCCCCGCAACCCATAACACGGTTGGTAATCGATAGGGGACTATTACCTGGCTGAAAGCTGTAAAGGGTAATTTTGTTAGCATGGCCATGTCTGAAAAACAAGAAAAAAAAACTGTCCCACTGGGCTTCAACACTGTACAGAGTGTGGGGAGGCCTTTTCCTTAAGGCTGACTCCCACCTTGTCTTTGTTTGTTTTCTGGGGGTTTGACCACCTCAAAACAGACTGCCAAATCTGTAAAAATGTTCCCAAAGCCACTCTAGAAAAAAGATTGAGTAGGCTAAAGGAAAAGGAGGCAGAGAAGTCCGCTGACCCGGATGACCAGCCCGGTTCGAGTGCGGCCGAACCTGAGGAGGTGCCCCACTGACCTGGGCGAGAGCGTCCTCGGGTGGGTGGAGGAGATCTGACCCCGAGGGGTCAGTTCTGGCAACAAGACTGAAAAAGTCAGCCAGTTCGGATCCAACACCGCATACTCCAGCTGCTGATGAGATGGTCAAAGCGATCAGTATAGTGCAATCGCTTCGTCCTGTTCCGTCCGAACTGGCACAGTCGGTTAGGCACTCTGTTTGGTCAGATCCGACTCCATCAGATTACGATCCAGATGCTTATTGTGTAGTGGGAGGGAGAGGTAGAATTTCGTGATGATGATGATGATGATTTTGAAGGTCTGGTTGTGCCCATTGAACCAGACATCTCCCAGACAAGCCTTCCAGTGTTTCCATTCTGAGTCCCCTTCTCACTATTTGTTCTACAAAAAGGTGGCTGAAACCCTCCAGCTCCCTATGGTAGAAGCTGTCAAGGAGGAAGAAGAGTCTGATTTTGTTGAGATGATGGACATCCCAGAATCCAAGAGATTGTCTGTCCCCCTCCACAAATCTTTGAGGAAACAGACACCATACTCCTTACCTCCTGTGGATAAGAGAATGGACAGGAGGTATACGTTGTTAGGCTCAGGTACGGAGTTTTTGTACAGTCATAGTAGCCATGTTGGGGTAGTGCAGGCTGCAGCCTGTAACAGGGCTAATATACCTTTGTCTTCACACACCCCAGATAGAGACTTCAGGAAGGTGGATGCCATGGCCAAAAAACAATTTTTGGCATCCTTCTTGGGACTCAGCTAGGCTAATTATATGGTCTACACAGCCAGATACCAGACGTCCAGGTGGAGTACGGTTCTGGAACTGGCTAAACAGGCCCCCCCAGCTAGCCAGAGAGCTGGAGGAGGTGGTTGCTGATGGGATTGAGGCATCCAAAGTGCAGTTCCATGCTGCTGTGGACTCCAATGATGTGGCATCAAGAGTCATGGCTACATCTGTGTGTCTCAGGAGATTTGCTTGGCTCAGATGCACTAGCCTTTCTCTGGACCCCCAGGCTAAGGCCATGGATTTCCCTGTGGTGGGTAACTCTCTGTTTGGGGAGCAGACAGAGGCTTACATGAAGAAAATGGATGAATACAGTGTCACAGATTCGCTCAGCAGGTCAGTCCTCTATTCTCAAAGTGCCAACCTCTGAGAGTAGAATTGTGATCAGTGAACAGTACAAGGTAATGCTCTTGTCTGTTTTGTGGGTTCGAGTCACCTTAGTCTCAAGTTCTGGAGTGATTCAAACTGATAACCTCTTGTTAGCATACCCCAGTTATCAGGCTCAGATAATTCCATCTTCGGGGGGGCCAGATATCTTTGCCTACGGGCACCTAACCAGGTATTGCAAAATGAACCCCTAGAACTCTATGCAAGACCTTAGAGAACTCCATCTGTTTCCCAGTTTGGTATCACAATAAGCTCGTACACAGTGTCAACTATAATCATCAAAGCTTCACTTATATAAAAAAGAAATTTCAAGGCACACCAGGCAGTTTCTGTTTTTAAAATATGTATCTTTACTTTAAAATAGATAAAATAGAAAAACAGTAAAATACGGAACAAAATATCCCAACACATACAGCCTTAAAAAAACAGGTTTAAAAGTGCAGATTCCTACAAATAACACTTGGACTGGTTTTATCTAAGGTCTCCTTACTTCTTAATATTTCAATGCTTTGATGTTTCTCCTCTCTGTCAGAAATATGAATGTGTCCCCTCTAATGTCTGCTCATTAGTTTTAAACAAAAGTCTTGAGCCGGCCTTCTCTCTGAGGTCTCCTAACTCCACCTTGGTGTATAAAGATGAATATTTTATAACACAGGCTGTCCTATTAAGATATATAAAAGAATAATGGATGACCTAAGGAATCGCCTCTCTTTATGTGACTGGTCCAGACCGGTCTGTGCTCTGCTTTTCCCCAGACATCAAAAGTCTTTTTTATGTCATTCACTGTATTCTCCAAGCAAATGTATATTGGGCTTCTTAATTTAGTCTGGGACCTGGTATACCCTACCCAGACATCAAAGGTATATTTGATGAAATGAGCTGGCTTCCTGGGAGGATACTCATAACATTGTCCTGTGTCCATTTTCTCATGACACCTAGGGCACATCAAAGGATTTCCCTGAGGGCATTATAAAATGGATATCTTAGTTCCTGCCTTCAAAGCAAACTAACAAGTTAATTACACCTCAGATGTCTGCAGTTTAAGCTACCGCCTGTCCTTTGAACTTATCCCTGTGAGGGTTTGATGTGTCAATTTCAGCAAGACAGTATTTCCTCCTGCCAGACAGTCCATCACATTTTTTTTATATTTACAAAAAAAAAATGATACATGGATCAGAACCAGCACTTTTAAACCTGTTTTTTTAAGAATGTATGTGTTGGGATATTTTGTTCTGTATTTTACTGTTTTTCTATTTTATCTATTTTAAAGTAAAGATATATTTTAAAAACGGAAACTGCCTGGTGTGCCAAGGGAGGCAGTATAACGCAGTGGTTTAAGGCTCTGAGCTGCAAATCTGTTGACTCCAACAGACCAGACCGGGGTTTGAATACCACAGCTTTCACTTGCATACTGTGTGACCCTGAGCAAGTCACTTAACTTGCCTGTGCTCCCAGGTCACGCCTGTAAAAAAGCTTTCAGCTAAGTGTGCTACTCCTGGTTAAACAACTAAAAAAAAAAAAAAAAAGTGACATACAGGACCACTTACAGGAGTGCTCAGCCCAAGCAAAGGCAGGCCACTCCACAGAAGCAGCAGTCTAGGGTCAGGGGCAGGCCTTTTCACAGGCCTTTCTACCAAGCCCAGGCCTCCTCTACCTTCCCACAGAGGGGGTTCTTCTGGGGGAGAGGTAGGAGGGGGATGAGCAGGGCTGCATCCTCTTCCCAGTTCAAGGCTCCTGCCAAGCAAACACTCAGATGTGTCAGCCCGGATGGACTCCCCAATTCCAGTAGGAGGCATGCTGGCTTACTACTTCCAGTCCTGGAAGTCCGTTACCTCAGACAAGTGAGTCTTGGAGATAGTAAGCCAGGGACTGGCCCTCTGTTTCAGAAAGTTTCCAAAAATGAGGGTCAGGTCTTTTCCACCTGCAGACTTGCTCTAGAAGCAGAGGTTTCCTCTCTGCTGGCTCTCAGAGCTGTAGAGAGAGTTCCTACTTTACACAGGGGCAAAGGTTTGTACTTCAGATAGTTCCTTACCCCCAAAAAGACTGGGGAGTGGCAACGCATCCTAGACTTAAGGTACTCAAACAAACGCATCTTAAAACCGGAATTCAGAATGGTGACTCTGGGAGTAATTCTTCCTTCTCTAAGGCCAGGGGATTGGTTAGCATCCCTGGACCACAAGGATGCCTATTTCCACATTCCTATCAGGTTCTCACACAGAAAGTACTTCAGGATCGAGTTGTCTTCAGGCCATTATCAGTTCAGAGCCATGCCCTTTGGCCTAACATTGGCTCCAAGAGTGTTTACAAAGTGCCTTGCAGTAGTAGTGGCCTTCCTGTGAAGGAAGGGGATTTCTCTCTTCTCATATCTGGACGACTGGCTCGTTGTCGGTCAGTCCTCTGACCAGGTCAAGTCAGCTGTACGAGTCACTCAAGTTCTCTAGGGTTCATTCTCAGTCTGACAAAGTCAGTTCTCAAACCAGTACAACTCCTCACTTTCATAGGGATAGAGTTAGATACTGTTCAAGCTAAGGTCTTCCTTCCCTTAGCAAGGGTAAAGGCTCTTACAGATCTCTCTTCATCATTTCATCCTCTGGTCTCTCGTCCAGCAAGACACTTTCTTCAGCTCCTAGGCCACATGGCAGCTTCCACTGCAGTGGTACAAGGAGCCAGGTTCCAGATGAGGGACGTTCAGTTCCACCTAAGGTCTTTTTGGTCTCAGGAAAAAGATTCTCTTACCAGATTGGTTCCAGTGACTCAGACTCTGGTCCAAGCTCTCCAGTGGTGGCTGGACCAGGACAGTGTCAGACAGGGTGTTCCATTCATCAACCAATCTCCTTCAGTGGTTCTAACTACAGATGCTTCTCTCCTGGGCTGGGGAGCCCATCTGGGAGCCCTCACAGCTCAGGGTGTTTGGTCTCCACAAGAGTCTCTCCTTCAAATCAGTCTTCTGGAACTTAGGGCAGTATTTCTAGCCCTTCAGGCTTTCTCAGACTCAGTCAAGGACAAGGTGGTGCTGGTCAGGACAGACACCACCACTGTGCGGTACATCAACAAGCAAAGGAGCACTCTGTCCACGACCTTGTGCACAGAGGCCATGAAAGGTTGGTCTCTAGCTTACTCTCTTCAAACTTCCCTAATAGCAGTCCACCTTCCAGGGAAGGACATTGTGCTAGCAGATGCTCTGAGCAGACTCTCCCAGGGACACCACGAATGGACCCGTCATCCTGAAAGTAATTTTCACCAGGTGGGGGCTCTCCAGAGATTGCAGCCCCAGACAATCATCAACTTCCCCTGTTCTGCTGCAGACCTCCAGTTCTAGGGACTGTCCCTCTGGATACTCTGATATTGGATTGGAACAGCAGGTTTCTTTATGCCTTTCCTCCCTTTCCCCTTTTGTTTAGGGTTCTAGTCAAGATCAGGTCACAACCCTGCACAGTGATTCTAGTGGCTCCAGATTGAGCCAGACAACCTTGGTATCATCTGTTGTTGTCCCTTGCAGTGTCACTTCCCCTGCCTCTTCCCAAGAGACACAATCTCCTCTCCTCCTCTCAGGGGAGACTTTGGTACCCCAATCTCCAGTCTCTCAATCTCAAGGTCTGGCTCTTGAAGAGTTGGAATATGCAGGCTTACATCTCTCTCGGGGAGTTCTGGACATCCTTAAGGTTTCTAGGAAACCTTCTACCAGAAAAACGTATAATTCCAAATGGAAAAGATTCAGCATTTGGTGTTCCCATAAGGATATTCTACCAGTTGCTACAAGCATTGCTACAGTTTTGGATTATTTGGTTCACCTTAACGGTTTAGGCCTTAAGCTAGCCACTTTAAAAGTTCATTTAGCAGCTGTATCTGCATTCCTATCAGCAGGGAAGGGTTTTTCTCTGACTTCTCATCCTGTCTTCAGTAAGTTCTTTAAAGGTCTGGTTCATATCAACCCTCTTTAGAGAGCCTACTCCAGCTTGGGATCTCAATATTTGCATTGCTTATCATATGCAACCACTCTTTGAACCTCTGGCTTCGGCCAAGCTTAAGTACTTGACCTGGAAAACTGTGTTCCTAGTAGCTATTACTTCTGCCAGGCGAATTAGTGAATTACAAGCCCTGTCAGTTGAATCTGATTTTATCTCATTCCATAGAGATAAGGTGGTCCTCGGAACTAACAGGAGGTTCTTACCCAAAGTGGTTTCAGATTTTCATCTGAACCAGTCTGTGTCTCTTCCAGTATTTTTCACTGATCACTCTTCTTCAGGAGAAAGAAGGTTACACATTAAAAGGGCACTTAGCATACTAAGGCACACAGGAATGACCGTCTTCAATTGTTTCTCACTTATGGTGAAGTGGGGAAAGGAAGGCCTGCTACTAAAAGAACTATTGCCAGGTGGATTGTCTCCTGTATACAGTTCTGCTGTGCCAAACTAGGTAAAGCAAGCACTTCCCTCAGGTCTGAGGGCACGTTCGAATAGAGGTACAGCTGCTTCTGTGGCTGCTGCCAGAGATATACCCTTGTTAGAGATCTGTAAAGCAGCCACCTGGAAAACAATCCATACATTCACCAAGCATTACTCTCTGGATTTCCAGGCTAGGAGTGATGCCAGGTTTGGTTCAGCAGTACTGCAGAGCCTATTCCCAAAATAGATTCGGTGGCCCTCCTCCATGGAGGAACTGCTTGGTAGTCTGCATATTGTCAGACTACAGCAAGAATTCATGTTGTTTGAAGAAAAAAAATACTTACCTTAGTAATTGTGTTTCTTCTAATGGAGTCTTGTTGTATTTTGACACCCCCCCCCGTCTCCCTTCTCAGAGCCTAGTTTTTAGGATGTGGGCTGGCAGGTACAGTGTTGCACCTGAGGGGTGTTCCCTTATATCCCTCCTCCCCAAGGTGGTGTCATTTATTGTTCTGTTTGAGTTTATCATATATATGTGTGTGTTCACTATCTGTTTGTCTTGGGTTCTCGACTTGTCTTTTGGACCCAAATTGTTGCCTTTTGGCTTGTGTATTACAATTTCCACACTAAAAGTGTAGTTAGTTGCTCATAAGAATCTGGCGGTTACACACTGAAGCACCACAGACAGAGGTTTGAAAACCGAGCTCGAGTTCAACGTTCTATGCTTCTGCCTAGAGTTAACCTTATACTCTCCAGAGCAGTTCAAGTGCTGGGGCTAACTGCATATTGTCAGAATACAGCAAGACTCCATTAGAAGAAACACAGTTACTAAGGTGAGTAATTTTTTTCTTCTTGGCACCATGGCTTAATTGAGACCACTAACATTTAAAAGATGTAAGACCTGCAAAAGAGTGACAAGATCTTTTCCATTCGGCGCCTGTTGCCCCAATTGTGTTTCTCAAGTTAATATATCTCTCTCACAGTTCCCCCTCAGTCAGACATCTGAGCTTGGGGAGGGGGAGTGCACCAGTTGGCAGAGGCAAAGAAGAATTGCGTAAATCTTTTTGTATCGCTTTTAGGAGAGCTTTTGGGCCCCAGTGTTCCGCAGGACATCCCATCAGATACACTTGACCCAAAACCGGGCCCCTTGGGGCTGCTACATGGGCATGTCCAGGTGCGTTGCAGCAGGACAGGGCTGCTTATATAGATATGTAGACAGACCTTGGCCCTGATTGTTTTGAGGGTCAAGATGAGGATATCGAGGATCTTGGGGAAAATCCTGACCCTAGAATGCTTGATGATGATGATCCCTTTGAAGAGGAGGGGGAGTGGACGGAGTCAAAGAGGAGGATGTTACTTCAAGGGCATCTCTTGCAGCAGACCACACTGGCAGGACTTAGCCAACAGGCATTAGGACCACATGGAAACTTTCTAGCTAGCAATCTGCCAAAGGGGGCCTCCCACCACTGACATCACTCTCTGAAGTTGGCCTAACCTATAAGAGTGGGCGGCCCCATAGCCTCCTTAGTTCATTTCCTGCCATAGGTTAATGCACGTTGGACCATTGGAAACTGCCACAGCTTCAGTTTTTGCATGCTTTCAGCATTTTTCTAATTTCTCACTATAGTTCCTTTTAATTTTTTCCTTTTTTAATGTTTTCTAAACAGTCTTTGACCTTGGATCGCTCAAAAACCAAGTGCGCTTGCGGAAAACATATCCTGGAGAAGGACGGCCATTCTACCTGTGTCTGCTGCTTAGACCCAAACCATGACATCCAAGCCTGCAAGGTCTGACAGGGATTCAACCAGGCCACCTGGTGCGCCACCAGTGGACCTTAGAGAACTTTCTCCTGCAGCAGAGGGTCGCCTCCATGAAGTGGGAGCTGTAGGCCAGGAACTCCTCCGTCTCCCCAGCCCAGTCTTCGGGCTCTGTCTTCAGAGTCCAGGGACAAGGCTAATGGGAAATATAAACACTGGGGCAAGGACTGGTACAGGCCCAAGTCCACCTCCTCCCAGTCGCTGTCTACTCACCATTCTTCAACTGCGAAGGGGTCTTCTTTCTGGGGGGGTTGGCCCTGCCTACCGCTCACGTCATCTCACCCACAGGGCTACCGACAGCACCGCCTCCTGCCACTTTTACAGTTTCAGGCAGAGGCATTTTGGGTCAGTGCTCACTCCCTTTTCCTCAGCCTCTGCTGCTCATACCCTTGCTCACTTCGGGCACACTGGCATGTCTTCAGCCGGTGCTGGTTTGTCGGCCGCCAGACTTTCTTCAAACACCCACCTGACACCCACAAACCAGGCATTGTTCTCTTTCATGGTCTGTAGCCTGTACTCCGGCCTCAGGGCTGGCGCTGCAGGATACTGATGCCTCCCCAGGACTGAGTTGTCCACCACTTGCACCTGTCAGGGCTTCTCCTCCCTGGTGCCAGTCTTGCCTCAATCCACGCTTGTGGGACCTTCGCCAGCCTTGGTGGAACTGGTTCCCGTTGGGCCTTTGCTGGTCTTGCCTCAGCCGACAGCAGTGGGGCCTGTGTCCGTTCTTCTTCAGTCGACACCTGTTGGACCCATAGCGGGCTATCCACAGCTGGTGCCTGTTGGGCCTGCGCCAGTCTATCCGTTGCCCATGCCCACAGGGCCAATGCTGGCCTATCCTCACCCAGTGCCCGTTGGAACAACGTCTGCTGCTCTTGATTTTCAAAGCCTGCTTTCGTCCCTTTGGGGCTTTATGCATTTGCAGGTTCTTCCTTCTCAGGGTCTGGTACCCCCAGCTCCCCAGGGACCTTCTCCGGGACTGTCCAGTCTGATGCTCCCGTGATGGGCCCTGCCTTCTAGACTGACTCCTACCCCCTGATGTCCCACAGACAAGGGGGATGAGGATCATCCAGACCTGCGTCTGCCTGATGACGACGAAGATGAAGGTGACATCAGTGGCTCATCCACCCCCTTCACGGGCTCCTCTGAAGGGGAAGGAACCCTTAGGTACATCCTCAAATCCCCACCTGATGACCTCTCCTTTATGGCCTTCATGAGACATATCCAGGTGGCCATTGGGTTTGAGATTGAGGAGCAGGATCTGGAGCGGCGCCAGCTTGCTGTCTAGCTTTGCCAGTCGGAGACCCCTCTGTTGGTGGTCCCTCCTCTCATAGATACTTACAAGGATTTCACCATGGCCACCTGATGTCAGCCTAGTCTGGTCCCAGCCATGTCCAGAAAGGCTGATAGGCTGTATCATGTTCTGGTAGGCAAACCCTTTCTTAGGAAGCAGGCACAGGCGGACTCAGTAATGATAAATGCCGCTCATGATCATACTAAACGGCCTAAGCACTTGAATTCCCTGCCACCTGATAAGAAGTCATGTTGGTTGGACCTGCTGGGCAAGCAGGTGTTCACCTCAGCTACCCTTGTGATCTGCGCCTTCAGTTACTTGGTGCACATGCTCCAGTACCAAAATGGCCTCTGGGACCAGGCCATGGATGCTGTCTATTCCCTGCCAGATGACTCTGCCAAGCAACAAACCTTAGGCACTCCCAAATCAGCCTCGGATGTTGGTATCCACTTGTTCTGAGCAGCTTCCAATGCTGTAGATGCATCAGCCCAGGTGGTGACTGGCATATGCATGCGCTGGCACTCTAGGCTGAGTGTCTGGGTTTGCGCAGGATGTCCAGTTGTCCATCGTGAACACCTCTTTTAGAGGGTACAAATTGTTTGGAGGAGATGTTGAAGATATCTTCTACCAACTACAGGCATTGGGATGTACTGTGAGGTCTGTTCATTCCATGTATCACACACAGCCCAAGTCTAGGCAGAGGACATCCTTTCATCAGGCCTCCCGCAAGCAAACCCCAGCGCCTGCCAACCTCAAGGTAAACAGCGGGCGGCAGCATCTGCTGTGCCCACCCTGCCCCTCCACCAGCATGAGTTCCTGGGCAGGTATCGCAGCCCCGGCTGTGGCTGTCTTCCCCTTCCTCACCGGACCTCCTCCTTCCAAGCACTCAAGAGGTGGCAGTAAGGGGTCGCTTCTCCCTCCATCTGGACAGGTGGCGGGAGCTAACCTCAGACAGTTGGGTGCTGCAACTCAGAATACGGACACTCCCTAGAACTTCTGGAGTGACCCCAGGACAAACCTCCTGTTCCGTCCTCTTATCCTCCCAGTTACATCCATCTGATCTGGGAAGAGATCCATACCCTGTTTCACAAAAGGGCTATGAAATCCGTTCCGCAGTCCAGGAAGGAAGAGGGTTTTACTATTGCTTCTTCCTGGTTCCCAAAAGCACGGGGGATCACCGGACCATTCTGAACCTCAAGGAGCCGAAACTGTGTATTCAATACAATACAGTTCAGGATGGTCACCCTTCAGGGTCTACTGCCCCTTTTACACCAAGGGGACTGGATTTGCTCCTGGGGCATGCAGGATGCCTTTCTGTATATCAAGGTTTGCGCCTCCCACAGACGCTTCCTCAGGCTTCACTTTCAGGGAGCCCATTTCCAGTTCAGTGCTCTGCTGTTTGGCTTATCTTAAGCCCCCCCGGGGTATATAAAGTGCCTGGCAGTGGTGGCAGCAGCCCTCAGACAGCAGAAGTTCTATGTGTTTCCTTACCTGGATGATTGGCTGCTAGCAGCGCCATCCAGGGAGCACTTGCTTCACACCGTGGGTCATACATGTTGCCTGTTCCAGGATTTGGCAGACACAGACAGTCTGCCCAAGTAGTTTCTGACCCCTGACAATGACTTCAGCACATGGGGTGGTACTGGATATGGCTCAAAGGATGGCCTTTCTTCCACAAGACAGGGTGGAGCGCTTGATGGATCTAATCTGTCAGCTCTACTCCAGTCGACACATCCAAGCGAGGATTTTCCTGTGCTTCCTGGGACTCATGGCTGCGGCCATCGTCACGATCCCCCTAGCCAGGCTGCATATGAGAATTCCTCAAGGGACACTGCGGGCCCAGTGGGACCCAGTGTATGGATGACCTGGAGCAGCTAGTCCTCATCTCAGACTCAATCAGTAGGGTATTGTTGTGGTGGCTAGTGCCCAGCAACCTCCTAAGGGGGGTTCCAGTCTTCATTCCCCCCTCCCACAGCAAATCCTCCCAGCAGACGCCTGTGTCTTCAGCTGGGGGTGCTCACCTGAGTGACTACCAGAACTCGGGGAATGTGGTCCATGGTGGAGGCTGAACCCCACAAAAAAATCTTGAAGATGCGAGCAGTTCTGCATGCCTTGCAGGCCTTCCAGACCAGCTCTCCCTGGGCCCACTGCTGATTCAGATGGACCACACCAGTGTGGTTTATTGCATCAACAGAGGGAGGGTCTCACTCATACCATCTGTCAGGAAACAGTGAGGGTCTGGTATTGTGCAATAGATCACTGCCTGGAGCTCTCAACTGTCTATGTTCCCGGCGACCAAAATATCTTGGTGGACAGTCTAAGCCAGTGTGAGTCACGGGCTCATGAGTGGGAACTCCTAACCTCTGTGGTAGATCTGTTCGACTAGTGGGGTCATCCAGGGTTGGACCTATCTGCCTCCCCACTCAGTGCAAAACTGCCACTTTTCTGCTTGCTCGCTCCAGGGCCTGGAGTTTTCTGGTGACGCGTTTTCCTTGTCTTGGAAAGGGAGATTCCTTTATGCCTTCCTTCCCACTCCCTCAGAGGGTTCTGATCAAACTTCAGATGGAAGGGGCAACTGTGATCCTAATCGCCCCCATTTGGCCTTATCAATTCTGGTTCCCCTTGCTTCAGCAGCTGGCAGTGAAACCTCTGGTGCCCCTGACCCTATGCAGAGGCTTGCTGTCCCAGGAGCAGAGCACCCTGGTACAGTCGGACCTCAGATCTCTCCATCTTCTCACTTGGCTCCTGAGGATGTAGCCATAGTGAAGTTTGGGGTGTCCTCTAATGGTGGCAGCAAAGAAACCATCCACAAGGGCCACCTGTTTCATGAAGTGGAAGTGTTTTGCTTTTTGGGCTGCATTGCACCACTTAGACCCTTTCAACTGTCTAGTGAACCAAATCTTGGAGTACTTGCTTTCCTTCTATCAAGGTACATCTCTCAGCCATCTCTGCTGATCATGTACCTGTTGATGGCCGCACTGTGGCTCAACTTGACTTATTTTGCTCGTTTTTGAGAGGCATCCTACATTTGAAGCCTCCAATCCGCAATCATCTCCTGGCTTGGGGCTTAAATTTTGTGTTAGAAAAACTCACCGTGCCTCCTTTTGAACCAGCTGCGAGTTGCGTGCTATGCTATCTGTCGTGGAAAGTGTGTTGCTATTACCTCTGCTCGAAGGATTTCCGAGCTTCAGGCACTCGTGTGAGCAGCCGTATTTGATTTTCCACAAAGACAGGGTGTCCTTGCGTACTTGCCCCGAGTTCCTTCTCAAGGTGGTGCCTGAGTTTACTCTGAATAAATCCATCCACCAGCCTGTTTATTTTCCAGAGCATGCCAATCTAGGTGAAAGCATTGCTCCATACTTTGGATGTGCATAGAATTTGGAGATACTATACACACTGGACCAAAGTGTATAGGAAGTCGTCCCAACTGTTTGTTTCCTTCGCCCCGGGGAAAAAGGGCGTTCAGTATCCAAACAGTGTTTATCCAAATGGCTAGTCAATTGTATTATATTCTGTTACAAGAAGTACGGTAAAGATCTTCCTGGGGTGGTTCGTTACTGTTCTACCAGAGGCATGGCCACTTCCATGCCATGTTTTAGGAACATTTCAGCCGCAGAGATCTGTGCAGCTGCTACTTGGAGCTCTGTCCACACCTTTACTAAACACTACAGTCTGGACATCGCCTCTAGGCATAGGGCTAATTTCGGCCTGGCTGTGCTTCAAGGCCTCCTCTTTTAGGTCCTTATGGCCACCATCCCGACTTGCCTGTCAGTAGTTGCCAGAACTGCCTGGGACTTGTCCTGTTGGTGTGGCCTGCTGCAGGAGATATTCTCGAAGTAGAAAAGTACAGTTACGTAAAAACTTAACATAACTATAGATCTTCAAGAGGATCTCTTGTACCAGGCCATGCTTTTCCTCCTTCCTTCCCCCTTTTCTCCTTCTCAGGCCTCCTGCCTAGCTGTCCTCTTTAATGGGGGAGAACCTTCTTCTGCTTTTTCTGTCTTTTCTGTGACCTTGGATATTGCCTTGGTTCCTCTAGCGGGCACTTGCTTTTGGTCTCCTCCAGGAGAACTGAAGAGGTTATGGGGTCCACCCACTGTTCTAGGATAGTCCGACGTCGGAGGGTGATGTCAGTGGTGTGCGGCCCCCTCAAGGTAAACTGCTAGTTAGAAAGTGTCTGTGGCCCTAGTGCCTGGTGGCTAAGTTCTACTGGTGTGGCATGCTGCAAGAAATCCTCTCAAAGATATACTGTTACCGGTAAGATCTCATGTAACTATACTATTCCTATCCCTCCCCTGTTTGATATCAAGTCCTTGTCCTGGCTGATAGCAGAGGCATGTAGGTCCTCACAGCTCAAGGAGGAGCAATCCATTGAGGCAGTGGATGTTGGTTATATTCTGTCCACATCATTTTCCGCTCCAAAATGTTTTCCGAGATTTATTCACTGTGACCAAATTATTGAACAGGAATAGGCAAGTGCAGACCAAAGGAAATATCTGCCAAAGTCTAAGACACGGTATTGCCCTTTTTTTTGAGGAAAGATCGTGCAGGTGGGAAACCCCTCCTCTGGTGGATAAGGTGGTTCATAATTCCGTCAAGCATACGACTATTCCTTTTGAAGGGTCCTTGACTTTAAAGGATTTACACAACTAGCGAGTGGATGCCATATGCAGAAGAACTTTCGGCTTCAACTGTGCAAATCTGCACACCGCCAGAGCCTTAAACTTGTGGGTTACAACCCTGGGCAGCTTTATTCCCCCAGATTCAGAGGGAGAAAGCATTTTGCAATTGGTTGCCATAGCCTCCACCTTCTTGGGGGATACCATAGAGAAGAATTTGTGAATTATCTTTCAAATACCTTGGGGTAACGCTTGACCCGGCCCTGGATTTTGCGGCACATGATAATGAGGACTGTCGCTCAGTCAGCCCTAAGATTGATGCAGCCTACAGAGTTCGCCTCTCACTTACTCCGGCCGCCAGGATTGCTGTTGCAAGAGCGGTGTTGCTTCCGCAACTGCTGTACGCTCTCCCTGTCCTCTCCCATGCCAATATCGTTCTCCGTAAATGGGACATTACGTATAATGTCTGCAGATTCGCCTTATCGGCTCCACGTCTGACCCACCGCTGCCGACTTAACTCTGCCTTGAATTGGTTGCCTCCCAATTCCCTTAGGTCATATGCACTTGGTTGTTTCATTGACTCTTTAACCAAAACGCCTCGCCCTGCGGCTCTTGGTGCCATGCTAACCCCTGTCTCTCACTGTCGAGCCGTCAAGTCCTCCACCTTCCCCTTGCTTTGTTGTTCAGCCCTGCTCCACTAAAATGGATGAGCAGGCCTTTTCTCATTTTGCCCCGCGGTTTGGGAACTCGCCCCCGATGTGAAGAACTCCTCATCTCGTCTAGCTTTCAAGCATGCTCTTTTTTCACACCTTAATGCCCCTTGCTGCTGTGACTGCACTTAGGGCTTGTGGGGCCTGTGACCTGTCCCCTGCTCATTACTGCATTCCCACTAGTGCATGTGTGTTTACCTGACTCCTGTATCACTACCCAGGACAAATGACTTGCTAAACTGTATAGTTGCTGCAAGAATTGTATGACTATGCTAATCTGAAGTATTCTTGATGTTTGTTCTTACACTGTTTTTATTGCCACTTGAGTAGTGTGTTCTGTTAGTATTTCTGTGACTTTTTCTACCTCATTTTTGTCATTGTTTTACTTGGTGCATTACTGTAACTGTACTCTCCCGGGTTGTGCCTGAAAATAGGCAGGTTTCTTTGCCTAGCACACTTACCCGGTCATCAGAAGCTAACAAATGATGTTGGCTTGCACTGCCTAGCATATTGTGTCGGCTATGCGAGCTGTGTGACTTGGGCATTGGGTGGCTGATCAGCCTTTGAAGACCAAGCTGTTCAGCCTCAGCCTCTTCTTTGAGGGAGGTTTGCTTGGGTCTGACCTGGATAATATTTTAAAAGATATCCACGATAAAAAGGCCCACCTTCCAGTACCAAAGCAACAGCAATAGGTCAAGGAGGCAGCCGACAGAGGCAGTTCCAGTGAGGTTTTCCTCTCTTTCGGAACTTCAGTAACCAGAGGAGTAAAGGAGCCTATTCTGGTTACAAGAGCAATAGTAACAGGCCCTTGCCTGATGATGCAACGGAGGCCTAGAATGAAAAGCGGGCACCTCACAATGAGGGTAGGTGGGCCCGTCTCTACCTCCCTTCCCTTGGTGGAAGACTACACAGTTTTTACACAGGCTGGGCCAGATCACGTCAGATGCTCAGGTTTTGGAAATTTTGGCCTTAAGTTATGCAATAGTGTTTTCAAAAATCCCCTCAAATGGGGCATTTTCTGCAATCTCCAGTTCTGAGGGACCCTGTAAAGAGACCAGCGGTGTCAGAGACCTTGGCCCACCTCACTCAAATTGAGGCGGTTGTGTTGGTTCCTCCCAGCGAGCAGAGCCAGGGATTCTACTCGGATCTATTTTGTAATTCCTGGAGGGGGATCAGGCCCGTTCTGGATCTGAAACATCTAAACAAGTTTGTGCGCCACACGATCTTCAAGATGGAGTCCCTGCGTTCGATCATCCGAGCAGTGGGGATTTCATGGCTTTCATAGATCTGAGGGATGTGTATCTCCACATCCCCATCTGTCAGTCTCATCAGAGGTTCCTTAGGTTCACAGTACAGGGAGCTCCCGTTTGGGCTGGCAACAGCCCCCAGGGTTTTCACGAAGGTGCTCATCATCCTTGTGGCTCAACTCCGTTGGAAGGGACATCATATCTGTCCCTAGCTGGACGATTTGCTCATTCGCGCACCGTCTACACCATTACCAAGGAGATCTGTGACCAGGATTGTGGCCACGGCTGGGTGGTGAATCTAGAGAAGAGCTCTCATTTCCATCTCGGACCGCAGTGTTCAAGACAGACGAGGAGAAAGTCTTACTCTCACCAGCCAGGAAGGAGATCTTGCTGAGAGAGGTTTGGTGGCTGAGGAGCCAGTCGCTGGCTTCATCCTACCGCATTCTGCGAATTCTGTGCTTCATGATGGCAGCGATGCAATTAGTCCCGTGGGCTCACCTGCCCATGCAGCCTCTACAGATGGAGTTACTGTCAGCCTAGGATGGTGATCTCTGATTATCAGGCCAGAATCAGCCTCTCGCAATAACTGCGGCAGTCTCTGAGTTGGTAGGTGAGTTTGGAGAATCTAAACAAAGGGGTCCCCTTGGAAATTCCCCCAGAGGTAATTGTGACTACGGATGCCACCAGCCTGTTGGGTTGGGGCAGTCCTGGACCACATTTCCCATTCAGGGGACTTGATCAGTGCAGAAACAGCACCTGCACATAAAGGTTCTGGAGATTCGCTTTTCACTTTAACGATCGGGTGCAGTCAAAAGCCACGAGAGTAAGGTCAAACAGTGCAGTCACCGTGGTATACATAATCAGTGGGGCACTGAATGCAGGGAGAAGATGGAAGAAGTCACTGATTTCCTGCTACCGGCAGAGGAGAATCTTCTCTCCTTGTCAGCAGTCCACTTGGTGGGAAAGTTGAACATTCAGGCCAATTGGCTAAGCTCTAAAAGTGTTCATCCAGGGGAGTGAATGTTGAACCTGGAGGTATTCGACCTTCTGTGTCAAAGATTTGGTTGTCCTCAGATCAAGTCTGTTTGCCTCCAGCCACAGGGCTCAAGGTCATCTGTTCTTTAGCTGCTGCCATTGTCCACAGGCGGAAGCAGTGGATCCCCTGTCACAAGAGTGGAATTTTTGGCAGAGCATATGCCTTCCCTCCTCTGTCTCTCCTCCCCCAAGGTCATACGCAAAATAAGGCACTCAAGAGGAAGCTTTCTTCTAATAGCTGTGGAGTGGCTGAGAAGACCTTGGTTCTTGGACTTAGTAAACATACCCCAAAGGGCTCTGTTTCACCTTCCAGTGCTGGGGGACCTTCTCACTCGGCGGGGGGCCCCATCCTACATTCAGATCTGGGAGTGATGCAGCTCCCGGCCTGGCTCCTGAATGGAGGAAACTCCTGAAACATGGTTTCTCTAAGAAGGTGGTGGACACTGATAGCTCCCAGAAAGATCTACACTTTGGCAGCTTATGTGTAAGTATGGACCACTTTTTCGGCTTGGGTCAGAGAAAAGAATATCTGACCTTCAAAAGCCATGGTTCCACAGATTTTGGATTTTCTACAGGAAGGGGTGGAAAAAGGTTTGGCCTTGAGCACCCTGAGAGGACAGGTGTCAGCCCTTGGTGCCTCCTTGGGTTTGTCACTAGGGACTAACCGAGATGTTATTCGTTTTCTGAGGGCTGTCAGTGGGACTCGACCTCTGTTCAGATTCCCTATCCCACCGTGGGATCTGAATCTGGGCAACTTCCACAAATTGAGCTGCAAATAGCCCTACTGACCTGATGTGCTGGGGCTTTGTGGTGGTTATGTCTGTATGTGCACACCTTCATGACAGTTTGCTAATAAAAGCATTTAAATTCTGAAAGGAGCTGTGCACTTTGTGTGCTTTGGAGTGCAGGTCATTTGGATTTTTTGGATCTGAATCTGGTTCTGAATGTTTTCTGTAAGGAGCCTTTCAAACCGCTTTGGTTGGTTCTGTTGGATGTGCTGTCTTACAAGGTGTATTTTTTAGTCACTGCATATTTGGCCAGGAGGACTGGTGAGCTCCAGGCTTTGTCCCACAAAGAACCATACCTTGTCATGCATAAGGACAAGGTGGTGCTCAGAACAGTTCCGTCTTTTATTCTGAAGGTTCCCATGGCCTTCCATATGAACCAGGAAATTGCCTTCAGTCTGCAGCCTACTCACCCAGAGGAGAATTAGTGTCACACGTTAGATTTGCAATGGGCCATTAGGACATACCTCAGCCAGACTGCTGAGTTTCGGAAATCGGAAAGGTTGTTCGTCCTTTTTGGAGTGGCTAAGCAGGGTCAAAAAGCCTCCAAGGCCACCCTAGCTAGGTGGTTGAGGGCCTGTATTGCCAGGGCTGATGTCACAGCCAAGAAGAAGCCTCTGGCTGTCATCAAGGCTCACTGCACCAGGGCTATGGCACCTCATGGGTGGAGAGAGGTGAGGTGTATGTTTTGGAATTGTGCAAGGCAACTACATGGTCCTCCATCCACACTTTCTCCAAGCACTACAGATTGGATGTTCAAAGCTCTGCTGATACGGCCTTTGGTTGCAGAGTTTTGTAGGCGGCAGTTAGCAGGTAAATTCCTTCTTGTCAGTTGTTGACTTTTGGGACAATATTCTCCCCAACTCATTTTTTTTTTTCCATAGGTACTGCTTCTTAGAACCCATGTGTCAGTACTACCTCTTGACAATGTGGAGCACTACCGAAAGAAGAAATTTCTTCATACTTACTGTAATTTCCTTTTCTGTTGGTGCCTACATTGTCAGTGGGACCCACCTGGGAGCTTTGCTCCTGTGGGAGAATATTGTCTGGTGTGCCAGCTTGGGGATATTGGTTTCAAACAACATGAAGTCTTGCTGTATTCTGACTAATTCAGTTAGTCCCAGCCTTTAAACTGCCCTGGAGAACAAAGGGTTAAACTTTCTATGCAGAGCATAGAATGCTGAGCTCGAGCTCGGTTGGTGTCTGTCTGTTTCCCTTTGAAATCTGTCAGATTCTTTACTCCGCCTCACTGAACAGTCGCTCCGGAAATTTCTCCTGCAGCTCAGTTCGAAAGTCTGTTGAAATGTCGGTTTACCATCGGTTTTTAACCAAAAATTATTTCCGCATAGTCGGTTCAGTCTCTGTCTGTGGTACCGTGAGTACTAGATAGGTTTTGTACTGTTTTTTCTGTGTGGAACTTGTAAAAGTGTGGATCGGTTCGACTGAACCGATTAGTTGTTAAATCTTGTATCTTACTTTAGAGTGTGATTACCGGTCCTTATTGGTTCTAAGAAAAAAACGTGTTTGGTATGTTTTTTTCCAAGACCCGTGACATGGTTAGGAACCGATAAGAGAGTCTTGCCTGGCTGTTGCCGAAAAAAGGGTAAGTTGGTTAGGATGGCTGAGAAATCCAAGAAAAAAAACCGGGCCCACTGGGTTTCAACACTGCAGTGAGTGTGGGGAGGTCTTTGCTAAGGCCGATCCCCACACCACCTGTGTTTATTGTCTGGGGTTTGAACACCTCGATTCAGACTGCCAAATTTGTAAAAATTTTCCCTAATCTACCCTTGAGAAGAGATTAGGTAGACTGAAGGAAAAGGAGGCCGATAAGTCCGCTGACCCAGATGGCCAGCTCAGTTCAGTTCCGACCAAACCAGAAGGAGTGCCCTCTGACCAGGGCGATATTCTTCGGGCAAAAGGAGAGCCGATCCCGAGGGTTCGGTTCTGAAAAAAAAAGAAAACGCAAAGAAAAATCGTCTGGTTCGGATCAGAAGCCTATGTTCTGACTGCCGAGGAAATAGCCAGAGCGATTAGGATTGTGGAATCGCTCCGCCTAGTTCCGACCGATCCGGCACCTTTTGGCAGGGGCTCAGTTCGGTCGGTTCCCCCGGTTCACGATTATACCCCTGAAGAATTTTATGAACCGGAGTTTGAGGATGACGATGGTGAAAGTCTGGATGTGCCTGTTGAACTGGACATCTCCCCAGACAGACCTTCAAGTGTATCCCCTCCTAGGCTTTCTGAGTTCCCTTCCCACTTTATGTTCTACAGAAAGGTGGCTGAGATCCTCCAGCTTCCTATGGAGGAGGCAATGGAGGATCAAGAGGAGCCTGATTTTGTGGAAATGATGGACATCCCGGAGTCCAGGAGACTGTCTATTCCCCTTCACAAATCTTTTGGGAAGCAGTCACACAAAATCCTGAAGTCTCCCAATTCTATACCTCCTGTTGATAGAAGACTGGACAAGAGGTATACACTTTCAGGCTCAGATACAGAGTTTTTATATCAGCAATGCCGCCATGTTGGGGTTGTGCAGGCTGCTGTCTGTGATAAGGCAAACATTCCCTTGGGCTTCACACCCCCCAGACTAAGACTCCAGGAAGATTGATGCCATGGCAAAAAAAAAAACGTACATGGCATCTTCCTTGGGACTCAGGCAGGTGAATTATATGGCCTATACAGCCAGGTACCAGAAGTCGAGGTGGGACACTATACTGGCACTGGCTAAACTGGCCTCCCCCCAGCTAGCCAAGGAGCTGGAGGCGGTGGCTGCAGATGGGATCGAAGCATCAAAAGTTCAGTTTCATGCTACTGTGGACAACAGTGATGTATCAGGGGGAGGCAGTATGGCGCAGTGGTTTAAGGCTCTGAGCTGCGAATCTGGAGACCTGGGTTGGAATCCCACAGCCCCCACTTGCATACTGTGTGACCCTGAGCAAGTCACTTAACTTCCTCGTGTTCCCAGGTTGCACCTGCAAACAAGCTTTCAGCTTAGTGTGTCTCACCTGGTAAAATAATTGGTAAAAAAAAAAAAAAAAATCAAGAGTCATGGCTACATTTGTGGCTCTTCGGAGAATGGCTTGGCTCAGATGTACTAGCCTCTCACAGGATACCCAGGCTAAGGCCATGGAATTTCCTGTAGTTGGTAATTTTCTGTTTGGGGAGCAGACAGAGAATTACATGAAGAAAATGGATGAGTACAGGGCCACTGACAGGAGTGCTCAGGCCAAAGAAAGGCAGGCAACTCCTCAAAGGCAGCAGTCTAGGGGCAGGGGCAGGCCTTTTCATATGCCTTTTTACCAAGCACAGGCCTCTTCTCCCTTTTCACAGAGGGGGTTCTTCAGAGGGAGAGGCAGAAGGATGAGCAGGGCTGCATCCACTCCTCAGCCTAAGGCCCCTGCCAAGCCGACATCATGATGGGCCTGCCTGGATCGACTGTCCTATACCAGTAGGGGGCAGGCTGACTTACTTCGTCCAGGACTGGATGTCTGTTACATCAGACAAGTGGGTCCTGGAAGTGGTAAGCCAGGGACTGGTTCTCAGCTTCAAAAAATTCCCAAAGATGAGAGCCAGATCTTTTCCACCTGCAGGTCTCTCAGAAACCCTTGCCCTAGAGGCAGAGGTTTCATCTCTGCTGGCTTTGAGAGCCATAGAGATAGTACCTACCCTACACTGGGGCAGAGGTCTGTACTCCAGGTACTTCCTTACCCCAAAAAAGACAGGGGAGTGGTGACCCATCCTAGACCTAAGATACCTAAACAAACATCTTTTAAAACCAAAGTTCAAGATGGTAACTCTGGGAATAATCCTTCCCTCTAAGGCCAGGGAACTGGCTAGCCTCCCTGGACCTCAAAGATGCCTATTTTCACATTCCCATCAGGTGCTCCCACAGAAAGTACCTCAGGTTCCAGTTGCCCTCAGGCCACTGTCAGTTCAGAGCAATGCCCTTTGGCCTAACTTCAGCCCCAAGGGTCTTCACAAAGTGCCTGGCAGTAGTAGTTGCCTTTTTAAGGAGGCAAAAGATTTCCATTTTTCCATACTTGGACGACTGGCTAATAGTGGGCCAGTCTCCAGACCAAGTCAAGTCAGACCTGCAAGTGACCCAGCAAGTGCTCACTTCTCTAGGATTTCTTCTCAACCTTCCCAAGTCAGTTCTCGAACCTGTCCAGCTTCTTACCTTTATAGGGGCAGAGCTGGATACGGTCAAAGCAAGAGCCTTTCTTCCCCTGGAAAGGGCAAGGGTTCTTATAGAACTAGCCTCTTCCTTCAGCCTTCAGGTATCTCGACCAGCAAGGCATTTCCTCCAGCTCTTGGGCCACATGGCAGCTTCTACGGCAGTGGTCCAAGGGGCAGTATTCTAGATGAGGGACTTCTAGTTCCATCTGAGGGCTTTTTGGTCTCAGAGGAAGGACTCCCTTACCAAACTGATCCCAGTGACTCGGACCTTGATCCAAGCCCTTCAGTGGTGGCAGGATCAGGACAATTTAAGGCAAGGGGTCCCATTTACCACTCAGTCTCATTCAGTGGTCCTTACCACGGATGCTTCCCTTCTGGGCTGGGGAGCCCATCTGGGGGCCCTCACTACCCATTGACTGTGGTCCCCTCAGGAATCCCTTCTCCATATCAATCTCCTAGAGCTCAGGGCAGTTTTTCTGGCCCTGCAAGTCTTCTCTCAGTCAGTACAGAACAAGGTGGTTCAGGTCAGAACAGACAACACCACCACCATGTGGTACATCGACAAGCAGGGAGAGGCGCTCAGTCTACGGCCTTGTGCGTAGAAGCCATGAAGTTGTGGTCCTGGCTTACTCCCTGCAAACCTCTCTGATAGCAGTCCACCTTCCAGGGAAGGACAATGTGCTAGCAGATGCACTGAGCAGGATCTCACAGGGCCATCACGAATGGTCCCTGGACCCTCTGGTATTGAAGGTGATTTTTTCAAGGTGGGGCACTCCAGAGATGGATGTTTTTGGAGCCCCAGACAATCACCAACTTCCTCTCTTTTGTTGCAGACCCCCAGTCTTGGGCTCAGTCCCCTGGATACTCTGGTTCTGAACTGGGAAGGGAAATTTCTGCATGCCTTCCCTCCCTTCCCCCTTCTGTTCAAAGTTTTAGTCAAGATAAGGTCACAATCTTGCAAAGTGATTCTGATTGCTCCAGACTGGGCAGACAACCCTGGTACCCACTGTTGCTGTCCCTAGCAGTCCATCTTCCCCTGTCTCTTCCCAGGAATTGCAACCTGTTAACCTTCTCTCAGGGGAGGATTTGGTACCCCAATCTTAAGTCTGTCAATCTCAAGGCATGGCTCTTGAAGAGTTGGAGTTTGCAGATTTGCATCGGTCTCGGGATTCTGGATATTCTCATAGCTACTCAAAAGCCCTCCGCCAGAAAGACTTACAACTTCCAAATGGAAGAGATTCAGCATTTGGTGTTCTAAGAAGCATGTTTCTCCAGGCACTGCTGAATTGCCTCCAGTTCTGTTCTATATGGTCCATCTTAATGGCCTAGGCCTCAGACCAGCTACTGTCAAGGTACATTTGTCAGTTGTTTGTTTTTTGTCAGTGGGGAAGTCTTCCTCACTGTCATCTCATCCTGTATTCTGTAAATTTTTCAAGGGATTGCTTCATACCAATACTCCCTTTAGAGATCCTGCCCCTGCCTGGGATTTAAATGTTTGCATTGCTCAACTGATGCAACCTCCTTTTGAGCCTATGTCCTCAGCAGAGCTTAAGTACTTGTCTTGGAAAACTGTGTTTTTGGTGACCATTACCTCTGCCAGATGTATCAGTGAATTGCAAGCCCTGTCAGTGGAACCTGATGTTATCTCCTTTCATAGAGATAAAGTGGTTCTTAGAACCAATAGAAGGTTCTTGCCCAAAGTGGTTTCAGATTTCCACTTGAATATGTCTGTCTCTTCCTGTTTTCTTCACTGACCATTCTTCCTCAGGAGAGAGGAGGCTACACAGTTTAGACGTTAAAAGAGCCCTTAGCTACTACATAGAGCGTACCAAGGGTCATAGGTTTGACTCCCTCCAGTTGTTCCTCACCTATGGAGAGGTGGGAAAGGGCAAACCTGCCACCAAGAGAACCATTGCCAGGTGGATTGTGTCTTGTATACAATTCTGCTATGTGAAACTAGGAAAGATTCCACCCTCAGGCGTGAGGGCTCGCTCTACAAGAGGTACAGCTGCTGCCAGGGACATTCCTCTCTTAGAAATTTGTCAAGCAGCCACCTGGAAAACGGTCCATACCTTTACCAAGCATTACTCTCTGGATATCCAGGCTAGGAGTGATGCTCGGTTTGGCACAGCAGTACTTCAGAGCCTATTCCCAAAATAGATTCTGTCCCTCCTCCATGGAGGTACTGCTTGGTAGTCTGCATTAGTCAGAATACAGCAAGACTCCATGTTTGAAGAAAAAATTACTCACCTTAGTAATTATGTTTCTTCTATTGGAGTCTTGCTGTATTCTGATTTCCCCCGCCTCCCTCTCAGAACCTGTTTTGGAAGTGGGTAGGCAGGTAGAAATGTTGCGCCTCTGGGGTGCTCCTTTACACCCTTTGCTTTTTTGTTTGGGTGTTTATCTTCGTTATTCTTATTTGAATTGTTTTTTTGTTTTGGGTTTCCTGACTTGAGTCTTCCTTTGGGAATCCAAAACTTTTTGTTGCCAGTTGGCTAGTAAAATTTTACAGTTTCCACATAGGATAACAAGTGAGTTTCTTGCTCGTAAAGATCTGACTGTTAGATTTCAAAGGGAAACAGAGACACCAACGGAGCTCGAGCTCAGCATTCTATGCTCTGCTTAGAAAGTTTAAGCCTTTATTCTCCGGGGCAGTTTAAAGGCTGGGGCTAACTGCATTAGTCAAAATACAGCAAGACTCCAATAGAAGAAACATGATTGCTAAGGTGAATAATTTTGTCTTTTCTGTTATAAACTCCAATTGTAAGTCTGCCTGGACATCCCTCTATAGATTGTCTGCTGCGCCTATGTTTACATAAATGTTGTTAAAATAAAAAGACAGAATGGAAAAGAGAGCAGTTTCATTTTAGAATGTTGCTTCACGTCACCCAGATTTAATAGGTTCGAATTTGATGTTAACCAAGGGTGCCTCCTTTGTTGCAGACGAGTGCCTATAATGCATGACTTTTTTTGCCTTGTAATTACTCTAGTTTATTTCAAATCAGTTCATAGACTTTTGAAAGATGAGTGTCAATCATCCATCTTTCTTCATCTGACGAGGTAGGTCATCTTTTTCTGTATTTTATTCTGCCACATCTGTGTAGACAGTTAATTTTGTGTGCCTTGCATGTCAAGTTGACTGGTATAGCATTTATTTCCACCTATAAGGGCACTGCAAGTACAGTAGTGAGTGAAGAGTTGCTGCTGTCCGGAATCCTCATGTGCCCAACATTCTAAGGCTATATTTAACCTTGGGCTGTGCCGTTTTCCCCAGTAGGGGGTGCACAGTACCCATGTGTAAGTAGTACCATTGATAATTTCGGAGCGAACCGAAAAGGAAATTACAAAAAGTATGAAGAAATTTATTTTTCTAAATCTCTCTTCATTGGTATTTTCATTACATTATAGAAAAACATTACATACTGTCAGCGGCCACTGGCACAAACATGCACATAACCTTTTAAGACCCCAAAAAAAAAAAAAAACTTGATTTAGAACAGCCATTTTTGATTTAGAATAACCATCTTTTTTATAATTAATCAAATGCATTCATTTGATATCTTTATTTTGTATTTTGTAGGAGCTGAAGAATGCAGAAATAGCGCTGAGAACAGAGAAAACTCCCCCAGGCCTTCAGCATGAAAACACTGCACCAGCAGAGTAAGTTGTTTTTAAACCTTGCATTTCTGGCAAAACAGAAACATAAGAACAGAAAAGATGCAGAAATATGATTACATTATTGTATGAAAAATCCATCTAGGAAGTATAGTCTCATGGCATGAATTCATTTTTGACAAATGTAATCTTTACCCTCACTCATGGGTCCATTAACAGTATTCTTCTTCATTTTTTTCTTTCTGGAGTTCTTGTCTTTCATCCGTGTACTTCTCATAAATTATTTTACTTTAATGGTAAGTGCTCTCTTTTTGTAGACCTTGTTTTCTTGGTGGTCGCCCCCTCCCTCCCTTTGAAGGCATGCATTGTTTCTGTTAAGGTTTTTTTTTTTTTTTTTTTACATTTCCATCAGTAGGTTCTCTGTTTTCTGTCTCTGTCATGCGTCTATAATAGGAAGTGCTTCTGCACTGGTCCCCGAGATTGACGCGTTCTAGCACCTGTGGGTCCATCTTCAGCCTCATAGTCTTCATTCCTTTTTTTTTTTCCTAGTTTGATTCTTCTTGGCTGCTGAATTATTTCCTCCCACAAGGCCAGGGCCCTTACAGAGAACTCTTAATTTACCTAGGTGTATACCGCTCACTGTCCCTCTTTTTACCCTTTAAAAATTGCTCTATCCTACATGGAAAAGGTGCAACTCACACAGGAAAGGTGGTGTAATCTCAGATATTCTTGCAGAAATTTATATTTTAATATGCTATATCAAAACTTAATTTGCTACAAATAAAGGCGCTGGTTACCACAGTGTTCTGAGATTTTACATGTTTGATGGTGTGTCTCGCATCATCCTACATTTTGAGCATCAGTATCCCACATTTCAGTGAGAAGAAATTGAGAGAGATGCTTGGATGCTGCCTCCTGTATTTGCACTGTATTCCTTTGATTTCTTTAAAGTTTGGATTAGCAAAAACTCACGTATCAGAATCACTTTTGTGTTGCAAATGTGGGTATTTTGCATCAGAAATTTCTTTTGGAATCCACTTGTTTTATGTCTTGAGTCTGTCTAATGAACACTTGACTTCCTAGTAGTGTCACCGAACCTCCTGTTTGAAATTCTAACAAACTTACTGCCCACTGTTTTCCTGTACTTCCTGTAATTCACTTTCTTTCAGTAGTAAAACTGGGTAGAAATAGGATTTTACTGTACATGAGGTGTATATATCAGTTTGGCTCTCCTAGGTGCTTTTTTGTGTTTGGAAATTTTTAATTTTTGATTTTTCAGTGCTTGTAAA
Source organism: Neoceratodus forsteri (assembly GCA_016271365.2). Classification (NCBI taxonomy): domain Eukaryota; kingdom Metazoa; phylum Chordata; order Ceratodontiformes; family Ceratodontidae; genus Neoceratodus; species Neoceratodus forsteri. Next base: position 321,588,628 of record CM057459.1, read on the forward strand.
ACATGCTGGATTGACGTCACTGGAAACTGAAGCACTCTTTGTATGCTCATGACTGGTACAGCTTAATCACAGTGACGGGTGCCTTTTCTGGAATGAGAATGACAAACATTTTGAGTAATTTTCATTCATTTACAAAAATGCAAACTCGTTCGCAAAAAAAGGCTTAGGCATTAGACTAAGGAAATTACAAAGATGTAAGAAATCCAACATTAGGATATTATTAGTCAAGTCCCTCGTTCTGGTATAATCGGCTGGCAATATAGCCTAGAGGTAAGAGTAATGAGCTGTGAATACATCCAGCAGATCAGACCTGGGTTTGATTCTCACAGCCTCCACTTGCATACTGTGTGACTCTGAGCAAGTCACTTAACCGCCCAGTGCTCCCAGGTCACCCCTGAAAACAGGCACTTGTGCCTAGTGGGCCTTACCCAGTTACCAAAGACTAAAATAAATAATGGGGAGAATTATAAAATATTACATTCTAGGGGTGTTGGATATAGTTCACTGTCTACACTTTGGCAGTTCCACTGGAAGTGCTGATTCATCTTATGTCTTAAGCTAAGTTCCTCCCACAATCTGAGTGGTATATCCTCCAGCTTTGCCCTACAATGTCAGATCTTCTTCTCCGCTGGAAGGTACAAATATCATGCTCTGCAGCGTTGAAAGCTACCATTGTGCATTTGGCAAATTCTTAGATTTGATTTGATATTCGGCTTATTCCTTTACTACTGTCCACTCCTTCGATCCGGCTCTGCCTTTGTCGATAGAACATGGAGTCGAAGAAAGTGAAGCAGTCCTGCGGTTTCAAGTTCTACGTCACATGTTTTGCATCTGCTGCTTAGTGGCAGTCCACAAGGTATCTGGTTGTGGCCTGTCAGGTGATGCTTCCATCATCCTTGAACGATCATGCAGTCTGGCTTCTTCTCAGTCGGCCAGCTTAAAGCGATCCGAAACTCCAACTCAAGTGTTGCAAGAAGGTCTCGACTGCTGCGGGGTTGGCTGCTAAGCTTGCGGACCTGGAAGAAGTGGTGGCAGCTGCTGCGGTGAGCACCTTCTTGGCCTTGTCACTGCTTCTGACTAGGACCAGCATTGGACAATGTCTCTTTGATGAGTTCTGAGATGTGTCAGGCCTTCCAGGCCTTTGCTAAGAGACTGGTCCACCATGTTAAAAAGCACCTCTTGCTCCCTCAGCTCCCCCGACTGTTTGACTCTGGTAGATCTACCCTTGGTTGAGGGGTTGGTCGATAGCTCCACAGTGGCCCCATTGGGCTTGTCGACCTAGACACTGCTAGAGCAGCTGCTGAGATTTTTCTTGACCTCGTTGACCAGCTGTCTGAGGAAATCGGGGAGTTGCTCTCCAGGACCCCAGTTCTCCTGGTCCTCTTCCAGCAGGACATGGGCCGGTCAGCATCCCCAACCAGTTCCACTCGGGACCAGCCTCTACCAGTGATCTTGCTGCTGAAGCCAGTGCTCTTCAGTGTGGGTCGGCATGTGGTCTGTACTGACCCTTTGGTGGCTTCATCTCAGGTCGTGGTCAAGGCACTGTTTGCACTGTTGTTCCTGCTCAATTGCAAGGCACTGCTGTGGACGTTCCTCAGTGTCCTCCACCTAGGGTGAGTAGCGGAAGTGCTGCAGGATGTGGAGACATTACAAAGAACTCTTCTAGCAGCAGTGGACCATTGCGGGGTGGGGTAGGGCTTTTCCCCTGGACCTGTAGTCATCTGTCGGGTGCCATCCACCTTCAGCAGATGTCCCTGGCATCTCCCTCTCCACCCCTTCAGGTGGAGCCAACTCCACGTAGCCTTTGGTGGGAGTTCCTACCAAGGACTCCCATGCCACAGCCTTGTTAGTTGAACCCAGGCATCAGTAGGTACCAAAACCCAGATTTAAAATTGGGAAATCATATTTAAAAAAGATGCTACATTCAAGTGAATGGAGTGTGCCCCCACACACAACCTATAAAAACATCACAAAATGTCAGCGCGCAGATCAGAGAGCCAAGAAGTGAAAAGGGATCTTGCAGCCAGCCCCTCCGGGGGGGGGGATTACAATCCCTTCCCTTTTTTGGGGGGGCTCTATAAAGAAAATGTGCAAACAGTGTGGAAGAGCTCCAGATGAGGTAAGGGAGCCCCTTGTTTCAAGTTTTTATAATTAAAAAGTAGTAAGAAAGGTGCTCTTTAACACAGCATGCCCCATATGTAACAAACGGTGCAGTTAAGAAAAGTGATATGTTTCCTCATGTTGATGAGCTGTCTTCTATCAGCTAGTTTTCTGGCAGCACAATGCAAACAGCCATCTTAGACCGATAGGTAGAGACCTCCAGGAACAACCTTGGCAGCTTGACAGCTGCCATTTCTGTGAAATGCTGGAAACCCTGTATAATTTGAGTTGCATTCACTCACTGTATCAGCCAAACTGCCAGTTCTAGGAACGTGGATATGGTGTATTATCCACACTTCTGGCAATACTCCTTTTCCCTTTAAGAATCCAGCCAGAAGGTCCTCAAGCTTGCTCCTCCCATCCACTTTGGTGGTATCCTCCTTTGCACTGCTCCATGACATCAGATCTTCCTTTTCTCTGGAAGCATCCGGTTCCCTCCATCACAGCTCCGTGCTAGGTGTAGGCCCTAACTTCAAACTGCTTTCGGTGTTCGAGCTTTTTGCTAAACTTTAAACAGTCCTTTCCAGTTATGGATCAAGACAATTCTAAAAACACTCCCAGCTTCAACTGGTGCATTACCTCCACACAGAAGATGTCACATACTGACCCGCACTCCACATGCTTCTACTGCCTGGGGGTGCAACATGACCTGCAGGTTTATGGCTTGTCAGACCCTCCAGCCCTCCACTTTGGAGGACCACTATGCCTGACTCCGATTGGGTTGTCCGGACCAATGGAGCCTCCCGTTAAATCCAAGGACACCCGCAAGGTGATCTCTATGGCGGCCGGCTCGGTTAAAGAGCTCGCCACCTTCGAGGATGCTGCAGCTCAGGCTGCTTCGGGTGCTACTTCATCTGCTTTGGTCCCAGCGGGCAGGGGTGCCTCATTCACTGGGGTGTTCAGGGACTTGTCAGTCCCTGTCCAGTCTTGGGGAAGGCACTTCCCAAGGGTCAAAATAGGAATCTAAATCAAAAAAGTCCCGCTGCAGGTCATGGGAACGAGAGCAGGCTCGGTCCTCTAGTTCACGCGCTTCTGATACCTCGACAGCTGCTGAGCCATCAGTTTTGGCTGGCACTTTTATATTCCAGGTCTAGGTCGCTGGCCCTATGGTGTCCCTGTTGGGCTTGTCTGCTGAGATGCGGTTCGACCAGCTGGCCTAGATCCATCTTGACCCTGTTGATCCTTTGTCAGAGGATGGTGGGGAGAATTCCTTTTCTAGGATTTTGGTCCCAGTGACCCTCTTGCAAGAGGAGCTGGATCATCAAGTCGAGCTGGTTGGCTCTCCTTGCAAATTGATCCTTCAAGGGCTCCTCAGCGCCCTACGCCTACCCCTGTTTATTCCTCGCCCTCGACCGGCTCGCTGTCGGTCAGGGTCTCTGTTGAGATCCATTTCTTGGTAGAGGTCTCAGGATTCTTGACATTCTCGCAGGTCTCGCTTTCAACTTTCGGCCAAAAGTGCAGTCGATGCTCGTCTTCCTCTTCCTCGTCATCTGACAAGAAAAGGCTCTGACGCAAACTGAGGTGTATGAGGAGCTTGTTTGGCAGCAGTGGATTCTCGGCCAAGGCTGAGCTCCACAACTGGTCCCATGTTACCTTGGACGCAGGCGCCCATTCTGATCTCCCTGGCCAGGACGATGCCTGCCTTACCACCCATTAGAGTAGAACCACCGCCTCTGCAAACTTTGCACGGACCCCAGTCCAAGACTGCACACTGTGCCCCTGGGCTTCCAAGTAGCCTGTCTGCAAATTCAATCCCACTCCGACGAGCCCCACATTGTCCATGGGGAGCCCAACCCCAAGGTGGTGTTCGAGGAGTCCTCCGATTCAGAGGTACATGCATTTCTGTCAGTTCCCTGGCTTCGAGCAGGAGTCCATTGAATAGCTCCTTGCAGAACAAGGACTGACTTCCTTTGGGGCCTTACTCCACTTGATCTCAGTCAATGGGCATTCTGCTGCAGCAGGTCCAAAAGAGGGCCAGATACCCGTTGACAGAGAGATTGAACAGGGATGACTCCCCTGGGGTCGCCTTCCCTGTAGCCGAGGCCATTCTTAGTCCCGCTTTGGAGCGGTGGCAGAGCCCCACCTCCTGTCTGTCGCTGTTAACCTGCATGGTTCGCAAGTGTATGGCAAGCTGAGGAAGGCTGATAAGCAGTACCCTGCTCCATCTGCTAAGCTTTACTATTCTGTTCAGTCTGAAACTGGTTCTTTTGTCAGTCTTCCAGGAATCAGCCTTCACCATTGATTTGAGTTTCCACAGAACCAGTGCGCTAAATGGCCATGCCCCAGGATCAGCTGCACAAACGGCCAAACAATCAAAACAAAAAGATGCAGTGATACACTGGGAGAGTACTCTGCAAAATATTTATTTGCTGCAAGGCATTCGATCAAATTTTCCCTGGCACTTCGAGGGAACAGACCCTCTTCATTGGGGGAGGAGGGGGGAGTCACCAAGTAAGAAACACATTTAAATACTTAATGGTACATGATGTGTTTCAAAACTTGGTGAGGTATAAAACATATTTCATCAGTACGAATATAATACCACAACCAATACATAAATATTTAAGTGCATAAAAAGTGGAATAATTACAAAAAGTACGATTAACCTTTTGCACCAGTTGTTTCAGAATATATTTTTGAAACGTAGGAGACGAAATATGTCCACGTTTTATGTTAGCATACTAAAATGCCAAACTGACATACAAAATTTCCAATGGGGACACTAAACCTCTCCAAGCCTTCAATAGCTTTTCCAACAAGTTCATAATAGAGCATGTTGAACCACTAGCGAGAAAGGGCAACAGGAAACAAATTTTGTTAAAAAAGGAGTCTAGATGGATTTTGACATTGAACTCGGTCACCTAAAGGAGTAACTAGAGAGCTGGACCTTAGTGTTTATTTTGAAGTTACAAGAGTGAAATGTATATACAACTTTATAATTCTCTTCCAATATTATTATTAGTGTTTAATGTTTCTATTTATGGTTCGTTTATAGGGTCTTCTTTATTCTATCTTAAGTGTATTTTTGTTGCACCATGCCTTCGAATGGACTAGGAACATAAACTCCTCTTTTTGGTGTCCCTTTTTTCATATCTAGTTTGGCATCTTGATCAGTATGATTAGCGCGCCCCCCCCCCCTTCTTTTTTTTAGGAGAGTGATTTATTTTAAAAGTTTGTGATCGCTATTAGCTGATCCTTATTGTATATTTTTTATTTCAATTTGGTATATATATTTTGGAGGGCAATATGCTATACTAATCTGGATATTTTAAAATTACAATTATTATTGAAATTGTTGGAAAAATTGTTGAAGGTGTGGAGAGTTTTAGTATTCCTATTTGAATTTTGTATGTCACTTTGGCATTTTAGCATGTAACATAAAATGTGAACATATTATGTATGTCTCCTATGTTTCAGAAATGAATTCTGAAACGGTGCAAAAGGTTAATTGTACTTTTTGTAATTAACTATCTAAGTAATAATTCACGACAGGATGTGTGTCATGCTGGGATAATGTCTCTCCTTGGGTGGTTGGGCACGTGGCCGCATGCAGAGTACGCCCAACACCCGGGAAGTGACGTTACTCCAGCACGAGACACACCTTGGTGTGCATTATCGCTGTTAAATAATGACTCATCTGTTAAAAAAAAAAAAAAAAAATGTTTTAAATGCATTTTCAGCCATTTGTTTTGGTGGGTAGGTGTACAGGTATAAAAAAATAATCCCTTGATCTCACTCCGAGGGAGGCTTTTGCAGCAGGTTACTCCATAAGGACTGAAGCTGGCAGTCGCCAGGACCCCATGGAAAACTTCTAGCTAGTAGTATATAGCCGGGACCATCCCCTGACTTCTGCCTATGGTGTAAAATGGGCCGTCCCCCAGCAGCACCTCAGTTCTTTTCTTGCTGTCGACCTGCGTTAATCGGACCTTTACAGATGCCTTCTGCTTCGTCGACCTGCCTTTTTCTTTGCGATTACCCACTCTTTTTCTTTTCTTTTTTTTTTTTCTCTTAAAGTTACAGAATTTGTGCATGTTGTTTTCTCCTTCTTCTTCTGTGGAGCGGCGGTAAACGAAGTGTGCTTGTGGAAAGCAACTTCCCCACAAGGATGTCCATTCATCGTGCCTGCTTTGCCTATGCCCGGACCACAACACTGAGGCTTGCCAGCACTGCCAGGATTTTAACCAGCACACTCGGCTTTGCCACAAGAAGACCCTGGAAGGCTTCTTACTGCAGCAGAAACCTTTAGCAATGGAGAAGGAGCTTCACCAGAGTATCTCCTCTTCCCTGGCCTCTGGGGCCTCCACCTCTTCATCAGCAAGGGAAAAGTCTTTGGGTAAGCACAAACACCAGGAAAAGCACAGGAACAAACCCCCGGTCTGCCTCCCGCTTCAGGTCTCTGCCAGGTCGGGCACCGAACATGGGTCTTCCTGCCGCGGGAGGTCGGCCCCTTCCACCCCGGCAGCCCTCTCTCCCTCTGGGCTCCCGGTGGTCAAACCACCCGCTCTCCTCACTGTCTTGGGCAGTGTTTCCTTGGGGCTTCGTCCCCAGCCTCTTAGCCAATGAAGCTCAGGCCCATTCAGCAGGCGGGTCCTCATCCAAGTGGCTCGACTGGGTCCTCTTTGGGTGGCGGGTCTTTGTCCATTGCCCTCCTGGTCAAGGCGTCTGCTAAGTCTGTTCTGACGCTTCCAAGCGATGCCAGGGGCATGAACATACCTCCCCTGCGAGAGTGACATCTCTGCCCTGCTCAGGTGCCAGCTTCCCGAAACAGGCTTTCACTTCCAGGCCGGCGCCGGGCTGCTTCATCAGACTGGCATCTGCTCACGCCTGTACCATCAACGCCGACCACCCAGACATTGAACCTGGAGGTGCCTCTGCCGTTGTCCCCTAACCCTCCACTGCTGCCAGCTGGGCGTGGAGCCCTCAGCCAACGCCCGAGAGATCGATGCTTGGTCTTTCCATTCCAGTCAGACCAACGCCAGATGGTTCCTTGCCTTCAGGACTGACGCCCGATAACCCGACGCCAGTAGGTCCGATGCCAGGGTTACTGCCATGAAAAGAACCAGGGCCTTCTAAGCCTGCCCCACTGATGCTGGCTTCCTTAGTTCTGCCTCAGAACCCATCCACCAACCTTAACACCTGTTTTGCGGCCTGATGGGCATATTTCTAGAATAAGGAGGCCCCAACTCCAACTCCTAAGGACCCTCCTTCCAGTTCACCTAAGGAGCCAGCCCCCCCCAGGAAGGCACCAATGCCTATTCCTAAGGAGCTTACACCACAGCCAGATGGAACTGGTGCTGGTCGTCCAAGGACCCACCAACGATGACATCGTTTGTCACCCTCTCCCTCACCGGACTCGTGCGAGTCTGGAGGCTATTCCTCTTCTTCATCATATGATGAATTTGGAGACTCTGACCTACCATCTGAACCAGAGGAGTCCAAAGACACCCCACAGTCTCCTCCTGATGACCCAACATTCATGGATGTGATGAGGCACATTCAGGCTCTTATGGGCTGGGACACAGAAGAAATAGATCCCGAGCAACATTGGCTTGCCACTTTAGAAGGAGTCCTTGCCTTTAGTTGTTTCTCCCCTTATTGACTCCTTTAAAAACATCAATAGGGCTGCTTGGAAACACCCATTTACTACACTGGCACCATCTAAAAAGGCTGATTGCCTGTATAATGCCCCTAGGGACAAACCCTTTTATGCGGAGCACCCTGAGGTTGACACTGTTGTTAACGTGACCCATGACCATCCTAAGCACTCAGCCTCCCGACAAGGATTCTAGTCTAAAGTTCTGGAGGGATTCAAACTGATAACCTCTTATTAGCGTACCCAATTGTCAGGCTCAGATAATTCTGTCTTTGGGGGGCCAGATATCTTTGACCATGGGCACCTAATCAGGTATAACAAAATGAACCCTTAGAACTCTGTGCATGACCTAGAGAACTCTATTTCCCAGTTTGGTATCACAATAAACTCATACACAGTGTCAACTATAACCTTCAAAGCTTCACTTATATAAAAAGAAATTTCAAGGCACACCAGGCAGTTTCTGTTTTTAAAAGATATATCTTTACTTTAAAATGGGGAAAATAGTAAAATTACAGAACAAAATATCCCAACACATACAGCCTTAAAACAAGCAGGTTTAAAAGTGCAGATTCCTACAAATAACACTCAGACTAGGCTTGTCTAAGGTCCTTACTTCTTAATCTTTCAGTGCTTCGTGGTCTCTCTTCTCTCAGTCAGATAATGAAAATGAATGTCAACTCTAAGGTCTGCTCAGTAGTTTAAAGTCTTGAGCCGGCCTTCTCTCTGAGGTCACCTAACTCCGCCTTGGTGTATTAAAATTTATATTCTATAACACAGAATGTTCTACTAAGATATTTAAAAAAAAATAGGTGACATAATGAATCTTGCCAAAACGGTCTGTTTCACCCAGACATCAAACGTCTCTTTGTAAGTCACTGTATATTCCAAGCAAATGTATATTGGACTCCTTAATTTATTTATTTTTTTTTGCCCATAAGTCTTTATTCCAGTGTTTTTTTTTTTTACACAGAGAATGCTTACAAGAAACATAAGTATAAACATAACCGAATACATGGATACGTATTACAATTACTGACAGGAGTCATTCTCTGCAATACCCCCCAATAACATACAAAACAGAAAAGTAAATAAAATATAAAAACCCTCCTAACAGAACAAACTCCTCTCCCTCCCCCCCCACTCCCTCCCATACAAGACCTATTAACCTGTTTTCAACCAAAGGGGTACCCATATCTCTTACAATGAGTAAACAGTATAAAGGGCACCATATCTTATCAAACCTGGGAATCTTATTTTGGAGGACGGCTGTCATCCTCTCAATCCTCAGGCTAGAAAGGAGTTCCTCTAGCCATTCAGAATAGCTAATCATGCTAGAGTCCTTCCAATGTCTAAGGACCATTTTTTTCAGGGTAATCGAGAACAGGGCCATATAGAACTTCCTATTCCTAACCATAATATGGGACACATCCCCCAGCAGACATATTTCAGGAGTAAAAAGGTCTTCCAGGCCCAGCAAGGGATCTACTTTGTTTTTAATATCTGTCCAAAGTGGGATTATCTTCGGGCAATTCCAGAAAATATGCATCAGATCCCCATTACCAGAATGACATCTATTACATGTGGGATCCGACACCAATTTTAGGCTCGCAAGTTTTGAGGGGAGTAATAAATGTTATGGAGAATTTTAAACTGTATAAGCCTTAACTGGTCCTGCAAGATGAATTTATGGCAACCTTGCCATAGGGCCGTCCAATTCAGATCTTCATCGGGAAACACTGTGGCCCAATATGAGCATGGAGCAAGGTTTTGGGAGTAGGCCCAATTAAATAATACAATGTATACCTTGGAAATTGCCTGTGAGAGGCCCACCAGAGATCCCAAAGATACATGAAAGTCCACATGCGGAGCCTGGACTGGACTCCTACCTATCTTGTTGAGTAAAAGGTGTCTGAGTTGATATACTTTAAAAATCACCGTGGAGGGCAAATTGAATTTGTGCAGAATCTCCAATGAGGAACATACGTTTCTCTCTTCGTTGAGGAAATCTTTCAAGCAACATTTATCTGGTAGGGTCAACCAGGTGGGGCTGATAGGTTTATTATCAATCAAAAAACGCTTGTTGCCCCGGATAGGTTGAGACCAGTCCTTAACATGGTCGTATTTTAAAAAGCTACAAAGCTGAGCATGGATCTTTAGAGAAACCCCTATCGGGGATTTCCTCAGAGGAGAGGGTAGTAGTTTTGGATTGAGTTAAAGTAAAGCCTCAGGGACAAGACCATATTTCTTGATAAGAGCTACCTCAGATTGTATCCACAAGGGTACATAGGTTGTCTGCGTAAGAGAATCTGTATTCTGAACCCATCTAAGATATTTATTAACATGACCCGCCCAAAAATAAAGAGCAAAATGTGGCATCCTTAAACCCCCAAAAAGTTTAGGCGCAGCCAGTTTGTTGTAGGCCATCCTAGCTTTCTTATATCCCTAAACAAAGTTGGCTATAGCTCCATGGAGCTTCTTAAACCATGAAAGTGGTAGCCAAATGTTTAACATACTCAAGGGATAGAACAACCAAGGGAATACATTCATTTTAACTGTATTTATCCTACCCCATAAGGAAAGTGGAAGTTGTGCCCACCTTTTGAGATCTAAATCAATGGTATGCACCAGAGAATCTAAGTTCAACTGGCGTGTCCGTGTCATACTCCTCGTCAGGGTAAGACCCAGATATTTGAAAGAGTCAGATTTCCACCCTAGGCCTAGCTCAGTAATCTCTTGCTTGAAGAGGCTTTTACTAAGGGGGTAAACCACGGATTTATCCTGATTTAATTTATAATTAGCCAGACAACTATATTCCCGAATGGACTCTAATAAAGCTGGGATTGATGTATTCGGCCTAGAAATGTATACCAAAAGATCGTCTGCATATGCTGTTACCTTAATAGCCTGATCCAGTATTTTGATGCCATTTATCTCCCTGTTACGCACTATGCGCCTGATAAGGGGTTCCAAATACAAATTAAAAAGGAGGGGGGATAAGGGGCATCCCTGTCTAGTGCCTACATGTAGAGGAAAGGGGTCCGATGTGGCCCCATTGCAGGTGATTCTGGCTGTGGGACTTGAATAAAGGGCGCCTATCCATTCTAAGAACATCTCTGGAAACCCTGGACTCCTTAATTTAGTCTAGGACCTGGTATGCCCAGACATCAAAGGTCTCTTTGATGAAATGAGCTGGCTTCCTGGGAGGATACCCAGAACACTGGCCTGTGTCCCTTTTCTCATGGCACCTAGTGCACATGAAAGGATTTCCCTGAGGGCATTATAACATGGATATTGTTGTTCCTGCCTTCAAAGCAAACTAACAAAGTAATTGCATTTCAGATAGCTGCAGTTTTAAGCTATGTCCTGTCCTTTGAACTTATCCCTTGGGGAGGGTTTGATGTATCAATTTCAGCAAGCCAGCATTTCCTCCTGCCAGACAGTCCATTACACATTTTTTTATATTTACCAAAAAATGATACAGGGATCAGAACCAGCTGTCCAAGTGTGACAGCCATTACTTCTGCTAGAAGGATTTTCAAGCTTCAGACTTTGATGTGTAAAGAGCCTTATTTAGTTTTCCACAAGGACAGGGTGTCCTTGAGGACCACTCCTAAGTTTCTTCCGTAGGTGGTGTCTGAGTTTACTCTGAATCAGGACATCCATCTGCCTGTTTATTACCAAGAGTATTCAAATCCAGGGAGACTTTGCTGCATACTCTGGATGTTCCCCGGGTGCTTCGCTTTTACCTTGACTGCACCCGAGCCATCAGAAAAACTGTTTAGTTTATTTCGCCTTATGAAAAAAGGGGTTTCAGTTTCAAAACTGTGTTTGTCCAAATGGCTAGTTAATTGCATTATTTATCGTTACCGAAAACACGATAAGCCTTTACCAGGCCCGGTTAAAGGCCATTCTACCAGTGGAGAAGCTGCTTCATTTGCTTCCTTCTGATATGTGTCCATTTCTGACATTTGTGCAGCAGCTACTTGGAGTTCAGTCCACGGTTTCATCCGGCATTACAGTCTGGACATTGCTTCAAGGTGCAGGGCAGATTTTTGACTGGCTGTCCTACAGGGCCTGCTTTCTTGAGTATCTTACACTGACCTCTACCTTCTCCCAGCTGACCGGCGTCAGTCCTTTCACTGCTTTGGACTCTGTCCTTATCGTGTAACCTGCTGCAAGAGCCCCGTTAAAGTGAGATAGTACAGTTACGCAAGAACTTACCGTAACAGTAGATCTTCGAGATGAGTTCTTGCAACAGGTGCTGCTATCCCTCCCTCCATCCCCTGGTGATTGCTTCTCCATCACTGTTACCTTTTTCTCTGTTTCAGAGGAATTCCTCGGTTCTTCAGTCTCTCTGCTTGCCAGGGTCTCCGGCGGGAGAACTGAGGTGGTGCTGGGAAACCACCCTATCTTCCTGGACATAAAGTCTCCACCTCTCATTCACACTAATGGGATCTGCGCAGGAGGCACTAGGATCCAGCAGGAGCAAACTTTTTGCTATAGGGTCGGCGCCGGAGATGGAGCCGCGAGGAGCGGCACCGCGAGCCTCGGCTCGTGCCGTAATGACTATCTCGGCATCGACCCTCCAACCACCTCAGTTCCATTTTTCCCGCTGTTGAGTGCACTTCAGTGACTACGTCACTCGTCCTCCGGGAGTAAAACTTCAAACTAGCAGCATAGTTTTCAGTTTTGTTTTGTAATAGTATCTCGAATAAAGTACCACTTAGTTTATTTATTCTTATTAAAGAAAAGAAGTCTCAGCCTACATTGATGGAGTCGACCATGAGTGGGTCAGGTGACTGTAGGGAGAATTCGTATGAAAGCTGTTCAGTCAGTAGGGCTGGGTCTGGTCCGCTGCCCTCTCCGGAGGGTGGGGTCTGACAACAGACAGTCCAGTGCCCAAGGGGGTGGGCAGTCCCCTCGAAAGCATAAAAGTAAACTGTCGCACTCTGCACTGTTAGGCCTCGAGCTCTTCTTGACCCACAGGTCAAAAAGAAGAGGATTACCTTCAAGGTCGCCTCTGGTATGTTCAAGCATAGACAGTCGGTTATTGCTAGTTGCCGGTCTCCACCTTTGGAGTCGCCGTTTCTGTTTCCAGAAGCACCTCTCTACATCGGAGCCCTACCCCGCCCTCTGGTAGGTCTTCAGATGAGCAGTTTCATCAGTGGGCTGCTCTTATGGAGCAGTGGGCTTGGAGGTTGGTCCAGCTGCCTGGCCCGGTCACTCCAGGGCCTTTGGGCTTTTCAGGAGATCGGGTAGGGCGGTTGTGCCTCCCTAGTCACGCAGTGCCGTCGACTCCACGCTCAGGTGTTTTCCCTCCTCACATGGCTGCAGCGCAGGGGGCCACACCGATGCTTCTTTCTCCTGATATTTATCCTTTTGCCTCAGATCCTGTTTTTTGGAGCCATGGGATGATTTCGACACCTTCGGCGTCGATAGTGCGTTCGGCGCCATCTTTGGCGCTGATGGGTCTGTTGGCACCGTGCGCCTTGTCGGTGCCATCCTCTGTGCCGTGTGCCTCGGCGCTGGTGGCGCCATTGGGGTTGTCGGTGCCGTGCGGGCTTTTCGGCGCCATGTGGCTCTTCGGCACTGTGCGTTTTTTTGGTGCCATGCTCTTCGGCACTGAGGCCTGTTAGGGCGTCGTCCAGTCTTCAGGGCTCCTCTTCTCTGAATCCTTTCCCTTATGATTTTCACTCCTTTCCTGTCCATGCAGTCCCTCCTGGGCTGTCAGGAGATGACATTGCGCCTGACCCAGACCTTTGTCTGGGTGATGTGGAAAGATCTCATCCTGTAGCAGAGCCTCTGGTTGAAGACCTGTCTTTTAAGTCTCTGCTGAAAAATTTGAATTACACTCTTTCTCTCCAGACTACAGATATCGATCCTGGGAAGCTGTTAAGACTCCAGTACCTCCATGTTCCGAAGACCTCTATGGAGTTGACTCCTCCAGTACAGCCCTCCTTTGAGACGCTTTCTCAAATGATATGGAATAATCCTGCTCTCATTCCTTCTGTGGCTAAGTCCATAGATAGGAAATATGCTGCTCCCAAGGATCAACCCATTTTGACATCCCAAGCCTTTGTGGATCTTATTGTAGTCTTGGCAGAGAATAAGGTCGTCCTTCCCCAGACTACTACTGCTCGACCTATTAACAAAGAATCTCGTAAGATAGACACTTTGGGTAAGAGAGTCTTTGCTGCTTCCACCCTAGGTATGTGTGTTGCCTGCTACCAAGGCTATTTCTCTCAGTATGAGTATATTCTTTGGCATTCGCTCAAACAAATGGTTGAAGCTCTGCCAGAGTCTGACACTAATTCAGAGCTTCTTCAAACCATAACCAGGGGTATCGAGTCCAACAACCCGCAGGTTAAAGCAGCTGTGGATGCCTTTAATACTGCCTCCCGGGCGGTGGCGGCAGGCATTTGTACCCGCCGTCATTCCTGGCTACGCACTTCAGGTTTCACGAATGATGCCTAGCAACAGATCATGGCATTGCCCTTTTGATGGTGTGCACCTCTTCGGCCCTCAAGTAGAACACGCTCTAGAGGCCGCACAAAAGACTACTTCAGCCATTAAATTGGCTTGACCTCCTCCTGCTCCCTCTCGAGGGGGTGTTAACAAACAACAGTTTCTAGGGACATGGATATGTTGTTCATCCACACTGTCTGGCAAGTTCCTTGCCGCTTTAAATCTTGCCAGAAGGTCTTCAAGCTGGCTCCTCCCTCCCACCCGGGTGGTAAAACTCTCTGCTCTGCCTCATGACGCCAGATCTTCCTTACCGCTTGGAAGCTCAGGTTCCCTCCTTAATGCTCTGCGTATAGACTGGATCCTATTTCTTCGGTTTGCCCGAAAATACTTCTAAAGTTTTCAAGATTTCGGTCTAATTACTCCCTTGCGGCTGCGATGGACAAATCAACTCCCGGATTTCGGCGGTGCCCATGCGGGCGAAATGTCTAGGATGGACCCGCACTCCGTCGTCTACTGCCTCGACCTATATCGACCCACGAGCCTAGAGTTATGCCAGTCTTTTGGCCAACGTCCTAGAAGACCGTGCTGCCCGGTTACAGCTTGGGTGCCCCGAGAAGCGCTACCTGCCCGTGAAGTCCTAAGGAGGCCCGTTGGGCGGTGTCCGCGGTGGCTGGCTCGGCTGAGCAACTCGAGCAGATGATCGCCCTTGAGGAGGAGGAGGCCCAGGCTGCATCCTCATCTTCCTCGGTTGCGGCATTTATCCCACTCTCTCTGGGATCCTCCTACACAGCTCCTTTTAAGGAGCTTTGCCAGTCCCTTTCCATGAAGGGAGAGGGGCAATCGGGCCACTCTTCTCTGTCCAAAAAGAGGGTAAGTCCCACCGTCGGCATTCGTGGGAGTGGGAGAAGTCCCCTTCCCCAAACAGAAGACACTCTACTTCAGTTGAGGTTGCGGCTAAGGCCGCTGGCTTCACGGTGTCCCCGTCAGGTCAGCTGGCCGAGACACCGTCGACGCGGTCGAGATTTTTCTTGACCCATCGGACAGGTTGTCGACTGGAGAAGCCGACAACCCTTCTTCACCAGTTCCCCCCAGTGGAGACCGAGGACTTGCCTGCGCCTCCTGTGCTGGAGTTCCCGGTCAAGGCTCCCGAACCGAGGGAAGAGCAGGTGTCCCCCGCCCCTTCCCAGACCCGCTCTCTGAAACACCGAGGGTCTCTGTCTCGGACCTTGTATCAGTCCAGCCGATCCCACCGACATCGGCTGTCTTGGCACCGAGGTAAGCGGTGCTGCCGCTTGTCCTCGTGTTCCTCCTCAGAAGAGGAGAGGCTTTGACGCAAATTGCGTCGACGCTACGAGGACTTAATGTGGCAGCAGTTGCTTTTGTCCGGGAACAAGCCGACGCCTTACCTGGCCATCAAGTGGCTGTCACCTGAAAGGTCGAAACAACCCCTCGCTGTAGTCGAGGTGCCCAAGCCTGGGCCAGTTGTTCGGCCGAAACCAGCTGCCCCACCGATTTGTGGTGGAACCTCCGCCTCCACAACTGAAATCGGGGGCGCCGACCAAGGACTCTCGGTCGGGTCAGGGTCTGCCCCAACAGGTTGTCGGTCACCCTCACTCCCGACCGTCCTCGGCAGGTGGAGGGTGGCTCAGATCCCAGGCAGCTCTTCGCGGACTCCTTGGAATCCGACGACGACTCCTCCCTGTTTTCCAGGCCCCTTGACCTGGAGTCCTCCGGGGGCAGTCGATGGACGAGAGCCCATCATCGAGAACCATCGTGAAACCCAGCACAAGTTGGCGGACATCCCCTTCTTGGGGACCGACCTTTTCAGCCCTGGAGTGGAGGAACACCTCCAGGGGACCGTGAAGTCCAGTGCCACTCCGGACTCTGTCATTCCCGCTGGGAGAGACAAGGGCAGCCTTTGCGTAGCCTCTTTGCCCCGGTCCCTGCGGCTTGACTGTCCCAGCACGAGTGCCAGCAGGCTTGCGCTGGGTGGCCTGTCTCCAAGCCAGCGTCTTCCTCTAAAAGGAAGCAGGGAGGTAAAGGCCCGGGAGCTCCCTCGGCCAATTTCTCCTCCAAGCCTGCTCAGTGATGGGCTAAGGGGCGCTGTCCCCGGCCCCGTTGTCCCTACCCGGGTTTCCCCGTGGGGAGACGGCTCCGCACCTCCTCCACCTGGTCCGCCTTCCCGGACCTCTGGGTGTCGGAGGTGCTAGGGGAAGGCCCTGCCTCGGGATTGTGAGCAGGTACCACCCTTTCGAGCCGTTGCCCCACGGGGGTCTTGGGGTCCACAGCCGCTTTTTCGGCCCGCTGGGCCGACTAGCCTGGCCCTCTAGTTAGAGGTGTTCAGGAAGGTTGCGGATCCTCCTTCAGACCCTGGGTTCGTGTCCAGGTATCTCCTGGTCCCAAACGGACGGGGGGGGGGGGCTTGCGCCCCATTCTTCCGCACGCTTGGATGGTCTCTCTCTGCCTCAGATATCCCATCCTCAGTACGAGGCGTGTGGCTTCTCTCCTGGACCTCCAGGACGTACTTCTCTTCGTTCCGTCCGTTTCTTGGGAGACTCCTCCCTTTCCTAAGCGGGGGATCTCCTTACGAGTTCGAAGCCAGGGCCTTTGGTCTCTGCTCAGCAGCTTCTGCGGCATCGAGGGGTTCGGGCATAACCCCACCCGGATGGCGGCATGACTACAACCCTTCCAGGCGGAAGGGGACGATCCAGAGTTTCTGGCTGTCAGACTGGTCTCCTTTATCGGAGCCACGTTGGAACTTGTATATTAGCGGGTGATCCTTCTTCAGGACGAGACTAGACTCTTGAGTCCGAGCTCGGCTCCCGGTGAACAGGACTGAGGTTCTTCCTCCCTTACCTAGTCAGGTCTGACTGGGCAATTGCGCCCTGCCGCGACCTCCTGCACCTCCTGGGCTCGATGCGGCCGGTTCCAGCGCGGTCTGTTGGACCCGCTGGTTCATGTGTTCCCTAGTGGGAACTGGCCAGGCAGCGGTCACAGTGCTGCGTTCCTTCGGACCAGTTCGTGACTACAGCCCAGGAGTTAGGGGAACGCTCCCCCTCGGACCGTTCCAGCTCTTGCAGGAGAACTTCCTGTTCGTCCGCCCTGAGTCGACGGTCTGCTCCGACCGATGCTTCTCGGATGGGTCGGGGTGCCCATCTAGAGGAATACAGAGTGCTCCGCCTCTGGTCCTCTCGGGAGTCCCGACGTCTTTCTTACCCGCTGGAGCTCTAAGCAGTCCGCTTGCTTGCACCGCTCGCTCCGTTTGTGAGGGGTCCAGTGGTTTAAGTCCAAGTGGACAACACCATGACCATGTGCTACGTACCCCACCAGGTTCGGTCGACCCCCTTGCCTCTGCGTAAAGGAGTTCTCCGCATTGGGTTTTTCGCGCAGCCGGGAGGCGGTTTTCCTGGCCTTTCGATGGCAGGAGCCTCCAGCCCCCTGGCTGATGCCCTAAGCCAGACATAGGCTGCGCCTCACGAGTGGTCTCCACTGCCGGAGGTAGCACAGTATCTTCTCCCTCCTCCCTCCAGGGAGAATACGAGGCTGAGACTGTTTCATGCCCGGCCCCTCAGCAAGGTTTGCTGTAGGGGATGCCGTCGAGGCCGTGGACCCCGGGTCTTTTCTACGCCTCTCCCCCATTTCCTTTGACCCACGGGCAAGGTGAGGAGGGACTAGGCGCAGGCGATGCTGGTAGCCCCAGACTGGATTGCCAGCTCTGGTATCCAGCTCTCCTCAGTCTCAGCCCCAGGCTCCGGAGGCGGCTTCCAGCCTGCCCGGTCCTGATCGTTGTCTTCAGGGGAAGGTGTTCATCTAGACCTTCAATCCCTGCACCTGAAGGCCTGGTCCCTGTGCGGCTAGGGGCCTGGCCTTGGGTCCTTCGGCATGGTCCTCGACGTTTTCGAGGTGTCCTGCCTGAAGTCGGCCAAACATGCTTGCCTTCAAATGGAAGAGTTCTCCATTTGGTGTTGGGATGGGGCTTGGGCCCCTCTCCCGTCCCTCGGTGAGCATTCTGGACCATCTGTGGTCTGTTCCTTTTGAACTAGGGCTTCAGCCGACGACCCTCTAGGTGCTTGTGTTGGTCACCCCTGTCTTCCGGGCGCGGGCTGGAAGGCAGTTGGTGGCGCAGAAAAGGTGGTCTGGCACTTTTTTTAGGCCTTGATCACACCTCCCCTTTGGGGAGAGTATCCCCATTCTCTGGGATCTGCGCTGGTATGGGCTTAGCTCACGGGCAAGCCGTTCGAACCTTTGCACAGGTGCGAGTCCCCACCTGTTGTGGAAGAACACCTTCTTGGGGCTACCCTGCCATCCAGAAGGAGGGGAGAGTTCCAGGCGCTCCTTTGAATCTCCCTATCGGGTCTTCCACAGGGACAAGGTAGTCCCGCGCCCCACCCGAAGTTCCTTCCGTAGGCGGTGGTGGAGTCTTTCCCTAACCGGGTATGGTCTCTGCCGGGGTTCATCCCCACTCACGCCTCGGAGGCCGTATATAGGATCCATGGGGACCCTATTATACGCTCACCTACCCGGGGAGTGTAGGGCTGAAGTTCGGGAGAGGTTCGCCAGCTGTTTGTCATCTACGCTGAAGCCGCACCTGGCAGACCTGCAGCCTAGCGGACGACGAGCAGGCAGGTCACCTCCTGCATAGGTGTCCGCTGTAGGTGGGCGGGCATGGAGCCTCCCAGAGGGATAAGTGCTCATTTTACCCGCCCTTCCGCTGCATCGGTGGCTGCTTCCGAGGTTACTCCTGTCTAGGATATCCGCAGGGCTCCTACCTGGAAGCAGGCTATTCTGTTTCCCCTTCCACATCGACCTTGGGTCACGCCGGGATGTTGGTCGGGGCCTCGGTTCTCCAGTCGTCATATCTAAGTAGGGGGTGTGCGCCTTGCCTCCCTCTTCCCGGAGAACTGCTAGGAGTCTGCCAATAAGTATGGATGAACAAGATATCCATGTCCTTAGAAATACAGGTTACTCACCTGTAACAGGAGTTCTAGGAATGGTATATGTTGTTCATCCACACGACCCACCCGGCCTCCTCGTCTTCGACGCATAACCTGGCTTCCAGCGGGCTAGATCTGGCGTTATCGGGCGGAGCTGAGAGTTTTACCACCCGGGTGGGTGGGAGGAGCCAGCTTGAAGACCTTCCGGCAGGATTTAAAGCGGCAAGGGTACCTGCTAATAAGTGTGGATGAACAACATATACCATTCCTAGAACTCCTGTTACAGGTGAGTAACCTGTATTTCTAGGAATGGTATATGTTTCATCCTACGCATTCCCAAGCCGACACAGTGGCTTCCAGCGGGCTAGTCTGGCGCTCATGGGGATCGGAGCCGAGCTTTACCACCCGGTGGGTGGGAGGAGCCAGCTTGAAGACCTTCCGGCAAGATTTAAAGCAGCAAGGAACCTGCCAGACAGTATGGATGAACAACATATACCATTCCTAGAACTCCTGTTACAGGTGAGTAGCCTGCATTTCATAACCGTCCGTCCTTTTGGGACAAAGGCAGGGGAGGTTTTAATAAAAACCAAACCCCTCAGCCTCAAAAGAAAACTCAACAGAAGGCGCAAGGACCCAAAGCACCCAGTGCTGCCTTCTGAGTTGTTGGCCCAAGTCCCACTTCAGCTGCCCGAGGGAGACTCTTTCTCAGCGGTGGGAGGTCGTCTGGCTCACTTCTCCAATCGGTGGAAGTCCATAACTTTGGACAAATGGGTCCTTCGGATAGTCTGCGAAGGGTATTCTCTCAATCTTTGAGACCCCTTCCAGATCGTCCCCCCAGACGACAGCTCAGGCTGTCAGTACTTCAGTCAGAACTTCTTGCTTCCAAAATACAAGGCCTTCTGGACAACAGGGCAGTGGAAGTAGTTCTGCTGGATCAACGGAACACTGGGTTCTACTCCCATTACTTTCTGGTTCCAAAGAAAACCGTGGGGGAATGCACCCCATTTTGGACCTCAGAAAATTAAACCAATTTCTTCCCAAAGAGAAATTCAAAATGATATCGCTAGGAACCCTGTTACCTTTGCTTCATCAACACGACTGGTTAGCCTCCCTGGACATGCAGGATGCTTACCAACACATTCCTATTCACCCAAAGCAACACAGATAGCTAAGGTTCGTGGCTTTGGGACAGCATTATCAGTTCAGGGTCCTGCCCTTTGGGCTATCTTCGGCGCCGCGAGTTTTTGCAAAGTGTTGTGCAGTTCTCGCAGCACATCTCAGAAAAATCGGAACACAAGTGTTCCCATATCTGGACGATTGACTTCTAGCAAGTCCTTCCAGGCAGGGAATTCTAGATGCCGTAGCCACGGCTTTACACTTTCTCTCATCCATGGGAGTCCTGCTAAACCTCAAAAAATCGCAGCTGCAGCCCTCCCAGAGGCTCCTTTTCATAGGAACTCTTCTGGACACCTCCTGTGCGAAACCATTTCTTCCAGAGGACAGAAGGAGCGATATCCTTCAGATGGCCCGATACATCGGAGAGAACAGCTCGGTTTCAGCTCTCTCGATGCAGCGGATGGTAGGTCTCATGGCATTCTCGGTGTTCACTGTACCCCAGCACGCCTTCACATGAGAACCTCTCAGTGGATGCTCAGTACTCAGTGGTCGCCAACCACTCACCCTCAGTCCTTTCTCATCGAGGTGACAGAACCTCTGAAGAGATCTCTCACCTGATGGTTGCAAGAAGACAATCTTCTGGAAGGGTATCCCTTTGCGCCTCTGGATCATCAGATTTCCATTAGCACGGACGCGTCCCTGATGGGTGGGGAGCTCACTGTCAGACTCTCCACACTCAAGGTACGTGAACTTGGCTGGAGACCCAGCTTCACATAAATGTCTTAGAAATGAGAGCCATCCTTTATGCAGTCCGGGCTTTGAAGGACATTCTCTGTCACAAGAACATTCTCTTTCAAATGGACAACAAAGCAGTGATGTATTACATCAACAAGCAGGGCAGCGCTCACTCTTACCCCTTATGCAGGGAGGTGATGAGGGTGTGGGAATGGTGCTTGGAGCTCAAGGCTCTAATTCATGCGGTCTACCTGCTGGGGGTGCAGAACGAACTGGCAGACCGTCTCAGCAGAACAGAGACAGATCCTCACGAATGGTCTCTCGACTCTGCCATAGTTCAGTCACTATTCGCAGATTGGGGAACTCCAGACCTGGACCTCTTTGCATCCCCACTCAACACAAAACTGCCTCGCTTCTGCTCCAGAAATCCAGGGCCTGGCATTTTTTGTCAGGATGCGTTCAGGCTGCAGTGGACGCCTTACCGCCTCTTCCTCTAATTCAGAGAGTACTTCTCAAGTTCGAGTCGCAGGGGGACAAAATGATCCTCATTGCTACCTTCTTGCCTTGACAGATATGGTTTCCACTACTCAGTAGTATGTCGGAAACCCCTTTGAAACCGCTTCCCCTTCAGACAAACCTGACTCAGGGGCCTTTGGCCATCCCAATCTGACATCGCTTCACCTTCACACTTGGCTTCTGAAGAGATAGAAGTGAACAGGTTCAATGTCTCTCGCAGAGTTTCAGATATTCTTCTGGCTGCGTACAGACCAGCCACTAGGAAAACCTACACAGCCAAATGGAAGCGTTTTTCGCTCTGGTGTGCAAAATCCTCTTTGAATCCTTTTTCCTGCCCACCAGATAAAGTTATAGAGTACCTTTTAGACCTCTCAAATTCATGTCTGCAATACTCTACAGTTAAGATTCACCTTTGTGCCATTTCAGCTTATCATGAGCCAATACTTTTCTTGTCACTGGCTCAGTTACCTGTGGTTAAGAGGTTTCTTAAGGGAATTTTGCATACCAGACCCCCTATAAGACGTCCAGTCGCAGTCTGGGACATTAATCTGGTGCTAGACATGCTCACTCGAAAACCTTTCGAGCCTCTAGCTACCTGCGAGTTAAAATTTCTCGCCTGGAAGACGGCCTTCCTAGTGGCCATTACCTCAGCCCGCAGGGTCTCTGAGATGCATGCCTTGGTCACAGACCCTCCGTATACTATGTTTCATAAAGACAAAGTAGTTGTTAGGACCCATCCTAAGTTTCTCCCCAAGGTTGTTTCAGAATTCTATCTAAACCAGCCTTTGGTCCTTCCTACTTACTTTGCGAACTTCCAAAATGAAGGAGAGCGTTCTCTTCATTCCTTGGACGTCAGAAGAGCTTTGCGTTTCTATCTAGATAGAACAAAAGATTTTTACAAAGCTCAACAACTTGTTTGTTTCCTTCAGCGGGAACCGGCTGGGACAACCTGTCGCTGTCAGATGTATTTCAGCATGGCTGGTGGCATGCCTTCGCCACTGTTTTTCCATGGTGCAGGTTAAGCTGGAGGGCAGAGTGTACGCTCACTCTACTAGAGTGGTCGCGGCATCCCTGACAGAAATCTGCAACGTGCCCACTGCAGATATTTGCAATGTGGCCACCTGGAACTCAGTGCATACTTTCGTCAAACACTATGCGCTGAATGTCCATGCCAGATGACATCGTTCATCTGGCAGGACTATCCTTAATGGACTCCTGTCCTAAAAACTGTGAGCTCTTGATCTCTGCTGCCGCCCCCTCGGGGGATTATTAGCTCGGTACTCTCCCATTAGTATGAATGAGTGGTGGAGGCTTTATGTCCAGGAAGATATGGAAATTACGTACCTACCGTAATTCTTGATCTTCTTGGACGAGTCTCCACCACTCATTCACACGCCCGCCCACCATCCCCCGAGCTCACCTCTGTTGTTGGTCTTCACTCCCTCAATCTTTAGGCTGTGAAGACTACTTTGTTGACCCTTCTTATACGGGTTGTCTGGACTATTTTTTGTCCGGTTTTTGGTTAGGCTATCCTTCTAGGTTAGTTACGCTGCACCTCCTCGGGGGCTGAGGTAGTTGGAGGGTCGACGTCCGAGATAGTCATTACCGCGAGCTTAGTCTCACAGTGCGCTTCTCCTCGCGCTCCATCTCCATGCCGACCTTCTAGCAAAAGTTTGCTCCCGCTGGATTCTAGTACTCTGCACAGATCCCATTAGTGTGAATGAGTGGTGGAGAGTCGTCCAAGAAGATCAAGAATTAGGGTAGGTATGTAATTTCCATTTTTATACCATAGGTGGACATCGGGGGCGGGCCAACATCGTGGGACAGTCTCCCGCTGCATGCTGCTAGCTAGAAGTTTTCTGTGGGGTCCTGGCGCCTGCTGGCTTCAGTCGTTATGGTGTAACCTGCTGCAAGAGCTACTCTTGAAGATCTATTGTTACGTTAAGTTCTTGCGTAACTGTACTTTAATGCTATTGGCCAGCAGGTGAGGTAGGCTTTAAGTCCCCATTTCCCTTCATCCCTATTTTCTCTCCTTTTCTGTTTGCCTTGGTACAGCCCCCAACTACTCCGAAGAGTTTTGAATGATTACCAGTGTTTGGGCAGGCTGCTGAGGAAGAATTACAAGGACTGTGTGGCTTTTACTTTGAGATGTTTAAGCGGGCTGGTGAGCAGGGGGAGTGTGCTGCTCCTTGTGCAGCTCTCACTTTCTGCATGCTAAGTTGGAAAGACTTCCCCTGTTCACTGAGATATGTTCTGCTGGGCTGATGAGCAGGGATAGCAGGAGGGACAGCAATTAAAATCAAATTTCTGATCCGAGTTGGGGAAAACTTGTACCGCAGTGTGCTTTTAAAAGCACAGATGGTCACATGGTCTAACAGCAGGGAGGACAGTTGTTATATGTGAGGAAGAAAAATAAACGATGAATCTGCTTTGCATTTTCTCTCAGCTGTGAGGAAGAAAATAAAATAAACTACTGGCAGCGGTTTTGTGGAGAGCGAGGGCACGCACTGAATACTGTTTGAAGCTGCTCGTAGCGGGGGTTAAAAAAATTGCAGTTTGGCTGTCTGGTGGCTTTCCTTTGCTTAAGTTTTAAAGCAGGAGTGTAGGCAGGCATTTTTAGTTATTTGGTGGAGTTCTCTGAACACTAAGAAGGGGGAATTGGAAGGGAGGCGCTGTAATTTTCATTAAGCGCTCAGCCGATCAGTCCATTTGGAAATCAAAGAGCACCGTGATTTCTTTTCCTTTCCTGAAGTCCTGTTGGTGTCAGGACTTCACACAGTGATGCAATGCTGGAATAACATTACTGGTGAAGGTGGGCACTGACCAATCAGAGCCCAGCATTCTTTCTTGCCATTGTATAATTCACTTTTTATGCACTTAAATATTTATGTATTATATTTGTACTGATTAATTATGTTTTACACGGCACAAAGTTTTGAAACCCATCATGCACCATTAAGTATTTAAATGTGCTTGTTACCTACTGATCCCCCCCCCCAAACCATGAAGAGATTTTTGCCTTGAAGCACTGGAGAAACTTTGCTTGAATGCCTTGTAGCAAATAAATATATATGTTTGCAGAGTACTCTCCCAGTGTGTCACTGCATTTTTTTTTTTTTTGTTTTCACCATTGATTCCCACTAGTGGGTCTGAGCCATAGGCGTTAGGACCAAGGGGAACCAGAACGTTTCAGAGGACTGGTACCAAAGTGAGCATTGTGCATACGTGGCACCACGAGACAGAGCACGTGGATGCATGCTTACTTTGGTGCCAGCCCCCCAACCGCCTCAGTTCCTTTTCCTGCCGTTGAATGCGCATCGGAGTTTCATCGCTCGGCCGCTGGAAGTCGCAACTTAATGTTTGTACAACAGCAACGTCAGTTCTTTCAGTTTTAGTGTTTAAAGCTAGTGTTTTTTAATTTTGTGTCAGTTGAGTGTATTTGTCACAAAAATATATTCAGTTTTAATCTTGGCCCTATCGAGCATCTACGATGGAAAGCAGTGGAGTACGGTAAAGAGCCTGAAGTGGTAGACTGCTCTGACAGCAGGGCATCGTCTGGTCCACTTTACCCATCCAGTAAGGGTTCTGACTGTGGACAGTCCAGTACCCAGGAAGAAGGATAGTCCTCCCTTTAGCACAAAATGAAATGGTCGCAATCCTGCACATTTTCTGCATCGGGGTTCTGGCACTGCACAGCCCTGACTTCTTCCTGTTCAAGCTGGAAGAGGAAGAAATGGTATTGGTTGAGGTCACCCTCTTCTTCAAGGTCAGCTGTGAAATACATATACAGTGTCGGCAGATAAGGGCCTATGGCCCACCCAGTCTGCCCATTTGAGCTTGTAAAGTCTGTTGCCCCTTACTCCTAACCTCCAGAATTCCTTTATGTCTATCCCATGCATTCTTAAATTCTGTGATTGTTTCAGCCCCCACCACTTCTTCTGGCAGGGTGTTCCACTTGTCCACCACCCGTTCTGTGAAGAAATTCTTCCTCACGTTTCATCTGAATTGTCCTCTTTGGTCTTTGGTTCTAGGAGTTTGAGGTCCTCACCATCACTTTCTGTGTCACCGATGGCCTCTGGTCTAGGAAATTAGAGTCTTAGGCCCCAGAATCCCACCTCTGTCTGTAAGGAAGGACTTGATGGGCAGTTCCACCACTGGACATCTCTGTCCAGGTGACCTCTCCAAGCAGGGGTAGGGAGGGAGGAATTGTAGTAGCATTTTCTGGGTAAGTAACAGCTGGAAACAAACAGGACAGGGGTAAGGAAGAGACAGTGCCAATGGGGGGTGATCTACCAGGAGTAAGCTGAGGCCAGGAGAGAGATTTGAAGGGTATCAGTGGAAGCAATTACACTTTTCAATGATTGAACTCTGGTAGATACTTTTGAAAACAGACAACTTCACCGACTGGGCCAGCCTCAGGGTTTTTTGTACCTTATTCCAAAGGAGAGAGAGGGAGGGCATGGTGTATTGCTACATGGCTGAAGCGTGTTCTGACCTTTGGGATTATAAGTGTAATGTAGGAATGACCTCTTAACGGATAGTTACCGGGAGAACAAACAGGCAGGCAGGCAGTCATTGATATACTGTGAAAGCTTGTGAGTAAAGGCTCTATAAGTCCATAGGACTGCATTTTTGGCCCACCTATGAGTGGGTGAATTCCAGCCTAAGGAGGCGTAAAGTGCACAGTGGTGAGTAGAGTAAGGGGAACCTCTAATGAATGTAAGCGTACAATGTAAAGGACATCCATTTTAGAGAGTGCTGCACTTGTACTTTGTCCATACAAAAAATCAACATAGTCCAGGAGAAGCATAAAGGTTTTCTGAACTAACCTTTTTTAGCTTCTTGTGTAAGGAAATGTCTGATACGATAAAAGACCCCGAGTATCTGTGTTAATTTTTTGGATAGCTCTTCAAGGTGGTTTAAAAAGGAGAGTTTAGAGTCAATCCACACACCCAGATATTTTCATTTCTCCATATATAAGAGTGGCTCACCCAACAGGGGGCCAGTACCTGTGGGACAGTTCCCGAGATTAGGAAGTTGGAAACATTAGTTGAAGGGGCAAGAAGCGTAGCCTTCGTCCTTTTGGCATTCAGCAGAAGTTTTAAATGTAACCAGTTGCTCTGAAGAAGGTTAAATTCAGTTTGCAGGTCAGAGCATGCAAGCTGTGGGGATGGCCTAGCAATGTAAAATACTGTATCATCAGCAAATAGATTAATATCTGCTGATTTGATTCCAGTATTTAGATTGTTTATGTAGATGGCAAACAGTAAAGGGCCAAGAATTAGACCCTTGTGGTACACCTCTTAGGAGAGACTTCATTGGGGAGAGGTCCCCACAGTAAGATAATTTGTAAACCATTTTAAGGTCACGCTGTCGGCCCCAGTATTTTGTAGAGCAATTAGGAGCAGATTATGGTCCACCATATCGAAGGCCTTGCTAAGGTCAAGAAACAGAGCACATACATAGTTGTGGATCTGGTACTGCAGGCAGTGCCATTGGGCCAGGTAGTGTGTGTGTGTGTCTGGTAACAGCCTCAGGGTCCTTGCCGGCGACACCACTGATGTCTTTCCCACTGGCCACCCCCTCCCCCCCGGTCCTGGGAAGGGATGGGGACGGCCATGGTGCTGTTGCCAGTCACTTGGTGATGGCCAGTTCATCCTCACCATTCTGTAGTTCTGGGTCTAGTGCCAAGTTTTACCTCTTATGGGCCAGGACCGGTGCTGCCCTCGGTGCTGGGGACCTCCCTGGTGCCAGATTCTGTTCCAGCTCCTGCACCAGCTTCTCATCCTTTGAGGGGAGGGGGTGTTGTCCCTGGTAGTGCTGTACTGATAGGCTTGCACCACCAACCTTGTTTTACTCTGTCTCTCTCCCCCCCCCCCAAGGAGATAATAGAGGGGATGCGTCAGACTCCAATCCTGTCATTTCTGAAGGCGACAACGATGACACTTTTTCTTTAACCTAATCACCTCAGACCCAGTTCCTGTGTCTGTGCCTCAGGAGGATTTATGTTTTCAGGCTCTGCTTGGAAATATGCATTCAGCATTGTGAGCCAACAGCCATTAACCAAGGTAAGCATCTCAGGCTGGAATTTCTAAATGTATCCAATATATTGGTCAGTCTAGTTTCTCCTACGTTCAAGACCCTGTCTGATGCAGTCTTCAACAGGCCTACTTTGGAGGCAGCTGTCACCAAGCAGGATGACAAGAAATACACTGCCCTTAATGATAAACCAGTGTATGTCACTCAATCTATAGCTAATGCTATTGTCATCCTTGCCGAGAATGATGCCTTCATTCTTAGAGGTTACTGCGCACCCCATTAACTGTGAATCATGCAAAATTGACACTTTGGGCAAACATGCCTATGCTTCAGCTACCAAGGGTGTTTTTCTACATATGAGCATACCCTTTGGTTTTCCCATTCAGTTTGCCAAGTCCATGGTTCAGTCTCTCACAGGGTGGTCAGTGGAGGACAGCCTCCTCCAAGACTTGCCTTTCTCGTAGCCGGAGCCTCTGGTGTGTCTCACCGTGGATGCCTCCATGTTGTGGTGGCAGGCCCACTGTCAAGGCCTTCAAACATAAGGTGTCTGGGACTTGTCGGAGACTCATCTCTACGTTACTGTTTTGGAGATATGTGCTGTTTTATAGGGCCTGAGAGCCATGGTGGACCTAGTCAGCTACAAAATGATCCTTCTCCAGACAGACAAGAAGTCTGTCATGTACTACATCAGCAAATAAGGAGGAGCACACCACCGTCTCTGCAGGGATGTGATGAAAGTGTGGGAATGGTGCCTGGAGCACGGGAGCCTGCTCCAAGCAGTCTATCTGCCAGGAGTTAAAAACACTGGCAGATGAGTTCAGTTGAACAGAGGCCAATCCTCACAAGTGGCCATGAACTCCAGAGGTCTTGAGATTGCTATTGGGTAAGTGGAGTACCCAGATGTGGACCATTCTGCATCCCCACTAAACACCAAACTACCTCAGTTCTGCTCCAGAAGTCCAGGACATGACATTTTCTGTCAGGATCCATTCAGTCTGCAGTGGCAAAATCTGTTTCTGTATGCACTTCCCCCAGTCCCTCTCATGCAGACGGTATTGCTCAGATTGGAGGTGCAGAAGGGTAGGATGACACTGGTGGTCCCCTGTTGTCCTCTACAGATTTGGTTCCTCTGTTGAACAGACTGTCAGCAAACCAGAGATTCTACCACTTAGAATGAACTTGCTGTCTCAGGGTCACCTGGTCCATCTCAGCCTGCATTCACTTCATCTTCAGGCCTGGCTCCTGAAGAGATAGAAGTGAACGGGTACAAGGTATCTCAGATGGTCTCTGAAAATACTTTTGGCTGCACATAAATCATCCACCAGGAAGCCATACACAGCCAAATGGAAAAGATGTTCCATCTAGTGCTCTCAAACAAGCATGGACCCCTTTGGGTGTCTGCCTGGCAGGATTCTGGAGAACCTTCTAGATGTTTCTGATGGTAGCTTACAGTATTCAGAAGTAAAGGTCCACCTGTGTGCCATATCTGCATGCTACAAGCTTGTCTGTACTCTCTGCCTGGCACAGCTGCCACTGTTCAAGAAGTTCCTTAATGACATTTTGCACACACGGCCTCCCACTTTCTTGTTGGATATGCTCATTTGCAAGCCCTTGGAGCCCCTTGCGATGTATGACTTGATGTTCTTAACGTAGAAAGCAGTATTTCTAGAGGACATCACTTCTGCTCGCAGAGCATCTGAAATCCATGCTCTCATAACAGCCTCCGTATATGGTTTTCCATAAAGGACAAGGTAGTTCTCCTTATGCACCCCAAGTTTCTGTAGAAAGTGGTGTTGGAGTTCCATCTTAACCAGCCACTATTGCTGCTTACTTACCTACTTTGCCAGCTACTAGAATGAGGGAGAAAGAGCTCTCTGTTCTCTGGATGTTAAGAGGGCACTTAAGTTTTATCTAAACAGAACTAAGAACTTGAGACAGTCCAAAGAGCACTTTGTCACCTTCGATCCTAATGGGACAGACTTAAAGCAGTGGAGGAAGATCACTACAAGTGAGTGGGTTCTGGAAATAATTGCAAAGAGGTATGCTCGTTTTAATAGAAACCCCTCTGTATCATCCTCTGCCTCCTTTCTCTTATCCTTCCAGCCACTTGCCCCTTCTAAAGGAGGACGACCACACACTGTTTCAAAAGTGGCTATCAAACCTGAAAAGGTTCAGGAACAGAAAAGGAACAAAGGGTTTTGTTCCAGATACTTCTAGTGCTGAAGTGAACAGGAGATATGTGCCCTGTATTGAATCTCCGAGACCTCAGTCTGTACATGGAAAACAAAAAGTTTCGAATGGTGTCTGTGTGAGCCCTGGTTCCCCTGTTGTAAAGAGGGGACTGGCACTGTTCTCTGGACATGAAGGATGCATACCTTAACATCAAGATTAGAAAGCATCACAGACCATACCTATACTTTATGCTGGCGGGTAGGCACTATCGGTTCAAAGTGTTGCCCTTTGGCTTATCCTCTGCGCCATAAGTGTTTACCAAATGCTTGGCAGTAGCTGCAGCAACACTTCACAGAGTGGGTCTTTAGGTCTTTCTCTTATTTATTTTATTAAAGCGTTTCACCAGGAAGGATATACTGAGCTAAAATAGCTTGTTTCGATATGCGTCCTGGGGGAAGGGAGACAGCTTAAAAATATATGCATTCATTCAAGTTTAAATGCATTGTAACAATACAGAGACAGATTCTCTCTCCCTCTATACATATCTATATATCTATCTATATATATATATATATATATATGCGCACACACAAATGTACACAAGTGAGAGCACAGAAGTCTGATATGTGGAGTAAATAGTACAATTGCAAATAGGATGACTCGGCAAGCGGGTAAGGGGAATGAAATATAGGAGTACTAAGAGCACCAAGTTAGCAGAACAGGGTATTGGGACCAGAAAGGGGGAGGAGAGGGGAAACAAAGTGGTAGGGTCAGCCACTTTATGGGCAGTGACAGGAGGGAGAGGTATGGGAGCGGAGTAGAGAGATTAGTGAGGATTTGGAGGAGGCAGAGTGAATAGGTAGAGGGAGAGAATTTCAGAGTTTGGGAAAGCAGAAAGAGAAGGCAGATTGACCTGCAAGAGATTTATGGGAAGGGGTCTGGAGGAAGCGAAACCCAGAGTTATGAAGGGAGTAGGGGAGGGGGTAGAAGGTGAGAGGACCAAGTCAAGATAGGAGGGAAGGGAGGAAAACTAGAATTTGGAGGTGAAGGAGGCGCAGTGGGTTAAACGGTTATCCTCTAGGGAGGGGAGGGAGAGAGCAGAGTAAAGAGTACAGTATGGGTGTGGGGATTGGAGTTGAGAGCAAATCGGCAGAAGGAGTGCAAGAGGGGATCTAGTCTGGCCAGGGGGACCTAGGGGCAGCACCATAGACTGTCACTGTAATCAAAAATGGGGAGAATCATCTTGGTGAAGATGTCCTTGATGTGCAGGTAAGGGGATGATGGATGATTGGCTTCTAAAAGCAGGTTCCAAGGAAGCCTTCACACACTTTCCCAAACAAGAGAACTGTTCAGTGCCTTAGGGGTCACTGTGAATGTGCCAGAGTCTGTGCTGATGCTGTGTCAGTGCCTGCAGTATATTGGGGTGGTCCTAGACACAGTGAAGGGATGTGCTTTCTTGCCTCAAGACAGGGCAGACACCCTGATTGCTTGGGCAGAATTAGTTTACAAGAGCGACTTCATCTCTGCCAGCTCGACGTTATGCCTCCTGGGCATTATGACTGCTGCCATAGTGGCCATGCCATTTTCTTGGCTTCATATGAGAATCCTGCAGTGGACTTTCCAGAGTCAGTGGAATCAGCTGATGGATGAGTTGAAACACGTGGCTCTTCTAAGAATCGGTCTCCACCATTCATCACTGGCATGTTCAAGGTGGAGGTGCAGGACTCCGCAGGAGCGTATAGCTTTAAGGTTTTTGGAGTGGGGAGCCGACGTCAGAGATGG
Source organism: Neoceratodus forsteri (assembly GCA_016271365.2). Classification (NCBI taxonomy): domain Eukaryota; kingdom Metazoa; phylum Chordata; order Ceratodontiformes; family Ceratodontidae; genus Neoceratodus; species Neoceratodus forsteri. The sequence goes on from CM057459.1 coordinate 321,620,143, forward strand.
CACTGCCCACGAGGTACTGTAGATGTATATTTTTTTAAATGTAATAATTTTATTGTTTACATAACAAAACACAGCATCCAAACAACAATCCATAAGGAGAAACAGGTGTTTAGTGGTGATTTACCTGCTCTACAGTCTGATGATCCCGTATTTGGCCCCAGTGACATTATAGAAGCTGTGAAACTAATTAAAAATAATAGCTCAGCTGGACCAGATGGCTTAACACCAGTGTTTTTGAAGGAGCTTGTTTAACTTGCCGGTCCACTTTCTGTCCTGTTTAATGCCGCCTTGAAAAGTGGGAATACCATAAAAATTTGGAATAAAGCACTAGTAACCCTAATACATCAGGGTAGAACGAAACAAGATGCCAAAAATTACAGACCTATGAGCTTGACGTCTGTTTTGGGTAAAATTTTCGAAAGATTGCTGCAGAAACACATTATACAACATCTAATAAATATAGGGCACTGTGATTTAACACAACATGGTTTTGTGTCTGGAAGATAATGTTTGACTAACCTACTGAGTTTCTTCGAATCAATTAGTGCTACTTTGGATAAGGGTAGGCCAGTGGATGTGGTGTTCCTAGATTTTGCAAAAGCTTTCAATTCTGTCTAGCTTAAAATCCTTGTACAGTAATTGATTAACCTACAGTTTCAGCCTAATATAATCAGGTGGATTAATTCATGGTTAAGTAACAGAACCCAATATGTATCAATAAGAGGTTACAAATCTTCCTGGGGAGAAGTGATGAGTTGGGTGCCCCAGGGCCCAGTTCTGGGTCCTATTTTGTTTAACATTTTACTATCAGCTATGCAAACTCCATCTGGCACTTGGTGGTGTAAGTGAGCCGATGACTGCAGAATGGGTCTATAATATAGAATCCGCCAAACTATTTCAAGATAGCTTAGATCATCTAGCAAATTGGGCACAAGAACATAAATTAATGTTTAACGAACGAAAGTGCAAAGTTATGCACTTTGCAGCAAATAACCCAGGTTTCCAATATAAAATTAATAATATACTTTTAAAAGACAGTACTAATGAGAGACCTTGGGGTTTGGATCTCTAATAATCTAAAGTTTGACTATCATACTAATGTGACCACCAGGAAATGTACCAAATTATATGTTGTATTTTGAGGTCAATAAGCAGTAGGGACTCTGAGGTCATTCTCCCTCTGTATACAGCCCTTGTTCGCCCACAGATGGAGTACTATTTACCTTTTTGTGCTCCCTATTCAATTCAGGGGAAAAATAGTTTGGAAAGGGTTCAAAAAAGAGCTACCAGACAAATCTCAGTGGTTAAAGGTTTTACAATACCATGACAAACTAAAGCATTTGCAGTTGTATTCTATGGAATATAGAAAATTAAGAGGTGAGCTATGTCTGAATTTCAGAGCTTATAACAACTCGGAACTGTTCGAATAAATTAGTTTAATGAAAAGTCCCATTCATTATAAAGATACAAGGCCACATAACCTCAAATTAATTGGAGAAATAAATAAAACATTCAGAAGAAGCCAGTGGGTCACTCAGAGAATTGTCACCATTTGGAACACACTGCCAAGGGATGTGGTTGGAAGTGAAAGTATGGCTGTTTTTAAAAATAGATTAGATAACTGTATGGGTGAAAATAAATGTTTTTGTTCCACCATTAAAATCTAAATGGTGGCAAGTTCATTTATGGACCTCGGTCCCCCTGAACTTCCCATCTATGAACCTGTGAATCCCCTTCCCTACCACCAGCCCTCCCAAGGGCGAAGTAGAGAATAATATAACCAAACCAGGTTCAAACTGAAAGTGAAATGACCAAAGGACCCACAATATACTCAATAAAACATAAATGCATACAAGAAAGAAAAGGTGCCTACAGAAAGATAAGGGAGAAATGAAATCATACATATGTCAGAAAGATGCTGCTCCAGAGCAGACTACAACATATGCAAGGTGTGCAGTTTGCTCCACTTACTATTATATGATGGGAGTCTATGATGTATACTTGATATAATTGTTTCTAAGTGAAGATTAAATAGGAGTTCCTGCAACCATTTCTGATATGTAATCAAAGACTGGTCAAGCCAATGACAAAGACCTACTTTCTTCACGGAAAGGGTAATCAAAACCATATGGTATCTCCTGTCTCTCACTGCAATTTCACTATAATCTCTGACTATACATATTATAGGAGTAAAGGCCTCTTCCAAGTCCCAGAAGAGGCTCGACCCTAGATTTAATAAGATCCCATAGAAGTGCCGCCTTAGGGCATTCCCAGAAAATATGTAGTAAAGTACCTTCTGCTTGCCCACGCTTTGTACAGGGGGGATGAAGTTAGCTTACCCATCTTAACTAATTTGAGAGGCGTAAAATAAATGCTATGCAAGATGTGGAATTGGATAATGCAGAGTTTGTCATGGGAGATATAAGTATGAAAATCTTCCCAGATTTTATTCCAGTTAAATACATAGTGTGGGAAAACTGCATTCTAATACAGAGAATCCCCCAGTGATGCCGGGGAATAATTTGGGGTAAAAACAGGAATATAAACCAGAGACTGCATGTGGTTGTAAGGCAATTTCAGTAGCTGACTGTGGGAACTCACTAAAATTAACATTCCATGGTGTAGAACCAAACCATCGAAGAACATTTTGAAGTTGATGTATCTTGAATATGCACTTACTATCAAAATGATAGGAAGTAAGACTCTACTGATATGATCTTAATGTTCCTTTGTGGAGCAAATCCCAAACCTAGCCAGTTGAGGAAACCATGTTTCTGTGTTGACATGACCACCTATTCTAAAATTGAAATTGTGAAAAATAGGTTGGGAAATATCTTTAAAAATCTTATAATGCATAAGTGAGCATAGCTGCACATGGACCTGCAACGAGGTTCCAATAACAGAGTTTCGAAGATCTGCAGGAAGAAATTTGGGAGGAGTAAAAAATATAGCTACGGGGGACATACCAGCTTCCCTAATCTGATCATCTTCTTCTAACAAGAGCCAAATGGGAGTATAGGGGGAATCTGAACCAGCCACCTTAAGTACTTAGTAGTGTGACTAGCTAAATAGTAAACAGAAAAAGGTGGGAGCCGAAAGCCATCAGACACCTTGGGAGCTGCTAACCGATTATATTCTCTTCTAGATGTTTTGCCCATGCAAATGAAATCAGAAATCATCCTATGTACCCATTTAAACCAAGATATAGGGAGGAAGATAGTAAGCATATTAAGTGGATAAAATAAATGGGGAAGCACATTCACTTTAATATTCTACCCCATAAGGTCAACAGCAAAGACAGCTATCTTTTCAGGTTCTGTTGTATATTAGACTTCAGATCATCGAGATTAAGGTTCTTGAGTTGTGCCAAGCTTCTTGAAAGAAAGATTCCCAGATACTTAAGATGCTTTGGAGCCCAAGATAGTCCCATCTCTAAAACATCCGATTTAAAGACAGCTGAATTTAGAGGCATAACAGCTGTCTTATCTAAATTAACCTTATAATTGAATAGCCTGCTAAATTCCGCGATGGTGAATAAGGCAGCCAGAATAGGTACTTCAGAGTTGGTCACATGGAGTGATATATCATCTGCATATGCAGATAACTGGAAATTCCATGCCCCCACCCGTATACCGGTCAGATCAAAATTATTCTTGAGCTTCAATGTCAAGGGTTCCAAATAGAGGTTAAATAACAGGGGAGATGAGGGTCATCCTTGCTGGGTCTCTGAAGACAAAGGGAAAGTGGAAAAAAAACTCCATTACAGTAGATTCTGGCACTCAGACACGAGTATAAAACCCTAATTCATCGAAGAAAACCAGAGGGAAAACCAAATACCTCCAAAGTAGCAAAGAAAAAAGCCCAGTTGACCCTATCGAAAGCTTTCTCCGCGTCTCTGTAGACCAGGGCTGCAGGGACATCAGAATCCCTGGATGCGGAGAAAATGTGGGGCAAATTACGGAGGTGATCAGATGAGGAACAGGATGGCATAAAGCCAACTTGCTCGCTACTTATGAGTCCGGTCCAAACTGCAGTGATCTTAGAAGCTACACTTTTAGCCAAGATCTTAATATCATAATCTTTAAGAGATAGGATGGTAGCTTGCAACATTGTCAGGAGACTTACTGGGCTTAAGCAACAAAACAATCATGGCCTCCAGAACAGTGATATCCGAGATACCAGAATCATATGAGAGAAAAAATGGTGCAGTACAGAGACATGTTCCTTGGCAAACACTTTATAAAAATTGGGGGAAGGGCCATCAAGTCCTGGTGCCTTATCAAGTGGTAAGGCTTTAATTGCAGATATTTCTTGCTGAGTTAAAGGCTGAGACAGACAGGCCTGCTAGAAGTCTGTTAATGTGGGAAGTGGAATCCCCGCTAAACATGCTTGGAGATCTGAAGTCAAAGGAAGGTGGGACAGGAGCCAGTACAAAGCTTTATAGAACACCTGAAGCTCATGGGCAGTTTCTCTAGGTGATATTTTTATAGAATTAGCATTCACAGGAGGCAGATAATGCATGATACTTCTTGCCTTTGGCAGCGTAAAGCCAGTTGGTCACTTGCTTTCTTTCCTTGTTCCACATAGGTGGAATGTGTCTTAAAAATAGAATGTGCAGGCCGGGCCGTTGGCGCAGCAGTTGGATTTCCACTTGTGATGCCGGGGACCCGGGGTTCGGGAGCTGACTCGGGTTGCTGGATGGCCTGCCGGGGGAGAACGGCTTGAGCGTCCTATGACAGCTCTCCTTCTCCGGGGGAGGGTGGGGGCCAATGCCCGCAACTTGCCTGACCCTGAGTGGAGGCTCGGGGTACAGCAAGCCCCGTTTGTAGGGAAGGTGGGCAAGACACACAGTGGACATCGGCGCATAGCGCCATGATGTCAAGGGCACACACTGCGAATGGGGGAGAAAATGAGAAAACGCCTGCCGGTTCCAGGAAGATGGACTACCTGGAGCATGCCTCCGATGCGCCCACAGTCACCCAGCCACCTCTGGTCTGATGAGATGAAGTACGGGTGTTCGGCACCCACCCGCCCCTCACTGGGGCAAACCGCAGCTCCATGGGGCCCAGGAGGTAGGTCTGGGTAGAGTGGGAGGCAGGAAGATGACTCCTTGGCAGGCTTGAAAGGTTGGGGTTGGCAGGACATGGGGAAGGATAAATAGCAATTTAAAAAAAAATTGAATACTCTGCCCTCTCACTCAAATAGTCCGCATATTTATCACATAAAGTCAACTCACCTGAAGATTTAGGGTTCAGATGCTTTTCCATCTCCCTTATACGATCCAAAATAACAGAGGCTTCTGTTTCTCTGCAGTGTTTTCTTTTAGCAGCCAGACTGATAAATTGTCCTCTGACAAGTCAAACACTTAAATGCACTCCATTCCATATCCCCTTTCTCAACAGAACCTGTATTATGGTAGATAAAGATCAGTCTGTTCCCCAAGTCTAGTAATTACAAATTCCTCCTTTAAGAGTTGGTTGTGTAATTTCCGTAAGAGAATCTTTCTGGAAATCAGACACCAACCTATGCTTTAACCACACCAAGGAGTGATCAGAAAGGACCCATGGGGCAATCTCATAGCTCAGCACTCCATCCATATTATTCTGACTTATTAGAATATAATCGATGTGGGAAAAAGAACCATGTGCCAAAGAATAGAATGTATATTCCCTAGCATTATGGTATAAAATGCGCCATGGGTCACATCGTCCCAAGGAATCAGTCGTATCCCGGATGAAGCGCTGAGCAGGAGACAGCCCCACTTGCTTTTTACGTGTCTGTCATGAGTAAAAGAAATGTTCCAGTCGCCTCCTATCATTAAAGGAACTGTAAGAAATGGGGCTAAAAGAGTGGGCAATTCCATGAAAAAGGAGGGTGTCTCTACATTGGGCCCATAGACACTACCCAACAAAACCTCTGTACGATCTAGGATGCCTTTTACAAATGTATACTGGCCCTTGGGATCTTTGAGACTCTGCTTACACTGAATGCTAACATTTTTAGAATTAAAATGGCTAGTCCCTTATTATTGTGCTATTACTGGCAGCATAGACTTGGCTAATCCATTGTCTATGAAAAAGAGGGCCCTCAGAAGCTAACAAATAAGTTTCCTGCAAAATGTGATGTTATACTGCATCTGCTTCATAATTTGATACCTTATAACTCTGCAGCAAGCTCCCTGTCAGCGTGGCTCAGTTGGTAGCAGATCTTCGCCTCTGGACCAGAAGGAGTCGTGGGTTCTCGTTCACACTGGGATTGGGCTTGCACCTAAAAAATCACTGGCATCCAGTGCAGTATTGGAGTACTGTACTGCTGGGGTGTGCCGTCCTTCGGATGAGACGTTAAACCGAGGTCCCTTCTACCCATCCTGGTGTTGTCCTGGTGGGTGTCCAGGTGGAAGTAAAAGAACCCAGGGCACTCTTTGCAAAGAGTTGGGGACATTTACAGTGTCCAGGCCAATATTTTCCTTCCCATAAACTGGTTCATGCAATTATCCAGGCTGCGTGTGGGTGATGATGTGCGATATGGCGACCACTACACATTCAGTCACTTCACTACCAGTGTAGCATTGCTTGTAAAGCGTTTTGGGATACACTCTGTACGAAAAATACTATATAAATGCTGATTCTTCTTTACATTCCATGAAGCACAAACAGTATTGGGCATATAAAACTCAGAAGAAAGAACAGAATTTGGCATCCTTCTAAGTACAGATCTTTAAGATGAACCACAAAATAAATGCTCCACCCTCCCCCAACCCCAGCCCACCCCACCCACCCGGTATACCACAGTTTCATTTCCCCATTAAAAAAGGAATATTACCACAATTATCAACAAAATCCCCAGCCCCCCAAAAAAAAAAAATATTGCAAGACCGACTAAACAGAAGAAAAACAAACACCCCCTCCCCACCTCTTCCCATAGTCCTAATTAAAGTAGCTCACAAAAAGAACTAGGACAACAAACCAAAAAAAACCCAGGCCTAATTGGCCATCCCTTCCAAACTTCAGTGGTGGCACCACACCACTGATCAGGCTAAATCCCTGGTTACCCCCACCCCTCACCAGATCAAGCATTTTTTTTAAAGAAAAACATCCTTATTTAAGAAAAGGCCTGCAGTATCCTACCCAGTCCTAGACTAAGTGAACATATGTACAATAAGAACAGGTTTTGAAACAAATAATATCAAGTGTATAAGCGATTATAAATAGAATATTGCATAAATCTGAGTGTCAGTAACAAACTAGCAGGCATGATATAATCAAAAATGTATTAAGAACATATGACCAATAAATCCTGCAAATAAAAGTTAATGTCTGTTAGAATAAGTAAAAGGAAAAAAGATAAAAGTTCAAATATATACACCAACTGCAGCCCTACAGTTAGTATGGAAATTGACCATCATAATAAACCAAATTGAACTATAAGGGAATGTCAGGTTTTGTAGTCCAGAACAGAGATACAACACTAGCTATACCAAGTCAAAATTTATCTTGTAATTTTAAGAAATGGATCTCTTGTTAAAGAGGCCATCATAAGGTTTACAAATCATTTAAAATGTTTAAAATCGGAGTTACGGTTGGTAAAATATCAGAGTTTTAATATTTTAAAAAAGTGCTTATTTTCGGATCAGCAGCCTATTAAAATGCATAGGGAAAAAGATACACAGACACGTCTAAAACTGAAGTCAATTTTTTGTTTTTCTTCATAAAGTATGCATAACTACTTATTAAAGATTCGTAATGATTTGAAACTTGGAACATTTATGTATTTTTGTACCGTGAATTCATTGGTTGCATTAATTTTACTGTCAACATTAATTTTGATAGATAAAATTAACCCTTAAATGGCTAAGTTGGTGTCTAAACCATTTAGATTAACGTTTTATACGTTATTTTTGATGTTTATAGAGGAATTGATGCATCCAAATTATCATTATATGTTACTAAATGAATATATTTAATATTATTTTTGTTGTACGACTTCAGTTTGTATTTTTGAATTTGTGGAGGCCATTTTTAAATTCAGTATGGCCACTATATTGTGATAACCAATAATATAACTTAACAGATATCAAGTTATATCATAAGAAAACTCAGTTCAAGTTCGACTACCTAATGTAATCATTGAATACTCGCAATAGTAATTTTTTGAACTGATGGCCATTTTGAATTCCAAGATGGCTGCTATACCCTGATGCTAAATTAATGTTTAGACCTATCAAGTGTATATCATCTGAAATCTCAAGTGAAAAATAGTCGGTTAATAACTGGATTGCAACAGCTAATAATTTTGAACTGGTGGTGGCCATTTTTAATTCCAAGATGGCTACCATGCTATACCAGGTGATAAAAAATATTGAAATATAAAGTGACATATATCATTTGAAATCTAAAATTAAGCTCTGTTCAATTCAGTTATTTAAAACACATAACAGATGGTTAAAAAAAATTAGCCCTCCCTCCAAAATAAAATAAAATAAAAAAAAAAAAAAATACTGAGCTAAAACCTCCACTTCCCGAAACAGGTAGCGTGGATAATAATCGGGATACAGTGAAATTAACTAGTACAGTACGTACAGTCAGCTTATGTCTGAAGTTTTTTTGGTAGTGTGATAAAGTATTATAAAAATAATGTATTGGCAAACAATGGTATATCTGTATTATTGTATGACTTGAGTAACCCTCTCCCCGGCAGATGATTTGACATTAGGTACTGTACAGGCAGCCTGGCATCTGATTCTGAATTCTGATCCATATCATCAGCATCAATTTTATCTCGGGGAGCTGCCTCGTCAGAGAGAGATCATTTCATCTTGCAAGAAGATGTGACAGAGCTGGTCCAGTCATTAACCATTTTACCGAACGTCATCAGGAACATATTATTTGGTAAACAAAAAAACTGCATAAAAACTAATGGCTGACAGTTTAACTGTAATACCTGTTTCTAGGGACATGGATATGTTGTTCATACACACTGTCTGGCAGGTATCCTTGCCGCTTTAAATCTTGCCGGAAGGTCTTCAAGCTGGCTCCTCCCACCCACCCGTGTGGTAAAACTCTCAGCTCCGCCCCATGACGCTAGATCTTCCTTACCGCTTGGAAGCTCAGGTTCCCTCCTTAACGCTCTGTGTATAAGACTGGTTCCTAATTCTTCGGTTTTCGAATTTAAGTTTTGCTTAAAAGACTTCAATGTCTATCCCTCGCGGCTGCGATGGACAAATCGACTCCCAGTTTTCGGCGGTGCCCTTGTAGGCAGAAGATGTCTCGGACGGATCCGCACTCCACGTGTGTGTACTGTTTAGGCCTCGAGCACGACCCGCAGGCTTGCGACCTATGCTCTTCCTTTTCAGTCTATGTCCTCGAAGACCGTGCCGCCCGTTTACAACTGGGGCGCCCCGAGGAACGTTTTCCACCGATTAAGTCAAAAGAGGCCCGGTCGGCGGTTTCTGCGGCGGCGGACTCGGCGGATCAGCTATAGCAGATGATCGCCCTCGAAGAGGAGGCGGCGCGGGACGCATCTTCCTCGACCGCGGCTTTAATTCCGCTTTCCCTGGGTTCCTCTTATACAGCTTCTTCTAAGGAGCTTTGTCTGTTCCTGTCCACTAGGGGAGAGGGACCAACGTCTGCTAGACCTTCTTCTTCTCGGTCCAAGAAGAAAGACAAGGGTAAGTCTCTTCGTCAACGCCTTGGGAGCGGGAAAGGTCCCTCTCCCTGTTGTCGCCATCGGCCTGCCGATCGCCCGCTCGCCACTGGTCTCACGGTGTCCCTGGCCAGGTCAGTTGACCGAGACTCTGCCGACGAGTCGAGATCTTTCTCAACCCGCTGGACGGGTTGTCGACCGCGAGCGGAATCCCTCTCCCTGGTTCCCTGGGAGTTGAGGATCCTGTGGGCTTGCCAGTGCCTCCGGTTCCGGAGCCCTTGGGTGTTCCCTCCGAGCCGTGGGAGGAGCCGGTTCCACCTGTCCCCTCTCCGCACCGTCCTCGGAAAAGCCGAGGTTCTCGGTCTCGGACTTCTTCGCGGTCCAGCCGATCCTGCCATCACAGGCGGATCTCGGTCGGCACCCTTGATGGCACGGCGCGCCGCCATCCTCTTCTTCCTCCTCGGATGAGGGGAGGCTTCGACGCAGTTGCATCGACTATACGAGGACCTCATGTGGCAACAGCTCCTTCTGACCGGGAGTAGCGACGCCTGCCGCTTCCTCGCCATTAAGTGGTTGTCACCGAGAGGCCAACAACTCCGCTTTTACCCGAGGAGCCTGTTGTCAGGGCGTTGTTCGCCAAACCAGCTGCTCCACTGATTCGGTGGAACCTCCGCCTCCACAGCCGCGGTTTGGGGCTCCGACCAAGAATTCTCGGTTGGCTCAGGGTCTGCCCCATAGGCTATCGGTCATTCTCGACCTACACGACCTGAACAAGTTCCTAAGGATGGTCACTCTGGCTCAGATAATCCCATCCTTGGAACACGGCGTGTGATTCTGCTCTCTGGACCTACAGGACGTGTTCTTTCACGTCCCTATCCGTCCGTCCCATCAAAGGTTCCTTCGCTTTCGAGCGGAAGGTTCCCTTTTCGAGTTCCAAGCCATGCCCTTCGGCTTATCTCCAGCTCCCAGGGTCTTCACCAAATGCATGGCAGTGGTGACAGCATTCCTGCAGTGCCGAGGGCTCCGGGTTTACCCTTACCTGGATGATTGGCTGATAGCAGCCCCCTCCAGACAGGAGGTGGAGCGGTCCAGAGATCTGGCCCTCCAGGTTTGCTCTCAGGTCGGCCTCCTCATCAACGAGGCCAAGTCGGAACTCGAGCCAAAGCAGGCGATTCTTTTTATCAGGGCAGAGCTCGACTCTCTCGAGCCAGAGCACGGCTCCCGGTTGACAGGGCCGAGGTTCTTTCCTCCTTGCCCAGTCATTTCTGGTTGGGCAATTGCGCCCCGCCCGGACCTCCTGCGCGCCCTGGGTCTCATGGCGGCCTGTACCAGCGTGGTCCGTTGGGCCCGCTGGAACATGCACCCCCTTCAGTGGGGGCTGGCGAGCCAGTGGTCCCAATGCTGCGATCCATTGGACCAGCTAGTGATGGTGACCCAGGGGATGTGGAACGCTCTCCAGTGGTGGACCGTTCCAGTTCATCTGCAGGAGGGCATCCCGTTTGTCTGCCCCGAGCCGACGGTCTGTCGACCGATGCCTTTCTGATGGGTTGGGATGCCCATCTGGGGGAGCACCGAGCGCATGGCCTCTGGTCCCCACGGGAGTCCCGATGCCACATCAACCTGCTGGAGCTCCGAGCGGTCTGCCTAGCTCTCACCGCCTTTGCTCAGTTTCTTCGGGGTCAAGTGGTCTGGGTCCAGACGGACAATACCACGACCATGTACTATCTAAACCGCCAGGGCGGGATGCGCTCCATGCTCCTATGCAAGGAAGCTCTCCGCATCTGGTCACTCGTGCGCAGCCTGGAGGCGGATCTCCTAGCCATTCATGTGGCAGGAGCCTCCAACACCCTGGCCGATGCCCTAAGCCGGATAGGTGCTGCCTCCCACGAGTGGTCTCTCCTGCTGGAGGTAGTACGAGATCTATTCTCCCATTGGGTCACACGTCAGGTGGACCTGTTTGCCTCCAAGGAGAATGCGAAGTTGAGGCTGTTCCATGCCCGCCCCCCTCAGCAGGGCTCTCTGCAGGGGGATGCCTTCTCAAGGCCGTGGGCCCCGGGCCTCTTCTACGCCTTTCCCCCGTTCCCCTTGATGCACAAGGTGCTGCTCAAAGCAAGGAGGGACAAGGCGCAGGTGATTCTGATAGCCCCAGACTGGCCCCGCCAGTACTGGTACCCAGATCTCCTCAGCCTCAGCTCCAGGCTTCCGAGGCAGCTTCCAGCTCGCCCGGACCTGCTCTCAGTCAATCAGGGGAAGGTATTCCATCCGGACCTTCAATCCCTGCACCTGACGGCCTGGTTCCTGAGCAGCTAGAGTTCTAGGCCTTGGGTCTTTCCGACGAGGTCCTCAGCGTAGTTGAGGCGTCCCGTAAGGAGTCGACCAGAAAATGCTGTGCCTTCAAATAGAAAAGGTTTTCCATTTGGTGTCAGGGCAAGGGCCTGGACCCTTCCTCCTGTTCCTTGGCGAGCATATTGGACTACCTGTGGTCCCTTTCTCAGCAAGGGCTTAGGTCGACGACCCTTAAGGTGCACCTGGCAGCCATCTCTGCTTACCGGGCGCGGGCCGTGAAGCAGTCTGTGGCGCAGAGAAGGTGGTCTACGCTTAAAGGCCTTGATCACATTTCTCCAAAGTAGAACCTCCACCTCCATGGGATCTACTGCTGGTACTGGCAAAGCTCATGGGCACGTTATTCGAACCAATGCACAGGTGTGAACTCTCTCACCTGTCGTGGAAGACTGCCTCTTGGTGGCTATCACGCAGCCAGAAGGATGGGAGAGCTCAGGCGCTTTCCATCGAGTCTCCTTACCTGGTCTTCCACAGGGACAAGGTTGTCCTGTGCCCCCACCCGAAATTCCTTCCAAGGTGGTGTCGGAGTTCACCTTAACCAGGTGTTGACTCTGCCGTATTCTACCCAGTCACACCTCGGAGGCCGAATATAGGCTTCATACTTTGACCCTAGAAGGGCGCCGCTACTATAAGGAGCAACGGCTGAAATTGGGAGAGGTTCGCCAGCTGTTTGTCACCTACGCTGAAGCTGCATCTGGCAGACCTGCAGCCAAGCGGACGATAGACAGGTGGGTCACCTCCTGCATAGATCTCTGCTATAAGTTGGCGGGCATGGAGCTCCCAGAGGATAAGAGCTCATTCTACCAGTCATACTGCTGCATCGGTGGCTGCTTACGGGACGCCCTATCCAGGAAATCTGCAGGGTTGCTACCTGGAAGTCAGCACACACCTTCATCACCCATTACCACATCGACCTTGAGTCACGCCGGGATGCTGCTTTGGGGCCTCGCCTCTCCAGTCCTCTTCCCAAGCAAGTATCGGGTGTGCGTTTGCCCCTCCTCCCGGAGAACTGCTAGGAGTCTGCCAGACAGTGTAGATGAACAAATATCATGTCCCTTAGAAATACAGGTTACTCACCTGTAACAGGAGTTCTAGGAATGGTATTTGTTGTTCATCCACACACTCCACCCGACCTCCCCGGCTTCGACGCACAACCTGAGCTTCCAGCGGGCCAGATCTGGCGTCATGGGGCGGAGCCGAGAGTTTTACCACCCGGGTGGGTGGGAGGAGCCAGGTTGAAGACCTTCCGGCAAGATTTAAAGCGGCAAGGATACCTGCCAGACAGTGTGGATGAACAACATATACCATTCCTAGAACTCCTGTTACAGGTGAGTAACCTGTATTTTATGCACACTAGCTCTTTCATTTGCCCACTTGATCTGGTAAGTGAAATATATTTTAATTATATACTATTACTAATGTATTTAGTATAATTATTTAATACATCTTTAGCCTGATGCCATCTTTAACGTAGTCTTTTGTCCTTTCTTGTTTTGGTGGCATGTGTTTTATTTGCAAATGTTCATTTAGTTCTCTGCTGCCAGACGGTAATTTTAAAAAATAAGCCTGTAAACTTAAGGAAATACTTTTTCCTCATCAGAGATTAATGAATTAAATTATTACTTACGATTTTTTTACACTGCTCAGTCAGAAAGAAGTACTTAAGTTTGCGTGTGCGCAGATTATGTCAGTAGTAGTACCATCTTCATTCCTGTCTGGGGAAAAAAAACCGGAAAACTCAGAAATACTGTATAAATCATACAGTCATGGATGGTGTGTGAGATCATTGAAAATCCTGTGCTCATGGTCAAACATGTCACATGACCGTGTCACGTGTGTAAATCCTGCGTAACGGCATTTGATTGAATAGATGAAAATATTTTACATTTATTGATTTAATTATGTTATTTTGGGTCAATTGTCAGTCAGTGTAACAATAAAGAATGCATTCCGGGATGTGACTATTATTTACTGGGTGAGTTACCCACTTCTCGGCACGCAGCTCGACTGTGCCTTGTGCCTTGTGTTGTGACGCACCACATCATTTGACATTAGGCTTGGTTAAAATAAAATTGCAAAAAAAAAAAAAAAACACACCCTGTTCGCCGTATTTTATTCGTGCTTAATTGTTTAAAAAATAATTGCAGAATAGCAAGGGGTGAAAAACAAGTAGTTTTCACGAGCAGACATCACAATATAATTTTATAACATCCTTAACCAGCTTAATCTGTAATGGAGGTTGTTATATAGTCATCTACTCCTGTCTTGTCTGTCACCCGACCCATCCTTCGCCCAACCTGAGTGTCATACTAGATAGATATAATTTTATTAATTCGTTGGAAATAACCGGATTCTCTGTTCTTTCTTCAGTTTCAATAAACAACTTTGACGGCAGATAAGGACCACTTGGCCCACCACTGTCTGCCCATTTTTCTACCTACTGGATAATCTGCAGCATAGATTGTTATGGGCACCACCTCTGAGAAACACCTGTAAATTTTATTATAAATGTGCCATACACATATCCCACAATGTTGTGTTTCTTTTGCCTCATCCGACCATAGGGGGCTTCATTCTCTTGTGATGAGAGATCTGGTGTGATGAAGCACACATTTTTAGTAGTACAGTTCGTGGCCGGTACCTTCCCAGTCGAGCTTCTGCAACATTCTCTCACCATTCCAACCCAGTCAGAAATGGAGACAGATGCTTTTCTGGTCGGTGGATGCAGGTAGGTAGACCAGCTTTCTTGATTTGTTGCTGTGTCCAGATACTCCTCAGTACACATCCTCTGTCTGCTTCGATGAACTTCCACTTGTTGGGTCTGATGACTGTTTTTAATTAATATGCAGAGTCAACACCGAAGCCTTCCCTCAGTCTTGATCTTGGCTTTGACCATTCCCTTACTTCGTATTCTTCTTTCTCAATAACATCATCGTTGTTTTATTATTTTGTTTTTAGTCGGTCAGCATTTGTCATGTTACTGCAGACATCACACTGACTGCACATACTGATTGTATTGAAGAAACGGTAGTAAGACTGCTTTTCTGGGAGAATACAGCCACAGGCTGGTGGGAGGAGTGTTGCTGGGTCCTGATCATAATCACAGTTGTTCTCTACTCATTCTGTAAGATTCCACTGCCAAAGCTAAATATTTTGTGTAAAACAAATGGGATATACAGATCCCACACTGTCGCTCTTTCCTTAGCATCAACCATGATGGTTTCAGCTTATTCACTATATGTCGCCAGCCTCTTGTCTGTAATATTGATCTTTGGTGTGTCCTGATTCTTCCTCTCTTGCCATCTTCAAGATTTGGCACTACACGTTGGTGTTGCTGACCAAACTTAAGGTTTTCTTATAAAAAGGCAAATTAATAAATTGGACTCAGAGCAAACACTGCATATTTATCCCATTCCCAACCACAGTTGTGGTCACTGATAAGCAGTCCAGCTTGCATAAACAATGGTGGTGTTATTCCTTCTGTCTGTTTGTGGTACTGGTAGCCTGCAGCAAATGTTTAGAACAAGTAGTTGTTTGTATTAAGAACAACACAGTGATGAACAGAAAATGAAACATGGTCTATACTCCAATGGCAATGTCATGTGTGATATTCTCTCTGGACTTGTTAGCTGTCATGAAGACGGTAGGCAAAGTGGGTGACTGCAAGTACTATACCATTTTATTTTGACTCTTATCTCCCTGTGTTTCCCCTGTCCACTCCTAGTTTGACACATGAAACTCTTCTGATTTTGCTTGTGGATAGTTTGGGGTGCACTTCCTTCTCTGGAATGCAATAGCTGGTTGGATCAAGTCTGATGAACTACTGCTGTCCACTCTTGATAGTTCTGGATGCAGTTTCTCCAGTGAAGGTACCAGACTTGTCACCCGAGCTGGACCTTCAGGCTGGCACTGGCTTGTGTTGTGGTGCCACAATTTGTCATGCAGTAGAGTGTAGTTTTAAAAATTTAAATATGAATAGTATATTGTACGAGTAGCCATTTTTAGTGGAATTCTCTTTTTTTTCCTTTTTATGATCCTGTTCCAGTATCGGTCCAGTGCCTATACAGTTCTGCTGCTGTCTTATGTTAGACCTTTTCATGCAGCCCATCTTTCTAGTTCATTAAAATGCCTCTTATTTTTTGTTTCAGTCATATCAATAATAAATGTGGCATTACCATGTCTGCACTGAGTCAGAATGATTATGTATTGATCTTTTCTTTTCTATGCCTTGAGTTTCTCTGAAATGTCATTGCCTGGCTTGACTCACGCAGGTAACAGATATTCACAGGCAATAAATAATTGATGTGTGATAATAAATACCTACTGTCCCTCTTTTGAGTGGTCTGTTGGTTAACTGTGATCCGCAGCTTATATCAGTTAGGTCGGAAAATGGGCAGTCTTGTGGGCCAAGTGGTACTTATTAAATGGTCATAGCAAAATAGAAGAAGTGATTGGCTAGAAAATCTGTGCCATATGTATTACACATTGATTAAAAAAAAAAAAAAAAAAGGGCAAAAGAAATCAAGACAAATGCCTCTAAATACTCAATCAAACCCACAATTGTCCAAGCAATAAGGTGCGCAAAAGGTGTGGGTTATTCCGGGTATAACTATAGGATATATAAATATACGATGGCAGGAAAGAATGCCATTGCTAGCCTCCTGCTCAGTCTGTGACTGGACCTGTGATGTTATCCCAGTACAACATCATGTGTCTAGTCTCAGCACTGTGAACCTCCTGCCTGATTGCATTTGATTTATTTGTTTAGCTTTCTCTGATTTAATTTCTTAAGAAACAAAAATATTATTAATGGCAATATGTTCTCTAGTGTGAGTGTGTGTATGTGTATGTGTGTGTGTGTGTGTGTTGTGCTGGACTAATGTCAAGCATCTGTTATTTGGATGCACTCTGCCTTTGGCATTGTGCTAAATCAACTTAGTTGTGACGTTATCCCTGCACAACACCCCTTGGGGGCAAGGATTACTGCTTAATTACGCCAAACCTAGTACTTGATGTAAATGAGGCGCCATAAATCAACAGGACAAGAATTGTGTAACAACCCAGTAACTCGTAGCCTCTGGAGTCAGATTGTAGATTACTACAATTGAAGCTAAATTGTAGATTTTAAATGCATTAAAATTTTTTTTTTTTTTAAGAAATGCCATTCCTTAGTGAAGTCTGCGGTTATGAGGATTTAATCAGTCACGTGACATGCTTCGACCACTAGTGACTGTACACTGGATTTTCATACACCCGTCCATAGTAATTAATATAAAATTGTCTATTCCACAGCACTCCAGACAAATCAGTGTGCTCCTTGTCCTTTTTTCTGGTTAAAAAGTCAGTCTTAGTGAAAACTAACCATCAAAAAATGGTAGACAATTCAGTTTTTATTCAGGTTTTTTGACTAACAAAATCCCCTACAAAAGATTTGCATAAATGAAATATGCAATGGAGAACTTGTGCATAAACTATTTATCTGCACTTGAGTAGTTTGACCTTGGATTTTTGGACATCTTACCCGAGGGCAAACTGCTCTTGTGCAGATAAATAATTTATTACACATGCTTCCATTGCATATCCCTTATACATTATATAGATGATATATATATATATATATAATACACACACACGTGCAGTAGCAATACATTTATATACATGTAGTCACCCTCGAAATGCTATATTTATATCTACTTCCACCCACTTCATTATTTTTATTTCCCCACTGCTCCTTTCCATATTTTCTGTATATTTTTTTAAATACATCCACCCTTGTCATATAAATTAATATGAATGATATACAGCATTAACCCCTTCAGTCTTTTAAGTACCCCCTCTCCAGTTTATTGGTGGTAATGTCATTTATGTGCTATGCCCAGTTGTATTTCACTCCACCAGAACATTTTAGCTCAGTATTTTTTTTTTGGTTTGCAGCTTTGGTATTTACTAGGCTGCATTTTTTATTATTTAACAATTGGAAGTAAAGCAGTCACAGTTGGTGCTGATGCTAAGAGCATCTCTTCATTCACAGCATATTTGATTAAGAAACCATGATACTTACCCTAATTTCCCTTTCTGTCCGTGCTGGGATGTGGCACTCATCAAACCCTTATCTGGCCCAATTGATTACAGACTACAGGATTGCTTTATAATTTGTGTGGACAGTAATGGAACTTGTTGTTTTCCTCATATTGCCTGTACTCGAATTTGTAATCTTTTTCTTCTGGGACCGAACTTGTATGAGAACAGTGATCCCAGTCTGATGGTTTTTTTTTTTCATCCGGGACCCGACCTGTGAACCAAGATCCAACGTTGTCGGGTCATGCTGTAGATCGGCTTAATTTGGCTGAGATTGGAAGCTTTTGTGCTAATCCGTTGGAATGCAACACCAGCAAAGCTTTATTTAGCACCGCTGATTGCTGACTACAGGATTGTTTTCTTTGCATGCACTGTATAGCACTTGTTTCTCTTGTATTGGGTTAGTTGAAGTTGAGACTTTGTCTTCAGGGACCCGACTTGTATGAGAACCGCGATCCCACTCTGCTGTTTCCGTCGTCCTCGTGCTGTCCTGATTTGAGAATGTGTATTTTTTTCGTCCATGATCCGACCTGTGTGTGATTGTGAACCAAGATCCAACGATGTCAGTATTGCTTGTACATCTTCAGATACCTGACTTGTATGAGGACTTGTTTCTATATTGGCTACAAGCAAGAAATTCACTTGAAACAACTAGTACCAAACAACACGGGTACTCCATAATTCTTGTTAACGGTTTTATTTATACCTCCGGCCATGCTTCCCTTATGAAATCCAAATACATTTGTTCAATGCAAGCTGAATCTGGCAAATTTAAGTCTTCCTCCAATAGTTGGTAACGGAGCTCTTAAAGGTCCTGCGAAGATAAATACTCATTTTATTTCTGCTATATCTGGAACTGTTGGACGCTTGTATTGACCATCTAGTGGTGATGGATGGAAGAATTCTACGGTGGCAACAGTAGTAGTTATCGATGTTATGCTTCCAGGGTACCACCCATTTTCATAGGCCACTGCAATCCAGTCATTCACAGTAACGTTTTTCCCACTTGGTACTGGGTTGGATGATTCCGCCATTTCCAAATCTGAGAAATCACTAGGTTCTTCATTGTCACTTTCATCTGATGTTTCGTTATTTACGATGTTCTGCTTTCCAGTCAATGCTGTTTTTTTCTTTTTCTTCTTTGGTTGATCTTCAACATCAATGAAGTTCCTTCACCACTCTCCCTCTGCTTCTGTTTTAATTCCTTTTGGATCTTTCTTCTCCTCTTCCTTTCTTGTTCGGCTTTTAGGTTATGTTCCAGTGCACTTCTTGTTTTCCTTTCAAATTCTCTGTGACTCTTCCTGAGTTGCCTTCCATTTCTGCGTGCTCTGATGAAGATGCTTTGCTTTTCAGCAAAGGTTTTACTTTCAATCCAAGTCTGTAGATCCTCACGGTTTGATTTGAGTAGCAATATAGATGTGTGGAAATGAAGAGTAGCATGCCTCCTCCGTTGCTGACTGGCATCCAGTGATCCAAAGTCCTGTTCACAGGTCAGATTTGTAAGTGGCGCTTCAGCCACAGCTTTCAATGCATCTTCTTCTGCATCATGGCTAAACTTTCCAGTAAGGAAGTCTTCCAGTTGCCTTTCACAGCATAATTTCATTCCTCTGAGGATGGCTGCTGTACACTTAGTAAAAAATTCTGTCTCTTCCGGAATGGATGTCGCCGTTCTGAATAGTGCCGAACTTCTATTCCCAGCATATTCTAGGAACACTGGTCAGTAATCACTTGAGAGAATAGCGAGCGGATCTTCTAGCCAGGTCTCTATCTGTGCATACATTTTTTTAATGTAATGATGCAGTTTCAGGTAGTTGCATGTGCCACTGATCATTGCTTCCCAGTATGGACCAGTTATTTTGAAGTAGATGGCTGCCAGACTGTGCACCATGGCTATCACTTTGTTGTCTTGCAAGTCTAGAAGTACCAATTTTATCTTTGAATTATCTTGTGTCCAAATGATCAATGAACTTGATGATATCCATTCTGTGATGTAGAATCTGCGCCGCTGTTTCAAACAGGCAGTTGAATCTGTTGTCTCTGTAGTTCCCGACTGTCGACTTTATATTGCTGTTCATGGTACGGTAACTCAGCCACTTTTCTCTTACTCCATTTTTTTCATCTGGTACTGGACCAAGAATTTCCGGTGCCATTCTCACAGTCCTTACTGCTGCAACTTCCCTGCTATATTTAATTACTTTATCTTGTCCAAGTAAAATGTTGTCTTCCATTTCTTTTTGAAGAACACTTAGGTTGTCCACTGCATATTTATGGAATCCTAGTAAGACATGGACCATGCAGTGGAATGAATGTAGAACTTGGCATTACGATTCATCTCCACATTCCTGTAGCATTTCCTGTCTCCAGATTTCTAGCTGCTGGTTTGATAGTTTTTCATTAGCAGCTCTATCCGTCATGATGTACGTTAATTTTCTTATGATGGTATTGATCACGTTATCTCTCTTAGTTCTACTTTCGAAGTTTCCGTGATGGTTTCCGCAGTTTCACTGGCGATGCATCGAAATCCAAGAGGTAAACTCCTTCCGTGTCCAAAGTAATGGTATTGCCTAGTATTTTCTGTTTTTTCCTAGAGTGCCATCTTTATGAAGTCCCCAGTGATCCGCTTTCTCCAGTTTTTCGGCATATATTGACTTCACGAGAAACTGTCCTTCATCTGTGATATTAACTACAGTGTGCCGATGTGGAAGATTCCTTTCTGCAAAGTCATATTTGAAGATGTGTTTTCCAACCGACACAATTACCTTATTGACTTTATCCGTAGCCACTTCAAGCGATACCAGCTCCAAAACACAAATTCTGACATCCTCTGTAAATACTCTTTCAACAATAGTGTCTATCCTGGTTGGGGTGTCAGAATGGATCCGATCAATCTGTTCTTTTAAATTATCAATTTGTTCACGAAGGGTGGAGTTTTCGTCTATGATTTCTTCAACCTCATTTTCCTTGGAGGGAATCTTAGTCTTCTTCATTGTAGTTTTCCAGTAGCTCTTCATCTTTCTAGCCTTCCGCAGTTTTCGCTGTAGAACACATACAGATTCTTGCAACTGTTGTTTATCCTTTTCTAGTTCCTTGATCTTTTGTCAGTTCAGCTATCTTTTGATTCTTTCTCTGCTCTCTCTCGCGGACATTTCTTGGACGGTACTTTGTTTTCTGTGACTGCAACTTCTCTCTGTACTTTCTTGTCATTGTCTTCAGCTTCTTCAAGTAAGTAACTTGTTTGTTTATTTGATGCTGTCGCAAACTTTCATTTTTTTGTGCAGCCGTCAAACATACGTGTCTGAGTGTTGAGCTGCTACTGCTAGCTTCGTCTTCGTTCCTGTGGTTTTCACTATTTTGAACGCCAGTTGTGTGTACTTCCTCGGTATCTTCATTCTCTTCTGTGTGCAAGTCACAAGCAAAATTGAAATCTGCCTCATCCAAAGAATTCCTTTCTTTATCCTTCCGAAGTTTACATAGTTCATCTCTTTTATTGTGCAGTGCCTCTGTTTTTCAATACATCCTCATCAGTGATGACACTGTTATCCGTAACTTGTTTAATCCATGGAACCTAAATATCTGTGCCAAGTGGCTTGTTGACTCTCTTCTTGTTCAGCACATACCGATATATATCCAGAATCAAACCATTCTTTGGGTTCACAATTACAGGTAAGATGTTATGTATCAAGTCTTCTTCATGTATGCCAGCTGATTCTGCATATACTCCCAGTCCTAGTGGTTTGGAGCGCGTCTTCTGTTTCTTGGCAGGCATGATGTTATATTGTGATTTGATATGCTGGTCACAGCGAGAATTCCAAAGCAACAGGTTGAATTTCTATGGAATGCAGATGGACAATATTTAGTGTAACTTAACTGTACATTGCAGTAAAAAAAAATCCAATGAATGTACCTTTTGCAAGAATAAATTACTGGTATCCTATCTGACATTTGCATAATGCAATAGAAACAAAAGAGAGTGCGCTGATACGTAAGGGATATATCATTCGTTAAATGTTACTAATAATATACACATATGGTTGGATGAGGATGAAAGACATGATCAAGACAACGTGGCAATGATTACAAAGAATCCACACCAGATTACATGTGGATGGACAGATAGAGTGACGACATGCAGTGAAATGAATGGATGCAGATAGAAAACAGGAGAATGCCGCAGTGAGAGAGAGAATAGTCACCAGAAGGAAGTTAGGAAGACTGTCAAGTCTATGGACGGCGACATAATTTCATGATCGATCACCGGTATACTGTGTGTAGGAGAAAAGATTGGACGGGTCCTACACACACTGGCCCTAACTCATGACACGAATCGAAATCATGTATTAACCGTGTGTAGGAGAAAAGATCGGTTGTGGTCCTACACACACCAGGCCCTAACTCACGACACGAATCGAAATCATGGCCACAATATTTCTGGATCTTCTTGATGGAATGAAATCGAGATAGCTACGCCAAGAATCTATGGACGGCGGCGTAATTTCACGATCAATCACCGGTATTAACTGTGTGTAGGAGAAAAGATCGGACGTGGTCCTACACACTCCGGGCCCTGACTCACGACACGAATTGAAATCATGGCCACAATATTTCTGTATCTTCTTGATGGATCTTCATCCTGTCAGATGGAACGAAATCGAGATAGCTACCCATATGACAGTTACAATACATACAGTGCATTTGTGTATATTTTATCATATACAAGAAAATTGTTTTACTCACCATAGCCTCCATAATTTCCATTTGCTCCATCATCGGAAGCAATGATGAATATACAACTTACCAATACCAGTCTTCATTCTATGCATACTGTATTAATACTGTACAATGCTCTACGCTGTTCTTCTCATCCATCTTCATTCAATTCCTCTGCAATCCTGTTGGTTTACAAAGCCACATTTCTAATTATGAGCATAAAAAATGAGGGTACAAAGACTTATTTGTACTGCTATATTTGGCATACCTCATAGGAAAGGAGCTATAGCCATCTTAAGGTCCCTGATGAAAATGTCACATCCCCGATCAGTCAGGTGGACTCCATCATGCTGACACAGTTCCAGGTAGCAAGTCCTGATGTTGTACTTGACCACGCCGCCGGGCAATCTTCTCATAAATGTAGACATCTCCATGTTGATCTTCATACTTGTCTTGTCCATCGCCTTCCAATTTTCGACCCCACGCCCTCGCTGGATAATGTGTGACCAGATGATGGTTGTCCTGGTCATGCGGTGCTTGAGTTCGTTGATGTCGGCTTTCATCTTGCGCATAAGCGAGACTGATGTATCCACTCCCAAGTCGTTGCCTCCTAGGTGGATAACGATGATGTCAGGATCAGCCTCCTTCCGGCACTCCTCACACAACAATACCAGCTGACCCCAACGCATGCCTCTGCGTCCGATCCAACGCACACGTGCAGGACAATTGTCAAAGGTCAGGACTGGTCCACTGGATCGTGCCCGCTCCCGATGCTCAGCCCAACGTACGTAGGAGTGTCCGCATATCCAAACGGTCTTTGTAGTGGACTTTATAGCTGTGTAACGAAACAAACATATATATTATAGCAACCAGAGCAAGACAACGGGGCAACGATGAGAAAAGAGAATCCACGTCACATACACATGTGCCAGTCCACGTACTGACTGACAAGAACATGCATAGTGATGCAGTGACCTGAATGGAAGCAAACAAACATGCGGCTATGACGAGAGAATGACGGAACTCACACCGGAAGGAAGTGAGAACTAGTGGACTGTAACTGGTGACGTGCTGCAGCATGAATGGATTTGGATGAAACAAATAAGGAAATTGTTAAAACCTTAAACCTGATTTACCCTTACAGTATAAGTGCTGTAACCCATGACAGGACATTTATTTATGCATTGTCTAAAGTCAAGAGCATAGGATATTGATATAGTCTGCATCAGTGAGCTAAGGTTTATTTCTTCTGGGGAAGAATACCATGATCATGCACCAACTCTTTAATGAAAATTCCCTTGTGATTCAGAGAGAAACTTTACTTTGCTAGTGTGTCTACCTTAATTTATGCCAGGTTGCACAGTAAAATGCATACGGTATCATGTCATGGATTTCAGCTTGCAGCAGCGCACGCCCTTACTGACAATTCACTGTAATGTCTGTTATGTAAATGGATGCAGTCCTGTACAGCGGCAGACAAAGTAACTAAGTCCCCCTGTAGAGAAGGGCATGCAGTGACTCCTGCGGATGGAGTGCGTACGTGTCCACACTCGCTCTTTCAGGAATGTGCCCCATCTCCAACCTACATCTACAGTGTTGATGCAGTGTAACCTAGCCTCTGATAGGGGCTAGCCAAGTGAAGACTGGCATCCCCCCTCCATAGAGAGAAGTCCCTCGGATGACTGATCCTTCCCCAGCCCTGTCAACCACCAGCAGCCTATGATCATTCCTGAACACACAGGTTGTCGGCATGGCACAAGATAATGTGTCCAGCATCTATGCCCTCAACACCACCAGAACAGCACATTTAAAACTTTTAATAGGCCTTCAAAACATGTCTGCCACTATACACAAAATGTATCGTTTTTACATTCATTCTGAACAGTATCCACGATGATCATGCCTTGCTAGATAGGTCACTTACGGTGAAATCCAGAACAGCTGAGTTAAGTTGCAAAAATATAGGAACATAAGAAATTACCCTCGGTGGGTAGAAACCAGGTAAATCTTACCTCAGTTGAAATGGTAATGGACAGTGTTTGGTTATTTGTTCACACAGCACTCAGTCAATCGATGTCCCTGCAAGAGAAAAAAATATTTTTATGTATGATGACATATAACTAAGCAATCAAGGCAAAATATTAAATTGAAAAGCAAAACAAATTACTAGTCACAACTCTACATACAACTACCAATTATTTTATTTTTTTTTTTTTTAACTCCCTACACTATTTTTTTTTTTTTCTGTCTCCGGTACGGTCCCTGAGAAGAAAGGTGCCAGAGAGGATCAGCTTGGACTCTGGTAGTGCAGCACTGGGCTAGCAGTAGAAGGTGCATGCTACAGGACCATGCAGAGGGTGCAGACCAGCATTGGGGGAGGAGGGGTGATGGTGAGTGTGTGTGTGTGTGTGAAATAAGAAAAGCACAGTCTGACAGGCTTTAATGAAGCTGTGACTGCACTCCAAACTTGCATTTTTGTTCCACAGGCTATCTGGATTTGTTCTCCATGGAGGCTGCCCTCCCCTTCCCTGTCCTGCAAGGGGCTGGTAATCCAGGGAGAAAATAAATTTGAAATAGGTTACTCACAATTAACTGTAGCTGCAGTCCGCAGTATCGATGTCCGATGTTCGAATGGATGTAGTACAATGATGAATGAATGATACAGGAATAGGTAGAGCACTACCAGTATATTATTCCCAATAGAAAATGCCTATAAAAGAAAGTGTAAGTTGGTTAGTATTAAATGCAATAACAAATGCATTAATAAAAATGAGAGGAGCAATCAAATTATGTACATGCATGACACTCACCTTTACTTACGACCCCCCCCCCCCGATAATCAGCTGCTGAGGCTGATTGAGGTTCCATTATCCACGATAGTACTAGACGCATGGAAGGGAATATTTTCAAAGGAAAAGATGGACAGCAGGGACATTCAGTGAACTGTTACAGTAGAAGGAAATTTAGGACAGATTGCCTGGAACTTGCACATTCTTCCAGTGGAAGGGGTGGGAGTGAAAGCAGTGTGGTATTATGCTTGAAGTATGCATGGGATAGGCTCGAAAGAATCTTACTTCTTAGATGGGAAGCAGGAAAACAAAGAGTCAACATTACATTGCACCGCCATATACTATTTACTAACCTTTTTTTTTTTCCACCCTAGGGTCTGCTGTACAAATAAAGTTTTGTTTTTCACTTGAAATCATGTGTTGTTATTTTGTTTCCAGTTAAAGTGTAAGCTACTTTGATTGAAAATGCAGACTGTGTATTCAAAGAGTAGGGTGACCGTGGGGGGAGGGGGATGTGTGGCAAAAAATTAAAGTAACTTTTTTTTTCTATTCTGCCAGGCCCGTTTCACCACCAACCATCAGCAACAAATGCAAGCATGATCATCATGGCATAGCACAGGCAGACTGGCACACATTTGAAAACACTGTTCCAATCTGAGACACTAGACAGCATGCACACCCGACCCACCCACTTCCAACCACCACCTAGACCACAGCAGTTTTTTTTCAGCATGCCGACCACTCTGCCTGGCCCGTCCCATCACCGACCACCAGCGTCAGACCCAGTAGCATGGCACATACCAGGTGGACTGGCATCTGTGTAAAAAAACATTGTTTTCTGCAAGGATGTCAGTCCACCTGATCCATGCCATGCTAAGTAAGGTCTGTCACTGATGGTCGGTGGGACAGGCCAGGCAAGACTGGTGGTGGTAGGCATGCTGTCAAAACAATATTCTGGCCTTGTGCGGTGGTTTGAAGAGGGCTGGGCGTGTAGATGCTGTCATAGAACAGTCTTTTTCTAAATGGATGCCAGTCTGCCAGGACTGTGCCATGATCATGCTTGGGTCAGTTGCTGATGGCCAGTGGTGGGACGGGACTGGCAGACTGGTAGGTAGGCATATTGGAAAAAAGTGTTCTATGTTTATAGGCAGTGGTTGGGAGAGGGGCGCATGTGCACGCAGACTCATACGATTTTTTCCTACGTGGATGCCAGTCCCTTTGATCCGTGCCACGCTGCTTGAGACTGTCGCTGATGGTCGGCGGTGGAATGGGCCTGGCAATGGGTAGGCATGATGTAGCAAAAAAAATTGCTCTACACCGTGGTGATGGTGTGCAGAGGAGCAGACAAGTAGAGAGACCGTTTCTCTGCCTGTCTGCCCCTCTGCACACCATCACCATGGTGTATAACAATATTTTACTGCATCATCCCTACCCTGTCTGACAGGCCCATTACACCACCGACCATCAGCAACAGACCAAAGCAATGGAACAGAATAGGCGGACTGGCATCCATTAAAAATGTTCTGAGCCAGCACATGCACACCCACCCCTCTCCAACCACCGCCTAGCAAGGCCAGAACAGTTTTTTTCCAGCATGCCGACCAGTCTGCCAGGCCCGTCCCACCACCGACAGACCAAAGTGTATCATGGCACGGACCAGGCGGACTGGCATCAGTGTAGAAAAACATTGTTCTGTACCAGGATGCCAGTCCACCTGGTCCATGCCACACTGCTTTGGTCTGTCGCTGATGGATCCAATGTGGACTATGGCAGGCCGGGTAGGCATTTATGTAGAAAAGAATTATTATACACCGTGGTGGTGGTGTGCAGAGGGGCGTCCATGTAGGATAACACGATTGTTTTCTGCCTGTCCTCCCCTCTGCACACCATCACCAGCTGGTCCAAAAAATGTCTTTCTACATCTTGCCTACCACCAGTCTGCCAGCCCTGTATCACCTCCAACCATCAACAAGTCACAGACCAAGCAGTGTGGCACGGACCAGGCAGACTGGCTTCTATGTACAAAAAAAGTGTTCTAGGGACATGGATATGTTCATCCACGCTGTCTGGCAGGTTCCTTGCCGCTTTAAATCTTGCCGGAAGGTCTTCAAGCTGGCTCCTCCCACCCACCTGGGTGGTAAAACTCTCGGCTCCGCCCCATGACGCCAGATCTTCCTTACCGCTTGGAAGCTCAGGTTCCCTCCTTAGCGCTCTGCATTTTAGACTGGATCCTAACTCTTTGGTTCGTCAGAAACTGGTTTTGAAGTTTTCTAAACTTCGGTCTTCATTATCCCTCGTGGCTGCGATGGACAAATCGATCCCGGCTTTCGGAGGTGCCTTTGTGGGCAGAAGATGTCCAGGACGGATCTGCACTCCACGTGCATCTACTGCCTAGGCCTAGACCATGACCCGCAGGCCTGCGAGTTGTGCCGCTGATTTTCGGCCACCGTCCTGGAGGATCACGCTGCCCGATTGAAGCTCGGGCGCCCCGAGAAGCGTTACCCGCCGGTAAAATCCAAAGAGGCTCATTGGGCGGTGTCCGGCGGCTGGCTCAGCTGAGCAGCTCGAGCATATGATCGCCCTCGAGGAGGAGGCGGCCCAGGCTGCATCTTCCTCCCCCTCGGCTGCGGCATTTATCCCACTCTCTCTCTGAGTTCCTCTTACTCAGATTCATTAAAGGAGCTTTGTCAGTCCCTTTCCACGAAGGGAGAGGGGCCATCGGGACATTCCTTTCGGCCCAAGAAGAAGGAGTCGAAGGTTAAGTCCCACCGTCGGCGTTCATGGGAGCGGGAGAGGTCTCCTTCCCCGGACAGCCGACCGTCGACTTCGGTCGAGGTTGCGGCTCAGGCCACTGGCTTCACGGCGTCCCCATCAGGCCAGCCTGTTGAGACTCCCCGTTGACGCAGTCGAGATATTCCCACCTGGTCAGACGGGTTGTTGACTGGTGAAGCCGACAACCCCTCTTCGCCGGTTCCCCCGGTGGAGACAGAGGATCTGCCCATGCCTTTGGGGCGGCAGTCCCTGGCTAAAGTGTCCAAGCCGAGGGAAGAGCGGGTGTTCCCCGTCCTTTCCCAGGCCCGCCCTTGGTTACCCTGAGGGTCTCTGTCTCGGACTTCATCTCGGTCAAGCCGTTCCAGCCGACATCGGCGGTCTCGGTCTTGGCACCGAATTAAGCGGCGACACCGTTCCTCCTCGTTCTCCTCCTCAGATGAGAGTAGAAGCTTCGACGCACCGCGCCGGGCGCTACAGGGAGCTTATGTGGCAGCAGTTACTGTTGTCTGGGAGTAAATCGACTCTGATTCATCCCCCGGCCATCAAGTGGCTGTCGCCCAAACGGCCGAAGCAATCACTCGCCGCAGTCGAGATGCCCATTTCTGGGCCGGTTGTTTGGACGAAACTAGCTGCTCCACTGATTGTGGCGGAACCTCCGCCTCCACAACCAAAGTCTGGGGCACTGACCAAGGATTCTCAGTCAGGTCACGGCCTGTCCCACAGGTTGTTGGTCATCCTCCCTTCTGACCGTCTTCGGCAGGTGGAGGGTGGCTCAGGACCGAGGCAGCTCTTCGCAGACTCTTCGGAGTCCGATGACGACTCCTCCCTGTTCTCCAGGCAGGTCGACCTGGAGTCCTCCGGGGGCCAGTCATTGGACGATAGCCCATCGTCCTTCATGGGTCTGCTTCAGCTCATCTCTGAGTCCACTGGGATGCAGTGCGAGCCCGTGTCCAAATGGGCCAGGTATCCCCTGAAGGAGATACTGGACCTAGGGGATTCGCCCACGGAGGCCTTCCCTGTGGTTGAGGCCATTGTTGGCCCAGCCTTGGAGCTTTGGCAGCGGCCTTCTTCCTGTCCTGCGCCCTCGGCCAGGATGGCCAGGAAGTATGCGGTCCCTACTGGCTCTTTGCCTGGTTTCTCGGAGCACCCCTCTGCCGAGGGGTTAGTCACCGATAGTGTCTTCCGCCATTCCGGAAACACTCGGGAAGTGGATAAGCCCCCCGGCAAAGAGTCCAAAAAGCTGGACTATGCCGGGCGCAAGGTGTACGCTGCGTCCTCCCTCAGCCTCGGACAGGCCAGCTCGGCCGTGCTGCTGGCACACTTCTCCCACGCCCTCATGGGCTCCCTGGATAAGGTTGTCCCTCATCTCCCGGCCGACCTGCAGACCACGGTCCGTCAGGTGCGGGACCAGGGTAGGGCGGTGGCAAAGCAGCAGCTTCAGACTGCTCTGGACATAGGTGATTCCTGTGCCAGGTCAGTAGCGGCCGCGGTGGCCATGTTCCACAGGGCGTGGCTGAGGATATCCACCTTCACGGCAGATACCCAGCACAAGTTGGCGGACGTCCCCTTCTTGGGGACTGACCTCTTTGGCCCTGGAGTGGAGAGACACCTCCAGCGGATCGAAAAGTCCAACGTCACTCTGGACTCTGTCACCTCCGCCCAGAGGGACAAAGGCCGCCGTCAACAACAGCATAAGTCCTTTCGTCCTTCGGCCCCTGCAGCACGACCGGCCCAAAAGCACCAGCAACAGGGCCAGCAGGCTCGCGCTTGGCGTCCCAAACCCAAGCCGGCGGCTTCCTCCAGCAGGAAGCAAGGAGGTAAAGGCCCAGGAGGTCCCTCGGCCGGTTCCTCCTCCAAGCCTGCCCAGTAATGGGTTGAGGGGTGTCGCCCCCACCTTGTCACCCTTCCCTGGGTCCCCCGGGGGACGGCTCTGCCACTTCCTTTCCACCTGGTCCGCTATCACCATGGACCGTTGGGTGTTGGAGGTGGTAGGAAAGGGCCTGCCTCTGGAATTCGAGCAGACCCCTTCCTTTCAAGCCGTCGCCCCCCGGGGGGCCACGGGGTCCGAAGCCTCGCTGTCAGCTCGCCGGAGCCGATATATTGCCCTGCTCCTAGAAAGAGGTGATCAGGAAGGTGGCGGATCCTCCTTCAGACCATGGGTTGTGTCCAGGTATTTCCTGGTCCCAAACGGACGGGGTTGGCGCCCATTCTCGACCTGAACAGGTTCCTTAGGTCTCGGACCTTCAGGATGGTCACTCTGGCTCAGATAATCCCATCCTTGGAACGAGGCATGTGGTTCTGTTCCTGGACCTCCCAGGACGCTGCTCTTTCACGCCCTGATCCGTCTGCCTCATCAGAGATTCCTCCGCCTCAGAGCGGAGGGATCCCTTTACGAGTTCCGGGCCATGCCCTTTGGCCTCTGTCTAGCTCCCAGGGTCTTCACCAAATGCATGGCAGTGGTGACAGCATTCCTGTGGCGCCGTAGGGTCCGGGTGTACCCCTGCCTGGACGACTGGCTGACTGCAGCCCCCTCCAGAGCGGAGGTGGAGCGGTCCAGATATCTGGCCCTCCAGGTTTGCTCTCAGATTGACCTCCTCATCAACAAGGCCAGGTCGGAACTCGTGCTGGAGCAGGTGATGCACTTTATCGGGGCAGAGCTCGACTCTCTTCGAGCCAGAGCTCGGCTCCCGGCAGACAGGGCCGAGGTTCTTTCCTCCTTTGCCCAATCATTTCTGGTTGGGCAGTCGCGCCCCGCCCGGGACTTCCTGCGCCTCATGGCGGCCTGCACCAGCGTGGTCTGTTGGGCCCGTTGGTACATGCGTCCCCTTCAGTGAGGACTGGCCAGCCAGTGGTCACAACGCTGCATCCGCTGGACCAGCCCGTAACAGTGACCCAGGAGATGTGGAATGCTCTCCAGTGGTGGACCGCTCCAGCACATCTGCAGGAGGGCATCCTGCCTGCCTGCCCGAGCCGACGGTCATCGACCGATGCATCTCTGATGGGTTGGGGTGCCCATCTGGGGAGCACAGAGCCGCACGCCTCTGGTCCCTCGGGAGTCCCGATGCCATATCAACCTGCTGGAGCTCCGAGCGGTCCGCGTAGCTCTCACCGCCTTCGCTCAGTTTCTACGGGGTCAAGTGGTTCAGGTCCTGACGGACAATACCACGACCATGTACTACCTAAACTGCCAGGGCGGGATGCGCTCCATGCTGTTATGCAAGGAAGCTCTCCGCATATGGTATCTCGTGCGCAGCCTGGAGGCGGATCTCCTAGCCATTCACATGGCAGGAGCCTCCAACACCCTGGCCGATGCCCTAAGCCAGATAGGGGCTGTGTCTCACGAGTGGTCTCTCCTGCCGGAGGTAGTACAAGATCTCGTCTCCCATTGGGGCACGCCTCAGGCGGACCTGTTTGCCTCCGGGAGAATGCAAAGCTGAGACTGTTCCATGCCCGGCCCCTCAGCAGGGCTTGCTGCAGGGGATGCCTTCTCGAGGCCGTGGACCCCGGGCCTCTTCTACGCCTTTCCCCCATTTCCCTTGATCCACAAGGTGCTTCTCAAGGCGAGGAGGGACAAGGCGCAGGTGATTCTGGTAGCCCCAGACTGGCCCCGCCAGTTCTGGTATCCAGATCTCCTCAGTCTCAGCTCCAGGCTCCCGAGGCGGCTTCCAGCCCGCCCGGACCTGATCTCAGTCAATCAGGGGAAGGTATTCCATCCGGACCTTCAATCCCTGCACCTGAAGGCCTGATTCCTGAGCGGCTAGAGTTCCAGGCCTTGGATCTTTCCGACGAGGTCCTCAACGTCGTTGAGGCGTCCCGTAAGGAGTCGACCAGGAAATGCTGTGCCTTCAAATGGAAGAGATTCTTATTTGGTGTCAGGGGAAGGGCTTGGACCCTTCCTCCTGTTCCTTGGCAAGCATTCTGGACTACCTGTGGTCCCTTTCTCAGCAAGGGCTTCGGTCGACGACCCTTAAGGTGCACCTGGCAGCCATCTCTGCTTACCGGACGCGGGCCGGGAAGCAGTCGGTGGCGCAGGAGAAGGTGGTCTGGTGCTTTTTCAGAGGCCTTGATCACATTTCCCCTCTGGTGCGAGAACCTCCACCTCCGTGGGATCTTCTGCTGGTATTGGCCAAGCTCATGGGCACGCCATTCGAACCAATGCACCGGTGCGATATCTCCCACCTGTCGTGGAAGACCGCCTTCTTGGTGGCTATCGCGTCAGCCAGAAGGATGGGAGAGCTCCAGGTGCTGTCCATTGAGTCTTCTTATCTGGTCTTCCACAGGGACAAGGTTGTCCTGCGCCCCCACCCGAAGTTCCTTCCGAAGGTGGTGTCGGAGTTTCACCTTAACCAGGTGTTGACTCTGCCGGTGTTCTACCCCAATCACACCTCGGAGGCCGAATATAGGCTCCATACTTTGGACCCTAGAAGAGCGCTCGCTTATTATAAGGAGCGGACGGCTGAAGTTCGGAGAGAGGTTCGCCAGCTGTTTGTCACCTACGCTGAAGCCACACCTGGCAGACCTGCAACCAAGCAGACGATAAGCAGGTGGGTCACCTCCTGCATAGATCTCTGGTATAGGTTGGCGGGCATGGAGCCTCCCATAGGGATAAGAGCTCATTCTACCCTCCATACTGCTGCATCGGTGGCTGCTTCCAGGGATGTCCCTATCCAGGATATCTGCAGGGCTGCTACCTGGAAGTCGGCACATACCTTCATTACCCACTACCACATTGACCTTGAGTCACGCCGGGATGCTGGTTTTGGGGCCTCGGTTCTCCAGTCTCTATTCCCTAAGTAGGGGGTGTGCACCTTGCCTCCCTCCTCCTGGAGAACTGCTAGGAGTCTGCCAGACAGTGTGGATGAACAACATATCTATGTCCCTAGAAATACAGGTCACTCACTTGTAACAGGAGTTCTAGGAATGTTATATGTTGTTCATCCACACGACCCACCCGACCTCCCCGGCTTCGACATACAACCAGGTTTCCAGCGGGCTAGATCTGGCGTCATGGGGCGGAGCCGAGAGTTTTACCACCCGGGTGGGTGGGAGGAGCCAGCTTGAAGACTTCCGGCAAGATTTAAAGGGGAAAGGGACAATGCCAGACAGTGTGGATGAACAACATATACCACTCCTAGAACTACTGTTACAGGTGAGTAACCTGTTCTTCTCATCAATGGGGCACACTCCTCGTCCACAGAGGCTCTTTAAATTCCTCTCCTGTGGATGGGACTGCCTCCCCCGTCGATGGAGCACATGGATTTCACACACTCATTGACTGGACTACCTCCCTCATCGACAGTGCACATGAATTTCATTCTCTCAACGCCCCCTGTCGACTGAGCCCATGAATACCACTATGGGACTACCTTCCCCATCAGCGGAACCTGGATTTATGACCCTCCTATCAACAGGAGTGCCTGTATCATTGACAGAGCACCTATTTTATGCTCTCCCGTTGACGGGCTACATTCCAGCATTGACAGAGCAGGTTTTTCATCATGAAATCATATCATAATTTTTTTTTTTTGTACTTTTTAAGCAACTTCAGCAGTACATAAGAATACAGACACATACTTTGATCAAAAGAAAAGTAAATCTTTTAAAATTACAGGCCTCCATGTCGTACATAATCTGTTCCCATCCAAACCTTATACCCCGGAGATTCAGACCAGTACTATTATCTGCAATTTTAATCTAAGCAGAGCCAACACCATTCAACATCAGTCTCATTACATTCCCTAATTTCCTCTCCTCTCCCCAGAATTCCTCATAAGGCTGGGAACCAGGGTTGTAGCAGCGCCTTCTCAACCGGAGACCATATCTCATTAAAAATATCCATTTGCCCTCTAACAGAGTATTGGATCTTTTCATATTTCATGCAGTCTAAGAATGCATTTGCCCACTCAGCTGTAGTTGGGATAGAGTTTAGCCTCCAGTGCATATCCGGTACCTTCAACCCCATCACATTTCCCAACCTCCATAAAGTAAACCCAGGTTTAGCATAAGTTTTCTTCTCATCCGGTTCAGCCGGGGGCAAACTGAGAATTTCCACCGGATCCAGTCTAAGAGATATGTTCACTAATTTAGAGGGGATTTCCTGCACTCCCAACCAGAAGTTTTGGATCATGTTACATTGCCAAATCATATGATAAAATACTCCATTATGGATTTGGCATTTAGGACATGGGGGGGGTCCTCTCGGATTAATTATGTGAGCCAACCATGGAGTGTGGTACGTTCTGTGTAATACATTGAATTGAATGGCCTTAGCTCTGTTATTTACTGAATATTTGAGACTATTACTTAGAATCAAAATCCATTCCCCTCCAGTCAAACCTTCTGATAAGAAGTCAGATTCCCATTTGGCCTTGGTGGCCTCCATATAATCTGGTAGAGCCCCTATTAATAACCTATATGTTCATCTTAGGGGTTTAAACAAGGGTTGATCTGATTACCCCAGAATAATCCTGTAATGTGGAGCGTGCCCCCATTGATTCACTCTGGTGCTTAATACCTCATATGTCTCCTTAATTTGAACATATTGAGGAAGGTGAGATTTGTTAATATACTTGTTTTTTTAACAAATATTCAAAAGGACATAAGCTCCCCATCCTTAAAAATGTGTTGAATTTGAGAAGTACCCCCAATAGTCCACCTTTTCAAGACTGGGATGTCCCATATGGTCATTCCCCCTCCCTGTTGTAAAAGCCTGGTAAGTGGAGCTTCAGGGAACAAACCATCCTTCACCCCAGTCATATTATGTGCAAGTTTTCATGCTTTCACCATATTCCTTATGAAGGGATTGACAGGATTGGGCAAGGAATCCACTCCACCACAAAGTGCAAAGAAACGGTGGTACATCAAAGGATCCTCTGAGGACTCCATCTTCACCCAGGCCGGCTGAACCTCCGGGTTCTTCAACATATCCTGAACATGAGCTGCCACCCAATAATGTCTCACACTAGGGAGGACTAGACCTCCTGTCCTTTGGGGCTTCCACAGAAGTGTTTTCTTAATCCTAGGCCACTTGTTATTCCAAAGAAGTTATGTGATGGCACCTTCTATACTATTAAAATATTTTTGGGGAACCTTCAAGGAGATCACCTGAAAAAAATAATTGGGGCAGAACTGACATTTTTATTAGATTTACCCCCCCAAGCAGGGTCAGAGGCAGTTATCTTTTATTTTAGAAATCAACCCTTTCTTGTTAATTCCAATCATTGAGGAAATCTTAGAGGGGATTTGAATACCCAAATATTTTAGTGAATTACCTGGATATATTATGTTTTGGGCTATTGAGATTGGACCCCTATCCTTCCCCACCGGCAGCCATTCAC
Organism: Neoceratodus forsteri; assembly: GCA_016271365.2. Taxonomy (NCBI): domain Eukaryota; kingdom Metazoa; phylum Chordata; order Ceratodontiformes; family Ceratodontidae; genus Neoceratodus; species Neoceratodus forsteri. The sequence goes on from CM057459.1 coordinate 321,655,811, forward strand.
TGTTACCCCAGTTGATCTTGCGTCCGGAGAGTGGACTGTATGTATGAAAAAGTTGGGTCAATGCCAACGCCGCCTATCCCGGAGAGTTCAAAAAAAGGACGTCATCAGCGAAGAGTGTAATCACATGGTCCTGATCTTTCCATGTGAGGCCCTGAATTCTCAGGTGAGATCTAATGCCCTGTGCAAGAGCTTCAATAGAAAGGACATATATTAAAGGGGATAGGGGGCGTCCCTGTCTGGTTCCTCTCATCAAGGCAAAGGGGGATGAAACAACGTTGTTAGTAAGTATTTGGGCTCTTGGGACTCTATACAATACTCCCAGCCATTTCATTATTTTATGGCCCAGACCGAATTTCCGCAGAACTGCCATCATGAAGTGCCATTCAACACGATCAAAGGCCTTCTCTGCGTCAAGCGATAGCAGACCCCCCCCCTTCCTTTAACCATACTTGAGCTATGTTGAAGACCCGTCTAATGTTATGCTTAACCTGCCTACCGCGGACAAAACCCCCTTGATCAAGGTGAACCAACTTGGGGAGGACACCTTCCAGCCTATTGGCTAACAGCTTTGCTAGAATCTTATAATTAGCGTTGAGTAAAGAAATTGGGTGGTACAAGGAGCACCACAGAGGGTTTTTCCCTTCTTTAGGTAAAATAGTGATTGTGGCTAGTTCCTGCGATGGCGGTAAAGCCCCCTCCTCCAAGGCTTCCTGTATCATTTCCTTCATTAGAGAGACGAACTCCTCCCATAGCAGTTTATAAATCTCTGCAGGGGTACCATCAGGTCCTGGTGCCTTCCCCTTCTTGATCTTCCAGACCACCTCCTTCAATTCCCCCAGAGTTATAGGGGCATCTAAGTTATCAAGGGCTAAGTCACCCACTATAGGTAGAGCAATAGTCTTAAGAAATTCCTCCTGGTCTGCTCCCTGGGGATACTCAGAAGTATACAATTGCGAGTAATATGATTTAAAAGCATCATTTATTTTCTGCTGATCATAAGTAATCTCCTCTCCAGTCACCTTCACCCCCAAAACAGTCCTTCCCACCCTCTGATTTTTAACTAGCCCCGCCAACCACTTTCCAGACTTGTCCCCTTCGAATTAAGAATACGATTTGGTCAAATTTAGGGCCCTCTCTATTTGCTGAGTAGAAATTAGGTTCAATTCACTTTTTAAAGCTTTTAGCTCAGAACATTTAGAATGGTCAGGTATTACCATCAAATCTTTCTGTAGATTCATAATTTGAGTCGCTAGCTCCTGTTTCTTTTTTTTTTTTCCCCAAATCAAAGTGTTTTTTTTTTGTTTGTTTTGTTTTTTGAATAAAGAGAACAGATCCAGTAGTAACGATCTGAATTATAGATGAAACCAGAAACAGTACAACACTGCATGCACTGGAGCTGTTCCCCAGCCCCCATACTAAAACCCCCCCTCCCCATTCAGAACAGTGCAAACTTATCAGGTAAATTATCAAATTCTAAACTTGACAACAGTATACGGTATGTTAAATGGTGAACAACGTATGAAAAAGTTCCCATATTTTCTTATAGCTGTTCACTCTATTATTGAGACTTGCCACCATCTTTTACGTCCTGAGACTGGCTAGCAATTCTTTAAGCCATTCCGAATAAGAGATATCCATATTGTCTTTCCAATGACGAAGAATGACCTTTTTTACAGATAGGGATATCAATGCTATATAGTATCGCCTAGCAAGTACTGAAATCATGGTATAATTCCCTAAGAGGCATACCTCAGGGATAAAAATATCCGAGAGACCCAGCAAGGAGTCAGTCTTCTGCTGGATGTCTTTCCAGAGAGTGGAGGCCTTAGGACAAGTCCAAAGTATATGAAACATGGAGCCGTCTGCCTGTTGACAACAGGAGCAGGTGGGAGAGCCAATAAGCCCATATTTATATCGTTTTTTTGGGGTATAATATATATTATGCAAGATGTGAAATTGTGTAAGCCGTAATCTATCCTGAGTAATGTATTTATGGCAATTCGACCACAAAGTTGTCCAGTTTGTCTCTAGATCAGGAAAATATGAACCCCAGTACCTCTCAGATGCAAAACAGCTTGGGTATTTATAATTGCATAAAATCTTATACGTGTTAGATACAGAGTAGGCCATGCCAGACATAAGGGAGAGATCCTCCAGGAAAGTTTTAGCTCCCTTTTGGGGCGGCTTCAGACCAAACTCTTTCACTATTAAATGTCTTAACTGAAAAACTTTAAACGCAAATTTATTAGGAATGTTGAAATTATTTAATATGTCAATAGTTGGAAGCCATGAGTTATCCAGCATGACAAACTGGGAAAGCTTAGCGCCCTCCAATTGGGGAAGCCACCTAGGTGTAATTGGCTTATCTATTTTTGAATTTGGATTACCCCGATAGGCTGGGCTAGATCTGAGGTATGATTGTATTTCATAAAAACACATATCTGGGAGTGTACTCTAACCGACATTGCAATGGGGGTTGATTTCAAAGTTAGGGGAAGAGCACCAGGCCTGATATGAAGCACCGATGCTGGTAAGAGACCATTTACTTTAATCAGAGACAACTCAATTTTAAGCCAGATACGAACAAAGACAGAAGGATTAACTTCTTTTGTATGTTCCAACCATCTCATATATTTAACCACTTGACTCACCCAATAGTAGAATATGAAGTGAGGAAAACCGAGACCTCCTTTGTCCTTAGGGGCTGCTAACTTGTGAAAAGCAATCCTAGGTTATCTGTTAGCCCAAATAAATTTTGTAATCAAGCCATTAATTTTACGGAACCAGGTTAAAGGTATCCAGTTATTAAGTAGATACAAGGGATAAAAGATCCTAGGAAAAACATTCATTTTAATTAAGTTTACTCGGCCCCACAATGAAATAGATAATTTGGCCCATCTGTCTAGGTCTGCACCTATAGTATTTACTAGGGCATCTAAATTCAGTTTTTGAAGTGAAGCTGGGTTCCTGGTAATTTGAATGCCCAAGTATCTTAAAGAATTCGGTGCCCAAGACATACCTGCTTCTATAATAGTGGATTTAATCACTTTATAATTAAGCGGGAAGACAAGAGATTTTTCAATGTTTAATTTGTAATTCAAAAAGTTGGTGTATTCTTCTATAATGGCTAACGTGGAGGGTATTGACTTAGTTGGGTACGATAATTGTAACAAGAGATAATCAGCATAAGCCGATACTTTAACTTCGTATCCCTGAATAGTAATTCCCTGAATAGTCGAGGAAGATTTAAATCGGCGAATAAGGGGCTCTAGATATAAATTAAAAAGCAAAGGGGATAAAGGGCACCCTTGTCTAGTACCTGAATGTAACATAAAGAGCTCGTATATGGCTCCATTAGCCACCACTCGAGCAGAGGGGGTACTGTAAAGAGCTTTAACCCAGTTCTGAAAACATAAAGGGAACTTATGAGCATTAAGAGCCCGAAATAAGAAATTCCAGTCTACCCTGTCTAACGCCTTCTCAGCATCCAGAGAAACCAAAACAGCTGGGAATGAGGCATCCCTGGTTGCCGAAAGGACGTGCGACAGGGTTCGAAGATGATCAATTGAAGAACGCCCCTTCATGAATCCCACCTGCTGGGGTCCAGTAAGGTCAGGCAACACTAATGCAATACGATCCGCTAACAATTTAGATAGTATCTTGATATCCTGATTCATCAGGGATATAGATAGTATCTTGATATCCTGATTCATCAGGGATATTGGGCGATAACTTGTAGGTAATTCTGGGTTCTTTTCCAGTTTCAATATAAGGACGATTAAGGCCTCCCATAAGGTAGGGTCAACAGGTGCACCCGACAAAATGTGCTGAAACAAGGGAACTAATAATGGTAATAATTGCTTTTGAAAGACTTTGTAAAAATTAGTCGAGAAGCCAGGTGATTTGTCAGAAGGTAAGTTTTTAACAACCGTGAGAATTTCTTCAGAAGATACCGAAGATACAAGCAGTTTCTGTTGGGGCTCAGAAAGCTAAGATAAGCCGGATGCCTCAAAATAATTGTCTAGACTCTGTTCTGATAGTGGGTTTGTCTTGGAATTGTATAGGTTTGCATAATACTGCTGAAATTCCGATACTATCTCCACCGGAGATGTTTTAGGGCACCATCTGATTGGGAACGGATTGAGGGAATATATCTGCGTGCTTGTCTCTTGCTCCGAGTAACTTGCCTTAGCTGAATGGCTAATTCAGCTTCTTAATATCTCCAACAAGGACTTAATTTTGCCAGCTCTTGCTGAAGGGATTCCGAAAAATTATGAGAGCTTTGATTCCTTTGAGCGAATTTGCTCAAGAGGAGAAGTTAGTTCCCTTTCCTTTTCCTTTGTGTAGCTATACTAATTAATATTCACTTAATAAAGGCTTTAAATGCACCCCATATAAAATCTGGTCTGGAGATAGACTGAAGATTAGTTTCTATAAATTGCTCAATATATTTGTTAATAGTTTTGACTATGTGGGGGTCCTTTAACATTTGATTATTAATCTTCCACCGGGTGGCTTTCTTGGGAAGAAATGAAAGAGCAAGATGACAGGTTACCAGTGAATGGTCTGAGGGCGGTCCCGAATGAACAGTAGCTTCTGCTACTCCAGGGAGGAGAGTCTGAGAAAGAAAAATATAATCAATACGTGAAGCTGTTTTATGGACTGGTGATAAGAAAGTGAATTCTTTCTCCGAGGGGTGCAAGACTCTCCAAACATCACACAGAGCATAGTGCTGTATGAATTCTTTCAGGGCCCTTTGTGCAGGAGAGCGGCCTCTACTCAGAGGAGAATGACGATCCATTAATGGGTCCATAACGGTATTTATATCACCCCCTAGAATAAGTGGCAGAGACAAAAATGGGTATAAAAGTTCAACCAGTTGCATAAAAAAAACCAGGAGAGTCTACATTGGGCCTGTAAAGACTACCCAGGAGAATCTCGGTGGCATATAAAGTACAGTGAATGAAAACAAACCGGCCTTGCAGGTCCTTAAGCACCTGTTTAAAAACAAAAGGAACTTTTCTAGTAATTAAAATCAACACACCAGCCCTGTTGGAGGCAACCCCCGCAGAAAATACATAGCCAATTTGCTGTCTTCTCATGCAATTTGCCTCTGAATCCAGTAAATGTGATTCTTGTATTAAAGCAACATCTAAAGATTACAACGCTAGGTGCTTAAGAACCTTCTACTGCTTTACCCGCTGTCGTAATCCTTTAACATTCCATGTTGCAATCCTAATAGAGTTAGCCATTACCCAGAACCCTACTTAATCCCCTCCCTCCCTCGCACAACAATCAAAACACAACACTAATCTACTAACCCAACCCCCCTCTCCCTTCAATCTAACACAGGTTTCGATCTGCAGAATACCAATACCATGGCGCTCTCTCTCTCCAGCCACGCTTAGGTGACCCTAACCTGAGATTTACTAATGGAGAGCGTGGTAAATACAGCCTAGACACCAATGTGATTAAGTTCTAGAAATAATACAACCCAAATAAAACATGTATAGGATTGTTTTAATAAGATCTTAAGCGGCTGTACACCCCTAAAAATTATACTCTAGTGATGTACTTCTCTTTGTAACTTAAACATTAGGAGAATAATAAGAGCTGGCTTAATCTACTTAAACCCCCTTAAAAATCAAGTTGCAAACAAAATCATGTCTTTGCTTCCTGTTACTAATGTTAGCATGCTACGCAAAGCTACAACTTGGTCTGCTGGTTCCCTCTAGTGGTCACACTCAAAAATTCAAACATTATACCCTCCCTACACTGGGAGCTAAAACACAAGTTTGATCTTTTACTTTAAAGTTCTCCACAAGTTTTTTTCTCACTTAAATCCAACGATCGGTCAGTCAACAAGTTAAAGAGCGATCATTTTAATCACGGAGACTAATGTAGTACATCACCGGTTTTTGTTCTGCAAAAAGAACCAGGAAGCAGGTGAGAGGAACAGACTGGTGTGTCTTCAGCAATCGCTTCTCTCTCCGGGCAAAGACAAGTATTCTTCTGAGACTGATTTCCCAACCAAAATATCATGGACTACAATTTAGCCTCAGACTTGTGAACAGAGGAAGTTCATACCTCACGAAATAAATCTGGCAGAGCTTTTTTTAGACCAGCATGAGCTGCCTCTGGATCGTCGAAGTTGTGTCAGGCACCTGAGACCAGTACCTGCAGTCGCGCCGGATACATCTTCTTAAATCAAATTCCTGCCGCTATTAATTTCGAGATGAAAGGATGAAAAGCAGTACGTCGCTGTCTGACAGTGGCAGGGAGGTCGTGGGCAACCCTTACTTTCCTTCCTTCCCAGGTGATGTCCTGCGTCTCCCTGACTTTTTCAGAAAGTGCTGGCACTCAAGGAAGTTGAGAAACCTAACAATCAAGGGTCTCGGTGGCGATCCAGGTGGGGGAGGTGGTCTAAGGGCCCTATGTGCCCTCTCTATAGAGTACTTAGCCCCAAAAGGCGAGTGACCGGCAATACGCTCCACAAACTTTTGAATAAAAACAATCTCATCCTGCCCTTCTTCGGCTTCAGGCAATCCAATCAGGACTGCGTTATTTCTTCTACTTCGACCCTCGAGGTCCTTCAATTTAGCTTCCATCCTGGCGATCTTCTGTCTCGTGGCTACCATCTCCGGATCAATTTTATCCATTCTTTTTTCTAGCGAGTAGACTTTGGCTTCGGAGTCCGAGGTTCGTCGGGAAACCTCCTCCAAAGTTAGCGATATCGCTTTAATCTCAGAAGTCAGAGATGACAGCTCCTCTTTAAAGGGCCTGAATTCAGCTAGAAATCTAGCCAGGGTTAACGGCTCCTGATCCGCTGAGATGGAGGGCGCTTCCCTTGAATCAGCTGCACTTGCAGACCTAGACTTCTTGGGGCCTTTTTCGGGAGTGGAGAGCGGCGTTCTTTTAGGCAAAGCTTTTTTCATTTCCACTGCTATGCGATCTAGCAGTAATACAATCCTTTTAGACGTCCTTCACCCTCTTTTCAAGTTACTTTCCTTTACTCTTAATTGGAATATAAATGTAAAAAACGATCGGGTGGCTGGAGCAACCAGGAGGAGCCTGCACTCGGTATCTACTTCACGTGACCAGTGGCTCCTGTTTCTTTTTTTTTAATCATATTCTTTTTGTGGGAGGCATACGAAATTCTCACCCTGAATACTAGCCTTGAGTCTCCCATATTGTCCTAATGTCTGTCTCCCTTTCAATTCACTTGAAGAAAATCAGAGATGTCGTTTTAGCTGACGGAGAAAATCTGAGTCCCCCAGTAGAATAGGGTCCATACACCACATAGGAACTCTGTCGGGTATCCTCCCCCTCCTCCATAATCACTCTCAAGGGAGCATGGTCTGAAATCAATAATGGGCCATATTCAGCCTCCACAGTGCTACCCAGTCTAGACTTTGTTAAAAAAACACAGTCCAGCGTTGTGTAGAGTCTGTGAGCATGAGAGTAAAAGGAGTATTCTCTAGAGGAGGGATGGCAAAATCTCCACACCTCCTGCAGTGATCTCCCATTCATCATTCGGCCAAGGGTTTTGACACTTTTAGGACAGGGACCTTTCCTCACCCTAGAATAATCTAAGAGTGGGTCCCAATATTTATTCATGTCCCCCCCATAATGATATCATCTGGGAATGGAGCCAGAGTGGTCCCCAGGTGAGTATAAAAGTCTGGGGAGTCTATATTCGGGCCGTAAACCGAGACCAGAGTGGTGGGGGTACTTCCCAAGTCTGCTACTACCACCACATATCTTCCCTGAGGGTCAATTAGTGAAGACAGGATTTTATGAGGGGAAACCTGGTCTAATACAAATTGCAACACCTCGGGCTTTAGAGGTGAACGCAGAAGCAGTCAGCGTACCTTTCCAAGAGTGATGCAGACCCTCTAGTTCAGTATTTTTAGTTTAGTTTATTAGTCTAGGATTTAATACCTTTGAGCCAGGGCTCTTTTACAAAGGTTCCACGTCACAAAGAACATTTAACAAAGCACGATACACATTACAGGTAAAACCAGACAGGAAAGCTACATCATAAATTTGCTATTAACAGTTTAAGGCAGTAACGTTTTTAAGTTTCATAGAAAAACAAGCTATAACAGGTTCAAGCGAGTAGACAATTTCGAGGTTAAAGAAACTTCCAGGGAGAGGGTGATCATTTGGAGCCAAAAGGAGGCTAGAGAGGAGGGAAGGTGGTGAGCGGGAGAGTAAGTGAGAGGGGACAGGAAAAAAAAAGGGGGGGGAGTGAGTTTGGGTGGGAGACAGGAAGTAGTAGAGGTACCAGAGGGCTCATTAGTCGGGGAGGAAGAGGCCTCAGATGTGAGGATGGACACGAGTAGTAGTAGTCTTTATCTAGTGCAATCACAGTTGCTAGTGGTGGTGAGTTGGGCATAGAGCATGGATTTGAAGGCTTCAAGAGAGGTTGAGGATAGAGTAGGTGGACTAAGCGCATTGAACCATGTCGGGGCCCTGTATGCGAAAGATCTTTGTCCCTGTGCAGTCCGGCATCTCGGAACCAGGAAAGGTTGGCGTTCAGATCTGGTGGAGGGTCGTGAGCCAGGATTTGGTCGGAGTAGGTTTTGAATACATAATGGAGTCAGTCCCAAGATAGATTTTTTTGCCATTGTGCAGGTGAGATAAATAAGACGATTTGATAGGTTCAACCAGCCTGATTCATAGTACAGATCACCGTGTGAGTCAGTCTTTGAGCTGCCGTGAGGAGCGGCAGGCCTTATTTAGAGTGATTGAGATGGCCTTAGAGCAGTGGAGTAGCTGAGCTACAAATAAGGCCATAGTCAATGATTGAGATTATGGAACTCTGTATAGCTATTCTCAAAGCTGCTTGATTTAGAAATTGACGGTTACGGAGTAGTATTCCAAGGCGTTGGTTCACTGTTTTCGCAGTGTTGTCAATGTGGGTTGCAAAGGTGAGCCCTTGGTCAAAAGTGATGCCAAGGTATTTGAAAGTATTTACTTGGTGCAGTGTAATTCCTGCAGCGGTTTGTATGGTGAGTGGAGTATGCCTATTTTTGTTTTGGTGATTAGAGAAGAGCATGGCTTTTGTTTTATTGTGGTTTAGCACAAGTTTACTATCCAGGAACCATCTTTCAACACTAGAGAAAGCAAGTTGCAGGCTTTTTCGCAGGGAGTTTGGATCCTTGTGGGAAGAGAGAATTACAGCATCATCAGCGTATAAGATTATTTTCTCCTGGCAGATATCTGGGAGGGAGTTAAGGAACAGGCTAAAGAGGAGCAGTCCAAGAATTGATCCCTGTGGTACACCCAGAGAACTGGTTTGAAGTCATGAGTTCATTAGAGATTTTACAGCCTGTGACCCATTGGACAGGTAACTTTTACCCAAGCACAAGGACCTTCGGCCAGGCTCTAGGCTAGAAAGTAGGGAGTGGTAGGCCATGGTGGACTGTGTCGAAAGCTTTGTAAGATCGATAAAGACTGCACCTGTTTGGCACCTTTGTCCAGGGCTGAGTGGACATCTCCAGAGAAATCAAGTAAGGCTGTTGTTGTACTATGTCCTTTCCTAAAGCCGTGTTGTTGATTACAGAGTAGATTGTATTTGACCAGGTAATCAGAGAGTTGGTCTGCCACTGTTCGCTCAAGTGCTTTGGAGAGGGAGGGAGTATTGATATTGGTCATAGTTTCTGTTGAGGTTTTGTCCCCCTTGTGCACTGGTGTTACTATGGCAGATTTCCATTTGTTGGGAAATTGACTTTGCAAAGTGACAGATTAAGAATTTTTGCAAGGGGTGAATTACTCATCCAGGGTGAGAGACAGGATTTTAGATCTAGTGTGTCACTACTTGTTCTGGATTTGGAGCAGGCCTTCTTATGTACTTGTGTGCTTCGTGCACTTTGATTTTCTTGAAGTAAAATTGTGGTTTGTCACGAGGGTGTTTTTGTGATGCTAGGCACAGGTAAGTCCGAGAAGAAATCAGGGGGGAGGACCCCACTAAGGTCTGTGAATGTCTTATTAAGCGTATCTGCAATAGACTTTGGGTCAAGAGTGGTGGATCCATCAACTTTCATAATGGTAGGTGACGATTTTGATTGTTTACCCATTATGTTTCGGATGTTGTCCCAAAAAGCTCTTCCATCACCCCAGGTGGATTCAAGGGCATTTTTGAAATAGGCACTCTTCATTTGCCTAATTTGAGAGGTACATCTATTTCGTGCCTGCTTGTAATTTAGGGTATCATGAGGGGAGCCTGTGTCTGTGGCAGCTGCCCAGAGATGGTCCCGAACCTTGAGCTCGGCAAGCAGTTTGGCAGTAATCCATGGATTTGATAGCGCTTTGATTTTATGTTTTTTTTTATTGGGGCGTATAAGTCGCATGCAGAGTTGAAGGATTTAATGAAGTATTCTAGTGCGTATTAATATCAGTTGATTCAAGATTGGCGCCCAGTCCTGTTGTAGGAGATGGGTTTTCAACTTGATAAGATTCCCATAAGGCAATACTCTGCTTGTTATAACTTTGGGGTGGCTTGAGAAATGTATTAGACCAGGTACAGGACACTGGGGAGTGGTCACTGAGGGAGTCAGGAGGACTTTAATGTTTTTATCCGGTCAGGGTGATTTGTGAGAACCCAGTCAAAAGGGTGCTTGTACCAGTTTTGTAATTTTTCCGGTGGGGAGGTTACCATCTGAGTCAGGTTTGCTGCTAGGATGTCATCTTTGTAAGAGCCAGTGTCAGAGGCGAGCCAGTTTATGTTGAAATCCCGAGGAGGAGGAGCTCATTTTCAGAGAGCTGCAGACTAACAAAATCAAGTACAGACTTAATACTGGCACGGTGGTCTTTGAGGGATATAGATTGCGCCACTGTGAGAACTTTGTTTTGTGCACCAAGAAGCAGTTTGATAGGGAGGAGTTGCATCTGCGATTTGTTGGGGTGAAGTGCTATGCTTGACAGGAGGTTGTCCTTTATGTAGATAGCACAGCCCCACTCTTTCTTGCTTGCCCGGTCGAGTCTGGAAGAGATTGTAGCCTTCAAGCTGAGACCACATGATCCGGGTGTTGGGAGATAGCCAGGTTTCCACAATGGCTAGTATATCAGGGTTTTTTTGTCCGAGAGTTTGAAGAGATGCCAATTTGGGAAGGAGGCTGCAGATATTTAGAGTGATAATGGAGAGACCACTACCAGCTTTCCCTGTTTTTGTCGGCTTCAGTGCAACAGGACCAGGGTTTGGGTGTATCCCACCAGATAGATATTAAAAGTAGGAGGAACAGGAGTTTCAGCGATGCCATTCGTAGTTCGTAATAGGTTGGAGTGAGTTTCTGCTTGTACTTTTTAAGATGCTTGGATTGTTTCTGGAGTCCCAGTGGAGGGTGATCGTTAGTGAGTTATAATGATGTGGCAGTTTCCAATTAGGAAATATGGCTCTTTGTACCCAGGTATTAATTGGGCGATGTTTGTTTAAGACTTCCAGAGTAAAAGCCATGGTACAATGTTTCGGGTAGTAGTATAGAAAGAGAGTAGGTGGAGGGGTGGGGTAGGCAGAGGGGAGTTGGCATAAAGGGAAAAGGAGGGTGAGGGTGAGCAGGAACAGGTGGTGGGGACTAAGCCAAAGCATTATTTTTAGCGAGGCAGGAGAGAGCCGAGTAGTAGTGTGGGCTAGGCAGTCGGGGGGGGGGGGTACGGATTTTAGTGGGCTTAGGTGGATAGCTAAGCAGTATTGGTAGAATGCAGCTCTTGTAGAAATGCAATATCCCCTTTCATTTTATGTTTATTTCAGTATATACCCTTTTCCTTTTAATCATCTTACGTAGCCCATTAACATTCCAGGATATTAACACAACTTTAGCCATTTGGAACGCGAGGATAAATTAAACGACATAGCCAGCCCTTCACATATGAAAACATGCACCTTTCTTTCCACTGCTGAGGAACATTTTTAACATTTCCATAAAACCTTTGAATTAAACAATTAACTCCCAAACCCCCTAAATAATGCAGTTTATGAACAGTAACAATATTTGTCTTACCCCCTCCCACCCACCAAACGAGCAGAATAGCCAAAATACCCCACTTCTCCTCCCCAACCCCATAATAGATCCCCGACTTAGAACTACCCTCTACTTCTCATTGATTGAGCATCCATCCCTTGCAAACTTTAAGCATTAAAATGTATATTGAATATCAAAACTTAGTAAGTCCTCTTATATCATAATATAAAAAAGAAAAACAAAACACAGCTGAGGGGTGCATAAAACTAAAATTATTGTGTATGGAGGATCTTTGAGATCCACTCCTCCCTACTGAAGACAAACTAGGGGCAGAGGGGCTCAAAACTATAGATTTTTCAGCATTATCCCAAGTGCTCTTACCAAAAACACAAATTAAAAATCGATCCTCCCTTTCAAACCCTTTACCGCCAGGGCTCCAGGTAATACACTGTTTCCAACCCAGGAACCGCCCCAGCTTCAGATAATTTCGCTTCCCCATAACCCTAAGTACCCCCTACATATCTTTATATATTGTATTCTAAGTCAGCGAATATTTAGTGATGTAAACTTCACCTCTGTGACCCTTATGGAATTACCAATACAGATCTTAAGATAGAACCAAAAACGCTAAAAGAAAAATGAAACAGTCAGCCATCCATTACTCGTGGCTAAGTAAAATTTGTTTATTAATGCGTCATCAGTTGTCCCACTTCCTTTCAAATCGAAGGCCTTCGAATACAACCCAGGAAGGAGAGGAAGGGGGAACCCCCGAATCCAGTCTTTATAGGCCCCTGATGGCGTCATGGATCAGAGAATCGCACCCCCCCCCCAAAAAAAAATCAAGGGAAGACGGTACCTTTAATCAGAATACTCCACGTAAACAAGTTCAGGTGGCCTTCTGCTTTTCCAGATCCCTGACATATTCCATGGAAGCCATCGGGTCATTGAAGGCCTTCGAGTTGCTCCCCACAAGGCGCACGATCAGCCGGGCTGGGTAGATCAGTGAAAAAGGGCAGTTGATTGAGTGAAGCACTCTGCGAACCTACGCAAATGCTTGGCGCTGCTGTTGAAGGAGCCTCGAAAGACTCACTCCATTGTTGCTCGAGAATGACGCCAACCTTCCTTGCTGCTTCCAGAACTAACACCCTGGCCTGATAACATAGAAATTTTACAGTGATGTGCCTGGGCTTCTTATCTGGCTGTGGTTTCGGCCCCGGAGCTCTATGGGCCCTCTGAATTTTCAGAGAAATATCTTGAGAAAGCTTTAAATTATTTTTAAGCCAGACCTGGAGAAAAGTAATGCAATTTTTTCCCCTCAATGCCCTCCAGAAGGCCGATAATGCGGAAGTTACAGCTGCACTCTTGGTTTTCATGGTCATCAAGTGAATTTTTGAGGTAATCTGTTTCTTTCAGAGCTTTGGCCTGTTCGATCGCTTGTGAGGATAATTTGTCGTCTTGATCACTGAGGCACTGCTCTAGATCTGTCAAGTGCCACTCATGAGATTCCACTTGTTCCGATGTAGCATTAACAGCCTGCTGCAAGTGTTGAATCTGGGCCGTTATGTTCTCAAAGCCTACCTCCATTCTAGACCCCAGGTCGTATTTCAGGTCTTTAATGAGCTTCTCTAGTTGCAGATACCCTTCAGCCATAGCTTGATCCGACTTAAGTTCTGGATTTTCTTTCTCGAGGTTCCCCTCCGATGACAGTGGAGAACTCCCTGGCTGAGTTACCCCCGAGCTTCCCAGAGAGTTATCCGGCCGCGTAGGGCCTCTGGTAGAAGGATTTCGAGGCGTGTATTTAAAAGTTATCTGAGCTTGCTTTTTTTCCTGATTTTTGCTTGGAAGACATCAGTACAATGTCCCTATTCTTTCCTGATGATAAAGGCAGGGAAAAGAATTAAAATGAGAGGAGATTGCAAGGGATGGTTGCAGAGCTCTAACTTTATGCTGCCATCTCGCACTGCTGCTAGGCCACGCCCCCCCCCCCGGAAATCATACCTTTAAAGGCTGTTTCTCCATCAACGGAGACTACTATTTCGGCGTCTGACCCTTAGGGGCCCGAAACTTGATAAAGATTTCTCATTTCTTCCTGCATTTGCCCATGAGGACACCTCACCACATATTATGGGGTCACACCTCATGAGAAAAAGGGGCAAACTAACATATTTTAACCCCAGGGCTGTACCACGATGACCAAAAACAAAAAAAAAAACCTCACCAAAGGAATGCAGGATTATATTACTAGGAGGTGTACACTCATCCTCCGTAATGCCCACTACCGTTAGGTACAACAATCATGATGGGCTCATAAGCTAAACTTATTATCCTGCTACCTTACAGGTACCTAATATTGAGCATATTATTAACATTTTATAATATTTGGGCTTGACCATACAATTGAGCCACATAAACCCCACTCCTCTCACACTACATCTCCGCCTCCTACAAAGAGGACACAGAGTTGGAACCATCTCCTTTCTTGCCACCTCCAACACCGATGGAGGATTACAATTCTGTGAAAAAACCACACTGAACAGAGAACCTCTCAGAGGAGATATATTATGATAGGGCTCCTAACATGGACTTTCAGGAGGCACAATTCCCCTATTTTATAACATCTTTTTGTGATGATGATAAGGCTTAACTTTCCAGGGCTAACTCACCCTGATTTCATTTTACATGGAGAATATTGCCCAGGTACTCCGAATACTCGGATACTGAATTCAAACAACATGAAGTCTTGCTGTAGTCTGACAATTTGCAGTTAGCTGCAGCTCTTGAACTGCCCTGGAGAGTGAAGGGTTAAATTTTATGCCAGGCATAGACCGTTGGGCTCAAGCCCGGTTGAAAACTCTGTGTTCTTTTGAAACCAAACCGTCAGATTCTTTACTCCGCCTCACTGAACAGTCGCTTCAGAGATTTCTCCTTCTGCTCGGTTCTATTGTGGTTAAAGGTTTGGTTTTAGTCGGATTTTTGTTCCATTTTTCGGTTTGAGACTCTGTCTGTGGTACCATAAGTACTTAGATTAGTAGCTGTTGTGTGGAAATTGTGAAATTTTTCTAATCGGTTCGGCTGAACCGATCTTGTAGTAAGACCTTGAAAAAGAAAAAGTTAGTGTGTGGTTACCGGTCTGTATCGGTTTTAAAAAAATAACGTAATTTTAGCGTTTGTTTCCATCACCAGTGACACTGTGTGAAACCGATAGGGGAGTCTTGCCTGGCGGTTGCCATATAAAGGGTAAATTGGTTAGGTTGGCTGTATCTGAGAAACACAAGAAAAAAACTGGGCCCACTGGGTTTCAACACTGCTGTGTGTGTGTGTGTGTGTGTGTGTGTGGAGGTCTTTGCTAAGTCCGATCCCCACACCACCTGTGTTTACTGTGTGGGGTTTGACCAACTTGATTCAGACTGCCAAATTTGTAAGAATTTCCCCAAGTCTACCCTGGAGAAAAGGTTAGGTAGACTTGGGGATAAGGAGGCCGAGAAATCCACTGACCCGGAAGGCCAGCCTGGTTCGGTTCCTACCGAACCAGAAGGAGTGCCCTCTGACCAGGGCAATATTACTTTGGGCAAGAGGAGAGCCGATCCTGAGGGATCGGTTCCTACAAAAAGAAAACTAAAGGATAAATCGGCCTGTTCGATCCAGAGCTGCATGTTCCAACCGCCGAAGAAATAGCCAAAGCGATTTGGATTGTGGAATCGCTTCGGCCGGTTCCGACTGATCCGGCGCCTTCTGGCAGAGGTTCGGTTCGGTCGGTTTCCCCTTTTCATGATTATTCCCTTGAAGATTTTTACGAGTTTGATGGGGAGGGGGATTTTGAAGAGGATGATTACGACGGTGAAAGTCTGGATGTGCCTGTGGAACCGGACATCTCCCCAGACAGACCTTCTGGTGTTTCCCCTCCTAGGCTTTCTGAGTCCCCTTCCCACTTTCTGTTCTACAGAAAAGTGGCTCAAACCTTCCAGCTTCCTATTGAGGAGGCTGTAGAGGATCAAGAGGAGCCTGACTTCATAGAGATGATGGACATCCCAGAGTCTTAAGGGACTGTCTATTCCCCTTCATAGGTCATTTGGGAAACAGACACAAACATTTCTTAGGTCTACCAACGCTGTACTTCCTGTTGACAAGAGAATGGACAAGTGGTATACCTTGTCAGGCTCGGATACGGAATTTCTTTACCAGCAATGCAGCCATGTTGGGGTAGTGCAGGCTACTGCCTGTGACAAGGCAAACGTCCTCTTGGCTTCACTCCCCCCAGACAAAGATTCCAGGAAGATAGATGCCATGGCAAAGAAACAGTACTTGACATCTTTGGGATTCAGGCAGGCTAATTATATGGCCTATACAGCCAGGTACCAGAAGTCCAGGTGTGGCACTGTACTGGCACTGGCTAAACGGGCCTCCCCCAGCTAGCCAAGGAGCTGGTAGGGGTGGCTGCTGATGGGATTGAGGCATCAAAGGTGTAATTTCATGTTGCTGTGGACTCCAATGATGTGTCAAGAGTCATGGCTACATCTCTGGCTCTTAGGAGAATGGCCTGGCTCAGATGTATTAGCCTTTCACAGGACACCCAGGCTAAGGCCATGGATTTCCCTGTAGTGGGTAATTCTCTGTTTGGGGAGCAGATAGAGAATTACATGAAGAAACTGGATGAGTACAGGACCACTTTTAGGAGTGCCCAGGCCAAGGAGAAGCAGGCAACATCTCGGAGGCAGCAAGCTAGGGGCACGGGTAGGCCTTTTCACAGGCCTTTCTACCAGGCACAGGCCTCCTCTTCCTTTCCTCAGAGGGGGTTCTTCAGAGGGAGAGGCAGAAGGGGGATGAGCAGGGCTGCATCCACCGCTCAGCCTAAGGCTCCTGCCAAGCAGACACCCTGATGTGACAGCCCGGGTCGACTCCCCCATTCCAGTAGGAGGCAGGCTGGCTTATTTTGTCCAGGACTGGATGTCTTTTACCTCAGACAAGTGGGTCCTGGAGGTTGTAAGCCAGGGGCAGGTTCTCAGTTTCAAAAGTTTTCCAAAACTGAGACCCAGATCCTTTCCACCTGCAAATACTTCAGAAACCCTTGCTCTACAGGCAGAGGTTTTGTCTCTACTGGCTTTAAAGGCCATAGAGAGAGTTCCTACTCCATACAGTGGCATAGGTCTGTACTCCAGGTACTTCCTTACCCCGAAAAGGACAGGGGAGTGGCGACCCATCCTAGATCTAAGACACCTAAACAAGCACCTAGTAAAGCCAAAATTCAAGATGGTGACTCTGGGAACAATTCTTCCCTCTCTGAGGCCAGGAGACTAGCTAGCCTCCCTGGACCTCAAGGATGTCTATTTTCACATTCCCATCAGGTGCTCCCACAGAAAGTACCTCAGGTTCGAATTGCCCTCAGGCCATTATCAGTTCAGAGCAATGCCCTTCGGTCTAACCTCAGCTCCAAGGGTGTTTACAACGCGCCTAGTAGTAGTGGTGGCCTTTTTAAGAAGGAATCTCTATTTTTCCATATCGGGACGATTGGCTTCTGGTGGGCCAGTCTTCAGACCAAGTCAAGTCAGATCTGCAGGTTACCCAGAAAGTTCTCACTTCCCTGGGGTTCCTTCTCAATCTTCCCAAGTCAATTCTCGAACCAGTACAGCTCCTCACTCTTATAGGAGCAGAGCTGGACACCCTCAAGGCTTGAGCCTTCCTTTCTTTGGAAAGGGCAAAAGCCATCTCTCAGCTGGCCTCTTCCTTTCTCCCTCTGGTTTCTCGACCGGCAAGGCATTTTCTGCAGTTTCTGGGCCACATGGCAGCTTCCACAGCAGTGGTCCAATGGGCCAGGTTTCAGATGAGGGACATTCATTTCCATCTGAGAACCTTTTGGCCCCAAAGTAAAGATCCTCTTACCAAGCTAGTTCCTGTTACTCAGACCTTAATTCGGGCCCTTCAGTGGTGGCAGGACCTGGACAATCTGAGGTAAGTTGGTCCATTTGTCTCTCAGACTCGCTCTGTGGTTCTTAGCACAGATGCTTCCCTTGGGGTTGGGATCCATAGAAACATAGACTTTGACGGCAGATGAGGACCGCTTGGCCCACCTAGTCTGCCCATTTCCCTACCTACAGGATAAGCTGCAGATCCTAGTAAACCAACAGCCTATTTCTTCCTACCCCCACAAAAATTGCCTTATGTCTGTCCCACGCATTCTTGAATTCTCCCACAGTTTTAGACCCCACAACCTCCTCAGGAAGGCTGTTCCATGCGTCGTCCACCTTCTCTGTGAAAAAAATACTTCCTCACATTGCCCTTGAGCCGTGCCCCCCCTCGTCTTCAAATTGTGTCCCCTTGTTCTTGCACATTTCTTTTTCTGAAAGATGCTACCCTCTTGGACTTTGTTGATTCCACTGAGGTACTTAAAAGTTTCTGTTATGTCCCCCTCTCCCTCCTTTCCTCAAGGGTATACATATTAAGCTCCTTTAGTCTCTCCTCATATGGCTTCTCTTGCAGACCCTGCACCATTTTAGTTGCCCTCCTCTGGACTGCCTTCATCCTGCCTATGTCCTTGCAGAGATGGGGTCTCCAGAACTGGGCACAGTACTCAAGATGGGGTCTCACCAACTGTCTGTACAGGGGATAACAATTTCATGTTTTCTGCAGGTGATGCCTCTCCGTGTACATCCCAGTATCCCCCAGCCCTCCCTACTGCCTTCTCACATTGCTTGCCAACCTTAAGGTCATCTGATATGATTACCCCTAGGTCCCTTTCCATTTTTGTTGTTACTACCTCCCCCAATGCGTAATCTTCCCCAGGGTTTTTATTTCCCAGGTGCATTATTTTGCACTTCTTTGCATTGAATCCAAGGTGCCATACTTCTGACCATTCCTCCAACCTTGCCAAGTCCCTTCTCATCCTTTCCACGCTCCTTGTGTATCAGCCCTGTTGCAAATCTTTGTGTCATCTGCAAAGAGGTATACTTTTCCTTCCAGTCCCTCTGCAATGTCACTTATAAAGACATTAAAAAGGACTGGACCCAGTACTGAACCCTGCGGTACCCCACTAGTAACCCCTCTTTCTTCAGAGTGGACTCCATTTACAAATACCTTCTGTGTCCTGTTGTCCAGCAAATGTTTTACCCAGGCTACCACCCTGGGACCCACTCCCAGGATGGTTAATTTGATTGTTAATCTTTTATGTGGGACTATGTCAAATACCTTGCTAAAGTCTAGGTAGGCCATGTCCACAGCCCCTCCCTGGTCTACTACTTTGGTACCCAGTCAAAGAAATCAATCAGATTCATCTGACATGACCTTCCCGCTGTGAACTCATGCAGCCTTGGGTCCTGTGCCCCAGTGGCCTCTAGGTACTCAGTTATTTCCTTCAGAAGTGATTCCGGACAGACATTCGCCTCACGGGCCAGCACCAGGTTACCCAGCACCCCAAGGGCCAACGCCAGGGTACCCGGCACCTCACAGACTGATGACAGATGAGCCTTCCCTGGCACCGACTTCCCCAAATCCCTCCTATGGATTACAATGCGTTGTTTTCAGTGTGGTGGGAGTTCTTGAAGAGTAAGGACTCGCCGAGGGGACCCCCACCCCACTTCACCTCCCAGGGACGCTCCTAGGAACCCAGACCGGGCGGGCCGTAGCCGTCTCCAAGGGACAACGGAGCCTGTCCTCCCAAGGACCATCACCCACTGATGCCGGTCCCAGATTATGGCCAGTCAGGAGGGGATTCACCATCTTCCTCCTCGGACAAATCAGAGGACTCCAGGTTACCGTCTAAGCAAGAGGAACAGAGGGACACTCCCAGATCTCCTCCTGATGCTCCCACCTTAATGGATGTCATGAGGCACATTTAGTCCCTGATGGGTTGGGACACGGAGGAGCTAGACCCCGAGCTTCAGCGCCTCGCTACCTTCCTATGGTGGCTCTTCCTCTTATCAACTCATTTAAGGATGTCAATAGGGTCACCTTGAATCATCCCTTCTCCACTCCAGCCTTAGCCAAGAAGGTGGATCACCTTTATCATGCCCCCAGAGATGAGCCTTTCTATGGGGAGCATCTAGAAGCAGATTCGGTGGTCATGAATGCTGCTCAAGACCGTACTAAGAAACCCAGGCACCTTAGTACTCACCTTCTGGATAAGGAGTCTCGCCAGGTGAATCAATTTGGCAGAAAAGTCTACACTTCTGCCACCCTGACCGTGTGGACCTTGAATTTTGTAGCCCACATGGTTCAGTACCAAAATGCAATGTGGGACAAAGCTTTAGAGTTGGTACAGGCTCTTCCTGAAGACCATAGAAACATAGACTTTGATGGCAGATAAGGACCGCTTGGCCCAGCTAGTCTGCCTACATCCCTACATATTGCATAAGCTGCAGGTCCTAGTTAACCAACAGCCTACTTATTCTATCCCCACCAGAATTGTCTTATGTCTGTCCCATGTATTCTTGAATTCCCCCACTGTTTTTGACCCCACAACCTCCTCAGGAAGGCCGTTCCATGCGTCCACCACCCTTTCTGTGAAAAAATACTCAGATTACTCCTGAGCCGTTCTCCCCCCATCTTCAAGTTGTGTCCCCTTGTTCTTGCACGTCTCTCTTTCTGAAAGATGCTACCCTCTTGGACTTTAATTTCCTTGAGGTACTTCCCCCTCTCCCTCCTTTCCTCGTGGTATACATACTAATTTCCTTTAGTCTCTCTTCGTATGGCTTCTGTTGCAGACCCTGCACCATTTTAGTTGCCCTCCTCTGGACTGCCTCCACCCTGTCTATGTCGTTGTGGAGATGTGGTCTCCAGAACTGCATGCAGTATTCCAGGTGAGATCTTACCAACTGTCTGTACAGAAGGATAACAACTTTCTGTTTTCTACTGGTGATGCCTCTCCCTATATATCCCAGTATCCCCCCAGCCATCCTTACTGCCTTCTCATGTTGCTTGCTGACCTTTGTCATCTGATATGACTACCCCCAGGTCCCTTTCCATTTTGTTATTGTTAATACCCCCCCCCCCCCAAAGTGTACTCTTCTCCCGGATTTTTGCTTCCCAGATGCTTTACTTTGCACGCCTTTGCATTGAATCCAAGCTGCCATACTTTTAAGCGTTCCTCCAGCCTTGCCCAGTTCATTCTCATCCTTTCACCCCCAAGTCTCTGTTGATCCAGATCCTAAAGTCTGGCCCAGACGTGGGTATTCATGTCCTCAGAGCTTCTTCTGATTTGGCAGACGCCTGGTGAGTGTGTTTGCCGCCATTCCTGGCTCATGGTGTCAGGCTTTGCCCCTGACGTGCAGGCCAAAATCTTGGATGCCCCTTTCAGGGGTGCTGTCCTATTTGGAGAAGATGCCCAAAGCATTATCTCTCACCTGCAGGAATCAGGCAAGGCACTGAGGCCGGTACAATCCATGTATTGTTCCCAGCCTAAACCCAACCAATGCCACTCCTTTCGTCGGGCCAACAAGTCCAGAGGTGCCTGAAAACGCAAGGCCACTTCTCAGCCAGCCGGAGCCTCAGCCCCTGGGCCCCTAGAGCCCCCCCAAGCTGCTTTGCCCATCCCGGGTTCCTCATCTTGACTCCCTACCCAACCCCCCTTCCCGGTGGACACATTGGGTGAGGTGGGGGGGGGGCACTTTACCTATACCTAAAAGGATGGTGCAACGTAAACTCAGACCAGTGGGTCCTCCAACAGGTGGAAAAAGGACACACACTGGAATTTCTGGAACACCTCCTCCCCCCCCCCCCAAAGATAATCCTCCCTTGCGCCCCCTTGATCCTCAGGCACACGTTGCCCTCATCCAGGAGGAGATTCAGGCGCTTCTGCACAAACAGGCCATAGAACCCATTTCACCCACCCAATGAGGGAAGGGATTCTGTTCACACTTCTTCCTGGTCCCAAAGAAAACTGGCAACCTGAAACTAATTCTTTATCTCAATCACCCAAACCTGTTTATTGAATACAGGTGCTTCACCCTACATGGCCTGCTTCCCGTTATTCACCAAGGGGACTGGCTTTGTTCACTGGATATGCAGGATGCTAATCTCCATATCCTGGTCTTTAAGCCCTGCAGAAGGTTTCCCGAGTTTTGCGTCCAGGGAAACCATTACCAGTTCTGGCTCTGCTATTTGGCCTTTCCTCTGCTCCCAGAGTCTTTACCAAGTACCTGGCCTTAGTGGCTGTGGCCCTCAGGAGGCAGGGTGATTGTCTTCCTGTATCTGGACAACTCACTAACGGCCCCCCTCCAGAGACCAGCTGATCAGAACCATGGAGGCCACCTTCCACTTGTTCCGGAACCTGGGCTTCACCCTGAACCTGCCCACGTCTGCCCTTTGGCTGAGCCAGTGCTTGCAAGTACATTGGAGCGATCCTAGACTCTGCTCAGGGCAAGGCTTACCTCCCGCAGGACATGGCAGAACTTACAAGAGCAGGCCTGTCTGGTTTCTGCATCTCGCCAAGTACCAGCCAGGTCCTTACTGCTGCTCCTGGGGCACATGACGGCCATAGCCACTGTTCCTTTAGTGTCTGCACATGAGGGTGTCTCAGTGGACTCTTTGGGTTCAATGGGACCGACGCATGGATGATTTGGAGCAATTAGTCTTAGTCTCCAACCCTGTACAGCAAACCTTGGAATGGTGTTTGAACCCTTCCAACCTCTTCAAGGTGGTTCACTTCCAAGTGGAATCACCATGGAAGATTCTTACGACTGACACATTGAACCTGGGCTGGGGTGCCCATCTTGCAAACCAGCAGACTCAGTGGATTTGGTCACAGCACAAGCAGCATCTCCACATCAGTGTTTTGGAGATGAGGACAATCCTTTACGCCTTGCAGATTTTCGAACGCATCTGCTTCTTGGCCCTCTTTTGATTCAGGCAGACATGTTGGTTGTCTGATACATAAACAAGCAAGGGAGGTACTCACTCTTGCCCCCTTTTCAGAGAGGCTATGAGAGTATGGTACTGGGCCATCGAGCACGACCTGGAACTGACTGCAGTACATGTTCCAGGCATCCAAAACATCCTGGCTGACAGCTTAAGTCAGTCCAAATCGAAGGCACACAAATGGGAGCTCATGCCATCAGTGGTAGAGTGTCTCTTCAAGAGGTGGGGTCGTCCAGAGATAGAACTTTTTACGTCCCCACTCGGTGCCCAATTTCTGCTCGCTAGAGCCAGGGCCTGTGCTTTCTGGCAAGATGTGTTGTCCCTCTCTTGGACAGGGAGGTTCCTGTATGCTTTCCCTCTCTTTCCGCTCCTGCAGAGGGTTCTTTAAATTGCAGTCAGAGGGAGCGGAGATGATCCTTATAGCGCCCTACTGGGTACACCGGATATGGTTCCACTGTTGCAGCAACTAACTGTGGAGCCTCCACTTCCCTTGCTCCTTTGCTCCAACCTCCTCTCTGAGGAACAGAGCATTCTGGTCCACTTGGCCCTCAAGTCTATACATCTCCAAGCGTGGCTCCTGCAGACTTAGCCATTGCCCACTTCGGAGTTTCCTTCCGGGTGGTGGATGTTTTAGTGACCGCCCTTCCACTAGAGCCACTTATGCCATGAAGTGGAAGCAGTTCTCCATTTGGGCCACCGCTTGGCACTTGGATCTCTTCACCTGTCCAGTGAACCTTATCCTGAAGTACGTTCTTTCCCTTTCGGACTCTGGTCTGGGTTACTCCTTATTTAGGTGCACCTTTTTGCCATCTCTGCATACCATGCACCTGTTGAGGGCAAAACTATTGCCTAGTTGGATCTCTCCCGCACTTTTCTGCGGTGCATCCTTCACTTGAAACCTCCCATTAGGGACCCAGCCCTTCCATGGGATTTATTTGTTTTAGAAAAACTTACTCTTCCTCCCTTTGAGCTAGCTGCAAGCTGTGAGCTCCGCTTTCTTTCGTGGAAAGAGTTTGTTTTTGTTTGCCTTTACTTCTGCTCGGAGGATTTCCGAGCTCCGGGCTCTGATGTGTAAAGAGCCTTTTTTAGTTTCCCCACAAAGAAAGAGTGATCTGTGGACCAGTCCTAAGTTTTTTTGCATAAGGTGGTGCCTGAATTCACATTAAATCAGTCCATCCCACCTACCTGTTTATTTTCCGTACGCTAATCAAGGGGGAAGCCTTAGTTCATACTCTGGATGTTGACTGGGTGCTTAGCTTTTATCTGCACTGTAAACATCCTGTTAGACAGACTGATCAGTTTGTTTTATTTGCCCCCAGGACACAGGGAGCTCCTGTTTCTAAACAGTGTTCATCTAAATGATTGGCTAATTGCATTGTTTATTGCTACCGTAAGTATAATAAGCCTTTGCCAGGTCCTGCCAAAGGCCATTCTGCCAGAGGCATGGTTGCCTCAGCTGCTTCCTTTAGGAACGTGTCCGCTGTTGACATTTGCTCAGCTGCCACTTGGAGTTCTGTCCGTACCTTTATCAATAATTACAGTCTGGACATTGCCTCTAGGCGTAGAGCTGGCTTCGGCCTTGCAGTCCTCCAGGGTATGCTGTCTTGGAGTACCCTATGGCTGATACTCTCCTCCTCCCAGCTGACTGGCTTGGTTCCTTCACTGCTTGGTACTCCGTCTTAATGGTTTTGCCTGTTGCAAGAGCCCTCTCGAAGTAAATAGTAGTTACGTAAGAACTTACTGTAACAGCAGATCTTCGAGAGGAACTCTTGCAGCAGGTGCTGATTTTTCTCCTACCTTCCCCTGGTTTGCTGTTACTTCATATCAGTTTATCTGCTTTCCTCGGTTATGAGGAACCCCCTTGGTTCTCCAATCTCTGTGCATGCCGGGCAGGAGAACTAAGAATGGGTTGGGGGACTACCCCTTTTATACCATTGGTGGACGTTGGCATGGTCCCCTGCTAATGACTGCTAGCTAGAAGTTTTCAGTGTGGTCCTAGCGCCTGCCGGCTTAGTTGTAATGGTGCTGCCTGCTGCAAGAGCTCCTCTCGAAGATCTGCTGTTACAGTAAGTACTATGCCTCAGATCTGGGCTGGGGAGCACAACTAGGTCCTTTCCAAACCCAGGGCTCTTGGTTCCAATAGGAAGCCTCCCTGCATATGTGTCCTGAAAATGAGAGCGATGCTGTATGCCATGCAGGCCTTTCAAGAACACCGGGTTAACTGCTGGTGCAGTCAGACAAATCTGTGCATAGTTTACTACATCAAGCAACCGCAGGCGGGTGGCTCTTTTGTACCTCCTTTGCGGGGAGGCCATGAGAGTGTGGTACTGGGCACTGGATCACAGTCTGACATTTTGCAGTCCACGTAACAGGCATACTAAACACGCTGGCGGACAGTCTCAGCAGGATTTGGTCCAGCATGCACGAGTGGGAACTTCTTCCATCCGTCGCAGAAGGCTTGTTTGACAGATGAGGTCATCCATAGTTGGACCTTTTTGCATCCCCACTCAATGCATAGCTGCCCAATTTCTGCTCACTAGATCCCTGTCCTGGAGTTTTCTGGTGAGACGTGTCATCCCTTTCTCGGAGTGGGAGGTTTCTTTAAGCATTTCCTCTGTTTCTTCTGATTCAGAGGGTGCTAATCAAGTTGCAGATGGAGGGGGCCAGCATGATTCTGGTGGCTCCATTCTGGCCTCACCAGATATGGTTCCTTCTCCTCCAGCAAATGGCGGAGGAACCTCTGATCCCTCTTACTATTTGCAGGGATCTGCTGATCCAAGATCAGGGGACCCTGGTCCATCCCAACCTCAGGTCCCTCTGTCTGCATGCCTGGTTCCTGAGAACATAGCCATCGCCAATTTTGGGGTCTCTAATAGGGTGGTGGACATTCTAGTGGCCACCTGGAAGCCTTCCACATGAGCAACATATGCCATCAAGTGGAAGCTGTTTGCCATCTGGGTTGCCATACTTAGTTTGGACTCTTTCACCTGCTCCATGAATGAAATCCTGGACTACCTGATTTCGCTGTCATACTCTTCCCTCAAGGTATACCTTTTGGCTGTTTCTGCATTCCATGAGCCCGTGGGTGACCGCCTGATTGCTCAGCTGCATGTTTCCCATACCTTTCTTTGGGGCGTCCTTCGTCTGAAACCTCCAATCCGTTCTCCTGCCCCGACATGGGAAATTTTATTTTGGAAAAATTGACCTTATCACCTTTTGAGCCAATCGCATATTGCGATTTGCACTTTGTCTTGGAAAGCGCTGTTTTTAGTTGCAATTACTGCTGCTTGAAGAATTTCAGAGCTTCAGGCCCTCTGGTGCGAGGAGCCTTATTTGATTTTTCACAAAGATTTGGGCACAAACCCTAAGTAATAGGGACATGGATATGATCTAGCCACACTTTCTGGCAGTGCCTTTCCACTTTGACTGGCTGGCTCCTGCCACCCACCCACCTGGTTAACTCCCTCGGCCCTATCCTGTGATGCCAGATCTTCCTTTCTGCTGGAAGAAGGTTTCCTCCTTACCGCTCCCATGCTAAGAAAGCCCCTTGCTTACATCTTTGGATTTCTTCATCAAAATAAAAAAAAACATTGTCTTCAGGCCATTTCTTCACGCCAACCAACATGGACAATGAAAAGTCTGCTCCAGAGTTCCAGAGGTGCACCTGCAGGTAGATGATGTCCTGGACAGATCCACACACCTTGTGTGTGTATTGCCTGGTCCACAAGCACGATCCCTGGGCCTGTGACTTTTGCCGCACTTTTGAACAGTCCATTTTAGAGGACCGCCACACCCGCTTACTCTTGGGGTGGCCGAGTGATTGGTACCCGCTGGTCAAGTCTGAAGACACTGGTTGGGTGGTCTCCGTGGCTCTGGGGTCTGCCGAACAACTTGTGACTTTCAAGGAGGCGGCAGCCCAGGCCGCAGCTCAGTCCTTCTCAGCTTCTGCCTTTTAGCCGCTCTCTTTGGGTGCCTCTTTTACTGGGACATTTAAGGATTTGTGCCAGGCTCTCCCCACTCAATGTCAGGGCTCTTCATCGGGGCAGAAGTCCTAGTCTAGGAAAGAGACCAAAAAACTGTCTCGCCTTCGATCGTGGGATCGAGAAGGCTCTTGAGCTGCCAATTCCCGTGCTTCTCTGAAGGTTTCGACTTCGGTTGAATCCTCACCGAGGCGGCCAGCTCCACGGTAACCCCATTGGGCCACTTGGCCAAGATGCAGGTCGATCTTCTGGCTGAGATTTTTCTTGGGCCATTCAGCCCATTGTCGCCCGAAGAGGCTGATACCTCCTTGTCCAGGACTCCGGTCCTTACTCAGACCCAGGGAGGGATGAATCAGTCTGCTGACCTGCCACTTCTCATCAACGACCCAGAACTGGAGGTGTTCCAGCTCTCACCAGCCCCTTCTTTGACCTGCCTTTGATCCTCCCTACGATCGAGGTTCAGGTCTTGATCCCGCGAGTCGAGTGGCTCGCATCAGTGTCGCCGCTCACTCCTGATGCACGGGTAATCTGTGCCACCGCTAGTCTTCATCCGCATCCTCGTGTCAGAAGAGGCTTCATCACAAGTTGTGTCAATGCTGTGAGGATTTAATGTGGCAACAGCTGCTGTTCGCTGGGATGAAGCCCGTTCTGGCTTTTGCGCCGGCCATCACTTGGCTTTTGCCACAGAGGCTGATGCCTCCTCCGCATTAGCAGACCCGTAAAATGGTCCCGGCCTCGCCTCCTCCAGCCTCTCTGCTGATCCTGGTGTAGCCGTCCCCAAAACAGCCAACGACCGGCGCTGCAACTAAGGAGTCTCTGCTGGCCTGTGGTCTTCCCCATCAGCTGTCGGTCACAGTCACCCCAGACTATCCATGGAGGGTCAACGAGGATTTGGGCGGTCAACCCCTCTTCAATGACTCTTTGGAGTCGTAGGATTCCTCCTTACACTCTTGTCCTGTGGACACTGAGTTGGCAGGGGTCTATTGAAAGATGAGGCCCCACGTCCTTTATGGGCCTTCTTCGCCTCATCTCTGAGTCCATGGGTAGCCAGATAGAACCCATTCAGAAATGGGCTCAGTACCCGCTTACTGAGATTTTGGACCAGGGTAATTCCCCTGGGGAAGCCTTTCTGGTAGCAGAGGCCATCCTTGGCCCTGCTTTGGAGCTATGGCACCATTCCGCTTCTCGCCCTGCACCGTCAGCTGGGATAGCCCGCAAGTACGTGGTTCCCACTGGTTCCCGGAAGATCTCTCAGCTGAGGGCTTGGTGGCTGATTCCGTGTTTCGCCGCTCGGCCAGCTCTGGAGATGTAGACAAGCCAGCTGACAGCGACTTCAAGAAATTGGACCATGCAGCCAAAAAGGTCTGTGCTGCCTCTTGGCTTTGCTTTGCCAGGCAAGTTCTGCCCTCCTGATGGCCCACTTTTCTCATGCTCTGTTGGGCACTCTTGATGGGTTATCCCCCATCTCCCAGCAGACCCACAGACTACGGTCAAGCAGGTCTGAGAGCTGGGCTGGGCGGTAACCAGACAGCCATGGACACTGGCGACTCCTGCACCCGATTTTGTGGAGGCCGCTGTGGCCATGTGCTGCAGGGCTTGGCTGAGGCGCTCAACCTTTATGATGGATACCCAGCACAAGTTGGCAGATGTCCCTTCCTGGGCACCGACCTGTTCAGGCCCAGCCTCTAGGGGCACCTCAGCCACATTGAGAAGTCCAGTGCTACCTTGGACTTGGTGACATCTGCCCAGAGGGATCCCAAGGGCTCCAAGCAGCAGAAAAAGAAGCCCTTTTGGTCCTCCTCCACTCCTGCAGCCAAACCAGACCAGACCAGCCCTAAGCTGGGTAGCAGGCTCAGGCCTGGTGACCCTGGCTGAAGTCTGTGGCCACGGTTGTCCACAAGCCTGGAGGACAATGTTCCGGTTGCTCCTCAGCCGGGTCTTCCTCTGCCTCTAAGCCTGCCCAGTGATGGGATGAGGGGTGCCTCTCCCATGCCTGTCCTGTCTCCCTGGGTCCTCCTGAAGGGGCTGGCTCTGCCATTTCCTTTCCTTTCCTCCTGGTCCGCTGTCACAATGGTCTGGGGGGGGGGGTTCTCGAGGTGGTAGGTGAGGGTCTGCCTCTAGAGTTCGAGGCATACCTGCCTTGCTGAGCCCGCGCCCCACAGGATAGTGTCCATCAACATTCTGTTGGCCTTTCGGGATGACAATGCCCAGCTCCTCCACAAGGAGGTTGTGGCTCCTATCTTGGACTCTCCAGAACACCCAGAGTTTGTATCCAGGTACTTCCTGGTGCCATAACGGATGGGGGGCTGGCGCCCCATCTTAGATCTGCATGACCAGAACAAGTTCTTCAGGCCACGCACCTTCAGGATGGCCATTCTGTCTCAGGTCATGCCATCTCTCGAGCAAAACTTGTAGTTCTGCTCTCTGCATCTACATGACTCGTTCTTTCACGTCCCAATCTATCCTTCACACCAGCGGTTCCTCCACTTCCAAGCAGAGGGAAAACTCTAGGAGTTCCAGGCCATGCCATTTGACCTGTCCTTGGCCCCCAGGGTCTTCACCAAGTGCATTGCAGTGATGTCAGCCCATCTGAGGCACCAAAACTCCTATCTGGACAACTGGCTGATCGTGGGTTCTTCCAGGCAGGAGGTGGGGTGGTCCAGGGACCTGGCCCTCCAGACCTGCATTTCTCTTGGCCTCCTGGTCAATGAGGCCTACTCAGAACTCTTGCCCTCGCAGGTGGTCAGTTTCAATGGGGAAGAGCTAGACTCTTGCAGAGCAAGAGCTCGGCTTCTGGCAGACAGGGTGGAGGCTCTCTTCTCCTTTGCCTGATCCTTTTGGGTTGGGCAGTCGCGCTGTGCCCTGGACTTCCTGCGCCTTCTGGGGTACATGGCGGCCTGCACCAGCGAGGTCAGTTGGGCCCGCTGGAGAATGCACTGTCTGCAGTGGGAACTGGAACACCAGTGGTCCCAGCGCAAGGGCCACTTTGACCAGCCAGTCACTGTGACTCAACAGATGTGGAACTCCCTCTAGTGGTGGTTAGTCCTGGAACATCTTCAGGAAGGGATCCTGTTTGTCTGCCCAGAGCTGACAGTTATCCTGACGACAGATACCTCTCTTATGGACTGGGGTGCCCACCTGGGGAACATAGAGTCCATGGCCTCTGGACCCCCAAGGAGTCCTGTTGCCACATCAACATGCTGGAGCTCCAAGCAGTTCAGCTAACTGCCTTTGCTCCTCACATTCAGGGTCAGGTGGTTCAGGTCCAGACCGACAACACCATGACCATGTACTACCTCAACAAACAAGGCGGGGCACACTCTCTTCCCCTGTTCAGGGAAGCTCTTGGCATGTGAACTATCGTGCTCAGCCTGGAGGCTAGTCTCCTGGCCATCCATGTGGCCGGTGTCTCCAACCAGCTGGCGGGTGCTCTCAGCCATGTGAGCAAGGCATCTCACAACTGGTCTCTCCATCCAGAGGTTGTACACAACCTGTTCTCCCAGTGTGGCACCCTGCTGGTGGATCTGTTTGCCTCCAGGGAGAATGCAAAGCTGAGGCTGTATTGTGCCTGCCCCCCTCAGCAGGTAACACTTCAGGGTATGTCTTCCCTCCGTTAACCTTTATCCGCATAGTATTGCTCAAGGTGAGGAGAGACGGTGTACGGGTGATATTGGAGGCACCGGACTGGCCACGCCAGTTCTGGTACCCCAGTCTCCTCAGCAGCAGGCTCCGAGGCGTCTCCCGCTATGCCTGGACCTGCTCTTGATCAATCAGGAGAAGGTACTCTATCCAGACCTTCAGTACTTGCACCTGACAGCCTGGTTCCTGAGCAGCTAGAATTCCAGGCTTTGGATCTCTCTGATGTCCTTGGTGTAGTTGAAGCTTCTCAGAAGGAGTTGACCAGGAAATGCTATGCCTTCAAATGGAAGAGGTTCTCCATTTGGTGTCATGGCAAGGGGCTGGATCCTTTGTCCTGTCCAGTGGCTAGCATCCTTGACTATCTGTGGTCCCTCTCTGTTGAGCCTTCGGTGAATGACCCTTAAGGTACACCTGGCCGCTGTCTCTGCCTACTGGGCACGGGCTGGTCAGCAGTTGGTGGCACAGGAGGAGGTGGTCTGGCACTTCTTTAAGGGTCTTGACCACATTTCCCCTCCGGTGCATGAACCACCACTACCTTGGGACTTGTTCCTGGTGTTGGCAAATCTCATAGGCAAGCCATTTGAACTGATGAACTGGTGTGAAATGTGTCACCTGTTGTGGAAAACCACCTTCCTGGCGGCTATCACGTTAGCCAGAAGGATCAGTGAGCTCCAGGTGCTTTTGGTGGAGTCTCCTTATCTGGTCTTCCACAGGGACAGGGTCATCCTTTGCCCCAACCTGAAGTTCGTGTTGGATTTTCACCTTAACTGGTGATCAGTCTCCCAGTGTACTTCACCAACCACACCTCGGAGTCTGAGAACAGGCTCCATACTTGGGACCTGCGGTGAGCGCTCGCCTATTACAAGCAGCGCATGGCTGGAGTTCGAGGAGAGGTTCAGCAGCTATTTGTCACCTACACTGAAGCACTTGGCAGACTGGCAGATAAGCAGACGATAGGCAAGTGGATTGTATCCTGGATCCACCTCTGCTGTAGGTTGGCGGGTAGGGAGCCTCCCATAGGGCTTAGGGCTCATTCCACCTGCCATACCGCTGCTGCCTCGATTGCTGCTTCCAGGGATGTCCCTAGCCAGAAAATCTGCAGGGCTGCTACCTGGAGGTCAGCACACACCTTCATTTCCCACTACCACACTGACATTGAGTCACACTGGGATGCTGGCTTTGGGGCCTCAGTTCTCCAGTCTCTGTTCCCTAAGTTGGGGGGGTGCCTCCCTCTTCCCAGAGAACTGCTAGTAGTCTGCCAGAAAGTGTGGATAGAACATCATATCCACGTCCCTACAAAAACAGGTTACTGACCTGTAACAGTAGTTCTAGGAGTGGTATAATGATGTTCATCCACACAGACTCACCCAACCTCCCCTGTCAAGTGGCACACCGATCTGTCTTCCAGCGGGCAAGATCTGACGTCCTAGGGTGGGGCTGAAGGAGTTACCACCTGGGTGAGTGGGAGGAGCCAACTATGAAGACGTTCCGGCTAGTCTTAAAGGGGAAAGGCACTGCAAAAAAGTGTGGATGAACATCATATACCACTCCTAGAACTACTGTTACAGGTGAGTAACCTGTTTTTTCTGCCTAAGGTGGTTTCAGAATTTACACTGTCTGTCCACCTTTCTATTTTCCTGAACATGCCAGTCCAGGGGAAACACTGCTGCATATATTAGATGTGCGCAGAACTTTTAAATACTACCTGCTTAGGACTAAGGAGTCCAGAAAGTCAAAGCAGCTGTTTGTTTCCTTCACCCCGGGTAGAGAGGGCGTTTCAGTTTCTAAGCAATGTTTATCCAGATGGTTGGCAAATTGCATTGTGTTCCGCTTCAACAAGTATGGCAAAGAATTGCCTGGTGCTGTGAAAACTCATTTCACCAGAGGAATGGCTACCTTGGTGATTTGTTTCTGAGGGGTCTCAGCCACTGATATTTGTGTGGCTGCCACCTGGAGTACAGTCCATACTTTTCCCAAGCATTACAGTCTGGAGATTACCTCAAGAGCTCGTGCAGAATTTGGCAGGGCTGTGTTACGGGGACTCCTGTCTTATTATGGAGAGCCCTCCTCCCAGACTGTCCGTTTTGCACTTTTAACTGCTTGGTACTCATTCCTATGGTGTTACCTGATGACTGAGACCCCCGAAGAAGATAGAAAAATTGCATAAGAACTCACCGTAACAGTAGCGAGGGGATCTCAGTCATCAGGCATATTTTCCATCCCACTATCCCCCTTCTTGGGGCTCCTGTCTAGGAACCAGGTATCTTGTGTATCCAGCTTTTTTATTTAGGTCTGGGCACCTCTTTCTCTCCTATTTTCCGCAGGGCAAGAGCCAACTCCCTTAGTCTCTGGGGGAAAGAACTGAGGTGGGAGCTGGGCTGCTGTCACCTATGTAGGGTTGGTGACGTCAACGAATGTCGATGATGTGGGTGGACCCAGTTTTACTGCTGAAAATCTTCAGTATGGATTCCCTTCACCGATGGCAAAGGTTCCCCGATGACTGAGATCCTCTCAAAGATCTGTTGTTACAGCAAGTTCTTACGTAACTGTTTTTTTTTTTTTTTTTTTTTTTTTTTTAAACCTAAGGTGGTATCAGAATTTACTCTGAACCAAACCATACACCTTCCTCTTTATTATCCTGAGCATGCCAACTAGGGTGAGGCATTATTCTATACTCTTGATGTACACACAACACTGAGGCACTATGTTACTCGTACTAAGAGCAACAGGAAAACGTTCCAGCTTTTGTTTCGTTCGCCCCTGGGAAGGAGGACATCCCTGTGTGTAAACAATGCCTGTCCATGTGGCTGGCTAATTGTATTATGTTCTGTTATAAGAAGTACAGTAAGGAATTTCCTGGTACTGTTCATGGTCAGTCCACATGAGGTATGACCACTAAAGTTGCTTGTTTCAGAAATGTGTCTGCTGCTGACATATGTGCTGCTAGCACATGGAGCACTGTCAACACTTTCACTAAACACTGCAGTCTGGACATGGTCTCTCATAGACATGCTGGAATTGGGCTTGCTGTACTACAAGGCCTTCTGCCCTAATCACTTATCAGATGTGCCATCCTTCTGGGCTACTTTATACTGCTTGCAGCTCATTCCAAAGGTGTCGCCTAATGGAGGAGATATCCTTAATGAAGATGGAATAGTTACGTAAAAACTTATCGTAACAGTAGAGCTTGGAGAAAATCTCCTTCATTAGGCCATGCCATACCGTCCGTCCTTCCCCCGTTTGTCTTTGAGAGTTGCATCAAATGCTGTGCCTGATGTCTTATGTCATGCTTCATGTTTCCAGTCCCATGCCTCTCCTTGCTTGCCTGGTACTGGTTTTGTCTCCTAGCTCTTCATGGTTAGAGACCCCGTGAGGCTAATGTCCAGCAGGGAACTGAGGAGTGTTGGGGTGGCCCACGTTATGTATGAGTTATTGCTGCATGTCATTGTCGGTGGCCTGTGGCTAGCAAAAAGTTTCCAAGTGGTCTTGACACTGACAATCTACAGTTCCAAAGGTGTGGCTAAATGAAGGGGATTCTCTCGAAGATCTACTGTTTGTTGAATTTTGTTGACCGGTAAGCCCACGGGCCTAAGAAGTCACTTTTCGGGAGAGAGATACAGATGGTAAGCAACTGAAATTGAACCAGATTAAGCTGTTGGCGGTATTTTTAGTGAATGAGGGAAATTTGGCCAGGACACTGGGGAAATTCCCCTACTCTTTTCGATAAGTGTCATGGGATCTTTAACATCCACCTGAACTACCACCAATCCAGGCAGATGGGACCTCTGTTTAACGTCTCATCCGAATGACGGCACCTCAGAAGTGCAGCACCCTCTCATGCTGCACTGCAGTGTCGGTACTGAGATATTAACCCAAGTGCCAGATGTGGGAACTGAACCCACAGCCCTCTGATCTCCTGACCTCAGAAGCGAGTGTGCTACCTACTGAGCCACTGACACTACTGTTACAGTAAGTTCTTGCATAACTGTTCTCATCAGTGTTTAACCACAGTGATTCCCTCATGTTGGAGTTAGTTTTTTTGCCTCCATGCTTTTTCTAAATCACCCAGCTTCCTATCTTGTTGACAGCAGAGCTATGATTCCCATAAGTGTTAAAATTATAGTACCAGGGGCAGAGTCAGAAAACTAGAGAAATTGTGACACACAAGTTAAAGGATAGTAGAAATGCTCAGAGAAAGAGGGGAGCAATTGCAGAACAGACTAGAAGTATGTCTGTGGTATCTGTCAAACAGCCGACACTTTCACAGTTTTATACAGGATAAGCTTTAGTGATTTATAATAAATATGTAACCAACTTATTTTGCAATCTTCTACTCTTATAGCTATTTCAGAGCACTGGTGGAGCAATTTGAGGTTCAGTTGCAGCAGTACCGGCAGCAGATAGAGGAACTTGAGAATCATCTTGCAACCCAGGCTAACAATTCACATATCGCTCCTCAAGGTAAGAAAGCTACTTACAGCCTATGATGGTATTAGACAAGGTGAACGCTTTAAATTTGTATATTGTCTTGAAAGTTGGTAATGAAGGCAACTGCAGCTACCAGTTTGTGGCCATTACTCTATCTTTTAAGGTCCTTCAGTTGCTTCTCCCAGTTCTACTCTGTGTTCTGTGCCTGCTATTTTGGTATGATCCACAGATTTTGAGATGTAGCTACTTATACTCACTTCAGGTCATTTATTTATATATTGAACAGTAGATCTCTCAGCACAGAACCTTCTTGGGCTATGCTCATTGCACCTCTCCATCTAGAAAATTTTCATTCACACATACCCACTGCAGCTTAGGCAGTCCCACATCTGTCCTGGTACAGTTCCACCAGCGCCATGCCTGCAAATGTTTTGTATCTAATTGATTCCACACTAGGATAGCCTCAACATGGTATCCCATCAAAAGGTCGCTGTAATGTGGATGCTCCTCATGTGGGCGTCCAGGACTTGTGGGTGTGGTGCACCGAGGGCGTCACTCTAACTCCCGCTCCCCAGTATGGCCCACGCAGAAGTGATATTTATTTTAGTGGGTGTGCCGGGGCTGTTGGAGGTCCCCCCAGCATAAGAGCACACTAAATTAGTTGTGCGCCATGCCACATTATTTGTGGTCTTTGACTGTTCTCGGCTTTCCCATGCTGTGTTTACATTCGCCTCAAAGTGTATGAACACCTCAGCACTACTTTCCAAGGCAGTCACGGGGCAGCATGTGTTATATTGTGCTATGCAAAGTAGCAACACATGATTAGGTGTACTTTGTTCTGGAATAGCGGGTTTTGGAACCACGGGACAGAGTGCCTCAAGTGCCTGTAACTATGGTTAACTCCAGCACCGCCCATGAACCCTGTAAATGAGCTATTTGCACTTATAAAATGTGACTTTGCTATAGCAGTAGTAGTTGTCTAGTTACTAAGCGCCCAATCCTGGTGGCTCTGAGCACTGTACATCATTAACACATAAATCATAAAATCAAATTGAAATAAATATGACTTAAATCAGAATGGCATAAATAGTTAAAAAAAAAAAAAAAAAAAGTGGGGGCTAACTGAAATCAGAAGTCTGTCAAAAAAAAGTAGGTCTTAAGGCCGCCCTTAAAGTTCTCTCGGGTCCTCCCTCAGAGATCTGGGAAGTGAGCTCAACAGGGCTGGGTCAGCCACTTCAAAAGTGTGATTTCATGATGTCTTCGGTCTGGCCCTGGGAGCTGTTAGGAAGCTGCCCTTGGAGGAGCAGAAGGAATGGGCAGAACAGTAAGGAGTCAGATCACTCTGATAACCTGGTCCCATTTCATATAGGGCTTTGTAGGTCAGGCGAAAACTACAGCCACAACAGGGAAAGGGGTGCTCGGTGACAAAGCTCAGCAATTACAGTACAGAGTCACGGCACTCCCAACACACCATCAAAAACGAATGGAGCCCAGGTTAAATAAATCAAACTTCCAGTTTTATTATGCTCACTGTCGCACTTGAACAGCTGGTTCTGATCCTTGTATCATTCTTTTTTGTAAATATAATAAAATGTATGATGGACTGTGTCAAGAGAAGATGCTGTCTTGTTTAGGGAAAGGCTGAAGTAGCTTATGGGGACAGCCCAGAGCAACCTGGCAGCTTCCCAACAGAAAGTATGGTACGACCACAGAGCCAGAGCTCGCTCGTACATGGTGGGTCAGGAAGTCATGGTCCTTATTCCAGTCCGGAAAGACAAGCTGCAAGCTGAGTGGGCAGGACCGTAGAAAGTGGTTAGGAAGGTAAATAACGTGAACTACATTGTGGAGTTACCTGACCGTAGATAGACAGAAAGGATGTACCATGTCAACATAATGAAGCCATATGCAAATAGGGCTGACATGGTGTTTGCAGTGTGTAGTCATGGGGAGGGGACGGACGGAGACCTCCTTCTGGACTTGCTGGAAGAGAGTAAGCGGGAGTCCTCTGTGGAGGCAATAAAATTGTCTCCCCAGCTGACCCCGGGCTTGATCCAGAAAGTAAGGGAGGTTTTAGCAGACTTTGACCCCTTGTTTCGGGCCAAGCCTGGACTAACTCCCTTAGCGACTCGCGATGTGGAGACAAGGACACAGACGCCCATCCGGCGGACAGCATATCGGGTGTCAGAGGCTGTCCAAAAGGACATTATGAGGGAAGTGGAGGAGATGCTAGATGTAGGGGTAATCCAGAGATCCCACAGTCCCTGGGCTTCACCCTTAGTCCTTGTACCCAAGCAAGATGGCTCGACTCGTTTCTATGTGGACTGTCATGGACTGAATGCAGTCACGAAGTCAGACGCCCACCCGATGCCCCGGACGGACAAACTCCTGGACAAGTTGGGGGCGACCTACCTGACAAAGGGGTATTGGCAGGTAGAGTTGACTGACAGCTAGGGAGAGGTCGGCCTTCATCACTCCGATAGGCTTATTTGAGTTTAAAGTAATGTCTTTCCGAATGAAAAACGCCCTAGCCACTTTCCAAAGGTTGGTGAATCAGGTGTTAAATGGTGCTGAGGAGTACGCCGTGGCGTACCTGGATGACATTGCCATCTTTAGTACCAGCTGGGAGGAATACCTATCCCACCTTAGGGAAGTGCTTGGCAGGATACAGAGAGCCGGGCTCACTTTCAAAGCCGAGAAGTGGCATACCCTGGGCATGTGGTAGGCCAGGGACAGCTCCGTCCTAACCAAATAAAAGTAGAGGTAATCCAGGCATGGCCCAGACCAGAAACTCAGAAGCAGGTCAGGAGTTTTCTCGGGACTGCAGGGTACTGTAGAACATTTGTACCCAATTACACTGCCCTGGCTGCTCCCCTGTCCGACCTGACAAAGAAAAGGATGCCCAAGAAAATTACCTGGGGCCCAGCCTGTGAGGAAGCCTTTTCCAAACTAAAGGAGGCACTGTGCAGTGCTCCTGTTTTGACAAGTCCTGACTATAGTAAAAGCTTTATAGTTCAGACTGACTCCTTAGACATGGGTATTGGGGCAGTACTGAGCCAGACATCCAGCGAAGGGAGGGACTACCCAGTAGCCTACCTGAGTAAAAGGTTACTTCCCAGGGAGCAGTCATACTCCACGTGGAAAAGGAGTGTCTTGCTATAGTATGGGCCCTAAAGAAATTGGAGCCATACTTGTATGGGCAGCATTTTGTGGTGCAGACTGACCACAACCCCCTAGTTTGGCTGACGCAGATGGGAAAAAGCAGTGGTCGATTACTAAGATGGAGTCTTGCTTTGCAAGGATATATGACCATTCTACATAGGGCTGGAGCGACCAGTCAGAACTCAGATGGGTTATCCCGTGTGTATTAGGAGTGAACTGATTTGGGAAGCTCATCCCATGCAGGGGATAGACCCCCCCCCCCCAAATTCAGTCTAGGTGGGGAGGAATTGTCACACTTGGACAGCTGGTTCTGATCCCTGTATCATTTTTTTGTAAATATAAAAAAAAATGTATGATTGACTGTGTCAAGAGAAAATGCTGTCTTGCTGGAACTGATGCATCAAACCTCCCCAGGGATAAGTTCAAAGGACAGGATATAGCTTAAAACTGCAGCTATCTGAAATGCAATTACTTTGTTAAATTTGCTTTGAAGGCAGGAACCAAGATATCCATTTTATAATGCCCTCAGGGAAATCCTTTGATGTACCCTAGGTGTCAGGAGAAAAGGGACACTGGTCAGTGTTATGGTTATCCTCCCAGGAAGCCAGCTCATTTCATCAGTGACCTTTGATGTCTGGGTATACCAGGTCCCAGACTTAATAAAGGAGTACAGTATACATTTGCTTTGAATATACAGTGACTTACATCAAAGAGACTTTTGATGTCTAGGGTAAAGCAGTTCACAGACAGATTTGGACAAGTTACAGGAACAGAGGCGATTTATTATGTCATCTATTTTTTTAAATATCTTTGTAGGACAGCCTGTGTTATAAAATATAAATTTTAATACTCCAAGGCAGAATTAGGTGACCTCAGAGAGAAGGCCGGTTCAAGACTGCTGTTAAATATACTGAGTAGACCTTATACAAGGACCTACACTTTCATATTTCTGACTGAGAGAAGAGAGACCACGAAGCACTGAAAGATTAAGAAGGACCTTAGACAGGACTAGCCTAAGTGTTATTTGTAGGAATCTGCACTTTTAAACCTGTTTGTTTTAAGGCTGTATGTGTTGGGATATTTTGTTCTGTAGTTTTACTGTTTTCTTATTTTACCTATTTTAAAGTAAAAATGTATATTTTAAAACTTAAACTGCCTGGTGTGCCTTGAAATTTCTTTTAATATAAGTGAAGCTTTGAAGGTTATAGTTGACACTGTATATGAGCTTATTGTGATACCAACTTGGGAAATAGATAAGTGTTCTCTTAGGTCTTGCTTAGAGTTCTAAGGGTTCATTTGAAATACCCGATTAGGTGCCCGAAGGAAAAGATATCTGGCTCCCTAAAGACAAACTTATCTGAGCCTGACAATTGGGTACGCTAACAAGAGGTTATCAGTTTGAATCCCTCCAGAACTTGAGACTAAGGTGACTTGAACCCACAAAACAGACAATAGGGTTACCTTGTACTGTTAAACTGTTCACAATTCTATGCTCAGAGGTTGGCACTTTGGGAGTAGAGGGCTGACCTGCTGAGTGAATCTGTGATACTCACCACCAGTAGATAAGACCTTCCGGGTACAGGAATAGCAGCAGAAAAACGTTCTGATGTTTCACCTAAGCATAGGCTTTCACGAAAGCCTATGCTTAGGTGAAACGCCAGAATGTGTAATAAAACTTGAATTCTAACCCCAGGAAGTCTCACTGTATTCTGACATGCTGCAATATGGTCTCACCATAGGATTGCACCGGAGCTGAAACAGTTAATAGAACCTATGCAAATGATAGAATGCTAGGCTCGAGCTTGGTTTTCAAACCACTCTCTCTCTAGTAAACAACCTGCAACAGTCGGATTCTTTACTCCACTTGTCTAGTCAGATGCCTCTGAGAACTCTCCTGCATCTATGGTAAGTAATTTTTTCATTTGGTTTATTTAACCTGGACTCCATTCGTTTTTGATGATGTGTTGGGAGTGCCATGACTCTGTACTGTATTGGCTTTGTAGGTCAGTAAACCAACCTTGAGGGTGATTTTCCACTTCACTGGCAGCCAGTGCAGGTCATGCAGGACCAGGGTCATGTGATGCAATATCAGAAGGCCTGTCAGTAACCTGGCCACTAAGTTCTTCACTAGCTGCAGTCACCTTAGGAACACCCCCACTAACTCTGAGATATACTGAGTGTAGTAGAGTCTGAAAGTCACAAAGGCACGTGCCAGTGATGGCAGGTCTTCTGGTGGGATCGAGGCTTTAATCTGGGAGGTATTTCTGAGATTAAAAAAAAAAAAAAAAGCTACTACAGACAAAAACTGAGCCTCAAATGTCTGTCTTTAATCCAGAAAGATACTCAAATTCTTAACCTTAGCAGAAATTATAAGGCTGGAGGAACCAAGTACCGGGTCAGTCATATCCACTGTAGCCCCTGCACCCTGCCATCTACCAGGCTCAATCACTAGTACCTCCGCTTTTCCGGGTTGAGTCTTGGCCCGCTGGAGGACATCCAGTCCTGTATCTCAACCAGGCATAAATTCAGTACATCAGTCGCGCCAGGCGTCCTGGGTGCAAATGACGGGTATAGCTGGGTATGATCTGCATAAGTGAAAACCCAAACGTAACATCTGGTGTTGTCACCCAGGGGCAGCATGTACACTGCAAACAACATAGGTGAGAGGATCGAGCCCTGAGGTGCACCACAGAGCAGGGGCTTCAGGAGTGAGGAGAAATTCCCCATCACCACCCTGTGCATCTTGTCTCTGAAGAGGGACTTGAATCAGCTAACTGGTGACTGTACCTGAGAGTCCACAGTACTCCCATAGGTGATCAAGCAACAACCCATCTTCCACAGTGTCAGATGCTGAAGCGAGATTGAGTAGAAGGAGAACTCACCATTCCCCTTTCTCACCTGAGGAGGTCATTAAGGACCATGACCAACGACGTCTTCGTACTGTGCCTACATCTAAATCCGGACTGGAATGAGTCATAGGTGTTAAGCTATAAGATGTGCTTCGAGTTGCAGAGCCACGATCTTCTCAATAACCTTTCCCAAAAAGGGAAGGTTAGAGATGGGTCTAAAATTCGTTAAGCAGTCTGGGTCCAAAGATGTGTTTTTCCGAAGGGGCTTCAACGCATCCGTCAATGTTCTTGGAAAGGACCTCTCCAAAAGGGGAGAACCAGATTATCTTGGCAAACACTGGACCCATAAATCTCCCACAACTCACTAGGAGGGGTGTCGGACCGTGGTCCAGTTCACAATAAGTGGGCTGCAACTCTGCGATCACCTAACAAACTGCCTCCACAGATGCCGGCCTAAATGCACTGCAAACAGGAGGAGTGATTCCCGTGACAACCAGCTGTCCTCTGCTGGGGTGTGACAGCCCAGTTGGGATTATCCCAGACCTGAATGAGGACACCTGGTTAGAGGAGAACAGAAAGAACTCTTCGCACCTGGCAGATGAAATTGCTTTTACCAGTTGGAAACAGGCCAGATGTAATAACCAGTCCACAGTCTGGAAAGCTGGTCTGTTCTTCCCTGCCACAGTCTCCCTAGAAATGTTGCCTTTTTATGGGAGATTGCTTACTGATACTCACCATGGTGAGTTCTCAGAGCCAGTCTGTCCTCATTGGTCCTGGACTTCCAACAACAGCTTTTCCAATCTCTGACCCATGGCCTTCATTTCTTTAAGCTCCCCATCAAACTGCAGGAATCCTGGGCGAAAAGTCGTGGGTTGTACATTAACTGGTGTGACAGTATCCAAAGGCTGAGGTAATAGTCCTGTTATAGGCCACCACCCCCTTCCCTGATCCTGCCCAACAAGCAGCCATCACACCTGAGAGGTCCATTTATGCCTGGAGTCCTGCAAGGGGACAACCCTTTTAAAGGGTGGCAGTGGGCCATCTCAACCAGGGGTGGACAATGGGGGGGGCAATGAGAACTACTGTGCAGTGAGCAGACCAGCAGACTGGATCAAGCCCAAGGCTATTAATGTCACACCACAGTGAGAGTACTGTGTCCAAGGCACAACCACGTTGATGGGTCACAGCAGTCAACACTTGTGCGAGGCCCAACGATCCCAACAACTGGAGGAAATCCTGTCCAGATTGTGCGAGTTCATCGTCGATACAGGCATTGAAGTCACCCAGAAGCAGCTAACCATCTGGGGACTCCAGTACTCTCGGTGATGAAGTCCACCATTTCCTGCAGAAATTCTGTCTTGCGCCCTGTAGGCCTGAATATGAGAAGGATCCTGCAAACTGCTCCTGGTCCCCCACGCACAGCTGTGCATTCAGACGATGAAGCAACTCCCACTGGATGTACAGCAAAATTAAAATCAGATTTTAAAAAGATACCCTCACCCCGTGATCACTTCGTGGGCACACATTGCCTACAGGACTGAACTAGCATCATCACCCAGCCAGGTCTCCGTGATGCAAGCCAGGTCAGCCATAGAAATCAACTCTGTCATAAATGAGGTGGTCTTCTTCATTGATCTGGCATTGCACACCATTGCCTGAAGGGGACAAGTGGAAACTGCTGGCCTAGAGGTTATCTGCCCACTTGATCCAATGGGAACCCTAGGTATGGAACCAGATATATATCTGACCTCTCCTCGGGTCCCGTTTCACCCCAGGGCATTTCCTGATTCTCGCCACTCTAATAAGGCCCCTGTCATTAGTACCTTACCTGCTGCCTACAGTCCCACCTCCCTGTACCACCTGTATTCCACTATATGGGGGGGGGGAGATCATCGAAGGGGCAGAGATCTAGCAGCTGGGATGGGGAGAAACAGCCTGAGGGGCCACAGACCCACATACATTTCTCCACTGGCTGCATAGTCACCACCACTTAAACTCCCACCTCAGAGAAGTGGCACTGTAGCACAGACCTTCCATTATCCTAAGCCCTACATAGTCACATCAGTTCTAATACAAGTACATACTCAACCATACCGTTAGACACACACTAATCAAGAAACTGTAATCCTTTACCTAATCTCTCTTCCTCCTGCTCCCCAACTCACCATAGAAAACAGCTACTAAAGTAATTAAAGCCTGAGAAGAGGAGAATCCAGCAGTTGATGAGCAGTCCAGCGATTTTCAAGTTGTGTGTGTGAA
Organism: Neoceratodus forsteri; assembly: GCA_016271365.2. Lineage (NCBI taxonomy): Eukaryota > Metazoa > Chordata > Ceratodontiformes > Ceratodontidae > Neoceratodus > Neoceratodus forsteri. Next base: position 321,698,933 of record CM057459.1, read on the forward strand.
GCTTGAATATACTGTTTATCCGTGCAGTCTAAACTCTGCTTCCACCAGAGAAAGGTCATAGATACATGGATACATAGAATCTGTCATCAGATGAGGACTTCCTGGCCCATCTAGTCTGCCCATTTTTTCTACCTTTAACTTATGCGGTAGACTGTAGTTGATCTGCTGCTTTCCTGTTCTCTTTTTCTAGGTTTCCCTTGTGCGTGTCCCATGCATTTTTTCATTCCTCCATCGTTTTTCCCCCTACCACCCCTGCGGCGAGGCTGTTTGAAGCATCCACCACCCTCTCTATAAAGAAATACTTGTTTACAAGGGGGCACAATTTGAAGATAGAGGGGGGACGGCTCAGAGGTAATGTGAGGAAGTATTTCTTCACAGAGAGAGTTGTGGATACATGGAACAGCCTTACTGAAGAGTTTGTAGAGTCAAAAACTGGAGGAATTCAAGAATGCATGGAACAGACATAAGGCAATTCTAGTAGGGGGTAGGAGGAAGTAGGCTGTTGGTTAACTAGGATCTGCAGCTTATCCGTTAGGTAGGGAAATGGGCAGACTAGGTGGGCCAAGCGGTCCTTATCTGCCATCAAATTCTATGTTTCTGTGTTTTTTTCACATTACCCTCAATTCTTCTTCCCTCCAACTTCATCTCATGTCCCTTATTTCTTGTCCTTTTCTTTTTTTTTTTTAAATAATTTTAATTTTTATTTCCATCAGATATGTTTTGTCCAATATATAGTGCAGTACAGTCATGCAGGCATAAGTATATCAAAATCACAGGTCTACATTCCTTATATCCGTAAGCACATTTGGTTTCAGTAATAACTGATACAGGTTTCAGGTTGGCTCTAATAAATGTAAGAGACCCCTTAAATACTGGCCCCAGTCCCCAGAAAAGATGTAAAACAAGACCAAGTGCGTTGAGACTGATTCAGTTCAGACAACCCGGCTCACCCGTGTCTCCATCCCTAAGCGACTCCACATCAATACTCTCATTTCTATACCCTCAGCCAGTAAGGGTCTCAGAGAGTAAGCCAATATTATTCCACTCATCATGGTATAAAATCTGGGTAGTGCCCTAACTGGTAGTGGGTCCATTGACTCCATCGGTTAGTGAAACCAATCATTTTGTTGTTCAGTTTGGCTGAGGTCTGTTCCAGTCTATATGCTTCATAGGTTAGCATTCGCCTTGCTTCTTTAACCAGTTTACACTTGGTAAACCAAAGCTTGGTAATCACTTTTTTTGCTATCAGGACCATGAGTGCAGTAAGCCTATATTGCACCCAATTTATCTGAAGTCCAGTGGGGGGAGTCGCAGTCAGGATGAAGGCCAGTGTGATTTATTCAGGTGCTTGAAATATTTCATTAAATTCTGAAATAACATCAAACCAATATTTCTGAAGGAAAGGGCAGGACCATAAGCTATGCACCCCTCTGGCTTGTCTGCAACCGTATCCCCTCCAACGTTCCGACGGATCCCCATTCCTGTACTCAGCAGTGACATCTGGGGTTCTAAAGTAACATAGTCTGGCTTTCCAGGCAAATTCCTTCCAGTATGTCATAGATGAGACCTTAGAATAGGGAAAGGTTGCCTTTTGCCAAAGATCTTTATCAATCTCTACCCGTATATCTTTTACCCATCGCTGTCTGACAGGCTTCAGCGGTCCGGTGCAGTCATCTAAGCGATTGATACAATTGACTAATAATATGCTCCTGCATTCTACCTTTCAAATTGTGCCTGACCAAATCCACCAAAGGAGATGGGGTCTCCGCCACTTTTTACAGGGACTCCTCATAAGGAAGAAGATCATTTCTACGCTTTGCATAAATTTGGTATTGATTTGAGGGCAGTTTATAAATGGATTGTAGGTATGTAAAGGAAAGCAGACCTGATAGGCCTATGACTTGGAACACAAAACACAGATGGTAGGATTCCCAGCCCTTCAGTAAAGAGGCAAACCCCGGTGGGCCTATATCTGTGTCATTTGCCAAGGTGGAGAGGTGGCGCCTCTCGGGCAAGGGTGGAGCGGAGCGGCTGATTTGCATCCAAACTCTAAAGAGTTCCCCACTGAACTGCATGAACTGATTCAGGGGGAGACATCTCAGGGAATTCCCCAGGATATATGGGGGGAAGTAGTATAGCCCATTGAGGGTTGCTTCAATATCCTTCCAATATGCTGTATAAGAACTAGATATGTAAGAGGACAGTGCGCACTTGTGCTGCTTTGCATATTTCTTTAAATTTGGTATGTTAAGGCCCCCTTGAGTTCTGGGTAGTGTCAATATGCAAAATTTCAATTGGGTTGACCCACCCCCCCAAACAAAAAGGAAACCTAGAAATTAGCTTATCCCAGGCTGAAAAGTAAGAATTAGAGGACATGATGGGCGGGGTCTGTAGGAAAAAAACGATTCGAGGCAGAATATTTTGCTGGATGGTTTCTGCTCTACTTTCCAACCCAATAGGGAGGTTTGTCCATTTGGATAGGTCTGCAGTTATTTGCTGAGTAATCGATTCAGAGTTAACCAGCTCCAAAGTGTATTAGCTGTGAGGGGATCTTGACTGCAAGATATCTCATTTCGACTCGGTTCCAGCGGAATGGGAAAGCCCTCTTCAGATCTCTGGTAGGATTGAATGAATAATTCAGTACTTCTGTTTTGGAGCTATGTATTTTATAACCAGATAGATTCCCCAAAAGATTAAGCTGTTCCCACACTGCCAAGACAGAGTATTCAGGTGAAGTGAGTGTCATCAGAATGTCATCTGCAAATAGCGTGAGCTTTATAACCTACCCCCCATGGGTATCCCTTCAATATTAACTCGGTGCCGGATATTTGTCCTTTTCTGAAAGATGCTACCCTCCTGTACCTTATTGATCCCTTTATGTTATTTATACGTCTCTATCTTGTCCCCCCTCTTTCTTCCCATCTCTAGAGTATACATATTGAGGTCTTTCAGCCTCTCCTTATCAGACTTTTGGTGCTGCCTCGTGCCATTTTTGTAGCCTTTTGGACTGCTTCCACTCTGTCCTTCCTGAGATGCGGCCTTCAAAACTGGACACTGTACTCCAGATGAGGTTGTGATGCTTGGCCAGCTGGTTATGATTATTGTATGATATTTGTAATGTAAGAATATAGTATGTGATTATCTCACATAAGACAGCCTGTGCTTCCATGGGCGCCCACCCAGGTTTCAGTGAAGCCACAGGATATATAAACTGACCAGAGGATGTGTGAAATTGACCAGTAAAAGGGAAACCTAGAGTTTCCTGTCTATTCTTAATTAAGAAATCCATAAGAGAGAAGTGCGCAACAGTGCCTCATCCACCGAAGTGTAAGAAAATCAACAGTGGAGTCAGAGCAGTCCACAGGAATTGTTTCCCAATACTTAGCAGAGGACTGCAATTTTAGTCCATATAAAGTCTTCCACAACAAAAGTAAAAATTATAACAAACGTTGCGTAGGAACTTCTGCAAGGATAACGAACACCCCTAGCGCCTCGACTCTCACAAATCTTCAAAGGGGGTAGTACATTCAAACATTCGAGCACTTTTGAATGCTGAACTCCTTATGAGCCTTATAGCTCAAATTTTAAAGTGCACTTTCACATTACATTCAGACATCCAAAACAATATACCCATATCACCATCATGTAACCAAATAGCTCTAATTTAAATTTTAGATTTGAAACCTGATACACAGTTGTAGTACACTGCTCATATTCTGTTTCAAGCACATTTATTGTACATTTATATATTCCAGGTTGCAATTAATCTGAGAATCTGGGTTCCACTGATATCCTATTGTGGAAAAATGAGAACATGAAAAAACAAATTAGTGAACACTATTAGTGTGGTAATTTTAAGGTCAGTTAGCACTATTTCGACTAAGGGTTCTACAAAAAAACTTCATGTGAATTCAGTTACTTTCCTTATTCTTTAAGAAATTGCTTGATGTCCCATTTCTCATAAATTCACAAAGTTTTAGGAAATGTCTTTTTTTTTTTTCCTTCTGAAGTCACATTATTTAAAACATCTGATAGGAAATCATTTTTTGTAATTTTATATTCTTAAAGGAGGAGCTAGATGACTCGCAGAAGGGGTGTGGAGACAGAGTTTTAAACTGATACTTGTGTCTGAAAAGTTGTAATATTATTTTGGGGACTCTAGAGAGACAGCTGTCTGATCCAACTTAAGCACTTCCAGAGGTAATACCTTAGACAGCAAAGGTCTAAATGTATTGTGGTAGGAGTTTTTGTTTTGTAATCTTCCCTTGTTCTTTTATGTGATTGTGAACTCTTTGATGTATTGTTCTGTGTTTACATTTTTCATAATTGCTATCTTTTAGTAAAGTACCTCTTCTTTGATAGGCTGCCTGGGTGTCTGCCAGTTCTTTTTTGCATGTGACGTATAGATGGTTAAGTCTGACAATTGTTCAGTAGCTTGATGGTGTTACTGAGCTTGAGTAAAAAGGTAAGAATATACCTAAAGTCTCTTATAAAGGGTTCATTTTGGAAGCCTGGCTTGGTGCCGCCAGTGAAAGATTGTACTCCAGTCCCCGAAGAGGGTATGTATCTGAGCCTGTACATTGGGTGCACTAGCATAAGGTTCACAGTTTGAATCCCCCCAGAACTTGAGATTAAAGGTGATTCAGACCCAAAAGTAGACAGGAGGGTTACCCTGTCTGTTACCAGCTCACACTATTGCGCTCGGAGGTTGGCACTGTGGGAGCAGAAGGCCTGACCTGCTGAGTGCGTTTGTGACAGTGGTCTCACTAATCATCCGTATAGTGGCATCACAACCTCCTTTTTATGTTGATTGAGCACAGCGCAAGAAACATATTGGGACAGCTTGCTGAGAAGCAGGCTGTGGAGGCAGGGCACTGTTGTGGCCAATGCCCCCACAGCCTGCAAAGGCTCGTCCCACTTCCCCCCTGTAGTGTTGTGAAAAATACAGTTAGTAAATGATCAATTACAGATACTTAGAAAGGCTGACAAGGAGACGAGACTGAAGGCGGAAGAATTTAATGATTATAACAATAATCACAGCGAGAGATTACAAGTGGTACATTCTTCAAAATAAGTGTGTGCTGGCTTGCTTATATAGTGGAAGACAGCATCATCATTTCCTATGGTATTCTATGATTGGTTTAAAACAAGCACAAACATCAACTTACAAGGCAATACTCCTTTGGTATATGTATGAGCTCATCCTTGGTCAGCACAAGTATAGACAGTGTACATTCTATTATTATATATGGCTAGTAACAGTTGTCACTACCAGTTACCAAAGTCCAGGAGGAAGAAATAGATTTGGACTTAGGAATGTGCATACAAGCATTTTGTCCTGTCCTGATAAGAACAAACACTAGAGATAGTCAGAAGGGTAATTTGGACACTATCCTGTGTTTCTGTCTTGCAGCCACATAAGACAACTGTTTGTTATTACTTACATGGTCAGCACAAATATCAAAAGGCACTTTAACATTGCAACTTGTGGCTTAGTTTGTCTTGTGGCTTTACAAGTTTTATATGATCCAGTTATATAGGTCAACATTTGTTACACAGACACATTATGTTTTAGACCAAAATGAGGTTAGGCTGAAATATAGGGACAAACGTCTTTATCCCTTGTTACACCCCCAATGCTGTGGCAGGCTGCTGGTGACACAAGTTTGGAACGTTCACACCAACTTGTGACAGTTTAGCCGCTGCAATCAGGGGCCGCCTTGTCATTGCAGCGTAAGCCATCTGCTGCAATGAGGGAGCGACCCGTCATTGCAGGGTGGGATGTAAAAACCCTGATATTGTTTGTGGACATGGCGGCGGGTTGCCGCCATGTTCACAAACAATATTAACCCTCCACCATGTTTTCTGCAGATGGGGGAGCCCCACTCTATCGGCATAATGTAACCCTCCTGTTTAACTGTCTGCCGATGGGGTGCCCAATTCCCGTCTGCAAAGGAATCCCCCTTTTGTTTTGCCGGCGGGGTGCCCAATCCCCGTTAGCTACAGTTCTTGCGCCCAAAAGAAACCCATTGGTGCGCGCTGGGAGCCACCCCAGCGTGCCACATAGCCCTGTAAAGGAAAAACGGTCCCGCCAAGTCTTTTGTTTTGTTTTTGTACCTGAAAAAGGAAACCGTCCCTCGTGAGTCTCTCAGGCCCCCCACTTGCAACCCGCGAGCCACCCACTGCGCACCCTGCCTCCCACACCCCCTCCTCACCCCATACTTGCCTCCTGAGCTCAGCGCAACGATCTTCGCTTGGACCGGGAACATGTCTGCACTCTTCAAAGCCGACCGCGAACTGAGGAAATGCCAGTAAGCTGTATAATGTAATAGGGTTTTTCCAACTTTGCTGCATACCTCTGGCATTTTTTGGAATTTTGACACCAAATTTTCAACATGGGGTTTTTGGGACCCCTCCTCATGAATACTGTCACTGTCATGGTGTTAATGGGCCGAAGGGTGACTTCGTGGTCACTGCGCGGAATCACCTTTGGGGGCTGATTAACGAAATGACAGTGCCAGTGTTCATGAGGTGGGCTCTCAAAATGCCTATGTTGCGAATTTGGTGGAAAAAATAAAAAAAATGACTGTTTCACGAGCGTGCACTGCACAGTTGCTACGCACGCTCGTAACTTCGTGAATTTGCAATATTTTCATGCCAGATTTTCAGCATTGGTGTTTTGTTACACCTCCTTGTGAACAGTACAACTGTCATTGTTCACATCCTGGCGGAAATGTGTTTTCGCACTTCCGGCGCAGCATAGTGCGGTCGCTGTCAGAAATCAGTGTTCGGGACAGATTAAGGAAATGACAGTGACACTGTTCATGAGTAGAGGTCCTGAAATGGCTATGTTGAAAATTTGGTAATGATACTCCATAAAATGACTGTTACAAGCGTGTGTTGCGCAGTTTGCACGCATGCTCGTAACTTCGCGAATTTATATTTTTACTCCAGATTTTCAACATTGCCATTTTCCCACACCTACTTATGAACAGTGCAGCTGTCCTTTTTCCCATCCTGACCGAAAGGTGTTTTTGCAGTTCCAGTGCAGAATAGAGCGGTCACTGTGGGAAATCACTGTCTGGGATAGATTAATAAAATGACGCTAATACCGTTCATGAGCAGAGGTCCTAAAATGCCTATGTTGAAAATTTGGTGATAATAGCCCATGAAATGAGTGTGTTACAAGTGTGCGTTGCACACTTTCCACACACCTTTGTAACTTTGCAGATTCATAATATTGTCATGCCACATTTTCAACAATGCCATTTTTTCACACCTCCTTATGAGCAGTACAGCTGTCATTTTTCACATCCTGGCTGAAATGTGGTTTCACAGTTGCAGCAGAGAATAACGTGGTCGATGTGGGAAATCAGTGTTCGGGACAGATTAAGAAAATGACAGTGGCACTGTTCATGAGCAGAGGTCCTAAAATCCCTATGTTGAAAATTTGGTGACAAAAGTCCCTAACATGACTGTGTTACAAGCGTGCGTTCAGCTGTTTCCACGCACCCTTGTAACTTCGCAAATTCGTAATATTTTTGCGCCACATTTTTAACAGTGGCATTCTTTCACACCTCCTTATGAATAGTACAGCTGTCATTTTTCACATCCTGGCTAAAATAGGTTTTTGCACTCCTGACGGAGTATAGCATGGTTGCTGTGGGACATCAGTGTTTGGACAGATTAAGATGGAACGAGTGAGGGGGGGAGTGACCGAGCTCATCTGAGCTCTGTCGGGACTGCTCCGGATTTGTTTGTGGGCAGAAAAAGGCACCAATGCAAGAGGCCAGTACAGAAGGGCGGCTTGCAGCACTGGGAGAAACAGAACGAGAGAGCAAGTGAGGGAGGGGGAGTAGGCAAACTCACCAGGTCACTGTCAGGATTGCTGTGGATTTCTTTGTGGGCAGGAAAATGCGTCAGTGCAGGCGGAGGCCCAGTAGAAAAGGCCAGCCTGCAGCACCAGGACAAACAGAATGAGCACGTGACAGAGGGAGACTGAGTGACCTCAACGGAGCTTTGTCGGTACAGCTACAAATTTCTTTGTGGACAGACTAAGGTGCCAACGCAGCCAGGAGCCCCGTACACAAACGCTGCCTGCAGCGCCAAGAGAAACAGAACGAGTGAGTAACAGAGTGGTAGTGAACGAGCTCAACGGAGCTCTATTGTGACTGCTGTGGATTTCTTTGTGGGTAGAAAATGCGGCAAGGCAGGCAGGAGCCCAGTACAAAAGGCCAGCTTGCAGCGCGGGCAGAAACTGAATGAGAGAGGGGGAGTGAGCGAGCTCAATGGAACTGTCGGGATTGCTTCAGATTTTTTTGGCCAGAACAAGCCACCAGTGCAGGCAGGAGCCCAGTACAAAAGGACAGCCTGCAGGGGCAGGAGATACAGAATGCGTGAGTGAAGGAGGGGGAGTGATTGAGTTCAACGGAGCTCTGTTGGGACTGCTGCAGATTTGTGTTTGGGCAGAAAAAGGCAGCAATGCACGCAGGGCCCAGTGCAAAATGGCAGCCTGCAGTGGTGGAAAAACCAGAATGAGCGAGTGAGCTCAACGGAGCTGTATTGTAACTGCTGCAGATGGCGGCAGTGCAGGCAGGAGCCCAGTACGAAAGGGCAACCCGCAACACAGGCAGAAATGGAATGAGCGAGTGAGAGAAGGGGAGTGAGCGAGCTCAACGGAGCATTGTCAGGACTGCTGCAGATTTTTTTGTGGGCAGAAAAAGGCACCAGCAGAGGCAGGAGCCCAGTACAAACTGGCAAGCTGAGTGGTGACCGGAGGTGAGTGACCTCAAGCGGGCTCTGTGAGAACTGTGGATTTCTTTGTGGCCAGAAAAGGTGCCAAGCGCGGGCAGGAGCCCAGTACAAAGGGCAGCCTGCAGCGCCTGGAGAAACACAATGAGCGAGTGACAGAAAGGGAGTGAGCGAGCTCAATGGAGCTCCATCATGACTGCTGTGGATTTGTTTATTGGCAGAAAAAGGCGGCAACACAGACAGGAGCCCAGTACAAAAGGACAGCCTGCAACCCTGGCAGAAACGGAACGAGTGGGTGACAGATGGGGAGTCAGCAAGCTCAACAGACCTGAGTCGGGGCTGCTGCAGATTTCTTTGTGGCCAGAAAAAAGCCACCAACAGAGGCAGGAGCCCAGTACAAAAGGGCAGCCTGCAGCGCCATAAGAAATGGAATGAGTGAGTGAGAGAGCCACCTCAGTCCAGCTCTGTTGGGACAGCTGCGGATTTCTTAGTGGCAGAACAAGGTGCCAATGCAGGCAGGAGCCCAGTACAAAAGAGCAGCCTGCAGCACCGGGAGAAACTGACTGAGGGAGTGGCAGAGGGGCAGTGAGCGAGCTCAACACACCAACGCAATCAACATTGACAAATGCTTGTTTTCTGCTTGTGATACCTCTCCCTATGCACTCCAACATCCCGCTACCCCTTCTAACCGCCTTCTTGCACTTGGCCACCTTGATCCTTCTCCTGTTTGGCCGACAGTACTTTCTCTCCCCCTGCCCACCCAAGTGAGTACTCCTGTCTCGGGTTCCCGTGACCTAAGTGCATAATTTTGCACTTCTTTGCGTCGAATCTCAACTGCCATACATTTGACCAATCCTCCAGGTTGCTGCTTGGGTCCCTTCTTATCTCCCCCCCCCAACGGTGTGTCTTCCCTATTGCAAATCTTTGTGTTGTCTGCAAAGAGGCACACCTTCTCCTTTGCAGTGTCTCTTATGAAGACATTAAAGAGTACTGGGCCTAGCACCAATCCTTGAGGCACCCCACTGGTCACCTCCCCTTCTATGGGCTGAACTCTGTTCACTACTACCCTTTGTGTCCTACCTTTTAGCCGATTTCTAACCGTTAACAACCCTGGATCCCCTCCTAGGCTGCTCAGTTTGTTTATTAGCCTTTTATGCGAGATGGTATCAAAGGCCATGCCAAAAGCTAGGTCTGCCACATCTACCACCCCTCCCTTGTTACCCAGTCGAAGAAATCTATCACATTTGTTCGGCAAGACCTTCCTCCCGTGAAGCCATGCTGTCTCAGATCCTGCTGTCCGCTGGATTCAAGGTATGTCTGTCTTCTCCTTGAGTAATGATTCCATTGATTTCTAGGGATGTGTATATGGTGTTATGTCCACACTCAGGCAGTGTTCCTTTCCCCTTTAAGACTTGCCAGAACATCTTCAAGCTGGCTCCTCTCACCCACCTCGGTGGTAACTCCCTTGGCACCACCCTGTGATGTCAAATCGTCCTTTCCACTGGAAGAAGGTTCCCTTCTTACCGCTCTGACTCTGAGAAGGCCCTTTGCTTATTAAAACTTAGAAATTTTCATAAAACTTTGTCTTCAGGCTACTCCTTCTGGTCTTTTGTATGGATGACGCGAAGTTGATGCTGGGATTTTGAAAATATGCCTGCACGTAGAAGATGTCTCAGCAGATCCACACACCCTGTACGTCTACTGCCTGGGCCACAAGCATGATCCCCAGGCATGTGGCCTGTGCTGCACTTTTCATCTGTCCATGCTAGAGGATCACCATGCCTGCCTGCTTCTGGGTCATCTGAGCGATCAGGATCTGTCCATGAAATCTAAGGACACCCGTCAGGTAGTCATCTTGGCTGCAGGGTCTGCCAAACAGCTTGCAGCATTTGAGGAAGCCGTGGTCCAGGCCACAGCTTAAGCTTCTTTGGCTTCGGCCTCTTTGCTGCTCTCTTTGGGTGCCTACTTCACAGGGGTGTTAAAAGAATTGTGCCAGACCCTTCCCACTCATGGGCAGGGTTCCCTCGGGCACTTAGTCAAAAGTCAAAATCTATAAAAGAGACCAAGAAACGGCCTCACTGTCTATTCCTGGGATTGGGAGCACTCTCGAGCCTCCGATTCCCACGCTTATCTGGAGGTTCTGACTTCGGTCAGTTCTTGGCCCAGGCTGCCGGCCCCACAGTCTCCCTGTCGGACCAGTTGGTCGAGACGCAGGTCGATCTTTCGGCAGAGATGCTTCTTGAGCTGGTTTAACACATTGTTACCTAAAGAGGCAGATGTCTGCCTTTCTAGGACTCCGGTTCTACAGCTCACTCAAGGACTGACGGAATGATTTGCTGACTCTTATCTAAGAGCTTCCAGACCAAGAGTAGACTCTGCTCTCGCCGCGGCCACCTCTGACACCCGCTGTTGGCAGCCCCAACGGTTGAGATTGCAGTCCCACCCTCTGAGGCCAGAGTCGAACAGCCAGCATCGACATTAATGCTCGCGCTCGCGACACTCAGGCAAATGGCACCGCTGCTTTTCCTCGTTTTCCTCTGGTGAGGAGAGGCTCTGGCGCAAGCTATGTCTGTGTTACGAGGTCTTGATGTGGCAACAACTCATTTTCACTGGGGTGAAGCCCATCCCAGCTTCTACCCTGGCCATTACTTTGTTTTCACCACAGAGGCCGCAGTCTTCTCCACCTCGGCAGAAGCCGACCCGTCAGATCCTGGCTCAGCCTCCCCTGGCCTCTCCGATTCTGGTGGAGCCACCACCAAAATAGCCGAAGTCTGGCACTCTGACTAAGGAGGCCAGTCTGGCTTCTGGTCTTCCCCATTGGCTGTCGGTCACCATTACCCCGACCGTCCTTGGAGGGTCAGGAGGGACTCTGGTGGTCGTCCTGTCTTTCATGAATCTTCTGAATCGAAGGGTTCCTCCTTGCACTTCCGTCCAGTGGACTTAGAGTCAGCCGAGTTTCTGTCGATGGGGCAGGCCCCAGTTCCTTTATGGGTCTTCTCCATCTCATCTTGGAATCCACGAGTCACCCGTTGGAGCCCGTTTAGAAGCGGGCTTGTTACCCACTCACCGGAATCCTTCCCAGTGGCATATGCCATTGTTGGTCCTGCCTTGGAACTGTGGCAGCACCCAGCCTCTTGCTCTGCGTCATCGGCCCAGATGGCTCGCAAGTATGCAGTCCCTTCCGGTTCCCTTTCAGGATTCACAGAGCACCCCACGGACGGTCTAGTGGCTGACTCTGTCTTCAGGTGCACTGACAGTGTGGGGGACATTGACAAGCCATCCAATAAGGAATCCAGAAAATTTGACCATATGGCCAAAAACGTGTATGCTGCCTCCTCTCTCTGCCATTGGCAAGCGGGTTCGACCCTTTCGATGGCCCAGTTCTCGAATGCCCTCCTGGGCAAGTTTCATGAGATGCTTCCTCATCTCCTAGCAGACCACTGTCAAACAGGTCCAGGATCAAGACCGAGCAGTAGCTAAACAGCTCCATACTGCCATGGACATTGGCGTCTCTTCTGCTTTGTCAGTGGTGGCCACAGTGGTTATTCGCCACAGAGCATGGCTGGGGATCTTTACCTTTACAGCAGATACCCAGCACAACCTTGCATATGTCTCCTTTCTGGGTACCGATGTGTTCGGGCCCAAGGTCGAGTGGTGCCTCACCTGCATTGAGAAGTCCAATGCCACTTTGGACACTTTCATCTGCCCAGAGAGACCCCAAGGGCTCTAAGCAGCATAAGAAGCCCTTTCAGCCTCTCTCTCTGCCCCTGCAGCCAAACCAACCCAGCCTCAGGCTGGATAGCAGGCTCAGGCCTGGTGACCTCGACTGAATTCTGTGGCCACGGTTATCCGGAAGCCTGGAGGCTGGTGCCCCAGAGGTTCCTCAGCTGGGCCCTCTGCTGCCTCTAAGCCTTCCCTGTGACGGGATGAGGGGTGTCTCCCTCATGCCCAACTGGTCTTCTCTGGGTCCTCCCATGGGGGGCTGGCTCCACCACTTCCTTTCCACCTGGTCCGCTGTCACCACAGACAGGTGGGTTCTCAAGGTGGTCAGTCAGGGTCTGCCTCTGGAATTCGAGGTGTACCTTCCTTGCTGGGCCCGTGCCCCACAGGAGGGCATCATGTCCGTGGACATCCTGTCGGCCCTGTGAGATGACATCGCGCAGCTCCTCCACAAGGAGGTCGTGGCTCCTGTCTCGGACCCTCCGGAACACCCAGGGTTTGTGGCGCCCCATCTTATATCTGCAGGACCTGAACAAGTTTCTCAGGCCACGCACCTTCAGGATGGTCACTCTCTCAGATCATACCATCTCTCGAGCAAAACGTGGTTTTGCTCTCTGGATCTTCAAGAAGTGTTTTTTCACGTCCCAATCCATCCGTCCCACTGTCAGTTCTTCCGGTTCTGGGTGGAGGAGATCCTCTACAGAGTTCCAGGCCATGACATTTGGCCTGTCCTCGGCCCCCAGGGTCTTCACCAAATGCATTGCAGTGGTGGCAGCTTACCTGAGATGTCTAGTCTGGGTTTACCCCAACCGGACTGACTGGCTGATTGCAGGTCCCTCCAGACCTGCGTCTCTCTTGGCCTCCTGGTCAACTAGATCAAGTTGGAACTCATGCCCTCGCAGGTTTTGGTGTCGTGATCTCCTTAGCCTCAGCAGCAGGCCCCTGATGGGGTCTTCCTCTCTGACTTGACCTGCTCTCGTTCAGTTGGGGGAAAGTATTCCATCCGGACCTTCAGTCCCTGCACCTGACAGCATGGTTTCTGAGCAGCTAGAGTTCCAGGCTTTAGGTCTCCAAAGATGTATTCGCTGTAGTTGAGGCATCTCGGAAGGAGTCGACCCAAAAATGCTACACCTTTAAATGGAAGAGGTTCTCCAATTGGTGCCAGGACAAGGGGCTGGACCCCTTATCTTGTCCAGTGGCTAGCATTCTCTACTACCTCTGGTCCCTCTCCCAATCATGCCTTTGGTCCACAAATATTAAGGTGCACCTGGCAGCTGTCTTTGCCTACCGAGCTCGGGCTGGTACACAGTCAGTGGCGCAGGAGAAGGTGTGGTGCTTTTTTTAAAGGTCTTGACCACATTTCCTCTCTGGTGCATGAACCATCACCACCTTGGGACTTGGTGCTGGTATTGGCAGAGCTTATGGGCAAGCCATTCGAACCAGTGCACAGGTGTGAGATTTCACACCTGTTATGGAAGACTACCTTCCTGGTGTCTGTCACGTCAGCCAGAAGGATCAGTGAGCTCCAGGTGCTCTCGCTGGAGTCTCCTTACTTGGTCTTCCACAGGGACAAGGTTGTCTTTCGCCCCAACCCGAAGTTCCTTCCGAAGGTTGTCAGATTTTCACCTTAATCAGGTGATTAATCTCCCAGTGTATTTCACCAACCACACCTCAGAAGTTGAGCACAGGCTGCATACCTTGGACCTATGGTGAGCGCTGGCTTATTATAAAGAGCTCATGGCTGCAGATCTTCCTGGACTAAGTCTCCATCACTCATTCACACTAGTGGGATAGCGCCGGGGGCGCTAGGACCTAGCGGGAGCAAAATTTTCAGAAGGGCGGCGCCGGTAGGACCGCACGCCGCGGCACCGCAGAGGACTGACTGGCCTGTATAGGCTATCTCGGCATCGACCCTCCAACCACTCAGTTCCTTTTCTCCCGCCGCCGAGTGCACTTGGATGTCACGCGTCGGCTTCGCCGGAGTCAAAGTTTTGCCTATACGACAGCAGCTTTTAGTGTTTAATTTAAAAGTTTTAATTTAACTATGTAGTAGTAATTTTTTATTTTACGAATAAGAAGATTATGAAGAAATTCTTTCCTGCCATCCATGGAGTCGTCCTTAGACGGTAGCGGTGACGGTAGGAAGACTTCGTATGAAAGTTGTTATGGCAGAGGGGCTGTGCCCGGTCCGCCACCCTTAAGTAACTGGGGGGGTCTGACTACGGACAGTCCTGTGCTCGTGAGGAGGACAGTCCACGAGCTTATGAATCTGGCGGGCGCGGGGATCGACTCCGGCAGCCTCGAGCTCTTCTTCTTTGTTTGGGGAAGAAGAATTGGTGCCACTCGAGGTTGCCTGTTGTTATGTCTGCACGAGTTGTTCGTTGGTAGGCGATGGGCTGAACTGACTTTCGTGGGTTCCCCCTTGGCCCCGCTCCTAACGGCTGCTTTCTCGACTCCGGACTCCATCTCTGTCCTCGTTGGAGTTCCGGTGAGCAGTTTCACCTCTGGGCTGCTCCTGTGGAGCAGGGGGTTTGACTCCTTTTTTCCTGGTTGTGTTCCTGGTTTCCGGGCCTCGGAGCCGTTGGACCGGAGCCGGGTCAATTGTATCTGAATGAGCGCGGTGCCCTATTGGTGCCTTCGCCATCTTGTCAGCCCCTCGTGCCTACCCCCCTCTTCCTTTTCCATGCAGGGGCCGGCACGGGCACCACCTTTCTCTTCTTTTCTATGGTGTTTTTCCTGGCGTTGTGCCCAACACCTTGGTGGCGCCTGGTGCCGTGCCCCTGGTTTGGCATGGGTGCCATAGGCGGCACCGCTGGTGTTTGGGTCGGCGCCGTGGCTCGGTGCCGGTGCTCGGCGCCATGCTCTGTACTGCAGTCGGCGCCGTGGCTTGCTCGGCTCCATGTCTCGGCGCCGTGCTCTGTGCTGCAGTCGGCGCCGTGCTCTGTGCCGTGGGTTGGCTCCGTGGCTCACGCTGTGCTCGGCGCCGTGGGTGCTTCTTTGTCGGCGCCGCTAGCGGTGCTGTGGGTGTCTCACGGTGCCACTGATGCCCGCGGGCACCCGTGGGTGCTGTGGGCGGTGCCAGGCACCCGTGGGTGCCACGGGCGGTGCCGGGCACCCGCGGGTGGCACCATGGGTGGTGCTGTGCAGCCGCGGGTGGTGCCGCGGGCGATGCCGAGCACCCGCGGGTGACGCCGAGCACCCGGGTACCGTGGGCGTCGGGGGGGGTGCACTTGCGTGCCATTGCTGCCGTTGGTACCGAGGATACCTGCGGGTTCTGCCGTGGGTGCCCTCTGGTGTCTCTCAGGTTGGCATGGTTACTGCTTGGTGCCTTCCTGTGCCAGGAGTGATGCTAGTGCCGCAGGGGTGCCAGTTGGTGCTGTCTTACAGAACTAGGGAAAGATCTGTGTTTGCAGACCTCTCTTCCGCAGGACTTGTGTTGGGATGTTTCCATGGAATGAATTCCTATTCTGCGGATTATTTCCACACATTTTAGTGGGTGGCGGTCTACATCGGATCTCCTCATCCAGTGATTTTCCGCTGATGGGACTCTTCTGTTCTGTTTCTGTCAGCGGAATCTCTCATTCCGCTCAGCACTTTCTCAGCCCCCTACATGGTGCCAAACTCCTCGACACCCCTTCTGGCGGAGTCTCTAGTGGCTCTAACGAGACCTCTTTGGGGTCCTTCTGAGGTAGAAAGGCATCTGGATGAGTCTTTCCTGTCCTTCTGGTCAGTGATACAGCGGATGACTCATTTTATATACTGAGCGCCCTCTCTATCATCAGAGTCTGTGATGCAAGCTCTTTTAGAAGTTCCTCATTTATGGGGTCCACCGTAGTGTTCAGACTGGATCTGTGGACTATATACCTCTGCGTCTAGACTTTTTCAGTGGTCAAGACAATTACACTCTTTGGAACATTTTAATTCTATGGTCGGGAGCTGCACAGACTGTCCCGCTCCTTTGATAGGGGTATACAGCCCATTTTTTTTTTTTTTTTTTTTTTTTTTGATGCTGCCCCTCTGGTGGCTGCTTCGCCACAGGTAGTTAACATCTGTCTAGCTATTATTAGTCCAGTCAGGGGTTCAGTTATGGATCTTCAGGCTCCTCCTGCTCCTCAGAGGATGACATCCTTGTCATTTCTGTATCAGGCAATACTTGCCAAATAGCAGCCAGCAACCTTGTCAGGCTCAGACTATTGATATTTTAATAAAAAAAGGAGAAGTCAGAGTATCACAGCACAGGGCCTAGTTAGAATTTCCTGATACCACGCTTGGATCTGATCAGGTTCCGCCAACCCTGAGGCGGTCGCCTGTAAACCTCAGTAAAGAGTACCTGTTTTCTTCTACCCCTAGGGGCAGTCCGATCCAGCGGTGGTATAGCTCACCTCTTTCTCTAGAGATTTCTCTTATTCCGAGATATTTCCAAAACCTAGGCATCTAACCAGTCTGTTAGTCCCTTTTTGTTTTTTAATCAGGCTTTCTTCTGATCAGAGCCTTGCAGCAACAGAAGTGACTCTTCAGCAAGTCGGAACTTAGATTCCTACTTCCATGTTTGCTCCAGCTTAACAGATGACATGCTTCTTTCTTGACCATTGGTCAAGTAGGTTCTTTCTAAGGTAGCTTCGCAGATATTCACATACAGTCATACTACCCTGAACCTGTACACTTTACCTCCGGCTCTTGCAGTTCCTGAGGTCTTTTACATTAGATTAGTGCATGTCTTTGACACTATTAATTTTGGTCCTAGATCAAATTGTGAGGCCAGGTTCTTGCCGCTCTCCTAGAATAGTTGAGGCTGCCTGGCAGACTTTAATTTTTTGATATTTATTTCTGGGATAGAATAATATACAGCCCACCTGGTGTGGGAGGGTAGTCTCGATGGGCCTAGTGCCGCCTTCTACATTCTAATACTGAGTAAAGTCGCACCTGGCAGATGATTGGCAGATATATTGCATCCTGCATTGACCTGTGCTATAAATTGTCAGGTAGGGAGCCTCCTGTTGGGCTAAGGGCTCATTCCACCTGCCATACTGCTGCCTCAGTAGCTGCTTCCAGGGACGTCCCTATCTAGGAAATCTGTCTGGCTGCTACCTGGAAATCAGCACACACCTTCATTTCCCACTACCTCATCGTCCCTGAGTCACGCCAGGATGCCGGTTTTGGGGCCTTAGTTCTACAGTCACTCTTTCCTAAGTAGGGTTTGTGTGCGCCTTGCCTCCCTCCTCCTGGAGAACTGCAAGGAATCTCTGCCTGAAGTGTGGACAGAACACCATATCCACATCCCTAGAAAAACAGGTTACTCACCTGTAACAGCAGTTCTAGAAGTAGTATATGGTACACTGACTCACCTGACCTCCCCAGGCAAGTGGCACAGTGGTTTTGCTTCCAGCAGGCAAGATCTGATGTGTCAGGGTAGTACCAAGGGAGTTACCACCCGGGTGGGTGGGAGGAGCCAGCTTGAAGATGTTCTGACAAGCCTTAAAGGAGAAAAGAACACTGCCTGAAGTGTGGATGAACACCGTAGAACTACTGTTTCAGGTGAGTAACCTGCTTTTTCTTACCACTGAGGTTAGGCTGATTGGCCTATAGTTACCAGCCTCCTCCTTGCTCCCGCTCTTCTGGAGAGGGACATTTGCCCTCTTTCAGTGTGACAGAATCGCACTTGTTTCTAGTGATTTGTTGAACAAGGCTGTCAGTGTTCCTACTAGCTCCTTTCTTAGTTCCTTTAGAATTCTGGGATGTATTCCATCTGGCCCCATTGCTTTATCTATTTTCAGTTTTTCTAATTCCTTTAGGACACCCTTTACTGTGAACGGACTAGTATTTACACTCCTCCCCATGGTACTTCTTACACCTAGCTGTGGTTCCTCCTCATCCTCTTCTGCCGTGAACTCTGGAAAAAAATATTTGTCCAGAATTGCTGCTTTTTCCTGGTCCCCTTCTGCTGACCCCATCTCTTCCCTTTTTAGTGTCACAATCCCACCCCTGGTTCTTCTGTTCTCTCTAATGTATCTAAAAATGGTATTGTCTCCTTTTTTAATTGCTTTGGCTATTCTTTCCTCTGTCTGTGCCTTAGCCTTTCTGACTGCTTTCCCTTCCTTCTTTAGCTTTTACAGATACATTCCTCTATCTTCCTCCCTCTGTGTTTCTTTGTATAGGTTGAAAATGTTTTCCTCACACAACAGAAACATAATTTTTAACCCCCTCAAACAGCTTTCTCACTGCTGCTTGGAATTAGTAGACTGTCCCAGAGAAGCAAACAGTCAAGGAAATGGGTGCTCTCAACTCCTGCAGCCCTTCCTGTAATGTTATTAGGTGAAATTAAATTTTATATCCAGCCCTCGATGTCCCAGCCAGCTCGTCTCTTAAGTGCAAGGGGCAAGGTCAACCTCCACTGATGACACCTTGCAGCCGCCTGGATCAGGCAAGTGGTGGCTGTACGGAGTGAACCTTGTCTTTGTTCTGCTGTGCTTCACAGCAGAATTCCGTGGGACCTGCTAGATCCCCATCTTTCAAATGCTGCCTAGCACCATAGGAACTACATCAGAGTTCTTATAGGGGGCCAGTCTGAGCTTACCCACACTGCTCCGCTCTGACCAGTCCCACTGTGCTGAATCTAAAACTCCTCTGGATTGGAACCTGGGGCCGCCAGACCAGCTGCTGGCTCAATCGTCCATTCCTCTTGGACCTCAGATCCTAGATTGTCCCTGGAGAACTGAACCCACTGCCTTAGCAAAGCAAAAAGATCTTCGAGGATATCTCTCATTAGGCTGCATGTATGGAACTTATAGCTGCCAGGCGCTAGGATCACATGGAAACTTTTGCAGGCGGTTTACCAGGGGTCGCCCACGACAGAGTTGGACATCAGCTACTGTGTAAACATGGACAGCCCCTTCCCTCCTCAGTTATTTCCCTGCAGTCGACCATACTCATCAAACACTTTCAGAAATACTGCTGCAGTAGCCACCGCCACTTTATTTTTCTCTTCACAGTAATCACTTTAATAAGTGATTTTTCGATGGTGTATGTTGTCGAAGGAACCGTCAAACTGTTTTGATATTGTGAATGTGGTGAGAAGATTTACACAGGTGATTCTCGCATCTGCGTCTGCCTTGCCGTGGACCACAATGTGCAGGTCTGCCCGATTTTGTAAAGGTTTTAACACAACCACCTGGAAATGTCGAAAAGGAGGTTTAGAGCACCACATTTTGAAATAAGGTAGCTCCCATAGAGAAGGATCTCCAGTAGAAAAGTTCTGCTGCATCGACTGCCAACTCCTCAGGGTTCAGGACATCAAATCCCTGGAGAAGTTGTCTGTGACTCATCACAAGCACCGAAAGAAGGAAAAAAGGAAACCCTTCCTGGTGTGCTCCAGGTTGCCCCTCCATACAGCAGGTACAACTTCTGCAGCGCTGTTAACCACTCCATCGGCACCACTCACCCTCCACCCAAACTGTCGCTCTTACTTCCATGTCTGGGCTGGCCGTGGGCACTACCAGGCCTAGCATGACTGGTACGTCATCATCAGTGTGGGTTCCTTGCCTTCTCCATTGACTTCCACATGCGCATCTGTCGGCCATACAGGTGCTGACGTCCAGGCAGTGCTGTCGTTCTTTATGGACATGCTTTGATGCCTGTTGCCTCCTCCTCCTGTACCAGGAGGCCTGTTGATGGGGCCTGTAATTTAAACCCCAGTGACGACGCATCCTAGGGTATCCTCCTCCAGTGCTGACTACCTCACCAGCGCGCTCCCTTCAACCTACAGACTGACGATGACTTTGAATATAATCCTGATCTCATGATGCAGGATGAAGAGGAGAAACCTGAAGACTGGAGAGTCCTCATGAAAGAATTAGTTCTACGGTCTCTACCTTCAATGAGGACTCTGTGGTCTGTACCTCATGGTCCCCTCCAGAGGACCCCTCTTTCATTACCATGATGTACCAGATACAAGTTATCATGGTTTTTGATTTGGAGGAACAGGATGCCACCAAGAAAAACCTCAGATTTCTTGGGAGTTGCTTGATGCTCCCCCTATAGTGATACCACCCCTAAGAGCGGCATTAAGTCTGCTTGGCTTTAGTCTTGGGGACCCCTCAATTCCACCTAACAATCCCAGCAAACGAGAATGGACTAGATCACATAGGCTACTTAAAGGAGCTGTTGGGAAACTAATGCTCCTTCTATTGCTATGTTCCGGCAATGTCGAGCTTAACTCTGGTCCTTCGGTATCTGTTACATACCTGCTGACTTACCTAGCCTCAAAGATGTGAGCTTCATGCACGTCATTGCGTGCAGTCTATTAAAAAGATTTCCCTCTGTTCAGGCTTGGGCCTGTCATACCTCGCCTGATGTCTTGGTGGTTACTGAGTCGTGGCTCAGACCTGGAACTGCTGACCGGGAGGTGAATATCCCCTCCTACTCCCTTTTTTAGAACAGACAGGCAGTCTAGAGGAGGAAGAGGAGTTGCCATATATGTTAAGAATAAATTTTCTGCCTCTGTCATTGACTCGACCTCAATTCAAAAAAGAATTTGAAAGTCTGTCTCTTAAAGTTGAGATCATCCACTGTCTCGTGTAATAGGATGCTATAGGCCCCCATCGGCAGGATTACAGCTCTTGAACTACCTAGTTAACTCTCTGGGGTCCTTGCCTTCGGAGTTTATCCTATTAGGAGACCTCAACCTAGACTGGTTTTTCAGTGCCTCCTCACCCCTCAAAACTTTGTGACTCCCATAGGGTGTCACAACTTATTACTGAGGCTATGAGCCCCAATAAGAAGAACCCAAATACTAGCACCTTTGCTGGATCTTATCATAGTAAGCAAACTCCAGTTCTAGGGACATGGATATGTTGTTCATCCACACTATCTGGCAGGTTCCTTGCCGCTTTAAATCTTGCCGGAAGGTCTTCAAGTTGGCTTCTCCCACCCACCCGGGTGGTAAAACTCTCGGCTCCACCCCATGATGCCAGATCTTCCTTACCGCTTGGAAGATCAGGTTCCCTCCTTAGCACTCTGTGTTTTCGACTGGTTCCTGAGTTTTCGGTTTCTCCGAATTTAGTTTGGAAGTTTTCTAAAACTTCGGTCTTCTTCCCTCGCTGCTGCGATGGATATTTCGTTTCCCAGCTCTCGGAGGCGCAGGGGAATACCTCCAGGACGGACCCGCACTCCACGTGCGTTTACTGCCTCGACTCGGACCATGATCTGCAAGTTTGCGAATTTTGCTGTGCCCTTTCAACCACCACCCTGGAGGATCATGCAGCCCGTTTGGGGCTCGAGCGACCTGCCATTTTTTCCGCACTGGAAAAATCTTTAGAGGCTCATCGGGCGGTGTCTGCGTCGGCTGTCTTGGCTGAGCAGCTCGATCTCTCTTACTCCATGGAGGAGGCGGCGGCAAAGGCTGCCCCCCCCCCACCTCGGTCACGGCGCTTATCCCACTGTCTTTGAGTTCCTCTCATTCAGCAAGTCAGTCCCTTTCCTCGAAGGGAGGGCCTTGACACCTGCCTCTCGGCCAGGTCGCAGGGGTGTGGTGGGGTCCCATCGTCGGCTTGTGGGGCCGGAGGTCCCTTCCTGTCTGGCGACTTTCGACTTCGGTCGGAGGTTGCGGCTCAGGCCTCTGGCTTCATGGTGTCCCCATCAGGCCAGCCGGCCATGACTCCCGTCGACGTTGTCGAGTCTTCTCTTGACCCGTCACCCGGGCGGTCTACTGCAGTAGCCGTCAACCCTTCGCCGGTTTCCCCGGTGGAGGCAGAGGTTCTGCCTGCACCTTCAGGGCGACAGGCCTTGGGCCTTTTGTCCGAGCCGAGGGAAGAGCGGGTGTTCCCGCTCCTTCGGATCCACCCTCGGTTTCACCGAGGATCTGGGTCTCGGTCTTGGTCCTCTTCTTGGTCAGGCCGCTCCCACCGACTTTGGCGGTCTCGGTCGGGGCACAGAGTTAAGTGGCAATACCGTTCCTCCTCATCTCCCTCCTCGGATGAGGAGTGGCTTCGATGCAGATGGCGTCGACGTTACGAGGAGTTCATGTGGCAGCAGTTGCTGTTGTCCGGGAATCAATTAACTCCGATTCATTCCCCGTCTAGCAAGCAGCTGCCGCCCGAACGGCTAGCGCAACCGCTCGCTGCAGTCAAGGTGCCCACTTCAGGGCGGTTGTTACGTCAAATCTTGCTGCCCCAACGATTTCGGTGGAACCTCGGTCAGGTCACGACCTGTCCCGCAGGTTATCTGTCAACCTCACTCCTGCCCGCCCTCGGCGGGTGAAGAGTGGCTCAGGCCTGAGGCAGCTCTTTGCGGATCCTTGGGAGTCCAATGATGACTCCTCCATGTTCCCAGTCGGGAGGGCCCGGGGTCCTCCCCGGACCGCTCTGTGGACGACAGCCCATCGTCCTTTCTGGGTCTGCTTCGGCTCATCTCGGAGTTCACCGGGATGCAGCTTGAACCTGTGTCCAAACGGGTCTCTTATCCCCTGACGGAGGTTCTAGACCGAGGGGGTTCACCCTCGGAGGCCTTCCTGGTGGCCGAGGCCATCATCGGCCCGGCCTTGGAGCTTTGGCAGCGGCCTACTTCCTGTCCTGCACCCTCGGTCAGGATGGCCAGGAAGTAATCTGTCCCTGTCGGTTCTTTGCCCGGTTTTTCGAAGCACCCCTCCGCTGAGGGGTTAGTTACCGAAAATGTCTTCCAGCATTCTGTGAACGCTCGGGATGTGGATAGGCCCCCCGACAAAGAGTCCAAAAGGATAGACTATGTCGGGCACAAGGTTTACGCCGCGTCCTCCCTAGGCCTCCGACAGGCCAGCTCGGCCACACTGATGGCACATTTTTCCCACGCCCTTTTGGGCTCCCTGGATGAGGTGCTCCCTCATCTCCTGGCTGACCTGCAGACCACGCTCCGGCAGGTGCAGGACCAGGGTAGGGCGGTGGCGAAGCAGCAGCTTCAGACTGCTCTGGACTTAGGTGATTCCTGTGCCAGGTCGGTAGCGGCCGCGGTGGCCATGCGCCGCAGGGCGTGGCTGAGGATATCCACTTTCTCAACGGATACCCAGCACAAGTTGGCGGACATCCCCTTCTTGGGGACTGACCTCTTCGGCCCTGGAGTGGAGGGACACCTCCAGGGGACCGAGAAGTCCATTGCCACTCTGGACTCTGTCACCTCCGCCCAGAGGGACAAGGGCCGCCGGCAACCTTTGCGTAAGCCTTTTTGTCCCTCGGCCCCTGCAGCTCGACCGGCCCATCAACATAAGCATGAGGGCCAGCAGGCTTGTGCTGGGCACCCTGACCCCAAGCCAATGGCTTCCTCCAAAGGGAAGCAGGGAGGTAAAGGCTTAGGAGCTCCCTCGGCCAGTCCCTCCTCCAAGCCTGCTCAATGATGGGCTGAGGGGCGCCGTCCCCGGCCTGGTCACCCCTACCCATGTCCTCCCGTGGGAAGACAGCTCCACCCTTCCTCCACCTGGTCTGCTTTCATGGACCGCTGGGTGTCGGAGGTGCTAGGGGAAGGTCCTGCCTCTGGATTGCTAGCAGGCCCCACCCTTTTGAGCCGTTGCCCCTCGGGGGGCCATGGGGTCCGCAGCCTCACTGTTGGCTCGCCGAGCCGATTTGCCCTGCCCCTCGAGTTAGAGGTGATCAGGAAGGTGGCGGATCCTCCTCCAAACCCGGGGTTTGTGTCCAGGTATTCCTGGTCTCCAAGCAGACGGGGGCTTGCGCCCATCCTTGACCACTGCGGCAGGAGGTCACTCTGACTCAGATATCCCATCCTCGGGCAGGCATGTAGCTCTATTTCCTGGACCTCCAGGATGTTTCTTTACACTTGATCTGTCCATTTCTTGGGAGACTCCTCCGCTTCTAAAGCAGGGGATCTCTTTATGACTTCCAGGCCATACCCTTGGTCTCTGTAGCATTCCCTGCGGGCACCGGTCGGCGTCTCCACAGATGGCGGCCTGGCTGCAGCCTCCAGGGCGGAGGGGCGGTCCAGAGTTCTGGCCTTCTAGGTTGCTTTCAGGCGGTCTCCTCTCTAATGGAGCCATGTTGGAACTCGTGTCTAAGCGGGTGATCCTTTCTTCGGGACGGAGCTCAACTCTTGAGTCAGAGCTCGGCTCCCGGTGGACAGGGCCCAGGTTCTTCCTCCCTTACCTAGTCATGTCTGACTGGACAATTGCGCCCTGCCCAGGACTTCCTGCACCTCCTGGGCCTTGCGGCGGCCTGCACCAGCGTGGTCTGTTTGGACCCGCCGGTCCATGCATCCCCTTAATGGGGGCTGGCCAGCCAGCGGTCACAATGCTGCGATCCTTTGGACCAGTCCGTGACAGCAGCCCAGGGGTTGGGGAACGCTCTCCTTCAGACCGTTCCAGCTCATCTGCAGGAGGACATCCCGCTCGTCCGTCCGAGTCGTCGGTCTTCTCTGACCGATGCATCTCCTGATTGGTGGGGTGCCCATCAAGGGAACACAAGTGCACGCCTCTGGTCCTCTCGGAGTCGATGTCATTCCAACCTGCTGGAGCTCCAGGCGGTCCGCTTAGCTCGCACCGTTCCTCTGTTTGTGCGGGGTCTAGTGGTTTAGGTCAGGCGGACAATACCGCGACCATGTGCTACCTATCCCACCGGGGTCGGACGAGCCCCTTGCCATTGGGTAAGGAGGTTCTCCACATTGGGTCTTGCGCAGCCGGGAGGCGGTTTCCTAGCCATTTCGATGGCAGGAGCCTCCAGCACCCTGGCTGATGCCCTAAGCCGGATAAGGGCTGCGCCTCATGAGTGGTCTTCCCTGCCGGAAGTAGCACAAGATCTTTCTCCCTCTAGGTCACGCCTCGGGCGGACCTTTTTTCCCTCCAGGGAGAATACGAGGCCGAGGCTGTCTCATGCCTGCCCCCTCAGCAAGGTTCGCTGTAGGGGATGCCTTTGAGGCCGCGGACCCGGGCCTCTTCTACGCCTCTCCCCCATTTCCCTTGACCCACGGGCAAGGTGAGGAGGGACTAGGCGCAGGTGATTCTGGTAGCCCCAGACGGGTTTTGCCAGCTCTGGTATCCGGCTCTCCTCAGTCTCAGCCCCAGGCTCCCGAGGCGGCTTCCAGCCCGCCTGGTCCTGATCTCTGTTTTCAGGGGAAGGTATTCCATCCGGACCTTCAATCCCTGCACCTGGCGGCCTGGTCCCTGTGCGGCTAGTGACCAGGCCTGGGGTCTTCCGGCAAGGTCCTCGACGTTGTTGAGGCGTCCTGCCAGGAGTTGACCAGATATGCTACACCTTCAAATGGAAGAGTTCTCCATTTGGTGTTAGGATAGGGTCTGGTCCCCTCTCCTGTTCCTCGGCGAGCATTCCGGACTACCTGTGGTCCGTTCTTCCTCTTTAGCAAGGGCTTTGGTCGACGACCCTTAAGGTGCTCCTGGTAGCCACCCCTGTCTTCCGGGCGCGGACCGGAAGGTAGTCGGTGGCACAGGAAATGTGGTCTGGCGCTTTCCAAGGCCTTGATCACACTTCCCCTTCGGGGAGAGTATCCCCACCTCTGTGGGATCTTACGCTGGTATGGACTTAGCTCACAGGCAAGCCGTTCGAACCTATGCACAGGTGCGATTTCCCCACCTGTTGTGGAAGAACACCTTCTTGGAGGCTACCACGCCAACCAGAAGGCTGGGAGAGCTCCAGGTGCTCCTTTGGGTCTCCCTATCTGGTCTTCTACAGGGACAAGGTTGTCCTGCGCCCCAACCGAAATTCCTTCCATAGGTGGTGGCGGAGCTTTTCCCTAACCGGGTATTGTCTCTGCCGGGGTTCAATCCCATTCACACCTCGGAGGCCGCATATAGGATCCATTGGGACCCTAATTTAGCGCCCGCGTTCCCAGGGAGCGTAGGGCTGAAGTTTGGAAGAGGTTCGCCAGCTGTTTGTCACCTACGCTGATGCCGCACCTGGCAGACCTGCAGCCAAGCGGACGATGAGCGGGTGGGTCACCTCCTGCATAGATCTCTGCTACAGGTGGGCGGGCATGGAGCCTCCCAGAGGGATAAGTGCTCATTTTACCCGCCCTTCTGCTGCATCGGTGGCTGCTTCCGAGGATATCCCTGTCCAGGATATCCATAGGGTTCCTACCTGGAAGCTGGCATATACCGTTTTTACCCCTACCACATCGACCTTGGGTCACGCTGGGATGTTGGTCGGGGCCTCGGTTCTCCAGTCTTTATTCCCTAAGTAGGGGGTGTGCGCCTTGCCTCCCTCCTCCCGGAGAACTGCTAGGAGTCTGCCAGATAGTGTGGATGAACAACATATCCATGTCCCTAGAAAAACATGTTACTCACCTGTAACAGGGGTTCTAGGAATGGTATATGTTGTTCATCCCATTCCCCGACCTCCCGGCTCGACACACAACCTGGCTTCCAGTGGGCTAGATCTGGCGTCATGGGGCGGAGCCGAGAGTTTTACCACCCGGGTGGGTGGGAGGAGCCAGCTTGAAGACCTTCCGGCAAGATTTAAAGCGGCAAGGAACCTGCCAGATAGTGTGGATGAACAACATATACCATTCCTAGAACTTCTGTTACAGGTGAGTAACCTGTATTTATTTTCCCATGCAGGTGTTTTTTTTTTTTTTCTCTCTCTCTCTGATATCAGTGACCACTGTTTTATCGCCTATGTAAGATCCAACTCGAAATTAGCAGTCACATCCAAATTCACCATTAAGAGGTGTTGACGTAATTTTGACCCTGGGGCTTTCATCTCTGATCTATGAAATTCCATAAGTTGGCAGGACTTTTACCTTGCAAAATCAGTATACATGGCATATGACATCTTCCAAGAAATTGTATTGGGTGCACTGGACAAGCATGCACCTCTAGTTAGTCTGTACCAAGACAAAAACATGGTGGTTTAGAGTGGATCTGAAGGCCACACTGCATAGTAGAGACCCGCTCGAAAAATAGCACAAAAACTAAGCTTCCAGCTGACTGGAATTTGTTTAGGAGGCAAGGAATCTGCACCAAGATGGTCAGAGGCTAAGGCAAGCTTTACCGTGCAGAACTTGACTCCTCCTCAAGTGCTCCTCCAAATTCTGGAAAACTCTAAAGGATATGGAAGGACCTGCATCCGGAAATTCCTTACCTACAAAAATTACTCTAGGTGCCACCACAGGTTTAGCCTTTGATACCACACCTGCCGGTAACCTCCGCTCACAACTTGGTATACAAGATCTAGAAGTCCCTGTCACTAGCACAGTGTTCTCCCTTCAGCCTGCATCTTTGAAAGAGGTCGAAGACCTTTTGTTACAGCTGGATACCAAGAAAAGTGCAGGTGCAGACCTCCTAGACCCTTACTTCCTGAAAATAGGTTATCTCATCTTGGCTGTGCCAATTACCCATCTTTGTAATCTGTCTCTCGCAGGGCGATCTCCCTCCCTTGTGGAAAACCGCCCATGTGATCCCCCTTTTCAAATCTGGTGATCCCAGTGACCTAAACAATTACAGACAAATCTCCCTATTCCCTGTCTTGTCCAGACTGCTAGAGAAAATTCTGAGTACCCAGATAAGGGACTACTTAATCTGCAAATCTGCTTAACCCATTACAGTCAGGCTTTAGACCACAACATAGTACCATCTCGGCACTTGCCAAGGTTACTAACAACGGACAGTGTGAACTGGACTCCTCTAAGAATTTTGTTTGTGCAGTATTTTTAGAGCTAAGCAAGGCTTTTGATACCGTCGACCGTGAACTGCTCCTTTCTTCCCTCCGGAACATTGGCCTGGACCACCTTTCTCTGAGATAGTTCTCTAATTATATTGCAGGTCTGCTTCAGCAGGTAAAAGTGAAAGAGGAGCTCTCACCACTAAAACCCTTATTGAGAGGCGTACCACAGGGCTCCATTCTGGGTCCCTTGCTTTTCGCAATATATATTAACAGACTCTATATGCAAGTATCAAAGCCGCTAACATACATCTGTTTGCAGATGATATGGTGCTTTACATCAGCAGACCTACTCTTGAAGCAGCCTGTAGTGAACTGCAGCTTCAGCTAGTAAACTAGAAACTTCTTCTAAATGACAAAAAAACAAGCAGTGTTCGTTTCACCCATTGCTCATGTAATGAATCGGCCACCCAGGAAATGGTTTCCTTGAATCACTACACTCCTAGGCGAACCTCTGCAATATGTAACCAAGTTCAAATACCTGGGAGTTTGGATTGACCATAGATTTTCCTTTAATGACCACATTGATGAACTGATAGAAAAGCTTAGACAGAGGCTTGGACTTTTTTATAGGCTTGATCATTTTATATGGGATGCCAAGAAAGGACTGGTCCAAACCACTTTCCTTTCCCTACTAGATTATGTGGATTTCCTCTACAGTCAGGGTCCCGCTGCTGCACTTGCTAAACTTGATATGTCTACCATAGCATTTTAAGGTTTATTAACGGTCTTCCTTGCTCTACACATCACTGCTCCTTATACAATGCTGTGGGATGGTCATCCCTTAACCACAGAAGACAGAGAAATGCTGCCCTTTGGACCTTTAGAGCTATCACCAAGAAGCTACCCCCAGTATATCTAGGATTATACAATGGCAAGAAAAAATTCTAGGCTCTGATTGGTCATTCTTGGGCTGGACCCGTGATGTTATCCCAGCATAACATCACGGGTGTGATGTTATCCAGCATAACATCACGGGTCTAGTCTCAGCCTCACTGTGAACCTGCAGATGAGCATTTTATGGATCCTTCCATTGATCGTTTTATGGATCCTTCCATTGATTTATGGATCCTTCCATTGATTGTTTTATGGAGCCTTCCATTGATTGTTTTATGGATCCTTCCATTGATTGTTTCATCTTCTCTTAAAAAACAAAAATATTTTTCCACACAAAAACATCTTTAAAATTATTTTTTTTATTCTGTATAACAATGAGCCATTGTATAATAGGAATGATGCACTCTAGGGTGTGTGTCGTGCTGGGATGGCGTCGCTTCTGGGGTGATTAGTCGCACTCGGCCTGCGGCCTCGTGCCTAATCACCCCAGGCATGGTGTTGTCCCAGCGCGACACACACCCTGTCATGCATTATTCCTTTATTATCTACCACTAAACACATTAGGCAAGTATGCGTTGAGAAGGGCCTCCTATATCTCCCTGACTGTGCCCAAGGCCAAATCGCGCTTTGGCAGGGTATCTATAAATTACGTGTTACCCCTAGGCGGGAATAAGTTG
Organism: Neoceratodus forsteri; assembly: GCA_016271365.2. Lineage (NCBI taxonomy): Eukaryota > Metazoa > Chordata > Ceratodontiformes > Ceratodontidae > Neoceratodus > Neoceratodus forsteri. Next base: position 321,728,562 of record CM057459.1, read on the forward strand.
CAATAAATGCTGAAATTGGTCCACCCCATCAATTTAGCAGCATTCAAAACACTTTATGATCATCTCTTTCTCCTGATCCTTGCCTTATTCCCAGATATCGGAGGCCTCCTTTGTTCACTGTCTTATTCCCAATATTGGAGTCTTCCGTATACTGCCCTCTTAACATTCTGTCCCATTCACTTCTCCAGCCTCATTTTAGTAACCCTATATTCTTCATTGTTCCTGTTTGGGTAATTGTGACTGTACTCCGCATGTGTACCTTTTTGCACTCTTAATTACTTCCCATACGACCTCCAACTTGGTGCCTGTACTTACTCCAGTAGGCTACGGCATCAGTCCCCCCAGTATTTTGTGGTCTCTTATGGGTGCTCTTCACTCCTCTGCCTCCAACTTCTCCCCCCGCCTCACTACCGGTATCATTCTTCCACTTTCATACCTAATTCATGAATGCCATCCTTCATCCTCTCTGATATTACAGGTTTATTTTTGTAAAGAAATTCCTTTTCCATTTTTATATATTGTTGACTAGGCTTTGCTCCTGTTAAGTCATCGTGTACATTGTATTTTGCTACTGGTTTATTCTCTTATTTATTTGATACTGTTGTAAACACTGTGTTGTATAATTATCCTATATCCTGTCCAGGTCCATCTCGAAAACGAGCATTGCTCAGTGGTGTTCGCCTGGTTAAATAAAGATTTTGATTGATTGATTGATTGATTGACTTCCTGCCCAAGAGGATGCCAGTCTGGCATGGGCCAAATGTAATCCCTGCCATACAAAGAAAGTCAGTCAAAATATATGGCTCCCTCAGGAAACCTTTCTTTACTGGCCAGCCTGAGGCAGACTCTGTAGTGACCAGTGCTGCCCATGATGGCTCAAAGGCACCAAAACAGCTCAGCTCACTTTCTCTTGAATAAAGAGTCCAGGATGGTGGATGTGCTGGGTAAGAGAAAACTTTTGCCTCAGCCTCCCTGGGCCTCAGAACTACCAGGCCCATATGGTCTAATACCAGAATACACTCTAGAGAAAGGCCAAAGCTGCTTCTCAAAGCTCTCACAGCAGGGGCTGGTATAGGAAAACATTTACTTTATATTACTTATGATGTATCTGATACTTCGGCCAGGGCTGCTGCTTCAGAAATACACCTAAGGAGGTAATCCTGGCTTAGGGTGGCAGGGTTTGCAAATGACATACAACAGTCCATTCTCATTACCTATATTAGAGGGTACAGATTATTTGATGTCCGGGATATCCTAACTTTTAGGTCTTGGGTAGGACTCTAAAGTCAGTACACTCAGTCATACCCAACCAAGGGATAGACAGAGGATACCTTTTTGCCCAGCTAAGGCGAGACACCATCCTGCCACCAGACAACCAGATAAGGCAAGGAAGCAGGAGCCTTGCCCACCCCAGGCACCACTCTAGGTGCACTCTGAAAAGCCCATAGAGGCGATGGTGCAGCAGGAGTTGCCACAACCAGCTCTGCCTGAGTCCTTGTACACCCCTCAACCACCATTACCTCTAAAGTGGTTGTTGGGGTGCGATCTCCCACCACCTAAATCAGTGGAAGGAGGTGACATCAGATGCCTGGGTCCTGGAAACCATAGCAGAAGGTTATGCTCCGAATGTCTAATTTAGAAACACCTACAGATCATCCAGTGGTGCTGACACACTATCCTGCAGACCACATTCCTCTGCTCCTGGAGGAAATGCAGACTTTGCTTCAGAAGAGGGCCTATTGAACATGTGCCCTGGGAACAAAGAAACAAAGGGTTCTACTCTCGGTACTTCCTAGTTCCAAAAATGACTGGAGACCTGCTGTCTGGTTTAGATCTCAGGGACCTGAACTTTGTTAGAGTACAAAAGTTCAGAATGTTTACCCTACAGGGCCTGTGCCTACTATGGAAAGCAGGGGACTGGATCTGTTCCCTCAACATGAAAGATGCTTACCTTCATGTCAAAATTTGCAAACCTCACAGAAAGTAATTGAGATTCCTGTTTCAGGGGGAACACTATCAGTTCAGAATATTGCACTTTGGCTTGTCCTCTGCACTACAGGATTTTAGCAAATGCTTGGCAGTGGTGGCAGTAGCCCTTCGCAGGGAAGGCCTCTGTCTTTCCCTACCTGGGTGACTGGCTATTGAAAGTCCACTCCAAGGAGCAGCTCGTGCACACCCTAGTTCGAACATGGCAAATGTTTGATGCCCTGGGGCTTACTGTCAGTTGTACCCAAGTCTATCAGGACACCTTGTCAGTGCCTGCAGTACCTAGAAAACAGTTCTGGACACAGCCTAAGGCTCAGCCTTCCTGCCTCTGGACAGGGCCGAACGTCTGATTGCACAGGTGTAAATGGTTCACAACAGCCATTGTACGTCAGCCAGGACATTCTTTAGGCTCTTGGGCCTGATGGCAGCAACCGCTGTCACAGTAGCTCTGGCCAGACTGCACATGAGAATCCCACAGTGGACCTTAAAAAGTCCAGTGGGACCAGTTCACAGATGATCTAGAACAGAGGGTTCTAGTAACCTCTTCTATATGCAAAGTGTTGAAGTGCTGGATTGAACCAAATAACTTTAAAGTTAAAGGGAGTACCCTTCCTGACCCCCTCCCCTCACCAGATTTTAATTACGGATAGGCTGGGGGCAAGCATAGGGCCCCATCAGATGCAGGGTACATGGATCACAGTGGCGAGCACCCTGCACATAAATGTTCTAGAAATGCGAGCTGTTCTGTATGGCCTATAGACCTTCCAGGCTCGGCTGTCCTCGGGTCCTCTGTTTGTACAGATGAGCAACATCCGTGTGATGCATTATATCAACAAGCAAAGGGGTACTCACTCTTACCCTCTGCAGGGAAGTGATGAGAGTCTGGTACTGAGCCCTGAAACACAGCCGTACATATTCAGGGTGTCCAAAATGTCTTGGCAAACAGGCTGAGTAGGTCAGAGTCCAGAATGCACGCGTGTAAATTGCTGACCTCAGTGATAGAAGATCTGTTCGACAGATGGGGTTGTCTAAAGTTGGACCTTTTTGCATCCCCACACAACGCAAAACTGCTTTTCTGTTCACTCCAAGGCCTGGAGTTTTCTGACGAGATGTGTTGTCCCTCTCTTAGAAGTGGAGGATCCTTCTGTATGCCTTCCCTCTAATTCAGAGGGTGCTACTCCAGCTCCAGATGGAGGCGGCAGCTCTGATCCTCATTACTCCTCTATGGCCTCACCAGAACGCGTTCCTGGTACTGCAACAACTGGCAGTGGAACCACCAGTACCCCTGCCTTTTTGCCAGGGTCTAGTGTCACAGGAACAGGGAACTCTGGCCCATCCAGACCTCAAATCACTTCATAGCCATTGCCATGTTTGGGGTCTCCTAAAAAGTGGATGATGTCCTGGTGGCTGCCAGAAAGCCTTCTATCAGGTCCACTTCTGGAAGAGGTTTGCTTTATGGCATGCTTCTCATCACTGAGATTTGTTTACCTGTCCAGTTCATCAGGTTCTAGAGTATCTGCTGTCCTTGGCAGTATTCCTCTATCGGAGTACACTTGGCTGCCATTTCAGCTTTCCGTGTGCCTATTGAGGGTCATACGGTTGCCCAGCTGGAGGTGGCCTATACATTCTTGAGAGGCATTCTATATTTGAAACATCCTCTCCACAGTCCAGTCCTGGCTTGGGACCTGAATGTTGTTTTGGAAAAACTTTCTTTGGCTCCTTGTGAGCCAGCTGCGACTTGTGACTTACGCTTTCTTTCTTGGAAAGTGTTGTTTCTAGGGACATGGATCTGGTGTTCATCCACACTTCAGGCAGTGTTCCTTTACCCTTTAAGACTTGCCGGAACATCTTCAAGCTGGCTCGTCCCGCCCACACCGGGTGGTAAATTCCTCAGCACTGCCCCATGACGTCAGATCTTCCTTTCTGCTGGAAGAAGCTTCCCTACTTACTGCTTTCATGCTGAGAAAGCCCTTTGCTTATTAAAACTTTTAAAAGTTTCATAAAACTTTGTCTTCATGCTACTCCTTCTGGTCTCTGGTATGGACAACACAGAGTCGGCACAGGGATTCCGAAAATGTGCCTGAGGGCAGAAGATGTCTCTGGCACATCTGCACACCTTGTGGGCACCCCAGCCCATGCTGTGCCACCCTCCTTCCCCCTGCAGGATCCTGAGACTCTAGTGAGTGTAGTCAGAGTGGCTCAGTTGGTAGCACTTCTGACTCTGGACCAGAAGAGCGTGGATTTTCGTCCTACACCGGGATTGGACGTGTACCATAAACACTGACATCTGAGTGCAGTATTATGGGGGTGCTGTACTGCTGGGATGTGCCGTCCTTCAGATGAGACATTAAACAGAGGTCCCTTGTACTCATCCTGGTGGGTGTCCAGGTGGAAGTAAAAGAACCCAGGGCATTTTCCGCAAAGAGTAGGGGATATTCCTGGTGTCTTGGCCAACCTTCCCATAAACTGATTCATGTAATTATCCAGGCTGTGTGTGGGTACTGATGTGCGATATGGCTGCCACTACACATTCACTTCACTACCAGTCTAACATTGCTTGAAAAGCACTTTGGGATACACTGTGTATGAAAAGTGCTATATAAATGCTGATGATTTTTCTTCTTCCTTCTCCATGAGGATCTGCCTGCTGTTCTCTGCCTTGCCTGGTTGGCAGAGCCCAATGTTCTCTACTGGTTCCCTACAGGGAGTTCCTTCGAGCATGATGTCCGGTGGGGAACTGAGGAGGGAAGGGGCCGCCGCCCATGTTTGTCGTACCTGACTCCAACATTGTCATGGGCGGCCCCTGGTGGACTGCTTGCAAAAGTTTCCGTGTGGTCCTAACACTTGGCAGCTATAAGTTCCATAGGTATGACCTGATGAGCAATTCTCTCGAAGATCTGTAGTTATGGTAAGTATGTAGCTGTTCTTTCCCAACAAAGTTCACACTGCTGAGTGACATATTAAAATATAAGCTCCGGTTGGCCAGATGGAAGGCACCCTGAACTGCTTTTAAAAATTGGGTTCCCTAGCTGAAAATAGTAACACTAACTCCTAAATCTAACTCGCTTAAAAAGATGGAATAGCACTCTGCCCCTACTCCTGTCTTGCACCTAGGATGCTACTACTACAAATTAAGTTAAAAAATGGCTACCAGATACAGGTGTAATAAGAAGATTCTCCTCCAAGTTACTCAAGTTAAATAAGTTTTAGTGCAGTAGAGGACAACTGAAGGATTTTGAAGCTCACAGCAGGAATTCCAAATCAATGGCTAGCCCAGACTGATTGCTATCTTCCCATTTCAGTACTGTCTAAATTTGATTGTTTTATTGTTCATCCTTAAAAAAACAATGTATTGGCTAATTTTTTTGACTGATATAAATGTTATATTAATTTGTATTTCTTTTGTTTAATAGTAAAATGAGTGATGTGGTCAGTTATTTACCGTTATCTACCCAGACACCATGTGAGTTTTTATTTGTGAATAGGGTAAGGCGACTTAGAGTATATGGTTAGGGCTTATTCTAGATGGAAAACAGTGGCTTCCCAAATGTTGTTGTAGGACAGTTCAAAGGTCAAAAAAGTTGTACTGTCGTTCCGGCGTCAGATCAATAGTACAACAACTTTTCAGCTTTGAGCTGCTACATGATTGGCTGAAAACAGAGCTGATAAAAAAAAAATGCACTCTAAAATGGCGGCGGTGTCTAACGATCAGTCGGTAGTGCCATTTAGTCAGATAGCTGGAACACGGACTTCCGTACTCGGCTCCGTGTTCCCAAACTATCAGTTTGCCAGTTTTTTTTTTTTATTTTTTTATTTTTTGTTTCTTTTGCTGCGAGAAGGACCGCAGGAAGCAGTGAAGCACCGACATCTTTGGTGTCGGAACTGGATGCCGACTGCAGCATGGACTGGGAGTGAGCGACCAAGCAAGCAAACGAAACAATATTCACAAGGTATGAACCTTGTCAAAAGTCAAACCTCCTACAGTTTGGGGAACCATATACTATATAAAATACTCAGAACAAAACGAAAACAGCAGGTTAGAACCGGGACTGTGCTCTGGTGCAGAATTAGATTATAGAACTGGAGAACAGGAAAAACAGCATTCACATCAAAAACTGATCACAACAGGATATAAAGTATGAATAATTCCCTCTATATTGGCTGTTGTGTGCAAAACAAGGACACAGTCATGGGCGTCTGGTACTCGGATCATGCTGCAACAACTAGTTGACATCATGGTAGTTTTCAAAATGTCTAAAATTTCACTTGATTTCACCCAAGCTTCAGCATAAATAACGTCACAAGATCAGTGGTGCTTACAAAGTGTACCATCACCATGGAGACTTGAAGTTTTTATTTTGTTTTTTCTTGTTCTGGTTTGCCGGCTGCACAGGTTTTCCACATCAGTGAGTAAAAAGACTGTCCACTTGCTTTGCTTAACTGTTAGTAGCCTCTTTTAGTTACCTTTGGTGCCTAGTTACGTGCTGCTGCTTTGTCTGGTTATTAGCTTAATGGCCATCTTTTCAAGTTTTCCTCCTGGTTTTATACTTTTCTTAATCCAACATGATAATTTGGCTACGGGATGCAGTGAAACGCAGATGAACAGCAACAATCCCTCAGGTATCATTGCAGAATTTGCTTTTAGAGTTACTGGGGCAAGCAGTCCTATTTTAGCTACCAGGTCACAGTCTATACACAGTTCTGTACAGCCAGATTCAAAAAACGTTTTTGATCCATAGAGAAAAATGTTCTGAAGGGTTGACGCAAGTACAGCCATAAGGTGACTGTTGAAGCTTATTTAGAAGTGAAGATGATACCACACAGCCTTCAGATCCTTAAAAAAAAACAGCTCATGGGATGGATGTCACCATCTTTATGGAGAAATGGCATGCATTGATGGAGGAGTTGGTCATTCAGCTCATCCTCTAGAGCAGCACCGGTATGGGAGGAAGTGTTACAGATGATTAAAGAATGCAAAAATAAATTTAAATCCCTCACATCCTCTGAGGATTTTGAGAAGTTTAAAAAAAAAAAAAAAAAAAAAGTTGTAGGATAAGGTGGTCCGATATGATTGGCAAATTAAAGCAGTAAAACAAATGAAGTTTGACCGTGATACTATGGGCTATAGATTGAACAAAATCTTTGATTGGCAAGATAAGAAATGCACTGAGGGTACACTAAAACAGGCACTAAAATTCAGTGGACAAAGCCAGTGATAGACCTGCCCTTGATCATACAACTGGCCCCTTCAGTACAGAGTCTTCAAATGTGATTTTTTTTTATAGTTTTTCCCATTTTCATAAGAACATAAGAATTTGCCGACAGAAGAGGACCTCTTGATCCATCTAGTCTACCAGAATACCCACTCCTTTTAGACATCTGTGCAGTTTCTTTTGAGTCTTGTGAGTTCTCCATAGGGTATGGATTTCACCAGCTTCCTTGGGTGTGCTCTAGTGGCATGTAATATTGTTTTGGCAACGGTGTCTTTCCTCTACCCCTTTGTAGTAATGGAATCACCAGTAATGCCTACGAGTTCTAAGTCTAGGAACTTTATGCTCTTTTTATTCTGTGCATGCGTGAAATTCAATCCCAAATCATTCCCATTTAAATACACAATGAATTATGTTATAGATTCCTCATTCCCATTCCATATAATGTCATCAATAAATCTATAACTTCTAGATTTTTAATGAATGGATTCTGCATATTCTGTACCATTTTCTCTTCAAAATAACCCATAAAAATATTCTTGTGTGATGGAGCAAATGTTGCCCCCTTCGCTGTCCCACATATTTGCAAAAAGTACTCTTGATTAAAGCAAAAATAATTGTAAGTTAATGTAAAATCTATGGCCCAGCGTAATAAATGAGTAGCGATTAATTCCTGGTCTCTAAAGTAATGGTCTGTAGCTTCTAATCCCAAATTGTTTGGACGTATACAAACTGCTTATGCCTATGGTTAGCCAAGGAAAGTATTTATCTCAGATCTTCCCTTCTAACTTTTTTAACAGCTCCATACTGTCTGGCTGATATGAATCTAAAGTAGAAAGTGTCAATGAGATTACTGAGGTTATGTTAGGACCCTGTTCCCAATATGATTGGTGGGGGGGGGGAAGGGCTTGCATTTCTGTAGATCTTAGGCAGGATGTAAAATGAGGGTACCACTGGAAAATCGATCTTAATGTAATCTGCCTCTTGTTTTGTCAGCCACCCACATTTCAAACCCCAATCCAAGAATTCACACATTTCTGCCAGGAATCTAACTGTGTGGTCACTTTTCAATTTCAGATTGTTTTCCTGATCATTTAACAGTTCTAGGCATTTGCTCATCCATTAGCCCAACATTTCCCCCTTTGTCAGACTTTTTCAGGTACTATACCCTTTAAGTTCTTTTAGGGCTTTAAATTCTTCTTGTGACATATTTTTAGAAAAATTGCCCTTAATATTGGCAAGTAAGTCTCGTTAAGTAAACATTTCTCAAAAACAGCTATTCTAGGCCTTGCTGCCAGAAGATCAGTCAATCAGTCCATTTTCTTCTCCAGCAGTCGCTACTCTAACTAGCCCACAACCTGACTGTCCCTCTTCTCCTCCCTCACCCCTCCCTTTCGTTCTGGCTCCAACCACATACCTTGAAGTTCGCAAGCTACTTAACTCCCTTCCGGCACGCGGGGGTCAAGGGCCTGAGGGCATCCATCCTTGCATACTTAAGCAGTATGCACCTTGGCTAACCAGACCTATCACCTGGGTTTTTAACCTCTCGATTCGTACGTCTGCTGTCCCATCCACCTGGAAAACTGCCAGAACCATCCCTATACACAAAAAGGGCGATATCAAACTCATGTCCAACTACCGCCCTATATCTCTTCTGCCCACTCTCAGTAAGCTGCTTGAAAAAATAGTCCACCGCCAGCTTGCTGCTCACCTTGACATGTTTAATCTTCAAACCCCGTGCCAACATGGTTTCCGGCCCGGTCACAGTACCACCTCTGCACTTACACAACTTACAAATGACATCAGAAATAATATGGACCGTGGCCTACTCACTGGGCCGTCTTTATCGACCTGTCTAAAGCCTTGACATGGTACACCATCCTCTCATGCTAAAGCTCCAATCCATTGGAGCATCTGACAAACCCTCTCCTGGTTCCATAGCTATCTTGACAATCGGACTCAGGCGGTAGCATTTCACAAGGCCTTTCCTCCCCTGAACATCTCCGTGGAGTTCCCCAGGATCCACTCATGGACCTCCTCTTCTCCCTCTTCCTAAATGATATTCCCACCATGTCCCGCATAGCTGCACTCTTATATACGCAGATGACCTTGTTCTCTACTCTGGGTCAAAATCGGTTGCTGCATCAACTCCTCTCACTAATGACTTCCAATTCCTGCAGACATGGCTCTCTAGCAACCACCAAGTCCTGAACCTAGAAAAAACCTGTGCTATGCTATTCGGATCCTCTAAGAAACTGTCTGCCCCTGCGAACAGGCTCCGGGTTCAATGCCTTGATGGCTCCCTCATCTCAAACACCGAGTCCTTCAAGTACCTTGGGGTCACTTTGGATCCCACACTTGACCTGTCTCAACATGTCAATATGGTGTGCCGTGCCGTCAATGCTAAAATTGGCGGAGCTTATCGCGTGCGCCACTCCCTCACTCCTTCCGCTAGACTTTTTGTTGCGAGAGGTATTCTCTTACCCCAGCTCCAATATGCTGTGCCCCTCCTCTTTGCTGCAAACTCTGCTACACTCCACAAATGGGACACTGTCTACAACAACATCTGTAGATTTGCCTTAACTGCCCCACGTCTTACCCATCATTGTCTCCTTTATGATGGCTTAAATTGGCTGTCACCTAAGGATATTCGAGCCTACTCCCTGGGCTGCTTTATCGACTCCCTGTCTAGACCTCTCGGCCCTGTCTATCTTGCCAACCTCCTGACTCCTGCCTCACACACCCATACCTCAGGTCTTCTGTCCCCATGCTCTCCACTAGACCTTGCATGACAAAATGGGTGAACAGGCATTTGCCCATTTTGCTCCCAAATTCTGGAACTCGCTCCCCCTTATGGTGAAAACTTCAGCCTCCCATCGAGAATTCAAAAACTCGCTGTTCACCCACCTCCTAGCCTCTGGCCAATGCAAATGCTCTTAATTTGCTTTGTCCCACTGCAGGCTGTCGGGTCTGACCCTGAGTACTACACTAATGTTCTCCCATGCAATACGTTTGTCTAGTTGGCTATGAACCTTGATGTTTTTACTGACCTCAGCTGTCTTATGGTTACCCTAATTGCTTTATTTTACATCCTTATTATGATCTATGCCTAAAATGTACCCTTATGTAACTATTACTGTGCTACCAAATGTGTATCTTGTTTTGCTCCTGTACACCTATATTATGTCTGTGCATTTCTGCATATTGTAACCAATGTCCTGTGCTCTCCCGGGTCGTGCCTGAAAATAGGCAGGTCTGTTGCCTAGTGCACTTACCCGGTTACCAAAAGCTAATAAATAAATAAATAAAATCTTTATCCAGGTGGGCACCATTGAGCAAGGCTCATTTGCAAGGTGGAAATGGTCATGAATACATCAAAATACAGTACAGAAGCAGGTATACAAAAAGCAATAATATACAAAGAAAAAGTATATACAGTGTATACAGTACAAGGTTGAAATAAATAAAAAAAAAGCATAATTTTACAATTGAAGTCTGCAGATGTACAATCAACCATAGGCATACAGGGGTTATAAGCAGAGATCTTTTGAGTGAGGCAGATGGCAACTACACATATAGTGGAAAGAGGCAGTGTATGGGGTGGCAGGTTAGAAAGGTAAGGAAGAGGAGGGATATATTACCGACGACTGGGGGAAAAGTTGGGCTAAAACCACAGAAAGTGACGATGGCTGTCATGTACTTGTTTATTATGATAATGACGGAGGTGGGGCAGATAATTGGGACACTACTATGGATGGGGTGGGACTTTAGCCAGGCTGGAGCGGACAGGGAAGGGTGGGTGCAGCAGGAAGAGTTAATAGGGAAAGAGTAAGAGCCGGGGTAGAAACATGGCGAGCGTCAGGATGGAAAGGGGGAGTTGTGGAATTAGTGGGCTAGCGGTGAGGAAAACATTTGCAAGGTGCTTTAATGTAGTGATGTTGCACACCGATCCCCACACTATGTGCATTTAGTGCCTTGAAATGCGATTCGTCTTGCTTTTCATCCTAATGTCCTCAACGCCCGTTTCGCATGCCTGAAGCTGGGAGGCCGGAGAAACTGAACCCTCCGGTGAAATCCAAGGAGGCTCAGTGGGTGGTTTCCGCGGTTGCGGGATCCGCCGAGCAATTGGAACTCATGCAGTCATTCGAGTAGGAAGCGGCTCGGGCTGCAGAAACTACTCTGAACTTCTTCGTTCCACTCAACCTGGTCTCCACTTTCTCGGGTTCCTTCCGAGAGTTGTGCCAGTCTCTCCCGACCAAGGGAGAGGGTCATGCGAGCACATACACCTCTCAATCCCGTAAGGGGGAGAAGGATCCGGGATCGTCTTCGTCTCGACGGAGACTCTCTTGGGAGTGGGAGAGATCTCGGTCCTAGGAACATGTGGTCTCGACTTTGGTCGAGATTGCTTCTTCGGCTGCTGGCTTTTCAGCTTTGCCGTCTGGTCAGTCGACCGAACTGTCGATCGACAGTGTAGAGATTGTCATCGATCCGATCGATCCTTTATCGCCAACTCCGGTCGACGATTCCCTCGATCGCACTCCTAATTTGATTTTCCCAGATGAGGAGACTCAGCCTGCTGGGACTCCCATCGAGAAAGTGGTCCCCAACCCCAGGAAATCACTGGTCCTGCCAGTGTCTCCTTAGTGACCGAGTCGGCCTGTCTGATCTCGATCGAGGTCTCGGACCCCCTCGACCGAAAGGCTGAAGAAAAGCCATAAACACTCTAAAAAGATACGACGCCATCGGTCGTCCTTGGATGAGGGGAGGCTCCTCCGGAAACTCCGGCGCTACGAGGACCTCTTGTGGCAACAGCTGATATTGACCGGGCACAAGGCAACTCCGGCTTCCACACCGGCCATTACTTAGCTTTCGCTTCCTAGGCCGAGGCCGACTCCTTCGGAGCCGCTTAAGTTGGTTCCCCAGCCTTCGGAGCTGGTAAAACCTCTGGTTTTAGCCTAAAACAGTCTCTCCACCGATCGTGGTGGAACCACCACCCAAACCGCCTGTGGGAGGGCCTCCTTCTAAGGAAGATAGGCCGGACACTGGGCTTCCCCAGCGTTTGTCTGTCACGGTCACCCCCAGACCACCCTCGGCGGGTCGAAGGCGACCTGGGCAGTCGGCTGTTATATCCAAATTCCTTGGATTCGGATGTCACTGGCCTGCATTCTCATCCTGGGGATGATGATTCAGCCGTGGGATTAGAGATGGAGGAAGGTCCCTCATCTTTTCAGGGCATTCTTCGCTTCATCTCTGGGTCCACAGGGATGCCCCTAGAGCCAATCCAGAAAAAGGCAGAGTACCCTCTAACGGACATCCTTAAGAGAGGGGTACCCTGATGGAGGCCTTTTCTGTGACCGTGGCTATTGTTGGCCCGGTCTTAGAACTCTGGCAGCACCCTACCTCTTGTCCAGCTCCATCTGCCCACATGGCCCGCAAGTATGCGGTGCCCATGGGGTCCCTTGTGGGGTTCACAGAGCACCCTTCGGCCAAGAGCCTGGTGACCACCTCTGTGTTTAGGCGTGCTGGCAGTTCTGCCGACACTGACCAACTGACCTGATAGAGTTCAAGCTTTTGGACTATTCAGCCAGGAAGGTCTATGTGGCTTCTTCCTTGGGCCTTCGTCAGGCAAGTTCGTCTGTCATCATGGCACACTCCTCTCATGCCCTTCTAGGGTCTCTGGATGAAGTCCTCTCACATCTCCCCGTGGACATGCAGACCACGGTCAAGCAGGTCCGGGATCAGGGCCGAGCTGTTGCCAAACAGCAGCTCCAGACTGCCCTGGACATTGGGGATTCTTATGCCTTATGGCTAGGCTGAGGCTCTTCTCCTTCCCAGCGGATACCCAGCACAAATTAGCTGACGTGCCCTTCCTAGGCACCGACCTGTTCGGCCCAGGAGTGGCTGGTCATCTTAAGTGCATTGAGAAGTCCAGTGCCACCTTGGACGCTACTTCTGCCTAGGGTTCTTTGGGCAAGAACCAGCAGAAGAAAAAGAAGCCTTTTCGGCATGCTTCCCCTGCGGCTCAGCAGTCTTTCTTTCAAGATGGACAGCAGCATCAGCAACAGCAGCAGGCTCAAGCTTGGTGCCCCCGGCCCAAGCCCAGGCCCTCCCAGGCTCGTAAAGGAGGCCGAAGTTCAGGTGCTGGATCCTCCTCCTTCAAGCCTGCTCAGTGATGGGGCAGGGGCAGTCAACCCTTCTCCCATCACCACAGCTCTGCCACTTCCTTTCTGCCTGGTCCTCTGTCACCTCGGACAGGTGGGTTCTCGAAGTGGTTGGTCAGGGACTGCCTCTGGAATTCGAGCAGTACCCCTCCAAGCCGAGCCTGCGCCCCTCGGGAGGAAAGAGTATCCATTCAGACTCAGTTGGCTGTCCGAGATGACACTGCTCAGCTCCTCCTAAAGGAGGCTGTAGGTCCAGTGGTGGATCCTCCAGCAGACCCAGGCTTTGTCTCCATGTACTTCCTGGTGCCCAAGTGGACGGGGGCTAGTGCCCCATTCTAGATCTGCACGACCTGAATCAATATCTCAGGTCCCGTACCTTTTCGGATGGTCACTTTGTTCCAGATCATACCACCCTTGGAGCAAAACATGTGGTTCTGTTCATTGGATCTGCAGGACGTGTTCTTTCATGTCCCAATCTGTCCGTCCCATCAGCGGTTACTCTGTTTCAGGGCCGAAGGGACCCTATACGAGTTCTGAGCCATGCTGTTCGGCCTGTCATCGGCCCCACGGGTCTTCACCAAATGCATTGCAGTGGTGGCGGCCCATCTCAGGCATTGGGGTGGGGTGGGGCAGGATTTATCCTTAGCTCGATGATTGGCTCCTAGCAGGTTCCACTCAACAGGAGGTGGAGAGGTCCAGGAACCTGGCCCTCCAGACCTGCTCCCAAGTCGGAACGCGTGCCTTCTCAGGTGATGGGCTTCATTGGGGTAAAGCTAGACTCTTGTCAAGCCAGAGCTCGGCTTCCAGCGGACAGGGCGGAGGTTCTTTCCTCCTTGCCCAATCATTTCTGGTTGGGCAATTGCGCACTGCCCGGGACTTTCTGCGCGTTCTGGGTTACATGGTGGCGTGCACATCAGTGGTCAGTTGGGCCTGGGTGCACATATGCCCCCTCCAATGGGAGCTGGCTGCCCAGTGGACGCAGCACCACGGTCATTTTGGCCAGCTGATCACTGTAACCCACAAGATGTGGGACGCTCTCCACTCCACTCACCAGACCGGTTGAAGGAAGGGATCCCATTTGTCTGCCCTGAGCCGACAGTCATCCTCCCAACCAATGCCTCTCTCATGAGCTGGGGAGCCCACATGGGGGACAAGAGGGCCCACATGCTCTGGAGCCCTGATGCCACATCAACCTGTTGGAGCTCAGAGCAGTCAGACCGGCACTGTCAGCTTTCGCTCCTCAGCTCCGGAGTCAAGTGGTTCGAGTCCAGATGGACAATACCATGACCACGTACTACCTTAACAAACAGGGCGGCACGCACTCCCGTCTGCTGTGCAGGGAGGTGCTCCGCATCTGGACCCTCGTGAGCTGATTAGAGGCAGATCTCCTAGCCATCCATGTGGCAGGAGCTTCGAACCATCTGGCGGATGCTCTCAGCCACTTAGGCCAGACATCCCACGAGTGGTGTCTCCACCTAGAGATAGCTTACAGCCTGTTCTCCCACTGGGGCAAACCGATGGTGGACCTGTTTACCTCCAGGGACAACACCAAGCTGAGGTTGTTCCATGCCCGTCCCCCTCAGCAGGGCTCGCTGCAGGGGGATGCGTTCTCGAGGCCGTGGACCCTAGTCCTCCTCTATGCCTTCCCTCCATTTCCCTTGCACCACAAGGTGCTGCTTAATGTGAAGAGGGACAAGGTGAAGGTGATCTGGTAGCCCCAGACTAGCCGTGCCAGTTTTGGTATACGGCTCATCTGCAGGCCCCCAGAGTGGCTTTCAGTACACCGGGACCTGATCTCACTCAATCGGGAAGATATTCCATCTGGACCTTCAATCTCTGCACCTCACAGCCTGGTACCTGAGCGGCTAGAGTTCCAGGCTGTGGGTCTTTCCAAAGATGTCTACACCGTGGTGGAGGCATCCAGAAAGTTATCGACCAGGAAATGTTACACCTTCAAATGAAAAAGGTTTTCCATTTGGTGTCGGGGCAAGGGCCTGGACCCTTTGTCCTGTCCAGTGGCTAACATTCTTGACTACCTTTGGTCTCTCCCGAAAGGGGGTCTATGGTCATTGACCCTTAAAGAGTGCACCTGGCAGCCACCTCTGCTTACCGGTGCGGGCTGGTCAGCCGACGGCGCAGAAGACAGTGGTTGGGCGCTTTTTCAAATGCCTGGATCACATATCTCCTCCGGTACGTGAACCTCCACCTCCATGGGATCTACTGCTGGTATTGGCAAAGCTCATGGGCAAGCCATTCGAACCAGTGCACAAGTGAGTTGTCACACTTGTTGTGGAAGATGGCCTTCCCGGTGGCTGTCACATCTGCCAAAAGGACAGGGGAGCTCCAGGCGCTTTTGGTGCGGGGAGAGGTTCACCAGCTGTTTGTTACCTACGCTGAAGCCGCTTCTGGCAGACCTGCAGCAAAGCGGAAGTTTGCAAGATGGATTACATCATGCATTAGTCTATGCTATGAGTTGGGCGAGGAGCCTCCCAGAGGGATAAGAGCTCATTCTACCCGCCATACCGCTGCATCGGTGGCTGCTTCCTGGTACATCCCTAACCAGGAAATCTGCCGGGCTGCTACCTGGAAGTCAGTAAACGCCTTCGTCACCCACTACCACATCGACCTTAAGTCACGCCAGCATGCTGGTTTTGGGGCGTCGGTTCTCCAGTCTCTGTTCCCTAAGTAGGTGGTGTGCACCTTGCCTTATTCCTCCTGGAGAACTGCTAGGAGTCTGCCAAAGAGTGTGGATGAACAACATATTCATGCTCCTAGAAAAACAGGTTAGTCACCTGTAACACTAGTTCTAGGAGTGGTATATGTTGTTCATCCACACAGACCCACCCGACCTCCCCAGCTGCGGACGAGAACACCTGGTTTCACCCCGAGACAAAGATCTGACGCTATGGGGCGGAGCTGAGGTATGTGCCACCCCGGGTGGGTGGGAGGAGCCAGCTTGAAGACTTCCGGTAGATTTAAAGTGGAAGGGGACATGCCAAAGAGTGTGGATGAACAACATATACCACTCCTACAACTACTGTTACAGATGAGTAACCTGTTTGTGTTGGACAGTAGACTTGTGGGAAGAACACAGATTTAGGTTTAGGTTTATATCTACATTGTTCAGTTTTGTTCTCCATATATGTACTTACATTCTCGGCCTCTTCTAACAGGGCAGAGATGTCTGTTTCATCAGTCACATTATAGTCCCAGTCAGTCTCTTCCCACACTACGTCTGTACGTGATGAAAAGTCCAATAAGTCCTCATTAAGCAGGGCTGCTTGTGTTCCCTGTGTTTCTCCCATAGTTCCCAAATCTTCAGTGGCTCCCATCCTGTCATTTGTATTTCCCTTGGGTGGAAACTTTCCAAAAAAATATTTTAACTTCAGTTTCCTGGTCAATTTGAAGGTGTCAATCTGTACTTTGAATGCATCTGGATAAGGAATAGGGACAAATGAGAAACCCTTCTTTAAAACACTTGTCTGTGTTTCTGTTAACTCTTGGTTCATTAAATTTATGATTTCACTTCCTTGCTCCTCAGGGACCACTGTACCGAATGCTGTTTGCCATTGAAGGGCCTGCTACTGATGTACTCTCCACTTCACGTCTATTCAGCGTGCTTTCTCTTCTTTCTTCTTGGAAGCTTACAGTTCATTTATCTTTCTGTTTGTTACGTTTCCAATTTCTTCTCCGTGACCTCGAGTGCCCCCTACTGCTGGAGTGTTCTGTTCGTTCCCATATAAAGACGACCTTCCTGCTATAATCTCCCAGGTCTCTATTTACCTTTGTTCTTTTACTTACAATGAGTTATTTTTCGTATTAATCTTTTTATAGTAAAATTTATTTGGGGTATCAATCTTTTTTGTTCTGTAGGGCAGACAGCTTTATTTTGTGAATTTGCTATTTCTTAGTTAATTTCTACTCGCAAACGAGTATCTCTTTTGATTAGTGCTTTTATCCAACTGAGCATACAAATTGTTGTTGTCTCCTCCCTGTCTTTCTTTAGTTCATCATCATCAAAGCCTAAACTGAGAGTGTTATCAATTCATGAGCCCTGTGGTGTTATATTTAGCTCTAGGTACTTCTCAAATGTGATTCGAGTATAGTAAATTTTTAATTCCGTCACCCGTAGTTTTTCCAAGTCAAATCAGAAGTCACCTTTCAATGACTTAGAAATACATTGAATATGTTTAGTGTATATGTACAATCAAAAAATAGGGTTCAAACAGCCATGATATTCCTTTATGAAGATTTTTTAGTAAAGATTGAAGATTTGTCATTTGCACTAACCTTTTATGCGCTTTAATGTACTGTCACTTTAATTATGTATAAATGTATGCATGGTTGTCAATTCCTCAGACCCCGGCCCCTGAGGAAGGCCTGCTGTAGAGTTGAAGCACCAGGGCTGATTTCTTTTCAGGCATTTTTGCCAGATTCAGTTTGCACTTCTGCATGTTTGTGAACCCAAGGGACCGAGTGCTGAGCCTTTTTTCATGTACACATGTCCTGTGAACCAGATCCTGGACTACCTGATGATCACTGTCGGACTCTGATTTCCAGTACTCTTCTTTCGAGGTGCACCGTTCAGCTCAGTTGGATGTCTCCTGTACCTTTCTTGGGGGCATCCTACATTTGAAGCCTCCGATCCATTCCCCTGTTCCAGCTTGGGATTCAAATTTTGTTTTGGAGAAGTTGACCGTGTGTCCTTTTGAGCCAGCTGCGATTTGCAAGCTATACTTTCTTTTCTGGAAAGCATTATTTTTGATTGCCATTACTTCTGTTTAAAGGATTTCCGAGCTTCAGGTTCTCTGGTGCGAGGAGCTTTATTTAATTTTTCACAAAGACAGGATGTCTTTGCACGTACAAATCGTAAGTTTCTTCCTAAGGTGGTGCCTTGAGTTTACCCTACTGGCTTTTAAATAGCTGGTATAACATAACAAAATGCTACGCAAAATAGTGGGTAATGCTAACCATTTCCAAAAATGCATAGCAGTTGACTGGTAGCCATTTTTATGTTTGCTTGCATGCATGCGCAAGAAACATTATGCGGCAGCTTAGGAGAGAAGCAGGCTGTGGAGGTGCGGCACTGTGGCTGGCAGCCAACAGCGGCACTGCATTTGGGGGCTTGGCACTGGTGGACCAATGGAGGCACACTCTGCTGAAGACATTGGTTTCCAAAAGTGCCACCAAGTTAAAATGATTTCGCCGATGCAATGAGGGGCAGCCTCCTCATTACGTCAGCCATTCCACTGCAGTGAGTGAGGGAGCGACCCGTCATTGCAGAGCGGTATTTTGCCTAGTGTAACAGTTTTTGTAAAGATGGCACCACCTCACAGCCCCATGAAAGCAGACAGGGGGTGGCCAGTCCTTCTATTGGCATGCCCCAGACTCAGTTCATTTGCTGAGGGGAGCCCACTCCCTTTGACATAATGCCTCCCCCCATTTGTGTGCCAAGGGGGTGCCCTGTCCCCCTCGGCACCATGCACCCCCCAAAACAGTCTTTCTTTGCTGGCGGGGACACAGTCCCCAGCGGCTTCAGTCCCTCCTTCCCAGTTTAATTTACCGACGGGGGAGCCAATCCCCATCAGCATAATGGCCCCACAGTCCTCTTAGCCCCAGCCTTTAAACTGCCCTGGAGAACAAAGGGTTAACCTTTCTATACAGAGCATAGAATGCTGAGCTCGAGCTCTGTTGGTGTCTGTCTGTTTCCCTTTGAAAGCTAACCGTCAGATTCTTACGAGCTACACTCTAATAGTATTCTATGTGGAAATTGTAAAACAAAATTTGTAATAGCCAACTGGCAACAAAAAGTTTTGGACTACCAAAAGAAGGCTCAAGTCAGAAAACCCAAAACTCAAAACCCAAACCAAACAGGGACTCAAGTCAGAAAACCTAAAACTCAAAACCGAAACCAAACAGGAATATGACAAAATAAACACCCACACAAGAAGAGGGTGTCCAGTCCCCCTTGACATCATGCACCCGCCCCCACCTGTTTCTGTGCCGATGGGGAGCCCAATCCCCGTCCGCTGCAGTCCCCCTCCCCACAAATGCCGGTGGCACACTGGGAGCCCACCCCAGTGTGCCAAACACCTGTAAAAAAAAGAAAACTGACCCGCGTTGTCTGTTTTCTTTTTTTCAATAAACAAGAAAACGTATCAAGTCTCCGTGCCCCTCCCCAACCCACGCCCACCCTCTGCGTACTCTACCTCCCCACACACACACATGCACCCACCCCATACTTACTGCTGGAGCCTGGCGCGATGATCTTCTCTGGACTGGGAACACGTCTGCACTCTTCAAAGCCGACTGCAAGTTGAAGAAATTCTGGTAAGCTGTATAATGGCATAAATAGTTTTTTTTTTTTTCTTCCAACTTTGGTGCATATCTCTGTCATTTTTGGTAATTTTGACACCAAATTTTCAACATGGGGTTATTGGGACCTCTCCTCATGAATTCACTCACTGTCATGGCGTCATTTGGTCCCGAAAGGTGATTTCGCGGTTACTGTGCGGAATCACCTTTTGGGACTGATTAATGAAACGACAGTTCCACTGGTCATGAGGTGGGCTCTCAAAAAGCTTATGTTGCAAATTGACATACTAACATACTAAAAGCCAGCTGAATAGGCCAGATGGTCTGTCTTGTCTGCTCAAAAGCCTGCAACCTAATGGATGCTCGCCTTACCATCCCCCCAAAGCCCAAGAGGGTCTTAATTTGTTTAAATTTCCCCTTGTACCTATCCCACCCTTTCTTGAAGCCCTCCACTCTACCCTCTTCCACCAGTCTCCCAGGCAGTGCATTCCACGGCTCCACCACCCTTTCAGTGAAACAATGCCTCCTCGTTCCCCCTGTAATTTCCCCCCTCCAGCTTCCACTCATGGCCCCTGGTTGCTCCCCCCCCCTTCTTTAACCTAAACAGCTCCTTTGTTCCATTCCTGGTTATTCCCTTTACATACTTGAAAACCTCTGTCATGTCTCCCCTATCCCTCCTCTCCTCTAGTGAGTAAAGCTCAAGCTTTTCCAATCTCTCCTCATAAGGCCTCCACTCCATGTCCTGAATCATCATGGTTGCACTCCTCTGAACCCTCTCCAGCACTACTGTATCCTTCTTCAGATGAGGTCTCCAGAACTGTACACAGTACTCAAGCTGCGGCCTGACCAAGGCATTATACAGAGGGAGGATCACCTCACTTCTGGATGTAATACCCCTGGCTATGCAGCCCAGTATCCTGTTTGCTTTGGCTGCTGTTCTTCTACAATTTTCAGAGTTATTCATTTTGACGTTTGCCCCCACCCCTTAATCCCTTTCTCGCAATGTAGTTTGCAGTGTGACCCCACCCCAAGGGTGTATACATGACCCGGGTTTTTAACCCCCAAATGAAGTACCTTACATTTCCCGGCATTAAAGTTCAGTCCCAACCTCCTTGACCACCCCTCCAGGGTATCCAGATCCCCCTGGACTGACTCCCTTGCTTCTACACAATCCACCATTGCTCCCAGTTTTGAATCATCCGCAGAGAGACTCAACCTATTTTTGACCCCCCTCCCAATATCCAAGACATAGGCATTGAACAAGAGCGGCCCCAATACTGAACCTTGAGGGACCCCACTAATTACCTTCCTGGGGGAGGAGAGTATTCCACCCATCATTACCCAATGTAAACGCGCCGAAAGCCAATTCTCAACCCAAACAAGCTCCTCTCCTTCCACCCCCATCTCCCCCATTTTTCCTATCAAACCATTATGAGGCACTGAATCGAACGCCTTGCTGAAATCTAGGTATAGAATTTCCACCAGCCTGTGTCTATCCAAGGTCCCCCCTCCCTCATCCAATCATAAAACTCTACAAGGTTGGTCCGACACGTTCTCCCCAGGATGAAGCCATATTGTTTATCATCCTGATGTTCTAACCTTTCCAGCTGTCTCCCAAGTCTCTCCTTGATAAAGCCCTCCGTTACTTTACCTACCACAGATGTCAGACTGACGGGCCTATAATTTCCCATCTCCTCCCGAGACCCCCCTTTATATATAGGCACTACATAAGCCACCCTCCAGTTCTGTGGCACCCATTCCATCTGCAGAGAGGTATTAGAGTGCAGCCAGTGGAGCTACCAGTACCTCCGCCAATTCCTTCATAACCCTCGGATGTAATCCATCTGGCCTCAGCGCCTTAACGGTTTTAGTTTCTAAAGGGCATCCCTCACCCTATCCACTAAGATCCCCCAAAATCACTCCCTCATGCAACCTTCCTACTCCATTTTGGTCTGGGCCAGCCTGTATCCTAGCCTCTTTCCGTCCTCTGGTCTCAGACACTGACCTCTCACTTTTACTGACGCATCTTCTCTCGCATCAGGCTGTAGGGATCCCTTATCACCCTCTACAAAGATTGAGGCAAAGTACTCATTTAGCACCTCTGCCTGATCCCCTGCATCCTGAGCCCATCCCCCACAATCTTAATCCTATTGATCTGTGCCCTCACTTTTCTCATGTATCTATAGAATCCACCCCCGATATCCTTAGCCAGGTTTTCTCCATCCCTGCCTTGGCGCCCCTCACCACTCTGGTAACCTTTCTGGCCAATAGTACGTACTCCCTTCGCTCTTTATCCCCCTAGTACGTTTGAAAAATCCAAACAATGACTGTTTTATGAGCGTGCATGGAGCAGTTGCCACGCATGCTCTTAACTTCATGAATTTGCAATATTTTCACTCCAGATTTTCAACACTGGCATTTTCCACACCTCCTTATGAACAGTACAGCTGTCATTTTACACATCCTGGCCAAAATGCGTTTTCGCACATCCAGCACAGAATAGCGCGGTCACTGTGGGAAATCAGTTTTTGGGACACATCAAGAAAATCACAGTGACACTGTTCATGAGCAGAGGTTCTAAAATGCCTATGCTGAAAATTTGGTAACGAAAGTCCATAAAATGACTGTGTTACAAGTGTGCGTTGCACAGTTTCCACACACCCTTGTAACTTCGCAAATTTGTAATATTTTCACGCCAGATTTTCGACACTGGCATTTTTTTCACACCTCCTTATGAACAGTACAGCTGTAATTTTTCAAGTCCTGTCCAAAATGTGTTTCTGCACTTCCGGCACAGAATAGCGCAGTCGCTGTGGGAGATCAGTGTTTGGGACAGATTAAGATCAGCGAGTTGGGGGTGGCGAGGCTCAACAGACTCTCGCGGGTTACTTCTTGGTTTGTTTGTGGGCAGAAAAGGTTGCCAGCGCAGGCAGGGCCCAGTACAAAGGACAGCCTGCAGCGCCGGGAGAAACGGAATGAGAAAGTGAGAGAGGGGGAATGAACGAGCCCAACGGAGCTCTTTTGGGACTGCTGCGGATTTCTTTGTGGGTAGAAAAAGGCGCCAATGCAGGCAGGAGCCCGGTACAAAAGGGCAGCCTGCAGCGCTGGGAGAAATAGATGAGCAAGTGAGAGGGGGGAGTGAGCGAGCTCAACGGAGCTCTGTCGGGACTTTAGAGTTGCCCACCCTCACACCCAGGGTCCTTTCTGGTCCTGTATTACAGCAGGGTCTCTGGG
The DNA here is from genome assembly GCA_016271365.2 of Neoceratodus forsteri. Classification (NCBI taxonomy): domain Eukaryota; kingdom Metazoa; phylum Chordata; order Ceratodontiformes; family Ceratodontidae; genus Neoceratodus; species Neoceratodus forsteri. Next base: position 321,751,468 of record CM057459.1, read on the forward strand.
GTGGAGACAAAGCAATGATTGGATACTTTTTGGATTGCTGTAGTAATATAGATCTAGTTCTGTTTCTTTCTGTAACTGAGCTGAGTAATACGTGGAGTGCAATAGGATTTCTAACTGGGCTAAGTAAAACTATACGAGAGCTGAGAACAAAAAGTATGGTAGCCGAGGGGTGAAAAACTGACAAGGAGTCTTTAGGATTGCTACAGTAATACAGTATCTAGTGGATGAGATTTGAGACTGAATTAACCCTATCAGCAAGGGGGCAGTAGGGGGACTAGTGTGGGGGGGGAACAGGAACTTGAGTAAATAGGGGCCTAACAGTTGTAGTAGGTACAGAAACTGGGAGTAAGAGCCTGTAACATAAGATGGGGGCCAAAATGGGGCAGGTGCCACATGTCAATAGGGCAGGCATCTTTGGAAGGGTGGTGAGGTGTACAGGGTGTGGGTCCGCCATGATCCTGGACTGGGCTTGGAGGATATTGGGGGGGATGTATGGTCTGTAGACAACTGGCTAGTTTGAGGGAGGAACTGTGGAGATTAGGTAGGAGTGTAAGTGGCAGGGCAGATGAGTATGGTAGGCATCCTGGCTGGGGGGGATAGGGGATGACAAGAGGGGACGGAGAAAGAACAACTAGGGACTGAAACTGACCCCAGTATTAGAGGCACTAGCAGAAAAGAGAGGAGAAGGGAAGGGTGCCTGAGGCGGGGGGGCTCCTGATGAGGAAGGGAGAGGCAGATGGCTGCAGTAGAGCGACCGGGTGTGACGGAGGGAAGAAAGGAGGGAGGAACCGATGGGGAAGAGATGTGGGAGGGTATCGACTAGGAATAGATTCAAGCCTCTGCTATGGGAGGGGGCAGGAACATACTGAAGGGGGAGGACAAGCAGGGCATGAAAGGATGGCAACAGGTAGGGGAAGAGATAGCGAGGACGAAAGGGTAGAAGGGGCTAGGAAGGAAGGAGCAGGTGGTGACTGGAGGAGAGAAGGCTGGGGGAAGGATGGGAGGGGCATCATTGTCGGGGTAGAAGGGAATGGGGATCTAAATCGACAACAACAGGGATAGGAGAGGGGTTGGAAATCAGCAGGGGAGGGTGGGAGGTTGACATGGGAAGCCCAGTAGGAAGTAATCAGGCTAGGAAGGGGTTTAAGGGGGATGGGAGGAATAAGGCAGATAAAAGGGGTGAGGCGGAAGTAGGGGGTACAGATACAGAAGTCACAGAGGGTGCAGCGGGCGGGGATAAGGGACAGGGAAGAACGAATACTGGGGTGGTGGAAGAGCATTAGAAGAGAAAGGCGGGTAAGGGACAGGGGAGTACTCGTTCTGGGGGATTTTACACTGAAAGGGGTGAGATGGGGTGGAATTGGGAAAGGCACAGCCATATTTGGGTCGAAGCTATCCCCAGGTTGACTGCAGGAGGGGCAGGGCAGGCACTGCTCAAGTATGCAGCGAGGGGGAGGAAGAAACCTTATTTATTGTTGCATGGGGGTACAAACAACTTGGTGGGGGAGACTGTGGAAGTAGTGAGGGGGAGGTTCGAGTAGTTGGGCAGGCAGTGTGAGGGGGTTGGGGAGTCGGTGGCATTCTCGGAGATACTCCCGGTACCATGTGCAAGCATGAGGAGGAAGGGTAGGATTGAGGAGTTCAGTGAGTGGCTGAGGGATTGGTGCCACACCAAAAATTATGGGTCAGTGACTAACTGGGTTAGGGTCTTGGGGAATAGTGACTTGTGCGCGGGGGACAGGCTGCACATGAGCAGAAAGGGGAGTATTAACGTCAGGATTAGAGGGGTGTATCTCTACTGAGGTGGATTTAAACTAATGGGGAGGTGGCCAAAATACTGAGGTTGGTAGAAAGGTCCGGACAGGGGAACCTAATGAGCTCAGCCCCCTGGATTTAGGTTAAGGCGGAGGCATTATAACCCTGGGAGGGGGCGGGCAGAGTGGTCTGCGTGTAGTACAGAAGGCACCACCACCCGGTAAGAATGAGGAGAAAGTGTGCGGACTACCGGGAGGAGGGATACAGGCCAAGAAGGAGAAGAGTGAGGAGAAGGAGGGGTATGGGTGGAAAGTGGTCTCTCTGAACGCAAGAAGCATGGGGAACACAATTGCAGAGCTTCAGGTGCTACTTTCAGAGGGGAAGGTGGACATTGCTGCAGTGACAGAGACTTGGGCCACAGAGTACCATGATTGGGACTTGGCAATCCCGGGATACAGGATATACAGAAAGGACTGGGGGTTGCACTCTATGTGCGGGAAGGGATTAAATGCATAAGGGATGAGGGAGAAGAGGAGAGGACAGAAGCGCTTTGTGTGCAGCTACTGGACTCCAAGGGCAAAAAGCTTGGGCTGGGAGTGGCGTACACACCACCAGCCTAATCTGGGGAACTGGATGAGCAGTTGGCAGAGCAGATAAGGAGGGTGTGCAGAAGGGGAAGTGTGGTGATAATGGGGGATTTTAACCTACCACGGGATGACTGGAGCACCCCGACCACTAGCAGTACCAGGGAGCAGGTACTCCTTGATGCATTCCAGGACGGCCTTCTGACGCAATTGATAAGTGGGCCTACAAGGCTTGGTGGCACTCTGGACCTAGTACTGGCAAATGGGGAGGCGGTGAAGGAGGTAAGGGTGGAGGACCCACTAGCAGGTAGTGACCACCAAACAGTGTGGCTTGTTCTCGTGCTGGGCAGGGAGACGGGAGGCACGGGCACTAAGGTGGTGGACTTTATTAGGGTGGACTTTGGGAAGATGGGAGCAGTACTGCAAGGGAGACTGCGGGATAGAAGGCCGGGGATGGATGCAAAAGAAAAGTAGGGAGGCATAAAGACTGGGCTAACAGAGGCCACAGTAGCCTGCACCAGGGCCAGGAGTAAGAAGAGCAGAGGCAAGAAACCATGCTGGCTGAACAAGGAAGTGCTGCAAGGGGTGAGGGCAAAGAGGGCTGCATAGTGGAAGTACAGGAGAACAGGGAAGGGAGAGGATAAAGGGGGCTTTCGGGAGTTGGTAAAGGGAGGTGGCCAGTGTCACAACCCCACTCAGCAGGTCAGGCCCTCTGCTCCCACAGTGCCAACCTCCGAGTGCAGTACTGTGAACAGTTAACAGAGCAGGGTAACCCTCCTGTCTGTTTTGTGGGTTTGAATCAAACTTTGGTCTCAAGTTCTGAAGGAATTCAAACTGTGAACCTCTTGCTAGCGTACCCAATGTACAGGCTTAGATAATTCTGCTCTTGGGGCCAGATATCTTTCGCCTACGGGCACCTAACCAGGTGTACAAAATGAACCCTTAAAAACTCTATGAAAGAACTCAGAATAAACTCTTACCTTTTCCCAGTTTGGTAAAACCAGTAAGCTTTGTACAGTGTCCGCTTTAACCATATATGCTTCCCTTGTCAAAGAAAGAATTTCAAAGGCACACCAAGTAGTCTCTAAAAATGAGACGTTTTCTTAAAAATACATAAAAATGTAAATACAGAACCATATATCACAAAACATACAAATCACTTAAACAAAACTGGTTTAAAAGTGCAGACATCTCCTACCACAGTACACTTAGAATTGTCTTTTCTAATGTATACTTATCTCCTAACAGTGCCTAATGTTGCTTTTCTCAGAGTCCAAACGCGTGTGTTAATGGAAAACAGAATACTGTTTTAAATCTGGCTTTGCCATCCTCTTTGCATGAGGTCACCTAGCTCCTCCCTGTCAGAATATAAAAAATTATACACCCAGGATGTCTTATCAGTCAGGATGTAAATTAATTGACATTTCAACAAAACTAATTTCACAAATTATGACACTCTTTAAATAACATCCCCTCTTTGATCTCAAGTAGCTCTTCTTCCCAGGACACGTCAGGTCAAAGAATCTTTTATGACTTCGCACTATAGCGTCATAACCTGCTCTCTTCCTCTAAACGTTATAAAAGTGTATGATTTCCCATCCTAGCAGCTGGCAAGCTACAATTAAGCTAGATAAACAGGAGATCCTAATTTAGGTCTCTTCTAGCCTGTGATTATCTCCTGGCCTTCCAGGTAACACCTTGTAGGTAAAACCTGGGGGGGGGGGTCATCCCACAGGCTGTCTTAGCATCTCTCATGAGAGACATTGAATAACAAATTTTTATATTACAAAAATCATACAGCGATCAGAACCAGCTGTCCAAGTGTCACAGCTAAGGCCTCCAGGGAATTAAGGTCCGCATAGGGCATAAAGGGAGGGGGAAAAGGACTTTTTTAGGTATGTCAGAGAAAAGAGGAAGTGCAAGGAACATATTGTGAGGATAAAGCGGGGAAGGGATTGGGTGGAAAAGGGGAAGGAGCAAGTGGAAATTCTAAATGAGTACTTCTGCTCAGTTTTCACTAAGGAGAGGGATGGTCCACTACCAGAATGGGCTGGGGGGTGGGGAAATGGGAGGAGGTGACGGACACAGTGATCAGAGAGTAGGGTGCTAGAGGGGCTGAGGGCAGTAAGGGTAGACAAGGCACCAAGTCCCAATGGCATCCACCCCAGGGTGCTGAGGGAGATAGCGGAGCTGTTGGATGAGCCGCTGGCAGATCTGTTAAGCACCTCCCTGGAAATGGGGTGTGTGCCCCAGGACTGGAGGGTGGCCCATGTGGTGCCCATACACAAGAGTGGACCTAGGGAGGAGCCAGGAAATTATCGGCCAGGAAGTCTCACGTCCATAGTGGGTAGGCTTATGGAGGCGATACTGAAGGAGGGCTGGTGGCATTCCTAGAGAGTAATGGCCTCCAAGATGGGCAGCAACACGGGTTCGTCTTAGGGAGGTCTTGTCAAACCAGTCTAATAGAGTATTATGACTGGGTGACAAGGGAGTTGTACTGGGGCCTTGCGGTACATGTTCTGTACTTGGACTTCAGTAAGGTTTTGATACAGTGCCTCATGGGAGACTGGGGAGAAGCTGACAGCAGTGGGGGTGGGGAAAAAAAGCTGACTAAATGGATAGAGAACTGGTTACAGGGGAGGGTGCTGGTGGGGGGGGGCTCTCTGCACCTAGAGCAGTGACAAGCGGGGTGCCACAGGGGTAAGTGGTGGGCCCGGTACTATTTGGGCTCTTTATCTCTGATATAGCACACGGAGTGGGGAGCTGGGTTAGTCTGTTTCCAGATTATACCAAATTGGGGGCAGTGGTGGATGAAGAGGACAGATGGGGAAAAACAGCAGGGAGACCTAACGAAACTAGAGGCATGGTCGGTGGAGTGGCAGCTAGGATTCGACACAAAGAAGTGTAAGGTGATGCACTTTGGGGCTAAGAACCAGAAGAGGGACTACTGGTTGGGGATCACAGAGAAGGAGAAGGACCTGGGGGTGTTGGTAACTGGGAGCATGAACGACTCGGCCCAGTACAGGAGAGCATCAGGGAAGGCAGACAGGATGCTGGGGTGCATCGCAAGGGTGTTCTCATCCAGACACAGGGATGTGATCCTACCTGTCTACAGATCATTGGTTAGACCGCACCTAGAGTACTGTGTGCAATACTGGAGGCTATACCCGAGAAGAGAGAGAAAGTTACTGGAGGGGGTGCAAAGGAGGGCAACAAAAATGTTAAAGGGGATGGAAGGAAAGGAATATGAAGTTAGGTTGAAGGAGCTGAACATGTACACACTGGAGGAGAGGAGGGATAGGGTGGATGTGATTGAAGCGTTTTAAATACCTGAGGGGTAAATAAACCTAGCACCGAGGTGGTGTTTAAACTGAGGAGTGGAAGAGAGACGAGGGGGCATGGACTAAGGTTGGAAGAGGGATGTTTCAAGAGGGAAATGAGGAGGCACTACTTCACTGAGAGGGCGGTGTCTAGTTGGAATGCGCTGCAAGAGGTGGTGGTATCATGTAGGACAGTCAGTAGCCTTAAGGAGTGGAATAAAGCAAGAGGAAGAGTCGGGGGCAGGGGCTGGGACAAGCGGGGGAGGAGGCTGGGGCAGCTGCAGTCTGGGATGCTAGCTGCACACTTGGGCAAACTTAGATAGACCGATTGGTGTGTTCTGCTGGCAGATTCGTGTGTTTATATGTTCGTTAGTATGTAAAATCACAGTGAGTCTGTTCATGAGCAGAGGTCCTAAAATGCCTACGTTGAAAATTTGGTGACAAATGTCCATAAAATGGCTGTTAAAAGCGTGCATTGTGCAGTTCCCACGCACCCTCGTAACTTTGCAAATTTGTAGTATTTTCACTCCAGATTTTCAACACTGGCATTTTTTTCAGACCTCCTTATGAACAGTACAGCTGTCATTTTTCACATCCTGCCCAAAATATGCATTTACTCATCTGGCGCAGAATAGCATGGTTGCTGTGGGAAATCAATGTTTGGGATAGATTAAGAAAATCATAGCGACAGTGTTCATGAGCAGAGGTCACAAAATGCCAGTGTAGAAAATTTGGTGAAATAATTCCACTAAATGACTGTTACGCGCATGCGTTGCGCAGATTCCACATATGCTCGGAAGTTTGAGAATTTTTAATATTTTCACTACAGATTTTCAACTTTGCCATCTCTTCACACCTCCCTATGAATGGTACAGCTGTCATTCTTCACATCTTGCCCGATCTGTGTTTTCGTACATCTGGCACAGAATGGTACAGTCACTGTGGAAATTCAAAGTTCGGGACACATTGGCAAAATCACAGTGCCACTGTTCATGAGAAGAGGTCCCAGATGCTTTCATAAGGTGGGGGGTCACAAAAAGGCCATGTTGAAAATTTGTAGTGCAAATACCAACAAATGCCTGGGGCGTTAGGGTTTATAACCATAACGTCCCACCCTGTACAGACTGACAGGCATCAGGGGTGTGCCTTTGGATTGCCGACTGTAATGCTCATGCCATTCTAGCCTCCCCTCCACTCTGCAGCCATGTATTCTGCTACAAGTATGGCAAAGAGCTGCTGGGGGTGGTCAAAGCCCATTCCACAAGGGGCATAGCTACCTCTGTGGCTTGTTTCAAAGGGGTCTCAGCCGCTGACATTTGCGCTGCTGCCACCTGGAATACTGTCCATACTTTCACCAAGCACTACAGTCTGGACATTGCCTCTAGAGCTTGTGCAGGATTTTGGCAAGGTTGTGCTGTAGTGCCTCCTGTCTTAAGCTTAGGAATAGCCTTCCTCCCAGACTATTTATGTGCATCTGTAACTGCTTGGGACTCATTCCATATGTGTGACCTGATGACTGAGATACGCCCAATGAAGATAGAACAGTTACGTAAGAACTTACCATAACAGTAGATCTTCGAGGGGATCTCAGTCATCAAGTCTGCCTTCCCTCCCGCCTTACCCCTTTTATGGGGCTTCATCTCAGAACAGGCTATCTGGTGTATCCAGCCTTTTATTTAGACCTGGGCATCTCTCTCTCCTCGGTCCCAAATGGCGAGAGCCTTACTCCCTTAGTCTCCAGGGGAAAGAACTGAGGAGGACGAGGGGCCACTCATGTCTTTATAAGGTTGATGACGTTGATAGACAGTGTCGGTGTGAGTGGCCCCAGTTGTACTTATAAAAATCTTCCATGTGGATCCTGCTTTACCAACGGTAAAGTTCCATTTGTGTGAGACGTGATGATTGAGATCCCCTCGAAGATATACTGCTATGGCAAGTTCTTGCATAGCTGTTCTGCTCCAGAACTACAGGACTTAGTGTCTTCTGTCACGATGCATTCAGACTGCAATGGCAAAATCTATTTCTTTATGCATTTCCTCCTGTCCCTGTGGTGCAGAAGGTTCTACTCAAACTGGAAGCGCACGGAAGCAAGATGATTCTGTCTCTGCTGGCCTTGACAGAAATGGTTTCCCCTGCTGGACAGACTATCAGTCAGCACACCGAGGATCCTCCGTCTTTGGACTGACTTGCTGTCTCAGTATCACTTGGTCCATCCTAACCTGCATGCCCTTCATCTTCAAGCCTGGCTGCTGAAGAAATTAAGTGAACAGTTACCAAGGTATCTCAGAGGGTCTCTGAAATACTTTTGACTAGCTGTTAACCTTCCACTAGGAAAACTTACACAGCCAGGTGGAAAGGATTTTCCATCTGGAGCTCCAAAACCCAGATGGACCCCTTTTGGTGCCCACCGGCTAAGGTTCTGGAGTACTTGCTGGACCTTTCTGGTGCTGGCTTACAGTATTCCACAGTCAAGATCCACTTGCTATATCTGCATACAGTGAGCCCTTTGGTACCCTCTAACAGGCTCAAATGCCACTGTTTAAGAAGTTCCTTAAGGGTGTTTTACACACAAGGGTCCCCCCAAGTCCAGAAGCTGGTACCTGCCTGGAATACCAGCCATGTGTTGATCATTATCACCTGCAAGCTCTTTGAGCCTCTTGCAACATGTGCGCTAAAGTTCTTAACTTGGAAAGCAGCTTTTCTAGTGGCCATCATTTGGGCTTGCAAAGACTCTGAAATTCATGCCTTGGTCACAGATCCCTGTACACTGTTTTCCACAGGGACAAAGTAGTTCTCCTCACGCACCCAAAGTTCCTACCTAAAATGATGTCAGAGTGCCATCTAAATTGGCCTGTAATGCTGCCTACCTACTTTGCCAGTTTCCAGAACAAAGGAGAATGCATTATCCTTTCTCTGGATGTTAAGTGAGTCCTTAAAGAGACACTGTCAACCTCTTTATGCCTTAAACTGTCCCTAGTTTAAAAACATGTTTTATGATTGTTTGCATTCTGTAGACTGTGCCGAAATGGCTGGTAGTTTGAGTCCGATTCAATTTTTGTTTCAAAAAGTGAAACACAGATTGCCCACCATACTGGTGTTGCCTCACTGAAATGAGTTTGTTTACATTCCTTAATCGATTCCCACTGTATCTTTCCTGGACTTGGGAACACCTCCAACACAGTCTAGACACTCGAGATGCAGTAGAAGCAAAGGAGACTATTGCATCATGAGTGGCTGCACTGCTTGGGGTGCTCCTAATGTACAGGACGTGACCAATGTGAGTAGATCAAGGATTTGAAACAAAACAAGGTTGGGTATAATTACACAATTACCATGCATTTCCGTTGTATTAAGAAAGAATGCAGATTAAACCACCAACATCACTAATGAATTTTAAAGAAGGTAAGCAGACATAAAATGTGGGTTTTCAACTTGAAAATAATATGATGCAAAATGGTTTGACCATGATGACCCTTCAAGTTCTTCCAGGCGAGAACAAAGGACTTCAGAGAATCCAAAAAGCTTTTTGTTTCCTTTGATCCCGGTTGAAAGGAACAGCCTGTTAGAATCAAGTGCATTTCTGTCTGGGTTATGAGCTGTCTACACCACTGCTATGCCATGGTGTAAGTGAAGCTGGAAGGTCAGGTATGTGCCCATTCCACCAGAGCAGTTGCCACGTCCCTGGCAGAGGTTCGCTCTCTATGTATTGGTGATGGTTGCAGAGCTGCAGTCTGGAGCACAGTGCTCACTTTTGTTAAGCACTATGCCTTGGATGTCTATGCTAGACAACCTGTCTCCTTTGGCAGGACTGTTCTGAATGGACTACTGTTTTCCATGAGCCTTGGCTGTTATTTATTACATTTTGTTAACCGGGTAGGCCCACTGAGCCCCAGAGGTCCCTTTTTCAGGGGCTCTTATCGCCCTAGATCGAGGGACTTTGAGCCTGGTACTCTGACCCATTAGTGTGAATCTATGGTGAAGACTGATTCCTGGAAGATTTGAAAATCACATACTCACTGTAATTCTTGATCTTCTAGGAATATTTTCACCATCGATTCATGTGCATGTCTGCTGTCCCCTGGGCTCATTTCAGTCTGTTTGTTGGTCTTCACCCCTTGTTTTTGGTTTGGGCTGTGAAGTCACTGTGTTACTGGTTTGCTGGCCCTTACATGGGTCATCATGGCTGCCTTATGCTCTTAGGTTAAGTGCCTAAGTGCTAGTTAGGTTATGCTCTACCTGCTCAGTAAAAAGGTACTAATGTGGTCGATGGCTGGTGCTGAGGTAATACTGTGCCGTGAGCTCCCTCTTGTGGCGCCACACGTGTGTATCTTATCTCGGCACCAGCCCTCCTGAATAGATCTGACTCTCGCAGCATCCTAGTGCCAGTGGCTCAGAACCAGTTAATTTGAATCAGTGGTGATGGTATCCCTTGAATATCAAGATTTACAGTGAGCATGTAACTTTTATATCTGTACTATTTCCGGTTAATACTCTGTGCCTGACTTGATTTTTGTCTTCAGTTATCACTTGTTTGATGATCACACAATCTTTAGTGTTTTCCTTTCACACAATTGTTAGTGTTTCCCTTTTGTTGTGTTTTTGTATGCCAAAACTGTAATTTAATGCCTCTCCACCTAGGTAATCTCCCTGGTCATACCTGAAAATAAGATATGTGCTTACCTAGTCAATAAAACTAAATAAATATACTTGTGTCTGATACAGGGAATGGGAGAGGCAGTCTGGAGTGACTTGCACTGTGTCAGCAAGTGGCCGGGAGATCAGGGGGCTGTGGGTTCAGTTCCCACATCTGGCACTTGGGTTAATATCCCAGTACTGACACTGTAGTGCAGCATGAGAGGGGTGCTGCACTGCTGAGGTGCCGTCTTTCAGATGAGATGTTAAACTGAGGTCCCATCTGCCTGGATTGGTGGTAGTTCAGGTGGATGTTAAAGATCCCATGGCACTTATCGAAAAGAGTAGGGGGATTTCCCTGGTGTCCTGGCCAAATTTCCCTCATTCACTAAAAAGTGCCACCAACAGCTTAATCTGGTTCAAGGTCAGTTGGCATTCATCTGTATCCCACTCCCCCGGGTCGTGCCTGAAAATAGGCAGGATTTGTCTAGTGCACTTACCCGGTCAACAAAAACTAAATAAATAAATAAAAGTGCCTGGCCTTGTGTTGTGTGAGCAGGGGCCTGTGGTTGAACTCAGAGGAACAGCCCCGAGAGAGTTGTAATCAGGTTTATGGCAGCAAGATTGAAGAAACTCGACTGCCCTCATCACACCACCCACTGCTCTTGAGAGAGAGAGAGAGAGAGAGTGTGTGTGTGAGTGAGTGAGTGACTGGAAGGCTAAGTACTGTATGTGCTTCTTTGTGTATGATTTTGTATGGTGACAGTCGGATCCACCTGTTCTGTATTGATCTGTAGGCTAATGTATACAAACTGTATAGATTCCCAAATATTTGCAAAGGTTTGTATTCATTTCAGTGAGACCTTGCAAGTGCTCTCTCCTGTTGTAAGTCGTCACATAGCACATCTGGTACTGTTTTACAGTACTTTAGATTTTTTTCAACACTGCCCTGTTTAGAGGCATGTGATGTGGTTGATGTGGGCAGTAGCAGCGAAGTAGAGCTCTGCTTCAGTGAGACACTTAAACAAGATAAATCAAAGATAAAAAAAATGTTTCAGTTTATTTCATGGATCACTTTCTGGTTGATTACATCCTGTGATGTTGGACAGCAAAAGTCAAGACTAGGGGTAGCCCAGGATCCTGAGAAAACCTGCCGAAATGACACAAGATGGGCTTGCAGCAGGGCCAGCACAAAGGTGCCAGCAAAATAGCCGACCAACTCCACAGGCTGTTAATGATGGCAGCCCAGCGCTTTTCCGACACAAAAGGCCTAATGGAATTAAAAGAAATTGAAGATAAATTCACCACTTAACCCTAGGTGGATAACTGATGCCGAAGCCAGACTCTCAAGTTTGGAGGCTCAACTGGAGAGAGAAAAGAAATGGTCAGACTTGCACTGACTTTAAAAAATTAAAAACTACAAGAAAAAAAATGGACTGCCAGGAAACTACACCACCAGATGCAGTAGTCGCCTCATGTTTGGTCTCCCACCGGGACTGTAGCCCAGGGTCTCGTTATTCATAAGGATTTCTTTATTCTGTGCATATGTTTAAAACAAACAAAAAAATGAAAATAGAGCTCCAAAAGGAATAATTCATTATTCAAGGGTCATGTATATGGGTCGCTTATCCACAGTATGTCAGATCTTCCAGAAGTGCTTATTCATCGGAATGTCTTTAAGCTAAGCTCCTCTGACCACCCAGGCGATATATCCCTTGACTCCGTCCTATGACGTTTGATCTTCCTTTCCACTGGAACAGTTTGTTCTCTCCTTCGCAGCTCTGTGCATTGTGCAGTAAAGTTGTTGCTGTTGGAAAACTTTGTTTTTTCACAGTTGATCAGCATTTCACTACGTTTCCTTAGTCCTCCTTCAGCAGTCGGTGACGGAAGATAGACCATGAAGCAAAACCAGCTCCTGGCTTCAAGGAGTGTGTCATGTGCTGACGGAAAATGTTGCAGATAAACCCACACATGCCATGCTTCTACTGCCTAGGGACGGCACACGATGTGGGTTGTGGCCTGTGTCTGGTGATGCTACTGTTCACTCTAGAGGATTGCAAAGCTCGTTTTTTCCTTGGCCGACTGATCGAGATCCTAAGCTGCAGACTAAAGTTGGTCGCAAGGTGGCCTCCATTGCGGTGGGGGCTGCGGCTGAACTTGACGCCATGGAAGAAGCGGTAGCAAAGGCCACAACATGCACCTCACCAGCCTTGGTACTGCTCCCAACTGGAGCCATAGTTTATGCATCCTTCATAGGAGAATTTAGAGAGATGCATCAGGCCCTCTATCTATACCTTCTGGGAAAGCCCTGCCTGCCATGGTAACAAGCAAAAAAAGCACTGCAGTCAGTTGTGGAACTGGGAGAGATCATGCTTCTTCAACTCCCCCGACTGCTCAAAGGTTGTCTAGTGCCTGGCTTCAGCCAGTCCAAAATTGACCGAGGGGGCATGTCGCTGGCTCCAAGGTAACCCTGTTGCGCTTGATGACCTCAACACCGGTCGACCAGGCGGTTGACATTTTTCTAGACTCATTCGACCAGCTGTCAGAGGAGTCAGTTTCCAAGACCCTGGTCTTCCCGTTTGTCAACCAGGAGGATGTGAAGCAGTCTGTGTCCCCTGCTGCTGCCACTTGTGAGCAGCCTCCACCAGAGGTCGTTCAGCTTAAGCCAGTGCATGTTATAGATACGGCACTTCCAGTGGCTTCTCCTAGACATTGGCCACCGGGTTGACCATCGAGGTTGGAGTGCTCTTCATGCACTCAGTCTCACTTGACAGGGAGGCATCACTGTTCCTCATCTTCAGATTGCCTTGGCGGGGCAGGGTAGAGCTCTACCCCCCACCCCTGTGGTCGACTGGCTGGTGACACTGAAGCCAACACCGGCCCTTTCGACACAACTGTTCGCTGACACCTGTCTCTCCATCATTATAGGTGGAATCGCCTCCACCTCAGCCTTTGTGAGGCCCCCCCAACCAAGGACTCTTGTGCTGCGACCAGCTTGCCAGGCTTGCTCTCAGTGGAGATCACCCAATCAGATTACTCTAGGGTGGTAAGTGGCCGAGGGCTGTCTTTGACAAGTCTTCAGATTACTTTGAAGGGTCCTCCTTGCAGTCATCAAGGATGCATGCTTTTGATCGAGGAAGTGTCATTTGGGCCTCATCTCTGACTTATGTCTGAGTTCAGGAATGTCCTTCTGGAGCTCATTCAGAAAAGGGCTAACAGATTGAAACCGGCTCGCCGAGAGCCTCCAGGGTTGTGGGGGCGGGTAACCGAGCAGCCCTCCCCCACAGCCGAAGTCCCCTACAGCAGAGGGCGCGACTTTTAAAAACTCGCCGGATTGAAACCGGCTCGCCAAGAACCTCCAGGGTCGCGAGGGCAGGTGACCGAGCAGCCCTCCCCCACAGCCGAAGTCCCCTATAGCAGAAGGCATGACTTTTAAAAACACGCCAGGTAAAGAATCCCAGCTTTTTCTGCCAAGATACGAGGAGTGGAGGCGGCAGAGTGCCGGCGCTATTTTCAAGAAAGACTTGAGTGATTTTTGCTTTTCAGTCACCATACGAATGCTGATTGTTTTTTTTTTTAATCTGCATTTTTCTCCTTTAACACTGGCAAATTACATGCTCTGACTGAGCACCTTAACTGTTGGAACATCGAGTGCCTGTAAAAACTCATACTCTGGCTGAGCTCCTTAAAGTCTGTAATATATTGTCCAGGGCCTTATCTGCAGTTTTCTTTCCACTCTAATTTGTGATACCTACCTCAGCTGTTCCTAAGCGGTGCCTGTACATTTAATCTGAAACCTGGGCTGCTGAGTCAGGAAGGGGTATTCATATCATGCCTAAAGCCCTGCCCTCTGCATGCTTTTTGTTAAGTAAACTACAACTGTGAGATCGTGCTGCATTTTTTAAACCATAGGTCTCTGTTAACCTTCTTTTGGCTATCGTGACATGACCCCCAACCCCTTTGTTTCTCAGCCCCTTCTATTGTCCGTACCTATATTAAAGATCTCCTTTTCCTTTCCCCACAGATTGAAACCGGCTCGCTGAGAGCCTCCAGGGTCGCGAGGGCGTGTGACAGAGCAGCCCTCCCCCACAGCCGAAGTCCCCTACAGCAGATGGCGTGACTTTTAAAAACACGCCAGGTAAAGGATCCCAGCTTTTTCTGCCAAGATGCAAGGAGTGGAAGCGGCAGAGTGCGGACCCACGGCTGCCCCACCACCCTTGGTCAACGCTGCTACTTACAGGGAAAAACACCTGACTGAATTTAGCCGATCAGGTGATTTTTCCATCTGCAGGTTATCTGCTCCGGCCTCTAGTGGCCGCTGTAAACAAAAACAGCGCTGACAAGCGCATTCCCCACTCAGCACTATACTCTACCAACCCCCTCTAGTGGCCCTTACCTTCCACTACACCCTTCTACTCCACTTCCCCCTTTATTTTTGACACCACCTGTTTAACGTGGAGCAAACGTGAGGTATTCATTTTTACCCTGCCTACTGCCCTGCTACCCACACAACTGCTATTTGTGACTTCACAATAGGGTGTCATAAACTGCTGTACAAGACTGAGCATGTTTCTGGGCGTGTTTCTATTGAGTGGCTATATCCTGTTTACATTATGTACAGACCACCTGATGTTGAACTCCCGGGTGGAAAATAAATGACCACCTGACCTCACACTAACTCATTATCCGTGTATTTACCCCCAACTAGACCCCCTACCCCAGCCTACCTACTTTGAATAGTCTCAGGAAAGATGGACATTGCTATGCCTGCACTACATTCCTCAGACTACACAAACGCCTGTTCTTCCATCACCCATTCCAGCAATTCCAGAAGGTGTTGGTCCTTTTAAAGCTCCTGCTAGCAGGGGATATTGAAACCAACCCAGGTCCTCCCTGTACCAATATCCCAAATGTAACTACTTCTCTGCCCTGCTGGACCAATACAAAAGGGCTGAAATTGGTTCATATCAATATAAATAGTCTCAGACCCAAACTACAACAGCTTGAGGCCTGGGTTGACCAGCACTCCCCTGCTGTATTAGCCATCTTGGAAACATGGCTTAAACTTAGGATCTTGGCACACGAGATTGAGATCCCTGGATTTAAAACTTTTTGACAGGACAGAATAGGAAAGAAGGGTGGAGGGATTATCATATATATTAAGGAATCACTAACAGTGTCTTTAGTAGAGATACCAGCTATGGCTGATAAGGGTTACGAAGCACTATTTGTTAAACTCCTGCTGGGTGGTACAAAGCCATTACTGATAGGATGTGTATACAGCCCCCCAAAGACTGCAGTGGAAGCACTAGAGGCCCTTACCAAACTTATCCCTGACCTGCCTTCCGGGGAGAAAATAATCCTGGGTGACTTTTAATCTCCATTGGGGCCCCTCGACTAAGAGTGACATTAAGTCCAGTTTGCAAGAGGCCAACCTTACTCAGCTGATCCAGGAACCTACAAGACTGAATTTGAAATCCAGAAACCGCACCACTCTGGAATGGATGCTGGTGTCCAACCCCAATAGATTCAAGCTGGCTGGCACTTTTGCTGACTCCTTAAGTGACCACGCCCCTATCTTTGGTATATGGAAAAATTATTCTAGGGACATGGATATGTTGTTCATCCACACTGTCTGGCAGGTTCCTTGCCGCTTTAAATCTTGCCTGAAGGTCTTCAAGCTGGCTCCTCCCACCCAACCGGGTGGTAAAACTCTCGGCTCCGCCCCATGACGCTAGATCTTCCTTACCGCTTGGAAGCTCAGGTTCCCTCCTTAACGCTCTGCGTATAGACTGGATCCTAATTCTTTGGTTTGCCCGAAACTAATTAAGTTTTCAAGACTTTGGTCTAATTAATCCCTCGCGGCTGCAATAGACAAATCGACTCCCGGATTTCGGCGGTGCCCATGTGGGCAGAAAATGTCCAGGACGGATCCGCACTCCACGTGCATCTACTGCCTCGGCCTGGATCATGACCCGCAGGCTCATGGTAGTTATGCTGCACGCTTTTGGCCAATGTCCTGGAAGACCGCGCTGCCTGGTTACAGCTTGGACGCCCCGAGAAGTGCTCCCCACCGGTGAAGTCTAAGGAGGCCCGTTGGGTGGTGTCCGCGGCAGCTGGCTCGGCTGAGCAACTCGAGCAGATGATCGCCCTCGAGGAGGAGGCGGCCCAGGCCACATTTTCATCTTCCTCGGTCGCAGCATTTATCGCGCTCTCTCTGGGATCCTCCTACACAGCTTCTTTTAAGGAGCTTTGTCAGTCCCTTTCCACGAAAGGAGAGGGGCCATCGGGACACACTTCTCGGTCCAAAAAGAAGGAATCGAAAGGTAAGTCCCACCGTCGGCGTTCGTGGGAGCGGGAGATGTCCCCTTCCCCGGACAGTCGACACTCTACTTCGGTCGAGGTTGCGGCTAAGGCCGCTGGCTTCCAATGTCCCTGTCAGGTCACCGGCCGAGACACCCGTCGGCGCGATGCGAGATTTTTCTCGACCCGTCCGGTCCGAGCTGTCGACTGGTGAAGCCGACAAACCTTCACCAGTTCCCCAGTGGAGACGAGGACTTGCCTCGCCTCCTGTGCGGGTCCCGGTCAAGGCTTCTGAGCCGAGGGAGGAGCGGGTGTCCCCCGCCCCTTCCCAGACCCGCCCTCGGAAACACCAAGGGTCTTGGTCTCGGACCTCGTCTCGGTCCAGGCGGTCTTGGCACTGAAGTAAGTGGCGGCACCGCTCGTCCTTATCTTCCTCCTCAGAAGAGGAGAGGCTTTGGCGCAAATTGCGTCAATGCTATGGGACCTATTGTGGCAGCAGTTACTTCTGTCCGGGAACAAGCCGACGCCATCTCCTTCCCTGGCCATCAAGTGGCTGTCACTCGAACGGCCGAAACAACCCCTCGCTGTAGTCGAGGTGCCCAAGCCTGGGCCGGTTGTTCGGCCGAAACCAGCTGCCCCACCGATTTGTGGTAGAACCTCCACCTCCACAACCGAAATCGGGAGCGCCGACCAAGGACTCTCCGTCGGGTCAGGATCTGCCCCACAGGTTGTCGGTCACCCTCACTCCTGACCATCCTCGGCAGGTGGAGGGTGGCTCAGGCCCCAGGCAGCTCTTTGCGGACTACCTGGAGTCCTCCAGGGAGCAGTTGATGGACGAGAGCGCATCGTCTTTTATGGGTTGGCTTCGGCTCATCTCGGAGTCCACTGGGATGCAGCTCGAGCCTGTATTCAAGCGAGCCAGGTATCCACTGACAGAGATACTGGACCGAGGGGATTTGCCCATGGAGGTCTTTCCGGTGGCTGAAGCCATTGTTGGCCCAGCCTTGGAGCTTTGGCAGCGGCCGGCTTCCTGTCCTGCGTCTTTGGCCAGGATGGCCAGGAAGTATGCGGTCCCTACCGGCTTTTGTCCATTTTTGAGCACCCTCTGCAGAGGGTTGGTCACCGATAGTGTTTTCCGGTGTTCCAGGAACGCTAGGGATGTGTATAAGCCCCCCCGACAAGGAGTCCAGAAATCTGGACTATGCCGGGCGCAAGGTGCATGCTGCGTCCTCCCTTGGCCTCCGCCAGGCCAGCTCGGCCGTGCTGATGGCACACTTCTCCCACGCCCTCATGGGCTCCCTGGATGAGGTGATCCCTCATCTCCCAGCCTACCTGCAGACCACAGTCAAGCAGGTGCGGGACCAGGGGAAGGCGCTGGCAAAACAGCAGCTCCAAACAGCTCTGGACATTGGTGACTCCTGTGCCAGATCAGTTGCGGGCGCAGTGGCCATGCACCGCAGAGCATGGCTGAGGATATCCACCTTCACGGCGGATACCCAGCATAAACTGGTGGATATCCCCTTCCTGGGGACTGACCTCTTCGGCCCTGCAGTGGAAGGCCACCTCCAGCGGATCGAAAAGTCCAATGCTACCCTGGACTCTGTCACCTCCGCCCCAGAAGGATAAGGTGCGTCAACAACATAAGTCCTTTAAGCCTTCTGGCCTGCGGACGTCCGACCCAACAGCACCAGCATCAGGGGCCAGCAGGCTCAGCTTGGCATCCCAAAGCCAAGCCTACGGCTTCCTCTAACAGGAAGCAGGGAGGAAAAGGCCCAGGAGGTCCCTCGGCCGGTCCCTCCTCCAAGCCTGCCCAGTGACGGGTTGGGGGGTGTCGCCCCCAGCCTCATCACTCTCCCCCCCCCCCAGGTTCCCCCTGTGGGGGGACGGCTCCTCCACTTCCTTTCCACCTGGTCCGCTATCACCACAGACCGCTGGGTGTTGGAGGTGGTAGGAAAGGGCCTGCCCCTGGAGTTCGAGCAGGCCCTGCCCTTCCGAGCCATTGCCCCTCAGGGGGCTACAGGGTCCGCAGCCTCTCTTGTCGGCTCGCCGAGCCAACATCGCCCTGCTCCCTGAAAAAGAGGTGATCAGGAAGGTGGCAGATCCTCCACCAGACCCGGGGTTTGTGTCCAGGTACTTCCTGGTCCCGAAATGGACGGGGGGCTGGTGCCCCATTCTAGACCTGCACGACCTGAACAGGTTCCTAAGGTCTCGAACCTTCAGGATGGTCACTCTGGCTCAGATAATCCCATCCTTGGAGCGAGGTGTGTGGTTCTGTTCTTGGACCTCCAGGCAGCGTTCTTTCACGTCCCAATCCGTCCATCCCACCAGAGATTCCTCCGCTTCAGGGCAGAGGGATCCCTCTCGACTTCGGGCCATGCCTTGGCCTTCCCTAGCTCCCAGGGTCTTCACCAAATGCATGGCAGTGATGACAGCATTCTCTGGGGCCAAAGGGTCCAGGTGTACCCCTACCTGGACGACTGGCTGATTGCAGCCTCCTCCAGAACGGAGGTGGAGCGATCCAGAGATCTGGCCTTCCAGGTTTGCTCTCAGGTTGGCCTCCTCGTCAACGAGGCCAAGTCGGAACTTGTGCCAAAACAGGTAATACAATTCATCGGGGCAGAGCTCGACTCTACGAGCCAGAGCACGGTTCCCGGCGGACAGGGCCGAGGTTCTTTCCTCTTTTGTCCAATCATTTCAGGTTGGGCAATTGCGCCCTGCCCGGGACTTCCTGCGCTTCTTGGGCCTCATGGCGGCCTGCACCAGTGTGGTCCATTGGGCCCGTTGGTACATGCGTCCCCTTCAATGGGGGTTGGCTAGCCAATGGTCACAGCACTCCGATCCATTGGATCAGCTAGTGACAGTGACCCAGGAGATATGGAACGCCCTCCAGTGGTGGACCATTCCAGCACATCTGCAGGAGGGCATCCCGTTTGTCCGCCCCAAGCCGACGGTCTATCGACCGATGCCTCTCTGATGGGTTGGGGTGCCCATCTGGGGGAGCACAGAGCGCACGGCCTCTGGTCCCCTCAGGAGTCCCGAGGCCACATCAACCTGCTGGAGTTTCGGGTGGTTCGTCTAGCCCCCACTGCCTTCGCTCCATTTTTACGGGGTTCAGTGGTCCAGGTCCAGACGGACAATACCACGACCATGTACTACCTAAACCGCCAGGGCGGGACGTGCTCCATGCCTCTGTGCAAGGAAGCTCTCCGCATTTGGTCACTCGTGCGCAGCCTGGAGGCAGATCTCCTTGCCATCCATGTGGCAGGAGCCTCCAACATTCTGTCCGATGCCCTATGCCGGATAGGGGCTGTGTCCCATGAGTGGTCTCTCCTGCCGGAGGTAGTACAAGATCTGTTCTCCCACTGGGGTATGCCTCAGGTGGATCTGTTTGCCTCCAGGGAGAATGTGAAGCTGAGACTGTTTCATGCCCATCCCCCTCAGCAGGGTTCGCTGCAGAGGGATGCCTTCTCGAGGTCGTGGACCCCGGGCCTCTTCTACGCCTTTCCCCCATTTCCCTTGATCCACAAGGTGCTTCTCAAGGCGAGGAGGGACAAGGTGCAGGTGATTCTGGTAGTCCCAGACTGGCCCTGCCAGTTCTGGTATCCAGATCTCCACAGTCTCAGCTCCAGGCTCCCAAGGCGGTTTCCAGTCCGCCCGGACCTGATCTCAGTCAGTCAGGGGAAGGTATTCCATCCGGACCTTCAGTCCCTACACCTGATGGCCTGGTTCCTGAGCGGCTAGAGTTCCAGGCTTTGGGTCTTTCCGACGAGGTCCTCAACGTCGTTGAGCCTTCCCGTAAAGAGTCGACCAGAAAATGCTGCGCCTTCAAATGGAAGAGATTCTCCATTTGGTGTCAGGGCAAAGGCCTGGACCCTTCCTCCTGTCCCCTGGCAAGCATTCTGGACTGCCTGTGGTTCCTTTCTCAGCTAGGGCTTCGGTCGACGACCCTTAAGGTGCGCCTGGCAGCCATCTCTGCTCACCGGGCATTGGCTGGGAAGCAGTCAGTGGCGCAGGAGAAGGTGGTCGGGTGCTTTTTCAAAGGCCTTGATCACATATCCCCTCCGGTGCGAGAACCTCCACCTCTGTGGGATCTTCTGCTGGTATTGGCTAAGCTCACGGGCAAGCTATTCGAACCGATGCACAGGTGTGACATCTCTCACCTGTCGTGGAAGAACGCCTTCTTGGTGGCTATCATGTCAGCCAGGAGGATAGGAGAGCTCCAGGTGCTTTCCATCGAGTCTCCTTATCTGGTCTTCCACAGGGACAAGGTTGTCCTGCGCCCCCAACCGAAATTCTTTCTGAAGGTGGTGTCGGAGTTTCACCTTAATCAGGTGTTGACTCTGCCGGTGTTCTACCCCAGTCACCTCGGAGGTCGAATATAGGCTCCATGCTGGACCTAGAAGGCGCCGCTTACACTGAGGCGGGTGACTGAAGTTCGGAGAGAGTTTGCCAGCTGTTTGTCACCTATGCTGAAGCCGCACCTGGCAGACCTGCAGCCAAGCGGACGATAGGCAGGTGGGTTACCTCCTGCATAGATCTCTACTATAGGTTGGTGGGCATGGAGCCTCCCAGAGGGATAAGAGCTCATTCTACCCGCCATACCGCTGTATCGGTGGCTGCTTCCAGGGATGTCCCTATCCAGGAAATCTGTAGGGCTGCTACCTGGGAGTCAGTACACACCTTCATCACCCACTACCACATCGACCTGGAGTCATGCCGGGATGCTGGTTTTAGGGCCTCAGTTCTCCAGTCTTTATTTCCTAAGTGGGGGGTGTGCGCCTTGCCTCCCTCCTCCTGGAGAACTGCTAGGAGTCTGCCAGACAGTGTGGATGAACAGAGTTCTAGGAATGGTATATGGTGTTCATCCACACGACCCACCCAGCCTCACCGGCTTCGACGCACAACCTGGCTTCCAGCGGGCTAGATCTGGCATCATGGGGCGGAGCAGAGAGTTTTACCACCCGGGTGGGTGGGAGGAGCAAGCTTGAAGACCTTCCGGCAAGATTTAAAGTGGCAAGGAACCTGCCAGACAGTGTGGATGAACAACATATACCATTCCTAGAACTCCTGTTACAGGTGAGTAACCTGTATTTATCCAACACCCCGGAACCTTTCTGCACGTGACAACTCCAAATTGACGTCAGGTCCTTCTGAGATACCCTATCGGCAATGGACTGGGCTCGGATAAAACTCTCCCCTGTCTAGACACTGCCTTGGACCTCTTCACCAAGAACTTCCTCTCTGCTGCCAATAAGCATGCCCCCAAACAAATGAGTCAAAGGGCAACAGTCCAGGTGGCTGACGTGTGATCTAAAAAAGCTCAGGAGGGAAAGGGCCAGGGCCTGGGGCGGGTACAAATACACTAAATTGGCCAACGATTAGGTCCTGTACCGAATGCTCAGAAACAAATGTAAAAGAGATTTAAAACAGGCCAAGCGACTGTACCTCAGGAACCTGCAATCAAAAAATCTCTCTAACCTCAGGCAATTCTGCTCTCAAATTAACACGCTCCTGAAGGGACATCTCACGTAAAGTACCTCTGATATTGTTGTGGGTGATGTACGCCACACAAACCCACAAGACGCTGCTAATACCTTTAACATATTCCTCACTGATCTTGACAGGTATAGGGTTCACCCCTGCAGCCCTAGGCAGGCATCCTTTGATGATACAGAGGATCCTCCCTCATCGCCTAACTTCCACCTTAAGTTTCGCGTCCAAAACTGAGATCCTAAAGCTGATTATGAATGTTAAGGTCACTGGTTCCTCAGGCTGCGACAAACTAGAACCCAGGTTACTCAGACTAGCAGACTAAGAAATTGCCACGCCAATCACATGGTTATTCAATAGGTCGCTGATAGAAGATAAAGTTCCCACAGCCTGGAAAACTGCCCTGGTTACCCCCATCCCCAAAGGGGGACCCAGTGAGCTGGTCAAGAACTACAGACCGATTTCCATACTCTGCACACTAAACAAAATGCTCGAGAGAATTGTGTACCAACAAGTCCAGGAATATGTTGAACAGCACAACCTCCTCACTTCTCGACAACACGGGTTTAGAAAACAACATGGCACTGATACTGCCTTGGTGAGCCTTACATCCGACATCCTCACAGTCCAAGACAAAGGCCAACTAACTGGTGCGGTCTTTATAGACCTTACGAAGGCCTTCGATCTGGTGGACTATCGACTACTCATCTTGCAGCTCAGATCCCCCGGACTGGACAACCACTCAGCACAGTGGTTCAAAGATTACCTGCATGGTAGGTCTCAAATAGTCAGATGGCAGGGGTGAAGTCAGACAAGTGCTCCATTGCTGAAGGGGTCCCCCAAGGTTCAATACTGGGGCCCCTCCTATTCTTTCTATTCATCACTAACCTACCAAAGCACTGCGGTGGAGCCAAGGTGACCCTCTATGCCGACAATGCCGTGCTGTACAGATCTGCTTCGGATGCAGCACGGCTAAATCAACTCCTGAACCAGGACCTCTCCATATTGGAAACCTGGTTCCTAAGAAATTGGCTAGTCTTCTGTGTGGAGAAAAACAAAAAACAAAGCCATCCTATTTGGACCCAAAAGGCTGGGCCCTGATAGATCATGCTTACTGTCCCCCTGCCTGTCCAGTGGTCATCCTGTAGAGGTTGTGGACTGCATTAAATACCTGGGCGTGTATATTGATCAAGACTGTTCCTTCAAGGTTCATGTTGATCAATTAACCAAGACGTTAAACCAAAAGCTTGGTCTTCTGCACTGTCTGAACCCTTTTCTCACTCAGACATTTAAATTAAGGGTAGCCACCGTCATGCTCCTACCTACCCATCCTATTCTGTGGGGCCCCAGTGCTGCACTCACTATAGAACACGGAGATGTGAAAGCTAGGAAAATTGTATCGCAGAGTCGGACGCTTTGCCCTGGGTGCCCAGCCTCTAGAACACCACTGTGAAGTATTGCACTTACTAAATTGGCCCTCCCTGGAGGGTAGGCTGGCTTACTCTTCCCTATGTCTGGCCTTCAAGCTTCTACAAACAAATGTCCCCACTAGTCTGAGTAGCACCTTAATGCTTAAACAGTCTGAAAGAACCTTAAGGTCCTCGAATCGACAACTCCTTCACGTCCCTAGAGTTTGGACATGTCAGGGTCTTTGGTCTTTCGTGACCTACATTCCATCCCTCTGGAATGGTCTTCCTAGTAATCTTGAAGACTGCAGCCCCTAGGGGGCCTTTAAAAAAGGCCGCAAGACGTACCTGTTAGGGCTATGCCTCTGTGCATGCCACCGCTGAGGACCAGTACAGTAGACTACCTTTGTAGCTACTGTCAGACGCCTGACATGCCTTTACTCCCATTTTGGGAACTTTCTCACTGCTGAGACACTTGTAACTGTAATTCTTGTAAAACTGTCCCATTAAATTATGTAACTGTCATTCTTGTGAAACTGTTTTACCCTTCATGTTAATCCTCAGTTGTACCTAACCTGCCTGTGATTGTGCAATATGTCCTGATTGTAATGTCTATATTGTTCAGTTTCCCTTGAATTGCTGCTACTTTTTATTCTACTGTTGCCTGTAACTAGTCCCGGGTTGCCCTTGAAAAAGGGACCATTATGGTCTCAGTGGACCTACCCAGTCACCAAAATGTTAAAATTAAAAATAAATAAAAAAAAAAAAAAACCTTTACTGACATCCTGGATATAGATGAATCCCTGAGGGTTGCCTTTCCCATGGCTTTGTCCATTATGTGCCTGGCCCTGGAGCTTTGGCAGCATTTGACATCCTACCTGGTGCCCTCAGCCCATATGGGCTGCAAGCATGTGCTCTCTACTGGCTGGCTGGCTGGGTTCTCAGACCACCCCTCAGCTGAGAATCTGGTTTCGGACTCAGTCTACTGGAACTCTGTAAACTGCTGGAATGTGGACAAGTCCCCCGACAAGAAGTTGAAGAAGCTTGACCATGTGGTGAAAAAAGTTTCTGCCAGTTCCTCATGTGGATCGCTGTCAGGTGAGCTATGCCTTGATGATGGCGCTCTTTGGCCTCTCCCTGCTGGGAGTGCTGTATAATGAGAAGCAGTTGCCGATGAAAGTGGTCAGAGACCAGGGTCATGCGCTGGCTAGACACCAGTTCCAGAAGCCTTTGGCCTAGACAGCTCCTTTGCCCATTCTATGGCAACCACCATCGTGAAGCATTGCAGGGCATGGCTGAGGTTTTCCACCTTTATGGCAGACACTGAGCATAATTTGGCTGAAGTCCCTTTCTTGGGTATTGACCTCTTTGGCCCAGGGGTGGACAATCATTTCACTCGAATTGAGAAGTTCAGTACCACTCTGGACTCTGCGACCTCATCCATGAAGGACCTCATGGCCCAGAAACCAAATTAGAAGGCCTTTCAGTTTCGGTCCTTTAAGCTACAGCAGCCAAGCTTGGCGCCTCAAGACCTAAGATCTTACTTCGAGATACAGCTCTTGCAGCAGGTAACACCATTAGGACCCGAAGCCGGCAGGCAGCAGGACCCCAGGGAATTCTTCTAGCTAGCTAACTTCGGCGGGAACCGCCCCTGACGTCGGTCCGCCTCCGGCGTCAGGCGTAGTACATAAGAGGCGGTCCGCCAGATTCTCAGTTCTTTTCTCGTTTCGACTTGCATGTCTCGACCATTCGGATCGTTTCTAGCGTGCGACGCATGGTTCAGGTTCTTCCTTCGGGAAAAAAGTTCTTTTTTTTTCGGCTCAGTTGCTGTCTGATGTCCTCTACAACCTCCGTTGAAGGCCATCCCTCGAAATGCGCCTGGGGGAAGCAAATCCCGTTCAAGGATCCGCATTCGGCATGTGTCCGGTGCCTAGGCCCAGACCATGACACCCGGTCCTGTATTTTCTGCCAAGGGTTCAACAGCCGGACCCGGATCCGTCGCCAGAAGGCTCTGCAGGCGTTCCTGCTCGAGGAGAAAGTTAAGGCCATGGACACCTCCAAGGGGAGTTCTGCTGAGAAAGCCCGGAAACATTCTGAGAAGCACAGGGAGAAGGCTCCATCCAAGTCCCCGTCTAGGGCCTCCGACTCCCGTAGTTCCGGCTCCCAGTCCGACCATTCGCCATCCCGGGCCCGTTCTCAGCCTCCCTCTTCTGCGGTGAAGAAACTTTCGGGCTCCTCTTCCTCCTCACAAGCCAAGACCTCCAGGCCGTCTTCGTCCTCTTCTTCCAAAGCCCTGGTTAGGTCTGGGGACGATCATCGTCACCACAAGTCGGGTTCCCGCCATTTCTGAACCCGGCGTCAGGTCCTCCTCCTCCCCGAGCGGAAGACCAAGGGACACCGCAAGCTTCTGAAGCCGTCGGACTCGTCGGCCATTCATCACAGGTCCCAGGAGCCGTTGACCAACCAGGCGCCCGTCGCGGTCAGGTAGCCGCCCTCTCGATGCGTCGGCAGGAGGGCGGCGTCCCGCGAGTCGAGAAGAGGACCCCGACGCCTCCTACCGACGTCGGTCAGGAGACTATCACGGAGGAGGAATTGACGCAGCCCGAGGACCAGGCGGGTGAATCCGGTCCTGTCGATCCTCCCCGCAACCTGAGGCCCCTGAGGAGCCGACGCCGGAACCCGATGACCGGCCACCGGCACCCGGTCCGTCGTCGGGCCTTTCCTTTTCTGAGGTTAAGGAGCTCTTTACCTACTGGTGGGATACCATTAAAAAGGATGTGGTTCCCACCACCTCCTCCTCCTCCGTCACCTGACCCTCCATTCTCGCCCCCTTCTCCACTGGGGCAGCAGGCTGAGTAACTCTCCCCAGGAGCCCTACGGACCCTCCAAGGGGAAGACCAGATAGAAGGAGACCTCCGTCTAGATCCTCTTCAGGGTCACCCAGTCCTAAGAGACCCAGAAGACGCCGCCATTCGCCTTCGACGGAGGATACAGGATCGGAGTCCTCGGTAAGATCCAGATCCCTCTCTCCCCTTCCGATCCCCTCTCCGGACCCACGTGAGCTTCCTAGATCTCCTCCGGATGACCCATCGTTCGCGGAAATCATGAGACATATTCAAGAGAACATGGGCTGGGATGCAGAAGAGTTAGACCCCGAGAGACTACGCCTTGCTAGATATCTTCGGCAGAAGGATCCCAAGCCTGTGGTGGTACCACCCTTGGTGGACACTTTTGTGGACGTCACCAAGGCAGCGTGGAAGCGTCCACACTCGCTCCTGTCGATGCTGAAGAAAGCTGACCGCCTGTACAAGGCTCCTAAGGAGGACCAGTACTTGGCTCAACATCCTCTGGCCGACTCTCTGGTCATAACAGCCTCTCATGACCGATCCCAGAGACTGCAACATTTGAGCACCCTGCCACCGGACCCGGAGTCCAAACAGCTGGACGCTATGGGCAGGCGCACATATGCTTCCGCTACCTGCGCCATCAGATCCCTGAACTACTTGACCCACATGGTGCAGTTCCAAAATGCTTTGTGGGAACAGGGACTGGATCTGGTGGAGAAATTGCCAGAAGGTGAGCAGAAGGAGGAGATGTTGCAGCTCCTCCATACGGGTTCGGACGTGGGAACCCAGGTGCTACGAGCCACGTATGATTCCGCAGACTCCTCGGCCAGAGCGGCAGCTTCAGGCGTATGCCTCCGGAGACACTCATGGCTTCATGTCTCCGGATTTACCCCGGACGTCCAGAAGAACATCATGGACGCCTCTTTCGAAGGAGAAGTTCTCTTTGGTGCACCCTCTGAGAAGGTTCTCACCAAGCTTCAAGAGGCTGGGAAGGTGGTGAGGTCGGTCCAGTCAATGTACCGACCAAAGCTTAGTTCCTTTCGTAGGAACCAAAGCCGTTTTCGTGGACGGACACAGAGACAACAGTCCCGCACCGGTCCACAACAGAGGGGCTCCGGTTCCCGCAGAGCCCAGGGAAGACAGCCCGCGGGCAGAAGTCAGCGTCCAGCTAAGCTGGCTCAGCCTGCGGCTCCCTCCGCTACCACAGCCTGACTCCTTCCTGGCCCCCGCCCCTCAGGATCAATGGACATCAAGGTCGGGGGTCGTATTGCGAATTACCCGCCAGGATGGCAGTCCATAACCACCGACAGGTGGGTTCTTCAGTTGGTCGAAAAAGGCCACTTGATAGAATTCGCAGACAAGCCACCCTCGAGGCCTCCTCTGCTCTCCCGTTACTCGGGTCAGTACAAATTGCTTATCAGGCAAGAAATACTCACGCTCCTGCAGAAGGGAGCGGTGGAGTATGTCCCAGAGAACCAGATAGATTCCAGATACTATTCCCACTTCTTTCTGGTTCCCAAGAAAACAGGGGACCTCCGTCCAATCTTGGACCTCAGCAACCTAAATACGTCGGTCGCCTACAAACAATTTTGCATGGTGACCCTTCCGGGCCTCATTCCCATGCTAAAGCAGGACGCCTTCTTAGCGTCCCTAGACATGCAGGACGCCTACCTGCACATCCCTGTGGCTCAAGCGCACAGGAGGTTCCTGCACTTCGAGTTTCTCGGCTACCATTTTCAGTTCCGGGCTCTTCCGTTCGGACTGTCATCGGCCCCCAGGGTCTTTACCAAGTGCATGGCAGTCGTGGCAGCGTCCTTAAGGAGACAGGGCTACTATGTGTTCCCGTACTTGGATGATTGACTTCTCATGGCCGCCTCCAGAGAGGCGTTGTTGCTCGCTATTAAGAGCACCCAGGGCCTGTTCCAGTCTCTCGGCATTCTAATCAACTATGAGAAGTCTCTCCTCGTACCGTCACAGAAGCTGCAGTTCATAGGCGCAGGTCTGGACACCGTTCAGGGGAAAGCATTTCTCCCAGATGACAGAGCGGAGCGCATCAGATCCCTAATCAGGGATCTCTCGGCGAAGAAGACTGTCCCTGCCAGGCTGGTCCTTCGTCTGCTCGGACACATGGCTGCGGCCATTCCGACAGTCCCTTTGGCAAGGCTCCACATGCGGGTAACTCAGTGGATGCTCAAGGTGCAGTGGGACCAAAGGCAAGACCACATGCAGCATCTGGTCAGAATCACAAATGCCGTGATTCGAGACTAGCAATGGTGGCTAGACCCAGGGACACTTTCTGCGGGTGTCCCGTTTACAGCGCCGTCCCCGGAGATAATCCTCTCCACAGACGCCTCAGGGCTACGGTGGGGAGCGCACTTGAACGGGGTGAGGTCCCAGGGAACATGGACCCCTCCGGAAGCCCACCTCCACATCAACGTGCTGGAGATGAGGGCGGTCCTCTACGCCCTACAGGCTTTTCAGTCAGAAATCCCGTCGAGCACTCTTCTGCTTCAGACAGATAACACGGCAGTGATGTATTACCTCAACAAACAAGGAGTATATCTCTTGCCCTGCAGGGAAGCTATGAGTGTGTGGAAGTGGGTAATTCGACACAGCGCGAACCTGATTGCAGTTCACGTTCCGGGAGTGGACAACACAATCGCAGATGGCCTGAGTTGTTCCCAGGCCAGGGTCCACAAATGGGAACTTCTTCAAGGGGTCGCAGAGGATCTGTTTCTTCGATGGGGCACTCCAGAACTGGACTTATTCGCTTCCCCATCCAACGCAAAACTGCCCAATTTCTGCTCGCTAGATCCAGGGCCTGGTGTTTTCTGGCGAGACGCGTTGTCCCTCTCCTTGGCGAACAGATTCCTCTATGCCTTCCCTTCCTCCCTCTTGATCCAGAGAGTTCTTCTCAAACTGCGCAGGGAGCATGCAACAATGATCCTGATAGCGCCTTTTTGGCCCAGGCAGATCTGGTTCCCCTTACTCACGCAGCTGTCCCGGGAACCTCCGGTCCCGTTGCCTTTCAGCTCCCACCTCTTGTCTCAGGAGGAAGGTTCTCTAGTCCACCTGGACTTTCACTCACTGAACCTGCACGCATGGCTCCTTGAGACATAGCCATTTGCGACAGGGGTCTGCAGAAGTAGGCGGAAGTTCTTTCCTTGGCCAGAAAGCCCGGCACAGCGCATCGCGTGCACGCCATGAAATGGCGCCCGTTTTGCCGTGAGTCGCCAAGCATGCGGCCTTTCCCCTCTAGGTTGCCCGGTGAAAGCGGTGTTAGAATACCTGCTCTCCCTTTTCCATTCAGGCCTTGCGTACTCCTCTATTAAGGTGCACCTCTGCGCTATTTCTGCTTACCACTTCCCGGTGGGACAGCGCACAGTGGCGCAACTTGACGCCTCTCGAGATTTTCTGAGAGGGGTGTTACACCTTAGGCCACCCATTAAGGACCCTGTTCCTCCATGGGATTTACTCTTTGTCCTGGAACAACTCACGCTTCCCCCCTTTTGAACCTGCCGCGGATTGCGAGCTGCGTTTCCTGTCATGGAAAACGTTATTTTTAGTTGCTGTGGAGAATTTCCGAGCTTCACGCGCTCATGTGTAAGGAACCTTATGTGATTTTCCACCAGGACAGAGTGTCCCTGAGGACGAATCCTAAGTTCTTGCCTAAGGTGGTCTCTGCACTCACTCTCAATCAGGACATTGACCTGCCTGTATATTTCCCTAAATATTCTAATAGAGGAGAACCGCTGCTCCACACCCTGGATGTTCACCGCTGTCTAAGGTATTACCTGAACAGGACTAAACAGCTTCGCAAGTCGGAGCAACTCTTCATTTCCTTCGCTGACAGGATGATGGGCCAACCAGTATCGAAGCAGTCCCTTTCTCACTGGCTTGTCCAGTATATATCATACTGCTATGATACTAAGCAGAAGCCCCTCCCGGGTACAGTCCGGGGCCATTCCACTAGGGGGGTGGCTACCTCCTTTGCAGCACTTCGGCAACGTCTCCTCCTCTGCCATTTGTGCTGCAGCCACTTGGAGCTCTGTACATACCTTTATCAGGCATTACAGCCTGGACATTGCTTCACGGCGAAGAGCCGGTTTCGGCCTGGCTGTGCTACAGGGTCTCCTGTCCTAGAGTCAGGACTTGGTATGGATTTTCCTAGTTTCCTCCTCCCAGAATGCTTACAAGCGTTATTGCTTGGAAATCAGTCCTAATGGTGTTACCTGCTGCAAGAGCTGTATCTAGAAGTAAGATAGTACAGATTACGTAAGAACACCGTAACAGTAGATCTTCGAGAACAGCTCTTGCAACGAAATACTCGCCCACCTTCCCCTTGGAGGCATGGCTTACCGAGCCTTTGGCAGGGCTTACGCCTTTTGTCTTCTGATGGTGGATCCTCGGTCTCCCATTCTGATGTCGTCCTGTGACCGGAAGTCTCCGGCGGGAGAACTGGGGAATCTGGCGGGACCGCCCCCTTATGTACTACGCCTGACGTCGGAGGCGGGACCGACGTCGGGGGCGGTCCCCGCTGAAGTTAGCTAGCTAGAAGAATTCCGTGGGGTCCTGCCGGCTTCGGGTCCTAATGGTGTTACCTGCTGCAAGAGCTGTTCTCGAAGATCTACTGTTATGGTAAGTTCTTACGTAACTGTACTTTCTCAGGCCAGGGGCCAGAAAGAGGCAGGGTAGGGGAAGTGGTGCCCCTCTGGCAGCAGCAGCCGCTGCACCATTCAGAGCTGTCCAGTGACAAGTCAGTGGGGTATCTGCCTCCTGCTGGTCCAGTCCCTGACCCAGCACCCAGTCGGGGGTGTGCTTTGCCACTTCTGGCCTCACTGGTCAGTCAGTACTGCAGACAGATGGGTTCTCTAGGTGATAGGCAGAGGGTTGCCTCTCGATTTCGTGTCTCTCCTGCCTTACCGATCCCACTCGCTGAGGGAATCCTCGGTGTTGCAGAACACATTGTTTGTCTTCAGGGAGGAGGATGTTCAGCTCTTTGTGAAAGTAACCATAGCCTGTGTCCCAGACACCTTGGCAAGTCAGTAGTATGTGTCCAGGTACTTTCTGGTCCCAAAATAGAAGGGAGGCTGGTGTTCTGGACCAGATCATACCATCCCTGGAGCAGGGCATGTGGTTCTGTACTTCCAGTTCTGTGTGGAAGGGGTTCTCTATCAGTTCCAGGTCATGCCCTTCAGCTTCTCGTGCATGCCTAGGGTTTTCACCAAGTGCATGGCAGTGGTGGAAGCCATCCGGTGGTGCAAGATTGTCAGGATTTACCCAGGAAACCACAGTGCCCATGGATTCTGGTCACCCAAGGAGTCCAGCCACCACATCAGCCTGCTGGAGCTCCATGCAGTGCAGCTAGCTCTAACAGAATTCGCTCCTCTAGCCAGGGGTTAGGTTGTACAAGTCCAGATGGACAAAACCACGACCATGTTCTGCCTGAACAGGCAGCGTAGCATGCACTCCCTTCCCTTATGTAGGGAGGCCCCCCAACAACTGGAGCCTCGTGCGAAGCCTGGGTGCAGATCTCCTGGTAATCCATGTCACAGGCGTGGACAGTCAGCTAGCAGACACTCAGTTGAGTGGGCGAGATGTCGCACGAGTGGTCCCTGCATCAGAAGATGATGAAACACCTGTTCTTCCTACCGGCGGACAGGGCAGAGGTTCTCTCCTCCTTTGCCCAATCATTTCTGGTTGGGCAGTTGTGCCCTGACCAGGACTTTCTGCGCCTTCTGGGTTACATGGCGGCATGGACCTCAGTGGTCCGCTGGGCCCGGTTGCACATGCTCCCCTTCAATGGGAGCTGGCCGCCCAGTGGACTCAGCACCACAGTCATTTCAACCAGCTGATCACTGTAACCCAGAAGATGTGGGACGCTCTCCAATGGTGGACCGCCCCAGACTGGTTACAGGAAGGGATCCCGTTTGTCCGACCCTAGCCCACAGTCGTCTTTACGACCGATGCCTCTCTCATGGGCTGGGGAGCCCACATGGGGGACAGAAGGGCCCACGAGCTCTGGACCCCCGAGGAGTTCCGATGCCACATCAACCTGTTGGAGCTCAGAGCAGTCAGACCGGCACTGTCAGCTTTCGCTCCTCAGCTCTGGGGTCAAGTGGTTCAAATCCAGATGGACAATATCACGACTATGTACTACTTCAACAAACAGGGCGGCACACACTCCCTTCTGCTGTGCCAGGAGGCGCTCCGCACCTGGACCCTTGTGAGCTGATTAGAGGCAGCTGATGTAGCCATCCATGTGGCAGGAGCCTCAAACCATCTGGCGGATGCTCTCAGCTGCTTAGGCCAGATATCTCACGAGTGGTCTGTCCATCCAGAGGTATCTTAGAGCCTGTTCTCCCACTGGGGCAAACCGATGGTGGACCTGTTTGCCTCCAGGGACAACACCAAGCTGAAGCTGTTTCATGCTCGCTGCAGGGGGGTGCCTTCTCGAGGCCGTGGACCCCAGGCCTCCTCTCCTCCTCCTCTCCATTTCCCTTGATCCACAAGGTACTCCTCAATGTGAGGAGGGACAAAACAAAGGTGGTCCTGATAGCCCCAGACTAGCCGTGCCAGTTCTGGTATCCAGATCTCCTTAGCCTCAGCGGCAGGCCCTCTGAGCGGCTTCCATCAAGGACCTGATATCTCTCAATCAGGGGAAGGTATTCCATCTGGACCTTCAATCCCTGCACCTCACAGCCTGGTACCTGAGCGGCTAGAGTTCCAGGCTTTGGGTCTTTCCGACAATGACTACACCGTGGTGGAGGCATCTAGAAAGGAATCGACCAGGAAATGTTACACCTTCAAATAGAAAAGGTTTTCCATTTGGTGTCACGGCAAGGGCCTGGACTCTTTCAAACAACATGAAGTCTTGCTATATTATAGACATTAGCAGTTTGTTCCAGCTCTAGAACTGCCCCGGAGTGAAATGTTAAAACCATTCCAAAATAGAATTTTGGCATGAGAGCAGCTCTATCTGTGTCCTTTCAAACTTGAACTGTCAGATTCTTTACTCCGCCTCAGTGAACAGTCGCTCCGGAGATTTCTCCTTCTGCTCGGTTCATTTCTCGGTTTAAAAAGTGTTTTCTCGGTTGGATTTAACCGAGAATAGTTTTATTTTAACCGCAAAACCGTTCGGTTCAAGCTCTATCTGTGGTAACCGTAAGTAAATGAAGGTTTTGTCTGTGTGGATACTATTTTAGAGTGCGGTTCCCGGTTCTTATCGGTTCTAAAAAAAAAAAACGGATTTATTACGGTTTTTTCGTACCCGTGACACGGTTAGGAACCGATAAGGGTGTCTTGCCTGGCACTGCCGTTAAAAGGGCAAGTTTTTGGTTAGGCTGGCATTATGTCTGAGAAACCCAAAAGAAAACCGGGCCCACTGGGTTTCAACACTGTGATGTTTGTGGGGAAGTCTTTGCCAAGGCTGACCCACACACCACATCTGTTTATTGTGTGGGGTTTGACCACCTCCAGTCAGACTGCCAGGTATGTAAGAATTTCCCTGCAGCCACCCTGGAAAAAAGATTGGGCAGGCTCAGGGAACGAGAGGCCAAAAAGTCCGCTGACCCGGATGGCCAGCCCGGTTCGGTGCCAACCGAACCAGAGGGAGTGCCCTCTGACCAGGGCCAGACTTCCTCGGCAAAGAAAGCTGGTTCTGAGGAACCAATTCCAGTAAAGAAAACAAGAAGATCAGCAGGTCTGGGTCCAAAATTCCTTCTCCAACTGCTGCAGAGATAGCAAAAACCATACAAATTGTCCAGTCACTGTCTCAGGGTCCGTCCGAGCGACCACTATCTGGTAAAAGGTCAGTTCGTCCGGTCCCAGTGGTTCAGGATTATGATATTGAGGAATTTTATAGAACCAGAGGAGGGAGGAGGTTATGAACAGTATGAATGTGGCTGGGAAGGTCTGGGTGTGCCCATTGAACCGGACATCTCCCCAGACAGACCTTTGAATCTCCCCTATGCTGTCTGAGTCCCATCTCATTTTATGTTTTATAAAAAGTTGCTGAAACCCTCCAGCTTCCTTTAGAAGAGGCTGTGGATGAGTAAGGAGCCTGATTTTGTAGAAATGATGGATATTCCAGAGTCTAGGAGATTGTCTATTTCTTTACATAAGTCTTTTAGGAAACAAATAATTAAAATTTTAAAAGCTCTAATTCTGCCTCCTGTAGATAAAAGATGGACAGAAGGTATACATTGTCAGGCCCTGATACAGAATTCCTTTCTCAGCAATGCAGTCATGTTGGGTAGCTCAGGCTGCTGCCTGTGATAAAGCTAATATTCCCTTGGCTACATCCTCCTGACAAGGATTCCAGGAAGATTGATGCCATGGCAAAAAAAACAGTATATGGCAGCCTCTTGGGACTCAGGCAAGCAAATTATATGGCTTATGTAGCTAGGTATCAGAAATCTAGATGGGATACTGTTTTGCAATTGGCCAAGCAAGCCCATGACCAGCTGGCTAGTGAACTAGAACAGGTGGCTGCTGATGGCATTGAAGCCTCTAAGGTTCAGTTTCATGCTGCTGTGGATGTTAATGATGTTTCCTCTAGGGTCATGGCCACATCTGTAGCTTTTCGTAGGTTGGCCTGGCTCAGATGTACTAGTTTGTCACAGGATACCCAGACTAAGGCTATGGATTTTCCTGGTGGAAAATTCTCTGTTTGGAGAGCAGACAGAGAATTACATGAAGAAGATGGATGAATATAGGACTACTTACAAGAGTGCCCAGGCTAAGGCGAGCAAGCCACTCCTCAAAGGCATGCCCCCAGGGTAGGGGTAGGCCTTTCACAGGCCTTTCTACCAGACTCAGGCCTCCTCTGCCTATGCTCAGAGGGGCTTCTTCAGAGGCAGGGGCAGGCGAGGGGTGGGCAGACCTGCTCCACCCCAGCCTAAAGCTCCTCGGAAACAGGCACCCTGATGGGGTGCCCAGGGCCGATTCTCCTGTACCAGTGGGGGCAGGCTGGCTTACTTCAGTCAGAATTGGGCTTCTTTAACCTCAGACAAGTGGGTTCTGGAAGTAGTAAGCCAGGGTCTGGTTCTCAGCTTCAAAAGTTTCCCAAGTTGAGAAGCAGACTTTTCTACCTGCAAGTGCTTCAGAGACCTCGCTCTCGAAACAGAGGTCTCATCCTGTTAGCTCTCAGAGCAGTAGAAGGGTTCCTCCCTGCATCAGGGCAGGGGTCTGTATTCCAGATACTTCCTTACCCCAAAAAAAGACAGGAGAATGGCGGCCCATTTTAGATCTCAGATATCTGAACAAGCATCTTTTGAAACCAAAGTTCAAAATGGTAACTCTGGCAATGATTTTACCTTCCCCAAGGCCAGGGACTGGCTAGCCTCCTGGACCTCAAGGATGCCTATTTCCATGTCCTAATCAGAAGATCCCATCGAAAGTACCTCAGATTCGAACTGCCCTCAGGTCATTACCAGTTCAGAGCAATGCCCTTCGGCCTTACCTCTGCTCCAAGGGTATTCACAAAGTGTCTAGCAGTGGCAGTGGCCCACTTAAGGAGGCAGAGGATTGCTGTTTTTCCCTATCTAGATGACTGGCTCATTGTAGGCGAGTCCCCAGAACAGGTAAAATCTCACCTGCAGGTTACCCAGCAGCTTCTTGCCTCCCTGGGTTTTCTGCTAAACCTACCAAAGTCGGTTCTGGAACCAGTCCAGGTACTCACCTTTATAGGGGCACAATTGGACACAAAGCTAGCCAGAGCCTTTCTTCCCTCAGAAAGGGTAAGGAATTTAGTGGCTCTGGCCTCTTCCTTCACTCTGCAGGTCTCTCGACCAGCAAGACACTTTCTACAGCTCCTGGGGCACATGGCTGCATCCACAGCTGTTGTGCAGGGAGCCAGATTTCAGATGAGAGACATTCAGTTTCAATTGAGAACCTTTTGGTCTCAGAGAAGAGACCCCCTTTCCAAGTTGGTCTCAGTGACTCGAACCTTGATCCTAGCTCTCCAGTGGTGGCAGGATCAGAGCAATTTAAGGGCGGGGGTCCCCTTCTCACGACTTGACTCTCACTACAGATGCTTCCCTTCTGGGTTGGGGAGCCCACATGGGTGACCTTTCCACTCAGGGAGTTTGGTCCCCCCAGGAATCTCTGCTCCACATCAATTTGCTGGAATTCAGAGATGTCTTTTAGCTCTTCAAGCTTTTCTGCATCTGTCCACGACAAGGTGATACAAGTCAGAACAGACAACACCACAACAATGTGGTACATCAACAAACGGGGAGCACTCGGTCTTGGCCTTGTGCACGAGGCAATGAAGTTGTGGTCTCTGGCCTATTCCTGAACACTTCCTCGTAGCAGTTCATCTTCCAGGGAAGGACAATGTCCTAGCGGATGCCCTCAGCAGGATTTCCCAGGGCCATCCGATGGTCCCTGGATCCTCAAGTGCTGGGGATAGTTTTTGCCAGGTGGGGCATCCCTCAGATAGATCTTTTGCAGCCCCAGACAATCACAAACTTCCTCTGTTCTGTTGCAGGCCTCCAGTGCTGGGCTCAGTTCCCTGGATGCCCTTCTTCTGGATTGGGAGGGAAGTTCCTCTATGCTTCCCCCTTTCCTCTCTATTCAAAGTACTAGTCAAAATCAGATCTCAGCCTTGCAGGCTGATTCTGATTGCCCCGGATGGCCAGGCAGCCCTGGTACCCACTCCTTCTGTCTCTGACAGTCCATCTTCCCTGTGCCTCCCAGGAATCACAATCTGTTGACTTGTGCCCAGGAAGGGTTTGGTATCCGGACCTCAAATCCCTCTATCTCAAGGCCTGGCTCTTGAGGAGTTAGAGTTGCTGATTTACACCTCTCTCAGGGTGTTCTTGAGATCCTAAAGGCTTCAGAAAGCCTTCCACTAGAGCTACTTATAGTTCTAAATGGAAAAGGTTTTCCATTTGGTGTGCTGGGAAAAATATTTCCCAGAATCTGCTGAATTGCCCATTTTGTTAGATTACATGGTACATCTTAATTCCTTGGGTCTCAGACCAGCTACCCTGAGAGTTCATTTGGCAGCTGTGTCTGCTTTTGTGTCAACAGGAAAGTCATCCTCTTTCCTCTCATCCTGTGTTTTCCAAGTTTTTAAGGGATTACTCCATACTAATCCTCCCTTTGAGAACGGCCCTGCTTGGGACCTTAATGTTTGCATTGCCCAGTTAATGCAACCCCTTTGAACCTCTGTCTTCTGCAGAGCTTAAGTACCTAACTTGGAAAACTGTTTTTCTAGTGGCTATCACTTCTGCCAGACGCATAAGTGAATTGCAAGCCTTGTCAGTGGAGACTGACTTTATTTCTTTCCACAGGATAAGGTAGTCCTTAGGACTAATCGGAAGTTTTGCCTAAGGTGGTTTCAGATTTCCATCTTAATCAATCTATCTCCTTCCAGTATTTTCACTGATCACTCCTCTTGGTGAGAGGAGGTTGCACAGCCTGGATGTTGAGAGCTCTTAGTTATTATATAGAGCGTACCAAAGGTCACAGGTTGAATCCTCCAACTTTTCCTTACCTATGGTGAAGTTGGGAAAGGCAAACCTGCCACTAAGAGATCAATAGCCAGGTGGATTGTCTCTTGTATCCAATTTTGTTATCAGAAAGTGGGCGAGCCCCCGGGTTTGAGGGTCTCATTCTACCAGGGGTACAGCTGCGTCTCTAGCTGCTGCCAGAGATATCCCTTTATTAGAGATTTGCAAGGCTGCTACTTGGAAAGCGGTACACACTTTTACCAAGCATTACTCCCTGGATGTCCAGGCCAGGAGAGATGCTCGGTTTGGCACAGCTGTTCTTCAGAGCCTATTCCCTAAGTAGGTTCTGCCCCTCCTCCATGGAGGTACTGCTGTGTATTCTGCTAATGTCAATAATATAGCAAGACTTCATGTTGTTTGAAGAAAAAATTATTCACCTTAGTAATGTTTCTTCTAATGGAGTCTTGCTATATTATAGACCTCCCCCCCAACCTGCCCTTCTCAGAACCTCTACTTGGTGGGGTGCGGGCAACTTAGTGTGGGCACTACTTATGTCCTGTTAGCATTTTGTCCCTTTGGGACTTTGGGTGTATGTGTATATGCGGCGTGTGTGTGTTTTATTATACTTATGTTCCATTTTCATATTATTAGAATGGTGTTAGTATTTCCGGTCCCCTGACTTGAGTCTTGGGTGTTGGGACCATCAGTGGTTGTTATTATTTAGGTAGCCATTTGGCTAGTGTAGGTTACAGCTTCCACACAGACCTTAGTGAGTTTGTCTCGTAAAGATCTGACAGTTCAAGTTTGAAATGACACAGATAGAGCTGCTCTCATGCCAAAATTCTATTTTGGAATGGTTTTAACCATTTCACTCCGGGGCAGTTCTAGAGCTGGAACAAACTGCTAATGTCTATAATATAGCAAGACTCCATTAGAAGAAACAACATTACTAAGGTGAGTAATTTTTTCTTTTTGTCCTGTCCAGTGGCTAACATTCTCTACTACCTTTGGTCTCTCTCCAAAGGGGGTCTACAGTCATCGACCCTTAGGATGCACCTGGCAGCCATTTCTGCTTACTGGGCACGGGCCGGTCAGCCAATATTGGCACAGGAGACAGTGGTCAGGCTCTTTTTCAAAGGCCTGGATCACATATCCCCTCTGGTACATGAACCTCTACCTCTGTGGGATCTTTAGCTGGTACTGGCAGAGCTCATGAGCAAGCCATTTGAACCTATGCACAAGTGTGCTTTGTCGCACTTGTCATGGAAGACTGAGTTCCTGGTGGCTATCACGTCTGCCACAAGGACAGAGGCGGTCCAGACGCTTTCGGTGGACTCCCCTTTTGTGGTCTTCCACAGAGACAAGGTTGTCCTACGTCCCCACCCGAAATTCCTTCCGAAGGTGGTGTCAGAGTTTCACCTTAACCAGGTGTTAACTCTGCCGGTATACTACCCTAATTATACCTCTGAGGCCAAGTACAGGCTCCATACTTTGGTCCTGAGACATGCCCTCTCCCATTACACGGAGAGGACAGTGGAAATTCGGGGAGAGGTTCGCCAGCTGTTTGTCATCTATGCTGAAGCCACTTCTAGCAGACCTGCAGCAAAGCAGACTGTTGCAAGATGGACCACATCATGTATAGGTTTGTGCTATAAGTTGGCGGGCAAGGAGCCTCCCAGAAGGATTAAGAGCTCATTCTACCCGCCATACCGCTGCATTGGTGGCTGCTTCCAGGGACATCCCTATCCAAGAAATCTGCCGGGCTTCTACCTGGAAGTCAGCAAACACCTTCATCACCCACTACCACATTGACCTTGAGTCACT
This sequence comes from Neoceratodus forsteri, assembly GCA_016271365.2. Lineage (NCBI taxonomy): Eukaryota > Metazoa > Chordata > Ceratodontiformes > Ceratodontidae > Neoceratodus > Neoceratodus forsteri. The sequence continues at coordinate 321,791,087 of CM057459.1, forward strand.
CCAGGATGCTAGTTTTGGGGCCTCAGTTCTCCAATCTCTGTTCCCTAAGTAGGGGGTGTATGCCTTGCTTCCCTCCTCCCGGAGAACTGCTAGGAGTCTGCCAAAGAGTGTGGATGAACAACATATCCACGCTCCAAGGAAAACAGGTTACTCACCTGTAGCAGTAGATCTTGCACAGAATGGTCTCTTGCAGTAAGTAATTACTTCTGGAGTTCCCAATAAGTGGCACTCTGACACAGCAGTTTCTTCTAGCAGTCTCCACACCAGGGACACAACCTCACTTCCTGGGCTATGCCTATAAAAGTGGGTAGTCCCTGATAGTCTCCATTCATTTTCCCACCGACTTCAGCTCTGACAGCAGCTTATTCTTCTGACAGCAGTCTGACGTGGATTGAACCCATAGCTTGGGGTGCCTGGGCTTCATACACGGCACAATATTCCTGTGCTCAACCAAGAGTTTTATAATGGATATTTCCCTCTTACAGACTCAGGGTACTCTATCAAAAGGCTCTGAAACTTGAGCCCTCTCCAAAAGCAAAATAGGGAGGGAAATACCTTCACCTAAAGTCCTGCCTGACCGCCCTTCAACTGTCATATCTCCTAAACATGTATCATCAAGAAAAAATTCATAGTCGATGGGCCATATCCCCCCGTTGATGGCAGGCACTTCTTCATCAAAAGAACATAGAAGTTCAACTTCACATAGAAAAGAACGTTTATCATCGACGAGACGTCATTGCTCAGCTTTCCCGTCAACAGAACCACATGCACTGTCGACGACTGAGGTCCTGCTGCATGCATCGTCGACTGGGCACACTCCCCTGTCAATGAGAGGACTCCACAAGACCAGACGAAAACACCTTCTCCATTTACAGAGCATACTGTACGTGCTTCTTCGTCAACGGAGCTACCTCCCCCATCAACGGGACATGCTCGTCACCCTCCATTGTCTACGCGAAGTATGCCACTATCGACGGAGCATACGTTTGCCTTCTCATCGACGACGCACTTAATATCATTGACTGAGCATGTACCTACTGTTCCATCGTCGACGAAGAGCATCCCACCATCAACGGAGCATGCAGACTTCTCCATCGTCATCAAGGTGTATTCCACCATCGACGGAGCATGCATTCACTTACCCACCATCAATAAGACACATTACAATGTCGACGGGGCATGCTCTTATTCCTCTTCCGTCGACGGGCCTGATCCCACCGTCGACGGAGCAGCCCCTGCATCATAGAACAGCACCTTTACCGGCATATAATACATTTATGGAAGACCCTTATAAATCTTTAACCATGAAACACCATGAAAATTTTCATAAGAATGTATCAAAAGATATTTATTTAAGCGTTTTACCAGGAAGGCATACTGAGCGGTATAGCGCTCGATTCCAGATGCGTCCTGGGGGGAGGGGGATTTAGGGTAGGCAGTATACAGAGCAACATACAAATGAGTGCCGAAGCACAATGCAAGGTCGAGAGAAACACATTGTACAACAAAATACACTTGCCTCTTGGCAGGGGAAGAAACTTGTCCAGCTAGGGCACACAATGAGACTTCAGTGCAGCGGAATCGCATTGTAACATGTAGCTAGAAAACACACATACAATCGTGTATTTGAACCTTCGGAAATACCTTGAGGGGCTAGCTGCACGAGCAGGTATTAGCAAAATGCTGTTTCAGGAGGAGGTTGAGCTGCAGAGAGGGGGAGGAGTGTCTAATTACTGCTGGGAAGGCATTCCACAGATAAGGCATTCGGTACTTGAATGCACGTTGACCTTTGGAGGAGGACATGCGTGGGAGGGTGAGGAGCCTAGAGTCGAGATTACGGAGGGTGTAGCATGAAGGGGTTTGGGCAGTTAGGGTATTAGCAAGGTATGGGGGGAGGGACTGGGACCAGTATTTTGCTGTTATTCTTACACAATGTGCCATTCTCCGGTCCTGTAAGGAAGGAAGGTCTAAGGATCTGTAGAGATCACAGTGGTGAGTTGTGGGCGGGCGGTCCAGGGCAAAACGGCAGAAGGAATGGAAGAGAGGGTCTAGCCTGGCGAGGGTGGATTTGGGGGCCGAGCTATAAATTACGTCGCCATAATCAAGGAGTGGGAGTATCATTTTCTGAACAATTTCTTTCAAACAACATGAAGTCTTGCTATATTATGACTTGCAGTTTGTCCCAGCCTTAGAACTGCTCCGGAGGTGAAAGAGTTAACTTCCATGCAGAGCATGGAGCTTAGAGCGCGAGCTCGGTTCAGAAGCTCTGTTAGGTTGGTTTCAAACCGAAACCGTCAGATTCTTTACTCCGCCTCACTGAACAGTCGCTCCGGAGATTCCTCCTGTTGCTCGGTTCATTTCTTCGGTTTAAAGCGCTATTTCTCGGTTGAATTTAACATCGATGTAATTATTTTAACATAAAACCAATCAGTTCAAGCTCTGTCTATGGTAATCGTAAGTAATAGATAGTTTTTCTGTGTGGAACTTGTAAGTGTTATCGGTTGGTTGAACCGATCAATTATATTAAAATTTAAGTTTAAACCTTTTAAGGCTTCTTGAAATGGGATTCTGGTTCTTCTCGGTTCTAAAAAAAAAAAGCAGTTTTATTACGGTTTCCACGACCCGTGACACGGTTTGGAACCGATAAGGGTGTCTTCCTGGCACTGCCATTAAAAGGGCAAGTTTGTTGGTTAGGCTGGCATCATGTCTAGAAACCCAAAAGAAAACCGGGCCCACTGGGTTTCAACACTGTAGTGTCTGTGGGAAGCCTTTGACAAGGCTGACCCACACACTATGTGTCTGTGTCTGGGGTTTGACCACCTCTATTCAGACTGCCAGATTTGTAAAAATTTCCCTGCAGCCACCCTGAACAAGAGAGTGGGCAGGCTCAGGGAACGAGAGGCCAAAAAGTCCGCTGACCCGGATGGCCAGCCTGGTTCGGTGCCAACCGAACCAGAGGGAGTGCCCTCTGACCAGGGCGAGACTTCCTCGGGCAAACGAAAAGCTGGCTCTGAGGAGCCAGTTCCAGCAAAGAAAACTAAAAAATCAGCAGGTTTGGAGTCCAAAATTCCTTCTCCAACTGCTGCAGAGATAGCCAGGGCAATACAGATTGTCCAGTCCCTGTCCCCAGTTCCCTCCGAACCGCCACTGTCTGGCAAAAGGTCGGTTCGATCGGTTCCAATGGTTCAGGATTATGATATAGAAGAGTTCTATGAACCAGAGGAGGGGGATGAGGATTATGATCAGTGTGAATGTGACTTTGAAAGTCTGGATGTGCCCATTGAACGGACATTTCCCAGACAGACCTTCAGGTGAGTCTCCCCTAGGCTTTCTGAGTCCCTTCGCTTTTTGTTTTATAAAAGTTGCTGAGACCCTCCAGTTTCCCTTACAGGAGGCTTTGGATGAGCAAGAGGAGCCTGACTATGTGGAGATGATGGATATCCCAGAGTCCAGGAGGTTGTCCATCTCTTTACATAAATCTTCTAGAAAACAAACAATAAAAATTTTAAAAGCTCCTAATTCTGTGCCTCCTGTGGATAAAAAGATGGACAGGAGATACACTTTGTCAGGTCCTGATGCAGATTTTCTTTCACAGCAATGCAGTCATGTTGAGGTAGTTCAGGCTGCAGCCTGTGATAAAGCTAATATTCCACTGGCTTCACATCCTCCTGACAAGGATTCCAGGAAGATTGATGCCATGGCCAAAAAACAGTACATGGCAGCATCCTTGGGACTCAGACAAGCAAACTATATGGCTTATGTTGCGAGATACCAGAAATCTAGATGGGATACTGTCATGGCCTTAGCCAAACAGGTCCCTGGCCAGCTTGCAAAGGAGCTGGAACAGGTGGCTCTTGATGGTATTGAGGCATCTAAGGTGCAATTCCATGCTGCAGTGGATTCTAACGATGTATCCTCTAGAGTCATGGCTACATCTGTGGCCTTTGGAGATTGGCCTGGCTCAGGTGTACTACTTTGTCACAGGATACCCAGTCTAAGGCTATGGATTTTCCTGTGTGGGAAATTCTCTGTTTGGGAGCAGACAGAGAATTATATGAAAAATGGATGAATATAGAACCACTTACAGGAGTGCACAAGCCAAGGAGCAGCAAGCCACTCCTCAGAGGCAGCCCCAGGGTAGGTGTAGCCTTTCACAGGCCTTTTTACCAGACCCAGGCCTCCTCCTCTTCAGCCTATGTACAGAGGGGGTTCTTCAGAGGGAGAGGCAGACTGGGTTCGAGCAGGCCTGCTCCCACCCCTCAGCCTAAAGCCCCTGCCAAACAGGCACCCTGATGGGATGCCCAGGGTCAGCTCTCCACTACCTGTAGGGGCAGGTTGGCTCACTTAGGTCCAGGACTGGGAGTCTTTAACTCAGACAGGTGGGTCCTGGAAGTAGTGAGCCAGGGTCTGGTTCTCAGCTTCAAAAATTTCCAAAGATGGAGCCAGATCTTTCCACCTACAAACCCTTTAGAGACTCTTCTTTGGAAACAGAAGTCTCAACCCTCTTGGCTCTCAGAGCTGTAGAAAGGGTTTCTCCCCCTCACCAGGGAAAGGGTCTGTACTCCAGGTACTTCCTTACCCCAAAAAAGACAGGAGAGTGGCGGCCTATCCTGGATCTAAGATATCTAAACAAGCACCTTTTAAAGCCAAAGTTCAAAATGGTGACGCTGGGAATGATTTTACCCTCCCTAAGGCCAGGGGACCGGCTATCCTCCCTGGACCTCAAGGGTGCCTACTTCCATGTTCTTATCAGAAGCTCCCATGAAAGTACCTCAGATTAACTGCCCTCAGGCCATTATCAGTTCAGAGCAATGCCCTCGGCCTCACTTCTGCCCCAAGGGTGTTCACAAAATGTCTGGCAGTAGCAGTCGCTCATCTAAGAAGGCAAAGATTGCCATTTTCCCTACCTGGACGACTGGCTCATTGTGGGTCAGTCTCCAGACCAGGTCAGATCACACCTGCTAGTTACCCAGCAGCTGCTTGCCTCTCTGGGATTTCTTCTCAATCTTCCAAAGTCAGTTTTGGAACCTGTCCAGGTACTCACCTTTATAGGTGCAGAACTGGACACAAAGCAGGCCAGAGCCTTCCTTCCCTTGGAAAGGGTAAGGACCTTAGTGGCCCTGGCCGCGTCCTTCACTCTGCAGGTCTCTCGACCAGCAAGGCATTTCCTGCAGCTCCTAGGGCACATGGCTTCCTCCACAGCTGTGGTGCAAGGAGCAAGATTTAAGATGAGGGACATTCAGTTCCATTTGAGAGCTTTCTGGTCTCAAAGAAGAGATCCTCTATCCAGGTTAATCCCAGTGACTCGAACTCTGATCCAGGCCCTTCAGTGGTGGCAGGATCAGAGCAATCTGAGACAGGGGGTGCCTTTCATCCCTCTGTCCCATTCCTTGACCCTTACTACAGATGCATCCCTCTTGGGATGGGGAGCTCACATGGGCGACCTCTCCACCCAGGGTTATGGTCCCTCAGGAATCTCTGCTCCACATCAATCTGTTGGAACTCAGAGCTGTTTTTCTAGCACTTCAGGTTTTCTCTGCATCTGTTCAGAACAAGGTGGTACAGGTCAGAACAGACAACACCACTACAATGTGGTACATCAGCAAACAAGGGGACACTCGGTCTTCGGCCTTGTGCACCGAGGCGATGAAGTTGTGGTCTCTGGCTTATTCCCTGAACACTTCCCTCATAGCAGTTCACCTCCCAGGCAAGGACAATGTCCTGGCAGATGCTCTCAGCAGGATTTCCCAGGGCCATCACGAATGGTCACTGGATCCCCTAGTACTGGGGATAGTGTTTGCCAGATGGGGCACTCCTCAGATAGATCTTTTCGCAGCCCCAGACAATCATCAACTTCCACTTTTTTGTTTCAGGCCCCCAGTGTTGGGCTCAGTTCCCTGGATGCCTTTCTCCTCGATTGGGAAGGGAAGTTTCCTTATGCCTTTCCCCCCTTCCCTCTCCTGTTCAGAGTACTAGTCAAAATCAGGTCTCAGCCCTGCAAAATGATCCTGATTGCTCCAGACTGGGCCAGGCAACCCTGGTACCCACTCCTTCTGTCCTTAGCAGTCCATCTTCCCCTGTGTCTCCCCAGGAACCACAATCTGTTAACCTGTGCTCAGGGGAGAATTTGGTATCCGAATCTCAAATCCCTCAACCTCAAGGCTTGGCTCTTGAGCAGTTAGAGTTTGCTGATTTACAACTTTCTCAAAGTGTTCTCGAAATTCTGGAGGCTGCTAGGAAGCCTTCCACCAGGGCTACCTATAACTCCAAGTGGAAAAGGTTTTCCATATGGTGTTCTGGGAAGCATGTTTCCCCGGAATCTGCTGATCTGTCCACTGTATTGGACTACATGGTCCATCTTAATTCTTTGGGACTGAGACCAGCTACCCTGAAAGTGCACTTGGCTGCTGTCTCTGCCTTCATTTCAGCAGGGAAGCCCTCTTCTCTTTCTGCTCATCCTGTATTTTCCAAGTTTTTTAAAGGATTGCTTCACACCAATCCTCCATTCAGGGACCCTGCCCCGGCTTGGGATCTTAATGTATGCATTGCTCAGCTAATGCAACCCCCCTTTGAGCCTCTGTCTTCGGCAGAGCTTAAGTATTTGACTTGGAAAACTGTATTTCTGGTAGCCATCACTTCTGCCAGGCGTATAAGTGACTTACAGGCTTTATCAGTAGAGACTGACTTTATTTCCTTTCACAGGGATAAAGTAGTCCTCAGGACTAGCAGGAAGTTTTTGCCTAAGGTGGTTTCAGATTTCCACCTTAACCAATCTATTTCACTTCCAGTGTTCTTCACTGACCATTCCTCCTCTGGTGAGAGGAGGCTGCACAGCTTAGATGTTAAGAGGGCCCTAAGTTACTACATAGAGCGTACCAGGGGTCACAGGTTTGACTCCCTCCAACTGTTTCTCACTTATGGTGAGGTTGAGAAAGGAGACCTGCCACTAAGAGATCCATTGCCAGGTGGATAGTTTCATGTATCAATTTTGCTATCAAAAGCTGATGCAGGTTCCCCCTCAGGCCTGAGGGCTCACTCTACCAGAGGTACAGCTGCATCTCTAGCTGCTGCTAGAGACATCCCTATCTTGGAGACATGTCAGGCAGCTACTTGGAAGACAGTACACACGTTCACCAAGCATTACTCCCTGGATATTCAGGCCAGGAGGGATGCTCGGTTCGGCACAGCTGTGCTTCAGAGCCTATTCCCTAAGTAGATTCTGTCCCTCCTTCATGGAGGTACTGCTGTGTAGTCTGCAATAGTCATAATATAGCAAGACTTCATGTTGTTTGAAGAAAAAATTACTCACCTTAGTAATGTTGTTTCTTCTAATGGAGTCTTGCTATATTATGACCTCCCCCCCAGCCTGCCCCTCTCAGAACTCCTACTTTGGGTATGGGGTGGGTAGTCCTCTGTTGGCATTTATTGATGCCCTCTTTCATGTTTGGGTGTTGTGTTTATTTAGTTATTTTATTTTAATTTTTTGGTCCACTGACTTGAGTCTTGGTGTTGGGACCAGGAAAATTTGTTAATATATTAGTGGCCAGTTGGCTAGTGTAGGTTGCAGCTTCCACACAGAACCTTGGTGAGTTTTTGCTCGAAAAGATCTGACAGTTTCGGTTTGAAACAAACCTAAGAGAGCTTCTGAACCGAGCTCGCGCTCTAAGCTCCATGCTCTGCATGGAAGTTAACTCTTTCACCTCCGGAGCAGTTCTAAGGCTGGGACAAACTGCAATAGTCATAATATAGCAAGACTCCATTAGAAGAAACAACATTACTAAGGTGAGTCATTTTTTCTTTCCGGTTGGCAGGGGCAGGCAGCCTCTGTTGCTGTAAAGGGCTCCCAGTTTCAGGTGCAGTTTTTTGTGGATAGAGTCAATGTGGGCTGAGAAGTCTAGGTGCTGGTCGAGCCAGACCCCAAGGTATCTGAACAAGGTGCAGGTGTCCAAGAGGGTCCCATCTAAGGTGTAGAAGGCAGGGGATAGGTGGACCCTGGAGAGCCTTTGCTTGGTCCCAAAGGTTAGAGAGACGGTTTTCTTTGGGTTGAGACATAGTTGGTGAGAGTGGAACCAGAGTTGGATTGCATTAAAATCCTCCTGGAGTTTGGATGACACTACGGCTGGGGAGGGACCTGTAGCGTATATTACGGTGTCATCAGCATACATGTGAATGGATGAAAGGGGGCACACGGAGGGCAGGTGATTTAGAAAGATAGAGAAGAGTATCTGGCCAAGGACCGAGCCTTGTGGCACACCTATTGTGACAGGTAGTGGGTCAGAGGTGAGTGAGCCAATTCTAGCTGCTTGTTGCCTTCCTTCTAGGTAAGAGTGGAACCAGCTGGTGGCCTCCCCCGAGAGGCCTGCTAGGGTGGGTTTAGATAACAGGAGTGAATGGGACACCGTGTCAAAAGCTTTAGCTAGATCAATGAAGATGGCGGAGGTGATTTGCCCATTATCCATGCCAGTGAGGATGTTGTTTGTTAACCTGAGCAAGGAGGTGATTGTGGAGTGCGATTTCCTGAAACCGGCCTGATAGGGTGACAGGAATGAGGAGTTGTCAAGGAAGGCGGACAGTTGGGAGAGAACAAGTTTTTCTTGGAGTTTGGCTAGAATTGGGAGGAGGGAGATAGGGCGGTAACTGCCCGGCGAGGAGGGGTCGCCGGCTTTAGGGAGAGGGATGACTGTGGCATGTTTCCAGGCAGCTGGGATCTTGGCAAGAGAGAAGGAGAGGTTGTAGAGGGAGGCCAATGGGGTGGCGATGGCAGGGGCAGATAGGTATAGCATCTTGGAATCAAGGCTGGAGGGGCATTTGCCTTTGTTAGGGTTGAGTGTGCGTAGGGCAGCTAGTACTTCGGCTGGGGAGACCAGGCAAAATGAGAAGTGGTGGGATCTGGGTGGGGGTTGAGAGGGTGGATGTGGTATCATAGGGGGATGCGTGTTTGTGGGGAAAAGGGAGGAGACACAGTTAGTAAAGAATGAGTTGAAAGCAGAGGCCACCTCACCATGGTCCGTTACCAAGGAGCCATTTACCTTTAGGGCAGGGGTGGGTGGCTGAGATGGGGGAGAGAGCAGGGATTTCAAGGACTTCCAGAATTTTGCTGGGTGGTTGTGGTTTGTGTTGAAAGAGGCCTTAAAGTAGTTTGCTTTTGCCTGGCGAATTAACCTGGTGCTTGTGTTCCGGAGTGTGCGGTAGTGTTGGAGGGCTGCCTGAGACCCTGATGCCTTGTAAGATTTCCAGGCATGTCCCTGGCATGGAGTTGGTCAGTGATATGGGCATGTACCCAAGGTAGGTGGGCGCTCCTAACGCGAGCTGTTCTGAGAGGGGCATAGTAGTCCCAGATGGCGAGGAAATTTGATCTGAAAAATTCCAGGGCCGAGTCAATGGAGGAAACATGTTGGATAAAAGACCAATCAGTGTTAGATAGGTCTCTTAGCAGTGCAGCAAAGTCTAGTGATTTGTAAGCCCTAGTGAGCAGTATTCGAGGGGGTGGTGCCTGGGGTTTGAAAATTTTCCGTACTATGTAAGTCATGTGGTGGTCGCTGAGGGAGTCGGGCAGAGTACAAGCTTGTAGCACCCTATGGGGATGTGGGGCTTGTGGGGCTGCATCACCACAAAATTTATGTATTTATTTATTTAGCTTTTGTTAACCAGGTAAGTACACTAGACAAACACATGCCTATTTTCAGGTATGACCTGGGAGAGTACAGGAAATCAAAGAACATCCAGAGTACAATTTGAAGCAAGTAGGGCAGATACACAGATGTCAGGAGAAGCATAACATACATAGTAAAATATCTTAGGTCACGACAGTAGTAATAGTCAATATGATAAGGTACAGCGTCACTGACACAACGTCACCAGCAATATATATACACAGATATATACAAAATTTACACAGAACGCAGAGGCAAACCAGCCTCATTTGCACTCATGCATGGTGCTCAAACATCAGTCCACAATGAATAAAAATTTCAAAGACGTACTGGATCACTTTATCTGGAGGCACAAATTGATCCCTGACTTCAAGCACACAGGGCTCAGAACCCGCTTACATGACAATTCCATCCTCACAGGTGCCAAACAGACGAAATTGTAAATAGTGTTGAATTCTATGGGTTTTGATTATACACCCACTCAGTAAAAAAAAAATCACAGACTGTCTCCGCCTTCATCAAAACAGGCAGGCACAGATCCAGAATGCTCGGCATTTCTGCCTCCTCATGAATATTCTGAGGAATATTTGTCAGATTCTCATATAATTTCGGAACATTCCAAAGACACAAATTATGATGGTTCCCCTACTATAAGAGGGGATGAGTTCCCATACTCTGTACCATCATACTGGGACGAAGAAATATTACAGCCACTAAAGGTCATGTCCCCACCAGATGACCCTTCATTCCCAGAAATGTTACGAATACAAAAAACAATGGGGTTTATCACAACAGAACAAGATAAATTAAGTAAAGATATGGCTGAATATCTTGACATCCCAGAAGAACCTATCTGGGCAGTCCCTCCTTTTATATTCAGAAATGCGATTACTGAAGCATGGAGTCAACCCATAGCGGCACAGGAGCTACCTAGAAAAGCGCATAGGCTTTATCAGGCTCCCCTTGATTATCAATATTTAACAAATATTCCCACTGCGGATTCTGTGGTTATTGCAGCCGCTCACAACCGCACTGGCAAACCTAAACATAAAAGTACAGTACCTCCCGAAGAAGGGACTAAATGTTTTGATTATATGGGGGGAAAGTGTTTGCTCTAAACACAATAAATATTGGAGTACTTAACTACATGGGACATATGCTGAAATACCAACATACGGTGGACACCTCTGCTGGGGACATTGTAAGTAAACTACCTACATCTCCAGAAAAAGAGCAACTTGCATCAATAATAAACACTTCCCTCTCTCGACATTTATTAAGATCAGGATGCGACATTGCCGACGCTTCAGCTAGAGCCTTTGCAGTCAGTATTCTTGAACGCCGTCAGGCATGGCTCCAACTCTCAGTGCTAGCACCTGATATTCAACAAAAAGTGGCTAATGCCCCTTTTTCTGGCGACCATCTCTTTGGCCCAGGGGCACAAACAATACTGGACAACCTACAAGCCTCAGGCAGACAACTAAAAACAGTACAGTATATTTACCACAAACCACGCCCTCAGTATACTTATTCATACAAAACTGGAAATTACTATAACCAAAGAGAAAATTTTAGAGGCAAAGAACGAATGACAAGGAACACATCTAAACCAACCCATGGCCGTCCCTCAGGACGGCCGGGTGCATCTTCCTCTCATTAAAAAAACTTCAGACTACACCCCGGTCTCCTCCTCTAGGCCTCGGAGACCTTTTTGTGGGGGCTTGGATTCAAAATTATGCTGAGGCCTTTCCCATGAGGCTTTAGACATCTAGCCACTTTTTGAGATATCACTGTTACAGGCCATTATGGTCATTCCATTGGGATGCCTCTCGGCCTGTTGTGCACCGGACCATTGTGTCCGTCCCACGAACAGAGCCTGCTACTACTCGCATGCTGAGAAACATTCGATATTTCCTGATGCTATTATAATATGGATCATAATATTCTTACCAAACTTCTGCTGCTACATGCGGTCTTCATCCGGTCATATATAAAGGCCACATAAACAGTGGTGAGTACATATATATTATAAGTATACTAACGTTTCAGGTTTACACCTAACAAGGCTGCAGGCCCTGGCATACTTGGAACCCCCTTGCAAATGAGATTACTAATACACGATGGAACTGACAACATCACTCTGTTGCATTCCATGTCTTTACTCTCAAACTGGTACAATATTGACTACAACAATACTACTGACTTTTAAGAGCCACTGGATTCCATTATAAAATACATTTTCATTTCACAACATAATTGTTTGCTACTTATGTAACCTGTTTATGCTAAAATGGATACATTTCTATAATGACTTGACAGGGCAAAAATCTGTATTAACTTGCTACATTGTAGCACTACAAAATAATAACATTGTATTATTAGTTTTTCTGTTCAAAACTGAAAACCCAGTAGGCTTAGACATATACTGTCTTTTCAAACAACATGAAGTCTTGCTGTATTCTGACATATGCAGTTAGGTCCTGCCTTTCAACTGCCCCGGAGAACAAAGAATTAAACTTTCTATGACTAGCATAGAATGTTCACCACGAGCTCGGTTGAAACCCCTGTCTGCTGTTGTTTAAACTGCAACCGTCCGATTCTTTACTCTGCCTCACTGAACAGTCGCTCCGGAGATTTCTCCTGCTGCTCGGTTCAAAAAGTCGGTTGAAGTGTCGGTTTTCGGTCGTTTTTTACTGAATTGCTGTTGCCGCTTAGTCGGTTCAAGTCTCTGTGGTACCGTGAGTACTAGATAGGTTTTTGTTCTGTTTCTGTGTGGAACTTGTAAATTGTGAACCGATCAGTTTGAGGTAAAAAAAAAACTTGTGCTTACTTTAGTGTGTGGTAACCGGTCCGTATCGGTTCTAAAAAAAAACAAAACGGATTTAATCACGGTTTTTTTCCAAGACCCATGACACAGTCAGGAACCGATAGGGGAGTCTTGCCTGGTGGATTGCCGAAAAAAGGGTACGTTTTTGGTTAGGATTGGCTATGTCTGAGAAAACTAAGAAAAAAAACGGGCCCACTGGGTTTCAACACTGCAGTGTTTGTGGGGAGGTCTTTGCCAAGGCTGATCCCCACACCACCTGTGTTTGTCTGGGGTTTGACCACCTCGATTCAGACTGTCAAATTTGCAAGAATTTTCCCAAATCTACCCTGGAAAAGAGATTAGGTAGACTGAAGGAAAGGGAGGCCGAGAAGTCCGCTGACCCAGATGGCCAGCCCGGTTCGGTTCCGACCAAACCAGAAGGAGTGCCCTCTGACCAGGGCGATACTTCTTCGTGCAAAAGGAGAGCCGATTCCGAGGAATCTGTTCCGATGAAAAGACAAATCGACCGGTTCGGACCCAGAATTTCATACTCCGACCACCGATGAGATAGCCAAGGCGATTAGGATTGTGCAATCGCTTAGTTCGGTTCCGACTGAACCGGCACCATCTTGCAGGGGCTTGGTTCGGTCGGTTCCCCTGGTTCTGGATTATACTTTGGAAGAATTTTATGAACCGGAGGAGGGAGAGTGTGAGGATGATTATGGTGATGGTGAAAGTCTGGATGTGCCTATTGACCCGGACATCTCCCCAGACAGACCTTCAGGTGTTTCTCCTCCTAGGCTTTCTGAGTCCCCTTCACACTATTTGTTTTACAAAAAAGTGGCTGATACCCTCCAGCTTCCTGTGGAGGAAGCAGTAGAGGATCAGGAAGAGCCTGATTATGTTGAGATGATGGACATCCTAGAGTCCAGGAGACTGTCTATTCCCCTGCACAAATCCTTTGGGAAACAGACACAAAAAATTCTTAAGTCTCCTAATTCTGTACCTCCTGTGGACAGGCGAATGGACAAGAGGTGCACTCTCTCAGGCTCAGACACAGAGTTCCTTTTTCAGCAATGCAGCCATGTTGGGGTTGTGCAGGCTGCTGCCTGTGATAAGGCAAACATCCCATTGGCATCACACACCCCCAGACAAGGACTCCAGGAAGATTGATGCCATGGCAAAGAAACAATACATGGTAGCATCTTTGGGACTCAGGCAGGCTATCTATATGGCCTATACAGCCAGATACCAGAAGTCCAGGTGGGACACTGTGCTGGCTCTGGCTAAACAGGCCCCCGACCAGCTTGCCAAGGAGCTGGAGCAGGTGGCTGCAGATGGAATTGAGGCATCAAAAGTACAGTTTCATGCTGCTGTAGCCTCCAATGATGTATCAAGAGTCATGGCTACATCTGTGGCTCTTCGGAGGATGGCTTGGCTCAGATGTACTAGCCTCTCACAGGATACCCAGGCTAAGGCCATGGATTTTCCTGTAATTGGTAATTCTCTGTTTGGGGAGCAGACAGAGAATTATATTAAGAAGATGGATGAGTACATGACCACTTACAGGAGTGCTCAGGCCAAAGAAAGGCAAGCAACTCCTCAAAGGCAGCAGTCCAGGGGCAGGGGCAGGCCTTTCCAAAGGCCTTTTTACCAAGCTCAGGCCTCCTCTTCTTCCTTTTCGCAGAGGGGGTTCTTTAGAGGGAGAGGCAGAAGGGGAATGAGCAGGCCTGCATCCACCACTCAGTCTAAAGCCCCTGCCAAGCAGACACACTGATGGGTCTGCCCGGGCCGATTCTCCCATACCAGTAGTAGGCTGGCTGGCTTACTTCATCCAGGACTGGAAGTCTCTTACATCAGACAAGTGGGTCCTGGAAGTAGTAAGCCAGGGACTGGTTCTCCGCTTCAAAAAATTTCCCAAGATGAGAGCCAGATCTTTTCCACCTGAAAATCTCTGAGACCCTTGCCCAAGAGGCAGAGGTTTCTTCTATCCTAGCTGTCAGAGCTATAGAGAGAGAGTTCCCACCCTACACAGGGGCAAAGGATTGTACTCCCTGTACTTCCTAACCCCCAAAAAGACAGGAGAATGGCGGCCCATCCTGGGCCTAAGATATCTGAACAAACATCTTTTGAAGCCAAAGTTCAAAATGGTAACTCTGGGAATTATCTGTCCCTCTCTAAAGCCAGGGGACTGGCTAGCCTCCCTGGACCTCAAAGATGCCCACTTTCATATTCCTACAGAAAGTACCTCAGGTTCTAGTTGCCGTCAGGCCACTATCAATTCAGAGCAATGCCCTTTGGCCTAACATCAGCCCCAAGTGTTTTCACAAAGTGCCTGGCAGTAGTAGTTGCCTTCCTAAGAAGACAAAATCTTCCCATACTTGGATGACTGGCTCACAGTAGGTCCGTCTCCAGACCAAGTTAAGTCACATCTGCAAGTGACCTAGCAAGTGCTCACTTCCTTAGGACTCCTTCTCAACCTACCAAAGTTAGTTCTCGAACCAGTACGGCGCCTCACCTTCATAGGTGCAGAACTGGATACAGTAAAGGCAAGAGCCTTCCTTCCCCTGGAAAGGGCAAGGATCCTTATGGAACTGGCCTCTTCATTCACCCTTCAGGTGTCTCGACCAGCAAGACATTTCCTTCAGCTACTGGGCCACATGACAGCTTCCACAGCAGTGGTCCAGGGAGCAAGATTCCAAATGAGGGACATTCAGTTCCATTTAAGAACCTTTTGGTCCCAAAGGAAGGATTCCCTTACCAAACTAATCCCAGTGACTCGAACCCTGATCCAAGCTTTGCAGTGGTGGCAGGATCAGGACAATTTGAGACAAGGGGTTCCATTTGTCACTCAGTCTCATTCACTGATACTCACCACAGATGCTTCCCTGCTGGGCTGGGGAGCCCATTTGGGGGATCTTACCACCCAAGGACTGTGATCACCTCAGGAATCTCTGCTTCACATCAATCTCTTGGAACTCAGAGCAGTGTTTCTGGCACTGCAAGCTTTTTCCAAATCTGTACAGAACAAGGTGGTTCAGGTCAGAACATACGACACCACCACCATGTGGTACATCAACAAGCAAGGATGCACTCGGTCTCCGGCCTTGTGCACAGAAGCAACGAAGTTGTGGTCCGTGGCCTATTCCCAGCAAACCTCTCTGATAGCAGTTCACCTCCCAGGGAAGAACAATGTCCTAGCAGATGCACTGAGCAGAATATCCCAGGGCCATCACGAATGGGCCCTAGATCCTCTAGTTTTGAAAGTGATTTTCTCGAGATGGGGCACACCACAGATAGATCTTTTTGCAGCCCCAGACAATCACCAACTTCCTCTTTATTTTGTTGCAGACCCCCAGTCTTGGGCTTAGTCCCCCTGGATGCTCTGATTCTGAACTGGAAAGGGAAATTCCTGTATGCTTTTCCCCCCTTCCCTCTCCTGTTCAGGGTGCTAGTCAAGATAAGGTCACAACCTTGCAAGGTGATTCTGATTGCTCCAGACTGGGCCAGACAGCCATTGTATCCCTTGTTGCTGTCTCCAACAGTTCACCTTCCCCTGTCTCTTCCCAGGAATTACAACCTGTTAACATCCTCTCAGGGGAGGATTTGGTACCCGAATCTTCAGTCTCTCAATCTCGAGTCTTGGCTCTTGAAGAGTTAGAGTTTGCAGATCTGCATCTTTCCCAAGGGGTTCTGGATATCCTTAAGGCTTCTCGAAAGCCTTCCACCGGGAAGACTTACAACTCCAAATGGAAAAGATTCAGCATTTGGTGTTCTAAGAAGAATATTTCTCCAGACTCTGCTGAATTGCCTACGGTTCTTGATTATATGGTCCATCTTAATGGCCTAGGCCTCAGACCAGCTACCCTTAAAGTACACTTGGCAGCTGTTTCTGCTTTCTTGTCAGTAGGCAAGTCTTCCTCTCGGTCATCCCATCCTGTATTCTGTAAGTTTTTCAAGGGATTGCTTCACACCAATCCCCCCTTTAGGGATCCTGCTCCTGCTTGGGACCTTAATGTTTGCATTGCTCAGCTTATGCAGCTCCACTTTGAGCCTTTGTCCTCAGCAGAGCTTAAGTACTTGACTTGGAAAACTGTGTTTTTGGTAGCCATTACTTCTGCCAGACGTATCAGTGAATTGCAAGCCCTGTCAGTGGAATCTGATTTCATCTTTTTTCACAGAGATAAAGTGGTCCTTAGAAGTAACAGAAAGTTTTTACCTAAAGTGGTTTCAGATTTCCAACTCAACCAGTCTATATCTCTGCCTGTTTTCTTCACTGACCATTCCTCCTCAGGAGAGAGGAGGCTACACAGCTTGGATGTTAAGAGCCCTTAGCTACTACATAGAGCGTACAGGCAAACCTGCCACTAAGAGATCTATTGCTAGGTGGATTGTTTCTTGTATACAATTCTGCTATGAAAAACTGGGTAGAACTGCATCCTCAGGCCTGAGGGCTCATTCCACTAGAGGTACAGCTGCTTCCCTGGCTGCTGCCAGGGATATTCCTCTCTTAGAAATTTGTCAAGCAGCCACCCGGAAAACAGTCCATACTTTCACCAAGCATTACTCTCTGGATATCCAGGCTAGGAGTGATGCTCTGTTTGGCACAGCAGTACTTCAGAGCCTGTTCCCAAAGTAGGTTCTGTCCCTCCTCCATGGAGGTACTGCTTGGTAGTCTGCATATGTCAGAATACAGCAAGACTTCATGTTGTTTGAAGAAAAAATTACTCACCTTAGTAATGTAGTTTCTTCTAATGGAGTCTTGCTATATTCAGACCTCCCCCCGCCTCCCCTCTCAGAACCTAGATTTTGGGATGTGGGTGGGCAGGAGCAGTGTTGGCACCATAGGGGTGTCCTTTTTACACCCTCTTTTTGGTTTGGGTGAGAGGTTGTGTTTTGGATGTGTTTTGTTTTTGAGTTTCCTGACTTGAGTCTTCCTTTGAAACCAAAAAGCTTTTTATATATTTGTCAGTTGGCTAGTAAGAACTTTACAGTTTCCACACAGAACACCTAGTGAGTCTTTGCTCATAAAGATCTGATGGTTGCAGTTTAAACAGCAACAGACAGGGGCTTCAACCGAGCTCGTGATGAACATTCTATGCTAGTCATAGAAAGTTTAACTCTTTGTTCTCCAGGGCGGTTGAAAGGCAGGACCTAACTGCATATGTCAGAATACAGCAAGACTCCATTAGAAGAGGCAACATTACTAAGGTGAGTAATTTTTTCTTCCAGTGCATGCCACCGAGACCTACCACTTACTCCATTATATTGCTGAATTTCTTCTGATTTATAACAGCATCTAATATGCCATACGCTGATCGGGTTTACATCTGCTTAACTCATCTGATAATGCCCAATAATAGCCAGTCTGGCTTGTCTTTCAGCTATAACCCTATAACGAATACTGTAATGGAGTACTTACAGACAGAATACAAAATGCTGATTATATACTGATATACTGTTCTCAGCACTTATTGGTCCTAAGACCACACTATATGTTATGCACAATGCCATATCTGGCCACCTCACTGCCATATAAGTGCATGGGAATCTCCCAGAAGTAATGACTTACCGCAAGAGGCCATTCCATGGAAGATCAGTTACACAAAGACTTTTGTCATAACAGTAGATCTTCTAGGAATGTCTCTTGCAGTAAGTAGCTTCCCTCCCTCCGACTTCCTGTCATTCTGTAACAGGGAAAATGATGTAAGGGCGGGAGACTTTCCTACCTCTGTTCCCCTTGGTCCCTCGCTTTCATGAGCCGAAACTGGCAGGGAACGGAGACTACCAGGGACCACCCACTTTTATAGTCACAGCCCAGGAAGTGAGGTCGTGTGGGTGGTCCCTGCTGTGGGGGCTGCTGGAAGAAACTGCCGTGTTAGAGCGCCACCTATCTGGAACTCCCAGAAGTAATGACTTGCTGCAAGAGACATTCCTAGAAGATCTACTGTAACTGCAAAAGTCCTTGCGTAACTGATCTTTCTAGGAGTGGTATATGTTCATCCACACGGACCCACCCGACCTCCCCGGCTACGGACGCACAAACCTGGCTTCCAGCAGGCTAAGATCTGGCGTCATGGGGCGGAGCCGAGGTATATACCACCTGCGTGGGTGGGAGGAGCCAGCTTGAAGACTTCCAGCAGATTTAAAGTGGAAGGGGACATGCCAAAGAGTGTGGATGAACAACATATACTACTCCTAGGACTGCTGTTACAGGTGAGTAACCTGTTTTTTCCTAGTTGACCAAAAGAATTCTAATTATGGGTAAAATTAGCTCCTCAGGCTGGCAACTCATTGGTGTGAGTTGCCTGCCCAAGATTTTAAATCATACCAGCTGCTCTTTGAATCCTTAGATAAAACATCAATTCAGGTGCTACCATGGGTTCCAGTAGGTCTAAGTGTCTGAAATTCTTGGTTGCTGTTCAAGTAATTTACCATGGCAAGGGTGTGGGTTATGCTAGGATTTACAATGCCTGGTGTGGTGTTTGATCACGAGGCTGATAGGCGGTGAGCAAGCTACACCGAGCTTTAATAAATCCTGGCGTGACCACCACACCTCCATGGTAAATACTATTATACAATTTTTTTCTTGTAGTTTTTTCAGGGGTATTTATGTGTTTAGATAGGATTTTGTGTTTTTCGTGGTAGTGTTGGTCTGCAAGGAAAAAGTAGTTACCTGGTGCTTTACGGTGTAGTGAGAAGTAATGTTGATGAATAGTTTTATTAGTTGTTTTTTTTTTTTTTTTTTGAATTAGTAACAGGTATATCTTACTTCGAGAGGGCTCTTGCAGTAGGTAATTACATATAGGACTGACGCCTGCAGGACCCCACGGAAATATTTCTAGCTAGCAATCCCTGGCGAGGGACCGCCCCCACGTCAGGTGACCGGCGTCAGGAGACGGTATAAAGGGGCGGTCCCAGACGCCCGCCTTCAGTTCTTTCCGTCGTTAGCTCGTGCAGCTCTCGCGGAAAAGTTCATGCTTAAATCAGCCCTACCTTCAGCGTTTTTTTTACCGAAAAATCTTATTTTTTCGACAACGTCAGTACTAACGTCGGTGTATGTCATCCCCTGCACCCTCCGAGCACAAAAACAAGTGCGATTCGTGCAGCTCCCAACTACCGCACAAGGACGGCCACTCCCTGTGCCTATTCTGCCTAGGCCTGGATCATCAAGTCGAGAAGTGCCAGCATTGCCTTAGCTTTAACGTGGCCACCCGAAAAAGACGGCAGCAATCCCTGGAGGCCCATATTCTTAAAAAGAAAATGAGCTCTATGGAGAAGGAGCTTAAAAAGCTAAGGCAGGCGTCCACTTCCCCTGAAGGCCATCGAAAGAAGAAGGACAAGGAGAGGCACCGGGACAAAGGCTCCTCCACCGCATCTCCCGCGGGAGTCGAGGGCATACAGGTAACATCCCCTCCGGGGGGTCGCTCCTCGACGGCCGCCTCGGAGGTTTCTGAGGCGGCGTAGGCCCGCCCATCTGGCTTGCGCTCGGGCCTTGCGGGCGCCTCCGGGCAGTTGGAGGCCTCCGCCCCTGGTTCAGCGGCAGGCTTGCGGCCTACCATCGTGGGCGACTCCGGTAAGCTGGGCGTCGGCTCCTCTGACGTCTGCCCGGAGAGGGCTGGTAAGATGTCCGACCCTTCCGGGCGACGCACGGCTTCTTCCCCACTGGACCAGGCCGACCCTTCCTCTCGACCTGCATCCAGTGAAGGCTCTCGTAAGTCGGACGTCGGCTCCTCTGGCGCCCGCTGAGAGCTTGCATCTATGCCTCACGTTGGCTCGTCCAACGTCTGGCTGGCGACGGAACCGACAATGGACCCCCCAACTTCCATCGTTCCCGGTTCACCGCAGCTTTCGCTGCCGTCTGGGGAACCAGAGTCCCCCCCCCATCCTGATTCCCCCGTCCCCGGGCGCAGCTGGGGATTTTGCCTCCGTTAGTCCCTCCTCCATCTGGACCGCGGACCTGGCGTGGCTTCCGGACGCCGCCGACACGGCCCCTCAATGTTGGTACCTCTGGCGTCAGGGCTGGCGGCCTTACCGACTCAGGGAGAGTTCCTGCTCCCATCGGACCCTCCCTCCAGGCTGTCTGCTACAGACCCTCGCGGAGTTTCCAGTCGGGCCGCCTGTGAGGCATCACCCCCCGCTTCCGGGTACCCGCCGTCTTATTCGACACCGGTGTACCTGGGGACGCCGTATCCGACGCCGCAGTACTCGACGTCTCAATACCCGACGCTGGGTTACCCACAGCCGGGTTTTGGATACGCTCCATATGGGTATAGCCCATATTCTTATCCCCGCCTCCTCCTTCTCCTCCACCGCCCTTGCGGCCGGCGGTGGACCTGCAGGAGACTCTGGCCTCCTGGTGGGCTGAGGCCAAGGCTCAACTCACCAAAGAGGTCGAAGAGCCGCCTTCCAGCAACAGTGCCATCCCAGCTTCCTGTACGCCCCAGGCGGCACATTCCCTCACCACCTCCGGACTCCAGGGTTCTTCCGTCTGGATCCAGAGAGGGGCAGGACACGCGTCCCCGGGGACTACGCAAGGGACCTGTTCCTACCCCGGGTCGCGAAAGGGAGTCTTACTCTTCTTCTTCTTCTTCTTCCTCCTCTTCACTCTCGGACTCCTCTGGCTCTTCCGACGGCTGCTCCGAGGGAGACGACGAGCCTCGCTCTCCATCAAAGCCCTGGCTGAGGACTCCTCCAAAGTCTCCTCCAGAGGATCCTTTTTTTACGGAGTTGCTTAGAAAAATCCAGGAGGTCCATCAGTTGCGCTCTTTGGAACCAGATGTTCAGCATCTGAAACTCACTGAACATCTGGATCTGCCCGTGACAGCTCCTACACTAGTGCTACCCTGGATAGAGCCTCACGCTGACCTTGTGACCACGATATGGAAACAGCTGTCGGCCTTAGCCCCACTTCCCAGGAAGTCGAACAGGCTATATCAGGCTCCAGAGGGTGTTGATTTCCTGGATTCTCACCCTCGTGCCAACTCGGTCGTGATTAGCGCCACTCATGGCCGATCGGCGAACGAAAAGCATCTTAGCTCATCACCTCCTGATAAGGAATCTCGCCTTCTGGACCAGTACGGGAGAAAGATTTACGCTTCCTCCACACTGGGGATTAGATCCCTGAACTACGTCTGCCACATGGGGGGACTACCAGAAGGCCATCCTTACTCAGGTGGAATCCAAACTGGACTCCTTGCCTGACTCCCAAGTCAAATAGGAGTTGGCTGATCTCGTCCGCTCTGCTCATTCGGCCAGTTGCCACAAGCTACGTGCAACATACGACCCAGTGGACACTGCTGGGCGGAGCTCAGCTTTTGCCGTAGGCCTACAGCGTCATGCTTGGCTCTGCGTGTCAGGTCTGGTCCCGGAGGTGCAATCTGCTATCCAGGAAGCACCTTTCCGGGGGTCGGTGCTTTTCGGGGGTGATGTCAAGGACATCATTACCGATTTGCAAGAGAAGGGGATGGCTCTGAAATCTGTTGATTCCATGTACCATCCCCATCAGCAGCAGCGCTGTCCCTTACGCAGACGGAATTGGCCAAAGGCGAAACCCCAGGGAAGGCGGGCCACAAAACGTCGGGCCCCCGCGGCTGCTAAGCCCCCTCCGCCTAAAAAAGCAGCGGGTGCTTCAGCTGCGGCTCTGCCCCACACCACCTGACTTCTTTCCTCTCCCACTGCCTCCGGACTACCCGGAGGAACTGGTAGGAGGGAGGTTTTCCCTCCACCTTCCGTGATGGGAGAGGATAATCACGGATTCTTGGATGCTCCAGCTCATAGAAGGACACTCCATAGAGTTTCTTCAGAAACCACCCCGCCACCCCCCTCTGAAGTAGTCGTATTCACGGGAACACCTTCCTTTGGACCAGGAGGAAATCTCGGCTCTTCTGCTGAAGTAAGCGATAGAGCCCGTCCCCCTTCATCTTCAGGGGACGGGTTACTATTCCCATTTCTTCCTGGTCCCAAAGAAGACGGGAGAGCTCAGACCGATTTTAGATCTCAGTTCCCTGAATCTTTATGTAGAGGCAGTATAGCGCAGTGGTCTAAGGCTCTGAGCTGCAAATCTGGTGACATCCAGCAGACCAGACCTGGGTTTGAATTCCACAGCTTCCACTTGCATACTGTGTGACCCTGAGCAAGTCATTTAACCTCCTTGTGCTCCCAGGTCGCTCCTGTAAAAAAGCTTTCAGCTTAGTGTGCTATACCTGGTTAAACAACCAAATAAAAAAAAAAAAAAAGAGTACAAAAGGTTCAGGATGCTCTCTCTGCAGAGCCTTCTGCCCCTCCTCCAGCCGGGTCAATGGCTTTGTGCCCTGGATATGCAGGATGCCTATCTGCACATTCCCATTCATCCATCCCATCGCAAATACCTTCATTTTGCGTTCCAGGGGGACCACTGCTAGTTCAAGGCGCTCCCGTTTGGTCTATCCTCGGGCCCCCAGTATTTACCAAATGCCTGGCAGTGGTGGCGGCCCACCTGCGTACCAAGGGAGTACAGGTGTTCCCTTACCTGGACGACTGGCTCCTGGCGGCCTCGTCCAGGGAGGAACTCCTGCATTTCCTCTCCATCACCCAGCAGGTTTTTGCCTGCCTGGGTATTACCATCAGCCATTCCAAGTCTCATCTGGACCCTTCCCAGAGACTACAGTTCATCGGGGTGATCCTCGATACGACCATGGGCAAGGCCTTCCTGCCTCCGGACAGGGCGGCCTCCCTTCAGACCCAGATATGTCTGTTTTCCGACCTCAGGATGGTCTCGGCGAGGTCGGTCCTTCACCTTCTCGGGCTCATGGCGGCCGCTATACCGATGGTCCCCCGCGCTCGACTCCACGCTCTCAGTGAGATCAAGTAGTGGACGACCTAGATCACTCAGTTCTGATCTCATCGCCGATGATGCGAGACTTGCAATGGTGGATGGTTCGAGAGAACCTGTTTTGGGGGGGGTCCCTTTCTTTCATCCTCCCCCCTCCCAGATGCTAACCACAGATGCCTCAGGTGAAGGTTGGGGAGCCCATCTAGGCGCTCATTGGACCCAGGGCTCTTGGTCCAGGCTAGAATAAGCTCTTCACATCAGTGTGCTCGAGCTTCGGGCAATGTTCTACGCTCTCCAAGCCCTTCACCAATACATCCTTCCTGGCCACCTAGCCGTCCGGACGGACAACATGTGCGTAGTGTGGTACATCAACAAGCAGGGAGGAACTCAGTCCTACCCTCTATGCAGGGAGGCAATGAGGGTTTGGAATTGGGCAACACAACACGATCTTCACCTCACGGCGATTCACGTTCCAGGAGTCGACAACACCCTGGCAGACAGGCTAAGTCGCTCTTCTGCTCTGACTCACAAGTGGGAACTGGACCAAGGGGTCCTAGACAATATCTTCCAAATTTGGGGAACACCACAGGTCGACCTGTTCACATCCCCCGAAAACGCAAAACTTCCCACCTTCTGCTCGCTCATTCCAGACCGAGGCGCTTTCTGGAACGACGCTCTGTGTCTGGACTGGAAGGACAGATTCGTCTATGCCTTTCCCCCAATTCCTCTTATCCCATGAGTCTTGCAGAAACTAGCTTCAGAAGGAGTGAGAATGATTCTGATTGCTCCTTTCTGGCCCAGACAAATCTGGTTCTCTCCTACAACAATATTCAGAGGATCCTCCTTTTCCTCTTCCTCTATCTCGAGGTTTGTTGACCCAGGATCAGGGGACCCTGGTCCATCCAGGGCTCAAATCCCTTCAACTGCATGCATGGCTCCTGCAGACCTAGCCCAATCCCATTTTGGTGTGTCTCCCAAAGTGGCGGAGATTTTAGTGGAGGCCAGAAAACCCTCCACCAGGTCCACTTATGCCATGAAGTGGAAAAGATTCACTATTTGGGCCGCCTCCAAGAACGTGGAGTCTTTCTCCTGTTCAGCAGGGCTTCTGCTGGAGTATTTAAGTCATCTGTTCGACCTGGGTCTCAGCCATTCCTCTTTGAAGGTATACATGGTGGCTATCTCGGCCTATCATGTTCCCTTCGCAGACAAAGCTTTCGCTCAACTGGAGGTCTCTAAGACCTTTCTCAGAGGGGTCCTTCATCTGAGGCCCCCCATCCGTACTCCTGCCCCACCTTGGGACTTGAATTTTGTTCTTGAGAAACTTACCCTTCCTCCCTTCGAACCTGCAGCTTCTGCAGATTTGAAATTTCCTTCATGGAAGATGCCCTTCTTGGTGGCCATTACTTCGGCTTGAAGAATCTCCGAGCTCCAGGCTCTGATGTGTAAAATCCCCTACTTGATTTTTCACAAGGAACGAGTTGCTCTTCGCACGATTCCTAAGTTTCTACCTAAAGAAGCAGCAGTCTACCTTAAATCAGTCCATAGAGCTACCTGCCTTTTTACGATGTACTCTAATCAAGGAATATTTACTCCATACTATGGATGTTCACCGGATTCTGAGATACTACACCAACAGGACGAAGGATCTCAGAAAGACTGATCAGTTGTTCGTCTCTTTTGCTCACAGAAGGGAAGGCAATGCTGTTTCCAAGCAATGCCTGTCTAAGTGGTTGGCTCATTGCATCACTTTCTGTTATGACAAGTACCACAAGACCTCCCCGGTCAAGTCAGAGGCCACTCCACAAGAGGAGTAGCTGCCTCTGCAGCTTGTTTCAAGAATGTGTCTGCGGCAGACATGTGCGCTGCCACCACCTGGACTTCCGTCCATACCTTTACGAAACATTACAGTTTGGATATTGCCTCTGGCCGTAGAGCAGGTTTCGGGCTAGCTGTTTTGCAAGGCCTTCTGTCTTGAGGCTTGCACAGCTAGAGCTATTTCTTGGAGTAGTTTCCTCCTCCCGGTGCTTTTCTTTATTCCAGACTGCTTGGGATTCAGTCCTATATGTAATTACCTACTGCAAGAGCCCTCTCGAGGTAAGATAGTACAGATCTTACTTCGAGATACAGCTCTTGCAGCAGGTTACACCATTAGGACTAAGGCCGGCAGGCGTCAGGACCCCACAGAAATCTTCTAGCTAGCAGTCTTCAGCGGGGACCTCCTCCGACGTCGGTCTCGCCCCCGAAGTCAGACGTAGTACATAAGGAGGTGGTCCCGCCAGAATCCCCAGTTCTTTCCCGCCGTCGACTTGCATGTCTCGACCCTTCGGTCTGTTTCTAGCACACAATGCCTGGAAAAGTTATTTTACCGACTTGGAAACCTTTTTTCACATCGAACGTCTGCCATCTGATGTCCTCTCCAACCTCTGCGGAAGGCCATCCATCAAAGTGCACCTGTGGGAAGCAAATTCCCTTTAAAGACCCGCGTTCGGCCTGCGTGCGGTGCCTAGGCCCGGACCACGACACCCGGGCCTGTTCCTTCTGTCAGGGATTTAATAGCCGGACCCGGATCCGTCGCCAGAAGGCCCTTCAAGCGTACCTTCTTGAAGAGAAAGTGAAGG
Organism: Neoceratodus forsteri; assembly: GCA_016271365.2. Classification (NCBI taxonomy): domain Eukaryota; kingdom Metazoa; phylum Chordata; order Ceratodontiformes; family Ceratodontidae; genus Neoceratodus; species Neoceratodus forsteri. The sequence continues at coordinate 321,816,977 of CM057459.1, forward strand.
CCATGGATTCTGCCTCCAAGGGGGAATCGTCTGAGAAAGCCCAGTGGCACCTAGAAAAGCACAGGGAGAGGGTGAGATCAAAATCCCCTTCTAGGGCTTCCGACTCCCGTAGCTCCGGCTCCCGGTCCGACCGCTCCCCTTCCCGGGCCCGCTCTCAGCCTCCCCCCGTCGCGGTGAAGTCCTCTTCGGGTTCCTCTTCTCTGCAGCCTAAGACCTCCAGGCCTTCTTCATCTGCTTCCAAGGCCTCGCCGAAGTCAGGGGACCGCCACCACCACAAGTCCGGCTCCCGCCACCCGGACCCCGACACCCGGTCGGTCTTTTTGCCTCCTCCACCCCAGTGGAAGACCAAGGAGCTGACTTCGCTCAAAAGGACATCGGCCCACCCGACGTCGGCTAAGCATCATCGGTCTGGGGACCCGATGACTGCCAGATGCCCGTCGCCGATCAGGCCTTCCCCACCTCGGATGCCGGACGGGGGACCGACGCCCGTTCCAGTAGAGAGGAGAACACCTACGCCACCTACCGACGTCGGCCAGGAGGCGCTTACGGAGGAGGAGCTGACTCAGCCCGAAGACCAGACGGTCGAACCCCCCAGGGAGCCCTCCCCAGAACCAGAGACCCCTGGGGAGCCGACGCCGGAACCCGACGACCGACGCCCGGCCCATCGTCGGGCCTCAGTATTTCAGAGGTTGTTATTCACCTATTGGTGGGATACCATAAAGAAGGACACTCGCCTTCGACGGTGGACTCTGGATCGGACTTCTCAGACGGATCCAGATCCCCTTCTCCCATCAGCGTCCCCTCTCCCGACCCACGTGAGCTCCCAAGGTCTCCTCCGGATGACCCATCGTTCTCAGAGATTATGAGGCATATCCAGGAGAACATGGGCTGGGACGCAGAAGAACTTGACCCCGAGAGGCTACGCCTTGCCCGTTATCTTCGGCAAAAGGACCCAAAGCCTGTGGTGGTGCCACCCTTGGTGGACACCTTCGTGGACATCACCAAGGCAGTGTGGAAACGTCCACACTCGCTCCCGGCGATGCCAAAGAAGGCTGGCCACCTGTACAAGGCCCCTAGGGAGGACCAGTACTTGGCATCCCATCCTCTGGCAGATTCTCTGGTCATCACAGCCTCACATGACTGGTCCCAGAGGCCGCAACATTTGAGCACCCTGCCACTGGACCCAGAGTCCAGGCAACTGGACGCTATGGGCAGGCGCACGTACGCAGCCGCTACCTGCGCCATTAGGTCCCTCAACTATCTAACCCACATGGTCCAGTTTCAGAATGCCTTGTGGGAGCAGGGACTGGATCTGGCAGAAAAGATGCCAGAAGGTGAGCAGAAGGAGGAGTTGCTGCAGCTCCTCTGCACGGGTTCGGACGTGGGAACCCAGGTGCTGCGAGCCGCATATGATTCCGCGGACTCCTTGGCCAGAGCGGCAGCCTCAGGCATATGCCTTCGGAGGCACTCCTGGCTCCGTGTCTCCGGATTTACCCCGGACGTCCAGAAAAACATTCTGGATGCCTCATTCCATGGAGAAGTTCTTTTTGGTGAGTCCTCGGAGAAGGTTCTCACCAAGCTCCAAGAGGCCAGGAAGGCGGTTCGGTCTGTCCAAGCCATGTACAGACCCAAGCTCGGCTCCTTTCGTGGGAACCAGAGCCGTTTTCGAGGCCGGATGCAGAGACAGCAGTCCCGCACCGGTCCGCAACAGAGTGGCTCCTTCTCCCGAAGAGCCCAGGGGAAGTCGTCCGCAGGCCGAGGCCAACGACCCTGCCAAGTCGGCCCAGCCTGCAGGACCCTCAGCCGCCACAGCATGACTCCTTCCCGGCCCCCGCCCCTCAGGATCAACGGGACACCAAGGTCGGGGGTCGTTTTGCGGACCACCTGCCAGGGTGGCAGTCTATAACCACCGACAGGTGGGTTCTTCAATTGGTCAAACAAGGCCACTTTATAGAATTCGTGGACAAGCCACCCACAAGGCCTCCTCTGCTCTCCTGTTACTCGGGTCAGCACAGATCGCTCATCAGGCAAGAAGTACTCGCGCTCCTACAAAAAGAAGAACCACCAGAGAGGAACCGGCTACTATTCCCACTTCTTTCTGGTTCCAAAGAAAACAGGGGACCTCCGTCCAATATTGGACCTCGGCGACCTCAACATGTCAGTCGCCTACAAACGTTTTCACATGGTGACCATCCAAGGGCTCATTCCCATGCTGAGAAAGGACGCCTTTCTAGCGTCTCTGGATATGCAGGACGCCTACCTGCACATCCCTGTAGCTCAAGCGCACAGGAGGTTCCTGCGCTTCGAGTTTCTCGGCCACCACTTCCAGTTCTGGGCTCTTCCTTTCGGACTGTCATTGGCCCCCAGGGTCTTTACCAAGCGTATGGCTGTCGTGGCAGCATCTCTAAGGAGACAGGGCCACTACGTGTTCCCGTACCTGGATGACTGGCTTCTCATGGCCGCCTCCAGAGAGGCGCTGTTGTTGGCTATCCAGGACACCCAAGCTCTTTTTCAGTCACTGGGCATTCTTATCAACTACAAGAAGTCTCTCCTGGTACCGTCCCAGAAACTGCAGTTCATAGGCGCAGTTCTGGACACCGTCCAAGGGAAAGCCTTTCTTCCTGAGGAAAGAGCGGAACGCATCAGGGACCTCTTAGCGAAGAAGACTGTCCCCACCAGACTGGTCCTTTGCCTGCTCGGACACATGGCTGCGGCCATTCCAACCGTCCCTATGGCAAGGCTCCACATGCGGATGACCCAGTGGATGCTAAAAGTGCAATGGGACCAAAGGCAAGACCACATGCAGCAGCCGGTCAGAATCACGAAGGCCGTGATTCGCGACTGGCAATGGTGGCTAGACCTAGGGACACTCTCTGTGAGTGTTCCGTTTGCAGCGCCGTCCCTGGAGGTAATCCTCTCCACAGACGCCTCAGGGCTGGGGTGGGGAGCACACCTGAACGGGGTGAGGTCCCAGGGAACGTGGACCCCTCAAGAAGCTCACCTCCACATCAACATTCTGGAGATGAGGGCGGTCCTTTATGCCCTGCAGGTCTTCCAGTCAGAAATCCCGCCGAGTACTCTTCCGCTTCAAACAGACAATACGGCGGTGATGTATTACCTCAACAAACAAGGAGGAGCACACTCTTACCCCCTTTGCAGGGAAGCTATGAGAGTGTGGGATTGGGTAATCCGACACGGCACGAGCCTGATTGCAGTTCACGTTCCTGGAGTGGACAACACAATCGCAGACGGCCTGAGCCGTTCCCAGGCCAGAGTCCTCGAGTGGGAACTTCTTCAGGAGGTAGCAGAGGATCTGTTTCTTCGATGGGGCACTCCAGAGCTGGACTTATTCGCTTCCCCATCCAATGCAAAACTGCCCAGTTTTTGCTCGCTAGATCCAGGGCCTGGTGTTTTCTGGCGAGACGCATTGTCCCTCTCCTGAGCGGACAGATTCCTCTATGCTTTCCCTCCCTTCCTGTTGATCCAGAGAGTTCTTCTCAAACTGTGCAGGGAGCACACAACAATGATCCTGGTAGCGCCTTTCTGGCCCAGATAGATCTGGTTCCCCATGCTGACGCAATTGTCCCGGGAACCTCTACTCCCGTTGCCCTTCAGCTCCCACCTGCTCTCTCAAGAGGGGGGTTCGTTAGTCCATCCGGACTTATGCTCACTGAACCTGCATGCTTGGCTCCTCGAGACATAGCCATTATGTGACACAGGGTCTCGAAAGAGGTGGCAGAAGTTCTTTCTGCTGCCAGAAAGCCGGCAACGCATGCGACGTTCGCCATGAAGTGGCGCCGATTTTGCCTGTGGTCTCAGGCACGCGGCCTCTCCCCTTTAGAATGCCCAGAGAAATCAGTCCTGGAATACCTGCTTTCCCTTTTTCACTCAGGCCTTGCCTACTCCTCGATTAAGGTTCACCTCTGTGCGATTTCGGCCTACCACTACCCGATAGGTCAACGCACAGTGGCACAACTCGATGCCTCTCGGGACTTCCAGAGGGGAGTGTTACACCTTAGGCCACCCATCAAGGATCCCGTCCCTTCTTGGGACCTACTCTTTGTCCTGGAGCAGCTCACGCTGTCCCCTTTTGAACCTGCCGCAGATTGCGAGCTGCGTTTTCTGTCGTGGAAAAGGTTATTTTTAGTTGCCGTTACGTCAGCAAGGAGAATTTCTGAGCTACATGCTCTCATGTGTAAGGAACCTTATTTAATTTTCCACCAGGACAGAGTGTCTTTGAGGACGAATCCTAAATTCCTGCCTAAGGTGGTCTCTGCCCTTACTCTTAACCAGGACATCGATCTGCCTGTGTACGTTCCCAAGTACACTAATAGAGGAGAGACATTGCTTCACACCCTAGATGTTCACCGCTCCTTAAGATACTACTTGACCAGGACTAAACAGCATCGTAGGTCTGAACAGCTGTTTATATCCTTCGCTGAGAGGATGTTGGGCCAACCAGTCTCAAAACAGACCCTTTCACGCTGGCTTGTCCAGTGCATTTCGTTTTGCTACAACAACAAACAGAAGCCCCTTCCGGGCACAGTCCGGGGCCACTCAACTAGGGGGGTGGCTACTTCCTTCGCAGCACTGAGGAGCGTCTCCACCTCAGCCATTTGTGCTGCAGCTACTTGGAGCTCAGTACACACCTTCATTAGGCATTACAGCCTGGACATTGTCTCACGGCAGAGAGCCGGTTTCGGCCTTGCCGTTCTACAGGGTCTCCTGTCCTAGAGTCAGGATTTTCTCAAGATCTTTCTGTTATGCCTCCTCCCAGAATGCTTACAGGCGCTATTGCTTGGGAATCAGTCCTAATGGTGTAACCTGCTGCAAGAGCTGTATCACGAAGTAAGATAGTACAGTTACGTAAGAACTTACCGTAACAGGAGATCTTCGAGAACAGCTCTTGCAGCAGGTACCCTCCCACCCACCATTCCCCCTTGGAGGAGATGTGGCCTAACCAGACTTCGGCAGGAGCTTACGCTCTTTCTTCTTCTGATGGCGGATCCTCAGTCTCCACTTCTGATGTCATCCAGCAGCTGGACGTCTCCGGCGGGAGAACTGGGGATTCTGGCGGGACCGCCTCCTTATGTACTACGTCTGACATCAGGGGTGGGACCGACGTCTGAGGCGGTTCCCGCTGAAGACTGCTAGCTAGAAGATTTCCGTGGGGTCTTGACGCCTGCCGGCCTCAGTCCTAATGGTGTAACCTGCTGCAAGAGCTGTTCTTGAAGATCTACTGTTACGGTAAGTTCTTACGTAACTGTACTTTACCTAAGGACTTACCGTAACAGTAGATCTTCGAGAGAGGGTCTTGCGGTAGGTAATACCTTCCTGCCCTCCATCACCCTAGGCTTTTTCAGCTCCTTTTCCATATAGAGAAATATCCGCTTCTCTCTCGTCCGGCCTCTTTTGGCCTGTGGCGGGAAAGAACTGGAAGGCAGGCATCCCGGACCGCCCCTTTATACCGACGTCTCCTGATGCCAGTCACCTGACGTGGGGGTGGTCCCTCACCAGGGACTGCTAGCTAGAAATTTTTCTGTGGGGTCCTGACGCCTGCCGGCGTCAGTCCTATATGTAATTACCTACTGTAAGAGCCTCTCTTGAAGATCTACTGTTACGGTAAGTCCTTACGTAACTGTACTTTCTTAGTATTTTAAAACTTTTTTTTTAACGTTTTTAAACTTTTTTTATGTTTATTGTTATAGGAATGTCATTTATATATTGTTTTCCCTATTGGAGCTGTCAGCCGGCCCAGCGAATACTTGCTCGAGTTCGTGTAAGTCAGACAGAACGAGGATTTAATTTTTTTATTTACCCACGGTTTTGTGCATCTCTGGTCGGCGACTTGAAAGTAGGTATAGCGCTCATTGTACGAGTGTGGCTGTGTTGCATTAATACATGCCAGGTGGCTTGGTGGTACGGTTGGTTGGCACTTCTTCCCGTTGGTACTTTACAATGGGTTCAAAATGCCAATCAGAGAACAGCGTTTTCGGGACCCATTGTATAATATTTGTTGAGTGATGCCATCCAAATTGGTTAATAAAATATTATGATTGCATAGTAAAGAAACTGAGCTTGCACCTAGGATTGGCACTTTCTCTGTTTTAATACAAGCACTTGTTATTTCCACAGATCTATCTTTGGCAATGCAGAAGCTTTATCAGACATTTGTGGCTTTAGCGGCTCAACTTCAGTCCGTACATGAAAATGTGAAGGTATGGCTGTTACTTTTTATTTTTGTAGGCCTCTGCTGAGTACACAGGAATATATAGGAACCTTCAGGTGCCTTACAATCTCATCCACCCTCCGTGTTTCAGATTTAGTTCTCATGGCCATGTCTTTTTTTCCTGTTTTTGCTCCAAAACACGGAACTTTCTGACTTTGGATCAAAAATATTTGGGAGCGTTGATGTCTTCTGAATCCAAATTAAAATGTTGCTGTTCTCCATTAGTTGTTAGCTCTGTGGAGTGGGATACATTGAAGGCCTCTGTATAAATATCACATTAACAGTTTTGGTTCGAACGTGACAATACTTGATAGTATTGCCACCAAACCTGGTGCAGATTTTTAGCTTCAGGAACAGAGCTGTGCAGATTTTTTATAAATTGGAAAAAACTCCATTATTGCTTTAGTTAGGGTTAAAGTGACAAAAGTAGGAAAAAGTGGTGTTAGGGTTTCCAACCGTAATACCTCACCCCCACCCTGCACACACCAACACCCCACCCTGTACACACCAACCGGTGTCGGGAGTGTGCCTTGGGATCATCTGCTCTAATGCTCACCCCATTCCAAAAGTAAATAAGCTGAGATGGATACAGTACAGGAGAATTGGGTGAGCGTTGGGGCTGGCGACTGAGCACACACCCCAAAACGCCTGTTTGTGTGCACAGGGTGGTGGGATGTTAGGTTGAAAACCCTAACGCCACACTTCCCTACTTTTGTCACTTTATAATCTAACTAGAGCATGAATGCCAAGTTTTTTTAATGTATGTCCTTACTTTTGAGATAGTATAATCATATCCTTATTTGCCTGTGGGGCGCAGAGGCCCTCTAGGCCCTGCACTGCCATCCCCCAATAGATGCCTATATGTATATAGCTGTGGAAGCACACACTTCCATTTATAGGACAACAGTGACCAAATTGTCAGCATAGCCGTCTTATTGCCCACCTCATGCTTGCCCGGTACAGGAAATTTTCAAATCCATTGCCAAAAGTAATTCTGCACAACTGCAGTGCCATTCCACACCACAGGTGGGAAAACACATTTTGCCAGAATTTGAAAAATGACAATTGTGACAAACATGAGTTGGGAATACATGTTGAAATTCAATAAATATAAATTTCCAAAGCTACAAGTGTGCATAGTGAAATTGCAATGAGTGGTCATAACTTTGCCATTTTTACATATTTTAACCTCAAATTTTCAACATAGCCTTCTTTTGGAATCAAGCTTCAGGTACAACCTATACACAGCTCCGGCTTCCTGGGCTGCTGCTCCTGCTGCCAGATTTTTCACCCAACCCCCCTCCGCCTCTTAGGCCACCCTTAAATACACTTAAACTCCTCCCTCCCCTACCCCATCCTGCCCCGTTGGCTCCCAGTACTAGTGCTCTGAGCTTAAAGCTTTCTGTCTCCCCACCCCCTTTGTTGATCGTGCCCTCCAGTTCAAGATATCCTTACTGTAAGAGACTTTCTCCTTAAAGCCCTGCTCTCTGTTTGCCTAGCTGTGGTTTTACAGCTCTAGATAGTACTGTTTCATTAGCTATTGTAATAAATCCAAGAGATGGCTTCCTCAGCCCCACTTCTCCTCATTGGCTACATCCTCCTTGTGACAGTGGAGGCAGTTTTGGACCCCAGGAAAGACTCATCCTGCCCAAATACTCATACAGAACTGGAAATAAGCCCAATGCTGTCTGCCAACCAGTTAACTTCCTCCAAAGGCAGTAACCATTACACATTTCCAACCCTTCACACCTCCTACTGCCCAACATTCTCTAAGCAGACCTCCCCCCCACCCTCTCTGTTAGGGTAGTATCTGCTCTGATCAACTTCCGCTGCCCACCAAACTCCTGCTCCGCTGCCCTTGATAGTGTCCAAGGCAAACAACCAAACAAAGCCTTCCTAAGATTCCTGATAAGATATCTCAGGAAATTATTAGTACTACTGCTACTCTGTGCAGGCAGTGTGGAATTAAACACGGGTGCCCCTCTACTGCTTACTGCCCCGGAGGAACTACCACAGCTAAAGGGTCTGAGCTTCCTGCATATGAACATATGCAGCCTTGCCAACAAACTTGACCAGGTCTACGCCTGGGTGCTACATGCCAAGCTTGATGCAGCAATGCTCTAGGAAACCTGGCTGAAAAATACTTTACCTGACAAAGTGTTTAACATACCAGCATACAACTTGATCAGGTGTGACAGGCTGACCAGAGGTGATGGCGTTGCCATATATATTAAAGATAAATTCCTAACCACTGATATTGTCCGCACATCAGTGCCCAAAGAATTTGAATGTCTTGCGTTCAGAATTACCCTCTTGCCTGGTATAGCTTTATTGGTAGCTGCATGCTATAGACCTTTTGCAGCGGGCCTGTGTATACTGCCCCATATTCACGCTCTCCTGGAAAAAGCAAACACGGAATGCATTATCATGGGTGACCTTAACCTTCATATGAACGATGCCAGCTCAAACAAGTTTAAGGACTTCTGCAACGAGCACGTGCTCACTCGTATCATCTCTGACGGTACATGACCTAACAAGAAAAATCCCAACCGAAGTTCACTTTTGGACCCGTATACTTGTCAACAAGCCACATAATATCTTTCATGCAGGGATCTTCCACAGTGATCTGAGTGATCACTGTGCAGTTGCCTGCGTTAGGTGCTCCCCACACCTCACCTCCACCTCTACTTTCAAGGATAAGCGCAACCTAAAATATTTCAGTCTCCCGGCCTTCCTGACAGATCTTGGGAACATAAAGTGGCAGGATTTCTGCCTTGTACCCTCTGTGTCTGAAGCATTCTGTATCTTCCAGGATCTGCTAGTAAACATTATCAACCAGCACGCACCCTTAAGAAAAATCAAATCCAGGAAACGCGCACCTGATTGGTTTAGCCCACTGCTAAAGAGGGCCTTACGGCATAGACACACCCTTTGGAAAAGGGCAAGGAAGTTGCAGTCTGACTCAGACTGGCTCTCCTTCCGGGTAGCTAGAAATGCCTGCACCAAACTGGTAAGGTTGGAAAAACAACTGTTCTTCCAGTCAGCACTGGAGGCAAACAAAAACTGTTCCACCAATTTTTGGCAGATACTGAGAGAGGTTGAGGGACATTTCCCTGCCACCCCGCTACCAGCCAAAATTGTGGCAGATAACACCTCCTACACAGATGGGTCCGAGATCCTCGATCAGCTCAATAACCACTTTGCCACTGCAGGTCTCGCATTCGACACGTCACCTTTTAGTAAGCTGAGCACCACAAACATCGCCAGCACAGGCTACTAGACCAACCATAGCCTCCCCCTACTGACCGCCCCCTCTTCAAGTTAAAGCCAGTCTCCTACGAACAGGTGGAGGACCTACTCCTCTTGCTGGACACCAAAAAGAGCGCTGGTGCTGATTCGCTTGAACATTTCTTCTTAAAAGTAGGTTCTCATTATCTGGCAGCTCCAATTACCCATTTCTTTAACAGCTTGTTATCCTAAGGGGACTTGCCGCCTAGTTGGAAAAGCGCACACATTATCCCTCTGTTCAAGTCAGGAGACCCCACTGACTTGAACAACTATAGGCCTATTTCGTTACTTCCTGTTTTGTCAAAGCTACTTGAAAAAATTGTAAACTTTCAATTGAGGGAGTACTTTGATCGTGAGAAAATTCTCAATCCAGTCCAGTCAGGTTTTAGACCTAAGCACAGTGCCATGTCTGCTCTTGCGAAAGTGTCAAATGACTGGCTAAAAGCCCTGGACAGTAAACAGCACATAGATACATAGACAGTGTCGGCAGATAAGGGCCTATGGCCCACCCAGTCTGCCCATTTAAGTTTCTAAGTTCAGTTTATGTTTTCCAGGAAGTCTGTTGCCCCTTACCCCTGACCTCCAGAATTCCTTTATGTCTATCCCATGCATTCTTAAATCCCGTGATTGTTTCAGCCCCCACCACTTCCTCTGGCAGGGTGTTCCACTTGTCCACCACCCGTTCTGTGAAGAAATTCTTCCTCACGCTTCCTCTGAATCGCCCTCCCTCCAACTTCATCCGTGCCCTCTAGTCCTGGAACATCTTTTTCGCTTAAAAATAGTGCATTCCTGCACCCTGTTCCTCCCTGTAAGATACTTGTATGTCTCTATCATATCCCTCTCTCCTCCTCTCCTCCAGGGAGTACATGTTCAGTGCCTTCAACCTGTCCTCATAGGACTTGTGATGCAATCCATGCACCATCTTTGTTGCCCTCCTCTGAACCTTCTCTCCCTGTCTATGTCCTTACGTAGGTAAGGTCTCCAGAACTGCACAATTGTACTCCAGGTGCGGCCTCACTAGTGTCTTGTATAGTGGAATTATGACCTCCCTTTTCCTGCTGGTGATGCCCCTGCCTATGCATCCCAGCATCCTATTTGCTTTACCTGCTGCCTTGTCACACTGTTTCCCTGCCTTGAGGTCATCAGAGATGATAACTCCAAGATCCCTTTCCTGCTTGGTGCATGCTATATCCTCACCCCCAACTGATATATTGTGCCAGGGTTTTTGTGCCCCATATGCATTATCTTGCACTTCCTTGCATTGAATTTCAACTGCCAAACCCCTGACCATTCTTCAGGTTTCTGCAGGTCCCTTCTCATTCTGTCTACACCCTCTGGTGTGTCTACTCTGTTACAGAGCTTTGTGTCATCAGCGAACAGTGAAATTCTGCCTTCTAGGTCCTGCGCAATGTCACTGATGAAGATGTTGAATAGTACCGGTCCCAGCACTGATCCCTGTGGTACCCCACTGGTCACTCTTCCCTCTGTGGAGTGACAGCCATTTACCACCACCCTCTGTGTCCTGCTGCCCAGCCAGTTACCTACCCACCGCACTACTGTCCTGCCCACACCCATATTCCCCAGTTTGTGCAATAGTCTTCTATGTGGCACAGTGTCAAAGGCCTTGCTGAAGTCCAGATAGGCCATGTCCACTGCCCTCCCTGATCCACCTCCCTAGTCACCCAGTCAAAAATTCAATGAGGTTGGTCTGACATGACCTTCCCTGGTGAAACCATGCTGCCTTGGGTCCTGTAGTCCATTGACAACCAGATGTTCCACCATCTCTCCTTCAGTAGTGCTTCCATGATCTTCCCACTACCGAGGTGAGGCTGACTGGTCTGTAGTTCCCCGCTTCCTCTTTGTTCCCACTTTTGTATAAGGGGACTACATCTGCTATCCTCCAGTCTTTGGGTACCTCCCCGTTTGTAGTGATCAACTAAACAGAATAGCAAGAGGTTCAGCCACCACCTCTCTTAGTTCTTTAAGGACCCTGGGGTGCACCCCATCTGGACCCATTGCTTTATCAACTCTATCACATCTATGCACTCTTCCTTGACCTCAGCAAAACATTTGATACAGTTGATCATTCCATACTTCTTGATTCCCTGAGTAGCATCGGTCTAACCTCTGCTGCAGTGAAGTGGTTTTGCTGCTACCTCACAAATCGTAAACAGCAAATTGAAGCACAACGGGAATTCTCCCCCCTAAAATTACTTCCCCGAGGCGTTCCGCAAGGTTCCAATTTGGGACCTAACCTCTTCAACCTTTACATCAACCGCATTGACTCTGGCCTGGTTGTTGGAAACGTTCATCTCTTCGCAGATGACACAGTCCTCTACACGACCAACCCCACCTTGGACATTGCGTACAAAAAGCTACAGCAGGATTTTATCATCCTCCAGCACAACCTATTGAATCTAAAGCTCTTGTTAAATGCAAAAAAAAAAGCTATGATCATCTCTCCATCCCACAATACGGGGATACCTGGGACCCCCACAGATTATTACTCTCCATAATGAACCACTAGAGCTAGTGGATAAATTTAAATATCTGGGAATCTGGTTGGGTAACAAACTCACCTTCGGTGTACATCTAAGCGAGTTAACAAAAAAGCTAAGGCAGCTCCTTGGTATTTTCTACCGCATAAGACGCCTACTCGCCCTGGAAGCTAAAAAGCAGCTGGTTAGAACAACCTTTCTTCCTCTGATTAACTACTACAACTTGCTATGCAGCCATTGCTCCCAGTATGCACTCCAAAAGCTGGATACATGCTATCATCGCGCGTTGAAATTTATTCTTGACTTGCCCTTGCAGACTCATCACTGCTAGTTGTACCAAGCATTAGATTGGCCGTCCCTCTTCATGAAGAGGCAAATAAACGCCCTCATGGCTATTCCGGGCTTTGTCCAACAAACTACCACCCTTTATCTGTGACCTGTTTGAATGTTCAAAGGGTGCCTACGGACTAAGGAACTCCTCCTTCGTCGTCCTTAAGCTACCACGAACAAGGAGATGTCTTGGCGCAAATGCCATTAGCTTCTTTTACCAGCTCTTTGGAATAGCATGCAAAAATTACTTAAAATCTCCCTGCTGCCCAGCCATTTTATATTTAGGGGGCTGCTCTACAGAGGCCTGAAAATGGTGTGTGATTGTTTCAGGTAAAGCCTCACCCCGCTCAGCTGAGTTCCTTAACCTCTGTAATTCTGGGCCGCCCATTTCCCGTGTTGTCCAGCATCCCTTTCGGGCAACCACCCTCCCACCTCCCCCTCTCATCAGTTAGCTTCGCAGGGGGCCTCATTCTATTAGGCTGCCCTATTTTCCCCCTCTACTATGTGTCTGACACCTTTTCTTCGCACTGCCCTTCTCTGTGTCCCTCCTTTCTGCTCCTCACTTGTATCCTATAAGCTACAATCTGTATACGCTGCACTTTAAATGCCTATATTTGCACTTGCTTTACATGTCCGATTCATCCAAGTATTGACTTTGTGTATTGTAACTGCCTGTACCGATGTCTACTTTTGTGTGAAGTGTTGTCTGTTGTAAGCAAAAGTGTCCTCTGTGTCCAGGACCTTCTTGAAAATGAGCTTGCTCAATGATGTAACTGCCTGGTTAAATAAAGTTTGATTGATTTTGACCCCACCTCATGAGCAAGGGCAGGAACAATGTTCACATCTGCCCGAAAGGTGAATTCGCCAAGTGACTGTGAAATCACCTTTCAGGCCGGAGTTGCGTAATGAGTCATATTGTTCATGAGGTGGGGTCCCCCAAAAGGCCATGTTGAAAATTTGGGGTCAAAATGTTAACAAATGACTAAGTTATGCATAAAAGTTGAAACCCCTACGGAAATACATTGAAATGCATTTACCTTAGTTTCTCTTAGTGCAGTTGCTGATTCCAGCAGCAAGGTGCGTTTTCGATCGATGAGTGGGTCTTGAACCTGTGACCTGCTGTGTGGGGGTGTACTGGGGGGTGGGGGTAGTGGGAGGTGGGGCGGGGCTGATTGGCAAGAGATAATTTTCATTTTCACAAGTTTGAAAGAAAAAAAAATATATAAACACTGAGGAACCGTTTTCTTCAATTCAGGTTGTGCCTGAAATGGTAGGGTGGTGGTGCCACTAGACACCTGGGAATATATATATATTTTTTAACGGGACAGCGATCGGTGGGTGGTGGGTGGGGGGCTGCCACTAAACACCAGAGAATATATAATATGATAATGGGAACGGTGATTGGCTGGTGGGGGTGTCACAAACCCACTCAGGTCAGCCCTCTACTCCGAAAGTGCCAACCTCTGAGCGCAGTCCTGTGAACAGTTAACAGAAACAGGGTAACCCTCCTGTCTGTTTTGTGGGTTCGAATCAACCTTTGGTCTCGGTCTTGGAGGGATTCAAACTGTGAACCTCTTGTTAGCGTACCCAGTGTACAGGCTCAGATAATTCTGCTCTTCGGAGGGGGCAGATATTTTTTGCCTACGGGCACCTAACCAGGCATACAAAATGAACTCTTAAAACTCTGTTAAAGACCTCAGAATAAATTCTTACCTTTTCCCAGTTTGGTAAAACCAGTTGGCTTTGTGCAGTGTCAGCTTTAACCATGTATGCTTCCCTTATCAAGAAAAAGAAATTCAAAGGCACACCAAGTAGTCTCTAAAGTAGAGGTTTACTTCAAAATAGATAAAAAAAAAAAAAAATGTAAATACAGACCCATAAATCACTTAGTCCCTGTACACATTAGAGCTGAAGATTTGCACTGGTTTAAAAAACGTTTTTAAACTCACCACAGCAGCCCGTCCAGATCAGTCTTCAATCGAGTTTTAACTCTGTTATACCACAGCCGACTCCTGTCCGCATCTGCCTTTAGTAACGTTTTTTAAAATTGGTTCTCCACGACCCTTAACACGCTTCCTGGAGGAGCAATATGCAGACGCCCATCCACACTACAGGATAACATGCTTTCTCTCTTAAAACCGTTTTTAAAAACGGACTTGAGACTAGCTCGCAGCAAAGTTTAAGTACGGTTCTAGGGACATGGATATGTTGTTCATCCACACTGTCTGACAGATTCCTTGCCGCTTTAAATCTTGCCGGAAGGTCTTCAAGCTGGCTCCTCCCACCCACCCTGGTGGTAAAACTCTCGGCTCCGCCCCATGACGCCAGATCTTCCTTACCGCTTGGAAGCTCAGGTTCCCTCCTTAATGCTCTGCGTAATAGACTGGATCCTAACTCTTCGGTTTGTCCGAAACTCGCTTTAAAATTCTCAAGACCTTGGTCTTCCTTTCCCTCGCTGCCGGATGGACAAATCAACTCCGGTTTCGAGGTGTCCTTGTAGGCGAAGATGTCCAGGACGGATCCGCACTCCGCGTCGTACTGCCTTGGCCTAGAACCCGACCGCGGGCCTGACGGAGTCTTGCTGTTCGTTCTCGGCCAACGTCTTTGGAGGATCGCGCCAACTGCTGAAGCTTGCTTTGAAGCGCCACCTGGCCAGTAAAGTCGGTAATGAGGCCCATTGGGCGGTTACCGTGGTGGCTGGCTCGCTGAGCAGCTCCGAGCAGATGATCGCCCTCGAGGAGGAGGCGGCCCAGGCCGCATCTTCCTCCTCCTCCTCGGTCGCGGCATTTATCCCGCTCTCTTTGGGTACCTTGTATTCTGCTTCGTTCAAGGAGCTTTGCCATTCCCTTTCCACGAAGGGAGAGGGGCCATCGGGACATTCCTCTCTGTCCAAAAAGAAGAATCCCAAGGGTAAGTCCCATCGTCGGCGTTCGTGGGAGCGGGAGAGGTCCCCTTCCCCGGACTGCCAGCCGTCGACTTCGGTTGAGGTTGCGGCTAAGGCCACTGGCTTCATGGCATCCCCGTCAGGTCAGCCCGCCGAGACAGCCGTCGACGCGGTCGAGATTTTTCTCGACCCGTCAGACGGTTTGTCGACTGGTGAATCCGACAACCCTTCTTCGCCGGTTCCCCCTCGGCTCATCTCGGAGTCCACTGGGATGCAGCTCGAGCCTGTTTCCAAACGGGCCAAGTATCCCCTGACGGAGATACTGGACCGAGGGGATTCACCCACGGAGGCCTTCCCTGTGGCTGAGGCCATTGTTGGCCCAGCCTTGGAGCTTTGGCAGCGGCCTGCTTCCTGTCCTGCGCCCTCGGCCAGGATGGCCAGGAAGTGTGCGGTCCCTTCCGGCTCTTTGCCCAGGTTTTCGGAGCACCCCTCTGCCAAGGGGTTGGTCACCGACAGCGTTTTCCGGCGTTCCGGGAGCGCTAGAGGCGATGGACAAGCCCCCAACAGGGTCCAAAAAGCTGGACTATGCCGGGCGCAAGGTGTACGCTGCGTCCTCCCTTGGCCTCCGCCAGGCCAGCTCGGCCGTGCTGATGGCACACTTCTCCCACGCCCTCATGGGCTCCCTGGATGAGGTGATCCCTCATCTCCTGGCCGACCTCCAGACCACGGTCCGGCAGGTCCGGGACCAGGGTAGGGCGGTGACGAAGCAGCAGCCCCAAACAGCTCTGGACATAGGGGACTCCTGTGCCAGATCGGTTGCGGCCGCAGTGGCCATGCGCTGCAGAGCATGGCTGAGGATATCCACCTTTACGGCGGATACCCAGTACAAGTTGGCGGATGTCCCCTTCTTGGGGACCGACCTCTTCGGCCCTGGAGTGGAAGGTCACCTCCAGCGGATCGAGAAGTCCAGTGCCACCCTGGACTAGGTCACCTCCGCCCAGAAGGACAAAGGCCGCCGTCAGCAGCAGCACAAGCCCTTTCGTCCTTCTGCGCCTCCGGCACGTCCGGCCCAACAGCACCAGCATCAGGGCCAGCAGGCTTGCACTTGGCATCCCAAACCCAAGCCCGCGGCTTCCTCCAACAGGAAGCAGGGAGGTAAAGGCCCAGGAGGTCCCTCAGCCGGTCCCTCCTCCAAGCCTGCTCAGTGACTGGTTGAGGGGTGTCGCCCCCAGCCTCGTCATTCCCCCTGTGGGGAGACGGCTCCGCCACTTCCTTTCCACCTGGTCCACTATCACCATGGACCGCTGGGTGTTGGAGGTGGTAGGAAAGGGCCTACCTCTGGAGTTCGAGCAGACGCCACCCTTTCAAGCCGTCGCCCCTCGGGTGGGGCTATTGGGTCTGCAGCCTCGCTGTCGGCCCGCCAAGCCGATATTGCCCTGCTCCTCGAGAAAGAGGTAATCAGGAAGGTGGCGGATCCTCCTCCAGACCCGGGGTTTGTGTCCAGGTATTTTCCTGGTCCCAAAACAGACGGAGGGCTGGCACCCCATTCTCGACTTACACGACCTGAACAGGTTCCTAAGGTCTCGGACCTTCAGGATGGTCACTCTGGCTCAGATAATACCATCCTTGGAACGAGGCATGTGGTTCTTTTCCTGGACCTCCAGGACGCGTTCTTTCACATCCCGATCCGTCCGTCTCATCAGAGATTCCTCTGCTTCAGAGCGGAGGGATCCCTTTACGAGTTCCGGGCCATGCCCTTCAGCCTCTCCCTAGCTCCCAGGGTCTTCACCAAATGCATGGCAGTGGTGACAGCATTGCTGCGGCGCCGAAGGGTCCGGGTGTACCTCTGCCTGGACGACTGGCTGATTGCAGCCCCCTCCAGAGCGGAGGTGGAGCGGTCCAGAGATCTGGCCCTCCAGGTTTGCTGTCAGATTGGCCTCCTCATCAACGAGGCCAAGTCGGAACTCGTGCCAAAGCAGGTGATGCACTTCATCGAGGCAGAGCTCGACTCTCTTCAAGCCAGAGCTCGGCTCCCGGTGGACAGAGCCGAGGTTCTTTCCTCCTTTGCCCAATCATTTCTGGTTGGGCAATCGCGCCCTGCCCGGGACTTCCTGCGTCTCATGGCGGCCTGCACCAGCGTGGTCCGTTGGGCCCATTGGTACATGCGTCCCCTTCAATGGGGACTGGCCAGCCAGTGGTCACAACGCTGGGATCCGTTGGACCAGCCCGTGACAGTGACCCAGGATATGTGGAATGCTCTTCAGTGGTGGACCGTTCCGGCACATCTGCAGGAGGGCATCCCGTTTGTCCGCCCCGAGCCGACGGTCTCTCTATCGACTGATGCATCTCTGATGGGTTGGGGTGCCCATCTGGGGGAGCACAGAGCCCACAGCCTGTAGTCCCCTCGGGAGTCCCGATGCCACATCAGCCTGCTGGAGCTCCGAGCGATCCGTCTAGCTCTCACCGCCCTCGCTCCGTTTCTACGGGGTCAAGTGGTTCAGGTCCAGACGGACAATACCACGACCATGTACTACCTGAACCGCCAGGGCAGGACGCGCTCCATGCTGTTATGCAAGGAAGCTCTCCGCATTTGGTCCCTCATGCAGCCTGGAGGCGGATCTCCTTGCCATTCACGTGGCAGGAGCCTCCAACACCCTGGCCGATGCCCTAAGCCGGATAGGGCTGCGCTCACGAGTGGTCTCTTCTGCGGAGGTAGTACAAGATCTCTTCTCCACTGGGGCATGCCTCAGGTGGACCTGTTTGCCTCCAGGGAGAATGCGGCTGAGACAGTTTCATGCCCCCCCTCAGCAGGGGCTTGCTGCAGGGGATGCCTTCTCGAGGCCGGACCCCGGCCTCTTCACGCCTTTCCATTTCCTTGATCCACAAGGTGCTTCTCAAGGCGAGGAGGACAAGGCACAGGTGATTCTGGTAGCCTCAGACTGGCCTCGTCAGTTCTGGTATCCAGATCTCCTCAGTCTCAGCTCCAGGCTCCGAAGGCTGCTTCCAGCCCGCCCAGACCTGATCTCAGTCAGTCAGGGGAAGGTATTCTATCCGGACCTTCAGTCCCTACACCTGAAGGCCTGGTTCCTGAGTGGCTAGAGTTCCAGGCCTTGGGTCTTTCCGACAAGGTCCTCAACGTCGTTGAGGCGTCCCGTAAGGAGTCGACCAGAAAGTGCTACGCCTTCAAATGGAAGAGATTTTCCATTTGGTGTCAGGGCAAAGGCCTGGACCCTTCCTCCTGTTCCTTGGCAAGCATTCTGGACTACCTGTGGTCCATTTCTCAGCAAGTGCTTTGGTCGACGACCCTTAAGGTGCGCCTGGCAGCCATCTCTGCTTACCGGGCGTGGGCCGGGAAGCAGTTGGTGGCGCAGGAGAAGGTGGTCGGGCGCTTTTTCAAAGGTCTTGATCACATATCCCCTCCGGTGCGGGAACCTCCACCTCCGTGGGATCTACTGCTGGTATTGGCTAAGCTCATGGGCAGGCCATTCGAACCAATGCACAGGTGCGATATCTCCCACCTGTCGTGGAAGACCGCCTTCTTGGTGGCTATCACATCAGCCAGAAGGATGGGAGAGCTCCAGGCGCTTTCCATCGAGTCTTCTTATCTGGTCTTCCACAGGGACAAGGTTGTCCTGCGCCCCCACTCGAAATTCCTTCCGAAGGTGGTGTCGGAGTTTCACCTTAACCAGGTGTTGACTCTGCCGGTGTTCTTCCACAATCACACCTCAGAGGCCGAATATAGGCTCCATACTTTGGACCCTAGAAGAGCGCTTGCTTATTATAAGGAGCGGACGGCTGAAGTTCGGGGAGAGGTTCGCCAGCTGTTTGTCACCTACGCTGAAGCCGCACCTGGCAGACCTGCAGCCAAGCGGGACGACAGGCAGGTGGGTCACCTCCTGCATAGATCTCTGCTGTAGGTTGGCGGGCATGGAGCCTCCCAGAGGGATAAGAGCTCATTCTGCCTGCCATACCATTGCATCGGTAGCTGCTTCCAGGGACGTCCCTATCCAGGAAATCTGCAGGGCTGCTACCTGGAAGTCAGGACATACCTTCATCACCCACTACCACATCGACCTTGAGTCACGCCAGGATGCTGGTTTTGGGGCCTCGGTTCTCCAGTCTTTATTCCCTAATTAGGGGGTGTGCGCCTTGCCTCCCTCCTCCCGGAGCACTGCTAGGAGTCTGCCAGACGGTGTGGATGAACAGCATATCCATGTCCCTAGAAATACAGGTTACTCACCTGTAACAGGAGTTCTAGGAATGGTATATGTTGTTCATCCACACGACCCACCCGACCTCCCCGGCTTTGACGCACATCCTGGCTTCCAGCGGGCTATATCTGACGTCATGGGGCGGAGCCGAGAGTTTTACCACCCGGGTGGGTGGGAGGAGCCAGCTTGAAGACCTTCCGGCAAGATTTAAAGCGGCAAGGAATCTGCCAGATAGTGTGGATGAACAACATATACCATTCCTAGAACTCCTATTACAGGTGAGTAACCTGTATTTTCCTAACACACTTTGAAACCGTGCTTAAATGTGGACGGGTGCCGTGTTTGCGCTAGTTAAAACGTTTTAAGCTCCTTAAAACGTTTTATCTAGCCTAATGTGTACAGGGCCTAAAACAAAACAGGTTTAAAAGTGCAGGCAAAATCTCCTATCACAGTATACTTATCTCCTAACAGTGCCTGATGTTGCTTTTTCAGAGTCCAAACATTTGTGTGTAAATGCAAAACAAAATACTGTTTAAAAACTGGCTTTGCTGGAGGGGCGTGGCTTGGACCCTGGAGTGATGGCTGCGTGAGTTTTTTGCTCTATCCCGACCTGGCGCTATTTCTCAGCCGATCTGCCGGTCTGATTTATACAAATATCCACTGGGGATTCCAGCTTTACCCCTACGGAGGCTAGCGCAGCTGTTAAATCGCGGGGAACTATGTTGGCAGACTGAAAACTAACCGCAAGTAGTTCGGAACAGTATGAGGCGATAGGCCATATAGGCCAGAGCTCGGGAAAGCGGCAGATCTGTTAAAGTACACCGCCAGTTGGAGCTAGTGGGGCAGGGCTCAGGAACGTCGGAGGCTCGTATTCTGCTGGGGAAGCTACCGACAAGTAGTGTTCTGGTTTCTGGATATACGGGGGACACGGACCTAAGGATGGAGGCCACAGGAGACCCCGCAATGGGACAGGCTACTCAGCTCCTACTGCCCTCCTTCCATTCATTCTCCCTTGGGAGCAAACCCCAGTCTGAGAGGCACTAGCCAACATCGCTAAGATGCTGGAAGTGCTCCTGGTGAGAGTGGACAACATAGGGGTAACCGTGGCTGGGAATGTGGCTGATGTGAGTAAACTGGTAGATCAACAAAACGTTCTTGATCAGCGCACAGAGGAGTTGGAGAGACAGCACTTCACGGTGCTGCAAAGACTTAAAGACCATGAAGATAAACTCGCCAGGTTGTGGCAGAGGGCAGAGGATCAAGAAAATAGGAGCAGGAGTAACAACATCCGGATCCTAGGGGTGCCGGAGGGGCTGAAGGGCCGAATATGGAGAAGTTCCTGAATGACTGGTTACTGTGGCTCCTAGGTGAGAGGTGGAAGGAACCTGTGGGGGTGGAGAGGGCACATCGCATAGTGGGTAGGCGTGACGGTGCAATCGGGCCCGGAATGATCATTGCAAACTCATTGAAGTACTCTGTTAAGGAAAAGCTTCTGCGGGCCACCAGGGAGTTATGGGAGATTACCTGGAAAGGCAACATAATTTCATTCTCTCGGGACTTTTCGCAGGAGGTGGCAATGAAGAGGAAGGCTTATGGGCCATTTAAGAAGAGTCTGCCCGCTAACCCTTTGCAGTACAGGTTCAGGAGGCTGACTGCCCTGCAGCTGTCTAAGGATGGTAGAACATTCCTGGCTGAATCGCCCAGAGAAACTGAGGCCTGGGTAAATAGTCAATGGCCAGGCTTGCTGCCAAGCTCCACTCTCCCTAGACACCTCTGGACCCCGAGAGAACACCCGCTGAATGGTACAGACAGAAGGGGAAATAGATCCCAGGATGGTGGTAATTCTGACCAATCGGTTCCTGTCGCAAAGAAGACCCCCCCCCCCTCGTTTTCTCCATCTGGATCACAACAGGCAGACAAATGCCCTGAGGCACCCCTCCCCTCAGATCGTGGTGCATACCTAGATAAAAGATATGACAACAAGGGGCAATGTGAGCAAGCAACCCTCCCCGCACCAGGTCGACAAAGGGCGAAGAGCCCTCGTCAGCTCATTTCAAGCAATGTGGAAGCCTCTCCTCCTGCCAGATACCCCAGAGCGGAAGCTGAGGTAACAGCAACGAATGTAGTTCCAGCTTCATGGATGGAGGAGGTCGAGGAGTCTACGGAGGGCATGGAAGTTCTGGATTGGTCTGCTGAAGCTGAGGATAATGAGCAAGAAGCTGGCGTAGAGGCGGGCCTCCTGAAGCCGGGGACTAAATCTTATGCGGAGGCGCTTAACTCGCCCTATTGCGTTTCCACTCCTAGGCCTAAAGAGCAATCCTCGTCACTGGGAGCAGAATTCTGAGCGGACTTTTGGCTACCTTGGCTGAATTAATTTGTGACTCTCTCGTCTTATTTCCTATGAGCAGGTTTTGAGGAATGGAGTAGCACGCGAGATACCTTATCTCACTGTCGAGTCCTACCCCCAGCCCCCATTTCGAGTGATGTTATGTTGAGGACCCGGGGCAGCTGTGTAGACACCCCCATGGGCGGTTCCTTATTTCCTCCCAGTTCTCCCCATGTGCATTTTTTACCTCCTTTTTTTTTTTTTTTTTTTAAACATCCCGCAGGCCCTGGATAACCACGGGATTATCACGCAGGGGCATGAAGACCCGGGCAGGCAATTTTTTTTTTAACCGACAGGGTTCCCAGTCAAATGGCTGAACAGAATGCTAGGTCACTAGTCACCGCCCTTCCCAGCAGCACTCCTTTAGCTAGTTTCCCTTAAACTCCTAAGGTATCGACAAGCTAACGCTAGCCTCAACCCCCCTCTTTTATTTTCTTTTCTTCCCAAGACCCCCCTTCCCCAGTGGATAGGTAGTTGATGGCTGCCCTACTATTAGGGCAGTCTTTTCTCTCTCATCTGGATCCTCCGGATCATGCTTAGCCACAGAGATCCTTGAGGCTAGGTTGGGACAGGTTACCTTCATTTTGGTGTAACCTCTCCCTTGATATCTCTGGTGTTTGAAGCAGTGTGGTGTGAGGCACTCTCTTTTTGGGTGACTTCTTTCACACATTTACTTCAACTTCAGCAACTGTTGTGTTTAAGAGTGCTCTAATAAGAGCCTAGATTTATTGTTTTCATTCCAAATATTGCAACCTTAAGACTGTTTTATAATTTAATAGAGATTGTGTGTGTTTCTTTCTCTAGTCCATCTCCAACCAGGTGGGACTCAGGTGGAACAATAACTACTCACATTCTGAACCCTTCTACATTGATATCACTGCCGCCACCCATGGTGTACAGTTGTCAGACAGGTACTCTCCTTTACCCCGCGCTCTTGGCCACTGTGCCTGATACCCCTAGGGAGAAATCAGGGTGAGTACTGAATTAATCTTAATTACTGTTCCCTGGAGGTACAGTATGACAGCGAGTGCAAAACCTTTGTTGGGTCACGGGTGGAGGTGCGTCTCCTGGAATGTGAAGGGACTTAATCATCCGGCTACAAGAATGAAAGTTCTATAATTCCTGAATTCTAAGGGGGCGGATCTGGCCCTTCTCCAGGAGACGCACCTCACCAACTGGACTGTGCAGTGGCTGAAGAAGCTCTGGGTGGAGACAGTGATTTCCAGCTGTGCCACAACCAAATCTAGGGGAGTGGCCATTTTAATAAGGAAATCTCTGCCATGGGTAGTGGAGGACAAGCGCTCGGACTCATAGGGGCGCTGGATAGCAACTCTGATATCATATCCGGGAGGTAGGCTACTGATGGCCAATGTCTATGGCCATAACACGGATGTTGGGGAGGTATACGGAGACCTCAGGCAAGCATACTCGGAATTGACGAGTGACTTCTCTGACGTCCCCATTTTACTTAGAGGGGATCACAATTTAGTCCTAGACATCTTCCTTGATAAATCCCTACCCACCCCACAAGCCCATCCCAAGGCTTTAGCCAGTCTTACCGACTTGATGACAGAATGGAGCCTCTGTGGCTCCTAGAGGAGGGTCAACCCACGGGGCGAGATTATTCTTTTTATTCAGCGGTACATCGTACACATAGCAGACTGGACTTCTGACTCACAAACTATGCTGCAGAGCCAGAGGTCATTGATGCCTCTATAGGTAGTATATTAATCTCAGACCATTCGCCAGTTTCCATCTTGTATGCCCCACCGGGTCAGGGCGCTCCTTCCACAAGATGCCGATCCGGTCCTACCCTGCTGCAAGACAAAACCTTTCAAGCCTATATTAAGAAGGAAGCTGAAAATTATTTCACTCTTTAACACCCCGGGAGAAACCACGGCATCGGTAGTATGGGAGGCGTTTAAAGCTGTCCTGCGAGGAAGAATTATATCCTTCACAGCCGCCAAGAACAAGGCCAGAACAAAGATCATCTCTTCGCTGCAGACAGCTTGAGGCTCTGGAGAGACAGTTAAAAGTAAATTTTCAAGACCCACTTAACTCCCCGCTCCTGTCCGCCATGACTGGTATAAAATACCAACTAAATACCTTGCTAAATGAGAAGGCCGCTTGGCAGTTAATTTGAGCTAAACCCAAAACCTGGGAGGGAGGGGACAAGGAGGGCAAACTCCTCGCGTACTACCTTCGCAAGCAGCAAGCATCCTCCAGAATTATAACTCTGAGAAACCCACAGGGCAGAATAGTGTCTACATGCAAGGCCATCAATGAGGTAATGCAGAGTTCTTATCAAGAGCTCTATCGATCTAAAGCCCAGCTATCAGACGAGGAGCTTGTCGCCCGGCTATCTAAGCTGTGTGATGGGGTCTCTCTCACTAAACTTTCTCCGGAGCAGAGGGTGGCTCTAGATGCTCCGGTTATGCGGAGGAACTTCGCTCTGCGTTGTCCCAGATGGCCAAAGGAAAAGCACCAGGCCAGATGATGACAGTGGAGTTATACCAACTACTACGAACAGAAATTACTGTTCCACTCCTGCAGGCTCTGCAAGAAGCTCAGGTATCCACAATTCTCCCTTCCACCATGCGGGAGGCTCTGGTGACCTTAATTCCTAAGAAATCCTCTGATGCACCGAATTGCACCAATTTTCTGCCCATTTCCTTGCTGTCGGTGGATACCAAACTGCTAGCTAAAGTCCTGTCAAACAGGCTCAGTCTGCTTCTACCAACAGTGATACACCCCTCACAGGCAGGTTTTTCTAAGGTGAAATCGGGGGCAGACAATCTCCGATTAGTCCTTAATTTAAAGTGGCTAGCCTTGCGCACGGACACACCTATGGCAGCCTTGGCTATAGATTTTGCCAAGGCTTTTGACTCTTTAGAATGGGGATATCTACGTGCGGTATTACCTCTTTACGGGTTTTGGCCTGGGTTTTGTTCCTGGGTCTCCACCCTCTACCACCTGCCCACAGCAAAAATTGTAACCAACCGAGATGTATCCCTGCCCTTCTCTATACAGAGGGGCACGAGACAAGGCTGCCCTCTCTCCCCCCCCTTCTTTTTATTTTGGCACTGGACCCCCTGATACGGAACCTTCTGAGCACCCCAGACATTACTTGGATCCCTGTGAAAGAGCACCGTTTCCTGATAAATGCCTATGTGAACGATATGCTGCTTACCCTGTCTAAGCCAGAACGTTTCATCCCTATAATTCTCCAGGTGCTGCAGGAGTTTGCCTCCCTTTCTGGACTGGTAATTAACCAAAAGAAGACAATCTTATCCCCCATGAACGCAAGGTGCACTAGAGTGTCTGCGAAATAAGGACATTACCTGGGCACCCCAGAAATTTTCATACCATGGGATCTATATTCCCTCTGCCTGGCGGGACCTAGAGAAGGCCAACTTTTCCCCCCTGATAACAGCCATCACGGCTGAGGTTCAGAGATGGAGAAGGCTGCAGCTCTCCCTGAAGGGTAAGAGAGAGGCTATCCGAATGTTCATTTTTTCTAGGGTTTCGTACCTCCTTAATATCCCCATCCCTCTAACCTCTAAGTCCTTCCAGCAACTGGATAAACTAATCTTCCCCCTTTTTATGGGAAGGCAGAATGTCACGCTGGAGCTGGGCCAAACTACAGGCACCCTGGACCAGGGGAGGGCTGGGGCTCCCATGGTTTGTGGGATATCACCTGGTCTTTTGTATGGCCCAGGCTACCAGTTGGTTTGCTGGCCCCTTGTCCCCTCCGCCACAATGGGTTTGATTAGAAGCAGCCTTCCTACCTGATAATGCACTCTTTTCTCTGTTCACCGACAAGAGGCCATCAGGAGGAATGCTCACTCCTATCATGATAGAGACCTGCAGGGCCTGGCGATGGGCAGTGGCCCTTACGGGTACTCCAAGAGAAGCACACCACCCTCCGACTGCGTATGCCCCTTTATGGAATAACCAACTCATAAAGGTAGACCGCAGACCGGTATACTGGAAACACTGGGCCACTAGAGGTATACGGGTGGTGTGGGATCTCCTCCTTCCTGATGGGGCGATAGTTATGTCCTTTGAACAGCTGCGACAGAGATACGGAATAAAAACTCAGGATTTCTGGAGGTATCGTCAGATCCGGAGCGCAACTGCATCTCTTTTGGCAGTGCCTGCGTGCACAGGGAGGTGGAAATGCTTGACCACCCTTCACGAGCCCGGCAAGAGCAGAGGCTTGGTGGGAACCTTCTATAGGGTAATAAGGGATGCCCAGCCTGACACTACGCTGACCAGTCGTGCAACCTGGGAAGCTGAACTTCGATGTCCCCTTTCCCAGCAGCAATGGTGTGACTGCTTAAAAGCTGCCCATTTGGCATATGAGGATGCCAAAAGTCAATTGATTCAGTTGAAAATCCTTCTCTGGTGTTATAAGACACCTGCAGTGCTTCACAAATTGAACATTATGAAACACGATAAGTGCTGGAGGTGCAATGCCTCCCCTGCTCACTTACTCCGTATTCTATGGGCATGTCCATCAGTTCAGTGGTTTTGGCAACAGGTGTTGGAAGACTGCTCTAAAATTGTCGGCAGACCCTTGTCAACTGCCCAGCCCACTCTGGTGCTGGGGGGATGTCTCTACCCTGGGCCCTTTGTCTACGTCCACTAAGGCCTGGGGTGATGGTGGCTATCATGGAAGCCAAGAGGGCTATATTGACGAAGTGGCAGCTGCCTACCCCTCCTACGATTACTTGTTGGCGGGCAGCAATGGTGCGGCTGGCTACCTTTGAAAGACTTTCCGCGATTGGGAAAGACTACTTCTCCAGATTTCATAAGAAGTGGGATGCATATTTGCATTCACATGTCTGTGCGGCTCCCCCCCCGAACCCTCCGATAGTCTAAATTGTGATGTCTCCTATCTGTTACTAATATTCTTGTCTTCATATTTACCTTTTACTCAAGCAGTGGATGCCCAGTGTCGGGTGTAGATTGCGCAGTCTCTTTGTACTGTCCAGGCCACTGCCAGTCTGTCCTTACTACCTACCTTGGTGTCATTTGTTTCAGATCCTCCTTCTGAAAAGATGAACATGGCTCAGGTAATAAGGAGAAATATGAAGACCTTGGCCCATGTCACTTTAGTTTAGGTTGGGAATGGTTAGTCCCTGGAGACCTCCCTGTTTGGATGATGGTACAAATCTTAAAAACTGACTGGTACATATAAATATAATTCAAAGTAATGGGAACTTAATGTTTGGGTGTGCACTGTATAAAGAGGATAGTAAGAAAGATGTAAACTTCATAGCTGATATTGCTCTGGGATATCCCATTCATGTGTATGGTGTTTCTGTTCGTAAACATGCTGGTGGTACCTGTGTTTATAAGTAGGAGGCTTGCCTGAGTGCCTCTACCGTGGTTGGATGCACTTGGAAAACTAATAAAATTTTATATGATAAAAAAAAAAATGGCTTTGATAACCTCTTTACATGAGGTCACCTAGCTCCTCCCTGTCAGAATATAAAAAATATACATCAGTGCAAAACAGGATATCTTATCAAAGGTAAATTCTGTGATCTCAACACAACTCATTTTCTTATATGACTTTCTTTGATCTTATGATCAGCGTCCCCTTTCCAGGACATCAACGGACTTGTTATGTTTCTCTGCCAGATCTCATGGAGGTGCAACATGCTTTTATCACCTTGTGAATTTTACTGTGTTTCCTTTGAACGTTATAAAAGTTTACGATCTGTCTTGGCAGTTGGCAAGCTGTAATTAGTCACATAAAAAGGAGATCCTAAATTAAGTCTTTTCTAGCCTGTAATTATCTCTTGGCCTTCCAGGTAACACCTATTAGCTAAAACCTGGGAGGGGTTGTCTTTCCACAGACTGTCAGCATCTCTCATGAGAAACATTCAGTAACATATTTTTATATTACAAAAAGCATAGGTTAATCAGAACCAGCTGTCCCAAGTGTCACAATTCCTCCCCACCTAGACTGAATTTGGGGGCTCTATCCCCTGCATGGGATGAGCTTTCCAAATCGGTTCACTCCTCGTACACATGAGACAGCCCATCGGAGTTCTGATTTTTGGCACCAGCCCTATGTAGAATTGTCATATCATACCCTTGCAAAGCAAGACTCCATCTTAACAATCTACCATTGTTTTTCCCCATCTGCATCGGCCAAACCAGGGGATTGTGGTCAGTCTGCACCACAAAATGCTGCCCGTATAAGTATGGCTCCAACTTCTTTAGGGCCCACACTATGGCAAGACATTCTTTTTCCACAGTAGAGTATGCCTGCTTCCTGGGAAGTAACTTCCTATTCAGGTACACTACTGGTGATCTCTCCCTTGGCTGGATGTCTGACTCAGTACTGCCCCAATACCCACTTCTGAGGCGTCAGTCTGAACTATAAAGGTTTTGCTATAGTCAGGACTTGTCAAAACAGGAGCACTGCACAGTGCCTCCTTTAGTTTGGAAAAGGCTTCCTCATAGACTGTGCCCCAGGTAATTTTCTTTGGCATCCTTTTCTTTGTCAGGTCAGATAGGGGAGCAGCCAGGGCACTGTAATTGGGTACAAATTTCCTGTAATACTCTGCTGTCCCTAGAAAACTCCTGACCTGCTTCTATGTTTCTGTTCTGGCCCATGCCTGGATTACCTTTATATTTGTTTGGTTGGGACGGAACTGTCCCCAGCCTACCACATGCCTGAAGTATGCCACTTCTCCCATGGCCACCTGGCACTTCTCGGCTTTGACAGTGAGCCCAGCCCTCTGTATCCTGCCCAGCACTTCCCTAAGGTGGGATAGGTGATCTTCCCTTGTCAATCTTCACCATTCATTACTGCTTGAGTTGTGCCGGAGGCGTGCACCCGCCAAGGGTGATTTTTTTGAGTTGGCACTAGGGCCGCCTTCGAGAGCAACGCTGGCACATGCGTAAGGGGCGCATGTTAGGTGCCGCAGACCCTCCTCCATCTCAGTTCTGTTACTCCCGCCGTCGAGGCTGCACCTGCTATCGTGTGTGTGTGATTGTTGAACCTGCGTCATAGGCCTTCCTGCGACTGCTTCTCCAGTTCCTGCCAACGCCGTTGAACCGTTTTCAGTCCGATAAGACCGTTCCTTATTTCTATGGCGAAGGGAGCCTTTTTCTGTGTTTTTCAATTGTTTTCAGCAGCATGTCAGGTTCAGGAGCCAAACGTAGATCAAAAACGGGCCGTGTCACCATGCATCAGTGCTCCTGTGGCTGGCATTTTTCCGTAACTGGCTGGCATGATGATTGCCTTCGTTGCCTGGGACCCAACCATGATATGGATTCGTGCGATGCCTGTTTCTCGATGGACAGTCGCGTCCTTGAAGTCCGCACATTTAAGATCGGCAAGGCCCCGCCGACTTTCAGGGGACGGCGTCGCTCTTGGGCTTCCCAGGTAAGGTCTTTAGACCTTTGCTCCACGTCCCATTCCAGGCCTATATGGTCTGGAGAGGAGGGAGTCTCCTCATCTTCTGGTCTTGCCAAGGAGGAGGCTTCTTTCGCGGTGTCGGAGGAACGGCATGGTCCCTCCCAGGGCCACATGTGGAGACACCGCTTCGGCAGTCAAATCTTCAGAGGTGCGGGCTCCTCCAGTGTCGTGGCCCAGGACTTCTGGGCTCGGCATCGGTGGACCCTCGACGCCGCCTTCCGGCGCTGCTGCGGATCCCGGTGCCGTGTTGGCTCTGTGCACCATGGGCCTGGTTGGCTCCTCTTGCGGCGCCATGTTTGATCTCGGGTTCGCCAAAGCCATCTGGCGCCGCACGTGGTACCGGTGTCGTTCATGGCGCCGTTTCTCTGGAGGCCCCTGGGGTGGCCAGTATTGAGGTCCAGCTGGTCTCTTCTTCCTCGGGAGAGTGACTCAGGCGTGGACCCGTCCTGGTCGCCCGACTCTTGGATGAGGTCTCCAGGTGAGACGAGGTGCTAGGTGGCCCAGTGCGCCTATTCCTCAGTCTTCTCTGTTGTCCTCTCCGGAGGCTTCCCAGGCTAGGGGTGGCCTGGGTTCCCTAGAGGGAG
The DNA here is from genome assembly GCA_016271365.2 of Neoceratodus forsteri. Taxonomy (NCBI): domain Eukaryota; kingdom Metazoa; phylum Chordata; order Ceratodontiformes; family Ceratodontidae; genus Neoceratodus; species Neoceratodus forsteri. The sequence continues at coordinate 321,846,828 of CM057459.1, forward strand.
ATGATGTGGAGGCAGGGGAAGAGGCTAATCCTCCTGAAGGGGTTGCAGTAGCTGCCACTCCCGGTGCTGCTGTGACTACTCGGGGTGGGTTGTTGCTGAGGTCAAGGAGGAGGGCGTTCTCGGAGTCCGAGGAGTTAAGAGGCACAGAGGTGCGTCGGTCTTCACCTGCCGCCCCTCAGGGTGCGGGTAGGAGTCTTAGCGCTGGACCCAGTCTTTCCTTCTCGGGCCCCAGGGACCCCTCTGGTGGCGTTGCTGTGGGCTGCCCTTCTGGACTTATGCAGCCTCAGGTTCATCACAGGGGAGGACCCCCTACTAGGCTCTTCCAGGCTTCACATCCCCGGGTTCCATTCTGCGACCTGGTTTGTTGTCCAGAACCCCGCCAGCTCGGGCTCCGTTTTCCGGATTTCAGAGCCTTAGCAGAGGACAGCTGCCTCTTCGTAGGTGCCCCTCTCCCATTCCTCTGCAGCCACCCCTTTCTCTCCCAGGCCATGTTGGTCCTATGGGCCCGTTATCCTGGGAGACGTTCAGAGGCTCTGTGGCGGCTTTCCCCTCATACGTTAGATGTATGCATGAGCGGATGTTTTGCCTATCCCCACCGCCGCGGGAGTCCTCTGGACATTCGAGCTCCCCATCATCCTCATCTCCCTTCCGGGAGGGAGGGAGAGGAACCCCCTGCTCATCTCTCCTCCGATGCTGATTTCACTGACTATCAGTGATTCCCTTCGAGGATGGTGAGGGATTTTCGTATCTCCTTAGTTAGGTGAGACAATACCGAGTGGGAGACGCGCGAATTCCTCAGTGAATTCAGTGCCCAGCATTTGATGGTACTGTCCTGGCCTGTTCCCCTCCAGGAGGCATCTGTCCGTTCCTGTTAGTCACCAGACGTCCCTATTCCAGCCCCGGCAGACTGCAGGAGAAGGTATTGTGCCCCACTTGAGTGTTTAGGTTCTCTTCTCAATCCACCTTCGGGTTTGGCATTCCTAGACACTCCCTCCGGGCGCCGCTGCCTGGAGCACGACTGTCCACCAGATCCAGATTCTCTACAGTTTGACTGGTGGGGGAGAAGTGTGTTCTCCTCTTCTCATGCAATGCTGTGCATTGCATCTCATCAGGCACACCATGCTGCCTACAACAGGCACCTATGGTCGATGCTATCCCAGCTTCTAGCATCAATGCCTGATATGGAGCAATCTAGACAGGCCATTGCCCTCTCTGCTATAGGGCTGGAGCTGGTAAGGGCATCTTATGACGCCAGTGAGGTGGCTTGCAGGGACAACGATCTGTATTAGACGGACGGCATGGCTTCGTCTATCAAGATTGTCACCCCTGGTCCGGCGTAGGAGGATTCGCTCTGCTTTCCGGGAGACCAGTCTTTTTTTCCGCCAGGGCTAGGAGGTTTCTGCAGGGGCTTCCTCAGTCTCCGGGGGACACCTCCTAGCTCTCCTCAACCGTAGGCTTCTCATCTGATTAGCCCATGGTCCCTCCCTCCCTCCTGTTTCTCACTAACTGGAGGCTGAGGGTCTTGTTCCTTCAGGGTTTTCTCTGGGGGGGGGGGTTTGGCACTCACCCAAGCAGTAATGAATGGTGAAGATTGACAAGGGAAGATATGAAAATTACGTACCTACCATAATTCTTGATCTTCTCTTGCATCTTCACCATTCATTACTGATACTCGCCCACCTTCCTCTCAAGGACCTCCTCCGGCGTCTCCCCCTCCCTGCTCGCTCCTCCCTTTCTTTAAAAAAAGTATAAAAATTTTAGATCTTACTTGAGATAGAGCTCTTGCAGCAGGCTATCACAATTGGGACTATGCACGCAGGCACTAGGACCCTTGCGGAAAAACTTCTGCCAGCATACCAGCGGGAACGCCCCTCGCCGGCCCCCCTCGACGGCGTCAGGGTACAAGAGGCGACCCAGCTCCACCTCAGTTCTTTTTCCCCGCCGCATCACGTGACGCGGGAATAGCTGCTGCCTGCAATCCACCAGCGAGAAAAGGATACTTCAAGCAAGTTTTTTTTACGGTTTTACCGTTTCTCTTCACTGCGACCAACGCCTGTACGGTTCCCGCTGTTGGACTCGGTTTTTCCAGTGTCTGTCGTGCTTTGCCTCGGTGTTTACCGCCGTGGGTACCGACGTCAGTCCGAATTTTCCTTCCCGCGGGTTCGATGTCTTCCCAGGCGTCTGTTTCTCCAGAACACCTCAACAAGTGCGAGTGTGGCCGGCAAATTCCCGCCAAAGATGGTCATCGGTGGTGCATTTTCTGCCTCGACCCGGACCACGACACCGCTAACTGTGCCGACTGCCAGGCTTTTACAAGCCAGACTCGCATCCGATGCCTGAAGGCCCTGACGGCCTACCTTTTAGAGAAGATGGACCTGCACTCGTCCGAGGGGAAGAAGAAGGAGAAAAAACGTCATAGTAAAGAGAGCAGTCGGTCCGGCTCTGGTCGCAATCTCTCTCAAGAAGGCCCATCCTTTGGCTCGGGTGAGTCGCCACCTCGTTCAGGCTAAGGCCGCCTGTCGGGAGTAGCCGGCTGCCGAAGGTGACTCCGCCAGTCATCACCAAGTCCGGAGTCGGTTGTCGGACCGTCGTCAGTCTTCGGACCGTCGTCGGTCCCCTGCATACCGACGTCAGCGTAGGCATGGACATGAGGCAGAACCAGACTACTCTAAGTCGGATAGTCGGTCCTCCTCTTCCTCATCATCCTCTTCATCTTCCCTCAGCCTCAAGCGCTCCCCTGAGGAGAAGGACATGCCTCGCTCGCCTCCGGACGATCCCACATTCATGGACGTCATGAGGCATATCCAGGCTTCCAATGAGTGGGACACTGAAGACCTGGACCCGGAACGCCGGAGATTGGCCAAATACCTGAGGCAGAAGGAGCCAAAGTCTTTGGTCATTCCTCCTCTGGTGGATACTTTTCAGGACCTGACTAAATCCATCTGGCTGCGCCCAGCCTCCATCTCGGCGGTTCCCAAAAAGTCGGACAGGCTTTACAAGGCTCCGAGGGCTGAATCCTTCTTGGCGGAACACCCTCAGGCAGATTCCACTGTGATCACGGCTGCTCATGACAAGTCTCGACAGCTGCGGCACCTCAGCTCCCAGCCTCCCGACTTGGAGTCCCGTTACCTGGATCAGGTGGGCAAGAAAGTTTACGCTGCTTCCACCTGCACCATTCGATCCCTGAACTTCCTTACGCATATGGTGCAGTTCCAGAATGCATTGTGGGAACGGGGTCTTGAGCTGGCACAGGCCATGCCAGACTCCGACAAGAAGACTGAGCACCTGGCCCTCTTACAGTCGGGCTCAGACGTAGGCACTCATGTTCTGAGGGCCTCGTATGATAAACATAGAAACATAGAATTTGACGGCAGATAAGGACCGCTTGGCCCACCCAGTCTGCCCATTTCCCTACCTACTGGATAAGCTGCAGATCCTAGTTAACCAGCAGCCTACTTCTTCCTACCCCCACCCCCAGAACTGCCTTATGACTATCCCATGCATGCTTGAATTCCACCACTGATTTTGACTCCACAACCTCCTCCGGAAGGCCGTTCCATGCATCCACAACCCTCTCTGTGGAAAAAATACTCTTAAATTACCTCTGAGCCGCCGCCTCTCTATCTTCAAATTGTGCCTCTTGTTCTTGCACACCTCTTTTTTTGAAAGATGCTACCCTCTTGGACTTTGTTGATTCCCTTGAGGTACTTGAAAGTTTCTGTCATGTCCCCCCTCTTCCTCCTTTCCTCGAGGCTATACATATTAAGCTCCTTAAGTCTCTTCATATGTCTTCCGGTGCAGACCCTGCACCATTTTAGTTGCCCTCCTCTGGACAGCTTCCATCCTGTCTATGTCTTTGCGGAGATTGGGTCTCCAGAACTGCACACAGTACTCCAGATGGGGTCTCACCAGCTGTCTGTACAGAGGGATAATAACTTCCTGTTTTCTACTGGTGATGCCTCCCTATGCATTCCAGTATCCCCCAGCCCTCCTTGCTGCCCTCTCACATTGCTTGCCCATCTTTAGGTCATCTGATATGACTACCCCCAGGTCCCTCTCCATTTTTGTTGTTGTTAGTATCTCACCCCCCATTGTGTACTCTTCCCCTGGGTTTTTGTTTCCCAGGTGCATTACCTTGCACTTCTTAGCATTGAATCTAAGCTGCCATACATTTGACCATTCCTCTAACCTTGCCAAGTCCCTTCTCATCCTTTCCACCCCACCCTGTGCATCAACTCTGTTGCAGATCTTAGTGTCATATGCAAAGGACATACTTTTCCTTCCAGTCCTTCTGCAATGCTCGCTTATAAAGACATTGAAGAGGACCGTCCCATTACTGAACTCCCATGGCACCCCACTAGTAACCTCTTCTTCTGAGGGACTCTATTTACTATTACTCTCTAGGCCCTATTCTCCAGCCAAATTCTTTACCCAGGCTGTCATCTTGGGACCCACTCCCAGGCTGGCTAACTTGTATAGTAATCTTTGTGTGGGACTGTGTCAAATGCCTTGCTAAAGTCTAGGTAGGCCATGTCCACAGCCCCTCCCTGATCTACTACTTTGGTCACCCAGTCAAAGAAATCTATCAGATTAGTCTGGCATGACCTTCCCACTATGAATCCATGCTGCCTAGGGTCCTGTGCCCTCTGGCCTCTAGATACTCGACAGTTCTTTCCTTTAGAAGTGATTCCATCATTTTCCTATCACTGAGGTTAAACTAACAGGTCTATAGTTTCCTGCTTCTGCCTTGCTCCCACTTTTGTGAAGGGAATCACATCTGCCCTCCTCCAGTCCTCGGTACCACCCCATCCTCCCATGATTTGTTAAAAGGGTAGTCAGTGGTGTCACTAGTTCTACCCTTAGTTCTTTTAGAATTCTGGGATGAATCCCATCAGGCCCCATTGCTTTGTCCACCTTCAGTTTTAAGAGTTCTTTCAGAACCCTTTCTTCTGTAAATGGGCCGGTATCAACTTCTGTATCCAGCGTGTTACTACTGTTTGTTTTATGTACCTCCCCCTCTTCCTGATACGGCAGCCAGAGCAGCCGCCTCGGGGGTTTGTCTCCGGCGCCATGCCTGGTTGAGGCTTTCGGGCTTTCACCAGGATCTGCAGTCCGGTATCCGGGACCTGCCGTTTCAGGGTACTGTTGTCACGGCAGGATGGAGGCCTGATCTCCCGCTCCAGGAATCGGGTAAGTCGAGTCTGGTCGGTCCTCGGCCAGATGTACCGTGCGACCAGTGACGCCCCCATCGGCCGTCGGTTTTTACAAGTCCTCAGGCAATCAGACTTTAGCCTGAAGTTCCCAGCAGGGGCAGAGAGGTGGCTTCCGCCGGAGATCCGGAAACCAGCAGTCTGGTGGACCTTCCGCCCATGGGCCCAAGTCCTCCCAGGCCTTTCTCCCTACACCTGGTTCTGCCCAGTGACTCCCTTCCACCCCCCACCCCGTGGTCAGACGTCCAGGGGGAACCGGTTGTCCGTTCATCTTGAAGGGTGGAGCTCTATTACCACAGATCAATGGGTCTTGGACATTATTCGGAGAGGACACACGTTGGAGTTCACAGAGTTCCCTCCACGTACTCCGCCAAACCTCTCCCATTATCCTCCTCCTCGCATTCCTGTCTTGGAAGGAGAAATTCAGGCCCTCCTGCAAAAGAGAGCAATAGAAAGAGTTCCCATGGAGCAGTGGGGTCAGGGGTTCTACTCCCACTTTTTTCTGATCCCGAAAAAGCCGGGGGACCTTCGTCCCATTCTGGACCTCCGTCCTTTAAATCTCTGTTTTATAGAGTACAAAAAGTTCAGGATGGTGACTCTTCAGGGTTTCCTCCCTCTGCTGCACCAAGGGGATTGGCTCTGTTCTCTCGACATGCAGGATGCGTCCATGCATATCGTGGTCTTTCCTCCCCACAGGAAGTTTTTGAGGTTCCACTTATTAGGGGAGCATTATGAATTCCGGGTGCTCCCATTCGGCCTCTCTTCCACTCCGGGAGTTTTCACCAAATGCCTAGTAGTGGTAGCTGCAGCTCTAAGGCGATCAGGCCATTATGTTTTCCCTTAACTCGACGACTGGCTTCTCACGGGCCCGTCAAGGGATGGCCTCTTACGCTGTCTCGGAGATGCCTATACTCTTTTCCGAGAGCTGGGGATCACCCTGAACTTGAAAAAGTCCTCCCCAGAGCCCAGCCAAATCCTTGCTTTCATTGGAGCGACTCTGGACACAGTCCAGGGCATGGCTTTTCTCCCTCAGGACAGGGGAATTCGCCTGCGAAGTTTGGCGGAACGGATATCCATAACGCCTCGAGTTCCCGCTCGGAACTTCCTCAGTCTGTTTGGGCATATGGTGGCGGCCATCCCAGTAACACCCTTGGCCCGCCTCCACATGAGAATCCCACAATGGCTGCTCAGGGTGCAGTGGGATCAATGTTACAACGACCTGGACGCTTTAGTCAGGATCTCGGAGCCAGTCAGGAGAACGTTGCTTTGGTGGTTGGACCCCAGCAATCTGGAGAGAGGGGTCAGCTTTCGTCCGGAGCCTCCAGGTCAGACTCTAACGACGGATGCATCAGACCTGGGTTGGGGGGCTCATCTGGGTGTTCATCAAACGCAAGGGGTTTGGTCACCCGAGGAACGGTCCCTCCACATCAGTGTACTAGAAATGCGAGTGGTCCTCTACGCTCTTCAGGCGTTTCAAGAGGACTTGGTACCCGGCTGTCTTCTGGTTCAAACGGACAACATGGCGGTCTTCTGTTACATCAGTAAGCAAGGAGGCACCCATTCCTATCCTCTTTGCCGGGAGGCGATGAGAGTCTGGTACTGGGCACTGGAACGGGGCATTCGTCTGTCGGCTATGCACGTTCCAGGCGTCCTCAACAAGCTGGCCGACAACCTCAGCAGGTCGTGGGCCAGTGCGCACGAGTGGGAATTGCTTCAGTCCGTAGCGGATCAGCTCTTCAGAAGGTGGGGCCTTCCCGAGCTAGATCTCTGCGTCACCACGCAACGCCAAACTGCCACTGCTTTGCTCGCGTGAGCACGCCTGGCGCTTTTGGCTGAGACGTTATCCCTTTGTTGGGCAGGGAGGTTTTTATGCCTTCCACCCTTCCCTCTCATCCAGAGTGTTCTGCTCAAACTACAGGCAGATGGGGCACGTGAAGGTACTTGTGGCTCCCAATTGGCCCCGACAGATTTGGTTCACTCCTGCAGCGGTTGTCCCAGGAACCTCCAATCCTGCTGCCCATTTGTCGCACAGCTGCTGTCCCAGGAACAGGGTTCTCTGGTTCACCGGATCTCAGATCCCTGCACCTTCCTTGTTCTCCTCCAGACGTAAGCTAGAACCGATACATGGGTTTCTCGAAGTGGCTGAGGTCTTAGCGCCCGCTAGAAAGCCTCACTCACCCACTTACGCTATGAGATGGAAGCTGCTTGTCTCTGGGCTCTGACACAGCATTTAGACTCCTGTCACCTGCTCTGTGAACTCCGCTTTGCAGTATCTCCTCTCCTTGTACGAGAAAGGCCTGAGCTATTCCTCTATCAAGGTGCACATGTGGGTGATTTCGTCTATCATGCTGTCGGTGGAGAGAGAGCATTGGCCTGTGCTGTGGCCCGCACCTTCCTTAGGGGGATTCTTCACATGCGACCTCCCATCAGGGACCCTCTACCACCCTGGGACCTCCTTTTTGTGTTAGAGAAACTCACCCTTCCCCCTTTTGAACCCGCAGCGAGTTGTGAGCTGCAGTATCTGTCTTGGAAAGTTTGTTTCTAGGGACATGGATATATTGTTCATCCACACTTATTGGCAGGTTCCTTGCCGCTTTAAATCTTGTCGGAAGGTCTTCAAGCTGGCTCCTCCCACCTACCCGGGTGGTAAATCCTCGCCCGCCCATGACGCCAGATCTTCCTTACCGCTTGAAGCTCAGGTTCTCCTTAGCTTCAAGTGCTGACTGGTTCCTGGAAATTTCGGTCTCAAAATCATTTGAAGTTTTGAAACTTCGATCCTTTCTTCTTCGCTGTGCAATGGCTCATTCTTTTTCCGGCCCCAGAGGTGCCCGTCAATTCCTTCCAGGAGAGACCCACACTCCACGCATTTACTGCCTTGACCTGACTGCGATCCTCAGCCTCATGGTAGTTTTGTTGTGCTCTTTTCACCAGCTCTGGAGACCGCGCTGGCCTGCTCGGGCTCTGGCGCCTGTAATTTTTCCTGGCCCGAAAACTCCCAGACTGCCGGGCAGCATCCACATCGCTGTTTCTGAGCAGCCTGACCTTCTTTTTTTCCTCCGAGGGGTGGCCTCTCTCTTCCTCGGTCGCCAGCTTATCCTGCTCTCCTTGCTCCTCCCATGGAAGTCATTTCAAGGAGCTTCACAGTCCCTTTCTCTTGAAGGGAGAGGGACCGCTGGGACCTGCCTCTGCCCAAGTCTAAGGAGCCAGGTGGCTAAGTCCTCGCTGGCTCCGGAGGGCTGGAGAGTTTCCTCCCCGCCGGGCCGACGCCGACTTCGGTCGAGGATGTGCTCGCCACTGGCCTCACGTGTCCCCGCCAGGTCAGCCGCCAGGGACCCCGCCGGTGGCTCAGCAGCCTGTCGACCCGTTATCTGGGCTGTCTTCGTTAGTGTTTATCCTTCGGCCAAGGTTCCTCTCGGGCGGAGGTTGAGTTTCTGCCGTACCTTCGGTCAGCAGTCCTCGGCCTTTTCTTCCGAAAGCCGAAGGAGGAGCCGGCGCTTCCACTCTTTTCCCAGGCCTGCTCGGTTCCCGAGGATTCGGTCTCGGTCCTCCTCTCGGTCTAGCCACGCCGACTCCCTGCATTTTCGGTCGGGCACCGAGTCAAGGGTGGTACTTGCCGTTTTTCCTCATCCCCTCCCTCGGATAAGGAGTGGGCTCGGCGTCGCTGGCATTGACGCTACGAGGAGTTTATGTGGCAGCAGCTGTTGTTGTCCAGGAACCAATCACCCGATTCATTCTCCTGCTAGTATGGGACCCGCTTGCCAGGTCGCTTTCCCACACAGCTGCTCGAGGCAGTCGAGGTGCCCCTCCGGGCCGGTTGCTCATCTGATCCTGCTGCCCCATTGTCCGGAGGAACCCAGGTCATGACCTGTCCTGAGGTTATTTGTTCCCCCCCGCCTGCCAGACTTGGCATGCAAGAGCGACTAGCCTGTGGCAGTTTGCAGACTGAGCCCAATCGACCCACTGTTTCAGCAGGGAGACCATGGTCTTCCCGAACATTCTGTGACGATAGCCTAGCTGCCCTTATGGTCTGCTCCAGCTCATCTCAATTCACCAGGATGCAGCTCGAGTTTATTTTCAACTGGCCCTTTACCCTCACGGAGATTCTTGACAGGGGCTTTCACGGAGGTCTTCCCGTGGCTGAGGCACCGGGCCCAGCCTAGAGCTCTGGCGGCAGCCTACTCCTGCCCTGTGCCCGGCCAGGGTGGCCAGGGGCACTTGTCCTGTCTGTTCTCTGTCTGGTTTGAACACCCTTGGCTGAAGGGGTAGTTACCGCTAATGTTTGGAAACTTAGATGTGGATAGGCCTCTGACAAGGAGTCCAAAGGATGGACTATGTCGGCTTAAGATTTACGCTGCATCCTCCCTAGCCTCCGGCAGGCTGTCCGGGCACTGATGGCACCTTCTCCCACCCCTTTGGGCCCCTGACGAGGTCCCCTCATCTCCGCCGACTATGACCACGGTCCTCCTGGTGCTGGACCAGGGTAGGGCAGGGCAGGGGCAGATCTGGCGTCATGGGGGGCAGAAGTTATACCACCGGGTGGGTGGGAGGGAAGCAAGACCTTCCGGCAAGATTTAAGCGGCAGGATACCATGAGTATGGATGAACAACATATACCATTCCTAGAACTCCTGTTACAGGTGAGTAACCTGTATTTCTTCTGGTGGACTCCATTACTATTACTCTCTGCGTCTATTCTCCAGCCAATTCTTTCCAGGCTGTCTGGACCACTCCCGGCTGGCTAACATATAGTAATCTTTTGTGACGGACTGTGTCAAATGCCTTGCTAAAGTCTGATGGCCATGTCCACAGCCTCCTGATCTACTACTTTGGTCACCCAGTCAAAGAAATCTATCAGATTAGTCTGGCGACCTTCCACTATGAATCCACTGCCTAGGGTCCTGTGCCCTCTGGCCTCTAGATACTCGACAGTTCTTTCCTTTGAGTGATTCCATCATTTTCCCTATCACTGGTTAAACTAACAGGTCTATAGTTTCCCAACTGCTGCCTTGCTCCACTTTTGTGAAGAATCATCTGCCCTCCTCAGTCCTGGGTACCACCCCATCCTCCCATGATTTGTTAAAAGGGTAGTCAGTGGTGTCACTAGTTCTACCATAGTTCTTTAAAATTCTGGGATGAATCCATCAGGCTGTGCTTTGTCACCTTCAGTTTAAGGTTCTTTCAGAACCCTTTCTTCTGTAAATGGGCGGTATCAACTACTTATCCAGCGTGTTACTACTGTTTGTTTATGTACTCCCCCACCACAATCGGCAGCCAGGCAGCCGCCTCTGGTTGTCTCGGCGCCAGCCTGGATGAGGCTTCGGGCTTTCCCAGGATCTGCAGTCGGTATCCGGGACCTGCGTTTCAGGTACTGTTTGTTGGGCAGGAGATGGGCCAGTCTCCGTCTCCAGGAATGGATAGTCATCTGGTCGATGCAGATGTACCGTGGCGACCATGGCCCCACCGCCGTCGGTTTTACAAGTCCTCAGGCAATCAGACTTTAGCCACAAGTTCCCAGCAGGGCAGAGGTGGCTTCAAGATCGAAACCAACAGTCTGGTGGACCTTCGCCCATAGGCCCAAGTCCTCCAGGCCTTTCTCCACACTGGTTCACCCAGTACCCTTCCCCCCCCACCCCGTGGTCAGGCGTCAGAGACGGTTATCGTTCATCTTGAAGGGTGGAGCTCTATTCCACAGATCAATGGGTCTTGGACATTGACGGAGAGGACACACGTTGGAGTTCAGAGTTCCTCCGTACTCGTAACCTCTCCATTCTCATCCTCCTCATTCCTGTCTTGGAAGGAAATTCAGAGCCCTCCTGCAAAGACAATGAAAAGAGTTCCCATGGACAGTGGGGTCAGGGGTTCTCACTTTCTGATCGAAAAAGCCGAGGACCTTAGGTCCCATTCTGGACCTCCGTCTTCAATCCTGTTTTATAAGTACAAAGTTCAGGATGGTGACTCTTGGGTCTACTCCTCTGCTGCACAAAGTTAGCTCTGTTCTCTCTACCCAGGATGCGTACAGCATCTCATGTTAACTCCCACAGGAGTTTTGATTCCACATTGAGAGCATTATGAATTCGGTGCTCCCATTGACCTCTTCCACTCCATGATTTTCACCAAAGGCACAGTAGGCTAGCTGCAGCTCTAAGGCGATCAGGCCATATGTTTTCCACCTCGCGACCTTCTCACGGCCCCGTCAGGGTGGCCCTCGCTGTCTGGGAGATGCCTATCACTTTTCGAAATGGGATCACTGAACTTGAAAGTCCTCCCCAGGCCAGCCAAATCCTTGCTTTCATTGGGCGACTCTGGACACAGCCAGGGCATAGCTTTCCTCAGGACAGAGGTAACACACAGTTTGGTGAGCGGATATCCACAACGCCCGAGTTCGCTCGGAACTGCCAGTCTGTTGCGGTATGGTGGCCATCAGTAACACCCTTGGCCGCCTCCACATGAGAATCCCACAATGGCTGCTCAGGGTGCAGTGGGATGTATTACAACGCTGGGGTGGTCGGGCCAGTCAGGAGAGCGTTGCTTTGGTGGTTGGACCCCAGCAACCTGGAGAGAGGTCAGCTCGTCCGGAGCCTCAGGTCGACTCTAGACGGATGCATCAGACCGGGTTGGGGGCTCATCTGAGTGTTCATCAAGCACAAGGGGTTTGAACCCGAGCCCCTCCACATCAGTGCCTAGAAATAATGAACTCGGCTCTTCAGGCGTTCAAGGACTTGGCACCAGCTGTCTTCTGGTTCAAACGGACATGGCGTCTTCTGTTACATCAGTAAACAAGGACACATTCCTATCTCTTTGCCGGGAGGCGTGAAGTCTGCTACTGGGCAGGGCATTAGTCCATCGGCTATACGTTCCCGAAGCCTCACTAAACAACGGCGACAACCTCAACAGGTAGTGGGCCGGTCGCCCACCGGGGTACTTCAGTCGCGCGGATCGCTCTTCAGAGGTAGGGCCTTCGACTGATCTGCCACGCCAAACTGCACTGCTTTGCTCGCCAGCTGCGGTTTTTGGCCAAGCGTTATCACTGTTGGGCAGAAGTTTCTTTATATTTCCCCTTCCCTCTCATCCAGAGTATTCTGTCAAACTACAGGCAGATGGGGCATGCATGATTCTTGTGGCTCCCAATTGGCCCGACAGATTAAGTTCCCTCCTGCAGCGGTTGTCCAAGACACCAATCCTACTGCCCATTGCTACAACTGCTGTCCCAGGAACAGGGTTCTGGTTCACGGACATAGCTACACCTTTGCTAGTCTCCTCAGGCAGCTAAGAACAAATCGGGTGTCCCGGTGGCTGAGATGTGCGTCGCTAAAACCTCTACTCCCACGCCACGCTATGAGTGGGCGTTTCTATCTTTCGGCCCCGACACAACATTTGAACCCTGTCACCTGCTGGGAACACCTTTGATATCTCCTCCTTGTACGAAGGCTGAGCTATTCCTCTATCAAAGTGCACATGTGGGTGATTTCGGTCATCATGTAAATGGGAGAGAGAGCAGTGACCCAGTTAGATGTGGCGCACCTTCATAGGATTCTTCACATGGACTCCATCAGGGACTCTACACCCTGGGACCTCCTTTTGTGTTAGAAATCCCCTTCCCCCTTTGAACCCGCGGTTGTGAGCTGCAGTATCTATCGAAAAGTTTCTAGGACATGGATATATTGTTCATCACACTTACAGGTTCCTTGCGCTTTAAATCTTGTCGGAGGTCTTCAAGCTGCTCCTCCACCTACCGGTGGTAAAACTCGGCTCGCTCCATGGCCTTGATCTTCCTTACAACAGAGCTCGGTTCCCTCCTTGCGCTCTGCGTTTTCGACTAGTTCCCGAATTCGGTCTTCAAAATCATTTGGAAGTTTCTGAAACTTGATCCTTTCTTCTTGAAGCAATGGCTCATTCTTTTCCGGCCCGAAGGTGCCGGTCAATTCCTTCCAGACCCCACCCACATGCATTTACTGCCTTGGCCTGGATCATGATCTCAGCTCTGCAGTTTGTTGTGCTCTTAGACAGCTCTCTGGAGGATCTGGACGTTGGGCTCAGGCGCAATTTTCCCAGCTCCGGACTCCTCAGATGGGGAAGCATCCACACCGGCTGTTTCAGGCAGCTCGATCTTCGCCCCTCCAGGAGGGTGGCCTCTCCTCTCCTCGATCATGGAGCTTATCCTGCTCTCCCAGGTTCCTCATGCAGCAGAACAAGGAAGCAGCGATCCTTTCATGAAGAGGGACCGTTGAGACCTGCCTCTGCCCAGTCTAGACGCAGGCTAAGTCCCGTGGCTCGGAGGCGGGAAATTTCCCCTCCTGCCGGCCGGCGCGAAGCTTCGTGAGATCCGACAAGCCACTGGCCTCACGGTGTCCCGTCAGGTCAGCGGCCGGCCCGTCGATGTGGCGACAACATGGGCCCATCATCTGGGCTGTCTTCTGCTAGCGCATGTAGCGGTTCCCAGCGGAGAAGGTCCGGTACAGCCAAGCGATCCAGGCCTTTCTTCAAGCGAGGAGGAACGGCCGTCCTCTTGACCCCACCGGTTCCCCAGTTGGTCAGTCCTCCTCTCGGTCCAGCTCACGCAGACCTCATTTCGGTCAGGCTTTGAATCAAGTAGCGTGCCGTTCTTCCTCATCCCCTCACAGACAAGGTAGCCGATGCAGATGGTGGTCTGAGGTTTATGTGGCAGCAGCTGGCTGTTGTCCAGAATATCGACGATTCATTCTCAGGCTAGTATGGACCCATGCCAGGTCGGCACGCACAAAGAACGAGCGGTACCCTCTCCGGGGGATGCTCATCAGTCCTGTGCCCCACTGTCCTCAATGGAACCCAGGCAGGGCCATGACCCGTCCATGATTGTTGTTCCCCTCACCCCACCCTTGGCAGACAAGAGTGACTCAGGCCTGTGGCAGTTTTTGCAGACTCGGGCCGAAATGACTCCACTGTTTCCTAGCAGGGACCAGGGCTGGGAATTCATGGGCGACAGCCCAAGCGTCTTAACTCAGCTCATCTGAATTCACAGGATGCAGCTCGGCCTAGCCTCAAACTGGCCCCCCCCTTGGAGATTCTTGACGGGGAAACACTCGGAGGTCTTCCGGTGGCAAAGAATGATGACAGCTAGGAGCTCTGGCGACACCTACTTCCTGCACTCTCGGCCAGGTGGCCAAAATACCCAGCCCTATCTGTCCTCTGCCCGGTTCTGAACACCCCTTAATGAAGGGTAATTACGACAATGTTTTAAACAGAGGGATAGATAGGCCCCATGAAAAGAGTAAAAGGATGGACTATATGGGCGCAAGATTACGCCATCCTCCCTGACCTCAAACAAACCAGCTCAGCAGCACTGATGCACCTTCTCCTCCTTTAGGGCCCTAGACGAGGTCCTCATCTCGGCCGATCTGCGGACCCGGTCCCTTGGTCTGGACCAGGTAGGGCAGTGGCAGCAACTCAGGCGGCTCTGGATCAGGGAAACTCTGTGCCAGATAAGTGGCGGCCGCAGTAAACACTGCCGCGAAGTAGCTGAGGTTATCTCTTCTCTTCGGAACCCTTGCAGGTTGCGGACATTCCCTTCTGGGACCGACCTTTTCGGCCTGGGTGGAGGACTCCAGGGGCCGGTCGGCCACTCAGACTCGGTCCTCCCCCCGGAGGACAAGGGCAACCGACAGCCTTTAAAAGCCCGCACCCCGGCCCCTGCGGCTCACCCGGCCCAGCCAGGCCAGCGAATGCGCTGGGCCTGTGAGAAGCGTCTTCCTCCAAAGAAGAGGCGGTGGGATCAGACCCCCTCAGCCTCCACCACGCCAAGCCTGCTCAGTGATGGGCTGAGGTGCTATCGGCCTAGGTTCCGGGTTTCCCATGAAGGCCGACTCCGCCTCTTCTCTTGGGTGGTGCTTAGGGGTAGGTTCGGTGCGAGGGTTCGTGCCGTTTTCTGCCGTTGCCCACAGGGTTCTTGATCACAGCCTCTTCGTGGCCCCAGGCGACTGCCTGGCCCTCTAATGGGGGCAATCAGGAAGGTGGACCCTCCTTCCAGACCCTGAGTTATGTCCAGGTGTTCCTGGTCTCAAAGGGCAGGGGCTGCGCCCCATCCTTCTACGCCTGGATAGTCTCTCTGAATATCCATCCTCAGAGCAGGCGTCGGCTTCTTCCTAGATCAGGATGTACTTACTCCCTGTTCTGTCCGTTTCTTGGAGACTCCTCCTTTCCTAAGCAGGAGATCTCCCCACAGTTCCCCAGGCCCCGTTCTCTGCTCAGCAGTTTCTGCGGCATTGAGGGGTCGGTAACCCCACCGGATGGCGGCTGATTATGACCCCCCAGGCTCAGACTGGTCTCCTTTACGAACCCGTTGGAACTCCGTGTCTTAGCGGTGATACTACCTAAGTTAGGCTCGACTCTTGGTCGGCTCGGCTCCTGGCGGACAGGGCTGGTTCTTCCTCCCTTACCTAGTCAGGTCTGACTGGGCAAGTGTGCTCTGCTGGATCTCCTGCACCTCCTGGGCTCATACCCGGCTCAGCGTGGTCTGGGACCCGCTGGTTCATGCATTCAGTGAGGACGGGCCAGCCAGCGGTCCCCGTCTGAGCCCTCTGACCAGTTCATGACTACAGCCCAGGGATACGGGGCGCTCCCCTCGGACGTTCAAGCTCCTGCGGAGGAACTCCTGTTTATCGCCTGGTCGGCCTCTTCTCTGCCGACTACTCGGATGGGTGGGGGCCCATCTGAGGGAATCAAAGTGCCGCCTCTGGTCACCTAAGAGTCGATGTCTTCCTACCGCTGGAGCTCAGGCGGTCAAAACCATGCACCGCCCTCTGGCATGCAGGGTCTGGTGGTTTAAGTCCATGCGGACAACACCACAACCATGCTACCTACCCGCCAGGTTCGTCGAGCCCTTGCCTCAGCGTAAGGAGGTTCTCCGCGTGAGTTTCGCTGATGGAAGCGTTTCCAGCCATTTGATGGCAGGGCCTCCAACTCCTGGCTGATGCCTAAACGGACATAAAACTCACTCTGGTGGTCCCCCTGGAATGCAGGATCTTCTCCCTCCTCCCTCCAGGGGATCAGGTGAGACTGTTTCATACTCACCTCAGCAAGGTTGCTGTAGGGATACCGTCGGCAGGGACCCAGACCCTTCCGCCTCCCCATTTCCCTTGACATAGGGGCAGGCGAGAGCCTAAGCGCAGCGTGTAGTAGCCCCAGACTGGATTCCAGCTCTGATCAGCTCTCCTCGATTCAGCAGGCTCCAAGGCGACTTCAGTCGCTCGGTCTTGATTCTGTTTTCAGGAAGGTTTTGTCTGGACCCGTCCCGCCTGAAGCCTGGTCCTGTGCGGCTAGGGCCCAACCTTGGGTCCAGCAAGGTCTCGGCGTTTCGGTCCTGAAGGCCGGACAACATGCTGCTCCGTTTGATGATGGATAGGGCTGGCCCGTCGAGCGAGCATTCGGACCATCTCGGTCCATTCTTTGAACTAGGGCTTGACCGCGACTTCTAGGTGCTTCTGTTGATCATCTGTCTTCCGAGCGGGCGGAAGACATTGATAACAGATGAGTGGTCTGGCCTTGTCTAGCCTCGATCACACCTCACTTGAGGAGTATCCCCATTTCTGGACTCGCTGGTATGAAGCAGCTCACGGGCGGCCGTTGAACCGTTACACAGTCGAGTTTCCCCCACCTGTGGAAGAACACCACCTTGGGGCCTCTGCCATCAGAGGAGGAAAGTTCAGGCTCCTTTGAATCCCTGTCTGGTCTTACAGGGACAGGTTGTCTGCAGATCCCTTCGAGCGGCGGAGTCTTCCCTATCTGGCATTGTCTCTGGGGTTCCCAATCCACCTCGGAGGCGTATAGGTTCCACGGGACCCTGTTAATGCTCACCTACCCAGGAGTATAAGGCAGATTCGGGATAGGTTAGCCAGCTTTTGTCATCTACGCTGGGCAGCACCTGCAGACCTGCAACAAGCGGACGCCGAAGGGTGGTCACCTCCTGCTGATCCCGTAAGGTGGGTGAGCATGGAACTCCAGAGGATAAGTGTCTTTACAGCCCTTCAGCTGCATCGGTAACCTTCGAGAACCTCCGGTCCAGGATATCTGGGGCTTCTGCCCGGAAGCAGGCTTACCGTTCCCTCCACATCGACCTTAGGTCACGCCGGGATGTTGGTCGGGCCTCGGTTCTCCAATCTTTCTACCTAAGCGAGGTGTCATGCCTCCCTCTCCGGAGAACTACTAAGTCTT
The DNA here is from genome assembly GCA_016271365.2 of Neoceratodus forsteri. Lineage (NCBI taxonomy): Eukaryota > Metazoa > Chordata > Ceratodontiformes > Ceratodontidae > Neoceratodus > Neoceratodus forsteri. The sequence goes on from CM057459.1 coordinate 321,864,223, forward strand.
CAAGAAGTGTGGTGAACAAGACATCCATGTCCAATCAAGGATCTTACCAAGACACAGCTCTTGCAGCAGTTACACCAATAGGACAAGCCGCAGGCGTCAGGAAAAAATTCAGCTAGCCTTTAGCGGCAAGCCACTGCCGTCGGTCCGCCCGGCGTGGCAGTGGTACATAAGGCGGTCCCCCGGTTCCCAGTTCTTTCCGCCCGTCGGCTTGCATGTCTCGACCCTTGGTTATAGTCTGCCAGCAGCGTGAGGTTAAGTGCTTTCCTTGAAAGTGGATTCTTCTACTTAGATTTTTGCTGATGTCCTCTCCGACCTCGGTCACTCCTCCAAGTGTAACTGCGGAAACAGTCCTTCAAGGAATCCCCCACTCGGCCTCGTTTGATGCCTGAAGGAAACACGATACCGGGCATGCTCCTTCTGCCAGGAGTTTAACAGTCATACCGGATCTGGCGTCAGAAGGCCCTTCAAGCCTTCTTACTGGAAGAAGCTGAAGACCATGTCTTCCAGGAGAATCTTAAAGACCCACAAGCACGCTGAGAAACAAGGGAAGGCCTTGGGTCCCCTCCAGGGCTTTGGACTCGCGCAACACGGTTCAGGGTCCGACCGCTCCCCCTCAGGGCCAGCTCAGCCTCCCGGCTGCGGTAAGGAAGCCTTCTTCTCAGGCTAAGTCTGCCAGGCCGTCCTTGTCGCACTGATACTCAGGGGTGCAAGTCTGGGATCACCATCCACAAGTAGGGAACCCGGCGTCAGGGCCTTCTTTGCCTCCCGCCCAAGGCGTTGGAGCTCACCTCCTTAAAAGAGACCTCTGGATCGATGCGGTCGTCCGTGCGTCGGCCTTGCGTCATCATCCCTGGAGCCGCCGTCGGCCCAGGCGGCAGTCGCCCGGCTAAGCCAGCTCCTCAGCGGATGCGGTAGGGACCCGCGCCCGCTCCCCTGAAGAGGGCCGCCGCCTCGACCCGGCGTGGCCAGAGACCTTGACCGAGGAGGATCTAACGCAGCCGAGGACCAGGCCAGGCGACCCGGTCTCGTCGAGACTCCCCGGGAACCCTACGCCGTTACCCGAGCCCCTGTGGAGCCAGCGCGGGACCCGGCGACCCGTCCACGGTGCGGACGTCGTAGACGCTTTCCATAGCGAGTGAAGGACCTCTTCACTTACTGGTGGGGCGCCATAAAAGACACAGTTCCCCACTCTACCTCCTCCTCCTCCGGTTCCTGCACCTCGCCACCGGAGTCGGCGGGCCGCTTACCTCCTCGAGGTCGGAACCCTCTCAGGGAGACCAGAAAAATGGAGACCTCCGTACCATCCTCTTCTAGGTCACCCAGCCCCAAGACCAGGGACACCGACAATCACCCTGACGGAGGACACGGGATCAGGTACTCTTCATCTGAATCCCTATCTCCTCTCATCCCTTCTCCGGACCCACATGAGATGCGAAAATCTCCTCCGGACGACCCTTAGTTCTCTGATATTATGAGACACATCCGAGAGAACATGGGATGGGATGCAGAAACTAGACCCTGAAAGGATCGCCTAAGCCAGATATCTTGACAAAAAAGACCCCCAAGCCTGTGGTGGGTACCACCCTTGGTTGACACTGCATGGGCGTCACCAAGGCAGCGTGGAAAGCGTCCACATTAGCTCCCAGCGATGCGAAGAAAGCTGATCGCATCCTACAAGGCTCATAAAGAGACCAGTACTTAGCTACAACAGCCTCAGGCCGACTCTGGTATCACAGCCTCACATGACACGGTCACAAAGGCACAGAACATCTGAAACACCCTGCCACGGACCCAGAGTCCAAGCAGTTGGACGGGTGGGTAGGCGCACGTATGCTTCCGCTTCCCTGCGCCATCAGATCCTTCAACTAGTTTGACCCACATGGTTCAGTTCCAGAAGCGGCTTTGTAGGGAACAGGGTCTGGAAATGGCTGCAAAACTGCGGAAAGTCAGCGAAGGAGATGCTTCCAGCTCCTCCGTGCGAGTCCAGACGTGGGAACCCAAGTGCTACGAGCAGCGTGCGACTCAGCGGACTCATCGGCCCGAGCAGCAGTTCTGGCGTATGCCTCGGAGGCACTCTTGATTCAGAGTCTCGGCTTGAACGTCCAGAAGAATATCATGGGCTCCATTCGAGGAAAGTCTTGTTTGGTAATCCTTCCCAGAAGATTGTTACCAGACTTCAAGAGGCGGGAAAGGCGGTAAGGTAGAGTTCAGGCCATGTACGAAGCTTAGTTCCTTAGTGGAACCAAAAGCGGATCGTGGGCGGATGCAGAGCGCTTGATCCTGCTCCGCTACACAACAGAGGGCTCCGGCTTCCGTAGAGGCCAGGAAACAGCCCGCCAGCGAAGCCAGCGTGCTTCTAAGCCCGGCCATCCAGCGGGACCCTCTGCCGCCACAGCCTGACTCCTTTCCGGCCCCTGCCCTCAGGATCAACTGGAAATCATGGTGAAAGTACGCTTGCTTAGGCTTCCTGCGGGATGAGCTATAACCACCGACAGGTGGGTTCTTCAATTAGTCAGAAGAGGCCCACTATATATAAGTCGCGAAAACCCACCCTCGAGAGCCTCCTTTGCTCTCCGGTATCCCGGGTCAGCAACTTCTGATCTGGCAAAAGTAGCGCTCCTGCAAAGGGAGGCGATAAATGCGTCCGGAGAGACACAGAGGACAAGGATATTATTCCCACTTCTTCCTGGTTCCAAAAGACAGGGACCTCAAGTCGATTCTGGAACTCAGCGACCTCAACATGTCGATCGCCTACAAGGAATTCGCATGGTGACTCTTCTGGGTCTTATTCCCATGCTGAAACAAAGGCCTTCTTAGCGTCTCTAGACATACAGGCGCTATACCTGCATATCCTAATAACTCAGGCGCACAGAGGTTCCTGCGCTTGAGTTCTCGACCACCACCTTCAATTCCGAGCCCTTCCATTAGGACTGTCATCCGCACACAGGGTCTTTACCAAGTGCATGGCAGTCGTGCAAGCGTCTCTGAGGAGACAGGGCCAGTATGTGTTCCGTACCTGGGCGATTGGCTACTTATGGCGCCTCAGAAGGCGTTGTTGCACAGTCCAGAGCACCCAGGACCTGTTCGATCTCTGGGAATCCTAATAAACTAAAGTCTCTCCTGGTACCGTCGTAGAAACTGCAGTTTATAGGGGCAGTACTGGACACTGTTCAGGGAAGAGCTTTTCTTCCAGGCGACAGGCGGGCGCATCAGATCCCTCATCAGGAGCTATGCGTCGAACAAGACCGTCTCTGCAGGTCGGTCCTTGGCTTGCTCGGACACATGGCTGCGACCCATTCCTACAGTCCCTATAAAGGTTCACATCACGGGTAACTCAGTGGATGCTCAAAGTGCAATGGGACCAAAGGCAAGACCACTTGCAGCATCGGTCAGGATCACGAACACACGTGATTCGAGACTGGCAGTGGTGACTAGTCCACAGGGTCGCTCTCCTTGGGTGTCCACGTTTGTAGCGCTGTCCCGGGCTAACCCTCACCACAGGCGCATCGGGTCTGGGGTGAGGGCACACCAAACGGGTAAAGTCCCAAAATGCGTGGACCCGATGGAAGCTCATCTCCATATCAGCGTTCTAGAGATGAGGGTTCTCTGTGCCTGCAGGCCTTTCAGTCAGTAATCCCACGTGTACTCTTCTGCTTCAGACAGACAACACGGGCGGTGTTATATTACCTCAACAAACAAGGAGGCACACACTCTTACCCCTTTGCAGGAGGCCATGAGGTGTGGGATTGGAGTAATCTGACACGGCGCCAAATCTGATCACTGTGCATGTTCCTGGGGTGGACAACACGATTACAGCGCAGTGCAAGAGTTGCTCCCAGGCCAGAGTCCACAGTGGGAACCAACTTCAAGAGGTATGAGGATCTGTTTCTTCGTTGAGAACTCAGAGCTAGACATTGGCATCCCATCAGCATAAAACTGCCCAATTTTGCTCGCTAGATCCAGGGCCTGGTGTTTTCTGGCGAGGCCAGCGATTATCCTTCTCCTGGGCGGACAGATTCCTCTGCGCTCCCTCCTTTCCCATTGCTCCAGAGTTCTTCTCAAACTCGCAGGGGAGCATGCAATCATGATCCTGGTGGCCCGTTCTGGCCCAGACAGATCTGGTTCCCTTTGCTGATGCAGCTATCCAGGAACCCCGCTCCCGTTGCCGTTCAGCTCCATCTCTTGTCTCAGGAGAAAGGTTCACTAGTCACCGGACTTCGATCACTGAACCTGCATGCATGGCTCCTAGAGACATAGCCATCTTCGTCACGGGGTCTTGCAAGAGGTTGCAGAAGTTCTTTCTGCAGCCAGAAAGCCGACAGCGCATCACGGCATCGCCATGAAATGGCGCGTTTTTGTTTATGAGTACATTAAACGCGATTTTCCTTTTAAGGTTGCCCAGTGGGAGTGGTGTTGGACTGCCTGCTCTCCCTCTGACTTGGGTCTGTACTCCTCTATCAAGGTGCACCTTTGTGCCATTTCTGCCTACCACCTTCGGGTGGGGATTTATCATTACAGAGGCACAATTAGACGCCTCTCGGGAATTTCTGAGAGGGGTGTTACATCTTAGGCCACCCATAAGGGACCCTGTGCCTCCATGGGATTTGCTCTGTGTCCTGGAACAGCTCACGCTCCCCCCCTCGAACCTGCTGCGGATTGCGAGCTACGTTTTCTGTCGTGGAAGACGTTATTTCTAGGGACATGGATATGTTGTTCATCCACACTGTCTGGCAGGTTCCTTGCCGCTTTAAATCTTGCCGGAAGGTCTTCAAGCTGGCTCCCCACCCACCGGGTGGTAAAACTCGGCTCGCCCATGGCCTTAGATCTTCCTTACCGCTTGGAGCTCAGGTTCCCTCCTTAGCGCTCTGCGTTTAAGACTAGTTCCTAATTCTTGAAGTTGAAATCAAAAGTTTTGCTAAAGACTTGGTCTTCTTCTTCTCCTCGCGGCTGCGATGGACAAATCGACTCCCGGTTTCCGGAGGTGCCCTTGCGGGCAGAAGATGTCTAGGACGGATCCGCACTCCACGTGCGTCTACTGCCTGGGCCTTGAGCACGACCCACAGGCCTGCGACTTGTGCTCTTCTTTTTCGACCTACGTCCTTGAAGACCGTGCTGCCCGATTACAACTGGGGTGCCCCGAGAAAAGAATTCCACCGGTGAAATCTAAAGAGGCCTGGTTGGCGGTGTCCGTGGCGGCGGGCTTGGCGGATCAGCTCGAGCAGATGATCGCCCTGTAAGAGGAGGCGGCGCGGGCCGCTTCTACCTCGGCTGCGGCATTTGTCCCCCTCTCTCTCGGTGCCTCGTACTCGGCTTCTTTTAAGGAGCTTTGTCTGACCCTCTTGATGAAAGGTGAGGGTCCAACTTCTTCGGGACCTTTTTCCAGGTCCAAAAAGAGCAAAAGTAACTCTCATCGCCGGCTCTTGGGAGGCCGGAAGATCCCTCTCCTTCCTGTCGACAGTGGGCTTGATCGACCCTTCAGCTCGGCCACTGGCTTCCACGGTGTCCCCGTCAGGAGCAGTTGACCGAGAGACTCCCGTCGGCCTTGGTCCGAGATTTTCTCGACCCGTTAGGCGAGTTGCAAACTGGAAGCTGAGAATCCCCTCTCCCGATTCCCCGGTGGGAGTTGAGGATCCCGTCGGCTCGTCTGTGCCTCCGGTTCCGGAGCCTTGGTGGGATACGTCCGAGCCGAGGGAGTGCGACTTCCGACACTTCTCCCTTCTTCCCTCAGCCTAGTCGAGACTCTCAGTCTCAGGACATCCTCATGGTCCATCGATCCGCGCCATGAGCCGGTCTCGATCTCAACGCACGGCGGCAAGTGGCGCGCCGCATCTTCCTCTTCCTCGGACAGGGAGGCTTCGGGCGCAAGTTGCGTCGGAGATGCGAAACTCATGTAGCAACAGCTCCTTTTGACCGGGAATAAGCCGACCATCGTCTTCCCGGCCATTAAGTGGCTGTCACGGAGGCGGCGAAACAACCCCTCATTGTGGCGAGGAGCCTGTTCCCAGGCCGGGTGTTCGGCCAATTCCAGCTGCCCCACCGATTCTGGTGGAACCTCCGCCTCCACAGCCATTAGTTGGGGCTCCGACCAAAAATTCTCGGTCGGCCTTAGGTTTGCCCCATAGGCTGTCTGTCACCCTCACTCCCGATAACCCTCGGCAGGTGGAGGGTGGCTCAAGCCCAAGGCAGCTCTTTGAGGACTCTTCTGAGTCCGATGATGGTTCCTCCCTCTTCTCCAAGCGCGTGGACTTGGAGTCCTCGGGAGGGCAGTCAGTGGATGATAGCCCTTCATCCTTCTTAGGGTTGCTTCGGCTCATCTTGGAGTCCACCGGGATGAAGCTCGAACCAGTTTCTAAACGGGCCAGGTATCCCCTCATGGAGATTCTGGACCGAGGGGATTCTCCTACGGAGGCCTTTCCGGTGGCCGAAGCCATAGTGGGTCCGGCCTTGGAACTTTGGCAGCGTCCTGCTTCCTGCCCTGCGCCGGCCAGAATGGCCAGGAAGTATCACGGTCCTACGTTCCCTGTCCGGTTTTGAACACCCTCGGCCGAGGTTGGTTACCGACAGCGTTTTCCGGCGTGCGAGAATACCAGGATATGGACAAACCTCCCAACAAGGAATCAAGAAATTGGATGATGCAGGCGAAAAGTCTATGCTGCGTCTCTCTCGGCCTTCGTCAGGCCAGTTCGGCTGTCCTCATGGCACATTTTTCTCATGCCCTGTTGGGCTCCTGGATGAGGTTGTCTCATCTTCCCGCGGATCTGCAGACTACGGTCAGGCAGGTGCGGGACCAGGGCAGGGCAGTGGCCAAACAGCAGCTCCAGACTGCTTTAGACATTGGGGACTCATGTGCCAGGTCTGTGGCGGACGCAGTGGCCATGCGTCATCGGGCTTGGCTGAGGATATCCACCTTTACCTCTGATACCCAGCACAAGTTGGCGGATGTTCCCTTTTTGGGGACTGACCTCTTCTGCCCTGGGGTGGAAGGTCACCTGCAGAGGATCGAGAAGTCCAATGCTACCTTGGACTTGGTCTCTTCCGCTCAGAAGGACAAAGGCCACAAGCCACAGCCTAAGCCCTTTCGTCCTTCTGCGCCCACGGCGCACCCGGCCCAGCAACGTCAGGGCCAGCAGGCTCGAGCTTGGCATCCCAAACCCAAGCCGTCGGCTTCCTCCAACAGGAAGCAGGGAGGTAAAGGCCCAGGAGGTCCCTCGGCCGGTTCCTCCTCCAAGCCTGCCCAGTGACGGGCTGAGGGGTGTCGTCCCCATCCCTGTCACCTCACCCCTGGTTCCCCATTGAGAGGCGGCTCAAACACTTCCTTTCCGCCTGGTCCGCTGTTACCACGGACAGGTGGGTACTAGAGAGTGGTGGGAAAGAGCCTACCTCTGGGAATCGAGCAGGCCCCGCCCTTCAGAGCAGTTGCACTTGAGGGGCCTCAGGATCGCAGCCTCACTGGCGGCTCGTCGAGCCGACATTGCTCTCCTCCTCAAAGAGGTGATCACGGAGGTAGAGGACCCCCTTGAACCGGGGTTCGTGTCCAGGTATTTCCTGGTTCCGAAGCGGACGGGGCTGGCGCCCATTCGCGACCTACCGACCTGAACAAGTTCCTAAGGTCTCGGACCTTCAGAATGGTCACTCTGGCTCCAGATAATACCATCTCTGGAACACGGCGTGTGGTTCTGCTCTCTGGACCTACAGGACGCGTTCTTTCCGTCCCTATCCGTCCGTCACATCGGAGATTCCTCCGCTTTCAGTGGAGGATACCTCTTGAGTTCAAGCCATGCCCTTCAGCTTATCTCCAGCTCCCAGGGTCTTCACCAAATGCATGGCAGTGGTGACAGCATTCCTGCGGCGCTGAGGGTCCGGTGTACCCTTACCTGGACGATTGGCTGATAGCAGCCCCTCCAGGCGGAGGTGGAGCGGTCCAGAGATCTGGCCTCAGGTTTGCTCTCAAGTCGGCCTTCTCATAAGCAGCGCCAAGTCGAGACTCGAGCGAGCAGGTGATCCTGTTCATCGGGGCAGAGCTCGACTCTCTTCGAGCCGGAGCCACGGCTCCCGCGGACAGGAGCCAAGGTTCTTACCTCCTTTGCCCAATCATTTCTGGTTGGGCAATCGCTCCGGGACTTCCCCTCGCCTCCTGGGTCTCATGGCGGCCTGTACCAGCGTGGTCCGTTGGGCACGCCTGGCATCATCGCCCTTCAGTAGGGACTGGCCAGCCGGTGGTCACGACGCTGCGATCCATTGGACGTGATAGTGACCCAGGAGATGTGGAACGCTCTCCAGTGGTGGACCGTTCCATCCCATCTGCAGGAGGGCATCCCGTTTGTCCGCCCAGAGCCGACGGTCTCTCTATCGACCGATGCCTCTCTGATGGGTTGGGGTGCCCATCTGGGGGAACACCGAGTGTACGGCCTCTGGTCCCCGCGCCACATCAACCTGCTGGAGCTCCAAGCGATCCGCCTAGCTCTCACCGCCTTTGCTCCGTTTCTCCGGGGTCAAGTGGTCCGAGTCCAGACGGACAATACCACGACCATGTACTACCTGAACCGCCAGGGCGGGACGCGCTCCATGCTTCTATGCAAGGAAGCTCTCCGCATTTGGTCACTCGTGCGCAGCCTGGAGGCGGATCTCCTAGCCATTCATGTGGCAGGAGCCTCCAACACCCTGGCTGATGCCCTGAGCCGGATAGGGGCTGCATCTCACGAGTGGTCTCTCCTGCCGGAGGTAGTACAAGATCTGTTCTCCCACTGGGGCACACCTCAGGTGGACCTGTTTGCCTCCAGGGAGAATGCGAAACTGAGGCTGTTTCATGCCGGCCCCCCTCAGCAGGGCTCGCTGCAGGGGGATGCCTTCTCGAGGCTGTGGACCCCGGGCCTCTCTTACGCCTTTCCCCCATTTCCCTTGATTCACAAGGTGCTTCTCAAGACAAGGAGGGACAAGGCGCAGGTGATTCTGATAGCCCCAGACTGACCCCGCCAGTTCTGGTACCCAGATCTCCTTAGCCTCAGCTCCAGGCTCCCGAGGCAGCTTCCAGCTCGCCCGGACCTGCTCTCAGTCAATCAGGGGAAGGTGTTCCATCCGGACCTTCAATCCCTGCACCTGACGGCCTGGTTCCTGAGCGGCTAGAGTTCCAGGCCTTGGGTCTTTCCGACGAGGTCCTCAATGTTGTTGAGGTGTCCCGTAAGGAGTCGACCAGGAAATGCTATGCCTTCAAATGGAAGAGGTTTTCCATTTGGTGTCAGGGTAAGGGCTTGGACCCTTCCTCCTGTTCCTTGGCAAGCATTTTGGACTATTTATGGTTCCTTTCTAGTCAAGGGCTTAGGTCGACGACCCTAAAGGTGCACCTGGCAGCCATCTCTGCTTACCGGGCGCGGGCCGGGGAGCAGTCGGTGGCGCAGGAGAAGATGGTCTGGCGCTTTTTCAAAGGCCTTGATCACATTTCCCCTCCGGTGCGAGAACCTCCACCTCTGTGGGATTTACTGCTGGTACTGGCAAAGCTCATGGGCAAGCCATTCGAACCAATGCGCAGGTGTGAACTCTCTCACCTGTTGTGGAAGACCGCCTTCTTGGTGGCTATCACGTCAGCCAGAAGGATGGGAGAACTCCAGGCGCTCTGCATTGAGTCTCCTTACCTGGTCTTCCACAGGGACAAGGTTGTCCTGCGCCCCAACCCGAAATTCCTTCCGAAGGTGGTGTCGGAGTTTCACCTTAACCAGGTGTTGACTCTGCCGGTGTTCTACCCCAGTCACACCTCGGAGGCCGAATACAGGCTCCATATTTTGGACCCTAGAAGGGCGCTCACTTATTATAAGGAGCGCACGGCTGAAATTCGGGGAGAGGTTCGCCAGCTGTTTGTCACCTACGCTGAAGCCGCACCTGGCAGACCTGCAGCCAAGTGGACGATAGGCAGGTGGGTCACCTCCTGCATAGATCTCTGCTATAAGTTGGCGGGCATGGAGCCTCCCAGAGGGATAAGAGCTCATTCTACCCATCATACTGCTGCATCGGTGGCTGCTTCCAGGGACGTCCCTATCCAGGAAATCTGCAGGGCTGCTACCTGGAAGTCAGCACACACCTTTATTACCCATTACCACATCGATCTTGAGTCATGCCGGGATGCTGGTTTTGGGGCCTCGGTTCTCCAGTCTTTATTCCCTAAGTAGGGGGTGTGCGCCTTGCCTCCCTCCACCCGGAGAACTGCTATGAGTCTGCCAGACAGTGTGGATGAACAACATATCCATGTCCCTAGAAATACAGGTTAGTCACCTGTAACAGGAGTTCTAGGAATGGTATATGTTGTTCATCCACACGACCCACCCGGCTTCGACGCACAACCTGAGCTTCCAGCGGGCCAATCTGGCGTCATGGGGCGGAGCCGAGAGTTTTACCACCTGGGTGGGTGGGAGGAGCCAGCTTGAAGACCTTCCGGCAAGATTTAATGCAGCAAGGAACCTGCCAGACAGTGTGGATGAACAACATATACCATTCCTAGAACTCCTGTTACAGGTGAGTAACCTGTATTTTCTGGTTGCTGTTACTTCTGCTCGAAGAGTTTCCGAGCTGCAGGCTCTGATGTGTAAAGGTCCCTATTTGTTTTTTCATAGGGAAAGGGTTTCCCTCGGAACTAATCCTAAGTTTCTTCCCAAAGTGGTCTCGGAGTTGACCCTCAACCAGTCGGTTGATCTTCCAGTTTATTTTCCTTCCCCTTCCAATAGAGGGGAGGCTCTCCTCCACACATTGGATGTCCACAGGTCCCTGAGGTATTACCTCAACAGAACGGTTCAATACTATAAATCGGAGCAACTCTTTGTGGCTTTTGCGCCACAACGCCTGGGTCAACTGGTGTCCAAGCAGACCATCTCCAAATGGATAGTCCGTAGCGTCTCGTTTTGCTACGAGCATCACAATAACCCCCTGCCGGGTCCGTTAGGGGTCACTCCACCAGGGGAGTGTCAACTTCTTTTGCCGCGATGCGGAATGTCGCCGTTCAGGACATCTGTGCGGCCGCGACCTGGAATTAGGTGCATACCTTTGTCAAGCATTACAGCTTGGATATCGTCTCCAGACGCCGTGCTGGCTTCGGCCTAGCGGTTTTGCAAGGACTCCTGTCCTGAAGGTCTCTGGAGTCAGCATATTCCTCCTCCCGGGGTTGGCTGTCTCTTTACTATGGGACTGCTTGGGACTCAGTCCTAATTGTGATAGCCTGCTGCAAGAGCTCTATCTCGAAGTAAGATAGTACAGTTACGTAAGAACTTACCGTAACAGTAGATCTTCGAGAGGAGCTCTTGCAGCAGGCGCTGTTTCCTTCCGGCCTTCCCCCTCGGAGTGTGCAGGTCTATTTTCTTTCATTATCGATGGTAGGCTTCGCCTCCTTCTCTTGTCAGGCCTTCTGCTGTGTACTGGCGGGAGAACTGAGGTGGAGCTGGGTCCGCCCTCTCTTGTACCCTGACCGATGTCGGGGCCGGCGTCGGGGGCGGTCCCCCACTGGTATTGCTGGCAGAAGTTTTTCCGTGTGGTCCTAGTGCCTGAGGCATAGTGCTGATTGTGATAGCCTGCTGCAAGAGCTCCTCTTGAAGATCTACTGTTACGGTAAGTTCTTACATAACTGTACTTTTTTCTGTTCCTTGGATGGACCCTATCCCTAAGGGATTCAAGGACCGAGTAGCTCTATTTTATCCTGAGGGAACCCTTTCTGATTTTCCCCTGGGGTGACCTTTTGGCTTTAGCCACGCTATTCAATTCACAGTTAAGGAGACTATCTCTTAAATGGCTCAGTCTCTTTTGTTAGGTCCCCCTGGCATGTCTCGATCAACTTGTCAGTTTCTACCAAATTAGGCTCTCCTGACACTATATTACCCTAAGCTGGTGATCTTTATTTGCCTTCTGGGAGTCTGATTGAGTTCCAGTCTTTTTCTATTTAATGGGGTGTCTTTTGTAGGGCCTAAACCCTACCCCCCCCACACTCACATTTGTGTTAGTACTTAAAGTGCTAGTGGGCTTCCTCTCCCTCCCTGTTTGGGCGCTCCTTTTTCAGAACAGATTCTGCCTTGGCAGCCTGTGAGCTCTCAACTAGGATTTAAAGGTCTGGGGATAGTGGGAGCTGTAGAGAGTCTGCCTTGTGTCCTTCTGGACAAGTGGTTCAGTTAAACTTTCCTCATTTTATAAAACTCACTCCTTACTCCCTTGTTTTTGGTTCTGACTTTATCAGCCTTGAACCAATCTGCCAATCGGCAGATCTCTCCCTCCCACCGTCACCTTTTTTCTTTCCTTCTTTCTCTTTCTCTCTCTCCTTTCTTTGTCCCTCCTTTGGAGCCGCCCCAGGGGTGAGGCCCTTCGATCCCTTAGGGTAGGCATCTTCTCCTCTGTCCTCTATCGGCTTATTTCTTTTTCAGTTTATATCATTTCCTTTTTCCTGTCCCTCGGCTCTCTTGCCTCTCTCCCCTTTTTCTTACCCTTTGTTTTCGCCTCTCCGACTACCAGAACTGAGATGGAGGAGGAGTCTAAGGCACCTAATGGTTGCCCCTTGCGCATGATGCAGCGCTTCACTCTCGGGGGCGACGCCATTGGAGCAGACTCCAAAAAAAAAAAATATCCCATGGCGGGTGCGCGCCTCTGGCACAACCCAAGCAGTAATGAATGGTGAAAATACAAGAGAAGATCAAGAATTATGGTAGGTACGTAATTTTCATTTCCTTCCAGCTGGTACTAAAGATGGCAGTGTCATCCAGGTATGCCACGGTGTACTCCTCAGCACCATTTAACACCTGGTTCACCAACCTTTGGAAAGTGGCCGGGGCGTCCTTCATTCTGAAAAGCATTACATTAAATTCAAATAAGCCTATCGTAGTGATGAAGGCCGACCTTTCCCCTAGCTCTGTCTGTCAACTCTACCTGCCAATACCCCTTTGCCTGGTCAGTAGTCGTAAGGTAGGTCGCCCCTCCCAACTTGTCCAGGAGTTCGTGTGTCCAGGGCATCTGACTTCGTGACTGCATTCAGTCCACAATAGTCCACACAAAAATGAGTAGAGCCATCTGGCTTGGGCACAGGGACTACGGGTGAGGCCCAGGGGCTGTGGGATCTCTGAGTTACCCCTAAACCCAGCATCTCCTCCACTTCTCTCCTAATGTCCTTTTGGACAGCCTCTGACACCCGATATGCTGTCTGCTGTATGGGTGTCTGTGTCCCTGTCTCCACAGCATGAGTCGCTAAGGAGGTTAGTCCAGACTTGGCACTAAACAATGGGGCAAAGTCTGCTAAAACCTCCCTTACTTCCTGGATCTTGTCCGGAGACAGTTTAACTGCCTCCACAGAGGACTCCCACTTACTTTACTCCAGCAAGTCCAGAAGGGGGTCTCCTTCATCCATCCCCTCCCCAGGACTACACACTGCAAACACCATGTCAGCCCTATTTGCATATTGGCTTCATCATGTTGACATTGTGCCTTCTCAGAGGTGCTGCCAGTCCATGGCAGGGGTGAGGCTAGGGTACTGCACACCATGCAGTTTAATGAATGGTTGCAAAACTGGTGCATGAGCACAGGACGTTGGCTTCATTGGGGACTGGGGGTACACCTGGAGAGATGAAGGTCTATACTGGCATGATGGTCTGCATCTGTCCACGAAGGGAACCAAGCTCCTAAGTGACAGGTTTAAATGCTTCCTTGGCAAGCTTTTAAACTAGCCATGGGCGGAGGTGCTAAGAAGCAGGAAATTTCAAGCCTCCCCCCACAAAATATGTCAGGTAGTAAGGTAAACACTGAGGTACAGTGTTCAACAGAGGGCAGGACAGGGGTAAATGGAAAAATAGACAAGGGCAATAAGAACAGACCTGGGGGGCAATGAGTACCAATGCCCGTAGTCTGGGAAACAGGCTTCCTGAGCTAGTAGCCTTAATGGAAGATGAACAATTTGATATTGTGGCAGTCGCAGAAACATGGTACACGGAGAGCCATGACTGGGATGTCAGCATACCAGGGTACACAGTCTGCAGGAGGGACAGGGAGGGGAAAAGAGGAGGTGGAGTAGCTCTATACATAAGGGAAGGGATCAAAGCTACAGAACTAAAAGGAAAAGAGGGAGGACAAGAGGCACTCTGGGTCACCTTGGAGACAGGGGTTGTATACAGACCCCCATCTCAAGGGGAGGAAATGGACAAGAAAATGATAGAAGACATTCTCAAAATGGCTGAAAAAGGGGAGATACTGTTGATGGGGGACCCGAATATGCCAGATGTTAACTGGATGACATGTACTGCAGCCACATCCAAGAGCAGGGTCATTCTCAATGCCCTGCAGGGGGCAGACCTTAGACAGCTAGTGTTGGAACCCACTCAGGAGGGAGCAATACTAGACCTGGTACTCTCAAATGGAGAGAGGATCACAAATTTAGAAGTCAGTAGACATCTGGGAACAAGCGACCACTGCACAGTGTGCTTCAAAATAAGCACAACCATGGAGACAAGCCATACAAAAACAAGGATACTGGACTTTAGAAGGGCTGACTTTGGCAAAATGGGTGAATACCTGAGGAATACACTAGCAAATGGCCAAAAAGGAGGGGTGGAAGAACAATGGAGAAAAATCAAAACTGCCATCATAGAGGCAACAGTCTTGGTGTGAAACAAATAAAGAAAACAAAGCGGAGTAAAAAATCACTATGGTTCTCAAAAGAGGTGGCAAGGAAGGTTAAGGAGAAAAAGGCTGCATTCAAAAAGTATAAGGAATCACAGAAGGAGCACGACAGGGAACTGTATCAATTAAAGCAGAAAGAAGTGGAGAAGGCAGTCAGAATAGCAAAAGCCCAAACCGAGGAAAAAATAGCCAGTTCAGTTAAGAAGGGGAATAAAACCTTTTATAGGTACATTAGGGAGCATAGAAAGGTTAAGGGAGGAATAGTAAAGATTAATAAGGGAGAGGGGAGGTAGGCAGAGGGAGACAGTGAAAAGACAGAGATATTGAATGAATACTTTTGCTCAGTATTCACAAAAGAAGATGAGGAGGAGTTACCTGAAGCACTCTGGGTAGGGGGGTTGACACCAGTCCATTTACAGAAGAAAGAGTCCTGAAAGAACTCCTAAAACTCAAGGTGGACAAAGCAGTGGGGCCTGATGGGATTCACCCCAAAATCCTAAAAGAACTAAGGGAGGATTAAGTGACACCACTGACTACACTTTTTAACAAATCATGGGAGGATGGCGTGGTACCTGAGGATTGGAGGTGGGCAGATGTAATTCCCCTTCACAGAAGTGGGAGCAAAGCAGAAGCAGGAAACTACAGATTTGTAAGTTTGACCTCAGTGGTAGGGAAAATGATGGAATCACTTCTGAAAGAAAGAATTGTTGAGTACCTGGAAGCCAGCAGGGCACAGGACCCAAAGCAGCATGGATTTACAGTAGGAAGGTCATGTCAGAGGAATCTAATTGATTTCTTCGACTGGGTGACCAAAGTAATAGACCAGGGAGGGGCTGTGGATATGGCCTTCCTAGACTTTAGCAGGGCATTTGACACAGTCCCGCACAAAAGATTAATAATCAAGTTAACCAGCTTGGGAGTCGGTCCCAGGGTGGTAGCCTGGGTAGCAAACTGGCTGCACAACAGGACACAGAAGGTAATAGTGAATGGAACACATTCTGAAGAAAGGGGGGTTACTAGTGGAGTATCTCAGGGCTCAGTACTGGGTCCAGTCCTCTTTAACATCTTTATAGGTGATATTGCAGATGGTCTGGAGTGAAAGGTATGCCTCTTTGCAGGAGAAGAGTACACAATAGCAGGGGGGAGGTACTAACAACAAAAATGGAAAGGGACCTGGGGATAGTCATATTAGATGATCTAAAGGTTGGTAATCAATGCGAGAAGTCAGTAAGGAGAGCCAGGGGGATACTGAGATGCATAGGAAGGGGTATCACAAGTAGAAAAAGGGAAGTGGTTATCCCTCTGTACAGACAGTTGGTGAGACCCCATCTGGAATACTGTGTTCAGTTTTGGAGACCTCATCTACGCAAGGACATAGACAGGATGGCAGCAGTCCAGAGGAGGGCAACTAAAATGGTGCAGGGTCTGCATCAGAAACCATATGGAGAGAGACTGAGAGAGCTTAATATGTATACCCTTGATGAAAGGAGGGACAGGGGACATGATAGAAACGTTCAAGTACCTCAGGGGAATCAAAGTCCATGAGGGTAGCATCTTTCAGAAAAAGAGATGTGTAAGAACAAGGGAGCACAATTTAAAGATAGAGGGGGGATGGCTCAGGGGTAATGTGAGGACATTTTTTTTTCATGGAGAGAGTGGTGGATGCATGGAACCGCCTTCCTGGGGAGGTTGTTGGGTCTAAAACAGTGGGGAAATTCAAACATGCATGGGACAGACATAAGGCAATTGTAGTGGGGGGTGGCAGGAAGTAGGCTGTTTGTCAGGAGGTCTAAACCTCACTTTCAGGTTCTTGGCAATATTGGGAATGCAAGTAATCACAGACACGTTGCATAAGAGTAATAAACTTGTTTATTGCTAC
The DNA here is from genome assembly GCA_016271365.2 of Neoceratodus forsteri. NCBI lineage: Eukaryota > Metazoa > Chordata > Ceratodontiformes > Ceratodontidae > Neoceratodus > Neoceratodus forsteri. The sequence goes on from CM057459.1 coordinate 321,880,730, forward strand.
CAAAAGGATAAAATCACAGTTGCTCTAAGCAGTTCTTATCAATATGAACCGGGAGCCGGTGCTAAGCGTTCCCTATACCTCGAGGTTTCTTTGTGTCTCTTGGGATCTCCCAGGTACAAGACTAGTGTATCACATTATATACCTATGATAATTACTATGGTTACTGTAAGATAGAAACATTTCTAGTTACAGAGATGAGCCCTATTGGCTAAATTAGAGGTAGCTCCACGGTCCTAGATAACATTATACAATTTTGTAATAGTTATCAGTTTGTGAAACAAAAGAGTTCTTATACAGAGTCTTACATAACTCCGTGTAGTAGTAAAAATCACCAAAAGGTGGCAATGCCGACTTGCATATCATAATTATTCCAAGGACACAGGTGCCTTGGCATCTTACAAGTAAGAAATACACAGAAAATATATAGAAGAATATATGTATTAGCAAGCAAAGTATATTACAACAATATGCATACATATCCTGACATCTACTCTTATACAGTAGATGCCCTTAGCTCTATATGTTAGTATAACATATGCTTAAGTACTAACGGTCTATAATGTACCTCTAAGGGTACCAATCAGGGTGCAGGGACCTTGTGTAACACTGTTGGTTAACTAGAATCTGCAGCTCATCCAGTAGGTAGGGAAATGGGCAGACTGGGTGGGCCAAGTGATCCTTATCTGCCGTCAAAGTCTATGTTTCTATGTCTATCCTTTCTGTCTGTCTTCTGTCAGGTAACTCTATAATATAGTTCACGTCATTCACCTTCCTAACCACTTTTTACGATCCTGCCCACTCAGCCTGCAGTTTGTCTTTCCAGATTGGAATAAGGACCATGACTTCCTGATCCACCATGTGCGAGCGAGCTCTGGCTCTGCAGTCGTACCAAACTTTTTGTTTCTGTTGGGCAGCGGCTAGGTTGCTCTGGGCTGACCCCATAAGCTCCTTCAGCCTTTCCCTAAACTTAAGGACATAATCCACTATGGGAGTTCCCTAGGTGGCATGCTTGCCTTCCCAGTCCTCCTGGATCAAGTCTAGGGGCCCACGTACCTGACGTCCGTATAAGAGTTCGAAGGGGGAAAATCCTGTCGACTCTTGGGGCACCTCCCTGTATGCAAACAGGTGGGGAAGGTATTTCTCCCAGTCCCTCCCATGCTGTTCAGCAAACACCTGGAACATTGACTTCAGGGTACCATTCAGTCTTTCCACAGGCCCATTGGCTTGTGGGTGATACGGTGTCCTGCATCTCTGCACCACCCCACACTTCTCCCATAAACATTTCATCAGGCCAGACATGAAGGAACCCCCTCTATTGGTGATGGCCTCCTGCGGAAACACAACACGGGAGAAAATCTCAAGTAAGGCATCTGCCACTTTGTCTGTCCTCAGTGAGGATAGGGTGACTGCCTCTGGGTACCAGGTGGCATAATCCACCACAGTCAGGATAAATCTCTTCCCTGAGGAGCTGGGGGTATTTAAAGGCCCCACAATATCCATTCCCACCTTCTGGAATGGCTCTTCCACTATGGGCAAGGGGAGTCAGGGTGGCTTGGGTTTTCTTGCCTGCCTTCCTTATTTCTTGGCACCGGTGACAAGACCTGCAATACTCCTTCACCTGCTGGGTGAAGTTAGGCCAGTAGAAATTCTGGGCCAACCGCTGCGTGGTGCGTGCGATTCCCAGATGTCCAGACAAGGGAATATCATGTGCAGTTTTGACCAACTGCTCACAGTACCCCTGGGGAACAACAAGCTGCTTGCCTAGCACCCCTCCCTCTGTCTGTACTGCCTGAGTATACATAACTCCATTTTCCCAATAAACCTTATGTCTGCCGTCACCTCCCTGTGCGCCGTCTGAATCTGCCCAAGCCCTCAGCTTCTGTAGACTAGGGTCACTCCTGTGAGCAGCTGCAAACCCCTCACACATTCCCAAGGCATGGGACAGGTCCCTTTCAGTCGCTAAACTAGGGTCCCTAGCACTAGTGTCAGGGCAGTCAGGATCACTGTCAGTCCCCATCCTCTGACAGCGGGTCACCCCTCCCTCTTCGGAGTAACCCTCTGTAGCTGTGTGGTTACTTGCTACTGGGGAAATTTCTAGCCCTTTTTCATTAGTCTCCCCATCTGGAGACACAGGATGGGCAACCAGCCTCTCAGTGGTTTCCACAATGGTTTCTGTGGGGTTCAGGGAACTAGAATTTTCCCTTGCTGCTTGGCTATGGGTAACTGCACATACCATCCCCTGATGGAGATTGTTACCCAGGATCACATCCACTGCTAATGTGTTGGCTATAGCCACCTGTTGCACAGTTCCCCCTGTTTCACCCCAGTCTAGGAGAACAGTAATGAGGGGCAATGTTTTCACCTCACCTGTAAAGTCTTGTACAGTGACATTTATTGGGTATAAGCTGACCAGGCTCTACTAGATCCCCTTTTACCAATGTCAGGGTTGCCCCGGTGTCCCTTAACCCTTGAGTCTGTACACCATTTACCATGACTGGGTGCATGTGTTCCCTTATGTTCACAGGCATGCTTCCAGGGACAACAAACTCTGCGTATCATTGCTCATTCTTTTGGGACACTGGCAATATGCAGTTTCTCTACATAACCAACATTCACTTCTCTTTTTAGAGAAATCTTTTCTCTGAAACCTGGGGCTAACTGGTTTCAGTGGAGGCAGTGAGGGTTTTAGCTGCCCTGAAGGTGCTCTTTCCCTTTCTGCGCTGCCACGCCCGCCCCATTCACTCTCAGAGCAGGTCTCGTATTGGCATAGCGGTCCGAGAGTTCAGCAGCCTCTTGTACTGTTTTGGGATCTCTGTCCTCCAGCCAGGTTTTCAGCTGTGCTGGGCATGCCCAATAAAACTGTTCTAACAAAATCACATTTTCAATTTTAGCAACAGAGTTTGGTTCAGTTTCTTCCCCACCAACATTTTAAAAACTGATGTTGTATTGTGGCTAGCTCCTCGTAGCTCATGTCAAGGCTTCTCCTGAGCTTACGGAATTTAGCTGTGTATGATTCAGCAGTTAATTAAAAAATTTTTAAAAGTGCAGCTTTAAGTTTGCTGTAATCATCATTGTCCTCATTGTCCATTTGACCCAGTGCATCCTGAGCTTTCCCGGTAAGTAGTGGGGATAGCTGGAAGCTCCAGGACTCTCTAGGAATTTTAGCCTGAATACAAACTTTTCCAAAAGAATTTAAAAAGGTATCCATATCCTCCCCCTCTTTAAATTCAGCTATCAATTTGGAATTAAATTTGTACCCCAGTCCTGTAGTCCCAGTTAAACCCAAGCCACTTACCTGCTCTGGTGCCGCTGGTTGGAGTCGGCTTCTCCAGTTCGTGTTGCCTCTGGCGCTCCTGCTTCTCATGGTCTGTGTCATGGCGTTCTCACGCCCTCTTCTCCTCTGCAGCTTGCTGGCACTCACGCTCCTCACGGTCTGCCTCTCGGCGTTCTCGCTCTGCCTCACGGTCCGCCTCCCACTGTTCGCGGTCCCTCTCCCTCTGGAACTCCAGCTCCATTCTGCACAACTCAGTTTGCAGCCCGAGTACTTCTGGATCCAGGATACTGGTGACCTTCCTCTGCTGCAATGGCCCTTCACTGACAGTGGCCCTGTTGCCCTCCTCATTGGATCTGGACACTGCACTGGCCCATAGCCCTGCCACACTCGAGGTTTGGTCCTTTTCAGTCACTGTCTGTGATTCGCTGCTCTGGGTATCTGCTACCATCAGGGCATCTATGAGGTTCTGCTTGGTGGCTCTCACCTCGAACGGGACTCCTCTGTACCCGCACAACTGCTTTAAGTAGTCTGCGGTCTGCCTGCTGTAGTTGGAAGCCATCTTCTTCCCTAACTATGACTACTCTGACTTGCAGTTTAGAAAAAAAAATAAAATGGGTAGGAACTTGACTGTACACCACGTGATATAGTTGTCTACTTTTTAAAAAATAAATCACTGCCTTTTTCTTTCTTTGCAAGTCCGCTGATGGTCGCAAGCTGACACACTGAACAATAAAAGGTTGTAATACCAAACTTTTTCGCACTGCTGCCAGCCAGTATGTCACAAACCCACTCAGCAGGTCAGCCCTCTACTCCCAAAGTGCCAACCCCCTAGCGCAGTCTTGTGAACAGTTAACAGAAACAGGGTAACCCTCCTGTCTGTTTTGTGGGTTCAAATCAACCTCTGGTCTCAGTCTTGGAGGGATTCAAACTGTAAACCTCTTGTTAGCATACCCAATGTACAGGCTCAGATAATTCTGCTATTCTGGGGGCCAGATATCTTTCGCCTACGGGCACCTAACCAGGCGTACAAAATGAACCCTTAAATCTCTTTTAAAGACCTCCGAATAAATTCTTAACCTTTTCCTAGTTTGGTAAAACCAGTAAGCCTTGTGCAGTGTCAGCTTTAACCATGTATGCTTCCCTTGTCAAGAAAAAGAAATTCAAAGGCACACCAAGTAGTCTCTAAAGTAGAGGTTTACTTCAAAACAGATTAAAAAAAAATGTAAAATATAAATACAGACCTGTATATCACAAAACATACAAATCACTTAAAACAGGTTTAAAAGTGCAGACACAATCTATCACAGTATACTTATCTCCTAACAGTGCCTGATATTGCTTTTTCAGAGTCCAGAAATTTTGTGTAAATGGAAAACAGAATACTGTTTAAAAAATGGCTTTGCCAACCTCTTTGCATGAGGTCACCTAGCTCCTCCTTGTCAGAATATAAAAAAATATATATCTATGCAAAACAGGGTGTCTTAATCAAAGGTAAATTCTGTGATCTCAGCACAACTCATTTTCTCATATGACTTTCTTTGATCGTATGATCCGTTTCCCCTTTCCATGACATCAAAGGACTTGTTATGTCTCTCTGCCAGATCTCAGAGCGGTGCAACATGCTTTGTATCACCATGTGAATTTTACTGTTTCCTCTAAACGTTATAAAAGTTTATGATCTATCTTGGCAGTTGGCAAGCTGCAATTAGTCACATAAAAGGAGATCCTAAATGTTAAGTCTCTTCTAGCCTGTAATTATCTCTTGGCCTTCCAGGTAACACCTATTAGATAAAACCTTGGGGGTTGTCATTCCACAGACTGTCAGCATCTCTCATGGGAGACATTCAATAACATATTTTTATATTACAAAAAGCATAGGTTAATCAGAACCAGCTGTCCAAGTGTCACAGGGGGTGCCACTAGATACCAGGGAAATCGAGAACTGTGATTGACGGGTTGGGGGGGTGCAACTAGACACCAGGGAATAGATTTATTTATGGGGACAACGATCAGCGGGTATGGGGTGGCACTAGATACCAGGGCAACATCACAAAATACCATGGACGGCAGTGGAGTGTGGGGGGCACCACCAAACACCAGGGAAATGGCGGCTCACAGCTCACACTGCAGCACAAGTTCAACTGTGGCTGAAGAAGTCAAGAAATTCCTGCTGTTCTCATACAGAGAACATGGGGGAAAGCGCTTCTCTTACTAAGCTGGGGACCTGGGATTTTGGATGCCCAAAAAAGGTATTTGTGACCATAATGTTCAGAAACAGTGTCTAGCTAAACTGGTCCTCTTAAGCTAGGTTCTGATGTTTGTATTTTAAGATCCCAGAATTTTTATGTATTTTCCACGTTTGTTAGTTCGTGGAAAAAATCAACAAGATGGCGGTTGGCTTTGTACAAAAAATGTTTGGTGCCCTACGAAGCAAGTGGCGTGAAATCAAAAACATGCATTTGCAGCATCAATAGTGGCTGTACAGCTGAAGAACCATTTGACCATCCATGACATCTGTGAACCCCTCCAGTTCAGATTTGGAAAGAGACATAATACTGAGACAGCACTCGTTCGGGTGCTCAATGATAATCTAATGGCTAGAGATTGGAACAGCCATTCCATCTTGGTTCCTCTGGATCTCTCATCAGCATTTGACACTGTGGACCGTGGGGTTCTACTTGGCCATCTGAGGTTCATCTGTGGAGTGTCGGGTACAGTCCTAGGGTGGTTTACATCGTTCCTTACTTAAAGAACTCAGAGTGGTGTCCGGGGTTCATTCCTCGGATCCAGTTTTTCTGTCATGTGAGGTTCCTCAGGACTCAGTGTTGTCCCCCATGTTGTTCACAGTGTATATGCTGTCCCTTGGAGACATTGTAAGAAGGTATGGGCTGAGGTTTAATTGCTATGCTGATGATACCCAGCTCTACCTTTCTTTCGCACCTGACCAGGATGGAGCTCTCTTGGTCTTTAATAGCTGCCTCACAGAAATCCAGGAGTGAATGGATTCCAGTTGGCTGAAGTTGAACTCAGAAAAGACTGAGGTGCAGGTTGTGGATCCGGTACGCCGGATAGGGGGGTTGGGGGTTGGTTTGCCCTCTGGACTCTTTCTTGGGGGCTTATCACTCCCAACCTCTGAACAGGTGCGAAACCTGGGGGTCATTTTTGATGAAGGGCTGACCCTGCATTCGCAGGTATCGGCCGTCGTCAAATCCTCTTTGTACCATCTGAGGAATATCTCCAGGATTAAGCACCTTGTTCCGTCCGGTGATCTTCCTATTCTGGTCCACGCCTTTGTGTCATCGCATTTAGATTCCTGCAACTCCTTTTACCTAGGGCTACCAGGGGTGGAAATCGGTCACCTGTAGCTAGTGCAGAACGCAGCGGCCCGGCTTTTGACGGGATCTTCCCAGTCCTGTCATATTTCGCCAGTGCACTGGCTGCCAGTACAGTGGCGGATCACCTTCAGAGTCTGTCTTCTGACTTTTAAAGCCCTACACGGACTGGGCCCGAACTACCTGAAAGAGCTTCTGGTCCCTTACTGCCCTAGGCAGTCGGTCCGCTCAGCCGACGAGGGGTTGCTAGAGATTCCAAGGGTGTGTTTGAAATTTACTGGGGCCCGAGCATTTGTGTAACCCCGGGGTTACTAGAATCCCAGTAAGACCTAGTGGTAGGCAGGGAAGGAAACTCCAGTTAAATGGATTTCACACTGTCTCACTCTGTTCTCAGTGTCAGCTGAGACTGAGGGATGACATCACCATAGAACTCTTGCAGCTGCATGAGCCACACTGGAGTGCTGCAGTTGGAAGTTAGGATAGAATGTTGGGGATTTTGAACAGAGTCTGTGTGCAGTCTTTGAGAGAGACAGCAGCACAGCAGTCTGTGTGCAGGCTTATAGAGCTGTAAGCTCTGTTTTAGAGCTACTGTTAAGGAGTTTTGTGTTTCCACCATAAGCGGGACATAAACTTATTGCTGAAGTGGTGGAGACCGCTGTCACTGGTCCAAGTGCCCCCTCCCTGAGGGGATTGGGGGGTGAGGTTTGCCTGTCTTCCAGGGGCAACCCTCCTGGTTCCGGCTAAGGGAAGAAGCAGACTATTTCAAGTTGTGCTGCAGCACCAGAAGATCTGTGAGAGAAACTCCTGTGGGGGAATTGCCTGTGGGGCACCTGCAACCAAAGAGTGAGTTCGCTCTGACAGAGGGCCAGTGTTTTTTACCTGAACTGTTGGAATGTGGGGATTGGACTACTTAATCTGTAGGAGGTCTAGTGTAATAGACATTGCCGGTTAACTCAAGTAGGTTCAAGTCCAGCACCTAAGAGTGAAGTAAGGTGGGGATTGGATTGCTTAATCAGTGGGGGGGCCTAGAGCAATGGGCTCTGCCAAGTAAAAGTATGTTCAAGTCCAGCACAAAGGGAAAGCAAGAGAAGTAGAGGAACTGTGACATACATTTAGCCTTAATCTACATTTCCAAGCTTACAGTAGGAGGTGTTTACTGTCCAGAGAAATGGCCGGGTATGAATTGTGGAAGCGAGAGGTGGGAGACCCCCCCCCCCCCCAAATCAGTAGTAACCAAATTCACCTCTACGGATTTGCTCTGTGCCACCTTTACTTTCTCTCAGGTACTTGGCCAGTGCCCGAAGTAAGTACCCAGACGTGGGATTAAAAGGAAGGTTTCCCTGATAGAGCTGAGGTGCTCTTAGGTTGTTTAGGGAGCCACCAGCAAATGTTTTCATGACATATGGAAGGTGTCCAAATGGCCGGCAAGGGAGCCGAGCCAGGGAAAACCCAGAACAGTATACAAGTTCGGGCTGTGTACCCAAAGCAGCGTGCAAGTCCGGGCAGTGTGCCCGGTGGGTTCAGAGCCTGAGGGCTAGAAGTGTTGAGGAAGTGTTCTTGATTCTTTTAAGCTGCATTACCAGGAGTGTAGCCCCGTGGGGGTCTATCTATGCTTTGTTTATTCTGTGTGGATGTGAATAAAAGCCACACTTTAGAATCCCATTCCTGGTATTGGACATTACAGTTATTGCTTCCTGTGTTTTGAGTTATCTGGGTGCCCCTGTGCAGAGTAGCCAAACCTAGCTTTTGTGCCGAGTGACCTATTCCTCCCCAAACCCAGTCCCCACCTGGTACATCTCAGATTCAAACAGCATACCACCTGTCGTTTGCAAAATGATGGGGTTGGGGGTTACATATGCATGTGGCCCCAACCCTTTGGAATTCTCTACCTTGTTGTTTACGGGAGTACATCACTGTGGAGAGATTTAAGCAAGCTTTGAAAACATAGTTATGGCACCAAGCATTTGGTGAATGACTGTATAATGGTATCAGTGGTTTTATATAATTAATGTTGCTGGGATGTCTGACTTGTGATTTTTAACTTTGTTAGGCTCCTTGATATTTGAAATGCGCCATAAAAATAAAGATGATATTATTACTTTCGCTGCAGAATGTTATCTCAAAAAACCTACTGTGCATGCGCAGGTCGGAGACCACTACATTTTAAAGCCTTATAACTTGGGAACCCTTTAATATTTTTACCCCAGACCCAAGAGACTACCTTAGGACATGATGCATATTCCCTGCAAGTTTAGGATAAAAATTCCATTCAATGTAGGCTGTAGGGGAGAGCAAAAAACCCCACGTTAAGTATAGGAAAAAAGTTAGATATTTACAGACAATGGCACATGCAGTTTGTACGAGCGTCTGTCGCAAAAATTCCTACAAATCAAGACCTTGCTTCCTAGACAACACATAAAATTTCAGCTTATTTTGTCAAACTGAGCCAAAGATATTGATGTGCAAAGTTAGGGGTTTAACATTGAACAGGCTACACAGTCCATTCCTAACTATAGGGGCGCTACTGAGCATCTATAATAATGTAAAGCAAGGCAATTTTGTTCATATGGCACCCATTTTCGGGGGCTCTGGGAGCCTCACAGTAAACAAACCCATTCAGTAAAACATACCGGGAAAAATAATAGAGGATGCATAGGATAATAGAGTGCTTTTGTAGACATATGTCCATATTGCTCTGCATTTTAGTGCCTGTAGCCCCTAATGTTGGTCCTGCAAAAGTCATCTAATTTATTTCTAAATTCTTGCATTGTCCTGTTGCCCACCACTTCCTCTGGAAGTGAATTCCGGAGTGAAATTACTCCCTGGTTGTACCAGTTATTCCTTTTAGTCAAGTGGCATAGCTCCCCTTTCAGTTGTAAAGTATGAACACACGTACAGTATATCTGGTCCCTGAATTCTAGCCCCAAATCTTCTCACAGGTCATCGCTAGTCCATGCCCTAAATAGAAGAGACACATCATCTCTCAGTCTTCCATATTCCAGTGTAAACATCCCTAGTTGATCCAATCTTGTCTCATAATCGTGGTCTTTTAGATTTCTAATTATTTTTGTGGCCCTTTCCTGGACTCTGTCGAGTACCTGGATGTCAGATTTTTTTGTGTGGTGCCCAAACTTGGGCACAGTACTCCAAATATGGCCTAACCAGGCATACATACAATGGGACAATAACCTCTCGTTTCCTACTTTTGACATGTCTTAATTATGCTGTTCAGCACACCATTTGCCTGTTTTGCAATGGTTTGGCAATGGCTCTTGAATTGCAGGTCTCTAGAAATAATTATGCCCTGGTCTCTTTCTTCAGTTATTTCCCTCATTGCACTTCCATTTAGTATGTAATCCATATTTCTGTCTTTTTTAACCATGTGCATAACCATAAATTTGTCAGTATTGAACTGTAGTTTGTATTTAATGGCCCATATCTCAAGTATGTTTAATGCTCTCTGTAATCTAACTGAATCTTCAATGGTCTCCACAACAGTGCCAATTCAAGAATCATCATCAAACTTGGTCAACCATGCATTATCATCACAACTTATAGAGGTGATTATAAAGATTAAACAGACAAGGCCCCAGAACCGACCCTTGGGGGACCCCGCTACTCACTTCTGTACAATCTCAAATGGATTAACATTTTAAAATAATTCAGCAATGACGTTAAACAGCAACACCAGGCCCAAAACACAATACAAGCAGGTGTGTTTACAAGCATGGTTTGAACATGGCCAGGGACAAAGCACCTCTCATCTCTAGGGGAAGGGTGTTCCAGACAATTGGGGAAACCAGTTCAAAAGCCCTATCTCCCTAAAACTTTAAATGGACTCTTGGAACAGATAAGAGGCCTGCCTCCACTGACCAAATGGTTGAAGTGGGTGCAAAGTAACCCCCTCTGCCCACCCTTAGCATAGTGATAGATAAATATGTAAACATTGATGCCATACAAAGACCTGCTGGACCATCAAGTCTGGCCCTCGTAGACAACCCTCCCCTTTTTTCTGCCCCCCACCACCACCACCACCACCCGACTAAGCTCATATGCCTGCCCCACCCCAATTAAACTGCTCCTGATCTGGTCCTTGCCACTTCTTTTGGTAGCTTGTTCGCGCTTACCCACCATTCTTTCCATGAAAAAGTGTTTCTAGGACATGGATATGATGTATTATCCATACTTCTGGCAGTATCCTTTCCCTTAGAATCTCCTGCCAGAAAGTCTTCAAGCTGGATCCTTCCACCCACCTGAGTGGTAACTCCTTTGGCACCGCCCCATGACATCAGATCTTGTTTTCCACTGGAAGAAGATTTCCTCTTTACCGCTCTTGCTGAGTAGGCTGTTTGCTTTCTAAATCTTTTCACTTTGCAAATATTCTGTCTTAAGGCAATTCCTTCAGCTCATCCATGATGGACGACTCAGTCGGCACCAGGATTTAAATGATGTTTGTGCGGGCAGAAGATATCCTGGACAGACCCACACACCATGTTCGTCTGCTGTCTTGGGCACTAGCACAATCCCCAGGCATGTGGCCTGTGTCGCACCTTGCATCCCTCAACTTTAGAAGATTGGCATGCATGACTTTTTTTTTTTTTTAGGGGCGACTGGATGAACAAGATCCTCCCGTTGCAGTGTTAGTGGCTCAGCAGGTAGCACACTTGCCTCTGAGGCCAGAAGATCAGAAGGCTGTGGGTTCTTTCCCCACACCAGGCACTTGTGTTAAATCCCAGTACTGACACTGTAATGCAGCATGAGGGGGGAGTGCTGCACTCCTGAGGTGTCGTCTTTCAGATGAGACGTTAAACCGAGGTCCCATCTGCCTGTTCTGGCAGTAGTTCAGGTGAATGTTAAAGATCCCATTGCACTTATCGAAAAGTGAGAGAATTTCCCGCTGCCCTGCTAAATCCCCCCCCCATTTATTAAAAATACCACCAACATCTTAATCTGGTTCAGGATCAGTTGGCTTTCATCTGTATCCCCCTCCTCCTGGTTGTGCCTGAAAATAGGCAGAATTTGTCTAGTTTGCTTACCTGGTCAACAAAAGCTAATAAATAAATCCAAAGACATCCATCAGGCATTCTCCCCTACTGTGGGGTCCGCTGAACAATTGGTGGCATTTGAAGAAGCTGCGGCCCATGCCGCAGAGCATGCTTCTAAGGCTTTGGCCTTTTAGCCGCTTCCTTTGGGTGCCTCCTTTTCAGGGGCATTCTGGGATTTGTGCCAGGCCCTTCCTACCTTTGGGCAGGGCTGTTCTTCAGGCATAAAATCTTAAGTCCAAAAAAGAGACTAAGAAAAAGTCTCATCGTCGATTGTGGGATCGCAAGCGCTCTCAGACCTTGGATTCCCACGCTTCTATTGAGGTTTTGACTACAGTCAATTCTTCGGCCCTGGCCGCTGGCTCCATAGTCTCCCCATCAGGCCAGTTGGTTGAGATGCCCGTTGACCAACCTGTCGAGATATTTCTCGAGCCAGTCGACCTGTTGTTGCCAGATGAGGCCGAAACTTCCCTCTCTAGGAGTCCAGTCCTGTCTATTACCTCCCAAGGAAGGTCGGACCAGAATGCTGATCTGCTCCCTCCTCCTCAGGATTCAGTGAACCTAGAGGTTCCTTAGCTTTTGCCGGCTTCCTCTGAGACCCACTGTCGACAGCCCCGATGGTCGAAGTCCTGATCCAGAGGTCACAAGTTGGGCAGCCTGCGTCGACATTGGTACTCCCGGCCTTTATTCGGGCAAGCGGCATCGCTGCTACTCCAGTTCTTTCTCCACGGATGAGAAGAGGCTTTGGCACAAAATGCGTCAACGCTGTGAGGAGCTTATGTGGCAAGAGCTCATGTTCTCACCCCAGGAATTCTCCAATATTCCTAACTCTTGCAGTGTCTCCTTAAGACAGAACTGCCTGGAGAGAATGGAACATATACTAATGAGTGGAATGCCATTAGCGCATGCCATTTTCAAATGCTGTCTTGATCAACTGCCTATATTCTAATACTGCAGATTTTTTCTCTCCGCCTACAAGTCAAGACACCTTGGAGATTCAGTCGTTCCTGACATGTTTCTTCATTAAATACTTAAGTATTTCTTGATATTTTTCCATTTGCAGCCTTGGTTTATTGTTTATATATTTTAAAACCTTACTTTTGAGTGTATTTATTTGTTTTTGGTTCCTCGTTCACAGGAACCGGAGGGAAACCGAAATTTGTTTAAACTGATCCAGAGTTTTTATTTAGTGCTCTGGTTACTGTTTTATTTTTATGTAATTTTGGGATATTTTGAACAGTGTATATCGGTTCCTTTACCACAGTTCCCAGTTTCCGAACCAACTGCAACCGTGAAGTTTTACTGTTTTTTCTCTGTTCCGGAACCAGCCGCAACCAGTAACTTTATTGTTGTACTTACTGTTTGCGGTTCCCATTTTCTTCAGATTTAACTTGAAGATGTCAGAAAAACCTAAGAAGAAAACAGGACCCCCGGGGTTTAAAAACTGTAATAAATGTTCTAAAGTGTTTGCCAAGGCAGATCAACATGACTTATGTGTTATCTGCCTTGGGCAGCAACACCTTACTGTTGATTGTGATATTTGCAAGTCTTTCCCTCAAAGGCAGCTTGGAAAATGTCGGGGAAAGGCTGAAATGAAAATTGGAAAAGGGTGCCACGGGCTCTGACAAGTCCACACCCTTGAAAGTTGCGGGTGAAACAGTTAAGGCTTCTCATACCACCCCTGATATGGGTGAAAACCCTGGCAAAAGAGGCATTGAACCAGCTGACTCCCCAGTAACTGCAAAGAAATTTAAAAAGACTAAACACACAGAGACGCCTGCTGGAATGCAACAAGGGTTATTGCAGTGTCTGTTAATATGCTTTCAGCTTGATGGCATTGCACTGGCTTTAAATATTAGACAGTTGCTGCAGGTCTTGATCCCCCAGCCACGTGCTCAAGCCCTGACAAGCCAAGCAACTACCTCTGTTCCCCCTGCCACTCCTGGAACAATTGGTGTTTGAGGTAGATGAGGGTATTGAACCTGAAGTCTTACCTGAAAGGAGTTTGGTTCATCCCCAGACCTACTGGGGATTATTTCTCTAATTTTTCTTTTGTCAGAAAAATTGTGGAGCCTTTGGATCTTGCAACCACTGAGGAGGTGCACGATGAAGAAGCTGAGTACATGGAGATGATGGGGTTGATACCCACTAGAAAGTTGTTACTCCCTCTACTAGTTTTTCAAGAAAGACATTATGGTTATGTTTCAAACACCTAATACTGACTCTCCCATTGATAAGAAATCTGACAAAAACTATCAGCTGGACAGAGCAGGTGCCGAATTTCTTTTTACTCACCCTTACCACCACGGTATAGTTTAGCAGGCAGCCTTTGAAAGGGCTAAGGTGCCTTTGGCTTCACAGCCTCCTGAAAAGAATTCCAGAAAAATTGACAACATGGCAAAAAAAGGCTACCTATCTGCTTCATTTGCAATCAGACAAGCCAGCCATCAGGCCTGTGCAGCCCAGTACCAGAAAGCCTTATGGCACTCAGTACTGACTATGTCAGAGAAGGATTCGTCCAGCATGTTCTGAGACCTAGCTGAAGCTGCTAGATTGGAACCTCTTAAGTATCGGTTTCAAATGGCAGCAGATACTAATGATACTGCTGCCAGGTGGCTGGCTGGCACAGTAGCCCTAAGGACATTTGCCTGGCTTAGGGCCACTACCCTGACTCAGGACACTCGGGCTAAAACCATGGATTTTCCTGTGGAAAACAACTCCTTGTTTGGCGAAAAAACAGAGGCTTACATGAATCAGAATCAACAATTTATTGGATAGCAAATTGAGAATAATGATCTCATTTACAGTTGCGTCCAACATAAAAACAACACAAAGGTGGATGAATATAAAACCAACTTTAGAAATAATTCAGCAATGGAGAATCCCTCTCCCTCTTCCAGGCCCTATGGAAGGGGAGGTTTACATTCACCAGGCCTTCTTACCAGGCCCAAGCTGTACCTCAGCAACTAAAATACCAGCCCCAGCCGGCTGGTTATTACAGGGGTAGGGGCAGAAGGGGTTCCAGGCATGGCTCCCAGGCTGGTCAAGCCCAGCCACAAATGAAACCGAACCACTGACTCCATTCATCAGGCTGCCTCCCAAGTACCCGCAGGGGGCAGACTGACTCATTACTTCCAGGCTTGGAAAAACATCACAGACAAGTGGGTCCAGGAAGTAGTGGGTCAGGGTTAGTCTCGTTTCAAATCCTTCCCTTCCTTAAGTACAAGAGTGTTCAGAGCAGCTTCTCTCTCAGAAAGTAAGCTGCTAGAAAAGAAGGTACAGGCTCTGCTCTTATCCAGAGCAATAGAGCCTGTACCCCAACCCATGCAAAAGGGAAGGGTTTTTTACTCAGGGTACTTCTTACCACAAAGAAAAACGGGAGTGGCGGCCTATTCTAGACCTCAGACTGTTAAACAGGCACCTTGTCAAACCCAGGTTCAAGATGGTGTCACACTGGCAATGATTCTGCTGGCTTTACAAAAAGGAGACTGGCTAGCTTCCATGTACCTTAGAAGTCCACATTCCCATAAGGGAGTCTCACAGAAAATTTCTAAGATTCAGATTCCCTTCAGGGCACTACCAACCTCGCATCAGCACCAAGAGTGTTCACAAGGCGTCTGGCAGTTGTGGTGGCTCATCTAAGAAGGTTAGGTGTCTCAGTGTTTCCCTACCTGGATGACTGGCTAGTCATGGGAAAGTCTCCTCAGCAGGTAAGGGAGCATCTGCAGGTAACCCAGGACCTTTCTCAGTCCCTGGGATTCCTGATAAATGTGAAAAAGTCTGTCGTGCTCCGTATGCAAACAGTGCAATTCATAGGGGCAGAACTGAACACCATAGTGGGAAGGCTTACCTACCTCTGGAAAGGATACACAGCATCCTGCAGCTGGCTGGTTTGTTCAAATAAATGGGCCAAAAACAGCAAGACAGTTTCTGTAACTCCTGGACCACATGGCTGCAGCAACAGGCACAGTCCTAAGTTCCAGATGAAGGACATTCGGTTCCACTTCAGAGTACACTGGTGCCAGGGAAGGGACCCACTCTCAAAGCCAATTCCAATAGTTACTGCAGGCACTTCAGTGGTTGATGAAAGGAGACAACCTCAGAGAAGGAGTCCCCTTCCAACAAGAGTCTCCCATTAGTGATCTTGACAACAGATGCATCACTACTGGGGTGGGGTGCCCATCTAGGAGAGCACACCACTCACAGTACCTGGTCAAGTGCAGAGTCACTCCAGCACATAAATCTGCTGGAACTGAGAGCAGTGTTTCTAGCCCTGCAAACCTTTGCTTCCCTAATTGAGGGAAGGGTGGTACAGATCAGGACAGACAATACCACCACAGTATACTACATAAACAAGCAGGAAGGGACAAGATCCACTCCTCTGTGCACAGAGGCAATGAAGATATGGAGGCTGGCTTATTCCATCAGTGCCTCTCTACATGCTATTCATCTGCCAGGAAAGGATGACACCATAGTAGATGCTCTGAGCAGGATCATCAGGCCCATCACGAGTGGGCCTTAAGCAGGTGCTGGATGTAGTGTTCAGAAGGTGGGGCACCCCAGATATAGATCTCTTTTCATCCCATGAGAATTGCCACCTGCCACAGTATTGTTGCAGACCACCAGCCAGGGGCACAGTCCCTCTGGATGCTCTGATTCTGGACTTGTCAGGGAGGCATCTGTGTGCCTTCCCTCCTTTTCCCCCGTTACTCAGAGTACTGATCAAATTCATATCCCAGCCAGCATCAATGATTTTGATATCACCAGATTGGGCCAGGCAGCCATTGTATTCTCTGCTGTTCTCCATGTCTGTGGCCAGGCCAGTATTCCTCCCCCGGAGGCACAACCTGTTGACCTCCAACCAAGGGAGGATCATGTACCCCAGCCTCGGGCTCTAGGCATGGCTCTTGAGGACCTAGAGTATGCAGACTTGTAACTCTCAGAGGGTGTCCTGGAGATGCTGAGTGGGTACTAGAAGCCCTCCATGAAGAAAACCTGTGCTTCAAAATGGAAAAGGTTTTTGCTTTGGTGCTCCACTAATGGTGTGGTACCAGCACAGGCACGAGTTTCAGCCCTGTTGGACTACCTAACACATTTACATTCTCTGGGCTTACGGCATTCAACCCTGAAGTTACACTTGGCATCAGTGTCTGCTTACATTTCAGCTGGAAAGGATGTCTCTCTCTGACATCCAATCCAGTCTTCAGAAGATTTTTCAAAGGATTGTCTCACCTGCACACCCCCCTCACAGGGAACCAGTGCCAGTTTGGGACCTAAACATCCGTATTGCTTGCTCAGTTCATGCTTTCCCCTTTCAAACTCATGGCCTCAGCAGACCTTAAGTATGTTACTTGGAAAGCAGTTTTCCTAGTGGTCATCACTTCTACCAGAAGGATCAGTGAGTTCCAGGCCTTGTGTATTGAAAAAGATTATATGTTTTTTTCACAGAGACAAAGTGCTGAGAACAAATAGAAGTTCCTTCCCAAGGTTGTATTTGATTTCCATCTGAACCAGTCTATTACCTTGCCAGTCTTTTCCACTGAGCACTCCAGGTCAGGGGAACACAGACTGCATAGTCTGGATGTAGAAAGAGTCCTGAGTTACTACATAACTCACACTAAGGACCAGAGACAGGACAGCCAACAGCTTTTCCTGATCTATGGCGATGTGGGAACAGGAATCCAGCAACTAAAAGAACTATCTCTTGCTGGATAGTTCAGTGTATCCAGTTTTCCTATTCAAAGGTGGGAAAAGGAGCCCCCAGCATGGCTCAGAGCTCATTCCACAAGGGGTACAGCTGCCATTGTGGCACCTGACGGAGATTCCTTTATTGGAAATCTGTAAAGCAGCTACCTGGAGGTCATTTCACACCTTTACAAAGCATTACAGCCTGGACACCTTGCCAGATTTGGCACAGCAGTTCTGCAGAGTCTGTATCCAAAGTAGGTTATGTGCCCACCTCCAAAGGTACTGCTTCATAGTCTGCAAGGGTTAGGAATATTGGAGAATTCCTGGGCTGAGAAGAAAAAATTACCATAGTAATCTTGTTTCTTCCAGGGTAGGATAAGCTTTCAGGGTTACTCCATTTGTTGTTGACTGATTGTTTCTGCTCTTACCTCCTTGTTCTTTCGTCCGTGGTTCTTCTTTTTAGGCAGGGGAAGGGCCCAGCCACCCACCCCCATCCCCAACCACCCACGCTACACTCCTTTTATAGGGTACCACAGTTGTGACATTTCCTGTGGCAGAGCAGGAAGGGGATCAGTGGGGCCTCCCACAAAGTGATCTCATTTACAGGGCACTAGTAATTTAACTTGTTATAACAAGTTAAACAAAGCACAATTAAACCATTACTTGCATTTTTTCCTTTTTTTCCTTCTAATTACTCTGACTAGGTTACAAACCCAGCAACTTATTTGGAATGGATTTCATTAACTGCAGGTACTGTGGAACAATTTTCAGAAGGACAGTCTTACAGGATTTAGGACACTGTCCTACATGCTGGGCCTTTGGAGATCTTCAGTCTCAGCTCCGGGCAGCATGGGCAGAGTTCGCCTCAAATTTCATATTGAAGAGGAAATACATTATAAGAACCACCCGCCATTTCCCCAGCATCCAACAGAAAAACCTGACCGCAGAGGGTAGTTGGTCCAGGAGGTTGGCAGGTGGTTAGGAGGAGCAAATCAGGTGCCCATCACTCTCTGCTCTCAACACATTACCTCCAAAAACCATATAAACGCTACAAACAGGTATCTGCCTCTATCTCTGAAATCAAATAAGAGGCAGAAGACACTGCAGAGCAGGACACTGCGACACAGGAGCTAACACAACAATACTCACCCAAATCAGGAACCAAAACTAAACAAGCACAAAGGAAATCCAAAAACTTCTGATCATAGGAGACTCCATGATTGGGGAGTTGATACCATCTCCAGCCAGGGTGATGGTCAAATGTCTCCCAGGTACATCAGCATGGAGAACACTGACCGCATTGCTAAAATTGTTCACAAAGCAGGAGAAAACATTGATGTCCTAGTACACATAGGGACTAATGATCTCGCCAAGCCGGTCAGTTGTGGAGACCAAGGAACACCTGACTAAGCTGGGTGACAAACTATCATCTATTTCGTCCGGCATCTCCTTCTCTGAGATCCTGCCAGTCTGGGAGAAGGGAACAGATGGACGGAAGGTCAGAGAAGGAGATAGGGGAGCTAAACACGTGGCTCAAGGACTGGTGCCAGGAAAAGGACACAGATTTGTAGGGAACTGGCAACAGTTCTGGGAGCGAAAGTTCTTTAAATTTGATGGACTGCATCTGACTAAAGAGGAGTCAGTGCATTGGGGCAGAAGTTTGACGCCTTTGCAGAATATTTAAACTAGCAAATGGGGAGAGGGTGCAGCACCCATACCGAATGGGAAGAACACCCTCCCCTCAGCTAGTGGTCAAACAGGAATTCAGCGTGTTTGCCATTCATTTGCATCACCAGGTAAGAAAAAGGTTTGTCTCCCCATACGATGCACAGGGTAATGCCAAACTTCACCCAACAACTAACACACCAAAATCTGGCCAATGGAAAATCATGTACACAAATGCTCACAGCCTGGGAAATAAGATCCCAGACCTGCAGGCAATAATGTCAGAGGCTAAACTGGACATAGTAGCAATTAGTGAGGCGTGGTTTACCAGTAACCACACTTAGGAGACTTCAGTACCTGGCTATGTATTGTTCAGAAGAGACCGAGGTGCAAAAGGGGAGGTGGCCCTGTATGTTAATGAAAATATCAAAGCTACAGAAATTCAGAATACACATAAGGAGCCAGAAGAACTGTGGGTCACCCTGGAAACAGGAAATGGGACAGCCATAAGAACTGGGGTTGTCTACAGGCCCCAGACCAGAGGAGGACATAGACACATTACTGTTAGAAGATATACAAAACATGACAGCTAAAGGGAGGTTCTGATAATGGGAGACTTCAACATGCCAGATATAGATTGGTCAATACCAGCAGGAACATCTGCCAGAACTAGACTCATAGTGGATTCCCTGCAGGGGAGGGCCTCAAACAACTGGTACAGCAACCCACAAGAGACAGGGCTATCCTAGATCTAGTACTGACTAACAAAGAAGGGATCACAGATCTCCAGGTAGAAGGTCACCTGGGGTCCAGTGACCATCACATGGTATGGTTCAATTTGGCTACTACATCTAAATCATCCCATTCCAAGGCAAAATATGGGACTTCAGAGGAGCTGACTTTGATAAGATGGCCAACAGAGTTAAGCTAGCCCTGGCAAAAAGAAACACAGGTGAGGAGGTACAGGCAAAGTAGGCAAGCATTAAGGATACAATACTTGAAGCAACATCCATTGTGTTAGACAGAAAAGGAAGTGCAAAGAAGAAGGAAACCACTTTGGTTCTCAAATACAGTAGCAGAAAGGTCAGAGCCAAAAGGCTGGCCTTCAGAAAATATAAGGGAACACAGCGGGATGAAGATAGGAGGGCATACCAAACTGCCCTAAGGGAAGCAGGTAAGGCAGTAAGGCAGGCAAAGTCCCAAACTGAGGAAACACTAGCCGAACAGTAAAAGAAGGTGACAAGACTTTCTATAGATACATTAGTGAAAGGAGAAAGTCCAGAGGGTATTGCTAAGCTTAATGGAGAAAAGGGAGCATGTGAGGAGGAGGACCCTGTAAAGGCATCTATCCTAAATAGATACTTTGCTCAGTATTTACTGAAGAGAAGGTAGGGCAGGGCCCACAGCTCAGCATCATGGACACAGGGGAGGGAGGTGAGCACTACTCCTTCACAAAAGAAAGGGTCCTACAAGAGCTTGCTAAGCTCAGGGTGGATAAGGCAATGGGACCTGATGGCATACATCCCAGGGTACTAGGAGCTAAAGGAGGAACTAGCAGAGCCATTAGCAGAATTGTTTAGTGAGTCTCTGAGCACAGGAGAGGTCCCAGAAGACTGGAGAAGGCTTCATGTGATCCCGCTCCACAAGAGTGGTAGCAGGAGGAGGCGGGAACTACAGACCAGTCAGTCTTACCTCAGTAGTGGGCAAGATTATGGAGGCACTCCTTAAGGAAAGGATAGTGCAACACCTGGAATCCATAGGGCACAGGATCCAAGACAGCATGGGTTTACAAAGGAAGGTCCTGTCAAACTAATCTCATAGATTTCTTTGACTGGGTAACCAGAGTGGTGGACCAAGGGGGAGCAGTTGATGTCGCCTACCTTGACTTCAGCAAAGCTTTTGACACTGTTCCACATAGAAGATTGATAAATAAGCTAGGTAGGCTCGGGGTGGGTCAGAAGTTGGTCAACTGGGTGGCAAACTGGTTGACTGGCAGAAAACAGAGAGTGGTGGTAAATGGTATACAGTCAGAAGAGATGCAAGTCACAAGTGGGGTACCTCAGGGATCAGTCCTGGGGCCAGTCCTATTCAACATCTTCATTAGTGACCTGCAGATGGACTAGAGGGTAAGGCTTGTCTGTTTGCAGATGACACCAAGATCTGCAACAGAGTAGATGATCCAGATGGGGTGGGCAGAATGAGAAGAGATCTGATAAACTAGCAAAATGGTCAGAAGAGTGGCAACTGGGATTTAATGCAAAGAAGTGCAAAATCATGCACATAGGGAAGAGAAACCCTGAAGCCACTTATAGGCTGGGAGGAGTTGCTAGCAGTCACAAAGGAAGAAAGAGACTTGGGCATCATCATCACTGATGACCTAAAATCATCCAAGCAGACCTCTAAAGCAGTAGGTAAGGCTAGGGGGTGTTAGGGTGTATTAGTAGGGGTATCACAAGTCGTGAGGGAGGTAATAATCCTCTGTACAAGACATTGGTTAGGCCCCATCTGGAGTCATTATGCAGTATTGGAGGCCACACCTTCACAAGGACATTAACCAAATTGAGGCAGTCCAGAGAAGGGCAACCAAAATGGTGCAGGGACTGCATCAGAAGACATATGAGGACAGATTAACGGAGCTCAATATGTATACCCTTGAGCAAAGGAGGGAGAGAGGTGATATGATCGAGACATTTAAACACCTTAAGGGCATAAACAAGGTGAAAGAGTCTAACATGTTTAAATATAAGAAAAATTGCAGGACAAGAGGACACAGCATGAGATTAGAAGGAGGCCGATTAAGGGGGAATGTGAGGAAATTCTTTTTCACAGAAAGGGTGGTAGATGCATGGAATAGCTTACCACAGAAGTGGTGGCTATGAATACAGTGCAGGGCTTCAAACAGGCATGGGATAGGCATAAGGGAGCAATACAAATGACTATGAATAGATAGGTCACTGACAGAGCAAAGGCCGATGGCACATTTATAAGGTAGAAAAAGAAATGGGCAGACTGGATGGGCCTTGCGGTCCTTATCTGCCGTCAACTTCTATGTTTCTATGTTTCTATGTATTCTCCAGTATTCATAACTCTTCCACCCTGCCTTTTCTACTGGAACCAGTGGCCTCTGCACTCCAAGCTGAGCAGCTATGTGGGAGGGTCCCACACACTGGCATATTCTTTATCTATCTCTTTTTAGCCCTGTTGGGCCTTGTCCTCCCCTTTTCAGATGATTCTAACATTAAAGGGGGTTTTTGGTGTTTTAATAAAACTTTTCTGACCCCAGTTGGGGCCTGTTATTGTTAGCTGTTCTTATTAAGTAGATTTAAATGTGTTTTGCCTCTATAGCAGGCTCCGTTTTAATTTAAGGTATTAGAATACAGGCAGTTGACCAAGGCAGCATTTGAAAATGGCACGAGCTAATGACATTCCACTTATTAGCATATGTTCCATTCTCTCTGGGCAGTTTTGTCTTAAAGGGACACTGCAAGAGTTATGAATATTGAAGAATACCTTGGAAGAAATGAGATTACTATGGTAAGTAATTTTTTCTTCTCTTGGGTTAAGCAGCTACCTTCTCCCACCCCTGCTATAACATGGCTCCCGCTCCCCAGGCCTGAACCTACTCCGGCTTGGCCGGATCCCTCTCGGCCTGTACTGGCTTCTTTGCCGAACCAGGTGGAGCTGCCTCCCAAACTGTTCCAGTGGGTCCTCTTCCTGAGGACGCCCATACTGCCTTAGGCTTTCGGGGTGTCTGTTTATCACTGTGACTCCCAATCGACCCTGTAGGGTCAGTGGGTACACTGGCGGTCGACTGCTCTTCGACAAATCTTCGAAGTCTGAGGGGTGCTCCTTACACTCCCTTCCATTGGACACCAAGTCGACTGAGGATTTGTTGGCGGAGCATGGCACCACCTCCTTCTTGGCCATCTCCAGCTTATCTGAGTCTACGGGTCTCCAGATGGAGCCCGTCCAGAAACGGGCTAAATACCCGCTTACCATTGCTCAGGGGTCGGCAGGGTGAGGAAGGATTGAGCGTCTGTAGACAGCTCTCCTTCCTTGGGGGAGGGGGATTACGTGGCGCATTGTATACTGACACCCAGCAGTCGCTGGCTGTCAGCACAGATGCACTGCCAAGAATGGGGATGGGCCCACGTCCAGGGCGTTGGGCTGCTTCCGCCCCTTGCACGGTTGTGGACCCAGGGGAAACAACAACACAAAATCGGGAGCAGACAGGGTCCATGATGACCTGACTACAGGGTCGGAGAACAAGTCACTCCGAGGGAGGGACCGGAGCTCCCTGTCGGCATCCCCCCAGAGTAATATATAATAAAAAAAAACAGAATACCCGCTATACCAAGATTCTCCACCAGGGTGACTCCCTGGGGAAGACTTCCTGGTCCCTGAGGCCATTCTTGGCCCCGCTGTAGAGCTTTGGCAGCATCTGGCCTCTTGCCCTGCACCATTGGCCTGAATGGCACGCAAGTACATGGTCCCTTCCGGTTCCCTCTCAGGATTCACCGAGCACCCCTCGGTTGAGGGTCTGGTGTCTGACTCTGTTTTCCGCCGTGCTGGCAATGTTAGGGACGTGGATAAGCCTCCTGACAAGGAATCTAGGGATCTAAGAAATTGGATCACATGGCCAGAAAGGTCTATGCTGCCTCTACTTTTGCCCTTCAGCAGGCGAGTTTGGCCCTCTTCATGGCCCACTTTGCCCATGCCCTGCTGGGCACACTCAGTGCAGTGCTTCCACAGCTCCCAGATGACTTACAGGCTACAATCAAGCAGGTCCGGGATCAGGGCCAAGCTGTGGCTAAACAGCAGCTCCAGACAGCCATGGAAATTGGTGACTCTTGTGCTCGGTACTTGCGGCCATGGTTGCCATGCGCCGCAGGGCTTGGCTGAGGATCCCGACCTTCATGGCAGATACCCAGCATAAGTTGGTGGATGTCCCCTTTCTGGGCATCAGTTTGTTTGGGCTGGGGGTCGAAGGATACCTCACTTGTATCGAGGAGTCCAGTGCCACCTTGCACTCTGTGACCTCTGCCCAGAGGGATCCCAAAGGCTTTAAGTCTCAAAAGAAGAAGCCCTTTTGGCCCTTCTCTGGCCCTGTGGCCAAGCTGTCCCAGCCTCTTGCTGGGCAGTAGGCCCAGGCTTGGCATCCCTGGCCAAAGACCGCTGCTTCGGTCATCCACAAACCTGGAGGTTGAGGCCCCACCGGTTCCTCAGCCAGTCCCTCCTCTGGCTCCAAGTCTGCTCAGTGACGGGATGGAAGGGTGCTTCCCTCATGCCTGTCCTGACTCCCCTGGGTCCTCTCATTGGGGGGGCTCCACCACTTCCTTTCCGACCGGTCCGCTGTCACCATGGACAGGTGGGTCCTCAAGGTGGTCAGTCAGTCAGGGTCTGCCTCTAGAGTTTGAGGCTGAACCCATGCCCGACGGGAGGACATGGTGTCCACCGACGTCCTGCCAGCCCTTCAGGAAGGCATCGCACAGCTCCTCCAGAAAGAGAGAGAGGCTCCTGTTTTGTTCCCTCCAGTACACCCAGGGTTTGTCTCCAGGTACTTCTGGTGACAAAATGGACGGGGGTCTGGGGCTCCACTTTAGATCTGCATGACCTGAACACATTTCTTTGGCCGCACACTTTCAGGATGGTCACTCTATCTCAGTCAAACAATCTCTGGAGCAGAACATGTGTATCTTATCTGTGTCAATCTTAACCATTCATCATCTCTGGGTTAACTGGCCCGGAGGTCATGACCCCATAGGAACTTTTTTTTTTCTGGATGGGCAGAGTTGACGCACTGTCGGCGGCACCCTCAAGGCCGACACACTGCGTGGCGCTCGCGGGTTGACCATTAGGTGTCATCGACCCAACCCTCCCACCAGTTCTTCATCTCCCACCATAAAGGTCGCACCTCATGGGAAGCTCTGCTGCGCAAGAAGCCTGCTGTCTACATTGAAGCCTTCGGCTCCGATTTTTCTTGATGCAGAGTCCGTTGACGCTGAAATATTTCGATATCGCCTTAATTTCCTGCCGGTTCTGAGTTTCGCCAACATTTGACGTCGCTGGTAAGACTGTTCCTTTTATTTTTCTTAGAGACGTAGAGTCTTTGTTTAGCTTGTTTTTCTGTAGGTCATGTCTCAGTTGGGGGGCAAGAAATCTTCAAAGACGGGACGGCCACCTATGCAACGGTGCCTGTGTGGCCGTAAATACTCCGTCACCAACCAACATGACTGTTACCTTGCGTGTCTTGGTCTGCTTCACGACATGGATTACTGCGACGCCTGCTTCTCCATGGACCATCGTGTCATCGAACAACGTGCGTGGAAAGTTGGACAAGCTCCGCTGACTTTCGGGGGACGGGCGCGCACTCATTGGGCCAAGCCACGGTGTCTCAGCCTTTCCTCAGGGTCCCCTCTTGGTTCTGTATATACCGAGGAGGAGGGGGCTTCTGCTCCTAGTAGTCTTGCTGTTGCAGAAGCCCCTTCCGTGGTGCAGGAGGCCCAGTCCATCCCCCTGGGGGGCAGGTGGGAGGCGCTGCATTGGCATTCGCCCCTAGGAGGGTGAAGGCCCCCCGGGTGTTGTTTCCTCGGGCTGGGAAGCCTGGGTCGGCGCCATGAGCTCTGGTGGTGATGTGGTTGGTGCTGGTCTGTCGCTTGGCGCCATCTCTGCTGTCGGTGCTGTTCGCGGCGCCAGTGGTGCGCTGACTCTGGTGCAGTCCCCTGGACTGGTAACCCATTCGGTCAGGATGGCAGCTGGCATCCGTGTACCATCTGGCACCGAACTTCGGTCTCCACCTGCTCAGAGGAGGAGGAGTTGGACTCTGAGTCAGACAGGCGATCTGACTCTTTGGAGTTGGCTGCTCACGTGGGGGCACCCTGGTAGTGTCCTCGACAGACCGGAACCAGCCCCTCTCTGAGGAGCGGCAGTTGCTCCTGGGTCAGGGGGTGCTGACCAGCAGGCAGTGGTGCAGGCCACTATTGCTCTGCAGCCTGGCCTCTGAGGGTTTTCTGATCCCTCAGTGGTGGTACCCCCTCAGGTAGTGTGCCTGGATCACCCAACTTTGAGGCCGATCGGAGCACCCACAGGAGGGGAGGGTGCTGCTCCCTGGATAGTCCCTTCAGGGACTGACCAGAGTTGCTAGCTGCCTAGGCTGACGTTTTCAAAGAGAAGGGCTCTATCGGACTCCGAGGGGTAGGGGGTTCAACACGGCGACCCTTTTCTGGGACCCACCTGGGTTCCAGAAGGAATCGTAGTGCGGACCTCTGCCCTTCCTTTTGGGTCTCCTCGAGAGGGCCCTGTTCTATTGAGGTAGGGGACCCTCCTTTTGGAGTTCCACAGCCCTGGTCACCTCACGGGGGAATCTTCAGGGCACCTCCTAGGCAGTTCTAGTATGGTTGACCAGCTGTCGGCTGTTGAGTTTTCCGGAGCTCCTTCTTCCCTTGGGGCTCCAGGTGCGCTCTTTGGCCCAAGCAGCGGACATCAGATTCCTGTTGGCTGTGCCCCCACTCCTCTGCCACCTTCTCCTGCTCTCTCAGGCATTCTTGGTCCTAGCAGACCTCTCTCCTGGGAGCAGTTCAGGGCTGTGGCTGCTCATTTTTCCTTTTATGTTAGGGCCATGCACAGGCAGGTTTTCCAACTTCCCCTGAGCAACCAGCCGCTGAATCTTTGAGATCCTCTGCTTCTTCATCCTCCTCTTCGGGAGGAGAGGAACAATCTGTCCACATCTCCCCTGCTGCTGATCTCGCGGAGTATCAGTGTTTCCTCATGAGGATGTTGGAGGACCTGCATATCACCCCACCCACTCAGCACAATCTGGAGCACTTGACATGTGCCGCCTTAGGCGATTTCAGTGCGGACACTCTTGTGATGCCACCCTGACCTGCTCCCTTTCGGGAGGCGTTGTTACACTTCTGGCATAGACCCTTTTCCGGTGTCCCAGCTCCTAGAGATCTCCACCAGAGGTGTTGTCGCCCTCCTCCCCCAGTCTCCAGGTAGTTTGCCTCATCCTCGGTCAGGACTGATGCAACTGGACACTCCCGATGGACTTTGCGCCCTTCACCGTGACCGGACCCCAGATGCGGACTACATGGATTTTGACTTCTGGGGAAGGAGGACTTTCTACTCTGCACGGTTGCTCCTTTCAATATCTGCACATCAGGCCCACTACGCCACCTATGATAGGTTCCTGTGGTCCAGGCCAGGTCAGCTCCTAGCCTCGATGCCTGATACAGAGGTAACCGGACAAGCCATCGCGCGCACTGCACGTGGCCTGGAGATGGCAAGGCACCAAGTGAGGGCATCTTACAACGCCAACGAGGTAGCTTCCAGGGTCGTAGGGACAGCGATCTGCACTAGGCGGACGGCATGACTGCGTCTCTTCTGGTTGTCACCCTTGGCCCTGCATAGGGCGATTTTCCTCCGCTTACCAGAGAACCCATCTTCTAGGACCGTGGGTATGTTGTTCATCCACACTGTCTGGCATCCCTTTCCTCTCTAAATCTTGCCGGAAGTCTTCAAGCTGGCTCCTCCCACCCACCCGGGTGGTAAATACCTCGGCTCCACCCCATGACGCCAGATCTTCCTTTCCGCTGGAAGATACAGGTTCCCTCGTGCTACTTTGCAAGTACTATAGGCCCTGGAGTCAAATCGATGGTTTTCACTGCACTTACTCGCTTTAAAACTGCGTCAGAGTTTGATTTGGATCGAGCGGCCGGATATGGAGGACAAGTCGTCCCCGCGGGTTCGCCCGGTGTCCTTGTGGACAAAAATGTCTCCACGATCCCCACCTCTCGTGCGTCTACTGCCTAGCGCCGTGATCAAGTCACCGGCTTGCACCATCTGTTCGGCCCCATACTACCGTTCTGGAGGACATAAAGGTGCGCCTTAAGCTAGAGGAAACGAGGTTCGCAATCACTGAGTGAAATCAAGGAAGCTAGGTCAGGCTGGTTTCCGCCGGCTGCGGGATCCACGACAGCTCAAGCAGATGGCGGCCTTGAAGAGGAAGCTGCCCAAGCTTCGGCCAACCAAAGCTTCTTCGTTCCGCTCAACCTGGGCTCCACCTTCACGGGATCCTTCCAGGAGTTGTGCCTGTCTCTCCCTACCAAGGGTGAGGCGCCTTCTGGCTCGCACTCCTCCCAATCCAAGAAAAAGGATAAGGACCCTAAATCATCTTCTTCTAGCCAAAGAAGACATTCCTGGGACCGAGAGCGGTCCGACACTCAGGAGCAGGCTGTCTTGGCCACGGTCGAGATCGCTTCCTCGGCTGCCGGCTTCTCGGACCTTTCGTCAGGCCAGGGCACCGAAGCCGAGGATACGGCAGAACCGGCCGAGATTTCTCTCGACCCGATCGAAAAGTTGTCGCCGACACCTGTCGACAACTCCCTGGAGAGGAATCCCATTCTCTCCTTCCCCGACGAGGAGACCCGTCCCTCGGGCATCCCGGTTAAGGGACCAAATCCGGCTTCTTCCGACCGACAGAGCCGACGCCGTCGATCTCGATCGAGGAGTAGGACCCTGTTGGTCAATAAACCGAGAAAGGGTCACAAACACTCCCAGAAGAGGCACCGCCACCATTCCTCATCCTCCTCAGACGAGGAGAGACTTAGACAGAAACTCCGTCGACGTTATGAGGACCTCATGTGGCAGCAACTACTTTTGACTGGTCAAAAGCAGTCTACTCCGACTGTACCAGTCATTACTTGGCCCCGGCCTCTTCGGCCGACACAGACTCCCTTGGTTCCGAGGACTCTGGTTCTTCCTTCGGTGGGACCGGTATGTATCTCTGGTCAGCCTGTTGCGGGCTCCCCACCAATTTTGGTGGAACCACTACCTAAACAGCTTCAGGGAGGGGCTCCCTCTAAGGAGGATCGGCCAACTACGGGCTTGCCCCATAGGTTGTCCATTGCAGTCACTCCTGATCGTACTAGGCGCATTGAGGGGGACTTGGATGGGAAACCCCTGTATCCGGATTCCTCGGATTCGGACACTACTGGCCTTCACTCACATGATGAGCTGTCAGTGACAGGCCTGGAGGAAGGTCCTTCTTCCTTCCAGGGCATCCTTCGACTCATTTCGGAGTCCACAGGTATGCCTTTGCAGCCCATACGAAAGAAGGTGGAATATCCTCTCACGGATATTCTCAAGAGGGGCGATACGCTAGAGGTCTTCCCAGTGGACGAAGCCATAGTTGGCCCAGCACTGGAACTTTGGCAGCGCCCTCCCTCTTGCCCGGCTCTGTCTGCCCGTAAGGCCCGCAAGTACGCCGTGCCCATGGGGTCCTTGGCGGGTTTCACTTAGCATCCCTCAGTTGAGAGCCTTGTGACTGCCTCAGTGTTTAGGCGCATGGGCAGCTCTGCGGATACTGACTGCCCTCCGGACAAGGAGTGCAAAAATATGGACCACTCGGCCCGGAAGGTTTACGCGGCATCATCCCTAGGCCTTCATCAGGCTAGCTCAGCAGTGATCATGGCACACTTCTCTCACACCCTTCTGGGGTCACTTGATGAAGTCCTCCCTCATCTCCCAGCGGACATGCAGACCACGGTCAAGCAGGTCTGGGACCAGGGCAGTGCTGTTGCTAAACAACAGCTCCAGACGGCTCTGGACATTGGTGATTCCTTTGCCTGTTCACTAGCTGCATGAGCCACTCGCCGCGCGGGGCTTGGCTGAGGTTATCCTCTTTTCCCGCGGATACTCCACACAAGCTAGCTGGCGTGCCCTTCCTTGGCACCGACCTCTTCAGTCCGGGAGTGGCAGGTCATCTACAGCGCATTGAGCAGTCCTAATGCCACCTTAGATGCCACCTCTGCTAAGGGTTCTTGGGCAAGAACCAGCAGAAAGCAAAGAAGAAGTCCTTTCAGCATTCTTCCCCTGCGGTTAGACAGTCCTCCTTCCAGGGAGGTCAGCAACAGCAGCAGGCTCAAGCTTGGCGCCCTAGGCCCAAGCAAGGTCCCCAACAGCCCTGCAAAGGAGGCCGAGGTGCTGGTCCAGGTGCCTCCTCCTCCTCCTCCAAGCCTGCACAGTGACAGGTCGGGGGTGGCCTCTCCTACACCCATCACACCAGTTCTGGGTCCTCCCATGGGGGGCCGGCTCCGCCACTTTCTTTCCGCCTGGTCCGGTATCACTTCGGACAGTTGGATTCTGGAAGTGGTCGGGCAGGCAGTGCCTCTAGAGTTCGAGCAGTAGCTCCCCAGCCGGGTCCGTGCCCCACGGGAGGAAAGGATCTCAACTGGCGCTCAGTCGGTCCTTTGGGACAACATTGCTCAGCTCCTCCACAAGGAGGCAGTAGCTCCAGTGCCGGATCCTCCTACAGACCCAGGCTTCGTGTCCAGGTATTTCCTGATGCCCAAGTGGACGGGGGGGTTGGCGCCCCATCCTAGATCTCCATGACTTGAATCGATATCTCAGGTCTAGCACCTTCCAGATGGTAACTCTGAACCAGATCATACCATCTCTGGAGCGAAACATTTGGTTCTGTTCACTGGATCTTCAGGACGCGTTCTACCACATCCCCTCCGTCCGTCCATCAGCGGTTCTTCCACTTCAGGGTCGAAGGGACCCTGTACAAGTTCAGAGCCATTCCGTTTGGCCTGTCATCGGCCCCATGGGTCTTCACCAAATGCATCGCAGTGGTGGCAGCCCATCTACGGCATCAAGGGGTTTGTATTTACCCCTATCTAGACGATTGGCTCCTGGCGGGTTCCTCCCTACAGGAGGTGGAGAGGTCCAGGGACCTGACCCTCCGAACCTGCTCCCACCTGAGCCTCTTAATCGAGGTCAAGTCAGAACTCATGCCCTCTCAGGTGATGGGCTTTATCGGGGCAGAGCTCGACTCTTGTCAAGCCAGAGTTCGGCTCCCGGCGGACAGGGCGGAGGTTCTTTCCTCCTTTGCCCAATCATTTCTGGTTGGGCACTTGCGCCCTGCCCAGGACTTCCTGCGCTTCCTGGGTTACATGGCGGCGTTCACCTCAGTGGTCCATTGGGCCAGATTGCACATGCGCCCCCTTCAGTGGGAGATGGCTGCCTAGTGGTCTCAGCGTCAGGGTCTCTTCGACCAGCTGGTCACTGTCACCCAGAGGGTATGGGATGCTCTCCAGTGGTGGACCGTCCCGAGTCATTTGCGGGAAGGGATCCTGTTCGTCCACCCCGAGCCTAAGGTTGTCCGTACGACCGATGCCTCCCTCATGGGCTGGGGAGCCCACATGGGGGACAACAGAGCCCACGGGTTCTGGACCCCGAGGAGTCCCGATGCCACATCAACTTGTTGGAGCTCAGAGCAGTCAGACTGGCACTGTCAGCTTTCTCTCCTCAGCTCGGGTCAAGTGGTTCAAGTCCAGGCAGACAATACCACGACCATGTACCCTCAGAAACAGGGCGGCACACACTCCCGTCTGCTATGCAGGGAGGCGCTCTGGATCTGGACCTTCGTCAGCCGGCTGGAGGCGGATCTCCTGGCCATCCATGTGGCAGGAGTCTCGAACCAACTGACGGATGCTCTCAGCCGCATAGGCCAGATGTCCCACGAGTGGTCTCTACATCCAGAGGTAGCTTACAATCTGTTCTCCCGTTGGGGCAAACAGTTCGTGGACCTGTTCGCCTCCAGGGAGAACACCAAGCTACGGCTGTACCATGCCTGCCCCCCTCAGCAGGGCTCACTGCAGGGGGATGCCTTCTCAAGGCCGTGTACCCCAGGCCTCCTTTACGCCTTCCCTCCATTTCCCTTAATCCACAAGGTGTTACTCAAGGTGAGGAAGGACCAGGCGAAGGTGATCCTGGTAGCCCCAGATTGGCCACGCCAGTTCTGGTATCCAGATCTCCTCAGCCTCAGCTGCAGGACCCCGGAGCGGCTTTGTACACACCCAGACCTGATGATGTTGAACCAGGGGAAGGTCTTCCACTCAGACCTTCAATCCCTGTACCTCACAGCCTGGTTCCTGAGCAGCTAGAGTTCCAGGCTCTGGGTCTTTCCGAGGATGTCTACACCGTGGTGGAAGCATCTCGAAAGGAATCGACCAGGAAATGTTATGCCTTCAAATGGAAAAGGTTTTCCATTTGGTGTCAGGGAAAGAGTCTGGACCCGATATCCTGCTCTGTGGCTAACATTCTAGATTACCTTTGGTCCCTCTCCAAAGGGGGTCTTCGGTCATCGACCCTTAGGGTGCACCTGGCAGCCACCTCTGCTTACCGGGCGTGGGCTGGTCAGCCGACATTGGCACAGGAGACAGTGGTCGGGTGCTTTTTCAAAGGCCTGGATCACATATCCCCTCCGGTGCATGAACCTCCACCACCGTGGGATCTCTTGCTGGTTTGGGCAAAGCTCATGGGCAAGCTATTCGAACCCATGCACAAGTGTGAGCTCTCGCACTTGTCGTGGAAGACTGCCTTCCTGGTGGCTATCACGTCAGCCAGAAGGACAGGGGAGCTCCAGGCACTTTCGGTGGACTTCCCTTATCTGGTCTTTCACAGGGACAAAGCTGTCCTGCGCCCCCACCCGAAATTCCTTCTGAAGGTGGTGTCAGAGTTTCACCTTAACCAGGTGTTGACTCTGCTGGTGTACTACCCTAACTACACCTCAGACGCAGAGTACAGGCTCCATACTCTGGACCTGAGACGTGCTCTTTCCTATTATAAGGAAAGGACTGCGGAAATTCGGGGAGAGGTTCACCAGCTGTTTGTCACCTACGCTGAAGCCGCTTCTGGCAGACCAGCAGCCAAGCGGACTATTGCAAGATGTATCACATCATGCATAAGTCTGTGTTATGAGTTGGCGGGCAAGGAGCCTCCCAGAGGGATAAGATCTCATTCTACCCGCCATACTGCTGCATTGGTGGCTGCTTCCAGGGACATCCTTATCCAGAAAATCTGTCGGGCTGCTACCTGGAAGTCAGCAAACACCTTCATTACCCATTACCACATCGACCTTGAGTCACGCCATGATGCTGGTTTTGGGGCCTCTGTTCTCAATCTCTTTTTCCTAAGTAGGGGGTGTGCGCCTTGCCTCCCTCCTCCCAGAGAACTGCTAGGAATCTGCCAGACAGTGTGGATGAACAACATATCCACGCTCCTAGAAAAAGAGGTTACTCACTTGTAACGAACATACGAAATTTGCCAGCAGATAAAGGCCTAGAGGTCTATCAAGTCTGCTCGAATGTGCAGCTAGCACCCCTTATTCTGCAGCTGCCCCTCCCTTCCACCCTTCCCCTTCATTAACCCTCCCCCTTGTTCTGTCCCATCCTCGTTTGAAGCAGTCCACTGTTCTACTGCATACCACTTCAGGAGGTAATGTATTCCACCCAGCCACCACCCTCTCTGTAAAAAAGTGTCTCCTCATCTCCCTCCTGAACCTTCCTCGCTCCAGTCTCATATCATGGCCCCTGGTGTCCCTTTATTCCTTTCATGTATTTAAAGGTTTCAATCATGTCACCCCTGTCTCTCCTCTCCTCCAGTGAGTACATGTTCAACTCCTTCAACCTCCTCTCGTGTAGATAAGTCCCCAGCCCCTTTATCATCTTTGTCGCCTGCTAGCACCCCTCCAGTAACTTAATGTCCTCTTCAGATACGGACCCAGTACTGCACGCAGTACTCCAGGTGTGGTCTAACTAATGACCTATACAGTGGCAGAATCACCTCCTCCCTCCTCGAGGATATACCCCTTGCAATACAACCCAGCATTTTGTTGGCCTTTGCAGCTGCCTTCCTACATTGTGCCGAGTTATTCATTGACCCTGTAATGAGCACACCCAGATCCTTCTCCTCCTCTGTCTGGGCTAGCTGCACTCCCCCTAGCTGGTAACTCCTCCTTGGGTTCTTCATCCCAAAATGCAGCACCTTGCACTTTTTTGGCATTAAAGCCCAGTTGCCAGGTGTCTGACCAGGTTTCAAGCTTTGCCAGATCATCCTGCAACCCCTGCCATCCCCCTAGGTCATCCACCACCGCCTACCTTGGTATCATCAGCAAACAGACTGATCTTGCTCTTGATGTCCCATGATATGTCTGCAATGAATATCCCAAACAACACTGGTCCCAACACCGAGCCCTGTGGAACACCACTCGTCACTGCCCTTGGGTGTGAGAGCTCCCCACCCACCACCACCACCCTCTGTTGCCTTCCCTGCAGCCAGTTTCCTACCCATCTCACCAGCTTTGCACCCACCCCTGTGCCTACTAACTTCCTTCCCAGCCTTCCATGTGGCATTGAGTCGAATGCCTACTGAAGTCAGATACAGGACATCCACTGCATGGCCCCTGTCCAGTTGCCTAGTTACCCAGTCATAGAACTCGACCAGGTTGGTTTGGCAGGATCTGCCACCTATGAAGCCATGCTGTTTGCTGTCCTGTAGTCCTTTGGCCTCTAGGAGGGCCATCGGCCTCTCCTTCAGGATAGTCTTCTTTAGCTTACCCATGATGGATGTGAGGCTCACTGGTCTGTAGTTTCCCGGATCATCCTTGGGGCCACTCTTGTGATGGGGCACCACATGAGCCATCCTCCAGTCCTGAGGTACACACCCCGAATGTAGTGAGGCATTAAATAGGTCTGCAAAGGTCCTGCAAGGACCTCTGCCAACTCCTTCAGTACCCTGGGGTGGATGCCATCTGGCCTGGCGCGTGTCCTTCCTCAGTGCCT
The DNA here is from genome assembly GCA_016271365.2 of Neoceratodus forsteri. Lineage (NCBI taxonomy): Eukaryota > Metazoa > Chordata > Ceratodontiformes > Ceratodontidae > Neoceratodus > Neoceratodus forsteri. The sequence goes on from CM057459.1 coordinate 321,915,357, forward strand.
TCAAACCCTCCTCAGAACTCTGCTCTCCATGATTTCCCATCTGTCACCACTTCCCACCCTGCTTCTGCCATTTCTCCCACCTTGACGTCACCCCTCTTCTCTTTAGTAAATCACTGACAGAGTACTCATTTAGTGCTTCACATGTATAAGCGCCCTGCTTCCACCCAACCCCCCTCCTTCCTAATCCTTCTTTTGTGGTCCCTTACAATCCTTTTCTCCCTGATGTACTTAAAGGTCCTTCCCCCCTTCTTAATGCCTTGTGCCAGCTAAGAGTTCCGTCGATGCTTTGGCTCCCTTGCACTGCCCTTATTCTCCTCCGATTCTGTCCGAGTATCCTCCTGTCCCCCCCTTCCTGTTTTCTTGTACATCCTAAAGGCAGCTCTTTTCCTCCTTACCTTTTCCATGATCTCTTAATCAACCAGATGGTTTCAGCCCTAGCCTTCTTGCTCTGGGCTTTGCAGCAGGTTTTGGTTGCCTCCACTATCCCCAGCTTTATGAGCTCCCACCTCTGGTTAGTGTCCATACTAGATTGAATTCTGGCCAGGTACCCTTTTACCACTTCCCCATCCTCCCAAAGTCGGCCCTCCTGAACAGTAGTTCTAGGAGTGGTATATGTTGTTCATCCACACGCACCCACCCGTCCTCCCTGGCTTAAGGTGCACAACCTTGCTTCCAGCGGGCTAGATCTGGTGTCATGGGGCGGAGCCGAGGTATTTGCCACCTGGGTGGGTGGGAGGAGCCAGCTTGAAGACTTAGGGCAAGATTTAAAGAGGAAAGGGACAGTGCCATACAGTGTGGATGAACAACATATACCACTCCTAGAACTTCTGATCTTACTTCGAGATACAGCTCTTGCAGCAGGTAACACCATTAGGACTGAAGCCAGCAGGCGTCAGGACCCCACCAATTCTTCTAGCTAGCTATCTTCAGCGGACGCCCCGGCCGGGTCCGCCTCCGGCGTCAGGCGTAGTACATAAGGGCGGTCCCCCAGATTCCCCAGTTCTTTCCGGATCGACTTACATGTCTCGAGCCCTTCGTTCAGTTTCTAGCGGCCGACTGGTAAAGTGTTCCTATGGGAAATTCGTTCTCTTAGATTCGGCTTGTCTGATGTCCTCTCAACCTCCGGTCACCCTCGAAGTGCGCCTGTGGGAAGCAGATCCCATTCAGAGATCCGCACTTGGCCTGTGTCCGGTGCCTAGGCCAGACCACGAGCAGTCCTGCACCTTTTGCCAGGGTTTCAACAGCAGAACGGATCCGTCGCCAGAAGGCCTTCAGGCGTTCCTGCTCGAGGAACAACTCAAGACCATGGCTTCCAAGAGTTCTTGAGAGAGGCCATTAAGCATTCACAGAAGCATAGGAGAAGGCCCCTTCAGGTGCCGTCTAGGGCCTCCATTCGCGCGGCTCCGGTTCCCAAGTCCGACCTCTCCTTCCGGAGCCAGTCTCAGCCTCCCCGCTGCGGTGAGAAAATCTTCAGGCTCCTCTTCTCAGGCCAAGACTCCCAGGCCTTCCTCGTCCTCCAAGGCCCTGGCTAAGTCAGGGGATCGTCACCATCACCACAAGTCGGGTTCCCGCCATTCTGAACCCGACATCAAGTCCACCTCCTTGCCTCCTCCTCCCCAGCGGAATACCAAGGAGCTCACCTCACTTAAGAAGCCCACCTCACTTAAGAAGCCGTTGGACCCGACGCCGGCTCGCCAGACGTCGGCCTCTCACCACAGGTCCCCAGAGCCGTCGTCCGTTAGAATACCGTCGCCCGGCCAAGCCTGCCTCATCCCGTGCGCGGTAGGGGACTGGGCGCCCAATCGAGAAGAGGACCGGCGCCTCCGGACCGGCCGTGATCGGAGACCATCACTGAGGAGGAGTTGACACAGCCGAGACCAGACTGAGCCGGTCCTATCGAGGACTCCCAGGAACCCTCCCGCAACCTGGGGCCCCTGGGAGCCAGCGCCCGGGACCCGACGTCCGACCACCGGCGCCCGGTCCGTCGGGCCTTCCTTTCTCAGAGGTTAAGGAGCTTTTCACTTGCTGGTGGGATACCATCAAAAAAGGACATGGTCCCCACTCCACCTCCTCTCCCACCTCCTCCTCCTCCTACATCAGTTACTCCTCCGGTTCCTGCGCCCCCTTCTCCATCTGGGTCTGCAGGCGGTTACCTCCTCCCGGGGCCCAGGATCCTCAAGGGAGACCAGATAAGGAACCTCGTCCAGATCCTCTTCTGGTCACCCAGCCCTAAAGGATCCAGAAGGCGCTGCCGTTAAGCATAGAAAGCGGAGGACACGGGATCAGAGTTTTCAACAGGATCCAGATCCCCATCTCCCCTCTCCATCCCTTCTCCAGACCCACGTGAGCTTCCAAAGTCTCCTCCGGATGACCCTTCGTTCTCGGTTATCATGAGACACATCCCAAGAGAACATGGGATGGGATGCGGAAGAGTTAGACCCTGAAAGGCTACGCCTTGCGAAATGTCTTAGGCAGAAGGACCCCAAGCCTGTGGTGGTGCCACCCTTGGTAGACACTTTCGTGGGCGTCACCAAGGCAGCGTGGAGCGTCCACATTCCACTCCTGCGATGCGAAGAAACTGACCGCCTGTACAGGGCTCCAAGGGAAGACCAGTACTTGGCTCCAGCATCCTCAGGCCTACTCTATGGTCATAACAGCCTCTCATGACCGGCCCCAGAGACCTCAACATTTGAGCACCCTGCCACTGGACCCAGAGTCCAAGCAGCTGGACACCATGGGTAGGCGCACGTATGCTTCCGCTACCTGCGCCATCAGATCCCTGAATTGACCCACATGGTGCAGTTCCAAAATGCCCTGTGGGAGCAGGGTCTGGATGCGGCTGAAAAATTGCCAGAAGGTGAGCAGAAGGAGGAGATGTTGCAGCTCCTCCGTATGGGTTCGGACGTGGGAACCCAAGTGCTTTCAGAGCAGCGTAAGACTCCGCGGACTCCTCGGCCAAACAGCAAGCTTCAGGTGTATGCCTCCGGAGGCACTCTTGGCTCCGTGTCTCCAGTTTACCCGGACGTCAGAAAAACATCATGGGCGCCACATTCGAGGAGAGTTTGATTTGGTCAACCCTCTGAGTAATCACCAAACTTCAAAGAGGCTGGGAAGGCGGTGAGGTCGGTTCAGGCCATGTACCGCCCGGCTTGGTTCCTTTCGTAGGAACCAAAGCGATTTAGTGGGCGACGGAGACAACAGTCCGCCCGTTCCACAACAGAGGCTCCGTTCCGCAGAGCCAGGAAAACAACCCGCAGGTCGAGGCCAACGCTCTCCTAAGTCGGCCCAGCCAGCGGGCCCTCACCATGCCACAGCCTGACTCCTTTCCGGCCCCGGCCCCTCAGGATCAATGGGATTTCATGGTCGGGGGTCGCATTGCGAATTTCCTGCCAGGATGGCAGTCTATAACCACCGACAGGTGGGTTCTCCAGATGGTCGGAAGAGGCCACTTTATAGAATTCGCAGAAAAGCCACCCTCGAGGCCTCCTCTGCTCTCCCGGTACTCAGGTCAGCACAAGTCATTGATCAGACAAGAAGTACTCGCGCTCCTGCAAAAGGGAGCGATAGAGTACGTCCCAGAGAACCAGAGAGAATACGGATACTATTCCCACTTCTTCCTGGTTCCAAAGAAAACAGGGGACCTCCGTCCGATTCTGGACCTCAGCGACCTCAATATGTCGGTCGTCTACAAAAGATTCCGCATGGTGACTCTTCCGGGTCTTATTCCCATGCTAAAGCAGGACGCCTTCTTAGCATCTCTAGACATGCAGGACGCATACCTACACATCCCTATAGCTCAAGCGCACAGGAGGTTCCTGCGCTTTGAGTTTCTCGGTGACCATCTTCAGTTCCGAGCCCTTCCATTCGGGCTGTCTTCAGCACCCAGGGATTTTACCAAATGCATGGCAGTCGTGGCAGCGTCTCTAAGGAGACAGGGCCATTATGTGTTCCCGTACCTGGACGATTGGCTTCTCATGGCAGCGCCTCAGAGGCGTTGTACTAGCGATCCAGAGTACCCAGGACATGTTTCAATCTCTGGGCATCTTAATCAACAAAAGTCTCTCCTGGTACCGTCCGAAGCTGCAGTTCATGGCGCAGTTCTGGACACCGTTCAGGAAGACATTTCTTCCAGCTGACAGAGTGGGCGCATCAGATCCCTCATCAGGATCTTTCGTCGAAGACCGTCCCAGCCAGGTCGGTCCTTCGCCTGCTCGGACACATGGCTGCGGCCATTCCGACCGTCCCTTTCGCAAGGCTCCACATGCGGGTAACTCAGTGGATGCTCAAGGTGCAATGGGACCAAAGGCAAGACCACATGCAGCATCCGGTCAGAATCACGAATGCCGTGATTCGAGACTGGCAATGGTGGCTAGACCCAGGACACTCTCTACGGGCGTCCCGTTTATAGCGCCGTTCCCGGAGGTGATCCTAACCACAGACGCCTCAGGACTAGGGTGGGGAGCACACCTGGACGGGGTGAAGTCCCAGGGAACGTGGACCCCTCAGGAGGCTCACCTCCATATCAACGTTCTAGAGATGAGGACGGTCCTTTATGTCCTGCAGGCATTTCAGTCAGAGATCCTGCCGAGTACTCTCCTGCTTCAGACAGACAACACGGCGGTGATGTATTACCTCAACAAACAAGGAGGCGCACACTCTTACCCCCTTTGCAGGGAGGCCATGAGGGTGTGGGATTGGGTAATCCGACACGGCGCGAACCTGATCGCAATACATGTTCCCGGGGTGGACAACACAATCACAGACGGTCTGAGTCGTTCCCAGGCCAGAGTCCACAGTGAGAACTTCTTCAGGAGGTGGCAGAGGATCTGTTTCTTCGATGGGGAACTCCAGATTGGACTTGTTCGCTTCCCCATCCAACATAAAACTGCCTAATTCTCTACCGCTAGATCCAGGGCCTGGTGTTTTCTGGCGAGACGTTGTCCCTCTCCTGGGCAGATAGATTCTCTACGCTTCCCTCCCCTTCCCATTGATCCAGAGAGTTCTTCTCAAACTCATGCAGGAGCATGCAACAATGATCCTGGTGGCCCCTTTGGCCCAGACAGATCTGATTCCCTTTGCTAATGCAGCTATCCCGGGAACCTCTGCTCCCGTTGCCGTTCAGCTCCCATCTCTTGTCTCAGGAGGAGGGTTCACTGGTCCACCCGAACTTACGCTCTCTGAACCTGCATGCATGGCTCCTAGAGACATAGCCATTTTGCGACACGGGGTCTCGCAAGAGGTGGCGGAAGTCTTTTCCGCAGCCAGAAAGCCAGCAATGCATGCAACATACGCCATGAAATGGCACCGTTTTATTTATAGTGTGAAGCAAGCCTTCCCCCTCAGTTGTCCGGTGAAGGCGTTGCTAAAGTACCTGCTCTCCCTTTTCCGTTCGGTCTAGCCTCCTCTATTAAGGTGCACCTTTGTGCTATCTCCGCTTATCACCTTCCGGTGGGACAGCGCACTGTGGCGCAATTAGATGCCTGTCGGGAATTCCTGAGAGGGGTGTTGCATCTTAGGCCTCCATTAAGGACCCTGTGCCTCCATGGGATATACTCTTAGTCCTGGAACAGCTCCGCTCCCCTTTGAACCTGCCATGGATTGCGAGCTGCGTTTTCTGTCATGAAGACGTTATTTTTAGTTGCTGTTCGTCCAGCGAGAAGAGTTTCGAGCTTCAGGCTCTCATGTGTAAGGAACCTTATTTGGTTTTCACCAGGACAGAGTTTCCTGAGGACGAACCCTAAGTTCCTGCTAAGGTGGTCTCCACACTCCTCTGAATCAGGACATTGACCTGCCGGTCTGCTTCCTAATTATTCTAATAGAGGAAGGCTGCCACACCTGGATGTTCACCGCAGCTAAGGTGCTACCTAAGCAGGACTAAGCAGCTCGTGACGTCGGAGCAGCTTTTTGTTTCCTTTATGGAAAGGATGATGGGCCAGCCAGTATCGAAACAGTCCCTTTCTCACTGGCTTGTCCAGTGCATATCATACTGCTATGATATCAAAAAGAAGCCCCTCCTGGGATCGGTTCAGGCCCATTCCACTAGAGGAGTGGCCACCTCCTTTGCAGCACTTCGCAACGTCTCCACCTCAGCCATTTGTGCTGCAGCCACTTGGAGCTCTGTCCATACCTTTATCAGGCATTATAGCCTAGACATTGCTTCACGGCGAAGAGCTGGCTTCGGCCTGGCCGTGCTACAGGGTCTCCTGTCCTAGAATCAGGACTTGGAATGAGCCTTCTAGTTTCCTCCTCCCAGAATGTTTACAAAGCGCTGCTTGGAAATCAGTCCTAATGGTGTTACCTGCTGCAAGGCTGTATCTCGGTAAGATGGTACAGTTACGTGAGAACTTACCGTAACAGTAGATCTTCGAGCAGCTCTTGCACAGCAAATCTTCCGACCACCTTCCCCTTGAGGAGGCATGGCTTCGAGCCTTTAACGGGACTTATACCTCTTTGTCTTCTGACGGTGGATCCTCGGTCTCCGATTCTGATGTCATCCTGCGGCCGGAAGTCTCCGGTGGGAGAACTGGGGAATCTGGCGGGACCGCCCCCTTATGTACTATGCCTGACATCGGACGTCGGAGGCGGGACCGACGTCAGGGGGCGGTCCCCACTGAAGATAGCTAGCTAGAAGAATTCCGTGGGGTCCTGACGCCTGCCAGCTTCAGTCCTAATGGTGTTACCTGCTGCAAGAACTGTTCTCGAAGATCTACTGTTACGGTAAGTTCTTACGTAACTGTACTTTACAAGTGAGTAACCTGTTTTTTTTTCTCCTGTAGGATGAGGTGGCGTCTGTCAGGACAACTCTCACTCTTCCCTGTCTTGGGCCTCTCCAGACCCGTGAAGGTTCTCTCTCTTGGTGTGCCACCCACTGAGAGCTAAGGGACTTGGTCCTTTAGGGTTCAGGGCCCCCTTTGGGGGTCTCGGCACTCACCCAGAGGTGATGAATGGTGAAGATTGATACAGATAAGATATGAAAATTACTTACCTACCGTAATTCTGATCTTTCTTTGTATCTTCACCATTCATCACAATCCCACCCTCCATCCCACTGGGGCCTCAGTCTCTGGGTAACCCTCCCTCTCTGTGCCCTCTTCCCCCCCCCCACCTCCATTGGTCAGGAGCAGGTGACCTTGGGCATAAGGGATGTTTACATACTAAGGGGAGTAGTCAGGATAGGGACACTTCTTTCCTCAGTGCCTCGGCTCCACCCCTGTGGGGTGGAGTTAGTGGTTGCCCTCTCCTCTGTCTCTCTCTCTCCCAGTCAGCTTTCTCCCTTGTTTTTGTCCTAAGGACTCAACCCTCAAATTAATTTAAGAAACTAGCTTTCTTAACACCAAAACTTGATTGGGGGGGGTTGCCTGTATCCTGTCTTTTCTTCCAGAATAGCAGCTTCTGCTTATGTTGGAGTTATTGCCAGTGATTCTGTGCCATGAATTCTGGCAGTATAGCCTTCTGGCTACTCCTTTGTAGTTCCTATACAGTCTGGAGACAGGTCAAGGTTCCAGGGTATGTTTCCTCCACCCTCCCCTCACATCGTTGCTTCTAAATTCTTCCCTCCTTCCTCTTCTACTTCCAGAGATTGGGGCCCCTTCCCAGTCCCCTTGGATTTTCAGCTTTCTTCTGTCGCCCTCAGTCGTTTATTTCTCCTTTTAGTTTGTATATATTTTCCTTTATCTGTCCCTTGGACTCCTTTGCGCCCCCCCCCCCCCGAACCTTTCTTACTCTCAGCGACTCAGAACTGGCGGAGGGCGAGTCGATGACACCAACGCAACCTCACGGCGCACGCGGTCATTGGCCTCGAGGCGGTGCCGATGAGGCTTGACCTCCGCCATTCCCTCCCCAAAAAAGCTGCTATGAATCGTGACCTCTGGCCACTTAACCCAGAGGTGATGAATGGTGAAGATACACAGAAAGATCAGAATTACGGTAGGTACATAATTTTCATTTCTGCTCTCTGAATCTTCAGGATGCATGTCTCAACCCGTCCATCCCACTGCCAGTTCCTCTGGTTCCGTGTGGAGGGAATGCCAAGCCAAGCCATGCCGTGCTCTTAGGCCTCTCCTCAGCTCCCAGAGTCTTCACCAAATGCATTGCAGTGGTGGCAGCCTACCTCAGGTGCCGAGGGGTCCAGGTGTTCCCCAACCTGGATGACTGGCTCATAGCAGGTCTCTCAAGGGAGGAGGTGGAGTGTGGTTCAGGGACCTGGGCATCCAGACCTGCGTCTTCCTTGGCCTTCTGGTCAATGAGGCCAAGTCAGAACTCATCCCCTTGCAGGTATTTCACTTAATCGGGGTGGAGCTCGATTCTAGCAGAGCCAGGGCTCAACTTCCTGTGGACTGGGTGAAAGCTCTCTTCTCCTTTGCCCGATCATTTCGGGTTGGGCAGTTGTGCCCTGCTTGGTGCAGCATGCACCAGCGTGGTCTGTTGTGCCCGGTGGAGAATGCCTGCTCTGCAGTGGGAGCTTGCGTGCCAGTGGTCACGGCGCAAGGGCCACTTTGACCAGCCTGTCGCTATGACCCAGCTGATGTGGGACGTCCTCCCTGGTGGTTAGTCTCTGAACATCTGCAGGAAGAGATCCAGTTTGTCTGCCCAGAGCCGACGGTCATCCTGATGACTAATGCATCCCTGACGGGCTGGGATGCCCACCTGGGGACCACAGAGTCCGTGGGCTCTGGACCCCTGAGGAGTCCTGATGCCATATCAACTTGCTGGAACTGTGGGTAGTTTGGATGGAGCTGACAGCCTTTGCTCCACATGTTCAGGGTCAGGTCATTCAGATCCAGACAGACACTACAACCATATACTACCTTTACAAACAGGGCAGGACACACTCCCTTTCTCTGTGCAGGGAAGCTCTCTGCATCTGGACCCCTGTGCTCAGCCTGGATGCCAATCTCCTGGCCATCCATGTGGCTGACATCTCCAACCAGCTGGCAGACACCCTCATCTATGTGGGCAAGGCATCTCACGAGTGGTCCCTCCATTTGGAGATGGTACACAGCCTGTTCTCCCACTGCGGCACCCCTCTGGTGGATCGGTTTGCCTCCCAGGGAGAAGGCAAAGCTGAGACTGTACTGTGCCTGCCCCACTCAGCAGGGAACACTACAGGAGGATGCCATCTCGAGGCCCTGGACCCCTGTCCTTCTCTATGCCTTTCTTCCATTCCCCTTGATCCGCAAGGTGTTGCTCAAGGCCAGGAGATACAAGGCATGGATGATCCTCGTGGTTCTGGACTGGTGTCACCAGTTTTGGTACCCTGATCTCCTCAGCCTCAGCAGCAGGCTCCCATGGCATCTCCCTCTATGCCCGGACTTGCTGTCTTACATCCAGACTGTCAATCCCTTCACCTGGCAGCCTGGTTCCTAAGCGGATGGAGTTCCAGGCTTTGGGTCTCACCGACGATATCCGCACTGTGATCGAGCTTCTCGGAGGAGTCAACCCAAAAATGCTATGCCTTCAAATGGAAGAGGTTCTCCATTTCGTGCCAGGGTAAGGGGTTGGACCCTTTGTCTTACCTGGTGGCTAGCATTCTCTACTACCTGTGGTCCCTCTCTCAGTTGGGCTTTCAGTTGAACGACCTTTAAGGTGCACCTGGCAGCCTTCTCTGCTTACTGGGCGCTGGCTTGTATACAGTCAGTGGCGCAGGAGAAGGTGGTCTGGCGCTTTTCCAAAGGTCTTGACAACATTTTCCCTCCGGTGCGTGAACCACCATCACTTTGGGACTTGCTGCTGGTGTTGGCAAAGCTCATGGGCAAGCCATTCGAACTGATGCACAGGTGTGAAGTGTCTCACCTGTCGTGTGGAAGACTGCTTTCCTGGTGGCTATCACGTCAGCCAGAAGGATCAGTGAGCTCCAGACGATCTCGGTGGAGTCTCCATTCGTGGTCTTCCACAGGAACAAGGTTTTCCTTCGCCCCAACCCGAAGTTCCTTCCGAAGGTTGGGCCAGAGTTTCATCTTAACCAGGTGATTAATCTCCCGGTGTACTTCACCAGTCACATCTCAGAGACCGAGCTCAGGCTCCATACATTGGAACTCCGTTGAATGCTAGCCTACTATACTATAAGGGGCGCATGGTTGGAGTTCGGGCAGAAGTTCACTAGCTATTTGTCACCTACGCTAAAGCTGCACATGGCAGACAGGCAACTAAGTGGACAATTGGGCAGGTGGACTGTATCCTGCATTGACCACTGCTATAGGTTGGCAGGTAGGGAGCCTCTCTTCTCATAGGGCTAAGGGCTCATTCCACCCATCCTACTGCTGCCTCAGTGGCTGCTTCCAGGGATGTCACTATCCAGAAAATCTGCAAGGCTGCTCCCTGGAAGTCAGCGCACACCTTAATTTCCCACTACCACATTGACCTTGAGTCACACCATAATGGTCGTTTTGTGCCTCATTTCTCCAGTCTGTTCCCTAAATAGGTGGTGTGCCCCTTGCCCCTGCCTCCGTGGAGAACTATTAGTCTGCCAGAAGTGTGGATAGTACACCATATCCACATCCCTAGAAAAATGGGTTACTCACCTGTAACAGTAGTTGTAGGAGTGGTATATGTTCATCCACACTGACCCACCCAACCTCCCCTATCAAGTGGCACACCAGTCTTGCTTCCAGCGAACATGATCTGACATCATGGGGCGGTGCTGAGGGAGTTACCACCCTGTTGGGAGTAGCCAGTTTGAAGACTTTCCGGCAGGAGATTTAAAGGGAAATGATACTGCCAGAAGTGTGGATGTACACCATATACCACTCTTAGAACTACTTACTGTTACAGGTGAGTAACCTGTTTTCACGGACGTCTTTCTTGAATATCCCTGCTGTTAGTTTGAGTGAATTTTCCCTTATCCCTATATTCGAGCTCAAGAAAAAAATGGCTTTGACATTAACTCTATTTATCTCATGCAGGAGCTTGTACATTTCTGTCTTGTCACCCCTTTCCTTTCTCTTCTTGAGGGTGTGTGCATTCAAGTCCTGGAACCTCTCCTGATATGTCATGGCCCCCAAGACCCTAGACAATCTTGGTTGCTCTGCACTGTGCAGTTTCTGCTTGATCAGTCTTTCCTTAGGTGTAGATTCCAGTACCTTGTGCAGTACTCCAGATCTGATCTCACCAGCAACCTGTACAGTGGAAGGATTACCTTCCAGCTTTTGTTGTTGATTTTTTTCCCTATGCATCCCAACGTTCTGTTTGCCTATCTGACAGTTCTTTATAGTGTGCTATGGATTTTATGTTCTCTGTTGTTATGACCATTAGCACCTTTTCCTTCAGTACCAGTCCCAACCCCTCCACCCCATTCCATACTGCACCCTCGGGTTTCTTTTCCTGGTGTGTATCCCTTTGCATTTTGTGGCATTGAATCCCAGATCTTTGACCAGTTCTCCAGCCTGCTTAGCTCCTCTATGAATTACCTTATCCCACCTCCTTTGTGTCAGTCCTTTCACAGAGCATGAGATCATCTTTGGAAGAGGCAGACCTTGCCCACTGTCTTCCCTTATATCACATATGAACATATTGAAAAGGACATGACCCAGCACCTGTCCCTGCAGTACTCCGCCTATAAACCTCCTTTACTTCAGAAAACTCACATTTTACTACAGTGCTACCCTTTGTATCCTTCCCCTCAGCCAGCTTTCTACCCAGGTCGCCATCTTCTCCTCCACTCCCAAGTCCCTTAAGTTCTTGACTAGTCTTTGGTGGGATACTGACTCTCAGAGGTCTTATTTAAATCCAAATATATTGACTGCCTGCCCTTTGTCAGTCACCCTGTTCATCCAGACAAAGAATTCAATGAAATTTATCTGGCAAGACATCCTCCTCATCAGTCCATGCTGCGTGGAGTCCTGTAGCCCACTGCCTTCTAGTAATTTTACTAGTCCCCCCCCAAATAGGATGGACTCCATTACCTTCACTGCTGTAGACATCAGGCTGACTGGTCTGTAGTTTCATGGCTTGTCTTGCCTGCAAAGGGGCCACACCTGCCATCCTCCAGTTACCAGGGACCACCCTAGTGGCCAGTGAACAGTTGAATATGCCTGAAAGTGGATCCTTTTACCTCCACAACCTCCTTGAACACCCTAGGATGCAATCTGTCAGGTCCTGTAGATGTGACTACTTTTAGCTCTTAACCTTTCCATTACCCTTTCCTCTGTCATACTGCCCACGTCATTTGTGTACCCTTCCTTATGCCACATTCTGACAGCTGTCCCTCTTTTTCCCTAGTAGACACTGTGCAGAAGTATTAGTTCAATATCTTTCTTGCCTTTATCACACCCTTAAGTCTTACTGTATGCCCCCTTTAACGTTTTGCATCTCCTGAATGTATCTGAAGAAAGCTTTTTCACCTTGCTTCACCCTCTTTGCTAGCTTTAGTTCTGTCTCTGCCTTGGCTTCCCTAACGTTCTGCTAGTTTTCCTGGGAACCTTTAGGTACCCTCCCTATATTTCTTCAATTGACCTCCCTTTTACTTTCAAACTCCCTCCTTATCTCTCACCACGTACCTTGCATCTGACGTGAACCCCATGGTTTGCAAATTCTTTTGCCCTTTGATACCTCCCAGTGGAGCTTGCTGCTGCCTCTAACATGCCTGTGTTGTCCTCCCCATATAGGTGTTTGTGCACCTACATCGAAGGTGGGTCTCCCTGTTTCCCTTCCTCTCTCTCCCGCGGCGACACATGTACCTGGTCTGAGGTTCTCCTCATAAGTTACCTCTCATGGTGGGACCAGAGAGGGAGGACCGTCTCTTTCCAACCCCCACCCCAATCCATACATCAAGTCTGACAGGGACCAAGTCATGGATTGAGTGGCACTGCGGGCCCAGAGATAGCAGTTTTCCACTTTTCTCCCTTCCCTTCTGCGGAGCATCAGACTCATGCGTGGAGGGCACCCGTAAAGAATTCCCCACAGTCTCCCTTTATGTTGCCCCCCCGACACTGCTCTACCCCCAGGCCTCCTCCTGGGGGCAGCCTGGGCCAGACTAACAAATCTGCTCACCCCCGGTAGAGGACTGCAGTCCCTCGAATGCTTGATCCTCTCCTACCCCTGCCGACCCCTGATGACCTGAGTCCATTCTTGAACCCAGGTTGCCAGCGTGGGAAGAGGCAAGGTTCGCACAGCGCCTTAGCCCTCTTTACCACTAGGCTGGCTTAGCGTTCCTGTTTTTGAATGCTTCCCATTTCCTCTGCCCCTTTTATCTGCCGTACTCTTTGTGGTTTCCCCTCAGTAGTGCCTGCATCCTTTCGAAATCTGCCTTTCAGAATTTGGACATCCAGCCTTATTTTCTTTTGGTCTTTGGAGCCTAGTAGTTCCTGGAATAACAGATTTTAGATCTTCTCACTTTTAGCAAGTGCCAGATCCAGCAGAGCCCCTTCTCTTGCCAAGTCTCAAACCAGCTGTACTAGGAATGCCTTTTGGCAAGTTTCCAGCAGGAGCAGATTCCTTGTTCCTGTGAAGTTCAAGGAGAACTTTCCTCATACTTCTCCACTGAGGACTTCAGCGACAAGCCAGCCAGTGTTACCCCACCTCCAGTGCTCCCAAAACAAATTATTTTGAAAACATTTGCCAAACCCCTGGCACTGTGCCAAAAGCAGACACCTTCTTTTTAACTCTCTCCCCCACCCCAGCTTGTTCCCCATTCCCCACAGGTCTAATATTTAAAAGTTAGTGGTCCTCTTCTGACTGATCGATATGATTGAAGTAGAAAAATCTACATTTATATAGTGCTTTTCATTGTTTCCCAAAGTGCTTTACAGATAATGAGAGACTAGCAGTGAAGTGATTGTGAATGTGTAGTGGCAGCCATTTCACACATCAACACCCACACAGATCCTTGGACAATTGCATGAACCAGTTTTGAGAAGGGGACTGTTTTGTCATGGATACCAAAGAAAATCCCCTACTCTTTTGCATTGGGTTCTTCTACTTCCTCTTCGACACCCACCAGGGACAGCGCCAGAGATGGGCAGAATGGACTCTGGCATAACATCTCATCCAAAGGATGACAAACCTCAACAGTCAGCACCTCCTCAGTACTGCATTTGGGGGGCCATCGTTTATGATATGAGTCCAGTCCCAGTATTGGTGTGCTGCAGCAGGAAAGGGGATGACTGGTCTAGCTGGGTTTGACTGCTGTATACCCCCACCACCCTCTTCAAATAGCGAATCAGTGATTGGGAGGGTCCCAGTGTCTACATGATGAATCTGTTGGGAATGTAGGGAGTTGAGCAGTGTGGGGGTGGTGATTGTTAAAAGATGGTGTTGACTACTGCTACAGTGCCAGGAGCTCCATGTTTTTTTCCCTTTTTTTAAAAAAAAAAACAAAAAAACTGTGTGTTTGAGGGTGCTGGCCCAGTGACGTAGAGGGCTGAGGTGCTGAAAGCTTCACCGGCCAGCACTCTGTGATCCAGGTTTGGGAGTGAACTCTGGTCATGGGGGGCATCGAAAATCTCAAAGACTGCTCTCCTCTGTGAGGGTGGGTCAGCCATCTTAGGTTGACTGCCATTGGGTGGAAGTTCGGTGGTAGTGCAGGTAGCGAGCGACTCGAATGGAGGGACTGTCATTCCATTGTGCATGTATACCTTCACACACGCACCTGCCTGCCGCTGAGAGGAGGGGAAAAACTGAAATGGTGCCAGGAGGGCTTTTTGAAGCCCCTCCCGCTCCCTCTCTGCTTGCGCCACCTGATTCCCAGGCACTTCTGGATGGGGGGGGGGGGGCTCTCCCACATCTGACCCTGCCATGACATTGAAATCCATGAGGGACTTGGCCCTGAGGACCGGTGGAGGCGGACATTAGTCTAGAGGAGTGGGGGCATGGCTGAAGAGCGTGTCGGTGGGGAAAAATGCTTTATGGAAAAAAACTGTCTGAGAAACATTGGGGGGACTGTGAGAGATGCTGGTGGGGAAAGTGTGGCCATGAAACTAGCCCTGGACACTTGTGGTGGATTATAGGATCTTTCACTTTTTTAATGTTGGTAGTGGTGAAGCTCTCCAACTTTGCATAGTGGCTTGCTTTGTAGTCATGAGTTCTTAAAGGTTTCAGACTGTTGGCATCAGTAACTTAATTATGCACAAGTTCTGTTTTCCAATTGTCCTTTTTGACAGGCACGTGTGTCCTTATACTTTATCTGTGTTTTGAAAGCTTATTGACCTTGGTGTCCCCAGACTTGTTTGACATTCAGTCCTTAAAGATATTGCCATGTCATCTGGTCTGGTAATGCTACCACAGGCTGTGCCTGCATAGAAACATAGAAAGTGATGGCAGAAGGAGACCATATGGCCCATCTAGCCTATCCATAGGTCTACCCCCTTCCCTTAACTGCTAATCAGTGTTATGGTGCCCTTGTACCTATCCCAAGTGTTTTTGTAACTTCCCACCGTTTTTGCCTCCACCACTACCAGAGGAAGGCAGTTCCATGCATCTACCACTCTCTTGGTAAAGAAGAACTTCCGTGCATTACTCCTGAGCCTGCCCCCCTCCAGCTTCATGTTGTACCCCCTAGTTCTTCTGTGATTTTTGACCTGGAACAGATCCTGAACCTGCACCTTCTTTATTCCTTTTTGGAACGTGAAGGTCTCAATCATGTCCCCCCCATCCCTCCGCTGCTCCAGGTAATACATGTTCAGGTCATGCAGATGCTCTTCATGAGTTTTACTAACATACTAAACGCCAGCAGAATTGGCCTAATGGTCTGTCGTGTCTGCTTGGTAGCCAGCCACCTAGTGGGTACTAGCCTTCCCGCCCCCAACCCCGAGAGGGTCGTCTTCGCTTCAGTTCCCCTTGTACCTGTCCCACCCTTCTTGAAGCCCTCCTGTGTCTTCCTCCACCAGCCTCCGAGGCAGCACATTGCACGGCTCCACCACCCTCTCGGTGAAATAATGTTTCCTACGTTTCCCCCTGTAATCTCCCCCATCCAGCTTCCACTCGTGCCCCCTGGTTGTCCCCCCAACCCCCTTAGCCTGAACAGTTCCTTGGTTCCACTCTGTTATTCCTTTTATGTGCTTGAATACCCCTACCATGTCTCCCCTGTCCCTTCTCTGTGTGTATAGAGTTGCAGCCTGACCAAGGCATTATATAGAGGGAGGATCACCTCCCTCCTCCTGTATGTAATTCCCTTGGCTATGTAGCCCAGTGTCCTGTTTGCTTTGGCTGTGGTTCTTCTACAATTTTCGGAGTTATTCTTTTTGACATCTACCACCACCCCTAGATCCCACTCATCCAATGTGGCTTGTCGTGTGGACCCCCCTCCCCTCCCCTGGATGTATACATGGCCCGGGTTTCTGACCTCCAAATGAAGTACCTTACATTTCCCGGCATTAAATTTCAATCCCCACCTCCTTGACCACCCATCCAGGGTATCCAGGTCCCCCTGGACTGTCTCTCCCTTCTTCCCTATCCACCAGTGCTCCCAGTTTGGAGTTGTCCGCAAAGAAACTCCGCCTACTCCTAACCCCCTTCCCTATATCTGAGACATGGGCACTGAACAGGAGTGGCCCCAATACTGAACCTTGAGGGACCCCACTGATTACCTTCCTGGGGGAGGAGACTATCCCACCAACCATTATCCTCTGTATTCACCCTGAAAGCTAATTTTCCACCAACTTGAGCACCTGTCCTCCCATCTCCCCCAGCTTTGCTATCAGCCTATTATGGGGTACCGAATCAAACGCCTTGATGAAATCCAGGTATAGGACATCCACCGGCCTATGTCTGTTCAGGGCCCGGTCACCCAGTCATAGAACGCTACGAGGTTGGACTGACACGATCTTCCCGGGACGAAGCCATACTGTTAATCATCCTGGTGCCCTAACCTTTTCAGCTGCCTGTCAAGCCTCTCCTTGATAAAGCCTTCCATTACTTTGCCTACCACAGACGTTAAGCTGACATGTCTATAATTCCCCATCTCCTCCCTGGACCCCCTTTGTAGATAGGCACTACATGAGCCACCCTCCAGTCTTGGGACACCCATTCTGTCTGCATAGAGGTGTTAAGAGTGCAGCCAGTGGAGCTTCCAGTTCCTCTGCCAGATCTTATCTGTGTCAGTCTTCACCATTCATCACAGATGGGTATCTGGCCGGAGGTCAGGACCCCTCAGGAGCTTTGTTTTTTTTTTTTTTAAAGGGCAGGCGGAGCCGACACACCATCAGCGCCGCCCTCGAGGCCGGCGCGCTGCGTCCGCGCGGCTTGGCCATTAGGCTGTGTCGACCTCGCCTGCCTGCCAGTTTTAGTCTCCCACGTAGAGGTCGCTCGTGGAAGCTTTGAAGTAAATCTTAGGCCTGTTTCAATACCAATCCTTAAAGACGTCAAGTCCGTCGGGTCTCCTAGCCGGTTCTGTTTTCTGCCTCTACTCGAGCGTCGCCTGGTAAGATCTTTCCTTATTTTTGAATTTTCATGACGTCAGTCTGTTTGATGTTTTTTCCGTGGGGTCATGTCTCGGTCGGGGCAGAAATCTTCGAAGACGGGTCGGCCCCCTATGCAATGGTGCCCATGCGGCCGAAAGTTCTCAGTCACCGACCAGCACGACCGGTGTCTCTCGTGTTTTGTCCTGCTTCACGACATGGACTCGTGCAAAGCCTGCTTCTCCATGGACCGCGGGTTCTCTAACAAAGCGCCCGCGTGGAAGGCTGCGAAACTCCACCGACTTCGAGAGTCAGGTTTGCACTCGGGCTGACCATGCTCTCTCAGCCTTTCCTCCGGGTCCCCTCCGGTTCTATACAGACAGAGGAGGAGGAGCCTCGGCTGCCTTAGCCTAGCCATTGCGAGGCTTCTTCTGCGGTGCAGGAGGCCCGTCCGCTCCTTCCCGGGAGGCCGGGTGGGGCGCCCGCCATGGCACTCGCCGCCGAGGTTGAAAGCTCCCCGGTGTATGCGTTCCGCGGCTCGGAAGGCGGGTTGGCGCCATCCTCGATGCCGTCAGCGGCACCGTCGGAGTCCTCGGCGCCGTTCGGCGGCGCCGCGTGGGCCCTGCCGGGGCCGTTGTCGGTGCTGACTTGTTGTGCGGCGCCGTGGGCTCGGTCGACGCCGTTCACGGCGCCAGTGCTGCTTGCGGCGCCGTGAGATCCACTGCAACGTCGTCCTTTGCCATGTCTCGCCTCAGCGCCGAGGTTGAGCCGTGCCCACAAGGTCTTCGGTTCCATCAGTCGGTGCCGTCCATGGCGCCACCCAGGTCCTCAGCGGCAGTTGGGAGCCTGGCAGGGCCATGCTCGGTGCCGTGTCCGCCTTCGGGGCCATCGGCGGCACCGCCATGGTCCTCGGCGCCGCTTGCAGCACGAGGGAGCCGGGTGGCACTGCCACCGAGGATACCGCCAGGAATGTCGTTGGCGCTGTCCCTGACCTTGGTGTCGCTCCCGGTGACGTGGTACTGTGACTGGTCCTGGCTCTGGATCTCTGGCTCGGGCTGGGGGCGCTGGCACCGACTCTGGCACAGTGGTGGTCTCCGGGCCTGGTGGTAGGGATGGGGACCGTCCTTCTGGATCTTTACGGCCCCGGTCACCTCACTGGGGGGATTCTTCCGGGCGCAGCCAAGGCAGTACCGATGTGGTTGTGCAGCTGTCGGCTGTGGGGTCTTCCAGGGCATCTTCTTCCATGGGTGCCCACGGTCCGCTCCTTAGCCCAGGCAGAGGTCAGCCGACATCTCTTCTCTGATCTGTCCCCATCCCTCTGCCACACTCTCCTGCACTCCCAGGCATCCTCGGTCCTAGCAGCCCTCTCACCTGGGAGCAGTTCAGAGCGATGGCTGCCCGGTTCCCTGCTTACGTTAGGGTAATGGACAGCCAGGTTTTTCAACCTCCCCCCGTGCAGCCACCCACTGAACAGATGGTGACCTCCAGCTCCTCATCCCCCTCTTCAGGGGGAGAGGAACCCTCTGTCCACATCTCTCCAGCTGCTGATCTCTCTGAGTATCAGCGATTCCTCGTGAGGATGTTGGAGGATTTGCACCTTTCTCCTTCCACTGTCGGCAATCCTGAACATGTGGCACACGCCTTTCTAGGTGATTTTGGCGAGGCCACCCTTGTGGTGCCGCCCTGGCCGGCTTCCTTTCGGGAGGCGTCATTGCGTTCCTGGCAGAAGCCCTTCTCCGGAGTTCCTGCCCCTAGGGATCTCAGCCAGAGGTATTGCGCACTCCCGCAGTCTCCAGGTTCCATGCCTCATCCACAGTCTGGTTTGACGCAGTTGGATACTCCTGATGTGCTTTGCGCCCTTCACCGTGACTGGCCCCCAGATCAAGACTCCTTGGATTTTTGATTTCTGGGGTGAGGAAGACTTTCTACTCCGACACGGTTACTTCTCTATCTCTGCACATCAGGCCCTCACGAGCTTACAACAGGTTCTTGTGGTCCAGGCTAGGTCAGCTCCTAGCCTCATTGCCTGAACGGGCAAACCAGACAAGCTGTCGCACTCTCTGCAAGTGGCCTGGAGCTAGCAAGGCACCAAGCAAGGGCATCTTCACGATGCCAACGAGGTAGCTACCAGGGTCGTGAGGGACAGTGATCTGCACTGGGTGATCGGCATGGCTCGTCTTTCCGGTTGTCACCCTTGGCCGGGCGTGGGGTGGATTAACTCCACCCACGGGGAACCTACCTTTCTCCCGCCAGGTGGGGCGGGCGGCATGTCGGGCAACTTCCTTCCGCCTCAGGGAACTCCGTCCTCTCTCTCTCTCTCTCCCCACTCTCGGGCCTCTCCAGGCCCGAAGGTTTCCCCAGTGTGTCACCCACTGAGGGCTAAGAGACTTTGTCCTTAGGGTGTAAAGAAACAACCCCTTCAGGGGCAGTACTCACCCATCTGTGATGAATGGTGAAGATTGACACAGATAAGATATGAAAGATGCAGTACTCTGTAATTCTGATCTTTCTGTGTATCTTCACCATTCATCACAACCCCACCATCCCCCTGGGGCCTCAGTCTCTGGGTCCCCCTCCCTCTCTGTGACTCCCCCTCTCCTCCTTAGGAGTGGGGTAAAGTAGGGACACACAGGGGAGTATTTTTCCAGGAAGAGTGGATAGCTCGAGCGGCACTCCTTCTCTAGTACCTTGTCTCCACCCCTGTGGGGTGGGAGTTGGTAGTTGCCCTCCTTCTCTCCTCCTCCGTTTCCATCCAACCTATTTCTCCTAAAAAAAAAAAAAACAACTTTTTTTCACCAAACATCTTTTCTTGAGAGAGTACTGAATCCCTGTATCCTGTCCTTCTTCCAGAATAGCCGACTCTGCTTCTGGAGTATTTGCCAGTTATTCTGTGCCTTGAATTCTGGCAGAAAGCTTTGCTACTCCTTGCAGTTCCTATACAATCTGGAGACGGACCAGGGTCTCGGATATCTTATACCTCTCCCCTCTCTCCTAAATTCTTTACCCACCCTACCCCTCCCTTCTTCCGCTTCCAGAGATTGGGGCCCTTCCCAATCCCCTTTAGTTTCTAACCTCTTTCTTTGCTGTCCTCTCAGTCGTTATTTCTCCTTTTAGTTCATACATCCTTTCCTTTTCCTGTCCCTTGGACTCTATTGTCCTACCCTCCATCTCTCCCTCTTACCTCTCCGGCGACTCAGAACTGGCAGGCAGGCGGAGTCGACACAGCCTAACGGCCAACCCGCGAGCGTCACGCAGTGCATCGGCCTCGAGGGCGGCGCCGATGGTGTGTTGGCTCCGCCTGCACTTTAAAAAAAAAAAAGCTCCTGCGGGGTCCTGACCTCCAGCCAGATACCCATCTGTGATGAATGGTGAAGATACACAGAAAGATCATAATTACGGTAGGTACGTAATTTTCATTTCCTTCATAACCATCGGATGTAGCCCGTCCTGCCCCGGCGCCTTATCCATTTTTAGTTTCCGAAGGGCCTCCCTCACCTTCATGTAACCTCCCCACCCCTTCTGGGTCTGGCCCAGCCTGTACCCTAGCCTCTTTCCATCCTCTGGTCTCAGGCTGACCTCTCGCTTTTGTTGGCTTCTCTTCCCTCCCATCAGGCTGTAGGGATCCCTTGTCTCCCTCTGTAAAGATCGAGGCAAAGTACTCGTTTAGATCTGTGCCTGTTCTCCTGCTTCCTGAGCCCACCCCCCCACCAAGTCTTAATCCTGCTGATCTGTGTCCTCACTTTCTCTTCTCTCTTGTGTATTCTAGCACTTCCGATATCCCTAGCCAGGTTTTGCTCCATGCCTGCCTTGGCTCCCCTCACCACTCTGGTGACCCTCCTGGCCATCAGTTCATACTCTTCTCGTTCCTTGTCCCCTCTTGAGCATTTAAAACATGCATAAGCAGCCTTTTTTTCCCCTACCACCTCCTGCACCTCCCTGGTCCACCAGCAGGGCTTGCTGGTTCTACCATGCTTTCACCTTATTTTTGTACAGGACCTGGTAGCCTCCCACTAGCTTCCAGCATCCATGTCCGGCCTAATCTTGTCCAACCTCTCCCGCAGAATCCTACCCATGCCCATGAAGTCCGCTCCCTTGAAGTCTACCACTGCTGTATCAGTGCAGTTTTCCTCCCCCAAGATGCAGCAGAAACCAGACTGTGGCATGGTCACCACCCGTCAGTGAACTGCACATCTCCAGGCCCCTTATCTGATCACGGTCCGCTAGGACAGCGTCCAATATCCGCCCCTCTCTAGTAGGTTCCCCCACCTGTTGGACCAGGAAGGCATCCTGAAAGACGTCCATCAGTCTGTTCCCTGGTTACAGAGGATGACATGGTGTCCCAGTCTGCCTCCGGCATATTAAGGTCACCCATGACCACCACCCTACCCTTTCCAAGATCACAGTGACCCTTGATGTTCTCAACCAGTTTATCCTCCAGAGCCTCCTCTATTGCTGGGGGCCTGTACACCACCCCTATTTTCAATATTTTCCCTCCACTCGTTTGCAGGGTTAGCCAAATTGCTTCCAGCCTCCTCCACTCAACTAACCACTATTTCATTTCTATCAGCACACCTCCCCCTGTTCCCACTCCTCAGTCTTTCCTGAATATCTTGTAGCCCTCCAAGTTTAGGTCCCATTATTTCTATGGGTGGTCGATGTCGCCGTAATTGCCTCCACATCCGCTGTTCCCTCAGCCAGCATAGCTTGGAGCTCGGGCATTTTATTGCTCATGCTCCTGGCATTGATCAGGACTGTCCTCCACCCCAACCTCTCCCCTCTCTCCAGTACCCCCAGCCCTGCACAGTCCCTTTTCTGCCAAATTTTCCTTGGATTTGCAGCGCAGTCCCCCACACTCTTCACATGCCCTAGATCTCGACCCTCAAGCAGCCCCCCTTTTGTTCTAGGATCGTGGGTATGTTGTTAATCCACACTCTCTGGCATGTCCCCTTCCACTTTAAATCTTGCCGGAAGTCTTCAAGCTGGCTCCTCCCACCCATCTGGGTGGTATATCCCTCGGCTCTGCCCCATGATGCCAGATCTTCCTTTCTGCTGGAAGATTTAGGTTGCCTCCCTCGTGCTTACACATTTTGTAGGCCCTGGCTTCAAAACCTTTGGTTATTCCGAAAATGCGCCTAGTTCGCATTTACGACCGCGACTACTTAACTTCGATTATGGAAGACTTCTTTCCCCAGATTTCGACGGTGTTCTGCGGCCAGAAGATGTCGCGCATTGATCCTCACACCGCATGCGTTTATCACCTTGGTGTCGACCATGACACCTCGAAGTGCGATCTTTGTCTTGCATTTTATCCTAACGTCCTTGACGACCGTCTTGCATGCCTGAAGTTGGGGAGGCTGGAGAAACAGAACCCTCCAGTGAAATCTAAGGAGGCTTGGTGGGTGGTTTCCATGGCTGCGGTATCCACCGAGCAATTGGAACGCATGCAAGCCTTCGAGGAGGAAGTGGCTTGGGCTGCAGAATCTACTTCTCGGAGCTTCTTTGTTCCGGTCAACCTGGGCTCCTCCTTCTTGTGTTCCTTCCGAGAGCTGTGCCAGTCTCTCCTGACCAAGGGAGAGGGTCCTGTGGGCACGCACTTCTCTCGGTCCCATAAGCGGGAAAAGCACCTGGGATTGTCTTTGTCTCGACGGAGACACTCTTGGGATCGGTCGAGATTTCCTCTTCGGCTGCTTGCTTCTCGGCTTTGCCATCTGGCCAGTCGACCGATGACATTGAAATCATCATGGACCCATTGTCGCCCACCAGTCAACGATTCTCTCAAACGGACTCCGGTCCTTACTTTTCCCGATGAGAAGACCCAGCCTGCTGGGAATCCCATCGAGGAAGTGGTCCCGCCCGGAAATAACCGGTCCACGGTGTCTCCCGAGTTCGAGTCGAGCCTGTCCAATCTCGATGGGGTCAGGACCCCTCACTGAAAGGCCGAGGAAGAGCCTCAAGCGCTCTAAAAGGAGGCAATGCCATTGGTCGTCCTCATCCTCCTCGGATGAGGAGAGGCTCTGGCGGAAACTCTGGCATTACAAGGACCTCGTGGCAACAGCCGATTTTGATCGGGCACAAGCTGACTCTGGCTTCTACTCCGGCCATTACTTGGCTTTCGCCTCCTAGGCCAAAGCCGACTCCTTCAGAACCTATTAAGTCACTTCTCCAGTCCGCGGAGCCAGCGAAACCTCCGGTTCAGCCTAAACCGGTCTGTCCACCGATAGTGGTGGAACCACCGCTCAAGCAGCCTGTGGGAAGGGCTCCTTCTAAAGAAGACAGGCCAGACACTGGGCTTCTCTGGCATCTTTCAGTCACTGTCACCCCGGACCACCCCCGGTGGGTTGAGGGTGACCTTGGCGATTGACCATTGTTTCTGGATTCCTCGGATTTGGATGTGACCGGCCTACATTCACACCCCGGGGATGACGAATCGGCTGGTAGGTTAGAGACGGAGGAAGGTCCTTCGTCCTTTCAGGGCATTCTTTGCCTTATCTCTGAGTCCAGAGGGATGCCCCTGGAGCCAGTCCAGAAAAAGGTGGAGTACCCTCTGAGGACATCCTCAAGACAGGATATCCCGACGTAGGCTTTTCCGGTAGCCAAAGCCATTGTTGGCTCGGCCTTAGAAAGCTGGCAGCGCCCTGCCTCTTGTCCAGCTCCGTCTGCCCCCATGGCCTGCAAGTATGCGGTGCCCATGGGGTCCCTTTCGGGGTTCACAGAGCACCCTTCGGCCGTGAGCCTGGTGACCACCTCTGTGTTCTGGTGTACTGGCAGTTCTGCCGACACTGACCGACATCCCGAGAAAGAGTCCAGACTCATGGACCATTCGGCAAGGAAGGTCTATGCGGCCTCTTCCTTGGGCCTTCGTCAGGCAAGTTCAGTTGTCATCATGGCACACTTCTCCCATGCCTTCTTGGGGTCTTTGGATGAAGTTCTCCCACACCTCCCCACGGACATGCAGATCACGGTCAGGCAGGTCCAGGATCAGGTCCGAGCTGTTGCCAAACAGCAGCTTCAGACAACCCTGGACATTGGGGATTCTTATGCCTGTTCGATGGCAGCCGCAGTTGCCTCTTGTCGCAGGGCTTGGCTGAGATTCTCCTTCTTCCCAGCGGATACTCTGCACAAACTAGGTGATGTGCTTTTCCTGGGCACCGATCTTTTCGGACCAGGAGTGGTTGATCATCTCCGGCGTATTGAGCAGTCCTGTTTGCCTCCAGGAAAAAAACAAGCTGAGGTTGTTCCATGCCTCCTCTCCCCCCCCCCCAGCAGGCCTCGCTGCAGGGGGGTGCCTTCTCGAGGTCGTGGACCCCAGGCCTCCGGTGCTCCTTTCCCTTGATCCACAAAGTGCTTCTCAGGGTGAGGAGGGACAAGGCAAAGGTGATCCTGGTAGCCCCAGACTGGCTGTGCCAGTTCTGGTATCCAGATCTCCTCAGCCTCAGCTGCAGGCCCCCAGAGTGGCTTCCAGCACGCCCGGACCTGATGCCTCTCAATCAGGGGAAGGTATATCATCCGGACCTTCAGTCCCTGTCCCTAACAGCCTGGTACCTGAGCGGCTAGAGTTCCAGACTGGGTCTTTCCGAGGATGTCCTCACTGTGGTGGAGGCATCCAGAAAGGAATTGACCAGGAAATGTTATGCCTTCAAATGGAAAAGGTTTTCCATTTGGTGTCAGGGCTAGGGTCTGGATCCTCTGTCATGTCCAGTGGCTAACATTCTGTACTACCTTTGTTCTCTGTCCAAGGGGGTCTTCGATCATTGACCCTTAGAGTGCACCTGGCAGCCATCTCTGTTTACTGTGCGTGGGCCAGTCTGCCGACAGTGGCACAGGAGACAGTGGTCAGGTGCTTTTTCAAAGGCCTGGATCACATATCCCCTCCGGTGCGTGAACCTCCACCTCCATGGGATCTACTGCTGGTAGTGGCAAATCTCATGGGCAAGCCATTCGAACCAATGCACAAGTGTGCCTTGTCACACTTCTTGTGGAAGATGGCCTTCCTGGTGGCTATCACGTCTGCCAGAAGGACAGGGGAGCTCCACCCACTTTTGGTGGACTCCCCTTATCTTGTCTTCCACAGGGACAAGGTTGTCCTACGCCCACACCCGAAATTCCTTCCGAAGGTGGTATCGGAGTTTCGCCTTAACCAGGTGTTTACTCTGCCGGTGTACTACCCCAGTTACACCTTGGAGGCTGAGTACAGGCTCCATACTTTGGACCTGAGACATGCTCTCTCCTATTATAAGGAGAGGACGGGGACATTCGGGAAGAGGTTCGCCAGCTGTTTGTCACCTACGCTGCAGCCGCTTCTGGCAGACCTGCAGCAAAATGGACAGTTGCAAGGTGGATTATATCTTGCGTAAGTCTGTGTTATGAGTTGGGCATGGAGCCTCCCAGAGGGATAAGAGCTCATTCTGTCATACCGCTGCTTCGGTGGCTGCTTCCAGGGACATCCCTATCCAGGAAATCTGCCGGGCTGCTATCTGGAAGTCAGCAAACACCTTCATTACCTATTACCACATCGACCTTGAGTCATGCCGGGATGCTGGTTTTGTGGCCTCAGTTCCCCAATCTTTATTCCCTTAGTAGGGAGTGTGCGCCTTGCCTCCCTCCTACCAGAGAACTGCTAGGAGTCTGCCAAACAGTGTGGATGAACAACATATCCACCATCCTAGAAAAACAGGTTACTCACCTGTAACAGTAGTTATAGGAGTGGTATATGTTCATCCACACGGACCCACCCGACCTCTCCGGCCGCGGACGCACAACATCTGGCTTCCAGTGGACTAAGATCTGGCGTTATTGGGCGGAGCCAAGGGATATACCACCCGGGTGGGTGGGAGGAGCCAGCTTGAAGACTTCCAGCAAGATTTTAAAGTGAAAGGGGACATGCCAAAGAGTGTGGATGAACAACATATACCACTCCTAGAACTAATGGACTTTAGGAGGGCTGACTTTTGCAAGATGGGAGAGTGCCTCAGAAAAGCACTAGCAAACAGGCTAGAAGGAGGTGTGGAGCAACAATGGGGAATTATCAAAACTGCCATCACAGAGGCAACAAGCCTTTGTGTGAAGCAAATAAACCAAAACGAAAGAAAAAGCCACTATGGTTCACAAGAGAGGTGGCTGCGAAAGTCGGGAAGAAAAAGATAGCATTCCAAAAGTATAAGGAAACACAGAAGGAGCAGGACAGAGAGCTGTACCAGTTAAGGCAGAAAGAAGCAGGAGGGAAGTCAGAATAGCAAAGGCCCAAACTGAGGAAAGATAGCCAACTCAGTTAAGAAGGATAAAACCTTTTATAGGTACATCAGCGGCGTAGAAAAGACAAAGGAGGGATAGTGAGGCTGAATAGAATGAACGGTGGGTGAGAGGGGACAGTGAAAAGCAGGAATACTGAATGAATATTTCTGCTCAGTATTCACAAAGAGGAGGGAAGTGCCTAATCCAATTAACAGAAGCACTCTTGATAGGGGGGTCGATCCCAGTCCTTTCACAGAAGAAAGGGTTCTGCAAGAAATCCTAAAACTGAAGGTGGACAAAGCAGTGGGTCCTGATGGAATTCACCCCAGAATTCTAAAAGAATTAAGGAAGGAACTAGTGAAACCACTGGCTACTCTTTTTAATAAATCATGGGAGGATGGTGTGGTACCCGAGGACTGGAGGAAGGCGGATGTGATTCCCCTTCACAAAAGTGGGACCAAGACAGAGGCAGGAAACTACAGACCTGTCAGTCTGACATCTGTGGTAGGGAAAGTGATGGAGTCACTTCTGAAGGAAAGAATAGTTGAGTACCTAGAGGTCAGTGGAGCACAGGATCCAAGGCAGCATGGGTTCACAGTGGGAAGGTCATGTCAGACTAATCTAATAGATTCCTTTGACTGGGTGACCAAAGTAGTAGACCAGGGAGGGGCTGTGGACATGGCCTACCTAGACTTTAGCAAGGCATTTGACACAGTCCCACACAAAAGATTATTAGTCAAATTAACCAGCCTGGGAGTGGGTCCCAGGGTGGTAGCCTGGGTAAAACATTGGCTGGACAACAGGACACAGAAGGTAATTGTAAATGGAGTCCACTCTGAAGAAAGGGCGGTACTAGTGGGGTACCGCAGGGTTCAGTATTGGGTCCAGTCCTTTTTAATGTCTTCATCAGTGGCATTGCAGAGAGACTGGAAGGAAAAGTATGCCTTTTGCAGATGACACAAAGATCTGCAACAGGGCTGATACACAAGGAGGCGTGGAAAGGATGAAAGGGAATTGGCAAGGTTGGAGGAATGGTCAGACGATGGCAGCTAGGATTCAATGCAAAAAGTGCAAATAATGCACCTGGGAAACAAGAACCCAGGGAAGAATACACAGTGGGTGGGAGGTAGTAACAATAACAAAACAGGAAAGGGACCTGGGGTAATCATTCAGATGACATTAAGGTTAGCAAGCAATGTGAGAAGGCAGTAGGGAGGGCTGGGTATACTGGGATGTATAGGAGAGGCATCAGCAACAGAAAACAGGAAGTTGTTATCCCTCTGTACAGACAGTTGGTGAGACCCCATCTGAATACTGTGTCCAGTTCTGGAGGCCCCATCTCCGCAAGGACATAAGACAGGATAGAGGCAGTCAGAGGAGGGCAACTAAAATGGTGCAGGGTCTGCAAGAGAAGCGTATGAGGAGAGACTAAAGGAGCTTAATATGTATACCCTTGAGGAAAGAAGGGAGAGGGGGACATGATAGAAACTTTCAAGTACCTCAAGGAATCAGCAAAGTCCAAGAGGGTAGCATCTTTCAGAAAAGAGACTTGCAAGAACAAGGGGACACAATTTAAAAGATAGAAGGAGGCGGTTCAGGGACAATGTGAGAAGTATTATTTTACAGAGAGGTAGTGGATGCATGGAACAGCCTTCCTGAGAAGTTGTGAGGTCTAAAACTGGGAGAATTCAAAAATGCATGGGACAGACATAAGGCAATTCTTGTGGGGGGCAGGAAGATATATGCTGTTGGTTAACTAGGATCTGCGGCCTATCCTGTAGGTAGGGAAATGGGCAGACTAGATGGGCCTAGCGGTCCTTATCTGCCGTCAAAGTCTATGTTTCTACTGTTAACAGGTGAGTAACCTGTTTTTGTGTAGTCCATGTATAATTTCTGTAGCTCTCCTTTGCACTGTTTCCAGTCTGTTAATATTCTTTTTAAGGTGTGGTCTCCAGAACTATACCCTATACTCCAGGTGTGGCTTCACCAGGGATCTACAGAGTGGCAGGATGATCTCTTTTTTTCCTGCTAGTAATCCCCCCTGCCTGTGCAGCCCAGCATACCATTTGCCCTTATGACTGGTTTCTCACATTGCTTGGACATCTTTAGGTCATCTGTCTGTTATAATTATTCCCAGATCCCTTTCTTGTTTAGAGGATTCCAGTTGTACTCTTCCTAGCTAGTTATCCTCTCCCAGGTTAGCCCTTCCAAGTTGCTTGACCTTGTATTTTTTTCATTAAAATTTAGTTACCATGTTTTTGACCATTTTTTCCAGAACCCTAAGGTTGGCCTTCATCTTTTCCACCCCACCTGGAGTGTCTACACTATGGCTTATTTTTGTGTTATCTGCGAATAAGCTCACCTTCCCCTCCAGTCCCTCAGATATGTCACCATTAAAAATATTGAATAGGATCAGACCGAGCACTGATCCCTGTGGCACTCCACTAACTGCTCCTCTTTCTCCTGAAAGTGAGCCATTTACTAGTGGCGTCTGGATCCTTCCAGTAAGCCGGCTCTGTACCCAGTTCACCACTTGCTGTCCTACTCCCATGCTGTCCAGCTTGTTTAGTAGCCATCTATGGGGGACCAAGTCGAAGGCCTTGCTGAAATCCAGGTATACTATGTCTACCACTCCTCTTTGGTCTATTAGACCCTTGGGTTTAGGAAGGGTGTACGAGGCATGTAAGACAGCGGCCACGCTGGGCTAGTCGTCAGACTAGCTAGCAATAGTTACTTGTTTTAAACTGTTTTAACTGTTTTAGATAGTGTTTTAGTTTGCGTTTTATTTTATTTTTGTAAGTTTTGTCGTGTGCTTAAGTTCATTCGTGATCTGTTCGTTTTGTTCCAAGCATAACATTAGTGCAGTTTTTAGTGAGCTGCAGTCACGCGTTTGTTATCTCGTCTGGCTCTTGGAGAGCGTATTGCTCACTTTTTGTGAACTCGATGGTAAGTTTTATCTGCTACTTCCTGCTACCTGCTGTATCAGCAGTATTAGATGCGTCATGTCGGTGCTTCTTAGTACCGCAGTAACTTACTAGCCACCGCAGTTTGTGAGAGGACTGCTAGAGCTGGGCGATTACAGAGGCAGGTGTCCTGGGAGATACTGTTCAGCAATTTGGAACAGTTGTGTGACCGCCCGACTGCAGCTGGAGAGTGCCTTGGTCATCCTGGAGCCAGAAGAGCAACCGTGAGTGGAAAAAGCAGTCATACCAGTGGGCTTGTTGGGCTGCTTTCTGTGGGACCACGCTGAAGCTGAGCTGTTTGGGAACCGAGAATGATTGCTGCTACCACTTGGTGGACTGGTTAGCCTGGCCGGCTGACCCTGAGATGGGTATCAAGTCTATGGACTCCCCTGTGGGGATTAGTGGTGCTGACTGGAGGGTTGGCATCTGGCTTATTCCCTTGAGCCACTGTGGGCTGCCTGTCGAAGGTCGGGTGGCTCCGATGATTTAAGTGGGGGTGTGCTCTTTAGGTTCTAGTGTCTTCTTTGGGGGAAGTCAGGGGCTGGCTGTAAAGACCTTGGAGGATCCATTTTCTCAGGAGCGGCCCAGTAGGAAGACCTTCAGCATATGGTGAACTGTGGCAAGCTGTCTCAAACTTTCCTGTGTTGGCTGGTACTGTAATTCATATACATGTGGAGGTGACAGTGAGAGGGCCTCTTTATTGATTTATAAACTACTCAGTACAGTAGTGTGGCAGTGAAAGGGCCACAGCATCTGGACATTTTCCGTGGGTGAGGGGTATGTTAGAGCCCCCCAAATTGCAAGCTATATGGAGTAGACAGCATGACTCTTTGGGCAATTCTAAAGACAAACTTTCGATTATAGTGAACAATATAATTCTGGCTTCTTTAAAACAAGAACCCCATGCGCTTTTGCTGTTTTTGGGCTGTGTTTGTTATTTTGTGGGTTTGCTTAGGATCTGGGTTATGTTGGGTAGATAATTGGGGTAGTTCTTGTTGAATCTTTTTGGAGGGGCAGTTAGAGGATTTTTAAGATTGTGTGAGTGAGTGCATGGTTGATTGTGTGAGTGTCTGACATAAATTTTAATCAGTAACTACTGATTATTAAGCAACGGCAGGATGTGCTGGCAGAGGGCTTTGGCAGGCAGATACTATGCCAAGCTGCGGGTCCTCCATCCTTTAAATTGTCCCCTGCTACCAGGAGAGGTTTATAGGCGCTGCCACGCCTTGGGCATAGCGAGTGGGCGTCGGAGGGGTGGGGGTCATGATCCAGTCGGGGGAGTGGAACAGGGTGAACGAATTGGGGTTGTGAGGTCAAGGAGGTGTTCTGGGGCAAAATGGGCCCAGGAAAGGGGTCCACCCTGCCTGGTTCCAGTGCTCAAGGGCTCCACCTTGTGTGACAAATCACGCGGTCGACCTCTGCTGCTCATCCCACTCGGGTGGTGTTAAACAACGCCCGGTTGATTAGAAACAAGACAGCAGTTATCGCTGATCTTGTTGGAACATCTGACCTGGCGTGCATCACCAAGACCTGGCTGGACAAGAATGCGGGTCCCATTCTGGAGTCAGCTGTTCCAGCTGGGTACTCGATGATACACTGCCTGAGGTTGGATTGTCTGGGTGGGGGAGGGTAGCTGTATGTTTTAAGTCGGAACTGGGCCTCATAGATGTGCCAGTTAGTCACTAGATCCTTCGAATATATCGTGGGTGCAGGTGTGGTTTGTAGGATACTTCTCTTATACTGTCCACCCAGGGGCGAGAAGGATTTCTTACAGGAACTCATGGACTTCATTGTTGAGATGGTAGTGGAGTCACCCAGGTGTTTGGTGTTGAGGGATTTCAGTGCTTTGGTCGACGATGAACTCTCACATCTTGGACAGGACTTTCTCCAACTAATGATTTTTTGGGGCTTTACGCAGGTGATTACCTTTGCAACCCACTCACAAGATCATTCGTTGGATCTGGTGTTTCTGCTGGGGATGGAATTCTCCGACGTGGTGGAACCTGTTGGATGATCTGATCACCACACTATTGGGTTCAGTTCCGCGGCTTCCCCAATAGACCTGCCCCTATGGAGATCGTCCAATACCACCCTTTACGGGGCTTGACCCCTGATGGTCTTATGGCAGTTCTGGACCTATCCGGGAGTCCGAGTGTTGGCATGGATCCAGAGGGGCTACTGCTAACTTATAATAAGGCTGCGGTGACTGCTCTGGATTCCAAAGCTCCTGTCTAGGCTCGCCCCCTCACTCTTTGCCTGGGTTTGATGGGACCTTGAGGGAGTTCAGGAGAGTGGGGAGAAGGTTGGAGAGATGCTGGCTGCAATCTGGCCTGACTGATGCCAAATTTAGATTGATGTCCCATTATAAGACCTATCAATCCATGGTCTCCCGTAAGAAGGCAGAGATCTTACTTCGAGACACAGCTCTTGCAGCAGGTTACACCATTAGGACTGAAGCCGCCAGGCGCCAGGACCCGACGGAAAAATTCTAGCTAGCTAACTACGCGGGGACCGCCCCCGACGTCGGTCCCGCCTCCGACGTCAGGCGTGGTACAAAAGGGGCGGTCCATAGATTCCCCAGTTCTTTTCCGCCGTCAACTTAGCTACCTGACGCTCCGGTTACCAGTCTGGCGCGCGGAGTGAATAGTTCTTTTTTTCGATAAAATTTCGAAACTCTTCAGACCTCTTCAAGCAAGATCTTGATGTCATCACCAACCGGGCCATCCTTCAAAGTGCGCTTGTGGAAAGCAGATCCGTTCAAGGACCCCCACACGGCCTGCGTCCGGTGCCTAGGCCCCGAACCACGATACCGGGCCTGTCCTTCTTGCCAAGGTTCAACAGCCGTACCAGGATCCGGCGCGTCAGAGGGCTTTTACAGGCGTTTCTTCTGGAGGAACAACTGAAGACCATGTCCTCCAAGGGAAAGCTCCAGGGTCCACAAGCACGCGGAGAAGAGAGAAGGAAAGGCCCCTTCCAGGTCCCCTTCTAGGGGTTGAGTCCCGTAGCTCGGTTGAAATCTCCCGGCTGCAATCAAACCTTCATCTCAGGAGAAATCACGCCTTCCTCCCTCCCAGGGCCTTGGCGAAGTCCGGGAACGACACCATCACCACATAAGTCGGGTTCCCGCTCCTCGGTACCAGGCGTCAGGTCTTCGTCGGTGCCTCCACATGAGCGTTGGGCTCACGCTTTAAAAGGCCTGTAGCCCAGGCGGCCCGGCTCGACAGCCGTCAGCCGTGCGCCCTTCTTCCCTGGAGCCGCCGTCGGCCCGACGACCGACGCCGGCCATTACATCCCAGCGGACGCCGGTAGGGGGACCGACGCCTGCCCCTCCTGAAAAGAAGGCCCTGTTGCCTCCGACCGACATCGGTCAGGAGCCTCTATCGGAGGAGGACCTAGAGCAGCCGAGGACCAGGCCAGGCGACCCGGTCCCGTAGAGTACTCCCAGGGATCCCTACGCCATTACCAGAGCCCCTGTGGAGCCGGCGCGGGACCCGACGACCGCCCACCGGCACCCGGGCCGTCGTCGGGCCTCTCTCTAGTGGAGGTGAAAGATCTGTTCACCTACTGGTGGGATACCATTAAAAAAGACATGGTTCCCCCCCTCCTCCTCCTCTCCTCCTCCTCCTCCTCCTCCGGTTCCTGCCCCCCCTCGCCATCGGAGTCGGCAGGTCGTGTTCCTCCTCCCGGGGAGCCTAGGAGCCCCTCCCAGGAGACCTGATAAGCGAGACCTCCGTCGAAATCCTCTTCTGGATCACCCAGCCCAGAGATCCAGGAGGCGCGGCGTTCGCCTTCCAGCGGAGGACACGGGATCAGACTACTCCACCTCTAGATCCCCATCTCCACTCTCCATCCCTTCTCCGGACCCACGTGAGATGCCTAGATCTCCTCCGGATGATCCCTCGTTCCTTGATATTATGAGACATATACAAGAGAACATGGGATGGGATGCTGAGAACTTAGACCCGAAAAGTGCGACTGCAAATATCTTGACAAAGGACCCCAAGCCTGTGGTGGGTACCACCCTTGGTTGACACTTCGTGGGCGTCACCAAGGCTGCGTGGAAGCGTCCCACTCGCTCCCGAGCTGAGACCCGGAAAGCTGATCGCAGCCAAGGCTCCTAAGGGCGACCAGTACTTAGCGCAGCATCCTCAGGCCGATTCTCTGGTCATCACAGCCTCCACGTGACCGGTCACAGAGCCACAACATTTGAGCACCCTGCCACGGACCCAGAGTCCAAACAACTGGAGCGCATTGGGTAGGCGCCCGTATGCTTCCGCTACCTCGCCATCAGATCCCTGAACTATTTAACCCCACATGGTTCAGTTCCAGAGCGCTTTGTGGGAACAGGGTCTGAAGGCTGAAAAGATGCCGAAGGTGAGCAGAAGGAGGAGATGCTTCCAGCTCCTCCGTGCAGAGTTCAAGCAGTAGGGACCCAAGTGCTAAAAGCCGCGTATGACTCCAGCGGACTCATCGGCCCGAGCAGCAGCTTCTGGCGTTTGCCTCGGAGACACTCTTGGTTGAGCGTCTCGGTTTTACCGGATGTCCAAAAGAACATATTGGGCCTTTTGAGGGAAGTATTGTTTGGTAATCCTACAGAAAAGATCCTTACAAACTCCAAGAGGCCGGGAAAGAAGCGGTAGGTCGGTTCAGGCCATGCCGACCTAAGCTTGGTTCTTCGTAGGAACCAAAGCCGTTTTCGTCTTGTGGACGCGAGGCAACAGACCCTCCGCTGCACCTCAGAGGGCTCTGGTTTCGTAGAGCCCAGGGCAAACACCCGCCAGCCGAGGCCAGCGTTCTCCTAGGCAGGCCCAGCCAGCGGGTCCATCTGCCGCCAGCCTGACTCCTTGCCGGCCCCGCCCCTCAGGATCAGCGGGAGTTTATAGTCGAAGTGCGCATTGCGAACTCCTGCGGGATGGCAGGCCATTACCACCGACAGGTGGGTTCTTCAGTTGGTCAGTCTAGGCCACTTTATAGAAGTCGCAGGAAAGCCGCCCAGAGGCCTCCTTTGCTCTCGGTATCAGGGTCAGCTTCAAGCCTTGATCTGGCAAGAAGTACTCGCTACTACGAAAGGGAGTGATGAAATCGTCCCAGAGAACCAGAGGACTAGGATACTATTCACTTCTTCCTGGTTCCCAAGAAAACAGGGGACCTCCGTCCAATCTTGGACCTCAGCGACCTCAATGTGTGGGTCACTTACAAGAGATTCCATATGGTGACCCTTCAGGTCTTATCCCATGCTCAAACAGGACGCCTTTTTAGCGTCTCTAGACATGCAGGATGCCTATCTGCACATCCCTATGGCTCAGGGCACAGGAGGTTCCTGCGGCTCGATTTCTCGACCACCACCTTCAGTTCCGAGCCTTCCTTTCGGACTGTCCTCCGCTACGAGGGTCTTTACCAAGTGCATGGCAGTCGTGCAGCGTCTCTGAGGAGACAGGGCCCCTCGTGTTCCGTACCTGGACGACTGGCTTCTCATGGCCGCCTCCAGAGGCGTTGCTTCTTGCAATCAAGAGCACCCAGGATCTGTTTGATCCCTGGGCATCCTCATAAGAGAAGTCTCTCCTGGTACCGTCGCAGAAACTGCAGTTCATAGGGAGCAGTTCTGGACACTGTTAGGGGAAGAGCCTTTCTTCCGGCCCGACAGGCGGGCGCATCAGATCCCTCATAAGGGACCTATCACTAAGCAAGGTTGTACCTGCCAGGTCGGTCCTTTGCTTGCTCGGACACATGGCTGCGGGCCATTCCTACTGTCCCTTTGCAAGACTCCACATGCGCATTACTCAGTGGATGCTCAAAGTGCAATGGGACCAAAGGCAAGACCACTTGCAGCATCCGGTCAGACTCACGAGTTCAGTGATTCAAGACTGGCAGTGGTAGTAACCCCAGGTCGCTCTCATCAGGCGTCCCGTTCATTGCGCCGTCCCGGAGGTCACCCTCACCACAGGCGCTTCCGGTCTTGGGTGGGGGCACACCTGGGCGGAGTAAAGTCCCAGATACGTGGACCCAGATGGAAGCTCACCTTCACATCAGCGTGCTGGAAATGAGGCGGTCCTCTATGCCCTGCAGAACCTTTCAGTCAGTTATCCCACGTGTACTCTTCTGCTTCAGACAGACAACACGGCGGTGTATTACCTCAACAAACAAGGGACACTCTTTACCCCCTTTGCAGGAGGCCATGCAGAGTGTGGGATTGAGTAATCAGACGGCCTTGAATCAGATCACTGTACACGCGTTCGGAGTGGACAACACGGTTGCAGGCGGCCTGAGTGGGTTCTCCAGGCCAGAGTCCCACGAATAGGAACTCCTTCAGGAGGTAGCAGAGGATCTCTGTTTCTTCGATGGGGAACTCCAGATCTGAACTTGTTCGCCTCCCATCCAGCCAAAACTGCCCAATTTTTGCTCGCTAGATCCAGGGCCTGGTGTTTTCTGGCGAGGCGCGTTATCCCTCTCCTGGGCCAACAGATTCTCTCATTTCCCTCCTTTCCCGTTGATCCAGAGGTTCTTCTCAAACTGCGCAGGAGCACGCAATAATGATCCTAGTGGCTTCATTTGGCCCAGACAGATTTGGTTCCTTTGTTGATTCATCTATCTAGGGAACCCCGCTCCGTGTGCTCAGCTCCACTTACTGTCTCAGGAGAAGGGTTCACTTGTCACCGGACCTCGTTCTTGAACCTGCATGCTTGGCTCCTAGAGACATAGCCATTTTGCGTCACGAGGGTCTCGAAGAGTTGCAGAAGTCCTTTCTGCAGCCAGAAAGCCCGACAACGCATGCGGACGTCGCGCCATGAAATGGCGCGTTTTATGTATGGTCACGAGCACGCGACCTTTCCCACTAGGTTGTCCTGTGGGAGTAATATTAGAATATTTGCTCTCCCTCTTTCATTCGGGTCTAGCCTACTCCTCTATTAAAGTGCACCTCTGTGCCATTTGACTTACCACCTCCCGGTGGGGAAATCGTACAGTGGCTCAGGTGGGCGCCCTCTCGAGATTTTTCTTAGGGGAGTGTTGCACCTTAGGCCTCCTATTAGAGACCCTGTGCCTCCATGGGATTTGCTTTTGTCCTTGAACAGCTCACGCTCCCCCTTTGAACCTGCGCTGGATTAGAGCCACGTTTTCTGTCGTGGAAAATGTTGTTTTTAGTTGCTGTTACCTCGGCAAGAAGAATTTCTGAACTTCACGCCCTCATGTGCAAAGAGCCTTATTTAGTTTTCCACGGGACAGAGTATCCTGAGGGCGAACCTAAATTCTTGCCTAAGGTGGTTTCTTCACTCACTCTGAACCAGGATATCGACCTTCCGGTCTACTTCCCGGACTACTCTAATAGAGGAGGCTCTGCTCCATACCCTGGATGTTCACGCAGCCTGAGGTTTTACCTCAACAGAACTCAGTCCTTCTAGTTCTGAGCAGCTTTTCATTTCCTTCTCTGAGAGAATGATGGGCCAATCAGTATCCAAACAGTCCCTTTCTCACTGGCTTGTCCAGTGTATTTCTCACTATTATGGTATCAAACAAAAGCCCCTCCAGTACAGTCCGGGGTCATTCCACTAGAGGGGTGGCTACTTCCTTTGCAGCGCTCAAAAATGTTTCCACCTCTGCTATATGCGCTGCAGCCACTTGGAGTTCTGTGCATACCTTTATCAGGCATTATAGCCTGGACATCGTCTCTAGGCGAAGGGCTGGTTTTGGTTTGGCCGTACTTCAGGGTCTCCTGTCCTAGGTTCAGGACCTGGTTTTTATCCTTTAATTTCCTCCTCCCGGATTTTCTGACAGCGTTACTGCTTGGGAATCAGTCCTAATGGTGTAACCTGCTGCAAGAGCTGTGTCTCAGTAAGATAGTACAGTTACATAAGAACTTACCGTAACAGTAGATCTTGAGAACAGCTCTTTGGCAAACCTCTCCGCCCACCTTCCCCCTTGGAGAAGCATGGCTCAGTCTTTCTGAGCAGGAATTGTATCTTTCTGTCTTCTGGCGAATCCTAGGTCTCCCATTTTGATGTCAGCCTGCAGCAAGAAGTCTCAGCGGGAGAACTGGGGAATCTGGCGGACCGCCCCTTTTGTACCACGCCTGACCGGGAGGCGGGACCGACGCTGGGGCGGTCCTGTAGTTAAGAAGCTAGAATTTTTCTCCAGGGTCCTGGCGCCAAGGCCTAGTCCTAATGGTGTAACCTGCTGCAAGAGCTGTTCTCGAAGATCTACTGTTACGGTAAGTTCTTACGTAACTGTACTTTCCTGTCCAGGGAGATTGCGACTGCGTGAAATCGACCTGCTCGGCTGTTCCGTACTGTGGACAGGCTGAGCAATCCAGCCTGCCTCCAGAATCTGGGAGCTTTTTCTCAGAAAAAGTGTGATGAGCTCACTCGATTTTGCAAATAAGGTTGCCAGCATCAGGTTGGAGATTGGCACAGCTCACTCAGATGGGCAGAGCCATGATCGGTGGGAGATTACAGCCACCCAGTCTGCTGGTCTGACTTTGACCAGTTGGCGATCGCGGATGTTGTGAAGAATATCCAGGGCTTGCGACCGACTTGCTGTAGTCTGGACCCAGGTCCAACGCGCCTCCTGGTGGGGTGTGTAGAGGTCATCGGACCAGTCCTGGCTGAGATTATTGGGTGTTCGTTAGAGACTGGGGTGTTTCCGGACACCCTGAACGAGGCAGTGGTATGCCCCCTTTTTGAAAAAACCTTCTCTCGACCCGACTGTCTCGCCAACTACAGGCCTGTCTCTAACCTGCCTTTTGTGGGCAAGGTTATTGAGAAGGTAGTTGTGTTGTAGCTCGAGGAGCATCTTACCACCCACGATATCTACGATCCTCTCCAGTGTGGTTGCAGGAAGAGGCATAATACTGAGACGGCATTAGTTTGGGTACTTAATGATCTGATGGCGAGAGATCGGAGGAGTCGTTCCATCTTAGTCCTCCTTGATCTCTCTGCAGCATTTTACACCATGGACCATGAGGTGTTGCTAGAGAGCCTGTGATTACTCTGTGGACTGTGTGGTACAGTCCTCAGATGGTTTCAATCTTTTCTTACAAGCAGGATGCAGAGTGTGGAGTCTGGGGTTTTCTCCTCAGCCCCTCATTCCCTGCCATGTGGCGAACCATAGGGCTTTGTGCTTTCTCCCACGTTGTTTGCGGTGTATATGCTGCCTGACATTATAAGGAGGGACGGGCTGAGTTTTCATTGCTATGCAGATATGATAGTCAGCTGTTAATGTTCTTTGTACCTGAACAAAATGACGCTGTCTCAGTC
Organism: Neoceratodus forsteri; assembly: GCA_016271365.2. NCBI lineage: Eukaryota > Metazoa > Chordata > Ceratodontiformes > Ceratodontidae > Neoceratodus > Neoceratodus forsteri. The sequence goes on from CM057459.1 coordinate 321,954,129, forward strand.
TTTAATAACTGCCTGTCTGAGATTCAAGAATGAATGAGTGCCAATTGGCTCAGGTTAAATCCAGAGAAGACTGAGGTGTTCGTTGTGGACCCAGGTCGTCGGGTAGAGGGATCGTTGGCTGGGCAACTCTCTGGGCTCTGGCTTGGAAGTAACCAGCTGTCGACCTCTGACCAGGTGCAGAATTTGGGCGTAGTGCTTGATGATGAACTGACACTGAAGTCCCAGGTGTCAAGACCTCATTTTACCATCTGAGGAACATCACCTGGATAAAACACCTAGTCCCGCGTGACGATCTTCCAATTCTGATCCACACCTTTCTGACCTCACGTCTTGATTACTGCAATGCCCTATACCTAGGGCTGCCAGGGTTAGACCTTTGCTGCCTGCAGTTGGTGCAGAATGCGGCTGCCAGGTTGTTGACTGACTTGTCAAGATCTTACCATGTCACACCTGTGCTCCACGGACTGCACTGGCTGCCAGTGCGATGGAGGATCATCTTCAAGGTTGATTTGCTGACCTATAATGCCCTACACGGACAGGGACCGCGGTATTTGCAAGATCTCCTTTGCCCCATTGCCCCCTTCGCCCACGCCGTTCCACTGATGAGGGATTGCTAGAGATTCCCAGGGTCCGCCTGACTATATCTGGAACTAGATATTTTGCTTTTGCAGCACCGACCCTGTGGAATTATCTACCTCGTCAGATTAGAGAGTGCCCCCCGCCGTTGTGGCCTTCAAATCTGCCTTAGACTTATCTGTTTTACTTTGCTTTTCCTGATGTTTGTCCTGCTGTTTTTTATTAACCAATTTTAAATATATGTTTTATGGTAGTTTGTTTTTATTTATGTCCACATACAACACTATGGTCTCTTGGAATAGCGTTTTAGAAATAAAATTTGCTTTGCTTTGGTCACCCAGTTAAAAGTTAGATTGGTTTGGCATGACCTTCCCATGGTAAAACCATGCTGTTTTGTTGTCCTCTAGAAACAATATAATCCTGTCCTTGAGAAGGGTTTCCATTATTTTGCCCACAATTGAGATGAGGCTTACTGGTCTGTAGATGCCTGTACTTTACTCCCACTCTTATGTAGAGAAATAACTGTGGCCTTCCTCCAGTCCAGTGGGACTTCACCCAGTTCAAATGATAAGTTGAAAAGATCTGCCAAGGGAGCTGCCATTTCCTCTCTTAGTTCTCTTAGCAATCTAGGGTGAATTTCATCCGGTCCCATGGTCTTGTTTGTTTTCAGTTTCTCTAATTCCTTTAAGACCCTTTCTTTTTTAAAGGGACCTGAGTATACTCTAGCGCCTGCTTTGTTGTGTCCTGCCGTGTTGGATCTGCCCCCTTACTCCTTGGTGAATACAGAGTAGAAGTAACTGTTAAGGATTTCTGCTTTGTCCTTGTCGTTCTCTGTGCCTTTGTGAATCTGACAATAACCCCTGATGTCTTTCTTTTCTCGCTGATATATCTGTAGAAGGTTTTGTCTCCCTTTTTGACCTCTTTGGCTATCCTCTCCTCAGTTGCTACCTTTGCTGTCCTGATTTCTTTGCTTCCCTTTTTATTTTTCTTCCTTGTATTCATCTCTGTCCTTGTCGGATCCAGTTTGTTTGTATTTCCTGAAAGCAGACCATTTCTCCCTGCCCTTAGTGGCTACTTTCTTAGAAAACCAGAGTGGTTTTCTTTTCTTTTTAGCTTTGCTCACCTTTCTTATGCAGTGGTTTGCAGCATGTGGTATAGCCTTTTTGAGCTGTGCCCAGTACTCAACATCCATCCCCAGAGTAATATTTGTAAGACTCTGTTTAAGACCCTCCTTCATTTTTGTGAAGTCTGCTTGTCTAAAGTCCATGACTTTAGTTTTAGAGTGCTTTGTATCTGTTTTTGTCTTGACTTGGAACCACACCATACAGTGTTCGCTGGACCCCCGGTGGCTCCCACCCTCTACCTCTGTTCCGGTCCAGTGGCGCTGAGGGTTGAAGCGCTGGATGTCACACCTCACGCTGGTGACCCAGGTTTGGAAACGGACTCTGGCTGCCGGGGATCGGCAGGGAAGGGAAGGGATTGAGCATTCAGAGGACTGCTCTCCCTTCCTGGGGTGGGTAGTAGGGTTTGCATTGCTCCTCAGTGGCCCCCGATGGAGATCAGGGGTCATGCAGGTAGCGATGCCGAAACAGGGGGGAGTGGCGGCGGACGTTAGCATGTCATGTGCGCAGATGTCATTGCATGTCCGCACTCCAGGGAAAACGCAAGTGAAAATCGCTGTTGTACTTAGGGAGGCGAAGGAGGCCCAGGGAGCCATGGCCCACATTCCAACACCGGACCAGCCTTCCACCAGCTCTCTCAAGCCCCTCGACAAGGCCCAGGAACGTCCCTCTAATTCCAGAAAGGCTGCCAGGTAGGTGAGGTGGGCCCTCCCTTGGGGGGGGGGATGATCCAGGGGCTGTCCAGGTCTGGGGAGGGGGAGCTCAGCAATGTGTCTCCTGGGGAAGGTGGTTTCGGGCTGGGAGTAGGGGCAGTGGCTTGGCTGTGAGGACACTCCTGAGAGATGCCCTGGTCCCCCAATGCATAAATAGAATGCACACAAAAAAAAAAAAAAACTCTACCTCTGTGATATTGTCCCCATTTGTTAGTAACAGGTCAAGGACAGCCTCCTCCCTTGTTGGGTCCCTTACAAGCTGTTTCAGGCCTGATACGCACAGAGCCTTCAGAAAGTCCGTGCTTTTGGTTGAACTTTCTGTATGGGTACCCCAGTTTACGTCAGGAAAATTGAAGTCTCCCATCACTATCACCTTCCCTTTGTCACTCATTTTCTCTATGGTTCCAGTATTTCCTTGTTCCCCTCCACACCTGTCGCCAGGGGTCGGTAGAACACTTCTACCCGAGTTGCTGCTCCATTATCTGCCTCCAGAGTGACCCAAAGTTACTTGATTTCAGTATCGTCATTTTGGGTAGTAGTCGCTTTTATTCCCTCCCTTTTCTCTCAGTTCTGTCCTTCCAAAATAGGCAGTATCCTGGTATAGTCGTGTCTCAGTCATGGTTATTGTTGAACCAGATTTCGGTGACAGCAACCCATTCCAGGTCAGCTTTGGTGATGATGGTGGTGAGGTCAGCTATTTTATTCTTCAGACTCCTTGAGTTTGTGAACATATCTTTCCAAATGCGTCCCACCCTTTTTGGTTCACTGTTCTATGTTCGAGCAGTTATTTGTGCTGAAATCTGTCATCATCCGATTGGGTAATTTCCTTTTTTGTGTTTGTGCCCCTAATTTGTTGGGGTTTTGGGGGAGCAGTAGCAGATCCATTTGCTGCTGCTATCCTCTCCCCAGTTTAAACAGTTTATGGCTATGTCCAGTTTCTGTCCTAGTGACCGTACGCCTTCCCTAGTTAACTGTAGACCATTGTATTTGAATAGACCTCTGTCCCAGAAGTCTCGCCAGTTCCCAGTGAAGAAGTGACCCCTTTCTTGGCACCAGGTGTGGAGCCAATTGTTTAGTTCATCAATTTGATCTTTACATAGCCTTTGCTTGCTGCTTCCTTTGCCCCATACTGGGAGGACTTCGGAGAAGGCAATGATTGAGTGAGAAGACAATATGTCACCTAAGTGAGATAGGTGCTATTTGGTCTCCTCGATAGTTTGGCTTGCCAGATCATTAATTCCTATGTGGACAAAAATGCTAGCGCATTTACCTTCTTTTTATTAAGCTGTGTATGCAGTCGGTGTCCCTTTTTGCAGAGGTCCCAGGTAGACTTTAAACTTCCACCTCTGTTTCAGGACCCTGTTGTATGTATGATTCTACTTCTCAGGTCATGGAATCACCTACAATCAGAATTTTCCTTAGCTTTTTTATAGATACCTTTGTAGTGCTTTCCTTTCCCATTCCTGTTGTGTGTCCTATCTGGCGGTCTGTGTTGTTATATCCCTGTTTGCCCTCCGTGGCTAGAGGGGTATATCTGTTAGCTGTTTCGATTGGTGCCTCCTGATATGGTGGCTGCTGTTGGGACTTTCTACACCCCACTGCAGCCATTTTCCTGGACCGGGGTGGTCAGATGGTGCAGCATGTCCCCCTGGCAGAGATGATGTGGTGTAAAGGGGCAAGCAGGATTGTGGTTGCCAATGAAGTTGTGGAGAGGATTTATTTGGTCAGATGCCTCTCTGAGTTGTGCTTTCAGATGTTCTATTGTCCAGCAAGTGGGGCAGTGTCCTAGTGCCTGAATGCGTGCCCTCAGAAAGAATGCACTGCACCCCTTTCAGGTGATGATGGCAATGGTCTAGTAGGTTATTACTTTGGATGAAAGATAGTAGAGGTAGTAGAAGAAAAGAACCCCCCCCCCCATTTCCTATGTGTCTTGTTGACTCCCAGTTGAGTAATGTGCGGATGAAAGTCAGTGAAAAGAAAATATTTTTTTTTTGTACTGAGATATGCAGTAAGTCCTGCCCCTTCCTTACTTCCACAGGGAGGATGTAGAGGGGTCAGGGGCTATATTAGAGGATGAGCAAGGGTGGGCGGGAATGAGGGCAGGGTGGGTGGGTACTGCCCTTGCAAAAATCAATAGAGGTACATGTGAGAAAAACAATCAACTTTTGGCAATGGCTCCAACAAACACCACCAACCACAGCATGCTCGGACCAAAGTAAGGTAACTTGACCTTTTAAATCTTCCTTCTGTTGGAAAGTACTAAGCCTTTGTAAGCTCCAACCCCCAAGTTACATTCCGAATCCCCTGAAAGAGCTGTGGAAGCCAGATTCAGAAATGACCTCGGGCCACTGAGGTGCTGGCCGGGGGAGGAAGAGTGGGTGTTTAAAGGATTGCTCTCCTCCCTCAGGGTTGGGGTGCTGCATCAATTTGCGTGACTGCCACCTGGTGGAGGCCGGTTGGTAGAGCAGCGAGCATACACTTTAAAGCGTTCCTGACTATGTCAGTCTGTGTCTGGGATTCTGACACTTTTAGACTTGTTTTATTATAGTAGCTCTTATTTTTGACTTTTACTGATCATTTACTTGGTTCTAACTTAAGTTTTCATGCCACTCACTACCAGTGCGGTTTTCCCATGGGTTGCTGACCGCTACCAGCCCAACATGCAAGTGACGTCATTTGTAGGTGCACTGAGCCGGTGCCGTGGAGGAGAATCTGTGGCATTTGTCCCCCATTACTCAAATTTTTTTTTTTCATATCAGCACTACTGTTAACAGTTGACAGTCGCTGTGTCTGTGTAGTCAGGAAACATAAAAAAAAAGTCTGAAGTGGCCGTGCAAGGAAAGGCTTGTAAGGTTTCAAATTAGAATGAATGTAAAAGCAGACTCATAACAGTGAAAATGGCATCTTACAAGACAAGGTGAGGTAATATATTCATGCCTAGTAAGCCAGTTGGGTAATAAAAATCTTAATTTACTGAATACATTACAGTTTTGTTTTATGTACAGTAGTATATTAGTGCACCAGAAAATGAAATGCATAGTGCCATCAGATGAAGACCTTGCGATCTTTACTAGCCTTTCCTTGCATAGCTGTTTCAAATCGTTTTTTTTTTTTTTTTTACGTTTCCCGAATTCACAGACACAGCGACTGTCAACTGTTAACAGCAGTACCGATATGAAAAAAAAAAAACCACAACAGTTGAGTAATTGGCAAATGCCATGGATTCTCCTCTGCGGCACTGGCTCAGTGCACCCACAAATGATGTCACTTGTGTTTTAGGCTGGTAGTGGTTGGCAACCCGCGGGAAAACCACACTGGTAGTGGGTGGCTTGAAAATAGTAGTTAGAACCAGGAAAATGATCAATAAAAGTCAAAGATAAGAGCTACTATAATAGAAGGAGTCCACGTTCGGCCCAGCCAAAATTGAAACAAGGAAAATAGAAATAATGAGAGAGCTGGTATAGACCTCAATCCAATCAAGACAAAATCTGAAAACATGCAAGATTGGAAGAATGGGTCCACTCACCAAAACAATTTAGTAGTTTAACTGTTTGTTTAAAAATATTACTTCCAGCCCACAAACATCCTATGTTTCGGGGATCAATCATTCCCTTTCCTCAGGGAGTCTGGTTATGCATTCTTTTTTGTTTTCTTTCGTATTTAATGTACTTTCTTTGTTTCTTAAGTGAGGCAGAGATACAGTTAGGTCCATTACAGTGACAGTATACATGTCAATTAGTCAGATTCAGTAAGCATGCTTTTACATAACAGGATTCTCAAACAGCTAGAGGTACTTATCTATTCTGAATATCTCTGCCCTGAAATAAACATGTACAGTTCTTTATTATAACATATATTTCCCCCTTCCACCCCCGCCCCCCCAAAAACAACCCACCAGAGCATGCATCATAATGATAACCTCCTATTCCAGTTCTCTTATTTAAGTTAGAACTGTGGGATAATAGGATGTAAGAGGAATAATACTTATAAGACGTGTGCTTCACAATAAGCACAACCATGGAGACAAGCCATATAAAAACAAGCATACTGGACTTTAGAAGAGCTGACTTTGGCAAATGGGTGAATACCTGAGGAATACACTAGCAAATGGCCAAAAAGGAGGGGTGGAAGAACAATGGAGAAAAATCAAAACTGCCATCATAGAGGCAACAAGTCTTTGTGTGAAACAGATAAAGAAAACAAAGCGGAGTAAAAAACCACTATGGTTCTCAAAAGAGGTGTCAGGGAAGGTTAAGGAGAAAAACGCTGCGTTCAAAAAGTATAAGGAATCACAGAAGGAGCACGACAGGGAACTGTATCAATTAAAGCAGAAAGAAGTAGGGAAGGCAGTCAGAATAGCAAAAGCCCAAACTGAGGAAAAAATAGCCAAGTCAGTTAAGGGGGATAAAACCTTTTATAGGTACATTAGGGAGCATAGAAAGGTTAAGGGAGGAATAGTGAAGATTAATAAGGGAGAGGGCAGGTGGGCAGAGGGAGACAGTGAAAAGGCAGAGATACTGAATGAATACTTTTGCTCGGTATTCACAATAGAAGATGAGGAGGAGTTACCTAAACCAGACAACAGAAGCACTCTGGGTATGGGGTTGACACCAGTCCATTTACAGAAGAAAGAGTCCTGAAAGAACTCCTAAAACTCAAGGTGGACAAAGCAATGGGGCCTGATGGGATTCACCCCAGAATCCTAAAAGAACTAAGGGAGGACCTAGTGACACCATTGACCCCACTTTTTAACAACTCATGGGAGGATGGGGTGGTACCTGAGTACTAGAGGAGGGCAGATGTGATTCCCCTTCACAAAAGTGGGAGCAAGGCAGAAGCAGGAAACTACAGACCTGTAAGTTTGGCCTCAGTGGTAGGGAAAATGATGGAATCACTTCTGAAAGAAAGAATTGTTGAGTACGTAGAGGCCAGCGGGGCACAGGACCCAAAGCAGCATGGATTTACAGCAGGAAGGTCATGTCAGATGAATCTAATAGATTTCTTTGACTGGGTGACCAAAGTAATAGACCAGGGAGGACTGTGGATATGGCCTACCTAGACTTTAGCAAGGCATTTGACACAGTCCCGCACAAAAGAAAAATCAAGTTAGCCAGCTTGGGAGTGGGTTCCAGGGTGGTAGCCTGGGTTGCAAACTGGCTGCACAACAGGACACAGAAGGTAATGGTGAGTGGAACACATTCCGAAGAAAGGGGGGTCACTAGTGGAGTACCTCAGGGCTCAGTACTGGGTCCAGTCCTCTTTAACATCTTTATAGGTGACATTGCAGAGGGTCTAGAGGGAAAGGTATGCTTCTTTGCAGATGATACAAAGATCTGTAACAGAGTTGATACACAGTAGGGGGGTAGAAAGGATGAGAAGGGACTTGGCAAGGTTGGAGGAATGGTCAGACATATGGCAACTTAGATTCAGTGCAAAGTAATGCACCTGGGAAACAAAAACCTAGGAGAAGAGTACACAATAGCAGGGGAGGTACTATCAACAACAAAAATGGAACGGGACTTGGGGGTAGTTATATCAGATGATCTAAAGGTGGGTAAGCAATGTGAGAAGTCAGTAAGGAGAGCCAGGGGGATACTGGGATGCATATGAAGGGGCATCACAAGTAGAAAAAGGGAAGTGGTTATCCTTCTGTACAGACAGTTGGTGAGACCCCATCTGGAGTACTGTGTGCAGTTTTGGAGACCTCATCTACGCAAGGACATAGACAGGATGGAAGCAGTCCAGAGGAGGGCAACTAAAATGGTGCAGGGTTTGCATCAGAAATCATATGAAGAGAGACTGAGAGAGCTTAATATATATACCCTTGATGAAAGGAGGGACAGGGGGAACATGATAGAAATGTCCAAGTACCTCAAGGAATCAACAAAGTCCAGGAGGGTAGCATCTTTCAGAAAAAGAGATGTGTAAGAACAAGGGGACACAATTTAAAGATAGAGGGGGGACGGCTCAGGGTAATGTAAGGAAATCTTTTTCACGGAGAGAGTGGTGGATGCGTGGAACTGCCTTCCTGGGAGGTTGGGGGCTAAAACAGTGGGGAATTCAAACATGCATGGGACAGACACAAGGCAATTGTAGTGGGAGGTGGCAGGAAGTAGGCTGTTGGTTAACTAGAGTCTGCAGCTTATCCAGTAGGTAGGGAAATGGGCAGACTGGGTGGGCCAAGTGGTCCTTATCTGCCATCAAAGTCTATGTTTCTATGTAAAGAGGGAAGCAAATTCAGACCTAATATTCCACCTAATTCGATATTGTTAACAGGGTTTGCAAAAGTCCCCAATCTTCTTGTATCTGGTTGACCTACCAGACATGTTTGCCACCAGCTGTTCAGCTTGTAAAGCAAACAAGATTTCCCTGTACCATTCCAAATAGTGAGGAATATCCTGATCCAACCAATGCCTAAGGATAACCTTTTTGGCACATGCTGATATCAGGGCCACGTGGGCATTCCGTTTACCAATGAGAGAACCCAAGCAGTCACTCACTATGCACACCTCAGGGAGAAATGCCTCTGAAAGCCCGAGAAGATGGTCCAGACGGGAACAAATTGAATTCCAGAAAGGGATGACCTACTGGCATGTCCATAAAATATGGTACAAAGACCCAGATTCTTGACCACATCTGGAACAAAGATCACTGGTAAGGCGACCCTTCCTATGCAGCCTCTCTGGGGTATAATAGAGATTATGGAGAATTTGAAATTGCATAAGGTGGTACCGATTCCATCTTATGAACTGGTATAGATGCTTCCAGATGAGTGGCCATTTTTTGGGGGACCTAGTGGGAGGAACAGTCCAGTCCCAACTATAAATCCAGGGGCCGTTCTTGTCAGCCAAAAATGCTTGTAAGGAGTGCTAATAGTATGAGATGAGATTAGTGGGAGGACAACCGAGCCAAAGGGACTTTGCCAGAGGCCTTTACCAAAATATTGTGTGAGCATATGCATAATTTGGAGGTATTTAAAGCAGGCTAGGTTGGACCAATGGTACATTTCCCTTGCCCTCTGGAATGGCAGTAATTTACCATCTAATGTTAATTCTTGCACCGTTTCTACTCCTATATCAGGCCAAAAATGGCTGAATAGCATTTGTGCAGCTATTCGCAGGTTAGGAGTTCCTGTGAGGGGCTGATAGATATCTTAAGCAGGGCAGACCTTCAGAAAAGAACATAACTGGAACTTAGTCAACAAAGATGCTCCAAGAGGTGTCTCCCTTAGGGAGAGTGGTAACCTTTTCCTGGGTAAGAAGGAGAGTGCCCTGTAGTCCATGAATAGAATAGATGAAACGTTCTGTGTTAACCCATTGTGGGGTGTAACCTCGAGTATCTGATGAATGTACCCAGTGAGCTATCCTGTGGAAGTGAAGGGCTAGATGATGCATAAAAAATTAGGGACTTGAAGACCACCATCCTGCTTACTAACATACTAAAATGCCAGCAGAATAGGCCTAACAGTCTTTCGCGTCTGCTTGTTTGGTCAGCCCCCACCCTGGGAGCTGACCTTGCTGCCCCCCTCGCCTTCTCTGGCTTCTCCCTTCCCAGTTCCGAATATTCTCGCTGCATTGGATTTTGCTTCCAGAACCCTTCCCCTGTACTTGTCCCACCCCCTCTTGAACCCCTCCACCGTCTCTGCCTCCACCAGCCCCCTAGGCAGCGCATTCCATGGCTCCACCACCCTCTCAGTGAAGTAGCACCTCCTCCTTTCTCCCCTGAAGCTTCCCCTCTCCAGCTTCCACCCATGCCCTCTAGTGGCCCCCTCCTCCTTCCTTCGAAGCACCCTGACTGTTCCTCCCCTATTTACCCCCTTCATGTACCTGAAGACCTCTATCATGTCGCCCCAGTCTCTTCTTTCTTCCAATGTGTACATATTTAGCTCTTCGAGCCTCTCCTCATAGGTCCTGTCCCCCAAGCCCCAAATCATTTTGGTTGCCCTCCTCTGGACCCTCTCCAGGAGTTTAATGTCCTTCTTTAAGTGTAGCCTCCAAAACTGCATGCAGTACTCGAGGTGCGGCCTCACCGAGCAGTTATACAGAGGGAGTATCACTTCCCTCCTTCTGGAGGTGATCCCCCTAGCGATGCATCCCAGCATCCTGTTGGCCTTGGCTGCTGCCCTCCTGCAAGTCTCTGAGTTGTTCATCTTGATATCCACCACCACACCCCAGGTCCCTCTCAGCCATCGAGACTTGTAGCATCTCCTCCCCAGGGTGTACACTTGGCCGGGTTTTGGCCCACAGGTGCAGTACCTTGCATTTCCCTGCATTGAACCTCAGCTTCCACTTTCTAGACCATCTTTCCAGAGCCTCCAGGTCCCCTTTAGGCCACCCTCCCTCCTCCCCATCCACCACCGCCCCCAGTTTTGAGTCATCTGCAGAGACTCATCACACTCCTGATACCTATCCTTATGTCAGAGACATAGGCATTGAACAGGAGGGGCCCAAGGACTGATCCCTGTGGGACCCCACTAATGACCCTCCTTGGGGATGAGACTATCCCGCCAACTGGTCCTGGAGCCAATTGCCTATCCATCTGATCATCTGGTTCCCCACCCCCATTTCTCTCAGCTTATCCAGCAGGCCCACGTGAGGAACAGAGTCAAATGCCTTGCTGAAGTCTAGAAAGAGGATGTCCACTGGTCTGCCCAGGTCCAAGGCACTCGTCACCCAGTCATAGAACTCCACAAGGTTTGTCTGACACGATTTCCCCGGGACGAATCCATGCTGTCTATCGTCCAGGCACCCTGACTTTTCCAGGTCCCCTAGCCTCTCCTTGACAATGCCCTCCATCACCTTGCCCACCACCGATGTCAGGCTGACAGGCCTGTAGTTCCCTGCCACCTCCCTTGATCCCCCCTTGTGGATAGGCACTATATGCGCCACCTTCCAGTCCTGGGGCACCCACCCTGTCCTCAGAGAGATGGTGAAAAGCTCCGCCAGGGGTTTCGCCAGGACATCCGCAAGTTCCTTCAGAACTCTGGGATGTAATTTATCCGGCCCCGGTGCTTTCTCCGTCTTAAGGGACCTGAGGCTTCCCTCACTCTCTCTGCTGTGATTTCCTCTTCTGCTACCTCTTCTCCCTGCTTAGCCTCCCCCCTGCTAGTGATGCCTCCCCCTCTCCCCAGTGTCACTGTCTCCTCCCATGTATGATGCAGCACCCCAATTTTCCCTGGTGAAAACTGAGGTGAAGTACTCATTTAGTACCTCAGCCTGCTCCCCCTGGGTCTTGTGCCCATCTCTCCCCAGTTTTAATCCTGCTAATCTGCCCCTTCACCCTTCGTTTTTCCCCAGTGTATCTAAAGAACCCCTTGTTCCCTCTCCTAATTTGCCTGGCCAGGTTCTGCTCATTCCTTGCCTTAGCCGCCCTCACCACCCTAGTGGCCCTTCTAGCCATCAGCTCATATTCCCCTCGATCCCTTTCACTCCTTGAGCACTTGAATTGCCTATAGGCTGCCTTCTTTCCCCGCACCACCTCCTGGACCTCCCTGGTCCACCAGCAGGGTTTTCGGGCCCTACCGCATTTTCGTCTTACTCTTGCACAGGTGCTGGTAGCATCCTGCACCCCTCTCCTGATGATTTCCACCTACTGTCAGCGTCCATGTCTGACCCAATCACATCCAGATGCTCCTTAAGGATCCTTCCCATTTCCTTAAAATCCGCCCCCCTGAAGTCAGTTACCTCCATCTTTGTGCAGCCTTCTACCCCTCCTAGATCCAGACAGAACCAGACCGTGGCATGGTCACTCCCCGCCGACGGGTCCCTTACCTCCAGGCCCCCAATCTGGTCACTGTCTGCCAGGACCACATCCAGTACCCGCGCCTCCCTGCTTGGTTCCCCCACCTGCTGAGTTAGGAATGCATCTTGAAAGACATCCAACAACCTCTGTTCCCTAGCCACCGAGGATGTCATAGTCTCCCAGTCTGTTCTGACATGTTTAAGTCCCCCAGCACCACCACCCTTCCCCTGCCCAGTCTGCAGTATCTCCCAACATCTGCCACCAGACTCTCCTCCAGCTCCTCCGCCAGTGCTGGGGGTCTATACACCACTCCTTTTTTACTCTCTTGGCCCCGTTATCAAGGTGACCCAAATCGCTTCCACGGTTCTCTCCGCCTCCTCTACTCCCCTATGCCAGTGCAGTTTTTGACTATCATTGCTACCCCTCCTCCCCTTCCCTACCCCCGTCCTTCCTAAAAATAGTGTAACCCTCCAGGTTCAGGTTCCAGTCGTGTCCTGCGGTGGCCCAGGTCTCAGTGACTGCTGCCACATCCACCGCTCCCTCAGTTAGCCTCGCCTGGAGCTAAGACATTTTATTGCCCAAGCTCCTGGCATTTAGCAGGACTACCTTCCACCCTTTCCCTATACTTCCATTTCCTCTGCTTGTGTTCCCCATGGAGTTCTGTTTTCCCTGGTCTGCACTTTACCAGTCGTCCTTTTCCGCATTCCTCCAGCTCCTCGGGGGTGGAACAAACCCCTCCTTTATCAGCACCCCTCGACAGCCTTTTCTCCCATCCCTCACCCCTTTCACAAGTTTAAACCCCACTTTTCACCAATGACCCCTCTATTTTTCAACACCTAAGGATCCCCTCCCTCCAAATTGAGATGGAGCCTATCTCTAGCATACAGCTCCTTATCCTCCCAGGTCTCCCCCCAATCCCCCATCAACCCATACCCTCTGGTCTCACACCACTCCCTGAGCCACTGGTTTATCTCCCTAGTCTTCCTTTTGTGTTCCCCACTAGCCCTTGGCACCGGCAGGATTTCTGAGAAGGAAACTGTACTTCCTATGTCATGACAGACCCTGGCAAGCTCCCTGAATCTTGCCTGTATCTCTAGCTTGCTATTTCCCTCAATGTCATTTGTACCCAGGTGGACCAGTATGTCCAGGGAACCCCCACAATCCTTTGCCAGCTGATATACCTCGTGCTGGGCCCTGTGCACCGTTAGTCCAGGGAAGCATTTTGTTCTAACTGGCCAGGCTTCTCCCTCCCTATCCCATTTGAGACGCCTGATCATAGAATCCCCCAACAGGAGCACTCTGACTGCTCCTTTTCCTCCATTCCCCCTTCCATGTCCCTCATCATTTCTACCGACCCCTTCACCCAGCCGGCTCCTTGTTCCTCCCCCTATCTTGGTGCCACATGCCGCCCCTTCCTAATTTACCCTGGCGACCCCCTCCCCTCCGATCCTTTGCGCCGCCTCCTCCTGAGTATCCTTCTGTACCTCACTAACTCCCCCCTCACTGCTCGCGACTGGTCCTTCTTTCCCATCCGCTAAACTAGCCTGTCTCGTCCTCCCTTCCTTCCTGTCTCCGTTTAGTCCCTCCTTGATTGTCGTGGTCCCCTGGCCTAAACCCTCAGCTCCCTTTACTGTATCCTCCTTGTACTTCTGGTCCTTCTCCTTGCGCTTTCCTCCCTCTTCCCCCTGCCCCCATTACTCTGAATCACTGCTCCCCCATTTTCTGCATTCAGGTTCCCCGTTCCTCCTGCAATCCATCGCCTCCCTGCCCCACTCCCTTTCCATCTCTATACACCCCTGTCATGGCTTCTCACCCCCCCATCCTCAAGCAGAGAATTAGAAGCAGTTACTGAGCATAAGGTCCAATCCATCTCCTTGCTTCTTCTCCAGTCGCCTGACCGTCTGCCTACTTCCCGAGAATGTTGTCCCTCTGGCCCCCCTTTTGAGGGTCCCCAGTTACCTGCCTGCTTCCTTGGTAGTGTCCTCCTTTTGAGCCCCTTCTGCCAGGGTCCATATGTAACCCCCGAGTATTCTCCTGCACTCCTTTACCTATGCCCCCACCCCTAGTGCTTGGTGCAACCCCATGGGAGATCCCCTGCCCCCTTCGCCAACCATACCTCCCCCTTCCCCAGCTGTTTCCTAATCCCCGTAACCTCCTCCCTAAGCTGTGCCAGCTGGTAGCACACTGGACAACCACTGAACTTCCAAGCCCAGTCCAGTATCATGGCTGCTCCACACCCTGTGCACCCCACCACCCTCCCAAAGATGCCGGCCCTAATGACGTGTGGTCCCATCCCCCTCCAAGTAGGTTTCCTTGGGTGAGCCACCAGGTTCCCCACTAGTCCAAGATACACCCCCTACTGCCTAATCAGGTCACCCACTAATCCTAGATACAGTCCCACAGTAAACTGGTAACCCTGTTATTAGATGCAGTACAACACAGTAAACTTATAAGGGAAGTGAACAACTCCCTAAGCTCCTCTCTCCCAGCCTTTAAATCCAACCCCCAGTGGCTAGAACTACATGAGCTGCACCTGCAGCCTTTTCTTCCAATTGCAGGGCAGGTGTTCCCCTATAAATTAGCAGAGCTCAGGGGAGGGAGGGGTGAGGGAGGGTGGGTTTTGGGCCTACACCCGACTCTCGAGAGAGTGTATCAGCCCTTTCTAGGGACATGGATATGTTGTTCATCCACACTGTCTGGCAGGTTCCTTGCCGCTTTAAATCTTGCCGGAAGGTCTTCAAGCTGGCTCCTCCCACCCACCCGGGTGGTAAAACACTCAGTTCCGCCCCATGACGCTTCAGATCTTCCTTACCCGCTTGGAAGCTCAGGTTCCCTCCTTAACGCTCTGCGTATAAGACTGGTTCCTAATTCTTCGAATTTTCGAAATTAAAAAGTTTTTGCTAAAAGACTTTGGTCTTCTCTCCCTCATGGCTGCGATGGACAGATCGACTCCCGGTTTCCGGAGATGCCCTTGCGGGCAGATGTCGTCTCCGGACGGATCCGCACTCACGTCGTTTACTGTTGGGCCTTGAAGCACGCGACCTGCAGGCCTGCGACCTATGCTCTTCCTTTCGGCCTACGTCCCTCGAAGCACCGTGCTGCCCGTTTACACTTAGGGCGTCCGAGAAGAATTTCCTCGGTTAAGTCAAAAGGCCCAGTTGGCGGTGTCCTTGGCCAGAGCGCTCAGCGGATCAGCTCGAGCAAATGGAAATCGCCCTCGAAGAGAATGACGCGGGCAGCCGCTACCTCTGCTGCGCATTTGTCCCATGATCTCTCTGTGCCTCTTATTGGCTTCTTTTAAGAGCTTTGTCTGACCCTCTCGACAAAGGTGAGGGTCAACCTTCTCTGGACCGTTTCTCGGTCCAAAAGAAGACAAGTAAATCTCACCCGTCGACGCTCTTGGGAGGCGGGAAAGATCCCTCTCCCTAGTTGTCGGCCCGTCGACTTCCAGTCAACCCCTCGGCTTGACCGCACTGGTTTCCACGGTGTCCCCGTCAGTCCAGTTGACCGAGACTCCCATCGGCTCGGTCGAGATTTTTTCACGCCGTTGGAGCCAGTTGTCGACTGGAGAAGCTGAGAATCCCCTCTCCCGGTTCCCCGGTGGGGACGGGGATCCAGTCGACTCGTCTGTGCCTCCGGTTCCAGACCTTGGTGGAATCGTCCGAAGATGGAGTGCCGATTCCCCGCGACACCTCCCGCACATCTTCGACCTAGCCGAGGTTCTCGGTCTCGGACGTCTTCACAGTCAGCGATCCCCATCATAGGCGGTCTCGGCACTCCAGCGGCAAGCGGCGCGCGCTCCTCCTCCTCCCGGACGGGGGAGGCGGCGCAAGTTGCGGCGGTATAAAGAACTCATGTGGCAGCAGCTCCTTCTGACCGGGAATAAGCCCGGCGCGTCGTCTTCCCCCAGCCATTAAGTGGCTGTCACCGGGCGGCGAAACAGCCCCTCGTTTGAGCGAGGGCCTGTTCCCAGGCCGGTTGTTGACCAATTCAGCTGCCCCCCACCGATTCGGTGGAACCTCCGCCTCCACAGCTGTTAGTTGGGGCTCGACCAAAATTCTCGGTCGGCTCAGGACTGCCCATAGGCTGTCTGTCACCCTCACTCCCGATAGACCTCGGCAGGTGGAGGGTGGCTCAGCCGAGGCAGCTCTTTGAGGACTAGTCCAAGTATGATTCCTCCCTTTTCTCCAGCGAGTGGACTTTGGAGTCCTCGGGAGGACGGTCGGTGGATGATAGCCGCCCGTCGCCTCCTAGGATTGGCCGACCATCTCGCGGGTCCACGGGATGAAGCTGAACCCGTTCTAAGCAGGCCAGGTATCCCCTCACGGAGATTCTGGACCGGGGGATTCTCCTCACGGGAGCCTTTCGATGGCGAGGCCATAGCAGGGTCCAGCCTTGGAGCTCTGGCGGCGCCCTAGCGCCCTGTCCTGCGCCTTCGGCCAGGATGGCCAAGGAAGTATCACGGTTCCTACCGGTTCCCTGTCCGGTTTTGGGACACCCCTCGGCTGAGGGTTGGTTACCGACAGCGTTTTCGGTGTGCTGGGAGCGCTAGGGATTGGACAAACCTCCCGACAAGGGTCCAGAAATTGGACTATGCCGGGCGAAAAAGTCTATGCTGTCCTCTCGGCCAAGCGCCAGGCCAGTTCGGCCGTCCTCATGGCACATTTTTCTCATGCCCTGTTGGGCTCCCTGGATGAGGTCGTCCCTCACATCTTCCTGCGGATCTGCAGACTCACCGGTCAGGCTTCAAAAGGTGCGGGGACCAGAACGGGCAGTGGCCAAACAGCAGCTCCAGACTGCTTTAGACATTGTGGACTCATGTGCCCGGGTCTGGCGGCCGCAGTGGCTATGCGTCGGCTGAGCAGCTGAGGATATCCACCTTGCTACGGATACCCAGCACAAGTTGGCGGATGTTCCTTTGAGGGACTGATCTCTTGACCCTGGGGTGGAGGTCACCTGCAGAGGGATGAGGATCAATGCTACATGGACTCGGTCTCTTCGCTCAGAAGGACAAGGCCGCCAAACCACAGCCTAGCCCTTTGCGTCCTTCTGCCCCGGCAGCTCCAGCCTAGCAGCGTCAGGGCCAGCAGGCTCGGGCCAGATCCCAAACCCAAGCCCGGGCTTCCTCAACAGGAAGCGGGAGGTAAAGGCAGGCAGGTCCCTCGGCCAAGCCTGCCCAGTGGCGGGCTGAGGGTGTGGCCCCCAACGTCACCTCACCCACAATTACCATGAGAGACGGCTCCAACACTTCCCTTCCGCCTGGTCCGTTGTACAGCGGACGGTGGAGCACTGAGAGGTGGTGGGGAAGAGCCTGCTTCTAGAATTAGAGCAGGCTCCACCATCAGGCAATGCGCACCGGGGCCTCTGGGTCCGCAACCTCACTGGCAGAAGCTCGTCGGGCGACATCGACTCTCCTCCTCCAAACAGGAGGTGATCAGGAAGTAGCGGATCCTCCCTCAGACCAGGGGTTTGTGTCCAGGTACTTCCTGGTTCAGCTTCAGACGGGGGGCTGGCGCCCCGTGCAAACCTGCGACCCTGAACAAGTTCTCGGTCACCAACCTTCAGGATGGTCACTCTGGCTCAGATTATACCAACCCTGGAACACAGCGTGTGGTCTGCTCTGGACCTGCAGGGCAGCGTTCTTTCACGTCCCTATCCGTCCGTCACATAGGAGATTCCTTTGCTTTTCGAGCAGAGGGATCCCTCTTGATTCGAGCCATGCCCCTTTGGCCTGTCTCCAGCTCCCAGGGTCTTCCACAATGCATTGCAGTAGTGACCCAGCTTTCCTGAGGCGCCGAGGGGTCCGGGTGTACCCTTACCTGGACGATTGGCTGATAGCAGCCCCCTCCAGACAGGAGGTGGAGCGGTCCAGAGATCTGGCCCTCCAGGTTTGCTCTTGGATCGGCCTTCTCATCAACGAGGCCAAGTCGGAACTCGAGCCGAAGCAGGTGATTCTGTTTATCGGGGCAGAGCTCGACTCCCGGCGGACAGGGCCGAGGTTCTTACCTCCTTTGCCCAATCATTTCTGGTTGGGCAATTGCTCCTGCCCGGGACTTCCTCGCCTCCTGGGTCTCATGGCGGCCTGTACCAGCGTGGTCCGTTGGGCACGCTGGCACATCACGCCCCCCTTCCAGTAGGGACTGGCCCAGCCAATGGTCCTGGCAGCTCGCGATCCATTGGACCAGCTAGTGATGGTGACCCAGGAGATGTGGAGAACGCTCTCCGGTGGTGGAACCGTTCCATCTCATCTGCAGGAGGGCATCCCGTTTGCTCGCCCAAGGCACAGTGATTCTCTCTGTAGAGACGATGCCTCTCATGATGGGTTGGGGTGCCCATCTGGGGAAACACCGGCGCCGCGGCCTCTGGTCCCAGCAGGAGTCCCGATCCACATCAACCTACTGGAGCTCAAGCGGTCCGGCTAGCTCTCACCGCCTTTGCTCCGATTCTCCGGGGTCAAGTGGTCCGAGTCCAGACGGACAACCTCACGACCATGCTACCTAAACCGCCAGGCGGGGCCCCAGCGTTCCATAACTTCTTTGAAGCTCTCCGCATTTAGTCACTCCTGCATAGCCTGGGCGGATCTCCTAGCCATTCATGTGGCAGGAGCCTCCAACACCCTGGCCAGTGCCTAGGGCCGGATAGGGGCTGCATCTCACACAGTGGTCTCTCCTGCCGGAGGTGGTACAAGATCTGTTCTCCACTGGGGCACACCTCAGGTGGACCTGTTTGCCTCCAGGGAGAGCGAAGCTGAAGGCTGTTTCATGCCCCGCCCCCCTCAGCAGGGTTTCGCTGCAGGGGATGCCCTGCTGAGGCTGTGGACCCCGGGCCTCTTCTCACTTTCCCCATTCCTTCATTCACAAGGTGCTTCTCAAAGCAAGGAGGGACAAAGGCCAGAGTGATCCTGATAGCCCCAGACTGGCTACCAGAATCTCCTCAGCCTCAGCTCAGGCTCCCAGGCAGCTTCCAGCTACGCCCGGACCTGCTCTCAGTCAATCAGGGAAGGTGTTCCATCGGACCTTCAATCCCTGCACATGACCTGGTTCCTGGCGGCTAGAGTTCAGGCCTTGGGTAACTCGACGAGGTCCTCAGTGTTGTTGAGGCGTCCCGTAAGGAGTCGACCAGGAAATGCTGTGCCTAAATGGAAGAGATTTTCCATTTGGTGTCAGGCAAGGCTTGACCCTCCTCCTGTCCTTTGGCAAGCATCTTGGACTATTTATGGTCCCTTTCTAAGTAAAGAGCTTAGGTTGACAACCCTAAGGGTGCACCTAGCAGCCATCTCTGCTTGCGGGAGCAGGCGAGGGCAGTCGATGGCAGAAGAGAAGGTGGTCTAGGCACCTTTTCAAAGGCCTTGATCCTTTCCCTCGGTCGCGAGAACCTCCCACCTTAGGTGGGATTTACTGCTGGTGCTGGCTAGCTCTTGGGCTGACCATTGGATGATGCACGGGTGTGAACTCTCTCACCTGTCGTGGAAGACCGCCTTCTTGGTGGCTATCACGTCAGCCAGAAGGATGAGAGAACTCAGGCTCTGCATTGATTCTCCTTACCTGGTCTTCCACAAGGACAAATTGTCCTGTGCCCCCACCGAAATTCCTTCCGAAGTTGGTGTCAGTTTCACCTTAACCAGGTGTTGACTCTGCGGTGTTCTACAATCACACCTCGGGCGAATACAGCTCCATACTTTGGACCTAGAGGCATCACTTATTATAAGGAACGGACGGCTGGAGTTGAGGGAGGATCACCAGCTGTTTGTCACCCTCGCTGAAATGGCACCTGGCAGACCTGCAGCCAAGTGGACGATAGGCAGGTGGGTCACCTCCTGCATGAGATATCTATTATGGGTTGGCGGGCATGGGGCCTCCAGAGGATAAGAGCTCATTCTACCGTCATACTGCTGCACTCGGTGGCTGCTGAGGACATCCTTGTCCAGGATATCTGCAGGGCTGCTACCTGAAGTCACACACACCTTCATCACCCATTACCATCGACCTTGATCACGCACGGGATGCTGGTTTTGGGAACTCTGTTCTTCAGTGACTATTCCTAAGTACCAGGGTGTCAACTTGCCTCCTCCTCCCCGGAGAACTGCTAGGAGTCTGCCAGACAGTGAGGATGAACAACATATCTATGTCCTAGAAATGCAGGTTACTCACATAAACAGGAGATCTTACTTGAGGAGCTCTTGCAGTAAAATATTGATGCATATAGGACTGGCGTCTGCAGGCGTGGTTACGGAAAAAATTTCAGCTAAGCGGTCCCAAGCAGTGCCGCCCGTCATCAGGTGACCAGCGTCAGGCGATGTAGATATAAAGGGCGGTCCCAGACGCCGCCTTCAGGTCTTTCCGCCGTCAGCTGCAGCTCATCGCGGTGAGATATAGCTCAGTCATGTTGTTTGTCGGTTTTCGAAAGTATCAATATTGTGTGGCCTGCGTCAGGTGAACACCGGTTATATGATCCTTCAAAAATAAATGCGACTAATGCGGCGCCACTGCCTCCGGCAATCACTCCTCTGCCTTTTGTTTGGGACCCGACCACAGCGATGACAAGTGTCACTGCCTACATTTCAGTGCAACCACCACATGAGCGCCAGCAGTCTCTAGCATCTCCTCAAAAATGATATCCGCAATGGAGAAGGAGTTGAAAAGCTTCCGCGAACAAACCTCCCTGAAGGACACAAAGAACAGAGACAAGAAGGCACCAGAGAATACCTCCCTCAGCGACTCGGCTGGGCACGGCCAGACAACGTCCTCAGGGGATCACCAGCAGCAGCCTCAAGGCTTTGGAGGGCGTCAACCTGCCGGGGTTGGCGTCGACCCGGGTGCCTCCGGGCAAGGAACTCTGCCCCCAATACACCGCCAAACTGCGGCTACTGGTCGGCGCCTCCACAAAGCCAGGCGTCTGCTCTCACGTCAGCCAGGAGAAGCCCTAAGATGCGACCCCCCGTGGCGGTGCGGCAGTGTCCCCTCAGGCCTCTTCCATCCTCAGCCGCCTCGACCAGGGACCCCAGTCTGACACGGCTCCTCTGGCGTCCGCGGATTGACCCCTAAGTCTCGGCTCCTCTGGCGTGCAGGCCTCAGGCCTCATAGACCCTGCTTACTCTGTCGTCCCCACGCCGCTGCCATCCGGGAGCCCAGTCCCCTCCCGGCCCAAGGGACTTTCCCTCGTCCCGAAGGCTGGATGTTTTCCATCTGATACCTCCTACAGGCCGGATCTGGCCAGCTCGGACACGGCTCCTCCACACCGCCAGGATATTCCTCTCCAGCCGGGCCCTCCACCCGGGCCTATCACGGTTGATCCGCCAGTGAGTTCTAGCCATCTGTAACAGTTCCTTGATACCTGAGTATCCGCGTCTTATCGGCCCCGGTTGCCAGGTCACATATCCTGTCACGCAGTACCCGGCCGACTCACTGGCTGCTCGATATTCCACAGCAGTTAGAATACTCTCATACAGTTCATCCGTGCAAATATCCTCCTCCACCGCTGGGCCCAGTGGATCTCCGAGACTCTGGCCTCCTGGTGAGCTGAGGCCAAGCTCAGCTCCCAAGAGTAGGCAATCTTATGGCGCGATGCACCCCAGCTCCATCACCAAGGCACTCCCTCCGCCTCGGTTCCCAGGCTCCCCTCAGGATAGAGAGGGCGGACATCGTCAGGATCCCCAAACCCATTCTCCCGTAGACATGTGAGGTCTGCTCTGCTCAAATTCCTCTTCTTCTTCTCTCTGGACTCCACATTCTTCCGATGGATGCTCTGAGAAAGGCAGCGAGCCTTATTCCAATCAAGCCGACAGGGCTCCTCCAATCTCCTCGGTGGATCCTTCCTTCCGGAGGTGCTCAGGAAATCCATCAGTGGTTCATAGTACCAGATCCTCAGCAGGTAAACTCACAAACATCTGGACACCCCTCGGCTCCTACTCTAGTGCCACCTGGATTGAGCCTCATCCCCACCTTGTTTCCACCATTTGGAAACAACTAAATCTAGCCCCCTCAGAAGTCCAACCTACACCAGGCTCAGGAGGTGGTGACTTTGACTCTCACCCCTGTGCAGACTGTGTTGTGATTGGCACGCTCATGGCCAGTCAATGACCTGAAACAACTGGCTCGTCTCCCAGAGGACTCGCCTTCTGGATCAGTATGGAAGGAAGATTTTACTAACTACACACTGGGGATCAAGCAATACGTAACTTCCATTCCTCAGACATGCTAGGGAGTCTTACTCTGCTTCAAATTCCTCTTCTTCCTCGGACTCCTCGATTCTTCCGATGGATGCTCTGAGAAAGACGACGCCCACCTCCGGCCCAGCTCTCCGCCGAGGGCTCCTCCTAGTCTCCTCCGTGTGATCCTTCCTTCACGGGAGGTGCTCAGGAAGTCCATCAGTGTATGCCTCTTAGTACCAGATCCTCAGCGGGTAAACTCACCAAACATCTGGACTTGCCCCTTACGGCTCCTACTCTAGTGCCACCCTGGATTGAGCCTCATGCCCACCTTGTTTCCACCATTTGGAAACAACTGTCGGCTCTAGCCCCACTTCCTCAGAAGTCCAACAGACTATACCAGGCTCCGGAGGGTGTTGACTTTTTAGACTCTCACCCCTGTGCAGACTGTGTTGTGATTAGCGCCGCTCATGGCCAGTCAGCTGACCTGAAACATTTGAGCTCGTCTCCCCCGGGTAAGGAATCTCGCCTTCTGGATCAGTATGGAAGGAAGATTTTTGCTTCTTCCACACTGGGGATCAGGGCCCTAAATTATGTAGCATATAGGGATTACCAGAAGGCTGTCCTACTCCAGGCGGAATCCAAGATTGACTCCTGCCTGACCCCCAAGTCGGAGCAGGAGTTAGCCGACCTGGTCCGCTCTGCCTGCTCGCCAGTCGTCGACTGAGGATCTACCTACGCATGCAGTGGGATTACGCAGGACGGAGCTCTGCATTCGCCGTAGTCTCGGAAGGCCACGCATGGCCCGCGTGTCAGGTCTGGTCCCAGAGGTGCAGTCAGCAATCCAAGAAGCACCTTCATGGGTCTCTGTGCTTTTCGGTGATGTCAAGGACATTATCACTGACTTGAGGAGAAGGACGGCTTCCAATCTGTTGATTCAATGTACTGTCCCCATCCCCCAGCTATCCCTTTCGCAGACGCAGCCGCCTCAAGCTGCATCCTCAGGGAAGGCGGCCACAAAACGCCGGGCCCCCACAGCTGCCAGGCCCCCACACCAAAAGCAGTGGTGCCCCAGCTGCGGTGTTGCCTCACACCACCTGACTCTTTCCTCTCCCACCACCTCCAGACGCCCCGGAGGAACCGGTAGGAGGGAGATTCTCCCTCTACCTTCCGGGTTGGGAGAGGATAACATCGGATTCATGGGTGCTTCAGATCATAGCAGAGTGGTACTCCATAGAGTTTCTGCAGAAACCTCCACGTCACCCCCCTCTGAACTCCTCTTACTCAAGGGACCATCTTCCTTTGATTAAGGAAGAAATTTCTGCTCTCCTTGCAGCAGGCCATAGAGCTCGTCCCCCCTCACCTTCACGGGACGGGTTACTATTCCCATTTCTTCCTTGTACCAAAGAAGACGAGAGATCTCAGACCCATTCTCGATCTCTGCTCCCTGAACCTATATGTGGAATACAAGAGGTTCAGGAAGCTCTCCCTTCAAACCCTCTTGCCCCTACTTCGGCCGGGCCAATGGCTTTGTGCACTGGATATGCAGGATGCATACCTGCACATCCCCATTCGCCCTTCGCACCGGAAATACCTCAGGTTTGCATTCCAGGGGACTACTTCCACTCCGGCACTCTTTTGGTCTTTTCCTGCTCCCAGTCTTTACCAAATGTCTGGCGGTGGTAGAGGCCCACCTCTGCATTTTGGGAGTTCAGGTTTTTCCTCACCTGGACAACTGGCTCCTGGCGGCCCTGGCCCGGGAGGAACTCCTGCATTTTCTCTCCCTCACCCAGCAGGTTTTCACTGGCCTGGGTATCACCATCAACCATTCCAAGTCTCACCTGGACCCTTCCCAGAGACTTCAGTTCATCGGGGCAATCCTCGATACGACAATGTGCAGGGCCTTCCTGCTTCTGGACAGGGGAGCCTCCCTCCAGTCCCAGATTTGCCTTCTATCAGAACGCAGGAGGGTTCTGGCGAGGTCGGTGCTGCGCCTCCTGGGGCTTAGGCGGCTGCCATCCTGACGGTTCCAAGGCCCCACAGAGGATCTCTCAGTGGACTCTCCGCCTCAGTGGGATCAACTCTAGACGCCAGATCATCTGGTACTGATCTCCTCGCCGATGATAAGAGGCTTGTAATGGTGGATGGTTCGAGAGAACCTATTCCGGGGTCCCCTTTTTCATCCTCCCCCGGCCAGACTTCTGACCACGGACGATCAGGTGAAGGTTGGGGAGCCCATCTTGGTCCTCACCGAACCCAGGGCTTATGGTAAAAATTGGAGTAAGCTCTCCACATCAATGTGCTCGAGCTTCGAGCAGTGCCGTATGCTCTCCAGGCTCTTCACCAATACATCCTTTCTGGTCACCTAGCCGTCCAAACAGACAACATGTGCGTGGTGTGGTACATCAACAAGCAGGGAGGGACTGAGTCCTACCTGCTGTGCAGGGAAGCGATGAGGGTTTGGGAATGGGCAACGCTTCACAACCTTCACCTCACGGCGATCCATGTTCCGGGAGTTGACAACGTCCTGGCAGACAAGCTAAGTCGTTCTTCGGCTCTGCCACACGAGTGGGAACTGGACCAAAAAGTTCTGAAAAGCATCTTCCAGACTTGGGGGACTCCACAGATAGACCTGTTCGCCTCCTCCCAAAACGCAAAGCTTCCAATTTTTTGCTCGCTCGTTCCAGAGCGAGGCGCTTTCTGGAGCGATGCTCTGTCTCTAAGCTGGAAGGACAGATTCGTTTATGCTTTTCCCCCAATTCCTCTGGTCCCTCGTGTGCTGCAGAAACTGGCATTGGAAGGAGCGAGAATGATTCTGATCGCTCCTTTCTGGCCCAGGCAAATCTGTTTCTCTTCTACAACAATACTCAGAGGCTCCTCCTCTTCCTCTTCCTTTATCTCGAGGATTGCTGGCCCAGGATCAGGGGACCCTGGTCCATCCGGGACTCGAGTCTCTTCAACTTCATGCATGGCTCCTGCAGACCTAGCCCAATTTCGCTTTGGCGTCTCTCCTAAGGTGGCAGAGATTCTGGTGGAGGCTAGAAAACCCTCCACTAGGTCCACCTACGCCATGAAATGGAAAAGATTTTCCATTTGGGCTGCCTCTAGGAATGTGGAGCCTTTCTCCTGTCCTGTGGCCATTCTGCTTGATTATCTGCGTCATCTTTTCGACCTGGGTCTCAGTCACTCCTCTTTGAAAGTCCACATGGTGGCTGTTTCAGCCTACCCATGTCCCTTTCACTGATAAAGGCTTTGCCCAATTGGAGGTATCCAAAACTTTTCTCAGAGGGGTTCTTCATCTCAGGCCCCCTGTTCGGACTGCGGCTCCCCCCTTGGACTTGAACTTTGTTCTCGAGAAACTTACCCTTCCTCCTTTGAGCCTGCGGCTTCCGCAGACTTGAAGTTCTTATCGTGGAAGATGCTTTTCTTGGTGGCCATTACTTCTGCTCGCAGAATTTCCGAGCTCCAGGCCCTTATGTGCAAAATCCCTTATCTGATCTTTCACAAAGAAAGAGTAGCTCTTCGCACGAATCCTAAGTTTCTCCCAAAAGTGGTAGTGGAGTCTACCTTAAATCAGTCCATTGAATTACCTGCCTTTTTCACGCAGTATTTCAACCAGGAGAATACTTGCTCCATATCATGGATGTCCACAGGATTCTGAGATACTACACCATAGGACTAAGGATCTCGGAAAGACTGATCAGTTGTTCGCTCTTTGCTCACAAAAGGGAAGGCAGTGCTGTTCCAAGCAATGCCTATCAAAGTGGTTGGCTCATCGTATCACTTTCTGTTATGACAAGTACAACAAGACCTTACCGGTCAAGTCAGAGGCCACTCTACTCGAGGAGTAGCAGCCCATGCTTGTTTTAAGAATGTGTCTGCGGCAGACATCTGTGCTGCCACCACTTGGACTTCTGTCCATACATTTACTAAACATTACAGTTTGGACATTGCCTCTCGCCGTAGAGCAGGCTTCGGGTTAGCAGTCTTGCAAGGCCTCCTATCTTGAGGTTTGCAAGGTTGTTTACTACTTCTTGGAGTAGTTCCTCCTCCCGGTGCCTTTTCATTTGTTCCAGACTGTTTGGGATTCTGTCCTATATGTAATTACCTACTGCAAGAGCCCTCTCTAAGTAAGATAGTACAGTTACGTAAGAACTTACCATAACAGTAGATCTTCGAGAGAGGCTCTTGCAGTAGGTAATACCTTCCCGCCCTCCATCCCCCTAGGCTTTTTCAGCTCTTTTTCCAGGAATGGAAACATCTGCTTTTTCTTGTCCGGGCCTGTGTGAGGAAAGAACTGGAAGGCGGGCGTCTGGGACCGCCCCTTTATACCGACGTCGTCTGACACCGGTCACCTGACGTGGGGGCGGTCCCCGCCAGGGACTGCTAGCTAGAAATTCTTCCGTGGGGTCCTGCCGCCTGCCATCAGTCGTATATGTAACTACCTACTGCAAGAGCCTCTCTCGAAGATCTACTGTTACGGTAAGTTCTTACGTAACTGTACTTTCTAGGAATGGTATATGTTGTTAGTCCACACAGACCCACCCGGCCTCCCCGGCTTCGACGCACAACCTGGCTTCCAGCGGGCTAGATCTGGTGTCATGGGGCGGAGCCGAGAGTTTTACCACCCGGGTGGGTGGGAGGAGCCAGCTTGAAGACCCTCCGGTAAGATTTAAAGCGGCAAGTAACCTGCCAGACAGTGTGGATGAACAACCTATACCATTCCTAGAACTCCTGTTACAGGTGAGTAACCTGTATTTACTCCTGGGAAGGGAGTAAGACCTCAGTAAAAAATAATCAGTTCTTGAGAAAGAATTATGTGGGAGGGAGTGGAATGAAAATTGACTTATGTTGATGGTATGTATAGGCCCATATTGACCGGCACCTTCACAGTGTTTTTTTTTTTTTTTTTTCACAGTTGTCCACCGTAATTGTAATCTTATGAAGTGTACTGTATTGTATTAATGCCCAGGACCACCTTGAAAATGAGCTTGCTCAATGGTGTTTATGCCTGGTTAAATAAAGTGATTGATTGATTGATTGACTACTGGAAGGATTAAGGGTCCGCCATGGATCTACGATACCAGTTGACCTCATGAGATCCATGAGGGATTCCTGATCCAAAGACAAAGCCTGGCAGGAGTGTCCTGACTTTTCTAGTTCGTTGCATTGTACTAGATTCCAATCACCCCCCAGAATTATAGGCAAGGAACCCCAAGGAGACAGGATTGACATAAGGGTGGTAAAAAAAAAAAAAAATCCATGGTCCTCTGCATTAGGACCATTTATTGCTCCTAAAACTACTTCTAGGTAGCCCAAAAGGAGACGTATGAAGACAAAGCGTCCAGTAGGGTCAGACATTTCTTGCAGGAGACAGAATGGAAATGTCAGTGTTATTAAAATAGCTGCCGCCCTGCTACAGGTGTCTAGACCTGCTCCAAAAACTTGTCCCACCCAGGACCTCATCAGTAGGAGAACCTGGGAAGAGGGCAAGTGAGTCCCCTGCAAGAAGGCTATATCTGTCTAGAGCTTGCGTAGATGCAATAGAATATTGGCCCATTTAGTAGGGGATTATGCGCCTTTAACATTCCATGAACAACAATTATAGACTGCCATGATATGTGTACAAATATATCAGCAAACTGTCTGACCACAGGTATTTCCACAGTCTAATAAATGTATAAAATTCACAGTGGTGTCCACACTCCAAAATCTAGTAACCCCAAACAAGTCCTCTTCCCCATACAAGGCCCCCGCCCCACCAAATCCCCCAATACCGTGGAAAACCCTGACCAAAGATATCTAAATTTCCTCCAGCTGGTCAGACCAACACATTCCCCTCCTGTCTCCCCACACACACACTTTGGTGCATGAAACTTCAGCCAACTTGGCTATTGCCCCTCCCCCACATCAATATATTGATATTAATCAGAGAAATAAATGATGAACTAGCAGTAATAGCTTCCAATCCCAGAAAATGGCTGGGTGTTCTTATAGCATCCTAAGGAGAACTGAGAGACCTGCTTTAAAAAAAAAAAAAAAAAGTGAGCCAGTTTCTTGGCATTGAGTATGTGACATAACTAAAATGTACTGTTTAAACCCAAGAAAGAAATATATATATACTTTTTTTTTAATTTAATTTTTGTTTACCGGGTAGGTGCACTAGCCATAGCAATGACTATTGTCAGGCACAACCCGGAAGAATACAAAACAAACTTCTGGAAAAACAGTAACAGTACATTCTAGAAATAGTCAAAGTGATGGGTACATACAAGCAGGTAGCATACATAGGTAATACAGTATCACAGGTATGTGTAAGCTGTACAGACAATTTCACAAAATATATGGGCTTATACTAACATTAGGAGGAGAATAAATTACAAAAGGAAAAATGCAGTGTCACTTTAGGAGACAATGATTAGGTAGATTAGAGAGGAAGGAATGAAGAAGGTGATCTTTCGATGCCCAGAGCAGGTCTGAGAGAAAGAAGAAAATTAGGGAAGTAAGAAGCAGCAGATTGGAGTGGAGGGCAAAATTGGGGGTGAAAGGAATGAGATTAGGAAGTGCAGATACAGCCGGGTGAGGGAGTAACCCTGTTGGATTGAGGGAAAGTGCTCAGGGAGGAATGTGGTCAGGATTAAACGGGAGGCGAGGGCAGTCAGAAAGAACCTTGTGTCTATGGAGGTTTGAAACAGGAACAGATACTGGAAGATATGAGCTGATGGCTCAGTGCTTTCTTAAAGCAGGAGTGTGAAGAGGCTTGACGAATGGTATGAGGGAGGGGGGGCCTGACAGGTAAAAGCACTAGAGCCTATTGTAGTAGCATGTTTAGGGATACAGATAGGGGCATTGTCAGCAGAGCAAAGGTCATAGCAGGAGGCCTGACTTTGGAAGAGTACCGCTAGGGGTTTAGGTATCTGGGTCCCAATTATATTGTCAATGAGGGAGCCGAAAAAATAAAGCCTTGACGCCTGAGAAGGAAGCCAACCAAGGTCAGAGTAGAGGAGGCAGTGGTGTTTTCAGCCGATGAGAGGAGGATGCATAGCGACATATATTATTATAGGTAACATCCCATTTGTGAAGACTTGTTTGCAGAAATGTAAGTAGCTGCCCCATAGTTAAGTGATGGCAGTAGTATTCCACGGGCTACAGCAAGCCTGGCAGATGGGATGAGGGCATAGCTGGTTCGATAGGCAGCTCCAAGTTTAGAGTTTACAGATTTGCAGGTCCTCTGAATACAAAGATCATAATTTAGTGATGGATCCAGTGTGACCCCCAGGTACTTTAAAAGAGTTAACAACTTATACTGAGGTGCCACTGATCATGAAGACTTTATACTTGTGCTGGAAGTGTTTAAGTTTAAAATTGGATCCGAAGAGCATAGCTTGGGTCTTTGTTTCGTTTAGGACAAGTTTGTGTCTAACCAGCCGTTGCTGGAGTACTTGAAAATTGTGGGAGAGCTTCAGGTTTATATTCTTGATGCATTTGGCGCTGGAGTACAGCACTACGTCAGCTGCGTAAAACAGGGAGCTGGTGTTCATAAGGTTTCATCATAGGTATCATAGGTGAATACAAGCCGGAAGATAGTATTCTACCCTATAAGGCTTGCCAAACATGATTAAATTAAAAATTTTCTATTACCAAAGTGATGGTCGGTCCCATTCTTAAATTCATTCATAGTAGTACTATCAACAAGTTCTATTGGCAAGGTATTCCAGACCCCCACAACTCTACAGCTATACCATTGTTTCCGAAAATTGTGCTCCCATGCTTGTTGGTATAGTTGTTTAGCATGTTTCCTAGTACTAGTTCTTCCAAGGTTTCTTGTAAGCCCCATTTCCCCCATTAAATCTATATCATTCATGTTTTTATATAAAAAAAACATGAGGTGAAGAAGTTTATAAAGATAGAAAAAAGCAGAGGGCCGGGTGACCCTGGGGTATCTGACTAAGTCGTGGCTTTGTCAGAGAGAGTGGAGTTGTATCACAACTTGTGTTCAGTCAGTCAGGTAGCTTTTGAACCAGCTGATGACGTTGGGTGAAAAACCTAATGATTGAAGTGTGTCAATGAGGATAAAGTGGTCGACTAGATCAAAGGCCTTGGTCATATCAATGAAGATAGCCCCGTGAGAGAAGGAGTCCATGGCCATCAGGGCATCAGATGTGAATTTGAGTAGAGCAGTGGTGGTACTATGGCTCTTACGGAATCCATGCTGGGCAGAGTTTAATAGGTAATTTTTCTGGAGGAACTGGACAGTTCGGTTAGCTACAAGCTTTTCAAGGATTTTCCCGAGAACAGACAAGATTGCAATTAGCCTGTAGTTTGAGGGTCCTTTGGGTCACTTTTTTTAAGAACGGGGTAATCTTTGCCTTCTTCCAGCTATCTGGGCCATGTCCCTGGCATAAGGAGAGGGTAGAGATTTTGGCTAAGGGAGCAGCTAGCTTAAGGAGTTTGGGTTCAAGATTGTCAGAACCGGCAGCCGTATGCTCAGAGAGATTATTCAGCAATTTCAGTACATCCAGTCTGGAGAGAGATTTAAAGAAAACATTTGGGCCAGAGGCATTTGCTGGATAAGCTAAGGTCAGGTTGGAGGGGAAGGTGGAGGTATAGTTAGTTAGATCAGAGAAATAGTCATTGAAAAAGTTGGCAACAGTGTGTAAATTGTTGCAACGGACTCCATTTAGCACAATTTCATTCGGGGTAGAGGATAAGTTTGAGCCAAGGAAGAGCTTGATGTGGGACCAGAATTTCCTGGAGTCACCACAGGAGTTCATTAAGAGGTCTTTACAGTAAGAGCTTTTGGCCTGTTTGCTCTCCTTTTTGCAGGCGTTGCACATAGTCCTGTAGGTGGTAAGGTCAGTGGCTAGACTAGTGCATGTGAAATGGAGCCAGCTTTTATTTCTTAGGCGAAGTTTACTGAGTAGATCAGATTTTAGCCATCAGGTTTGTCTGTTTTTCTCCCGACGCATTACTATGTGACAGTGCTTGTCCTGCAGCGCTAGAAAGTGGGTTAAAAGAGACCAAGAGCAGATTGGGTATCACTTGACTCATAGAGAGAGGACCAATTAATGTTAGCAACGTCCAGTAAGAATGCCTGAGAGTCAAAATGGGCATAGTTGAGAAAGGAGATGTACCTGGGCTGTGTAGGTTCTGACCTCCCTTTACCCCAAACACAGACAGTAGGGGAGTGGTCAGTGATGGCATCAGCTAGTACGCCTGAGTAGACTGTGCTCCGGGTGATTAGACATTATCCAGTCCAGTAATGTTCTGGTGTTGGAGTGGGGGCAGTCCTTGCAGGATCAGAGATCAGTTGGTGCAGGTTTGAACTTTGTAGTTTGGTTTGGGATAGGGCTTGGGAGCTTCCTAGCAAGTTTATGTTTAGGTCTCCGAGTATGAGAACTTCATTTCTTCCAGATAAGAGTGAGGTTTGAGTCAGTAGTTCATCCAAGCCTCTTTGGGCACCTTTAGGGGGGTTGTAAACGCAGACAATATGAAGTAATTTGGTTTCGAGAGTGAGACCGACATGAAGGGCTTCACAGTGCAGGAGGGGAGGCGAGTTAATAACAGAGAGCTGAAAGTGATTTTTAAAATAAATAGCTGTGCTGTCACCCCTCTTGGTTGCAGGTCAGTCCTGTCTTAGGAGATCGTAGGATTGGAGGGAGCAAGCAGTGTCAGGGGTGGAGGGTTTGAGCTAGGTTTCAGTTGACTCCTCTTCTTCCCTGTTAACAGCATAGGGAAGGGGGAGCATGATCAAAGGTTAAACTAAAGAGATTCAAGTCTTTATTGTACTGATTCTATGTTGCAAACTGGCAACCCATGCCAGTCACAGATATGGCGACCAGTATTAGCCAGAAAAGGAAGGAAAAGAGACCCTAGGTGTATTCTAAGAGGTTCCCATTCTGATTACTGAGGTATTCAACCAGTATGTCCCTTATGCATCAATCCGAAGAGTCCCTTTCATCGTAGGCCCTCTTTCCGGAGAGCTGGGTGAGTAACCAAAATATCCATGAGGTGAGAAAAAAAGGCAATTGCCCTGGATCGAATTTCTAAGTCCAAAAATGTAAAAGAACATACAGTATCGACCCCAGTATCATAACAATATTAATTACCACTAGCTAAGTGGCCCCAAATTCTGGTGTTCTTAAATAGGTCAGGCAGGAGCTTCTTTAGCCCCCCACACACACACACACACACATCATCCACACTATCATAAGAGTGCCACTTGTCTTGAGCTTGGACTTGGAGGTGTGCAGGATGTAGCATGCGAAAATAGAGGCTTGAAACAATGATTTTATCGACCACCGGATGGAAAGCTGCTTGCTTCTGTCAGGTCCCTGCTGGAGGGTGCTGAGCTATACGCAGTTTAGTGCCTTCCCAGAGTATGTCCTTTACATCTCTCATTTTCTGTAAAATAAACTGCTTGTCTAAGAAGTTTAACAACTTAAGCATGAAAGGCCGAGGAGGTAGACCCACCTGAGGTTTTGGTTGTAAGGATCGGTGTGCCCTCTCCACAATATAGGTGGGACCGTTGGGGGAGGGTCCGGCCATATGCTGTAACAACTTCTGTGCAAACTGGATAGGAGTAGCCCCTTCCTCACCCTTTGGCAGACCAAATACGATCAAGTTGTTCCTTCTGCTGTGTCCCCCCAGGTCTTCCAATTTCTCCTCCAGTTTGGTGATTTTATGTCGCATGGCCGAGGAGTCTTATTCAGCTCTGTCTCTCCAGGTCTCCAGCGAGAATGTCCGAGCGTCCACATCCCCCATCCATCTGCCTAAATCTGTTAGGTCTGCACAAACTGTTTTGACTTCCACAGTAAGTTCTTGAATGGCTGAGGTTGAAGGTTCTAGTACCTGGAGAAGCCGATCCTCTGCAAGAGGTGAAGATGCCATTGTGGAGGTGGAAAGTCTGCTGACGAGCCAGGACTGGGCCTTGGGGCGTTTGGCATGCTTGTCTGGCGTCTGCGGCGGGGTGTACTTGGGAGCGGAATGGTGCATCTCCCTATCGGACATGATGCCGGTTTCTTTCACCGCTCCAAGCGCTTGCAAGTCACCAATAGTCCAGCTGTCTTCTAGGCTACCACCGCTAGGTATTTTAGCAGAAATTTAGGTGCTTTTAAGTGCTAAATGATGAGTTTTCTGTGGCGAGGTACAGGAGCTCTGAAGGAGAGCTGCCGTCGGGTTAGAGCATCATGTGACTCTCCCAATTATGCATTCTAAACATATAAACACATTTTTTTACTTCTCTCAAATTTGATACCACTTAACTATTCCTTGAAATCCGGTTAATAAATGAAGTTGTGCTATACCACTTACAAGGCACTAAATCTGTGCCGAAGTTCATTTATTTTTCAATTTTATAGATTGTCATCACTCAAAACTGTAATACAAAAACATAGGATTTAAGATTTAATAGCACCACACTGAGCACCTATCTTCAGTGCACTGCCATTGAAACTGTAGCACGCACATATGTAAGAATTTCAAAAAGCACAATTTTCAAATTTTCTTTTAGCAAAAATACAACCTCATGTAAGTAAATTAGACCACACCACTCACCATTGTTCAGTGGGGATCCTTTAAACTTCCCAGTCACAGCACTCAACTTTGTATGTTTCCATCTATTAAAATTTAAAATATATTTTCAGAGTTCAAGTATTAACACTGAAGTTATTTTCCAGTATAACCACATAAAACTTTCTGTTACATACCAATTATAAGGTGAGATTCCAACTCGTCCTCCACTGAACATGTGTGGTTTCAAAAGGCATGCATGTCGACTAGCAGCTGCTTAAATAGTGGAATATCTCCTGGAATCCAGCAGTGATGCTAGCTTTGGAGTTCCGGGCGCGTCCTCAAGCGGATGCACGCCGCATTCACCCACCTAGATGCTGGACCCGCTAAACTATAGTGGCACCAACGGATGCCATCCAGAACTACAATGTGTTTAAAGTACTCATTTTGTCATGTAGTAATAATTATACATTTATAATATCGGGATCTGTCTTAAGGGCCCCACTTTAGCCAGCTCATGGGATTTGTATTCTTTAATACACCATTTGTTTCGCTGCAATCAAAATTCTTTATAATCATGTAATTTACATCTAAAAGGTAAAGGGAGAATTGGGGGGGGGGGGCTACATTTAAAATCCAATTTTTACACTTAATTCATATATATGATTGACTGTCCTTCAGTCACACTGATATAGTCAGGATCACAAAAAAAATCATAACAATAGCATCCAGTCTATACCATCGTTTAGACCAAATTTTGGATTTGTTGTTTAAAATAAATCAATATAAAATGCTTCCCTTAACAACAATTTCTGTCTGTAGTTTCCACTTCTCAAATCAAAAGTCACTTTCTCTATCCGGAGAAACCTTAAAGAAGGTATTAGATGGTGGGCCTCTGCAAGGTGTCATACTATGGGGAAGTCATATCCCCCCTTCTTTTGTATCCTCTATGTTCACCGTTACGTGTTCAAACAACATGAAGTCTTGGCTGTATTCTGACATATGCAGTTAGCCCCAGGACTTGAACTGCCCCAGAGATGAGAGATAACTCTATGCAGAAGCATAGAACGTTGAGCTCGAGCTCAGATTTCAAACCTTTGTGTCTGGTGCTTTATAGTGTAGCCGTCAGATTCTTTACTCCACCTAACTGTGAAGTCGCTCCGGAGATTGCTCCTTTGCTCGGTTCGGTAAAGTTTAAGTGTCGGTTTTCACCGATTTCTTATTTTTTCGGTTTCAAGTCTCTGTCTATGGTACAATAAGTGTGTAGATGGGTAGTGAACTGTTTTTTGTCTTTATTACTGTGGAAATTGTAACTCCTTGGTTCCCTAGCGGTCGGTCCGGTTGGGAACATCTATTCTATTTAATTTCAAATTGCTGGAATTTGCAGTGGTGTGCTAGTTTCCAATCGGTTTAAAAAACAAAAAACGGGACTTTACCGGTTTCTTTCCACAATCCGTAACATGGTTGGTTACCGATTGGGGAGTATTACCTGGCGTAAAAGCTGTTAAGGGTAATTTTGTTAGTCTGGCCATGTCTGAGAAACCCAAGAAGAAAATCGGGCCCACTGGGTTTCAACACTGTAGTGAGTGTGGGGAAGCTTTTGCCAAGGCAGATCCTCACCTCATGTATGTTTATTGTCTGGGGTTTGACCACCTCAAAACAGACTGCCAAATATATAAGAAGTTTCCCAAAGCCACTATGGATAAAAGATTGAGTAGGCTAATGGAAAAAGAGGCCGAGCAGTCCGCTGACCCGGAAGGCCAGCCCGGTTCGGTTGTAGCCGAACCTGAGGAAGTACCCACTGACCTGGGTGATACCTCCTCAGGCAAAAGGAGATCCGACTCGGAGGGGTCGGCTCTGGTGAAAAGAAAAAGGAAATCAGCCGGTTCGGATCCAGAACTGCATACTCCCAACCGCTGATGAGATAGCCAAAGTGATAAGCATTGTTCAGTCGCTTCAACCGGGTTCCGTCCGAACTGGCACCGTCGGTTAGGCGGTCGGTTCGGCTGGATCCCACTCCATCGGATTACGATCCGGTTGCCTTTTATGAATTGGAGTGGGAGAGGGACGAAGACTTCCTAGAACAGGATGATGATGATGATGATTTAGAAGGTCTGGATGTGCCCATTGAACCAGACATCTCCCCATACAGAGACCCTCCAGTTTCTCCCCTCTCAGGCTTTCTGAGTCCCCGTCCCACTATTTGTTCAACAAAAAGGTGGCTGAAACCCTCCAGCTCCCCATGGTAGAAGCTGCAGAGGAGGAAGAGGAGCCTGATTTTGTCGAGATGATGAACATCCCAGAGTCTAAAAGGTTGTCTGTTCCCCCCTCCACAAATCTTTGGGGAAACAGAGAGAGAAGATTCTTCAGACACCAAACTCTTTACCTCCAGTGGACAAGAGAATGGACAGGAGGTACATGTTGTCGGGCTCAGGTATGGAGTTTTTGTATAATCATTGCAGCCATGTTGGGGTAGTGCAGGCTGCAGCCTGTGACAGGGCTAACATACCTTTGGCTTCACACACACCCCAGATAAAGACTCCAGGAAGGTGGATGCCATGGCCAAAAAACAATATTTGGCATCCTCCTTGGAACTCAGGCAGGCGAATTATATGGCCTATGCAGCCAGGTACTAGAAGTTCAGGTGGGATACTGTTCTGGAACTGGCCAAACAGGCTTCCCCCCAGCTGGCCAAAGAGCTGGAGGAGGTGGCTGCTGATGGGAGTGAGGCATGCAAAGTACAATTCCATGCTGCTGTGGACTCAAATGATGTGGCATCATGAGTCATGGATACATCTGTGTCTCTCAGGAGATTTGCTTGGCTCAGATTTACTAGCCTTTTGTAGGACACCCAGGCTAAGGCCATGGAGTTCCCTGTAGTAGGTAACTCTCCGTTTGGGGAGCAGACAGAGGCTTACATGAAGAAAGTGGACGAATACAGGACCACTTACAGGAGTGCTCAGGCCAAGGAAGGGCAAGTCACTCCTCAGAGGCAGCAATCTAGGGGCAGGCCTTTTCACAGGCCTTTCTACCAAGCCCAGACCTCCTCTCCCTTCCCACAGAGGGAGTTCTTCTGAGGGAGCGGCAGGAGTGGGATGAGCAGGGCTGCATACTCTTCCCAGTCTGAGGCTCCTGCCAAGCAGACATCCTGATGCGTCAGCCCTGGTCGACTCCCCAATCCTAGTAGGAGGCAGGCTGGCTTACTACTTCCAGGCCTGGAAGTCCATTACCTTAGACAAGTGGGTCCTGGAGATAGTAAGCCAGGGACTGACCATCTGTTTCAAAAAGTTTCCAAAAATGAGGGTTAAGTCTTTTCCACCTGCAAACATCTCCGAAACCATTGCTTTAGAAGCAGAGGTTTCCTCTCTGCTGGCTCTCAGAGCTGTAGAGAGAGTTTCTACTCTACACATGGGCTAGGGTCTGTACTCCAGATATTTCCCTACCCCCAAAAAGACAGGAGTGGCGACCCATCCTAGACTTAAGGTATTTGAACAAGCACATCTTAAAACCAAAGTTCAAAATGGTGACTCTGGGAGTAATTGTTCCCTCTCTAAGGCCAGGGAACTGGTTAGCATCCCTGGACCTCAAGGATGCCTATTTCCATA
The DNA here is from genome assembly GCA_016271365.2 of Neoceratodus forsteri. NCBI lineage: Eukaryota > Metazoa > Chordata > Ceratodontiformes > Ceratodontidae > Neoceratodus > Neoceratodus forsteri. The sequence continues at coordinate 321,991,543 of CM057459.1, forward strand.
TTCCCATCGGGTGCTCCCACAGAAAGTACCTCAGGTTCGAGTTGCCTTGAGGCCATTATCAGTTCAAAGCTATGCCTTTCGGCCTAACATCAGCTCCAAGGGTGTTTACAAAGGGCCTTGCAGTAGTAGTGGCCTTCAGAAGGCTGGGCATTTCTCTATTTCCATACCTGGACGACTGGCTCATTGTAGGACAGTCTTCCAGACAGGTCAAGTCCGTTCTACAGGTCATTCAGGATCTGCTCAGTTCCCTGGGGTTCCTTCTCAACCTGCCAAAGTCAGTACTCGAACCAACACAGCTTCTCACCTTCATAGGGATAGAGTTGGATACTGTTCAAGCAAAGGCCTTCCTCCCACTTTCAAGAGTTCAGGCCCTTACAGATCCCACTTCCTCTATTTGTCCTCTGGTTTCTCATCCAGCAAGACATTTTCTTCAGTTCTTAGGCCACATGGCAGCTTCCACTGCAGTGGTGCAAGGGGCCAGATTCCAGATGAGGGACATTCAGTTCCACCTAAGGTCCTTTTGGTCTCAGAAGAAAGATTGTTAACAAGCTGATTCCAGTGACTTAGACTGTGGTCCAGCCTCTCCAGTGGTGGCTGGACCAGGACAATCTCAGGCAAGGTGTCCCATTTCCTCGAGCAAACTCCTTCAGTGGTCCTCACCACAAATACTTCTCTCCTGGGCTGGGGAGCCCACCTGGGAGCCCTCACAGCACAGGGGGTTTGGACCCCAAAAGAGTCTCTCCTTCATATCAATCTTCTGGAGCTCAGGGCAGTATTCTTCGCCCTTCAAGTTTTCTCGGACTCAGTAAGGAACAAGGTGGTTCAGGTCAGGACAGACACCACCACCACCATGTGGTACATCAACAAACAAGGGGGTACTCGGTCTATGGCCTTGTGCACAGAGGCCATGAAACTATGGTCTCTGGACTACTCCCTACAAACTTTCCTAATAGCAGTCTACCTTCCAGGGAAGGACAATGTGCTATCAGATGCTCTGATCAGAATCTTCCAGGGCCATCACGAATGGACCTTGGATCCTCTCATCCTGAAAGTAATCTTCATCAGGTGGGGCACTCCAGATAGATCTCTTCGCAGCCCTGGACAATCATCAACTTCCCCAATTCTTCTGCAGACCTCCAGTCCTGGGGACTGTTCCTCTGGATGCTCTGGTATTGGATTGGGAAGGCAAGTTCCTTTAGGCCTTTCCTCCCTTTCCCCTGTTGTTAAGGGTTCTAATCAAGATCAGGTCACAGCCCTGCACAGTGATTCTAGTTGCTCCAGACTGGACCAGGCAATCTTGGTATCCTCTGTTGTTGTCCTTAGCAGTTTCACTTCCCCTGTCTCTTCCCAAGAGACACAATCTCTTAACCTCCTCTCAAGGGAGGATCTGCTACACCAGTCTCCAGTCTCTCAATCTCAAGGCCTGGCTCTTGAATAGTTAGAATATGCAGGCCTGCATCTTTCTCTGGGATTTTTAGACATCCTTAAGGGTTCTCGGAAACCTTCTACCAGGAAAACTTATAACTCCAAATGGAAAAGATTCAGCATTTTGTGTTAACACAGGGATATTCTGCCAGATACTGCAGGTATTGCCACAGTCTTAGATTACCTGGTTCACTTTAATGGCTTAAGCCTGAGGCCAGCCACTTTAAAAGTTCATCTAGCAGCTGTCTCTGCATTACTGTCAGCAGGGAAGGGCACTTCTCTGGCATCTCACCCTGTCTTTGGTAAGTTCTTTAAAGGTCTGGTTCATATCAACCGTCCTGTTAGAGAGCCTACTGCAGCTTGGGATCTCAATATCTGCATTGCTCAGCTTATGCAGCCACGCTTTGAACTTTTGGCTTTAGCCAAGCTTAAGTACTTAACCTGGAAAACTGTGTTTCTAGGGACATGGATATGTTGTTCATCCACACTTTCTGGCAGGTACCTTGCCACTTTAAATCTTGCCAGAAGGTCTTCAAGCTGGCTCCTCCCACCCACCCGGGTGGTAAAACTCTCGGCTCCACCCCATGACGCCAGATCTTCCTTACCGCTTGGAAGCTCAGGTTCCCTCCTTAGCGCTCTGTGTTATCGACTGGTTCCTGATTTTTTCGGTTTCTCCGAATTTAGTTGGAAGTTTTCTAAAACTTGACTTCTTCTTCGCTGCTGCGATGGATAGTCGTTTCCGGATCCGGGCGCCGGGTAATACCTCAAGGACCCGCGCACTCCGTCGTTTACTGCCACCGACTTGGACCATGATCCGCCAGTTTGCGATTTTTTGCTGTGCCCTTTCGACCAGCGCCCTGGAGGATCGTGCGGCCCGTTTGGGGCTCGGGCGACCTGAAACTTTTTCCGCGCCGGAAAAATCCTTGGAGGCTCGTTGGGCGGTGTCCGCGTCGGCTGTCTCGGCTGAGCAGCTCGATCTCTTTTCCTGCATGGAGGAGGCGGCGACCAAGTCTGTCCCCCCCCCCGGTCGCGATGCTTATCCCACTCTCTTTGAGTTCTCCTCATTCAGCTTCATTCAAGGAGCTTCGCCAGTCCCTTTCCTCGAAGGGAGAGGGACCTTCGGGACCTACCTCTCGGCCCAGGTCAAAGGGTACGAGCTAAGTCCCATCGTCCGGCGCTGGCGGAGAGTTCCCCTTCCCTGTCGGGCCGACTTTCGAAGCTTCAGTCAGTGCGGCTCAGGCCACTGGCTTCACGGTGTCCCTGTCCCAGGTCAACGGCCGCGTGACTCCCGTTGGCGTTGTCGAGTCTTTCGACCATCATCCTGGGCTGTCTACTGCGGGCAGTCAACCCTGCGCCGGTTCCTAGCGGAGGCGAGGTTCTGCCTGTACCGGTGACAGGCCTTGAATGTACCGGCGAGCCAAGGAAGCGTCGTCCCCCGCTCCTTCCAGGCCCACCCTCGGCCGGTTGGGTCTCGGTCTCGGTCCCTTTCTCAGTCAACCCGGCTCCCGCCTACTTGGCAATCTGGTCGGGGCACGGGTTGAAAGTATGGCGATACCGTTCCTCCTCGTCTCCTCCTCCCGGATGAGGTGGCTTCGATGCAGATGGCGTCGACGTTACGAGGAGTTCATGTGGCAGCAGTTATTGTCCGGCTCCGATTCATTCCCCGTCCAGCAAGCAGCTGCTGCCCGAACGGCCGACACAGCTGCTCGCTGCAGTCGAGGTGCCCACTTCAGGGCTGGTTGTTCGTCCGAACCTTGCTGCCCCACCGTCTTTGGTGGAACCTTGGTCGGGTCACGACCTGTCCCGCAGGTTATCTGTTCCCCCTCATTCCCACCTGCCCTCGGCGGGCGAAGAGTGACTCAGGCCTGAAGCAGCTCTTTGCAGACCCTTCGGAGTCCGACGTCGACTCCTCCATGTTCCCCAGTCGGGAGGACCCGGGGTCCTCCCCGGAACATTCTGTGGACGACAGCCCATCGTCCTTTATGGGTATGCTTCAGCCATCTCGGAGTTCACCGGGATGCAGCTTGAACCCGTGTCCAAATGGGTCTCTTATCCCCTGACGGAGATTCTAGACCGAGGGGGTTCACCCTCGGAGGCCTTCCCAGTGGCCAAGGCCATTGTCGGCCCAACCTTGGAGCCCTGGCAGCGGCCTACTTCCTGTCTTGAGCCCTCAGCCAGGATGGCCAGGAAGTACTCTGTCCCTGTCGGTTCTTTGCCCGGTTTCTCAGAGCACCCCTCTGCTGAGGGGTTAGTTACCGATAATGTCTTCCAGTGTTGTGCGAATGCTCGGGATGTGGATAGGCCACCCGACAAAGAGTCCAAAAGGATGAACTATGTCGGGTGCAAGGTTTATGCTGCGTCCTCCCTAGGCCTCCGACAGGCCAGCTCGGCCGCACTGATGGCACATTTTTCCCACGCCTTTTGGGCTCCTGGATGAGTGCTCCTCATCTCCCGGCTGACCTGCGGACCACGATCTGGCGGGTGCGGGACCAGGGTAGGGTGGTGGCGAAGCAGCAGCTTCAGACTGCTCTGGGCTTAGGTGATTCCTGTGCCAGGTCGGTGGCGGCCGCAGTGGCCGTGCGCCGCAAGGCGTGGCTGAGGTTATCCTCTTTCTCAACGGATACCCAGCACAAGTTGGCGGACATCCCCTTCTTGGGGACTGATCTCTTCAGCCCTGGGTGGAGGGACACCTCAAGGGGACGAGAGTCAGTGCCACTCCACTCTGTCACCCCCCCACCCGGAGGAACAAGGCCCGCCCGGCAGCCACATGTCCTTGGCCCCTGCGGCTCGACCGGCCCATCAACTCCAGCATGAGGGCCAGCAGGCTTGCGCTGGGCGTCCTGACCCCAAGCCAGCGGCTTCCTCTAAAGGGAAACAGGGAGGTAAAGGCCCAGGAGCTCCCTCGGCCAGTCCCTTCTCCAAGCCTGCTCAGTGACGGGCTGAGGGGCGCTGTCCCCGGCCCCGTCACCCCTACCTGGGTTCCCCCGTGGGGAGATGGCTCCGCCCCTCCTCCACCTGGTCCGCTTCCTGGACCTCTGTGTGTCGGAGGTGCTAGGGGAAGGTCCTGCCTCGAGTTAGCGAGCAGGCCCCACCCTTTCGAGCCGTTGCCCCTCGGGGGGCCATGGGATCCGCAGCTTCGTTGTCGGCCCGAGCCGACTTGCCTGGCCCCTCGAGATAGAGGTGATCAGGAAGGTGGCGGATCCTCCTCCAGACCTTGGGTTCGTGTCCAGGTATTCCTGGTCCCTAACGGACGGGGTGCTTGCGCCCCATTCTTGATCCGCATAACGGGATGGTCTCTCTGTCTCAGATATCCCATCCTCAGAACGAGGCGTGTGGCTCTATTTCCTGGACCTCCAGGACGTACTTACACTTCGTTCCGTCTGTTTCTTGGAAGACTCCTCCATTTCTTAAGCGGGGGATCTCTTTACGAGTTCCAGGCCAGGCCCTTCGGTCTCTGCTCAGCAGCATTCCTGTGGCACTGAGAGGTCTGGGCGTAACCCCACCCGGATGGCGGCCTGACTGCAACCGCTCCAAGGCAGAGGGGGACGGTCCAGAGTTCTGGCCCTCTAGGTTGCTCTCAGACTGGTCTCCTTTTTATTGGAGCCACGTTGGAACTCGTGTCTAGGCGGGTGATCCTTTGTTCAGGATGAGGCTCAACTCTTGAGTCTGAGCTCGGCTCCTGGCGGACAGGGTCGAGGTTCTTCCTCCCTTACCTAGTCAGGTCTGACTGGGCAGTTGCGCCCTGCCCGGGACTTCCTGCACCTCCTGGGTCTTGCCGCGGCCTGCACCAGCGTGGTCTGTTTGGATCCGCCGGTTCATGCATCCCCGTAATGGGGGCTGGCCAGCCAGCGGTCACAACACTGCGTTCCTTTGGACCAGTTCGTGACAACAGCCCAGGGGTTAGGGAACGCTCTCCTTCAGACCATTTCAGTTCATTTGCAGGAGAACATCCCATTCATCCGCCCCGAGTAGACGGTCTTCTCCGACCGATGCATCTCGGATGGGTGGGGGTGCCCATCAAGGGGAATACAGAGTGCACCGCCTCTGGTCCTCTAGGGAGTCCTGACGCCTTCCTACCCGCTGGAGCTCCAGGCGGTCCGCTTAACTTGCACCGCTCGCTCCGTCTGTGCGGGGTCTAGTGGTTTAGGTCCAGGCGGACAATACCACGACCATGTGCTACCTATCCTGCCAGGGTCGGATGAGCCCCTTGCCTCTGCATAAGGAGGTTCTCCGCATTGGGTCCTTCGCGCAGCCGGGAGGCGGTTTCCTAGCCATTTCGATGGCAGGAGCCTCCATCACCCTGGCCGATGCCCTAAGCCGGTTAAGGGCTGCGCCTCACGAGTGGTTTCCTGCCGGAGGTAGCACAAGATCTTTCTCCCTCTAGGTCACACCTCGGGTGGACCTTTGTTTTTCCCTCCAGGGAGAATTCGAGGCAGAGACTGTCTCATGCCTGCCCCCTCAGCACGGTTCGCTGTAGGGGATGCCTTTGAGGCCGTGGACCCCGGGCCTCTTCTACGCCTCTCCCCCATTTCCCTTGACCCACAGGCAAGGCGAGGGTGGACTAGGCGCAGGTGATTCTGGTAGCCCCAGACTGGTTTTGCCAGCTCTGGTATCCAGCTCTCCTCAGTCTCAGCCCCAGGCTCCTGAGGCGGCTTCCAGCCCGCATGGCCCTGATCTCTGTTGTTAGGGGAAGGTACTCCATCTGGACCTTCAGTCCCTGCACCTGACGGCCTGGTCCCTGTGCAGTTAGTGGCCAGGCCTTGGGTCTTCCGGCAAGGTCCTCAATGTTTTTGAGGCGTCCTGCCAGGAGTCGACCAGATATGCTCACCTTCAAATGGAAGAGTTCTCCATTTGGTGTTAGGATAGGGCCTGGTCCCCTCTCCTGTTCCTCGGTGAGCATTCCGGACCACCTGTGGTCCGTTCTTTTCTTGAACAAGGGCTTCGGTCAACGACCCTCAAGGTGCTCCTGTTAGCCACTCCTGTCTTCCGGGCGCAGGCCGGAAGGTAGTCGGTGGCACAGGGAAGGTGGTCTGGCGCTTTCCAGGCCTTGATCACACCTCCCGTCTGGGGAGAGTATCCCCATTTCTGTGGGATCTTACGCTGGTATGGGCTTAGCTCGCGGGCAAGCCGTTCGAACCTTTGCACAGGTGTGAGTTTCCCCACTTGTTGTGGAAGAACACCCTTCTTTGGGCTACTATGCCAACCAGAAGGACGGGAGAGTTCCAGGCGCTCCTTTGAATCTCCCTATCTGGTCTTCCACAGGGACAAGGTTGTCCTGTGCCCCACCCGAAGTTCCTCCAGTAGGCGGTGGCGGAGTTTTTTCCCTAACCGGGTATTATCTCTGCCGGGGTTCATCCCCATTCACACCTCGGAGGCCGTATATAGGATCCATTGGGACCCTATTTAACGCTCGCCTTCCCAGGGAGTGTAGGGCTGAAATTCGGGAGAGGTTCGCCAGCTGTTTATCATCTACGCTGAAGCTGCACCTGGCAGACCTGCAGCCAAGCGGACGACAAGCGGGTGGGTCACCTCCTGCATAGATCTCCGCTATAGGTGGGTGGGCATGGAGCCTCCCAGAGGGATAAGTGCTCATTTGCCGCCCTTCCCTGCATCGGTGGCTGCTTCCGAGGATACCCTGTCCAGGATATCCATAGGGCTCCTACCTGGAAGCAGGCATATACAGTTCCCCTTCCACATCGACCTTGGGTCACGCCGGGATGTTGGTGAGGCCTCGGTTCTCCAGTCTTATAACTTGGCAGGGGGTGTGCACCTTGCCTCCTTCCTCCCGGAGAACTGCTAGAGTTCGTTAGTGTGGATGAACAACATATCCATGTCCCTAGAAATACAGGTTACTCACCTGCAACAGGAGTTCTAGGAATGGTATATGTTGTTCATCCACAGTCCACTCGACCTTCCGGCCGACGCCTTTGTGGCTTCCAGCCGGGCTAGATCTGGCGCCATGGGGCGGAGCCGAGAGTTTTACCACCCGGGTGGGTGGGAGGAGCCAGCTTGAAGACCTTCCGGCAAGATTTAAAGCGGCAAGGTACCTGTCAGAAAGTGTGGATGAACAACATGTACCATTCCTAGAACTCCTGTTACAGGTGAGTAACCTGTATTTCTGGTAGCTATCACTTCTGCCAGGCAAATTAGTGAATTATAGGCTGTCAGTTGAACCTAATCTTATCTCATTCCACAGAGATAAGGTGGTCTTCAGAACTAATAGGAGTTTCTTACACAAGGTGGTCTGACTTCCATCTAAATCAGTCCATGTCTCTTCCTGTGTTTTTCACTGATCATTCTTCTTCCGGAGAAAGAAGGTTACACAGTTTGGATGTTAAAAGGGCACTTGGCTATTGCATAGAGCATTGTAAGGCACATAGGAAAGACTGTCTTCAATTGTTTCTCACTTATGGTGAAGTGGGAAAAGGTAGGCCTGCTACTAAAAGAACTATTGCCAGGTGGATTGTAGTTTGTATACAATTCTGTTATACCAAGCTAGGTAAAACACCTCCCTAAGGCCTGAGGGCTCACACGACTAGGGGTACAGCCGCTTCTCTGGCTGCTGCCAGAGATATGCCTCTACTAGAGATCTGCAAAGCAGCCACCTGGAAAACAGTCCATACATTCACCAAGCATTACTCTCTTTATATCCGGGCTAAGAGTGATGCTAGGTTTGGTACAGCAGTACTGCAGAACCTATTCCCAACATAAGTTCGGTACCCTGCTCCATGGAGGTACTGCTTGGTAGTCTGCTTATGTCATAATACAGCAAGACTTCATGTTCTTTGAAGAAAAAATTACTCACCTTAGTAATTGTGTTTCTTCTAATTGAGTCTTGCTGTATTCTGACCTCCCCTTGGCTCCCCTCTCAGAACCTAGATCTTATCTGTGTCAGTCTTCACCATTCATCACTGTTGGGCATCTGCCGGAGGTCAGGACCCCACGCGAGGCCGACGCACTGTGTGGCACTTGCGGGTTGGCCTTTAGGCTGTGTCAACTCCACCTGCCTGCCAGTTCTTCATCTCCCGCCATAGAGGTCACCTCGTGGGACACTGGAAGAAGATTGAGGCCTTCTTCGCAGTTTTCTCTGTTATTTTCTCGGTGCCGAAGTCCGTCGGTTCCTCCTGCCGGTTCTGTGTTGCCATAAGATCTTTCCATTATTATATTTTTCTGCGACGTCGAGTCTGTTTTTGGTGTTTCTTTCCCGTAGGTCATGTCTTGGTCGGAGGGCAAGAAATCTTCTAAGATGGGTCAGCCCCCTATGCGACTGTGCCCATGCGGCTGAAAGTGTTCCATCACCGACCAGCATGACCAGTGTCTTTTGTGTCTTGGCCCGCTTCACGACATGGATTTGTGCGACGCCAGTTTCTCCATGGACTGCCGGGTCATCGAGCAACGCGCGTGGAAAGTGGGGCCAGCTCCGCCGACTTTCCGGGGTCGGGTGCGCACTCGGGCCAAGCCACGCTCTCTCGGCCTTTCCTCCGGGTCCCTCCCCGATTCTATACGGACCAAGGAGGAGAGAGTCTCGGCTACCGTAGCCTAGCCGTTGCCGAGGCTTCTTCTGGCGCTTGGGAGGGCCTGTCCCGCTCCTTTCGAGGGGTCCGTCGGGAGGCCCGCCATGGCAATCGCCCGCCGAGTGGAAGGCTCCCCGGTGTCAGACCCGCTGGATCGCAAAGGCCCTGTTCGACGCCGTCGGTGGTGCCATTGTGGGCGTCAGCGCCGTTCGCGGCGCCATGGGTCCCGACGGAGTCGTCGGCGTGGACTTGTCAGTGGTGCCGTGGCCTCTGTCAGAGCCGTTAGCGGTGCTGACACTGCTAGCGGTGCCGTGGGAGATGCTACTGCGCCGTCTTTTTCCATGTCTCACCTCGGCGCCGAGATTGAGCACGGCACAGTGTCCTCAAGGCTTGGCGCCGTGGGGCCTTCAGATTCCTCTGTCGGCGCCGTCCTCGGCGCCACTCGGGGAGCCGGGCACAGCCGTTGGTGCCGTCTCTGCCCTCGGCGCCACTCGTGGCGCGTGGGACCAGATGGCGCCATCACTAGTCCCGGCTCTGAACCTCTTGTTTGGGCTGGGTCCTTGCCTCCTGTGGATTCCACTCGCGGAGCTGCGGGTGGTGCTGGCACCGGCTCGGACACAGTTTTGGTTTCTGGGCCTGTTGGCAAGGATGGCAGTGCCCGCCCTCCGGTGGTTTGGCACAGGGCCTCGGACTCTACCTCCTCGGAGGTGGAGTCTAGCTCTTAGTCAGACGCGCAGTCTGACCCTTTTGGGTTGGCTGTTGAGGTGGTTAGCCAAGTAGTCTCCTCGACAAGCCGGAGTCAGCCCCCTTCTGAGGTGGGGTCAGTGGCTACCGAGACTAGGGTCAGGGGTGCTGACCAGCAGTCAGTGGTGCAGGCCACCATAGCTCTGCAGCCTGGTCTTGGCGGTTTCACTGACCCCTCAGTAGTGGTACCCCCACCAGTGGTGTGCCTAGATCGCCCAACTTTGGGGCCAATCAGAGCACCTACAGGAAGGGAGGGTACTGTGCCCTGGATAGACCCTTCGGGAGCTGCCTAGGCTGGCCCTTTCAAGAAGGAGGGCTCTTTCGGACTCCTAGCGGTCGAGGGGTGTGGGGTCAGCACGTCGGCCTTTTTCCGGGGTCCACCCGGGCTCTGGGAGAAGCCGTAGTGCGGATCTCTGCTGTTCCTCCTCGGTCTCTTTGAGAGAGTCCCATTCTTTTGAGGTAGGGGACCGTCCTTCTGGACCTATACAGCCCCGGTCGCCTCACAGGGGGGATTTTTCCGGGCACAGCCAAGGCAGTACCGATATGGTTGTTCAGCTGTCGGCTGTGGGGTTTTCCGGGGCACCTTCTTCCGTGGGTGCCCACGGTCCGCTCCTTAGCCCAGGCGGAGGTCAGCCGACATCTCTTCTCATCTCTGTCCCCATCCCTCTGCCACACTCTCCTGCGCTCCCAGGCATCCTGGGTCCTAGCGGGCCTCTCACCTGGGAGCAGTTCAGAGTGGTGGCTGCTCGGTTCCCTGCTTATGTTAGGGCAATGGACAGCCAGGTTTTTCAACCTCCCCCCGTGCAGCCACCCACTGAACAGCCGGTGACCTCCAGCTCCTCATCCCCCTCTTCTGGGGGAGAGGAAACTTCTGTCCACTTCTCTCCAGCTGCTGATCTCGCTGAGTATCAGCGATTCCTCGTGAGGATGTTGGAGGACTTGCACCTTACTGCTTCCACTACCAGCAATCCTGAGCACTCTGCGCACGCCTTTCTAGGTGATTTTGGCGAGGCCACCCTTGTGGTGCCGCCCTGGCCGTCTCCCCTTCAGGAGGCGTCCTTGCGTTCCTGGCAGAGTTCCTTCTCCGGAGTTCCTGCCCCAAGGGATCTCAGCCAGAGGTATTGCGCACCCCCGGAGTTTCCAGGTTCCATGCCTCATCCACAGTCTGGATTGACGCACTTGGATACTCCTGATGGGCTTTGCGCTCTTCACCGTGACCGGCCACCAGGTCAAGACTCCTCGTATTTTGACTTATGGGGTAGGAGGACTTTCTACTTGGCACGGTTACTTCTTTCTGTTTCTGCACATCAGGCCCACTGTGCAGCCTATGACAGGTTCTTGTGGTCCAGGCTGGGTCAGCTCCTTAGCCTCGTTGCCTGACACAGAGCAAACCAGACAAGCCATTGCGCACACTGCGCGTGGCCTGGAGCTAGCAAGACACCAAGCGAGGGCATCCCATGATGCCAACGAGGTAGCTACCAGGGTCATAGGGACAGCGATCGGCACTAGGCGGACGGCATGGCTGCGCTTTCCCGGTTGTCACCCTTGGCCCGGCGTAGGGTGATTTACTCCGCTCACCAGGGAACCTATGTCTTCTCCCGCAGAGCGAGACGGCGCTTGTCGGGGCAACTTCCTTCTCCCTCGGGGGTACTCCGTCTCTCTCCACTCGGCCTCTCCAGGCCCTGAAGGTCCCCCTTTAGTGTGTCACCCACTGAGGGCTAAGGATTTTATCCTCTAGGGTGTAACAAAAACAAAAAAAAACCACCCTTCGTGGGGGCTCGGTACTCACCCAACAGTGATGAATGGTGAAGATTGACACAGATAAGATATGAAAATTATGTACCTACCGTAATTATGATCTTTCTGTATATCTTCACCATTCATCACAATCCCACCCTCCATCCCCCTGGGGCCTCAGTCCCTGGGTTCCCCTCCTTCTCTGTGCCCTCCCCTTCCCCTCTTAGGAGTGGGGTAAAGCAGGGGCACACAGGGGGATAATGTTCCAGGGAGAGTGGACAGCTCGAGGGGCACTCCTTCTCCAGTGACTTGGCTTTACCCCTGTGGGGTGGGAGTTGACAGTTGCCCTCCTTTCTGTCCTCCTCCCTGTTTCTGTCCAACCTATTTCTCCTTGGAAAAAAAAAATTCCCTTTTTCAGCAAAAATCTTTCCTTGAGAGGGTGTTGAATCTCTGTACCCTGTCCTTCTTCCAGAATAGCCGACTCTGCTTATTTGGAGTGTGTGCCTGCTATTCCGTGCCTTGAATTCCGCAGAAAGCCTTTGCTGCTCCTTGCAGTTCATATACAATCTGAGAGGGACCAGGGTCTGGGATGTGTTAACCTTCTTCCCTCTTCCTAAATTCTTTACCCACCCTACCTCCTCTTCCTTTTCCAGAGTTGGGGCCCTCCCAATCCCTTTTAGTTCAGACTTTTCTCTCTTTCTGTCCTCTCAGTCGTTATTTCTCCTTTTGGTTCATACATCTTTTCCTTTTTCTGTCCCTTGGACTTCCTTGTCCCACCCTCCACTCCCTTCTCTTACCTCTCCGGCGACTCAGAACTGGCAGGCAGGCGGAGTCGACACAACCTAACGACCAACCTGCAAGCGCCATACAGCGCTGTCTCGAGGGCGCTAAAGGTGTGTCGGCCCGCCTACCTTAAAAAAAAAAAAGTTCTCATGGGTCCTGACTCTGGCAGATACCCAACAGTGATGAATGGTGAAGATACAGAAAGATCATAATTACGGTAGGTACGTAATTTTCATTTTTGGGATGTGGGCTGGCAGGTACAGTGCTGCATCTCAGGGTGTACCTTACAGCCCTCCTCTTTAGAGTGGGGTTGTTGTTATGTTTTAGGTTTATATATTATTTATCTTGTTCACTACTTGTGTTTTTATCTTGGGTTCTCGACTTGAGTCTTTTGAGACCCAAGTATTTGCCTGTTGGTATGTTTTGTTACAATTTCCACACTGGAAGTGTAGTTAGTTAGTTGCTCGTAAGAATCTGACGGTTACACTCTGAAGCACCACAGACAGAGATTTGAAATCCAAGCTCGAGCTGAACGTTCTATGCTTCTGCATAGAGTTGACTGTTTCATCTCCGGGAAGATGATACTGTGGATACGACAAGTTAACCCCAGCACTTGAACTGTCAAGTGCTGGGGCTAACTGCGTATGTCAAAATACAGCAAGACTCCATTAGAAGAAACACAATTACTAAGATAAGTAATTTTTTCTTTCGAGTCATCTTTCAGTTTTTCCTGTATATAATAAATCGCAAGGGCATTTAATGCCATACACCACTCCTGCTGTTTGGCACGTAATGAAACCCTTTATTTCTGGGTCATAATCCTTAGCCACATTCCTAATACTCTTTAACTTTTGTGTGTTATTATAGTGGACACACCTCCACAAGAAAAGTTTCCTTCCAGATCAGTTCTGGTGAAAATGTTTACTCTCTGTTGCTGTGGGATCTTATGATCATCTTCGAGGTACAGCTCTTGCAGCAGGTTACACCATTAGGACTGAAGCCGGCAGGCGCCAGGACCCCACGGAAAATTTTCTAGCTAGCAGTCTTCAGCGGGGACTGCCTCCGACGTCAGTCCTGCCCCCAACGTCAGGCGTAGTACATAAGGAGGCGGTCCCGCCAGAATCCCCAGTTCTTTCCCGCCGTCGACTTTGCATGTCTCAACCTCATCGGTTTAGTCTAGCGCGTGACGACCAGGAAATCCATTCCAAACTATCCAAACTTAGGAAGAAATCCTTTTTCAAGCCGTTTCTTTGTCTGATGTCCTCCCCAACTTTAGTGGAGGGCCATTCTTCGAAGTGTGCCTGTGAGAAGCAGATTCCTTTCAAAGACCCTCATTCGGCCTGCGTTCGGTGCCTGGGCCCGGATCACGACACCCAGGCTTGCTCCTTCTGCCAGGGCTTTAATAGCTGAACGAGAATCCGCCGACAGAAGGCTCTCCAGGCTTTCCTTCTTGAAGAAAAGCTCAAGGCCATGGAACCTTCCTCCAGGGGGGAATCTTTGGGGAAGTTGCACAAGCACCACGAGAAGCACCGGGAGAAGGTGAGATCTAGATCCCTCTCCAGGGCCTCGGACTCCCGCAGCTCCAGCTCCTGGTCGGACCGCTCTCCATCTAGAGCCCACTCTCAGCCTCCCCCAGTCGTGGTCAAATCAGCCAGTGGTTCTTCGACTCTGCGGCCTGCCAAGACCTCCAGGCCCGCTTCTTCGGCTAAGGCCTCGTCCAGGTCAGGGGAGTATCACAAGTCCTCGGCCCCCGACGTCCGGTCAGTCTCCCTGCCGCCGCCACCCCAACGCAAGACCAAGGAGCTGACCTCCCTTAAGCGGACGTCAGACCAGACGTCGGCCAAGGTACACAAACACTCTCGGGAACCGGCGGCAGTTCGTCACCCGTCGCCGGTCAGGCATTCACCCCCAGGACGCCGGCGGGAGGACCGGCATCAGGTACCGCAGCCAGAAGGACCACACCGCCGCCTACCGACGTCGGTCAGGAGGCGTTGGAGGAGGAGTCCACTCAGCCCGAAGACCAGGCGGGCGATTCCGGACCCATCGAGCTCCCATGGGAGCTCTCTCCAGAACCTGACACCCCCGGGGAGCCGACGCCCGGCCTCGACGACAGGCCACCGGCGCCCGGTCCGTCGTCAGACCTAAACTTGGCAGAAGTGAAGGAGCTTGATTTTTAACAAAATTCAAATGTTAAGTTCTTGTGTTTAAAAATTCATGAAAATTCTCCAGCTCAATTTCTGTACTGACCAAATAGTAATAATGTTGTCTATAAAATGTTTCCATAAAAATATTGTCCTAAAAGGGTTATTACTATAAATGTGTTGTGACCGAAATCCTCCATATGTTAGTTTATGTAAGATGGGGCCTTGCTTGACCCCATAGCTGTGCCCCTAATTTGTCGTAAAATGTTTTTAAAATAAGAAATAGTTTTGTGATAACAAATTTCCACAAGTCGGAGCAGAAACTCATTTGGGGTTTGTTTTCAGTTCTTTTACTCTAAGGCCAAGACATTCAGACTGTGCGGGCACTGGCTCAAGTGGAGTGCAGCGCATCCGAGATGCGCCGGGCAAAGAGGAGATATTCAAAGGTGAGCGCCATGGCATCATCTTGAATATGGCAGAATGGCGCATGGCGCAAGTACAATGCGCTGGCACAGTCCCCAGACAGGGAGGACCAGGACTGCTCCAGCGCAACTGTAGTTGCGCTGGTGCACCGCCCACAATATTCAGAAGTGGGCATGCAAATGGGACCATAATATATGCATGGCGAATGGGGCCATTTGCATGTCATTATGGCTCCATTTGCATGCGTTGCTCAGGGCATCCCGGCGAAATGC
Organism: Neoceratodus forsteri; assembly: GCA_016271365.2. Classification (NCBI taxonomy): domain Eukaryota; kingdom Metazoa; phylum Chordata; order Ceratodontiformes; family Ceratodontidae; genus Neoceratodus; species Neoceratodus forsteri. The sequence goes on from CM057459.1 coordinate 322,006,582, forward strand.
GCCTGGCACCCTACATAGCTGCTGTCATCAGGAGATGGGTCCCTAGTGGGCTGTTGTACCCCCCTCCCCACCCGTATGGCGATCGCGGGCAGTTGTTTTAAATCCTCCCGGTGGTCCAGCGGTCCTCCTCCCACCCCTATGCCAGATCATGGGCATTTGTTGTACAACAACCTTCCTGGTAGTCTAGTGGTTCCTCCCACCCATTTGCCCGATCATGGGCATTTGTTGTACAACAAGCCTCCCTGGTAGTCTGTTGGTTCCCCTCCCCTCCGTATGCCCGATCACAGGCTTTTGCACTGTACAGTACTAACCTGGTGGTCTAGTTGTCTCCCCGCCCCCATATGCAGATCGTGGGCTTTTGTAGAAAATAATTACAACCTGGTGGTCCAGTGGTACCCCTCCCCACCCACCCACAGAGGACCCTGGTCACCAGCACCCCACCCCCGACATTGATGGGCGGCAGCCCGCCCACATACTGCCTGGCCTCTCGCTGAATGACAGCGTGCAGTATGATCTGTGCGCCTATTGGTCCACGATGGGCTTGCAGACCATACTTTCCTACACAGGCACAATTATGTGAATGAACGCGCTCATTCACCATTTGTGCCTAATAGGAAATATGGTTGATCCGTAATCCACACCATGGATCAATAGGCGTGACAGATCATACTGCACACTTCATTTGGCAGGTGGCTGGGTGGTATGCAGGTGATGCAGCCGCCCGCCAATGATGGGGGGTGTGAGAGCACTAGGTGGGTCCTCTGTGGGTGGGATGGGAGGGGACCACTAGGCCACCAGGTGCTGGGGTTTGTAGTACGGATGCCCGCGATCAGGCGTAAAGGAGGGAGCACCACTACACCACCAGGTATGGGGTTCTCTGACTCTACTGCCCGTGATCGGACAACATGGAGGGGGGTACCACTGGACCACCAGGTAGACTATTTATTCAACATGCCCTCAGTCGGGTGACACGGGAGGGAGGGGGGACTACACTGGACCACCAGGTGGTGGGTTTCTAATACTGCTGCCCGAGATCGGGCATACGGGAGGGTGGGGAGCACATTGGGCAACGGAGAGGGTGTGGGTGCCTGTGGACTGTGACCCTGCTTGGCGGGTGGCCACCCACAGCTGGCAGGTGTTGTGTTGCGCCCTGCAATTCAGCAACCCGCCTTTGGGTGGACTGGCTTTGAGCCTTTTATTTCTGGCTCAACTGTGAGCCCCCCGTATGTGGCGCAACGCACAGCTGTGCCTGCATATGCACCACATATCCCGGGCTGAATATCGGGATGTGCCACATATGCATGGGCACACCTCCTGCATTTGAGCTGCATACATTACCGTGCACCCAGCGCATCTGCACTTTCACTGCGCCATCAACCCTTTGAGTATCGCGCTGGGGCACATTGTGGGGTAATGCCGGTGCAGCCCCTTTGAATATCTGGCCCACAGTGTTTTAGCTAAACTCTCACATCCCAGAGTGTGGGGTAACGAGGTATAAAGATCCTTGACATCCCACGTTACTAGTCAAACCTGTGACATTACTTTTTTCTGAAAGTTCTATTCCCTCCAAAATATTAATCACATCTGTACTGTCCCTTAAATAGGATCTTGTGTCTTCCACCAAATCTCTTATGTGGAAGTCCACAAAAATTGAAAGCGGTTCCAGCACTGAGCCCAACCCAGACACAGTTGGTCTACCTGGGGGACTCAAGGGTTTTTATGCAATTCTGGCAATGTATAAAACTGGGACTTTGGGAAATTCCTTCATTAAAGCATTCTGTTCCCAGTCTGTGATCCATCCTTCTTCCAGTGCTCTTTCCAAGGTATTATCCTCTACTACTCTTTCCAAGGTATTAGAGACACGATATCATCTGTGTTAATAAAGATATAGAAATTTTTTAAACAGATTCAATGTAACGGATAGAAAAAGTCATCTTAATTTAACAGCGAAAGAATTTTCAGCTATGAGATCTTTAGAGAATGATCATACTATTGTTATAAAGAAAACGGATAAAGGAAGGGTCATAGTGACTGAGGATTATGAAATATATCAGAAAGTGTCTTGATATGTTAGCTGATGAAAAGAACTATTTAAAACTAGCAAACACGGAAGATATAAAAAGTATAATCTATAATACCTTGAAAAGAGCACTAGAGGAAGGATGGATCACAGACTAGGAACAGAATGCTTTAACTAAGGAATTTCCCAAAGTTCCAGTCCCCAGATGAGTTTCTAATCCGACTTGTAGAAACTGTTTTATCACAAAACTATTTTTTATTTGAAAAAACAATTTACGCATAAATTAGGGGCACAGCTGTGGGGTCAAGCATGGCCCCATCTTACGTAAACTTACATATGGATGATTTTGAGTCAGAACACATTTAGAGTAATAATCCTTTTGTGAACAATATTTTTTTATGGAAATATTTTATAGACAATATTATTACTATTTGGGTCAGTACAGAAATTGAACTGGAGAAGTTTCATGAATTTTAAACATGAGAACTGAACATTTGTATTTTGTTAAACATAAACGTGAAAATTATTTTGTTCCTCAACCTAGTTATCTCAAATCATCTTTATTTTATAGTGCCTTTCAAATCAAGGCGCTGCACATAAAATCAGGTATGAATATTGGGTAAAAACAGGAACAATAAATAACAAAATCAACCATTATTGGGAAAGCTAAATTAAATAAATATGTTTTAACTCCGTTTTAAACCTGTCAACTGACAGACATTCTCTTATCCGATGAGGTAGAGAATTCCATAGGGTTTGGAGCCGAAAAAGAAAAAGCACGAGCACCAGATGTTTTTAATCACACCCTGGGAATATTTTAGCAATCCCTCGTCGGCGGATCGGAGAGGACGGATGGGGCAGTAGAGTACCAGGAGGTCTTCTAGGTAACTGGGTCCCTGATCATGTACGGCTTTGAAGGTTAGCAAGTCAACCTTAAAGGTGATCTGTCACTGAACAGGCAGCCAGTGCAGCTCACGCAGCACAGGCGTCATATGACTGGACCTAGCTGTCCCAATCAAAAGCCTGGCCGCCGCATTGTGTACCAGCTGCAAGAGGCGGATATCAACCCCTAGAATCCCTAGGTAGAGGGAATTGCAGTAATCAAGGCGGGTAGTGACAAAGGCATGGACCAGTGTTGGAAGATCATCCAGAGGAACCAAGTGTTTCACCCGGGTGATACGCCTCAGATGATAAAAAGAGGATTTGACAACAGCTGACACCTAAGATTTCAGTGTCAGACTGTCATCAAAAATAACACCCAGGTTAGCATTCAGTCTCAGGTAGTGAGCTGTACGCCATCGAGCAATAAACCTGATGCCTGTACAGTCCCCAAACCCACCCCTGGACATCCAAGGTCCACTACCAACACTTCAGTCGTATCTGGGTTCAGTCTCAGCCAGCTGGTACTCATCCAGGTTCTAATCTTGGTAAGGCAGTTATTTAGCACAGAGACCGCATTAGTCTGTCTGGGGAGAAAAGACATATACAGTTGAATAACATCTGCATAGCAGTGAAAACTCAAACTGTATCACCTGATGATAGCTCCCAATGGTAGCATGTACACTGCAGACAACATGGGGGCCAAAACGGAATCCTGCAGCACCCCACAGAGCAGGAAGTGGGTGCCAGGGGAATAAATTCCAGTGGCAACTCTCTGAGACCTGTCTGCGAGGAATGAACAAAACCATTTGAGGACTGTACCAGACAGCCCGCAAAGAAGCCGCAGGCACTCCAACAACACGCCATGGTCTACAGTGTTAAATGCTGTAGGGAGATCAAGAAAGACCACAATGGTATGTGCCTTTTGCTCTCTCACCATTAGGTCATTCAGTACTCTGATGACTGCAGTCTTGGTGCTATGCTTCTTCCTAAATCCGGACTGGAGAGTATCATAGACATATAAAAAACAAAATTTGACACAAAGTTACATAGTAAAGAGATAGACAGGAATACTATTTTACAAGCCACTAGTTTTCACCCCAAATCCTTGGTCAGTTCTGTCCCATATATTTAGATTTTACTTCGAGTGGGAGCTCTTGCAGCAGGCTATAACAGTTAGGACTATGCTGCAGGCACTAGGACCTCCGGTGAAAACTTCAGCCAGCAGTACACAGCAGGGACCGCCCCCGAGGCCGGCCTCGTCCCAGTGTCGGTCTGGGTACAAAAGGGGCGGACCCAGCTCCACCTCAGTTCTTTTCCCGCCGCGTCCTGCACGTGAACAAGAGAACAGCTTCAGCTTGCCAGTTCAGCAAGAATCCTCAGTCAAAAACCCGCATTTGCACCATTTTTTGACGTTTTTTCTTCATTTTCACCGACGTCGGACCACTGTCCGACGACTCTTTAACTGTTTTTGATGGTTTTTCTTACAAATTACCAACGTCAGGCCGCTGTCCGGTTTTTGTGAAGTCCCGACAGATGTTTTCTTGGGTGTCGGCCTCGCCGGAACATCTGAATAAGTGCGAGTGCAGGAGGCAGATCCCAGCCAAGGACGGCCATCGCCGCTGTCTTCTGCCTAGGACCGGAACATGACATCGCGAACTGCTCCGCTTGCCAGGCCTTCACTAACAGGACCTGTATCCACCGCTTTAAGGCCCTGAAAGCCTTTCTCTTGGAGCAGAAGATGGATCTGCACTCCTCAGAGGGGAAACGGAAAGAGAAGAAATGACACAGCAAATACCGTAGTCGGACCCGGCACTGGTCCCGGTCGCGGTCCTGCTGTCACTTGCAGCCCTCTCCAAAGAAGGCCCGTCCCTCGTTATCAGGAGAGCACCCCAAATTTGCTCAGGCCAAGGCCGGCCCTTCGGGGGAGAAGCCGGCTAAGCCTAAGGTAACCCCACTAAGGGTCACCACGAAGCCCTCGGAGGTGCATGCTTCGGCCCCACCTCCCAAGGCACCAGCACCGCCTGCTAAAGGCATGCCTCCGGAGCTCAGGGACTCTCCGGCGGCACCCTGTCGTCGGTACCAACACAGACGCTGGTTGAAGGGGCGAAAGGCAAGGGTTTGGCTGTGGAAGAGCCGACGTCCCCGTCGCCCAAGTCCTCCTCCCCCCTGGGCCCCCAGGAGGGCTCTCCTTCGCACCCCGACGTCCCAGATACTTCCTTTCGAGCGGGTGGCAGAAATTTCCACGAATGATGGCGCCAGGAGCTGGTGCTCCTGGTGAGGGCAGGTCCTGGCGGATTACCGTCGCCCGGCCCAGACACGGTACGGACCCAGCAGATAAACCACAGCGGTGAGGTGAGCCTTCCCGTGGAAATCGCTGGAATGCCCCTCCCTCTAGGGCTCGTTCCCACACCCAGTCCGGGGACCACCGACGACACTCCAGGAACTCTGGTGACCGTTGTTGGTCCAGGTCACGCTCTAGGAGCCTTTCTTGGTCCTCTAGGTGAGAACGCTCCCGACGTCGGTCCCCTAGCTACCGACGACAGTGGGAGTCTGGTCACACGGAGAGGTCAGACTATTCGAAATCTTATAGTCGATCTCCCTCATCATCGTCTTCCTCGACTTCCTCTCTCAGCCTGCAGCGCTCCCTGAGAGAGAAGGACCAGCCTCGCAGCCTCTGGAAGATCCTACTTTCATGGACGCTCATGAGCCACATCCAGGCCTCCAGCGAGTGGGAGACGGAGACCTGGACCCGAATGCTGGAGACTAGCAAAGTACCTGAGGCAAAAGGGGCCTAAACCTTTGGTAGTCCCTCCTTTGGTGGATGCTTTTCAGGACCTCACTTGATCTACCTGGAAACATCCAGCTTCAGTCTCGGCTGTTCCGAAGAAGTCGGATAGGCTGTACAAGGCCCCGAGGGCAGAAGCTTTCCTCGCTGAACACCCTCAGGCAGACTCCTCGGTGATCATGGCTGCCCATGATAAGTCCAGGCAGCTGAAACACCTCAGCTCTCAGCCTCTTGACCGGAGTCTCGCTATTTGGACCAGGTGGGCAAGAAGGTTTATTCTGCTTCCACCTGTTCCATCGTTCCCTCAACTATAGCATATGGTCCAGTACCAGAATGTGCTTTGGGAGAGGGACAAGAGCTGTTGAAGGCCTTTCCAGACTCTGACCAGAAGACAGAGTTCCTGGACATCCTGAAATCGGGCTCAGATGTAGGCTCCCATGTCCTGAGAGCCTCAGACGACACAGCAGATAACGGCAGCCAGGGCAGCCGCCTCGGGTGTGCCTGTGGCGCCACTCTGGTTGAGTCTCTGGCTTTACCAGGATCTACAGGCCGGTATCAAGGATTTGCCCTTCCAGGGTACCATGCTGTTTAGGCACGAGACTGAAGCCTTGATTTCTCATCTCCAGGAGTCGGGCAAGTCTGTCTGGTCGGTCTGCCAGATGTACCGCAGTGACCAGCGAAGACATTGAAAACGGCCTTTTCGTAAGTTCTCAGGCGGTCAAGGTCATGCCTGTAGCAACCAGCAGGGGCAGAGTGGAGGCTTTCGTAGGAGATCCGGGAACCAGCAGCCTGGTGGAGCTCCTGACCATGGGCCCAAGTCCTCCCAGGCCTCTCTGCCTACACCTGGCTCAGCCCAGTGACTCCCTTCCATGGGAAGATCCAGGGGAGCCGGTCGGGGGCCGCTTCTCCCTTCATTTCGAAGGGTGGAAGTCAATTACTGCAGACCAATGGGGCTTGGATATCATCAGGAGGGGACACACACTGGCGTTCACGGAGTTTCCCCCGAACACTCCACCAAAGCTCTCATGTTATCCTCCTTCTCATCCCACTAATAGAAGGAGAGATCCAGACCCTGTTGCAAAAAGGGCAATAGAGATAGTCCCTTGCAGTAGTGAGGACAAGGGTTTTATTCACATTTTTCTAGTTCCAAAAGACACAGGACCTTCGTTCCATTCTGGACCTCAACCCTCTAAATCTCTTTATCAAGTACAAAAGGTTCAGGATGGTGACCCTCCAAGGCCTTCTTCCTCTGCTGCACCAAGGAGACTGGCTCTGCTCCCTAGACATGCAAGATGCGTACATGTACATCGTGGTCTACCCTCCCGACCGGATGTTTCTGAGGTTCCACTTCCAAAGGGAGCACTACCAGTTTCGAGTGCTTCCGTTTGGCCTCTCTTCCGCTCGAGTTTTCACCAAATGCTTAGTAGTGGTGGCTGTGCTCTAAGGCACATGGGCACTCTACGTGTTCCCTACCTCAACAATTGGCTGCTTACAGTCCCATCGAGTAGGGCCTCTTCGTGCCCCCGAAGACACCCATATTCTGTTCCGAGGGCTGGGATCACCCTGAACCCACGCAAATCGTCCCTGGAGCCCAGTCAAAAGCTCGTCTTCATTGGAGCGGTCCTGGATTCCATCCAGGGCATGGTCTTCCTTCCCCAGGACAGGGGAGATCGCCTGCGAGAGATTGCAGAACGGATCTCAATAACTCCTCAAGTTCCAGCTTGGAACTTCCTCAGGCTACTGGGGCACATGGCAGCAGCCATCCCTGTCACTCCCTTGGCCCACCTCCACATGAGGGTTCCACAGTGGATGCTCAGGGTACAGTGGGACCAGGGCTACGACGATCTAGACTCCACGGTCGAGATCTCTGGGCTAGTCAGGAGAACTTTGCTTTGGTGGATGGACCCCAGGAATTTGGAGAAAGGGGTCAGCTTTCGTCTGGAGCCACCATGTGGGACCCTGACAACAGATGCATCAGACCTGGGGTGGGGGGCGCACCTGGGTGCTCGTCGAGCATAGAAGTTTGGTCACCAGGGGCGGTCCCTTCACATCAATGTACTGGAGATCTGCGGCAGGTTCTCTGCCTACAGGCCTTTCAGGAGGACCTGGTGCCAGGCTGTCTTCTGGTTCAGACAGACAACATGGTGGTCATCTTCTACATCAACAAGCAAGGAGTACTCATTCGTACCCCCTTTGCAGGGAGGCAATGAGAGTCTGGTACTGGAGCTGAAGCGGGGCATTCTGCTGTCCGCGGTGCAAGTTCCAGGCGTCCTCAACGGTCTGGCCAACAGCCTCAGCAGGTCGCGATCCAGAGCGCACAAGTGGGAGCTGCTACAGTCTGTAGCAGACCAGCCCTTCCACAGGTGGGGTCTTCCAGAGCTGGACCTCTTTGCATCACCACGCAACGCCAAACTGCAAATGTTTTGCTTGTGAGAGCACGCGCCTGGAGTTTTCTGGCCAGACGCATTATCCCTTTGCTGGGCAGGGAGGTTTCTCTATGCCTTTCTGCCCTTCCCTTTCATTGAGAGAGTCCTGCTCAAGTTACAGGCAGAAGGGGCCCGAATGATCCTCGTAGCCCCCGGATGGCTCGGCAGATTCGGTTCCCACTCCTGCAGCTATCGTCAACGGAACCTCCAGTTCCGCTGCCCATATGCTCGCAGTTGCTGTCCCAGGATCAAGGGTCGCTGGTCCACCCGGACCTTCGGTCCTTACACCTACATGCTTGGCTCCTTCAGACGTAGCTCAACACAGATATGGGGTTTCCCCAGAAGTGGCGGCAGTCCTAGCTTCGACGAGAAAGCCCTCTACCCACTCCACCTATGCTATGAAGTGGAAACGTTTTTGTCTTTGGGCATCGTCACCTGCCCGGTGAACTCAGCGTTGCAGTATCTCCTCTCCTTATATCAAAAGGGCCTGAGTTACTCCTCTATCAAGGTGCATATGTGGGCTGTCTCCACCTATCATGGTCTCTTTGGAGATAAGGCATTGGCGCAATTGGATGTCGCCTGCACCTTTCTTAGGGGAATTCTACATATGAGACCTCCCATTCGAGACCCTATCCCACCCTGGGACCTCCTTTTTGTGTTGGAGAAACTCACCCTCCCTCCTTTTGAACTGGCAACGGATTGTGAGCTGTGTTACCTTTCTTGGAAGGTTTGTTTTTTAGTTGCTGTTACCTCAGCTCTAAGGGTTTCCGATCTTCAGACTCTGATGTGTAAAGAGCCGTATTTAGTTTTCCACGGGGAAAGGGTTTCCCTCAGAACGAATCCTAAGTTTCTTCCGAAAGTGGTTTCAGAGTTGACCCTCAACCAGTCAGTTGAATTTCCTGTTTATTTTCCTTCCCCTTCCTTCCAATAGAGGGGAGGCTCTCCTTCATACACTGGATGTCCACAGGACTTTGAGGTATTACCTCAAGAGGACGGCTACGCACCGTCAATCAGAGCAAATTTTTGTGGCCTTTGCGCCACAATGCATGGGTAGACCGGTGGCCAAGCAGACTCTCTCAAAGTGGATAGTTCACTGCATCTCCTTCTGCTACGAGAAACACAATAAGCCCCTACCAGGCCCGGTCAGGGGTGACTCCACCAAAGGAGTGTCTGCTTCATTCGCCACCCTGAGAAATGTCTCTATAAGGGACATATGTGCGCCCGCCACCTGGAACTCTGTGCATACCTTTGTCAAACATTACAGCTTAGATATCGTCTCCAGACGCCGAGCTGGCTTCGGCCTAGCTGTTTTGCAAGGGCTTCTGTCCTGAGGCCTCTGGAGTCAGTATATTCCACCTCCTGGGGTCGTCTACCTCTTTGGTGTGGGACTGCTTGGTATTCAGTCCTTTGTTATAGCCTGCTGCAAGAGCTCCACTCTAGAAGATAGCACAGTTACTGCATGAACATTGTAACAGTAGATCTTCGAGAGGAGCTCTTGCAGCAGGCGTTACTTTCCCGACCATCTTCCCCCTCGAGGTGTGCAGATCCATCTTCATTTGCATCTTCTACAGTCGCTTCATCTCCTTCTCTTGTCCGGCCTTGTTGCGGGCCTTGGCTGGAGAACTGAGGTGGAGCTGGGTCCGCCCCCTTTTGTACCCAGACCGACGTCGGGCCAGGGGCGGTACCTCCTGTGTACTGCTGGCTGAAGTTTTCACCGGAGGGTCCTAGTACCTGCGGCATAGTCCTAACTGTTATAGCCTGCTGCAAGATCTCCTCTCGAAGATCTACTGTTACGGTAAGTTCTCATGTAACTGTACTTTACTAAGAGCTAAAAGAAATAGTAGCCAGGAAGAGGATCATCAGGAAGCAGCACAGGAGATGAGACAGATTTTTGCCTCGAAGTTATTCACAAAATTTGTTAAGGAAAGCCAAGTGTAAGACAGATAGTAAGGACAGAAATACCTTGCTAGTAACACATTTGGGAAACAAAAAAAGAGCAGAAAATAAGGTTTTGTTAGCATTGAAATATAATAATGAGTTTTACAGTATAAAAAGAATCATAAAAAAAGTTGGAAAATTTTACAGGCGACAGCAACTGGTGAAAGAATCTTTGCTAACAAACCATTATTCGTTGTGAAGAAAGTTTGGTCACTACAGGATAGAATAGTTTGTTTGGAACATAAGACCCCAAAGCAACAGAGTAAACATTTTCACCAGTATGGATCTGAAAGGAAACTTTTCTTGTGGGAGGTGTGTCCACTATAATAACACACAAAAGTTAAACAGTATTAGGAATGTGGCTAAGGATTATGACCCAGAAATAAAGGATTTCTTTATGTGCCAAACAGCAGGAGTGGTGTATGGCATTAAATGCCCTTGTGATTTATTATATACAGGAAAAACTGAAAGATGACTGAAAATACGTATTGGTGAACATAAAGGGATACATAAGAAGGGAGTATATGACTTCCTCCATAGCATGACACTTTGCAGAGGCCCACCATCTGTTACCTTCTTTACGTTTTTTTGGGATAGAGAAAGTGACCCCTGATTTGAGAGGTGGAAACTATAGACAGAAATTGTTGTTAAGGGAAGCATTTTATATTGATTTATTTGAAACAACAAACCCATAATGTGTTCTGAACGATGGTATGGATTGGATGCCATTGTTACAATTTTTGTGTGATCCTGACTGTCAGTGTGACTGAAGGACAGTCTGAATCATATATTTGAATGAAGTGTAAAAACTGAATTTTAAATTTGGCCCTTTTTCTCCCCTCCCCCCAAAAAAATTCTCCTTTACTGTTTGGATGTGGATTACATGGTTATAAAGAATTTTGATTGAAGCGAAATGAATGGTATAATAAAGAATGCAGATCCCATGAGATGGCTTAAGTGGGGCCCTTAAGATAGATCCCGATATTATAAATGTATAATTAATTACTACATGTCAAAATGGGTACTTTAAACAGATTGTAGTTCTGGACACCATCCTTTGGCACCGCTGTTGTTTAGCAGGTCCGGCACCCCGGCAGATGCATGAGGTGTGCATCCGCTTGAGGACGCGCCTGTACCTCCTGGGCTAGCATCATTGCGGATTCCAGAAGATATTCCACTATTTATGCAGCTGCTAGCTGGCATGCATGCCTTTGAAACCACTCAGCATGTTCGGTGGAGGACGAGTTGGAAACTCACCCTACAATTGGTATGGAAGAGAAAGTTTTATGTGGTTTCATCAGAAGATAACTTCAGTATTAATACTTGAACTTTGAAAGTATATTTAACATTTTGTTAATAGATGGAAACATAAAGTTGAGCGCTGTGATTGGGAAGTTTGAAGGATATCCACTGAACAATGGTGAGCGGTGTGGTCTAATTTACTTACATGAGGTTGTATTTTTGTTAACAGAAAATTTGAAAATTGTGCATTTTGAAATTCTGACATACGTGCGTACTACAGTTTCAATGGCAGTGCATTGGAGATAGCGGCTCGGTGTAGTGCTATTAAATCTTAAATCCTTTATTTCTGTGTTAGTTCTGAGTGATGACGAACTATAAAAATTGAAAAATAAATTAACTTCGGCACTGATTTAGTGCCTTGTAAGTGGTATAGCAGCACGCCTTTATTTACTGGATTTCAAGGAATAGTTTAAGTGGTATAAAATTTGAGAGAAGTAAAAAAATGTGTTTATATGTTTGTTTAGAATGCATAACCAGACTAGACTCCCTGAGGAAGGGGAATGATTAATCCCCGAAATGTTGGATGTTTGTGGGCTGGAAGTAACATTTTTAAATAAACAGTTGAACTGCTGAACAGTTTTGGTGAGCGGACCGGTTCTTCCAATCTTCAGTGTTTTTTACTATAATAAAACAAGTCTCAGTGTCAGAATCCCAGACAGACTGACGTGGTCAGGAGCTCTTCAAGGGAAGGGACTGCCACCCAACGAAATGCATGTATGCGTGCCAGCATGCATGTGTGCATAATTGCATGCCAGCTTCCTCTGGCGAAAAAAGAGGAAATAGCCCCATTCTGTCCAGGGTTGATGCTGGCATTCCTTACAGACCCTAATATGGTAGATATGGCAGGCCACCCACCGCCTTAATGGTCCTGGGTAAGTGGTGAATAACCACTAAGTTCATGAGAAGGTCCATGACAGAGTTTGGGGTGGGGTTTGCCATGAGAGATCGGCAACACTGTGGATCAAAGACAGAGTATTGCCATGTCCACCAAGCTGACATTACTGAGCATGTAGTCTAGCTTGTAACTGAGAGTTACTGTATATTTTTGCCTGCATCTTGAAAATCACTAATCAGTTTCTTCAACCTTAGTATATGCATTTAGTATGAGTTCTTGAGGTTTCAGTGTCTTTGACAACATCTCCATCCGTGTAGCTGAACTTTTGGAACTGTAATCCGTCAGCATCAGAACCACTTGGAAACTTTTGTATAGCTGGGACACCCACAATGATGTACATCATCTGCACCTATATATAGATATATGCACATATATAATACACACACACACACTGGGTCCTCATACCTCATCAGTTTTAATTTTTTCTGCCATCTACTTCACGTTGGTCTGAAGAAATGCCTTCATTGTATTCCATCTTTAAAATGTTCTCTTTCTCTGTGCATTTTGTTTGTCACACTTACTTGTGATGCTGTTGTTGATGTCCTTTCACTTTTTCTTCTCTTCTTTGGCATTACATAGTGCTTTTTGCAGTTATAGCCACACCTCAAGACGTCCTGGGCACCCTTCTATGCTGGGCTTCAATGCCGCTCTTCAAATCCAGCTCCTCTCTACATTGGTTTCCCTATTGGAAGCACTACTGCTGCCTCTGAATGGTGTCAGTATTTCCCAGAAGCATGGTACTCCTCCGTCAGCATCTTCCAGTGGGAGAATTGTGGCCTTGGCCTCTCTTGCTGCACAAACTATCTTTATGACTTCAAGGTTGGTTGATGGCACTGGACTTGGGTCTTTCTGCTGACCGTTCTTGCTGGTTGTCAGTTGGCTTTCTCATTGATGTTCCTACAGCTCTCTTTGGTTCCTTTCTCTGTTTTCCTTGACTCTGTTGCCTTGTTTGCTGGCAGTGTTTTGATCATCGACTTCTACTACGTCAGCTGCCTTATGGCACCATGTTTGGTTGCTGGTTCTGAGATCTGATTCTGATGCTGGCCTTTGGCTTTCTGCTTGCTCAGCATCACCTGACTCTGCCTCACTGACTTCCTGCCATTCTTTTTGGCTCTGTTATTATTTGAGAGACTGACAACAGCCAAGTCGACAAACAGCCAAGTCAACAGCAAATAAGGCAATCTGGTTGCCCGAACTGCAGTCATAGCACCATGGCTGGTTATTGGCTCTGTACTCGGGTCCTGATGCTGGTCCATTGCTCTCTGCTTGCTGGTCATTGCCAGGCTCTGCCTCTTCGATATGCATGTAGCTCTTTTGGTGCTGCACCCTCTGTTCATTGCAGAGGATGTTGCCTTCTTCCTGCAGCTCTTTCAGACTCTCTTTTATTTCAGAGACCGGTTGCCTTCTTTGCCGTTGACATTTGTGTCGTGGGCTCTGAGTACATGACTCGCAGTGTGGCACAACATCAATTCGTAACACAGTACCCAAGTCATGGTATTGGCCCAAGGCTTTCTGCTTGCTTGTCATCTGGCTTTGCCTAGTTGTTCCTGCAGCACTCAGCTGTGTTCTCCTTATACTTCAGAGACTGGTTGCCTTCTTTGCCATCAGTGTGTTCATCCCTGACTCTGGCAGCCCCAGCTGTAATGAAGGCACCACAGTTTGTTGTTAGCTCTATACTCTTCCCCCTTATAGTTCCTCGTTGCTCTTTGCTTGCTTGCTGGTCGTTGATTTAGGATGCTAGCAAAACCGAAGCTGCTGCCTGGTGCCAGAGATATAAAAAAAAAAAAAAAGCCACAGTGGAAAGGAAACACTGGCACTCACCATCAAGAAACAAAAAGTCCACTGGAACATGCTGAATTGCTATGCAAATGATGTGGTACTTCATTAAAGAAATAAGAAGAGCAAGCAAGTGCACAAACAGTGGCGCACAAATCCAGTGTTTGTGCAACTACTTGTTCTCCTTATTTCTTTAAGTACCACATAATTTGCACAGCAATTCGGTGTGTTTCAGTGGACTTATATTACTTGATGAATGCCAAGGTTTTCTTTCCATTATTCCATTGATGGTCGTTGTCCATCTCTGCCTTGTCTTCTCTGTGGCCCCTTTGACTCTGTTCTCAGTTTTTATTTCAGATACTGTTACCTTCTTTGCCATTGATGTTCTTGGTGGCGATCGCTGCTGGCGTGCTCAAGTCTTGATGCTGTTCTGTCACTGACTGCTTAATAGTCACTTAGCTTTGCTAAGTCACCATTTGCACTGCTGTCTCCCCCGTTTTCCTCCATAAACTGTTGCCAGTTATGCTAGTGATGTTTCCGTTATCTTCTCCTGTCCTTCGATATATCGTGGTTGGTTACTGGTTTGGTACTTATGTCCTTCTGCTGTCCCACAGCACTTTGCTCTCGGGTTACTTGGCTTTGCCATGTCATCGCCCTACTGCTTTGACTGCTGTGTGCCAGGGACTGTTGTCCTCTTTGAAATGGACAGTCTCGCTGTTGACCCCATTCAGGCTGCTCTGGCTGTCCCGTTGATGTCTCAGCTGGTTGTGTGCCCATACTGTCCAGCCACTTTCTGCTCACTGGTCATCTTCACAGCTGGAAGTGGCAGTAGAAGGTGCTGTTCTGCATGTTAATGTTTTGCAGCGGTAAGTGGTGCCCCCAATTTCTAACTCCACTACAATATTGTCTGGTTGCCTGCCCTGAGTACAAGTGCGATAACGCTTTGTTTTTATGGAGTTCCTGAAATTCGCTGTCAAAACCCTGTAGTCAGCTCAGCACTATAATGGGAATGGCTCGGCATTCATTTCCAGGTGAGCGCAGTGGGACAGTGGAATTTCACTCTGCTCTGAAAACACAGTTGGCTGTAGAAAAGAGTGAGGTAGATTTTGAGGAGTTGTGGGGATAAGTGGATTACTTAATAAGTCAGAAGATATGCACTACACTGGGTGGGGGTGGGGGCTCTCGCTCGATTGTTCACTAAATGAGAGAAAAAATATGGTGAGTTTTACTTTTTGCCAGCCGCTGATTGATTTTATGTGGTAAACAGACAGGTGGTACCTGGACTTATTTCTTGGTCCCTATCAGCACATAATTGCACCTCTTACAGGGTTCCCCACTCTCTGGAAATATAGGGCATTGGTGATCGGGTCAAAGGGTGCATTATTCTGTGGACTCCCGTATGCACTGTGCATGTACATACATGGTTTTTAGTAAGGTATAGCGCACTGGTATCAGAACAGGGGTAGAAGTACAATAAAGTATGGTGGTAAAAGACCATTTTGCAGCATTTTACAAAAAAAAGTACAGGGTGGTGGTAAAAATATATATTGCGTGGTGGCAGAAAAATATAGGGTGGTGCACCACCACACTAAAACAGTGAATGGGGAACACTGCCTTGCCAAGGGATTCAGCCAATCAGAGGTCAGGAAATTTTCAACCTACTTTTTGTAATCTGAAACAATGAACCTAAAATACTAAATAGACAACCTGTTTCTCTTGAAATGTGGAACTTCGGGTTAAACCTAAGCTCCTGAAAATACCTTGGAGAAGAGTTAGTGTATTTGAGGTATTTTGCATTGTTTTAGCAGTTCCATCGTGGTTCCCAGGAACCGATTTATTTCATCTAAATGTTGTAATTTGCAGTTCTGACCACTAGCTGTTTAGCTCTCTAGTAAGCAATAACCCATGACAGGGTGTGCTGTTATTGGGAATTAATCAACACCTCGGGTGCGTCGTGAGGCACGAGGCCAGGGTGTTGATTAATCCTCAATAACCGCACACCCTGGAGTGGGTTATTGCGCTTATAACATGGAAAAACTCAGTAGTTCAAAGAAATAAAGAATAAACATGTTATATGATATAAACAGTGTGACTTTATCATGTGTCCTTACACCAAAGGAGAACAGAGTACCACAAACCATTGGTATTCTTGCACATGACAAAATAGAGCTCATTGTTGCATATATCTTTCTGTACAACTGGTTTCATATTTGCAGATATCTGCTCTTTCTATAGCATAAGTAAAATTTGCTGTAACATGCAATGTCCTTCTTGACATTCTCTTACAAACTGTACAGTTCTCCGTACAACATATATGTAACTAACATTTCTAGGGACATGGATATGTTGTTCAATCCACACTTCATGGCAGGTTCCTTGCCGCTTTAAATCTTGCCAGAAGGTCTTCAAGCTGGCTCCTCCCACCCACCCGGGTGGTAAAACTCTCGGCTCCGCCCCATGACGCCAGATCTTCCTTACCGCTTGGAAGCTCAGGTTCCCTCTTTAGCGTTCTGTGTTTAGACTGGATCCAAACTCTTCGGTTAACCCGAAACTAATTTTAAAGTTTACAAGACTTCAGTCTGTTTCTTTCTTCGCGGCTGCGATGGATAAGTTGACTTCCAGTTTTCGGCGGTGCCCATGCAGGCAGAAGATGTCTCGGACCGATCCGCACTCCACATGCGTTTATTGCCTCGGGCTTGACCACGATCCGCAGGCCTGCGATTTGTGCAAGTCCTTCTCAGCCAATGTCCTTGAAGACCGTGCTGCCCGCATCCCAACTTGGGTGCCCCGAGAGACGTATTCCACCGGTGAAGTCAAAGGATGCCCGTTGGGCGGTGTCCGGCGGCGGGCTCGGCTGAGCAACCTGAGCAGATGATCGCCCTCGAGGAGGAGGCGGCCCAGTCCGCGTCTTCATCCTCCTCGGTCACGGCATTTAACCCACTCTCCTTGGACTCCTCCTACATGGCTTCTTTGAAGGAGCTTTGTCAGTCCCTCTCCACAAAAGGTGAGGGTCCATCGGGACACTCCTCTCAGTCCAAGAAGAAGGACCCGAAGGGCAAGTCCCACCATCTGCGTTCGTGGGAGTGGGAGAGGTCCCCTTCCCCAGACAGTCGACACTTGACTTCGGTCGAGGTTGCTGCTAAGGCCGCTGGCTTCACGGTGTCCCCATCGGGTCAGCGGCCGAGACACCTGTCGCACGAGTCGAGATTTTCTCGACCCGTCAGGCGGGTTGTTGACTGGAGAAGCAGACAACCCTTCTTCACCGGTTCCCCCGGTGGAAACAGAGGACTTGCCTGCGGCGTCCTGTGCGGAGTCCCCGGTTAGTTTTCCCGAGCCGAGGGAAGAACAGGTTTCCCCCGCTCCCTCCCAGACCCACTCTCGGAAACACCGGCGGTCTCTGACCTCCTCTCGGTCCAACTGATCCCGCCGACACCGGGCCCTGTCTCGGCACCGAGAAAGCGGTGCTGCTCAATCTCGCCGCCTTCCTCCTCGGAGGAAAGGCTTCACGCGTTGTGTTGACGCCACGAGGACTTAATGTGGCAGCAGCTCCTTCTGACTGGAACAAGCCGAATCTGCCGCCTTCCCCGGCCATTAAGTGGCTGTCACCTGAATGGCCGAAACAACCCCCCGTGGTTGTTGAGGAGCCCAAACTGGTGCCGGTTGTTCGGCCGAAACCAGCTGCACCACCTATTGTGGTGGAACCCCCGCCTCCACAACCTAAATCTGGGGCTCCGACCAAGGATTCTCGGTTGTGTCAGGGGTTGCCCCATCGGTTGTCGGTCACCCTCACTCCCGACCGCCCGCGGCAGGTGGAGGGTGGCTTAGGCCCTTGGCAGCTGTTCACAGACTCCTCGGAGTCTGATGACGACTCTTCCCTGTTCTCCAGGCCCCTTGACCTGGAGTTCACGGGGGGACAGTCGGTGGACGAGAGCCCATCCTCGTTCATGGGTCTGCTTCGGCTCATCTCAGAATCTACTGGGATGCAGCTCGAACTCGTATCCATGCAGGCCAAGTATCCTCTCACGGAGGAACCGGACCGAGGGGATTCTCCCACGGAGGCCTTTCCGGTGGCTGAAGCCATTGTTGGCCCAGCCTTGGAGTTATGACAGCGGCTGGCTTCTTGTCCTGCTCCTTCGGCCAGGATGGCCAGGAAGTACGCAGTCCCCACCAGTTCACTGTCTGGTTTTTCGGAGCACCCCTCTGCGGAGGGGCTTGTTACCGATAGTGTTTTCTGGCATTCCAGGAACACCAAGGATGTGGACAAGCCTCCCGACTGAGAGTCCAAAAAGCTGGACTATGCCGGGCGTAAGGTGTACGCTGCGTCCTCCCTGGGCCTCCGTCAGGCCAGTTCGGCCGTACTGATGGCGCACTTCTCCCACGCCCATATGGGCTCCCTGAATGAGGTGATCCCTCATCTCCCGGCTGACCCACAGACTACGGTCAAGCAGGTGCGGGATCAGGGAAGAGCGGTGGCGAAGCAGCAGCTCCAAATTGCTCTGGATATTGGAGACTCTTGTGCCCGGTTAGTAGCGGCCGCAGTGGCCATTCGCTGCAGATCTCCACCTTCATGGCAGATACCCAGCACAAGCTGGCAGACGTCCCCTTCCTGGGTACCGACTTGCTCGGGCCTGGGGTGGAAGGCCATCTCCAGAGTATCGAGAAGTCCAATGCCACCTTGGACTCTGTTACATCTGCTGAGGACGACAAAGGCCGCCAGCAGCGCGTAACCCTTTCGCCTCTTCTGCCCTGCGGCTGCGTCCGCCCACCAACACCAGCATCAGGGCCAGCAGGCACTTGGCACCCCAAAGCCAAGCCTGCAGCTTCCTCCAGCAGGAAACTGGGAGAAAAGGCCGGGAGGTCCTCGGCGGTCCCTCCTCCAAGCCTGCCCAGTGATGGGTTGAGGGTGTCTCCCCAGCCTCGTCGCTCCTCCTGGTCCCCCGTGGAGGGCGGCTCACCACTTTCTTTCCGCCTGGTCCGCTATCACCACGGACCGCTGGGTGTTGAAGTGGTAGGAAAGGTCTGCCTCTGGAGCTCGAGCGGGCCCGCCCTTCCGAGCCGTCGCCGCACGGGGGACTACGGGGTCCGCAGCCTCTCTGTCAGCCCCTCGAGCCGACATTGCCCTGCTTCTCCAGAAGGAGGTGATCAGGGAAGTTGCGGATCCTCCACCAGACCCAGGGTTGTGTCCAGGTATTTCCTGGTCCTGAAACAGACAGGGTGGCTGGCGCCCCATTCTAGACCTGCACGACCTGAATAGGTTCCTAAGGTCTCGAACCTTCAGGATGGTCACTCTGGCTCAGATCATTCCATCCTTGTAGCGAGGCATGTGGTTCTGTTCTCTGGACCTCCAGGACGCGTTCTTTCACATCCTAATCCATCCGTCCCACCAGCAATTCCTCCACTTCAGAGCAGAGGGGTCCCTTTACGAGTTCCGGGCCATGCCCTTCGGCCTCTCTCCAGCTCCCAGGGTCTTCACCGAATGCATGGCAGTGGTGACAGCATTCCTGCGGCGCTGAAGGGTCCGGGTGTACCCTTACCTGGACGACTGGCTGATTCGGCCTCCTCCAGGCCCGGTGGAGGCGGTCAGGGATCTGGCCCTCAGGTTTGCTCTCAGGTTGGCCTTCTCCATCGAGGCCAAATCGAACTTCGTGCCAAAGCAGGTGATTCAATTCATTGGGGGCAAGGCTCGATTCTCTTGAGCCAAACCACGGCTCAGCGGACAGGGCCGAGGTTCTTTCCTCCTTTGCCCAGTCATTTCCGGTTGGGCAGTTGCGCCCTGCCTGGGACTTCCTTCGCCTCCTGGGCCTCATGGCGGCCTGCACCAGCGTGGTACGTTGGGCCCGTTGGCACATGCATCCCCTTCAGTGGGGACTGGCCAGCTAATGGTCACAGCGCTCTGGTCCTTTGGACCAGCCAGTGGCAGTGACCCAGAAGATGTGGAACGCGCTCCAGTGGCGGATCGTTCCAGCTCATCTGCAGGAGGGCATCCCGTTTGTCCGTCCCGAGCCGACGGTCATTCTATCAACCGACACCTCTCTGATGGGTTGGGGTGCCCATCTGGGGGAGCTCAGAGCACATGGTCTCTGGTCCCCTCGGGAGTCCCGATGCCACATCAACTTGCTGGAGCTTCAAGCGGTGCGACTAGCCCTCACCCCGTTTGTACGGGGTCAAGTGGTCCAGGTCCAGATGGACAATACCACGACCATGTACTACCGAAACTGCCAGGGCGGGATGCGCTCCATGCCTCTGTGCAAGGAAGCTCTCCGCACTTTGTCCCTCGTGCGCAGCCTGGAGGCGGATCTCCTAGCCATCCATGTGGCAGGAGCCTCCAACACTCTGGCCAATGCCCTATGCCGGATAGGGGCTGCATCTCATGAGTGGTCACTCCTGCTGGAGGTGGTACACGATCTGTTCTCCCACTGGGGCACACCTCAGGTGGCCCTGTTTGCCTCCAGGGAGAATGCGAAGCTGAGGCTGTTTCATGCCCGCCCGCCCCAGCAGGGCTAGCTGCAGGGGGATGCCTTCTCGAGGCCGTGGACCCCGAACCTCTTCTATGCCTTTGCCCCATTTCCCTTGATCCACAAGGTGCTTTTCAAGGCGAGGAGGGTAAGGCGCAGGTGATTCTGGTAGCCCCAGACTGGCCTCGCCAGTTCTGGTATCCAGATCTCCTCAGCCTCAGCTCCAGGCTCCCGAGGCGGCTTCCAGCCCGCCCGGACCTGATCTCTGTCAGCATGGGGAAGGTACTCCACCCAGACCTTCAGTCCCTGCACCTGACAGCCTGGTTCCTGACCGGCTAGAGTTCCAGGCGTTGGGTCTTTCCAATGAGGTCCTCAACGTTGTTGAGGCATCCCGTAAGGAGTCGACCAGAAAATGCTATGCCTTCAAATGGAAGAGATTCTTCATTTGGTGTCAGGATAAGGGGTTGGACCCTTCCTCCTGCTTCTTGGCCAACATTCTGGACTACCTATGGTCCCTTTCTCAGCAAGGGCTTCAGTCGACGACCCTTAAGGTGCACCTGGCAGCCATCTCTGCTTACCGGGTGCGGGCCGGAAAGCAGTTGGTGGCACAGGAGAAGGTGGTAAGGCTCTTTTTCAGAGGCCTTGATCACATATCCCCTCCGGTGCGAGAACCTCCACCTCTGTGGGATCTACTGCTGGTATTGGCTAAGTTTATGGGCAAGCCATTCGAACCGATGCACAGGTGTGACATCTCTCACCTGTCGTGGAAGACCGACTTCTTGGTGGCTATCACGTCAGCCAGAAGGATGGGAGAGCTCCAGGCGCTCTCCATCGAGTCTCCTTATCTGGTCTTCCACAGGGACAAGGTTGTCCTCGCCCCCCACTCGAAATTCCTTCCGAAGCTGGTGTCAGAGTTTCACCTTAACCAGGTGTTGACTCTGCCGATGCTCTACCCCAGTCACACCTCGGAGGCCGAATATAGGCTCCATACTCTGGACCCTAGAAGAGCGCTGTCTTATTATAAGGAGCGGATGGCTGAAGTTTGGGGAGAGGTTCGCCAGCTGTTTGTCGCCTACGCTGAAGCCGCACCTGGCAGACCTGCAGCCAAGCGGACAATAGGCAGGTGGGTCACCTCCTGCATAGACCTCTGCTATAGGTTGGTGGGCATGGAGCCTTCCAGAGGGATAAGAGCTCATTCTACCCTCCATATACCGCTGCTTCCAGGGACGTCCCTATCCTGGAAATCTGCAGGGCTGCTACCTGGAAGTCTGCACACACCTTCATTACCCACTACCACATCGACCTTGAGTCATGCTGGGATGCTGGTTTTGGGACCTCGGTTCTCCAGTCCTCGTTTCCTAAATAGGAGGTGTGCGCCTTGCCTCCCTCCTCCCGGAGAACTGCTAAGAGTCTGCCATAAAGTGTGGATTGAACAACATATCCATGTCCCTAGAAATACAGGTTACTCACCTGCAACAGGAGTTCTAGGAATGGTATATGTTCATCCACACAACCCACCCAACCTCCCCGACTTCGACGCACAACCTGGCTTCCAGCGGGCTAGATCTGGCGTCATGGGGCAGAGCCGAGACTTTTACCACCGGGTGGGTGGGAGGAGCCAACATTGAGACTTTCCTGCAAGATTTAAAGCGGCAAGGAACCTGCCATGAAGTGTGGATGAACAACATATACCATTCCTAGAACTCCTGTTACAGGTGAGTAACCTGTATGTAATAGCTGGGTTGCGTTTTTTCCCATAGGAAACGGCATTTGTAATTTGCTGTTATAAAGGAGTGTTTATAACGGAAAACACGCGCCACTTCCCTATGCGAAAAATCCACAAGCCACCACTTTCCCTCGCTACCACTCGAGCTGTCTCTCTGTCACTGGAAAACGTCTGTCACACACACTCGCCTCAGACAGCAGCCATCGAAGATTTAATACATAAGCAGGCATTCTTTAGTCTGAAATGTTCTGTTATAAAAAAAATTGTTACCTATTCAAACTGCAGTACTGTTCATTTCACATAACCCCTAACCTCTCCTCCACTTCCTTTCTTTCGTTCTTTCCCTTGCCTCTACAGGTCACATGCTGCAGCCTAGCAACATACTTTTTTTTCTTTTTTTGCTGTCAATGCCAAATTGTTCCTTGTATGTTTTTTTTTTTTTCCAAAATTTAAACTTATTCCTATTGGGATGTGAAAATTTTACATTTCAGACAGCAGTTCCTTGTTAAAAGTTTCTTCTGAATAAAATTCGGATCACCGACAACGTGGTAAAATGTTATTGTGTCCGCTTTACACACATTTTATATAATTGCCGAGGCAAAAAAACACGACCCAGCAATTATATAAAATAAAATATGGGTCGGTATGTGTAAACTCTAAGTTTACACACACCCTCGGGGTTAGATGCTATTTGTAAACCCCTCGAGCTTCGCTCTCGGGGTTTATGTAGCATCTAACCCCTCTGGTGTGTATAAACGTCTCGTTACACACACCGACCCATGCTTTATTCTCTATTTTCTAACTTATTAACCTTGTATAACTGATGTCTTTCACTTATTTCACTGCTTAACTGTGATAAACGTGGTGTTATGCTTGTAGTATTGTGACAATTTCAGTACACAGCTCAGTGTGTATGGTAATGGAAATTGACTGTACCATAGTTTTGAAATTGTTCAAATTTAAACGCAGCAGCAAGCATTTCTGAATCACTGACTTCTAATGAGGACATTGTTGTTTGTGGTTCCACTACTTCTTTCTTTTTAGGTGTTGTGCTGGAAGTGTATGGTCCTGTTGTTTGTCTGTCACTTCTGTATTGTGTGAAGATAATCCTGTTCCTGCGGATGTCAAAAGGTTACTCCATTCCTGCCTGTCTGCGGCTGAAGCGGACCAATAGTTTTTTAAGCTTGCTTCACATTTATGACCTGTCATGCTCATAATTTCACGGGATGCTAGACCAACATTAGATAAAATTTGGACAGCTGTACTTCTGATGCTGTGGTTAGTATAGCATTTTGAGAGGTGTGCTCTTTCAGATATTTTTGGCATCAGACTGCCCAAGTAGTTGACATGCATAGGTTGCTGACTATATGATACTGTCAGTAATGTGAAACTTTCTCTTTGGATGCAAGTACAGTGCTCTTGCTTGTGGTGGGCAGTGGTTGATACACTGTTTGAAGAGCTGAACAGGGCAAGTGTTTTTCGGGTCAGAAAAAAGAAAGCCACATAGATTCTCTTTGTTTGTTTCTGTAAGACCGTGATGGTTCTTACTATGTGGATTAAAACTCGGGGACAGATGCTCTGTCCCATCAGAAATGTTTTTCACTGTGAAATAGTCCTGACGTAGATCTCAGACTCCTTCTCACCCATGGCGAGCAAGCCCTAGCTGGATCTCAAACCATCGCCGATGTACTAGACCTGTAGGTGTTAATGGAGATAGAGAATCTGACAACCGCAGTTTCACTAAATCTTCATCACTTATTGCAGGATGTTGAGATGACCAATCCTTATCTTCCTTTCTCATTTTCTTCAATCTTGCAATAAACACATTATTAGTGGATTGAAATATCGCATCACTACAGATATTCGTATTTCTCCTATTTTCAACATTATTGTTAAATCTATTAATTCCTGCTCTGAGACATATAAAAGAACTGACAGTGTACTATGTCCCTCCTTCTTTTACTGTTGCATAAAAATCTCTAAGTGTTACACTGAATTCTGTCATGTCCACTGATTTCAAATCTAATTGCTGCTCTCTACTATTCAACCAGTCCTTCAGAACATTTAGTGTCCACAAGGTGCTTTCAAACAACATGAAGTCTTGCTGTATTCTGATAGTAGCAGTGAGTCCCAACCTTCGAACTGCCCCGGAGATGAGAGTTAACTTTCCATGCCAGGAATGGAACGCTGAGCTTGAGCTCGGTTGAGACTCTGTCTGTTGCTGTTTAAATGCAAACCGTCAGATTCTTTACTCCGCCTCACTGAACAGTCGCTCCGGAGATTTCTCCTGCTCGGTTCAGTTTGTCGGTTAAAGTACCGCTTTTCTCAGTTTTCGATCGAATTTAAACCGTAACCTGTCGGTTCAGTCTCCGTCTGTGGTATTTGTGAGTACTAGATAGGTTTATTTTAATTCTTATTCTGTGTGGAACTTGTAAATGGGTCATCGGTTCAGTTTGAACCAATCAAGCTGTTAAAAAAATCTTTATTTGTACTTTGTGTGTGGTTATCGGTTCTAAAAAAAAAAAAAACTGATTTTATTACGTTTTTTTCCATGACCCGTGACACGGTCAGGAACCGATAAGAGGGTCTTGCCTGGCGGATTGCCATTAAAAGGGTAAGTTTGGTTAGGACTGGCACAGTGTCTGAGAAACCCAAAAGAAAAACCGGGCCCACTGGGTTTCAACCTGAGTGTGTGTGTGGGAAGTTCTATAAGGCTGACCCACACCACCTGTGTTTATTGTCTGGGGTTTGACCACCTCAATGCAGACTGCCAGATTTGTAAAAATTTTCCTGCAGCTACCCTAGAAAAGAGAGTTGGTAGGCTCAAGAAAGGGAGGCCAAAGTCCGCTGAACTGATGGTTAGCCCGGTTCGGTTCAAACCGAACCAGAAGGAGTGCCTCTGACCAGGGCAAGACTTCTTCGGCAAAAGAAGAGCCGATTCTGAGGAGTCGCTCCGCTAAGAGAACTAGAAAGAAAATCAGATGGTGGAGCCAAACTTTCCTCTCCAACCATTGAAGAAATAACCAAAGCGATAAAAATTAGTGAAGCCGCTTTCCTCGAGCCCCCGACCGAACCGGCACCATCAGGGAGGCGCTCGGTTCGGCTGATTCCACCGGTTCAAGATTATGATTTAGAGGAATATTATGAAGAGGAAGAGGAGTATGAGGAAAGTGAGTGTGGTTTTTAAAGTCTGGATGTGCCCATCTCTCCAGACAGACCTTCAGGAGTGTCTCCTCCTAGGCTTTCTGAGTCCCCCTCCCATTTCATGTTTTATAAAAAAAAAAAAAAGTGGCTGAAACCTTCCAGCTTCCTATGGAAGAAGCTGTGGATGACCAGGAGGAGCCTGACTATGTGGAAATGTTGGATATCCCAGAGTCTAGGAGGCTGTCTATTCCCTTACATAAATCTTTTGGGAAACAGACATTTAAGATTTTAAAGACTCCTAATACTATACCTCCTGTGGATAAGAGAATGGACAAGAGGTATACATTGTCAGGCTCGAATACGGAGTTCCTTACACAACAATGCAGCCATGTTGGGGTAGTGCAGGCTGCAGCCTGTGATAAGGCAAATATTCCTTGGCCGCACCCCCAGACAAGGACTCCAGGAGGATTGATGCCATGGCAAAGAAGCAGTACATGGCAGCATCCTTGGGACTCAGACAGGCCAACTATATGGCCTATACTGCTAGGTATCAGAAATCCAGATGGGACACTGTCATGGCTTTAGCAAAACAGGTCCCTGGCCAGCTTGCCAAGGAGCTGGAGCAGGTGGCTGCTGATAGTATTGAGGCACCCAAGGTGCAATTCCATACTGCAGTGGACTCGTGATGTGTCCTCTAGAGTCATGGCTACATCTGTGGCACTTCGTAGAATGGCTTGGCTCAGATGTACTAGCCTGTCACAGGATACCCAGACTAAGGCCATGGATTTTCCTGTTGTGGGTAATTCTCTGTATGGGGAGCAGACAGAGAATTACATGAAGAAAATGGATGAATATAGAACCACCTATAGGAGTGCACAGGCCAAGGAAAGGCAGGCCACTCCTCAGAGGCAACACCCCAGGGGCAGGGGCAGGTCTTTTCATAGGCCTTTCTACCAAGCCCAGGCTTCCTCTTCTGCCTATGCTCAGAGGGGGTTCTTTAGAGGGAGAGGCAGAAGGGGTACAAGCAGACCTGCTTCCACCCCTCAGCCAAAACCCCCTGCCAAACAGGCACCCTGATGGGTTGGCCAGGGCCGATTCTCCATTACCTGTAGGGGGCAGGCTGGCTTACTTTGTCCAGGACTGGGAGTCTCTAACATCAGACAAGTGGGTCCTGGAAGTAGTAAGCCAGGATTGGTTCTCGGCTTCAAAAATTTCCAAAGCTGAGAGCCAGATCCTTTCCACCTGCAAATCCCTCAGAGGCACTTGCCCTAGAGGCAGAGGTCTCTTCCTCCTGGCTCTCAGAGCTGTGGAAAGGTTCCACCCCTACACCAGGGCAAAGGATTGTACTCCAGGTACTTCCTTACCCCAAAAGACAGGAGAATGGCGGCCCATCCTGGATCTCAGATACTTAAACAAGCACCTTTTAAAACCAAAATTCAAAATGGTGACTCTGGGAATTATTCTACCCTCTCTAAGGCCAGGGGACTGGCTAGTGTCCCTGGACCTCAAGGATGCCTACTTCCATATTCTTATCAGAAGCTCCCATCAAAAGTACCTCAGGTTCGAGCTGCCCTCAGGCCATTACCAGTTCAGAGCAATGCCCTTCGGTCTAACCTCTGCTCCAAGGGTATTCACAAAATGCCTGGCAGTAGTAGTTGCTTCTCTAAGAAGGCAAAGAATTGCCATCTTCCCATATCTGGACGACTGGCTCATAGTAGGCCAGTCCCCAGACCAAGTCAAGTTACACCTACAGATAACTCAGCAACTGCTCACCTCTTTGGGTTTCCTTCTGAATCTTTCAAAGTCAGTTCTAGAGCCTGTTCAGCTCCTCACCTTCATAGGTGCAGAGCTAGACACAGAAAAGGCCAGAGCTTTCCTTCCCCTGGACAGTGCAAGGACCCTTATCTCTCTGGCCTCCTCATTCACCCTGCAGGTGTCTCGTCCAGCAAGGCATTTTCTACAGCTCCTGGGGCACATGGCTGCTTCCACAGCAGTGGTGCGGGGAGCAAGATTTCAGATGAGGGACATTCAGTTCCATTTGAGAGCCTTTTGGTCTCAAAGAAAGGACCCTCTGACCAAATTGATCCCAGTGACTCGAACCCTGATCCAGGCCTTACAGTGGTGGCAGGATCAGAACAATCTAAGGCAGGGAGTTCCCTTTGTCACTCAGTCCCACTCCTTAACCCTTACTACAGATGCCTCCCTCTTGGGGTGGGGGGCTCACTTGGGCGACCTGACTACCCAGAGGTTGTGGTTCCCTCCGGAATCTCTGCTTCACATTAATCTATTGGAACTCAGAGCAGTATTTCTAGCACTTCAGGCTTTTTCCAAATCTGTTCAGAACAAAGTTATGCAGGTCAGAACAGACGATACCACCATGATGTGGTACAGCAACAAGCAAGGAGGCACTCTGTCTACGGCCTTGTGCACAGAAGCAATGAAGTTGTGGTCTCTGGCTTATTCTCTGAACACCTCCGTCACAACAGTACACCTCCCAGGCAAGGACAATGTCCTGGCAGATGCTCTCAGCAGGATATCTCAGGGCCATCACGAGTGGTCACTGGATCCCCTGGTTTTGGAGGTGATCTTCTCCAGATAGGGCACCCCACAGATAGATCTCTTTGCAGCCCCAGACAATCACCAACTTCCCCTTTTTTGCTGCAGGCCCCAGTGTTGGGCTCAGTCCCCCTGGATGCCTTAGTTCTCAGTTGGGAAGGGAAGTTTCTGTATGCTTTTCCCCCCTTCCCTCTCCTGTTCAAAGTGCTAGTCAAAATCAGGTCTCAACCCTGCAAGGTGATCCTGATTGCTCCAGACTGGCCAGACAGCCGTGGTATCCACTCCTGTTGTCCTTAGCAGTCCATCTTCCCCTGTCTCTTCCTAGGAATTACAACCTGTTAACCTGTGCTCAAGGGATGGTTTGGTACCCAAATCTCAAATCTCTCAATCTCAAGGCCTGGCTCTTGAAGAGTTAGAGTTTGCTGATTTACACCTCTCCCAAGGTGTAATGAATATTCTGAAGGCTTCAGGAAACCTTCCACCAGGACTACTTATAATTCCAAGTGGGAAAATATTTTCCATATGGTGCTCTGGAAGGCATATTTCCCCAGAGTCTGCTGATCTGCCCACAGTCCTTGATTATATGGTCCATTTGAATAGCTTAGGGCTAGACCAGCTACACTAAAGGTGCATCTGGCAGCTGTTTCTGCTTTCATTTCAGCAGATAAGCCCTCTTCTCTTTCAGCTCACCCTGTATTCTCCAAGTTTTTAAGGGATTGCTTCATACCAACCCTCCATTCAGGGACCCTGCCCCTGCTTGGGACCTTAATGTTTGCATTGCTCAGCTTATGCAACCCCCCTTTTGAGCCTTTGTCTTCAGCAGAGCTTAAGTACTTGACTTGGAAAACTGTGTTTCTGGTAGCCATCACTTCTGCCAGATGCATAAGTGAGTTACAAGCCTTGTCAGTGGAGCCTGATTTTATCTCCTTCCATAGAGATAAGGTGGTCCTCAGGACTAACAGGAAGTTTTTGCCTAAGGTGGTTTCAGATTTCCACCTTAACCAATCTATGTCTCTTCCTGTGTACTTCACTGACCATTCCTCCTCTGGTGAGAGGAGGCTGCACAGTTTAGATGTGAAAAGAGCCCTCAGCTACTACATAGAACGTACCAAGGGTCACAGGTTTGACTCCCTCCAAGTGTTCCTCACTTATGGTGAGGTTGGTAAAGGGAAACCTGCCACTAAAAGATCCATTGCCAGGTGGATTGTTTCTTGTATCCAATTTTGTTATGAAAAGCTGGGTAAGGTTCCACCCTCAGGCCTGAGGGCTCACTCTACCAGAGGTACAGCTGCTTCTCTGGCTGCTGCCAGGGATATCCCTATTCTAGAGATATGTCAAGCAGCTACCTGGAAAACAGTTCACACTTTTACCAAGCATTACTCCCTGGATATCCAGGCTAGGAGTGATGCTCGGTTTGGCACAGCTGTGCTTCAGAGCCTATTTCCTAAGTAGGTTCTGTCCCTCCTCCATGGAGGTACTGCTTGGTAGTCTGCTACTGTCAGAATACAGCAAGACTTCATGTTGTTTGAAGAAAAAATTACTCACCTTAGTAATGTTGTTTCTTCTAATGGAGTCTTGCTGTATTCTGACCTCCCCCCTGCCTTCCCCTCTAAGAACCTCTGTTTTTGGGATGTGGGTTGGCAGTGGCAGTGTTGGCACGCAGTAGGTGCCCACCTTGTTGTTTTCACCCCTTTTCTTGGGTGAGTGGGTGTTGTGTTTTTCATTTTTTGGGTCTCCTGACGTGAGTCTTTGTTTTGGGACCAAAAATCTGTTTTATGTTCAGTAGCCAGTTGGCTAGTGTAGGTTTACAGCTTCCACACAGGACCTTGAGTGAGTTTAGCTCATAAAGATCTGACGGTTTGAGTTTAAACAGCAACAGACGCCGAGTTCAGCTGCCCATGCCTGGCATGGAAAGTTAACTCTTTCATCTCCGGGGCAGTTCGAAGGTTGGGACTCACTGCTACTGTCAGAATACAGCAAGACTCCATTAGAAGAAACAACATTACTAAGGTGAGTAATTTTTTCTTTCTGCGTATTTTGCTCATCTTTACTATTTTCAAAGTCATCTATATCTTAAATGCTCATTACTTCATGTCTTCTCTTACTATTTCCGTTACTGTCTCTTGCTTTCTTTCTCTGACTACTAATTTTTTCTGGTTCACTTCATGTACTTATTTCTTCACATACCCT
This sequence comes from Neoceratodus forsteri, assembly GCA_016271365.2. Taxonomy (NCBI): domain Eukaryota; kingdom Metazoa; phylum Chordata; order Ceratodontiformes; family Ceratodontidae; genus Neoceratodus; species Neoceratodus forsteri. Next base: position 322,036,677 of record CM057459.1, read on the forward strand.
TGTCTCAGATCCATCATACTGCCATTCTCTTTTGTCTTTCTCTGATTTATACCATTTTTCCAGTAGCTTTCTAAACTGAAATGCTCTCCGGTTTTTCACTCATCTGTACAAGTTCCCAGTCTGCTACTTCATCTGATCATGACATTCTTACTGTAGACTGTGACAGCTTCTTTTTACAACTCCCAACGTCAGCAACTTCTCCACCACATATCTGAGACTTCACTCTACTTCTCTTTGCTGGGACTCCATCAGGGAATTTGTACTGTACCCATTTGTGCACAGACCATTTCCCGAAAAGTGAAAAATTTACTTCCATTCCTGACATTTTGAGCACTGCAACTACACTGTGTCTATCTCTCCAACCTTGTGTAACTGCTTCCTGAAATTTGAAAAATGTCTGTCATGGTGAAAAGCGACCCGGTTACAGTGCAAGGATCTTACCAGCCACGTCGTATTTCACTGACTTCTCGGCGCCCCACCCCACTCACTGTACACTACCACATATACCAGCTCTAACACTGACTCTTGTTCCACTCCACTACAAACACAACTATTTGTACTCATTTGTCATTCTGACATCTATTACAAGCCTCATATTATGCTCACTGTCGATACCTGTTCTGATGTTTTCTTTTGGACAGCGCTGTACCATTTGCTCATTGTTCGTGTTGACTGTTTCCCCGTATATCTAGTATTCTCCCGCTCCTCAGCTTGCCCAGATCAGTTATTTAAAATCCACTTTGTGCCCGACTACTCATTTCAGATCACGTCCTCTGCGATGCCACTCAGTGTGCCCCACTATATCTCTCTCCCTCCTATGTGCGTCTCCCTCACTGCCCCGGAGAAACCCTTTCTCCTTCTCTATTCTACAGCGCTGCTACAGCAAGTATTACATCATGTGTCCTTTCTTTTGAGTACCTCTCTGGGTTTCATTTGCAGTACACTCTGCAAAATTGACTTTTATTTGGACATCTCCTGCATACATATTTCAATCTCCTACTGCTCCTTACTGTCTTTCTTCTTGCACAGGTACTTGTGCATTATACTTTGTTACATCTGTCTGTGTGACTAACATCCTTCTGCACTAATGCTTGAGATCGTCGTGCTTGCTGTGCTATTGATAACATTTCTGTGCGATGCACAGTGTCCATTGGGTGGGTGGGAGATCTGTATTGCTGTCTTTCTTTAAAATATGGCTACTTCTCTGGTTTGCTGTACTAGTCAGATTAAAAAGTCCGGTAACAGTCCCTCTCTCACTCCTACGCGAAGGATCACAGCATCCAGTTAGTGTAAAAATATGAAAAATTAATGAACACTCACGTGCTCCTTATTAACTAACCACTATTCAGTATCTACATACCCATGTTATAATTGTTATTATTTAAAGTACTTCGTTTTAATCATCATCAGTTCCAGTTTGCTCTTTGGAACCAATCTCATTTTTGCTAGTTTACATAGTTGTTAACCTATTTACTGGGTAGCGATTGGTTCCCTTTTCATTTAGGAACCGATCACTTTTTGAATAAAAGCTAGTAAATTGGTTTTAATTGTTGTTCCTTTTAAGTATAAGGAACCAACCGCGATTGCTCTAAATTTAGTTCTGGTTCAATTTTACTCAGTCTGCTAACTGTTTGGCATGTCAGACAGACCAAAAAGTAGGATGGGACCTACAGGTTTTAAAAATTGTTTAAGGTGTTTCCAAATCTTTGCTAAGGCTGATCGCCACTATTTGTGCATAGAGTTTTTTGGTCCCAACCATTTTTTCTCCGATTGTGAAGTTTGTAGTGCTTTTTGTGCAAAAAACTATTAAAAAGAGAGCGCCAACAAATTGGAGCAAATGGCTTCTATTCCCACCTCAGTGTCACCAAAGCAAAGTGAAGAGGATCCTTCTTCATCTCACTTCAAGACAAAAGAGAGACCCTGTAGAGATACCTCAGACCCCAAAATTACTGAAAAGGAGACTGAGCAATACTAATCCGAAAAGAACAAGTGAGCAGTCACCTGAGACTGTGCCTGCAAAAAAATAAAAAGGAAAAAATGGTGTTGCGCTTCCTGCTGAAAAAGCAGAGGAGCTCCCAACAGACAAAAATAAAATTCCCTCTGTGGAGGAGATCGCTAGAGTCCTGCAAATCATCCAGGCTCTATAGGATGCAGGTTTCATACTGGGTTCACTGGTTCGAATCCCACCACCAGTTCCCAGGGATCCACGGGCTCAAAGTTTACATTGAGAAGGAGGAGGAACTAGATCTAGGGGAACCCATTGAATCAGATATATCCCCAGACCAGGAGTTGGGTACCTCCCCCCCCCTTTTGGGTATGATGATTTTTTTTTTTATCTCTCATCTCTCTTGTCGGGCAAATGTCTGACACCTTGGGCCTCACCTCACAAGATTACATGGATTATGAGGAAGAGGCAGATTTTTGGGATATGATGGGTATCACTCCTTCAAAAAAGGTGATCCTTCCTAACTACAAGTAAGGAAGGGTACTTTTAAAGTAATGCAGACAACTTCCTCTGTCCCTGGAGTGGACAAGAAGGTGTAAAAGAAATACCATCTGGATAGGGCTTCTGCTGATTATCTGTGTACCCATCCAGATCATGAGGGTGTTAAACAAACTGCTGCTTGTGATAAAGCAAAGTCCCTCTGGCATCTTACCCTCTGGACAAAGATTCTAGAAAAAATTTACACAATGAGGAAAAGAAAGGTTATTTGTGATCTGCCTTACTTCCCAGGCGAGCAGCATATATGGCTCATGCTGTATAGTACCAGGAAGAACTATGGAGTTACATGATGGCTTTAATTGATGAGGTTTCGGGGGACATGGCACACTATATGGCAGATACTGCCAGGACGACTTTGGATGCAACAAAGTACCAGTTTCACATGGCAGTGGATGCAGATGACACTGCATCCAGAATTTTGGCCTTGTCAGTTTCATTTAAGAAGCTTAGCTTGGCTCAGAGCAACCACACACCCAACTAAAGTCTATGGATTTTCCAAGCGAAAATAATTCCCTTTTTGGTGACAAAATTGAGGCATACATGAAAAAGGTAGAGGTGTACAAAACTACCTATAGGAGTAACTTCTCTAGAGAGACAGCCTCCACCTCTTACAGATCCACAGGCAGAAGAGTAGCGGTATCGGGTACTACCCAGATCTTTCTCCCCATACCCTATGCCTGTAGAGTATGCACAGGTTAGAGGGTACTGCAGGAGCAGGAGATCTCGGCGTGCCAGCCCAGTTCCTGCTCCTAGACCACAATCTGGACAGAATCCCTGACTGCTCAGACCAAGCTGCCCTCCACCAGTTAGGGGCAGGTTGTCTCTCTGTTTCAAACATTGGGGAACACATTACCAGACAAGTGGGTACTGGAGATAGTGAGTCAGGGTCTTTGCCTGCAGTTCAACAGTTTCCAAATCTTAAGGGCTGCAGGGTATTCCGTCCTTCAACTCCAACAGAGACCATTCTTCTGGAGTTGGAAGTAAAAATGCTCCTGCAAGCTAGGGCAGTAGAGCCAGTCCCCCATGCCCAGAGGGGAAGGGGCTTGTACTCTTGATACTTTCTGACCAAAAAGAAAATCTGAGATTGGCATCCAATCTTGGATCTCAGATACCTAAACAGACACCTGGCAAAGGCCAGGTTCAAAATGTTAACACTGGCGGTAGTTAACCCTGCTCTAAGAGCAGGAAACTGGCTGCCATCCCTGGATCTTGAAGATGCCTACTTTCACATTCCAATCAAACCGTGCCACAGAAAGTACCCAAGGATTTTCAGGGGGTATCTCTTTGGTTAACACCATAGGAACCTTCACTGTCGGTGAAGGGGAATCCAGATGGAAGATTTTCAGCAGTACAACTGGGGCTGCCCACGTCATCTATATCCACCGATGTCACCAACCCTGTATAGGCTTGGGTGGCTCTGCTCCCTCCTCAGTTCTTTCCCGCCATTGACTTTGTCAACGTGGGTCTCCGCGAAAGCTAAGACTGTTTTTTTTTATTTTTTGTCTTCACTGTTAATCTCAAAATATCTTCTTGTAAGAGAACCCTGTTTGTTTTTCTTTTTTCTTGTTATCTAGGGCTTTTTTCCTCGACTGGTCCTGTGAGCTTAGGCATCTCTTTTTTGACTTCTGTCTTCTGGTGAAGAAGACTGCCATTCAGCCTCTCTGCCTGATGCAGTCCTCGATGGGGACCCTCTGGGGTTACTCTTCTCGGCCGGCACGGTCTCCTAGGTTGCAGACCTTTAGGCCCAGGACCATCTCTCAGGGATTCGCTTCTCAGTTGCCTGGGTCCGCCTCCCCTAGTGTCCTCGGTCCCCTGAGGGGGCTCTTCTCTGGGGTTGTTTTCCTCATCGACGGCACCAGCTTTGACGAGGATTGTTGTACAGGTCTTTGCCTTACCAGACTCATACCGATAGAGCTGCCGCCCTCTTTGTGGGTAGTGGGTTCCGGCCTCTCGTGTCTGCCTTCCCCTGATGTTCCCGTCCCTAGGACCTATTCTGTCTTGTGGTCCCTCGTCAAGGGTCGCTGTCCAGGCCTTTGCTACTCTAGACCCATACCAACAGAGTTGGACAGGCTTGAGGGTTGGCTTCCCCTTCCTGTCGATGACAGGTTGATCAACGACTGCCTTCCAGTTCCAGCTCCGGCCTTTCCAGGCCTCCAGCTTGTCGACGGAGTTGTACTCTGTACCATTGTCCCTGCTGCCATCGACTGTGCATCGTCTGGCGATGCCTCTTTCGTTGATGGATCCATGCTTCCATGCTCGCCGACAGGCCTTGCTCTCTGCCAGCAAGCTGCACGATGCCTCTCTGTCGACAAGGTCCCTTCAGTTGCTGGACCCCGGCTTCTTTTACGCCTGCAGGTTTGTGCTGTGTGCCATCTTGCCTCCGACGATGCCTCTTCCATCGGTGGTGTTCTGTCCTCTGATGGACCCTTGACTCCTTGTTCTTCGACAGGGTTGTGCTCTGTATCATCATGCCTTCAATGATGTCTTTCTGTTGATATCTTTCCCATCGACTGATCCTGGGCTAGCCAACACATCGACAGGTCTGTGCTTTATGCCATCGTGCCTTCGACGATGCCTCCTTTGGCAGCATTATCTTGGTCATCACCAAGATCTTTGACTCTTTGGACAGCTTTGTGCCCTGTGCCATGTTGTCAGCGATGCCTCTTCATTTCCCACAGATCACCATAGTCAGCTGCTGCCAACCCTCTTGTCTTCAATGCTTGTTGGCCATCGTGAGACATTTAGAATATGCTCTACCTGACAAAGTTCCAGGATACCCATGGGTGAGCAGGCCGGGCCGCTGCCCATGCCATCCTGAGTGGAACGCGAAGCCGGAGTGGCTCCAGTGCCTTCTCAGCTGAGGGTCTTGGCAAGCTCCTCTCAGAGCCTCTGTTCATGACATGGCCAGCACCACTGCTAAGGATACGGCCATAAGCATATGCCTGTGTAAGCACTCCTGATATCGGGCAGCAGAACACTCTTAAGGGCACGCCTCTTACTGCTTCAGGCTGTTCAACCCTGATATCCAGGATATCATAAATTATCTGCAAGCCTCAGCAGAGCACTCAATTTGTTGGCCAGCTTCTATGGCCAGTGGCACCTCAGCTGGTTTCCTTGCCAAACCCCCTCTCTCCTCTGGTCCCGGACCAGAAGGTGGTGGTTGGAGTTTGGTTCTCCCTCAATGGAGAACCATAACTTCAAGCATGGGTTTGCAGATCATGGAGAAGGGTCTTACCTTGGAGCTCATTGAGCAGCCTCCAAACACCCCCTCCATCCTCCAGTTATCCCCAGTTTACTTGTCTGTTCTTCGGTGGAAGTGCAGTCTCTCCTGCGCTTGCAGGCCGTGAACCAGTACCCAGGCACCAGAGAATCGGGGTTTTATGCCAGGTCTTTCCTGGCCTCCAAAAAGACCAGTGATCTGAGGCCCATTTCAGACAGGGCCTCAATCTATTTGACCAGTATAAATGATCCAGATGGTACTATTGCCAGACCTAATGCCCTTTATCAAGCCAGGGGACTGGTTCTGCTCCCTGGACTTGCAGGATGCGTAACTGCACATCATGGTCCTTTTCCTGGTCCCCAAAAAAGACCAGAGATCTGAGACCCATTTTAGACCTCAAGGACCTCTGTCTCTTTGTCCAGTACCAAAAGTTCTGGATGGTAACTTTGCCAGGCCTCATGCCCCTCCTCAAAACTGGGGACTGGCTCTGTTCACTGGAAATGCAGGACGCTTACCTGCACGTTTAGTTTTTTCCTCCTCACAGGAGGTTTCTTTGTTTTGCCTTTCAGGACGAGCATTACCAGTTCAAAGTGCTGCCCTTTGGCTTATTCTCTGCGTCACATGTTTTTCCAAAATGCTTAGCAGCGGTCATAGCAGCTCTCAGAAAAGAGGGACTGTATGTCTTCCCTTACCTGGATGATTGGCTTCTCAAGGCCCCATCCAGGGAACGGCTCCTGCTGACTCTGGAGCGCATGCTTCAGCTCTTCCACTCTTTGGGCATAATGGTCAGCCTGCCCAAGTCTGTCTTAGTACTGTCCCAAAGACTGCAGTACATAGGGGTGGTGCTAGACTCCAAGCAAGAGGAAGGCCTTCTTACCCCAAAATGGGGCAGAATGCCTTATGGCCCCGGCTCAAGAAGTTGCTCAGAGTCGGTACATTCCTGACAGGCTGCACCTCAGGCTGTTGGGTCTGATGGTAGCAGCCATCCCCACCATTCCACTGAACAGACTTCACTAGTGCATTCTTAAGTGGACCCTCAAAAGTGCAGTGGGGCCAGCGCATGGACGAGTTGGACCAAGTCCTGGTCTCCTTCCCAGTTTGCAACATACTGCAGTAGTAGATGGAACCCTTAAATCTTCTCCAGGGGGTCCTTTCAATATTTCTTTCCCTAACTTTGGATGCTTCGGATCTAGGCTGGGGAGCACACCTGGGTCCCTTTCAAACCCAGGGCTCCTAGTCTCAGTGGGAAGCCACCCTGTATATCAGTGTCATGGAGCTGAGAGCGATGCTCTGCCATGCAGGCTTTTTAAGAGCACCTTGCTCCAGGCCAACTGCTGGTGCAGTCGGGCAATCAGAATGTAGTCTACTACATCAGCAGCAGGGCGGACCACTGCACTCCATTGCAGGGAGGCCATGCGATTGTGGTATTGGGCACTGGAGCACAGTCTGACACATTGCGGTCCATGTGCCAGGTGTCCTATACACCCTGGCGGACAACCTGAGCAGGACTCAGTCCAGCATGTGCGAAAGGGAGCTTCTGTCATCCGTAACAGAAGATCAGTTGCAAAAGATGGGGTCACCCAGAGTTGGACCTTTTTGCATCCTCAGTCAACTCAAAACTTAGCTCGCATCCCCAAGAATCCAGGAAGTCCATCTGGTCTGTCCGTAAACTATATAAGGAGGACCAGAAGCCATTTCGCAAATGGCCTTTTCGTAAGACCTCAGGGCAGAACAACCGTGGCCAATTTTCGCTGAGAGGCTGCTTTAAGAGGAAAGCCACAACCCAAACTCCTGGGAGCTCTACCTATAGAGGCCCAAGTCCTCCCAGCCCTCTCGACTGACTCCCGGAACTGTCCAGTGTCTCACTACAGGCTCCCTGTCCTCTGGCGGAGGTTATGGGGGAGGCAGTAGGGGGTCGCTTCTCCCCTGCCATGAGGGATGGAGCAACATTACATCAGACCTCTGGGTTCTAGACCTAATAAGGAGAGGACATACCTTAGAGTTCACTCAGCTCCCTCCAGAAGAACCACCAAGGTCCTCCCATTGTTCTCCTTCAAACATTCCCCTAATAGGAGAAATTCAGACCCTCCTGGAAAAATGAGCAATAGAGTCAGTTCCCCAGGGACAATGGCGAAAAAGTTACTACTACCACTTTTTCCTGGTCCCAGAAAAGACCGGGGATCTTCATACCATCCTGGACCTCAGCTCCCTAAATCTTTTTATAGAATACAAAAGGTTCAGAATGGTCACTCTGCCAGGTCTCATTCCCCTCTTGCACCAGGGGGCCTGACTCTGCTCCCTTGACATGCAGGACGCCTACATGCACATAGTTGTCTTCCTCCCCACTGGAAGTTTTTGAGGTTCCACTTCCAGGAGGCATTATCAGTTCCGGCCTTACCATTCGGTCTCTCCTCCACTCCTTGAGTCTTCACCAAGTGCCTAGCAGTGGTGGCTGCAGCTCTCAGGCGCTAAGGGCCATTATGTCTTCCCTTACCTAGACAATTTGCTCTTGGCAGCACCATCCAGAGCATAACTATTGCACACTCTTGAAGACACCTTTATTCTCTTCCGAGCTTGGAATCACCCTGAATCTTCCAAAGTCTTCCCAGAGCCAAATCGACAACCACTGACACAGTTCAGGGCATGGTCTTCCTCCCACAGGATGGGAGATCATAGCCCAAATGGTATCTATAGCCCCACAGGTCCCAGCCAGGACTTCTCAGATTTCTGGGACACATACAGCCTCTTGGCTCTCGCCTCCACATGAGAGTACCACAGTGGATGCTCAGGGTGCAGTGGGACCAGAGGTCAGGATCTCCACCCAGTAAGGACTCTTTCTTGGTGGTTGGTCCCATCCAACCTGGAACGAGGTGTCCTTTTTCAGCAGGAGCCCCCGAGATGGACCCTAACCACAGACCTGTCCTGTCACAGCTGGGGCACTCGTCTGGGAGACAGTCTAACCCAGGGAACATGGTCTCCAGAAGAGCAGCAGCTCCATATCAACATTCTAGAAATGTGAGCGGTCCTGAATGCCTTGCGGGTGTTTCAAACAGACCTTTTGACAGGCTATCTTCTCATTCAGACGGACAACACGTCGTGGTGGTCTACGTCAACAAACGCACTGCTACCCCCTCTGCAGGGAGGCAAAGAGAGTCTGGTATTGGGCACTGGAACACCGCCTAGGACTCAAGACTGTTCATGTTCCAGGCATCCAAAATGTCTTGGCCGACAGCTTAAGCAGGTCACGGTCCAAGGCTCACAAGTGGGAGCTCCTCCAGTCCGTGGCAGACCAACTGTTCGACAGGGTTGGTCCTCTTTTCGTCTCCGCTCAATGCCAAACTGCCCAGTTACAGGATCGTGGATATGTTGTTCATCCACACTTATTGGCAGTGTCCCTTTCCCTTTAAATCAGCAAGAAAGTCTTCAAGCTGGCTCCTCCCACACACCTGGGTGGTATAACCCTTGGCTCTGCCCCATGACGCCAGATCCTCCTTTCCACTGGAAGATTCAGGTTGCCTCCTTCGTGCTCTCACATTTTGTAGGCCCAGGCTTCAAAACCTTGGTTATTCAAAATTAGCCTTGTTCGCGTTAGCGGATATGATTATTATTTCGATCATGGAAGACAAGTCTTCCCGATTTCGCTGGTGCTCGTGCGTGCCAGAAGATGTCACTCAACAACCCACCACTACACACGATATTGCTCTCGGTGTCGCCATGACACCACGACGCATGCAGTTTTACCGCATTTCAACCTAACATCCTCAACAACCGCCTTGCACGCTTTAGCTAGGAAGGCCCAAAAATGGAACCTTCCGCTTAAATCCAAGGAGGCCCGGGTGTAGGTTCTGTGGTCGTGGGATCCACCTAACAATTGCAGCACATGCAGGCCTCTCGAGGAGGAAGCAGCTTGCGTCACAGAATCTTCCTCTCAGAGCTTCTTCATTCTGCTCAACCTTGGCTCCACCTTATCGGGTTCCTTCTGAGAGTTGTGCCGCTCTCTCCCAACTAAGGGTGAGAGTCCTGCGGGTATGCACTCCTCTCAGTCCCGTAAGTGTGAGAAGGACCTGGGACCTTCTACGTCTCGACGGGGACGCTCTTGGGATCAGGAGAGATCTCGGTCCCAGAAGCTGGCCATTTCAACCTCTGTCAAAATCGCCTCTTCAGCCGCTGGCTTCCCGGCCTTGCCATCTGGCCAGTCAGCCAAAGTGTTGATAGACAATGTTGAGAGAATTCTCATCCTGATCGACCCTTTGTCACTGACTCCGGTCGACTACTCCCTCACTCGGACTCCGGTCTTTGCTTTCCCCGACAAGGAGACCCAGCCTGCTAGGAATCCCACCGAGGAAGTGGTCCCTGACCCCGGGTAGTCCCCGGTCCCACCAGTATCTCCTGAGTTGGCCCTTCCGATCTAGATCGAGGTCTCGGACCCCCTTGACCGAAAGGCCAAGGAAGGGCCATAAGTGCTGTAAATAGGCGATGCCATCGGTCATCGTCATCCTCCTCGGATGAGGAGAAGCTCCAGCCGAAATTCCTGCACTACGAGGACCTCATGTGGCAACAGCTGATTTTGTCCGGGTACAAGTCTACCCTGGCCATTACTTGGCTCTCCCCTCCCAGGCTGAAGCAGACTCCTCTGGAGCCGATTAAGTTGGTTCCTCCGCCTGAGGAGCCGACGATACCTCCGGTTCAGCCTAAACCGGTCTCTCCACAGATTTTGGTGGAACCACCGCCCAAGCAGCCTGTGGGAGGACTCCTTCTAAGGAAGCTAGACCGGATACTGGGCTTCCATGGCATCTTTCGGTCACTGTCACCCCGACCGCCTCCGCAGCTCAAGGGTGATGTGGGCGGTCAACCGCTGTATCCAGATACTCGGATTCGATGAAACTGGCCTCCTTTCTCATCCAGGGATGATAAACGGCAGGTGGGATAGAGACGGAGGAAGATCCTTTGTCCTTTTCAGGCATTCTTCCTCATCTCTGAGTCCACAGGGAAAAAGGCAGTACCCTCTCACTGACATCCTCAAGAGGGGATACCCCACGAGCCTTTCTGTGGCCAGGGCCATTGCTGGCCTGACCTTAGAACTTTGGCAGTACCCTTGCCTCCCTGTCCAGCTCAGTCTGCTCGCATGGCCTGCAAATATGCGGTGCCCATGGAGTCTCTTGCAGGGTTCACAGAGCACCCTTGGTCGAGAGCCTTGTGGCTGCCTCTGCATTCAGGCATACTGGTAGGTCTTACTTCAAGAGGGCTCTTGCAGTGGTAATCTGATAATACTGACGTCGGCAAGCTGCAGGACCCCACAGAAAAATTCTAGCTAGCAGTCTGTGGCGAGGACCGCCTCTCTGTCAGGTGACCTGCATCGAAGAAGTCATTATAAAGGGGCGGTCCTCACGCCCGCCTTCCAGTTCCTTCCCCGCCGCTGGCTCATGCCAGCACCTCGTGGAAAAGTTCCTGCTCGTCAGGCTCTTTCATCGGTATTTTAACCGAGTATTTTTGATTTTTTTCTTATATACCGTCAGGTATTCATCGGTGTATGTCGTCCCCTACACCTTCCGAGCATAAAAACAAGTGCGACTCGTGCGGCGCCCAACTCCCGCACAAGGACGGCCATTCCCTGTGCCTTTTTTGCCTAGGCCCTGACCATCCGGTAGAGTAGTACCAGCACTGCCTTAGTTTTTAACGCGGCCACCCAGAGAAGGCGGCAGAAGTCCCTGGAAGCTCATATTTTTAAAAAGAAAATGAGCTCCATGGAGAAAGAATTGAAAAAGCTTCGGCAGGCGTCAACTTCCCCTGAAGGCCATTGCAAGAAAAAGGACAAAGAAAAGCACCAGGACAAGGGCTCCTCTCCCACCGTGACTTCCGCGGGAGTCGCCGTGCTAAAGGTAACGGGCCCCCCAGGGGACCGCTCCATGACGGCACTTTAGAAGGCTTCTAAGCGCCAGCCCACCCCGCCTGGCTCGGGCCCTTCGGGTGCCTCCGGCTTTTGAGGCCTCTGCTCCGGTAAAGCCGTGGTTTCACAGCCTACTGGTGCCAGCGGCTCCAATAAGCCAGACTGCTCTTCCGACGCCCGCACGGAGAAGGTCGGTAAGTCGCCCAACCCTTCGGGGCGGTGCACGGCCCCCATTCTGCCCGATCAGGCCGCCCCTCCCTCATGGCCTGTCTCCGGCGATGGGTCCATTAAGTCAGGCGCCGGCCCTTCCCGGATCCCGCTACTAAGCCACACGTCTGTTTGCCCGACGTCGGACCCCACACACACACACACACACATCCGTTGTTCCCGGCTCCCTGCAGCGCCCTCCGGGGATCCTGAGTCTCCTCAGCCTGTCCCCGAGGATTTCTCCCCCGCATCCCCAGGCGACGCTGAGGTTCCTGTTCCACCTCTGTCAGACCGTCCGCCTGCTGGTCCAACCGATCTGACGTCGGCGCTACGACACCGGCTCCTTGGCTGCTGTATTTGATGCCAGTGTTGCCGACTCCGGGCGACATCCCGCTCCTGGATGCCACCCCGACGCCAGGCCCCCCCGGGTCTTCTGCTCCAGAACCGCCCATGGGGCCTCCGACTGGCCGTCTGCCTGGGTACCTGACCCAGTCGTATCCAATGCCATCATACTCGGGACCGCAGTATCCGGCGCCTCAGTACCCGGCGTGACCTATCCGCCGCAGTACCGCGCTAATACCCGAATACCGGGGTTTCGCCATTGGGTTATGGATACGCGCTTTATGGGTATACCCTTACGCATATCCTCCTCCTCCACCACCCCCAGCCGCCAGTGGACATTCAGGAGACTCTGGCCTCCTGGTGGGCTGAAGCCAAGGCTCAGCTCACCAGAGAGGTGGAGAGTCGTCTTCCGACGATGGTGCCGGTTCCTGTACGTCCACAACGACAAACTTCCTCCTCGCCTCCAGACACCAGGGCTAAACCCTCTGGGTCCAGAGAGGGGCAGGACACGCTTCCCCGAGGGTTTCCCAAGGGGTCTGTTCCTCCCTCTCACTGGGAGAGGGAGTCTACCTCTTCCTCATCTTCTTCTTCTTCAGACACCTCGGACACTTCGGAGGGTTGTTCCGAGCAAGACGACGAGCCACACTCTCCGTCCAAGCCCCAGCCAATGATTCCTCCGAAGTCTCCTCCGGAGGATCCTTCCTTCACGGAGTTGCTACAAAAGATCCAGGAAGTACATAAGTGGCAATCCTTGGAGCCAGACCCCCAGCGTTAAAAACTCACTGAGCATCTGGATCTGCCTGTGACAGCTCCCACCTTGGTGCCACCCTGGATCGAGCCTCATGCCAACCTTATTACCACCATATGGAACCAGCCGTCGGCCTTAACCCCACTTCCTGGGAAGTCGAACAGGCTATACCAGGCTCCCGAGGGTGTTGATGATTTAGACTCCCTCCCTCGAGCTGACTCTGTTGTGATTAGCGCCGCTCATGGCCGGTCAGCTCAACCCAAACACCTTAGCTCGTCTCCACCTGACAAGGAATCCCGCATTCTGGACCAGTATGGCAAGAAGATTTTTGCTTTTTCCACTCTGGGTATTAGGGCCCTGAACTATGTCGGCCACATGGGGGTTTACCAGAAGGCGATTCTCAGTGAGGTGGAATCTAAATTAGACTCCCTTCCGGACTCTCAGGTCAGGCAGGAAGTGGCTGACCTCATCCGCTCTGCACGTTCGGCCAGTCGGCACATCCTTCATGCGACCTACAGTGCAGTGGACACTGCTGGTAGGAGCTCAGCTTTCACCGTAGGCCTATGGCATCATGCTTGGTTCAGAGTGTCAGGGTTGGTTCCAGAAGTGCAGTCCGCTATCCAGGAAGCACCCTTCCAGGGTTCGTTGCTATTCGGGGGTGATGTCAAGGACATCACCACCGACCTGCAGGAGAAGAGGATGGCACTAAAGTCTGTGGACTCAATCCCCATCAATCGCTGTGCCGTCCTTTTTGCAGATGGAATCGGCCCAAAGCGAGACCACAGGGAAGGAGGGCCACTAGTGTCGGGGGGCCCCCAGCTGCCAATCCCCCCGCCCAAAAAAGCAGCGGGAGCTTCAGCTGCGGCGCTGCCACACACCACCTGACTCCTTCCCTCTCCCACAGCCTCTGGGCTTCCCGGAGGAACCGGTAGGGGAGAGGTTTTCCCTCCACCTTCCAGGCTGGGAGAGGAAAACATCAGATTCATGGGTGCTCCAGCTAATCGCAGGACGACACTCAATAGAGTTTCTGCAGAAACCACCTCGATATCCTCCCACAAGGGCGTCTCGTACTCTCGGGAACATCATCTTCTGGTCCAGGAAGAAATTTCAGCACTTTTGCCGAAAGAGGCAATAGAACCTGTTCCTATTCCCACTTCTTCCTGGTCCCGAAGAAGACCGGAGCTGTAAGACCTATTCTAGAACTCAGTTCCCTGAACATTTTTGTGGAGTACAAGAGGTTCAGGATGCTCACTTTAGAGCCTTCTGCCCCTCCTCCGCTCGGGCCAGTGGCTGTGCGCTCTGGATATGTAGGACGCTTACCTGCACATATCTATCCGCCTGTCTCACTGCAAATATCTCCATTTTGCTTTCCAGGGGGACCACTACCAGTTCAAGGCACTTCCATTTGGCCTCTCCTCGGCTCCCCGAGTATTTACCAAATGCCTTGCGGTGGTGGCGGCCTACCGGCGGGGGGGGTATAGGTTTTCCCGTACCTGGATGATTGGCTTCTGGTGGCCTCGTCCAGGGAGGAACTCCTGCCCTGCCTCTCCCTCACCCAGCAGGTCTTTGCCAGTCTGGGTATTACCATCAACCATTCCAGGTCTCACTTGATCCCATCCCAGAGGCTCCAGTTTATTGGGGCAATACTGGACACGACCCTAGGCAGGGCCTTCCTGCCACCGGACAGGGCAGCCACTCTCCAGACTCAGGTAAGCCTGTTGTCTGGCCACAGGCGGGTCAGTGCAAGGTCGGTTCTTCGCCTCCTTGGGCTTATGGTGGCTGCTTTCTCAATATCCCTCGCGCTTGGCTCCACAGTGAGGGTCTCTCAGTGGACACTTCGCTCTTAATGGGATCAGTTGGTAGATGACTTGGGCCAGTTGGTCCTAGTCTCTTCTCCCATGATTCGAGACTTGCAGTGGTGGATGGTTCGAGAGAAACTTCTTCGGGGAGTTCCATTCTTCCTTCCTCCTCCCTCCCAGACTCTGACCACAGATGCCTCGGGCGAAGGTTGGGGAGACCATCTCGGTCCGCATCGGACCCAGGGCTCTTGGTCCAAGCTTGAACAATCCCTGCACATCAGTGTGTTCGAGCTTCGGGCAGTGCTCTATGCTGTCCACCTGCATCTTCTTCCAGACCACCTGGCCGTCCAGATGGACAATATGTATGTGGTATGGTACATCAACAAACAGGGTGGGACTCGGTCCTACCCTCTTTGCAGGGAAGCGATGAGAGTTTGGGATTTGGCAGCACACCACGACCTTCACCTCATGGCAATTCATGTTCCGGGGGTTGAGAACTCCTTAGCAGATAAACCAAGTTGCTCGTCTGCTCAGGCTCACGAGTGGGAACTGGATCGGGGGTCCTAGACGATATCTTCCTAAGTTAGGGAACACCACAGTTGGACCTGTTCGCTTCGCCTCTAAACGCAAAGCTTCCCGACTTCTGCTTGCTCGTTCAAGAGCGAGGCATTTTCTGGAGAGACGCTCTGTCTCTAGGTTGGAAGGACAGATTTGTCTGTGCCTTCCCCTCGATTCCTCTGATCCCGCGTGTCTTGCAGAAACTCTGCTCAGAAGGAGCACGAATGATTCTGATCGCTCCTTTCTGGCCCAGGCAAGTTTGGCTCTCTCTTCTGCAACAATACTCAGAGGAACCTCCTCTTCCACTGTCACGAATTTTACTGACCCAGGATCATGGGACCCTGGTCAATCCAGGTCTCAAGTTCCTTCGACTACATGCGTGGCTCCTGCAGATATAGCTGAAGCCCGCTTTGGGGTTTCTCCCCAGGTGGCAGAGATCTTGGTGGAGGCTAGGAAACCCTCCACTAGGTCTACTTATGCCATGAAGTGGAAACGGTTCTCAATCTGGGCTGCTTCAAAAGGCTTCAAAGCTTTCTACTACTCAGTTTGGCAACTGCTGGTGTACCTGCGCCATCTCTTCGACCTGGGTCTTAGTCACTCGTGTCTGAAGGTACACATGGCGGCCATTTCAGCCTACCATGTTCCCTTCGCAGATATGACGTTTGTTCAACTGGAAGTCTCTCAGACTTTCCACAGAGGGGTTCTTCACTTGAGACCTCCTATCCGAGTTCCCGCCCTTCCTTGGGATTTGAACTTCATTCTTGAGAAACTTACTTTACCTCCTTTGAACTGGCGGCCTCAGCAGATATGAAGTTCTTTCATGGAAGATGCTCTTCCTAGTGGCCATTACCTCTGCTCGGAGGATTTCCAAGCTCCAAGCTCCAGGCCCTGATGTGTAAAATCCCGTACTTGATTTTTCACAAGGAACGTGTGGCTCTGCTCACCAATCGTAAGTTTCTCCCCAAGGTGGTAGCGGAATCTACATTGAACCAGTCCATAGAGTTACCCACTTTCTTTACGCAGTACTCCAATCAGGGGGCATATCTGCTTCACACTATGGACGTTCACCGGATCCTGAGATACTACACTAACAGAACAAAGGATCTCAGAAAGACTGATCAACTGTTTGTCTCTTTTGCACCCAAAAGAGAAGGCAATGCTGTTTCCAAGCAATGCCTGTCTAAATGGTTGGCTCATTGCATCACCTTCTGTTATGACAAGTACAACACGACCCTTCCGGGTCAAGTAAGACGGACACTTCACCAGAGGGGTCGCTGCCTCAGCGGCATCTTTCCAGAACGTGACAGCGACAGACATTTGTGCTGCCGCCACTTGGACTTCTGTCTATACATTTGCAAAACATTACAGTTTGGATATTGCCTCTCGCTGTGGAGCAGGCTTCAGGCTCACTGTTCTGCAGGGTCTCCTTTCTTAAGGCCTTCACAGCTAGAGGATCTGCTTTGAGTAGCTTTCCTCCTCCCATGTGCTTCTTCTTGTTCCAGACTGCTTGGGACTCAGTCCTATATGTAATTACCTATTGCAAGAGCCACTCTCTAAGATCTACTGTTACGCTAAGTTCTTATGTAACTGTACTTTCTAGTGATACCGACAGACGACCTGAGAAGGAATCCAAACATTTGGATCACTCTGCCCAGAAGGTCTGTGCAGCCTCGTCTGTAGGCCTCCATCAGGCAAGCTCAGTTGTCATCATGGCACACTTCTCCCATGCCCATTTGGGGTCCTTGGACGAAGTCCTCCCACAGCTCCCCGGAGACTTGCAGACCATGGTCAAGCAGGTCCAGGACCAAGGCTGTGCTGTTACTAAACAACTGCTCAGACATCTGGGACTCATGTGCCTATTCATTGGCAGCCGCAGTTGCCTCCCACCGAAGGGCTTGGCTGAGGCTGTCCTCCTTTCCAGTGGATACTCAGCACCAACTAGCTGATGTGCCTTTCCTGGGCACCAATCTCTTAGACCCAGGTGTGGCTGGTCACCTTCAGTGCATTGAGCAGTCCAGTGCCACTTGGACACCACTTCTGCTAAGGCTTCTTCTGGTCCCAAGAAGCAGAAGAAGCCTTTTGGCACTCTTGCCCTGCGGCCTAGCAGCCCTCCTTTCACGGGGTCAGCAGCAGCAGGCTCAAGCTTGGCATCCTCAGCCTAAGCCTGGACCCTCCCAGGCCTCTAAGGGTGGCGGGTTCAGGCCCTGGACCTCTACCTCCAAGCCTGCCCAGTGATGGGGTGGGGCTGCCACTTCTGCTAGTGTCACACCAGCGCTGGTCCTCCCGTGGGGGCCAGCCTGCCACTTTCTTTCCTCCTGGTCTGCTGTTACCACGCATAGGTGGGTCTTAGGAGTGGTCAACCAGGGACTGCTCTCTGGAATTCGAGCAGTACCCTCCAAGCAGAGTCCGTGCCCCACGAGAGATGATATCCGCCCACACTCAGTCGGCTTTCCGAGATGACATTGTTCAGCTTCTCCTCCAGGAGGTAGGCTCAGTGGCAGACCCAGGCTTCATTTTCAGGTATTTCCTGGTTCCCAAGCGGAGGGGGGGCTGACACCCCATTCTAGAGCTGCGCACTTGAATCAGTATCTCAGGTCACGCACCTTTCGGATGGTCACTATCTCTCAGATCATACCATCCTTGGAGCTAAACTTGTGGTTCTGCTCACTGGATCTCCAGGATGCGTTCTTTCACATCCCGATCCATCCGTCCCACCAGCAGTTCCTCCGCTTCAGAGCCGAGGGAACCCTGTACCAGTTCCAAGCTATGCCATTCGGCCTGTCATTCCCCTCGGGTCTTCACCAAATGCACTGCAGTGGTGGCAGCCCACCTCAGGCGGGGAGTCAAAATATACCCCTACCTCGACGATTGGCTCTTATCAGATTCCACCCAGCAGGAGGTGGAGAGGTCCAGGAACCTGGCCCCCAGACTTGCTCCCAACTTGGCCTCCTGATCAGCAAGGCCAGGTCTGAGCTTGTGCCTTCTCAGGTGATGTGCTTCATTGGGGTAGAGCTAGACTCTTGTCGAGCCAGAGCTCAGCCCCCCGCAGACTGGGTGTAGATTCTCTCCTCCTTTGCCCAGTCATTTCTGGTTGGGCAATTGTGCCCTGCCCAGGACTTTCTGCGCCTTCTGGGTTACATGGCGGTGTGCACCTCCTGGTCCGTTGGGCCTGGTGGCACATGCGCCCCTCCAATGGGAGCTAGCCGCCCAGTTAATTCAGTGCCACGGTCATTTCAACCAGCTGATCACTGTGATCCAGAAGATGTGGGACGCTGCCCAGTGGTGGACCGTCCCAGACCTGTTGCAGGAAGGATCCCATTTGAGCCGACTGCCGACCTCACGACCGATGCCTCTCTCATGAGCTGGGATCCCACATGGGGGACAACAGGGCCCACGGGTTCTGGACCCCCGAGGAGTCCCATTATCACATCAACCTGTTGGAGCTCAGAGCAGTCAGACTGGCACTGTCTGCTTTCACTCCTCAGCTCCGGGGTCAAGTGGTTCAAGTCCAGACGGACAATACCATGACAATGTACTACCTCAACAAACAAGGCGGCGCACACATTCCTGTCTGCTGTGCAGGGAAGCGCTCCGCATCTGGACATTCGTGGGTCATCTTGAGGCAGATCTCCAACCAGCCACGTGGCAGGAGCCTCGAACCAACTGGCAGATGCTCTCAGCTGCATAGGCGAGACATCCCATGAGTGGTCTCTCCATCCAGAGGTAGCTTATAGTCTGTTCTCCCACTGAGGCAAACCATTAGTGGACCTGTTTGCCTCCCGGGGAAACACCAAGCTGAGGCTGTTCCATGTCTGCCATCCTCAGCAGGGCTCGTTGCATGGGGATGCCTTCTGAAGTTCATGGACCCCAGGCCTCTTCTGCACCTTCCCTCCATTTCCCTTGATTCACAGGGTGCTTCTCAAGGTGAGGAGGGACAAGGCACAGGTGATCCTGGTAGCCCCAGACTGGCCATGCCATTTGTGGTACCCAAATCTCCTCAGCCTCAGCAACAGGCCCCCGGAGCGACTTCCAGCATGCCCTGACCTGATCTCACTCAGTTAGGGAAAGGTATTCCATCCGGACCTTCAATCTCTGCACCTGACAGCCTGGTACCTGAGTGGCTAGAGTTCCAGGCTTTGGGTCTATCCGAGGATGTCCTCACAGTAGTGGAAGCATCCAGTAAGGAGTCGACCAGGAAGTGTTATGCCTTCAAATGGAAAAGATTTTCCATTTGGTGTCGAGACAAGGGCCTGGACCCTCTGTCCTGTAGCTAACATTCTCAACTACTCCTTGGTCTCTCTCCAAAGGGTGTCTTAAGTCATTGACCCTTAGGGTGCACTTATAGCCATCTCTGCTTCCCCGCCGCAGGCCAGTCAGCAGATGGTGCAGGAGACAGTGGTAGGGGGTTTTTCAAAGGTCTGGATCACATATCCCTCCGTGCATTAAACTCCATCTCTGTGGATCTTCTGTTGGTCCTGGCATAGCTTGTGGAAAGCCATTCGAATCAATGCACAAGTGTGAGTTGTCACACTTGTCATGGAAGACAGCCTTCCTGGTGGATATCACACTGCCAGAAGGACAGGGGAGCTCCAGGCGCTCTCCGTGGACTCCCCTTACCTGGTTTTCCACAGGGACAAGGTTGTCCTGTGCCCCCAACCAAAATTCCTTCCGAAGGTGATGTCAGAGTTTCACCCTTAACCAGATGTTGACTCTGCCGGTGTACTACCCCAATTACATTTGAGGCTGAGTACAGGCTCCATACCTTGGACCTGCGACAAACTCTCTCCTATTATAAGGAGAGGACGCAGGAAATTGGGAGAGGTTCACCAGGCTGTTTATCACCTACGCGTGGCTGCCTCTGGCAGACGTGCAGCAAAGCGGACGATCGCAAGGTGGATTACATTATGCATTAGTCTGTGCTACGAGTTGGCAGGCAAGGAGCCTCCCACAGGGATAAGAGCTCATTCTACCCGCCATACCGCTTCATTGGTGGCTGCTTCCAGGGACATCCCCATACAGGAAATCTGTTGGGCTGCTACCTGGAAGACAGCAAACAGCTTCATGACCCATTACCACATCGACCTTGAGTCACGCCGGGATACTGGTTTTGGGGCCTCAGTTCTTCAGTCTCTGTTTCCCAAGTAGAGTGTGTGTGCCTTGTCTCCCTCCTCCTGGAGAACTGCTAAGAGTCTGCCAATAAGTGTGAATGAACCACATATCCACGATCCTAGAAAAACAGGTTCTAGGAGTAATATATGTTGTTCATCCACACGGACCCACCCGACCTCCCTGGCTGCAGACGCAGAAACCTGGCTTCCAGCGGGCTGAGATCCGGCATCATGGGGCGGAGCCTAGGGTTATACCAGCCGGGTGGGTGGGAGGAGCCAGCTTGAAGACTTTCTGGCTGATTTAAAGGGAAAGGGACACTGCCAATAAGTGTGGATGAACAACATATACCACTCCTAGAACTACAGATCTTACTTCGAGAGTGCTCTTGCAGTAGGTAATTACATAAAGGACTGACGCCGGCCGGCGGCAGGACCCCACGGAAAATTTCTAGCTAGCAGTCCCTGGCGAGGGACTGCCCCCAAGTCAGGTGACCAGCGTCAAACGACGTCTGTATAAAGGGGTGGTCCCGGATGCCCGCCTTCCAGTTCTTTCCCGCCGTTAGCTCGTGCAGCGCCTCACGGTAAAGTTCGTGCTTCGTCAGCCCTGCTCTTTCGTTGGTTTTACTGAATATTAAAAGTATTTTTTCCTTCTATCATCAGGCCATCGTCTGTGTATGTCGTCCCCTACACCCTCCGAGCACAAAAACAAGTGCGACTCGTGCAGCACCCAACTGCCACACAAGGACGGCCATTCCCTCTGCCTCTTCTGCCTAGGCCCCGACCACCCGGTCGACAAGTGCCCGCTTTGCCTTCACTTCAACGCTGCTACCCGCAGACAACGCCAACAGTCCCTGGAAGCCTATCTTCTCAAGAAAAGATGTCTTCGGGGAGTAAGAATTGAAGAAGTTCAGGCAGGCGCCGACTTCTCCTGAAGGACATCGCAAAAGCGGGACAAGAGAGGCACCGGAGAAGGCCTTCTCACCATGACTCCGCCGGAGTCGCAGCCCAGGTAAATCATCTTCTCCGGGGATCGGCCCAACGCAGCCTAGGTATTGGAGGAGGCGGGCGCCCAAGCAAAAAGAGGCCTCCACCTCGGCCCGCCGCAGGCTTGCAGCCTATTGGTGCGGACTACTTAAAGTCGGACGCCTGTTCCTCCAGGAGAAGGTCAATAAGACGCCCGACCCTTCGGGCGGCGCACGACTCCGCCTCGGACTGGGCCGCCTCCTTCCTCGGCCCGCCTGGCGAGGGACCCTGAAGACAGACGCGGCTCCTCCGCGCCCCGCCGAACTAGCCCCTGTGTCACACGCCAGCTCCCTGACATGCGCCAGGCGTTGGAACCTACGATAGACCCTTCAACGCCCATCGTATTCCTGTTCCCCGCAGTCTGCTGCTGTCCGGGAGCCCGAGTCACCCCAGCCTGACCCCGGGATTCTCTCTCCCCCATCCCCGGCGATGCGGGATGTTCCACCTCCATCAGACCCTCCTCCTAAGGAACCGGCTCTGACGCTGGCCTCATCGATGCCGGCGCCAGGGATTTTCCCTTCCGCCGGGCCCTGCTCCCCCGGCCTCTCAATGCTGACCCACCTGCCACTCTTCGGGGCCGCCTGCCCAGCAGTCGGTACGTCCGGGTACCCGCAGGACCACAGTATCCAGCGCTGCAGTACCCGACACCAGTCCCTCCGACGCCGCAGTACCCGACGCCTCAATACCCGGCGCCGGTTTTCCCGCAGCCAGGTATCGGATACTTGCCTTACAGATACAATCTGTATTCTTTTCCCCCTCCTCCTCCACCACCCCCTCGGCTGCTGGTGGATCTGCAGGAGACTCTGGCTTCCTGGTGGGCTGAGGCCAAGGCTCAGCTCACCAAGGAAGTAGAGAGCCACCTCACGGCGACGGTGCCGCCCCGGCTCCCATACGCCTGAGACGGCACACTCCCTCGCCGCCTCCGGTCTCCAGGGCCCTTCCTTCTGGATCCCGAGAGGGGCAGGACACGCGTCCAGGGATCCCCCCCAAGGAACCCGTTCCTCCCCCAGCCGTGTTAGGGAGTCTTATTCTGCTTCCGATTCTTCTTCTTCCCTTTCGGATTCCTCGAATTCTTCCAACGGATGCTCTGAGAGAGATGACGAGCCTCGCTCTCCGTCCAAGCTCTGGCAAGGACCCTCCGAAGTCTCCTCCGGAGGATCCTTCCTTTACGGAGTTGCTCAGAAAAATCCAGGAAGTACATCATTAGCAGCCCTTGAACTAGATCCTCAGCGGTTAAACTCGCCGAACATCTGGACCTGCCCCTGACAGCTCCAACTTTAGTGCCACTCCTGGATCGAGCCTCACGCCCACCTTTGTTTCATTATTTGGAAACAACTGCCGGCGTTAGCCCCGCTTCCTAGGAAGTCTAACAGGCTATACCAGACTCCTGAGGGTGTAGACTATTTGGACTCCCACCCTCGTGCAGATTCGGTCGTGATTAGCGTTGCTCACGGCCGGTCAGCGCATCCCAGACATCTAAGCTTGTCTCCTCCAGATAAGGAATCTCGCCTCCTGGACCAGTATGGAAGAAAAATTTACGCCTCTTCCACACTGGGAATTCTGGCCCTGAATTATGTTGCTCATATGGGGGATTACCAGAAGGCCATCCTTACCCAGGCGGAATCTAAGATTGACTCCTTACCTGACTCTCAAGTCAAGCAGGAGTTAGCCAACTTAGTCCGTTCGGCCAGTCGCCACATTCTGCGGACGACATAATTCAGTGACTTCTGCCAGACGGAGCTCCGCCTGTGAGTCTCAAGGCCATGCCTGGCTCCGGCTGTCAGGTTTGGTCCCGGAGGTGCAGTCCGCGATCCAGGAAGCACTCTTCAGGGTTCGGTGCTCATCACCGACTTGTAGGAGAAGGGGACGGCTCTGAAACTGTGGATTCCATGTACCGCCCTCATCACCCGCAGCACCGCCCTTTTTGCAGACGCACTGCCACAAGCAAAACCCCAAGGAAGGTGGGCTGCACAGCGTTGGGTCCTCGCAGCTGCCAGGCCCCCGCCTAAAAAGCAGCTGGTGCCCCAGCTGCGGCGCTGCCCCACACCACCTGACTCCTCCCCTCTCCCACTGCCTCCGGACACACAGAGGAACCGGTAGGAGGGAGGTTCTCCCTCCACCTTCTGGGTTGGGAGAGGATAACAACAGATTCATGGGTGCTCCAGATTATAGCGGAAGGGCACTGTATAGAGTTTCTACAGAAACCACCCCGCCACCCACCTTGGAAGTCATCCTACGCAAGGGACCATCTTCCTTTGGTCCGGGAGGAAATCTCTGCCCTCCTCGCAAAGCAGGCCATAGCACCCGTTCCTCTTCACCTTCAAGGGATGGGTTACTATTCACATTTCTTCCTGGTCCCAAAGAAGACGGGAGATCTCAGACCCATTCTCGATCTCAGCTCCTTGAACCTTTATGTGGAATACAAAAGGTTCAGGATGCTCTCCCTACAGACCCTTCTGCCCCTCCTTCGGCCGGGTCAGTGGCTTTGTGCGCTGGATATGCAGGATCCATATCTGCACATCCCCATTCATCCTTCTCACGGCAAGTATCTTCGGTTTGCATTTCAGGGGGAGCATTACCAATTCCGGGCGCTCCCGTTTGGTCTTTCCTCTGCACCCTGAGTATTTACCAAATGCCTGATTGTGGTAGCGGCCCACCTGCATACGATGGGAGTTCAGGTGTTTCCTTACCTGGACGACTGGCTCCTGGCGGCCTCGTCCAGGGAAGAGCTCCTGCATTTTCTCCCTCACCCAGCAGGTTTTACTTGCCTGCATTACCATCAACCATTCCAAGTCTCATCTGATCCCTCCCAGAGACTACAGTTCATCGGGCTATGCTCGATACGACGGGGCAGGGCCTTCCTGCCTCCGACAGGGCTGCCTCTTCAGTCACAGACTTCTGCTATCAGGACGAGGAAGGTTCAAGCAGGTCAGTCTCCGCCTCCTAGGCTCATGGCGGCCGTTATTCCGACAGTTCCCCGGCTCGGCCCACATGAGGATCTCTCAGTGGACTCTTCCTCCCAGTGGGATCAACTTGTAGACGACCTAGATCATCTAGTTCTGATCTCTTGCCGTGGCGCGAGACTTGCAATGGTGAATGGTTCGAGAGAACCTGTTTTGGGGTCCCTTCTGTCAGCCCCCTCAGACTCTGACCACAGACGCTATCAGTCAAGGTTGGGAGCCCATCTGGGCTCCATCGAACCCAGGGATTACGGTCCAATTTGGAACTAGCTCTCCACATCAATGTGCTCAAGCTTCGAGCAGTACTATATACTCTCCAAGCCCTTCACCAATACATTCTTCCCGGTCACCTAGCTGTCCAGACGGACAACATGTGCATGGTGTGGTACATCAACAAGCAGGGAGGGACTCGATCCTACCCTCTATGCAGGGAAGCAATGAGAGTTTGGGACTGGGCAACTCAACACAACCTTCACCTCACTGCGATTCATGTCCCAGGAGTCGACAGTACCCTGGCAGACAAGCTAAGCCACTCCTCTGCCCTACCACATGAGTGGGAATTGGACCAAAAGGTGCTGGGTGATATCTTCCAGCTTTGGGGGACTCCGCAGGTAGACCTGTTCGCCTCTCCCCAAAACGCAAAACTTCCCATCTTTTGCTCGCTAGTTCCAGAGCAAGGCGCTTTCTGGAGCGACGCTCTGTCTCTAGACTGGAAGGACAGATTTGTCTATGCTCCCCCCCCCCCCAATTCCTCTGGTCCCTAGTATATTACAGAAACTAACCACAGAAGGAGTGAGAATGATTCTGATCGCTCCTTTCTGGCCCAGGCAAATCTGGTTCTCTCTTCTACAATTCTCAGAGGTGCCTCCTCTTTCTCTTCCTTTATCTCGAGGGTTGCTGACCCAGGATCAGGGGACTCTGGTCCATCCGGGCCTCAAGTCCCTGCAACTTCATGCATGGCTCCTGCAGACCTAGCCCAATCTCATTTTGATGTCTCTCCAAAAGTAGCGGAGATTCTAGTGGAGGCTAGAAAACCCTCCACTAGATCCACCTATGCCATGAAACAGAAGAGATTTTCTATTTGGGCCACCTCTAGGAACGTGGAGCCTTTCTCCTGTTCAGTGGCCGCTCTGCTGGAATATTTACGTCATCTTTTCTCGACCTGGGTCTCAGTTATTCCTCCTGAAAGTTAACATGGTCATTATTTCAGCGCACTATGTTCCTTTCTCTCAGATAAAAACCTTTGCCCAAATTAGAGGTCTCGCCAGGACCTTTCTTAGAGGGGTCCTTCATCTGAGCCTCCAGTCCGGACTCCTGCTCCCCTTGGGACTTGAACTTTGTTCTCGAGAAATCATCTTCCTATCAACCTCATGCATCCGTGAGATCTGAAGTTTCTGTCATGGAAGACGCTTCTTGGTGGCCATTACTTTCAGCTCAAAGAATTTCCAGCTCCAGGCCCTTATGTTAAAATCCCTATTTGATTTTTCACAAAGAACGAGTGGCTCTTCACACGAATCCTAAGTTTCTACTAAAGTGGTAGCAGAGTCCACCTTAAATCAGTCCATAGAGTTACCTGCCTTTTTCACGCAGTACTCCAAACAAGGGAATATTTACTCCATACCATGGATGTTCACCGGATTCTGAGATACTACACCAACAGGACAAAGGATCTCAGGAAAGACTGATCAGTTGTTCGCCCCTTTGCTCACAAAAGGGAAGGCAGCTGTTTCCAAGCAATGCCTGTCAGTGGTTGGCTCATTGCATCACTTATTGTTATGACAATACAACAAGACCCTTCCGGTCAAGTCAGAGGTCACTCCACTCGTTGGGTAGCAGCCTCTGCTTGTTTCAAGAATGTGTCTGCGCAGACTTCCGTCCATACTTTACTAAACACTACAGTTTGGACATTGTCTCGATCTGAGCAGGCTTCAGGTTATCTTGTTTTGCAAGGCCTCCTGTCTTGAGTGTTTTGCAAGGTTACTGCTACTTTCTGGAGTAGCTCTCCTCCCGGTGCCTTTATTTGTTCCAGACTGCTTGGGATCCAGTCTATATATTATTTACTGCAAGAGCCCCTCTAAGTAAGATAGTACAGTTCACGTAAGAACTCACTTAACAGTAGATCTTCAAGAGAGGCTCTTGCAGTAGGTAATACCTTCCCGCCCTCCATCCCCCTAGGCTTTTTCAGCTCTTTCCGGAATGGAAACATCTGCTTCTTTCAGTCCGGGCCTGTGGCGGAAGAACTGGAAGGTGGGCGTCCGGGACCGCCCCTTTATACCAACGTTGTTTGACGCCGGTCACCTGACTTGGGGGCGGTCCCTCGCCAGGGACTGCTAGCTAGAAATTTTTCCATGGGGTCCTGCCGCTGGCCGGCATCAGTCCTATATGTAATTACCTACTGCAAGAGCCTCTCTCGAAGATCAGCTGTTACGGTAAGTTCTTACGTAACTGTACTTTACGTAGCCTGTCTTTTCTGCTCGCGAGAGCCTGCACCTGGTGTTTTCAGGCCAGGCACATTGTCCCTCCATTGGGCAGGGAGGTTTCTGTACACCTTCCCGGTACTTCAGAAGGTTCTCCTGAAACCGCAGGCTGAAGGAGCAGAGATGATCCTCATCGCCCCTTATAGCCTTAGCAGATTTGATTCCCACTCATTTCAGCAGCTGGCAGTGGACCTCCGATTCAGCTGCCTTTGAGCTTGCACTTACTATCCCAAGACCAGGGAACATTGGTTCACCCAGACCTCAGATCCTCTGCTTCTTCATGCCTTGCACCTGCAGACGAGTTAAATTCAGGTTTGGGGTCTTCCAGGAGGTGGTGGACATTCTTGTGGGAGTGAGAAAGCCTCTACTAGTTCCACGCTGCATGAAGTGGAAATGTTTCTGCCTTTGGGCTGCACCCATCACTTAGACCCCTTTACCTGTCCAGTGAACTTAGTTCTATAGTATCTCCTCTCCTTGTCAAATCAAGGCGTGATCTACTCCTCCATAAAGGTATATCTGTCAGCAATTTCGAGGCATGTACCAAAGGAGGGAAAGACACTGCCCAACTGACATGTCCTGCTTTGTTGAGGGGTATTTACATATCAAGCTTTCCCATCCCGAGATCCAGTACCACCCTGGGATCTCCTGTTTATGCTGGAGAAGCTCACCTCCCTTTGAGCTTACTGTGGATTGCAAGCTTTGCTTCCTTTCTTGAAAGTGTTCTTTTGGTTGCAGTTACTCTTGCTCAAGAGTTTCCAGGCTCCAGGCCCTGATGTGTAAGGAGCTTTTATTTAATTTTTCATAGGGCAGGTGTCCTCAGAAAATCCTAAGTTTCTAACCAGAGTGGTTTCAGAATTGACATTGAATCGGGATGTCAATTTCCAGTATATTACCCGGACCATTCAAATAGGGGTGCGCCTGCATACTCTGGACATCCATAGGGCATTGAGGGTATTGTTCAAAATGCGCTGCTCCACACCGCAAAGACGGAGCAGCTGTTCGTGGGCTTTTGCACCTCGATGCCAGGGCAATCCAGTATCAAAACAACCATCTCAAAATGGCTGGTCCAACTGTATTGTTTACTGTTGCAACAAATATAACAAGACCGTGCACTGGCTCGGTTAGAGGTAATTCTACCAGGAGAGTGGCTACTTCATTCGTGATCCTTGCAAAATGTCTCCATTGGAGACATCTGTGCAGTGGCTACCTGGATTTCAGTGCATACCTTCAATAAGCATTAGAGTCTGGACGTTGCTTCTAGGTGTAGAGCTGGTTTTGGCGTTGCGGTCCTTCAGGGCCTCCTTTCTTCAAGTGCCCTGTTAGCACTGATGCTTTCAGCTGCCTCCCGCTTTCCTGTTTCTTTTTGCAGGACTGCTTGGGATTCAGTCCTAATTTTAATAGCCTGCTGCAAGAGCTCCCACTCGAAGTAAGATAGTACAGTTAGGCAAGAACTTACCGTAACAGTAGATCTTCGAGAGGAGCTCTTGTAGCAGGCGCTGCTTTCCCGGCCTCCTTCCCCCCTGATGAGCTGCATTGCATCCTTTATTACGGCAAGCTTCTACCTGGTCCACCTGCCGGGCCTTTTTCACAGGTCTCCGGCAGGTAGACTGAGGTGGGTCTGGGGGCCGCCCCCTGATATACCATTGGCTGACTTCTGGGCGGAGCTGATGTCGGGGCCGGCCCCAGCTGGATACTGCTAGCTAAAGGTTTCCAATGGGTCCTAGTGCCTGCAGCATAGTCCTAATTGTAATAGTCTGCTGCAAGAGCTCCTCAAAGATCTGTTATGGTAAGTTCTTACGTAACTGTACTTTTCTATGTTTCTAAAAGACTTAGCTGGGTTGACAAAGATTGCAGAAGTGATAATTCCCTGATCCATGCTGGTAAGTATGGAGTCAGTGAGCCTAAGGAGGGAGGAGGTGGTGGAGTGACCTTTCCGGAAACAAGACTGGTAAGGTGTGGTTTTTTTTTTTTTTTTTTTTTAGGATCAGTCGAGTTAGGAGGAGAGTTGGGAAAGAAATATGCGCTCTTGAAGCTTAGCAAGAATGGGTAGTAAAGAGATGGGCCGTTAGTTGCCAGGGGAGGTGGGATCACCACTGTGCATTCCCTCTGTTTCCACAAATACAGAGGGTGCTGATCACGCTGCAAATGGAAAGGGCCAGCATGGTTCTGGTGGCTTCACCAGATATGGGTTCCTTCTGCTTCAGCAGCTGGTGGAGGAACCTCTGGTCCCTCTGTCTCTTTGTAGGAATCTGCTGACCCAGGATCACGAGACTATAATCCATCCAAACGTCAACTCCCTCCATCTGCATGCATGACTCCTGAGGGTGTAGCCGTTGTGATGTAGACAGCCAGTTCTGAGTGCTGTATAATATTTTTTATATAAATGTATTAATGAGACACTCTGCTGAAAAATCAAATGCTCTAGGAATGACCTCACTCATCCCCCCACAGATTTCAGCTGACAGATGCAGGCCTAGAGAAATGCTGACAGATGCATCACACACACTCAGTTTTAGAGACAGTGTGTGTTACATGGAAGACTTTAATCAAGGATCCTGTTTCTCTGAGTTAATTACAGAGTTGTTTAAGTTAACTTTAAGAGGGAAATCGAAAAAGGTTTATGATGTGGAAGAGAAACGGTCATTACACAGAGAGGTGAGAGGTTGTAAATGCTCATATGAAGCCTGTGTGAGGAGGATGCAGCATTAATCAAGAGAGTGTCATTGAAATTGAGTTATGCTATGGTTGCAGAATTAATACTTTGAAATTACATCCTGTGGTTGTATAGAAATATATATTTTTAGATATTTTGACAGAGGAGGAGCTGGATGACTTCATCCAAAAGGTTTGCAAATACAGCTTGTAAAGATTATTCTGTTTCACTACAGAGACACTTTTATCTGACACTGACCAAGAAAATATCTGATCACTGCAAACAGGTATTTAGAAAGCTAGACAAATCTAAATATTGTAGGAATTTCACTGTTTTAAACCTTGTTCTGTTTAAAGATATGTATGTCTTGTGATTTAAGAGTTCTGTATTGTATGTTTGACATATTATTATGTATTTTAGTAAAAACTCTAATTTTAGAGCAAACCTGGTCTGTCTTTGAATTGCTTTCTTTTGCTAAGAAATATTTATGGTTATAGCAGACAACAGACATAAGCTTGTATGGTGGTACCAAACTGGAAAGAGAAGCGTCTTAAATCTGAGGTCTTTATTAAAGTTTTAAGGGTTCATCTCTGAATACCTGGTTAGGTGCCTGTAGGCAAAGATATCTGGCCCCCCGAAGACAGACATATCTGAGCCTGTGCATTGGGTATGCTATCAAGAGGTTAACAGTTTGACTCGTTCCAGAACTTGAGACCAAAGGTTGATCCTAACTCACAAAAACAGACAAGAGGATTACCTTGTCTGTTACACTGTTCACAAGACTGCACTCAGAGGTTGGCACTTTGGAATAGAGGGTCTGACCTGCTGAATGGGTTTGTGACAGCCATCACCAGGTTTGGGGTCTCTAATAGGATGTCCTCGTGGCCGCCCGCAAGGCTTCCACCATGCCACTTATGCTATGAAGTGGAAGCAGTTTGCCATTTGAGCTGCCAAACATTCCCTAGATCCGTGCACCTGTCCTCTGAATAATGTTCTGGACTACCTGATTTCTTTGTCTGACTCAGTTCTCCAGTATTCCTCCCTCAAGGTCCACGCTTTCGCTATTTCTGCCTTTTATGAGCCCGTGGGTGACCACACAGTTGTTCAGCTGGCTGTCTCCCATACTTTTCTCAGGGGCATCCTACATCTGAAACCCCCAATCCATTCCCCTGTTCCAGCTTGGAACTTAATATTTTGGGAAAGTTGACATAGTCTCCTTTTGAGCTAATCATGACTTGCAATTTGCGCTTTCTCCCTTGGAAAGCGCTGTTTTTAGTTGCAATTACTTCTGTTCAAAGAATGTCAGAGCTTCAGGCTGTCTGGTGTGAGCCTTATTTGATTTTTTCACAAATATAGGGTCTCTGTATACAAATCCTAAGTTTTTATCCAAGGTGGTTTCTGAGTTCATACTCAGTCTATCCACCTTCCTGTTTATTTTCCTGAGTGTGCCAATCGAGGGGAAGCACTGCCTCATGCTTTGGATGTGCGAAGAACTTTGAATTATTAGTTGCTTCAGACTAAAGAGTCCAGAAAGTCTAAGCAGTTGTTTGTTTCTTTTGCCTCTAGGCGGCGAGGGTATTCACTTTCTAAGCAATGTTTTTCTAAATGGTTGGAAAATTGCATTGTGTTCTACTACAGTAAACATAGAAAACATAGAAACATAGACTTTGATGTGCAGATAAGGACCGCTTGGCCCACCTAGTCTGCCCATTTCCTACCTACAGGATAAACTGCATATCCTAGTTAACTAACAGCCTATTTCTTCCTACCCCCACAAAATTGCCTTATGTCTGTCCCATGCATTCTTGAATTCTCCCACAGTTTTAGACCCCACAACCTCCTCAGGAACAGAACAGAAAGTAAAAACGGCACTCGCAAGTGAAATTAAATAGGACAAAAAACAAATAAGTGACTTTCAACTGCCAGAGCCCGCGGCTACAACCCAGTGCTTCGAGTCCAAGGCTTGACTCTGACTTTGTGTTCTGTACTACGTTTTTCTTTAAACAGCACCGACCCTTGGACCAGTGACGCTCCATACACTTGTGTTTTGTTTAACCTCATCAGGAAGGCTGTTCCATGCATCCACCACCCTCTCTGTGGAAAAAAAAAAAACTTCCTCACATTGCCCCTGAACTGCACCCCCAACCACCAATCTTCAAATTTTGTCCCCTTGTTCTTGCACATCTTTTCTGAAAGATGCTACCCTCTTGGACTTTGTTGATTCCACTGAGGTACTTAAAAGTTTCTGTCATGTTCTCTCTTCCCTCCATTCCTCAAGGGTATACATATTAAGCTCCTTTAGTTTCTCCTCGTATGGCTTCTTTTGCAGACCCTGCACCATTTTAGTTGCCCTCCTCTGGACTTCCTCTATCCTATCTATGTCCTTGCGGAGATGGAGTCTCCAGAACTGGACGCAGTATTCCAGATGGAGTCTCACCAACTGTCTGTACAGAGGGATAACAGCTTCCTGTTTTCTGCTAGTGATGCCTCACTGTATACAACCCACTGCTCTCTCTCCCCCCAGCCCTCCCTACTGCCTTCTCACATTGCTTGCTAACCTTAAGGTCATCTCATTTGATTACCCCAGGTCCCTTTCCATTTTGTTATTTACTACCCCAAATATTGTGCAATCTTCCCTGGGTTTTTGTTTCCCAGGTGCATTATCTGAAATTTGCCAGCAGATAAAGGCCTAGAGGTCTATCAAGTCTCGCTCGAATGTGCAGCTAGCACCTTTATTCTGCAGCTGCCCCTCCCTCCCACCCTTCCCCTTCATTAACCCTCCCTTGTCCTGTCTCATCCTCATTTGAAGCAGTCCACTGTTCTATGCATACCACTTCGCAGGTAACACATTCCACCCAGCCACCACCCTCTCTGTAAAAGTGTCTCCTCATCTCCTCCTGAACCTTCCTCACTCCAGTCTCATATCATGGCCCTGGTGGCCTCCTCCCTTACTTTGAACAGCCCTCTGTACCCATCTTGTTTGTTCCTTTCACGTATTTAAAGGTTTCAATCATGTCACCCCTGTCTCTCCTCTCCTCCAGTGAGTACATGTTCAACTCCTTCAACCTCCTCTCGTTGATAAGTCCCCCAGCCCCTTGATCATCTTTGTCGCTTTGCACTGCACCCGCTCCAGTAACTTAATGTCCCTCTTCAGATACGGACGCCAGTACTGCATGCAGTACTCCAGGTGTGATCTAACTAATGACCTATACAGTGGCAGAATCACCTCCTCCCTCCTCGAGGATATACCCCTTGCAATACAACCCAGCATTTTGTTGGCCTTTGCAGCTGCCTTCCTACATTGTGCCAAGTTGTTCATTGACCCTGTAATGAGCACACCCAGATCCTTCTCCTCCTCTGTCTGGGCTAGCTGCACTCCCCCTAGCTGGTAACTCCTCCTTGGGTTCTTCATCCCAAAATGCAGCACCTTGCACTTTTGGCATTAAAGCCCAGTTGCCAGGTGTCTGACCAGGTTTCAAGCTTTGCCAGATCATCCTGCAACCCCCATCCCTCTAGGTCATCCACCACCACCTACCTTGGTATCATCAGCAAACAGACTGATCTTGCTCTTGATGTCCCATGATATGTCTGCAGTGAATATCCCAAACAACACTGGTCCCAACACTGAGCCCTGTGGAACACGCTCGTCCTGCCCTTGGGTGTGAGACTCCCCACCCACCACCACCCTCTGTTGCCTTCCCTGCAGCCAGTTTCCTACCCATCTCACCAGCTTTGCACCTGCCCCTGTGCCTACTAACTTCCTTCCCAGCCTTCCATGTGGCACTGAGTCGAATGCCTTACTGAAGTCCAGATACAGGACATCCACTGCATGGCCCCTGTCCAGTTGCCTAGTTACCCAGTCATAGAACTTCGACCAGGTTGGTTTGGCAGGATCTGCCACATATTGAAGCCCATGATGTCTGCTGTCCTGTAGTCCTTTGGCCTCTGGGAGGCCACCAGCTTCTCCTTCAGGATAGTCTCCATTAGCTTACCCACGATGGATGTGGAGCTCACTGGTCTGTAGTTCCCAGTTCATCCTTGGGGCCACTCTTGTGGAGGGCACCACATGAGCCATCCTCCAGTCCTGGGTACACACCCAGATATGTATGAGGCATTAAATAGGTCTGCCAAAGGTCCTGCAAGGACCTCTGCCAGCTCTTTCAGTACCCTGGGGTGGATGCCATCTGGGCCTGGCGCCTTGTCCACCCTCAGTGCCTTCAAACCCTCTTGAACTCTGCTCTCCATGATTTCTCCATCTGTCACCGCCCCCTGCTTCTGCCATTTCTCCCACCTTGGTGTCACCCCCCTCTTCTCTTTAGTAAATACTGAGCAGAAGTACTCATTTAGTGCTTCCTATCGCACCCTGCTTCCACCCAACCCCTTCCTTCCTTCCTAATCCTTACTGTGTGGTCCTTACGGCTCCTTTTCTCCCTGATGTACTTAAAGAGTCCTTCTCCCTCTTAATGCCTTGTGCCAGCTGAGTTCCGTGGAGTGCTTTGGCTCCCCTTACTGCCCTTGTCACCTCCTTGATTCTGTCAGGTACTCCTCCCTGTCCTCCCCTTCCCTGTTTCTTGTACTTCTAAAGACTAGCTCTTTCCTCCTTACCTTTTCCAGACCTCCTTGCTCAACCAGATCGGTTTCTTAGCCTAGCTTTCTTTGCTCTGGGCTTTGCAGCAGTTTTGGTTGCCTCCACTATCCCCAGCCTTGGCTCCCACCTCTGGTTGGTGTCCATACTAGATTGAATTCTGGCCAGGTACCCTTTTACCACTTCCCCATCCTCCCAAAGTCGGCCCTCCTGAAGTCCAGCACTATTGTGCCAGATTGCACTCCTTCCTTGCCCATATCCAATGTGAGCCATACTGGCGGTGGTCACTCCCTGACAGCGGTTCCTCCACTGTAAGTTCTCTCATAAAGTCCCCATTTGCCAGCACAAGGTCAAGGGTATTTCCTAACCTGGTTGGTTCACTGACCATTGCAGCAGGAAGCTGTTCTGGAAGGCATCCAGCAGTACCGCTCCCTTCTGTTCCTGGTTGTTGGGGTGCTCCAGTCCACTCCTGGCATGTTGAAGTCCCCCACAATCACCACACTACCCTTCTCTCAGGTCCTCCTGATCTGTCCCGCTAGTTCCCTGTCTAACTCCTCCGTCTGAGATGGTGGCCTATACACCACTCCCATTCTAAGAATCCTATTCTTGGAATCCTGGATTTACATCCAAAGTGATCTGCCTACCTTCCTCCCTTCCTCCCTTCACACACTTCAGTCCTTCCTTCACATATTAGTCCACCCCCTCCTTTCCCAATCACTCTGTCCCAGGAAATAATCTGTACCTAGGTACAGACAGGTCCCAGTCATTGTATTGGGTGGCCCATGTTTCAGTGATGACTGCAATGTCCACCTCTCCTTCTGCCATGAGAACCTGTAACTCTGCAATTTTCCTCCCAAGGCTCCTAGCATTAAGGGTAACCACCTTCCACCTCCCCCATCCTGCCTTTCCTAGCATCACCAACAGTATTTGCCATTTGCATTATGTTGCACTTCTTTGCATTGAATCCAAGCTGCCATACTTCAGACCATTCCTCCAACCTTGCCAAGTCCCTTCTCATCCTTTCCACACGCCTTGTGCATCAGCCCTGTTGCAGATCTTTGTGTCATCTGCAAAGAGGCATAATTTTCCTTCCATTCCCTCTGCAATGTCACTTATAAGGACATTAAAAGACTGGACCCAGTACTGAACCCTGCGGTACCCACTAGTAACCCCTCTTTCTTCAGAGTGGACTACATTTAAATTACCTTCTGTGTCCTGTTGTCCAGCCAATATTTTACCCAGCTACCACCCTGGGACCCACTCCCAGGCTGGTTAATTTGACTATTAATCTTTTGTGTGGGACTGTGTCAAATGCCTTGCTAAAATCTAGGTAGGCCATGTCCACAGCCCTTCCCTGGTCTACTGCTTTGGTCACCCAGTCAAAGAAATCAATTAGATTCGTCTGACATGCTCTTCCCGCTGTGAACCCATGCTGCCTTGGGTCCTGTACCCCACAGCAAAAACAGTACAGCAAAGACTTGCCTGGTGCTGTCAGAGCTGATTACTACCTCAGTGGCTTGTTTCAGTGGAGTCTCAGCCACTGACATTTCTACACCACTGCTCATTGGAGTACATTCCACACTTTCACCAAAAATTACAGTCTGGACATTGCCTCAAGAGCCTGTGCAGGTTTTGAAAGGGATGTGTTACAAGGACTCTTGTCTTAAGTTTATGGAGACCAACCTCGCAGACTGTCTGTTTTATGCTTGTCACTGCTTGGTACTCATTCCTATGGTGTTACCTGATAACTGAGATAACCCCAAAGGAAATAGACCAGTCACGTAAGAACTTCACAGTAGATCTTCGAGGGGATCTCAGTCATCAGGTCTGATTTCCCTTCCACCATCCCCCATATTGGAGTTCCTGTTCAGGACCTGGCTGTCTGTTGTATCCATCTTTTATATCTAGAGCTGGGTCCCTCTTTCTCTCTTCAGTTCCCCAGGCCATGAACCATCGTCCCTTCATCTCTGGAGGGAAAGAACTGAGGAGGGAGTGAGGCCGCCCACACCTTTTTAGAGTTGGTGACATCGGCAGACTTCGATGGCATGGGCAGCCCCAGTTGTACTGCTTAAAATCTTCCATGTGGATTCCCCTTCACTGACTGTGACAGTTCCTATGGTGTTACCTGATGACTGAGATCCCCTCGAAGATCTACTGTTATGGTAAGTTCTTGCGTTACTGTTCTTTCTCTCTTCCCTCAGATCATTACCAATTCTCAGCACTTCTTTAAGGCTCACCTCTGCCCCACGGGTATTCACAAAGTGTCTGTCAGTGGTGGCAGCTTACCTCAGAAGGCAGGGAATCAGTGTTCCCTTACCTGGACGACTGGCTAGTCATAGGGAAGTCATACCAGCAAGTAAAGGATTCCATCAAGGTGACCCAAAGTACCCCGGAGTCACTAGGCTTCTTTATCAATGCTCAGAAATCTCAGATAGAGCCAGTTGAGTCACTGGAATTCATTGGAGCAGAACTGGACACTGACCAAGGAAAAGCTTTTCTTCCCCAGGAGAGGGCAACAAATCTACTGTTAGCAGACTACTTTGCTTTAGGCCAGCCCAGAACTGCAGGACAGTTCCTAGCATTGATAGGCCACATGGCCTCAACTACAGCAGTAGTGTCAGATTCAAGGTTTCAAATGAGGAATATCCAGTATCACTTCAGATCACACTGGTCCCAAAGAAGGGATCCCATTTCAAAGTTGGTGCCAGGTAAAATAGCTTGACTTTTTCAGCAGCAGCACCACACAGTGGTCTTAACAATAGATTCCTCCCACCTGGGTTGGTGGGGCGCACACGGGCAACCTCAGAATCAGTGGAGTTTGGTCATCTCAGGAATCCAAACTGCACATCACCCTTTGAAGTTGAGAGCAGTCTTCCTTGCTGTAAAGGCCATTGCCACCCAG
This sequence comes from Neoceratodus forsteri, assembly GCA_016271365.2. Taxonomy (NCBI): domain Eukaryota; kingdom Metazoa; phylum Chordata; order Ceratodontiformes; family Ceratodontidae; genus Neoceratodus; species Neoceratodus forsteri. The sequence continues at coordinate 322,073,649 of CM057459.1, forward strand.
TTGAGGGGGTCAGTCAGTCCAAGTCTGGACAGACAACACAACCACTGTATGGTACACCAGCAAGCAGGGGGGTACCAGATCTACTATACTTTCCACAGAGGCCATGAAGATTTGGTCCCTAGCTTATTCCCTGGAAGTGCATCTGTTTGCCATTCATCTTCCAGAGAAGGATAATACATGGCCAGATTCACTCAGCAGAATCAGCCAGGATCACCACAAATGGGCTCTGAACAGACAAGTGTAGGAGACCATTTTCAGGCGGTGGGGCATCTCAGAAATAGATCTGTTTGCCTCAAAGGACAATCATCAGCTTCCACTGTATTGCTGCAGAACACCATCCTTGGGCACGGTGCCCAGCAATGTGCTACCTCTGAAATGGATGGAGAGGTTCCTCTATGCATTTCCTCCAATCCCACTAGTGCCGAGAGTTCTTCCCAGACTGAGAAGTCAGCCTGTAACCATGATACTAGTTACCCCAGACTGTGCCAGACAGCCTTAGTACCCTTTGTTGCTCAGCCTGTCCACCAAGCAACCCATTTGTCTGCCCCACAGATTCAGTCTCCTAGCAGCTCTCCCGGGGCAGATAGTTTTTCTGGACCTTGAGATCCTTCACCTGAAGGCTTGGTTTTTGAAGAGTTAGAAGTTTCTGATCTTAATTTATCAGAAGAGGTACTTAAAGTGTCTCAGAAAACCTCTCCAAGAAGACTTAACGCTTCAAAGTAGAAAAGATTTTTCCCTGGCCCCCATCTTTTAGCGGGAACTCCACTCCTGCCCAGCAAACTTACCCCCCGCTGGGACTATGGGAGACCACTCCTGGCCGGGCATTGGAGGCGGAGGCAGAACAAGGTATCATGGCTGGGGACGGAATTTTGTGGGAATTGTCTCTGAGGCAGGACGGATGTTCAGCACAGCCAATGGCTGTCCTCACCTCCAATGTAAACTGGTGCCTGTTGTTGTGTGGGTCCCAGGCCTCTGCCAGGGCTTCAGACACACTGGAGACTTGTCCCTCTGAGAAGGAGAGCAGCCCAGCAGGCTGCTCTGTTCTTCTCCTGACTCCCAGTCCGTTTCAGGATGTCAGCGTCGCATGTAGGCCTTGCTGGCAGGCCCCTAAAGTGGAAAAGATTTACCATTTTACACAAGCTAAGAAAATCCACCCTATCAAGGCAGATTTGCTTGCAGTGGTTGATTACCTGGTGCACTTACAGTCTCTAGGTCTCAGGCCTGCAGGCATTGAGATTCACTTAGCAGCAGTTTCTGCTTATTTGTCTGCAGGTGTTCAGAAAACAACATCTTCACACCATATTTTTAAAAAGTTTTTCAAAGAGTTGGCACATATGATCTTCCTGGACTAAAAGTCTTCACCATTCATTCCCACTATTGGGAATATGCCAGAGGTGCTATCTCAGTATCGACTTTCCAGCCGCCAGTTTCTTTTTTCCCCATCATCGAGTGAGCTTCAGTGATGTTGCTCACCCGCTGGGAATTATATCTTCATGTCTGCATGACAACAATTGTTTAGCCGTTCAGTATTCGCTTTAAGTTTGCTAGTTTGTGTTGTTTTCTTATTTTCAAAAAAAAAAAAAAAACAGTACAGTTGAAGAAATTCTCTCAGCCTGCCATAGGCAGAGTCGACCATGGACGTTATCAGTGATGGCATGGAGACAGACTTCACTTGAAAGCTGTTCTAGCAGGTCCGGTCCACCGCCTTTTGCGGGGGGGGGGGGCGGTTACCACAGGCAGTCCAGTGCTTGGGAGGGAGGACAGTTCTCCAAAAAGAAGCGGGCCGATCTCAGTTGGGGACCCGCAATCGCCAATCTTTGAGTTGTTATTCCTTCAGTCAGTGAAAACGGTATCATCAAGGTCACCCTGATACGCCTGCGCAGGTGATCGTCTGTATCAAGGGGCGGTAGGTCTACTCCGACTCCTTTGGAGTCTCCAGTGGTCTCCGTTCTTACCGGCTATGATCTTTGACACTGGAATCTCTCTCTGTCCTCTGACCGGGCTTCCGGTGAGCAGTTTCATCATTGGGCCACTCTTATGGAGCAGTGGGTGCGGCATCTGCCCTTGTCGGTGGACCCTTTTCCGGGGCCTTTGGGCCTAGAAGCCGCTGAGCCACGGCCAGGTTGATTGGGGCGGGATGTGCACGAGGTATCCTCTCTGGTGCCAGTGCTATAGACTCCATGTACCTTACCCCCTCACCTTGTGTCCTCCTTGAGGGGCCAGCACAGATGCAGTTTCTTCTCTCCTTTCTTTTAGGTCTTGCAGGGTTTGGCTGGTCCGGCGGTGTCTACGGTAACTCAAATGGCCAGCCTCATCCTCTATTCAACTTGCGGTGGCAGTGGTGGTGTCGCATACAGTGCCAGTGTCTGCACGGTGCTGGGGTCAGTGCCGCTGATCTGGATGGCAGTGTCTCTCGTGTTGTCTTGCACTAGGCCTGCCTTTGGAGGTCTTTCGGGGGTAGAAGTGACTCTTGGTGAGTCTGACCCTGACCTGCTCTTGTCCGAAGACGCAGATGATGACTCATTTTATGCCCTCTGTATCAGTTGAGCCTGTGGAAAGACCTTTCTTTCCAATCTCTGCTCAGGTACATGGGGTCCACTTTAGCTTTGCAGACTTCTCTGTGGACCCAGGCAGACTTTTATGTCTTGAGTTCCTACATAGGAAACATAGATGTTGACAGCAGATAAGGACCGCAAGGCCCATCCAATCTGCCTATTTCTTTTTCTGCCTTATAAATGTGCCATCGGCCTTTGCTCTGTCAATGGCCTATCTATTCATACTCATCTGTATTGCTCCCTTATGCCTATCCCATGCCTGTTTGAAGCCCTGCACTTTGTTCATATCCACCACTTCCTGAGGTAGGCCGTTCCATGCATCCACCACCCTTTCTGTGAAAAAGAACTTCCTCACATTACCCCTTAATCGGCCTCCTTCTAATTTCATGCTGTGTCCTCTTGCCCTGCTGTTTTTCTTATATTAAAACATGTTACTCTTTCACCTTGTTAATGCCTTTAAGGTGTTTGAATGTTTCGATCATATCACCCTCTCCCTCCTGGCCAGGGTATACATATTGAGCTCCATTAATCTGTCCTCATATGTTTTCTGATGCAGTCCCTGCACCATTTTGGTTGCCCTTCTCTGGACTGCCTCAATTTGATTAATGTCCTTGTGAAGGTGTGGCCTTCAGTACTGCCATGATTCTCCAGATGGGGGCCTAACCAGTGTCTTGTAAAGAGGGATTATTACTTTCTCTTCTGACTTGATACCCTACTAATACACCTAACATTCCCTAGTGTTACCTACTGCTTTAGTGGTCTGCTTGGATGATTTTAGGTCATCGGTGGTGATGATGATGCCCAAGTCTTTCTTCCCTTGTGACTGCCAGCAACTCCCTCCCAGCCTATAGGTGGCTTCTGGTTTCTTCCCTATGTGCATGATTTTGCACTTTGCATTAAACCCCAGTTGTCACTCTTCCGACCATTTTGTTAATTTATCCAGATCTCTTCTCATTCTGCCCACCCATCTGGATCATCTACTGTTTCAGATTTTGGTGTCATCTGCAAACAAACAAACCTTACCCTCCAGTCCATCTGCAATGTCACTGATGAAGATATTGAAGAGGACTGGCCCCAGGACTGATCCCTGAGGTACCCCACTTGTGACTTGTATCTCTTCTGACTGTATACCGTTTACCACCATTCTCTGTTTTCTGCCTGTCAACCAGTTTGCCACCCAGTTGGCCAACTTCTGACCCACCCCGAGCCTACCCTGCTTATTAATCAGTCTTCTATGTGGAACCGTATCGAAAGCTTTGCTGAAGTCAAGGTAGGAGACATCAACTGCTCCCCCTTAGTCCACCACTCTGGTTACCCAGTCAAAGAAATCTATGTGATTAGTTTGACAGGACCTTCTTTTTGTAAACCCATACTGTCTTGGATCCTGTGCTCCTATGGATTCCAGGTGTTGCACTATTCTTTCCTTAAGGAGTGCCTCCATAATCTTGCCCACAGCTGAGGTAAGACTGACTGGTCTGTAGTTCCCTGCCTCCTCCCTGCTACCACTCTTGTGGGAGCGGGATCACATGAGCTCTTCTCCAGTCTTCTGGGACCTCTCCTGTGCTCAGAGACTCACTAAACAGTTCTAATAATGGCTCTGCTAGTTCCACCCTTGGCTCCTTTAGTACTCTGGGATGTATGCCATCAGGTCCCATTGCCTTGTCCATCCTGTGCTTATCGAGCTCTTGTAGGACCCTTTCTTTTGTGAAGGGACTAGTGCTCACCTCCTTCCCCCCTGTGTCCATGGTGCTGAGCTGTGGGCCCTGCCCTACCTTCTCTTCAGTAAATACTGAGCAGAAGTATCTATTTAGGATAGATGCTTTTACAAGGTCCTCCTCCTCACATGCCCCCTTATCTCCTTTGATCTTAGCAATACCCCCTCTGGACTTTCTTCTTTCACTAATGTATCTATAGAAAGTCTTGTCAACTTCTTTTACTGTCTGTGCTAGTGTTTCCTTGGTTTGGGCCTTTAACTGCCTTCCCTGCTTCCCTTAGGGAAGTTTGATATGCCTCTCTATCTTCATCCCGCTGCTATCCCTTATATTTTCTGAAGGCCAGTCTTTTGGCTCTGACCTTTTCTGCTACTGTTTTTGAGAACCAAAGTGGTTTCCTTCTTTTGCACTTCCTTTTCTCTCTAACACAGTGGGATGTTGCTTCAAGTATTGCATCCTTAATGCTTGCCCACTTTGCCTGTACCCCCTCACCTGTATTTCTTTTTGCCAGGGCTAGCTTAACTCTGTTGGCCATCTTATCAAAGTCCAGCTCCTCTGAAGTCCCATATGTTACATACATACATAGATACATAGACAGTGTCGGCAGATAAGGGCCTATGGCCCACCCAGTCTGCCCATTTAAGTTTCTAAGTTCAGTTTATGTTTTCCAAGAAGTCTGTTGCCCCTTACCCCTGACCTCCAGAATTCCTTTATGTCTATCCCATGCATTCTTAAATCCGTGATTGTTTCAGCCCCACCACTTCCTCTGGCAGGGTGTTCCACTTGTCCACCACCCATTCTGTGAAGAAATTCTTCCTCACGTTTCCTCTGAATCGCCCCCTCCAACTTCATCCCATGCCCTCTAGTCCTGGAACATCTTTTCGCTTAAAATAGTGCATTCCTGCACCCTGTTCCTCCCTGTAAGATACTTGTATGTCTCTATCATATCCCCTCTTCCTCCTCTCCTCCAAGGAGTACATGTTCAGTGCCTTCAACCTGTCCTCATAGGACTTGTGATGCAATCCATGCACCATCTTTGTTGCCCTCCTCTGAACTTTCTCTACCCTGTCTATGTCCTTACATAGGTAAGGTCTCCAGAACTGCACAGTGTACTCCAGGTGCGGCCTCACTAGTGTCTTGTATAGTGGAATTATGACCTCCTTTTCCAGCTGGTGATGCCTGCCTATGCATCCCAGCATCCTATTTGCTTTACCTGCTGCCTTGTCACACTGTTTCTGCCTTGAGGTCATCAGAGATGATTACCCCAAGATCCCTTTCCTGCTTGGTGCATGCTATATCCTCACCCCCAACTGATATATTGTGCCAGGGTTTTGTGCCCCATATGCATTATCTTGCACTTCCTTGCATTGAATTTCAACTGCCAAAGCCCTGACCATTCTTCAGGTTTCTGCAGGTCCCTTCTCATTCTGTCTACACCCTCTGGTGTGTCTACTCTGTTACAGAGCTTTGTGTCATCAGCGAACAGTAAAATTCTGCCTTCTAGGTCCCAGCGCATGTCACTGATGAAGATATTGAATAGTACCAGTCCCAGCACTGATCCCTGTGGTACCCCACTGGTCACTCTTCCCTCTGTGGAGTGACAGCCATTTACCACCACCCTCTGTGTCCTGCTGCCCAGCCAGTTACCTACCCACCACACTACTGTCCTGCCCACACCCATATTCCCCAGTTTGTGCAATAGTCTTCTATGTGGCACGTGTCAAAGGCCTTGCTGAAGTCCAGATAGGCCATGTCCACTGCCCTCCCCTGATCCACCTCCCTAGTCAGCCTTGGAATGGGATGATTTAGTTGTAGTGGCCAAACTGAACCATACCATGTGATGGTCACTGGCCCCAGGTGGCCTTCTACCTGGAGATCTGTGATCCTTTCCTGTTAGTCAGTACTAGATCTAGGATAGCCCTGTCTCTTGGGGTTGTTGTACCAGTTCTTTGAGGCCTTCCCCTGCAGGAATCCACCATGTGTCTAGTTCTGGCAGATGTTCCTGCTGGTATTGACCAATCTGTATCTGGCATGTTGAAGTCTCCCATTATCAGAACCTCCCTTTAGCTGTCATGGTTTGTATATCTTCTAACAGTAATGTGTCTGTGTCCTCCCCCTGGTCTGGGGGCTTGTAGACAATCCATTTCTTATGACTGTCCCATTTCCTGTTTCCAGGGTGACTCACAGTTCTTCTGGCTCCTTATGTGTATTCTGAATTTCTGTAGCTTTGATATTTTTATTGACATACAGGGCCACTCCACCCCCCCCCACCCTTTTTTTTTTATAACTCTGTCTCTTCTGAACAGTACATAGCCAGGTACTGAAGTCTCCCAAGTGTGGTTACTGGTAAACCACATCTCGCTAATTGCTACTATGTTCAGTTTAGCCTCTTGTCATTATTCCCTGCAGGTCTGGGATCTTGTTTCCCAGAATGCGAGCATTTGTGTACATAATTTTCCATTGGCCAGATTTTGGTGTGTTAGTTGTTGGGTGAGGTCTGGCATTTCCCCTGTGCATCGTATGGGGAGCTGGACCTTTTTCCTTACCTGGTGGCGCAAATAAACTGCAAACATGCTGAACTCCTTTTGACCACCTGCTGAGGGAGATGGGGTGTTCTTCCCATTCGGACGATGGGGTGCTGATATTCCTGTGGACTTAACTCCGCCAGTGTCGCCCTTCTTTGAGACTCTACCTCAAGTAGTATGGGACCACCCGCACTTATCCCTTCTGTGGCCAAGTCCATAGATAGGAAATATGCCCCTACCCCCAAAGCGGTCCTATTCTAGCATCTCAGCCTTTGTTCTTGTGTTTGGGAGAGCGATAAAACCGTTCTTCCATATCACAGCCTGTAAATAAGGAATTTTATTTATTCATTTTATTTATTAGGTCTAGGATTACAAAACCTTTGAGCCAGGGCTCTTTTACAAGAGTTCCACGTCAGGAATCTCTGCAGATTGACACTTTGGGAAATGGACATTAGCAGCAGCAACCTGGGTATGCATATTGCTAGTTACCAGGGCCATTAGTCTCAATCTGAGTACACCCTGTGGAACACACTCAGAGCAATGGTCGAGAACCTCCTGGAATCTGACAGCAACATGGAGCTACTTCAGACCATCACCAGGAGCATAGAGTCCAATAATCGGCAGCTGAAAACTTCTGTGGACGCCTGTGACACTGCCTGTAGGGCAGCTGCCACTGGGATTTGTATACAGCGACACTCCTGGCTCAGAACATCAGGTTTCTCAACCAGTGCTCAGCAGAAGGTGATGAACTTCCCCTTCGATGCATATCTGTTTGGCACTGAAGTTGAACAAGCACTGGAGGCCGCTCAGAAAACAAGGATTGCCTTTAAAACAGCCAGGCGGCTCCTGCAGCCCCTCAGAGGGGCAGGAATAGTCTTCAATTTGAACAGGCAATCCTTTCAAGGAGAGGCCAAGGAGCCTTTAATAAAAACCAAGCTCCTCAGCCGCAAGAGAAAATGCAGCAAAAGGCACAGGCCCAAAAGTGCCTAATGCCATCCTCTGAAGACTCTTCCCAGGTCCCAACTCTGCTGCCCGAGGTGGACATCTCTACGGCAGTAGGGGGGCATCTGACTTAGTTTTACAACCAGTGAAAGTCAATTACAGCTGACCAGTGGGTCCTCAGGATTGTCTGAGAGGGATACTTGCAATTTCGCAGAGATTCCCCCAGATCTTCCACCCAAGTGAGAGCACAGCCTGTCCACTGCTCAGTCAGGCGACCTTACTTCTGAGATACAGGGCCTCAAGAAACAAGGCAGTAGAAGTTGTTCCGTTGCCAGAATGGGACATAGTTTTCTACTTCCATTACTTTCTGGTTCCAAAGAAAACAGGCAGCATGCGCCCAATTCTCGACTTCATAAAGTTAAACAAGTACATGTTCAGGGAAACATTCAGGATGGTCTCCCTAGGAACACTGCAACTATTGATTCATCAGTTTAACTGGCTGGTGTCCCTGGATATGCTGGACGTCTACCAGCACGTCCCGGAGCACCCAAGTCACCACAAGTATCTCCGCTTCGTGGCCCTCTGTCAACTCTACCAGTTCAGAGAACTGCCCTTTGGGCTGTCCTCTGTGCCTTGAGTCTTTACAAAGTGCTTCACAGTACTCGCAGCGCATCTCAGAAAACTTGGCGTTCAGATCTTCCCTTACCTGGACGATTGGCTCCTAGCAAGCGCATCCAGGCAGGAGACGCAGGAAGCAGTTGCCACAGCTTCTCAGTTCCTCACTTCCATGGGGGTTCTTGTGAATCTGGAAAAAGTCCATCTTTAACCCTCCTAGCCGCTCATCTTCAAAGGAGCCCTCCTGGATACCTCCAGGGCGAAGGCATTCCTTCCAGAGGACAGGAGAAACATTCTCATGGCTCGCTATATCAAGGAGAACAAATCTGATGGGGCCTTCTCGATGCAGCGAATGTTGAACCTCATGGCATTGTCCGTATTCTGTGCCTCTGGCCCGGCTACATGAGGACCACACAGTGGATACTCAGTGGTCACCAATCACGCACCCGCAAGCCTTCCACATAAAAGTGACAGAGCCTCTGACACGGTCACTTGCATGGTGGACACAGGAAGACAAGTTTCTGCGAGGTCTACCCTTTGCCCCACTGGAACCTCAGATCAGCATCACTACAGATGCATATCTGGCCAGTTGCGGAGCTCACTGCCAAGATCTCCACACTCAGGAAGTGTGGAGCTAGGAGGAGTCTCATCTGCACATAAATGTCTTGGAGATGAGCTGTCCTATATGCTGCCTAAGCCCTGAAGAATATCTTCTGTCACAAAGTAATTTTTCTTCAAACGGACAACAAGGCTGTGATGTATTACAGCAACAAGCAAGGTGGAGCGCACTCCTGCCCTCTGTGCAAAGAGGCCATGAGGGTGTGAGAGTGCTGTCTCAAACACGATGCGTTAATTCAGGCAGTCTACCTGCCAGGAATTCAAAACGACCTTTTGGATCACCTCAGCAAGATGGAGGCAGATCCACACTAATGGTGTCTCGCACCAGATGTCATGCAGTCGCTATTTAAACGAGTGGGGCAGTCCAGACCTGGACCTTTTTGCATTCCATTCGACTCAAAACTGCCTCTGTTCTTCTTCAGAAATCTGGAACCTGGTGTTTTCTGTCAGGATGCATTCAGACTGTGGTGGACAAGATGCTTTCTCTGTGCATTTCCTTCTCTTCCACTAATTCAGAAGGTGCTGCTCAATTTGGAGGCACAGGGGGGCAGAGTGATTCTCATTGCTGCACACTGGCCTCAGCAGATATGGTTTTGCTTGATCAACAGATTGTCAGAAGTCCCACCAAGGCGACTTCATCTATGAACGGACCTCCTGACACACGGACACCTGGTTCATCCCAACCTGCCACCCTTTATCTCCATGCCTTGCTACTGAGGAGATAGAAGTGAGGTGAGTAGATTCAAAGTTTCTTAGAGAATCTCGAGATCCTCTTGGCAGCGCGTATGTAAGCTCTCCACTAGGAAGAGTTACACGGCTAAATTGGAAGCGCTTCTCTATTTGGTGTGCAAAACCTGTTTTGGACCCATTTTGTTGCCCACCGAGTAAGATATTGGAATATCTCTTAGACCTGTCAAATACTGGACTGCAGTACTCGACGGTGAAGGTACACCTGTACATGATTTCTGCCTATCATGAGCCAGTCCAGAACATGACGCTGGCTCTGTTACCTCTAGTCAAGAGATTTCTTAGAAGTATCCTGCAAGCAGGCCCGGTGGCACTGAGGGTTGAGGCACTGGATATCGCACCTTGCGCTACACCGACGACCCGTGTTCAAGAACAGACTCGGGTCACCGGGGGTTGGCCGGGGGAGGTAGGACTGAGCGTCCCAACAGATGCTTTCCTCCGGGAGGGTGGGTTACAGGGCAGCGTTGCCCACAAGCGTTGCTGCCTGTGGAAGCATGGGCTGCAAGGTGCAATAGTTCCTTACTGGGAGTTGGGGGTGGGGATGGTGCTGTGTACATGACAGCAGCATCGCAAGCTTACCATCTGTTTGGGCATAGTCGTCTGCATCAGCGCGCCCTCAGGGGTAGGGACGAACTGGGAGAAAAACCAAAACTGAAATCTCCAGTTACCGTGCAGAATGACGCAGGGTCCATGAATGCGTTGGGGCCCAGCCGACAAGACCAGAGGGAAGGATTCCCTGGGCCGAGACCAGGAGGAAGTGTAAATAAAAAAAAGGGGGATCCTGCACACTAGAGTCCCGTTCAAGAAACCGTGGCCACGTGGATATTAACATTGTGCTAGATATGCCACCGTAAACCTTTAGCCTCTAGCCCACCTGACGAGTTGATGTTTCTGACCTGGAATACTTGTCTTCTTGGTGGCCATTACTTCTGCTTCTAGAGTTTCTGAAATCCATGCCTTGGTCACAGACCCTCCATATACTGTCTTTCACATGGACAAGGTAGTGCTTTGTATCCACCCTAGAGTCCTGCCCTAGGTGGTTTTGGAATTTCACCTTAATCAGCCCTTGGTTCTCCCTACTTATTTTGCCAGCTTCCAAAATGAAGGGCAACACACCCTTCACTCCCTGGAGGTCAAGAGGGCTTTACGATTTTACAGCGACAGAACGAGAGAGAGTCACAAATCCAAGCAACTCTTTATAGTGTTCAGCATGGCCCGGCCGGGTCAGCCTGTTGCCATCAGATGCATTTCTGCATGGTTAGTGACCTACCTTCGCCTTTGCTCCTTGATGGCACAAGTGAAATTGGAAGGCTGGATTTATGTCCACTCTACTGGGGCAGTCACGGCTTCACTGGCTGAGATTCTTAATGTGCCAATTGCTGACATTTGCAAGGCTGCTACTCGGAACTCGGTACACACCTTTGTGAAGCACTGCACTCTGCATGTCCACCTCAGACAGCATACTTCCTTTGGCAGGACAGTCCTTAATGGACTCTTGCCCTGAGTGAACTCTGTCTCCTGCCACCCTGCTTGGGGGATTGGTTCTTAGCTTGGTATTCTTCCAATATTGTGAATGAGTGGTGAAGACTTTTGGTCCAGGAAGATATGGAAATTACATACGTACTGTAATTCTTGATCTTCTTGGAAGAAGTCCTCAACATTCATTCACACGCCTACCCACCATCCCCCGAGCTCACTCTTTCTGTTTATGATCTTCACTCATTTGTGGGTCTGGGCTGTGAAGACATTGTTGAGTTGACCCTTCTTACACGGGCTGTCTTATGCCCGGATTAGGTTGTTTTCTTTTTTTTTTCCCTAGGTTAGTTTACGCTGCACCTTCTCAATCGAAAAGTTACTGAGGCGGTTGGAGGGTTGATGCCAAGATGGCCTACACATGCGTGAGACAGTCTTTTGGTGCCGCGCATGCTTGGTCCTACCTTGGTGCTTGCCCTTCTGAAGAATTTTGGCTCCCACTTAGTCCTAGCACCTCCGGTGCAGTCCCAATAGTGTGAATGAATGATGAAGACATCAACCAAGAAGATCAAGCATTACAGTAGGTACGTAATTTCCATTTCCTTCCTTTTAGGGAACCATTCCTTCCTTGGGACCTGAACTTGTGCATAGCCAGACTCGTGGAACCTCCTTTGAGCAAATGGCTATGGCTGAGCTAAAAATACGTCACATGGAAAACTGTTTTTAGTGACAGTTACTTCAGCAAGAAGATGTGCAAGTTCCAAGCTCTTTGCACTGATCCCAGCTACATTATCTTCCATAGGGACAAGGCAGGCCTTAGAACCAATAGGAAGTTCCTTCTAATGGTGGTAGCTGAGTTCTGCTTGAATCAGTCCATCACCCTGCCAGTATTTTTCAAGCAAAATCCAGTTCAGATGAGCAAAAGCTTCATAGCTTGGACCTAAAAAGGTCCCTCAGCTATTACATTACACATACTAAGGACCCCAGGAATTCCCACTCACAGCTGTTTATTACTTATGGTAAAGTAGGAAAATGCAGGCTTCCGTTAAAGAGGTCAGTTGCTGCTGCATCAAATTCTGTTACAGTAAGGCTGACAAGCAGTCAGTGGAGGGCCTCTGGGCACCTTTGTGAACATGCTGCCTCTGTGACGGCTGCAAGGGACATCCTCTTGCTGGAACTCTGTAAAGCAGCTACCTGGAGTACAGTCCACACCTTCGCAAAGCACTACTGCCTGGACATTTGGTCCAGGACTGATGCTAGGTTTGGCACTGCAGTATTGCAGAACCTTTTTCCTAAATAGGTTCCATACCTCTTCCCAAGGCACTGCTTGGCAGTCCACAATATTGCCTTAATACTACTAGGAGATTCCTGGATCTTGTAGAAAATGTACTTTCCATAGTAATATTGTTTCTTACAAAGATCTCCTAGTAGGATAAGACCTCTCGTCCCTACCTCCTTACTTAACTTGAATAGGTTCAGCAGTACGTTTATGGGAGTTCTTTAATGTTGCCATTAATTATTGACTTAACTCTTTATAATAGTTAATACACACAAAATGGCTAGGACGACTAGCTCTCTTTGTGCTTTTCTTGTCCTGTTGGATTTTGTCCTTCTCTACGGGGTGGGGTGGGGGCATTAGTGTTAAGGGGAGCAGCTGACACCTTCGGACAACTTTAACAAACCATAGTATTTAGACACAGTTCAGCTTGTGTTTCATGTTAGTTCTGTATTCCTCCTCTGCATTATTTATTATTGAGCTCATTTGCATTAAAACAAAATCTTTGTTCCTGAAGAGTTTGTCTATTTCTGTTGCTTTCTTCCTACCTAAGGTCATAATGCACTGCTTGTGACATCACAGTTACTTCATGGCAACACATTGTGATGTCACAACAGAATATCGACTTGAAGTAGAGAGTAAACTATGGAGGCAGATGAACTCTAAGGAACTCAAGGGATAAAGATCATGTAGTCATGCAAATTTGTTGAGTAATAAATAATGGGAAGATAAATATATAGAATATATATGGAATGCAAGCTGAATTGTACCTAATTAGTATGTTTTTCAAAGTTTTCTTTGAGGCGTTGGTAGCTCTTTTAATTTTGAGTAGTGATTAGTTTACTCTCATTTACAAAATCGAATCTGGCAATTAGGGATTAAGGGCAGCAGTTTTGAATATAACATTCCAAATTAGACTAATTTGCATACATTCCAAAATCAAAGTTCTAGGGACATGGATATATTGTTCAATCCACACTTATTGGCAGGTTCCTTGCTGCTTTAAATCTTGCTGGAAGGTCTTCAAGCTGGCTCCTCCCACCCACCCAGGTGGTAAAACTCGGCTCCGCCCCATGACGCCAGATCTTCCTTACCGCTCTGCGTTTTAGACTGGATCCTAACTCTTCGGTTCGTCCGAAATTGGTTTTGAAGTTTTCTAAACTTCGGTCTTCATTTTCCCTCGCGGCTGCGATGGATAAATCTATTCCCGGCTTCCGGAGGTGCCCTTGCGGGCAAAAAATGTCCAGGGCGGATCCGCACTCCCGCGTCCTACTGCCAGGCTCTTAGATCACGACCCGCAGGCCTGCAGGTTGTGCCGCTTTTCTCGGCCAACGCCCTGACGATCGCGCTGCCCGATTGAAGCCTGCGCCCCCAGAAACATTTCGCCGTAAAATCAAAAGAGGTTCATGGGCGGGTGTCCAGGAGGCTGGCTCAGCTGAGCAGCTCAAGTAGGTGATCACCCTCGAGGAGGAGGAGGAGGCCCAGGCCGCATCTTCCTCCTCCTCGGCCGCGGCATTTATCCTGCTCTCTCTGAGTTCCTCGTATACGGCTTCGTTTAAGGAGCTTTGTCAGTCCCTTTCCACGAAGGGAGAGGGGCCATCGGGACATTCTTCTCGGCCCAAGAAGGAGTCGAAAGGTTAGTCCCACCGTTGGCGTTCGTGGGAGTGGGAGAGGTCCCCTTCCCCGGACAGCCGACCGTCAACTTCGGTCGAGGTTGCGGCTGAGGCCGCTGGCTTCACGGTGCCCCCGTCAGGCCAGCCTGCCGAGACTCCCATCGACGAAGTCGCGATTTTTCTCGATCCGTTAGACGGGCTGTCGACTGGAGAAGCCGACAACCCTCCTTCACCAGTTCCCCTGGTGGATACCGAGGATCTGCCTGTGCCTTCCGGGCCGCAGTCCCCGGTTAAGGTGCCCGAGCCGAGGGAAGAGCGGGTGTCCCCGCCCTTCCCATACCCACCCTTGGTCCCCCGAGTCTCAGTCTCGGACCTCTTCCGGTCTAGCCGTTCCGCCCGACATCAGCGGTCTCGGTCTCGTTACCGAGTAAGCGCGACACCATTCCTCCTCTTCCGCCGGATGAGGAGGCTTGGCGTCAGCACGCCGGGCACTACGAGGAGCTTATGTGGCAGCAGTTGCTGCTGTCCGGCCCTAAGCCGCACCCTGTCCAGACCCCGACCATCAAGTGGCTGTCGCCTGAATGGCCGAGCAACCACTCGCCCAGTCGAGGTTCGCCCAGGCTGGTTGCTCGCCAAAACCAGCTGCTCCACCGATTGTGGTACAACCTCCGCCTCCACAACCAAAGTCTGGGGCACCGACCAAGGATTCTTGGTCGGGTCATGGCCTGCCCCACAGGTTGTCGGTCACCCTCACTCCCGACCATCCTCGGCAGGTAGAGGGTGGCTCAGGGCTGAGGCAGCTCTTCGCAGACTATTCGGAATCCAACGACGACTCCTCTGTGTTCTCCAGGCAGGTCGGCCTGGAGTCCTCCGGGGGCCAGTCATTGGACGATAGCCCATCGTTGTTCTTGGGTCTGCTTCGACTCATCTCGGAGTCCACCGGGATGCAGCTCGAGCCCGTGTCCAAACAGGCCAAGTATCCCCTGACGGAGATACTGGACTGAGGGGATTCCCCCACGGAGGCCTTTCTGGTGGCTGAGGCCATTGTCGGCCCAGCCTTGGAGCTTTGGCAGCGGCCTGCTTCCTGTCCTGCGCCCTCGGCCAGGATGGCCAGGAAGTATGCAGTCCCTTCCGGCTCTTTGCCAGGTTTCTTGGAGCACCCCTCTGCCGAGGGCTTAGTCACCGACAGCGTTTTCCGGCGTTCCGGTAACGCTCGGGATGTGGATAAGCCCCCCGACAGAGTCCAAAAAGCTGGACTTTGCCGGGCGCAAGGTGTACGCTGCGTCCTCCCTTGGCCTCCGTCAGGCCAGCTCGGCCGTGCTGATGGCACACTTCTCCCACGCCCTCTTGGGCTCCCTGGATGAGGTTGTTCCTCATCTCCCGCCTGACCTGCAGACCATGGTCCGCCAGGTGCGGGACCAGGATAGGGCGGTGGCGAAGCAGCAGCTTCAGACTGCTCTGGACATAGGTGATTCCTGTGCCAGGTCAGTAGCGGCCGCGGTGGCCATGCACCGCAGGGCGTGGCTGAGGATATCCACCTTCACGGCGGATACCCAGTACAAGTTGGTGGATGTCCCCTTCTTGGGGACTGACCTCTTCGGCCCTGGAGTGGAGGGACACCTCCAGCGGATCGAGAAGTCCAATTCCACCCTGGACTCTGTCACCTCTGCCCAGAGGGACAAAGGCCGCCGTCAGCAGCAGAAGTACTTTCGTCCTTCGGCCCCTGCATCTCGACTGGCCCAGCAGCACCAGCAACAGTGCCAGCAGGCTCGCGCTTTGCGTCCCAAACCCAAGCCAGCGGCTTCCTCCAACAGGAAGCAAGGAGGTAAAGGCCCAGGAGGTTCCTCGGCCAGTTCCTCCTCCAAGCCTGCCCAGTGACGGGTTGAGGGGTGCCATCCCCAGCCTCGTCACTCCCCCCTGGGTTCCTGCCGTGAGGGGACAGCTCCGCCACTTCCTTTCCGCCTGGTCCGCTATCACCACGGACCGCTGGGTGTTGGAGGTGGTAGGAAAAGGCCTGCCTCTGGAGTTCGAGCAGGCTCCACCCTTTCGAGCCGTCGCCCCTCGGGGGGCCACGGGGTCCGCAGCCTCACTGTCGGCCCGGCGAGCCGATATTGCCCTGCTCCTTGAAAGAGGTGATCAGGAAAGTGGCGGATCCTCCTCCAGACCCGGGGTTTGTGTCCAGGTACTTCCTGGTCCCAAAACGGATGGGGGGCTGGCGCCCCATTCTCGACCTGCACGACCTGAACAAGTTCCTAAGAGCTCGGACCTTCAGGATGGTCACTCTGGCTCAGATAATCCCATCCTTGGAACGAGGCGTGTGGTTCTGTTCCCTGGACCTCCAGGATGCGTTCTTTCACGTCCCAATCCGCCCGTCTCATCAGAGATTCCTCCGCTTCAAAGCGGAGGGATCCCTTTACGAGTTCCGGGCCATGCCCTTCGGCCTCTCCCTAGCTCCCAGGGTCTTCACCAAATGCATGGCAGTGGTGACAGCATTCCTGCGGCGCTGAAGGGTCCGGGTGTACCCCTACCTGGACAACTGGCTGATTGCAGACTCCTCCAGAGCGGAGGCGGAGCGGTCCAGAGATCTGGCCATCCAGGTTTGCTCTCAGATTGACCTCCTCATCAACGAGGCCAAGTCGGAACTCATGCCAAAGCAGGTGATACAATTCATCAGGGCAGAGCTCGACTCTCTACGAGCCAGAGCACGGCTCCCGGCGGACAGGGCCGAGGTTCTTTCCTCCTTTGCCCAATCATTTCTGGTTGGGCAATTGCGCCCTGCCCGGGACTTCCTGTGCCCCCTGGGCCTCATGGCGGCCTGCACCAGCATGGTCCGTTGAGCCCGTTGGTACATGCGTCCCCTTCAATGGGGACTGGCCAGCCAGTGGTCACAACGCTGCGATCCGTTGGACTAGCCCGTGACAGTGACCCAGGAGATGTGGAACGCTCTCCAATGGTGAATCGTTCCGGCACATCTGCAGGAGGGCATCCCGTTCGTCCGCCCGCCCCGAGCCGACGGTCTCTCTATCGACCGATGCATCTCTGAGTTGGAGTGCCCATCTGGGGGAGCACCGAGCGCATGGCCTCTGGTCCCCTCGGGAGTCCCAATGCCATATCAACCTGCTGGAGCTCCGAGCGGTCCGTCTAGCTCTCACCACCTTCGCTCCATTTCTATGGTGTCAAGTGGTTCAGGTCCAGACAGACAATACCGCAACCATGTACTATCTGAACTGCCAGGGCGGGACACGCTCCATGCTGTTATGCAAGGAAGCTCTCCGCATATGGTCCCTCGTGCGCAGCCTGGAGGCGGATCTCCTAGCCATTCACGTGGCAGGAGCCTCCAGCACCCTGGCCGATGTCCTAAGCCGGATAGGGGCTGCGTCTCACGAGTGGTCTCTCCTGCCGGAGGTAGTACAAGACCTGTTCTCCCACTGGGGCACGCCTCAGGTGGACCTGTTTGCCTCCAGGGAGAATGTGAAGCTGAGTCTGTTCCATGTCCGCCGCCTCAGCAGGGCTCGCTGCAGGGGGATGTCTTCTCGAGGCCATGGACCCCAGGCTTCTTCTATGCCTTTCCCCCATTTCCCTTGATCCACAAGGTGCTTTTCAAGGCGAGGAGGGACAAGGCGCAGGTGATTCTGGTAGCCCCAGACTGGCCCCGCCAGTTCTGGTATCCAGATCTCCTCAGCCTCAGCTCCAGGCTCCCAAGGCGGCTTCCAGCCCGCCCGGACCTGATCTCAGTCAATCAGGGGAAGGTATTCCATCCGGACCTTCAGTCCCTGCACCTGACGGCCTGGTTCCTGAGCGGCTAGAGTTCCAGGCCTTGGGTCTTTCCGACGAGGTCCTCAACCGAGTTGAGGCGTCCCCATAAGAGTCGGCCAGAAAATGCTACGCCTTCAAATGGAAGAGATTTTCCATTTGGTGCCAGGGCAAGGGCCTGGACCCTTCTCTCCTGTTCCTTGGTGAGCATATTGGACTACCTGTGGTCCCTTTCTCAGCAGCAAGGGCTTGGGTCGACGACCCAAGGTGCACCTGGCAGCCATCTCTCTCTGCTTACAGGCGGGGCGGGAAGCAGTTGGTTGGCATGAGGAGAAGGTGGTCTGCTTTCAAAGGCCTTGACCACATTTCCCCTCCGTACGAGAACCCTCCACCGTGGATCTACTGCTGGTACTGGCAAAGCTTATGGGCAGCCATTCGAACCAGTGCACAGGTGTGATCTCTCACCTGTCGTGGAAGACCGCCTTCTTGGTGGCTATCACCTTGCAGCCCATGCTTCCACAGAAGGATGGGAGAGCTCCAGGCGCTCTGCATCGAGTCTCCTTACCTGGTCTTCCACAGGGACAAGGTAGTCCTGCGCCCCCACCCGATATTCCTTCCGAAGGTGGTGTCGGAGTTTCACCTTAACCAGGTGTTGACTCTGCCGGTGTTCTACCCCAATCACACCTCGGAGGCCGAATATAGGCTCCATACTCTGGACCCTAGAAGGGCGCTCGCTTACTATAAGGAGCACACGGCTGAAATTCGGGGAGAGGTTCGCCAGCTGTTTGTCACCTACGGTGAAGCCGCACCTGGCAGACCTGCAGCCAAGTGGACGATAGGCAGGTGGGTCACCTCCTGCATGATCTGTGCTATAAGTTACGGGCATGGAGCCTCCCAGAGGGATAAGAGCTCATTCTACCCGCCATACTGCTGCATCGGTGGCTGCTTCCAGGGACGTCCCTATCCAGGAAATCTGCAGGGCTGCTACCTGGAAGTCAGCACACACCTTCATCACCCTTTACCACATTGACCATGAGTTACGCTGGCATGCTGGTTTTGGGCCCTCTGTTCTCCAGTCTCTATTCCCTAAGTAGGGGGTGTGCGCCTTGCCTCCCTCCTCCCGGAGAACTGCTAGGAGTCTGCCAGACAGTGTGGATGAACAACATATCCATGTCCAGAAATACAGGTTACTCTCGCCAACAGGAGTTCTAGGAATGGTATGTTGTTCATCCTACCTACTCCACTCCGACCTCCCTGCTTCGACACACAACCTGAGCTTCCAGTGGGCCAGATCTGGCGGCCATGGGGCGGAGCCGAGAGTTTTACCACCCGGGTGGGTGGAAGGAGCCAGCTTGAAGACCTTCCGGCAAGATTTAAAGTGGCAAGGATAACTGCCAGACAGTGTGGATGAACAACATATACCATTCCTAGAACTCCTGTTACAGGTGAGTAACCTGTATTTTTTGCACGCAGAGTGTAAATTGGGACCAGCCACATACTTGGGTGTGGGCTCTTAGTGCTGACTGTTCCCTTTAAGTTTTTGTTTTTTTTCCTCAAATGAATGTTTGGATTCTAATCACCATGTATAGATCCTAATGATCTCATGTATCCATGTATGTTTATTTGTCAGTGTAATAAGTTGTTAAAAATAAAAGGACTTGAAAAATTCTGTGAACCATTTTATGTCGTTAAAATATATTGATATCTGTAACATATATCAGCTTAGCGGACTCCAAGCTTTTATTTAAAAAAAGTTTCTAGCCCTAACGGTTCCAGAGTTATCCCATTTTAAAGAAATTGCTCTTTTAAGGTTCAACTTTGAAACTATCAGGGCTAGAAACTTAATTTTCTTTTTATTTAATGAAATGTTCCACCAGGAGAGGCACACTGAGCAGCAAGTTGCTCCTCTTGCGGTACGTCCTTGGGGGAAGGGGGAATAGGGTAGAACAGTGATACATGGCAGTGCACAATAAAACCAATACACAGACAGTACAAACAAGGAATACATACAGGAAAGTTTCTACAGATAACAGCAACGGGCATCAAAGTGCTCAGCTATTCAAAAAGTATACATGAGTGCTCTGTAGGTGAACGGGGCAGATCAATTGGAACAATTAAAAGAGCAGGAGTAATGGAATGAACAGGTGGTGGAAAAAATAGAAGGGTGGTCAAGGGCATAAAAAGTTGATAGAAAGTTGTATAGAGCGGCAGAACGGGAAGAAGTGAGGGTAAGTGCCAAATTTGGAGGGGGAGAGAGTTCCACAGTTTAGGGAATCAGTGAGAGAACGCATATTGACCTACACTTGTAGCACAACGAGGGGTGGCCAGAGTGCGTGAGTTATTTGATCCAAGGGTGTGGTAGGATGGAGGAGGAATGGCTAGAGAGAAGGAGAAGTAGACAGGAAGAGCATTAAACCAAAATTTGGGGAGGAATTTTGCACAGTGGGAGGTACTCCAAACATAAATAACCTCAGTTTTCCTATCCCCTGCTTCAAACCCCCTTTACACTTACCAGTTTTGCTTCCCGTATCTTCCTTGTTTGTTTATAAAATTGTCTTCTTCAGGGTCATATCTGCTGTATGCCTATTTTTCTTTACACATGTATCTCTGATTTATTCCTTGTACTTATATGACACTGTTTTGCTCTATTGCCAAATTGTCTCATCCAAATGCTATAACTTTAATACATGTTCTGTACCCTACTATAAAAACCTTGTATCTTATTTGTGCTGCATAACCTGCTGTGTAACACCATTGTTTATACCTTGTTGTAACTACCTTTTGTTGTATCTCTGTACTGTTTTACCCTGTTACCTCTCAGGTTGTGCCTGAAAATAGTCATCTCTATGGCTAGCGCACCAGCCGGTAAACAAAAACTAAATAAATAAATAAAAAAAAATGTCTGTTGATGAGCGAGGGAAAAGACAGCGAGCGATATAGATCACAGTGATGAGTAAGTAGGGAGAGTACAGAGCAAAGCGACAGAATGAGTTAAAAAGGGTGTCCAGTCTGGTTAGGGAAGTCATTGGAGCAGCACTGTAGACTGTCACAGTAGTCAAAGATGGGAATGATCATTTTCTGGACAAACTCACACCTTGTCGGTAGTGGGATGCAACTACGGTTCCTGTATAAGGCGCCTAACTTGGGGCGCAGTTTTTTCAGGATAGCATCAACATGTCCAGAGAAGTTGAGGTGTTGGTCAGGCCACACTCCAAGGTATCTAAACGAGGAGGTGTCCTCAAGCTTTGTCCCATCCGGGGTGTGGAAGGAGGGCATGGAGGTTAGCCTCAAGAGTCTCTGCCTAGTGCTAGAGGTCATGGAGACAGTCTTCTTGGCACTGAGAAAGAGTTGATGAGAGCTACGCCAGAGCTGGATCTTATTGCAGTCACGCTGAAGTCTGGCAGTCACATCAGACGGGGATTGGCCAGAAGTAAATAAGATGGTGTCTGCATACATGTATATGGAGGAAGACATACAGACTGTGGGGAGATCATTGAGAAAAATAGAGAAAAGCAGGGGGCCAAGCACGGAGCCCTGTGGGACACCAGTGCTAATAGGGTGCAGAGGTGAGATGGAGTCAGCAATCCAACTGATTGCATCCTGCCTGACAAGTGAGGCACTGAATCAGTTTGTGGCTGATGTGGAAGGCCAGCTGTGGTGAGGTTGTTTAGGAGTAGGGTGTGGGAAACCGTGTTGAAGGCCTTGGCAAGGTCGACAGAGATTGTGGATGTAACTAGGCCTCTGTCCATCCCTGAGAAGATGGTCAGTAAGCCTAAGTAGGGAAGTGGTGGTGGAATGATTTTTCCTAAGCCCAGATTGGAATGGAGTGAAGAAGGAGGTGTCAGAAAGAAAGGTGGAGATTTGAAAAGGACCAAGTGTTGTTGAAGTTTAGCAAGGGTAGGAGCAGAGAAATAGGGAGATAGTTACCTCGGAACTTGGATCGGCCTCCCTTGGGAAGGGAGGACGACAGCATGTTTCTAGGCAGTAGTAGTAGTAAAAGTTTCTTTTGTATAGGTAGAGTTGGTTTACATCATTGGGTCAGAGACCCTTTTCAAGATGGACCTGTTTACTTCAGTTTAAAAAGTTACACTAAAGTCCAAAAGTCAACATTCAATATAATAGTCATACAACATCATATAGTTTTACATATTCCCATACAAGACACCACATCAAACATTTATGTTATATCATGGCTATGATTCCTAAATTACTAAGGAGAACCTCTATAAACAATTCCTAAAATATCATTGTAGAGATGAGCATGATGCATAAGGAGAGATTTAGTAGGATAGACAGAGAGTTGGAGATTGCTGGAGCAGAGAGGTAGAGCAGCTTAGGATCAAGGCCGTCGGTGAGCTGCCCTTAGATGGGTTAAGGCCAGAAGTGCGCTAAGGTGTCGGAGAGAAGGAAAACAGAGAAGTGACTGTTGAAAGCTGCTCACAGGTAGTGGGGTTATGGAGGGAGAATACTGAGGTGAGTGGAGGGATTATAGGAGGTCAGAGCGCATGAAGTAAAATGGGATTGAAACACTCAGTGACAAGCGTGATTAGATACAAGTGTCATTTTGTTTGATGATTGGGAGAGAGGTGAGAAAAGGGCATGAATCACCTTCCAGAATTTGAAGGGATTATTTATGTTAGAAAGGAAATCTGAGTGGAAGTGTTCAGCCTTAGCTAGACGGATAGCCTTGGAGCACGAGTTGCGAAGTGCCCAGTATCATTGGAAGTCACTAGGCTGATTGGAAGATTTGTACTTCCTCCAGGCCTGATCACGTGCCCTTTGGCAAGACAGAAGTTCTGGGGTTACCCATGGCAGATGATTGATTACCTCTTACTCTGCTCTTTTTTAGAGGGGCATGACAG
The DNA here is from genome assembly GCA_016271365.2 of Neoceratodus forsteri. Classification (NCBI taxonomy): domain Eukaryota; kingdom Metazoa; phylum Chordata; order Ceratodontiformes; family Ceratodontidae; genus Neoceratodus; species Neoceratodus forsteri. Next base: position 322,096,340 of record CM057459.1, read on the forward strand.
TTCCAGGATGTAAGAAATTTTGTCTTTGAAGACATTTAGAGCAGCATCAATAGAGGCTGCAGTAGTTAACAGTGACAGTCAGTATGCAACAGTTACGTGTGGTGGAGGTTAGGTCAAGAGACTTGTAGGATTGAGTTGGCAAGATTTTGTGAGGGCTTTGGGTCTGTGGATTTTGTGCACTGGGTAGATCATAACATGATCACTGAGGGCATCTGGTAGGAGCCAGACTGCATGATCCTATGAGGGTGCAGTAAGGCCCAGTCTATGAGGAGTGTTTATTAGTTTTGGGGTTTAGATGGGTATGTTCCTGAATCACCTGGGTTGGGTTATGGGCGATTCGTCAGAGCAGGCTTTGCTTTGTGAAGGGACAGCCAGTTGAGATTAAAGTCGCCCATTATGTACAGTTCACCAGACTGGGATACTAACTTGGTAACAAGGTCAGTAGGCACCCTTAGATGGGAAACCAGGCCAACAGTATGCTCCCGTGATGAAGATGGGAACAGTGAAAGGTAGGGAGACCCTTATTATAAGAGCTTCATAGACTGAGGGGAGGGAAATGGCTAGAACGATTGTGAATTGCAGTGAGCAGGAGACAAATATTGCCACTCCACTTCCCCTGCCAGCTCTGTCCTGACGAGCTAAGGTATAGGCAGGGATTGAGATGGCATGGTCGGTAATTTACTACTGAGCAAAGTTTCTGAAAGATTGAGAATGGTGGTGGTGGGGGGTTATGAGAGCACTAGGGCGTGAAGGAGCTCAGTTTTAGGTAATGGCTCTGAACATTGAAGTGAAACATTTTAGACCTTTTGGGAGGGCAGAGGGGTTATTCAGAGTGGGGTTGAAGGAAGACTTAGGGTTTACAGTGGTGCTTGGGGCAAGAGGTCCTGGGTTGGGATAAATGTCACCTGTTGTCAGGAGTAGTACTGCTATAATTAGATAGTGGAGCTTGGGAGAGTTGTACCAGGCACGTGAGGTAACTGAGTTGAAGCTGCTGGGGGGTGGGGGCCAGTGTGGAGAATTGGACAGATGATTAATAGATGAAGAACAGCAACTAAGTTAGGTGTAGCAATTAGGGAAGCACTAGGGAGGAGAGAGAAATGGGTCCACAGATAGGAAAATGGAGCAGGTGTTACAGCATGAATGAAAGAGGAGGAGTGAGGGATTGGTGAGAAGGGAAAGTCAGGGTTAGCTTCATTTGAGTATTGAGGCAATGAGAAGAGAGGAAGGGAGAAATATCAGGATAAGGCAGAAAATAAGTAGCTGCATTTATGGCGGTAGGAAATATAAGTTATAGATACCAGTGTTGGCACTCAGGAGCAGAAATATTTGGAAGAATAGTTTTAGTTTAGGTATCTAGTTCTGAGTGATGTCGCACTGGAGCAGGAGTTCAGAGGACGTAAGGATTATGCGCCCCTAGTGTTCAGTTTATATAAGGGGCTAATGGGAAATCCCATACTTCGTGAAATCAGCACCCAGGTCATGTGACAACACACCTACTGTAAATGAAACCCCAAGAAGGGCTTAGAATTTTAAATGTGAGCTTGGAATCCAGGTGTTAAAACACAAAACAAAAACTGTATCCACATAGCTAATTATATGTCTGTACTATTCTGTATATACTGATACTATCTGGAACTGCCTTTTCAGTATATTAACAGTCAGGGGTGGGCGGATCGCTATTTTTGCTGGATTTCAGATCTAGATATTTGTGTTGCCATATCCAGTTGGATCAGATATTTATCAGTTTGGATACGGCAAATGTTAGTTGCACAGTACACACTAACATTGCCATGAATTTTAATAATATGACAGACACAGTTAAATCAGCTTCCATAAAATGTTATTAATACTAAAGGCAGTTCAGAAGAGATTCTTTATTTTTAAAGAAGTTAAAAACTTAAAAATCTAATATTTGCAACTGATGTCCCAGCTCTAGAAGTTGAGTATGTTTAATGAACAACAGCATATTCACGTTTTCTGGGGAGAGTCGAGACCTCCTTTGTTTGTAACTCCTTTTTTATTTTTTTTGCTGGCGGTTCACATAAAGAAGCAGCTTGCCATTCTAATTCATTCTTAGCTTTTTCAGTCTGCATCTCATCATACTCTGAATGATGCTTGTTGCACAAATGATTTTGCAAACCAGATGTACCATAACTTTTTACCAAAGATCCCCTACTAATTAAAGTTGGTGTACAGCACAGCCTGCATTTAGCTTTGGAATCATTGCCATTATGTATGGTAAAGTATGTCCATACCAGGCTTTTGTGAGACGTTCTTCCCACTGCTGTATAAGCTTAATGAATGACTGAAGCAAAAGCTTTCTCTCAGGCAATTACTCTGACTTTCTGTTCCCCCACCCACCGCATGAACGAATAAAGCAGTAGCAGAGCCCACTCTCAGCATGTCACCCCTCTGAATGAATGAACTGCAGTTTTATTTATTTATTTGTACATCAGTTTACAACCTTTGAGCCAGAGGCTCATTTCCAAAAGTACCTCGTCACATTGAGGACAGACTGACAATAAATTTTGTTACAGCATAAGTGTTACATACATAACATAGAAAAGGCGATACATTTTGGTTACAGCATAAGTGTTACATACTTAGGGTTACATAGAGTGGTTGCGTACATTTTAAACAATTTGGTAGACATTACAGTTGTCTGACTCTCTGTTGTTTGACTGCCCATTAACTGGCACTTAGCAACCTGGCGCTCAATTAACGTACTTAATTAGTTAATGTGTTTTAACTGTCTGTTAATGGTGGGTTTACAGCTGATTTCTAGCTAGTGGGTATGCAATGGCTATACAAGATAGCTAATCCGGCGTACTAAAGGCTGTAGTATCCGATTGGGCGGTTCTGCTTAAAATGGTGAATATCTGACGGATCAGTTTATCGGATCGGGTATTCACCCATCCTATTATCCATGAAAATTTTTTTTAGTTGTGACAGCCAAAAACTGTAAGCAAATACTGTTGATACTATATTTTGTATCGATGCGTAAATTTACGTGTTTTAAAAAAAATACATATATATGTGTATTTATTTTACTTTTCTGAATTTTGCTAATACTGTACTACATTATTTAATGAGAAACTCTGTAGCTTACAACTTTATTTTCATTCATTTTACTCACTTAATCGTGACCATGTCACTCTCCTGTCTAGAAATCCCATTGCTTTCTTAATTTCGCAGGGGGTCAAAAGAGCATAAGTAGAAGATGTAGCAAAGTAAATGGTTCACAGTTGTAAAGGTTGGGCAGGAGTGTTCATTTCTTGTCAGCTGAATGCCTTTTAGGAAAGAGACAGTGGTGTGTCTGCTGCTGTAATTTAACTATCACAATTAAAGGAGTAGTACTACGTGGGTGGTGAGGTAGGTTCTTATAGGGATAGAGGTAGGTGGGATAGGTCAGTTTCTTTGTCTGTGAGATGCCCTTTTAATATGCTCAGTAAACCAGAAAAAGAGTATAATAGAAGATGAGAGAAAATTGTAGTGACACAACTCGGTAACTAAGGCAGGGTTGAAGACTGATGTAGGTTGTGAGGTAACAGCATTAATATTATACTAAACTGATATCCCAGGAAATCTTAGCAGCCATTTATCAGCAAAAAAGGCTTTTTAACTACAAATGAGCAATCAAAAATGCAGGTGCAAATGTAAATATTGGATCCAGAGTTTCACAGTGCATTCATAGCCGTTAAACTACATTGCCCTCTTTACAATCTTAAACATTTGATTTAATCTGTTGAAGAAATAATGCATGGCCTTATTAAAAAAAAAAAAAGGTTCATCCCAATTGTAACCAGCATTAGACAATGTATGAACTTCTTAGATTAGCATTAATTTAAGGACTCTGACTGGTGCTTGTGAATGGCAAAAGAAACAAGATTCCTGTCTAGTGGTTAAGTTATTCAATTTGCTAAATGCCAGGTATTTTATTCCCTTTAATAATTGTTATGTGTCCATTGCTTTACACTAATTAATTCGAAAACATGCAGTAATGGTTTGCATGCTTGGGTCCTTATTTCTGAAACTGAAAAACGTTTTCCTTTAGATCCTGAAAGAACAGTACCTTGGCTACCGTAAGGCTTTCCTTGGAGATTCTGCCGACGTGTTTGAAGCAAGGCGAGCAGAGAGCAAGAAGTGGCAAAGTGCACCTCGTGTCACCACAGGACCCACCCCATTCAACAGCATACCAAATGCAGCCGCCCGTTGCCATGGCTGCCACTCTGACACAGCAGCAACAGCCTACGACAGGTCTGAAGTACATTCAAGTTATAAGCTTAAAAGTACTGTGAAAAGACCACATTGGGCAAGTTGTGTAAAGTTTTATAATTTTAAATAAGTTTACATTGTCTTCCTATATATGATGTTTTAATTTACTGACTTAAAATTATGGTGTGCTGAACAACGTTTTAAATACTTGTACGTAGTAGATAAATCATGCAGGGTAGACTTTGCAATAATTATAGAACAATTAGGTTGTGTGAATTTTCTGTATTTCTTTTAATACCCTTAGGAACATGAGGTTCCACAATTCAGATACAGCTGAAACTATGCATTACACTGCATCTTGCTTTAACAATGCAAAGATTTTACAGCAAAGTAGCTTAGTTAATACTCACCATATCTCAATTCAGCTGGTGAGCATACAGATAATGTAGTACTTTACCACCATGTAAGAAACTAAAATCAACAGTCTGGCTGTATGGTATTTTTAAACACGCACTGAAATTACTGTGTAATTTAATATTTATAAAAGAGAATTAGGCAAGTATTAGCTTGTTTTCAGTTTACATAAGACATTTCTTTCAGTTTCAAACAGCAACATAGTTTAGAAGGCAATATATTAATGGAGAACTGTGTAAAATTTATAGTACCCAACACCCAAAGGTTGCCCTTCTAACTTGGAAAAAATCTGTGAAAAAAGTATAGGTATGGGTGGGTCACTCAGTGTCTCAGTGGGCAGCACATTGTGCTCCCACACTGGGTTCGCAGGGTAGGAGCAGACTCTAAGCTGGAATGGGTGGCTGGGGTGGCGCTACTGCAGACCAGTGCTCCAGCCAGGGAGGAATGGTGCTGTGGTCCAGCAGTCACAGCCACCCCTGTGGTGGGCTTGAGAGCTTTCCTTCTCCATAGGGTGATGCTGTGTGCTTGTGAGGCTTGCAGGGGCACTGCTGGTACTGACCAGGAGGTAGATGGGACTGAGGGAGAAACCTGTGAAGGAAAAAAAAACCTTTGTGCACCAAGCCATCTTAATGAAGTCTTTGGCACTCTGGGGCCCTGTTCTGTGTGGATCCCCACTGTCCACAGTGGTGGGGAGCAGACACATGGGGTGAGAGTTGCTGGCAGGAGACCACGCAGTAAAGCATAGGTGGTGGCTTGGGACCAAAACTGTTATGGATGGAAAAAAAAAGAGTACCTGTATGATCAAATAAAAAAAAAAAAAAATTGGGCTCTGTATCTTACGATCTATAGCGCTGCCGTATGCCATTTACAGTCCCTTTATACATGTCTGCAGCTCGCACTATACAAATATAAGCTGTCCGATCAGCTGTTTGTCTGCAGTGAATTTCTGAACAGCATAAGCTGCTGAAGCTTGTAGTAGATTGGGCAGTGACATGGTGACCAGAATCTTCATTAATTGCATCTTAGGAAGTCCTCCATTTCTGTGTGTGCGTGTATTATGTGTACATAGGAAAGAGTTCTAGGGTTTCTGGGTCCTTTTATGAAGTAGATGTATCAGAAGAGTCAGTTAAAAGTAAAAAAAACAAATAAATGCTTCCTGTTGATCTTCCTGGACATAAAGTCTCCACCACTCATTCACACTAATGGGGATCTGCACCGGAGGCACTAGGACCCAGCGGGAGCAAACTTTTTGCTTGAGGGTCGGCACCAGAGATGGAGCCGCAAGGAGCGGCACCACGAGCCCCAGCTCGTGCAGTAATGACTATCTCGGTGTTGACCCTCCAACCGCCTCAATTCCTTTTTTCCCGCCATCGAGTGCACTTCAGTGACGACATCGCTCGCCCGCCAGGAGTCAAACTTCAAACTAGCAGCTTAGTTTTTCAGTTTTATTGTTTTGTAGTAATATTTCGAATAAGTATCGCTTAGTTTATTTATTCTTGTTTAAAGAAGAAGTCTCAGCCTACATTAACAGAGTCGACCACGAGCGGGTCAGGTGACGGTAGGGAGACTTCGTGTGAAACAGTTCAGTCAGCCGGGCTGGGTCCGTCCGATGCCTTCTCGGGAAGGGGTCTGACAACGGACAGTCCAGTGCCTGAGGGTGGGCAGTCCCTCAAAAGCATAAAAGTAAGCGGCTGCACTCTAGGTGCCGTTCAGCCTCGGAGCTCTTCTTGACCCACAGGTCGAAAAAGAAGGCATCATAAGGACATCCCTCTGATGTATCTGCGTAGGATCAGTTATTGGGGCTGGTTGGCGGTCTCCTTCTCCTTCGGAGTCGCCGGTTTCTGTTTCTGGTAGCCAACGTCTTCGACATCGGAGCCCTACCCCGCCCTCTGGTAGGTCTTCAGATGAGCAGTTTCATCAGTGGGCTGCTGTCATGGAGCAATGGGCTCGGAGGTTGGTCCAGCTGCCTGGCCAGGTCACTCAGATGCCTTCGGGCTTTTTGGGACGTCAGGTAGGGCGGTGGAGCCTCCCTTGTCGTGCGGCACAGTCTTCGGTGCCGTCGACTCTGTGCTTAGGTGTTTTCCCCCCTCACATGCCTGCAGTGCAGGGGGCCACACTGATGCCTCTATCTCCTGGTATTCATCCTTCTTTCTCCTCAAATCCTGTTTTTCGGAGCCTTGGGGTGTTTTCGACACCCTCGGTGTCAATGGCATACTCGGCGTTGTATGTTTCATTGGCTTTGTCCTCCGCGCCGTGTGGCCTCTCGGTGCTGTCTTTGGCACCGTCAGGCTTTTCGGCGCCGTGTGGCCTCTCAGCGCCGTCTTTGGCACCGTGTGGCTCCTCTGCGCCATGCATATTTTCGGCGCCGAGACCTGTTAGGACATCATCCAGCCTTCAGGACTGTTCCTCTTTTAATCCTTTTCCTTCCTCATTTCCTTCTGATTTTCACTCCTTTCCTGTCCATACAGTCCCTCCTGGACTGTCAGGAGATGACATTAAGCCTGACCCAGACCTTAGGCTGGGTGATAATGTGGAAGGAACAGGATCTATTCCTGCTGCAGAGCCTGAGGTCGAGGACCTGTCTTTTAAGTCTCTGCTGAAAAACCTGAATTCCACTCTTTCTCTCCAAACTACAGATATCGATCCAAGGAAACTGTTAAGACTCCAATACCTCCATGTTCGGAGATCCCTATGGATTTGACTCCTCGGTACAGCCCTCCTTTGAGACGCTGTCTCAAATGGTATGGAATAATCCTGCTATCATTCCTTCGGTGGCTAAGTCCATAGATAGGAAATATGCTGCTCCCAAGGATCGACCCATTTTGGCATCCCAAGCCTTTGCGGATCCTATTGTAGTCTTGGCAGAGAATAAGGTCGTCCTTCCCCAGACTACTACAGCTCGACCTATTAACAAAGAATCTCATAAGATAGGCACTTTGGGTAAGAGTGTCTTTGCTGCTTCCACCCTAGGTATGCGTATTGCCAGCTACCAAGGCTGTTTCTCTCAATATGAGTATATCCTTTGGCATTCGCTCAAACAAATGGTTGAAGCTCTACCGGAGTTGGATACTAATTCAGAGCTTCTTCAAACCATAACCAGGGGTATAGAGTCCAACAACCAGCAGGTTAAAGCAGCTATGGATACCTTCGATACTGCCTCCAGAGCGGCGGCGGTGGGCATTTGTACCCGCCGCCATTCCTGGCTGTGCACTTCAGGTTTCACAAATGATGCACAGCAGGAGGTAATGGCGTTGCCTTTCGATAGGTGTGTACCTCTTGACCCTCAAGTAGAACAAGCTCTAGAGGCCACACAAAGACTAGGTCCAGCCATTAAATTGGCTCGACCTCCTCCATCCCTCTCGGGGTTAACAAATGTCAGTTTCATAACCGTCAGTCCTTTCGAGACAAAGGCAGGGAGGTTTTAATAAAACCAAGCCCCCAGCCTCAAAAGAAAATGCAGCAGAAGATGCAAGGACCCAAAACGCCCAGTGCCACCTTCTGAGTTGTTGGCCCAAGTCCCACTTCAGCTGCCCGAGGGGGACTCTTCCTCACTGGTGGGAGGTCGTCTGACTCACTTCTACAATCAGTGGAAATCCATAACCTCGGACAAATGGGTCCTCCGGATAATCCGCGAAGGGTATTCCCTCAATCTTTTGGACACCCCTCCGGATCGTCCCCCCAGACGACAGCCCAGGCTGTCAGTTCTTCAGTCAGAACTTCTCGCCTCCGAGATACAAGGCCTTCTGAACAACAGGGCAGTGGAAGTAGTTCCGCTGGATCAATGGAACACAGGGTTCTACTCCCATTACTTTCTAGTTCCAAAGAAAACCAGGGGCATGTGCCCCATTTTGGACCTCAGAAAATTAAGCAAATTCCTACCAAAGGAAATTCAAAATGATATCGCTAGGAACCCTGTTACCTTTGCTTCATCAACACGACTGGTTAGCCTCCCAGGACATGCAGGATGCTTACCAGCACATTCATATTTACCTGAAGCATCACAAATACCTAAGGTTCGTGGCTTTCGGAAAGCATTATCAGTTCAGAGTCCTGTCCTTTGGGCCATCCTCTGCCCCGCGAGTTTTCAAAGTGTTGTGCAGTTCTCGCAGCGCATCTCAGAAAAATTGGAATACGAGTGTTCCCATATCTGGACGATTGGCTTCTAGCAAGTTCTTCCATGCAAGGAACTCTGGATGCCATAGCCACGGCTTCGCACTTTCTCACGTCCATGGGAGTCCTGCTAAACCTCAAGAAATCGCAGCTGCAGCCCTACCAGAGGCTCCTTTTCATAGGAACTCTTCTAGACGCCTCCTGTGCGAAAGCATTTCTTCCAGAGGACAGGAGGAGCAATATCCTTTAGAAGGCCCAATAAATTGGAGAGAGCAGCTCGGTGTCAGCTCTCTCAATGCAACGGATGCTAGGTCTCATGGCATCCTCAGTGTTCACTGTATCCCTAGCACGCCTCCACATGAGAACCTCTCAGTGGATGCTCAGTACTCGGTAGTCCCCGACCACGCACCCTCAGTCCTTTCTCATCAAGGTGACAGAACCTCTGAAGAGATCACTCAACTGGTGGTCACAAGAGGACAATCTTCTGGAAGGATACCGCTTTACTCCTCTGGATCATCAGATTTCCATTACCATGGATGCATCCCTGATGAGGTGGGGAGCTCACTGTCGGACTCTCCACACTCAAGGTACGTGGACTCAGGACGAGTCCCAACTTCACATAAATGTCTTAGAAATGAGAGCCATCCGTTATGCAGTCCGGGCTTTGAAGGACATTCTCTGTCACAAGAACATTCTCCTTCAAACGGACAACAAAGCAGTGATGTATTACATCAACAAGCAGGGTGGTGCTCATTCTTACCCCTTATGCAGGGAAGCAGTGAGAGTGTGGGAATGGTGCTTGGAGCACAAGGCTCTAATTCAGGCGGTCTACCTACCGGGAGTGCAGAACGAACTGGCAGACCGTCTCAGCAGAACAGAGACAGATCCTCACAAATGGTCTCTCAACTCAGCCATAGCTCAGTCACTATTCGCAGAGTGGGGCACTCCAGTCCTGGACCTTTTTGCATCCCCACTCAACACAAAACTGCCTCTCTTCTGCTCCAGAAATCCAGGGCCTGGCATTTTCTGTCAGGATGCGTTCAGTCTGCGGTAGACGAAACTCTTTCTATACGCCTTTCCACCTCTTCCTCTAATTCAGGGAGTACTTCTCCAATTCGAGTCCCAGGGGGACAATATTGCTCCCTTCTGGCCTCGACAGATATGGTTTCCACTACTCAACAGTATGTTGGAAACTCCTCGAGACCGCTTCCCTTCAGGCAGAACCTTCTGACTCAGGGCCTGTGGTCATCCCAATCTGAGGTCACTTCACCTTCACGCTTGGCTCCTGAAGAGATGGAAGTGAACAGGTTCAATGTCTCTTGCAGGGTTTCAGATATTCTTCTGGCTGCACGCAAGCCAGCCACTAGGAAAATGTACACAGCCAAATGGAAGCGTTTTTCGCTCTGGTGTGCAAAATCCTCTTTGAATCCTTTTTTCTGCCCACCAGATAAAGTTCTAGAGTACCTTTTAGACCTCTCAAATTCATGTCTGCAATACTCTACAGTTAAGGTTCACCTTTGTGCCATTTCAGCTTATCATGAGCCAGTACTTTCCTTGTCACTGGCTCAGTTACCTGTGGTTAAGAGGTTTCTTAAGGGAATTCTGCATACCAGACCTTCTATAAGACGCCCAGTCGCAGCCTGGGACATTAATCTGGTTCTAGACATGCTCACTCAAAAACCTTTTGAGCCTCTAGCTACCTGTGAGTTAAAATTTCTCACCTGGAAGACGGCCTTCCTAGTGGACATCACCTCAGCCCACAGGGTCTCTGAGAACATGCCTTGGTCACGGACTTTCCATATACTGTGTTTCATAAAGACAAAGTAGTTCTTAGGACCCTTCCTAAGTTTCTCCCTAAGGTTGTTTCAGAATTCCATTCAAACCAACCTTTGGTCCTTCCTTCCTACTTTGCGAACTTCCAAAATGAAGGAGAGAGTTCTCTTCATTCCTTGGATGTCAAAAGAGCTTTGCATTTCTATCTAGATAGAACAAAAGACTTTCGCAAAGCTCAACAACTGTTTGTTTCCTTCAGCGAGACCCGGCTGGGTCAACCGGTCTCTATCAGATGTATTTTAGCATGGCTGGTGGCATGCCTTCGCCACTGTTACTCCATGGCGCAGGTTAAGCTGGAGGGCAGAGTGTACGCTCACTCTACTAAAGCGGTCGCGGCATTTCTAGAAGAAATCCGCAACGTGCCCATATTTGCAATGCGGCCGCCTGGAGCCCATGCATACTTTCGTCAAACACTATGTCTTGGATGTACATGCCAGACAACAGCTTTCTTTTGGCAGAACCATCCTTAATGGACTCCTGTCCTAAAACTGTGATCTCTTGGTCTCTCCTGCCGCCCTCTTGGGGGATTATTAGCTCAGTACTTTCCCATTAGTGTGAATGAGTGGTGGAGACTTTATGTCCAGGAAGATATGGAAATTACATACCTACCATAATCCTTGCTCTTCTTGGACGAGTCTCCACCACTCGTTCACACGCCCACCCACCATCCCCAGAGCTCACCTCTGTTGTTGGTCTTCACTCCCTCAATCTTTAGGCTGTGAAGACTTCTTTGATGACCCTTCTTATACGGGTCATCTGACTATCTTATGTCCGGTTTTTGGTTAGGCTGTCCTTCTAGGTTAGTTTCGCTGCACCTCCTCAGAAAAAAAGATACTGAGGCGGTTGGAGGGTCAACGCTGAGATAGTCATTACCGCACGAGCTGGGGCTCGCGGTGCCGCTCCTCGCAGCTCCATCTCTGGTGCCAACCCTCTAGCAAAACGTTTGCTCCCGCTGGGTCCTAGTGCCTCTGGCGCAGATCCCCATTAGTGTGAATGAGTGGTGGAGACTCATCCAAGAAGATCAAGAATTAGGGTAGGTACGTAATTTCCATTTGTCTTGCACCCAAATGTTACTGTTAAGTATTTTATCTTCAGTTTTAATTTTTATGGACTCTTGTAACATTTAATGTTTTCTTGTCTAAGGTCACTTCTTCAGAAATACATGGCATTTAATCTGTAATAATTATTGGGTTCCCTTTTTCCATAGGAAACAGTGGCGTTATTTGCCATAATAAAGGAGTGTTTATTACGGCAAATGCTGCAGTTTCCTCATTCCCTAGCGCCGCTGCAGATTTCTTCACGTCCTAACACTCTCCCTGCCTTCTCACCGAAAGGCAACAACTGTCAGTGCAACTCGGTGGTAAGTTATTTTCTGCAAAAGGTTTCTCATTTTCAAGATTCAAACATCTTAAAAAAATTTTTTTTTTTTTTAACAGAGTTTTTCTCTTTTCCAGGTGAGACTCCATCCTACCTGGCCCCGTCTCCCACTCTCAGCTTACCTTCCACTTACCTCCACGGCTTGACCCTCGTGGCAGGGCTATGGGGTTCCAACCCATCGTAACAGATCCAGTGCGGAGGTTACTGCCTGTTCTCGGAAGCGGGGTCTGCAGGGATCGGGATTCATCCTGCCGCACCTGGAATGCTTTCCTCCATTTTCTCCCCTTAGGAGAGGAGGCATGCAATGATGCCCTCTGGAGAGAGCATGCATGTGTCCGCATGCACTCCTCCAAGTGTCTGCCTCCTCTCCTCCCTCTTCCAGAGCGTCGGTGCACTGTCTCCCAGCCACTGCTAGGGGCCAGTCATGCACCGACTGCTGTCACCCGGAGAAGGAGAGCAGTCCATTGGATGCTCAGTCCTTCTCCTCCCTACCGACCCCTGGTGGCCCGTGCTCATTCCTGAACACGGGTCACCGGCATAGTGCAAGGTAAGGCGTCCAGCACCTCATCCCTCAGCGCCACCGGGCCAGCATTAAAAAAACATTTTTAAACATTTTACGAAGTCTGAGATAAAACATTTTGAAACTGTCCGAAAATGCAACCGGATCCTCTGTTTTATATAATTGCTGTGGCGAAAAAGGGAACCCCAGCAATTATATAAAATAAAATATGGGGTGGTGTGTTGAAACTAGAAGTTTACACACCCCCTTGGTGTTAGATGCTTTAATAAACCCTCGAGGCTTCCGCTCTCTGGGTTTATGTAGCATCTAACACCTCGAGTAATAAACTTCTCGTTACATCGCCACCCCATTATCCTATATAAAATACTAAATGTGTAATTTATATACAGTTTAAGCAAAGATATGAGAAGGGTAGAATAAACTCACTCTCAGTTCAAAAGCAGGTGGGGAAAGTGCTACTTAAATATCAACTGCAGCTATATTATAAACATATTGAAAACTTTACTTTTCTCTAACACAAGGATAACAAGGCCTTATTTGTTACATATGGAATGAAGAAATTGCCATTTGTTGTGTACAGTTATATTTTAAAGAGCCCCTGACACCGTTGTGACAACGCTGAGAAAATGCAATGTTGAGCACAATTCAGTTATATTTTAATATTGTTTCTGTATTCCTCAGCCTCCTTTTTACTATGGACATCTACATGTAAACAGGATCACTGCCCTATCTGTTCTGGCCGCTTGCCTACATATGACATCACAGTTCTGTTTATGACATCACAGTCTGCTGCTGTGGGGATAATTACATAGATACATAGACAGTGTCGGCAGATAAGGGCCTATGACCCACCCAGTCTGCCCATTTGAGCTTGTAAGTTCAGTTTGTTTTCCTAGAAGTCCGTTTCCCCTTACCCCTGACCTCTAGAATTCCTTTATGTCTATCCCATGCATTCTTAAATCCTGTGATTGTTTCAGCCCCCACCACTTCCTTTGGCAGGGTGTTCCACTTGTCCACCACCCGTTCTGTGAAGAAATTCTTTCTCATGTTTCCTCTGAATCATCCTCCCTCCAACTTCATCCCATGCCCTCTAGTCCTGGAACATCTTTTTTGCTTAAAAATAGTGTTTCCTGCACCCTGTTTCTCCCTATAAGATACTTGTATGTCTCTATCATATCCCCTCTCTCCCTCCTCTCCTCCAGGGAGTACATGTTCAGTTCCTTCAACCTGTCTTCATAGGACTTGTGATGCAATCCATGCACCATCTTTGTTGCCCTCCTCTGAACCTTCTCTACCCTGTCTATGTCCTTACATAGGTATGGTCTCCAGAACTGTACACTGTACTCCAGGTGGGGCCTCACTAGTGTCTTGTATAGCGGAATTATGACCTCCCTTTTCCTGCTGGTGATGCCCCTGCCTATACATCCCAGCATCCTATTTGCTTTACCTGATGCCTTGTCACACTGTTTCCCTACCTTGAGGTCATCAGAGATGACAACCCAAGATCCCTTTCCTGCTTGGTGCATGCTATATCCTCACCCCCCAACTGATATATTGTGCCAGGGTTTTTGTGCCCCATATGCATTATCTTGCACTTCTTTGCATTGAATTTCAACTGCCAAACCCTTGACCATTCTTCAAGTTTCTGCAGGTCCCTTCTCATTCTGTCTACACCCTCTGGTGTGTCTACTCTGTTACAGAGCTTTGTGTCATCAGCGAACAGTGAAATTCTGCCTTCTAGATCCTGCGCAATGTCACTGATGAAGATGTTGAATAGGACCGGTCCCAGCACTGATCCCTGTGGTACCCCACTGGTCACTCTTCCCTCTGTGGAGTGACAGCCATTTACCACCACCCTCTGTGTCCTGCCACCCAGCCATTTACAATGCTATAAATGGGGGATTATTTATTTTAATTATTTTTTTATTTAAAAGTTAACTGGGAAAAGCACCATGACCTGAATCTCGTTTCCAGGTGCAATCCAGATTATGATGTCAAATGTAGGATAGCAGAAAGAGCTGAAAAAGTCTAAGGGGACAGTAAGCCTCTTTCTTACAGCTGTCATCAGTAAAATGAAAATAAGATAAATAAATATAGAAAATCTCACATTTTTTCCAAGTTTTTCTAACTGTGTCAGGGGCTCTTTAATGCTCCCGTTTGATGGTTTCACACAAAATCCTTCAAACATTTTTAGACCAGCTGGTGGAATCTTGGGAATGCTCATTCCATTCAGGCAACAATGACATCATTTTTCTCAAGGTCCTAGCAGCTCAGTATATATACACACACACACATACTGTAAAATGGCAACAACTCATGTTTACTTTCAAATGTCTGAGGACCTTTGCCTATGAAATTTTATCAGTACAGCATTACAGATAAATGACAAAGAACCTCTGTGTGCAAACACTGAGGCAAGGGTTACCCCAAAGGGCATTTGGCTGGGAAGCCAAGTTTCAAGAAAATACAAAATCACACATGCCCACACGGTGCAAAGCATCATGGGCTGCATATGCAAATCACCACAGAATGTTATGCTGGTCCAACTTTAAGCAGAATTGCATGGTGCCGGAAGGCCTCTCTCACTTTTGCAAAGGGTGCTAACTGAAGACATAGACCGTGTTTCGTCCTACCGGACTCATCAGTATGCCTCGTCTGTTTGACACCCCAGTGGAATGGACCAGCTACCCTAAGACAGTGTGTCTTGGATATGTTGTGGTGAACCCATTGACCAATAACAATAGTTTTTTATTTTAATGGGTTCACCACAGCATATCCAAAACACACTATGTAGGAGTAACTGATCCCATTCCTGCAGTGTCAAGCTTGCAGGCTTGTAATCCAGGTAGGAGCAGGCTGCAGTGTGTCTGTTAGCACCAGCACAAGCTGTGTGAGGCCTTTTCGACACCATGCAATTCTGCTTAAAGTTGGACCAGCATAACATTCTGTGGTGATTTGCATATGCAGCCCATGATGCTTTGCATTGTGTGGGCATGTGTGACTTTGTATTACAGATAAATAGTTACTTTCACAGATTAATCAGTAATTTTTAAGGGACAATACTTTGAAATAAGAAGGAAGCTGTTGTGTTTCATTCAGGGCAGTAAGAGAACTAAGGAAACAACAATGTTCATGTTGAACCTGTCATGTTGATGGATTTTTTTTTGGGAAGGGGGGTGATACAGAGCACAAATTTGGTGTTGATCAACTTAGGGAAATTGGTACCTACTCATGGTGTTTTTCTGGAATAATTTGTTTAATACAGTGCACCACCAGAAAACTGGAAGTAAAGACTGATTTTTGAATGTCATAATATGATGCACTGAGCTGCCAGATCCTTGAGGAAAATTGTCATTGTTGCTTGAATGGAATCAGCACTTACCAAAGATTCTGCCAGCTGGTTTGACAATATCTGAGGGATTTTCTGTGAAACCTTCAAAAAAGACAGACAGTCAAACAGCATCTGAACATGAGAAATTACTGTTACTGCACATTACTTACAATATATACAGAGCTGTTCTCATGGCGAGCAAATAAAATATGTTAAAAGCATTTTAAAAATACTACAATTGATCTTTAATAGGTGGGCATTACGCACTTTATTAGTTGGGGATTACATTCTGTTCTGCATGTACCTACACAGTACTGCATTGCTTCAAGTCTAAAAAAAGAAAAATAAGCACTGCATTTCTGTAGGTTTTGTTTTTGTTCATGCTTTTTCTTTGTTTTATTAAATAATAAATTACCCTATTTTATGAGTTTTTTGTTTTGAAATTAGGAGATCCCTTTATCCATCTCTGTAAGGTGCATGAGGAATATTTACCTTGCAAGTTGGTTTTCTCTTATACCTCAGAAAATAATGATCTCCTATAGTGAAAGTAAAAATCCACGTAAGAAAGGGTTGTTCATTATTAAATAAAAAATGCAAAAAGCATAAAAGAGTGAAAAGTCCACAGATATGCATTTGCTTATTTACTTTTGTTTTAGACTTGAAGCAGTGCACTACTAAGTAGGCACATCCAGAAGAGAATTTCATCCCCAACTCAGTGTGTAACCCCCCCTCACCCCCAGTAAGTAGCATTTTTCCCCAATCTGCCCACTCTGCTTTGGGACTGAAAAGGAGTTTGTCCACCACTGTAGTATGCTTGCTCAAACTTTATTACATAAAGTATGCGCTTGTCTGTTTTGTTTTATTATTTTACAGTGCTGGAGGATTGTATATTCACGTATGGAATCTATATACATTCAAACACATTCAGCACTTCAAGTTCAATTTTGCCATATATCTCTGAAGACTTGACATTTGGGCACAAAATGTTAAAGTGCCATAAAAATGTAAACGGAAGATGGAAGAACTTGCATTATCATCTGGCCAAACAGGTCATTTTTATTTCATTTATTTTTGTTACAGATTGTTTCTAATTTGAAGTGCAGCCTTTGAGGTGGGGGATTTCATCTCCTGTAAATGTCTCCATTAATATAACAAGTGCCTGTTTACATAGTAAACCATGCTATAGGCACATACTTGAATGGCTGTTAAAGCAATACTTAAGCTGCAAGCTTTTCCTCCTTGTGTGCCATACTTGCCCTGTATGCACGATAAGTATGAAGGCGCTACGGAGTAGTTTGGTTTCTAGTCTAGTTTAACATTGAAAGCATACAAAGCTTTTGTAGGTATCTGAAATTACAACACATGAATCAACAGTTGTTTTAAACTTAATATTTGAAAGTTTTAACACTTTCTGCAGTTGAAATATTTTACAGATAAAAATCGCAGCATCAGATACAAATAATCATATTTCAGTTTAGAAATGCAGTTTTTGTAGGTGCTGCTACCGGACATAGTCATGTGGATTATTTTTTTTCCAATGTTGTAAGATCTGCCAGCAGTGCCCCCAACTGGCATCTAAAACTGCGCCATGACACATCACCCTAAAAGAATGTTTTTAAACAGCTTTCTATTCTCAGTAATGGCAGTATCAAAGAAAAGGCACTTACAATTTGTACTCAGTGCTTAAAATTACATCTATGCCAAATTTGCAAGAATACAGATCGAGTATAGAAATAATGTGTAAGAAACACTGAACAAGGGCATACTTCTTTTATTAGAAGTTATTATTTGTGCCCCAGTTTTAATCTGTTAATGACTTGCTTTCTGAGTAGTACCTTTCTCGAGAGATACTGTCTGATCCTACTATTTTTGAAACACAAGGGCACTTCTGTAATAAAAGATCACTTGCAGTGATACTGTTTTGACACTATCTGGTGTACACTAACCTCTGTGTTACATTCTCACCTAAGGGCTTTTTTGTGTTAATTTAATTTGTTTTGCACATAATTAATCTGTTTCAGAACACTCTTCTTTAGGGACACACATGAACGTTATTTTAATTTAATTTTTTAATGAAGCATCACTATGCTTTAAAGAGACAGTGCCTCCTTGCAAGGACTGTACTAGATTTCTCCACTGCTGAAAAATGTGTTCCCCTTCCCTAGCTTTTGGTAGGGTCAAGGGGCAGAACTTAATAGACAATACTATTTAGCAACAATCTGGTGTATCCAGGGACAAGTCGTGTCTTAATACCTCAGTCTTCTTGGCTTATTTACCTAACTAGCTTCAGAGTCACGCTGGCCCAGCATCTTAGGTGGACAAGCAGAGCTTGACTTGTTGCTAGGATTAATCAAAACAGTCTGGTGTAGAACAGTGTTATATTGAAAAACTGTCAAATAAGTGATTTTGAATTATTTTGCAAACATCTTATTGACTACTTTGGATTTTTTGTTTTGCAAGATTTTTTTTTTTTTACAACAGAGTACAACAAGCTGACATTTTTATTTATTACTGCACCAAAGCAGGCTTTTTATAAAATTGAATTTTTGACAGCTGTTCTAGCCTACTTAGTTCTAGAGGAGGGCACCTGTCTCTTTAAAATTGTAGAAGAAGCTTATGGTTTGCTTGAATACTAAACGTGTGAATGTATTAAATTGGTTAAGGGTACATACAATTGTGTGCCTTTAAATGTTCTTGAACATATTTTGAAAGGTAATTTTTTTGATAACTTTCATATGAAACAATGCAAAATTGTAATGCAGCAAAACGTTAAACAATATGGCACAGTTATTGCTTTGTCTGAGTTTGAATTATCATGTTACTATGTAATTGACATGCTTTAAAATGAACAATAAATTAATAAAAGTGTTATTGTCTGGTTTCTTGATGTACTTTATGATTTGTTAAAGTTCTTATTGAATTGGATGAAAATCATGCAATTCCAGCAACCATAGGATTCCTAAATTTAAAACAATGAAACATTGTGTAACAATATGACTTTCCATCGATGTTAAAGAGCAGATCTGCACTTCCAGTAGCCCCCCCCCCAAAAAGATACATCATTCTTCACGTGGCCCAGAGTTGATGGCTATAAGTTATTGCCTTTATTTCTTTCGTTTTTAAATGTTGTATCACTCATAATTTTGTCCCTGGACCCTGTTAGTCGAGCGTTTGCTTTGATTTATTAAAATTGCTACTCTAAATGTTAATAAACAGTTTAGAAAACTCATCCCTACTCAAGTCAGTGGAGCACGTGCATATGTGGTGTTCATTTTGTGACATCACAAAACGGGGTTGCATGTGCCTGCAGTGGGGCGTGGCGGTAGTTTCAGGAAGTGGCTCCATTTTTGCCAGGGACAAAATTATGAGCGATATAACATTTTAAAACTGAAAAATAAAGATAATAACTGTCATCAACTCTGGGCAAATGAAGAAAGATATGTATTTTTTAGGGGGCAGCACTAGTGGAAGAGCAGACCTCTTTAGTGTTAGTCTGAGCAAACTATTTTACAAACTAGCCTCTCAGTAGCAGTTGGAGTTGTAGAACAAATGTTTTATCATGTAATTGTAGCAGATTTTTTCTTTTTCTTTTGAGTAAACACTTTTCAGTTAGCATATATAACAGGGTATCAGTATTTTAACATGTTATTGTTAAAAGGCATATGAACCTTTTTTTTACATAATTGGAAATGTGGGCATGTAAAGTCTGTACCCACAGTGCATTGTGTTATGTGTTTTGAATTAGTTATGTTCCTCTCAGGTGTTTTGTTAATGCTGCCTTTTCTCACCAATATTCTTTTCTAATTATTTATCCATTCAGGAACACAGTGACATCAGCTGAGCAGAGTGCTTGCATGAAAAGCTTCTGTCCAGCTTCCACTAAACTGATGCCACGGAGGTTCCATCATGCATAGGAAAGGAAGAAGGGGCAATTGTTTAACTAGGAGTAGCACACTAAGCTGAAGCTTGTTTACAGGTGCAACCTGGGAGTACAGGGAAGTTAAGTGACTTGCTCAGGGTCACACAGTATGCAAGTGGGGGTTGTGGGATACAAACCCAGGTCTCCAGGTTTGCAGCTCAGAGCCCTAAACTGCTGTGCTATACTGCCTCCTTAGCATACAGTGTAGACAACTGAAAATAATTATTGGATGGAAAAAAAAAAATTAGCAGGGACCCAAATAATAAAAATAACAAGACTGTTTCAAAAGAAACATTTGAAGCAGTCTACTGGGGGTATTAAACAGACTTCATATATGCGAAATTTTCAGTTATATTAAAAAAAAAAAAAAGAGTTGATGTTCCTTATATTTGTCTTTAAGAGCCTCCTGTTTTCATTTGTTTACCTGAATGGGGTTAGTAAAGAAAACTGTTTTAAAAATTCAGGTATCCAAAATACCTGACACTGCAGTTTTCATGTAGTCCTCACATGTTGTTGGCCGCCCCCTCAAAAAAAATAATGCTTGGGATTTCAGGGTGTTCACTTAAGGACTTCAGTTTCCTTCAGGAGTTCATCTGGATTACCGGACTCCCTGCTAGCTAATATTATGCAATATATGGCTGACATCGGTTTACACAAACAACAGAGGCAGGTGTGATGGATTTTTTTTTTTAGGATTTACTTGAAAGGCATAGTCACAAACTGAACTGGCTCACAGTAGAGAAAAGATTAAGTACTCCTAAAAATAGTAATAATTTATACTGTGCTGCTAGATGTTGCATCTTAAACACCCCCCCCCCCTTTTTTTTCCCGCTATTAAAAGGTTTTCTACCTGACAGTTCTAGGTGTAATGTGTGGAACAGCCTATATAAAGAGGCTGACTGACAAAGGTACATTACTCTGCATACATCATCATTGCTGTAGCCTCCCTGATTGTTACATCATTATAGATCAAGAATTCTTCACCTTTGGCAGATTGGTCACTGGTGATGTCAGTAAAAACATGAATTTCCGCACTTGTCCACCAACCTTTCTGCAATAAGCAGACCAACACCAATTTTGAGTGTATAAACCAAGCACTATTTGTTCTTTTAAAGCCCAAATGCCAGAAAACTCACCACACCTCTCAACGAGGGCACTGGCAGACACGCCCTGTGCACCAAACCTCGGTGCATAGGGCGTCTGCTGGCATCCTCATTGAGAGGTGTGGTGAGTTTTTTGGCATTTGGGCTTTAAAATATTCCTGGTGTTTCAAATTCCCATTTTTGTGATGCTCTCGAAAAAGTTTTCAGTGTTGTTTTCCGGCATGAATACATTCTTAAATATATGGAAGCATTATTAGAATAATGATTTTTCCTAATATGTCATGTCTTTTGATGGTAAGGGTAAAGAGCTGAGATAGAAATGTATGTATTTTTGAATGTTATAGAAGCCAGAAGGGGAAGGAAGCATATTCAATTCAGTGCTTTACAGTAACTGGTAATTGCTGTTTTTCTTTTAGACTTGGATTGTCGGCTTTTGGTGACACTGTACTTTCTTTGTTGTCTTTACTTAGAATTGTTTTTGGGGTGTTGAGGATTTAAAACGTAGTGGTGGTGTATTCTTTGCTGTCTTTGGTTGCTGCAAATCCCCCCCCCCCCTTCCCCCAACTCTTGATTATATGCCCTGTTAAATCTGATTGACAGAGCTAAACACTAGGTATAGTAAGGGGTGTGGAGTAGGAGGGGCATACCAGGAAAGGAACAGCAGTAAGTGAAGAGGTTACTGCTCTCTCAGTGCAAGGGAAGTAAATGCAAATCTAGGAGCTTTCATTATTACTTCTTCGCATTGATATTGCATTGGGGAAAGGAGGTGTAGGAGTTTGAAGAAGGGTGTGCAATGGCTACTTAAAGTCTGTTTTTGAGTGTGGATAGGAAGGATAGGAATATAAAAAGCAGTTGCTCAATATATCTAAACGTGTGCAACAAAGGGGGTAAGGGAAATAAAGAAAATGTTTTGCACTGATAGAGGAGGGAGAGGGGAGACTTGGGGGAGTGTTTGGTATCCTGCATCTGGAAGGGTAGAGGTCGCTGGTGGCAACGACAGCAATGGGTAGGGTGGTAGGCTGCAACAGCTGCAGTGCACCAATCTTCTAAAATTGCCTGGAGTGTGGGAGGATGTTTAGTGTGCAACCACATAGAAAAACTTAGAAAGGAGATTGAGGGTCTGCAGGAGGAACTAAGACAGGCAAGGCAGATTGGGGTGGGTTTAGGCCAATACTGGAGGAGGAAGAAGGGGAGATGAGGGAGGCGATTTAAGCCAACAGTGGTGAGGAGAGGGTCAGAAGAGGAAGCAGAGACAAAGGGCCCAGGCCAGGAAGAACAATTGCCGGGGAAACCAGGTCAGGAGACAAGAGACAAAAGACAAATGGAAGGAGGAGATAGGGACTTGTGAGGGGAGGCAAAGAAGTGGCAAAAGTCATGGAGTGGAAAGGAGAGAACAGGTTACTATGAAGAGAGAGGGAGCAGGCATTTGTGAAGGGCCTTCAGAAAATAGTTGTGCACTGCTAGAGAGGAAGAAGGTGGAGGAGGGAAATGATGAAATTAGAGGAGTAGTTGATAAATGCTTGGACCAAATTGGAGCGGGGGGAAGTTCTGCTGGGAGAATTTGCAACAGGTAAAGGGGAAATAATGATGGGAAGAAGAGGAGCTGGAAATGAGAGGAGATGAATGGAAGCAAGCAGGGAGTAAGAGGGTGGAATCTTAGTGCTGGGGGACTCAATACTAAGAGGAGTTAGGTGGGGTAGCAAGGGGAGAGGCATAGTTGCATTTGGGTGGAGGCCATGCCAGGAATGACAGCAGAAAGGGTGGGACAGTCTGTTCTGAAATATGCTAGAAGGTCCGAGACAAGCCTCATTTAATTATACATCTTGGGACAAATGACCTGGCTGACAAGACAGTAGATACAGTCCAGAGGAGGTTTGAGGAACTAGCACAATAATGTGAGGGGGCAGGAAGATCAGTAACTTTTTCAGAGATACTTCTGGTGCCAAAGGCAAGCACAACAAGAAAGCTGAGAATAGAGGAATTTAACGGATGGCTAAGAACCTGGTGTTGTGCTAAAGGGTATGGGCTGTTGGGGGGTGAGGAGGGACCTGGGAGGACAGTAGTCTCTATGCCAAGGACAGACTACACTTGAGTGAGGAGGGAAAGAAAGTGTTGAAACAGAGGATGGAGGAGTACAGAGGAAGTTGGGAATTTAAACTAGGAGTGGGGGTGGCAGTTGGGAAGAGATATGCAGAGACCACAGGTTGGGAAACCATATGAGCTTACCCCTATAATAGTGACAAAGGACAAATGGCAAGTACTGTTAGTGATGCTAAGAAAGGAGGGCAGGATGGGGGGGGGGTGGAAGGTGGCTACCCTTAATGCTAGGAGCCTTGGGAGGAAAACTGCAGAGTTACAGGTTCTCATGGCAGAGGGAGAGGTGGACATTGCAGCCATCACGGAAACATGGGCCACCCAATACAATGACTGGGACCTGTCTGTACAAGGGTACAGGTTATTTCGTAGGGACAGGGTGATTGGGAAAGGAGGGGGGGTGGCACTATATGTGAAGGAAGGACTGAAGTGTGTAAGGGAGGAAGGGAGGAGGGTAGTCTGAGTCACTTTGGATGCAAATCCAGGATTCCAAGAATAGGATTCTTAGAATGGGAGTGGTGTACAGGCCACCATCTCAGACAGAGGAGTTAGACAGAGGAACTAGCAGGACAGATCAGGAGGACCGAGAAGGGTGAGTGGTGATTGTGGGGACTTCAACATGCCAGGAGTGGACTGGAGCACCCCAACAACCAGGAACAGAAGGAGCAGGTACTGCTGGATGCCTTCAGGACAGCTTCCTGCTGCAAATGGTCAGTGAACCAACCAGGTTAGGGAATACCCTTGACCTTGTGCTGGCAAATGGGGACTTTGTGGAGGAACCGCTGTCAGGGAGTGACCACCACTCAGTATGGCTCACATTGGATATTGGCAAGGAAGGAGTGGAATCTGGCACAATAGTGCTGGACTTCAGGAGGGCCGACTTTGGGAGGATGGGGAAGTGGTAAAAGGGTACCTGGCCAGAATTCAATCTAGTATGGACACTAACCAGAGGTGGGAGCTCATAAAGCTGGGGATAGTGGAGGCAACCAAAACCTGCTGCAAAGCCCAGAGCAAGAAGGCTAGGGCTAGAAACTGATCTGGTTGAGCAAGGAGGTCATGGAAAGGTAAGGAGGAAAAGAGCTGCCTTTAGAGTACAAGGAAACAGGGAGGGGGAGGACAGGAGGTACTTGACAGAATCGAAGGAGGTGACAAGGGCAGTAAGGAGCCAAAGCATCTCTGAACTCAGGCTGGCACAAGGCATTAAGAAGGGAGAAGGACTTCAAGTACATCAGGGAGAAAAGGGCTGTAAGGACCACATAGTAAGGATTAGGAAGGAGGGTTGGGTAGAAGCAGGGTTCGATAAAGGCGGAAGCACTAAATGAGTACTTCTGCTCAGTATTTACTAAAGAGAAGGGGGGTGACACCCAAGGTGGGAGAAATGGCAGAAGCAGGGTGGGAAGTGGTGACAGATGGGGAAATCATGGAGAGCAGAGTTCGAGAGGGTTTGAAGGCACCGAGAGTGGACAAGGCGCCAGGCCCAGATGGCATCCACCCCAGGGTACTGAAGGAGCTGGCAGAGGTCCTTGCAGGACCTTTGGCAGACCTATTTAATGCCTCACTACATTCGGGGTGTGTACCTCAGGACTGGAGGATGGCTCATGTGGTGCCCCATCACAAGAGTGGCTCCAAGGATGAACCGGGAAACTACAGACCAGTGAGCCTCACATCCATCGTGGGTAAGCTAATGGAGACTATCCTGAAGGAGAGGCTGGTGGCCCTCCTAGAGGCCAAAGGACTACAGGATAGCAGACAGCATGGCTTCGTACGTGGCAGATCCTGCCAAACCAACCTGGTCGAGTTCTATGTCTGGGTAACTAGGCAACTGGACAGGGACCATGCAGTGGATGTCCTGTATCTGGACTTCAGTAAGGCATTCGACTCAGTGCCACATGGAAGGCTGGGAAGGAAGTTAGTAGGCACAGGGGCGGGTGCAAAGTTGGTGAGATGGGTAGGAAACTGGCTGCAGGGATGGCAACAGAGGGTGGTGGTGGGTGGGTGGGTAGCTCTCACACAGGGCAGTGACGAGCGGTGTTGTTTGGGATATTCATTGCAGACATATCATGGGACATCAAGAGCAAGATCAGTCTGTTTGCTGATGATACCAAGGTGGTGGGTGACCTAGGGGATGGCAGGGTTGCAGGATGATCTGGCAAAGCTTGAAACCTGGTCAGACACCTGGCAACTGGGCTTTAATGCCAAAAGTGCAAGGTGCTGCATTTGGATGAAGAACCCAAGGAGGAGTTACCTGCTAGGGGAGTGCAGCTAGCCCAGACAGAGGAGGAGAAGGATCTGGGTGTGCTCATTACAGGGTCAATGAACAACTCGGCACAATGTAGGAAGGCAGCAAAAGCCAACAAAATGCTGGGTTGTATTGCAAGGGTATATCCTCGGAGGGAGGAGGTGATTCTGCCACTGTATAGGTCATTAGTTAGACCACACCTGGTGCACGTGCAGTATCTGAAGGGACATTAAGTTACTGGAGGGTGCAGCGCAGAGCAGCAAAAGATGAACAAGGGGCTGGGGGACTTATCATACGAGAGGAGGTTGAAGGAGTTGAACATGTACTCACTGGAGGAGAGGAGAGACAGGGGTGACATGATTGAAACCTTTAAATACATGAAAGGAATAAACAAGGCGGGTACAGAGGGCTGTTCAAAGTAAGGAGGGAGGGCCACCAGGGGCCATGATATGAGACTGGAGGCGAGGAAGGTTCAGGAGGGAGATGAGGAGACACTTTTTACAGAGGGTGGTGGCTGGGTGGAATCGTTACCTGGTGAAGTGGTATGTAGTAGAACAGTGGACTGCTTCAAGCGAGGATGGGACAGGACAAGGGGGGTTAATGAAGGGGAAGGGTGGAAGGGAAGGACAGCTGCAGAATAAGGGGTACTAGCTGCACATTCGAGCAGACTTGATAGACCTCTAGGCCTTTATCTGCTGGCAAATTTCGTATGTTTGTATGTTCGTATGTCCAGCTAAAAATATATACAGGATGGCAGCAAGGAAATTAGCTCCCACAGTTGCAGCAGTTGGTATCATTCGAGGCGCTTTACCTAAATATCTGACTGTCTTTGGTTACACTGTTTATTGTATGTTAAAGTCCTTGCCATTCTGCATGTAGTTTTGAATTGTTTAAATAGCATTCCTGCCGGTTTTATTTTTTGTTGGGATGTTTCGGTTATTTTTGTCCTGAGCCGACCACCTCTGAAACTGTAACTTTGAAAGCAGATATAACCAAAAGAAGCATGGCAGCCCCTATATTTCTTTCTGTTTCTGTATTCATAACCATATTCTACATCTATCAAAAACATTTTATGAAAATGACATGGGTTTGAAATGGTTTTATGTATAAAAACATACAAATATTTCCCCCTTTTTTGGGGACTATCAGTTCGAGGTGTCACAATATCTGTAATTTACTGTTTATTTTTGCATTTGTGGAAAAATTAACAAGTTTCATGACAAATTATGTGTCCTTGTTTCATGTTTTCTTTCACACTCATGTTGACATCTAAAATATTGATGTTATAACCACATAAAACAATCTGACCCCTTCCGGAATTTTTTCCATAAAGAGAGATTAAATCTCACCAGTATAACCTAAAAACAAGCACAGCAACCTTTGTTTTTTGTTGTAGATTTTAAATGTTTAGATGACCATCATGTACTGGGCAAAAAATTATGACTTTGACATGTGGTTGCTGAAACAGCAGGGAATGTCCTTAAAGAATAAAATACTGCTTGGTTTAAACACTCAGAGTTGGTGTTGTGTGCTTATTGTATGAAGGTTGGTGGACAAGTGCAGAAATTTACGTTTTAACTGGTTTGAGTCATTTTCCAGCATGTCTGGCTGCTTCCCTGGTGATGTCGCAGTGCTGATGAGAGATGAATAGGAATAGTACTAGACATCCGGCTTCACTGTACTGTTCCGCTCATAACACCTAAAACTATTCTAATTCATCAAAGGAAAAAAGCTTCTAACATGAACAGTGGCCATGGGCTAGCTTTTGAAAATCCTTTAACATTTTCATTCAGTTGTTTTTTTTGTTTTTCAGTGCTAGCCAAGGTGGAAAACAGACATATTTTTTGCTATTTTCTGCAGCTTTATGTTTTAAAATTGAATTATGGTTTTGCCAGAAATACTGACAGTTCAGCAATATTTCCACCTAACTAGTTGAATAAACACAAATCACAGAAAAGCTGCACAGCAGAATAACTAATTTTTGTCATGTACTGTAGTTCTAGCCACTGGTTTCTAGCTACTAACAAGTTAACCTGTTTTGTAAGTGGAGCTTATTCCGTTAGGGATGATAGTAGGTTTTAAAAAATTCTGTGAGGTAAAGGGACTTAATCACATGTAAATGGATATAGGCTCTGCATCTTATAGCTCTTTTTTATCAGATATTCATAATGAAGTGTTAAATAAATTTTAAAAAGTAAGGCAAGTTTTTTTTTATTTTTTTATTTTTCTATACCAGGGCCACAGCCACCTCTGGGAGTTAGTTTTGGAACACCATTCGGCTCAGGTATTGGCACTGGCTTGCAATCAAGTGGCTTGGGTTCTTCAAGCCTTGGAGGTACATTTTTAACTTTTCTAATATTTCTTAAAGCTATTTAAAAACCTACTTAAATTTTAGGAGTTTTAAACACACATTAATATGTGCTGAAATTTATGTCCCTAAAAGAATAGAAGTTCAAGAATGTAACACTTTACATTTATTATTCTCATTCAGAGAGTCGGAAGTGGGGGATCCAGAGAAAAAGAAAAGGTAGTTACCGCTAGGCTGTAGTGTAACAGGAATTAATTAAATCAACACTAGATTTTTGGACATATTATTGCCAGTGGGTCTCCAACTCTGGCATTTCTAGGGTAATTGTAATTGTGATTGTAATATTTGATAAGCACTAATGTACCATTTAATTGAAAAGCAAGTGGTGTTTGGGGTGGAGGCAGTTCTTAAATAAAAACAGATATTAATAGTTAAAGCCTGGGATCCCATTTATGAGATGCTAGAGATAAAGTATTATAATAAATACATTTAACTCTCAGCATTATTCATATTGCATGTGAAATGTGCTCTGCTGTTTGTGAACTGTACAGTGTTTTTGTCCTTCCCCGGATTGATTTTTAATGAGTCTCTGATTTGAGATTCTCCAGGTACAAATATATATAAAATTGCCTTTCTCCCCCTTAAGTGTCTAGTAGTGGGTTTAAGCACAACAGCAAGAAGCATCCACCTTCACTGTAGCAGTCTGGGAATAGAGGTCCTCTGTTATTAAGAAGTAGCAAAGCCAGTTGCCAAATAAGAAGCAAAATTCTTGCAATTTACAAAACTAAAGTGAGGACCAGTTCTGATTTCCTCAGAGTAAGCAGTCAGTAGCTATTTATATGTCTGCTAAAAAGGAGCTTTAAGAGCTTAGGTAGTAGAAGCCTGTGTATGAAGCACGCTTTGTACTGTTTTTAGTTCTTTCTTTTATGATTACATTACTTTACCCTTTACATAAAGGCATCACTGTTGCAACTAGTGCAGCAGCTGTGTCAAATCCAAAGGTGCGGAAACGTCGGTGCATGCTTGTTCTCAGTAGCAAGTCATTGTGGCTTGGTGCTGATGAAGCCATGGGATTTAACACTGAGAATAAAGTTTACACTGATTTTTATTCTCTACATTCTTGGTCCCAGATGGAGAAAGGCTTAAAGATTGTTCTAGTGAAGTAGCATCTCAGTGCTGTTGAGTTCTTACCAACAGTGATTTTTCAACCATTATAACATGAGATCTTATAATAGTTAAATGGTTATAGAAATTAAAAATTATACTTATATAGATGCACAAGATCCATTCGTCAGTGAGAGCAGAGAATCCGATAATCACATCCTTTCTCTGTGTTGATTCTGTACACTCGGCCTGGTACTCACTTCTCTGAAGTATACCAGTGCTGGAGGTGTGAGGCTTTGTTTACTGCTGCATTTCGCACTTCTGTGATTCTACAGACAAGAAGACCATATTCTTTTGAAAGGTACCGATAGTTGACTTTGCACATGATCACAAGATTTTTCTTCACTGGTGCTAAAATCCTTTACTTGAGTATTTATAAGGAAATTCAAACTTAGTTCCATAAATCAGAAAACAGTGACTATCTTACAGGCCCTCACACAAAATCAGAAAGAAACTGATTATGTCCAGTAGTTTAACTTATTTGCCTAGTCTATGTAGTACTACATTTAAAAAAGAACATCCTAGAAGATTTGACAAAAGAGTACTGCAGTACTCAGAACCACCAAAAAGGAGTCATACAAACTTAAACGCTGCAGCCCTGCTCTGCTTTTTGCAGGGGCTGCTATTAATGATTTGAAACAGCAGCCAATTGTATGACTCCTTTTTGGTGGTGGTGAGTGCTACACCTCAGTGACATTATCTTTGTGTTAAGCACCACTATTCCTAGTGCCTGCCTTCCTCCAAGAAGTCTCCTAGAAGATTTGTTGGAGAATTCTACATTGAAAAACAGGCCAGGCAGCTGTGATCTTCACAGAAACTGCTCTCAGCACCTGGTGCAATATTTAATGAGTGCTGATCAGTTACAAAACTGCCCTGTGAAAATCACAGTAAATAAAATTGTTTTGCTCTCTGACGGTTGAAACCAATCTGTATAGCATGTTACTTTACAGCCTTAAAAAAAATGGATGGTTCCTGAAATCATAAAAATCCTGTTTGGTAATAAGACCTCATAAAACCCCCTCTCCAGCTTTTTCTTTTTGTTTGTTTAAATAATTTACCACTTTTTATTGATTTTTTGTTTCCCAGTGTTGTGAAGAAATACTGCTCCTGCTGGACAGTAAATTGATTGTAAAGAGTGAAACAAAATGAAGTTTACATAAATTGTTTAATCTAGTAATTGAAGGTATAGGAAGCATTAGTGTTTAGGGATTGTACAGGTATATCCCTTGATATATGAAGGCCATTCAATAAAATTTTTAATAAGCGTTAACATTTTACAAAGCAGGTTTGTTTGTGCCTTGTGTGGAACAGTTTCACAGGGCTATGAAGGTAGGACAAAAATCTGTAATTAACTGCAGACATTTTTATTATACAGCCTTAATCACATCTCTGAAATCTGCAAGGCTGATAAAGGAAAAGTGGCTGGGAATTATTTTGTCCTGTTCAGTTGATGTGACTTAACCTGGAGTTTGTGAACCATAGGCTTCTTCCTTATGTTTAAGAAATGAGCCCCTTCAGAATGGGCTTCATCATTCCTGAAGGTGTACACAGAGTAAGGGTTATAACTTTGGGGATGGCGTTCTAGAACACAGTTCACCCCCTCCCAACTAACTGACAGTCCGCGCACTGCAGGCTTCCTAAGAGCTTGGGATTCCATATGTAATGCTAAAGCCTTTATGCATGATTACACCAGTGCTTTTGTTTTTAACCTAATACTTTTTAAAAATCACAACACTTCCCACTATTTTCAAAGCACAGCCCTTATTCCTCCATTGTGGGGGATAATCTGTGAAGCACTCTACATGGTGTACACAACCCATGATGTCATGCATGTGGAGTGCCTCAGAGATGTATTCCCCCACAATCACCTTTACCAGGGGAGTAAACCACCAGTGCTCTTGTGCATGGGGAGGGGGCGGACAGCAGAACCATAGAAAGAAATGTCACAAATAAAAATATTAAATTCCTCTGAATGAATGAGTGGAGGGCAGTTTCAGAACAAATAGAGTGCAAGTATTTTGTTCTTTGGCACTCTGCCTATATTCCTACCATTAATTATTTTTCTAGAGGGGGGCTTTGAGGCAAGCTACCCAAGAGCTTTACAACTGGATTGCATCTTTTTGGGATGATACTACTCACCCTTGGAAAGACTTCTTTTAATTATAAAATTATTTTTATACAGTTTATTTGAAACTTTGTTTATTGATGTTAGGCTCTTGATTTTATTCTTGAATTGTTACTTGAGGATTACATTGAGGCAGTAGCCTGCTCTTAAACCTACTTAAATGCTACTCATTTTACATGGCCATCATACAGCCTCTTAGGACTCCAGGTATTTTCTTGTACACTGTTAGGATGAGAAAAGAGGGTAGTAATTTTTCTTCTGTTACCATGTCGCCTCTAGAGGTAACACTTGGGAGAATAACGGGGTGCCCATGCAAATTGGTGTCCATGCAGATCATCAGACTCTTTGACTAGTATTAAGCAAATCATGTAAAGAAATGTTTTTTTCCAAATAGATATAGGTTACTTCCGTTTTGATAATGTAACGTTCCACTTTTTAAACAAGGCCAGTGATTCTGAGGTCCTCAAGCACAGGCAGGTAGATCATCAGCATGATTGGTTAAATCTTCACTGACAATTTATTTATTTATTTTTATTGAGTTCTAGGATTACAAATACCTTTGAGCCAGGGCTCTTTTGCAAAGATTCCGCATCATTAGGTACAGATTAGACAGAACGTTACTGGCAACACAATTAATTGTTGTACAAATATATATTGCAGACGAACATAAATTGATGCAAACATTCAATGATGGGAGGAGGAATGAGGTGAAAAAGGAGAGGGAAATGAAGGGGGACAGCAAGGGAGATAGGAGAGGCAGAGGGAGGAAAAGGAGGGGTGGCGGCAGAGGGAGGGGGAAAGCAGCCCGGAGGGCTTTATCAGAGAAACAAAAAGTAAAGTGCATTATAATTATAATAAAGATAACCTGTAAGACATAAGTGTGTATTACTTTATGGCACTAAACTCCTCATTGGGGAGTGAAGTGTCCAGAGGCTGTGCAGAGGTGGATAGTGAAATAGTGTATTAAAAATAGTTTTTTTTTTTTTTTTTTTAACAAAGGTTACTTTATTCTACCATTTCATCCTCTTACACCTTGTAGTTTAAGTGTTACCATTCCGGCTGTCTGTTACCTTGAGGTAATGACTTATGAAGTGGACTTTTCATTGTTGCAAACTAGTTGGTAGGTTTATAGTAATTTTTACAGCCTTCTCACCCACTTATATATTTAATATTTGACATCATCTTGTTTCCACGAGGGACTCTCTGAATGGCAAACACAAATGCATTTATATCCCATATAAAAGACACACAAACTTAGTCACACAGTTTGTAGTGTTCTAATTACAGTTAGAAAACTAAGTAACATTAGAACAACTGTTTTGTTTTGGAGGCATACAAGTCTTTTGAAGCTGTTTAGGAATTGCTTCTTGTTTTAGATTTCCAGGTAAACTTGTTCTAGCTGTCTAGGGCTGAGTAAACAAAGGCCTGCTACCACCCCGTAGTTAATCTGCTACTTGAATCGATATCACTGACTTGCAGTTATCTTTAAGTGCAGGCCCAAACTTCCCAGGGACGTAGCCCAGTGGAGTCAGCTGTAGCCCAAGGGAGAGAGCTCTGCCAGACAGCTCACTAAACCTTCACCAAGGGATCATGGATTGTAATCCCCTATTCCCTAGATTTGAGTTTTCCTTCTGTCTCTACTTTTCTGTTCTGTTGTGGCATAAACTTTTAAGTAATTTGCTGGAAGGCTACATCAGGTTATAGTTCACAAAAGTGCATTTTGGTCTAAATTTTACCAAAGGCAGATAATGGTCAATCCTCTCCCCTACCCACCTACTTCTCTTCATTCTGGATATGTAACTAGTAGAGAATATCCACTGTTTAAGAATGGATATTTTATGGGTTGTGTGTGCATTTTCTTCCTACTCTTCCATTAGGGTTTGGCGGTAGCACTGGCTTTGGAAGCAGCACCACTGGCAGCTCCACATTTGGATTTGGAGCATCAAATAAACCCTCTGGAAGTCTTAGTGCAGGTTTGTACATTCTGTAATTTTAATTAGTTCCTCTCTCTAACCAGGATGGCTTGTTTTTGCCACGGTGAGCTACAAAGACAGGTACTGACTCCGCTGTCTAGGATCTGATGCTGCAAGCAGGACTGGAAGACTATGCCTCTGCAAACTGTTAGGATGTTGGGTTTATGGAACCAATGAACCTAATAACTACCTAACTTTGGCCCTTTCAATATCTGCCTGAATTTGAAACCACTCTGATCTCAGCTTCATGGATATGGATTGCTATGGTGTGGCAGAGAAAAACAGGTTACTCACCTGTTACAGTAGTTCTAGGAATGGTATATGTTGTTAATCCACACTCTTTGTCACATCCCCTTCCACTTTAAATCTTGCCGGAAGTCTTCAGGCTGGCTCCTCCCACTCATCCGGTGGTATCTACCTCGGCTCCACCCCAAGATGGCAGATCTTAGCCCACTGGAAGCCAGGTGTTGTGCGTCCGCAGCCTGGGAGGTTGGGTGTGTCCGTGCGGATGAACAACATATACCACTCCTAGAACTACTGTTACAGGTGAGTAACCTGTTTTTCTAGGATCATGGATATGTTGTTCATCCACACTCTTTGGCAGACTCCTAGCAGTTCGGGAGGAGGGTGACAAGGTGGACACCCCCTACTTAGGAAACAGAGATTGGAGAACTGAGGCTCTAAAACCAGCATCCTGGCGTGACTCAAGAGCGATGTGGTAGTGGGTGATAAAGGTGTTTGCTGACTTACAGGTAGCAGCCCGGCAGGTTTCCTGGATAAGGATATCCCTGGAAGCAGCCACCGATGCAGCGGTATGGCGGGTAGAATGAGCTGTTATCCCTCTGGGAGGCTCCTTGCCCGCTAACTCATAGCATAGACTAATGAATGATGTGATCCATCTTGCAATCGTCCACTTTGCTGCAGGTCTGCCAGAAGTGGCTTCAGCATAGATGGCAAACAGCTGGCGAACCTCTCCCCGAATTTCCGCCATCCTCTCCTTACAATAGGAGAGAGCACATCTCGGGTCCAAAGTATGGAGCCTGTACTCGGCCTCCGAAGTGTAGTTGGGGTAGTAAATCTGTAGAGTTAACACCTAGTTAAGGTGAAACACTTGACACCACCTTCGGAAGGAATTTCGGATGGGGGCACAGTACAACGTTGTCCCTGTGGAAGACCAGATAAGGGGAGTCCACCGAAAGCACCTGGAGCTCTCCTGTCCTCCTGGCAGACTTGATGGTCACCAGGAAGGCTGTCTTCCATGACAAGTGTGACAGCTCACACTTGTGCATTGATTCGAATGGCTTGCCCGTGAGCTTTGCCAATACCAGCAGAAGATCCCATGGAGGTGCAGGTTCACGCCCTGGAGGTGATAAGTGATCCAGACCTTAGAAAAAGCACCCGACCACTGTCTCCTGCGCCAGCGTCGGCTGACCGGCCTGCCCCCGGTAAGCAGAGATGGCTGCACCCTAAGAGTCAATGACCATAGACCCCCTTTGGAGAGAGACCAAAGGTAGTCGAGAATGTTAGCCACTGGACAGGACAGAGGGTCCAGGCCCTTGCCCTGACACCAAATGGAAAACCTTTTCCATTTGAAAGCGTAACATTTCCTGGTCGATTCCTTCCTGGATGCCTGCACCACGGTGTAGACATCCTTGGAAAGACCCAAAGCCTGGAACTCTAGCCGTGCAGGTACCAGGCTGTGAGGTGCAGGGATTGACTGTCCGGATGGAATACCTTCCCCTGATTGAGAGATATCAGATCTGGGTGTGCTGGAAGCCGCTCCGGGTGGCCTGCAGCTGAGGAGATCTGGATACTAGAACTGGCGTGACAGTTTGGGGCTACAGGATCACCTTTGCCTTGTCCCTCCTCACCTTGAGGGAGCACCTTGTGGATCAAGGGAAATGGAGGGAAAGGAGAGGAGGCCTGGGGTCCACGGCCTTGAGAAGGCATCCCCCTGTATCAAACCCTGCTGAGGGGGGGCAGCCATGGAACAGCCTCAGCTTGGTGGTGTCCCTGGAGGCAAACGGGTCCACCATCAGTCTGCCCAAGTGGGGGAACAGGCTGAGAGCTACCTCTGGATGGAGAGACCTCTCATGGGATGTCTCTCCTAAGCAGCTGAGTGCATCCGCCAAATGATTTGAGGCTCCTGCCACTTGGATGCCTAGGAGATCCCCCTCCAATTGCTCAAGAGGGTCCAGATGCAGAGCGCCTCCCTGCATAGCAGACGGGAGTGCATGACGCCCTGTTTGTTGAGGTAGTACATGGTCGTGGTATTGTCCATCTGGACTTGAACCACTTGACCCCGGAGCTGAGGAGCGAAAGGTGACAGTGCCAGTCTGACTGCTCTGAGCTCCAACAGGTTGATGTGGCATCTGGACTCTTCAGGGGTCCAGAGCCCATGGGCCCTTTTGTCCCCCATGTGGGCTCCCCAACCCATGAGAAAGGTATCAGTCATGAGGACAACTGTCTGCTCAGGGCAGACAAACTGGATTCCTTCCTGCAACCAGTCTGGGGCGGTCCACCAGCGGAGAGCATCCCACATCTTCTGGGTTACAGTGATCAGGTGGTCGAAATGACTGTGGCGCTGAGTCCACTGGGTGGCCAGCTCCCATTGGAGCGGGCGCATGTGCAGCCAGGCCCAGCGGACCACTGAGGTGTACACGGGCATGTAACCCAGAAGGCGCAGAATGTCCCAGGCAGGGTGCAATTGCCCAACCAGAAGTGATTGAGTAAAGGAGGAAAGAACCTCCGCCAAGAGCCGAGCTCTGGCTTGACAGCAGTCTAGCTCTGCCCCAAAGAAGCCCATCACCTGAGAAGGTATGCGTTCCGACTTGGCCTCGTTGATGAGGCCGAGTTGGGAGCAGGTTTTGAGGGCCAGGTCCCTGGACCTCTCCACCTCCTGCTGGGTGGAACCTGCTAGGAGCCAGTCGTCGAGGTAGGGATAAATCCTGACTCCTCAACGCCTGAGATGGGCCACCACCACTGCAGTGCATTTGGTGAAGACCCGTGGGGCCGATGACAGGCCGAAGGGCATGGCTCGGAACTGTATGAAGGCCCCTCGACCCTGAAGTGGAGGAACCGCAGATGGGACTGACGGACAGTGAACAGAACCACATGTTTCACTCCAAGGATGGTATGATGTGGCACAGAGTGACCATCTGAAAGGCACATAGCTGCACATGACCTGAGATATTGATTCAGGTCGTGCAGATCTAGAATGGGCGCCAGCCCCGTCCACTTGGGCACCAGGAAGTACCAAGAGACAAAGCCTGGGTCTGCTGGAGGATCTGCCACTGGAGCTACAGCCTCCTTGAGGAGGAGCTGAGCGATGTCATCTCGGAGAGCCGACTGGGTCTGAGCAGATACTCTTTCTTCCCGAGGGGCACGGGCTTGACTTGGAGGGTACTGCTCGAATTCTAGAGGCAGTCCCTGACTAGCCACTTCAAGAACCCACCTGTCTGAAGTGACAGCGGACCAGGCGGAAAGGAAGCGGCGGAGCCAGCCCCCTCACTGGGGGACCCAGAGCTGGAGTGATGGGAGAGGGGTTGGCAGCCCCGGCCCTGTCACTGAGCAGGCTTGGAAGAGGGGGATCCAGGGCCAGAACCTCTGCCTCCTTTATAGGCCTGGGAAAGCCTGGGCTTGGGCTGGGGGCGCCAAGCTTGAGCCTGCTGCTGATGCTGCTGTCCCCCTTGAAAAGAGGACTGCTGAACCGCAGGGGAAGAATGCTAAAATGGCTTCTTCTTTTTCTTTTGCTGGTTCTTCCCCGAAGAACTCTTGGCAGAAGTAGCGTCCAAGGTGGCATTGGACTGCTCAATGCACTGAAGGTGACCAGCCACTCCTGGGCCGAACAGGTCAGCCCCTAGGAAGGGCACGTTGGCTAGTTTGTGTTGAGTGTCCGCCGGGAAGGAGGAGAGCTTCAGCCAAGCCCTGCGACAAGAGGCATCTGCGGCTACCATCGAACAGGCACAAGAATCCCCAATGTCCAGGGCTGTTTGCAGCTGCTGTTTGGCAACAGCCCGGCCCTGATTCCGGACTTGCTTGATGGTGGTCTGCATGTCCACGGGGAGATGTGGAATGACCTCATCCAGAGACCCTAGAAGGGCATGGGAGAAGTGTGCCATGATGACAGCCAAGCTTGCCTGATGAAGGCCCAAGGAAGCAGCCATAGACCTTCCTGGCTGAATGGTCCAAAGTTTGGACTCTTTATCAGGAGGTTGGTCAGATTGTAGAACTGCCAGTACGTCTGAACACAGAAAGTCCACAGGCTCTCGGCTGAAGAGTGCTTTATGTACCTGCGAAGGGACCCCATGGGCACCGCATACTTACGAGCCGTCTCGGCAGACTGAGCTGAACAAGAGGCAGGGCATTTCCAGAGTTCTAAGGCCGGGCCAATAATGGCCTCGGCCACAGGAAAGGCCTCCGTCGGGGTATCTCCTCTCTTGAGGATGTCTGTGAGAGGGTACTCTGCCTTTTTCTGGATTGGCTCCAGGGGCAACCATGTGGACTTGGAGATTAATCAAAGAATGCCCTGAAAAGATGAGGGACCTTCCTCCGTCTCTAACCCAACGGCTGATTCGTTATCCCTGGGATGAGAATGCAGACCGGTGACATCCGAATCCGGATATAACGGTCGACCGCCTAGGTCACCTTTTACCCGCCAAGGGCTGTCCAGGGTGACAGTGACCGAGAAATGCTGGGGGAGCCCGGTGTCTGGCCTATCTTCCTTGGAAGGAGCCCCTCCCACAGGCTACTTGGGTGGTGGTTCCACCACAATCCGTGGAGAGACCATTTTAGGCCAAACTGGAGGTTTCACCGGCTCCGTGGCCATGGGAACTGACTTGATCGGTTCCAAAGGAGTCTGCTTCGGCCTAGGAGGCGAAAGCCAAGTAATGGCCTGGGTGGAATCCGGGGTTAGCTTGTGCCTGGCCAAAATCAGCTGTTGTCACATGAGGTCCTCATAGCGCCAACGGAGTTTCTGCCGAAGCCTCTCCTCATCCAAGGAGGACGACCAATGGCATCCCCTCTTTTTGGAGCATTTATGGTTCTTCCTTGCCCTTTTGGTCGAGGGGGTCCGAGATCTCGATTGAGATCGGACGGGCCAGTTCGGTCGATCAGGAGACACTGGCGGGAACCACTTTCCCGATGGGAGTCCCAGCAGGCTGGGTCTCCTGGTTGGGGAAAGTCAGAATTGGAGTTCGATTGAGAGAATTGTCGACCGGAGTCAGCGATAAAAGGATCGATGACAGTTTCTACATCATCGATCAACAGTTCGGTTGACTGACCAGACGGCAAAGCTGAAAAGCCAGCGGCCGAAGAAGCAATCTCAACCAGAGTCGCGACCGCATGTTCCTGGGACCAAGATCTCTCCCACTCCCAAGAGCGTCTCCGTTGTGATGAAGACGATCCCGGATCCTTCTCCCACTTACGGGATCAAGAGGAGTTTGTGCCCACAGGACCCTCTCCCTTGGTCGGGAGAGACTGGCACAACTCTCAGAAGGAACCTGAGAAGATGGAGCCCAAGTTGAGCGGAACGAAGAAGCTCCAAGTAGTCTCTGCAGCCCGAGCCACTTCCTCTTCAAATGCTTGCATGTGTTCTGTATGTTCGGCAGATCCCGCAGCTGCGGAAACCACCCACCGAGCCTCCTTGTATTTCACTGAAGGGTTCCATTTCTCCGGCCTCCCCAACTTCAGGTGTGCGAGATGACAGTCAAGGGCATTAGGATGGAAAACGAGAGACAGATTGCATTTCGAGGTGTCATGGAAGTCGACACGAGACAGTAAAATCTGCAACAGTGTGTGGGGATCGCTTGCCGACATCTTCTACGGCCCAAGGGCACCAACGAAATCCAGGGGAAGAAAGAAATTCCATGATCGAAGAAACAAATGCGTGATCGCTAATGCGAACAAGACGGATTTTCAGAATAACCAAAGGTTTTTGAGCCAGGGCCTACAAAATGCCTAAGCACGAGGGAGGCAACCTGACTCTTCCAGCAGAAAGGAAGATCTGGCGTCATGGGGCAGAGCCGAGGTATATACCACCCAACTGGATAGGAGGAGCCAGCTTGAAGACTTCCGGCAAGATTTAAAGTGGGAGGGGACATGCTAAAGAGTGTGATGAACAACATATCTACAATCCTAGAACATCATCTTCACAAGTCCAAGAAGAATCCCTAAATGGCAAAAACATATTGGTT
Organism: Neoceratodus forsteri; assembly: GCA_016271365.2. Classification (NCBI taxonomy): domain Eukaryota; kingdom Metazoa; phylum Chordata; order Ceratodontiformes; family Ceratodontidae; genus Neoceratodus; species Neoceratodus forsteri. The sequence goes on from CM057459.1 coordinate 322,135,259, forward strand.
TATCTTTTTTTTTTTTTTTTTTGTTCTTCGGGAATTTAGATATGCACACTACGAAGGTCCAGAAGCTAATTCTTTAATAACATAAAAGAAAGGTCTTAACAGACTGTTAGCTCATCCATTTTGAAGTCTTTTTACAGTCACACCAGATTAATGTAACAAAATGTTCTTAAATGACATGCTTAGAGATAGAGTGCAGAGCTATGATACGGTTATCCTACAGTAAACATGCAGTAGGCCTGATGACCATGAATTATGCAAATCTCTGAACTGTGGCTCAGTCATTGGGTGGCTTCTTAAACTTATTAAATTTTAGAACGCATTTCTGTATAACAGTAAGGTGGTTGGCGAGGTGCTACTTGAGGAAATATCTGTATTCTTGGTGGCAAACAACTCGGCATACCATTTTTCACTCATACACCCCGAACACCTGTCCATTATTAGTATGTGTGTGTGTGTATATATATATCTGCTCAACATTTAGTAAAAACTATGGGGATTATTTAGTGCTCTTCTGCTCAAACCTGGAACATGTTCAGATAAGCACATTTTACACATTTGAGTTGATCATTAAACTCATTTGTTGACCCATTTAAAATGGAGATTTTAGTAATTAATAGAAAAAAAACACCTTTTAAATTTTCATGACAGAAACCATGTTGAGAAATTTAGTTATTAAGAAGTGAATACGGAGGGCATTCATCGGAACGTGTCAAAAAATATTTATTGAAATAGTTTTACCAGGTAAGCATTCAATGATACAGCAGAAAATCCTGTTTATTGATGCAGCCTGTGGGTGAGATTACAAGGGGAAGAAGCACAAAATTCAGAGGTCAAGTAAGGCCTATATAAGCAGTCAGTATATAATAATAGAAGAGAACAGGAAATGCTCTACAATATTATACAGTATTATTTATTTTTATGCATGCCTGGGTATGAAGAACTGTGTTCCAGATTGTGAACGTAGGTTGTGTCCAGAGGCAAGGGAAGATGCAAACAGATTGTTTACAATAGCTAAGAAGTTTGTTTAAATCATTTTAAAAACTCATACAGGCCAAAATGCTGGGTGCATCAGCAGTTGAGCGAAGGCCAGTGCAGCTGGCCTTATAGAGTACACTGGTGTGTATAGAGGGGGCAGCGGAGGGAGTTGAACAAGGTATCTAGTGTTGATAATGGGTACTTTGGGGCAGTGACACAGATGATATCACCATAGTCATTGATGGGTGGCAACATACTGTCTTCTTCAGGGATATCTCTCAGCCGGTCCCACCTATGGAACGTAGCCGTCAGGCACTAGGATCCCACAGAAGCTTTCCTGCAGCAATCTAGTAGGGCTGCTCACGCTGACGTTGGGCTCCAATGTCACAACCCTATGTAAGCATGGATGGCCTCACTCCCTCCTCAGTACTTTCCCGCCATCAACCATTCGAACTAAAACTCCGTGGAAGCTTCATCGCTCAGTTTGACTGCCAAAAGCTCTGCCTACTTTCTCTTTTTATATTCAACCTTCGAATCACTTTATTTTAAAGTGATCCCTTTTGATTTTGTATGGCAAGAACTACTTCGTCAGCTCTTTTCCATCGCTGCCGCTGTGGAAAGATTTTGTCAACCAGTGACTACAAACTCTGTCTGCTGTCTTGGACCTGGTCACAGTGCTCTTGCCTGTGAGCTGTGCCTGAAGTTCAGAGTCTTCACCCAGCGATGACACAAAGAAGCCCTTCAGAAATTTCTCCTTGGAGCAACAGCCAGCGGAGGCAGGCCTTCCAGGGTTCCTACTTTCCCGTCACTGGCATCTTCTTCGAGCTCTCAGGCCACCAAGGTGGAAACACCCTCGTTGAGATAAAGACCAGCCTAAGCACCGTTCCTCCTCCTCCCCGATGGCAATCCCTTTTTTTAATATTCTCTTTTTGCGCCCTTTCTCACCCGGTACTTCCTCACCTTCAGGAGTCTCCCTCGGCCTTATCGTCCCTGCTCGTCTGTCAGCTTGGGTGCAGTCATCCCCCATCCTGCCTTGGTTTGACCCCCAGGCAGGTACAGGGCGGGGCTCCCTTCTCGCCCGGCGTCTAATGATTTCGTTGGGGATCCGTCCTTGTGCTGACTGGGGCCCTGGGATCAGGGCCTGAGCTCCGTCTACAGGGAGCACCGGAGGGTATTTTCCTCTGTTTTGCCCATCCCATGGGCGTCTGCACGCAGGGAGAGCCTAGGATCAATGCCGTCTGGCGTGCTAACCTCCGGCTCCCAGCAGACGTCCTCCCTCCCTGCGGTCTTCGCTGCATCTCCACCCGTGGTCACCCAGGTGGCGGTATCGCAGTGGGACTCGCATCCCACCCCACCCTGAGAGAGGCAGCCTCCCGGCCAGCCCTCCAGCTGCCTGAGTCCGTTCCCGAACCCGGATTGCTGGTGCATGATGGTAACCCTACCGCTGCACCCGGCGGGCGCTGATGTAATCCCAATGTCTGTTGGATTCCTCCTCTTCTCCGGGGATTGCCCCATCGAACGCCTCAGCTTTGATGCCTTGCTCTGTGAAGGCCTTAACTCCTATCAGGTCCCCACAGAGGAGAGTTCTTCCAGCCTTCTCAGTACTGCGGGGGGCTGTCTGCCTCTGGTTCGTCTGCCCCAGCCCCACTGTTGAGACCTTTAGAATCTCTAGGTCCACAGGCACTGGGCCCTACCGCCTTTACTGTGGCTAGTGGCGTTTTGTCTAAGCTGGGCTGTTTACCCTCTCCGTTGATTCTTTTGTCAATGATGCTCCCTTTTCCAGCTGTTGACCTGAATGCTGTTCTTATTTCCTTAACCTGGGTTCTCATACAGCAGTTTGTTCCACAGCCTGGGTCTTCATCGTCCTCACCTTCGGGTGTTACTTCACTGATGACACAAGTTTGACCTGTCCACCCCACACCCTTTAGAGAGTTGTCTGTCCCTGCCGCAGAACAGAGCAACGTAAGGGAGGAATATCTCCCTGATCTCATCCTCCCTGAGGAAGAGGATGAGGAGAAAAACATTGAAGTTGACTCCTTTGACAGATCTTCTGTCTCCTCCAGGAGAGAGGTTGCCGTTAAACACACCCCAAGGTCCCCCCAAGGAGGATCCCTCCTCCTCTAACATTATGAAATAGCTTTTCTCACTATGGGATTCAGACTGAAGAAAAGGATGTTGCCAGGAGGAACCTGATGGATTTCTTTGCGATCCCAGTATCTCCACCAAAAGTTATTCCTCCTTTTCTTTCAGCTGCTACTGCTGCCTGGCATAAGGTCCAGCCTTGTACCTGGCCATACTCAGAAAGGCTGATAAGCTTTACCGGGCACCTTTGGGTTGCCTTTTTATGCAGCCAAGCTTGAAACTGACTCAGTGATCATCAGTGCCACTCATGACAGGTCCAAGACATGCAAGCACCTTAGATCCTCTTCAGGGGTTTCTCAGTCATCAGGTTACACCGTACAAACCTTTGCCGTCAGTGAAGGGGAATCCACACAGAAGATTTTCAGCAGTACAGCTGGGGCCACCCATGCCATCGACGTCACCAACCCTATATTGGGGTACATGGGTAGAGGTATAACTAGCAGGAGGTAGTTATGGCATTGTATAAAACACTGGTCAGGCCTCACCTAGAGTATTGTGTGCAGTTCTGGAGGCTACGCCTTCATAAGGACATTGACAGGATGGAGGCAGTCCAGAGAAGGGCGATACAGATGGTACATGGCTTACACCACAAAACATATGAGGAGAGATTAAAGGACCTCAGCATGTACTTACCGGAGGAGAGGAGGGATCGGAGGGACATGATAGAAACATTTAAGTACCTGAAGAGCATAAACAAGGTGTAGAGGTAGACATATTCCAACAAAAGAGGAGTACAAGAACAAGGGTGCATGATATGAAATTGAAATGTGTGTAGAGGGGTTGGAATAACGGATGCACCAGACACAGAACTTCAGGTTCAACACACGATCTCCGTGTTATATTTATTTAAAACACTGGGAATAACCTTGAGCAATGGCATATCCCTTCTTCAATACATCAGTTTGCAGTAACAGATTAAACATGTCATTCCTCTGCACTTAGCACCTACTGACCCACTGATCTATCTCTTCAGTGGAAATTAATTAATTCCCAGTGTTGGTCTTGTTTGTTTGGGTGATGGGCAGCTCAAAAAACAAACAAGTTAAAGACAGGAATCTCAGTGCAGAAAGCAGTGAAGCAAGGATTACCCCAAAGGGCACTGGCAGTCAAGCCAAGTTTCAGAAAAACACAGCATCACACATACCTCCATAATGCAAAGCATCATAGGATATATACAAATCACCATGAAATTTTAGGCTGGTTCAGCTTAAAGCAGGAATGCATGGTGCCAAAGGGCCTCTCAGATGATCTGTAATTTGCATGCATTTAAGTAACACAACGGGGTTTTCTGAGATTTCTACCCAGTAACTTCATTTTTATACTACAGTCCCTAGTAACTTTTACCTTTTTCAGAAACACCTAGTGCCGTAGTATTTTCAACATTTACAGGTTTCATACACATAAGGAATATACATCAAGGTATTTTATGACATAGTGCTATTGCATACTAAATCCAACAGTGAGGGTCACAGCCTGTTGTTTTACATCAGCTCGGAGGTCACCACAATAAACCTCCCTATATGAGGACCTGAGGGAGAAAAGGAAAATTAGAGATGACACTATAGCATAGTCAAGGAAGGTGAGGGTGGCGCCCATAGGTGGCCAACCTGATGGACTAGAAATTGTAACAGATAGATTAGGCTAAGAAATAGAAGAACTGTTGCAACAGATTTAAGAAAAGGTCAGTCTTCAAGAGTAGCAGGATCTCCTTGTCACAATGTGAAAGTTTTTCTTCATGTAGGGTGGTCAACACATGGAATAGTCTGCCACAGGAATTGGTGGGAGGCGAGTACAGTGGAGGGATTTAAACATGCCTGGAACAGGCATAGGGAACATAGTGGTGGGAGGCCACTGAACAGATAGGGTCAGAGGCCGCAAACAAGTATAGGGCTTACGAGCAGACTGGATGGGCCTAGCGGTCCTTACCTACTGACAGTTTCTATGTTTCCATGTAGGTGTAAGTGGCCCTCTCCCTCCTCAGTTCTTTCTCGCTGTCGACTTGCTTGCATGGGTCTCCACAGAAACTCCATTGCAGTATTCGCCCTTTTTTCAGCCTATGCCTTTTTTCCCTCACTTTGTAAAGAAAATCTCTCTTTCAAGAGATTTCTTGTTTTGTTTGTCAAAAGTTAATCCTTCCTCTTCTGTGTCGATGCTGCTGCGGTAAGAACACTGCCTTTACAGACAAACATTGTTTGTCTGCTGTTTTGGGCCTGACCACAAAGTCTCCGACTGTGAGCTCTGCTAGAAGTACCACCCTTCAGTGATGCAGAAAGGCTCTTCAGAAGTTTCTGATGGAACAGCAGGTAGCCAGCTTGGGGCAGGGGTCGTCTGGGGCCCCGGCCTCTGCCACCTGGATCTTCGCACTCCAAGGCATGAGACAAGTCCTCTGGGAAGTCACAAAAAAGACCAAGATTGCGACTGCTCCCCCCTTTGTTGATCTCTCTCCCCGCCAGCCTCTACTTCTTCTGGGGGCTCTTTGTAGGCTGTGGCCACTCCAGCAAAGAGAACTGCTCTCCAAGTCTCCATGCCTACCAGACCCATACTAACAACACCTTCACTCGACTCACAGGGCACCCAGCCGTCGACCTCCAGGTTGTCGGCCCCTCCGTCGACAACTGGTTTGTCATCGCTCACTCGCTGGTTGAGGCCTGCCCTTCTCCCAACCGGGGCTACAGGTCATAAAGTCTCAAGGATGCAGCAGGCAGGTCACCTGTGCCGTCGAACCCCCTCCGTCAACATCCACTATTAACCCAAACAAATTACTGATTAAGTTCACTAATGTTCATGTTCAGCAGCTAGGTGCCTTGAATAGGCCCACTTTGCCAATGCCATCAGCAACTGCTTGGTCATCGACGCCTGTTCATCGACCCCGGTAGTCTCCCTGTGGGCTGCCGCCAGACCCAGGGATAGAAGAGGTAAACATCGAAGAGGAGTATCACCCTGACCTCATTCTTCCTGATGGTGTAGAGAAAGTAGAGGAAGAGATCCTTTTTTCTGACAAGTCCACTGCCTCCTCTGTCAGTGAGGACTCTGTGGAGCATACGCCGAGGACCCCACATTTTTTAATGTAATGACGCAGCTGTCCTCCACACAGGCTTCCACACTGAGGAAGAGAATGTCACCAGGAAAGACCTGGTGGACTTCCTGGAGATTCCAGAATCTCCCCCAAAGATCATTCCTCCAATGCTTCCAGCTTTGAAGAATGCTGCTATGGCAGCCTGGCACAGACCAGACATGGTACTAGCTATGCCACACAGGGTGGACAAGCTTTATCACACCCCTCAGGTTCTCCACTATTTTGCTGCCAAGGCGAGAAACTGTTTCAGTCGTCATTAAGGCGCTCATGACAGATCTAAGGTGCCCCAAACCCTTAGTTCCTTTGCCCCAGAGAAGGAATCTCGTCTGATAGACCTCTGGGGAAAAGGGTTTATGCCTCCTCCACCTTAGGCTTGAGGATTGCAAACCACTTGTCACTCATGGTCAAATACTAAAATGCCAGCTGGAAGAAGGGCAAAACTACGGCTCAGGCCCTTCCTGATGGCTCACAAAAGCAGGAATTGCTTCAGTGTTTCCAGGCATCTAAGGAAGTTAGCAAACATCTCCTCAGAGCACTGTATGACATGACTGATACTTTTGCCAGAGCAGCTGCCATTGGCATATTCCTCCGTAGGCACTCCTGGCTCAGAGTTTCTCGATTTGCAGCTGACATGCAGCATAAAGTGCTAAATGTCCCTTTCAGTGGCACTAACCTGTTCGGCTCTGTTGTCTAGGACCTCTTAAATGATCTGCAGGCCTGGGGCATGGCCATCAAATCAGTCCATTACCTCTACCACACTCAGCCAAGGGGTGGCCTACTTTTCGTAAACAGACCAGTAGGCCTGGATCAGCTCCCAGGTTCCTTTGCCCAACCCCTCTGGTACTAGAGCAGTGGCCAAGCACCCCAGAAGTGAGGGACCAGCCTCTGCGGCTGGCTCCACCTCAGTTTGACGCCTTGCCATACCCTCCATCTCTGGTTCAAACCCAGGAGGCAGTGGTCAGAGGTCAGTTCTCCCTCCATCTGAATCATTGGATTAACATAACTTCAGATGCATGGATTCTGCAGACCATAGAAAGGGTCACACTTGGGGTCATACAGCAACCTCCAGACACCCCTCCTCCGCACTTCAGTTACCCTCTGGCTCACTTGTCTGTTGTCCGAGAGAGAGTACAGTCTCTTCTGCACAAGCACGCCATCAAACCAGTGACCAGGTGCCAGAGAAACCAGGGATTTTGTTCCAGGTTTTTCTTGGTTCCCAAAAGACCGGACATCTGAGGCCTATCTTAAATCTTAATGAACTCTGTGTGTTTGTCCAGTACAAAAAGTTCCGGATGGTAACTTTGCCAGGCCTAATGCCCCTCCTCAATTCGGGGACTGGCTCAGTTCACTGGACATGCAGGATGCCTACCTGCACATCTTGGTCTTTCCTCCACACAGGAAGTTTCTTCATTTTGCCTTTCATGGTGAGCATTATCAGTTCAAAGTGCTGCCCTTTGGCTTATCCTCTGTGCTGGAAGTGTTTACCAAGTGCTTGGCAGCGGTCGTAGCAGCTCTCAGAAGAGAGGGACTGTACATCTTCCCTTATCTGGACGATTGGTTAATCAAGGCCCGTCCAGGGAACAGCTTTTGCTGACTCTGGAGCCCACTCTCCAGCTTTTCCATTCCCTGGGCATTACTGTCAACCTGCCCAAGTCAGTTCTGATACCGTCCCAAAGGTTGCAGTATATAGAGGGAGGTTCTGGACTCTGCGTAGGGAGGCCTTCCTGACCCAGAACAGGACTAAGTGCCTCATAGCCCAAGCTCAGGAAGTTGCTCAGTCGGTACATTCCTGCCTGGATGTACCTCAGATTGTTGGGCCTAATGTCAGTGGCCATTCCTACCATTCCGTTGGCCAGGCTTCATATGCATACCCTTCAGTGGACCCTCAGGGTACAGTGGGACCAACACACGGATGAGTTGGACGAACCCGTCCTGGTCTCATCTCCAGTACATAAGGTACTGCAGTGGTGGATGGACCCCTTGAATCTGCTTCAAGGTGTTCCCTTCCAGATTTCCTCCCCACATCCGATCCAAACCACAGATGCTTCTGGTCTGGGCTGGGGAGCACACCTGGGCCCCTTCAACACCCAGGACTCCTGGTCCCAGTGGGAAGCCTCCTTGCAATATCAGTGTCCTGGAGATAAGAGCGGTGCTGTACGCCATGCAGGTCTTTCAAGAACATCTTGCTCTGGCCCTGCTGCTAGTGCAGTATACTATATCAGCGAGCAGGGCGGGATTCACTTGTACCCCCTTTGCTGGGAAGCCATAAGAGTGTGGTACTGGGCGCTGGATCACAGTCTGACACACTCTGCAGTCCACATGCCAGGTGTCCTAAACACCCTGGCAGACATTCTCAGCAGGACTCAGTCCAGCATGCACGAATGGGAGCTTCTCTCATCCGTGCATGAAGACTTGTTCGACAGACTGAGTTATCCAGAGTTGGACCTCTTTGCATTGCCACTCAATGCAAAACTACCCAATTTCTGCTCACTAGATCCAGGGCCTAGAGTTTTCTGGTGAGACACATTGTCTCTCTCTTGCAGTGGGAGGTTACTATGCAGCATTCCCTCAGTGTCCTCTGATCCAGAGGTGCTAATCAAGTTGCAGATGGAGGGGCAGCATGACTCTGGTAGCTCCATTCTGGCCTTGCCAGATATGGTTCCCTCTGCTTCAGCAGCTGGAAGAGAACCTCCATCCCTCTTCTTCTGTGTAGGAACCTGCTTATCCAGGTTCAGGGACCCTAGTCCATCCAGCCTTGGGTCCCTTCATCTGCATACCTGGCTGCTGAGAATATAACCATTGCCAGGTTCGGGTCTTTAACAGGGTAACTGACATCGTGGTGGCATGCGGAGTCTTCCACTCAAGCCACATATGCCATGGGTGGAAGCAATTTACCATCTTGGCTGCCAAACATGCCTGTTGGTGAATCATATCATGGACTACCTGATCTTGTTGTCCAGCTCAGGCCTCCAGTATTCCTCCCTCAAGGTTCACCTTTTGGCTATTTCTGCCTTTCAAGAGCCTGTGGGTGGCGGCCACACAATTGCTCATCTGGATGTCTCCCATACCTTTCTAAGGGGCATCCTGCATCTGAAGCCTCCAATCTGTTCCCCTGTCCTAGCTTGAGACTTGAATTTTATTTTGGAGAAGTTGACTCTGTCTCCTTTTGAGTCAATCGCGACTTGCAACTTGAGTTTTCTCTCTTGGAAAGCGTCATTTTTAGTTGCAGTTACTTCTGCTCGAAGAATTTCAGAGCTTCTGGCCCTCTGGTACGAGGAGCCTTATTTCAGTTTCCACAAAGGCAGGGTATCTTTGCGCACAAATCTTAAGTTTCTGCCCAAGGTGGTTTCTGAGTTCACCCTCAGTCTATCCACCTTACTGTTTATTTTCCCCGAGTGTGCCAGTCCAGGGGAACCGCTCCTCTATAAGTTAGAGGTTCGCATAACTTTGAAATACTACCTGCTTTGGACTAAGAGTTCCAGAAAGTCAAAGCAGTGGTTTGTTTTCTTAGTCCTAAGCAATGTGAATCCAAATGGTTGGCAGATTGCATTGTGTTCTGCTACAGCAAGTACAGCAAGGAATTGTCTGGTGCTGGCGAAGCTCATTCCACCAGAGGCATGACTACCTCGGTGGCTTGTTTTAAAGGGATCTCGGCCACTGATATTTGTGCTGTTGCCACCTGGAGTACAGTCCAAACTTTCACCAAGCATTATAGTCTGGACATTGCCTCAAGAGCCTATGCAGAATTTGGAAGGGCTGTGTTACAAGGACTCCTGTATTAAATTTATGGATTTCCAGACTTCCAGACTGTCTGTTTTCACTTGTCACTACTTGGTACTGGTTCCTGCGGTGTACCCGATGATTGACATACCTCAAAGAAGATAGAACAGTTACGTAGAGCGTACCATAACAGTAGATCTTTGATGGGATCTCAGTCATCAGGTATGATTCCCTCCCACCATCCCCCTTCCTGTGGCTCCTGCCTAGGAACTGGCTATCTGGTGTATCCACCTTTTTACTTGGGTCTGGATACCTCTTTCTCTCCTCTGTTCCTCAGGGCATAAGCCTTGCTTCCTTCATCTCTGCAGGGGAAAGAACTGAGGAGGGAGCGGGGCCATCTACACTTACATAGTGTCTGTGATGACGACTGCATGGGTGGTCCCAATTGTACTGCTGAAAATCTTCCATGTGGATTCCCCTTCACCGACGGTGAAGGTTCCTGCAGTGTAACGTGATGACTGAGATGCCCTGGAAGATCTACTGTTACGGTAAGTTCTACCGTAATTGTTCTTTCCCTCCCCCCGACTGGGAATCTCCACTTTGGGCCTCAGTATTACCAACTACTTGGCTCATTTGATTAAGTCATCAACTCTCACAAAGTCCAGCACTACTCACCACTGACCGAGATCACACATGTCTTTTTCCAAAGCTGTTTATTAAAGGCAAAAAATAGAAATACTAGCCCCCCCACACACATGCAAATGCACAAGCTGAGGAGAAAAAGAAGGCAGAACCCACAAAACTTGAACCCGGTTTTGCTAAGGCGTTATCAGGAAGTGTTACCACAGGTGTTTCTAACTGCCATTTAAAGAGACAGTGTTATAAACACATTTATTAAAAAGTGATTTGAAATGCATATATATGCAGCTAATCATCTATTTAAATCAATATTCCATACTATAAACATATTTCCTCATCTCAAAACAAGACTGAACAGAAAAATATGTACATGTGCAAATGTGTGTATATATATATTTATACACAGATATATATATATATATATATATATATATATATGTGTGTATATATATATATATAGATATAGTAAGGCCCACGATATATATGAAGTAAGGCCCGCAGTAGAAAATATAGGGGTGGAGCAAATGTAGGTAAAGCTTATCCAACAAGGGAAAAGGAAAATCACCATAGGGGTATGTTATAGAGCCCCAGGGATGAATGTAGAAGATAATGCTAGTTTCCTGAATTATATTAAGAACATGGACCTAAACAGAAGAGCATTGGTACTGGGAGACTTTAATTTCCCTAACATTTACTGGAGTACATATACAGGGAAAAATGCACTGGAAAGAAATGTCCTTAATATAGTGGGTACCAGTGAACTAAAGCAATATGTAAAACAGAACAAGAGGACAGAATATTCTCAATCTGGTTTTGAGTAACATGGGTGAGGATGTATAAGACTGTATTGTTAGGGAACCTGTGGGCTTAAGTGACCATTATATTGTAGAATTTAAAATCACAGGAAAAAAGATAATAGATAAGGGGCAAACTACAATAAAATGTTGGAATAAAGCAAATTACAAAGAGATGAAAAACTATCTGAATAACTGGAATTGGGAGGAGGAATGTAAAGAACTTAGCGTCCAACAAATTTGGGATAATATAAAAATAAAGCTAGAACACTGTATTGCGTATTATGTCCCAATGAAAATCAAATATAATTCCCAAGGTAAGATACCTACGTGGCTAAACCCCTCACTCAGAAGACTTATAAATAGAAAGAAAAGAGCTTTTCAGAAATATAAAAAAAAAAATCTCTCACCCAATAGATGGACAGCATTTAAAAACAAAAGCAAACAATGTAAAAAAGCAATTAAATAAGCAAAAGCAAATGAGGAACTTAGAGTGGCAAATTTAACACCAGATAAGAAGAAAACCTTCTTTAGTTATATCAACAATCAAAGGAATAGTACTGTAAGGATAGGACCAGTAACCATAGCGGGAGAAACTATCACTGATGAAAGGAAAATGGCAGATAACATTTAACAAATACTTCCTCAGTGTGTTTCAAATTAAAACCTATAACAATGGAACCATAACCAGCACACAGCAAAATAAAACTAACAGCATTGATTTATTTCTGCAGTGTTGACCAAACTACTTAATCTCAAGACCAATAAATCGCCAGGGCCTGATGGGATGCATCCTCACTTACTTAAAGAACTGGCTAATGAACTGGCTGGCCTAGTAGGGTATCTTTTTAGTACATCTCTAAGAAATGGGGCAGTTACTGATGACTGGCAGTTGGCCAGTGCGACACCTATCCACAAAAATGAGGTTAAATTGGAAGTTGGAAATTACAGGCCTATCAGCCTGACATGTATTCTATGTAAAATTATGGAGGAATTTATTAAAGAAACCCAACAACATCATATACAAATTAAGGGTTTCTTAGATGTCACACAGCTTGGATTTACACATGGGAGATCATGTCAGACGAAGTTGATGAGTTTTTTTGAACCTGTGAGTAAGGCATTGGAGGAAGGTTTACCGGTGGATGTGGTATACCTTGACTTCTCCAAGGCCTTTGATTTAGTGTCTCATGCTGACCTCATTAGTAGTCTTTAGGAACTAAGAGTTGAACCACAGATCACTACATGGATTGAGTCATGGCTCAGCCATAGGAGACAGAGGGTATATATCAGAGTGGGGCGAGGTGACAAGTGGGGTCCCACAGGGCTCAGTGTTGGGCCTGAACTATTTAATATTTTTGTCTCCTCCCTGAACACTTCCAAGAATGCATGGATATCCATCTTTGTAGATGACCGTAAAGTGGAGGCTATTGTGAGAACAGTAATAGACGCACAGAACCTGCAAAAAGACTTGAATACAATAACTGCCATTTCAGAATCACATAAATAAGATTTCATATCGGAAAGTGTAGTGTTGTGCACTTTGGATATAATACTATCCATGCAACCTATAAATTAAGGGACATACTTTAAAAAGTGTGGAGTGTAAAAGACCTTGGTGTCCGAGTTGCTAATGACCTTACATTTAAATTGCAAACTACCAAAGTGACTAACATAAATAGAATGTTGCACAGTATTCTGCACAATATTAAAGTAGAGATAAAGCGGTGATACTGCCATTGTATGGTGCACTGGTGAGACCTTTAATGGAGTACAGTATGCAGTTTGGAACCCTTATCATAGAACAGATATTAAGATATTGGAGGCAGTTCAGAGGAGAGCAACAAAAAGGATTGATGGGCTGCAGTCCCTCCCATATGAGGATGGGCCGAAGGAGCTGAAATTGTACTCATTGGAGTATCGTAGGCTATGGGGAGATCTGTGTTTAGTATACTTGGCCTTTCGAAATATAGATTTGAGGGAATATTTTGGATTAGAAAGAAAAATTACTGTTAAACCTATGAGAACTTATGATTAAAGGGAACTGTATGAATCAAATAAAAGGGGTCTTGGTTTAACCAGAGAGTGGTGTCCTGCTGGAACAGACTTTCAAATAATATAGTTAAGCCTGGGGATATCAAAAAGATTCCAACAAATGGGACTTCTTGACGTAAGTTATTGTCTCGCACCTGACTTATGGGACTTTTTTTTTTCTTTCAGACTTTATTCTCCTGCACACCGAGGCATCTCTCAGAGGTGCCTGCTCATCTCTTAACCCCTGCTACTTCCCACTGTGACACACCAGTCTGGTTCTCCCTCCTTGAGGGACTTCCCAGCGTCCCAGATCAACCCCCGCCGGGGCAGGGCCCACCACTCCTACCTTGGCGGCATCTTGCTGAGATTAGAGGCTCCATCCCTCTCAGGAAGTCTGCCATGGATCTTCGGTGTGGCTTGTCCGGTGTTGGGGGTGTGGGGTAGGTCCCTAAGGCCCTCATCACCTCTTCAGCATGCCGGGGTATTTTTCTTGATTGATCCCCAGACATGGGTCACGCAGTGCCACCCAGCCCGTGATGTGGATGCTCCCACCCATATTTCTGGAAGGCAGCCACCGACATCTTCCCTCTGCATGCTAGCCCTGAGCATTGCAGTGCCTCCGATCTCCACCAGAGGCCACTGCAGTGCCGGCCGTTCCTGGATCCGTCCCGAGAGAGAGAGCAGTCCTCCAGATACCGATCCTCTCTCTATTCCACCAACCCCGGTGACCGGGCTCGTTCCCGAACCCAGGTCACCAGCGTTCCGCAGGTGTGGCATCAGCGCCTCAGCCCCTCAGCTGACCAGGTGGCCATACTTGAGACATACACACACACACCAGCACACACTACACTACAAACCCATATCTACTCACACATGTTGATAAAGGTAAAAATATGTACACACTAAGTGAAAGACAGAGAACCAAATAACCCACTCAAATATAATACAATGCATGTAAATTTATGTAAAATTATGGAACTAGCAGACTAATGCTTTTAGAACTGTACTAGTACATATGCATAATACAAAAAGACTATTCTAGGGATGTGGATATGTTGTTCTAGCCACACTGTTTGACATGTCCTTTCCTCTTTAAATCTTTGCCAGGAGGTCTACAGGTTGTCTCCTTACCGCTCTCGCACTCAGCAGGCCCTGGCTTCTAAATCTTCGGAGTCATTGAAAATTAAACTCATCAGAGATACCGGACATTGCTTCACAATCTCGACCGTCATGGAAGAGAAATCTTCTACTTGTTTCTGCCGCTGCCCATGCGGGCAAAAGATGTCGCGCACAGACCCACATGCATTTACTGCCTGGGTGTCAGTCATGACACCCAGGCCCGCTAGATGCATCTCACCTTTCATCCTAACATCCTTGATGATCGTCTCGCACATTTATAGTTGGGCAGGCTGGAGAAACGGAATCTGCTGGTCAAATCTAAAGAGGCTTGATGGGTGGCCTCTGCAGCTTTGGGGTCCGCCGAGCTGCTCAAACAGATGCAGGCTTTAGAGAAGAGGCAGCTCGGGCCACAGATCGTTCCTCGAGGCCGTTCTTCATCCTGCTTAATTTGTGCTCAACTTTCTCGGCTCCTTTGGGAGCTGTGCCAATCTCCCCACTAAGGGCGAGGACCTGTGGGCTTGCATCTCCCGGTCCTGTAAAAGGACAAGGAACTGAAGATTCTTTGTCTCGGTGAAGGCGTTCTTGGGATCGTGAGAGATCTTGGTCCCAGGAATCTCCAGTCTTGACCTCAGTTGAGATTGCGGCCTTGGCCGCTGGCTTTTCGATCCCATCAGGTCAGCTGGCCAAGACTTAGGTCGACGACACGGTTGAGATTATTCTCAACCCTGTCCAGTGTTCCCTCTAATTTTTAGTCTCTCTGGGTGGGCGACTGATATGTGTGTGCGGCACTTTGTGCAAAAAAAAAATTGATTCATGTGAGCAAATTGGGTGGCCCAAACAAGTGATATATTTTATTGCCAGTAAACAGTAGAAAACATAACCAAACACTCAAATACTCAATGCAAAGTATAAATATACATTCTGACACAGTCCGAAGCTTGGGTGTGCGTTGTGCACCATAATACTATGAACTGGAAATGTGTTAACTATATACGTTTAAAGAGTCTTGCATGCATCTAAAAGGGTGCTGCTGATGATGCATTGCTAAGAAATCAACATTTACTGTTTTCTCTCTCATGTCTTTCCCATTCTTCCAGTGAACTTGTATTTTATTAAGATCCATTTTCCACCAAATGTTAAAACAATTTTATTAGCATCAGCATATCTAAATAGGCTTTCTTCCAAGCAGTTGCTTTGTTTGCTCTTAATGCAGTTCATGAGGCTGAAGCCTTTTTCACAGTCAGCACTAGAAGCTCGAAATGTTGTAGTAGTAGTACAATTTATTGTTAAGCATAAAACAGCTTCAATATACTAAAATCAGGACAAAATACATAGTAAATATAAATAGACAATAAATAAATCAACAAGGAACTTAAATATCTTTACAGTGCAATTCAGTTTAACAGAGTACCTTTTAACATAAAAAACCTCCACAGGACTTCAAGTCCCCCTAATAAACTTTACATATGAGTTGAGATTAAAAATCTTGCAAAGGTCTCTACCATGTTCTTCTCTTTCATAGTCAACAGATATTCCAAAAGATCCTCCAGGGGGAGGCTGAGATCCCCCTAACAATCCACCCTGCAGTTTTTTCCTAGTTGATTCGTACCTAGGACACAAGAGTACCACATGTTTGAGATTGTCTATAGTCCCCACTCCACATTTACAATATGGAGAAAGTAACCCCTTTCTTTTGTCTGAAATGAATGCATTGAGCATTACAGTTTCTAGGGACGTGGATATGTTGTTCAATCCACACTTACTGGCAGGTTCCTTGCCACTTTAATTGTTGCCGGAAGGTCTTCAAGCTGGGCCCTCACCCACCGGGTGGTAAACTCTAACTCCGCCCCATGGCGCCAGATCTTCGTTACCACTTGGAGCTCAGGTTCCCTCCTTAGCTCTCTGCATTTTAGACTGGATCCTAACTCTTCGGTTTGTCCGAAACTGGTTTTGAAGTTTTCTAAACTTCAGTCTTCATCTTCCTCAGCGGCTGCGATGGACCATCGATTCGGCTTTCGGAGGTGCCCTTGCGGTGAAAATGTCAGGGCGGATCTGCACTCACGTGCGTCTGCACTGAGGCCTAGATCACGACCCGCAGGCCTGCGAGTTGTGCCGTTCTTTCTCGGTCAACGTCCTGGACAATCGTGCCGCCTGATTGTAGCTCGGGTGCCCCGAGAAGCGTTTTCCGCCGGTAAGATCAAAAGAGGCTTGTTGGGCGGTGTCCGTGGCGTGGCTCGGCTGAGCAGCTCGAGCAGATGATGCGCCCCTCGAGGAGGGCGGCCCAGGCCACATCTTCCTCTTCCTCGGCCGTGGCATTTATCCCTCTCTCTGGGTTCCTCGTACCGGCTTTGTTCAAGGAGCTTTGTCGGTCCCTTCCACGAAGGGAGAGGGCCTTCAGGACATTCTTCTCGGCCCAAGAGTCGAGGTAAGTCCCGTCGGGCGTTCGTGGGGCGGAGAGGTCTCCTTCTGCGGACAGACGACCATCGACTTCGGTCGAAGTTGCGGCTCAGGCCGCTGGCTTCATGGTGTCCCCGTCAGGCCAGCCTCCCGAGACTCCCATCGACGCAGTCGAGATTTTTCTCGATCCGTCGGACGAGCTGTCGACTGGTGAAGCCAACAAGTCACCTTCACCGGTTTCCCCCAGTGGAGACTGAGGATCTGCCTGCGCCTTCGGGGCCGCAGTCCCCGGTTAAAGTGCCCGAGCGAGGGAAGGCGGGTGTCCCGCCCCTTCAAGACCGCCCTCAGTCCCCGAGGGTCTCGGTCTTGGACTTCAGCTCGGTCAAGCCGATCCGCCAACATCGGCGGTCTCAGTCGCTGCGAGTAGCGGCGACACCGTTCCTCCTCGTCCTCTTCCTCAGATGAGGAGGCCCGGCATAAGTACGTTGATGCTACGAGGAGCTTATGTGGCAGCAGTCTATTGTCTGGGTCTAAACTGACTCGGTTGCCTCGACCATCAAGTGGCTGTCGCCCGACGACCCAAGCAACTGCGCCCCAGTCAAGTTGCCCATTTCAAGGCGGTTGTTCGGCCGAAACCAGCTGCTCCACGGTTGTGGTGGAACCTCCGCCTCCACAACCAAAGTCTGGAGCACCGACCAAGGATTCTCGGTCGGGTCATTGCTTGCCCACAGGTTGCGGTCACCCTCCTCCCGACCGTCCTCAGCAGGTAGAGGGTGGCTTAGGGCGAGCAGCTCTTGAAGCAGCGGCGACTCCTCCCTGTTCTCCAGGCTGGTCGACCTGGGTCACTCCAGGGGGCCAGTCATTGGAGCGATAGCCCATGTCGTCCTTCTTGAGTCTGCTTGACTCATCTCAGGAGTCCACGGGATGCAGCTTGAGCCCGTGTCCAAACAGGCAAGTATCCCTAGCGGAATACTGGACCGAGGATTCCCCATGGGGTGTGCGCTGCGTCCTCCCTCGGCCTCCGACAGGCCAGCTCGGCGGTGCTGATGGCACACTTCTCCACGCCCTCTTGGGCTCCCTGGATGAGTTGTTCCCTCATCTCCGCCGACCTGCAGACCACGGTCCGTCAGGTGCGGGACAGGGTAGGGCAGTGTCGAGCAGCAGCTTCAGATTCCTCTGGACATAGGTGATTCCTGTGCCAGGTCAGTGGCGACGCGGTGGCCATGCGCGCGGGGCGTGGCTGAGGATATCCACCTTCATGAGGATACCAGCACAAGTTAGCGGATGTGGGGACTGACCTCTTGGGCCCTGGGTGGAGGACACCTCCAGCGGATCAAAGTCCACTGCCACTCTGGACTCTGTCACCTCCGCCCAGAGGAGAAAGTCCATGATCAGCAACAGCATAAGTCCTTCGGCCTCTGCAGCTCGACCGGCCCAACAGTACCAGCAACAGGGCCAGCAGGCTCGTGCTTGGCGTCCCAAACCCAAGCCAGCGGCTTCCTCCAACAGGAAGCAAGGAGGTAAAGGCCCAGGAGGTCCCTCAGCCGGTTCCCCCTCCAAGCCTGCCCAGTGACGGGTTGAGGGGTGCCGCCCCCACCCTCGTCGCTCCCCCCTGGGTTCTCCCCTTGGGGGGACGTCTCCGCCACTTCCTTTCCACGTGCTCCGCTATCACCACGGACCGCTGGGTGTTGGACTTGGTAGGAAAAGGCCTGCCTCTGGAGTTGGAGCAGGCTCCTCCCTTTCGAGCCGTCGCCCCTCGAGGGGCCATGGGGTCCGCAGCCTCGCTGTCGGCCCGCCGAGCCAATATTGCCCTGCTCCTCGAAAAAGAGGTGATCAGGAAGGTGGTGGATCCTCCTCCAGACCTGGGGTTTGTGTCCAGGTATTTCCTGGTCCCCAAGCGGATGGGGGGTCTGGTGCCCCATCCTCGACCTGCACGACCTGAACAGGTTCCTAAGGTCTCGGACCTTCAGGATGGTCACTCTGGCTCAGATAATCCCATCCTTGGAACGAGGCATGTGGTTCTGTTCCCCGGACCTCCAGGGCCAGCTTCTTTCCGTCCCAATCTGTCCGTCTCATCAGAGATTCCTCCACTTCAGGCGGAGATCCCTTTACGAGTTCCGGCCATGCCCTTGGCCTCTCCTCGCTCCCAGGGTCTTCACCAAATGCATGGCAGTGGTGACAGCATTCCCTCGCTGGCGCGCGAAGGTCAGGTGTACCCCTGCCTGGGCGACTGGCTGATTGCAGCCCCCTCCAGGTGGAGTGGGCGGTCCAGATCTGGCCCTCCAGGTTTGCTCTCAGATTGGCCTCCTCATCAAGCGAGGCCAGAGTCGAACTAGTGCGAAGCAGGTGATACTCTTCACCGGGGCAGAGCTGGCTCTCTTCAAGCCAGAGCTCGGCTCCCAGGAGAAGGACCGGTTCTTTCCTCCTTTGCCCAATCATTTCTGGTTGGGCAATCGCGCCCTGCCCGGGACTTCCTGGGCCTCATGGCAGCCTGCACTAGTGTGGTCCGTTGGGCCCATTGGTACATGCGTCCCCTTCAATGGGGACTGGCCAGCTAGTGGTCACAGCGCTGCGATCCGTTGGACCAGCCTGTGACAGTGACCCAGGAGATGTGGAACGCTCTCCAGTTGTGGACCATTCCGGCACATCTGCAGGAGGGCATCCCATTCGTCCGCCCCGAGCCGATGGTCTCTCTATCGACCGATGCATCTCTGATGGGTTGGGGTGCCTATCTGGGGGAGCACAGAGAGCATGGCCTCTGGTCCCCTCGGGAGTCCCGATGCCATATCAACCTGCTGGAGCTCCGAGCGGTCCGCCTAACTCTCACCGCCTTGGCTCGTTTCTACGGGGTCAAGTGGTTCAGGTCCAGGCGGACAATACCACGACCATGTACTGTCTGAACGCCAGGGCAGGGCGTGCTCCATGCTGTTATGCAAGAGCTCTCAGCATATGGTCCCTCGTGCGCAGCCTGGGCCGGATCTCCTAGCCATTCACGTGGCAGGGCCTCCAACACCCTGGCCGATGCCCTAAGCCGGATAGGGCTGCGTCTCCAGTGGTCTCTCCTGCGGAGGTAGTACAAGATCTGTTCTCCCACTGGGGCACACCTCAGGTGGACCTGTTTGCTTCAGGGAGAATGCAAAGCTGAGTCTGTTCCATGCCTGCCCCTCAGCAGGGCTCGCTGCAGGAGATGCCTTCTCGAGGCCCGTGGACCCCGGGCCTCTTCTGTGCCTTCACCCATTTCCTTGATCCACAAGTGCTTCTCAAAGCGGCGGGACAAAGGCGCAGGAGATTCTGTTAGCCCCAGACTGGCCCGCTTGATTCTGGTATCAGATCTCCTCAGCCTCAGCTCCAGGCTCGGCGGCTTCAGCCACCCGGACCTGATCTCAGTCAACCAGGGAGATATTCCATCCGGACCTTCAATCCCCACCTGGCAGGCCTGGTTCCTGGCTAGAGTTCCAGGCCTTAGGTCTTTCCGGCGAGGTCCTCAACGTCGTTGAGGCGTCCCGTAAGTCGACCGGAAATGCTCCTTCAAATGGAAGAGATTCTCCATTTGGTGTCGGGGAGATAGGCTTGGACCCTTCCACCTGTCCCTTGGCAAGCATTCTGGACTATCTAGAGGTCCCTTTCTCAGCAAGAGCCTTGATGAAGCGACCCTTAGAGTGCGCCTGGCAGCCATCTCTGCTTACGGGCATGGGCAGGGAAGCAGTTAATTAGCGCAGGAGAAGGTGGTCGGGCGCGTTTTCAAAGGCCTTGACCACATTTCCCCTTCAGTGCGAGAACCTCCACCTCCGTGGGATCTATTGCTGGTATTGGCCAAACTCATGGGCAAGCCATTTGAACCGATGCACAGATGCGATATTTCCCACCTGTCGTGGAAGACCACCTTCTTGGTGGCTATCCGTCAGCCAGAAGGATGGGAGAGCTCCAGGCGCTTTCCATCAAGTCTCATATCTGGTCTTCCACAGGGACAAGGTTGTCCTCGCCCCCACCGAAATTCCTTCAAGGTGGTGCGGAGTTTCACCTTAACCAGGTGTTGACTCTGCTGGTGTTCTACCCCAATCACACCTCGGAGGCCGAATATAGGCTTCATACTTTGGACCCTAGACAAGTGCTCGCTTATTATAAGGAGCGGACAGCTGAAGTTCGGGGAGAGGTTTGCCAGCTGTTTGTCACCTACGCTGAAGCCGCACCTGGCAGACCTGCAACCAAGTGGACGATAAGCAGGTGGGTCACCTCCTGCATAGAGCTCTGCTATAGGTTGGCAGGCATGGAGCCTACCAGAGGGATAAGGGCTCATTCTACCCGCCATACCGCTGCATCAGTAGCTGCTTCCAGGGACATCGCTATCCAGGATATCTGCAGGGCTGCTACCTGGAAGACGGCGCATACCTTTATTACCCACTACCACATCGACCTTGAGTCACGCGGGGATGGTGGTTTTGGGGCCTCGGTTCTCAGTCCTTATTTCCCAAGTAAGTATTGGGGGTGTGCTACCTCCCTCCTCCGGAGAACTGCAGAGTCTGCCAATAAGTGTGGTTAGACAACATATCCATATCCCTAGAAATACAGGTTACTCACCTGTAACAGGGATTCTAGGAATGGTATATATTGTTCATCCACCACGCAAACTTCGACCTCCCTGGCTTGACGCACAGCCTGGCTTCCAGCCCAGGCTAGATCTGGCATCGAGGCGGGAGAAATTTTACCACCGGGTAGGTGGGAGGAGCCAACGAAGACCTTCCGGCAACAATTAAGCGGCAAGGAACCTGCCAATAAGTGTAGATGAACAACATATACCATTTCTAGAACTCCTGTTACAGGTGAGTAACCTGTATTTTTGGTTTCAAATCTTGTATAGATTCTTCCTTGTTTTAGGACAGGTAAAAAAAGAGATGGCTCATATTCCCATGAAATCTTTGCTTTTATAAAATCCATATAAACAAACTTGGAGAGTTGAAACATGAAAAAATTTGATGTCTTTAAGTCAGTATGCCTCAATTGACATCCTGCCTAATCTCTAAAATGGTCTAATGTAAATTTTAATACAATGGTGGCCAATCTGGCGGAATTATTGTTTCATAATAAGTTGAATAAAAGGATGTACATATCCCATGCTAGCCAATTGATGGCTTCCACTACACACATTCTGGGATGTCTTTGTTACAGGGGCAAAGAAAAAGTTTCCTTGAGAGAGAAGATCTGTTGTTCACAGATGAGGAGAAGTCAAGGCGTTGTCCTACCTCCAAGGCAGTACAACAGGTTCCATTTAAAATATTAAGATGTATCTATAAGTTTATTAGAATTATTTCTGATTCTCTAACCAGCATAACTTAGGTTTCAGAGGCGCCTCTTGTATAGATTTCTTATTTTGGCATCAACAACTCTTAATACCCTGCTCTTGATGACTTCCCCCATCTTGCTATTAAATATTTTTAGGGCACTTACAGAAGATTCTATTTAAATTTAATAGCCTCAGATGTTTGCTCCATGATAGACTATAGGCAGCAGGCACCTGAATAGTCATAACACTGAACAGTGTCTATATGGTTACAGTTTAGCCTAAACCTACCATATTCTTGGTTTGAGCCCAAAAAACTTCTAGCGTTGGTCTTGCCAAGATAACTTTTAGTTAGCTTTGAACAGAGATTCAAAGTGACCAATTTTCTTCAAGACCTGGGACTACAGTAGAGAGAGCAAGACTAAATACTTGGCATATGCTAAACACTCAATCCTTTGATCATTAATTCTTGGAGTATGAAAATCTGGGTTACCTAGCTGATCCAAGACTGTATTAATGTAGATGTTAGATAGGTAGAGACAAAAATACACCCCTGTCTGCCCACATTTGTCTTAAATCTGTCAGTTAGATGACCATATTGATTATACTGGACCCTTGCCACATATTTTCATATAGTGTATTAATAATATCGAAGTGAGGCCTCCAACTCAGATCCCTTAATGTAGCCCAAAGTTTTTCTGCTAATGCTGATCGAGAGCCGAGGAGAAGTCTACAAAACAGCAATATAATCTGTTTCTTCTCACTTTGTATACTTCTAGATCACGTGCTGAAGCACATAATAGTATTGTACTGTAAAACAGTCCTTCAGAAGCAGTTCTATGCCTCATTCAATACTGAGTTCTCCCTTGACCCACGACAACAATCTGCCCAAAATTATCCTAGAAAATCTTCTGTGAAACATCTATCAAACTAATAGGCCTATACATCCTTGGGTCATTCGGATCCTCTTTTTAAAAATTGGAAAGATAACACTACCTGCCCAACTGGCGAGGCCTAAGAGACACCCTAACCAGGCCATTAAACAGCAAAAGAAGAAAAGGTCCATCAGTTGGTAAAACCTTACAGAGATCACCTAGTACCTCATCAGGCCCTGGTGCTTTGTTGCCTTAAGGCCAATCAGTAGCCATCCAGTTTCATCCTCTGTGATCAAGATAGGTCTTGGAAAATTTCATCCTCCTGTATTTTGAAAGCATCAGGTGTCTCTGCTCTTCAAAAGAATAATAGAAACTTAGAGAAATGAGATACCCCAAACTTCAGGTGTAATATGAGCTTCAATCCTATTGGCATATTTATATATCCTTGGCAACAATATTCCAAAATCGCCTTCCATCCCTATCCAAAACAGCCTTCCTCAGTTTTTCCCCAAAGTCCCTGAGTATGTTTATGTCTCTCCCATTCGAGGATTTTCCTATATTTTTCTCTTTCAATTTTTAGCAATTTAAAATCTGCTGCAGACTTATTTGTTTTCTTCTTATGCTGTCTTAGTTTTCCTCCAAACTCTTTCTTTGCCTGTAGCCATACCGAATTAAACCAAGACTTTTTATAAAGGGACCTAGGATGGTACATTGTTTTACCTCTAGGTCCAAGTAAAGAATGAATAGTTTCCTAATTCTCCAAAATATTAAAGGCCTTACTTTTATCCAGGACCAACTTGAGACCATCACCTAAGACTCCTGTCTAAAATTTCTTTGAAATTAGCTTGCTGAGATAAGCTTCCATCAATCCTTCTCTTGTTTATGACCTCAGACTCTCTTCCTGTTGTGCCCCACTCCTAAAGTTCCAAGGGCATTTGATGTTAATTACAATAGCAAGTCCGCTGATTCCAATATATCCATGACTTCTAACTTTTGGATCAAGCTTTACTGCTTCCAAAATAGGTCAAACCTGATATGGGTTAGCGAAGAGCCAGTAGGTCCTCTATACGTTAAGGACCCAACTAGATCTCCCTGAGTTCTTCCATTTAAAATACAGAAATTTCTACTGGCCAAGCCTGCTAGCAATTCCCTACCTCTGAGGTTAGATTTTTTGATCCTGAGCAGTCCTAGTATATGAGATATTTGGATTAATTATAGATATTGTATGGGTCATATCTCAGTATACATCATCCAAGAAATGAGAAGGAATTCTGGCATTAAAGTCTCCGAAAATAATTATAGGACAAGGTATACGCTTATCTGACAATTCGTCAAGTGCCACTTTCAGATCCTGTATGAAAAGGTCAGTGGGATCAGTAGCTCTATTGCGAGGGGGGGAGTATATATTGCAGAGAATGATCTTCTCTTGTCCCTTGCTAATCATTAGAGCCAAAATACACACTGACTTAGTAGAAATGTTAGTGATCAGAAAATTTAGCAAAGTTTTGATAAAAAAGGAAATACCACCTTTAAACATTCTGAACATTTTATCTTTAGTTGCTGGCAGAGTAAAGACAGACTATCCAGCCAATTTGGGAGTTACATTTTCTGTACACCATGTTTCTTGCAGTCCAATAATATCAAAATTATCCAGAATCACTACTTCATGGTCAATTATTTTAAGATGGATGCCCTCAGTATTCCATGAAAAGTATAGAAAGGGCATCCACATCTCGATCCCCAGCTCCCTTATCCAAATCCAGCTGGCATTCAGAGTTCATTTGTTTGATAATATCTATAGGCTTAATCAATAACTGTCAGCGGCAAGTAGGTATTCAAACAACATGAAGTCTTGCTGTGTTCTGACTATTGCAGTTAGGTCCTGCCTTTCAACTGCCCCGGAGAACAAAGAGTTAACTTTCCATGGCCAGTATGGAACGTTCAGCGCGAGCTCGGTTAAAGCCCCTGTCTGCTGTTGTTTAAGCTCAACCGTCAATTCTTTACTCCACCTCCACCGGAACAGTCGCTCCGGAGATTTCTCCTTTGCTCGGTTCAAAAAAGTTGGTTAAAGTGTAGTTTTTTTTCACTCGGTTTCTACCGAATTTCTGCTACCGAATCTGTCGGTTTAAGTCTCTGTCTGTGGTACCGTGAGTACTAGATAGGTTTTACATTTAGTTTCTGTGTGGAACTTGTAAATTTGGGATCGGTTTGGTTTAAACTGATCAGATTGGTCTTAAAAAGTTTTGAATTTATTAGAGTGTGGTAACCGGTCCGTATCTGTTCTAAAAAAAAAAAAAAAGATTTAATTACGTTTTGTACCGTATACGGTCAGGAACACGATAAATTGTCTTGCCTGGCGGATTGCCATAAAAAGGCTAAGTTTTGGATAGGATTGGCCATGTCTGAGGCAAGAAAAAAGCGGGCCCTGGGTTTCAACACTGCAGTGTGTGTGGGAAGCCTTTACACTAAGCTGATCCCCACACCACCTATGTTGTGTATGAGGTTTGACCACCTCGATTCAGACTGCCAAATTTATCAAAGATTTTCCCAAAGCTACCCTGGATAAGAGTAGGTAGACTGAGGGAAAGGGAGGCCGAGAAATTCTGCTAACCGGATGGCCAGCCGGTTGGTTCTGACCGAACCAGAAGGAATGCCCTCTGACAAAGTGAAACTTTTTCAGACAAAGGAGAGCCAATTCTGAGGAGTCGGTTCTGGTTAAAAGAAAGAGAAGAGAAAAATCATCCAGTTCAGATCCACAAATTCTTTCTCCGACCGCAGATGAAATAGCCAAGGCGATAAGGATAGTTCAGTCGCTAACTCCGGTTCCGGCCGAACCGGCACCATCTGGCAGGGGCTCAGTTCGGTCGGTTTCCCCGGTTCCAGATTATACTTTAGAAGAATTTTATAAACCGGAGGAGGAGGAGGGAGAGTATGAGGATAATGATGATGATGGTGATTATGAAAGTCTGGATGTGCCTATTGACCTGATCATCTCCCCAGACAGACCTTCAGGTGTTTCTCCTCCTAGGCTTTCTGAGTCCCCTTCCCACTTTATGTTTTACAAGAAAGTGGCTGAAACCCTCCAGCTTCCAATGGAAGAAGCAGTAGAGGATCAGGAGGAGCCTGATTTTGTTGAAATGATGGACATCACAGAGTCCAGGAGACTGTCTATTCCCCTCCATAAATCTTTTGGGAAACAGACATTTAAAATTCTAAAGACTTCTAACTCCATACCTCCTATGGACAGACGAATGGACAAGAGGTATACCCTTTCAGGCTCTGACACGGAGTTACTTTCTCAGCAATGCAGCCATGTTGGGGTAGTGCAGGCTGCTGCCTGTGATAGAGCAAATATTCCCTTGGCATCCACACCCCCAAGATAAGGACTCCAGGAGGATTGATGCCATGGCAAAGAAGCAGTACATGGCAGCATCTTTGGGACTCAGGCAGGCTAACTATAGGCCTACAGCAGCTAGATACCAGAAGTCCAGGTGGGACACTGTGCTGGCTCTGGCTAAACAGGCCTCTGACCAGCTTGCCAAGGAGCTGGAGCAGGTGGCTGCGGATGGGATTGAGGCATCCAAGGTGCAATTTCATGCTGCTGGAGACTCCAGTGATGTTTCATCTAGAGTCATGGCTACATCTGTGGCCCTTCGGAGGATGGCTTGGCTCAGATGTACTAGCCTATCACAGGATACCCAGACTAAGGCCATGGATTTCCCTGTCATTGGTAATTCTCTGTTTGGGAGCAGACAGAGTACATGAAAAAAATGATAGTACAGGACCACCTACAAGATACTCAGGCCAAGAAGGCAAGCCCTCCTCAGAGACAGCATTCCAGGGGCAGAGGCAGGCCCTTTCAAAGGCCTTTTACCAAGCCCAGGCATCCTCTTCTGCTTATATGAGAGGAGGTTCTTCAGAGGAGAGGCAGACGGGGAATGAGCAGGCCTGCTTCCACCCGTCAGCCTAAAGCCCCTGCCAAGCAGACACCCTGATGGGTCTGCCGGGCCGATTCTTCAATACCTGTAGGGGGCAAGCTGGCTTACTTTGTCCAGGACTGGAAGTCTGTGACATCAGACAAGTGGGTCCTGGAAGTAGTAAACCAGGGACTGGTTCGGCTTCAAAAATTTCCCAAGATGAGAACCAGATCCTTTCCACCTGCAAATCCATCAGAGACCCTTGCCCTAGAGGCAGAGGTTTCTTCCCTCCTGGCTCTCAGAGCCATAGAAAGGGTCCCTACCCTACACAAGGGCAAAGGATTGTACTCCAGGCACTTCCTAACCCCCCAAAAACAGGAGAATGGCGGCCCATCCTGGATCTAGGATATCTGAACAAGCACCTTTTAAAACCAAAGTTCAAAATGGTGACTCTGGGAATAATTCTGCCCTCTCTAAGGCCAAGGAATGGCTAGCCTCCCTGGACCTCAAAGATGCCTATTTTCACATTCCCATCAGGTGCTCCCACAGAAGGTACCTCAGGTTCGAGTTGCCCTCAGGCCACTATCAATTCAGAGCAATGCCCTTTGGCCTAACATCAGCCCCAAGGGTGTTCACAAAGTGCCTGGCAGTAGTGGTTGCTTTCCTAAGGAGAAAAAAGATCTCCATCTTTCCATACTTGGACGACTGGCTCATAGTATGTCTGTCTCCAGACCAAGTCAAGTCACATCTGCAAATAACTCAGCAAGTGCTGCTTCCTTAGGATTCCTCCTCAACCTTCCAAAGTCAGTTCTCGAGCCAGTACAGCTCCTCACCTTTATAGGGGCGGTGCTGGATACAATAAGGGCAAGAGCCTTCCTTCCCCTGGACAGGGCAAGGACCCTTGTGGAACTGGCCTCTTCATTCACCCTTCAGGTGTCTCGACCAGCAAGGCATTTCCTGCAGCTCCTGGGCCACATGGCAGCCTCTACAGCAGTGGTCCAGGGAGAAAGATTTCAGATGAGGGACATTCAGTTCCACTTAAGAGCCTTCTGGTCCCAAAGAAAGATTCCCTTACCAAACTAGTCCCAGTGACTCAGACCCTGATCCAGGCTTTGCAGTGGTGGCAGGATCAGGACAATTTGAGACAAGGAGTTCCTTTTGTCACTCAGTCTCATTCAGTGATACTCACCACAGATGCCTCCCTGCTGGGCTAGGGAGCCCACCTGGGGGATCTTACCTCCCAAGGGCTGTGGTCACCTCAGGAATCTCTGCTTCACATCAATCTCTTGAAAATCAGAGCAGTGTTTCTGGCACTGCAAGCCTTTTCCAAATCTGTACAGAACAATGTGGTCCAGATCAGAACAGACAATACCACCACAATGTGGTACATCAGCAACAAGGAGGCACTTTCGGTCCTAGGCCTTGTGCACAGAAACAATGAAGTTGTGGTCCCTGGCCTATTCCCTACAAACCTCTCTGATAGCAGTTCACCTCCCAGGAAGGACAATGTCCTAGCAGAAGCTATAAGCTGGAGATCCCAGGGCCATCACGAATGGACCCTAGATCCCCTAGTTTTGAAAGTGATTTTCTCGAGATGGGGCACTCCACAGATAGATCTTTTTGCAGCCCCAGACAATCACCAACTTCCTCTCTTTTGTTGCAGACCCCCAGTCTTGGGCTCAGTCCCCCTGGATGCTCTGATTCTTGAATTGGGAAGGGAAATTTCTGTATGCTTTCCCCCCTTCCCTCTCCTGTTCAGAGTGTTAGTCAAGATCAGGTCTCAACCATGCAAAGTGATTCTGATTGCTCCAGACTGGGCCAGACAGCCCTGGTACCCACTGTTGCTGTCCTTAGCAGTCCATCTTCCCCTGTCTCTTACCAGGAATTACAACCTGTTGACATCCTTTCAGGGGAGGATTTGGTATCCGAACCTCAAATCTCTCAATCTCAAGGCATGGCTCTTGAAGAGTTAGAGTTTGCTGATCTGCACCTTTCTCAAGGGGTTCTGGATATCCTTAAGGCTTCTTGAAAGCCTTCCACCAGAAAGACTTACAACTCCAAATGGAAAAGGTTCACTATTTGGTGCTCTAATAAGCACATTTCTCCAGAGTCTGCTGGGTTGCCTACAGTCCTGGACTATATGGTTCATCTTAATGGCTTAGGACTTAGGCCAGCTACACTTAAAGTGCATCTGGCAGCTGTTTCTGCCTTCTTGTCAGTAGGCAAGCCCTCTCCTCTGTCAGCCCATCCTGTGTTTTGTAAGTTCTTCAAAGGATTGCTGCACACCAGTCCCCCTTTAGGGACCCTGCTCCTGCTTGGGACCTTAATGTTTGCATTGCTCAGCTTATTGCAACCACCCTTGAGCCTTTGTCCTCTGCAGAGCTTAAGTACTTGACTTGGAAAACTGTGTTTTTGGTAGCCATTACCTCTGCCAGGCGTATCAGTGAATTGCAAGCCCTGTCAGTGGAGCCTGATTTCATCTCTTTCCATAGAGATAAAGTGGTCCTAAGAACTAACAGGAAATTTTTGCCTAAAGTGATTTCAGATTTCCCCCTTAATCAGTCTCTCTCTCCCTGTTTTCTTCACTGACCATTCCTCCTCTGGAGAGAGGAGGCTGCACAGCTTGGATGTTAAGAGGGCCCTCAGCTACTACATAGAGCGTACCAAGGGTCACAGGTTTCAGTCCCTCCAGTTGTTCCTCACATATGGAGAGGTCGGTAAGAACAAACCTGCTACTAAGAGATCTATTGCCAGGTGGATTGTCTCTTGTATACAATTCTGATATGAAAAGCTGGGTAGAACCCCATCCTGAGGCCTGAGGGCTCACTCTACTAGAGGTACAGCTGCTTC
Source organism: Neoceratodus forsteri (assembly GCA_016271365.2). NCBI lineage: Eukaryota > Metazoa > Chordata > Ceratodontiformes > Ceratodontidae > Neoceratodus > Neoceratodus forsteri. The sequence goes on from CM057459.1 coordinate 322,165,075, forward strand.
CCTGGCTGCTGTCAGGGATATTCCTATCTTAGAAATTTGTCAAGCAGCCACCTGGAAAACAGTCCATATATTCACCAAGCATTACTCTCTGGATATCCAGGCTAGGAGTGATGCTCGGTTTGGCACAGCAGTACTTCAGAGCCTATTCCCAAAGTAGGTTCTGTCCCTCCTCCATGGAGGTACTGTAGTAGTCTACCAATAGTCAGAATACATCAAGACTTCATGTTGTTTGAAGAAAAAATACTCACCTTAGTAATGTTTCTTCTAATGGAGTCTTGCTGTATTCTGACCTCCCCCACTGCCTCCCCTCTCAGAACCTGGTTTTTGGGATGTGAATGGGCAGGAGCAGTGTTGGCACCCTAGAGGTGCCCCTTTTCACCCTCCTTTACTTTGGGTGTGTGTTGTGTTTTGTTTTTTGGGTTTCCTGACTTGAGTGTTTGCTTTGAAACCAAAAAAATCCTTTTAATAAATTTAGTTGCCAGTTGGCTAGTGTGAGTTTTACAGTTTCCACACAAAACTTCTAGTGAGTATTGCTCGTAAAGATCTGACGGTTGGAGTTTAAACAGCAGCAGACAGGGGCTTCAACCGAGCTTGCGCTGTTGGCTAGTGTGAGTTTTAGTTTCCACACAGAACTTCTAGTGAGTATTGCTCGTAAAGATCTGACGGTTGGAGTTTAAACAACAGCAGACAGGGGCTTCAGCCGAGCTTGTGCTGAATGTTCCATGCTAGCCATGGAAAGTTAACTCTTTGTTCTCTGGGGCAGTTGAAAGGCAGGACCTAACTGCAATAGTCAGAATACAGCAAGACTCCATTAGAGAAACATTACCAAGGTGAGTAATTTTTTCTTAGGGTCAATTAGGTTTCCAAAGGCAATCAGGTAGTTATCTGCCTCTAAGATTGATTCTGGACTATCCTTAGTCTGTTTAAACCATGAAAAGACTTCACCCAAGTCTAACATGTTAACTGAATGTATTCCCAAACAATCCTGCTTGCTGGCCAGAGAAAGCAAGCTGCTAGGTGTATGAGGATTTTTAAATGCAATATCAATCTGTGTTGTGGGCTGAGGATCTCCATAATACATTATGGACTCCACCATGTTTCTGGAGATATAAAATCCTAATGCTCTTTCCAAGAGCAGCAACACATCTTCCCTAACTTTCCTATGAGAATCCTTGAGTGAAACCTTCCACCCAAAGATAATTATGGTCCTACTCAGCCATACTTCTCTCTGCTTCAGTACATGATCCTCTATCACTCCCAAGATTTTTCTGTCTGCTGTTGTAGCCTTCTCACTCTGCACCTCCCTATGGAGAATCTCTTCTGGGGAAGGATAAGACTGTGTAGGAACCTCTATACATGATAGCTTCATGTTTAGCTTGGAATGTAGCTTTATACATTAATAAGTTTAGCCACCATGCTGTACGCACGTTAGTCAAAGCAAAGTGGATCATGTCAGTAAAGGATTTTAATGATCCTCCCTTTATTTTTTCAGCAACTATAAATCTGAAGTCTTTGTACTGGCTAACAATTTCTGCCTGGTCCACTGATGAAAATAAATAGTTCTGATATTTGCTGTACAGTCTCTCAATATTTGATAAGCCAAACTCAAAGGTACAATGTAGCATTGCTGCAGAATGAAAGGCAGGTCAGTCAGAAAGTTCACCTGCAGGAAATCAGCTGTCCAGATGGTCACATAACAGGCCAATGAATTGCAAAATTGCTGTTGTGCTTACTTCAGCTGTGCAGTTAGCCAAAATCAGTTTTACTGGTTGGCTCCAGTACAGTTTCACCCAGGTACTGGCTTCTGATCTTTTATTTTTGGCCTAGCAATCTGTACAGCTTCAACTGTTAGACCACTTTCTGAAACATCTTAGACAACTCTGCCAACTCCAAAAGTACATCATTTAATACTTGTTATGGCAATGTGTTATTCAGGGTTGAACAGTTTCTTAAAGCAGTACTTAGCAATGGGATCTTTGATAGATGCATGCATAATTGCATGTGATGTCATTTACCCTAGCTATGGTTTACAATGACTATGTTGGGTATTGTCAAGATCAGTGGGGGTTTTAAAATGTATTTTTGCAATGTAGTGAGTGAGTCAGTGTGATATGAGAGAGGAGATGCACTTAGGAGACTGTATTTCTCTTCCATTCCGGATCCATACTAAGCTCAGTCAAATTTATGAAATTAAATGAAAAGGACATTTTTTGCGCTGCCATTTCTTGTTGTCCATATTAGAATTACTATCCCCATGTAGACAACATGGGTAACCTTTTACAAGCACTGAATCATTGAATCTCAAATGAATGTATATATAATGTGAGACCCTGTTTTAAAAAGAAGCTCAATCTCATCTCTCTAGTCATATGTACAGTCAGTGTCTCAGCCTGCTAATTGAGAAGGTTATTCCCATCCCGGCCCCCATCAGATGCATAAAAAAATGACATAAACAGACAGTAGGTTGCTTTGATTGTAAACACAAACTATAGATTTCCCATTTTCTTGTACTGAAAAAAAAATGAACAATCTTTCAATGGTGAGGCTTTAAATCCATTATAAACACATGTTGTATGTGAGGTGCTGCTTGGGGAGGAGGCAGATTCACACTGAAGTTGTGCAACTTTAAAACTGAAACAATATAGTATACACCCTATGTTAGAGAATCTCTCGCATTGCTTTGTTGGGGGGAATCTACCAAACAAATAAAACACACAATTTCTGTGAACAGCAGGGGAGTACTGTTCATTATCAAGTATTGTCTTACTGAAAAGAGGTGTCAAGCCAAAAACATTGCTGTAACTGCAAAGCCGATTGGTTGGAATTTTGCAGATCGGTTCCATTGTTCAATAAGTGGAGCAAGAGCGAGACTGCTGGCTTGTTAAAGTTAATGGGTTGTGGCCTCAGGGGTGGGCATACAATGTTTCTTTCCCATTCACTTTCATGTCCTGCTGTCTGAGTCTTAAATCTGAGTGATGACTGTAGTCACTGCTTCATGAACATGAGGATCCCTGCCAACTGCTTTGTGCGCTACTACTGAAGCCATGTGCGGGTTATTTCTGACTGCTGTGTGGAAGCACATGCACACACCTTAGAGGGAACATAGCTGTCGACCCGTGGTCACCCGAAGAGTCGGACAACTCTCTCATCAGGACCCTGGTCTTGCCTTTTCCCAGTGAGGAGACCCAGCCCACTGGTAATCCCATCGAGGAACTGGTCCCTGACCTGGGAAAACTGCCGGTCTCCCTGGTGTCTCCTGAGCGACCCAGTCGGTCCCCCGATGATCGAGGTTGAGATCCCGGACCCCTTCGACCGACAGGCCAAGGAAGGCGCATAAGCGCTATAAAAAGAGGCAATGCTGATATTCCTCTTCGTCCTCCTCGGATGAGGAGAGGCTTCGGCGGAAACTTCATTGATACTATGAAGATTTAATGTGGCAACAGCTGATTTGTCCAGTCGGAAGCTGATGACAGTTTCCACACCAGCCATCACTTGGCTGTCGCTTCTCAGGGTGAAGCCAACTCCCTTGGAGCCAGTCCAAACCACTTCTCCGCCCACGTAGCTAGTCAAAACCATTCCGGTTCGGCCAGAATCGACCTCTCCACCAATAGTGGTGGAACCGCCACCTAAGCAGCCCTTGGGAGGGGCTCCTACTAAAGAGTCTTGGACCGTTCCGTGTCTCCCGTGTAGGCTTTCTGTCACCCTCACATCTGATTGCCCCAGGCGGGTTGAGGGAGATTTAGGTGGCTGGCCGATTTACCCAGACTCTTCAGAGTCTAATGACTCTGACCTGCATTCTCGTCCCTTGCATGATGAATCAATGGGCAGTCTGTCGACGGAGGAAGGGCCTTCCTGGGCATCCTCCTTCTGATCTTTGAATCCACGGGGATGCCTCTCAAGCCTGTTCAAAAATGGGCCGAATATCCCGTCACGGATATCCTTAAGAGATGGGATTCACCAGCGGAAGCCTTCCCGGTGGCAGAGGCCAGTGTCGGTCCGGCTTTGGTAGCACTCTGCCTCCTGCCCTGCGCATTCTGCCAGTATGGCTCACAAGTATGCGGTGCCCAAAGGGAACCTTTCGGGGGTTTGCAGAGCATCCCTCTGCGGAGGATCTGGTGACCAAATCTGTATTCAGACGCTCAAGTAGTTCGGCATATACAGATAAACTTCCGGACAAGGAATCCAGAAAGTTGGACCACTCTGCCCAAAAAGTCTATTCCTTCTCTTCGCTGGGCCTCTGTCAGACAAGCTCATGCATCGTCATGGCACATTTCTCCCATGCCCTTTTGGGCTCCCTGGATGAGGTCCTTCCTCATCTCCCCGCAGACCTCCACACCACGGTCAAGCAGGTCCAGGACCAGGGTCGGCCTGTTGCAAAACAGCAACTCCAGACGGCTCTGGACCTCGGGGACTCGTACGTCTGATCGGTGGCAGCCACAGTTGCCATGTGCCGCAGGGCTTGAATGAGGCTCTCCACCTTCACGGCAGACATCCAGCGCTAGCTTACAGATGTTTCTTTACTGGGCAGTGACCTTTTCGGCCCAGGTGTGGATGGTCACCTTCAACACATCAAGAAGTCCATTGCCACCTTGGACTCTCTCACTTCTGCTCAGTGAGAATCCCAGGGTTCCAAAAAGCAGAAGAAAAAGTCATTTTGGCACCCTGCTCCAGCGGCCAAGCAGTCCCACTTTGAGGCGGGACAGCAACAGTAGGCACAGTCTTAGCGCCCTCGGCCCAAGCTCGGGCCTCTGGTGGCCCATAAACATGGCGGTCAGGGCTCAAGTGGTCCCCAACCTGGACCCTCTTCCTCCAAGCCTGCCCAGTGACAGGATGGGGCTGCCACCCTTATACCTGTCACGCCAACTCTCGGTCCTCCCATGGGGGTGGTCAGCTCCACCACTTCCTTTTTGCCTGGTTCGCTGTTACCATGGACAGGTGGGTTCTAGAAGTGGTCGGCCAGGGTCTGCCTCTAGAGTTCGAGCAGTGCCCTCCAAGCTGAACCTGCACCCCGTGGGAGGAGATGGCCAGAGTTAAGGACCCCCCAGTAAACCCAGGGTTTGTTTCCAAGTACTTCCTGGTTCCGAAGCGGACGGGGTGCTGGCACCCCATTTTGGATCTGCTCAACCTGAACAGTTCCTCAGGTCAAGCATCTTTCGGAAGGTAACTCGTGTCTCAGATCATACCATCCCTCGAGCAGCACATGTGGTTCTGCTCTCTGGATCTCCAGGACGCATGCGTTCACATCCCAATCCGTCCATCTCACCAGCGGTTCCTTAGCTTCCAAGCAGGAGGAGTCCTCTTCAAGTTCCAAGCCATGCCATTCGGCCTGTCATTGGCCCCATGGGTCTTCACCAAATTCATTGCAGTGGTGGCAGCCCACCTTCGGGGGGGGGGTCAGAGTCTGCCCCTACTTCGATGATTGGCTCTTGGCGGGTTCCACCCAGCAAGAGATGCAGAGTTTCAGGGACCTGGCCCTCCAGACCTGCATCGAACTTGGTCTCCTGATCAATGAGGCCAAGTCGGAATTCGTACCTTCGCAGGTGATATGCTTCATTGGGGCAGAGCTTGACTCCTGCCGAACCAGAGCCTGGCTCCCGACTGACAGGGTGGAGGTTCTCTCCAGTCATTTCTGGTTGGGCACTTGCACCCTGCCTGGGACTTTCTGCGCCTTCTGGGGTACATGGCGGCCTGTACCATCATGGTCCGATGGGCCCGGTGGCATATGTGCCCCCTGCAATGGGAGCTGGCCGGCCAGTGGACCCAGCATCACGGTCACTTCGACCAGCTAGTCACTGTAACTCAGATGATGTGGGACACTCTCCACTGGTGGACTGTCCTGGATCACTTGCAGGAAGGGATCTCTTTTGTCTGTCCTGAGCCGACAGTCATTCTTATGACCGATGCCTCTCTCACAGGCTGGGGAGCCCACATGGGGAACCACAGATCCCACAGGTTCTCGACCCCCGAGGAATCCCGATACCATATCAACCTGCTGGAGCTCAGAGCGGTCAGACTGGCGCTGTCAGCATTCGCTCCGCTCCTTCGGGGTCAAGTGGTTCAAGTCCAGATGGACAATACCACGACCATGTACTACCTCAACAGACAGGGCGGAAAACACTTCCCGCTGCTCTACAGGGAAGCGATCCGCATCTGGACCCTCGTGAGCCAACTGGAGGCAGATGATCTAGCCATCCATGTGGCAGGAGCCTCGAATCAACTGGCGGACGCTCTCAGCCGTGTGAGCGAGACATTCCACGAGTCATCTCTCCATCCAGAGGTAGTTCACAGCCTGTTCTCCCACTGGGGCGAACTGCTGGTGGACCTGTTCACCTCCAGGGAGAACACTAAGCTGAGGCTGTTTCATGCTCGTCCCCATCAGCAGGGCTCACTGCAGGGGGATGTCTTCTCGAGGCCGTGGACCCCAAGCCTCTTCTACGCCTTCCCTCCATTTCCCTTGATCCACAGGGTGCTTCTCAAGGCAAGGAGGGACAAGGCACAGGTGATCCTGGTAGCCCCAGACTGGCCACGTCAGTTCTGGTATCCAGATCGCCTCAGCTCCAGGTCTGTGCGGCATCTTCCAGTACACCCGGACCTGCTATCTGCCAATCAGGGGAAGGTATTCCATCCGGACCTTCATTCCCTGCACCTGACAGCCTGGTTTCTGAAGCGACTAGAGTTCTACGCTTTGGGTCTCTCTGAGGATGTGCTCACAGTTGTGGAAGCATCCAGAAAGGAGTCAACCAGGAGGTGCTATGCGTTCAGATGGAAGCATTTTTCCATTTGGTGCCAGGGCAAGGGTCTGGACCCGCTGTCGTGTCCAATGGCTAGTATCCTAGACTACCTTTGGTCTCTCTCCAAAGGGGGTCTTCGGTCTACGACCCTTAAGGTGCACCTGGCAGCCATCTCTGCTTACCGGGCACAGGAGAAGGTGGCCTGGCACTTTTTCAAAGGCCTCGATCACATATCCCCTCCAGTGCGTGAACCTCCACCTCCGTGGGATTTACTGCTGGTTTTGGCAAAACTCGTGGGCAAGCCATTTGAACCGATGCACAAGTGTAAGATGTCACATTTGTCATGGAAGACCACATTCCTGGTGGCTATCACATCAGTCAGAAGGACTGGGGGGCTCCAAGCTCTTTCGGTGGAGTCTCCTTACCTGGTCTTCCACAGGGACAAGGTTGTCCTGCACCCTCACCTGAAATTCCTCCGGAAGGTGGTGTCAGAGTTCCATCTTAACCAGATGTTAACTCTGCCTGTGTTCTACCCGAACTGCACTTCGGACGCCAGAGTACAGGTTCCATACTCTGGACCTGAGATGAGCGTACTTTTATTATAAGTAGCTGACAGCGGAAATTCAGGGAAAGGTTCATCAGCTGTTTGTCACCTACGCTAAAGCCACACCTGGCAGACCTGCAGCAAAGCGGACGATCAGTAAATGGAGCACATCATGTATCAGTCTCTGTTATAGGCTGGTGGGCCAGGAGCCTCCCAGCGGGATAAGAGCTCATTCTTCCTGCCATACCGCTGCATCAGAGGCTGCTTCCAGGGACATCCCTATCCAGGAAATCTGTCAGGCTGCCACCTGGAAGAAAGCAAACACCTTCATTACCCACTACCACGTCGACCTAGAGTCATGCCGGGATGCTGGTTTTCAGGCCTCAGTTCTCCAGTCTGTTTCTAAAATAGGGAGTGTGTGCCTTGCCTCCCTCCTCCCAGAGAACTGCTTGGAGTCTGCCAAACAGTGTGGATAGAACAATATATCCATGTCCCTAGAAAAATGGGTTATTCACCTGTAACAGTTGTTCTAGGAGTGATATATGTTGTTCATCCACACGAACCCATCCGACCTCCCTGGTTTCGACACACAGCCTGGGCTTCCAGTGGGCAAAGATCTGGCATCATGGGGTGGAGCTGAGGGTTGTACCACCCGGGTGGGTGGGAGGAGCCAGCTTTAAGACCTTCCGACAAGATTTAAAGAGGAAAGGACATGCCAAACAGTGTGGATAAACAACATAAACCACTCCTAGAACTACTGTTACACATGAGTAACCTGTTTTTTTTTTTTTTTAATCAATGTCCCTCATAATATATCATCCTCAATACTGTGTACTATTTTTATATCTGAAAAATATGTATAAAAATATATTTGTGATGGTACAGTAATAAAGCACCAGTTAAATAGTGTGCTTCTTTCCACATTAGTATCTTAAAAGGGGGAACCAAGGGGAAAATTACAAATAGTCTATTTTGTGCAAGGACACTGTAAATATAATGTAAACTTCATACTATCAAAAGATACTGTCACAGCGTGTGAGAATAAACTTCAGATGAGGCAAATTTACAGGTTTAAAACACACTGTGGTGTGATATTTATTTTTCAAAAGTTCAAAAAATAATAAATGAAACCAAAAAATTGCAAAGAGAATCACTACCCAACATCAGTAGTTTCTTATGTAATACAGTCCTGGATCTTAGAGCTCCTAAGACACTTCTCATCTGCATTCAACAGCTTGTCTGTGCAAATAACAGAAGCTCTCCTCCTCCTCCTCCCCTCTCAAGGCTGAGCCCCACTGGACTGAACTGAAGTAAACTCACTGAAGAGGTATTTCTGTCTTTTTGGTGGGATCAACTGACTGAGCCTTCTTCTAGTTGCAAGTCTGGACATGTTGTTTCATGTCTGAACATGTTTCAAAACCAAGGGGGGAAGGGTTATTTCAGGGGACTTCCTGGTTCAGTTAAAGGTACAGTGTATATATATTCACAGAGATTGACTTTCTATATCTCTGATCCACAGTGACTGAACTCTTTTATACATAGAACCTTGTACTGTAACAAGTTTATAATGTGAATTTATGAAAATACCTTCAGGATTTCTTATAAATGTACGAATCATGACAGTATTATTGTTTTTTGTAACATGGCATTATTGAGAGCCGTGTCAGGGCGCCACGCGATAGGCAGGATGGCATCGCGTGGAGGGAACTAACTGACATTATGAGTGATAATGCCGTGTTGCTGTTGTGGGAAGCGTTCCACGAGCCCAACACGGCATTATCGCCTCATAATGCCGTGTTGCTCTTCTACCAGCTGACTGCCTTCCAGTGCGGACCTAGCATGATGGCAGGAATCACCGCAGAAAGCGGAGGCACAGGAGTAGAAGAGGCCATCGGAAGAGCTAAGTTTTCAAGTGTGATGGTTACTATGCGCACATTGTATTTAAGCGCATTAATCCCGCAGGTGGCATCTAATGGGGAGTTAATGCATGGTTGGTCCGTTGCACCCTCGGCCTCTGGCCTGGGTGCCTATGGTCCCAACCATGCATTAACTCCCCGATAGACTCTGCTAAGCGAGATAACACTCTCATAAACTTCTGACTCCTTTTTCTTTAAAACGCTGTACTAACTGCATTCATTCCTATTTAAAATGGCCTTCATCTTTTTTGTACACAAAATGCACTTATGCATTTTGCACAACACCTCTCCGGGCATTTGGCGTCATTCCAGGGGCTGGATGGATGGAAATGGAAAAAGAATGAAAAGAGAGAACTAGGAGGACGTTTAGTAGGGACAGTAAAGAGCTACGCTAGATGACTAAGCTAGGGTGGGGGGAAAAAGAAGAAAAGTAGAGAGAACAGCGTTAACTGTTGCGTAACAGAAGATATTGCTTCGAGAGGGCTCTTGCAGTAGGTATTCACAGATAGGACTAAGCCTCCAGGTATTAGGACACCACGGAAAAACTTCTTGCTAGCAGTCTCTGGCAGGGGACCACCCCCACGTCAGGTGACCAGCTTCCCCCAGGCCCGCCTTCCAGTTCTTTCCTGCCATCGGCTTGTGAAAGTTCCTCGCAGTAGAACAGCACTCGTCAGTACCTTTTGTTGACTTAAAGTTTTGACTTTTCAGCTAATTATGTAGATTTTTATAGATTTTTTTTCCAAAACTATCTGCTGTGTATGTCGTCCCCGACCCCCTTCAAATCGCATAAAAACAAGTGCGACTCATGTGGTTCATGGCTTCCACACAAGGATGGACACTCCTTGTGCCTTTTCTCTACTAGGCCCAGACCCTCGTGGAGGAGTGCCAAAACTGCCAAAAATTCAACTCTGCTACCCGCAAACGAAGGCAGCAGTCCCAGGAAGCCCATCTCCTGAAAAAGACAATGGCATCCATGGAGATGGACTTAAAGAAACTTTGGCAGGCGTCAACCTTCCCAGAAGGCCATCAAAAGAAACGTGAGAAGGAGAAGCACTAGGATCGGGATTCTTCATCCACAGCAGCCGCGACTTCGTCCAGAGTCTCAGCCCTCCAGGTATCTGCCCTTCCGGGGGATCGCTCCTCAACGGCCATCTTGGTGGCTGCCAAGAAGACGTCGCCCCTCTGTCGGGCTCGCACTTGGGCCCCTCAGGGGCCTCCGAGGTAAGGAGGCTTCCACTCCTGCCAAAGTCGCTCCTCCATCGCGACCTTCCGGTCCAAGCGGGTCTGGTTAGTCGGATGCCAGCTCTACTGACATCCGCACAGACAAGGCTGATAAGCCGCTCACCGTTTGGAACGCCCAGCCCTCCACCCTTCCACCAAGGCTGCCCCTACTTCATAGCCCTCCATGGACAGGGAGTCCGATAAGTCGGACACTAGCGCGCCCGACGTCCACCTGGGCACTGTTGATAAGTAGGCCATCGGCCCTTCCGATGACTGCCCAGCAGATCTGCCTGCGTCAGACCCAGTCACGCCTGACATCCCAGGCTCCCCGCAATGGATAGACCCATTGCCCTCTGAGGTCACCGCGTTCCCTCTGCCCTCCCCGGATTCTGATCCTCTTTCCCCAGCCAGGACCCAGGGACGCTGCCATCAGGGGTGCCGCGACGCCGGCTGACAAGACACCACCCTCTGGCATACCTCTGCCTGACGGAGGACCTCTTCTTCCACCAGGACTGTCGGACCCTCCCGGGGATTTCCCCACGCCACGCCTGACACCCTCGGAACAACGATCCCATAGTCTGATCCGCCAGCAGGGCCTACACCAGGGCCTTCTGCTCCGTCAGAGCCCCTGGTGCCAGGGTACCCGGCGCCGCTAACCGTTTCCGCAGTATCGAACACGGCAGTACCCGGCACCGCAATACCCAAAGCCAGGTTTCCCGCTGTCAGGTTACGGATACTCCTATTACGGGTACCCCAACTACCCGTATCCGAGCCCTCCTCCTCTGCCACCATCTTCACAGCCACTGGCAGAACTGAAGGAGGTCTTGGTCTCCTGGTGGGCCGAGGCCAAGGCTCAGCTCACCAGGGAGGTCAAGAGTAGTTTTCCGACACCGGACCCCCGAGGCCGTTCCCCTTTACCCGATCCATCTGGCTCCCAGGGCAGAGAGGACACACATCCCTGGGTGGACCCCAGAGGGGTCGTTCCTCCTCCTCCTAGGGAGGAGTCTTCTTCTTTTTCAGAGTCATCAGACTCAGATTCCGACTAAAATCACTCTGAACCTGGAGACAGGCCTCATACTCCAGAAAATCTAGGGCCAAGGAACCTGACTAAGTCCCCTTCGGAGGATCCTTCTTTTCTGGAGCTCTTGAGAAAGATCCAGAAGACATGTCATTGGCAATCAGTGGAGCCAGACCCACAGCGTAAGAAGCTCTCTGCACATTTGGATCTGCTCGAAACCACTCCCACACTGATTCCACTCTGGAGCCTCACGTGGATCTTGGTCTCCACTATTTGGACGCAACCATCCGCGCTATCCCCCTTCCGAGGAAGACTGATAGGCTATACCGGGCTCTGGAGGGTAAAGACTTTCTCAGTCTCCTCCCCAAGGCAGACTCAGTTGTGATCAGCACCGGCCCCAGCCACCCCACCAATCCAAAACACCTGAGCTCGTCCCCACCTGACACAGAATCCCGACTTCTGGTCAGTACGGGAAGATTATTTACTCATCTTCTACCCTAGGCATCTGGGCCCCCAGCTATGTCGGCCACATGGGGGACTTACAGAAGTCCGTTCTTATCCAGGTAGAATCCAAGCTGGTCTCCCTTCCTGAGTCACAGACCAAACAGGAACTGGGAGACCTGGTCAAATCCACTCATTCGGCCTGCAGGCACATGCTCTGTGCCACCTACGATGTGGACACAGCTGGCAGAAACTCAGCTTTCTCTGTAGGGTTACGGCGTCATGCCTGGTTCCTTCTGTCAGGATTGGTCCCTGAAGTGCAGACTGCCATACAAGATGCTCCCTTCAGGGATTTGGTGCTGTTCGGAGGTGATGTCAAGGACATCATAACCAAATTGCAGGAGAAGGGCACTGCACTTAAGTCAGTCCAGACTCTGTACAGGCCCCCTCAAGGGCAGCGACGTTCTTTTCATCGCCAAAACTGACAAAGACCGAAACCTAACCAAGGAAAGCATGCCAACAAACGGGCCCCTCCAGCAACCAAGAATGCTCCCAGCAAAAAACCTGTGAGAGCCTCGGCAGCTGTGCTACCCTCCTGCTCCTAACTCCCTGCTACTTCCTCTGGCGCTCTGGCCATTCCAGAGGAACCAGTGGGGGTGGGGGAGAATCTCCTCCCATCTGCCCGGTTGGGAGAGGATAACATCAGAGGCTTGGGTGCTCCAGCTAATATCTGCCGGACACTCAATAGAGTTTCTACAAAAACCTCATCAAAAATCCCCTCCTCAGTCATCTTACTCCCCACAACATCTTCCTCTAGTTCTAGAGGAAATGCTATCCCTTCTATCGAAGCCAGCGATAGAGCCCATCCCCACCTATCTTTGGGGGACAGGTTACTTTTCCCATTTTTTTCTAGTTCCAAAAAAGACGGGAGAATTGAGGCCTGTAATAGGGTCTGCAACACCCCCACACCCAAAATGCTCTAGATACTTGCGTTGTTCTAGAGCATTAATATTACCTAGCAGGTATTGTAGTTACGTGAACAAAAATGGGCTATAAATACTGTTTTCCCCTTTAATTAAATTTAAATCTGTTGCAACAATCGGCTTTATTGCTTTCTCCCATACTGTCTCTTTTCAAACAACATGAAGTCTTGCTATATTATGACTATTGCAGTTTGCCCCAGCCTTAGAACTGCTCCGGAGGTGAAAGAGTTAACTTCCATGCAGAGCATGGAGCTTAGAGCACTGGAGCTCGGTTCCAGAAGCTCTGTTTGGCTGGTTTCAAACCGAAACCGTCAGATTTTTCTCCGCCTCACTGAACAGTCGTCCGGAGATTCCTCCTGTTGCTCGGTTCATTTCTTCGGTTTAAAGCGCTATTTCTCGGTTTAATTTAACATGATTTCATTATTTTAACCGAAAACCGATCGGTTCAGGCTCTGTCTATAGTAATCGTAAGTAATAGATAAGGGTTTTCTGTGTGGAACTTGTAAAAGTATTATCGGTTCGGTTGAACCCGATCGAGTTATATTTAAATATAAGTTTAAAGCCTTTTAAGGCTTTTGAGTGCGGTTCCGGTTCTTATGGTTCTAAAAAAACGGATTTCATTACGTTTTTTCACACCCGTGACACGGTTGGGAACCGATAAGGGTGTCTTGCCTGGCACTGCCATCAAAGGGCAAGTTGGTTGGTTAGAGCTGGCATCATGTCTGAGAACCCAAAAGAAAACCGGGCCCACTGGGTTTCAACACTGTAGTGTCTGTGGGAAGCCTTTGCCAAGGCTGACCCACACACTATGTGTCTATTGTCTGAGGTTTGACCACCTCAGTTCAGACTGCCAGATTTGTAAAATTTCCCTGCAGCCACCCTGGACAAGAGGTGGGCAGGCTGGAGCAGAGAGAGCCAAAGATCCGCTGACCGGATGGCAGGCCGGTTCGGTGCCAACCCGAACGGAGGGATGCCCTCTGACCAGGGCGAGACTTCCTCGGGCAAGCGAAAGCTGGCTTTGAGGAGCCAGTTCCAGCAAAGAAATCTAAAAATCAGCAGGTTTGAAGTCCAAATTCCTTCTCCAACTGCTGCTGAGATAGCCAGGGCAATACAGATTGTCCAGTCCCTGTCCCCGGTTCCCTTCAAACCGCCACTGTTTGGCAAAAGGTCGGTTCGGTCAATTCCAGTGGTTCAGGATTATGATATAGAAGAGTTCTATGAACCAGAGGAGGGGGATGAGGATTATGATCAGTGTAAATGTGATTTTGAAAGTCTGGATGTGCCCATTGAACCGGACATCTCCCCAGACAGACCTTCAGGTGAGTCTCCCCCTAGGCTTTCTGAGTCCCCTTCTCATTTTTTGTTTTATAAAAAAGTTGCTGAGACCCTCCAGCTTCCCTTATGGGAGACTTTGGATGAACAAGAGGAGCCTGACTATGTGGAGATGATGGATATCCCAGAGTCCAGGAGGTTGTCCATCCCTTTACATAAATCCTTTAGAAAACAAACAGTAAAAATTTTAAAAGCTCCTAATTCTGTGCCTCCTGTGGATAAAAGATGGACAGGAGGTACACTTTGTCAAGTCCTGATACAGATTTTCTTTCACAGCAATGCAGTCATGTTGGGAGTAGTTAGGCTGCAGCCTGTGATAAAGCTAATATTCCACTGGCTTCACATCCTTCTGACAAGGATTCCAGGAAGATTGATGCCATGGCCAAAAAACAATACATGGCAGCATGCTTGGGACTCAGACAAGCTAACTATATGGCTTATGTTGCAGATACCAGAAATCTAGATGGGATACTGTCATGGCCTTAGCCAAACAGGTCCTAGCCAGGCTCTCAAAGGAGCTGGAGCAGGTGGCTCTTGATGGTATTGAGGCATCTAAGGTGCAATTCCATGCTGCAGTGGATTCTAATGATGTATCCTCTAGAGTCATGGCTACATCTGTGGCTTTCTTGAGATTGGCCTGGCTCAGGTGTACTCTTTGTCACAGGATACCAGTCTAAGACTGGATTTTCATGTGGGAAATTCTCTGTTTGGGGAGCAGACAGAGAATTATATGAAGAAAATGGATGAATATAGAACCACTTACAGGAGTGCACAAGCCAAGGAGCGGCAAGCCACTCCTCAGAGGCAGCCCCCAGGGGTAGGGGGAGGCCTTTCACAGGCCTTTTTACGCAGACTTAGGCCCCTCCTCTTCAGCCTATACAGGGGTTCTTCAAGAGGAGAGGCAGGCGGGGTTCGAGCAGGCCTGCTCCCACCCCTCAGCCTAAAGCCCCTGCCAAACAGGCACCCTGATGGGATGCCCAGGGTGGCTCTCCACTACCTGTGGGGGCAGGTTGGCTCACTTCGTCCAGGACTGGCAGTCTTTAACTTCAGACAGGTGGGTCCTGGAAGTAGTGAGCCAGGGTCTGGTTCTCAGCTTCAAGAAATTTCCAAAGATGAGAGCCAGATCTTTTCTACCTACAAACCCTTTAGAGACTCTTGCTTTGGAAACAGAAGTCTCAACCCTCCTGGCTCTCAGAGCTGTAGAAAAGGTTTCTTCCCTTCACCAGGGCAAGGGTCTGTACTCCAGGTACTTCCTTACCCCAAAAAAGACAGGAGAGTGGCAGCCTATCCTGGATCTAAGATATCTAAACAAGCACCTTTTAAAGCCAAAGTTCAAAATGGTGACACTGGGAATGATTTTACCATCCCTAAGGCCAGGGGACTGGCTAGCCTCCCTGGACCTCAAAGATGCCTACTTCCATGTTCTTATCAGAAGCTCCCATCGAAAGTACCTCAGATTCGAACTGCCCTCAGGGTCGCTCACCTAAGAAGGCAAAAGATTGCCATTTTTCCCTACCTGGACGACTGGCTCATTGTGGGTCAGTCTCCAGACCAGGTCAAATCACACCTGCTAGTTACCCAGCAGCTGCTTACCTCTCTGGGATTTCTTCTCAATCTTCAAAGTCAGTTTTAGAATCTGTCCAGGTACTCACCTTTATAGGCGCAGAACTGGATACAAAGCAGACCAGAGCCTTCCTTCCCTTGGAAAGGGTAGGACTTAGTGGCCCTGGCCGCCTCCTTCACTCTGCAGGTTTCTCGACCAGCAAGGCATTTCCTGCAGCTCCTAGGGCACATGGCTGCCTCCACAGCTGTGGTGCAAGGGGCAAGATTTCAGATGAGGGACATTCAGTTCCATTTGAGAGCTTTCTGGTCTCAAAGAGAGATCCTCTATCCAAATTAATTCCAGTGACTCGAACCCTGATCCAGGCCCTTCAGTGGTGGCAGGATCAGAGCAATCTGAGACAGGGGTGCCTTTCATCCCTCTGTCCCATTCCTTGACCCTTACTACAGATGCATCCCTCTTGGGATGGGAGCTCACATGAAACCTCTCCACCCAGGGATTATGGTCCCCTCGGGAATCTGTGCTCCACATCAATCTGTTGGAACTCAGAGCTGTTTTTCTAGCACTTCAGGTTTTCTCTGCATCTGTTCAGAACAAGGTGGTACAGGTCAGAACAGACAGCACCACTACAATGTGGTACATCAACAAACAAGGGGCACTCAGTCTTGACCTTGTGCACTGAGGCAATGAGTTGTGGTCTCTGGCTTACTCCTGAACACTTCCCCTCATAGCAGTTCACCTCCC
This sequence comes from Neoceratodus forsteri, assembly GCA_016271365.2. Lineage (NCBI taxonomy): Eukaryota > Metazoa > Chordata > Ceratodontiformes > Ceratodontidae > Neoceratodus > Neoceratodus forsteri. The sequence continues at coordinate 322,181,566 of CM057459.1, forward strand.
AGACAAGGACAATGTCTTGGCAGATGCCCTCAGCAGGATTTCCCAGGTCCATCACGAATGGTCACTGGATCCCCTAGTACTGGGGATAGTGTTTGCCAGATGGGGCACTCCTCAGATAGATCTTTTCGCAGCCCCAGACAATTATCAGCTTCCACTGTTTTGTTGCAGGCCCCCAGTGTTGGGCTCAGTTCCCCTGGATGCCTTTCTCCTCGATTGGGAAGGGAAGTTTCTTTATGCCTTTCCCCCTTCCCTCTCCTGTTCAAAGTACTAGTCAAAATCAGGTCTCAGCCCTGCAAAATGATCCTGATTGCTCCAGACTGGGCCAGGCAGCCCTGGTACCCACTCCTTCTGTCCTTAGCAGTCCATCTTCCCCTGTGTCTCCCCAGGAACCACAATCTGTTAACCTGTGCTCAGGGGAGAGTTTGGTATCCGAATCTCAAATCCCTCAACCTCAAGGCTTGGCTCTTGAGCAGTTAGTTTGCTGATTTGCAACTTTCTCAAAGTGTTCTCGAAATCCTGAAGGCTGCTAGGAAGCCTTCCACCAGGGCTACCTATAACTCCAAGTGGAAAAGGTTTTCCATATGGTGTTCTGGGAAGCATGTTTCCCAGAATCTGCTGATCTACCTACTGTATTGGACTACATGGTCCATCTTAATTCTTTGGGACTGGGACCAGCCACCCTGAAAGTGCACTTGGCTGCTGTCTCTGCCTTCATTCAGCAGGAAGCCCTCTTCTCTCTCTGCTCATCCTGTATTTTCCAAGTTTTTAAAGGATTGCTACACAATCCCCATTCAGGGACCCTGCCTTGGCTTGGGATCTTAATGTATGCATTGCTCAGCTAATGCAACCTCCCTTTGAGCCTCTGTCTTTGGCAGAGCTTAAGTATTGACTTGGAAAACTGTATTTCTGGTAGCCATCACTTCTGCCAGAGTATAAGTGAGTTACAGGCTTTATCAGTAGAAACTGACTTTATTTCCTTTCACAGGGATAAGTGGTCCTCAGGACTAACAGGAAGTTTTGCCTAAGGTGGTTTCAATTTCCACCTTAACCAATCTATTTCACTTCCAGTGTTCTTCACTGACCATTCCTCCTCTGGTGAAAGGAGGCTGCACAGCTCAGATGTTAAGGGCCCTAAGTTACTACATAGAAGTACCAAGGTCACAGGTTTGACTCCCTCAACTGTTTCTCACTTATGGTGAGGGTTGGGAAGGGGACCTGCCTAAAAGATCCATTGCCAGGTGGATCGTTTTGTTGTATCTAATTTTGCTATCAAAAGCTGGGTAAGGTTCCCCCTCAGGCCTGAGGGCTCCTCCTACCAGAGGTACAGCTGCATCTCTAGCTGCTGCTGGAGACATCTATCTTGGAGACATGTCAGGCAGCTACTTGGAAGACAGTACACACTTTCACCAAGCATTACTCCCTGGATATTCAGGCCAGGAGGGATGCTCGGTTTAGCACAGCCGTGCTTCAGAGCCTATTCCTAAGTGGGTTCTGTCCCTCCTCCATGGAGGTACTGCTGTGTAGTCTGCAATTGTCATAATATAGCAGACTTCATGTTGTTTGAAGAAAAATTACTCACCTTAGTAATGTTGTTTCTTCTAATGAGTCTTGCTATATTATGACCTCCCCAAGCCTGCCCCTCTCAGAACTCCTACTTTGGGGTATGGGGTGGGTAGTCCTCTGTTGGCATTTATTGATGCCCTCTTTCATGTTTGGGTGTTGTGTTCATTTGGTTATTTTATCTTAATTTTCTGGTCACTGACTTGAGTCTTTGTGTTGGGACCAGTAAAAAAGTATGTTAATATATCAGTAGCCAGTTGGCTAGTGTGAGTTACAACTTCCACAGAACCTTGAGTGAGTTTTGCCGTAAAGATCTGGCGGTTTCGGTTTGAAACCAGCCAAACAGAGCTTTCTAGACGAGCTGGCGCTCTAAGCTCCATGCTCTGCATGGAAGTTAACTCTTTCACCTCCGGAGCAGTTCTAAGGCTGGGGCAAACTGCAATAGTCATAATATAGCAAGACTCCATTAGAAGAAACAACATTACTAAGGTGAGTAATTTTTTCTTCTTTGCTATCGCTAGACTTCTACCATTCCCCTACTCAAAGTCTGACCACCTATGAGTAGTCTTGCTATTCCTTTAACCTCTCTCGTTTTCAGGTAGTATTTAAGCCCCAGTGTTCAAGGACCTCCCGCTTATACAACCTTAATGTTTTCAGTGATACTGCACGATATGCCTGTGCGACTGTCTTGATCGTGCGGGTCTTGAAAACACCACAAGAATATCCGTGGCGGCGTTCTCGCTGTTTAGAGAATTTCTAGGCAGGTTCTGCTGTCCAAAACTAATGCTTTCCACTGCTTTCAGTTATTTGGTTTCTAAGTTAAAGAATGCTCAGAAGTAGGTTCTGTGTATAATGCTCTGTCTGGAATTCTAAAGCGAGTTAGCGTCTGTTGTCAGCCCTGTGATACAAGGTTCAAGTTCCCAATTAGTTGCTTAAACAAACGCTTTAAAACCCTAAAGTGTCCTTTAAAGTTATGCTACGCAGGATGGACTGTGTAATAACGGTGTCGGTGTGTAAACAATTTGACAAAACAAAAAGGAATTAAAAGGCCCTTATTCTGTGCAAAAGAATTAAAGGATTGAGTCCTTACTTGGATACGGATTTCAGTCCTTCTCTCAGTCCACCTTCCTATAGTGCTGGCCGACCCTTGTTTCACCCCTTTTATTGTGAAAGTTTGAGGAGGAGCTTGGAAAGGGTCTAGTAAAGGGGAAATGTCTAAAAACTTGGTGAATTCTAATCTTGAAACACCAGAAATGAATACAAATGGGGTGTACATGACTAATATATATTTCAAAATAGGTTCTAAATTATTTTCTTTCTTACATATAAGATGTGGAATGTTTTGGGAGGAGTTAACCAAGTCATGTGCTCCTCTTCCTGTATAAAAGGGGGTGAATGTGAAGTACTAATTCAGAGTGTGGTAGGAAGGTAACCCTACCAGATGCCTAGCCTGATCCTAGGTACTGTTTGGCAGGAATGTTTTGTTAAACTATGATTTCCTCTGCACCTATTATTTTATTTTGTGTTTAATTTCCACTTTGTTTGTTTTATTTTCTTCTGCTTAAAAATAAATCTTTGAAGTGCTGGATCCTGACTGCTTCCTGGACTTTAGTGGTTCCCCACGTACACAAGGCCTGTCCTAGACCTCAGCTCTCTGAACATGTTTGTGGAGTACAAATGCTTCAGAATGCTCTCCTTGCAGAGTTGGAGTCTTCTTCCCTTACTTCATCCAGGACAGTGGCTATGTGCTCTGGATATGCAGGATGCATACTTGCATATCGTTATATGCCCTTCCCCATCGGGGACCACTACCAGTTCAGGGCCCTCCCATTTGGTCTTCCCTCGGTCCCAAATGCCTGTCAGTGATAGCGGCCCACCTGCATACTCAGGGTGTGCAGGTCTTCCCATACCTGGACAATTGGCTCCTGGCAGCCCCTTCCAGGGAAGAACTCCTGCACTCCCTTTCCTTTTTACCAACCTGGGTATTATCGTCAACCAGGCCAAGTTCCATCTGCTCCCTTGCCAACACCTCCAATTTATAAGGGCGATACTGGACACGACCCTAGAAAAAGCCTTTTTGCCTCCCGGTCAGGGTTGAGACCCTTCAAATTCAGGCTCGTCTCCTGTCCTGTCGCAGATGGGTCAGAGCTAGGTCAGTCCTCTGTGTTCTCGGGCTTATGGCGGCTGCCATTCCGACAGTTCCGTTCGCTCGGCCCCATATGAGGATCTCTCAATGAATGTTTCAGTCGCAATGGGACCAAACTCTGGACGAACTAGACCAAGAGATACTCATGTCGGATCCCATGATCAGGGACTTGCACTGGTGGATGGTTCAGGAGAACATGTCTGGGAGTTTCGTTTTGCATTGCCCCTCCATCCCAAACACTGACAACAGATGCATCAGGGAGGGCTGGGGTGCCCACCTAGGATCTTGCAGGACTCTGGGCAGCTGGTCCCTTTTCGAGCACAAACTGCACATAAATGTGCTCGAACTGAGAGCAGTCCTATATGCCCTACAGTCTCTTCTTCCCTTCATTCTTCCCGGTCATCATCTGATCCAATCAGACAACATGTGTGTAGTCTAGTATCTCAACAAACAGGGAGGAACACGTTCCTAACCCCTGTGCCGGGAGGCGATGAGAGTCTGGTTTTGGGCAGCTCAGCACAACCTTCACCTGACCACAGTTCACATTACGAGGGTGGAAAATACCCTGGCAGACTAGCTCTGTCGTTCTTCAGCCAGGGCTTACAAATGGGAGTTAGACCAACAAGTTGTAAACTACATTTTTCAGCAGTGGGGGCGCCTCAGGTGGATCTTTTCACCTTCCCCAAAGCATAAACTCTCCGCCTCTTCTCCATCGCTCCAGGGCGAGGCGTTTTCTAATGGGACACTCTATCTCTGCTAGAGGACAGATTTGTTTATGCCTTCCCTCCCATTCCCTTGATTCCGAGAGTCTTGAACAAACGGGGCTTGAATGATTCTCATCGCCCCCTTCTGGCCCAGGCAAGTTTGGTTCTCTCTTCTGCAACAGTTTTCCGAGGAACCTCCTCTTCCTGTCCTCTGTCACAGCAATTGGTGACCCAGTATCAGGGGACCCTAGTTCACCCAGGCCTCAGATCCCTTCATCTCTATGCATGGTTCCTTCAGACGTAGCTAAGGCACACTTCGAAGTTTCTCCGTTAGTAGCAGACATTTTGGTGGAGGTGAGAAAACCTTCCACCAGGTCCACCTACACCATGAAGTGGAAACGGTTTTCCATCTGGGAGAGCTCTAAGGACTTGGAGCATTTCTCATGCCCAGCTAACAAAGTCCTGGATTACATGTGTCACCTCTTTGACCTGGGTCTCGTCCATTCTTCCTTGAAAGTCCATATAGCAGCTATCTCAGCCTACTGCATTCCCTTCAGAGACCAGTCTTTTGCCCAACTGGAAGTCTCTAAGACTTTCCTTAAAGGGGTTTTCCACCTGAGACCCCCCCCCCATCCGCAATCCCGCCCCTCCATGGGACTTGAATTTCATCCTGGAAAAGCCTACACTGCCCCCTTTCGAACCGACAGTGGAAGCAGACTTAAAGTTCCTTTCCTGGAAGACTCTCTTCCTAGTGGCCATTACCTCTGCTCGATGTATTTCCGAGCTCCAAGCCTTGATGTGTAAAATCCTGTATTTGATTTTCCACAAGGAACGGGTGGCCATGCGCACCAGTACTAAGTTTCTTCCTAAGGTGGTGGCTGAGTCTACGCTGAATCAATCCATTGAGTTACCAGCTTTCTTTACGCAGCACTCCAGTCATGGGGAGTACCTCTTACATACTCTGGATGTTCACAGAATCAAGAGATACTACACCAGTCGGACTAAGGATCTCAGGAAAACTGATAAGTTTTTAGTTTCCTTCGCTCACTAATGGGAAGGCAATGCTGTTTCCAAGTAATGCCTGTCTAAGTGGTTGGCTAATTGTATCACTTTCTGTTATAAGTACAACAAGACCCTCCCGGGTCAGGTCAGAGGTCACTCCACTAGAGGAGCTGCTGCCTCTTCGGCTTGTTTTAAGAATGTTTCAGCAGTAGATATCTGCGCAGCCGCAACTTGGACATCAGGCCATACCTTCAGAAAACAGTACAGTTTGGACGTTGCCTCTTGCCGTAAAGCAGGCTTCAGGTTGGCTGTGCTGCAGGGTCTCCTTTCATGAGACCTGTCCAGCCTTGAGGTTTATGTTGTGGATGACAATCCTCCTCCCGAGTTTTCTTATTTGTTTCATACTGCTTGGGACTCGATCCTATCTGTGAATACCTACTGCAAGAGCCCTCTCGAAGTAAGATAGTACAATTATGTAAGAACTCACCGTAACAGTAGATCTTTGAGAGAGGCTCTTGCAGTAGGAATTACCTTCCCGCAAGGTTTCTTCTCTTTTTCTTCCAGAGGGGCATATCCTCTTCTCTCTCATCTTGACTCTTTAGGCCTTTGGTGGGAAAGATCTGGAAGGCGGGCATGGGGGAACCCGCCTCTTCTGTTGCTGATCACGTGACATGGGGACAGTCCCCCGCCAAAGACTGGTAGCTAGAAGTTTTTCCATGGGGTCTTGACACCTGGCGACTTAGTCCTATACTGTATGTGAATGCCTACTGCAAGAGCCTCTCTCGACGATCTACTGTTATGGTAAGTTCTTACATAAGTGTACTTTTTGGTAGCTAGGAAATAAGGAGATAGAAAAGTGGTCCATCAGTCATAGCTGAGAATGTAGCCTAACTCCGCCACACCTTAAGAAAAAAACAGTTCTCAAAACTCTACTGTTTTTTTCAAGAACCCCCTCTCAGTCATAAATATTCTACCAAAACAGTAGAATGGGGGTTGGTTGAAACTTTCTCACACACACTCTACTAGAGCTTCACCCCAGGGTCCCTTAATTCACCTATTTTTAGTATTGTCTACCATACCAAGTTACTGCAATACGACAGCATTTTCACAGCATTACCCTGGGGCTGTCATACAGTTCAGCACAGTACCCATCTGTGCTCTGAGGACTTCAGTTTGTAGTGACTTTCTATCCCCTATTTCACTCTGGTTGCTACAACTCAGACATTTCATATGTAAACATCAGGCACTCATCAATAGGCATCATTTCAGCGCCCATCACTTAACATCATTTCAGAATCCATCACTTAGCATCTTTTCAGAACCCGTGACTTCACATCATTTCAGAACCCTGTGCACCAAATATTGTACCTTCATCAGTACATTAAAAAAGAGGAATGTACACAGCAGATCTTATCCACATTAATCTTCACCATTCATTACAAGTGGGGTATAGCACCGGAGCTAGGAACCCGAAGGAGACTTTTTTTTTTCCTCTATCTATGGGCGGAGTCGACGCAGGGCCAGCACTGCCTCCGAGGTCGATGTACTATGTGGCACTCGCAGATTGATCGTTATCTGCTGTTGACTCTGCCCCAGCCCCAGTTCTTCTTCTCCTTGTGTGGAGACTCTGCTAGCAGAACTGCATGTGCAGCCTAGTCCATCAGCCCTGTGCGAGTGTCCCGGTTCTGTTTCACCCTGCTCAACATCACTTCTGCCGGTAAGATCGTTTCATTACTTTTAAGCGGTGTTGAGTACTATTTTTGTTATTGTGCCATATGGTCATGTCTGGTCCAGGAGCAAAATCGTTGAGCGGGGCAGCCTCCTGTCGTGAGATGCCTATGGCCACCTTTATTCCGTGACTGATGATCAGCATGACCGTTGCCTCTCCTACCTCACCCAGGCCCATGACACTGACAACTACGATGCATGTTTCTCTATGGACCGTCGAGTTCTTGAGATCCGTGCATTTGAAGTCAGACGCGGCGCCACGACTTTCAGGAGATGGGCTCTCAGTTGATGGGCCAAGGTGAGGATTCTCAACCCTTCCTCTGGGTCCTCTCCCAGTCCTATATGGCCCATGGAGGAGGGGCCTCCACCTCTCTCAGCCTTGCCGCGGCAGGGGCTCCTTCCACAGTGCAGGAGGCCCAGTCTGTCCCTCTCGGGGGACAGATGGGAAACACCGCTATGGAGTCGCCTCTTGAAGGTGAAGGCTCCCTCAGTGTCAGTATTCTGGGACCTCCGGGTCTGGACCAGCACCGGCCTTGGCATCGATCTGGCTGGCACGCTGTTGGTCCCAGTGCAGTTTCCGGCGCCGTGGGCTTGGAGGGCAGCGTCGCAGTCAGCACTGGGCCGTCTCTTGGTGCCGCTTTTGCTCCTGGTGCAGCTCACTGCGCCGAGGGTAGTGTTTCTGCACCTGTTTCTATTTCTAGCATCGTGCGTGGCACCAAGACTGGAGCCGGCGCCACGGTTGGTTTCGCACCCGACTACGGTGCCATTCGTGGTGCCAGGGAGGGTGGAGTCATCGGGCATGGTGCCATGCTCGTCTCCGCTGCCATCTGCGGTGCGGGGTGAAAGGTGGCCAACTCGTGGTCCAGGAACTGGGGGATCTAGGGGTAGTCTGGCATCGGACCTCGGGTCTATCTCCTTGGAGGGGACTCGGGTCCTGATCAGATTGCTCCCAGATGCTTGAGATCCTCTGATCCTCAGTTTCCAGTACCTAAGCCCCACTCTGCCCCCTTCTGGGGGTCAGTCGTCGCCGGTAGGCTCTAGGGTCAGTGGTACTGACCAGCCAGCAGTGGTCCCCGAGGCCACTGCCGTGGAACCTGTGGCCACTGGCACATCTCCTCCGGTTGGGGCACCCCTTTCCCTGGTGTGTTTGGGCAAGCCAAGTTTGGGACGGCCAGGAAGGGGAGGGTACTGTTCCTTGGGTGGACTCCTCGGAGACGGCCTGGAGTTGTCAACTGCCTAGGCTGGTGGCTATAAGGACGAGGTCCTTCTCCGATTCTGAAGGGTTGAGGAGTAAGGGTGTGACGCAGTGTACCTTCACCGGAGCCTGGACGGGTTCTGGGAGGAGCTGCAGTGCAGACCCTCGCTCTTCCCTGGATCAGTTCTTGACAGGGACTTCAACTTTGGAGGTCAGGGGCCATCCATCTGGACTCACACTGTCCCGGTCACCTTACGGGGGGCACTTCTTCCCATGGGCACAGCTCTGACCATTCCAACCTGGTTGAACGGCTGTTAGCTGCTGGGACCTTCAGGTCTCCCTCATGCGGGGAGTTTCCTCTTGGGCCCCGACAGAGACCATTCTCCTGATGCTAGAGCTTGTCCCCAAGCCTCTGTCTTCATCCTCAGCTATCCCAGGCATTCCAGGTCCTAGGGGACCTCTTACCTGGGAACAGTTCAGAGGTTCCGCTGCACATTTCCCTACCTATCTCCATGCCCTGGACCAGCAGGTGTTCCACCATGCTTCCGTGCACCAGGACCCTAAACCTCGGAGCTCGCCTGCATCTTCTTTCCCCTCCTTGGAGGGAGAGGAATCATCTGTCCACATCTCCCCAGCATCTGATCTTTCTTCCTATCAGTGCTTCCTCGCGAGGATGTTGGACAAGCTCCATTTTACCCTGGTCCCTGTCAGCAATCCCAAGCATATGACGTGCGCCGCCTTAGGCGAGTTCAGTGCAGCCAACCTGGTGGTTCCCACCTGGCCTGTTCCTTTCCAGGAGGCGTCACATTGGCTTTGGCTACGTCTCTTCTCCACTGTTCCAGCCCCAAGGTAAAACGGTATTGTGCCCCCCAGTCACCAGGTTCTCTGCCTCATCCCTCTTCAGGCTTGATGTTCCTGGACACCCCTCTGGGCCTTGCGCTCCCCACCGTGACTGACCCCTCCCCAGACTCTGACCCTGCGGACTTCGATTTTTGGGGGAGAAGGGTTTTCTGTTAGGCACAGATCCTTCTTTCTATTGCTTCTCATCAGGCCCACTTTGCGTCCTACGATAGGTTCTTGTGGTACAGGCTAGGACAACTCCTATCCTCAATGCCTGATATGGAGGAAACCAGGCAAGCCATTGCCCTCTCTGCTCAGGGCCTGGAGCTAGCAAGGCACCAAGCAAGGGCATCTTATGACGCCAGTGGGGTAACCTCCAAAGCAATAGGGACAGCTATCTGCATTAGGCGGATGGCATGGCTGCGCTTATCCCGGTTGTCACCCCTGGTCCGCGCGAGGTTATCACCACCGCTGCACGGAGAACCCACCTCCTCCCAAGAGGGTAAGATGGTAACTTTCGGGTGCCTTCCTCCCCACTGGGGGCTCCCTATCTCACTCAGATGAGTCTCAGACTCCCCCAAGCCTGAAGGGTTCTCTTCTCAGTGTCTCACCCACTGGAGTCTGGGACTTAGTCCTTTAGGGAAGCTTAGTGCCCCCTTAGGGGCTCGGTCTCACCCACTAGTGTGAATGGTGAAGATTGACACAGATAAGATATGAAAATGACGTACCTACCGTAATTGTTGATTTTTCTGTGTATATTCACCATTTATCACTGAATCCCGGCCTCCTTCCCCCAGGGGCCTCAGTCTCTGGGCTCCCTCCTCCCGCCGTGTGTGTCTCTGTTGTTTTTCTCCTCACTCTCCTCTCCCTCGTGGTTAGGAGGAAGAGTACCCTGGAGACACACGGAGGAATTTTCTCCTGTAGGAGGTATTATTGTGGTGCAGTGGGGGGGGGGGTCCTCTCCCCCGTCTTTAGTCTTTCTACCTCACTTCTTCGGGAGAGAGTTGAGGGATTGGGCCCCCCACCCCTGTTTTTCTTTATGAACTAAAAACTCTCTGAATTATTTCCTTGAGTTAGATCCCTTTAATGTCCTCCTGGCAGTTTAGTTTTTCCGCTATTTCAAGAGGGAGGAGGAGGAGTACGAGACATACACCATCTCCGACCTCCCTCTTAAGGTTGGCGCTCCGGGGTGAATGCTGCTTAATAGTTCATGCTTTGCCTCCCAGCAGCTATTAACCTTGGTAGTCCAGGTTTTGGTCCATCGTTCCTTTCAAAATCCTTGGATTCAGGATAGTCTCTGGTGGTGTGGTCCTCTCCCTCCCTCCCTCCCTTTCTTTCTTCCTTCTCCTTCCAGAGATTGGGGCCCCTTCCCTTTCCCATATCTGCTTTCTCCGTCCTGTCTCCTCTGTCATTTATTTCTTCTTTTAATTTATATATATCCTTTCCTTTTATCTATCCTCTTGCTCCCTTTCCTTGCACTCTTCAGCATTTTAGAACTGGGGCTGGGGCAGAGTCGAAACCCAGCAGATAACCCAGCCAGCGGCCAGTAGTCTACCCGGCCTCGAGGGCAGTGCGACCCTGCATCGACTCCACCCATAGGGGAAAAAGTCTCCCACGGGTCCCAGCTCCCGTGCTATACCCACAAGTGATGAATGGTGAAGACACAGAAAGATCAACAATTACAGTAGGTAATGCACTTTTCATTTTTTACGCTGACTGAAGCTTCCTCCATACCCATCACTTGGCATCGTTTTAGCCCTGTGCATTCACTATCATACCTTCATCAGTACACTAAAAAAGAGGAAGTAATACACAGCAGTTTTATGCTGACTTTGAGCTTCCTCCATACCCATCACTTGGCATCGCTTTCCACTCAGGGACCCAAATTGTAGGTTTCACTCCCATACCTAGATCTTCCATGACCCTAGGTTCCTCATTTTAGATCATACAGTATAGATATCTTTTTATGTTATACATTTCTGCAATCATTTTCATACTTATCGTAATCCCTTTCCCATTCATATATTTCTTGCAGACAAGGAACCTATAGTAGCATCTTTCAGAAAAGAGATGTGCAAGAACAAGGGGGCACAATTTAAAGATAGAGGGGGATGGCTCAGAGGTAATGTGAGGAAGTATTTCTTCACAGAGAGCGTTGTAGATGCATGGAACAGCCTTCCTGAGGAGGTCGTAGAGTCAAAAACTGGAGGACTTCAAGAATGCATGGGACAGACATAAGGCAATTCTAGTGGGGGGCAGGGGGAAGTAGGCTGTTAGTTAACTAGGATCTGCAGCTTATCCGTTAGATCGGGAAATAGGCAGACTAGGTGGGCCAAGCGGTCCTTATCTGCCATCAAATTCTATGTTTCTAACCTTCTCATAGTGAACATCAACCAGCCAGTTCCTAACTCCAAAACCTTTGGGGTTTCCTTTCAACTCTTATTTTTAACATACCAGGGGTTTTCTTTCAACCCTTATAACGTTCTGGTGCCCTCAACTGACTGTACTCAGCACCAGCCTTAATTCTATACTCATTTTAAATATTACATGTTTCATACATTTCATACCATATCACAGGGGTTCAAAACATGGAAAGTCTATTCAACCACCATGGTGTCTTCCTATTACTTATAGTCTTCACCCCAGTATTCAAATGTCCTGAAACAGTCTTGCCTGAGGGACTTCATCTCATCGTCCTCCAAGTAGCAGCAGCCGGAAAAATGGGAGCAGGGATTTCAAAGTGACTGGCAACAAAGGTTCCATGGGGCCCCTCCTCTAGAACCCATGGATCCTGGTCTTCTGCCTCCGCCACAAAATTCTTTGTTCGGAAACCCTCTATCAGCACCTGGCAGCGGTGCTCCGTCTCCCTCCGGTGCTGGTCCACCTCTGCTTTCCATCAAACTCCAATCCGGTTCTTCTCACCTGGGCTCAGGTATACACACCGGAAAGCCCCTCCTCCTTCAACAGATCCTTGGCATCCACAAAGTCCTGTAGGTATGCCATCCTGCTCTTTGCCCCCCTATGTCTGGATACCAGGGCTGGTATCTGGGTACTGGTCTCCCACTTGTTTCTCTGGACAACAAGTACTATCCCACTTCTCACACCGTTTGTCACAGCGTGTGGGAATAAACTTCAGACAAGGCAAATTTATAGGTTTAAAACACACCGTGGTGTGATATTTATTTTTCAGAACTTGGAAAAATAATAAATGAAAACAAAACAATTGCAAAAAGAATCACTACTTAACATCAGTAGTTTCTCGTGTAATACAGTCCTGGATCTTAGAGCTCCTACGACACTTTTCATCTGCATTCAACAGCTTGTCTGTGCAAACAGCAGAACCTCTCCTCCTCCTCCTCCTCTCTCAGGACTGAGCCCCACTGGACCGAACTGAAGTAAACTCACTGAAGAGGTATTTATATCTTTTTGGTGGGATAACCTGACTGAGCCGTCTTCTAATTACAAGTCTGGACATGTTGTTTTGAAACCAAGGAGGGAGGGGTTATTTCAGGGGACTTCCTGGTTCAGTTAAAGGTACGGTGTCTACACAGATATTGACTTTCTATATCTTTGATCCACAGTGACTAAGCTCTTTTATGCATAGAACCTTATATAGTAACAAACTTATAATGCTAATTTATGAAAATACCATTAGGATTTCTTATAACTGTATTAATGACATTATTATTGTTTTATGTGACTTCTAACTCCTTTTTCTTTAAAAAGGCTTTACTAACTGTATTCATTCCTATTTAAAATAGCCTTCCTGTTTTGTGTACACGAAATGCACTTATGCACTTTAGACACCTCTCCGGTGTTTGGCATCATTCAGGGACTGGATGAATGGAAATGGAAAAAGAATGAAAAGGAGAATTAGTAGGGACAGTAAAGCTACACTAGGTGATAAGCTAGGGTGGGGAAGAGAAGAAAAATAGAGGAATAGAGTTAACTGTTGCGTAACAGAAGTTTTGGTAGCTAGGTAATAAGATAGAAAATGGTCCATCAGTCACAGCTGAGGATGTAGCCTAACTCCGACACAAATCCACACACTATAAACCACATAAATTGTATGGACATGTACACATGCAAACTCTTTTAATTCCCAGTTAAACTAGCTATATGCTAAGCATTCAGAGGCGGAGGGTTTCTTTTTATTTATTCAAATATACTGTTAGATCAATACCATCATTCAGACCAGGATGTCTTAATGAACCTAATGTGTAAATCCAAAATGATTCCTTATCTGAAACGAATGCTTTAACATCACCTCCCCTGGGCCCAATAAAGGCATGGTCGATCCCACAGAAAGTGAACTCCTGGATCTTCCTGGACTAAAAGTCTCCACCACTCATTCACAGTAATGGGACTATGCCGGAGGTGCTAGGACCCCACGGGAGCCAAAAATCTTCAGGTGGGCCAGCACCAGGATAGGACCATGCATGTGCGGCACCGCGAGATTAGATCGCGCCAGATAGGCTATCTCAGCATCGACCCTTCAACCATCTCAGTTCCTTTTCTCCCACCGTCGAGTGCACGTCGATGACGACCTTGGTCGCCTGCCGGGAGTCAAATCTTCATTTATATGACAGTAGCTATAGCCGTTCAGTATTCGATTAACTTACCATTTTTAGTGTTCTTTTCTTATTTAAAAAAAAAAAAAAGATGATGCTGAAGAAAAACAAGAAATTCTCAGCCTGCCATCAATGGAGTCTGCCTTAGACAGTAGCGGTGATGGCAGGGAGATTTCGTTGAAGCTAATGGGGGGCTCTGTCGATCCGCTGCCCTTTGCAGAGGGGGGTCTGACCATGGGCAGTTCGGTGGGGGGACAGTCACGAAGCATAAAAGCGGTCCCGACCTCGATCGGGGACACGGCTCCGCTTAACCTCAAGCTCTTCTTCCTCCTGTTGGTGGAAAAAAATTGGCACCACTCGAGGTTGCCCTCTGGTATGTCTGCACGGGGATTGTCAGTGGTGGAGAGTGGTAGGCCTGAAACAACTTTGGTGGGTTCCTCTGTGGCTCCGCTCTTAACAGCTGCGATCTTTGACACTGGATCCGTTTCTGTCCTCGATGAGGCTCCGGTGAGCAATTTCACCTCTGCGCGCTCTTTTTAGAGCAGAAGTGCGATGTCTGCCTGGTTGACCTGGACAGTGGACCTGGTTCTGGGGCCTTGGAGCCGCTGGGCGCAACCAGGTTGATCGGCCATGATGTCACGCTCTCCTCTCTGGTGCCAGCGCCATCAGCGCCAACTCCACATGCCTACCCCCCTCTCCTTTTTCCCTGCAGGGGCCAGCATGGTATCGCTTTCCTCCCTCCCCACCTTTTACTTCAGATCTAGGTCCAGCAGCAGTTCTGGGCGTCACACGTGGTGTTGGTGCCGCCAATGGCTGAACTGTTGGCCTTGATCCAGGTGCTGGTGTTTGTAGACCTGCTTTTTGGAGATTATTCTGGGGTAGAAGTGGCTCTGGATGAGTCTGTCCCTGTTCTACTTTGTCAAAGACGCAGTGGATGACTGATTTTATGGGCTGGAAGGCAAGCCTTCTGCATCAGTGTGATGAAAGATGTTCTTTCCAGTTTTGTCCTCGGGGATATATGTGGGGTCCACCATAACACCATAACATTTCGGTCTTTATCTGTGGACCAAAGCAGACTTCTACATCTTGAGTTCCTGCATTTCTCAGTACAAGTACACTCTGTGGACCACGCTCAATTCAGAAGTTGAGAGCCTCACGGAATCTAACACTTCATTGCTAAGGGGCATATAGCCCAATAATCAGATGAACACTTTTATGGATGCCTACAACCCTGCCGCTGGCAGTAGGTGGTTAACGCCTCCTCGATCGTGCTTATCTGTTCGGCCCTCAGGTTGAACTCTGGAGGCCACTAAGGACAATAGGGCACTCTTTTAAACAATAGGTGGCACCTGCTGCCTCTCAGAGGGATGGGAATCGTCGGCATTCTCGTACAGGCAGTCCTTTCAAAGCAAAGGCCTAGGTGCCGTTATCATGAACCACCCTTCAGCCACAAAGAGAAAACAATAGAGGGTACATGGCCCTAAATCACCCTGCACCAGCCTCTGGATCGGGCCCAGGTCCCACCTCAGCTGTCTGAGGGGAACGCCTCTCTCGGCAGTAGGAGGGGTATCTAATTTGGTTTTACAACCAGTGGAAGTCCATTACAGACATTTGGGTCATCGGGATTGTCTGAGAGGGATACTCTCCCAATTTCGCACAGATTTCCCCAAACAATCCACCCAGACGGCAGCCCAGTCTGTCCGCCTCTCACTGACACTCTTGCTTCCAAGATACGGGGCATTTGCAGGAACTGGGCAGTAGAAGTTGTTCCAAAGCAGAACGGTGCACAGGTTCGTATTTCCATTGCTTCTGATTCCAGCATAACATGCAGCATGTGCCCATTTGTCAACCTCGGAAGGTTAAACAAGTACCTGTTCAGGGGGAAGTTCAATAAAACCTTGTTGTTCTCTCCAGGAGGAGTTTTCTGATTCGGGGAAGGTGCCAGTTTCATCTTCCCAGCAGCTCCTCCTCTTAGGAGCCCTCCTGGGTACCTCCAGGACGTTGGTTCTCATTCCAGAGGACAGGAGAAATGACATCTTCAGATGGCTCGTTACAGCATGGAAAACAACTCTCTTCCAGCCCCTTTTGGTGGAGCGGATGCTGGGACTCTTTGCATCCTCCTCAGCAAGCAGTGGTTTCTGACCACACATCCTCAATCCTCCGTACAAAGTAACAGAGCCTCGGACAAAATCCCTCATGGGGAGCTCACTGTCAAGACCTCCACACTCAGGTGTGGAGCCAGGAGGAACCTCATCTTTCATAAATCTTAAAGATGAGAACTATCTTATACACAAAGTCCTGAAGGATGCCCTGTGCCACAGACTGATCCTACTTTGGATGGACGACAAAGCTGTGATTTATTACATCAGCAAGCTGGGTGGTGTGCCCTTGTACCCTCTCTACAGGAAGGCAGTGAGGTTGTGGGAGTGATACCTCGAGCACGATGGTTCAGACTTGGTGCAGTCACTTTCGACGAAGTGGGGCAGTTCGGACCTGGTTTTTTTTTTGTTTGTTTGTTTTTTTCATCCTGTCAATGCAAAACTGCCTCTATCCTGCTTCAGAAATCCAGACCCTGGTGTTTTCTACCAGGATGTATGCACTGCAGTAGACAAGATGCTCCTGTACTCTTTCCTCAGTTCAGAGGGTGCTGCTCAAGTTGTAGGCATGGGGGCAGGATGATTTTCATCGATCCCAGACTGGCTCTTGCAATATGATTTGAATTGTTTAACAGTCTGTCAAATTCCCAAGGTGACTCCTCTATGGTGGCCCCTCTGACACAGGGACTTTAGTCCATCCTAACCTGTGCTCCTTCATCTCCATGCCGGGCTGCTAAGGAAGGGAAAGTGAGCAAGTTTTAGGTTTCCCACACCAGTGCAGACATCATCTTCTGCCGCTCATAGGCCTTCCACCAGGAGGGCTTAGGCAGCTAAGTGGAAATACTTCTGCTTCTGGTATGCAAGTCCCATCTGGACCCTTTCAGTTGCCCACCAAGTAAGATGTTAGAGTGCCTCTTGGACCTGTTGAACACAGGTCTGCAGTACTCTGCAGTGAAGGTACAGCTCTGCGCGTTTTCAGACTATCTTGAGCCAGTAGAAAACATGTCACTGGCTCAGTAGGTTACCATTAGTCAAGTTTTGCTTCTCCGTACTTTAACACCAAAATGATGGAGAGCGCTCCCTTCATTTCTCTGGATATTAAGAGAGTTCTGCAATTCTGCATCGACAGAACGAAGAGATACGCATCCAAGCAACTATTATATCTTTTGGCATGCCTCGGCTGGGTCAGCCTGTTGCCATGAGATGTATTTCTGCTTGGTTAGTAGCGTTTCTTAAGACACTACTGATCCATGGCCAGGTCAAGTTGGAAGCCTGGGTTCACAGTATTCTACTGGAGCAGTTGCAGCTTTCCTGGTGGAGATTCATAATGCACACATTGCAGACATCTGTGGCATGGGGTTGGAGCTCAAAGCGTACTTTGTAGCGCAAGCACTGTGTTCTTGATGTCCATGCCAGACAGTTCACTTTCTTCGACAGGACAGTCCTTATGGACTTCTGTCCTGAGTGAACTCTGTCTCTAACTGCCGTATTAGGAGGCTTGATTTTTGGCTGGTACTCTCCATTACTGAATAGTGGTGGAGAATTTTGGTCAGGAAGATATGGAAGTACGTACCTACGTAATTCTTGATCTTCTTGGACAAAGTCTCCACCACTCATTCACACGCCCTCCCACCGTCCCCCAAGCTCTCGTTCTGCTTTAGTCTTCACTTCCTTGTTGTTCGGGCTGTGAAGAGATTGTTGAATAGACCCTTCTTACATGGGTCATCCGGGCCTTCATATGCCCAGAAGTTAAAGTTAGGTTTTCTTTAGTTTATGCTGCACCTCCTTGGTCGAAAAGGTACTGAGGCGGTTGAAGGATCCACACAGAAAGCGCTGCGGCATCGAAGCATGCATGGTCTATCTGGCGCCAGCCCTCAGGAGATTTTGACTCCATGGGGTCGTAGTGCCTTGGCGTAGTCCCATTAGTGTGAATGAGTGGTGGAGACTTGGTCAAGAAGATCAAGAATTATGGTATGTACGCAATTTCCATTTGTGTCCCTAACCTCCTGTAAAAGAGCACTGAAAACACTTTTGTGATCCTGGAGTCGAATGGAACTTAAATGTTCATCTATTCTAATTTTCAATGCACGGCCTGTCTTTCCGACATAAAAAGAGCCACATTTACATGTGGCTAAATATACTACATTAGTAGTATTACAGTTTACAAAATGTCGGATGTCAAATGGACCTTTGTTGTTAACTGAGCAAAAGGTTTTGGTTTTCACCATTACTTTACAGTGTGTACACCTGCCACATTTAAAACCTGTCCCTAGGGGGTGATGGTAGCCAACTTGAAGTCAGTACTGTAGGACTAGGTAAAAAAAAAAGTTTTGACCAGAGTATCCTGCAGATTTTTGCTCCATCTGTATACATTATAGTGTGGATCCTTAGTAACCTCTTCTAAGGATGGTTCTGTTGACAGAATATGCCAAAATGTATTCAAAGCTTCCCTAAATGTCCCACTGTCAGTACCATATTCTGTGATGAATAGAGGTTTTCCCTGCATTTTTTGTGCTTTCTGTTGGTACTGTAAACGTTCTGTTCTTGCAATCTGACTAACTTGTGCATTTGCCTCTTCTAACCTTGTGCTGTTATACCCCCTGTCGATAAATTTCAGACACATTTCAACACATTTGGCCTCGGCAACTTCTGGATCAGAACAATTACGTCTGACCCTTAGTAGCTGTGATTTTGGGGGGATGTTGATTGTGTGGCAGGGTGGCAACTGCTAGACATAAGTGGGCTGTTTCTGTCTGTGGGTTTGCAAAAAATATCTGAATACAGTGCCCTCTCTACTTTTCATGATGTTCAAATCTAGAAAGTGTACTTTCCTGTGAGCATGTTACGGTAAACCGTAAATTTGGATTAGAGGCCTCCAGATATGTCACAGTGCATTCAGGTGTGCCACACTCCTACACCACACCATCAACACATCGCTGCCATAAATCAGTGTAGTAATAGAAAGGGTTTATTTATTTATTTGAATTTTGGTGATCGGGTAGGCCCACTAAGATCACGCAGTCCCTTTTTCAGTGACGACCCTGGGGATGCAACCAGCAAAATACAATTGACGCAAACAATGGATATAGTAATGTACAAAGGTAAAACAGGAGTAACATAGCAATACAGAGACACTATTTAGCTTATTGAAACTAGAAAACAACTATAATAAGTGACATGAGAATAACATAAATGATAAAATACTTAGAGATTAATATCCTGAGCTATCGTATTTAGAGGTCCAGAAAAGAGACATTATTTACAGACATATACATCGTAAAGCTTCAGGAATAATATACCCTTAGGGAGAAGTTGTACAGTGTGACGGATTAGCGAAAGCAGAAACAATGAGGGGGTTTAAGTAGGAGAGGGGTAAGTTCTTGTTTGAAAAGTGACAGTAGGGCAGGAGAGTACAGCAGATGAGGGAGTTCCAGGACTAGGTGGCAGAGTAGGCAACGGAACTATCTGACTTAAAGTTGGAGCTCTTGCAGCAGGTAATACACTTGGGACTAATGCCACTAGGCGTTAGGACCCCATGGAAAGACTTTCTAGCTAGCAGTCTGTAGCGAGTCCGGCCTCCGGCGTCAGCACCATCTCAGTTATTTTCCCACTGTTGACCCGCTTAGTTTGGCTCCACGGATGCCTCGCTTCAGTAGTCAGCAGTATGGTTTAACCACGTAAAGCAGTCCTTTTATCATTTTTGATGAGCTCTCAAGTATTCTTTAATTTTCTTGCATGTCTTTGCCCTCCCACCATGGCGAAAGTTGAAGCGATCTTGTGTGTGACATGCAGATCCCAGCCAAAAACAGCCCACGAGGCCTGCCTGATCTGCTTTGGCACGACCATCGCCCAACGACTGCCGACACTGGAAGAGTTTGAACCAGAAGACAAGAATCCGGAGGGCCAAAGCATTAAAGGCCTACCTCTTAGAGCAAAAAGTAGCCGCCATGCAAAAATCCCCGTCAGGACATAGCGCTTCTTCTTCCGTAAAGGAGTGCCCCCCACACACAGAGAGAAATCCTCTGGGGAAACACCCTTCCAGGGACAAAGATCGGGGCAGATCGGAATCCCATCAGAAATCTCCTGCTAAGGCGTCTGCCTCGACCTCCGGCAGGAGGTTGGGGTCTGTCCCACCAGCCTCCGATTTGGACTAGCTCCAAGAAGACGCACTCTTCGTCCAGCAAGCGACCCAGAGAGCAATCTTTCTCCTCAGGACACCAACATGCCCAAGTCCCTCTGGCTGACCAGCCCCACAAGTCTTCACATGGGTCGACCCAGGAGGGGTAGTCGCCTGCTGGTCTGTCGAAGGAGGGCCATAAACCCAGCTGTCGTCTGACAGACACCACAAGTCTGATGACTCCTCTAGGTGACAGGAGTTCGTTCACCAGCGAACGCCTCCTCCTCCTCCTCCACCTCCACCTCTAGCTAAGGGGACCGCTCTGTCTGACGACAAATGTCCCCCAGCCCGGACAGCTTCGTCGCCTGACGAGGCAGTTGCTGGATGGCAACTAGATGTTAGACTACAACCCTGATGACCGGTCGCCTGACCAGTCACATGAGAGTCCGAGCGTTGGGTCGGACAGGCAGCTCTCCTATCCACAGAGCCCGACCCTCAGCCTGGCTACACAGCTAGGCGGCCTCTCCAGAGCATCCTTGTACCAGATGCCCCACCGGCGCCTGGTCCTTCGGCCTGACGCCCCTCCTCCAGTCATCCCCTTGATGGACGCTGGGGCACTTTTTACATCATGGTGGAACACTGTCAAGGAAGACCTGCTGTATAATCCACCTGATCCTTCTCCCACCAAAATACCACCACCTCCTACTCCTACCTCAGACAAGGCGGCAGGTGAAGGCTCTCACCCACCTCCCAGCCCTAAAGGGAAAAGAAAGTGCAGACCGTCCATGGCCCCTTCCTCCAGTGGATGCCCTACATCTTCGTCAGAGGAAGAACAAAAGGATTCCGCCTCTGATTTGTCTGAAGATGAGGATTTCCGTCACCCTTCTCTGGGACCGAAGGACTCGTCGAGATCTCCACCAGATGACCCTTCTTTCTTGGACATCATGAGGCACATTCAGGCAATTTACCAGTGGGACACGGAGGAACTCGACCCAGAACGAAAAAGGCTGGCTAAGTTCCTGGGTGCTAAGGATCCCCTGGTAATTCCCCCACTAGTGGAGCCTTTTCAAGATGTCACTAGACTGACATGGAAAAAGTCGTCCTCTAACTCGGCTGTGCCTCGGAAAGCTGACTGACTTTATAAGCCTCCAAAGAAAAACCTTTTCTGGAGAGCACCCTATGGCGATTCTTGGTCTTAGCTGCAGCCCACAGTAGACAAAATCGACCCAAATACCTCAGTTCCCAGCCCCGGACACAGAGTCTAAGAAGCTTGGATCACTAGGGACGGAAAGTCTATTCTCGGTCACAGTGGCTATTCACGTTCTATTTTTGGCCCACATGGTCACCTACTAGAAATCTCTGTTGAAGACCATGGAACTTATGAAAACGCTACCCAATTCAGACACAAAGAATGAGCTTCTGGCATACATCCAATAGGGCAATAGTTGCTAAGCATGTTCTACGTTGTTCATATGACTCCGCAGACATGTCAGCCAGAGCGGTGGTCTCAGGAGTCTGTTTACACAGACATGCCTGGCTCAGGGTGGCAGTTTTCAGACAGGACCTCCAAGATGCCATCTTGGATGCCCCTTTTCAGGGACCAGTCCTTTTCGGAAAGGAAGTTCAGAACATCATAAAAGGCCTGCAAGATTCAGGAAAGGCTGTGACAGATGTACACAAGATGTACAAGTCTGAACTGCAACCGGCCCGCAAGCGCACTTTTCGCAAGCAAGGGTAGCAGGCAGTTCCATGGAAAGGGCTTCAAACGCCATGGTCAGCCCGTACAACCCTGAGCCCAAGGCCCCAAACCGCCAAAAGCTCCCAGACATCCTGCCCCTCCGCCCCCACAGTACCCACACGACTCCCAGTGGCCTCCTCCCAGTCATCAGTCCTCGTGGGGGACAAATGGAGGAAGTTCTCCCTCTACCTTCCCGAATGGAGCACCATCACATCCAATCAGTGGGTGCTGTAGGTGATTCAGAGGGCCTACACCATAGAATTTCTCAGCATACCCCCGGACAATCCTCCAGTTCCATCCCACTGTTCAGCCAGCCACACCCTTCTTCTGGAGCAGGAAATCCAGTCCCTCCTCCAAAAGAAGGCCATCCAGCCAGTCCCTCCATCCCAACAGGGAAAAGGCTTTTACTCCCACTTTTTCTTGGTGCCCAAGAAAATGGGAGATCTTTGCCCCATTCTAGATCTCTGCCACCTCAACTAGTTCGTCCTTTACAAGAGGTTTCGGATGGTGACCCTTGCAAGCCTCTTCCCCCTTATGCATCAAGGGGATTGGCTTTGCTCCCAGGACATGCAGGACGCCTACATGCACATAAAGATCCTGCACTCGACCAGGAAGTACCTTCGCTTCTTGTTCTGAGACAAACACTACCAGTTTCGGGTGCTTCCCTTCGGTCTGTCATCGACCCCCAGGGTTTTCACCAAGTGCCTTGCAGTGGTAGCAGCTGCATTGAGGAGGAGGGCACTGTTACACCTACCTCGATGACTGGCTGCTCTCTGCACCAGCAGAAGACCAGCTCACAGGCACTCTTGGAAGCGGAACAGCTGTTCCTTTCTCTGGGCATCACCCTAAACTGGCGAAATCTCAGGCCTGGCCCTCCCAAGCGGCTTCAATATATTAGTGCGGTTCTCAACACCCAGCAAGGCAGAGCCTTTCTTCCTGGGACAGAGCACTATGGCTTCAGGCCCTGGCCGAATAGTTCAGACCGCAGACCAGATTCCCCGAGGCTAGTCCTGCAGCTGTTGGGGCATATGGCAGCCACCATAGCCATGGTTTCTCTGTCTCATCTGAACATGAAAACCCACCAGTGGCACCTCAGAGTACAATGGAATCAGGGCTCTGACAACTTGGACCATCCCATCCGAATATCAGCAGCGGTTCAACGCTCCCTTCAATGGTGGCTCAACCCGGCTCACCTAAAACAGGGAGTCCCTTTCCAGAGGCCATGTCTGCTACAGACTGTCATGATGGATGCCTCAGGGCTTAGCTGTGGTGCTCACCTAAACGAGCATCAGACATGAGGATCCTGGTCTGCCATCGAAAGGTCTCTCCATATCAACGTTCTGAAGATGAGGGCCATTCTGTACACCTTCCAGGCCTTTCAGGATCAGCTTTCCCGGGGTCTTCTGTTAATTTAGTCAGACAGTACCCCGGTAGTCTTTTACCTGAACAACCAAGGGGGAACATGATCGTATCCCTTATGCAGAGAGGCCATGAGAATCTGGGACTGGGCAGTAAATAGAGGTCCGTTTCTCCTAGCCGTCCCCATGCCAGGAGGTCAGAACATTATCGCCGACAGTCTGAGTCGTTCGTTCCCTGAACCACAAGTGGGAGGTGCTTCAAGGCTTGCAGATGACCTCTTCACAAGATGGGGCCATCCAGAGTTCGACGTCTTTGCGTCCCCGTGCAACGCCGAACTGCCAAATTTCTGCTTACTAGATCCAGGGCCTGATGTTTTCTGGCAAGACTCATTATCCCTCTCCTGGGCGGGGAGGTTTCTTTATGCCTTTCCTCCCTTCCCTCTGATTCAGAGGGTACTGCTCAAACTGCAGTCAGAAAGGGCCAGAATGATTCTGGTGACCCCTCTTTGGCCTCGACTGATTTAGTTTCCTCTCCTTCAGCAGCTGGCAGTGGGGCCTCCTGTGCCACTACTTCTCTCTACTCACTTGCTCTCCCAGGAACAGGGGATGCTAGTCCATCCTTCCCTTCAAACTCACCTGCATGCATGGCTCCTGCATTTCTAGCAGGGGAGAGATTGGGAGTTTGTAAGAGAGTAGCAGAGATCCTAGTGGCGGCTAGGAAACTCTCCGCTAGAGCGACTTACTCCATGAAGTGGAAACGTTTGTCTTCGAGGTGGCAGCCAGATCCCTAGACCCTTTTAACGTGCTCCGTCAAGCATGTGCTGGAGTATCTTCTCCATCTCCTTGATCTGGGTCTTAGCTACTCATCGATTAAGGTGCATCTTTGTGCTGTATCGCATCCATCATGCCCTGTGGGAGAAAGGACTCTGGCACAGTTGGATGTATGCAAGAGCTTGCTTAGAGGAGTCCTGCATGTTAGACCCCATGCAGAGGGACACTGTTCCCCAGGATCTTCTTTTAATTTAGAAAAGTTCACCCTGCCCCCTTTTGAACCAGCCACGGTGTATGACCCTTCTTTCCTGGAAGGCATTATTTTTAGTTGCCATTACCTCTGCTCAGAGGATTTCCAAGCTTCAAGCCCTGATGTGCAAGGAGCCTTACCTTGTTTTCTCAGGGACAGGTGCAGCTTCGTATGAATCCTAAATTCTTACCGAAAGTGGTGTCGCTTTAGCGCTGAACAGGACATTTCACTTTCGAGTGTACTATCCAGAGTTCTCCAGTAGTGGGGAGGCCCTTCTACACACACTGGATGTTCGCAGAGTTCTTCGTTTCTATTTGGACCAAACTCATTCTGTTCAGAGAAAAGACCAGTTGTTCTTTGCGTTCACTCAACACAGGGCAGGGGCCGCTGTCACTAAACAAACCCTGACCAGGTGGTTAGTCCACTCTCACGTTCTGTTACCAGCACCATGGCAGACCCTTACTGGGCCCGGTTAAGGATCGTTCTACCAGGGCTGCTGCTACATCCTTTGCATCACTGAGGAATGTTTTGGCAGCAGACCTTTGCACTGCAGCTACTTGGAGCACTGTCCATACTTTCATCAGACATTACAGTTTGGACATAGCCTCTAGAAGGAGAGCAGGTTTTGGTTTGGCTGTTCTCCAGGGACTACTCTCTTAGGAGGGTAGATTTTCTTCCCTTCATCAGTCATTCCTCCACCCTTCTGATCTGGGTCTATTTGGGTTACTGCTTGGGACTCATTCCTAAGTGTATTACATGCTGCAAGAGCTCCAACTTGAAGTCAGATAGTACAGTTACGTAAGAACTTACCGTAACAGTAGATCTTACTGAGAGGAGCTCTGCAGTAAATATTACATATAGGACTAGCGTCAGCAGGCGGCAGGACCACTGAAATATTTCTAGCTAGCAGTCTCTGAGGACCCGCCCCCATGTCAGGTGACCCGGCGTCAGAAGGCGTCCGGTATAAAAAGGCGGTCCCTCCACCCGCTTTCAGTTCTTTCCCGCCGTTAGTTATGCCTCGCGCGTAGAAAAGTTCCCTGCTCTTCAGGCTCCTTCGTGAGGTAGTTTTACTGAGTATTTTCGATTTTTTTTTTTCCTCAGCCATCGCCGGGTATCCATGCGGTCTCCAGCCGTCTCCTCACCCTCCGAGCACAGAAACAAGTGTGTCTCATGCGGCGCCCAACTGCCACACAAGGCAAGCCATTCCCTGTGCCTTTTGCCTAGGGCCCCGACCATCTGGTGGAGAAGTGCCAGCACTGCCTCAGCTCTTAGCGGCCACCCCGGAAGGGCGGCAGCAGTCCTGGAAGCCCACATTTTGAAAAGAAAATAGGCTCCATGGAGAAGAACTGAAAAAGCTTGGCGGGCGGAGACTTCCCTGAAGGCCATCGCAAGAAAAGGATAAGGAAGGCACCGGGAGAGGCTCCTCTCCACGCATCTTCCTTGGGGTCGCCCGTGAAGGTAGCGTCCCCCCAGGGACCGCTCCTGACGGCCGCCTTAAGGGCTTCTAAGGGCGGCATCGGCCCGCCCGTCAGGCTCGCGCTCGGGCCCTTGAGCGCCTCTGGGCTTCATGGAGCCTCTGCTCCCAGTAAAGCCGTGGTTTCCACGGCCTGCTGGTCGCAGCCGGCTCGATAAGCGGACGTCGGCTCCTCCGACACCCGCGCGGAGAAGGTCGGTAAGTCACCCGACCCTTTGGAGACGGCAATCGCCCATTCCGCCCGACCAAGCCGCCCCTCCGCCAGCGGCCTGCCTCTAGTGAAGGGTCCATTAAGTCGGACGTCGGCCCTCAGCGTCCACCGGATCCTGCTGCTAAGCCGCACGTTGGTTCGTCCGATGTCCGCATAGCGGATGAGTTGATGCCGCCCCCCAACGTCCATTGTTCCCGACTCCCCGCAGCCTTCGCTACCCTCCGGGGACCCTGAGTCTCCTCAGTCCAACCCCAAGGATTTCTCCCCCTCCCCCTTCCCCCAATCCCTGGGCGACACTGAGGTTTCTGGTCCACCTCCATCCACCTTCTGGTCCGACTGATCTGATGTTGGTTCCTCGGACGCCGGTATTGCCGATTCCAGTTGACATCTCACCCCCCGATGTCGCCCCGACTCTGGGCCCTCCGCACCCCCCGGGTCTTCCGGCTCCAAAACTGCCCGTGAGGCTCCGCCCGGCCTTCTGCTCAGGCAGCTTCTCTGGCTCCTGGTACCCGGCCCTGTCGTATCCGATGTCGCCATACCTTGGACCGCAGTATCCGGCGCCTCAATACCCGGCGCTGGCATATCTGACACCGCAGTACCCGGCTCCTCAATACCCGACATTGGGCTTCCCGCCATCTGGTTATGGATACGCGCCCTTTGGGTATAGTCCATACCCGTATCCCTCTCCTCCTCCTCCACCGCCCCCTCAGCCGCTGGTGGACTTGCAGGAGACTCTGGCCTTCCGGTGGGCTGAGGCCAAGGCTCAGTTCACCAGAGAGGTGGAGAGTCGTCTTCTGACACCAGTGCCGGTTCCCGTACGTCCACGACGACATACTCCCTCCAGACACCAGGGCTAAACCCTCTGGGTCCAGGAGAAGCAGGACTCGCTTTCAGTTCCCAAAGGGGTCCGTTCATTCCTCGATGGAGGAGTCTACCTCTTCCTCATCTTCTTTGGACACCTCGGATCCTTCTGATGGTTTTCCGAGCAAGACGATGAGTTACACTCTCCATCAAGCCCGGCCAAGGACTCCTCCGGGATCCATCCTTCCTTCACGGAGTTACTACGGAAGATCCAGGAAGTACATAAGTGGCAATCCTTGAGCCAGACCCCAAGCGTAAAAACTGCTCAGAGCATCTGGATCTGCCTGGCAGCTCCCACTTTGGTGCCACCCTGGATCGAGCCTCATGCCAACTTTATTACCACCATATGGAAACAACCGTCGGCCTTAGCCCCACTTCCCAGGAAGTCGAACAGGCTATACCAGGCTCCAGAGGGTGTTGACTTTTTAGACTCCCACCCTCATGCTGACTTGGTTGTGATTAGCGCCCCTCATGGCCAGTCAGCTCAACCCAAACATCTTAGCTTGACTCCACCTGACAAGGAATCCCGCCTTCTGGACCAGTATGGCAAGAAGATTTTTGCTTCTTCCACTCTGGGTATTAGGGCCCTGAACTACGTTGGCCACATGGGGATTACCAGAAGGCGATTCTTAGTGAGGTGGAATCGAAATTGGACTCCCTTCCGGACTCTCAGGTCAAGCAGGAAGTGGCTGACCTCGTTCGCTCTGCACGTTCAGTCAGTCGGCACATTCTTCATGCGACCTACGATGCAGTGGACACTGCTGGTAGGAGCTCAGCTTTCGCCATGGGTCTCGGCGTCACGCTTGGCTCCAAGTGTCAGGGTTGGTCCCAGAAGTGCAGTTTGCCATCCAGGAAGCGCCCTTCGGGGTTCGGTGCTGTTAGGGGGTGATGTCAAGGACATCATCACCGACCTGCAGAAGGGACGGCACTAAAGTCTGTCAACTCTATGTATCATCCCCATCAATGTAGCATGTCCCTTTACCATGAACTGAATCGGCCAAAGCGAGACCACAGGAAAGAGCCACCAAACAGGGCCCCCAAAAAAAGCAGCGGTAGCTTCAGCTGCGGCGCTGCCCCACGCCACCTGACTCCTTCCCTCTCCCACTACCTCTGGGCTTCCCGCAGGAACCAGTAGGAGGGAGGTTTTCCCTCCACCTTCCGGGCTGGGAGAGGATAAGATCGGATTCATGGGTGCTCCAGCTAATCGAAGAAGGACACTCAATAGAGTTCCTGCAGAAACCACCTCGTCACCCTCCCCCAAGGTTGTCTTACTTTTGGGAACATCATCTTCTGGCCCAGGAAGAAATTTCAACACTTTTGCTGAAAGAGGCAATAGAACCAGTCCCGCTTCCCTTACAAGGAACGAGTTACTATTCCCACTTCTTCCTGGTCCCGAAGAAGACAGGAGATGTAAGACCTATTCTAGATCTGAGTTCCCTAAACCTTTTCATGGAGTACAAGAGGTTCAGGATGCTCTCACTGCAGAGCCTTCTGCCCCTCCTCCGCTCGGGCCAGTGGCTGTGAGCTCTGGATATACAGGACTCTTACCTGCACATAGCTGTCTGCCCATCTCACCGCAAATGTCTTCATTTTGCTTTCCAAGGGGACCACCACCAGTTCAAGGCACTTCCATTTGGCCTCTCCTCGGCCCCTCGAGTATTTACCAAATGCCTTGCAGTGGTGGCAGCCTACCTGCTTACCCAAGGGGTACAGGTTTTCCCGTTCCTGGACGATTGGCTCCTGGCGGCCTCGTCCAGGGAGGAACTCCTGCACTGCCTCTCCATCACCCAGCAGGTCTTTGCCTGAATGGGTATTACCATCAACCATTCCAAGTCTCACTTGATCCCATCCCAGAGGCTTCAGTTTATTGAGGCGATATTGAACAAGACCCTAGGCAGGACTTTTCTGCCTCCGGACAGGGCGGCCACACTGCATACTCAGATAAGCCTGTTGTCCGGCTGCAGGCGGGTCAGTGCAGGGTCAGTTCTTCACCTCCTCGGGCTTATGGCGGCTGCTATCCCAACAGTCCCTCGTGCTCGGCTCCACATGAGGGTCTCTCAGTGGACGCTTCGCTCTCAATGGGATCAGTTGGTAGATGACTTGGACCAATTGGTCCTAGTCTTCTCTCCCATGATTCGAGACTTACAATGGTGGATGGTTCGAGAGAACCTTGTTCGGGGAGTTCCATTCTTCCTTCCCCCTCTCTCCCAGACTCTGACCACAGACTCCTCAGGCGAAGGTTGAGGAGCCCATCTCGGTCCACATCGGACCCAGGGCTCTTGGTCCAAGCTCGAGCAATCACTGCACATCAGTGTGCTCGAGTTTCGGGTGGTGCTCTGTGCTCTCCAGGCCCTCCACCTGCATCTTCTTCCAGGCCACCTAGCCATTCAGACGGACAATATGTGTGTGGTATGGTACATCAACAAACAGGGCGGGACTCGGTCCTATCCTGTTTGCAGGGAAGCGATGAGAGTCTGGGATTGGGCAGCACAACACGACCTTCACCTCACGGCAATTCATGTTCCGGGGGTTGAGAACTCCTTAGCAGACAAACTAAGTCTCTTGTCTGCTTGAGCTCACGAATGGGAGCTGGATCAGGGGGTCCTAGACAGTATTTTCCTATGTTGGGGAACACCTCAGGTGGACCTGTTCACTTCACCTCCAAACACAAAGCTTCCCGACTTCTGCTCGCTCGTTCAAGAGCGAGGCATTTTCTGGAGAGATGCTCTGTCTCTAGATTGGAGGGACAGATTTGTCTATGCCTTCCCCCCGATTCCTCTGATCCCGCGTGTCTTGCAGAAACTAGGTTCAGAAGGAGCACGAATGATTCTGATCGCTCCTTTCTGGCCCAGGCAAGTTTCGTTCTCTCTTCTGCAACAATACTCAGAGGAGCCTACTCTTCCTCTTCCGCTGTCACGGATTCTATTGATCCAGGATCAGGGGACCCTGGTTCATCCAGGTCTCAAGTCCCTTCAACTGCATGCGTGGCTCCTGCAGACATAGCTCAAGCCCGCTTTGTGGTTTCTCCCCATGTGGCTGAGATCTTGGTGGAGGCTAGGAAGCCCTCCACTAGGTCTCCTTATGCCATGAAGTGGAAACAGTTTTCAATCTGGGCCGCTTCAAAAGGCTTCGAGCCTTTCTCTTGCTCAGTTGGGCGACTGCTGGAGTACCTGCTTCACCTCTTCGACCTGGGTCTTAGTCACTCATCTCTGAAGGTACACATGGCGGCCATCTTGGCCTACTATATTCCCTTCGCAGATAGGACATTTGCTCAACTGAAAGTCTCTAAGACTTTCCTCAGAGGGGTTCTTCACTTGAGACCCCCTGTCCGAGTTCCCGCCCCTCCTTGGGATTTGAACATAGTTCTTGAGAAACTTATTTTGCCTCCATTTGAACCGGCGGCCTCAACAGACATGAAGTTCCTTTCATGGAAGACGCTCTTTCTAGTGGCCATTAACTGTGCTCAGAGGATTTCCGAGCTCCAGGCCCTGATGTGTAAAATCCCATACTTGATTTTTCATAAGGAACGCGTGGCTCTGTGCACCAATCCTAAGTTTCTCCCCAAGGTGGTAGCGGAATCTACATTGAACCAGTCCACAGAATTACCCGCCTTCTTTACGCAGTACTCCAATCAGGGGGTGTATCTGTTTCACACTATGGATGTTCACCTCATTCTGAGATACTACACTAACAGAACAAAGGATCTCAGAAAAACTGATTAAATTTTTGTCTTTTTTGCCCCCAAAAGGAAAGGCAATGCTGTTTCCAAGCAATGCCTGTCTTAATGGTTGGCTCATTGCATCATCTTCTGTTATGACAAGTACAAGACCCTTCCGGGTCAAATAAGAGGTTACTCCACCAGAGGGGTTGCTGCCTCTGCGGCATGTTTCAAGAATGTGTCAGCGGCAGACATTTGTGCTGCCGCCACTTGGACTTCTGTCCATACATTTGCAAAACATTACAGTTTGGATACTGCCTCTCGCTGTAGAGCAGGCTTCGGGCTCGCTGTTCTGCAAGGCCTTCTTTCTTAAGGCGCTCACAGCTAGAGGATCTGCTTTGAGTAGCTTTTCTCCTTCCATGTGCTGCTTCTTGTTCTAGACTGCTTGGGACTCAGTCCTATATGTAATTACCTACTGCAAGAGCCCTCTCGAGGTAAGATAGTACAGTTATGCAAGAACTTACCGTAACAGTAGATCTTCAACAGAGGCTCTTGCAGTAGGTAATAACTTCCCGCTCTCCATCCCTCTAAGCTTTTTCAGCTCCTTTTCCAGTGAGGGAAATATCCGCTTCTCTCTCATCCAGTCTCTTATGGCCTGTGGCGGGAAAGAACTGGAAGGCCGGTGTGAGGGACCGCATCTTTATACCGGCGTCTCCTTGGCGCCAGTCACCTGATGTGAGGCGGTCCCTGCGCCAGAGGCGGCTAGCTAGAAATTTTCCGTGGTGTCCTGCCACCTGCCGACATCAGTCCTATATGTAATTACCTGCAAGAGCCTCTCTAAGATCTACTGTTACGGTAAGTTCTTGCGTAACTGTACTATCTTACATGAAACTGCTCTTGCAACAAGTTACCATTAGGACTAAGCCAGCAGGATGCCAGGACCCGAAGCCTCTAGCCAGCAGTATTCAGCGAGGACTGCCGTCGGTCCCACCCGACGTCAGGCATAGTGCATAGGCGGTTCCCCAGAATCCCAGCTCTTTTCCGCCGTCGACTCACCAGCACGGCCTCGGACTCTACCTACATGCACGACGACTTAGAACTTCAAAGAGTTTCTCCAAACTGATGTCCTCTCTAACTCCTTCACTCGAGGGACACCTTTCCAAGTGTGCCTGTGGAAAACAGATCCCTTTTAGGATCCTCATTCCTCCCTGTGTCTTGATTGCTTAGGCCCAGACCCGACACCAAGGCCTGCACTTTCTGCCAAAGGTTCCAACAGCCACACCAGGTTCCGCCATCAGAAGGCACTTCAGGCTTATCTGCTGGAAGAAAGACTTTGTAGAATGGACCAAGAACCTTCCTCCAGGCGATTCTTCTTCCAAGGCCTATAAACACCAGGAGAAAGCAAGGTCCAGATCCCAGAACCAGGCCTCGGACTCCTGGCTCAGGCTCCATCAGGTTGGACCGCTCTCCCTCCAGAGCTCGTTCTCAGCCCCTCCGGGTCAAAGTCCGAGCCTCAGCGGCTCTTCGATTCTCCAGCCCATCAAGACTTGAGCCCTCGGCTTCCTCTACTCCCTCTCAGGCCTCATCCAAGTCTTCAGAACGCTACAAGTCTTCCTCATCGACCCGACATCAGGACCCCGACTCAGGTCGGTCTCCCAACCTCCCAGAGGTCCTATCCACCACCCAGGAAGACTAAGGACCTGACGTCCCTAAAATGGACGTTGGACCCGACGTCGGCCAAGCATACAAAGTCGGCCAGGCGTTCGCCGGATTCGCGGACACCAGCCAGGCACCACACATTAGCCGGCCATTCGTCGGACCCGAAGACATCGGCCAAGTGACCGACGTCAGCCTCGCATTCACCGGAGCCGAAAACTGCCCCCCCCAGTCACCAGTGGACACTGGACACAGGTACTCAACAGAGGACGATAAGACGCTGCCATAGACCAGGCAGGTGACACTGAGGATGCCGGGTTCCCAAGGGAACCTTTGCCCACCCCGGAGACACCCGCGGACCCAATGCCCGACCCCGGCGACAGACCACCGGCGCCAGGCCCTTCTGGCATGAACCTGCAAGAAGTAAAGGACCTCTTTACTTTCTGGTGGGACACCATCCGAAAGGATGTGGTCCCTGTAAAACCTCCTCCTCCTTCACCTCCTCCTCCACCACAGGGGCCAGCAGGACCACCACCGACCCCTAAGGAGCAGACTCCACCTCCAAGTGGTAGATCCAAGGATCGGAGAAGGCCTCCCTCAAGATCTCCATCAGGGTCTCCCAGCCCAAATCGACCCAGACGTCACCGGTATACTCCGTCAGGGGAGGAATTCAGATCGGATACCTCTGATTACTCCAGATCTCCTCCTTCTCTCAGCATTCCATCACTTGACCCACATGACCTGTCCAGGTCTCCTCCAGATGATCCCTCTTTCTCTGAGATCATGAGGCACATCTAGAACAACATGGGATGGGACGGTGAAGACCTCGACCCTGGAAGACAGCACCTTGCCCGTTATTTTCGGCAGAAAGACCCAAAGCCTGTGGTAGTGCCACCCTTGGTGGACACCTTTGCAGACATCACCAAGGCTGCGTAGAAGCGTCGGCATTCCACTCCTGCGGTGCTAAAGAAAGCTGACTGCCTGTACAAGGCTCCGAGAGAGGACCAGTACTTGGCTCAACAACTTCTGGCAGACTCCCTGGTCATTACGGCCTCACATGACAGGTCCCAAAGACCGCAACACATGAGCACACAGCCACCGGACCAGGAATCCAAGCAATTAGATGCCCTCTGGAAACGCATGTATGTGGCTGCTACATGCTCCATCAGATCCCTGAACTACCTAACCAACATGGTACAGTTTCAGAATACCCTATGGGAACAGGGCCAGGACCTGGTCTATTAGCTTCCAGATGGCGATCAGAAGGCGGAGCTCTTTAAGCTTCTCCGCACATGGTCTGATGTGGGTACCCAACTACTACGAGCCGCATATGATTCTGCGGACTCATCTGCCAGAGCTGCAGCTTCAGGCGTGTTTCTCTGGTGACGCTCTTGGCTCCGTGTCTCCGGCTTCACCCGGACATACAGAAGAACATTCTTGACATCCCCTACAATGGCGAAGTACTCTTTGGTGAACCCTCGGAGAGGGTTATCACCAAACTCCATAACACTGGGAAGGCAGTCAGATCTGTACAGGCCATGTACAGATCCAGGCCCGGTTCCTTTTGTAGGAATCAGAGCCGTTTTTGCAGCCAGCAACCAAGGCAGTAGCCATGTTCCTGCCAGCAACAAAGGGGCACCTTCCAGCGGAAAGCCCAGGCTATGTCGTCCCCAGGCAGAGCCCAACGCTACACTAAACCAGCCCAGCCTGCAGGGACCAGTGCTGCCACAGCATGACTTCTTCCCGCCCCTCCTCTGGATCAACGGGCACAAAAGTTCGGGGGTCGCATCGCTCACCACTTTTTATGGTGGCAGTCGATTACCACCGACCAGTGGGTTCTCCAATTGGTCAAGAAAGGTCACTTCATAGAATCTCTCGACCACCGACAAGACCTCCCTGCTTTCCTGTTACTCGGTCACACGCGCCTGCTCATACAGCAGGAGGTGCTCAGCTGCTCTGGAAAAAAGTGCTGAGCATGTACCCACGGAACCAGAGGAGTGCAGGATATTATTCTCACTTCTTTCTGGCTCCCAAGAAAACAGGGACCTCCGTCCGATACTGGACCTCAGCTACCTCAGCGATCGGTCCTGTACAAACGCTTCACACGGTGACGCTCCCAGGTCTGATTCCCATGCTCAAGCAGGGTGCCTTTCTAGCGCCCTTGGACATGCAGGACTTACCTGCATATACCCATTGCTCAAGTGCACTGGAAGCTTCTAAGCTCTGAGTTCCAGGGCCACCATTATAAGTTCTGAGCCCTCCCTTGGGACTGTCATCAGCACCTCGGTATTCACTGAAGTGTATGGCGGTCGTGGCGGCGACTCTGAGGAGACAAGGCCACTCGTGTTCCCCTACCTGGACAACTGGCTTCTCATGGCGCCCTCTCGGGAGGCCTTGATGTCCGCCATCCATTTACTCAGTCTCTGTTTGAGACGCTGGGCATCATGATCAATCAAGAGAAGTCACGCCTGGTTCCGTCACAGACTCTGCAGTTCATAGGCGCAGTTCTAGACACCGTCCAGGGGAAAGCTTTTCTTCCCCAGGGCAGAGTGGAACACATCAGATCCCTCATCAGGGACATTTTGGCAAAGAAGACCGTTCCTGCCAGATTGGTCCTTTGCCTGCTCGGTCACATGGCTGCAGCTTTTGCAACAGTCCCGCTAGCCCGTCTCCACATGCGGGTCACCCAGTGGATGTTATGGGTCCAATGGAATCAAAAGCATGACCATCTGCAGCTTCCAATCCGGATCACAAAGACCGTAATCCGGGATTGGCAATGGTGGCTAGATCCAAAGAATCTGTCGGCAGGGGTCTCCTTCATTGCGCCATCTCCGATTCTGACATTCTCCACAGACGTCTCAGGGCTCGGATGGGGAGCACACCTCGACGGTGCCTCAGGGCCGGAGGACAGCCCAAGAGACTCATCTCCACATAAATGTCCTAGAAATGAGAGCAGTTCTTTACGCCCTGCAGGCCTTCCAGTCAGAGATTAACATAGAATTTTTTTTTACATAGAACATAGAAACATGGAAACATAGAATTTGACGGCAGATAAGGACCGCTTGGCCCACCCAGTCTGCCCATTTCCCTTCCTAATGGATAAGCTGCAGATCCTAGTTAACCAGCAGCCACTTCTTCCTACCCCCAACCCCTAGAATTGTCTTATGACTGTCCCATGCATGCTTGAATTCCACCGTTTCTGACTCCACAAACTCCTCCGGAAGGCCGTTCCATGCATCCACAACCCTCTCTGTGAAAAATACTCTTAAATTACCTCTGAGCCAACCCCCATCTTCAAATTGTGCCCCTTGTTCTTGCACACCTCTTTTTGAAAGATGCTACCCTCTTGGACTTTGTTGATTCCTTTGAGGTACTTGAAAGTTTCTAGCATGTCCCCCTCTCCTCCTTTCCTCGAGGCTACATATTAAGCTCCTTAAGTCTATCTTCATATGTCTTCCGGTGCAGACCCTGCACCATTTAGTTGCCTTCCTCTGGACAGCTTCCATCCTGTCTGTCTTTCGGAGATTGGGTCTCCAGAACTGCACGCAGTACTCCAGATGGGGTCTCACCAGCTGTCTGTACAGAGGGATAATAACTTCCTGTTTTCTACTGGTGATGCCTCTCCCTATGCATCCCAGTATCCCCGCAGCCCTCCTTGCTGCCCTTTCACATTGCTTGCCCACCTTTAGGTCATCTGATATGACTACCCCCTGGTCCCAGATTCCAACGGGTACTCTTCTGCTACAGACAGACGATTCCGCGGTGATGTATTGCCTCAGCAAACAAGGAGGCACCCATTCCTACCCACTTTGCAGGGAGGCCATGAGGGTGTGGGATTGGACTTTGCAACACGGCGCAAACCTCATTGCTGTTCATGTCCCAGGAGCTGCTCTCAGGCCAGAGTCCACGAGTGGGAACTACTCGAGGAGGTAGTAGAGGATCTGTTTCACAGATGGGGTACACCAGAGTTAGACCTTTGCGCCCCATCCAATGCAAAACTGCCCAATTTTTGCTCGCTAGATCCAGAGCCTGTTGTTCTCTGGCAAGACACGTTGTCCCTCTCCTGGGCAGATTCCTCTATGCCTTTCCCCCTTTCCGTTGATCCAGAGGTTCTTCTGAAACTTCACAGAGAGCAAGCGATGCTGATACTTATTGTGCCATTCTGGCCCAGGCAGATCTGGTTCCCTCTACTACATCAGCTATCCCCGGAATCTGTGGTGCCTCTGCCACTCAGCTCTCACTTGTCCCAGGAGGCGGGCTCCTTGGTCCATCCGGACCTTCGTTCACTGAGCCTGCATGCTTGGCTCCTAGAGACATAGCCATTTTGCGATATGGGGTCTCGCAAGAGGTGGCTGACATTCTGGTGGCCGCGAGAAAACCGGCCACTCATGCTACTTACGCCATGAAATGGCGCCGTTTTTGCCTATGGGTTCAAGCGTGGGGGTTTTTGCCTCTAGACTGTCCAGAAAGTCAGTCTTGGACTACCGCCTGTCTCTTTTTCAGACAGGCTTGGCCTACTCCTCAAACAAAGTAAACCTCTGTGCCATCTCAGCCTATCATTGTCCTATAGGTCAACACACCATATCTCAGTTGGACA
Source organism: Neoceratodus forsteri (assembly GCA_016271365.2). Taxonomy (NCBI): domain Eukaryota; kingdom Metazoa; phylum Chordata; order Ceratodontiformes; family Ceratodontidae; genus Neoceratodus; species Neoceratodus forsteri. The sequence goes on from CM057459.1 coordinate 322,218,099, forward strand.
TGGCACGAGCCTTCCTGAGAGGTATTCTTCACCTTAGACCTCCGATTAAGGATCTGATTCCGCCATGGGATCTACCCTTTGTCCTGGAGCAGATTACGCTGCCACCCTTTGAACCAGCCGCAGATTACAAGCTACGTCTTCTTACTTGGAAGACATTGTTTTTAGTTGCTGTTACCCATACCTCTCAACTGTACCACATTACGAGGAACGTTCCTCATTTTACTTCACAAAAGCTCCCTGTTCCACATTGTGAGGACTTGTTCCACATTCAGCATTAACATTTTAAAGCAAAAATCTATAGTAAATGATGCAAAAAATATATTATTCAATTAAAAACAAACTTTCTGAACATAACTGCAAACCTTTTAAGTGTTCTGAGCCTCCTAGGTAAAGATTCGATTAAGTGTTCCACATTTTGCTTATTAGTTCCACATTTTGAGAAGCAATGTTCCACATTTGGGGTACAAAAGGTTGAGAGGTATGCCGTTACCTCGGCCAGAAGAATTTCTGAACTTCATGCACTCATGTGCAAAGAGTCTTATTTGGTTTTTCACCAAGACAGGGTATCCCTATGGACTATACCTAAGTTTTTGCCTAAGGTGGTCTCAGCTTTCACCCTTAATCAAGACATCGATCTACCTGTGTAATTCCCTAAATATTCAAATCGAGGAGAGGCCCTGTTGCACACCCTAGATGTGCATAGGTGTCTCCGATACTACCTGACCAGAACCAAACACCACTGAAACTCGGACCTGCTTTTTGTCTCTTTTGCTCGCAGGCTGTTGGGATCTCCTATTTCCAAGCAGTCGCTATCCAGGTGGCTCATTCATTGTATTACGTTCTATTACCAGAAGCGCAAAAAACCCTTACCGGGCACGTTCAAGGGTCATTCCACAAGGGGGGGGGCTACCTTCTTTGCGGCCCTAAATGTGTCCACCTCGGCCATCTGTGCTGCATCTACTTGGAGCTCCGTGCACACTTTCATCAGGCATTTCAGCCTGGATATTGCATCAAGGGGAAGAGCAGGTTTTGGTCTAGCAGTCCTTAATGGACTTCTGTCCTAGGCTGTGGTTCCATTAAGGATTTCTACCTTCCCTCCTCCCAATGGTGTGAGATTTCCATTATTGCTTGGGAATCAGTCCTAATGGTGTAACCTGCTGCAAGAGCTGTTTCTCGAAGTAAGATAGAAATTACGTAAGAACTTACCGTAACAGTAGATCTTCGAGAACAGCTCCTGCAGCAGGTACTTTCCCTCCCACCGTCCCCGCTGGAGGTAGATTCTAGTTTCAACATCCTTCTCCTAGGATCAGGTGTTCTGAGCATCTCTCTGACTGCCATTTGATGGCGGATCCTCAGTCTCCTCTTCTGATGTCATCCAGCGGCCGGGAGTTTCCGGCGGGAGAACTGAGGATTCTGAGGACCGCCCCTTATGTACTGTGCCTGATGTGGGCGGTCCCGCTGAATCCTGCTGGCTAGAAAATTTCTGTGGGATCCTGGTGCCTGCGGCTTCAGTCCTAATGGTGTAACCTGCTGCTAGAGCTGTTCTCGAAGACCTACTGTTACGGTAAGTTCTTACGTAACTGTACTATCTTCGAGAGGAGCTCTTGCAGCAGGTGGCTTTCCCACCCTCCATCCCCCAGGTCGTTGCCTTATCTCTGTTTCAGTCCAGTAGGGGAGCTCTTCTCGGTTCTCCATTTTTACCAACCGGGTCTCTGGCGGGGAACTGAGATGGCGCTGGGGGTCTGCCCTTTTTATGCCATGTGGAGCATGGCTGGCATCGGGGGCTGACCCCCGCTACAGACTGCTAGCTTGAAAGTTTTTCCGTGGGGTCCCAACACCTGGCAGCATTAGTCCTAAGTTTATTACCTGCTGTAAGAGCTCCTCTTGAAGATCTACTGTTACGGTAAGTTCTTCCGTAACTGTACTTTTGCCTGCAAGACGATATGGTTTCTGAATTGCTAATAACAGAAGGGAAGTAGATCTGAGTGGGCTAGTGCTTGTTTTGCGGTATATGATACCCCTTGGGCAGGGTGGGTTAAAGAGATTCACTAGTTTGAAAACAAAGCATAGTGTGAGGTATTGTAACCTGGGGTTATAGTGTGGCCAATTTAGAGAAGCCAAGATGTCACTATGGTACCTTCTAGGGTCAGCCCCTGGGGCAAAATGCCCAATCCTAAAATACAGTTGTCGCAGCCGGGCGAGGGAAGAGGGCCGAGCAGATAGCAAGAGTGGCGCACTATAGAATAACATGGGGAGAAAGGATGTGGAAGCAATTTCATGACAAGCAGAGGATAATAAAAGGGGGTGTAGACAGTACAAGAGACCTAACTTCTAGTTTAAGATTTTAGTTAGTTGGTTAACATGAGATTCTAATGAGAAAAGAGATACCAAGGTATTTAAAAGGTTTAACTACCTCAGCAGTGTCACCTGACTACGTGCAGATTTGAAGAGAATGTAGAGACAGAGCTGGATAGTTTAGGGGAGGGATTGTGGAAAATCATAACTTTAGTTTTCTTTGTATTCAGAATGAGGTGGTCATAGCGTTAGTTTTCTTTGTATTCAGAATTAGGTTTGTTTAAATCAGTATGATAAATGACAGTTTTCTCCCAAAATCCTAAGTAAAGATTTGCATATGTGGGGCAAAGTTTGCCCCCATTGCAATACCCTTGGTCTGCAAAAAATGTTGGCCCTGAAAAATAAAGCAATTCTTTTTTCCAAACAAAACTCGGATAGATCACACAAAAAATGAATAGTCTGCACTGTATAGTGATTTGAGTTCTAACCAGTATCTAATGGCAGCTAAACCCCTATTGCGGGGCACATTTGAATATGGTGCTTCCACATCTACAGTAGCAGGTAGCCAAGATGGCTCCAAGTCCCCCAGGATGCCCAGAATTTCTGTGGTGTCTCTAATATAAGAGCGTAATGATGGTACCAAAAAGTTTGTGACCATCCACAAATTTTGATAGGGGCTCTGTAAGGGACCCTGTTCCTGAAACTATTGGGCATCCTGGGGAACTAGTAAGGGTCTTATGAATCTTTGGCAAGAGGTAAATGGTTTGTCTGACTGGAAAATCTGCTACTAAAAAATCAAAGGCTTCTTTTGTAATAGCCCCCTTTTAAATGCCGGCAGTAAATGGGCATCAATTTCACATTTAAAGTCAATAGTTCGATCTATTTTCAGACATGCATAAAAATCAGTGTTCGCCAATTGTCTGTATATTTCATTCTTGTAATACTCAGTGTCCATAATAAAGTACAGTTACGTAAGAACTTACCATAACAGTAGATCTTCAAGAACAGCTCTTGCAGCAGGTTACACCATTAGGACTGAAGCTGCAGCGCCAGGACCCCATGGAAATTTTCTAGCAAGCAGTATTCAGCGGGGACCACCCCCGACGTCGGTTCCGACCCCGACATCAGGCATAGTATATAAGGGGCTGTCCCCCAGAATCCCCAGTTCTCCCGCCGGAGACTCCCAGCTGCTGAATGACATTAGAAGAGGAGACTGAGGATCCGCAATCAAATGGCAGTCAGAAAGATGCTCAGAACACCTGATCCTAGGAGAAGGATGTTGAAACTAGAATCTACCTCCAGCGGGGTTGGTGGGAGGGAAAGTACCTGCTGCAAGAGCTGTTCTCGAAGATCTGCTGTTAGGTAAGTTCTTACGTGACTGTACTATCTTACTTCGAGAAACAGCTCTGCAGCAGGTTACACCGTAGAGACTGATTCCCAGCAATGGAAATCCCACACCATTAGGAGGAGGAAGGTAGAAATCCTTAATGGAACCACAGCCTAGGACAGAAGTCCTTGAAGGACTGCTAGACCAAAACCTGCTCGCCTCAATGCAATATCCAGGCTATAATGCCTGATGAAAGTGTGCACAGAGCTCCAAGTAGCTGCAGCACAGATGGCCAGAGTGGACATTCTTTAGAGCCGTAAAGGAGGTAGCTATCCCCTTGTGGAATGACTCTTGACCGCGCCCGGTAAGGGTTTGTTGCGCTTCTGGTAACAGAATGAAATACATTGAATGAGCCACCTGGATAGCGACTGCTTGTAAACAGGAGCTCCCAACATCCTGTGGGCAAAGGACACAAAAAGCTGGTCCAAGTTTCAGTGGTATTTGGTTCTGGTCAGGTAGTATCGGAGACACCTATGCACATGTAGGGTGTGCAACAGGGCCACTCCTCGATTTGAATATTTAGGAAAGTACACTGGTAGATCGATGTCTTGATTAAGGGTAAGAGCTGAGACCACATTAGGCAAAAACTTGGGGTTAGTCCGTAGGGATACCCTGTCTTGGTGAAAAACCAAATAAGGCTCTTTGCACATGAGTGCATGAAGTTCAGAAATTCTTCTGGCCGAGGTAACAGCAACTAAAAACAACGTCTTCCAAGTAAGAAGACGTAGCTCGCAATCCGCGGCTGGTTCAAAGGGTGGCAGCGTAAGCTTCTCCAGGACGAAGGGTAGATCCCATGGCGGAATCGGATCCTTAATCGGAGGTCTAAGGTGGAGAATACCTCTCAGGGAGGCTTGTGCCGTGTCCATCTGAGATATGGTGTGTTGGCCTATAGGACAATGATATGCCGAGATGGCACAGAAGTTTACTTTGATCGAGGAGTAGGCCAAGCCTGCCTGAAAAAGAGACAGGAGGTAGTCCAAGACCGACTTTTCTGGACAGTCTAGAGGCGAAAACCCCTGCACTTGAGCCCATAGGCAAGAACGGCGCCATTTCATGGCGTAAGTAGCATGAGTAGCCGGTTTTCTCTGGTGGCCACCAGAACGCTACCTTCATGACCCCGTGTCGCAAAATGGCTATGTCTCTAGGAGCCAAGCGTGCAGGCTGAGCGAACGAAGGTCCAGATCGACCAAGGAGCCCTCCTCCTGAGACAACAAGTGAGAGCTGATTGGCAGAGGCACCGGAGGTTCCTGGGATAGCTGCTGTAGTAGAGGGAACCAAATCTGCCTGGGCCAGAATGGCGCAATGAGTATCAGCGTCACTTGCTCTCTGCGAAGTTTCAGAACAACCGTCTGGATCAACGGAAAGATGGGGAAAGGCATAGAGGAATTAGCCCGCCCAGGAGAGGGACAACATTTCTCACCAGAAAACAACAGGCCCTGGAGCTAGCGAGCAAAAATTGGGCAGTTTTGCGTTGGATGGGGACGCAAAAAGGTCTAACTCTGGTGTACCCCATCTGTGAAACAGATCCTCTACTACCTCCTGGAGTAGTTCCCACTCGTGGACTCTGGCCTAGAAGTGGGCCAGGCGTCTGCAATGACGTTGTCCACTCCTGGGACATGAACAGCAATGAGGTTTGCACTGTGTTGCAAGCCCAATCCCACACCTTCATGGCTCTCTGCAAAGCAGGTAGGAAATGGTGCCACCTTGTTTGTTGAGGTAATGCATCACCATAGAATTGTCTGTTTGTAGCAGAAGAGTACCGGTGGAATCTCCGACTGGAAGGCCTGCAGGGCATAAAGAACTGCTCTCATTTCCAGGATATTTATGTGGAGATGAGTCTCTTGAGCTGTCCACAGGCCCTGAGACCAGACACCGTGGAAGGTGCTCTCCCATCCGAGCCCTGAGGCGTCTCTGGAGAGTGTCCAGTCATGGAGATGGCGCAATGAAGGGACCCCTTGCCGATAGATTCTTAGGATCTAGCCACCATTGCCAATCCCGGATTACGGTCTTCATGATCAGATTGGAAGCTGCATATGGTCTTGCTTTTGATCCCATTGGACCCGTAACATCCACTGGTTCACCCGCATGTGGAGGCAGGCAAGCAGGACTGTTACAATGGCCGCAGCCTTGTGTCTGAGCAGGCAAAGGATCAATCTGGCAGGAGCGGTCTTCTTCGCCGAGATGTCCCTGATGAGAGATCTGATGTGATCTTGCACCCGAGATACAGCTCTTGCAGCAGGTAACACCATTCGGACTGAAGCCGGCGGGCGTCAGGACCCCACAATTCTTCAACTAGCTATCTTCGGCGAGGACCGCGACGGCGTCAGTCCCGCCTCCAACGTCAGGCGTGGTACATAAGAAGGCGGTCCACGTGATTCCCAGTTCTTTCCTCAGCACGACTTGCATGTCTCGAGACCTTCGAATAGTTTCAAAGCGCAGCGCCTGCGGTTAAGTTCTTCCTTCGGAAAACATTATTTTCTTGGCTCCGTTGCTGTCTGATGTCCTCCAACCTCCGCTGAAGGCCATCCCTCGAAGTGCGCCTGTGGGAAGCAAATCCCGTTTAAGGATCCGCATTCGGCCTGCGTCCGGTGCCTAGGCCCAGACCACGACACTCGGTCCTGCAATTTCTGCCAGGGATTCAACAGCCGGACCCGGATCCGTCGCCAGAAGGCTCTGCAGGCGTTCCTGCTCGAGGAGAAGATTAAGGCCATGGACACCTCCAAGGGGATTCAGCGGAAAGGCCCGAAACACTCTGAGAAGCACAGGGAGAGGGTTCCTTCCAAGTCCCCGTCTAGGGCCTCTGACTCCGTAGTTCCGCCCCGGTCCGACCGCTTGCCCCTCCGGGCCCGTTCTCAGCCTCCCCGCTGCGGTGAAGAATCCTTGGGCTCTCTCTCCTCTTCACAGGCCAAGACCTCCAGGCCCTCTTATTGTCTTCCTCAAAAGCTCTGGTCAGGTCTGGGACCGTCATCATCATCTGAATCGGGTTCCCGCCATTCCAAACCTGATGTCAGGTCTGTCTTCTTGCCTCCTCCTCCCAGAGAAGACCAAGGAGCTCACCCTCTGAAGAAGCCATCCGGACCCGACATCAGCCCGTCCGGCGTGGTCACCCATCACAGGTCACAGGAGCCGTCGACCGTGAGCGCCCGTGCCTCGGTCAGGCCTTACCGCCCTCTCGGTGCGTCCAGCAGGAGGCCGGCGTCCACACCCGTGACGTTTAGAAGGGACCCCGACACACTCCTACCGCGCCGGTCCGGAGACTATCACAGAGGAGGAGTTGACGCAGCTCAAGGACCAGACGGGCGAACCCGGTCCTGTCACACCTTCCAGAGAGCCCTCTCCAAAACCTGAGGCCCCTGAGGAGCCGACGCCGGAACCCGACGACCAGCCACTGGTGCCCGGTCGCGTCGGGCCTTTCCCTTTTAGAGGTTAAGGAGCTCTTTTCTCACTGGTGGGATACCATCAAAAGAGATATGGTTCCCACACCGCCTCCTCTTCCTCCTCCACCACCTGCGACCCCTCCGGCTCCTGCGCCTCCTTCCCCATCCGGGGCTGCAGGCCGAGTACCTCTCCCCCAGGAGCCTACGGACCCTCCAAGGGGGGAGACCTGATAAAAGGAGACCTCCATCTAGATCTTCTTCAGGGTCACCCAGTCCTAAGATACCCAGAAGGCGCGTTGTTAGCCTTGACGGAGGTTAGGGATGGAGTTCTCAACAGGATCCAGATCCCCTCTCCTCTTCACATCCCCTCTCCCGAACCACGTGAGCTTCCTAGATCTCCTCCGGATGACCCATCGCTCTCCAAATCATGAGACATATCCAAGAGAACATGGGATGGGATGCGAAGAATTAGACCCCGAGAGACTACGCCTACAGTATCTTCAGCAGAAGGATCCCAAGCCTGTGGTGGCACCACCCTTGGTGAACACTTTTTGTAGATCGTCCACCAGGCAGCGTGAAACGCCCACACCCTTGCTCCGGCGATGCCGAAGAAACTGACCGCCTGTACAAGGCCCTAGGAGGACCAGTGCTTGGCTCTAACATCCTCTGGCCGACTCTGGTCACAACAGCCTCTCGCATGACAGGTCCAGAGACCGCCCAACATTTGAGCACCCTGCCACGGACCCGAGTCCAAACAGCTGGGCGCTGGGCAGGCGTGCGTGCTTCCGCTACTTGCCATCAGGTCCCTGAACTACTTGACCCACATGGTACAGTTCCAAAATGCCTTGTGGGAACAGGGACTGGATCTGTCGGAGAAATTGCCAGAAGGTGAGCAGAAGGAGGAGATGTTATAGCTCCTCCATACGGGTTCGGACGTGGGAACCCAGGTGCTGCGAGCCGCGTACGATTCCGCGGACTTCTCAGCCAGAGCGGCAGCTTCAGGCATATGCCTCCGGAGACACTCATGGCTCCGTGTCTCCGGATTTACCCCGGATGTCCAGAAAAGCATCATGGACGCCTCTTTCAAAGGAGAAGTTCTCTTTGGTGCACCCTCTGAGAAGGTTCTCACCAAGCTCCAAGAGGCCGGGAAGGCGGTGAGGTCGGTCCAGGCAATGTACCGGCCGAGGCTTAGTTCCTTTCGTAGGAACCAAAGCTGTTTTAGTGAAGACGGACATGAGACAACAGTCCAGCCGGTCCACAGCAGAGGGCTCGGTTCCTGCAGAGCCAGGAGAGACAGCCCGTGGCGAGGTCAGCGTCCAGCTAAACTGGCTCAGCCAGCGGGTCCCTCCTGCCACAGCTTGACTCCTTCCCAGCCCCCGCCCCTCAGGATCAATGGGATATCAAGGTCGGGGGTCGTATTGCGAATTTCCTGCCAGGATGGCAGATCATAACCACCAACAGGTGGGTTCTTCAGTTGGTCGAAAAAGGCCACTTTATAGAATTCGCAGACAAGCCACCCTCGAGGCCTCCTCTGCTCTCCCTTTACTCGGGTCAGCACAAATTGCTTATCAGGCAAGAAATACTTGCGCTCCTGCAAAAGGAAGCGGTAGAGTATGTTCCAGACAACCAGAGAGGGTACGGATACTATTCCCACTTCTTTCTGGTTCGAAGAAAACAGGGGACCTCCGTCCAATCCTGGACCTCAAGCGACCTCAATATGTCGATGACGCCTACAAAGCGATTTTGCATGGTGACCCTGCAGGGTCTTTCCCATGCTAAAGAAGGACGCCTTCTTAGCGCCCTGGACATGCAGGGCGCATACCTGCATATACCCATAGCTCAAGCACAGGAGGTTCCTGCGCTTCGAGTTCCTCAGCCACCACTTCCAGTTCAGCTTTCACTTCGGACTCCTCATCGGCCCCCAGGGTTCTTTACCAAATGCATGGCAGTCGTGGCAGCCTCTAAGGAGACAGGGCCAGTATGTGTTCCAGTACTTGGACGATTGACTTCTCATGGCGCCTCCAGGGAGGCGTTGATATTTATCCAGAGCACCCAGACTCTGTTTGGTCTCTGGGCATCATAATCAATGCAGAGGTCTCTCCTTGTACACGTCATGAAGCTGCAGTTCATAGGCGCAGTTCTGGACACCGTTCAGGGGAGAGCATTTCTTCCAGATGACAGGCGGAGACGCATCAGATCCCTCATCAGGGATCTCGGCGAAGCTGTCCCTGCCAAGCTGGTCCTTCTTCTGCTTGAACACATGGCTCGCGCCATTCCAAGCCGTCCTTTGCGGCAAGGCTCACGTGCGGGTAACTCAGTGGATGCTCAGGGTGCAGTGGGACCAAAGGCAAGACCACATGCAGCATCTGGTCAGGATCACAAGCGCCATGATTGAGATTGGCAATGGTGGCTGAACCCAGGACACTTTCTGCGGGTGTCGTTTACCTATCATCCGGGTAATCCTCTCCACAGGCGCCTCAGGGCTGGGGTGGGGAGCCTACCTGAATGGGGTGGGAGGTCTTAGGGAACGTGGACCCTCAAGAAGCTCATCTCACATCAACATTCTGGAGATGAGGCGGTCCTTCTAAGCCCTGCAGGCCTTTCAGTCAGAGATCCCGCCAAATACTCTCTTGCTCCAAACAGACAATACGGTGGTGATGTATTACCTCAACAAACAAGGAGCGCACCTCTTACCCCCTTTGCAGGGAAGCGATGAGAGTGTGGGATTGGAGGTAATTCGGCACGGCGCGAGCCTGATTGCAGTTCACGTTCCGGGTGGACAATACAATCACAGATGGCCTGAGTCGTTCCCAGGCCAGAGTCCATGGTGGGAACTTCTTCAAGGGGTAGCAGAGGATCTGTTTCTTCAATGGGGCACTCCAGAACTGGACTATTAGCTTCCCATCCAACATAAAACTGCCCAATTTTTGCTCGCTAGATCCAGGGCCTGGTGTTTTCTGGCGAGGCGTTGTCCCTCTCTCTAGGCGGACAGATTCTCTCGCTTTCCTCCCTTCCCATTGATCCAGAGAGTTCTTCTCAAACTGTGCAGGAGCATGCAACAATGATCCTGGTAGCCCCATTCTGGCCCAGACAGATCTGGTTCCCCTTGCTAGCAGCTGTCCCGGAACCTCAATTCCGTATGCCTTTCAGCTCCCATCTCTTGTCTCAGGAGGAAGGTTCTCTAGTCCACCCGGACTTCGCTCACTGAACCTATGCTTGGCTCTAGAGACATAGCCATTTTGCGACTCAGGGTCTCCAAGAGGTGGCGAAGACCTTCCCACGGCCAGAAACGGCAACAATACGTCTGACGTGCATACAAAGTAGTAGTTTTGCCTGTAGTGCAAACCTTGTGACCTTTCCCCTTTAGGTTGCCTGGTGAAAGCGGTGTTAGAATACCTGCTCTCCCTTTTCCATTCGGGTCTAGCCTACTCCTCTATTAAGGTGCACCTCTGCGCTATTTCTGCTTACCACTTCCCGGTGGGACAGCACACAGTGGCGCAACTTGACACCTCTTGAGATTTTCTGAGAGGGGTGTTACACCTTAGGCCACCCATTAAGGACCCTGTTCCTCCATGGGATTTACTCTTTGTCCTGGAACAACTCACGCTCCCCCCTTTGAACCTGCTGCAGATTGCGAGCTGCGTTTCCTGTCATGGAAAACGTTATTTTTAGTTGCCGTTACGTCAGCAAGGAGAATTTCCGACTTACGCTCTCATGTGTAAGGAACCTTATTTGATTTTCCACCAGGACAGAGTGTCCCTGAGGGGACGAATCCTAAGTTCTTGCCTAAGGTGGTCTCTGCACTCACTCTCAATCAGGACATTGACTTGCCTGTATAGTTCCCTAAATATGCTAATAGAGGAGAAGCGCTGCTCCACACCCTGGATGTTCACCGCTGTCTTAGGTATTACCTGAACAGGACTAAACAGCCAGAGTTGGAGCAACTCTTACGTTTCCTTCGCTGACAGGATGATGGGCCAACCAGTATCGAAACAGTCCCTTTCTCGCTGGCGTGTCCAGTGTAATCATACTGCTATGATACAAGCAGAAACCTCCGGGTACAGTCCGGGGCCATTCCACTAGAGGGTGGCTACCTCTTTGCAGCGCCATGCGTCTCCTCCTCTGCCATCTGTGCTGCAGCCACTTGGAGCTCTGTGCATACTTTTATCAGGCATTATTAGCCTGGACATTTGCTTCACGAAGAGCGGGTTCAAGCCTGGTTGCTGCTACAGTCTCTGTCCTAGAGTCAGGACTTGGTATGGACTCTCCTAGTTTCCTCCTCCCAGAATGCTTACAAGCGTTATTACTTGGAAATCAGTCTAATGGTGTTACCTGCTGCAGAGCTGTATCTCGAAGTAAGATAGTACAGTTACGTAAGAACTTACGTAACAGTAGATCTTAGAGAACAGCTCTTGCAGCAAGCTACCACCACCTTCCCCTTGGAGGCGATGGCTTTCAGAGCCTTGGCAGGGGCTACGCCCTTTACCTTCTGATGGTGGATCCTCGGTCTCCCTTCTGATATCGTCCTGGGCCGGAAGTCTCCGCAGGGAGAACTGGGAATCTGGCGGGACCGCCCCCTTATGTACTACGCCTGACGTCGGAGGCGGGACCGACGTCAGGGGCGGTCCCCGCTGAAGATAGCTAGCTAGAAGAATTCTGTGGGGTCCTGACGCCTGCCGGCTTCAGTCCGAATGGTGTTACCTGCTGCAAGAGCTGTTCTCGAAGATCTACTGTTATGGTAAGTTCTTACGTAACTGTACTTTCCACTCTGTCCTGGGAAAGAAAAGCTCTCCCTTGGACGGTGTCCAGTACTGCGCCTGTGAACTGCAGAGTCTGTGACGGAACCAGGCGTGACTTCTCTTGATTGATCATGATGCCCACATCTCGAACAGAGACTGAGTATAATTGATGGCGGACTTCAAGGTGTCCCGAAAGGGCGCCATGAGAAGCCAGTCATCCAGGTAGGGGAACACTTAGTGGCCTTATCTCCTCAGAGTCACCACTATGACCGCCATACACTTCGTGAATACCCGAGGTGCCGATGACAGTCCGAAGGGGAGGGCTTGGAACTGATAATGGTGGCCATGGAACTCAAAGCGCAGAAACTCCCTGTGCACTTGAGCAATGGGAGTATGCAGGTAAGCATCCTGCATGTCCAAGAACGCTAGAAAGGCGCCCTGCTTGAGCATGGGAATCAGACCTGGAAGGGTCACCATGCGGAAGCGTCTACTTGGGACCGACTCGCTGAGGTCCCGTGATCGGACGGAGGTCCCCTGCTTTCTTGGGAACCAGAGAAGTGAGAATAATACCCTGCAGTCCTCTGTTCCGTGGGTATGTGCTCTATCGCTTCTTTTCCCAGGAGCACGAGCACCTCCTGCTGTATGAGCAGGGCGTGCTGACCCGAGTAACGGGAAAGCAGGGGAGGTCTTGTCAGTGAGAGGTCGAGAAATTCTATGAAGTGACCTTTCTTGACCAGTTGGAGAACGCACCGGTAGGTGGCAATCGACTGCCACCCTGAAAAGTGGCGAGCGATGCGACCTCCGACCTTTTGTGCCCATTGATCCAGAGATGGGGCGGGGGCCGGGAAGGAGTCATGCTGTGGCAGTACTGGTACCTGCTGGCTGAGCTGGTTTAAGGTAGCATTGGGCTCTGCCTGGGACAACTTTAGCCTGGGCTTTCCGCTGAAAGGTGCCCCTTGTTGCTGGCGGAACGTGGCTGCTGCCTTTGTTGCCAGCTAGAAAATGGCTCTGGTTCCTACAAAGGAACCAGGCCTAGATCTGTACATAGCCTGTACAGACCTGACTGCCTCCCAGTGTCCTGGAGTTTGGTGGTGACCTTCTCTGAGGGTTCACCAAAGAGTACTCGCCATTGTAGGGGACGTCAAGAATGTTCTTCTTACGTCCGGGGTGAAGCCGGAGACACTGAGCCAAGATTGTTGCCGGAGACAGATGCCTGAAGCTGCAGCTCTGGTGGGGCAGTCCATGAGAATCAGTATGCAGTTCGTAGTACTTGGGTACCCACATCAGACCCTGTGCAGAGAAGGTTTAGGAGCTCTGCCTTCTGATCGCCATCCGAAACTTATCGACCAGGTCCTGGCCCTGTTCCCATAGGGCATTCTGAAACTGTACCAAGTGGGTTAGGTAGTTCAGGGACCTGATGGAGCAGAGCAGCTGCATACATGCGTCTCCCAGGGCATCCAATTGCTGGGATTCCTGGTCCAGTGGCTGTGTGCTCATGTGCGGCTGTAATGACCAGGGAGTCTGCCACGGTTGCTGAGCCAAGTACTGGTCTTCTCTGGGGCCTTGTACAGGTGGTCATCTTTCTTGCGCACCACAGGAGTGGAGTGCGGACGCTTCTACGCAGCCTTGGTGGCGTCTTGCAAAGGTGTTCACCAAGGGTGACACTACCACAGGCTTTGGGTCTTTCTGTCAAGATAACGGGCAAGGCGCTGTCTTTCAGGGTCGAGGTCTACAGCGTACCATCCAGTTTTGTCCTAGATGTTCTTCATGATCTCAGAGAAAGAGGGATCATCCGGAGGAGACCTGGGCAGGTCATGTGGGTCAGGTGATGGAATGCTGAGTGGAGAAGGAGATCTGGGGTAATCTGAAGTATCCAATCTGGAGTCCTCTCCTGACAGAGTATACCGCCGACATCTGGGTCGCTTGGGACTGGGAGACCCTGATGGAGATCTTGAGGGAGGCCTTCTCCGATCCTTGGATCTACCCCTGGGAGGTGGAGTCCGCTCCTTAGGGGTTGGTGGTCGTCCGGCTGGCCCCTGAGGAGGAGGGGGCATAGGAGGTGGAGGAGGTTTCACTGGGACCACATCCTTTCGGATGGTGTCCCACCGAAAGTAACAAGGTCTTTTACTTCTTACAGGTTCATGCGCGAAGAATGGCCTGGCGCCGGTGGTCTGTTGCCAAGGTCGGGCGTCATGTCCGTGGGTGTCTCCGAGGTGGGCGAAGGGTCCCTCGGGAGCCCGGCATCCTCAGTGTCACCCGCCTGGTTTTCGGGCAGCGTCCTGTCCTCCTCCGTTGAGTCCACCGGTGACTGGGGGGGGGTCTTTGGCTCCGGTGAATGTGAGGCCGATGTCGGTCACTTTGCCGACGTCTTCGGTTCCAACCAACGCCTGTCTGGTGTCGGGCTGGTGTCCGCTGTTCCGGTGAATGCCTGGCCAGTTTTGTATGCTTGGCCGACATCAGGTCCGATGTCTGCTTTAGAGGCGTCAGGTCCTTCGTCTTCCTGGGTGGTGGATCCGGACCTCTGGGAGGCTGGGAGACCGACCAGGAGTCGAGGGCTCCTGACGTTGGAGTCGATGAGTAAGACTTGTTCATTCTGAAGACTTGGAGGAGGCCTGAGAGGAAGAGAGAAGCCGAGGGCCTTGAAGTCTTGATGGGCGGAGAGTTGAAGAGCCGCCTGAGGCTCGGACTTTGACCAGAGGGGGCTGAGAACGAGCCCTGGTGGGAGAGCGATCCGACCTGGTGGAGCCTGAGCTACGGGAGTCTGAGGCCTGGTTCGGGGATCTGGACCTTGCTTTCTCCCGGTGTTTATGGGCTTTGGAAGAGAATCGCCCTGGAGGAAGGTTCTTGGTCCATCCTACTAAGTCTTTCTTCCAGCAGGTAAGCCTGAAGTGCCTGGTGCGGCTGTTGAACCCTTGGCAGAAAGTGCAGGCCTTGGTGTCATGGTCCGGGCCTAAGCACTGCACACAAGAGGATTGAGGATCCTAAAGGGGATCTGTTTTCCTGAGGCACACTTGGAAAGGTGTCCTCGAGTGAAGGAGTTGGAGAGGGACATCAGTTTGGAGAAACTCTTAAAGTTCTAAGTCATTGTGCACTAGGTGAGAGACCGAGAGGTCGATGCTGGCGTAGTCGATGGAAGGGACAAGAACTGGGGATTCTTGGGGATGGCCCTCTTATATATTATGCCTGACGCTGGAGCGGGACCGGCGTCAAGAGTAGTTCCCAATGAATACTGCTAGCTACAAAATTTCAGTGGTGTCCTGGTGCCTGCGGCTTCAGTCTTAATGGTGTAACCTGCTGCAAGAGCTGTTTCTCAAAGTAAGACCTATGGAACCGCCTTTGTCAGCCCGGCTTAATGATAATGTGGGTTGTTATGCAAGTCCCATAGTGCCAACTGTTCTTCTCTAGTAAAATTTGAAAAATTTAAGTTCCTACTTTCTCTTTGGATGGAGTCCGTTTCAGTGATGACTGCGGAGTATAGCTAGGATAAACTTAGAGGGCTTCTTAAAACTGCCCCAAAGATGATATATCAGACTGTGGTAAACAATCACTGTCCCCATTTGTAATTTCAGGATCTAAGTTAGTGTTCATAACTGGTGTCTCATTTTTTATAGAACATGGCTTTCAAGTTTAATTTCCAACAGAACTTTTTTACGTCCACAAACAATACAAACCGATAACTTTTGCACATAGGAATAAAGTTAAGGCCCTTACCCAGAACCTCAAGATGGACAGATGATAGTGGATAGCTGGATAAATTTACCACATTTACTTCTTTTTCTTTCAGTAGATCTTCTCACCGGTGTCTGTTGTTGCTGTCTGGTTAGTGTTTTTTTTCCTTTAGTTGTGTTTCCTACTGCCGTATATTGTCCTCTTTTTGGTTGGGTTGGGACTTGGAATCGTACTGAGCATGGACTCCAACGTGGAGTGGCTGTTGCCATTTGTCCTGGTCAATGCTCTTGCTGCTCCTCCTCCCCCAGCTCGTCCTTAAAAAAAAAAAAAAATCTGAGGATTCGGTTTCTGACGTCTAAGTAAAGTGGTCGTAAGTTTGATTTGGATTTTTAAGGATTGGTTTAAGGGCCATGTTATGGTCAGACTGTCCTTTCTTTTTGTTTTGTTTTGTTTATTTCCCCACTTACACCACTTAGAACTTTCCTTATTGCCAGGTTCTTTATTCCAGATAAACACTCTATTAAATAGGTTCCAACCCAACCAGAAAGAGGGCAAGATGCGGTGCGTCAGAATATTTTTTAGAGGACGAGTTGGGGGAGGAGGAGGAGCAGCAAAGAGCACCAGTTGCCAGGCTACCCCCATCAGGGCCGCTGTTACGCTACTCTCCATCAAGCCCACCAGCATGTCCTCCATCGGGTCCATCATTGGGAAACCACCCATCAGGGTTCCCTCATTCAGATCTGATGTCTGGCTTTGCCTGTCCTCTGTCGTGCTATCCTCCGTCAGCCCCGGCACCCAATCCTTTTTCGTCATACTGTTATTCAGGCTACCCTGGCTGTTTTCATACACTAGGTTAATCTCATTACCAGTCTCCTAGTTTTGGAGGACATGGTCCTGGCTCTGGATTCTCAGACTCCACCTACTCCCTCCACCTCCACAACCTTAAGTGGATTTTCAGGAAATCTTAAAATCTTGTTGGTTGGAAACCAAAACCCAGTTGGTTTCAGAACTAGACAGCAGGCATCTGGTGGTACCAGACACAGGCTGCTCACCTCCCCCTGCTCGGGTGCCCTCTCTGGCAGCGTCTCGTCCTTTGACGTCAGGCCATCCATCAGCACCAACTCCCCTGATGTTGGACAGACTCACAAGGGAGCCAGATCCTCCACTTCCTGATTAGATTCCGGAGGATTCGGATGATTTCGATGTAGACTCTGATTCCTCATCCGCCAATTCCGATTTTGAAACTTCTCCTCATGAGGAACCAGTCCCTAGAGAATCTCCAAAATCACCACCCGAAGATCCCTCCTTTGTGGACTTCCTCAAGCACATGGCGGAGGCCCAAGGATGGAAATCAAAGCTCTGGACCCAAGAGACAAAGGTTGGCAGAGCATCTTGATTTCCCAGGTACAAGTCTGGTTCTCACTCCCCATGGCTGGAACCCCACCAGGATCTTTCCTCGAACATGTGGCAAAGACCTTCCTCCATCCCAGCCATGGCGAAGAAAACAGACCGGGTTTATAGGCCCCCTGAGGACAAGGACCACCTTTAGTGTATATCCTAAGGCAGACTCGGTGGTCATTTTGGCAGCCCGTGATAGAGCTGCAAAGCCTAAGCACCTCAGCACTTCTCCTCCCGATAAAGAGTCAAGACAAATTGACCAGTTCAGGAGAAAGTTCTATGCATCTTGTACTCTAGTCATACGTGCTCTGAACTACGTCTCGTACACGTTAGAGTACCAGAAGACCCTGGTCCGCCAGTTTGAGCCAGTTGTCGAGGCCCTCCCGGACTCTGATACAAAATCCTCCTTGGCCTCCACATTAAAAGTGGCAAAGGTGGCTGGACGACATTCTTTGTGGGCCACCTACGATGCGGTGAATTCCTCCGCTAAAGGTACAGCCACAGCTGTGAGCCTTCGCCGGTACTCTTGGCTAAGAGTATCAGGACTATCCCCTAATGTCCAGTCGGCTATTCAAGATGCACCTTTCAGAGGTTCTGTCCTGTTCAGTGGGGATGCCCAGGACATTATAACAGGCCTGCAAGATAAAAGCACAGCCCTTCGGTCCGTCCATACTATGTACAGTCCAAAACAACAACAACAAAGCATCCTTTCTTTGGCAAAACAGATGTCGGATGAAAAACCAACAAGGACCCAAGTGCCAATTTAAACACAGGGCTCCCACTACTGCCGCCACATCTCCAGCCAAAGCACCAAGAACTTCAGGTGCACCTTCCCTACCCCCAATGCCTGACTTGCTGACTGCTCTCCCTCCTCCTCTTCTGTTGGAGGAACAGGTGGGCGGAAGATTCGCGATGCATCTGGGGGAGTGGGAGTCCATCACGTCAGACACCTGGGTGCTTCAACTAATAAAGCTTGATCACATTCTCGAATTCAGAGAAAAACCTCCAAACAATCCTCCAAGGTCTTCTCATTACTCAAGGGTGCATTTCCATCTCAGGGAGGGAATCATAGGTCTTCTTCACAAAGAAAGAATAGAACCAGTGCCGTCAAACCAGATAGGGACAGGGTTCTACTCCTATTCCTTTCTGGTTCCCAGAAAGACAGAGGCTTTACACCTGATTCTGGATCGCAGTACCCTCAACTCTTCATAGAGTACAAGAGGTTTCTAATGCTGACACTGCAAAGTCTTGTGCCCCTCCTCTCCAGAGGACAATGGCTTTGTACCTGGGACATGAAGTATGCGTATCTGCACATCCCTATATTCCGTCCACATTGCAAATTCCTCAGGTTTTCTTTTCAAGGGAAGCATTACCAGTTCAAAGCTCTCCCTTTTGGTCTGTCCTCCTCCCTGCAGGTTTTTAGCAAATGTCTAGCAGTAGTGGCAGGGGCCTTCAGGAGTCAGGGACCTTATGTCTTTCCCTACCTCGATGATTCGCTCCTCGCAGCACCAACGAGGGAGGGGTTGGAAGTTTCCTTTATCAGCTACTCCGCACCTTTTCGATCACTGAGTATCACGGTCAGTTACCCCAAGTCCCAGCTTGCTCCTTCCCAACGCCTTCAGTTTATTGGGGCAAAGCTCAGACAGAAGAACACATTGCAAAATCAGTGGGTAGAGGGGACAAAACCTTTTACAGGTACATAAGTGAAAAAAGAAAGGCAAGGGGAGGGATAGTGAGACTGAAGGGGGAGGATGGGGGCTGTGTGGAGGATGACAACAGTAAAGCTGACATATTGAACAGGTATTTCTGCTCAGTCTTTACTGAGGAAGAGGAGGTAATGGGTCTGAATGGAGTGAAAGGGGTGAGAATGTTGCAGAAATGGACATAAGTCCCTTTACACAGAAAGGGTCCTGAAGAAACTGGAAGTAATAAGAGTTGATAAGCGATGGGGCCAGATGGGGTGCACCCCAGGGTCCTTAAAGAACTAGAGAGGTGGTGGCTGAACCTCTTGCTATCCTGTTTAGCCGATCACTAGAAACAGGGAGGTACCCAAAGACCGGAGGATAGCATGTAGTCCCTTATACAAAAGTGGGAACAAAGAGGAAGCGGGAACTACAGACCAGTCAGCCTCACCTCGGTAGTGGGAAGATCATGGAAGCACTACTGAAGGAGAGATTGGTGGAACATCTGGTTGTCAATGGACTACAGGACCCAAGGCAGCATGGTTTCACCAGGGAAGGTCATGTCAGACCAACCTCATTGAATTTTTGACTGGGTGACTAGGGAGGTGGATCAGGGGAGGGCAGTGGACATGGCCTATCTGGACTTCAGCAAGGCCTTTGACACTGTGCCACATAGAAGACTATTGCACAAACTGGGAATATGGGTGTGGGCAGGACAGTAGTCGGTGGGTAGGTAACTGGCTGGGCAGCAGGACACAGAGGGTGGCGGTAAATGGCTGTCACTCCACAGAGGGAAGAGTGACCAGTGGGGTACCACAGGGATCAGTGCTGGGACCGGTACTATTCAATATCTTCATCAGTGACATTGCACAGGACCTAGAAGGCAGAATTTCACTGTTCGCTGATGACACAAAGCTCTGTAACAGAGTAGACACACCAGAGGGTGTAGACAGAATGAGAAGGGACCTGCAGAAACTTGAAGAATGGTCAGGGGTGTGGCAGTTGAAATTCAGTGCAAGATAATGCATATGGGGCACAAAAACCCTGGCACAATATATCAGTTGGGGGGTGAGGATATAGCACGCACCAAGCAGGAAAGGGATCTTGGAGTTATCTCTGATGACCTCAAGGCAGGGAAACAGTGTGACAAGGCAGCAGGTAAAGCAAATAGGATGCTGGGATGCATAGGCAGGGGCATCACCAGCAGGAAAAGGGAGGTCATAATTCCACTATACAAGACACTAGTGAGGCCGCACCTGGAGTACACTGTGCAGTTCTGGAGACCTTACCTACTAAGGACATAGACAGGGTAGAGAAGGTTCAGAGGAGGGCAATAAAGATGGTGCATGGATTACATCACAAGTCCTATGAGGACAGGTTGAAGGCACTGAACATGTACTCCCTGGAGGAGAGGAGGGAGAGAGGGGATATGATAGAGACATACAAGTATCTTACAGGGAGGAACAGGGTGCAGGAATGCACTATTTTTAGCGAAAAAGATGTTCCAGGACTAGAGGGCATGGGATGAAGTTGGAGGGAGGGCGATTCAGAGAAGCGTGAGGAAGAATTTCTTCACAGAGCGGGTGGTGGACAAGTGGAACACCCTGCCAGAGGAAGTGGTGGGGGCTGAAACAATCACGGGATTTAAGAATGCATGGGATAGACATAAAGGAATTCTGGAGGTCAGGGGTAAGGGGCAACAGACTTCCTGGAAAACATAAACTGAACTTACAAACTTAAATGGGCAGACTGGGTGGGCCATGGGCCCTTATCTGCCGACACTGTCTATGTATCTATATATGTGTTGGACACAGTGCAGGATATAGCCTTTCTTCCCATGGACAGAGTAGATATCCTGGAGAGTCAGTCAAGAATGTCCTCGTAGACAGTCTCAGTCACACCAGGGTAAGAGCTCACGAATGGGAGCTAAAGCCAGAGATTCTAGATCACATCTTCGATCTCTGGGGTTGTCCGGAAGTGTATCTGTTCGCAGCCCCATCAAACACAAAACTTCCCAAGTTTCACTCGCTCAATCCCGGACACGGTGCTTTCTGGCAAGATGCACTGTCGCTTTCTTGGATGGAGATTTCTGTACACATTTCCTTCCTTTCCAGTATTACAGAAAGTGTTGATCAAACTTCAGTCAGACAGAGCACAAATGATTTTGATAGCTCCTTTTTGGCCTCGACAAATCTGGTTCCCACTGCTCCAGCAGTTGTGAGGGAAACCTCCGATTCTTCTACCCATCTTATGATCTTCTGACCCAAAAGGGGGGCACGCTGGTACATCTGGGGCTAAAATTCCTTCATCTTCATGCTTGGCTCCTCAAGACATAGCTTCTTCTAGATCACGGGGTTTCCCATGAGTGGCTCAGATTTTGGTAGAGGTGAAAAAGCTGTCTTATCAGAACTACTTATGCCATGAAGTGGAAACGCTTTTCCATTTGGGCCACCTCAAAATATCTGGATCCTTTCTTGTACCCCACTCCTCAGGACATGGAGTATCTTCTTCATTTATCGGATCTGGGCTTGAGCTATTCATCACTGTAGGTGCCCCTTGCAGCCGTGTCTGCTTACCATGATCCAGTTGGAGGCAAGACAATGGCTCAGTTAGAGGTCTTCAAAACCTTTTTAAAAGGTATTTTGCATCTGAAACCCCCAGTGCATAATCCTGCCTTACCACGTGTGACCTTACCTCCCCTTGACGGCAAGTTCTTGTGACATAAGCTTTTTGTCCTGGAAAGTGCTCTTTTTTGGTTACAGTTACCTCAGCTCATAGAATTTCGAGCTCCGGGCCTGATGTGTAAGGTGCCTTCCCCACTTGATTTCTCAGAGAACCCGGGTGGGTCTCTTTACAAATCTAAGTTTCTGCCTAAAGTAGTTCGGAGACTACCCTTAATCAGTCCTCAAATTGCTGGTATACTACCCAGAGCATTCTCATCGGGAGGAAGCCATTCTGCATACGTTAGACATTCACAGAATTTTGCGTTATTACACAAGTAGGACAAAGGATGTCCGCAAGACTGATCAGCTTTTTGTTTCTTTCACACCAAAAAGGGAGGATGCAGCAGTGTCCAAACAATGCCTTTCAAGATGGCTGGCAAACGGCATATTTTTTTTTTTTTTTAAGTTGTTTAACCAGGAGTAGCACACTAAACTGAAAGCTTTTTTACAGGTGCGCCTGGGAGCACAGAGAAGTTAAGTGATTTGCTCAGAGTCACACAGTATGCAAGTGGAAGCTGTGGGATTCAAACCCAGGTCTGGTCTGCTGGATGTCACCAGATTTGCAGCTCAGAGCCTTAAACCACTGCGCTATACTGCCTCCTGTTACCAGAAGTATGGTAAAGTCCTTCCAGGTCAGGTTAAAGGACATTCTACCAGGGGAATGGCTACTTCCACAGCCTGTTTCAGAAATGTATCTGCCACTGACATTGTGCAGCAGCTACTTGGAGTTCAGTCCACACTGTCATGAAACACTACAGTTTGGACTTTGTCTCTAGGTGTAGGGTCGGTTTGGACTAGCAGTCCTTCAAGGACTCCTGTCCTGATTTCCTAGTCTTTTCTTACTGGGATTATGTTCCAAACCCCGTGTGTGTTTTTTGTCCTTTGGACTTTTTTTTTTTTTCACTGCTTGGGACTCAGTTCTACAAGTAATACCTACTAGAGCCCTCTCAAAGTAAGATAGTATAGATCTTACTTGAGATACAGCTCTTGCAGCAGAGTTCACCAATAGTACTGAAGCCGGCATCGCCAGAGACCACAGAATTTTCTAGCTAGCAGTCTTCAGCGTGGACTGCCTCTGGCGTCAGGCGTAGTACATAAGGAGGCGGTCCCCGCAATCCTCAGTTCTTTTCCAGCGTCGACTTTCCAGTGCTTGTCCTCTCAATCCCTCTTTTCTAGCATAGCGACCATAGAACTCGGCGATTTTCGTCGTCTTTTGAGTACTGAACAACTGATGTCCTCTCCAACCACTTCTTTGGGGATCACCATATGAAGTCGCCTGTGGCAACAGATCCCCTTCCAGGATCCCCATTAGGCCTGCGTGCGCTGCCTGGGCGGGATGCGCGCACAAAGGCCTGCTCCTTCTGTCAGGGCTTCAACAGTCGCACCAGGATCCGCCGCCAGAAGGCACTTCAAGCGTTTCTCCTGGAAGAGAAACTCAAAAGCATGGACAAGGAACCTTCCTCACGGGGAGAGCCTTCAAGCAAAACCCACAAGCACCAAGAAAAGGAAAGGTCCAGGTCTCCTGCGAGGGCCTCGGACTCCCGAAGCTCTGGCTCCAAATCGGACCGCTGTCCCTCCAGGGCTCAGTCGCAGCCTCCCCCGGTCCAGATCAGGTCATCCAGTGGTTCCTCCTCTCTTCAGCTTCTGAAGACTTGAGCCCTCGGCCTCCTCTACTCCTTCAAGGCCTTGTCGAAGTGGAGGCAATAAATCTTTCTCCCGACACAGGTCAGTCTCCCAGCCACCCGAGTTCGGATCTGGCACCCCCTAAAACCAAGGACCTGACATCCCTCAAACAGGCGTCAGACCCGATGTCGGCCAGACATCACGGTGCTCCAGGGCCGGCGACACCCAGACACCGTCGCCGGCCAGGCGTTCACCTCGAAGACATCGGCCAGGGGGACGGCGTCGGCTACCCCAGAAGAAGGACTGCACCCCGTCGCGTGACGCCCCGTCAGAGGACTGTACACCAGAGGGCAGCACACAGCCGAGACCCGGCGGCGACACCAGAATGCCGGGTTCCCAAGGAACCTTCCGACGGAGACCCCGGGGACCGATGCCACGACGCCTTGGTGACAGGCCACGGTGCAAGCCCGTCTTTGGGTATGAATCTGGTGGAGGTAAAAGAGCTTTTTACCTTCCAGTGGGACACCATCAAAAAAGATGTGGTCCCCACACATCCTCCTCCCACAGCTGCTACTCCGCCTCCACCCACTCCTTCACCGCCTACGCCCCCTCCTTCACCTAAGGGGCCCGTAGGATGACCCCCATCCCCCAAGGAGCCAGCGCCACCTCCTAGGGGTAGATCTTCGGAATGGAGAAGGCCTCCCCCCAAATCTCCCTCAGGGTCACCCAGCCCCAAGAGACCCAGACGACACCGGTACACTCCGTTGGGGGACGATTCCAGGTTGGATACTTCAGAGTGTTCCAGATCACCTTGTCCTCTCAGCATTCCCTCTCCTGATCCACACGACCTACCCAAGTCTCCTCCGGATGATCCCTCCTTCGCTGAGATCATGAGGCACATCCAGGAGAACATGGGGTGGGATGCTGAGGAGCTTGACCCCCAAGCCAGCGCCTTGCCTGCTACCTTGACAAAAAGACCAAGTCTGTGGCAGTGCAGCCTTAGTGGATACCCTGCGGATGTCACCAAGGCTGCCTGGAAACGTCCGCATTCCACTCCGGTGCAAGAATGCTGACCGCTATACAAGGCCCCTAGGGAGGACCAGTATTTGGCGAACCATCCTCTGGCTGATTCCCTGGTCATCACTGCTTTGCATGACCGCTCTGAGACCTCAGCATTTGAGCACCAGTCACGGACCAGGAATCCAAGCAACTGGGCGTCCTGGGAAGGCACCAGTGTCACGGCTGCGACTTGCGCCATCAGGTCACTGAACTGTCTGACCCACATGGTTCAGTTCCAGAACGCCATGTGGGCACAGGGTCAGGACCTGGTTGAAAAGATGCCCAATGGCGATCACAAGGAGGAGCTCTTGAACCTCCTCCGCATGGGTTCAGATGTGGGGACCCAGGTGCTCAGAGCCGCATATGATTCTGCGGACTCTTCAGCCAGAGCTGCAACCTCAGGCATTTGTCTCCGGAGACACTTTTGGCTCCGTGTCTCCGGATTTACCCTGCACGTCCAGAAAAACATCCTGGACGTCCCTTATAATGGCGAGGTCCTGTTTGGTGAAGCCTCCGAGAGAGTGATCACCAAACTCCAGGACGCAGGGAAGGCAGTCCGATCTGTACAAGCTATGTACAGGTCTCGGCCTAGTTCCTTTTGTAGGAACCAGAGCTGTTTTCATGGCGGCTACAAAGGCAACAACAGCGTTCGGTCAGCAGCAGAGGGCACTTTCACACGCAAGGCCCAGGCCAAGTCATCCCTAGGCAGAGGTCAACGATTTTCAAAGTCGCCCCAGCCTGCAGGGTCAACGCTGCCACAGCATGACTCCTTCCCAGCCCCTGCCCCTCCCCAGGATCAACGGGGAAAGAAAGTCAGGGGTCACATCGCACGCCACTTTCCAGGGTGGTAGTCAATCACCACCGACAGGTGGGTTCTGCAGCTGGTCAAAAAGGCCATTATATAGAGTTTGTAGGCAGCCCACCTACAAGACCTCCCTGCTCTCCCATTATTCGGTCAGCACACCCTGCTCATACAGCAGGAAGTGCTCTCGCTTCTGAAAAGGAAGCCTTAGAGCACGTTCCAGAGAACCAGAGAGGACTAGGGTATTATTCTCGCATCTTCCTGGTTCCAAAAGCGGGACCTCTGTCCAATACTGGACCTCAGCGACCTCAACCTTTCGGTCTCTTACAAGTGCTTCTGCATGGTGACTCTTCGGGCCTAATTCCCATGCTGGAGCAGGACGCCTTTCTGGCGTCTTTGGACATGCAGGACGCCTACCTGCACAGTCCCATTGCTCAAGCGCACCGGAGGTTCCTGCGCTTCGCGTTTCAGAGCTGGCATTATCAGTTCCGAGCTCTTCCCTTCGGGCTGTCATCGGCAACTTGCATATTCACGAAGTGCATGGCGGTCGTAGCCGCGTCTCTGAAGAGACAGGGCCACTACGTGTTCCCATACCTGGATGACTGGCTTCTCATGGCGCCCTCCAAGGAGGTCTTGATGACTGCTATTCACTGCACCCAGTCTCTTTTTCAATCCCTGGGTATTCTCATCAACTACGAGAAGTCACACCTGGTTCCGTCTCAGAAGCTGCAGTTTATCGGAGCAGTTCTGGATACTGTCAGAGGCAAAGCTTTCCTTCCCACGAACAGAGCGGAACACATCAGATCCCTCATCAGGGAGTTGTCGGCAAAGAAGACCGTCCCAGCCAGACTGGTGCTTTGCCAGCTCGGACACATGGCTGCCGCCATTACAACAGTCCCGCTAGCCCGTCTCCACATGTGGGTAACCCAGTGGATGTTACGGGTGCAGTGGGATCAAAGGCAAGACCATCTGCAGCATCCAATCCGGATCATGAAAACCGTAATTCGAGATTGGCAATGGTAGCTACATCCAGGGAACCTCTCTGCGGGAGTTTCCTTCACAGCGCCATCCCCGACTGTGACACTCTCCACAGACGCCTCGGGGCTTGGGTGGGGAGCACACCTCGATGGTGTTCGGTCTCAGGGCCTGTGGACAGCCCAGGAGTCTCATCTCCACATCAACATCCTAGAAATGAGGGCAGTCCTTTACGCTCTGCAGGCCTTCCAGGCGGAGATTCCACTGGGTACACTTCTGTTACAGACAGACAATTCCACGGTGATGTATTACCTCAACAAACAAGGAGGCACTCACTCCTATCCACTTTGCAGGGAGGCCATGAGAGTGTGGGAGTGGGTATTGCAACACGGCGCAAACCTAATTGCAGTTCATGTCCCAGGAGTGGAAAACACCATCGCAGACAGCCTGAGCCGCTCTCAGGCCAGAGTCCATGAATGGGAACTTCTGCAGGAGGTGGCAGAGGATCTGTTTCACAGATGTGGTACTCCAGAATTAGACCTTTTCGCGTCCCAAACCAACGCAAAACTGCCCAATTTTTGCTCGCTAGATCCATGGCCTGATGTTTTCTGGCGAGACAGCGTTGTCCCTCTCCTGGGCGAGCAGATTCCTCTATGCCTTTCCTCCTTTCCCGTTGATCCAGAGGTTCTCTTAAAACTTAGCAGGGAGCAAGCGACGCTCATTCTTGATCGCACCCTTCTAGCCCAGACAGATCTGGTTCTCTCTTTTGCACCAGCTATCCCGGGAACCTCCAGTTCCTTTGCCAATCAGCTCCCATGTATTGTCTCAGGAGGCGGGTTCCTTGGTCCATCCGGACCTACGTTCAGTGAACCTGCACGCTTGGCTCCTAGAGACATAGCCATGATGCGATACGGGGTCTCGCAAGAAGTGGCAGATGTACTCTCTGCCGCCAGAAAACCAGCTACCCACGCAACTTACGCCATGAAATGACGAGATTCTGTTTAGGCCCACAAGCCTCACAATTAGACTGTCCAGAAAAGCTGGTGCTGGACTACCTGCTTTCCCTTTTCCCTCTGGACTGGCTTACTCCTTGATTAAAGTGCACCTTTGTGCCATTTCTGCCTACCATGCCCCCATAGGCCATCGGACGGTGGCCCAGCTGGACATTACTTGTGCCTTTTAAGGCGTCCTCCACCTTAGGCCTTCCATTAAAGATCAATCCCTCCTTTGGACTTGCCTTTTGTCCTGGAGCAGCTCACGCTGCCACCCTTTGAACCAGCCGCGGATTGCGAGCTGCGTTTTCTCTCTTGGAAAACATTATTTTTAGTTAAAGTTACTTCTGCCGGAAGAATTTCGGAATTGCACGCTCTTATGTGCAAAGAGCCTTATTTGGTTTTCCACCAGGACAGGGTGTCCCTAAGGACAAACCAAAAGTTTTTGTCTCAGCTCTTACCCTTAATCAGGATATCGATCTACCAATGTATTTTCCAAGGTACTCCAATCGAGGAGAAGCCCTTCTGCACACCCTAGATGTGCACAGGTGCCTCAGATACTACCTGACCAGAACCAAACAGCACCAACTTTCGTCTCCTTTGCCCACAGGATGAAGAGCTCCTGTCTCCAAACAGTCACTTTCTAGGTGGCTTATCCAGTGCATTACTTTCTGTTATGAGAGCGCAATAAACCCTTACCGGGCACGGTCAAGGGTAATTCAGAAAGAGGGTGGCTACTTCCTTTGCGGTGTTAAGAAAACATCTCCACCTCAGCTATTTGCGCTGCAGCTACTTGGAGCTCTGTGCATACCTTTATCAGGCATTACAGTCTGGACATTGCTTGGTGAGGCGGGGTTGAGTCTAGCTGTCCTTCAGGGACTTCTGTCCTAGGCTTGAGTTATCTCAAGATCCCTACCTTTCCTCCTCCCAATGGTGCATGATTGCCACTACTGCTTGAAATCAGTCCTCATGGTGTAACCTGCTGCAAGAGCTGTATCTCAAAGTAAGATAGTACAGTTACGTGAACTTACCAGCCAACAGTAGATCTTCGAGCAGCTCTTGCAGCAGCCCTCCCACCATCCCTGCTGGAGGTAGGTCGGAGTCAAGCACCCATCTCATTAGATGGGACATTCCTATTTACTTGTTTTGTCAACTGGTGGCGGATCCTCGGTCTCCTCTTCTGATGTCATCCAGCGGCCGGGAGTCTCCGGCGGGAGAACTGAGGATTATGGGGGGACCGACTTCTTATGTACTACGCCTGACGTCAGGGGCGGGACTGACGTCGGAGGCGGTCCCCGCTGAAGACTGCTAGCTAGAAAATTTCCGTGGGGTCCTGGCGCCTGCCAGCTTCAGTCCTAATGGTGTAACCTGCTGCAAGAGCTGTTCTCGAAGATCTACTGTTGCGGTAAGTTCTTACGTAACTGTACTTTATTTTCGCATTATGTCAGGTTCGGCGGCAAAACGTAAGTCTAAGGCGGGCCATACGTCGGTGCTCCTGCGGCTGGCAGTTTTCCGTCATGGACTGGCATGATGTTTGTCTTCGGTGCCTGGGACCCTACCATGATGTGGACCACTGTGACGCCTGTTTCTCCATGGATCGACGTGTGTTAGAAATCTGCGCGTTTGAAGTCGGAAGGGTTCCGCCGACTTTTGGAGGACAATGTCGCCCGTGGGCTTCCCAGGCCAGATATCTCGACCCTTCCTCCGGGGTCCCCTTCCGGATCTATATGGCCCAGTGAGGAGGGAACCTCCTCCACTTCTAGCCTTGCCGAGAAGGAGGTTTCTTCTTAGGCGGCTGAGGAAAGGTGTGATCCCTCCCGGGGGCATGCCGTCCCGGCAGTCACCTCCTTGGGAGGTGCAGTCTCCCCCAGTGTCATGGGCCCCGGCTCTGGTGGACCCTCAATATCACCTAGTGATGCTGCCGTGGGGTCCGGCACCGGGGACTCGGGTGGCGCTGTTGGTGGCGTTGTTTTGGGTTCCGGCAGTGCCAGGGACTTGGGTGGCGCTGCCGTTTTGGGTTTCAGTGCCGTCTGCGATGCCAGTGACTTGGATGGTGCCGTTCATGATGCCGCTGGGGTTCCCGGTGCTGACGGCAGTACGGTCAACTCCAGTGGCGCCATTGGCATTGCGACCTTCGGCGATGCCGAGCCTGGTTCCATTTTGGGTGAGGTTCCTGCAGTCGCCTTGCTGGAGTCTACTTTGCTCGACTCCTCTTCGGGGGGGGGGTCGAGACCCAGACTGGCGACCTGAGTCTTCTGTGTGGAACCTCCTATAGGCTGTGGCCAGGTTATCTAGTGTTCCTCTCCAAGTCCCGGAGTTGGTTAGCCCAGAGGATTCCACGGTTAGGGTGGCCTAGAGTCTTCTGCGCGGACCCTTCAGGAAATCGGGAGGAATGCCCTCTTCTCGAAGTCCCGGCAGTTGCCATCTCTGGTGCTGCTGCTGGGGTCCTTTGGGAGACGGTGGAGGACCTGCACGCAGTGGGTTCCCTTGAGGCTCGCTCAGCAGGGAGCTCCCCACTGGCATCGAGGAAGAGCGCTGCTTCGGAGTTCCGAGAGATTGAGAGGTCGGGGTGAGGAGCGGCGGCGTATCCCCACTGCCCTGCGGGGTGTGGGGAGGAGTTGCAGCACTGATCTCCACCTTTCTCTCAAGGTCTCCAAAGCTCCTTCTAGTGGCAGTTCTGAGGGTTGCCCTTCTGGACTCATGCATTCCCAGGTGCGTCTCGGGAGATTCCCCTTCTGAACTCCTTCTGGGTTTGCCTCCCTCTCTTTCCTCTTCACAGCCTGGCATGATCACAGGGTCCCCACTCCTGGCGGTGGTGCTCCCTGGATCTCAGAGCCGTGGCAGAGGCCAGGCATGTGCTTTTAGGTGCCCTTCACCCATCCCTCTGCAACCACCACCCTCTCTCCCAGACCATGTGGGTCCCACAAGACCATTAACTCCGGAGATGTTCAGAGCTACTGCGGCAGCCTTCCCATCTTATGTCAGGGCCATGGACAAACAGGATCTTATCTGTGTCAGTCTTCATTCATCACAGATGGGTTACCTGGCCGGAGGTCAGGACCCCGCGGGAGCTTTTTTTTCTTTTTTTTTAAAAGGGGTAGGCGGAGCCGACACACTATCGGCGCCACCCTCGAGGGCCGGCGTACTGCGTGTCGCTCGAGGGTTGGCGTTGAACTATGTTGACTCCAGCCTGCCTACCAGTTCTTCATCTCCGCCATCAAGTCGCTCGTGGGAAGCTTCGAACAAGAATTTTAGACCTTTCAGCCTTACGTCTTCTCCGTTTTCAGTCCGTCTGTTGCCTGCGGTTCTGTGTTCTGCCTCCACCTCGTCGCCCGGTAAGATCTTTCCTTTTATTTGAATTCTCAGCGTCTAGTCTGTTTGGTGTTTTTCCCTAGGTCATGTCTCAGTCGGAGGGCAAGTTTCGAAGGCAGGTCGGCCCCCATGTATCGGTGCCCGTGCGCGAAAATTCTCCGTCCGACCAAGCACGACGGTGTCTTGGCCCGCTCACGACATGGACTGCGTGTAAGCCTGCTTCTCCATGGACGCCGGGTCCTCTCGAACAGCGCACATTGAAAGTAGAAGGCGACTCCGCCCGACTTTCGGGTGGGTTCACTCTCGTCAGGCCAAGCGCGCTCTCACCGCCCTCCGGATCCCCTCCTGGTTCTCTCACGGACCGAGGAGGAAGGAGCCTCGGCTGCATGTAGCCTGGCCATCGCCGAGGCTCCTCCCGCAGCACAGGAGGCCCGTCCGCTTCCTCCCGGGAGGCGGGCGGGAAGCGCGCCCCATGGCAATCGCCCCTCCGAGAGGCTCCCAGGTGTCATTCCCGCGGCTCGGAAGGCCCGGGTCAGCGCCATTCTCGACGCCATCAGTTGGCACCGTCGGAGCCTTCGGCGCCATTTGCGGCGCCGTGGGCCATCATCGGCGCCGACTTGTCGCTCGGTGCCATGGGCTCAGTCGACGCCGTTCGCGGCGCCATGGGACCAGATCCAGCGTCGTCCTCCGCCATGTCTCGCCTCGGCACCAAGGTTGTGGACGGCGCCGTGTCTTCGGGGCTCGGCGCCGTGGGGCCTTCAACTCCGTCTGTCGGCGCCGTCCACGCTCTCGGCGCCACTACGGTTCTCGGTGCCACTCGCGGTGCCGTGGGGCTGGGTGACGGCATCGGCGCCAAGGGTGCTGCTGGCGCCGTCCCTGTCCTTTGTACCGCTCTCGGTGCCGGTGGATTGGACGGTGCTGCGACTGGCCTGGCTCTGGAACTCTGGCTCGAGCTGGCGCGGTGCCTCCTACAGGTCCCGCTCGTGGGGTTGCGGAGGGCACGGGCACCAACTCGGGCAGAGCACTGGCTGCCGGGCCCGGTGGCAAGGTTGGTTCTGCCCGCCCCCCTACGATTTGGCTCAGAGCTTCAGACTCTACCTCTTCGGAGTCGGAGTCGAGCTCCGAGTCGGACGAGCAGTCGCACCCCTCGGGGTTGGCTGCGGAGGAGGGCAGCACTGTGGTCTCGTCGACGAGTCGGAGCCAGCCCCCTACTGATGAGAGGCCGGTGGCCCCCGACACTAGGGTCAGTGGTGCTGACCAGCAGGCAGTGGTGCGTGCCACCATAGCTCTGCAGCCTGGTCTTGGGGGTTTCATCGACCCCCTTGGTGGTGGTACCCCCTCCAGTGGTGTGTCTTGATCGCCCAACTTTGGGGCCCATCGAGAAGCCTACAGGAGGGGGAAGGTACTGCTCCCTGGGTCTCCCTTCGGGGGCTGCCCAGAGATGCCAGCTACCTAGGCTGGCCCTCTCGAGGAGGAGGACTCTTTCGGACTCTGATGGGTCGAGGGGTGTGGGTTCGCCGCGTCGGCCCTTTTCTGGGGTCCACTCGGGCCCTGGACAGAGCCGTAGTGCAGATTTCTACCCTTCCCCCTCGGGTTCCTTGAGGGAGTCCCGTTCTTTTGAGGCAGGGGACCGTCTTTCTGGAACTTTACGGTCCCGTTCGCCTCACTGGGGGGATTCTTCTAGGCGCAGCCAAGGCAGTACCAAGGTGGTTGTACAGCTGTCGGCTGTGGGGTCTTCCGGGGCACCCTCCTCGGGTGCTCACGGTCCGCTCCCTAGCCCTGGCGGAGGTCAGCCGACTTCTCTTCTCAGCTCTACCCCTATCCCTCTGCCACATTCTCCTGTGCTTCCAGGCATCCTTGGTCCTAGCGGCCCTCTCACCTGGGAGCAGTTCAGAGCGGTAGCTGCCCAGTTCCCTGCTTACGTTAGGGCAATGGACAGCCAGGTTTTTCAACCTCCCCCCGTGCAGCCACCCTCTGAACACATGGTGACCTCCAGCTCCTCATCCCCCTCTTCAGGGGGAGAGGAACCTTCTGTCCACATCTCTCCGGCTGCTGATCTCTCGGAGTATCAGCGTTTCCTCGTGAGGATGTTGGAGGATTTGCACCTTTCTCCCTCTACTATCAGCAATCCTGAGCATGCGGCGCACGCCTTTCTAGGCGATTTTGGCGAGGCCACCCTTGTGGTGCTGCTCTGGCCAGCTCCCTTTTGGGAGGCGTCCTTGCGTTTCTGGCAGAGGCCCTTCTCCGGAGTTCCCGCCCCAAGGGACCTCAGCCAGAGGTATTGCGCTCCCCCAGAGTCTCCAGGTTCCATGCCTCATCCACAGTCTGGCTTGACGCATCTGGACACCCCTGATGGGCTTCGCGCCCTCCACCGTGACTGGCCCCCAGATCAAGACTTCTCGGATTTTGATTTTTGGGGGAGGAAGACCTTCTACTCGGCACGGTTGCTCCTCTCTATTTCTGCTCATCAGGCCCACTCTGCAGCCTACAACAGGTTCCTGTGGTCCAGGCTAGGTCAGCTCCTAGCCTCGTTGCCTGACTCGGAGCAAACCAGACAAGCCATCGTGCTCTCTGCACGTGGTCTGGAGCTAGCAAGGCACTAAGTGAGGGCATCTTATGACGCCAACGAGGTAGCTACCAGGGTCGTAGGGACAGCGATCTGCACTAGGAGATCGGCATGGCTATGTCTTTCCCAGTTGTCACCCTTGGCCTGGCGTAGGGTGATTAGCTCCACCCACCAGGGAACCTACCTTTTCTCCCGTAGAGTGAGACGGCGCTTGTCGGGGCAGCTTCCTTCCCCCTCGGGGGGACTCCGTCTCTCTCTCCCCACTCTCGGGCCTCTCCAGGCCCTGAGAGGTTCCCACCAGTGTGTCACTCACTGAGGGCTGAGGACTCTGTCCCTTAGGGTGTAAAAAACAACCCCCCTTCAGGGGCGCAGTACTCACCATCTGTGATGAATGGTGAAGATTGACACAGATAAGATATGAAAGTTACGTGCCTACCGTAATTCTTATCTTTCTTGTATCTTCACTATTCATCACAACCCTACCATCCCCCTGGGGCCTCAGTCTCTGGGTCCCCCTCCCTCTCTGTGGCTCCCCCTCTCCTCTTTAGGAGCGGGGTAAAGTAGGGACACACAGGGGGGTATTCTCCTATGAAGAGTAGACAGCTCGAGCGGCACTCCTTCTCTACTACTTGTCTCCACCCCGATGGGGTGGGAGTTGGTAGTTGCCCTCCTTCTGTTCTCCTTCTGGTTTCCATCCAACTATTTCTAAAAAAAAAAACCTTTTTTTTCACCAAACATTTTTCCTGAGAGAGTACTAAATCCCTGTACCCTGTCCTTCCTCCAGAATAGCCGACTCTGCTTCTAGGGTATTTGCCAGTTATTCTGTGCCTTGAATTCTGGCAGAGAGCTTTGCTACTCCTTGTAGTTCCTATACAATCTGATGACGGACAAGGGTCTCGGATACCTTGATACCTCTCCTCTCTCCTAAATTCTCTCCTCCCAACCCTCCCTTCTTCGCTTCCAGAGATTAGGCCCCTACCAATCCCTTAGTCTAACCTCTTCTTTGCTGTCCTCTCAGTCGTTATTTTCTCCTTTTAGTTCAGTTATCCTTTCCTTTTCTGTCCCTTGGACTCTCTTGTCCCACCCTCAGTCCTTCCTCTTACCTCTCTGGCGACTCAGAACTGGTAGGCAGCGGGTCGACACAGCCTAACAGCCAACCCTCGAGCGCCACACAGTACATCGGCCTCGAGGCGGCGCCTGATGGTGTGTCGGCCCACCCTACCCCTTTAAAAGCTCCGCGGAGTTCTGACCTCCGGCCTGGTAACCCACCTGTGATGAATGGTGAAGATACACAGAAAGATCAGAATTACGGTAGGTACATAATTTTCATTTTTCCACCTTTCCCCTCCGCTGCAGGAGTCTTCTGAACATTTGAGCTCCATTTCCTCCTCAACTTCCTCTCCTGAGGAAAAGGAACTTTCTGTCCACCTTTCCTCTGACACTGATTTCACTATCAGCGGTTCCTTTCGATGCTGGTTTCGGAGCTTCATATCTCCTACATCCATAGGGACAATACTGAGCGGCAGGCAGCGTGCTTCCTTAGCAAATTCAGTGCTCGCCACATGGTGGTGCCTTCTTGGCTGATCCCTTTCCAGGAAGCGTCTATCCTCACCTGACAGTCTCAGCCACTCCTTCTCTAGCCCGGCAGACTGCAGAAGATGGTATTGTCCTCCCATGAGTCTCTAGGTTCTCTGCCTCACCCAGCTTGGGCTTGACATCCCTAGGCACTCCTTCGGGCCTCGGCGCCTGGCGCGCATGACAGACCCCAGATCCAGTTCAGCCAGATTCGACCGGTGGTGACGAGGTTTTCTCTTCAAGTTGTGTGTTAATGTGCATAAGTTCCATCAGGCACACCACGCTGCTTACAAGGCATTGTGGTCGATGCTATCTCAGGTCTTAGCATCTTTGCCTGACACAGAGCAGTCTTGACAAACCATTGCCCTTTCTGCAGAGATCTGGAGCTTGCAAGGCATCAAGCAGCAGCATCCTCGGCGCCAAGGAAGGTGGCTTCCAGACTTCCCAGGGACAGTGATCTGCATTAGGCAGGCGGCATGGCCTCATCTCTCAGAATGTCACCCATTGCCCGGCGAGGGTGACTGCTCTCTTCTCCGGGGCACCCGCTTGTTCTCTTTGCAGGCGAGGAGGCTTCTCCAGGGCACCTCCCTTCCCCGCCATGGGGGACACCTCCTCTCTCACCAACCTTAGACTGCCCCAGTCTATTGGTTAGAGTCTCCCCCTCTGCTCCACCAGTAGGAGGCTGAGGATCTGTTCCCTCAGGGTCTATCCAGGCCCCCTTGGGAAGTCTTGGTACTCACCAGCAGTAATGAATGGTGAAGATTGACAAGGGAAGATGAGTGCGTGCCTACCGTGGTCTTGATCTTTTCTTGTATCTTCACCATTCATTACTGATTCCCACCCACCTTCCCCTCAAGGGCCTCTTACTTGGCGTCTCCCCCTCTCTGCTCGTTCCTTCCCTCTTCTTTGCTGCCCTCTAAGGGGAAAAAAAAAACTGTCTTGATTTTTCTGTTCTCTGGACAGATCCTATTTCCTGAAGGTAAGGCGGAATGAGTAGGATTTATTTCTATCCTGAGGAAACTTTTTCTGATTGCCCCGAGGGGTGACCTCTTGGCTCTTTCTTAGCCATGTTGTTCAATTCACAGTTAACGAGATCGTCCCTTTATGGCTCGGTCCCCTTTTTCCAGGTTCCCCCTGGCAGGTCTTAATCTCCTATTGGTCAGCTTCTGCCAGTTGGCGCTGTCCTGGCACTACAATTACCTTGAGCTGATGTTCTTGCCTTCAGGGAGTCCGATTGAGTTCCCAATCTATCCTTTATGTAAAGGGGTGCCCTCTGTAGAGCTCACCCCCTTCCCACACATATCTGTGTCAGCACTTAACAAGGTGCTAGGGAGCTTCTTTCCCCTTCCTAGTTGGGCGCTCTCCTTTCAGAACAGAATTTCTACCTTGGCAGTCTGTGAGCTCTCAGCTAGAATTTAAGGAGTTGGGATGACGGGAGGTTTAAAGAATCTACCATTTGTGTCCAATCTGTACAAGCGGTTCAGTTGAACCTTCTCTTCAGTCCTATCAAGTGGGATCCTTGCTCCCTTGTTTTT
Organism: Neoceratodus forsteri; assembly: GCA_016271365.2. Lineage (NCBI taxonomy): Eukaryota > Metazoa > Chordata > Ceratodontiformes > Ceratodontidae > Neoceratodus > Neoceratodus forsteri. The sequence goes on from CM057459.1 coordinate 322,253,808, forward strand.
GGTTCTGAGCATATATGCCTTTAAACCAATATCACAATGGGCAGAGTTCTCCCCTCCAACATCCCTGTTCTCTTCCCTCTCTTAGTCTCCTTTTCTCCTCTCCTTTATCTGTTCCTCCCTTGGAGCCACCCCAGAAGTGAGGCCGTGCAGTCCCTTAGGGTAGGCCTTTCTTTTTCTATCCCTCAGCTTTCTTGCCTCGCTCTTTTTTCTTATCCTTATTTCGCCTCTGCGGCTAACAGAACTGGGATGGAGGAGGAGTCTGCGGTGCCTATGTGCCGCCCCTCACACATCATGTGATGCGTCACTCTTGGGCGCCGACTCCTCTGGGGAAAAAAAAAATCTCCCATGGTGGGTGCGCTCCTGCAGCTTACACCCCATCAGTAATGAATGGTGAAGATCAAAATTACGGTAGATACATAATTTCCATTTCTGGAGATGAGAGGCGTTCTCTGTGCAGTACAGACCTTGAAGGACATACTCTGTCACAGAACCATTCTCCTTCAAAGAGACAACAAGGCAGTGATGTCTGCATCAACAAGCAGGGGAGGCACACTCTTACCCCTTATGCAGGGAAGCGATGAGAGTGTGGGAATGGTGTCTAGAACACAAAGCTCTGATCCAGGCAGGTTACCTGCCAGGAGTCCAGAACGATCTGGTGGATCATCTTAGCAGAAAAGACACCCCCTCACGAGTGGTCTTTCGACGCAAACATCGTGCAATCACTTTTCGAAGAGTGGGGAACTTCAGACCTGGACCTTTTTGCATCCCCACTCAATGCAAAACTGCCTCTCTTCTGCTCCAAAAATCCAGGACCTGGTGGCTTGTGTCAGGATGCATTCAGACTGTGGTGGACAAGACGCTTTCTGTACGCATTTCCTCCTCTTCCACTTGTTCAGTGGGTGCTGCTCAAACTTGAGGTACAAGGGGGCAGAATGATTCTCATTGCCCCATTCTGGCCTCGTCAGATCTGGTATCCATTAATCAACAGATTATCGGAAACTTCTTCGAGACAGCTTCCACTTTATACGAGCCTGCTGACCCAGGGCCCTGTGATCCATTCCAACCTGAAGTCACTTCACCTCCATGCCTGGCTTCTGAGGAGGTGAGAATGAGTTTAGCGTTTCACGTAGGGTCTCAAATATTCTGTTGGCTGCACGCAAGCCAGCTACTCGAAAAACTTTCGCGGTTAAGTGGAAGGATTTCTCCATCTGGTGTGCAAAATCCTCCTGGAATCCCTTTTCCTGCCCACCAAACAATGTCCTAGAGTATCTTCTAGATCTCTCAAACACAGGCCTGCAATACTCAACTGTTAAAGTTCATCTGTCGCAATCTGTGCGTACCATGAACCCATACACTCCATGTCTCTGGCATGCCTCCTGTGGTCAAGAAGAGGGTTCTTAAAGGCATTCCATACCAGACCACGGTCAGGCGACCAGTAGCAGCCTGGGACATTAACCATGTGCTAGGCTTCTCACTCATAAACCTTTCGAGCGCCTAGCTACTTGTGACCTGAAATTTCTGACTTGGAAGACATCCTTCCTCGTAGCCATCACTTTCGTCCACAGAGTGTCGTTAATACATGCTTAGGTCACAGATCCCCACCCGTATATTGTATTTCACAAAGACAAGGTGGTTCTCTGGACCCACCCCAAGTTTCTTCCCAGGATGGTGTCAGAATTCCATCTGAATAAGCCCTTGGTCCTTCCTACCTACTTTGCGAACTTCCAGAATGAGGGAGAGCGTACCCTAAATTCCCTGGATGTGGTTCTACTTAGGACTAAGGAAATCCGCACTTCTAAACAACTGTTTGTTTCCTTTAACAGAGCCCGGCTGGGTCAGTCTCTTGCTATCAGGTGTATTTCAGCATGCTTAGTGGCATGCCTCCATCACTGCTACTCCATGGCACAGGTCAAGCTAGAAGGCAGAGTATACGCTCATTCTACCAGAGCAGTTGCAGTGCCCATTGCGGACATCTGCAGTGTGGCCACTTGGAGCTCCATGTACACATTCAGTAAAACACTATGCATTGGATGTCATGCCAGACATCAGTCCTTTGGCAGGACAATTCTTAATGGACTTCTGTCATAAGTGAGCTCCTGTCTCCTGCCACCCGTCTCGGGGGGGTTATTTTAGCTCAGTACTCTCCCATCAGTGTGAATGAGTGGTAGAGACTTTGTCTAGGAAGATATGTAAATTACATACCTACCGTAATTCTTGATCTTCGTGGACGAAGTCTCCACCACTCATTCACATGCCCACCCCCAGTCCCCCAAGCTCACTTATCTGTTTGCGGTCTTCAGTCCCTCGATGGCTGGGCTGTGAAGACTCTGTTGTGTCGACCCTTCTTACATGGGTCATTCGGACTATCTTATGTCCAACAATAGGTTAGTTTCACTAGGGTAGTTTACGCTGCACCTCCTCGGTAAAAGAGGTACTGAGGGTTGGAGGTCGATGCCAGGTAGCCTATATGGCGCAAGCCGAGCCCGCAGTGCCACTTCCTCATGACCCTACCTGGCACCTGCCCTTCTGAAGATTTTGGCCCCACTGGGTCCTAATGCCTCGGTGTAGTCCCATCACTGTGAATGAGTGGTGGAGACTTCGTCCAAGAAGAACAGTAGGTACGTTTAAAAATGTTTTTTTTTTCTCTTAAGACATTTTGCTTTTTCTTTATTCGTTTAACACAGAGAAGTCACTTGCAGCGCCCATTGTGCTTTGCAGATATATATCGAGCCTTTCTTATGGCACTGATTCAATAAGAAAACATTTTTTTTCCTTTTTCCGATGGTTGAAATTGTCAGCTGTTGGGTACAATTTCATTTGGGCCCTTATTGGTGACTAAACCTTTTTCTCAGCTGTCGGACGAACATTTCATTCATTTATCCACAGCTGTCCTTCTCTTGTACTTTCCTTATGCCCTGCGGGCAGTTGTATAAGAGCAGGCACTACGGGAACATTTCCTATTTCACCTCGTAGTGACCACTTGGACTTGGATACTACCTTGCAAAGTATGAGGTGCACACATCAGCAGAGCTTCATTTTGTTCCACCTGAGGCTTTCTCCTGCTCCAGTCCTGTTTATTTGACTGGAGCACTTTCTCAGCCACAGACGCAGCAACTGGTCATGCAGGGCACCATTCTACACCGCAAAATGTGGTGCATAACATGGGAGTGCTTTGCAGCCTTTCTTTAAGGTACAGAAACCTGTAATGTTTTCCTCAGTGTCCATCTCGTGCTTTCACTCCATTGGGAGCAGGAGATAAGAGTAAAAGGGATAGCACAAAATGATGAGAGGATACTGTCAAGTGGCCACCCTGACAGTGAAAAGAAGGAAAAAAGAGAGAAAAGAAAACAAAAACAATAAATGAAAAATATCAAAACATAGAGTGAAAAGTAATGGGGGACCCTTGACCATCCTGGTCCTGTTTGACCTTCTTCAGTTACATTTATTACTTAAAGCGGGCTCACCCTGTTACACCCCGCACAAAGAGGGCAATTGTTACAAGCTGTTGGCAATCCCTTCCCTGTACCCCATAAGGGTTGGAGCTTCTGCCCACCCACTCTCAGAAGCTCCACCTCAGGGACCCAAAAAGTTAAGCGGCATCACTATCTGGCGTAACATCACCAATGCCATACTGATCACTGAACAGTCGCTCGAGATTTCTCCTTCAGCTGGGTTTGAAAAGTCGGTTAAAGTGTCGGTAAAAGTGTTGGTTTAAGCGAATTTGTTCCGCTTAGTCGGTTCAGCCTCTGTCTGCAGTACCGTGAGTACTAGATAGGTTTTACCTATTTCTGTGAGGAAATTGTAAACTTGTTTGATCGGTTCAGCTGAACCAATCACTTTTAGTGAATTTCTGTCTTTTACTTTAGAGTGTGGTTACCGGTCCTTATCGGTTCTTAAAAAAAAAAAAAACGTGTTTTGAACGTTTTTTTCTAACACCTGTGACATGGTTAGGAACCGATAAGGGAATCTTGCCTGGCAGTTGCCATAGAAAGGGTAAGTTTGGTTAGGTTTACCACGTCTGAGAAACCCAAGAAGAAAACCGTGCCCACTGGGTTTCAACACTGCAGTGAGTGTGGGGAGGTCTTTGCTAAGGCCGATCCCCACACCACCTGTGTTTACTGTCTGGGGTTTGAACACCTCGATACAGACTGCCAGATTTGTAAAAAATGTTTTTAAATCTACCCTTAAAAAGAGTTTAGGTAGACTGAGGGAAAAGGAGGCCGAGAAGTCCGCTGACCCGGATGGCCAGCCAGGTTCGGTTCCGACCGAACCAGAAGGAGTGTCCTCTGACCAGGGCAGTACTACCGGGCAAGAGAAGAGCCGATCCTGAGGGTCGGTTCCTACAAAAGGAAGCATAAGAGAAATCGACGGTTTGGATCCAGAGGTTCATGTTCCGACTGCCGAAGAAATAGCCAGAGCGATTCAGATTGTGAATCGCTTCGCCTGGTTCCGACCGATCCGGCACCATTTGGCAGGGGCTCGGTTCAGTCTGTTCCCCCGGTTCAAGATTATACCCCTGAAGATTTTTATGAACAGGAGTTTGAGGAGGAGGGGGAGTTCGAGGATGATGTTGACGATGGTGAAAGTCTGGATGTGCCTGTGGAACCGGACATCTCCCCAGACAGACCTTCTGGTGTTTCCCCTCCTAGGCTTTCTGTGTCCCTTCCCCACTTTCTGTTTTGCAGAAAGGTGGCTGAAACCCTCCAGCTTCCTATGGAGGAGGCCATGGAGGATCAAGAGGAGCCTGATTATGTAGAAATGATGGACATCCCAGAGTTCAGGAGACTGTCTATTCCCCTCCACAAATCCTTTGGGAAACAGACATTTAAAATCTTAAAGTCTCCCAATACTGTACCTCCTGTTGACAGAAGGATGGACAAGAGGTACACACTATCAGGCTCAGATACAGAGTTTTTATACCAACAATGCTGCCATGTTAGGGTAGTGCAGGCTGCTCCCTGTGACAAAGCAAATATTCCCTTGGCTTCACATCCCCCAGACAAAGACTCCAGGAAGATTGATGCCATGGCAAAAAAACAGTACATGGCATCTTCCTTGGGACTCAGGCAGGCAAACTGTATGGCCTGTCCAGCCAGGTACCAGATGTCCTGGTGGGACACTGTACTGGCACTGGCTAAACAGGCCTCCCCCAGCTAGCCAAGGAGCTGGAGGAGGTGGCTGCTGATGGGATTGAGGCATCAAAAGTACAGTTTCATGCTACTGTGGACTCCAGTTATGTGTCATCAAGAGTCATGGCTACATCTGTGGCTCTTCGGAGAATGGCTTGGCTCGGATGTACTAGCCTCTCACAAGACACCCAGGCTAAGGCCATGGATTTTCCTGTAGTGGGTAATTCTCTGTTTGGGGAGCAGACAGAGAATTACAAGAAAAATGCAAGTACAGGACCACTTATAGGAGTGCTCAGGCAAAGGAGAGACAGGCAACTCCTCAAAGGTAACAGTCTAGGGGCAGGGGCAGGCCTTTTCATAGGCCTTTTTACCAAGCACAGGCCTCTTCTCCCTTTTCACAGAGGGGGTTCTTCAGAGGGAGAGGCAGAAGAGGGATGAGCAGGGCTGCATCCACTCCTCAGTCTAAGGCCCCTGCCAAGCAGACACACTGATGGGTCTGCCCGGGTCGACTCTCCTATTCCAGTGTGGGGCAGGCTGGCTTACTTTGTCCAGGACTGGATGTCTATTACCTCAGACAAGTGGGTCCTGGAAGTAGTAAGCCAGGGACTGGTTCTCAGCTTCAAAAAATTTCCAAAGATGAGAGCCAGATCTTTTCCACCTGCAGGTCTCTCAGAAACCCTTGCCCTAGAGGCAGAGGTTTCATCTCTTCTGGCCTTAAGAGCCATAGAGAGTGTTCCTACCCTACACTGGGGCAAAGGTCTGTACTCCAGGTACTTCCTTACCCCAAAAAAGACAGGGGAGTGGCGACCCATCCTAGACCTAAGATACTGAACAAACATCTTTTAGAACCAAAGTTCAAGATGGTAACTCTGGGAATAATTCTTCCCTCTCTAAGGCCAGGGTACTGGCTAGCCTCCATGGATCTCAAAGATGCCTATTTTCACATTCCCATCAGGTGCTCCCACAGAAAGTACCTTAGGTTCGAGTTGCCCTCAGGCCATTGTCAGTTCAAAGCAATGCCCTTTGGCCTAACTTCAGCCCCAAGGGTTTACACAAAGTGCTTTCTAAGAAGGCAAAAGATTTCCATTTTTCCATATCTGGACGACTGGCTCACAGTGGGCCAGTCTCCAGACCAAGTCAAGTCAGACCTGCAAGTGACCCAGTAAGTGCTCACTTCTCTAGAATTTCTTCTCAACCTTCCCAAGTCAGTTCTCGAGCCAGTGCAGCTCCCTACCTTTATAGGGGTGGAGCTGGATACTGTCAAAGCAAGAGCCTTTCTTCCCCTGGAAAGGGCAAGAGTTCTTATAGAACTGGCTTCTTCCTTCAGCCTTCAGGTATCCCCACCAGCAAGGCATTTCCTTCAGCTCTTGGGCCACATGACAGCTTCTACAGCAGTGGTCCAAGGGGCAAGATTCAGATGAGGGACATTAAGTTCCATCTGAGGGCCTTTTGGTCCCAGAGGAAGGATCCCCTTGCCAAACTGATTCCAGTGACTCGGACCCTGATCCAGGCCCTTCAGTGGTGGCAGGATCCCGTTTGTCAGTCAGTCTCATTCAGTGGTCCTTACCACGGATGCTTCCCTTCTAGGCTGGGGAGCCCAATCTGGGGGCCCTCACTGCCCAGTGACTGTGGTCCCCTCAGGAATCCCTTCTCCTTATCATTCTCCTAGAACTCAGGACAGATTTTCTGGCCCTGCAAGCTTTCTCTCAGTCAGTGCAGAACAAGGTGGTTCAGGTCAGAACAGACAACACCACCACCATGTGGTACATCAGCAAGCAGGAAGGCACTCAGTCTACGGCCTTGTGCACAGAAGCCATGAAGTTGTGATCCCTGGCTTATTCCCAGCAAACCTCTCTGATAGCAGTCCACCTTCCAGGGAAGGACAATGTGCTAGCAGATGCACTGAGCAGGATATCACAGGGCCATCACGAATGGCCCCTGGACCCTCTGGTGTTGAAGGTGATTTTTTCAAGGTGGGGCACTCCAGAAATAGATCTCTTTGCAGCCCCAGACAGTCACCAGATTCCTCTCTTTTGCTGCAGACCCCCAGTCTTGTGCTCAGTCCCTCTGGATGCTCTGATTCTGAACTGGGAAGGGAAATTTCTGTATGTCTTTCCTCTACTCTTCAAAGTTTTAGTCAAGATAAGGTCACAACCTTGCAAAGTGATTCAGATTGCTCCAGACTGGGCCAAACAGCCTTGGTACCCCCTGTTGCTGTCCCTAGCAGTCCATCTTCCCCGGAATTACAACTTGTTAACCTCCTCTCAGGGGAGGATTTGGTACCCCAATCTTCAGTCTCTCAATCTCAAGGCATGGCTCTTGAAGAGTTAGAGTATGCAGATTTGTGTCTGTCTCAGGGGGTTCTGGATATCGTCAAAGCCTCTCGAAAGCCCGCCACTAGAAAGACCTATAACTCCAAATGGAACAGATTCAGCATTTGGTGTTCCAAGTAACATATTTCCCCAGACACTGCTGAATTGTCTACAGTTCTGGATTATATGGTCCATTTAAATGGCTTAGGCCTCAGACCAGCTACTCTCAAGGTGCACTTGTCAGCTGTTTCTGCTTTTCTGTCAGTGGGGAAGTCTTCCTCACTATCATCTCATCCTGTGTTCTGTAAATTTTTTAAGGGATTGCTTCATACCAATCCTCCCTTTAGAGACCCTGCCCCTGCCTGGGACTTAAATGTTTGCATTGCTCAACTTATGCAACCTCCCTTTGAACCTATGTCCTCAGCAGAGCTTAAGTACTTGACTTGGAAAACTGTGTTTTTAGTAGCCATTACTTATGCCAGACGTATCAGTGAATTGCAAGCCCTGTCAGTGGAACCTGATTTTATCTCCTTTCATAGGGATAAAGTGGTCCTTAGAACCAATAGAAGGTTCTTGCCCAAAGTGGTTTCAGCTTTCCCCTTGAATCAGTCTGCCTCTTCCTGTCTTCTTCACTGATCATTCTTCTTCAGGAGAGAGGAGGCTACACAGTTTAGATGTTAAAAGGTCCCTTAGCTACTACATAGAGCGTACCAAGGGTCACAGGTTTGATTCCCTTCAGTTGTTCCTCACTTATGGAGAAGTGGGAAAGAGCAAACCTGCCACCAAGAGAACTGTTGCCAGGTGGATTGTGTCTTGTATACAATTCTGCTATGAGAAACTAGGAAAGATTCCACCCTCTGGCATGAGGGCTCACTCCACCAGAAGTACAGCTGCTTCCTTGGCTGCTGCCAGGGATATTCCTCTCTTAGAAATTTGTCAAGCAGCCACCTAGAAAACAATCCATACCTTTACCAAGCATTACTCTCTGGATATCCAGGCTAGGAGTGATGCTCGGTTTGGAACAGCAGTACTTCAGAGCCTATTCCCAAAGTAGGTTCTGTCCCTCCTCCATGGAGGTACTGCTTGGTAGTCTGCAATAGTCAGAATACAGCAAGACTTCATGTTTGAAGAAAAAATTACTCACCTTAGTAATTGTGTTTCTTCTAATGGAGTCTTGCTGTATTCTGACCTCCTCACCTCCCTCTCAGAATCTGTTTTTGGGAAGTGGGTGGCAGGTGCAGTGTTGCACCTCAGAGGTGCTTCTTTTACACCCTCCTTTTTTTGTTTGGGTGTTGTTTTATTATTATTATTTGATTGGTTTTGGGTTTCCTGACTTGTCTTCCTTGGAATTCAAAACTCTTGTTGCCAGTTGGCTAGTAAAATTTTTACAATTTCCACACAGGATAGTTAGTGAGTTTTTGCTAAGAAGAATCTAACGGTTGGATTTCAAAGGGCTGCAGACAGAGATCTCAACCGAAAGCTCGAGTTTCAGCATTCTATGCTCTGCATAGAAAGTTAACCGGGCAGTTTAAAGGCTGGGGATAACTGCAATAGTCAGAATACAGCAAGACTCCATTCGAAGAAACATAATTACTAAGGTGAATAATTTTTTCTTACAGCTCGTGGATCATTCTCTGGATGCACTTTATAGAATGGCAGGTCCTCCAACTTGCTGATAACAATGTAGGGGATGCGATGCCACCTGTAGGCCATCTTGCATTTGCTGTGTAATCCTAAATTTCTTAGCAAGAATCGATCCCCAGGTTGCAGGTCTTGGGCCTTGACTCATCTGGCATGCCTTTATTTGCCAGGTTTCTCTTGGCTGCCATGGTGTGTGCTAACTGGTAGGCATGATTTAACTGAGCATTTAGTTTCTGGACATACTGAAGGTAATTCTGTGTTTTGACTCCCTCTGGGGACACTCCGAAGCAGATGTCAACTGGCAACCTTGCTTCTCGGCTAAACATCAGGTGGTAGGGGGAGAACCCAGTGGCATCACTTTTAGTACAGTTATAAGCATGGACTAATGTACTTATCTGTTGACTCCATTTGGACTTGTCCCGGGGATGAAGTGTGCCCAGCATATCTAGTATTGTTCGATTGAGTCTTTCGGGCTTTGGATCCCCTTGAGGGTGATAAGGGGTAGATCTTCCCCTTTTCAGTCTTCACCATTTATTACTGCTGGTCATATGCGGGCGCACTGGCTACACTGGAGTTTTCTCGAGGGTCGGCCTTTGCCCGAAAACGGCGCATTGCTTGGTGCACGAGGGTTGGTTGTTAGGCTCCACAGGCTTCTTCTCCACCCCAGTTATGTATCTCCTGCCATCGAGGTAACACCTGCTGCGCGAGTTTCAGAAGTTTAACACTGCATCATTAGACCTTTGCCAATTCAGTGCTGTTCCTGCTATCTCTGTGCTCCATCCCGATTCTGAACATCTCCCGACGCTGTTGAAAACTGGTAAGCCCGTTCCTTTTATTTCTTACCGATCGTACTGGGTCCTTTTTCTGTGAATTTTGTTACATTTCTTTTGTGAGATGTCTGGTTAGGGAGGTAGGAAAAAATCCAAAGCGGCCCGTGCCCCCATGTGTCGGTGCCCGTGGACGACATTTTTCCATGACGGACTGACATGATGTTTGTCTGTGTTGCCTGTGTCCTAACCATGATATGGATAACTGCAACGCCTGTTTCCCCATGGACCACTGCCCTGCCAACTTTCAAAGGATGGCGTCGTTTTAGGGATGCCATGGCAAGATCTCTTGACCCTGCCTCCGGGTCCCCTCCCGGGTCTATACGGCCCAGTGAGGAAGAAACCTTAGATTCCAGCCTTGCCATTGAGGAGGTTTCTTCAGTGGTGCCGAGGAATGTCTGTGTTCCCTTCAGAGCGAGGTGAGAGCACCGCTACAGCAGTCACCTCCTCGAAGGTGCAGGCTACCTGTGTTGTGGCCAGTAGCTGCTGGGCCCAGCACTGGTGGACCCTCAGCGGCACCTGCCGGCACCACTTCGGATCCCGGCACCGTTCGTGGTGCCGGTGATCAAGACAGCGTTGCGGGTGGTGCTGTGTCCTGCCGCAGTGCCATTGATAGGACAGCTCCCAGGGTCGTTAGTCTGGTGGTATGTGTGGTCTCCTTTTCTTCGGAGGCAGATGACTTGCTGGCTGATCCGGACTGGCACCTTGACTCCTCGGAGTCAGGGAATCCACTTGGATGCGGCACCAGGTGGCCCAGTGTTCGCTTCCCAGACTCCCCAGAGTCTGCGGCCCCCCACGCTGACTCCGGTGTTGGGGTCGCCACAGTGGATGGCAGCTCCGAGGGACCTGTTGTGGTCTCGTCCTCGGAGGCCGGGGCAGCTGCCATCACTGGTGCTGCCGTGGCCTCCTTGGGGGGGGCGGAGACCTCCTCTTCCATGGCCTCCCTCAGGGAGCCTGCGGGATTTGGGGACTCCTTAGCACTGTGTTCGAGGAAGTGGGCGGACTCTTGAGTCCGAGGGGTTGAGAGGCCAGGGTGATGTATGGAGGCCTTCGTCCACTACGCTGCAGGGCATGGGGAGGAATCACAGTACTGAGCCCCGGTTTTCCTCCTCTGAGACTTCAGGGCGCCCTTAGCAGGTGGCACTTAGTGTTGCCCTTCTGGAACCATGCAACCTCAGTCGCACTACAGGGGAGTTTCTCCTCAGGATCACCCAAGATTTGTTTCACATTTGCAACGTCCGCTGACTGAATTGACCCTCAGATTCCCCCTCATGGGAGGATCTGCTGCAGGGTCCCAGAGCCCTGGCAGAGGTTGGGCACTTTCAGTGTGGTGCCCTTCCACAATCCTTCTGCAAACACCTCCCTCTCCCAGGCCATATGGGCCCTATGGGACCTTTAACCTGAAAGATGTTCAGGGCTACTGCGGCGGCCTTCTTTAGGCATGTTAGTGCCTTGGCCGTGGGAGCAGATCTTTTACTTGTCTCCCCCGCTGCAGGAGGATTCTGAACACCAGAGAGCCTCTACTTCTTCGGCTTCCTCATCTGAGGAAGCGGAATGTTCTGTCCACTTTTCCTATGATGCTGATTTCACCAAATATCAGTGATTCCTCTCGAGGTTAGTTTAGGAGCTCCACATTTCCCATGTGGTAAGATGCAATACCAAGCCGGAGATGCGCTCTCTTCTGAGTGAGTTCAGCGCCAACCACATAGTGGTGCCTTCCTGGCCTATTCCCTTCCAGGAGGCATCAATCTGCACCTGGCAGTCACCAGCCCCCTCATCCCCAGCCCTAGCGGACTGCAGGAGGAGGTATTGTGCTCCCCAGGAGTTTCTTGGTTCTCTGCCTCACCCACCCACCCTCAGGGCTGACAGCTTTGGATACTCCTTCCAGGCTTCAACACCCAGTGCATGACCGACCACCAGATCCGGATTCTGCGGAGTTCAACTGGTGAGGAAAGAGAGTTTTCTCTTCAGCTCGTGTGTTACTCTGCATCAGCTCACATCAGGCTCACCACACTGCATAAAACTGGAAACCTGTGGTCGATGCTGGCGCAGGTCTTAGCATCCCTGCCTGATTCGGAGGAATCTAGGCAAGCCATTGCCTTCTCTGTACAAGGTCTGGAGCTTGCAAGGCACCAAGCAAGGGCATTGTACGACGCCAGTGGGGTGGCTTGCAGACTGGCAGGGACAGCGGTCTGCATCAGGCAGACTGCATGGCTTCACCTGTCTAGATTGTCACCCGACATAGGGTGATTTCCTCCACTTTCTGGAGGACCTGTCTTTTTTCCTGCAGGGCGAGGAGGAATCTTCAGGGGTGTCTTCCGTCCCCACGGCCGGGGGTGGGGGGGGGGACACCTTCTCGGCCTGACCAGCCTTGGGCCATGTTGACCTAGAATGGCAATAGGGTCTCTCCTCCTCGTCTCCCTGCAGGAGGCTGAGGGAATATGTTGCCTCAGGGCAGTGTCAGGTCCCCTCGGGGGGGCTTGGTACTCACCCAGCAGTAATGCATCTGGAAGATATGAAATTACGTGCCTACTGTACAGTCGGCCAAGAATATTGGCGCCTTGCACTTTTCAAATAACTCACAATTCCTCTAAACATAAGTTGAAATTAACAGTACAGTATTTGGTCTCCACAATTCTTTATTTCTCTATTAATATTACAGAACCTTTGTTTTGATTCAGAATTTAATATATCCTTTTAAATCAGAAAATGAAAAGAAGTAGGCGTTGACAAAATTATTGACACCCTAGACTTAATATTTGGTAGCACAGCCTTTGGTCAAAATAACTGCAATCATCCGCTTCCTATAGCCATGGATGAGCTTCCTGCACCTCTCTACTGGCAGTTTGCCCCACTCTTGTGCAAACTGCTCCAGTTCTCCCAGATTTGAAGGGCGCCTTCTCCCAACTGCTGTTTTCAGATCTCTCCACAAGTTTTCAATTGGATTTAGATCTGGACTCATTGCTGGCCACTTCAGAACAGTCCAGCGTCTTGTCTTGAACCATTCCTGGGTGCTTTTTGAAGTGTGTTTGGGGTCACTGTCCTGCTGGAAGACCCATGACCTTGACAGGACCCAGCTTTCTGACACTGGGTTCAACATTGTACTCCAAAATGGCCTGGTAATCTCCAGATTTCATGATGCCATGCACACGTTCAAGAGCACCCAGTGCCAGAGCAACAACAACCCCAACACATTACTGAACCTCTTCCATGTTTGACTGTAGGAAGGTGTTCTTTTCTTTGAAGGCTTCATTTTGTCTTCTGTAAACATAGAGATGATGTGCTTTACCAAAAGCTCTAATTTGGTCTCATCTGTCCACAGGACATTCTCCCAGAAGGATTTTGGCTTGTTCAGGTGTGTTTGGCAAACCCCAGTCGGCTTTGTTATGTCTCTCTCTCTCAGCAGTGGGGTCCTCCTGGGTCTCCTACCATATAACCCGTTTCATTGAGTTGGCGACAGATGAGTGCGAGTTGAACTGTCGTACTCGTGTGTCAGAAGGTCAGCTTGAATCTGTTTGGCAGTTGATCAGGTGCTTTCTCCACCATTCAAACAATCCTGCGCTGCAATCTTTGATCAAGTTTTCTCCTGCGGCCACGTCCAGGGAGGTTGGCTACAGTGCCATGGGCCTTAAACATCCTGATAACATTACATACAGGTGGAAACAGGAACATCAAGGTCTCTGGAGATTGATTTGTAGCCTTGAGATTGTCCATACTTGGCTACAATCTTCTGTCTGACCTCCTCAGACAATTCTCTGGCTGTCTTTCTTTTCTTCATGCTCATTGCGGTATACACACAGTGACACAAAACAGGAGAATGAGTCATTTCTCTATTCAGACTGGTTGAATGAGTGATTTTTATATTGCAGGCACCTGCACTCACCACAGGTGAGTTCAATTCCAAAGTGAAGGAGAGTCACCTGCTTGAAATCTAATTATTTCTAACTATTTCTAAAAGGTGCCAATAATTTTGTCTGGGCCATTTAAGGATTTCTGTGTGGAATAAGCTAAGACTTAGTAAATTTTTCTGCTTTTTGTGTTTTATTCCACTGCAGACCAAAGAAATACATATTTGAATACCAAAATAGTTTTTAATTTCAACAATTTTCTGGAAGGGAATGGTGCATTATTAGAAAAAAACTGCAAGGGCCCCAATATTTTGGCCACAACTGTAATTCTTGATCTTCTCTTGTATCTTCACCATTCATTACTGATTCCTGCCCACCTTCCCCTCTTGGGCCTCAGCTCCTGGGCACCGCCTCCACCCTACTCGCCCTCCCTTCTTGAGGCCAATTGGCAGAGTCCCCTAGTACCTCAGGGCCCCTGTTTCCTTCTCTAAAGTCACAGAGCGTTCATCCTAGGAGGGTGGTGAGTAGGGTCTTCGCCCTGGCCTTGGAGGGAACTCCCTGGGATTCTCAAGGGGGTGCACTGTGGTGTCCTTCATAACTTGGCATGGATCTTGATCCATTAGTTTTCATTTTCTTGGAGTGTGGACTGCGTCCGTGCATCTCATGGGAGGACCCGTAGGGATTTTCCTCCTTTCTCATTTTCCCTTCTACTTTTACAGGTCATTCTGGACAGAGTCCTCTCCTGTTTAAAGGTTTTTTCCCCCCTTGACTAGCATCAGGTGATAAACTATAGAGGGCGTGTTCCAGGACTTTCATCCCAAATGTGGGTTATGGGGTGGGGGGGGGTGACTCTGCCATGCTCATATTCTCCAAGACCATTTCAAATTATTTTGTTCTGGACCTCCATCCAATAGTCCCTGAAGTTGATGGGATCCTTGCTCCTGTGTCTTCATACCTTTTCAGGTTTTTGAGGCTAATGAAAGCCAGTGGTCTTCCAATTCAGCATGGCGGAGGGCCCTCCGTATGTTGTATCTTTCTCCTCTCTCTCTCTCTCCTTTCTTCTTTTCCTGTGCCGGTGCCCTAAGGCCAGGTAAAAGTTTCTTTCCCTCTGTCCTCTGGTCGGCTTATTCCTGTTTCAGTTTATATTCTTTCCTTTTCCTATCCCTCGGCTGCCTTGCCTCCTCTTTGGTTTTCTTTATTCCCCCTTTTGTTTCATGCTCTCCTGCAGGACAGAACTGGGGTGGTGGAGGAGGAGTCTAGGGCACCTAACGGCCAACGCCCGTGCACCACGCAATGCGTCGGCCTCGTAGGTGGCGCATCAGTGCAGACTCCTCCCCTCCCCCCCCCAAAAAAGCTCCCATGCAGGTGCACGCCTCCGGCTTACACCCAGCAGTAATGAATGGTGAAAATACAAGAAAAGATTAAGAATTACGGTAGGTATGTTTCATTTCTGGACGTTCACACTCCCCAGAGCGACAGCATTTCTTTAGTCGAGTGGCTTTCAGAGTCTCTCCCTTGATCAGAGTGAATTATCTGGGGGGCACTGTAATGGACTTTCACCACTGTGGATGCCTTCTGGTCTTTGGTTGGATATGCCTGAGCATAGCGGGTAAAATGATAAGTCACCACCAACACAGATCTGGTTCAAGGCACACGAAGTCAATACACACAAGCTCCATAGGTGCGCTGGTAGAGATATTGACTAGAGGTGCAGCCCTCTGGGGCTGAGCTTTTCTCTGAAGGCAACGACTGCAAGTTCTGATATGAGTCTTAATGTCGGTCCCCATTTTTGGCCAGTAGAAGCGAGTACGGGCCAGAACAGTAGTTTGGTCACAGCTCATCCGCTGTGCAGACATCGGAGCAGACCGGCGTGCGTCTTGCCAGCAGGATCCAGGCGGGCGCCGGAAGGGCGGCATCTGACACGGAACCTTCGCGAGCGGCCGCGATGGAGGGGTGGCCTGTCTGGCTGAAGAGGTCGCGCATCACCGGCGGGTCGGGCGACACGCCCCTCTCCGTGCGGACGTCGGAGGAGCTGATGTCCGGCTTATTGGAGACGCCAGCGCCCGGTAATACCGAAGCCGCGGTTTTACGGGGCGAAGTCTCAAGATCCCGGAGGCACCCGACGGGCCAGAGCGCGAGCCAGACAGGCGGGCCGACACCGCCTTAGAAGCCTCTAAGACTTTAAGCAGAATTGCATGGTGCCAAAATTGCATATGCAGCCCATGATGCTTTGCATTGTGTGGGCATGTGTGATTTTATATTTTCTTGAAACTTGGCTTCCCAGACAAATGCCCTTTGGGGTAACCCTTGCCTCAGTGTTTGCGCACAGGGGTTCTTTGTCTTTTAAATAGTTTTTTTGATATATGTATCCTTGTAGCTGACTACACATCAGGTATTAGAGTTCTTGATTGTATCGAAGTGTTTTCTACATTGTCAGGAGCCTGTCTTAATATACAGAAAAGTATTGTTTACCCTTTAAATATTTTGAGTGTTTCTCCAGCATCTTGGAAAGGAATCCGGGTGTCCTCTGACCCCTTTCAGTATTTAGTGATTTGGTTTGGAAGGGGGGAGCTATAATTGGAAAAAAAAAATAGACTTTGCAGAAACAAAGGTAGAAGTGTGGAAAACCTGGAATCAGTCAAAAAAGAAAAAGGTAGCGGTAATTAAAATATTTTTGCTCCCAATATTTATATTTCTTAGTACGGTGTATCCTTTACCTCGGACTTTGGAAGCTTCACTGTTAGGATTAGTGTTCCAGGTATTGTGGGGAAGCCGCTTGAATCCCATTAAACGGGAGATAATATATTTACCGGTAGCAAACAGGGGTCTAAATCTGATTAATCCGGTACTTTTTTTCTATTGTAATTTTTTTCATGTTAATTTGGTTGACTTGTCAAAACCTAGTTTAGCAGTATGGACTATATTTGCTAGTGAGTGGTTAAGTTCTCTGTACAATACCTGGGAGAAACAGGGTGTGTTGAAAGCCCAGGTCAAGACAGGATGTGTTTTCTTTAGACCTGCACTTGGAAAATTGAAAACCTGGAAATAACAGTTAAATATTTTGTCCCTATCCTCCACTAAAGTACTTTATTCAACAATTTATAACACTATTAGTCCACCATCAGTTTCCTTCAAGGATGTTGACCCCAGTTATAATGATATTATATTGGATGCACTTAAAGATTCCTATATTCCACCATGAATATGGGATACTAGCTGGTTTTGTGCACATGGACGTTCATATGGGAAAGGAAATGCAAAACATAAAAAATGGAATACGGATGTACCCAGGATATCTTGTATAGCACAAGAAGAATCAATGTTACCTTTTTTATTGACTGTCCATATGTTAAAGCTATGTGGATATAATTGCTACCTGATGGAACAATTCGTATTGGAAATATATATCATATGTAGAAATAGTGGGGGGCTTTAGTTTACGAAACCTAGGTATGCAAAAGGGAATGATACGTCTGATTCTTGCATTTATAAAGTTTGTATTGTGGCAGACGAGATGCAAGTTTGTCCTACAACAACTGTATCAAGAACCTGAACAAACTGTTCTAGGGACATGGATATGTTGTTCATCCACACTGTCTGGCAGGTTCCTTGCTGCTTTAAATCTTGCCGGAAGGTCTTCAAGCTGGCTCCTCCCACCCACCCGGGTGGTAAAACTCTCGGCTCCGCCCCATGACACCAGATCTTCCTTACCGCTTGGAAGCTCAGGTTCCCTCCTTAACGCTCTGCGTTTAAGACTGGTTCCTAATTCTTCAAAAGTTCGAAATCAAAAGTTTTTGCTAAAAAGACTTCAGTCTTCTTCTCCTCGCGGCTGCGATGGACAAATCGACTCCCGGTTTCCGGAGGTGCCCTTGCGGGCAGAAGATGTCTAGGACGGATCCGCACTCCACGTGCGTCTACTGCCTGGGCCTTGAGCCCGCGACCGCAGGCCTGCGACTTGTGCTCTTCTTTTTGACCTCGATCCTTGAGGGCCGTGCTGCCCGATTACAACTTCAGGCGCCCGAAAAAAAATTCCACGGTGAAATCTAAAGAGGCCGGTTGGCGGTGTCCGCGGCAGGCTCGGCGGATCAGCTCGAGCAGATGATCGCCTCGAAGAGGAGGCGGCGCGGGCCGCTTCTGCCTTAGCTGCGGCATTTGTCCGTCTCTCGGTGCCCTCGTGCTGGCTTCTTTTAAGGAGCTTTGTCTGACCCTTTACGGCGAAAGGTGAGGTCCAACACCGGGACCTTTTTCTAGGTCCAAAAGAGCAAAATAAGTCTCTCCGTCGGACGCTCTTGAGGCCGGGAAGATCCCCTCCCTTCTTGTGGAGCCAGTCGACGATTCGACCCCTCAACCGACCACTGGCTACGGTGTCCCGTCAGGCCAGTTGATCGAGACTCCCATCGACGCAGTCGAGATTTTTCTCGACCCGTTAGATGGGTTATCGGCTGGAGAAGCTGAGAATCCCCTCTCCCCAGTTCCCCCGGTGGGAGTTGAGGATCCCGTCGGCTCATCTGTGCCTCCAGTTCGAGCCTTGATTGGGATCGTCCGAGCGAGGAGTGCCGATTCCGACACTTCTCCTCGCCTTCCTCGACCTAGTCAAGACTCCCGGTCTCGGACATCCTCATGGTCAACCGATCCGCGCCATAAGCGGTCGGCTTCACACGGCGACAAGCGTACCGCCCGCTCTTCCTCAGACGAGGGAGGCTTGCGCTAAGTTGCGCCGGAGGTACGAGGAACTCATGTGGCAACAGCTCCTTTTGACTGGAACAGCCGACCCAGTCGCCTTCCCCAGCCATTAAGTGGCTGTCACCGAGCGGCCGAAACAACCCCTCATTGTAGCCGAGGAGCCTGTTCCCAGGCCGGTTGTTCGGCCAGTTCCAGCTGCCCCACCGATTCTGGTGGAACCTCCACCTCCACAGCCATTAGTTGGGGCTCCGACCAAAAATTCTCGGTCGGCCTTGGGTTTGCCCCATAGGCTGTCTGTCACCCTCACTTCCGATAACCCTCGGCAGGTGGAGGGTGGCTCAGGCCCGAGGCAGCTCTTTGAGGACTCTTCTGAGTCCGATGATGGTTCCTCCCTCTTCTCCAAGCGCATGGACTTGGAGTCCTCGGGAGGGCAGTCAGTGGACGATAGCCCTTCGTCCTTCTTAGGGTTGCTTCGGCTCATCTTGGAGTCCACCGGGATGAAGCTCGAACCCGTTTCTAAACGGGCCAGGTTTCCCCTCACGGAGATTCTGGACCGAGGGGATTCTCCTACGGAGGCCTTTCCGGTGGCCGAAGCCATAGTGGGTCCGGCCTTGGAACTTTGGCAGCGTCCTGCTTCCTGCCCTGCACCTTCGGCCAGAATGGCCAGGAAGTATGCGGTCCCTACCGGTTCTCTGTCCGGTTTTGGAACACCCTGCCGGGGTTGGTTACCGACAGCGTTTTCCAGCGTGCCGGAGCGCCAGGGATATGGACAAACCTCCCGACAAGGAATCCAAGAAATTGGATTATGCGGTGAAAAGTCTGTATGCGTCCTCTCTCGGCCTGTCAGGCCAGTTCGGCTGTCCTCATGGCACATTTTTCTCACGCCCTATTGGGCTCCTGGATGAGGTTGTCCTCATCTTCCCGCGGATCTGCAGACTACGGTCAGGCAGGTGCGGGACCAGCAAGGCAGTGGCCAAACAGCAGCTCCAGACTGCTTTAGACATCGGGACTCATGTGCCAGGTCTGTGGTGGCCGCAGTAGCCATGCGTCGTCGGGCTTAGCTGAGGATATCCACCTTTACCTCTGATACCCAGCACAAGTTGGCGGATGTTCCTTTTGGGGACTGACCTCTTGACCCTGGGGTGGAAGGTCACCTGCAGAGGATCGAAGTCCAATGCTACCTTGGACTCGGTTTCTTCCGGCTCAGAAGGACAAGGCCACAAGCCACAGCCCTAAGCCTTTTAGTCCTTCTGCCAGATGGCGCCCGGCCCAGCAACGCCAGGGCCAGCAGGCTCGAGCTTGGCATCCCAAACCCACCGCCGGCTTCCAACAGGAAGCAGGGAGGTAAGGCCCAGGAGGTCCCTCGGCGGTCCCTCCTCCAAGCCTGCCCAGTGACGGGCTGAGGGGGTGTCGCCCCATCCCTGTCACCTCACCCTGGTTCCCCGTGAGAGGGCGAGGCTCAGACACTTCCTTTCCGCCTGGTCCGCTGTTACCACGGACAGGTGGGTACTGAGGTGGTGGTAAAGGCCTACCTCTAGAATTCGAGCAGGCCCTCCCTTCAGAGCAGCCGTCGCACCTCGGGGGCCTGGGTCCGGCAGCCTCACTGGCAGCTGCCTGAGTTTATTATCGCCTCCTCCTCCAAAGGAGGTGATCACAGAGGAGAGGACCCCTTTAGACCCGGGTTCGTGTCCAGGTATTTCCTGGTTCCGAAGCGGACGGGGCTGGCGCCCCATTCTCGACCTACGACCTGAACAAGTTCCTAAGGTCTCGGACCTTCAGAATGGTCACTGGCGCAAATAATACCATCTCTGGAACCTGCAGTGTGGTTGCTCTCTGGACCTACAGGACGCGTTCTTTCGATCCTATCCGTCCGTCACATCGGAGATTCCTCCGCTGAGCGGAGGGATCCCTCTTCGGTTCCAAGCCATGCCCTCGGGCTTATCTCCAGCTCCCAGGGTCTTCACCAAATGCATGGCAGTGGTGACAGCATTCCTGCGGGCGCCTCGAGGGGTCCGGGTGCACCTTACCTGGACGACATGATAGCAGCCCCTCCAGACGGGAGGTGAGCGGTCCAGAGATCTGGCCCTCCAGGTTTGCACTCAAGTCGGCCTTCTCATCAACGAGGGCCAAGTCGAACTCGAGCCGAGCAGGTGATCCTGTTCATCGGGGCAGAGCTTGACTCTCTTGAGCCAGAGCCGCGGCTCCGCGGACAGGGCTGAGGTTCTTACCTCCTTTGCCCAATCATTTCTGGTTGGGCAATCCTCCCCTGCCGGGACTTCCTGCACCTCCTGGGTCTCTCTTGGCGGCCTGTACCGCGTGGTCCGTTGGGCACGCTGGCACATCGCCCCTTCCAGTGGGGACTGGCCAGCCGGTGGTCTGGCGCTGCTATCCATTGGACCAGCTAGTGATAGTGACCCAGGAGATGTGGAGCGCTCTCCAGTGGTGGACCGTTCCATCCCATCTGCAGGAGGGCATCCGTTTGTCCGCCCGAGCGCGGTCTCTCTATCGACCGATGCCTCTCTGATGGGTTGGGGTGCCCATCTGGGGAACACCGAGTGCAGGTCTCTGGTCCCCGGCGGGAGTCCGATGCCACATCAACCTGCTGGAGCTCCGGCGTCCACCTAGCTCTCACCGCCTTTGCTCCGTTTCTCCGGGGTCAAGTGGTCCGAGTCCAGACGGACAATACCACGACCATGTACTACCTGAACCGCCAGGGCGGGACGCGCTCCATGCTTCTATGCAAGGAAGCTCTCCGCATTTGGTCACTCGTGCGCAGCCTGGAGGCGGATCTCCTAGCCATTCATGTGGCAGGAGCCTCCAACACCCTGGCCGATGCCCTGAGCCGGATAGGGGCTGCATCTCACGAGTGGTCTCTCCTGCCGGAGGTAGTACAAGATCTGTTCTCCCACTGGGGCACACCTCAGGTGGACCTGTTTGCCTCCAGGGAGAATGCGAAGCTGAGGCTGTTTCATGCCCGCCCCCCTCAGCAGGGCTCGCTGCAGGGGGATGCCTTCTGAGAGACTGTGGACCCGGGCCTCTTTTACGCCTTTCCCCATTTCCTTGATTCTGAAGTGCTTCTCAAGACAAGGAGGGACAAGGCGCAGGTGATTCTGATTGCCCCAGACTGGCCCCACCAGTTCTGGTACCCAGATCTCCTCAGCCTCAGCTCCAGGCTCCCGAGGCAGCTTCCAGCTCGCCCGGACCTGCTCTCAGTCAATCAGGGGAAGGTGTTCCATCCGGACCTTCAATCCCTGCACCTGACGGCCTGGTTCCTGAGCGGCTAGAGTTCCAGGCCTTGGGTCTTTCCGACGAGGTCCTCAATGTTGTTGAGGCGTCCCGTAAGGAGTCGACCAGGAAATGCTATGCCTTCAAATGGAAGAGGTTTTCCATTTGGTGTCAGGGTAAGGGCTTGGACCCTTCCTCCTGTTCCTTGGCAAGCATTTTGGACTATTTATGGTCCCTTTCTAGTCAAGGGCTTAGGTCGACCCTAAAGGTGCACCTGGCAGCCATCTCTGCTTACCGGGCGCGGGCCGGGGAGCAGTCGGTGGCGCAGGAGAAGGTGGTCTGGCGCTTTTTCAAAGGCCTTGATCACATTTCCCCTCCGGTGCGAGAACCTCCACCTCAGTGGGATTTACTGCTGGTACTGGCAAAGCTCATGGGCAAGCCATTCGAACCAATGCACAGGTGTGAACTCTCTCACCTGTTGTGGAAGACCCTTCTTGGTGGCTATCCGTCAGCCAGAAGGATGGGAGAACTCCAGGCGCTCTGCATTGAGTCTCCTTACCTGGTCTTCCACAGGGACAAGGTTGTCCTGTGCCCCACCGAAATTCCTTCCGAAGGTGGTGTCGGAGTTTCACCTTAACCAGGTGTTGACTGTGCGGTGTTCTGCCCCAATCCCACCTGGAGGCGAATACAGGCTCCATACTTTGGACCCTAGAAGGCGTCGCAATTATTATAAGGAGCGCACGGCTGAAATTGGGAGAGGTTCACCAGCTGTTTGTCACCTACGCTGAAGCCGCACCTGGCAGACCTGCAGCCAAGCGGACGATAGGCAGGTGGGTCACCTCCTGCATAGATCTCTGCTATAAGTTGGCGGGCATGGAGCCTCCCAGAGGATAAGAGCTCATTCTACCGTCATACTGCTGCATCGGTGGCTGCTTCAGGGACGTCCCTATCCAGGAAATCTGCAGGGCTGCTACCTGGAAGTCAGCACACACTTTATTACCCATTACCACATCGACCTGAGTCACGCCGGGATGCTGGTTTTGGGGCCTCGGGTTCTCCAGCTCTTATTCCCAAGTAGGGGTGTGCGCCTTGCCTCCCTCCTCCCGGAGAACTGCTAGGAGTCTGCCAGACAGTGTGGATGAACAACATATCCATGCCCTAGAAATACAGGTTACTCACCTGTAACAGGAGTTCTAGGAATGGTATATGTTGTTCATCACTACAACCCTCCCGACCTCCCGGCTGATGCATCAACCTGAGCTTCCAGCGGGCCAGATCTGGTGTCATGGGGTGGGCCAGAGTTTTACCACCCGGTGGGTGGGAGAGCCAGCTTGAAGACCTTCCGCAAGATTTAAGCGGCAAGGAACCTGCCAGACAGTGTGGGTGAACAACATATACCATTCCTAGAACTCCTGTTACAGGTGAGTAACCTGTATTTATCGTTGTGGAGAATGAACTCTTTAAACAATGCATGTTTGAGAAACAACGTATGTCCTCGGACATTTGGGTCCATGTGGACAGAAGTGCCAGTTCTTAAAGACAAAATAGGATAATTATGCTGTGGTATTTTCTTGTGATTCCTCGTTACTGTTTTCAATTGTGTATTTCTTTTTAATGTAATATGTAGTTTTCTTAATAAAAATGTCCCCTACTCTTTTTGATAAGTGCCATGGGATCTTTAACATCCACCTGAACTACCACCAATCCAGGCAGATGGGACCTCGGTTTAACGTCTCATCTGAAAGATGGCATCTCAGAAGTGCAGCACCCCTCTCATGCTGCACTACAGTGTCAGTACTGGAATATTAACCCAAGTGTCAGATGAGAGAACTGAACCCACAGCCCTCTGATCTCCTGGCCTCAGAGGCGAGTGTGCTACCTACTGCGCCACTGACACTGACAATGAGCGTTGGTGCCGAACAACAAAGGAATACTATCATAAATTCTTGTCGGTGGGCATGCCAGAGCCAGTGTCTCCACTGGTTCATCCACACCAGCAATGGCAGTAGGAAAAGACAACCAAATTCGTACATACCCTTGGTAAGGATGAGATTTGTTCCTCAACCCCCACACATGCAGTCCTTCCTGGGGTAGGAGCGGGTGGCCAGATAGGTGTTGGTCGTGCTAGTCTTTAAATACAATAGCGACCAGTGAGCCACTGTCTAACATGGCTCAAGTGGAGATGCCATTAACAGTCACTGTGGTTTCCATTGATGGGCCCACCATCTCAGACCAATCTGGTGAAATCTGTTTTGTGGACTTGCCCACAGCAGTTTTAGAAGAAAAAGATTTTCAGGGTGGGCCTGGCTGGAGTTTTATATTGCTCTGCCGGACCAGATTAAGCAGCTTGGTAGTGACTTTCCACAGGTCTTCAGGGGAATTGCAGCTACGTCGGGTGTGCCTGTCCTCTCCGCATCTCTTAACAGGACACCTTACCTCTAGGGTCACCAGGGCAGTTCGCTCTTCATAAGATTTATAGTCATCGAGGGCTGGAGTCCTACTGTCTTTCTCAGTTTGAACTTGATCTCCATTCCTGTAGCCTGCCTAGGGCGGTGATCGGGTGACATGAATAAGTTCTCTTAACATTGTTTGCAATTCTGTCATCTCTTCCACCAGTTTAGAATGAGCTCAAGGTTCAGTGGTTAGGGCATGGGCCCCCATACCCAGAGGTGGGGACTCACTACCAGAATCAGTCTTAGGGTGGCAAAGGCTAGAATTCTTGGCCGCCTCGGCCACAGCTTGTTGGCTGGCTCAGGTCTTTCAACTCTTTCGGCAGCTTGCAGACTTGCTGTGTGTCAGAGGGTTCCTCTTTCTCAACAGGTCTGTCTGGGGTCAGAGCAGTGCAGGCAACCCCTCAGATATGGTTCCCAGCCGCCTTTGTTGTTCTCAGCCTCTCGGATCTCCTTCATCAGCCAGCAGTATTCAGGAGGGTTAGCTTTTTGGTCTTGAAGCTTTAACTTTAGCATAAGCACACTTGAGTCATGGGCAGACTTAAGGATGTGCTCCAGCCTGACACGATTCATTTCACTAGCTGAGATACCCCCTTTATGATGCACCCTCTGCAGGGCCTGTTCAACTTTGGTTACAGAAGTAGACCATTTCATATTTTCCACTTGAATTTCTACATTAAATCCTCCCCGGATTCGGTGCTGCCAGAAACCCCTTCTAAAGCGGATAGGTACTCAGCTGCAGAGGCCTCTGGGTTAGTGGACCAAAGGAACCAGATAGCTTCCAGTGCAGGGCCCCTCAAACTTTCCATAAATCTCTTATATTTCTCCTTTCTCCCTTCAGAGCACTGCCCCTCTGACCGGGGTGGCATTCCTCCAAATTTCAAGATCATCCTCCCACAGGAACAGCACCTGAAAACCTGAGCCTACAGTAGGAGTCCAGGTGCACTGGAGGGTATCACAGTAGGGGATGCTACAAGTCAGAGATGCCTTGGGGTAGACGGAGAGGCGGAGGAGATTGTAAAGAGTTGTCTCTCAGAATCTTCCAAAGCCTTTAGCAAATTTGAGACCATCTGTCCTTCGGCAGCAAGGAGTCTCAATAGTTTGTCTTTAAAACCTTCCACCTTTGGTAACCCCCTTCCCCCCCCAGGAGGATTGACCACTATGTATGTGAATGACCCTCCACCCCACCTGGGACCCCTCTGGCATAATAACAGGGGGTACTGCTTTGGGATCCAAGCCCACAGACTCCGAGCAGGAGGAGGAGGTTAGTGAACTTCCACCACCACCGTGATGGAAGAGGTCTGGAGGGAGAAGGTGGAAGGGGTGAGAACACATAACAAGGGTACATGGAGGGGTGCACACAGAGGGAATAAATGTGAATAGAGGGACGAGAAGGAAGGTAAGATTCTAGGTGGAGGGTGGTGTATCTGAATGCGTGGAGTCTTGGAAACAAGATAGATAACCTGCAGGCACTATTAGCAGACAGGAGGGTGGACATAGCTGCAGTAGCCGAGACTTGGGCAACATCACACCATGACTGGGACCTTGCGATCCCTGGATATAAACTATACAGGAGGGACAGGGTAGTCGGGAAGGGGGAAGGGGTGGCAGTTTATATCAGGGAGGGAATAACTTGCACGACGGAGGAGTCAGAGGAAGGGAGGTGGAGGCATTATGGGTTCAGTTAGGGCCAATAGCGGTAGAAAGGTGAGGTTGGGGGTGGTTTACAGACCACCCAATCAGAATGAGGAGAGGGACAGGAAAGGAGAGGTGGTAATTGTGGGGGACTTCAACCTGCCCAAGGTGGACTGGAGCATATCCTCCACAACATGTGCTAGGAGTCAGGAGATCCTGCAAGGACTGCAGAGTGGGTTCCTGACTCAGGGTGTCACTGAACCAACAAGAGCTGAGGCAGTTCTTGATCTGGTGCTCACAAATGAGGAGCATGTACAGGAAATAATGGTCAGGGAGCCACTGGGTGGAAGTGACCACTGAACAGTGTAGTTCCAGTTGGATATGGGCAGGGAAAGCATCCCGATTAAGACCAAAATCTTGGATTTCAGGAGGGCAGACTTCAGGAAAATGGATGAAGTGCTAAGGAGCCATCTGGCAGGCATCAGAGCAGATATGGGGGTGGACCAAAGGTGGTCCATCATTAAGGAAGGAATACTGGTTGCCACAGATGAGTGCGTTAGGCTCAGGAGGAAGAACACAAGGGCCAAAGCACCCAGCTGATTCAGTTCTGAGGTTGCCCAGGCAGTAAGAGAAAAGAGGTTGATCTATAGAAAATTCAGGAAGACCAAGAGAGAGTGAATAGAGAAAATTACCTAAGATTGGCTAGTGAGACAAGTAAGGAAGTCCGGCTAACAAAGGCACTGAAGGAGTTGCAGATAGCTGAAGGAATTAAGAAGGGGTAGAAAGCTTTCTTTCTCTATATAAGTGAGAAAAGGGACAAGAAGGAAGGGATTGTTAAGCTTCAGAAAGGGGTGGAGGATAATTATGGAGGGGTAAGGGAGGGGCTGACCAGAAGCCCTCTCCTCCAGATGAGGGGAGTAGCCTTCAAACCCAAGGGAGGAAACAGAGTTGGGGAGGAGGTTTCAGCAGGAGCAGAGGGTGGATGGAAGTATAAGGAACCTGGGTGGGTTTCAACAAAGGGTATCAGGGATAGGGGGTTGGGGTGTTAGTAAATGCCAGGAGCTTGGGAAACAATTTGCCAGAGTTTCAGGCCCTGCTGTTGGGAAGAGATGTGGTGGCGGTCACGGAAGCGTGGGCCAACAAAACCATGACTGGGACCTAAGCGTAGGGGATCACCATGCTTAGGGAAGGATGGAAAGGAGGGCAGAGGGGTGGAGTGGCTATGTTCATTAGAGATGCCATAGAAATTGCTAGGGTAGAAGAGGCAGAGGAAAACGTGGAGGCCTTATGGGTCACCTTACGAACCCCGGCAGGAGGTAAGGTCAAGCTGGGTGTAGTATATTGGCCTCCCAGGGTGGGGGATGTTCCGGAGGATGGTTTGCTGGACAACACCATTGCCTAGTGTGGACCAAAAGGGGAGGGAGTGGTGTTGATGGGGGACCTTAATATGCCAGGTACAAACTGGGGAACCATGTCCTCTGAGGTGGCCAAGGAGCAGAGGCTTCCAGGATGTGTTCTTAACACAGCACGTGATGGAGCCCACAAGGGAGGGACATGTTCTGGACGTGGTTCTGGCAGATGGGGATCTGGTAAGGGACCTGGTTGTAGAGGATCCCCTGACTGGGAGCAACCACAATACTGTCTGGTTTCAAATAAGCATGGTGGGGGGAGAGATCTAGGACACTGGCAGTGGACTTCAGGGGGTGCAGACTTTGTGGGGATGGGAAATATTGTCAAGGATCACTTGAAGGGATTACAACAATGACAAATGTGGAAAAGAGATGGGAAGTCATAACGAGGACTTCATGGGGTGTTCGGGACCTGCGCTAAGGTGAAACGTAAGGGAGCAAGGTCACATAAACCATGCTGGTGGTCCAGTGAGGTTCAGATAGCGGTCAGAGAAAAGAAGGCTTCCTACAAAAATTATAAAACAATGAGGGGGATAGGGAAAAGGAAATGTACCATTTTGCATCTAGAAAAGTCACCCAGATGGTGCGGGGGGCAAAGTCCAGTAAAGAGCAGTGGCTGGCACAGGGGATACGGGAGGGAAAAGGGTTCTTCCAGTACATTGGGGAGCAGAGAAAACTAAGGGTCATCTCGGCAGATTGAGATGGAAGGAGGGTGGGTGGAAGAGGCGAGAGACCAGGCAGAGGTATTAAGCAGTACTTAGCTCTTGTGTTAAGCTAGGGAGGGAAATGGAACATCTACAAAGCAAGACACGATGGGGATAGAAGTGGTAGTGAGTGAGATCTGGGGAGCAGCAGAAATGGAGCAAGAGGGAGGGAGCGGTACCCCGGGGTGTCACATCAGGATAAGGAAAAAAGGCCAGTAAGGCGGAGCGGACGGATGATGCTATCTCCACCGAAAAGGTGTGGTTAGCCCTTAAGGGCCTAAAGAAAGATAAATCTTCTGGGCTGGATGGCATTCATCCGAGAATGCTATGGGAAGTGGCGGACATACTGGCTCCTCCCCTGGCGGAGCTCTTCAACAGGTCACTTGTAACAGGGAGGGTACCTAAGGATTGGCGAGAGGCATGTGTGGTGCCAATCCATAAAGGGGGGTCGAGGGAAGTACCAGGTAACTATAAACCCATCAGTTTGACCTTGGTGGTGGGAAAATTAATGGAGAGTACACTAAAGGAAAGATTGGGGGTGTACTTGGAGGAGGTGGGAGGTCTGGATAGTCGGCAACATGGGTTTGTGCCAGGTAGATCATGTCAAACCAATCTTGTGGAGTTCTACGAATGGGTAACATCAGAACTGGACAGGGGAAATCCTGTGGATGTATTATTCTTGGACTTCAGTAAGGCATTCGACTCTGTCCCCCACAATGGTCTGGTGGAGAAACTGACAGGGTTGGAGTAGGCCCTTTGATGGTCAGATGGATTGAAAACTGGCTAGCTGGACGCACTCAGAGAGTAGTGGTCGGTGGGGAGCTCTCGAACCTTAGAGAGGTCGGTAGTGGGATACCGCAGGGCTCGGTCCTGGGTCCAGTCCTGTTTAGTGCATACATTTCGGACATCAGGGAGGGTATAGGGTGTGAAATGAGTCTCTTTGCTGACGACTCCAAGATGGGAGCAGTAGTTGGGGAAGAGGGGAGGTTGGCCCTACAATGGGACCTGGACACCATGGAAAGGTGGGCTCACACAGTTCACTTGGGAGCTTAAGCAACAGGTTGGTAGAAAAGAGGCCAGGAGTTATATTTTGTTTTAAACTGAAATATTTGAATAGTTTGTTAGTGAAATTAGTTCTATGTGTTAAAAATTATTACCTTGAATTTGAACTGATACTTGGGCTGTGATATTGTAGGTTTGGGGATAGATGTTTGGCAGGGAAAATTAGAAGGTAATTTAAATGTGTTTGCCTGGTGTTTGGAGGAGGGACATTAGCTGCAATTAACTTGTCTTTAAACAGGAATTACTGTGGCTTTCATTGTTCACTTGGGAGCTTAAGCAACAGGTTGGTAGAAAAGAGGCCAGGAGTTATATTTTGTTTTAAACTGAAATATTTGAATAGTTTGTTAGTGAAATTAGTTCTATGTGTTAAAATTATTACCTTGAATTTGAACTGATACTTGGGCTGTGATATTGTAGGTTTGGGGATAGATGTTTGCAGGAAAATTAGAAGGTAATTTAAATGTGTTTGCCTGGTGTTTGGAGGAGGGACATTAGCTGCAATTAACTTGTCTTTAAACAGGAATTACTGTGGCTTTCATTGTTCACTTGGGAGCTTAAGCAACAGGTTGGTAGAAAAGAGGCCAGGAGTTATATTTTGTTTTAAACTGAAATATTTGAATAGTTTGTTAGTGAAATTAGTTCTATGTGTTAAAATTATTACCTTGAATTTGAACTGATACTTGGGCTGTGATATTGTAGGTTTGGGGATAGATGTTTGGCAGGGAAAATTAGAAGGTAATTTAAATGTGTTTGCCTGGTGTTTGGAGGAGGGGACATTAGCTGCAATTAACTTGTCTTTAAACAGGAATTACTGTGGCTTTCATTGTTCACTTGGGAGCTTAAGCAACAGGTTGGTAGAAAAGAGGCCAGGAGTTATATTTTGTTTTAAACTGAAATATTTGAATAGTTTGTTAGTGAAATTAGTTCTATGTGTTAAAAATTATTACCTTGAATTTGAACTGATACTTGGGCTGTGATATTGTAGGTTTGGGGATAGATGTTTGTCAGGGAAAATTAGAAGGTAATTTAAATGTGTTTGCCTGGTGTTTGGTAAGAGCCCTGCCACCCACCCTGTTTTGTAGGCTTACTTAAATACTGAAAAGCCACTGGGGGTTGAGATTGAAGGGCTGAGTATTTCTGTTTGGAACTGAAATTTTGAAGCAACAGGAGTTGGTGGGCCTGTGACATCATACGGTACCTGGAGTCTGCTTACACACACTGTTAGTGGGACTGAACACATACTGGACTGTATGTGTTTGTGAGACTTGGGAACTTTGTTGGTGGGGTTGAAATTGGGTTTGTAAATAACTACAGTCAGTATAGAGAGAAACTGTACTCAGGGAAAGGGACTGAGAAGAGGTGTGCTATTATAAACAGAGGGATAATCAGGGTGGCCATATTCCACCATGGCAGGCATCTTCGAAGGGTTGTAGGCTGCACAGGCTGTGGGATGGCAATAATTCTAAATTGGGCCTGGAGAGGGAGGCTGCCCACTCTGTAGACAGCTATCTTGTATTAGGAGTGAGGTATATTGGTTAAGTAGCTGTGGGGAGCTGGGGGTGTCCAAGGATAAGGGTGTGGATATGGGCAGCAGAAGGGTGGGGCTGAGGGGAGGCTGGGGCAGCGCCTGAAATTACAGGACATTATGCTACAGCAAGCAGAAGGGGGATATTAGGGACAGAGGACCCTTAGATAGGGAAGTTGATGCTAAGGGGGAGCGTACAGGGTGAAAATTCTAATTCAAAGAGAGACTGGAGGGAAAAGTCAGGGAGGCTGTTGTGCGGAAGCCTAAAACAGCAGACTGTGGGAAGGAGCTCTAAGGTGAACAGTGCAAGAGAGGAAGAAGAGGTCAGTTTAGAGATGCAGTCAGGGAAACTCGGGTTACTTGATGGAGGCTGACATAGAGTGTCACAATAAATTTGAGATACTAAGCATCCTAGAGGGAGGAAGGGTTGGTGGAAATGAGGAAACTTATACAGAGGCCGGGAGGGGTCAGATACCCATAGGGCATCACAGGAACAGCTATGGAAAGGATAGACATAGTCCCAGAGGAGAGGGAAACATATATGTTAAGCAAATGGGAGATGCAACATATTCCAGACATGAGGAGGAGAGCATGATTGGAGAGGAACTGGGAGACAAGGAGGTGGGAGAGGAGCCCTTCAGCAGGAAGGTCAGTACCAAGGATGGGGCCCTAGCTAAAGGGGACCCACAGAGAGCCTCTGGAGACTGGGGTACTATTACAAGGGGGATGAGGGTGTGGGGAAACCATCAGGGCCAGGATAAATGGTTCAGAATAAGAGAGGTTAAAGGGGACACCTATTCAGAGGGGGTTTGAGTTAAGTGGGCAAAATAGCAAGGGAGGCAGAATGGGGAGGGTGACAAGGGGGTCTCTAATAAGGCAGGAAGACTCCCATGAAATTGTGATCACGAATAAAGTGGGGGGGGGGGCTGAGAGGGCATAGTGGAGGTAACCATAAGGATGATGGCGGTGTTAAGGTTCTGTTACTGGGAGACTCGATGATTAAGGGTATCCATTGGGAGGGACAGGGGATGGATGCCATAGCCAGGTGAAGGTAGTGAGTATCTCTGGGCTGACAGTGCACAGAGCAAAGTTCATGGTGTATGAAATGGTTAGGGATTGTGGAGGGAAACCGGATTTCCTGGTGCATTTGGGAACTAATGATCTAGAGGGAAATAGCATTATGGAAATCCAAGCAAGGTTCCAAGAACTTGCCAGAGTCTGTCGGGATAATGGATGCAACATTTCCTTTTCAGATATTGCCAGTACCAAAGGCCTCAGTGGAGAAAAAGTAGGCTCACAGAGGGTTAATAGAATGGCTCAGGAAGTGGGGTGAAGAGGAATGGGTTGGGGTGTTAGGGAACTGGAATGGAGTTTGGGAGGATAAGGGACTATATGCCAAGGACAGGTTTCATCTTGCCCCATTAGGGAAGGAAGTCCTTAAACAGGGGATGGCTGACTACATACAAGAAAGGTGGGGTTTAAACTTGTAAGGGGAAGGGATAAGGGAGGGCTGACCAAAGCCCTCCCTCCAGATGAGGGAGTAACCTTCAAGCCCAAGGGGAGGGAAACAGACTGGAGGTGGAGGTTTCAGGAGGAGCAGGGAGGATGGAAGTATAAGGAATCTGGGTGGGGTTCGACAAAAGGATCAGGGATAAGGGTGGGGGTTAGTGTTAGTAAATGCCAGGAGTTTGGGAAACAAGTTGCCAGAGTTCCAGGCCATGCTGTTCGAGGGGTGGATGTGGCGGCAGTCAGGAAGCGTGGCCAACAAAAACCATGACTGGGACCTAAATGTACGGGGTACACTATGCTTAGGAAGGATAGAAAGGAGGGCAGAGGGTGGAGTGGCTATGTTCATTAGAGATGACATAGAAATTGCTATGGTAGAAGAGGCAGAGGAAACGTGGAGGCCTTATGGGTCACCTTACGATCCCCAGCAGGAGATAAGGTCAAGCTGGGTGTAGCATATAGGCCACCCGGGATGAGTGATGTTCTAGAGGATGGTTTGCTGGACAACATCATTGCCCAGTGTGGCCCAAAAGGGGAAGGAGTGGTGTTGATGGGGACCTTAATATGCCAGGTACTAACTGGGGAACCATGTCCTCTAAGGTGGCCAAGGAGCAGAGGCTGCTGGATGGCTTCCAGGATGTGTTCTTAACACAGCATGTGATGGAGCCCACAAGGGAGGGCATGTCCTGGATGTGGTTCTGGCAGATGGGGATCTGGTAAGGGACATGGTTGTACAGGACCCCTGACTGGGAGTGACCACAATACTGTCTGGTTTCAAATAAGCATTGGGGGAGTGGGGTGAGATCTAGGACACTGGCAGTGGACTTCAGGGGGCAGACTTTATGGGCATGGGAAATATTCTCAAGGATCACTTGAAGGGATTACCTCAACAACAAGTGTGGAAAGGAGATGGGAGGTCATAAGCGGGGACTTCATGAGGCAGTCAGGATCTCGCTAAGTTGAAGCGTAAGGAGCAAGGTCACATAAACCATGCTGGTGGTCCAGTGAGGTCCAGGTAGCAGTCAGAGAAAGAAGGCGACTTACAAAATATAAAACAACAAGAGGGATAGGGATAAGGAAATGTACCAGCTTGCATCTAGAAAAGTCACCGGGATGGTGAGGGGAGCAAAGTCTAGTAAAGAGCATCGGCTGGCACAGGGGATACATGGAGGGAAAAGGGTTCTTCCGGCACATTGGGAGCGGAGAAAAACTATGGCCATCTCAGCAGATTGAGATCAGAAGGAGGGTGGGTGGAAGAGGCGGACCAGGCAGAGGTATTTACGAGTACTTTGCCTCTGTGTTCACTAGGGAGGGATGGGATATCTACAAAGCAAGGCACAAAGGGGATAGAAGGCAGGGAGGGATCAGGGAGCAGCAGAAATGGAGCAAAGGGAGGGAAAGGTACCCCAGGGGTGTCACATCTGGATAAGGATAAAAAGACCAGTAAGGTGGAGGGGACGGATGATGCCATCCCCACCAAAAGGGTGTGGTTTGCCCTCAAGGCCCTAAAGAAAGACAAATCTCCTGGGCCGGATGGCATTCATCCGAGAGTACTATGGGAATTGGCGGACATACTGGCTGCACCCCTGGCGGAGCTTTTCAACAGGTCACTTGAGACAGGGAGGGTACCTAGGGATTGGCGAGAGGCACATGTGGTACCAATCCATAAAGGGGGTCAAGGAAGTACCAGGAAACTATAGACCCATCAGTTTAACCTCGGTGGTGGGAAAATTAATGGAGAGTATACTAAAGGAACGATTGGGGTTTACTTGGAGGAGGTGGGAGGTCTGGATAGTCGGCAGCATGGGTTTGTGCCAGGTAGATCATGTCAAACCAACCTTGTGGAGTTCTATGAATGGGTAACATCAGAACTGGATAGGGGTAAGCCTGTGGATGTATTATTCTTGGACTTCAGCAGGCGTTTGACTCTGTCCCCACAATGGTCTGGTGGAGAAACTGATGGGGTTAGGAGTAGGCCCTTTGATGGTCAGATGGATTGAAAACTGGATAGCTGGACGCACTCAGAGTAGTGGTCTGTGGGGAGCTCGAACCCTACAGAGGTTGGTAGTGGGGTACCACAGGGCTCGGTCCTGGGTCCAATCCTGTTTAATGCATACATATCAGACATCAGGGATGGTATAGGTGTGAAATGAGTCTCTTCGCGGATGACTCCAAGATGGGAGCAGTAGTTGAGGGAGAAGGGGAGGTTGGCCCTGCAAGGGACCTGGACACCCTGGAAGCTGGGCTCACACATGGAAATTAAATTTCAATATCACCAAGTGCAAGGTGTTGCATCTTGGTCGGGAAACCCTAAACACAGGTACACCCTGGGAGGGAGGTGCTGGAAGCCTCAACAGGGGAAAAAGACCTAGGGGTCATGGTGGATACATGTATGAATAACACTGAGCAGTGCAGGAGAGCAGCTAGCAAGGCAAACAGGATGTTGGGATGCATCATGAGGGGATCACCTCTAGGAGCAAGGAAGTGATTCTGCCACTGTACAATGGACTGGTTAGACCACACCTTGAGTACTGTGTACAGTACTGGAGACCACACTTGAAGAGGGACATACAGCTCCTGGAGAGGGTACAGAGGAGGCAACAAAAGATGATCACGAGGGCTAGGGGATTTGACTTACGAGGACAGACTTGAGGAGCTCTGCCTGTTTTCATTGGAGGAGAGGAGAGACAGGGGGACATGATTGAGGTCTTCAAGCACCTCAAGGGAATAAATAGGGTAAACATGGAGGATCTTTAGACTAAAGCAGGGAGGCATCACCAGAGGGCATGGTTTGAAGTTGGAAGGTGGAAGGGTGAGGGGGAAAGAGGAGGAGGTTTTTCACTGAGAGGGTGGTGGACCCTTGGAATGCTCTGCCTGGTGAGCTGGTTCAGAGATCCACAGTGGAGAGCTTTAAGAGAGGGTGGGACAGACACAGAAAGTGGATGTATCAGATGATGGCCTGTCCCGGGGGGGTGGGGATGGATGATAGGGGTTTCTGGAGCACAAGGGATGGGAGGGTCTCGGCACCCAACTAAGGATCGAGGTTCGAGCAGACTTGATAGACCATAAGGCCTAATCTGCTGGCAAATAGTATGTTAGTATGTAAATTTCAATATCACCAAGTGCAAGGTGTTAAATCTTGGGCGGGGAAACCCTAAACACAGGTACACCCTGGGAGGGGAGGCGCTGGAGACCTCAACAGGGGAAAAAGACCTAGGGGTCATGGTGGATGCATGTATGAATAACTCCGAGCAGTGCAGGAGAGCGAGCTAGAGGCAAACAGGATGTTGGGATGCATTGTAAGGGGATCACCTCAGGAGCAGGGAAGTGATTCTGCCTGTGCAATGGATTGGTTAGACCACACTTGAGTACTGTGTACAGTACTGGAGACCACACTTGAAGAGGGACATACAGCTCCTGGAGAGGGTACAAGGGAGTGGCATCTAAGATGATACAAGGACTAGGGGATTTGACGTATGAGGACAGACTTGAGGAACTCTGCCTGTTTTCATTGGAGGAGAGGAGAGACGGGGGGGGGGAGACTTGATCGAGGTCTTCAAGTACCTCAAGGGAATAAATAGGGTAAACACGGAGGGGATCTTTAGACTAAAGCAGGAAGGTATCACCAGAGGGCATGGTTTGAAGTTGGAAGGTGGAAGGGTGAGAGAGGAAAAGAGGAGGAGGTTTTTCATTGAGAGGGTGGTGGATCCTTGTAACGTGCTGCCTAGCATGTTGGTTCAGAGATCCACAGTGGAGGGCGTCAGGAGGGGGTAGGACAGACACAGAAAGCGGATGTATCAGATGATGGCCTGGCCCGGGGGGGGTGGGATGGATGATGGGAGTTTCTGGAACCGGGTGAAGGGCCTCGCACCCAAATAGGGATCCGAGGTTCGAGCAGACTCGATAGACCATAAGGTCTCATCTGCTGGCATTTAGTATGTTAGTATAATGGGGGGAAAAGCAGAGATGCTAAATGAATACTTCTGTTCTGTCTTCACCAGGGAGAAGGACGGACCAGTGCCATCAGGAGGGAGAAGAGGAGCCGGGGGAAGGGAACACAGATGTAGTGATAGAGTGAGGGAGGGGCTGCTGGCACTGAAGGTGGATAAATCGCCAGGCCCAGGCAGAGTATATCCAAGGGTACTAAAGGAACTGGCTAAGGAGCTGGCAGGGCCACTGGCAGACATATTTAGTAGTTCACTAGAGTCAGGTGTGGTGCCGCGAGGACTGGAGAATAGCACATGTAGTGCTCCTCCACAAAAGTGGTCCTAAGGATGACACAGGGAATTACAGACCAGTCAGTCTGACCTCCATTGTGGGCAAGCTCATGGAGACCATACTAAAG
This sequence comes from Neoceratodus forsteri, assembly GCA_016271365.2. Lineage (NCBI taxonomy): Eukaryota > Metazoa > Chordata > Ceratodontiformes > Ceratodontidae > Neoceratodus > Neoceratodus forsteri. The sequence goes on from CM057459.1 coordinate 322,290,109, forward strand.
GAAAGGTTGGTGGAATATCTAGAGGAGCATGGTTTCCAGGATGCGAGACAGCATGGGTTCATGGGGGAGATTGTCAAACGAATCTGATTGACTTCCTTGACTGTCATTAAGACAGTAGACAGAGGCCAAGCTGTAGACATTCTCTATCTTGATTTCAGCAAGGCCTTTGACTCTGTGCCCCACAGAAGGTTGATCAGGAAGTTGGTGGATCTCAGGTTGGGGAAAAGATGGTCTGATGGGTGGAAAACTGGCTGAGGGACAGAACCCAGCATAGATATCTGGCACCAGAGAGGTAACCAGTGGGTTCCCACAGGGCTCTGTGCTGGGGCCGGGGTTGTTCAATGTCTTCATCAGTGACATTGGGGATGGCATTAAGGGCAAATGTCATATTGCTGGATGACACCAAGCTCTGCAGGAGAGTGGACACAGCTGACAGGATACAGGACTTACAGGAAGATCTGGGGAGGTGGTTCAGAATCTGGCAGCTTGGCTTCAATACCAAGAAATGCAAAGTTATGCATATTGGAGCCCGGAATCCCAGGACAGAGTACTACCTGGATGGAGTCCACGTATCTGCATCAGAGGAGGAGAAGGACCTGGGAGTGATGATCAGTAGTGACCTTAAGCACACCATGCAGTGCAAGAAAGCAGCAGCAAAGGCAAACAAGATACTGGGATGCATATCTTGGGGGATCAGTAGTAGGGGGGAGAGAGAAGGTTATACTGCCTTTGTACAGGTCACTGGTAAGGCCTCATCTAGAGTATGCAGTTCAGTACTGGTGCCCACATGTCAAAAAGGACATTAACCTGCTGGAGAAGGTCCAGAGGAGGGCTGCAAAGATGATATCGGGTCAGCAGGGTAAGGCATATGAGGAGAGGTTGAGGGCACTGAACATGTACTCTCTGGAAGACAGGCGAGAGAGAGAATGAACATGATTGTGCCCTTCAAGAACCTGAAAGGGATAAATAAGGTTTATAAGGAGAGTCTCTTTAAGCTGAGTGGCAACCATAACACAAGGGGTCACAGTGTTAAGCTGGAGAGTGGGAGGTTTAGAAGGGAGGTCAGGAAGCACTTCTTCACGGAGAGGGTGCTGGACACTTGGAATGAGTTGCCGGAAGAGGTTATCTTGTTGACAGTGGGCAGCTTTAAGAGAGGCTGGGATAAACATAGGGGGAAGATGAGGATCATGGGTAGGGAGGAGTGGAGCGGGAGAGCAGGGACATTAGCTCAAGCTGTGGACCCTGTAACATGAGCAGAGTTAATAGTCCAAATGGCTTCGTTCTGCTGGCTTCTTCATATGTCTGTAGGGAGGCCACATGAGACGAGGACCACCAGAGTCTGTTCAAACAAGTCAGAGTCCCACCCCGTCACTGTTACTTTTCCCAAGCACTTAATTTTCCCCACAGTTTCTTCTGTGGTCTTGTTAGTAGTCCCCAAGGGAACATCTAGTAGCAGTAATGCCTAGTGGGGATCGATCCCCTCTGCTTCAGTCCACCCCATCATGCGGTGTACAACCAACTTTTGGGGAGAAATTTTCCTTCTAGGGACGTGGATATGTTGTTCATCCACACTTATTGGCATGTCCCTTTCCCCTTTAATTCTTGCTGGAAGGTCTTCAAGCTGGCTCCTATCGCCCACCCAGGTGGTATAACCCTCGGCTCCGCCCTGTGACGCCAGATCTTCCTTTCCGCTGGAAGATGCAGGTTGCCTCCTCTCTGCTACTGCGTTTTGTAGGCCCTGGCTTCAAATTCTTCATAAAATGTTGCGCACTGATCCTCATACCGCATGCATGTACTGGTTGGGTGTCAGCCATGACACCCAGGCTTGCGAGATATGTCTCGCTTTCCATCCGAATGTCCTAGATGATAGTCTCATATGCCTCAAGTTGGGCAGGCCTGAGAAACATAATCCTCCGGTGAAATCCAGAGAAGCCCAGTGGGCAGTCTCCATGGCTGCGGGGTCCACCAAGCAGTTGGAACAAATGCAGGTCTTCGAGGAAGAAGCGGTGCAGGCTGTGGAACTCTCCTCTCGGCCGATTTTCGTTCCTCTCAACCTGGGCTCAACATTCTCTGGTTTCTTTCCGGAGTTGTGCAGATTTTTCCCCACTAAGGGCGAGGGACGTTCGGGCTCGCATATCTCCCCATCCTGTAAAAAGGACAAGGAACTGAGAGATTCTTCATCTCGGCAGACATATTCTTGGGATTGTAAGCAATCTCGGTTCCAGGAAACCGCAGTCTCAACTTCGGTCGAAATGACTTCCTCAGCTGCTGGCATCTCGGCTTTGCCATCTAGTCAGTCAGCCAAGGCCTTGATTGATGATGCAGTTGGGATCACTCTTGATCCTGTTGTTCTGTTGTCACCTGACGAGGCCGACAACTCTTTGACTAGGACCCCAGACCTGTCTCTTCCTGATGATGAGATCCAGCCAGCTGTGAATCCCATCGAGGAACCAGTCCCTGATCTGGGAAAATCACCAGTTCCCCCGGTGTCTCCTGAGCGACCAACTCAGCCAGTCCGATCGAGATCTCAGACCCCCTCAACCGACAGGCCGAGGAACACGCAAAACCGCACTAAAAAGAGGCAACACCACCGTTCATCCTCATCCTCCTCGGATGAGGAGAGGCTTTGGCAGAAACTCCGACGCTATGAGGATTTAATGTGGCAACAGCAGATTCTGTCCAGGCAGAAGCCTGCTTCAGTTTCCACCCAGACCATTACTTGGCTTTCACCTCCTAGGCCGAAGCCGACTCCACTAGAACCGGTGAAATCTGTTCCCCCGCCCAAGGAGCCAGCTAAACCTGCCCCAGTTCAGCCACAATCGGTGTCTCCACCGATTATGGTGGAGCCGCCGCCTAAACAGCCTTCAGAAGGGGCTCCTATGAAGGATGCTCGGACAGTTCCGGGTCCGCGTAGGTTATCGGGTACCCTTACACCTGACTGCCCCAGGCGTGTAGAGGGGGACCTTGGTGGCCGACCGATTTATCCAGATTCTTTGGATTCGGACGACACCAACCTCCACTCTCATCCACTGGATGATGAGTCTGTTGGTAGTCTATCAACTGAGGAGGGCCCTTTGTTATTTTTGGGGATTTTCCACCTTATCTCCGAATCTTTGGGGCTGCCCCTGAAACCTGTCCAGAAAAGGGCGGAGCACCCTCTTACAGATATTCTTGAGATGGGATGCCCCCACTGAAGCCTTCCCAGTGGCCGAGGCCATTGTTGGCCTGGCTTTGGAGCTATGGCAGCACCCTGCCTCCTGCCTAGTGCCATCTGCCCAGATGGCACGCAAGAATGCGAGGCCATTGTTGGCCTGGCTTTGGAGCTATGGCAGCACCCTGCCTCCTGCCCAGCGCCATCTGCCCAGATGGCACGCAAGAATGCGGTGCCCATTGGGTCCCTCTCGGGGTTCGTGGAACATTCCTCGGCGGAGAGGTTAGTGACCGCTTCTGTGTTCAGACGCACAGGCATCTCTGCTGACACTGATAGACCTCTGGACAAGGAGTCCAGAAAACTGGACCACACTGTCAGGAAGGTCCATGCAGCCTCCTCTCTAGCCTCCATCCGGCAAGCTCGACCATCATTATGGCACACTTCTCCCATGCCCTTCTGGGCTCCTTGGACAAAGTTCTCCCACACCTCCCCATGGACCTTCATACTGTGGTCAAGCAGGTCCGGGACCAGGGCGAGCCGTTGCCAAGCAGCAACTTCAGGCGGCCTTGGATCTTGGGGTCTCTTGCTCCCATTTGGTGGCAGCCACGGTTGCCATGCGCTGCATTGCTTGCCTGAGGCTTTCCACCTTCTGTGAATACCAGCATAAACTCACTGATGTTCCTTTCCTGTGTAGCCAATCTCTTCAGCTCAGGTGTGGATGGTCACCTTCAATGGTCGAGCAGTCGATGCCACCTTGGGTTCAGCTGCTTCTGCCCAAAAGATACCCGGCTCTAAAAGCAGTAGAAGAAGAAGAAACCTTTTCAGCACCCTGCTCCTGCGCAAGCAGCCCTCCTTTCACGGTGGACAGCAACAGCAGGCACAGACTTGGGCGCTCGGCCCAATTCTGGACCTCCACCGGCCGCAGACAAGGAGGTCAGGGTTCAGGTGGTTTCCATTCTGGACCCTCTTCCTCCAAGCCTGCCCTGGACGGGATAGGGGCTGCCACCCCTATCCCCATCACGCCAGCTCTGGGCCCTCCCATGGGGGGAGGTCTGCTCCATCACTTCCTTTTCTGCCTGGTCCACTGTTACCAAGAACAGGTGGGTTTAAGTAGTGGTTGGCCATTGTCTGCCTCTAGAGTTCGAGCAGTACCCTCCTGGCCGAGCCCACGCCCCACGGGAGGAGAGAATATCAGCCCACACTCAGTTGGCTCTAAGAGATGACATAGCCCAACTCCTCCTCAAGGAGGCAGTGGTTTGAGTGGCAGATCCTCCAGTCAACCCAGGATTCATTTCCAGGTACTTCCTGGTCCTGAAGCAGATGTGGGCTGGCGCCCCATTCTAGATCTGCATGACCTGAATCAGTACCTCAGGCCATGCACCTTCAGGATGGTAACTCTGTCCCAGGTCATACCATCCCTGGAGCAAAACGTGGTTCTGCACAGTGGATCTACAGGACGTGTTCTTTGATGTCTCAATCCGTCCGTCCCACCAGCGGTTCCTCTGCTTCCGAACAGAAGGAACTCTCTATGAGTTCCAAACCATGCCATTCGGCCTGTCATCGGTCCCACAGGTCTTCACCAAATGCATTGCAGTGGTGGCAGCCCATCTCAGGTGTCATGGGGTCAGAGTGTACCCATACCTCAATGATTGGCTCTTAGCTGGTTCCACCCAGCAAGAGTTAGTGAGGTCCAGGGACCCAGCCTTCCAGACCTGCTCTCAACTTGGCCTCCTTATCAACGAGGCCAATTCAGAGCCCATGCCATCTCAGGTGATATGCTTCATCAGAGCAGAGCTCTACTCTTGCTGAGCCAGAGCATGGCTCCTGGCAGACAGGGCGGAGAGGGTCTCTTCCTTTGCTGAATCATTTCTGGTTGAGCTCTTGAGCCCTGCGTGGAACTTTCTGCGCCTTCTGGGTTACATGGCAGCCAGCACCACCGTGGTCCATTGGGCCCGGTGGCATATGCGCCCCCTTCAATGGGAGCTGGCCGCCCAATGGACTCAACGCCTGGGTCATTTCGACCAGCTGATTAATCTGACTCAGAAGATGTGGGATGCTTTCCAGTGGTGGACTGTCCTAGACCATCAGCAGGAAGGGATCCCGTTTGTCAGCCCTGAGCCGATGGTCGTCCTCACGCCCGATGACTCTCTCATGGCCTGGGGAGCCCACATGGGAAACAGCAGGGCCCACGGGTTCTGGACCCCCGAGGAATCCCAATACCATATCAACCTGTTAGAGCTCAGAGTGGTCAGACTGGCGTTGTCCGCATTTGCTCAGCAACTCCGGGGTTAAGTGGTTCAAATCCAGACGGACAGAACCATGACCATGTACTACCTCAACAAGCAGGGTGGCACTCACTCCCGGCTGCTGTTCAGGGAAGCACTCCGCAGCTGGACACTCGTGAGCCTACTGGAGGTGGATCTCCTAGCCATCCATGTGGCAGGACCTTTGAATCAACTGGCGGATGCTCTCAACCGCGTAGGCAAGACATCCCACAGTGGTCTCTCCATACAGAGGTAGCTCACAGCCTGTGCTCCCACTGGGGCAAACTGATGGTGGACCTGTTTGCCTCCAGGGAAAACACCAAGCTGAGGCTGCTTCATACCCGCCCCCCCAAGCAGGGATCGCTGCAGCGGGATGCCTTCTCAAGGCCGTGAACCCCCGGCTTCTTCTACGCCTTCTTTCCATTTCTCTTGATCCACAAGGTGCTCCTCAAAGTGAGGAGGGACAAGACGCAGGTGATTCTGGTAGCCCCATATTGGCCTCACCAGTTCTGGTATCCAGATCTCCTCAGCCTTAGTGACAGGCTCCCGGGGCATCTTCCAGCACTCCCGGACCTGATATCTGTCAATCAGGGGAAGGTATTCCATCCGGACCTTCAATCCCTGCACCTGACAGCCTGGTACCTGAGTGGCTAGTGTTCCAGGCTTTGGGTCTCTCTGAGGATGTACTTACGGTAGTGGAAGCATCCAGGAAGGAGTCGACCAGAAAGTGCTAAGCCTTCAGATGGAAAAGATTTTCCATACCTACCTTGGACCCAAGATGAGCTCTCTCCAATTACAAGGAGAGAACGGCAGAAGTTCGGGGAAAGGTTCGCCAGCTGTTTGTCACCTACAGTATGCTGAAGCTGCTTCTGGCAGATCTGTAGCAAAGCGGACGATTGGCAGATGGATTACATCTTCCATTGATCTCTGCTATAGGTTGGTGAGTAGGGACCCTCCCATAGGGCTAAGGGCTTATTCCACCCACCATATCACTGCGTCAGTGGCTGCTTCCAGGGACATCCCTATCCAGGAAATCTGCCGGTCTGCTACCTGGAAGACAGCAAACGCCTTCATCACCCACTACCACATCGACCTTGAGTCACGCCAGGATGCTGGTTTTGGGGCCTCAGTTCTCCAGTCTCTGTTCTCTAAGTAAGTGGTGTGCGCCTTGCCTCCCTCCTCCCGGAGAACTGCTAGGAGTGTGCCAAGAAGTGTGGATGAACAACATAGCCAACGTCCCTAGAAAAACAGGTTACTCACCTGTAACAGTAGATCTGGTGCGGAATGGTCTCTGGCTGTAGGTTATTACTCTTGGGAGTTCCACCAGGTGGCGCTACTACACGGTACCTTCCTCCAGCAGTCCTCTTCAGGGACCGCCCACGTGACATCACTTCCTCAGCCTCAGTACAAGTGTGTGTGGTCCCAGGATCCTCTGTTCATTTTCCCGCTGGCTTCAGCCTGCACAGCAGCTAGCTCACTCTTCTGTGTTGCAGTCTTAGGCGAGAACTTGAATCTGGCTTTACCATGTGCGAGCCTGTGAACCACTCACAGCACCCCACTGACTTTGCTTTCTCTTGCAGGCCTGTAAACCACTCACAGTAGCCCCGCTTCTCTTTTGCCCAGCACTCCTGGGTCTTTAGGCACCTCCGTCATGGCCGGCATGGTTGCCCTGCTGGAGCAGACCTCGGGAACCCATCCTCAGAGTTCCCCGGCTCAAGGCTCTTGTTCCCGGTGTAAGAGGGAGAGGGAATCACACTCCGTCCATCACTGCCCTTCGATGGTGACTTCTGCTACTCTTCCACCATCGACGGAGCAGTCCTTGTTGACAGGGTGCTCCCCATCGACCAGAGCCTTCATTGCTCCTCCATAGTCGATGGGAGCAGCTTCCCCATCGAAGGGCACTTTCCTACCGTTTCTAGTTGTAGGCGTTGTGCCTCATCGTGAGAACGTTCCTCATCGTGAGGCTGCTCCCCCGTCACGGAGCCTGAGTTCATCACCCTTGTCGACAGGACCGCCTCCCCATCGACGGAGCCTTGTTATGCATTTCTCATCTATAGAGACTGATCTTACTCGAAACAGCTCTTGCAGCAGGTTACACCATTAGGACTGAAGCCGGCAGGCACCAGGACCCCACAGAAATTTTCTAGCTAACAGTATTCAGCGGGGACCACCTCCAACATCGGTCCCGTCCCGGCGTCAGGCATAGTATATATGGGCGGTCCCCCATAATCTTCAGTTCTTTTCCCACTGTCGGCTTCAGCGGTATCGTATCTCGGTCTCCCTTTTCTGGCGTCGATGACTGTAGAACTCTGACGATTTTGGTCTTGATTTTGAATTTGAGCAACTGATGTCCTCTCCAACTACATCCTTAGAGGATCGCAACATGAAGTGCGCCTGCGGCAAACAGATCACCTTCAAGGATCCCCATTCGGCCTGTGTGCGCTGCCTAGGCCTGGACCACGACACCAAGGCCTGCTCCTTTTGCCAGGGCTTCAACAGTCACATCAGTATTCGCCGCCAGAAGGCACTTCAAGCGTTTCTCCTGGAAGAGAAACTCAAAACCATGGACCAGGAACCTTCCTCCCGGGAGAGCCTTCAAGCTAAACCCACAAACACCGGACAAGCACTGGAAAAGGCGAGGTCCAGGTCTCCTGCAGGGCCTTGGACTCCCGAGCTCGGCTCCAAATTGGACTGCTCTCCTCCAGGGCTCAGTCGCAACCTCCCCGGTCCAGGTCAGGCCATCTAGCAGTTCCTCCTCTCTCCAGCCTCTGAAGATTTCGAGGCCCTCGGCCTCCTCTACTCCTTCCAAGGCCTTGTCGAAGTCAGGTGAGCGCCATAAATCTTCCTCCCGTTGCCGGGACACCGACGCCAGGTCAGTCTCCCAGCCACCCCGAGGTTCGGATCCGGCGCCCCGCAAAACTAAAGACCTGACGTCCCTCAAACGGATGTCGGACCCAACGTCAGCCCACCCGACACTGGCGCTCACAGGAGCTGACGACACCCAGACACCCGTCGCCGGCCAGGCGTTCGCCTCCGAGGACGTCGGCTACCCTGGAGAAGAGGACCGCACCGCCCGCCGCCGTGGATGCCGATCGGGGACTCCACCGAGGAGGACGCCACACAGCCCAAAGACAAGGCGGGTGACACTGGAAACGCTGGCCCTAAGGAACCTTTTCCGGAGCGGGAGAGCCCGGGGACCCGACGCCCGACCCTGGCGACAGACCACCAGTGCCAGGCCCGTCGTCGGGTGTGAATCTTGTGGAGATAAAGGAGCTTTCTACCTTCTGGTGGGACACCATCAAGAAAGATGTGGTCCCCGCACGTGCTACTCCGCCTCCATCTACTCCTTCACCACCTACCCCCCTCCTCCACCTAAGGGGCCCGTAGGACAGCTTCCATTTCCCAAGGAGCAGACGCCACCTCCTAGGGGTAGATCTTCGGAAAGGAGAAGGCCTCCCTCCAAATCCCCCTCAGGGTCACCCAGCCCCAAGCGACCCAGACGACGCCAGTACACTCCGTCAGGGGAGGATTCCAGATCTGACACTTCGAGTGTTCCAGATCACCTTCTCCTCTCAGCATTCCCTCTCCTGACCCACACAACCTACCCAGGTCTCCTCCAGATGATCCCTCCTTCGCTGAGATCATGAGGCACATCCTGGAGAACATTGGGTGGATGCTGGGAGCTTGACCCTGAGCGAAAACCCTTGCCTGCTACCGCAAAAGACCCAAGCCTGTGGTAGTGCCGTCCTTGGTGGATACCCGCGGATATCACCAAGGCTGCCTGGAAACGTCTGCATTCCACTCCCGTGGTGCCGAAGAAGGCTGACCACCTATACAAGGCCCCTAGGGAGGACCAGTATTTGGCGAACCATCCTCTGGCTGATTCCCGGGTCATCACTGCTTTGCATGACCGCTCTCAGAGACCTCGGCATTTGAGCACCCAGCCACCGGACCAGGAATCCAAACAATTGGACATCCTGGGAAGACGCACGTACGTGGCTGCTACTTGCGCCATCAGGTCACTGAACTATCTGACCCATATGGTTCAGTTCCAAAACGCCCTGTGGGAACAGGGTCAGGACCTGGTTGAGAAGATGCCTGATGGCGAACACAAGGAGGAGCTCTTGAACCTCCTCCGCACGGGTTCGGATGTGGGGACCCAAGTGCTCAGAGCCGCATATGGTTATGTGGACTCTTCAGCCAGAGCTGCAGCCTCAGGCGCTTGTCTCCGGAGACACTCTTGGCTTCACGTCTCCGGATTTACCCCGGACGCCCAGAAAAACATCCTGGACGCCTTTATAACATGGCAGGTCCTGTTTGGTGAAGCCTCTGAAAGAGTAATCACTAAATTCCAGGACGAGGGAAGGCAGTCCAATCTGTGCAAGCTATGAACAGGTCTCGGCCTAGTTCCTTCAGAGGAACCAGAGCTTGCTGTGGCCGGCTACAAAGGCAACAGCAACATCTCGGCCAGCAGCAGAGGGCACTTTCACACGCAAGGCCCAGGCCAAGTCATCCCCAGGCAGAGGCCAACGATTTTCAAAGTCGGCCCAGCCTGCAGGGTCAAACGCTGCCACAGCATGACTCCTTCCCAACCCCGCCCCTCCCCAGGATCAACAGGAAAAGAAAGTCGGGGGTCGCATCGCACGCCACTTTCCAGGGTGGCAATCGATCACCACTGACAGGTGGGTCAAAAAAGACCATTATATAGAGTTTTTAGGCAGCCCACCTACAAGACCTCCCCTGCTTTCCCGTTATTCGGGTCAGCATGCCCTGCTCATACAGCAGGAAGTGCTCGCGCTTCTGGAAAAGGAAGCTTTAGAGCACGTTCCAGAGAACCAGAGAGGACTAGGGTACTATTCTCACTTCTTCCTGGTCCCAAAGAAAACAGGGGACCTCTGTCCAATTCTGGACCTCAGCGACCTCAATCTTTCAGTCGTTTAAACGCTTCACGTGACCCTTCCGGGCCTCTAACTCCCATGCTGAAGCAGGACGCCTTTCCTGGCGTTTTGGACATGCAGGATGCCTACCTGCACGTTCCCATTGCTCAGGCGCACGGAGGTTCCAGCGTTTGAGTTTCAGAGCCGCCATTATCAGTTCCAGCTCTTCCCTTCGGCTACATCGGCACCTCAATGTTCACGGTGCATGGCAGGCGTAGCTGCGCTCTGAGGAGACAGGGCCACTACATGTTCCCCATACCTGGACGACTGGTTTCTCATGGCGCCCTCCAGGGAGGCCTTGATGACTGCTATTCACTGCACCCAGTCTCTGTTTCAATCCCTGGGTATTCTCATCAACTACGAGAAGTCACACCTGGTTCCATCCCAGAAGCTGCAGTTTATCGGAGCAGTTCTGGACACCGTCCAAGGGGAAGCTTTCCTTCCCACAGACAGAGCGGAACACATCAGATCCCTCATCAGGGAGTTGTCGGCGAAGAAGACCATCCCAGCCAGACTGGTCTTTTGCCTGCTCGGACACATGGCTGCGCCCATTGCAAAAGTCCCGCTAGCCCGTCTCCACATGCGGGTAACCCAGTGGATGTTACAGGTACAGTGGTACCAAAGGCAAGACCACCTGCAGCATCCAATCCGAATCACGAAAACCGTAATTCGAGATTGGCAATGGTGGCTACATCCAGGGAACCTCTCTGTGGGAGTTCCCTTCACAGTGCCGTCCTCGGCTGTGACTCTCTCCACAGATGCCTCAGGGCTCGGGTGGGGAGCACACCTCAATGGTGTTCGGTCTCATTGCCTGTGGACAGCCCAGGAGTCTCATCTCCACATCAACATCCTAGAAATGAGGGCAGTTCTTTACGCTCTGTAGGTCTTCCAGTCGGAGATTCCACTGGGTACACTTCTGTTACAAACAGACAATTCCACGGTGGTGCATTACCTCAACAAACAAGGAGGCACCCACTCCTACCCGCTTTGCAGGGAGGCCATGAGAGTGTGGGATTGGGTCTTACAACACAGCAAACCTTATTGCCGCTCATGTTCGGGAGTGGACAACGTCATCGCAGACAGCCTGAGCCACTCTCAGGTCAGAGTCCACGAATGGGACCTACTGCAGGAGGTGGCAGAGGATCTGTTTTGCAGATGGGGTACTCCAGAGATAGACCTCTTCGCATCCCCATACAACGCAAAACTGCCCAATTTTTGCTCGCTAGATCCAGGGCCTGGTGTTTTCTGGTGAGACGTGTTGTCCCTCTCCTGGGCAGGCAGATTCCTCTATGCCTTTCCACCTTTTTCCGTTGATCCAGAGAGGAGTTCTAAAACTTCGCAGGGAGCAAGCAGTGCTCATACCGATCGCGCCTTTTTGGCCCAGACAGATCTGGTTCCCTCTCTTGCATCAGCTATCCCGGAAACCTCCAGTGCCTCTACCAATCAGCTTCCATTTGCTGTCTCAGGAGGCAGGTTCCTTAGTCCATCCGGACCTACGTTCCCTGAACCTGCATGCTTGGCTCCTAGAGACATAGCCATGATGCGATACGGGGTCTCGCAAGAGATGGCAGACATTCTTACTGCCGCTAGGAAACCGGCTACCCACGCGATCTACGCCATGAAGTGGCGCAGGTTTTGCTTATGGGTTCAAGCGTACGACTTTTCGCCTTTGGACTGTCCAGAAAAGTTGGTACTGGATTACCTGCTGTCCCTTTTCCACTCCGGCCTGGCTTACTCCTCGATTAAGGTACATCTTTGTGCCATTTCAGCCTACCACGTCCCTGTAGGCCAACATGCTGTGACTCAACTGGACACGACACGTGCCTTCTTGAGGGGCGTCCTCCACCTTAGGCCCCCGATTAACTCATTGTCTCCTAGCAGATGCCTGTAGTCATCAGTAAAAAAACACTGGTGTGTCCCGAGGACGTCTGCAGAAGTCTGCTACTGACTCCCAGTGTGCCCTTGCAACGTCTGGAGAAGTCACTTATATATTTTAATATATGGTGTAACAGAATATAATATGTATTTGACTGCATAGCACCGTTGGAAAGATAATTTTATGCTGAACAACTTTGTCACTGATATTTTGTGTATATCATGTATACTTTAGGAGCTATTTGCATTTGTTTATGGTATGGTGTGTGTGGCTGACATGTTTTCCATCAAGAGTCACCTAAGCAGCTTGAATAAAATTCACTTTTTTGGCACTTCAGCAGGTATAAAATAAAAACCGTATTGATTACAACTGGTTGCATAGCACCACTGGAAAGGCATTTTTGTGCTCATCAACTTTCATGCTGATACTTTGTGTGTATCATGTATACTTTTGGAGTTATACGCATTTGTTTATGATATGATGTGTGTGGTTGAGATTTAGTTCTCAAATCTCATCAAAGCACCTTGACTAAAATAGGGAAAAATTACATTTTATAGGAAAAAGATATTTTTTTAACAAACATAATATTAAAACACCATCTAATGTCTGTATGCTTAATTTGGTGTTGATATTTTACATATTTTCCAACAAAAAATATTTAGTTTGCTCTTTCGACCAGCATAGAAAAAAAACAAAATTGCTTATTATTACATGCATGCCACCATTGGAAAGACAATTTTGTGCTGAATAACTGCCACTCATACTTTGTGTCTAGCATGTACAGTTATTGAGCTATTAGCATTTGTTTGCGACATGCTAACTATGGCTTGATTTTGCTTAGAAAGGCCCAGGAGTCCCACTTAAAAGTATACAGGAGATTCAGGAGGCAAGTGGGGTAATCTCAGAGTGAGCCTGTGGAGGCAGCGAGTTCAGGATCCAATCCACCATGGGATTTACCCTTTGTCCTGGAGTAGCTCACACTGCCACCCTTTGAACCAGCCATGGATTACAGCTCACGCTTTCTGTCTTGGAAAACGTAATTTTTGTTGCCATTACTGCCAGAAGAATTTCTGAAATGCACGCACTTACGTGCAAAGAGCATTATTTGGTTTTCCACCAAGACAGGATATCCCTAGGACTAATCTTAAATTTCTGCCTAAGGTGGTCTCGGTCTCACCCTTAATCCGGACATCGATCTACCAGTGTATTTCCCAAATACTCTAATCGAGGAGAAGCCCTCTGCACACTCTTGATGTGCATAGGTGTCTCAGATACTACCTGACCAGAACCAAACACCACTGAAAATCGGACCAACTTTTCTTCATCTTTGCCCATAGGATGAAGGGAGCTCCTGTTTCAAACAATGCGCTATCCAGGTGGCTCATTCAGTGCATTACGTTCTGTTACCAGAAGTGCAGCAAACCCTTACCGGGCATGGTTAACGGTCATTCCACCAGAGGGGTGGCTACCTCTTTTGCGGCTTTAAGGAATGTGTCCACCTCAGCTATTTGTGCTGCAGCTACTTGGAGCTCCGTACACACTTTCATCAGGCATTACAGCCTGGACATTGCATCGAGGCGAAGAGCAGGGTTCGGTCTAGCAGTCCTTCAAAGACTTCTGTCCTAGGCTCAAGGTAACTCAAGGATTTCTACCTTTCCTCCTCCTGATGGTGTGTGATTACCAGTATTGCTTGGGAATCAGTCCTAATGGTGTAACCTGCTGCAAGAGCTGTTTCTCGAAGTAAGATAGTACAGTTACGTAAAAACTTACCGTTACAGTAGATCTTCGAGAACAGCTCTTGCAGCAGGTACTTTCCCTCCCACCATCCCCGCTGGAGGTAGGTCGCAGTCAAAGCATCCTTCTCCTAGGATAGGGCATTTACTGACGCCTTGTTTTGCCATCTGATGGCGGATCCTCGGTCTCCTCTTCTGATGTCATCCAGCGGCCGGGAGTCTTCAGCAGGAATACTGAGGATTATGGGGGACCGCCTCCATATGTACTATGCCTGACGTCGGGGGCAGGACCGACATCGGAGGCAGTCCCCGCTAAATGCTGATAGCTAGAAAATTTCCGTGGGGTCCTGGCGCCTGCCGGCTTCAGTCCTAATAGTGTAACCTGTTGCAAGAGCTGTTCTCGAAGATCTACTGTTACGGTAAGTTCTTACGTAACTGTACTTTCCCCCCGTCGACGGAGCATTCCTTGTCGACAGGATGCCTCCCCCGACGACGGAATCATTCCAGATTGCATTACTCGTCGACGGGGAAGAGGTGACATAGTTTACGGTGCTGCACCCAAGTCCACTTTGGCCAGATTGGTTCCCCTCTTCCACTGCTTCTGCCAGTTTGCCTTGTCCTGTCCTTCCCATACACACCACTGATCTCTGTACTCTGATCTGTCCCTCCCCTCCTTGGTAGATCACCACCTAACCCACTGTGCCTCCTTCATCTCTAAATTCTGTCTGATCTTCCTGGACAGAAAGTCTCCACCACTCATTCACACTGGTGGGATCTACGCCGGAGGTGCTAGTACCCAGCGGGAGCAAACTTTTTGCAGGAGGGTCAGCACCAGAGATGGAGCCGCGAGGAGCGGCGCCACAAGCCTCTGCTCGTGTGGCAGTGACTATCTTGGCGTCGACCCTCCAGCCGCCTCAGTTCCTTTTTTCCCGCTGTCGAATGCGCTACAGTGACAACGTAGTTCGCCCGCCTGGAGTTAAACTTCAAACTAGAAGCATAGTTTTATTTTGTGTATTTCTTTAATAAAGTACTGCCTACTATAAATTATTATAAGAAAGAAGTCTCAGCCTACATTGACGGAATTGACCATGGGCGGGTCAGGTGACGATAGGGAGACTTCGTATGAAAGTTGTTCAGTCAGCCGGGCTGGGTCTGACAATGAACAGTCCAGTGCCAGGGAGGAGGGGCAGTCCCCCCAGAAGCATAAAAGAAAACGGTGGTACTCTTGCCACTGTTCGGCCTCGAGCTCTTCTTCGACCCATAGGTACAGAAAGAGAAGGCATCACTTGAGGTCGCCTTCTGGTATGTCTGCGCGTCGATGGTCGGTCATTGGGGTCAGTTGCCGATCTTCACCGGAGTCGCCAGTTTCTGTCTCTGGTCTCCGACCTCTTCGACATCAGAGCCCTTCCCTGCCTTCTGGTAAGGCTTAAGATCAGTTTTATCAGTGGGCCACTCTGATGGAGCAGTGGGGTCGGAGGTTGGTCCAGCTGCCTGGCCTGGTCACTCAGGGGCCCTCGGATCCTTCAGGAGATCAGGTAGGGCGGTTAGGCCTCCCTAGTCACCGGCGCCTTCTTCGGTGCCATCAACTCTGTGCTCAGGTGTTCTCACCCCTCACATGGCTGCAGCGCAGGGGGCCACACCAATGCCTCTATCTCCTGCTTCTTTTCCTTCTTTTTTCCCAAATCTTGGTTTTCCGGGCCCTGCATTGGTTTCGTCACCATCGGCATCAGTGGGTCGCTCAGCACCGTCCTCAGCGTTGATGCATCTGTTGGCACCGTCCTCGGCGCCGTTGGGATTGTCAGCGCTTCCTTCGGTGCCGTGCGGCTTTTCAGCGCTGTCCTCGGCACAGTGTGGCTTTTTGGCGCCGTGCTCTTCTTCGGCGCTGAGACTTGGTGTTACGTCTTCCAGTCTTCAGGGCTCCTTGACTCCGAACCCCTTTCCTCGTATTTTCCCTCTGATTTTCCCTCCTTTCCTGTCCATACAATCATCCTGGGCTGTCAGCAGATGATACTGAGCCTGACCCAGACCTTTGGCTGGGTGATGATGTGGAAGGAACATGATCTAATCCTGCTGCAGAGCCTGTGGTGAGGACCTGTCTTTTAAGTCTCTGCTGAAAATTTGAATTCCACTCTTTCTCTCCAGACTATGGATATCGATACTTTGGAAGCTTTCAAGACTCCAGTACCTTCATGATCTTACTTGAGACACAGCTCTTGCAGCAGGTTACACCATTAGGACTGAAGCCGCCCAGGCGCCAGGACCTGGGAAAAATTCTAGCTAGCTAACTACTGGCGAGGGCACCTTGACGTCGGTCCCGCCTCCGGCGTCAGGCGTGGTACAAAAAGGCGGTCCGCCCAGATTCCCCAGTTCTTTTCGCCGTCGACTGCTACCTGACCCCTTGGTTACCAGTCTAGCCGACGGTGAATAGTTCTTTTTTCGATAAAATTTTCGAAACTCTTCAGACCTCTTCAAGCAAGATCTTGATGTCATCACCAACTTCGGGCCATCCTTCAAAGTGCGCTTGTGGAAAGCAGATCCCGTTCAAGGACCCCCACACGGCCTGCGTCCGGTGCCTAGGCCCAGACCACGATACCCGGGCCTGTCCTTCTTGCCAAGGGTTCAACAGCCGTACCAGGATCCGGCGTCAGAGGGCTTTGCAGGCGTTTCTTCTGGAGGAACAACTGAAGACCATGTCCTCCAAGGGGGAAAGCTCCAGGGTCCACAAGCACGCGGAGAAGAGAAGGGAGAAGGCCCCTTCCAGGTCCCCTTCTAGGGGTTCGGAGTCCCGTAGCTCCGGTTCGAAATCTCCCCGCTGCAATCAAGAAACCTTCATCTCAGGAGAAATCCGCCAGGCCTTCCTCCCCTTCCAGGGCCTTGGCGAAGTCCGAGGAACGACACCATCACCACCGCAAGTCGGGTTCCCGCTCCTCGGTACCCGACGTCAGGTCTTCGTCGGTGCCTCCACGCAAGACGCTGGAGCTCACGCCTTTAAAAAGGCCTGTAGCCCAGACGCCTGCTCGACAGCCGTCAGCCGTGCGCCCTTCTTCCCTGGAGCCGCCGTCGGCCCGACGACCGACGCCGGCCAGTACATCCCAGCGGGCGCGGTAGGACGCGGACCCCGCCCCTCCTGAAAAGAAGAAGGCCTGTTGCCTCCGACCGACATCCGGTCAGGAGCCTCTATCGGAGGAGGACCTAGGAGCAGCCCGAGGACCAGGACGGGCGACCCCGGTCCCGTAGGTACTCCCAGGGATCCCTCGCCATTACCAGAGCCCCCTGTGGAGCCGACGCCGGGACCCGACGACCGCCCACCGGCACCCGGGCCGTCGTCTGGCCTCTCTCTAGTGGAGGTGAAAGATCTGTTCACCTACTGGTGGGATACCATTAAAAGACATGGTTCCCCCTCCTCCTCCTACTCCTCCTCCTCCTCCTCCTACTCCGGTTCCTGCCCCCCCCTCGCCATCGGGGTCGGCAGGCCGTGTTCCTCCTCCCGGGGCCTAGAACCCCTCCCAGGGGGAGACCTGATAAACGGAGACCTCCGTCGAAATCCTCTTCTGGATCACCCAGCCCCAAGAGATCCAGGAGACGCCGACGTTCGCCTTCAACGGAGGACACGGGATCAGACTACTCCACCTCTAGATCCCCATCTCCACTCTCCATCCCTTCTCCGGACCCACGTGAGATGCCTAGATCTCCTCCGGATGATCCCTCGTTCCTTGATATTATGAGACATATACAAGAGAACATGGGATGGGATGCTGAAGACTTAGACCCCGAAAGAGTGCGACTCGCCAAATATCTTCGGCAAAAGGACCCCAAGCCTGTGGTGGTACCACCCTTGGTTGACACTTTCGTGGACGTCACCAAGGCTGCGTGGAAGCGTCCACACTCGCTCCCGGCGAGACCGAAGAAAGCTGATCGCTTGTACAAGGCTCCTAAGGACGACCAGTACTTGACGCAGCATCCTCAGGCCGATTCTCTGGTCATCACAGCCTCACATGACCGGTCACAGAGGCCACAACATTTGAGCACCCTGCCACGGACCCAGAGTCCAAACAACTGGACGCGCATTGGGTAGGCGCACGTATGCTTCCGCTACCTGCCTATCAGATCCCTGAACTATTTAACCCACATGGTTCAGTTCCAGAGCGGCTTTATGGAACAGGGTCTGGAAGCGGCTGAAAGATGCCCGAAGGTGAGCAGAAGGAGGAGATGCTTCAGCTCCTCCGTGACGGGTCTCAGCGTGGGGACCCAGTGCTAAGAGTGCGTATGACTCGGCGGACTCGCCACCCGAGCAGCAGCTTCTGGCGTTTGCCTCCGGAGACACTCTTGGTTGCGCGTCCGGTTTTACGGATGTCCAAAAGAACATCTTGGGCGCCCTTTTGAGGAGAAGTATTGTTTGGTAATCCTACAGAAAGATCCTACCAAACTCCAAGAGGCGGGGAAGGCGGTAAGGTCGGTTCAGGCCATGTCCGACCTAAGCTTGGTTCCTTCGTAGGAACCAAAGCCGTTTCGTCTTGTGACGCAGAGGCAACAGACCCACTCCGCTGCACCTCAGAGGGCTCTGGTTTCTGTGAGCCCAGGGCAAACACCCCGCCAGCCGAGGCCAGCGTTCTCCTAGGCAGGCCCAGCCAGCGGGTCCATCTGCCGCCACAGCCTGACTCCTTGCGGCCCCCGCCTCAGGATCAGCGGGAGTTTATAGTCGGGGTCGCATTGCGAACTTCCTGCCGGGATGGCAGGCCATTACCACCGACAGGTGGGTTCTTCCAGTTGGTCAGTCTAGGCCACTTTATAGAATTCGCAGGAAAGCCACCTCGAGGCCTCCTTGCTCTCCCGGTATCAGGGTCAGCCCAAAGCCTTGATCTGGCAAGAAGTACTCGCTACTACGAAGGGGAGCGATAGAGTACGTCCCAGAGAACCAAGAGGACTAGGATACTATTCCACTTCTTCCTGGTTCCCAAGAAAACAGGGACCTCCGTCCAATCTTGGACCTCAGCGACCTCAATGTTGTCGGTCACTTACAAGAGATTCCGCATGGTGACCCTTCCAGGTCTTATCCCCATGCTCAAACAGGGCGCCTTTCTAGCGCCTCTAGACATGCAGGATGCCTATCTGCACATCCCTATGGCTCAGGCGCATAGGAGGTTCCCTGCGCTTGAGTTTTCGACCACCACCTTCAGTTCCGGCCCTTCCTTTCGGACTGTCCTCCGCACCGAGGGTCTTTACCAAGTGCATGGCAGTCGTGGCAGCGTCTCTGAGGAGACAGGGCCACTACGTGTTCCCGTACCTGGACGACTGGCTTCTCATGGCCGCCTCCAGAGAGACGTTGCTTCTTGCAATCAAGAGCACCCAGGATCTGTTTCGATCCCTGGGCATCCTCATAAATTACGAGAAGTCTCTCCTGGTACCGTCGCAGAAACTGCAGTTCATAGGAGCAGTTCTGGACACTGTTCGGGGAAGAGCCTTTCTTCCGGCCGACAGAGCGGAGCGCATCAGATCCCTCATAAGGACCTATCACTAACAAGGTTGTACCTGCCGAGTCGGTCCTTTGCTTGCTCGGACACATGGCTGCGCCATTCCTACTGTCCCTTTCGCAAAGACTCCACATGCGCATTACTCAGTGGATGCTCAAAGTGCAATGGGACCAAAGGCAGACCACTTGCGGCATCCGTCAGACTCACGAATTCAGTGATTCAAGACTGGCAGTGGTGGCTAACCCCAGGGTCGCTCCCATCAGGCGTCCTGTTCATTGCGCCTGCCCGGAGGTCACCTCACCACAGACGCTTCTGGTCTTGGGTGGGGCACACTTGGACGGGTAAAGTCCCAGGGCACGTGGACCCAGATGGAAGCTCACCTTCACATCAACGTGCTGGAAAATGAGCGGTCCTCTATGCCCTGCAGGCCTTTCAGTCAGTTATCCACCGTGTACTCTTCTACTTCAGACAGACAACACGGCGTGATGTATTACCTCAACAAACAGGAGGCACACCTCTTACCCCTTTGCAGGGAGGCCATGAGAGTGGGATTGGGTAATCAGACACGGCGCGAATCTGATCACTGTGCACGCTCCCGGAGGACAACACGGTTAGCGTAGACGGCCTGAGTCGTTCTCAGGCCAGAGTCCACGAATGGGAACTCCTTCAGGAGGTAGCAGAGGATCTGTTTCTTCGATGGGGAACTCCAGATCTGACTTGTCGTCCTCCATCCAACCAAAACTGCTCAATTTTTGCTCGCTAGATCCAGGGCCTGGTGTTTTCTGGCGAGCGCTGCTATCCCTCTCTCTGGGCACCAACAGATTCTCTACGCTTTCCCTCCTTTCCCGTTGATCCAGAGAGTTCTTCTCCAACCGCGCAGGGAGCACGCAGCAATGATCCTAGTGGCCCCATTTTGGCCCAGACAGATTTGGTGCCCTTTGTTGATTCAACTATCTCGGAACCCCTGCCCTGCTGCGCTCAGCCTCACTTACTGTCTCAGGAGAAGGGTTCACTTGTCCACCCGGACCCACGCTCCTTGAACCTGCATGCTTGGCTCCTAGAGACATAGCCATTTTACAACCACGGGTCTCGCAAGAGGTTGCAGTCTCTTTCTGCAGCCAGAAAGCTGCAACGATGCATTTATCATGAAATGGCGCGTGCTTGTGTATGGTCGCGAGCAGCGCACCTTTCCCTTAGGTTGTCCGTGGGAGTAATATTAGAATATTTGCCTCCTCTTCATTCGGTCTAGCCTACTCCTCTATTAAAATGCACCTCTGTGCCATTTCGGTTACCACCTCCGGAAATCACAGTGGCTCAGGTGGACGCCTCGGATTTTTCTTAGGGAGTGTTGCACCTAGGCCTCCTATTAGAGACCCTGTGCCCATGGGATTTGCTTTTGTCCTTGAACAGCTCACGCTCCCTTTGAACCTGTCCTGATTAAGTAGCTACGCTTTCTGTCGGGAAAACCGTTGTTTTTAGTTGCTGCTTTCGGCAAGAAGAATTTCTGAACTTCACGCTCTGTCGTGCAAAGAGCCTTATTTAGTTTTCCACCGGGACAGAGTATCCCTGAGGACGAACCCTAAATTCTTGCCTAAGGTGGTTTCTTCATCACTTGAACAGGATATCGACCTTCCGGTCTACTTCCTGACTACTCTAATAGAGGAGAGGCTCTGCTCCATACCCTGGATGTTCACCGCAGCCTGAGGTTTTACTCTCAACAGAACTCAGTCCTTCGTAGTTCTGAGCAGCTTTCATTTCTTCTCTGAGAGAATGATGGGCCAATCAGTATCCAAACAGTCCCTTTCTCGCTGGCTTGTCCAGTGTATTTCTCACTGTTATGGTATCAAACAAAAGCCCCTCCCGAGTACAGTCCGGGGTCATTCCACTAGAGGGTGGCTACTTCTTGCAGCTCAAAAATGTTTCCACCTCTCTATATGCGCTGCAGCCACTTGGAGTTCTGTGTATACCTTTTTATCAGGCATTATAGTTTTTACGCCGGCTAAGGGCTGGTTTTTGGTTTGGCCGCATTTCAGGGTCTCCTGTCCTAGGTTCAGGGACCTGGTTTTATCTCTTAATTCTCCTCCCGGATTTTCTGACAGCTAACTTGCTTGGGAATCAGTCTCGATGAGGAGTCCTGTTGCAAGAGCTGTGTCTCAAGTAAGATAGCATAGTCGTGAAGAACTCACTGTATTGCAGATCTTCGAGACAGCTCTGCAGCAGGTACCTTCCCGCCCACCTTCCTTGAGGAGTACTCAGTCTTTTCTGAGCAGGAATTATTATCTTTCTGTCTTCTGACGGCGTAATCCTAGGTCTCCCATTTTGATGTCAGCCTGCAGAGAAGTCTCCGCGGAGAATCTGGGGAATTCATGGACCGCCCTTTTGTACCACGCTCTGACGCCGGAGGCGGACTGGACGGTCGGGAGTGTCCTCATTGAGTTAGCTAAGTAGAATTTTTCCATGGTCCTGGCGCCCATGCTTCAGTCCTAATGTGTAACCTGCTGCAAGAGCTGTTCTCGAAGATCTACTGTTACGGTAAGTTCTTACGTAACTGTACTTTCCAGACATCCCTATGGATTTAACTCACCCGGTACAGTCCTCCTTTGAGACGCTTTCTCAAATGGTGTGGAATAATCCTGCTCTCATTCCTTCTGCGGCTAAGTCCATAGATATGAAATATGCTGCTCCCAAAGATCAACCCATTTTGGCCTCTCAAGCCTTTGCTGGACCCTATTGTAGTCTTGGCAGAGAATGATAAGGTCGTCCTTCCTCAGACTACTATGGCTCGACCTATAAACAAAGAATCTCGTAAGATAGATACTTTAGGTAAGAGAGTCTCTGCTGCATCCACCCTGGGTATGCGTATTGCCAGCTACCAGGGCTATTTCTCTCAATATGAGTATATTCGTGGCATTTACTCATACAAATGGTTGAAGCTGTACCAGAGTCAGACGCTAATTCAGAGCTTCTTCAAACCATAACCAGGGGTATCGAGTCCAACAACCAACAGGTTAAAGCAGCTATGGACGCTTTTGATACTGCCTCCCGAGTGGCGGCGGTGGGCATTTGTACCGCCGTCATTCCTGGCTGCGCCTTCAGGCTTCACGAATGATGCCCAGCAAGGCATGTCAGGCATTGCCCTTCAACAGTGTGTATTTCTTCAGTCCTCAAGTAAAACAAGCTCTAGGCGACACAAAAGACCAGATCGACCATTAAATTGGCTCAACTGCTCCTGCCCTTCTCGAGGGGTTAATAGCTCCAGTTTCACAACTCAGTCCTTTCAGAGGCAAGGCAGAGAGGTTTTAATAAAACAAAGCCCCTCAGCTTCAAAGAAAATGCAACAGAAAGGACAAGGCCCAAAGCACCCAGTGCCGCCTTCAGAGTTTCTGGCCCAAGTCCCACCTCAGCTGCCCGAGGGGGACACCTCCTTAGCCATGGGAGGTCGTCTGACTCAGTTCTGCAACCAGTAAAAGTCCATAACATCGGACAATAGGTCCTCTGGATAATCCACGAGGGATATTCCCTCAATCTTTCAGAGAACCCTCCGGATTGCCCACCCCCCCATAAACAGCAGCCAAAACTGTCAATAGTTAAGTCAGAACTTCTCACCTCAGAGATACAAGGCCTTCTGAACAACAGGGCAGTAGAAAAAGTTCCGCTGGATCAATAGAATACAAGGTTCTGCTACCATTACTTTCTAGTTCCAAAAGAAAACGGGGCATGCACCCCATTTTGGACCTCAGAAAATTGAACAAATTTCTTCCCAAGGAGAAGTTCAAATGATATCACATAGGAACCCTGTTCCTTTGCTTCATCAGCATAACTGGCTCGCCTCCTGGACATGCAGGATGCTTACCAACATATTCCTAGTCACCCAAGGCATCACAAATACCTAAGGTTCATGACTTTGGGCCAGCATTATTAGTTCAGAGTCCTGCCCTTTGGACTATCCTCTGCACTGTGAGTTTTTACAAAGTGTTGTGCAGTTTTTGCAGCACACCTCAGAAAGATCGAAATACAAGTGTTCCCGTATCTGGACGACTGGCTTCTAGCAAGCCCTTCCAGGTAAGGAACACTCGACGCCGTAGCCACGACCTCAGACTTTCTCACGTCCATGGGAGTCCTGCTAAATCTCAATAAATCGCAGTTGCAGCCTCGCAGAAGCTCCTTTTATAGGAACTCTTATGGACACCTCCTGTGCGAAAGCTTTTCTACCAGAGGACAGAAGGAGCGATATCCTACACATGGCCCAAACATCAGAGAGGGAACAGCTCGGTTCAAGCTATCTCGATGCAACGGATGCTGGGTCTCATGGCATCCTCGGTGTTCACTGTACCCCTAGCACACCTCTACATGAGAACCTCTCAATGGATGCTCAGTACTCAGTGGTCCCCAACCACTCACCCTCAGTCCTTTCTCATCAAGATGACAGAACCTCTGAAGAGGTCGCTCACCTGGTGGTCGCAAGAGGACAATCTTCATGAAGGGTATCCCTTTGCTGCCCTGGATCCTCAGATTTCCATTACCACGGAAGCATCCCTGATGGGGTGGGGAACTCATGGTCAGAATCTCCACACCAAGGTATGTGGACTCTGGATCAATCCCAGCTTCACATAAATGTCTTAGAAATGAGAGCTGTACTTTATGCAGTCCGGGCTTTGAAGGACATTCTCTGTCACAAGAACATTCTCCTTCAAATGGACAACAAAGCAGTAATGTATTACATCAACAAACAAGGCGGTGCTCACTCTTACCCTTTATGCAGGGAAGCGATGAGTGTGTGGACATGGAGCTTGGAGCACAAGGCTCTAATTCAAGCGGACTGCCTGCTGGGAGTGTAGAACGAACTGGCAGACCGTCTCAGCAGAACAGAGAGAGACCCTCACGAATGGCCTCTCGACTCAAACGTAGTTCAGTCACTATTCGCAGAGTGGGGAACTCCAGATTTGGACCTTTTTGCATCCCCACTCAACACAAAACTGCCTCTCTTCTGCTCCAGAAATCCAGGGCGTGGCATTTTCTGTCAGGATGCGTTCAGGTTGCAGTGGACAAAACGCTTTCTATACGCCTTTCCGCCTCTCCCTCTAATTCAGAGGGTACTTCTCAAGTTCGAGTCCCAGGGGGACAAAATGATCCTCATTGCTCCCTTCTGGCCTCGACAAATATGGTTTCCATTACTCAACAGTATGTCGAAAACCCCTCTGAAAGCGCTTCCGCTTCAGACGAACTTTCTGACTCAGGGACTGTGGTCCATCCCAATCTGAGATCGCTTCATCTTCACGCTTGGCTCCTGAAGAGAGAGAGGTGAACAGGTTCAATGTCTCTCACAGAGTTTCAGATATTCTTCTGGCTGCGCGCAAACCAACCACTAGAAAAACTTACACAGCCAAATGGAAGCGTTTTTCTCTCCGGTATGCAAAATCCTCTTTAAATCCTTTTTCCTGCCCACCCAGTAAAGTTCTAGAGTACCTGTTAGACCTCTCAAATTCAGGTCTGCAATACTGTACAGTCAAAGTTCACCTTTGTGCCATTTCAGCTTATAAGCCAGTATTTTCTTGTCACTGGCTCAGTTACCTGTGGTTAAGAGGTTTCTTAAGGAATTCTGCATATCAGACCTCTATCAGACGTCCAGTCGCAGCCTGGGACATTAATCTGTACTAGACATGCTCACCGAAAGCCTTTCAAGCCTCTAGCTACCTGTGAGCTGAAATTTCTCACTTGGAAAACCTTCTTCCTGGTGGCCATTACCTCAGCGCATAGGGTCTCTGAGATACATGCCTTGGTCACAGACCCTCTGTATACTGTGTTTCGTAGAGACAGAGTAGTTCTTAGGACCCATCTTAAGTTTCTCCCTAAGGTTGTTTCAGAATTCCATCTAAAGCAGCCTTTGGTCCTTCCTACTTACTTTGCGAACTTCCAAAATGAAGGAGAGCGTATCCTTCCTTCTTTGGACGTCAAAAGAGCTCTGCGTTTCTATTTAGATGCAACAAAAAATTTTGCAAAGCTACAACTGTTTGTTTCCTTCAGTGAGACCTGGTTGGGTCAACCTGTCGCTATCAGATGCATTTCAGCATGGCTGGTAGCATGCCTTCACCACTGTTATTCCATGGCGCAGGTTAAGCTGGAGGACAGAGTGTACACTCACTCTATTAGGCAGGTCATGGCATCCCTGACGGAAATCCGCAATTTGCCCATTGCAGATATTTGCAGTGCGGCTACCTGGAGCTCAGTGCATACTTTCATCAAGCACTATGCCCTGGATGTCCATGCCAGGCGACATATTTCATTTGGCAGAACCATCTTTAATGGACTTCTGTCCTAAATTTATGAGCTTTTGGTCTCTCCTGCCGCCCTCTCGGGGGATTATTAGCTCGGTACTCTCCCATCAGTGTGAATGAGTGGTGGAGACTTTATGCCCAGGAAGATATGGAAATTACGTACCTACCGTAATTCTTGATCTTCTTGGACGAAGTCTCCACCATTTATTCACACGTCCACCCACCATCCCCCGCGCTCACCTCTTTTGTTGGTCTTTGCTCCCTCAATCTTTAGGCTGTGAAGACTTCCTTCTTGACCCTTCTTATACGGGTCTTCCGGACTATCTTATGTCCGGTTTTTGTCAGCTCATCCTTCTAGGTTAGTTACGCTGCACCTCGTCGGAAAAAAGGTACTGAAACAGTTGGAGGGTCGACATCGAGATAGTCCTTGCCGCTTGAGCGAGGGCTCTGGCGCGCTCCTCGTGGGCTCCATCTCAGGTGCCGACCTGCTGCAAAGTTTGCTCCGCTGGGTCCTAGGCCTCCGGCGAGATCCCATCAGTGTGAATGAGTGTTGGAGACCTTGTCCAAGAAGATCAAGAATTACGGTAGGTATGTCATTTCCATTTCTCCCTCCTCTTTATCTCAGTTCTCTTCTCTCCCTATGCCTCCTTACCCTTACTCTCCGTAACTCAAGCTATCACTCCCTAATGTCCTTCTTGTAAATCCTTCAGGATAGAATGCCTTCTCTTACCACTTTTCTAAAATCTGAAACTGTCTTCCCTTACAATTAGCTCTGCCTCCTGCAAATGCACTCTTTCCCTGTTACTCCAAGCCCATACATATCCCACTTGTAATTGCCCTTAGTCTAATATCTTGCCCCCATTCTCTTTCCCCATCCGCTGCCAGTCCCTAAGCTACTGTACTGCTAAATGTTTCAACCTCCGCACTCTTCCTCTTCCTTTTTCCCCTCCTTTCCCTACCCCTCCTTCCACTACCTTCCTCCCTTCAACCCTTTTCCTCCCTATGTCCCCCCCCCTTCACTGATACCTCCAATCTATTCTCACTCTCTCATCCTTCACTACCTACCTCTTCTTTTTTCTTCTCCTTTCTTATTTATCTTTCTTGTTTACCAATTTTCCATTTACGTTACTGTATACACTGTAAATATCTGTCCCTTTTGCTTATCAGATTACTGCACTTTGCTTATACTATGTATTTATTCTCACCCTGTTCCCCAGATCATATCTGGAAACAAGCTTTATGGCTCAGTATGTATTTCCTGGTAAATCTCTTTCAATAAATAAATACATGTGTCAGCGCTAAAGCTGTGCCGCTGCCACTTGAATTACTGTCCACACTTTCAATAAACACTACAGTCTGGACATTGCCTCTAGGAGAAGGGCAGGCTTCACCCTTGCTGTGCTTCAAGGCCTCCTGTCTTAGGCCTATAGCCTGCTGACACCAGACTGTCTGTCAGTACTGCTTGGGACTCGTGTCCAGAGTGTGTGGCCTGATGCAAGAGATACCCTCAATGAAGATAATACAGTTACGTAAGATGTTAACCATAACAGTACACCTTGAGAGGATCTCTTACATCAGGCCATGCTGTCCCACCCTCCACCCCTTAGTCTCTGTACATCTCACTTTCTAGGATCGTGGATATGTTGTTCATCCATACTCTTTGGTATATCCCTTTCCACTTTAAATCTTGCTGGAAGTCTTCAGGCTGGCTCCTCCCACCCACCCGAGTGGTATAATCCTCGTCTCCACCCCATGTTGCCAGATCTTCCTTTCCGCTGGAAGATTCAGGTTGCCTCCTTCGTGCTTCCCGCATTTTGTAGGCCCTTGCTTCAAAACCTTCGGTTATTCTGAAAATCTGTCTAGCTCGCATTAGCGATCACGACTACTTACCTTCGATTATGGAAGACAAGTCTCCAAAATTTTGTCGGTGTTTCTGTGGCCAGAAGATGTCATGCACCGATCCCCACACCACATGCGTCTGTTGCCTCGGTGTCGACCATGACATCTCGTAGTGTGATCTTTGTCTCGCATTTCATCCTAACGTTCTCAACGACTGTCTCGCATGCCTGAAGTTGGGAAGGCCGGAAAAACAGAACCCTCCACTGAAATCTAAGGAGGCTCGGTGGGCGGTTTCCGTGGCTGCCGGATCCACCGAGCAGTTGGAACGCATGCAAGCATTCGAGGAGGAAGCGTCTCGGGCTGCAGAAACTACTTCTTGGAGCTTCTTTTTTCCGCTCAACCTGTGCTCCGCCTTCTTGGGTTTTTTCCAAGAGTTGTGCCAGTCTTTCCCGACTAAGGGAGAGGGTCCTGCGGGAATGCACTACTCTCAGTCCTGTAAGCGGGAAAAGGACCAGGGATCGTCTTTGTCTAGATGGAGACGCTCTTGGGATCGGGAGAGATCTCAGTCCCAGGAACCGGCAGTCTCGACTTCGGTCTAAATTGCTTCGCCCGCTGGCTTCTTGGCTTAGCCGTCTGGCCAGTCGACCGAAGTTGAAATTGTCATTGACTCGATCAACCCATTGTCATAGACTCCGGTCCTTACTTTCCCCGACGAGGAGACCCAGCCTGCTGAGAATCCCATTGAGGAAGTGGTCCCCGACCTAGGTAAATCACGGTCCCACTGGTGTCTCCCGAGCAACCGAATCGACCTGTCCGATCTCAATCGAGGTCCAGGACCCCCTTGACCGAAAGGCCGAGGAAGAGCCACAAGTGCTCTAAAAAGAGGCAGTGCTATAGGTCATCCTCATCCTCCTTGGATGAGGAGAGGCTCCAGCGGAAACTCCGGTGCTAGGAGGACCTCATGTGGCAACAGCTGATTTTGACCGAGCACATGCCGACCCCGGCTTCTACCCCAGCCATTACTTGGCTTTCGCCTCTTAGGCCAAAGCAGACTCCTTCGGAGCCGATCAAGTCGGTTCCCCTGCCTGCAGTACCGGCAAAACCTCCGGTTCAGCCTAAAGCGGTCTCTCCACCAATAGTGGTGGAACTACCACCAAGCAGCCTGTGGGAGGGGCTCCTTCTAAAGGTGATAAGCCAGACACTGGGCTTCCCCAGCGTCTTTCGATCACTGCCACCCGGGTCCGCCCTCGGCGGGTCGACAATGACCTAGACGGTCGACCATTGTATCCAGATTCCTCAGATTCGGATATGACCAGCCTGCATTCTCATCCCGGGGATGGCGAATTGGACAGTAGGTTAGAGACGGAGGAAGGTCCTTCATCCTTTCAGGGCTTTCTTCACCTCATCTCTGAGTCCACAGGGATGCCCCTGGAGCCAGTCCAGAAAAAGAGGAGTACCCTCTCTCGGACATCCTCAAGAGAGGGGATACCCCAGTGGAGGCTTTGGCAGTGCCCTGCCTCTTGTCCAGCTCCGTCTGCCCGCATGGCCCACAAATATGCAGTGCCCATGGGGTCCCTTGTGGGATTCACAGAGCACCCTTTGGCCAAGAGCCTGGTGACCACCTCTGTGTTCAGGCGTACTGGAAGTTCTGCCGACACTAACCGACTTCCCGAGAAAGAGTCCAAACTCTTGGACCTCTTGGCCACGAAGGTCTGTGCGGCTTCTTCCATGGGCCTTCGTCGGCCAAGCTCAGCTGTCATCATGGCACACTTCTCGCATGCCGTCTTGGGGTCTTCGGATGAAGTCCTCCCACACCTCCCTGTGGACATGCAGACCACGGTCAAGCAGGTCTGGGATCAGGGCTGAGGTGTGGCCAAACAGCAGCTTCAGACAGCCCTAGACATTGGGGATTCTTGTGGCCATTCGATGGCAGCCGCATTTGCTTCTCGTCGCAGGGCTTGGCTTAGACTCTCCTCCTTCCTAGCGGATACTCAGCACAAACTGGCTGATGTGCCTTTCCTGAGCACTGATCTTTTCAGTCCAGGTGTGGCTGGTCATCTCCAGCGTATTGAGCAGTCCAGTGTCACCTTGGATGCTACTTCTACCAGGGGTTCTTCGGGCAAGAACCAGCAGAAGAAGAAGAAACCTTTTCGGCATTCTTCCCCTGCGACACAGCAGCCTTTCTTTCAAGGAGGACAGCAGCAGCAGGCTCAAGCTTCGCGCCCCCAGCCCAAGCCGGGACCCTCCCAGGCCCGTAAAGGAAGCCGAGGTTCGGGTCCTGTATCCTCCTCCTCCTCCAAGCCTGCTCAGTGACAGGGCGGGGGCCGACTCCGCCACTTCCTTTCCGCCTGGTCCGCTGTCACTTCGGACAGGTGGGTTCTGGAAGTGGTCGGTCAGGGACTGCCTCTGGAATTCGAGTGGTACCATCCAAGCCGAGCCTGCACCCCTCAGGAGGAAAGAGTATCTGCCTAGACTCAGTCGGCTCTCCAAGATGACATTTGTCAGCTCCTCCTCAAGGAGGCAGTAGCTCCAGTGGCAGATCCTCCAGCAGACCTAGGCTTTGTCTCCAGGTACTTCCTGGTGCCAAGCGGACAGGGTCTGGCCCAATCTAGATCTGTACAACCTGAATTAATATCTTAGGTCACGCACCTTTCAGATGGTCGCTCTGTCCCAGATCTTACCATCCTTGGAGCGAAACATGTGGTTCTGTTAGCTGGATCTGCAAGATGCATTCTTTCACATCCCGATCCATCCATCTCATCGGCGGTTCCTCTGCTTCAGAACTGAAGGGACCCTGTACGAGTTCCGAGCCATGCCTTTCGACCTGTCCTCGGCCCCACGCGTCTTCACCAAATGCATTGCAGTGGTGGCTGTCCATCTCGGGGTTCAGTTATCCTCCCAGCGACTGGCTCTAGCAGGTACCACCCAACAGGAGGTGGAGAGGTCCAGGGTTCTGGCCCTCCAGACCTGCTCCCATCTCGGCCTCCTGATCAATGAGGCCAGGTCGGAACTCGTGCCTTCCCAGATGATGTGCTTCATCGGAGCAGAGCTCGACTCTCGTCAATCCACAGCTCTGTTCCCAGCGGACAGGGCGGAGGTTCTCTCCTCCTTTGCCCAGTCATTTCTGGTTGGGCAATTGCTCCTTGCCTGGGACTTTCTGCGCCTTCTAGGTTACATGGCAGCTTGCACCTCAGTGGTCCTTTGGGCCCGGTTGCACATGCGCCCCCTCAATGGGAGCTAGCCGCCCAGTAAACTCAGCACTGCCGCCCAGTGGACTCAGCGCCACGGTCATTTCGACCAGCTGATCACTGTAACCCAGAGGATGTGGACGCTCTCAGTAGTGGACCGCCCCAGACCGGTTGCAGGAAGGGATCTCTATTTGTCCGCCCTGAGTCGACTGCCGTCCTTACGACTGATGCCTCTCTCATGGGCCGGGGAGCCCACATGGGGGACAGCAGGGCCCATGGGTTCTGGACCCCCAAGGAGTCCCTATACCACATCAACCTGTTGGAGCTCAGAGCAGTCAGACTGGCACGGACAGCTTTTGTTCCTCAGCTCGGGGTCAAGTGGTTCAAGTCCAGACGGACAATACCACGACCGTGTACTACCTCAAGAAACAGGGCGGCATGCACTCCTGTCTGCTTTGCAGAGAGGCGCTCTGCAACTGAACCCTCATCAGCCATTTGGAGGCAGATCTCCTAGCCATCAATGTGGCAGGAGCCTCAAACCATCCGGTGGATGCTGTCAGCCGCATAGGCGAGACATCCCATGAGTGGTCTCTCCATCCAGAGGTAGCTTACAGCCTGTTCTCCCACTGGTGCCAACCAATGGTGGACCTGTTTGCCTTCAGGGAAAACACCAAGCTGAGGCTGTTTCATGCCCCCCCCCCCAGCAGGGCTCGCTGCAGGGGGATGCCTTCTCGGGGCCGTGGACCCCAGGCCTCCTCCATGCCTTTCCTCCATTTCCCTTGATCCACAAAGTGCTTCTCAAGGTGAGGAGGGACAAGGTGAAGGTGATCCTGGTAGTCCCAGACCGGCTACGCCAGTTCTGGTATCCAGATCTCCTCAGCTGCAGGCCCCCTGAGCGGCTTCCAGCACACCCAGACCTGATATCTCTCAATGAGGGGAAGGTATACCATCCGGACGTTCAATCCCTGCACCTCACAGCGTGGTATCTGAGCGGCATGAGTTCCGGGCTTTGGGTCTTTCTGAGGATGTCCTCACCATGGTGGAGGCATCCAGAAAGGAATCGACCAAGAAATGTTAAGCCTTCAAATGGAAAAGGTTTTCCATTTGGTGTCAGGGCAAGGGCCTGGACCCTCTGTCCTGTCCAGTGGCTAACATTCTTGACTACCTTTGGTCTCTCTCCAAAGGGAGTCTGCAGTCATTGACCTTTAGGGTGCACCTGGCAGCCATCTCTGCTTACCGGGCATGGGCCAGTCAGCCAACGTTGGTGCAGGAGACAGTGGTCGGGTGCTTTTTCAAAGGCCTGGATCACATATCCCCTCTGCTGCGTGAACATCCACCTCTATGGGATCTACTGCTGGTACTGGCAAAGCTCATGGGCAAGCAATTCGAGCCAATGCACAAGTGTGCCTTGTCACACTTGTCATGGAAGAAACGACCTTCCTGGTAGCTGTCACATCTACCAGAAGGACAGGGAGCTCAAGCACTTTGTGGACTCCCTTGTCTGGTCTTCCACAGGGACAAGGTTGTCCTATACCCCCACCTGAAATTCCTTCAGAAGGTGGTGTCAGAGTTTCACCTTAACCAGGTGCTAACTCTGTCGGTATACTACCCCAGTTACACCTTGGAGGCCGAGTACTGGCTCCATACTTTGGACTTGAGACAAGCTCTCTCCTAATACAAGGGCAGGACGGCAGAAATTTGGGGAAAGGTTTCCCAGCTGTTTGTCACCTACACTGAAGCCGTTTCTGGCAGACCTGCAGCAAAATGGACTGTTGCAAGGTGGATTACATCTTGCATTAATCTGTGTTACGAGTTGGTGGGCATGGTGCCTCCCAGAGGGATAATAGCTCATTCTACCTGCCATACTTCTGCTGCTGACATCCCTATCCAGGAAATCTGCCAGGCTGCTACCTGGAAGTCACCAAACACCTTCATTACCCATTACCACATCGACTTTGAGTCACGCCAGGATGCCGGTTTTGGGACTTCAGTTCTCCAATCTCTCTTCCCTAAGTAGGGGGTGTGCGCCTTGCCTCCCTCCTCCTGGAGAACTGCTAGGAGTCTGCCAAAGAGTGTGGATGAACAACATATCCACAATCCTAGAAAAACAGGTTACTCACCTGTAACAGTAGTTCTAGGTGTGGTATATGTTGTTCATCCACTCGGACCCACCTGACCTCCCCGACTGCAGACGCACACCACCTGGCTTCCAGCAGGCTAAGATCTGGTGTCATTGGGCGGAACCGAGGGTTATACCACCTGGGTGGATGGGAGGAGCCAGCTTGAAGACTTCCGGCAAGATTTAAAGTGGAAGGGGACATGCCAAAGAATGTGGATGAACAACATATACCACTCCTAGTACTACTGTTACAGGTGAGTAACCTGTTTTCCTGTTTCTCCTCTCCAGGACAGTTTACCTTCTGTTTCATTGCCCACAACTGGAGATTAATGACCCACTACAGGATTTGGTTTAGTATATTTATTATAAACCACTTATTAATCTGATCAACGTCCTCGTAGAGCACCCTCTACTACTTCAGGATCTAAATTAATTATAAAAAAAATATATATATATATATACAGTATTTTTATTTTAATTCTGTATATATTTTAACTTTAGGTATTGAAGTCCATGACAAGGGAATAATATCAATTCATAACAATTTCTACTGTAATTTAACTACTACTTTAATTATAAACCTATATCACATGTTTCTAGATTTCACATTTCTTTTTAAATAGCGGTAGTATCTCAATACAACATTTCAATAGCATTACTCACCATATGTCCCTGTGTGCCTTAAAATATAGTACACTATTCATACCTTAATAAAATGCATTTGGCTTTTGATCACTGTTTAGCTTTTCGTTGCTTTTCTTGGTTTTTCAACTTGAATTTCTAATAAAACAATATATAGACACTTCATAACTTGTAAAATAAATCAAGTTTTCAATAAATGTACAATGCAGTAATAAGTACTAGATAGTTTTTATGTGTATTTTTACCTTATCTGAAATTATTTCAGTTCTTTGTAGTCATTTATTTTGTTCTGAACAACCTGCTTCATTGGTCCGCTACACCTGGGCAGTATAAAACCATCATGTTTTATCTATTTTTGATTTTAGTATAAGCTCATTTTGTTTTAGGAAATAAGGGGTATATACCTTTAAGATGCCCTTCAGTTTTTTCGTTTTCTTGTTTTTCTTTTTCTTTGAGAAGCTACCTGCTTCTAATAGTGTTTTATCTGTATAAGATATAATAGTACCATACCATTATTTCCATTTTATCACCAGCACTTTGTTTTTAACTGTTCTGTTTCATGTAATATTCTTTACATTCGGAACAAGCTGTAAGCATCTATAATTAAATTCTTTTATATGCTTTTCATTTAAATACCAGACTCTGTTTAAATGCCCAACATCATGTGGTACAGTAGCAAAATATTTTCCTAAAACCATGTCTATGTAGTGTCACTATAATTCCTTTATAATAAACATCCAGTTCTTTTCAAAGAAGCAACACTTTTCTATTATGTTAGAATATATGTTCTTATTGCGCAGTGTCCAAACAACTTTCTACTTTGCCCATACTCATTTTACATTTTTTTTAAACAAGCTGCTATTCACATCTCTGATGCAGCATTCTGTATCTAAACTTAAGATGTTTAAATTCTCATTCGCTAAGGCATCTATGGTAATCTTTTATAAAGTTTCTTACCCCGGGTCTGGAGTCTTGTTTTTTTTCTTTCTTACAGTCGCCATCTTCTCATTCTAACCTGGCTTTAAATAGAGGCGCTGCCTTGGTAACCACTAGTGTCATGCAGTTTCTTTAAATAACACTTTAAATTGATTTCTGTCGGCATGCATGTTAGTTAAAACTAACACTTTAACTTTTCAGTTTTACTATTTAGCCCAACTTGCCATTTGGACATGCATATGTAGATTGTTGGTACATAGGTTTTATTCATTTCTGCTCTATGCAGATTACTGAGCTTGAACTCAAACGTTAGTCTCTTCATTTTATCATAAAAGAGCATATGGTGAAACTCACATACTGTTTATGTTAATTCTAACAGGTTAGTAGGTTTTAAGGCATGTGGATACTTTAAGGGAGCAAATCATGTATTGGTCTTGCTTTTTAGAGGCAGTTTCACTTTTCTTTTAAATAAAATAGCCTATGGACTGAATCGAATCGAGACAGAGACTTACTCCAAATTTGTGAGTACTATGTCCCAAACTCTAGCTAATCAAATTAGCTCTCACCCGGTTCCCCAGGAGGAGTTTCTATGCATATGGTCTCCAGCGAGGAACTGAGGAGGTGCAGGATCATCCACGTTTATATGGGAGGAGCGACATTGGCGCCTGATGTCATGGGCGGACCCTGGAAGACTGCTAGCAAAATGTTTCTGTGTGGTCCTGGTGCCTGGTGGCTATAGTTCCAGAGGTGTGGCCTGATGCAAGAGATCTTGAAGATCTACTGTTACAGTAAATTCTTATGTAACTGTACTTTACGTACTTAAAGTAACATAACGGTAGATTTGCAAGAGAATCTCCTCCATTAGGCCATGCTGTCCCTTGTTCCATCCTTCTTCTGCTTCAGTGAGGGTTACATCAGTCATTGTGCCTGAACCTGATCTATGACTTTTTGTCCAGCACCATACCTCGCCTTGTGCTGGTCTGATCTCCTGGTTCCCAACGATTGGGTCCTCCGCCTAATCTCTGGTGGGTAACTGAGGAGTAATGAAGCAGCCCCACATTTATATAGACACTGATCCAGGACGCTCATCATGGGCAGCCTCTGGCTAGCAAAAGTTTTCAGTGGTCTTAGTGCCTGCATCTGTAGTTCCAAAGATGTGGCCTAATGGAGATTTTCTTGAAAAGCAACTGTTACTATAAGTATGTAACTGCTGTTTTATTATTAGTGGTTATTTTATATATGTTACACGACAAAGCTGTTTCATCATGATAAAAAGTCATTTTTATTTACAGGAGCTATTACTCCCTCTACTAGGTATATTCTGACACTGAAAAGAACAGAATTACACATATCCTCCAAAGCAGTGCTTCATGGGCACTGTATGCAAATTACCATTGTATCTGTAGGATTGTCGTACCTTTCATTCATCCATCTGTCACTGAAATGTGGGACACAGATGCTCAAAATATGGGAAGCTGGTCCTCAAAATGTAGGACACATAAAACCTGAAGATGCTGTACATGCTTATAACACTGTGCTTTTATTTGTATAAAGTTAAATTTTGCTTTAGCATTATTAAGACTTTCTGCTTTATAGAACTATCTATGTGGGTGGCACCTTTTCCTTTTCCATAGAGATTTTTCTTCCCAGCAGGTAGCTTGTTGATGTAGGGATATACCCTGGTCAGGCTGAACCTGGTCATTATTCAGGCGGCTACGGTTTTGTCCCATCAACTTCCTCTCTCCACCCCTGGTGAGAACAAATGCCTGTAATGGCTACATGACAGCTGCAGCATCCCCCATGTGGCAGGAGCAAGCTTCCTGGCCCAGCCACAGGGGTTGCTATGGTGGTGGAGTCTGCCAGCAGCTATCTTGGTCATGGCCTGCTTCCGGGCACGACTTCTAGAGCTTGTATCCAAACCGGAGTCATCAGCACGCAGCACAACGCGCTGCTGCTGGGCCATTGGGGTGGTCCATGGCAGCACCTTTTCAGTGAGGGACAGAACAGTTTCTGAAGGGTAAAATGAGGGATGTCCCTCATAATGAGGGACACTCTAGAGGTCTGGAGATTGTGATGATAGAGAGGTAAATGAGCATTAGGTTGTATTATAGGGAATGCTTTTCTAGCTCAGATGGGGAACAACTGCTGCTGCTGCTTCTGGTGTTAGGGACCTAAATTGGGAGGCCAGGTATTGCAGAATCCAATTCTGAGCTTCCTAGTTTGGGATAAAGAGGCAGCAGTACCAGGAAGTTCTCAGCAGCTGGTTGTGGTACCTTCATGCATGGTTTCCGTATGGGATCCCAAACTAGACCCTAGGCAGAGTGGTAAGATTCAGAAAGATGCCCCCCCTTGAGCAGGAAAGAGGTTACAGTATCTGATGGGGTGGAGGCTAATGAGCGTCAACCAGCTCAGCTAGAAAAACTACACGTTTAGCTTGGTAATAAATTCCAGGGTTACAAGCTACAGGACTGCACATTAAAATCCCAACCAATGGTAACAGCAGTGCTACCTGCACATGGATCTCTTAACTTTGCTGTTTTAAGGCTACTTCATGTAACGGAAAGCAGTCTCATTGTTAGGGAGAGTGGTGGGTGCGGCCCAAACCATAGAAGGTAAATCACCCTATTTTGTTCACTCTGAAGGAAAAAATTAGCAGTATGTCACCCTCAGTACAGCTGTAGTGCAATGGTATAGATCTTGTAGGGATCTATAACACCGGATAACAGCTGCACATTCCTTCTCTCCTCTGGTTGCAAGTAGTTGCTGGTGCCACATGGAGCAGCACCTGAGGAGGGTCATGAAGTTTGCCAGCAAATAGTTGGCAAAGTGAACTTGCACTGTACATAACTGTGCAAAATTTGGCACTACACCAACAAATTGCAGAGCACCCTTTTTCTTAGTGTTTTAAAAAAAATGTTCCCTTCTCACACCCTCTTGTAGCACCCTGTCCCACCCGCTTCCAGGCCCCAACCAGTAATCTGTGATGACACTTTCATTCCCCACCAACTAAGCAACACCTAGCCCCACCTTCTTCCCAGCCCATGTGAAATAACAACATACAGTAGCCTCCTTCCCCCCACCTGCTCAGTTTCCTCCCCCCTTCCCCAGTCTAGAAAATGAAATATGGAAAAGAGGGATGTGATGGGCATAGATCCTTCTCTCACCACGTCCGGCCAGCCACTGTCTTAATGAATGAGAGCATGTGTGAATAGTAATCATCTGTTCACTATTTATGTGTGTGAATAGTAATCATCTGTTCACTATTTATGGGTGTGAATAGTAATCATCTGTTCAGTATCTATGTGTGTGCTGTCATCAGATGGCAGCCACCAGACTGGTGAGAGGAAGGTCTCACGGGTTGCAGTCCCTCCTACATTTTATTCCTTTGGGTAGTGGGGGTATAATGTGGGTTAAAGGCTGAGCAGATGCAGGAAAGGAGGAGTCAGTTTATTTCGCTAAGCTTGAGGAGAGTGTTGGATTAGGTACTGAGTGGGTGAGAGGGGTCTGTTTAACTTATTTTACCAGGACAGAGTGAGGAGGTTGGATTAAGCGCTAATGGCGGGAAGGGGTGTTGTCGTTGATTACAAGGTAGTGTTCTACGAGAGGGTATAGCCTTGTGCTTTAGCATTGATTTATGAACCAGAGACACAGCAGAACTGGGTTTGAATACCACAACCACCATTTGCATACTATGTGACTGATCAAGTCACTTAACCTTCCTGTTCTCCCGAGATGAACCTGAAACTAGCTTTGCTCAGTGTGACATTCACAGCCCAAAATTCTAAAATAAAACAAAATAAATTCTATTAGGTTAATGCATTACCAGCTGTCTTGTTAAAGCTTGGCTTTACTGACACACACTGTACAACATTTGCCCTAGTGCTTTTGCATTGTGTTTTTTTTTTTTCGTCTTCTAAGATGATACAAGAAGTAATGTATGGGTGAACCGTACACAAGACTCTTTCCATCAAGGGGTTGGAATAACAGCATATGGAACTCAAGAGTGAGGCTCAAGAGGTGCACGCTGTTATCTCAGCTTTGAGATGGAAACACAAGGCGAATTGTGTATGGTAGCCCATATTTTATTTGTTATAGTATATGGTTAAAAAATAATTTGTATGCAGCACATTGCTGTGCTTTCTCCCCCACCCCACCCCCACAAAGTTCACCTTTTATCGCAATACTAAACTGTTGTTAAACAAAAAAGACAAAACCAGCATCTCTCACAAATAGCAGCTGCTGCAAATGCCATCTTGTTTCTTTGAGACTGATCTTGCTTGCCCACCTCCCCGAGGTCTTAGTCTAGCGCAGACCTCTGAACCCATAATAGGAGCGTATGTTAAGCCAGCACGTGAAGTCTGAATCAGTTTCTTAACTGACATCAAGAACACTTTGGCTTCACTGAGCATTGGGAGATGAAAGAGAAGAAACAGATCTGTTCGTCATTCTGCTCGGGCGCACAGAAGATAAAGTGAAACCAGGAGGATGGAGCACATTGGGAAGCGAGCACAGCTGAAATGGACTAGTGCCATAGAAAACTGAAAGTGGCGGCAGTCAGCTCTGCAGGGCACAAGATTATAGAATGTGCACAAGGTTTTGAGCTGCTTGATTTTAGTGCAAAGTAAGCCCTAACCATATACTATGTATCAATAAAGAGCTGTGTATATACTGATAGAAAATGGTTATACTGATATACAGGACATTCTTTTTGAAACTGTAGGAAATGAGTTTAAATATTTAAAACACGGTTTTCTTCCTATCGGTGCTCTTCATTTTTCAGATATGATTTAGTGGTTGGGGGTTGTTAAAGTAATTGTTACTTTTTTAAACTTCCAATTAGTTCTTCTCAGCCACCCTTACATTGTTTACTGCATATCATTTTCACATTTCACTGTGCAGAATAGTGACATCGATATAATAGAATGCCCAGGGAACAGACAGCAGCAGAGCATGAAGAGTGACTACTCTGTGCAAGGCATACTCTGTAGCAGCATGAAATTAATAAAAGTAATGTTTTTAACAAAAAACAAACAGAACACAGAAGAGAGGCCAGCCATCAACTTAGTGGTAGAGTTATTACAGGGCTGGTGACCCAAGGTTGGGAACAAGCCTGGGGCTGACCAAGAGAGAACTACTGAGTGTCCCAGGAACGCTTTCTTCTGGGACGGGTGGCTAATGAGCTCTGCTGCATTACCACCGCCTGGGTGACCACAGGTGGCAGTGCAGGCAAGAGCATCTTGGGGAGGAGAATGCTGCCTGGCGGTGGTGGTGCAAGCACATGCAGCATCGAGATACCACCCTTATCGGCTGTGACTGCACGGCTGTGTAGAACAAGGAAAATAACCCCCGTCACCACAGCATAAAGCCAGCCCCACTCTGCAGGTCACACACAGCCAACAGTAGCACTCACCTCCATACCAGAAGGGTCTGGTGTCACCCCATTGGTCCGTCTTGGTTGATAAATCATGGAGGAACAGGAGGTGAGGTTAGTCCCGGAGAAGGCGGGTGACAGAGCTTTGATGTGGTGGCAAGAAGGGGCAGACTGGGAGACCTGGGCAAATAAAGCATAGTGAATAAAAAAATTCACAAATCTGAGAATAGACATAAAAGGCAGAAACATGTGGCATAAGGTAGGTGTGCGTAATATAAATTAGTATTTTGGTTGGTTTATGAACAGGACTGGAATCTGAATAAAATCCAGTTATGAGGAGCAGTCCAGTGGCATGATACCAGTGTATTGTGCTGGCATGTGGTAGACCTGGGTTCTATTGGACCCCAGAATCCACTATGGGCCAGCAGGCACTAAACCTGTCACAGATATGAGGCACTTAGCTGCCAGGGGAAAGGGTACAATCCATTTGCCAGTTACGTAGCCAACCAAAGAGCAGCATTGACTTTGAAGTAAGCCGTTTGTAATCTGGGACAGGGGAAAAGTTGGGAAAAATAAATCTGAGTACCAGAGTGCCCAGACCGAAGGCACCAATGGTAGTGCATTGAACTAATAGAAAGGAGCCCCGGGTTCGTGACTTGAGCCTGACTCCCTCCACAAGGCCACTGAAGTCGCATGGAGGCAACACTTCTTGACTCTAGAGGGATGTTTTAATACATCCAAGTGCTCGAGTGATTCCTCTTGTGGTTGGGGAGCAGCCTTGGTGTTATGGATGACCAGGGATACAGCCCCTGATCCCCAGAAGTCAGGTGCTACTGTGGGTGGGTCACAGTACTTCCCAGATCACCATACCCTGCTGGGGGGGGGGGGTGTGTGGTGGCTGGTTGGAGAGGTGGCAGTCTGGACTCAGTCTGGGACCTGGCCATGATTGCGGGTAGAATAGGCCAGATGCAGGATTAACGGGTTGCTGAGCAAAAACTTCTAGTGTAGCTTGCAAGAGGCATAAAGAATATGAAAAATATATGTACCACAGTAATGACTTATTTATTTATTTTCCTTAAAGGCTTTGGCACCACCACCACAACTGGATTTAACTTCAGTGATCCTGGTCTCACAGCATCAGCAGGCCTTACATTTGGAGTTACCAATCCTACGTCAACTGGCTTTGGGACAGGAGGACCACTTCTGCAGCTGAAGAAGCCACCAATTGGAAACAAAAGGGGCAAAAGATAGTTCATTTTTAAAGAAAGAGTCCAGATTTATAAAACATTTCCTTCGTCCTCAAATTCTATTTTTCTAAATTGGTCAAGAAAGCAAAATTGCACCCCAGGGACTGAGTTTTAAAACTTTTTTATGCTGTATTATAGTAGAAAAATACATTTGAAACATTAACCAAGATTGTTTTGTATATCTTATATTTTCTTGTTTGTAATGGCCAGAAATGCTGTAGTTCTGGCTCTTGGTTTTGATCCCTCTGCTGTATGAGTTAATACGACTTGCATAGCCACTTTACTCATACAGGTATTTGTTGAACCTGTTCTTAATCAGCAAAGCCTTACAGTGCAGGGCATGTATATTTTCTTACACAAAAATACAAAGAAACCGTCACATTTAAGTTTCTCTTCTGGTTTACACCACCATTAGGTCAAATACAGTGTGTGATTATCCACTGCATTGTAAGTGTTGTTTTCGGATACACATAATGAGAAATGCGTTAATTAAATAACCACTTTCTTTATATAGAATGCAAGCATCTTCATAATGTGTATTAGCTCATTCAGCCTTTTAAGCTCTTAGTAAGATGGGTGAAATACTGCATCGGAAAACGTTTGGACCTCATTACAGTGTAAACCACCTTGTGTATTATTGACACTCTAAAGAACCAGCACTGAAAAATTGTTACAAAAATGAAGTGCTGTAAAAAATATGTTCCATTTAGAATCATATACAAGTACATACATGCATGCATACATACATACAAAAAAGGGATCTAAACTTGCAGTCTGATTGGCTACAGTGTGGTCATATGATCCGCCTACTGTGCGTTATTGCCACAGTGCTATGACAGCAGTCAGTAGTCTCTGAACTGTTGGCCCAATAAAACATTTCTTTTGAACATGGGATGTGCTGTCTTTCACAGGGAAAGTGCATCTCCCAGCAGAGCAAATGCCGGGACAAATCGAGTACAACCTCTGCATGCTTTAATCAGTCTGGTAGAGCACACTGGGAAAAAAAAGTCTACTAGACAAATAGACTTTAATTTGGTTTAATATATATGAACCTAATTTCCCTTGCATGAAAAAAGTGACCATCAAAGGTCAAAAACCCAGAACTTTGTTGTCCGTCGCATTTTTCACTCTCTGGGCAATAGTCTTGCACTGTAATCCTTCGCTCCAGTCCATGATTGTACATTGTACACACTAGTGAAAATACACTGCACTCGAGTCGGGGCTTATAATAAGAAAACAACAGTATTAGCCCAAGGGTAGGAAAGGACAGTGCCCAAAGATGCCTGCTTGGGTGTAATTGCCTATTGGTGGTCACTTACGTATACCAAGGACACTAGTTTTCCACTGTGAACCTCAACCCCAGTCCGTATTTACTTAATCCACATTTAAAAAAAACATTTGTTTCGCTTTTTGTAGCTGTTGCAGCTTTTTCTGAACCAGCAGCAGCTTTTTGTGGTCTGCAGTTGCTTTTAATGAGATGTGTCTACTGCTTAACAAGCAACAGTAGCAATTGTTGAAATCATCAGCAACATTTAAACAGAGCGTAAAGCTGGCTTTCCATTTCTTAAAGAGCAACTGACACATTCCCGGCAGGCAACTTATACTAAGTAATAGCCTGCCTGAGGAGTTTTTTATGCTTACCTTGAAAATTTTCTGTTAGGTAATTAAAGAGAGACTTAGTTATATGCCCAGGCCGTAACTTGTGATTACAAGCCGAGCGGCCATCAAGCCTCTGCAGCACTGCCCCTAAACATAGCACTTT
Organism: Neoceratodus forsteri; assembly: GCA_016271365.2. Classification (NCBI taxonomy): domain Eukaryota; kingdom Metazoa; phylum Chordata; order Ceratodontiformes; family Ceratodontidae; genus Neoceratodus; species Neoceratodus forsteri. Next base: position 322,332,920 of record CM057459.1, read on the forward strand.
GATAACATGAAGTAGGGGATTGAGCTGCAGGGGCTGTGTACAGAAACAGTGAAGGGGGGTCTGAATGCATACAGTTTCTTTGCTGCCAGTTATACACATGAAGCTGAAATATGTATCATACATTAGCCCCATACTTTTGACTGCCAGCAAAGCAACAGTCCCGATTTCATTGTTTCTATAGTGTGCCTTCAGCCCTGCCCCACATAAGAAATAACTATCAGGAAAAGGCCTTACGATTTATCTAATCAGATCGCGTGTGCAGCACACAGTTTGTTAAAACTCAGCTGACTTGGCTACTTCATGTCATCAGAGTGCTACTTTTAGGGCGGGTTGCAGTGCTCAGCAGCTGCTCGGCTCATTATCAGCAGTTACTTTAAGTCTCTCTTTAATTACCTAACAAACGTGTCAAAGTAGGCATAATCAGCTGAAATTGGACAGGCAACTCCTAGTATGAGTTGCCTGGCCATGACCTCTGATGAAGTTAGCTGTTCTTTAGTATAACTGGAAATAGGGGTATGTATTGGCCTCTTCATTCTCCCTACTGTGCTGCTCTGTATGTTTGTAATCTTGCTTTGCCTTCCCCCTTTTTATGTTTGCTTGCCAAAAGCATAAATGAACATCTTGCAATCACTGTGTGATAGGGCTTTTGAGGCTTGTCCTGCTCCACGAGTCACAGGCTTAGCAATCTCCTCCATAATACCACCCACTTTCTGTGGTCTCTTTGATCTACTTAGCCAGTCATAGAGCTGGAAAGTCCAAAGCAAAAGCTGCTCTGAAAATGTGTACTGCCTTGAAGGTTCCTGCTAGGGAAAATTTGATGTGTCCTAGGGACGTGGATATGTTCTATCCACACTATTTGGCATGGTCCTTTCCCCTTTAAGAAGTGCCAGAGAGTTTCCCTCCTTCACGCTCCCGCGTTGTAGACCCTAGCACTTTCCGATCCTTTTGGATTGCTTTAAAAACTTTGCTACCATTTTGGTATTTGTCTTCAAGCTTCCCGACTGTGATGAGCGACAACTCCGTCCCTGGATTTTGCCAGTGCCCATGCTGGCAGAAGATGTCACATACCGACCCCCACACCACGTGCATTTACTGCCTGGGCCACAAACACGATACTCAGGCCTGTGATATATGTCAGTCTTTTCATGCAACGGTCCTTGAGGACTGCTTCATCCGCCTTAAGTTGGGCCACCCAGAAAAACGACATCCACGGGTCAAATCTAAAGATGCCTATTGGGGGTGGTCTCCGTGGCTGCGGGTCCACGAAGCAGCTAAAACAACTTGAGGCCTTTGAGAAGAAGGTGGCTTGGGCCACCGCCTCAATCCTCTTCAGCTTCTGCCTTCGTGCCTCCAGTTGGGCTCCACTTTTTCGGGCTCCTTCAAGGAGCTGTGCTAGTCCTTCCCGACTAAGGGGCAGGGTCTTTCTGGATCTCACAGGTCTTGATCTCGTAAGAAGAAGAAGGAGTCAAAGAAACAGAAGACTGATCGTCGTTTGTGAGACTTGGAGTGTTCTCAGTCTCACGACTCTCAGGTTTGACCACAGTCAAAACTGCAGCCTTGGCCACTGGCTTCACAGAGACCCCATCGGGCCACTCAGTCGAAACACCGGCCGATGATGCGGCCGAGATCTTTCTCAACCCAATCAACCAGTTGTCATCCAAAGAGGTCGATAACTCTCTCTTCAGGACTCTGGTCCTGCCTGTGACCTTAGAAGGGGCTGATCAGTCTGCTGCCCAGAACCTTCCAGTCACCGACTCTGACAAGGAGGAGCCACAGCATTCCCCAGCTTCTTCTGAGTTCCCCTGGTGGCTGAGGTCTCTGTCCTTCTCCAGTGGGTCGAGCAGCTCCTGCCGTCATTTGCGTTCCCACTCTCAGCGCTACGGGAAGTGGTGCCGCCGCTGTTCCTCATCTTTGTTCTCCTTCGGTGAGGTGAGGCTTTAGCGCAAGTTGCATCGGCGCTACGAAGACCTTGTGTGGCAACAGTTGGTGCTGGCCGGTACAAAGCCAACTCCGGTTTCCACACTGGCCATCACTTGGCTGTCACCCGAGAGGCCGACATAGACTCCCCATATGGGGTTGGTCGAGACCATCCCTTCCCCAGTGGATCCGGTCAAGACCGTTTTGGTTCAGCGGAAGCCGGCCTCTCCGCCAGTTGTGGTGGGGTTTCCTCCAGTGCAGCCATCAACTGGCGCTCCGACCAAGGAGTCTCAGCCAGCTTCCCCATTGGCTGTCTGTCACTGTCACACCTGATCGCCTGCGGGAGGATGAAGGTGACTCAGGCGGTCGAGGATTTCTCACTGCACTCCAGTCTGGTCAACGAGGAGTCCGTGGGGATCTCTCGACGGAGGAAGGTCCCACTTCCTTCCTGGGCATTCTCCACCTCATTTCCCCGAGTCCACGGGGATGAAAATGGAGCCCATCCAGAAGAGATTCTAGACAAAGGGGACTCTCCAACTGAGGCTTTTCCAGTGGCTGAAGCCATTGTCGGCCCAGCCCTGGAGCTTTGGCAGCGCCCTGCATCCTGCCCTGCACCCTCTGCCCAGATGGCCTGCAAGTACTTGGTGCCCATCGGTACCCTCTCAGGTTTTACGGAGCAGGGGCTGGTGGCTGACTCCGTGTTTCAGCGCTCTGGCAATATCGGGGACATCGACAAGCCGCTGGACAAGGAGTCCATGAATTTGGACTGTGTGGCTAAAAAAGTCTGTGCTGCTTCCTGGCTTGGCCTCCGTCAGGTGAGCTTGGCCGTTTTGATGGCACACTTCTCCCACGTTCTCTTGGGCTCTTTGGATGAGGTGATTCCTCACCTGCCTGCGGACCTCCAGACCACTGTCAAGCAGGTCTGAGATCAGGGCCAGGCTGTGGCCAAGCAGCAGCTGTAAACTGCTCTGGATCTGGAAGACTCATATGCCCGCTCAGTGGCAGCTGCAGTAGCCATGCGCTGTAGGTCTTGGCTGCGGATCTCGACCTTCATGGCAGACACTCGGCACAAGCTGGCAGATGTTCCTTTCTTGGGCACCGACCTGTTTGGGCCCAGTGTGGAGGGTCACCTCTAGTGTATCAAAGTCCAAAGTTACCTCTGTAACATCTGCACAGAAGGATCCCAGGGGCTCCAGGCAACAGAAGCAAAAGCCCTTTGGTCCTCCACTCCTGCGGCAAAACCAGCCCAGCATCAGGCTGGCCAGCAGGCTCAGTCCTGGCTACCCAGGCCCAAGTCATTGGCCTCAGTGGTCCATAAGCCCGGAGGGAAGGAACCCGGTGGTGCCTCAGCTGGGTCCTCCTCCTCCAAGCCTGCTCAGTGACAGGATTGGGGGTGCCACCCTCATAACTGTCACGTCTTCACTGGATCCTCCTGTGGGGGGGGGCCGGCTCTGCCACCTCCTTTCCGCTTGGTCCGCTGTCGGTCAGAGTCTGCCTCTGGAATTCAAGCAGTACCCTCCAAGCCAAGCCTGCACCCCATGGAAGGACTTGGTATCCACAGACACTCGGTCGTCTCTTTGAGATGACATAGCCCAGCTCCTTCATAAGGAGGTCGTGGTCAGAGGAGGGGATCCTCTGGAACACCTAGGGTTTGTCTCCAGGTACTTCCTGGTGCCAAAACGGATGGGGGACTGGCGCCCAATTTCTAGAACTGCACGATCTGAACAAGTTCCTCAGTTCACGCACTTTCAGGATGGTAACTCTGTCCCAGATCATACCATCTCTAGAGCAAAATGTGGTTTTGTTCCCTGGATCTTCAGGACGCTTTCTTTCACGTTCAAATCCGTCTGTTTCGAGCTGAGGGAACCCTCTGAGTTCCAAGCCATGCCATTCGGCCGCTCCTCCACCCCCAGGGTCTTCACCAAATGCATAGCAGTGGTGGAAGCTTATCTGAGGCGTCAAGGGGTCCGGGTGTATCCCTACCTGGATGACTGGCTGATTGCAGATCCCTCCAGGCAGGAGGTGAAGTTCAGGGACCTGGCCCTCCAGACCTGCACCTCCTGGTCAACGAGGTCAAGTCAAAACTCGTGCCCTCGCAGGTGATTAGCTTTTATTGAGGCAGAGCTTAACTCTTCCCAAGCCAGAGCCTGGCTCCCGGCAGACAGGGTGGAGGTTCTTTCCTCCTTTGCTCGATCTTTTCTGGTGGGACAATTGTGTCCTGCCCGGGACTTCCTGCGCCTTCTGGGTTACATGCCGGCCTGCACCAGCGTGGTCCGATGGGCCCGTTGGAATATGCGCTCCCTGCAATGGGAGCTGGCCACCCAGCGGTTTCAGCGCAAAGGTCATTTCAGTCAGCTGGTCACTGTGACCCAGAAGATGTGGGACGTCTTCCAGTGGTGGCTAGTCCCAGAGCATCTGCAGGAAGGGATCCCGTTTGTCCGCCCCGAGCCTACAGTCATCCTGACGACCGACACCTCTCTCACGGACTATGGTGCCCATCTGGGGAACACAGAGTCCATAGGCCGAGGAGTCCTGATGGCACATCAACCTGCTGGAGCTCCAGGCAGTTTGGCTGGCGCTGACTGCATTTGCACCGTATATTCAGGGCCAAGTGGTCCAAGTCCAGACAGACAACACCACGACCATGTACTACCTCAACAGGCAAGGCAGGACACACTCCCTGCCTTTGTGCAAGGAAGCTTTCCGCATTTGGACCCTCGTGCGCAGCCTGGAGGTGATCTCCTAGCCATCCATGTGGCAGGAGCCTCTGGTCAGCTGGCGGATGCCCTCAGCCAGGTAGCCGAGGCATCTCACGAGTGGTCTCTTCATCCAGAGGTAGTTCTCAGCCTGCTCTCCCAGGGGGCACCCCTCAGGTGGACCTGTTTGCCTCCAAGAAAAATGCAAAGCTGAGGCTGTTCTGTGCCCACCCCCCTCAGCAGGGCTCGCTGCAGGGTGATGGCTTCTCGAGGCCTTGGACCTCCAGGCCTCTTCTTTGCCTTCCCTCCACTTCCCTTGATCCACAAGGTGCTTCTTAAGGTTGAGAGGGACAAGGTACGGATGAGTCTGATGGCTCCAGACTGGCCACACTAGTTTTGGTACCCCGATCTCCTCAGCCTCACCGACAGGCTCCCAAGGCGTCTTCCACTCCGCCCAGACCTGCTGTCTATCAGGAGAGGGTACTCCATCTGGATCTTAAATCCAAGCACCTGACAGCCTGGTTCCTGAGCAGCTAGAGTGCCAGGCCTTGGGTCTCTCCGAAGACGTCCTCACCATGGTGGAGAGATCTAGAAAGTAATCAACCAGAAAATGCTATGCCTTCAAATGAAAGAAATTCTCCATTTGGTGTCGGGGCAAGGGGCTGGACCCTTTGACTTGTCCAGTGGCCAGCACCTGTGGTCCCTCTCCAAAGGGGGATTTCAGTCAATGACCCTTAAGGTGCACCTGGCAGCTATCTCTGCTTACCGAGTGCGGGCTGGTCAGCAGTTGGTGATGCAGGAGAAGGTGGTCTGGTGCTTTTTCAAAGGCTTAGGTCACATTTCCCCTCTGGTGCGTGAACCACCACCACCATGGGACTTGTTGCTGGTTTTGGCAAAGCTCATGGGCAAGCCATTCGAACCGATGCACAGGTGTGAGATGTCTCACCTGTCATGGAAGACCGCCTTCTTGGTGGCTATCAGGTCAGCCAGAAAGATCAGTGAGCTCCAGGTGCTTTCAGGCTGAACACTGACTCCATACTCTGGACCTGACGTGAGCGCTTGTTTATTACAAAGAGCGCATGGCTGGAGTTCACCAGCTGTTTGTCACCTACGTTTAAGCCACCTCTGGCAGACCTGCAACCAAGCGGACGATTGGCAGGTGGATTAATTCCTGCATTGATCTCCGCTATAGGTTGGCGGGTAGGGCTCAGGGCTCATTCCACCCGTCATACAGCTGCATCAGTGGCTGCTTCTAGTGATGTCCCTATCCAGGAAATCTGTAGGGCTGCTACCTGGAAGTCAGCACACACCTTCATTTCCCATTACCACATTGAGCTCGAGTCATGCCGCGATGCTGGTTTTGAGGACTCAGTTCTCCAGTCTCTGTTTCCTAAATAGAGGGGTGTGCCTTGCCTCCCCTCTCCTGGAGAACTGCTAGGAGTCTGCCAAATAGTGTGGATAGAAAAACATATCCACGTCGCTAGAAACACAGGTTACTCACCTGTAACAGTAGTTCTAGGAGTGGTGTATGTTGTTCATCCACACCGATCCACCCAATGTCCCCTAGCTTAGGCACACAACCTCTGCTTCCAGTGAGCAAGATCTGGTGTCATGGGGTGAGCTAAGGGATATACCACCCGAATGGGTGGGAGGAGCCAGCTTGAAGACTTTCCAGCACTTCTTAAAGGGGAAAGGACCATACCAAACAGTGTGGATGAACAACATATAGCACTCGTAGAACTACTTTTACAGATGAATAACCTGTGGTTTTTTGGGGGTTTTTTTGTACCACACAGCTGTTTCTTGCAGCCATTCAGTGGCTCTTCGTGTTTACTGTGTGCCTCAACATCCACACAGTAGTTACAAGCAAGCAGACATGATTGGTATTGGCAGATGCTTTTTTACGTGTCTCTTGTTAATGCTGTCTTTCCCCTCCTCATTTTTTTTAAATTGATGATCAGTTCTGGAACCCTGGGAAATCAGTTGTCAAGGCATGCAGAGGAAGTGTCAGTGCGAGTTAGACCACTCATTTAACAGTTCCTGGCTAGATAGCACAGCTCACCATTTTTTTTTCTCTATACTTTCATATTAATCTGAGTCAGATAAGTCAAAGTGGGTCAGTATACTGTCAGTGTTGTCGCAGTTCTGGATTGCTTCTCATTGTTTCTCCGGAACTAATTGATCAGCCTGTAAAGCTAATTCAGTATACATATTCCAAAAATATCTTAACAAAAAAAAAACACTCCTCCCCAACACAACAGACTAAAAATCTTGTTCCTATTATTATATCAGTTATATTTATATTTTTTATTAAAGTTTTAAAACTTAAGAAAAATAATCAAATCACCTGACATCCCCTGTAATTCATTTTTGGTCCAATGCTACAATAGATTACTATACATGTAAAGGCTGGTCACTCTAATGTAAAACAAAATAACTATTATAAATCTCTGTCAGTAATCCATTTTTATCAGCTTTTTTTATTATTATTTTTCCTCCCTGAGCCACCGGCCACCCGGTACTTTCGGCTCGGTCACAGGCCACAAATTTCCACCACTCAAATCGGCCACGAGCCCTCCGATACCCCGTGGCTTTCCCCCCACGGTGGGGCTGCGGCACTCCCCCTGCATGCCGCAGTCATTGGAATAGGTCAGAGGTCTGGCCTGAGGGGCTTATTGAAGCCGTGGCGGGCTTCATTGAAAGCGAACGGCAGCTGTCCATTTTTCCGTTTTTCTGGGGGAGGCGGGGTCGTGCAATGACGTCCAGCGTCCACCCTGCCTCCTGTGCATGCTAGTGCCGGTGGCTGTGTGACTCCCAGCCTCTGCCAGGGGTCATCGATGCTCTGGGCACTTCCACACCCTCTCCCCGGAGAAAGAGAGCAGTCCTTAGGACGCTCTATCCTTCTTTCCTGTCGCCCTCCAGCTTACCCTGGTCTGTTCTCAACCCGGCTCACCAGCATCGATTCCTGAATCTAACCGATGGGCCGGTGCCATATCAGCTTTTTTTTAGTAAACTCTTGCTCAGTCACAATTATTCTTACCCCTTTTAATTTTATTAATAGGTTCCACAGATATGTCACCTTTATCTCCTTTTTGTTTGTTGTAAAAACGATAAATGTAACCTTAACAAATGCTCACTCTTTTGAATTAATTTAATGCCATTTCTTGTACTCATGGTGTAACTCGATGAAAGATGTGACTGGCTTTTTAATATGATGCAGAAAAGTTACTCTTTAAGAAAGGGAAAGCCAGGTTTATGCAAAAAAGGTCAGCAGTGTCACTTTAAAGATCTGCAGCCTGATAAGGAATGCACACTGTTTATGCTCTAAAAGGCTATTTACTGTTTTGAGGGTAATAGTTCACAAACTGTTCACTGGTGATGGACTCTTGTCCTCCTTCAGTGGTATAATAATTAATTTTTGGTCATGTGACTGTCTTAGCCAATCCGATTTTAAGTTGCAGTCCTGTGGCTTTTGTTGGTGTGCAAACAAAGTCTGTGCATTTCTAGAACAAAGTTTTACAAGACATAATCTAATATTTTGCTGGATGAAGATGAAAATGGCCTGATGATTTTGAAGCAAATTTGATACGTCTTGGACAAGGTGGTTCGTTTTATAGAACGTTGTTGGCAGTTAAGAATGTGGGCATTGAATTTATTAGGATTATTGGGGAGGAATAAATGTTTTTGCTTTCTTTCACAAGAAGATTCTAGATTATACAAATATGCATCAATTGAAAAGTCATAAATTTTCTTTATTACCATTGCACTTTTATATTTAAACTGGTACTGATTTGTACAGTATAGTAGTATAACATTTAGTCTCCTCTTGACTTTTTGACTATTCATTTGAAATGCCATTTTGTAAATGAGTTCAGTTAAAGTCAGTATGTAGTAGTGAGAGCTTTTTTTTTTGGTCCAAGTAAGCTTGTCTGTTTTTTGTGTTTTTTTTTCTAAGTAGTGTTTGTCCTCTTGTATAATCCATGCATATAAATTGGAAATGATGACTTGATGTTTTTAACCACAGGTAAGTTTCTCTGCACTTTTACATGCTTGTGCTTTCCTGAGTCTAAGATTTATAATCTTTTGTAATTGTTTCAGGAAAGTGTCTTTTGTGTTTCAGAGGTTGTTTTGAGGGGAGAAATGGCAAAATGATATGTTGTAAAAACTGCTCTTAAAATAAACTGTCAAATTCATATATATCTATATAATTGTGTCTGTTTTGTTTGCTTTATTAAAAGTCAGATGGCTTTATTGCTTTTTTATTTTTTTCCTCTCCTTTCAGTCCCTGGCCCTTCATCCCACCGGCTCCTCCAGCCACGTCACCTGACATCTCATGGGCTTGCCTTCCAATTCCAGCCTCCACTTGTCCTCTCCGTACCCAGGGCTAGAGGGCAGTGGAGCTACGCCCTGCACCTGCCAGACCAGGTCACCAGCTGGAGGAGTGCCATGTTGCTAGTTCAGGGCCTACGGGGAGCTGGTGATCATCTACGCCAGGGCCTGACTTCTTTTTCTGGCTTTCTAACCTCTTATACGAGCGCCGGCAGTGAGAGATGCTTATACACATGCACAGAACCGCCGACGTTCATCCCTCCGACTAGTTGCTCCAAGCTGCACCACCACTTGGGGCCCCCAGGCGGCAGTGGATTAGCGGAGCCAGCATCCCTCCCTCCCCAGAGGAGGAGAGCATCTTCCTGGACTCTCGATCGTCCTCCCCCCGGCGGCCCTCTCTCATTCCTGAACGTGGGTTGCCGGCATCGCGAGCAGTAACCCTACTGCTGTGCTGATGAGCCTCCACTTTTTTATTTTTTGTATTTTAAACTTTAATTTCACAGTCAGCCTTAAAGATACACAGGGTGGATATGTATTCAGGTCCAGGCTGCCAGCTATTGCCCACAAATACTTACTAGTCTGTAGATGCCTCCAGTCTAGATCAGATGCATTTTTCATTGCCTGGGGCTTGCCCCCTCATGGCAGGGCCCTAACCTCAGATTTTTGCACTGCCATCCATCGTTGAACATCCTTGGTCGGAGGGTGGCAGAAGTACACCTTCGAGATTTAGTAGCTTCGTAGTGGGTGGGTCATCAGCTGTCATGGGCTGTTTCGTATCTTTTTTCCCTTGTATTTTTCACCATCCCACCTCCCATAATTGAGAGCCCCCCCTTGGCTCAGCCCTGTAAAGGAGAGAACAGCTGGTGCAGGGCGTTCACCCATGACATCAGTGCCATCCCCACTTCTAACTTACAGGTATCACTTTCCAAGCCGACCATGGTTCCCTCCCCCAGAATCAGTGTGCGATCGTACTCCAGACCCCACTAGGGCAGGGGAGTCAGGCCCAAAACCTCATTGTGGCAGTGATGTGCGCCACTAGCCAGCATCATCAGGTTGGGCTATATGTAAAGGTCTTTTCATTGGTTTTGTCCAGGGGTGGAGGCAGTTTGGTCCAGTGAGTAGAGCACCAAACTGTGACAAAAGAGATCCTACAGTCTTCCAGGAATCTATCTTCACCATTGATTCCCAGTAAATGGGTCTGGGTCCACAGGCACTAGAACCCTGTGGGAGCAAAATTTATTTGCCGGGAGGGAGCCATCATAGACTACCAAGTACAGTACATGTGCACCTCATGTGGTGCCGCATGGCAGCTAGTCCCCTTCGCCAGCTCTCTCACGCACTTCAGTTCGGTGCGCCCTGCTGTCAAGTGCACCATGGGACCAACAGTGCCTCAATAAGTTAATAGTCATCATCATTTAAACTGCATCACTGCCTTATTTTTTGTCATGATGCCTTTTCTCTTTGCTGTTATATTCGGCAATGCTGAAGTCCGAGAAGAAGGGGGTTAAGAAGATGAAGACGGTCCAGCAGCCTCCATCTATGCATCAGTGCCCTTGTGGGAAGTAGATGGCTGAGACAGACCAGCATCAGTGCTCCGCAGCCTGCCTTGGCCTTCAACATGACTTGGATGTGTGCGACATTTGTTTCTGTATGGTCTGCCCTACCCTAGAGATCCACGAGATGAAGGGTCGCCTGACCCCCACCTTTGGAGGTAGGTGCCACATGTGTGCAGACAAGGCACAGTCACTATGTCTTTACCCTAGGCCTCTCCTAGGATCTCTGGTTCCAGGGAATTACAGGGTCCTCAACTCACCCTGCGGCGTTGTTGGGATGCCCTGGTTGGACAGGCCTAGTGGAAACTAGCTCCTTCTGGGCAACTGGATGTGAACCCCTCACAGTCTGTCTTCCCTGAGCAGCAGACACCCCCATTGGTGAGGCTGAAGCTGTACACTTGGTCTACTACACCAGTGGACGGTGTCATCGTCTGGTACTACCTGTGCTGTTGGTACTGTTTCCGGTGACAAGTTCGAGCTGCGCCAAACACTGTGCCGGGCTCCCCCAACAGCATTCACAGTGTTGGAGGAGGAAACGGCATCAGAGCCATGTTGCATTCTGTTGCTGAGCTGGAGGATGTCCTTTCCCCCAGTGTCGTTAGCAGCACCTAGAGGGAAGACGACATCATCCCTGGAGATGGACACAGGGATAACCATGGTGACAGTGCTATCCCTGGTCCCACTGCGCCTGGAGACATCATGGTTAAGGATGGTTTGGGGGTTGATATTGGGACCTGTACTGAGCCTGACTTGAAGGGCAGTGCCATCTGCTACGATGGGGATGAACCCAGCTTTGAGGACTTCACTGACCCTGAGCCCGGCACCAGAGGCAGCACCAGCTCGGTGTCTGATGGCATCCTGTGGGCAGAGTTCTCCCCAGAGAATCTGGACAACACTGCCACTGGTGAGGACCAGGCCCTCCCTATGAGGATTGTATGGCTCTGCTCTCCTCACCTGGGGGAGTCTCCCCCATGTATACAGTCATGTCACTCCTCTGATGTAGGAGGACCCCTTTTGGGCAACTCTGCCATACCTACCCCTTGGATGAGGCCCTCTGTGCAGTCCCGCAACCCAGGTAGAGGCCCCTGCTGCTTTCCCCCAGTTATAGGCTAAGAGGGGCCTTTAATGTGGAAGTGTGTTGGTGCCTTAGATAGCTTCCACGGGGACTCTTGATGGGGTCCAGTTTCAGCCCTTCTCCCTGGCACCAACAACCTGTAGGGTCACTGCCTGATTCTCACCCCAGGAATCCTTTTGCATCTGTTGACAAGTGCAGTATGCCAGCTGGTTTCAGCTGCCCTGGAAAGGAGGAATCAATGCAAATGAGGAAGGCATTGGCCAGTCAGGATACAGTTAGAGTGCTGGCTGCAGTCAGCCTGAGGGACCTCAGAACTTGTTCTCCGCTGAACTGGCAACAGTGCCCCAGAGCTCTCCTCTTCAGAGATCTTCCTGTACCATTTTCTCCTCTTCGAGTGCTGCTTTCAAGGTATTTTCTATATTTTCGTCATTTTATCTATTTTTACTGCATCTGCGCTGGGTTCCACGCAGTCGCATATTTTTTTCATGTTTTTCCCACTTCAGCGTTTTTTTCTGAAGTAAAAGTCGCCTGCGTGCACGATAAATTGCATTGTTTTTATTTAATTTGTTATTTTTTAGTATTTATCAGTGGTTTGTACCACTTTTGCGTTAAAATCATTGTTTTGTTTTTTTTGTGCGCATGCACTATTTTTCCATTGCGCACCCACACGAATTCTTGGAAACCTTTTTTCTCTATTTCAATTCAAAATTGTTGATATTTGAAGGGTAATCCCATCTCTTTTGGGGTCAGACTCTCGTTTGTTGTGCAATGGGCTTTTGTTGACAAGAAGTGTGGAGGTGGTTTCTGTTTTTCCTCTATTGTGAAAAAAAAATCTCTAAAGTTAATTTTGATTTGATTAACCTTTGGCCTAACTAATATTATCTTGGCCTTTCATTCTACCTCCTCCTCCTCTAAAAGCGCTGAGGAGGGTACCTCAAGTTAACACAAAAGAAATGACAAGTCCCCTTGGGACTTTTATTATTATAAGTCTAGTTCTGCAGTAGTATTTATTCTGTCCAAGCCTTTAAATTAAAATTGGCAGGGTGTCTTCTATCCCTGCACAAAGAAAGAGATAAAGTTCATCTGACCTTCCCTCCTGAAGGACATAGAGAGACATCAGTGGTTGATAAAATTATGCCCTCTGCAACTGAATTTTTGAGAGCTTGGCAATTATTCCAGACTTTACAATTCTGGGTGTGTTCTCGGCTCCTTTGAGTGCTAGTAATCCTCTCCATGTTAATCCTTACGCCCAAGGATGATATTGTTATTATTAGTAATTTAGGAGAGGATTTTCTATTCTGAACTCATCTCGGTGCCCAATAAATCCAGTCGGTCACACTGGGGTTGATTCAGGTTATGTTAATAATGAGGTCTCTTTCTGTCTCGCATATCTACATTCAACTGGTGGACTCCCTGGACTCTTCCTTGAGGATGACGACTTTGTAGATCTGAGGTGTTGCTCTTCTCCAAAGAAATTGACAACTCTCTGAAGAGACCTACAGGTAGGTTCTGGAAACCCCTCCACTTCTTTCGGGGTTGACAGAGGCATTCAGAGGAAATACCAGCTCGGTAAGTGTTCTACTGTGTTTCTCTGTACACTTTCAGATCAAAGAGAGGGCAAGCAGCAGCCTGCTTCTCAGCCTTTGTGCCACTGTCTGCTCTCCCTCCAGAGATAGACTCTAGACAATCAGATACCATGAGTAAGAAATTTTATGGTAATGTTTCTTCCTGTTGTATTTGTCTACCTTTATAGCATACGCTCTTAGATATTGAGTTTTTTTTATGTATTCTATCCTTGTCATAGTGCGACATCCCTGGAGCACTATACACAGATTTTCTGAAATACCCAAGTGTCATATGGAAGCACAATGCTCTCATAGCCTTAAATCATAATGTTACAGCTTCTAGAGTCTTGGCATAGGTCATTTCCCTCAGGCCTTGCTTTTGCTTGTCTGAGAAGTTCCAGCCTCTTGTGTTATGCTTCGGTGCAAATTTTGGTTTGTCTTTATGGAAACATCTCCCGTTTTCAGACTGAAGCTGACAGGCATGAATGGACGAGTTTAACGCTCTGAGTAACTCAGTTAAAGAAAAGCTTTCCTTTTCCCAGAAGTCTCAGGGTAGGGGGGCTATGGGTAAGGATTATTTTCCCTTTAACCTTGTTTTCCCTACGCCAACACATTCAGAATTCTCCAAATGAGAAGTTTTCCAGGGATAGAGGCAGGAGTGCTCAGTTCCACTCCTGGTAATCTCTTTTCTTCGGTTACTTTTCTTCTTGGTTCAGTTTTTAACCCTTCTTTGGATGGTGTAAAAAAAAAAAAAGAGCGAGATATATGAAGATAAATACATACATAATAAGTTAATAACTAAATTTTATCTCCAATTGCTGCAGTCTGTGTCCAGTCGAATGTCAGCAGTGGGAATTAGCACTAGAATCTCGTGAGGGTCAAAGTCATGAAAGGGCACCCTTCTCTTTGTGGAGTTGGACCCTTTTTTCCTGCTGTTACCTGAATTCTAAAGGAAAATGTGGAATGGTGAATCATTATCAACTTTTACAACCTGGGTTCAGGATGTTCCTTAACTCGGGTCTTTCTTTTGCAAACACAGGGGGAATTTTCTAGTCTCCCTCGATACAATCTATGTTCTTATTTCCTTAGCCCTGGACTTTTCTCAGGCTGCTACCAGCTTATACCCATGCCGTTTAGACTGCCTCCAGAGTGTTCTCAGATACTGGGTAAAAAAACAGGCTGTTCACCAGGTATCTGGTTCGGGTGGCAGTTCACCCCAGATGACAGGGAATTTCTGGTTTCTGTCCTCAGAGGCTTGGCTGTTCTTAGACAATTCTCCTTTACTCTGGTTCTCAAGCCCTAAGTCTGACATTTTATTTCCTACAGTCTTGGGGTTTTTGCAGCTACTAGGAAAAGTTCCCTAGCCATCCCAAATTCGGCAGGTCTTTGGGGGCAATGCTCATCTCTTGTCAGGGGAAGTTTCTTTCCTTGTATATAGTGCATAATTTTGTCACTGGAATCCTAGGAGCCAGACCTCTAGGACGGATCCCAAATACGAGATTTTTCGTGAAGCTTGACCTCTGTTACAAGCTCTGGATTGGTATAAGGAAACGGTGAATTTCACTCCTCTTCCCTTCAAAACTTTGGTACAGAGGCTTTTTTTCGACAGGCACCTTCCTATAGGGGGTTCCATCATTGGGTCTTGGAGGCCAGGAGAGTCCTTCTTCCATTAGTCCCTGGAATCTCGGAGCATCTCCATCAGGCCTTCACTTTTCAGTCCAGAGGTCAGTTAGTACAGATAAGAATGGATGATACACCTGCCCTGTATCACAGCAACGAACAGTGGGACACAAGGCCTCCAATCTGTCCACAATAGCTATGAGTTTTGGTCTCTAGCCTACTTCTTTGGAGGTGTCTTCGTCACTTATCCATCTTTTGGGCAAGGACAACACTTTAGCAAATTCTGTAAGTCGCATTAGTCAGGGCCACCGCAAGTGGACCCTCAGCACACAAGTCCTAGCCACATCGTTCAGGAGGTAAGGGCAGGTCCAGATCTGAATTTTCGCCTCCAGTCTGAACCACCAGTTTCCACTTCCTGTTGCAGGCCCAGGCTCTGGGTTTCTTCCAACAGACTCTCTCATCTTAGACTGGTTGAGGAAGTTTTCTTTCTCCCATATATTTTTCCCCTTATTTCCAAAGTACTTCTCTAGTTAAGGAATCATCAAGCCACCACAAACCCGGTGGCTCTGGATGGGATGGACCAGCCGTGGTACTTTCTGATCAAAATGCTTCAGTTAAACAGCCTTCAGGCTGCTCTTGTTTCCACCAGCTACTTCCTTTCTCAGACAGAAGTAGTGTTTCTCAGCTTCCAGTCTTTTCTCCTCAACTCCTGGTTCTTGAGAGGCTAGAACTCCTAGAGTCCCTGTATCCAAACAAGGCCTGGAAAGTCTATGAGTAACCAAAATATTAGTACCACGAAAGCTTCCATTTCCTACTGGAAGTGTTTTTTATTTCCCCTTGGTACAAGGACAAGAGCCTAGAGTTTTTTAATCCTCTTTCCTCTCATGACTGGATTATTTAGTTTGTATCCAGGCAGTTCTGTTTTGTAAACAGAACTAGTTTGGTCCTAGTGACTTGTTTCCTGTATAAAGATAAAGGTTTTTACTTTGTTACTTACAGTAGGACATTAGGCCTCATTCTTGGGAGTACACCTAGCGGTTACTCGGCTTCTTTTTTCCATCAGACAAGAGAAATCTGTGATTTCTCAAACCACTGCAAGGGGTCGTTTCACTTCCAGACCTTTTAAGGGACAGGGTTTTTTTTTCCCCGTGAAACACAAACCTCTGTATAGTCAAGTTCATGGTGTTTCCCTTTGAACTGATGGCAGTGCTGTCCTGAAGTAAGTAATATCGAAGACAACCTTTCTGCTGGTCTTTTCCTGTCAGATGGGTTTCAGAGTTTCAAGTCCTTCATTCAGGCCTTATCCTCTCAGTTCCCTTGAGAACAAATTAGTTCTCTGGATGGATAGGAAATCCCTTCCCTAAGTGTTCTACCATTTCCACCTTAATCAGCCCTTTTCTCTGTCTGTACTGTTCTCAGGCAGGTTCTGTCTAGGCTATCTCAAGTTGCTCGGACTGGGCATGAATTAGTCCAGCTGGTCCGTTGCAGCTGTCCAAGTAGTTCAGGTACTGTCATTATCATCTCTTCCTTTCCTGCATTGTTGCAGAAAAGGAGAAACCGGTGACCAAGAGTATTTTTCCCACAGGACTCTTTTTCCCATACTTCGGTCCTGTTACAGCAAGGCTGACAATCAGCCCCCCCTTGGGCTTAGGGCCTACTTCCTTGAGGACAGCTGCCTCCTGGCAGCATTCATGACTATATCCTTACTACGAGTGTGCAGACCAGTTGTTTTGAAATTTGATTCTCACATTCAATAAGCTCTTTTTCTTGGATATGTAGTCCGATAGGATGCCAAATTTGTCAGGACGGTACTTCAGAGCCTCTTCTCAAAGTAGGTTTCTGTTCCCTCCTCCCAACTACACCACTTTGAAGTCTGCACCTGTCAATAGATGCTAAAGAATTCCTGGGGTGAGAAGAAACAATCACTCACTGTAGTAATATTACTTCTTCCAGGGTATTCTTTAGCATTATTGACACTCCCACCCTTCCTCCCCTGGAAACTTTGTCAAAAGGTTCTGTCATGGGATTTAGCCAAATGTGATGATTGTATTTCATTCGTGTGATAAAAGTTTTTTTCACAATAGTGGCTTACAAAAGATATATATATATTTTTTTTACTTGCTCTTTATACTCCCCCTGCCCACAGTGCTCCCACTCTTCGGGAGACACCTATGGCTTTATAGTCCCCGCCCTCTTACCTGGAGCCCGATGCAGTCCATCCCCCATGTAGCTGTGGCTATGTCCCCCAGGCAGGCATGGGCACCCCCGAAGTCCTTCTTGTTCTCGTCGGGATGCTGGTCCCGGGTCAGGCAGGGGCACTGGGGATCGGGGCCTGGTGCTCCTTCTACCGGGAGGCCTGCGGGGTGTTTTTTCCATTTTCTATAGGAGTGGCGCATGCCTCAACGTCGAGGCGTTTCCACCGACGCCCTCCACTCCAACCCTCTCTTTACGCCATGCGCTCTATGCCTTCAGCTTCCACCAGAGGCCAGTCAGGCGCCAAGCATGTACCCCTTCCTCCCGGGAGAGGAGAGCTGTCCCCGGATTGTCAATCCTCTCCCTCCCTAACCGACCTCCGGCCAGCCCAGGCTCGTTCCGAGGCCAGGTGGCGGTGGTGTCCGGCGTCCACCGCCTCAACCCTCAGCACCACCCGGGCGGCTAGATGGTTTGTTATTGCTAACAGGGTTTTTTTTCCCGTTGGGCACAGTTTTTGCTCTTTTTCAGCTCCGAAATGCATTCTGAGGTACTGCAGGCAACACTTTAACTGTATCTTGATTGGCCAATGCCTTCCTCATTTGCATTGACTCCTCCTCTCTGGGGCAGCTGAACACAGCTGGCATACTACACCTGTAAAAAATGCTAAAGAATACCCTGGAAGAAGTAATATTACTTCGGTGAGTGATTGTTTCTTCCCATCAGTGTTCTCCTCGTAGTGCAGCGAATCAACTTCCCACCTGTCCTTGGCTGCTGAGTATTCTGTGTACCAACGATTCTTGATGGAAATGCTCCAGACACTTGACATTGGTTTCTGTGCAGCCATAATCCTGCAACCCTGTCTTTGGAAGTCCTCGGACTTCCCAGTGATGGCACTGTTGTCATCTTTCCCTGGCCTAGAGCCTTTAAAGAGACTTTTAATGGGTAGTGTGGAGACATCCCTGCCCTTGTCCTCCAGCCCCCAGGGATCTCCTGCTCCGGTATCATGTACCCACAAGGTCTGCAGGTGCAGTACTTCATCCCTATTCAGAGCTGGACGTACTGCTGATTTTGTCGGGGCCAAGACACCTCATGCATGATTCACATCCAGAGGCAGATTCTGCTCCGACGGATGCTTTTGGGAGGAAGGTATTCACCTCATCACACACCCTCATGGGCATATCTGCACATCGGGCGGCCTTCAGTCTCCGCATGTGGTTGCAGCTAGGACAGCTGTTAGCTGCCATGCCTCAAAGCGAATTAGTTGGGCAAGTCACTTGCCTTTCTAGTCAGGGTCTAGAGGTACCTCGGCACTAGTCAAGGGCATCATATGATTCCAGTACGGTGTCCTCCAGGTTAGTAGGAACTGCCGTCTACTTCAGAAAGATGGCGTGGCTTTGTCTTTCTAGACTGGCACCTTTGGCCTGGCATAAGGTGCTAAACTCACAGTTGTAGGATCATGGATATGTTGTTCTATCCACTCTGTTTGGCATGTCCTTTCCCTTTAAGAATCTTGCCGGAAGGTCTTTAAGCTGGCTCCTCTTACCCACCCGGGTGGTATAACCCTTGGCTCCGCCCCATGATGCCAGATCTTCCTTTCTGCTGGAAGATACAGGTTCCCTCCTTACCGCTCTTGCGTTCTGTAGGCCCTGACTTTCAAATCCACTTATTTGCTCAAACTCAAACTTGTCTGAGTTACACCAGATTGCTTCGCGATTTCGACCGCCATGGAGGATAAATCCTCACCCGGTTTCCGCCACTGCCCATGTGGGCAAAAGATGTCTCGCACTGACCCGCATGCCACGTGTGTGTGTACTGCCTGGGTGTCAGCCGTGACACTTAGGCCTTTGAGATGTGTCACGCATTTCACCTGAACATCTTGGACAGTCGTCTCGCACAGCTCCAATTGGGCAGACCGGAGAAACGGAATCTGCCGGTCAAATATAAGGAAGCCCGATGGACGGTCTCCGCATCTGCAGGGTCCACTGAGCAGCTCGAACAAATGCAGACTTTCAAGGAAGAGGCAACTTAGGCCGTGGATCAGTCCTCGATGTCCTCCTTCGTACCCCTCAACTTGGGCTCCACTTTCTCTGAATCCTTTCAAGAGATGTGCCGATCCCTTCCCACCAAGGGCGAGAGGCCTTCGGGTGCGCATGTCTGTCGGTCCCGAAAAAAGGACAAGAAACCGAGAGAATCTTCATCTCGCCAACGTTCTTGGGATCGTGAGAAATCTCAGTTACAGGAATCCCCTGTCTTGACTTCAGTCGAGGTTGCAGCCTCAGCCACTGGCTTCACGGTCCCAGCCGGCTCAGACTCCAGACGAAGGCCCGGTTGAGATTATACTCGACCCAGTTGATCCATTGTCGCTCAATGAGGCAGACAGCTCCTTATTCAGGACCCCGGTCCTGCCTCTCCCCAATGAGGAGACCCAGCCCGCTGAGAATCCCATCGGAGACCCGGTCCCGGACCCAGAAGAACCACGGCCCTCCCTGGTGCCTTCTGATTGACCCCGTTGGTCCCCCTCAATTATTGAGGTCGCGATCTCAGACTCCTTCGACTGACAGACCGAAGAAGAGGCGCCGCCGACATTCTTCTTCATCCTTCTTGGATGAGGAGAGGCTTTGACAGAAACTCCCTCAGCGCTACGAAGACTTCATGTGGCAACAGCTGATCTTGTTGAGTCAAAAATCGATTACGGCTTCCACCCCGGCCATTTCTTGGCTATCGCTTCCTAGGCCAAAGCCGACTTCTCCGGAGCCAGCCCGCTCCATTCCTCCTCCCATGAAGCCAGTCAAAACCATCCCGGTTCAACCAAAATCGACCTCTCCACCGATTTTGATGGAGCTGCCACCTAAACAGCCCCCTCCGGGGCTCCTGCCAAAGAGACTTCGCCTGTTCCGGGCCTTCCGCGCAGGCTTTCTGTCACACTCACTCCTGACCGTCCTAGGCGGGTGGAGGGAGACTCCGGTGGCCGGCCGATTTAGCCAGACTCCTCGGCATCCGACAACTTGGACCTTCATTCCCGTCCCTTGGATGAGGAATCAGTCGGTAGTCTCTTGATGGAGGAAGGCCCCTCTTCCTTTTATGGGCATCCTCTGTCTCATCTCCGAGTCTACGAGGATGCCTCTCGAACCCGTGCAAAAATGGGCCAAATATCCCCTCACTGATATTCTCAAACGGGGGGATTCTCTGACAGAAGCCTTCCCAGTGGCCGAGCCATTGTTGGTCCGGCTTTGGAGCTATGACAGCACCCAGCCTCCTGCCCTGTACCCAAATGGCCTGCAAATACGCGGTGCCCATCAGGTCCCTTTCAGGATTCACAGAGCATCCTTCTGCTGAGGGTTTGGTGACTGAATTTGTGTTCAGATACTTGGGTAGTTCGGCTGATACAGATAGACCCCCGGACAAGGAGTCCAAAAAACTGGACCACTCTGCCCGAAAAGTCTATGCCGCCTCTGCACTGGGCCTCCGTCAGGCAAATTCGGCCTTCATCGTGGCGCATTTCTCACACGCCCTTCTGGGCTCCCTTGATGAGGTTCTACCTCACCTCCCTGCAGACCTCCAGACCACGGTCAAGCAGATCAGGGTCGGGCTGTTGCGAAGCAGCAACTCCAGATGGCTCTGGACCTCAGGGACTCATGCGCCTGCTCAGTGGCGGCCGAGGTTGCCATGCACCGCAGGGCTTGGTTGAGGGTCTCCATCTTCACGGCGGACACCCAGCACATGCTAACGGATGTTCCTTTCGTTGGTACCGATCTTTTCAACCCAGGTGTGGACAGTCATCTCCAGTGCATCGAGAAGTCCAGTGCCACCTTGGACTCCGTAACTTCTGCGCAGAAGGAATCCCAGGGTTCCAAAAGGCAGAAGAAGCCATTTTGGCACTCTGCTCCTACGGCCAAGCAGCCCCACTTTCAAGCGGGGCAACAACAGCAGGCACAATGTTGGTGCCCTCAGTCCAAGTCCGAGCCTCCGGCGGCCTGGAGGACAAGGCTCAGGCATTCCCCAATCTGGATCTTCTTCCTCTAAGCCTGCTCAGTGGTGGGATTGGTTGGCCACTCCCATACCTGTCATGCAAGCTCTGGGTCCTCCCGTGGGGGGCTGGCTCCGCCACGTTCTTTCCGCCTGGTCCACTGTTACCATGGACAGGTGGGTCCTAAAAGTGGTGGGCCAGGGACTGTCTCTGGAATTCGAGCAGTACCCTCCATGCCGAACCCATGCCTCACGGGAGGATGTGGTGTCCGTACACACTCGGTCGGCTCTTAGAGACACCATTGCCCAACTCCTCCAAAAGGAGGTGGTGGCCAGAGTCACGGACCACCACCCCCCCCCGGTCAACCCAGGTACTTCCTGGTTCCAAAGCAGATGGGGGGCTGGCACCCCATTGTAGATCTGCGTGACCTGAACCAGTTCCTCAGGTCACCCACCTTCAGGATGGTAACTCTGTCCCAGATCATACCATCTCTCAAACAGAACATGTGGTTTTGCTCACTGGATCTCCAGGATGCATTCTTTCACGTCCCGATGTGTCCCTCTCACCAAAGGTTCCTTCGCTTCCGAGCAGAAGGAGCTCTATTCGATTTCCAAGCTATGCCATTCCACCTGTTATTGGCCCCATGGGTCTTCACCAAATACATTGCAGCGGTGGCAGCCCGTCTTCGGCATCGATAGATCAGGGTTTACCCATATCTTGGTGACTGGCTCTTGGTGGGATCCTCCAAGCAGGAGGTGGAGAGGTCCAGGAGGGCTGCACCGATCCTTGGTCTCCTGATCAACGAGGCTAAGTCGGAACTCGTACCTTCACCGGTGATATTTTTCATCGGGGCAGAGCTCGACTTCTGCCAAGTCCGAGCTCGGCTCCCGACAGACAGGGCAGAGTTTCTCTCCTCCTTTGCCCAATCATTTCTGGTTGGGCACTTGCGTCCTGCCCAGGACTTTCTGCACCTTTTGGGGTACAGAGCGGCCTGCACCACCGTGGTCCAATGGGCCCAGTGGCAGATGTGCCCCCTCCAATGGAAGCTGGCCAGCCGGTGGACTCAGTGCCACGGTCACTTCGACCAGCTGGTCACTGTGTCCCAGAAGATGTGGGACGCTCTCCAGTGGTGGACTGTCCTGGAACACTTGCAGGAAGGGATCCCGTTTCTCCGTCCCAAGCCAGTAGTCATTCTCACAACCGATGCCTCTCTCACGGGCTGGGGAGCCCACGTGGGGAACCACAGAGCTCACGGGTTCTGGCCCCCCCCCCACGAGGAATCCTGATATATAAACCTGTTGGAGCTCAGAACAGTCAGAATGGCATTGTCAGCATTCGCTCCGCTCCTTTGGGGTCAAGTGGTGCAAGTCCAGATGGACAATACCACAACTATGTACTACCTCAACAAACAGGGCGGCACGCACTCCCGGCTATTGTGCAGGGAAGCACTCTGCATCTGGACCCTTGTGAGCCAACTGGAGGCAGATGATCTAGCCATTTATGTGTCAGAGCCTCAAACCAACTGGCGGATGCGTTCTGCTGTGTGGGCAAGACGTCCCACGAGTGGTCTCTCCAGCCAGAGGTAGTACACAGTCTGTTCTCCCACTGGGGCAAACCTCAGGTGGATCTGTTTACCTCAGGAGAACACCAAACTGAGGCTGTTTCATGCCCGCCCCCAGGGCTCGCTGCAGGGGTGCCTTCTCGAGGCTATGGACCCCACGCCTCTTCTATGCCTTCCCTCCACTTCCCTTGGTTCACAGGGTGATCCTCAAGGTCAGACAGGACAAGGCACAGGTGATCCTGTAGCCCCAGATTAGCCTCGCTAGTTCTGATATCCAGATCTCCTCCACCTCAGCTCCAGGCCTCCGAGGCATCTTCCAGTCTGCCCAGACCTGTTATCAGTCAGTCAGGGAGGTATTCCATCCGGACCTTTAAACCCTGCACCTGACAGCCTGGTTCCTGAGCGGCTAGAGTTCCAGGCTGTGGGTGTCTCTGAGGATGTACTCACAGTAGTGGAAACAGTCAACCAGGAGGTGCTATGCCTTCAAATAGAAAAGGTTTTCCATTTGGTGTCAGGGTAGGGGCCTGGACCCTTTGTCCTGTCCAGTGGCTAGCATCCTAGACTACCTTTGGTCCCTGCCTAAGGGAGTCTTCGGTCCCCGACCCTTAAGGTGCACCTGGCAGCCATCTCTGCTTACGGGGCATGCGCCAGTCAACAGATAGAGGCACAGGAGAAGGTGGTTTGGCATTTCTTTAAAGGCCTCAACCACATCTCTCCTCCAGTGCGTGAACCTCCACCTCCATGGGATCTACTGCTGGTACTGGAAAAGCTCATGGGCAAGTTATTCGAACCAATGCACAAATGTGAGGTGTCACATTTGTCGTGGAAGACAACCTTCCTTGTGGCTATCACGTCAGCCAGAAGGACTGGGGAGCTCCAGGCACTCTTGGTGGAGTCTCCTTACCTGATTTTCCACAGGGACAAGGTTGTCCTGCGCCCCCACCTGAAATTCCTTCCGAAATTGGTGTCGGAGTTCCATCTTAACCAGGTGTTGACTCTGCCTGTGTTCTACCCGAACTACACCTCGGAGGCCAAGTACAGGCTGCATACTATGGACCTGAGACAAGCGCTCTCTTATTATAAAGAGTGGACGGCATTTTGTGTATGACATAGTTTTGTTATAGCCTGGTTTGTATAATTGGATACAGAACTCTCCTCACCAACCTAGGTGACGGTGTGTACCGGGGTGTGGGGTGTGGGATTTGGGTGGGTGGGGTGGGAGAAAGGTAGAAGGTAAAGGCTGTTTATCTACTCAAATTGTCACTGAGTTTACCGTAATACATTTAATTTTTTATTTTTCTCTTTACGGAGATCTACATAGTCATAGAAACATAGACTTTGATGGCAGATAAGGACCACTTGGCCCATCTAGTCTTCCCATTTCCCTACCTACTGGATAAGCTGCAGATTCTAGTTAACCAACAGCCTACTTCCTGCCACCCCCCCCACTACAATTGCCTTATGTCTGTCCCATGCATGTTTGAATTCCCCCACTGTTTTAGACCCAACAACCTCCCCAGGGAGGTGGTTCCATGCATCCACCATTCTCTCCGTGAAAAAAAATTTCCTCACATTACCCCTGAGCACGTCTCCCCCCTTTAAATTGTGCCCCTTGTTCTTATACATCTTTTTGAAAGATGCTACCCTCCTGGACTTTGTTGATTCCTTGAGGTACTTGAACGCTTCTGTCCCCCCTGCCCTCCTCCTTTCATCAAGGGTATACATATTAAGCTCTCTGTCTCTCTTCATATGGTTTCTGATGCAGACCCTGCACCATTTTAGTTGTCCTCCTCTGGACTGCTTCCATCCTGTCTATGTCCTTGCATAGATGAGGTCTCCAAAACTGCACACAGTACTCCAGATGGGGTCTCACCAACTGTCTGTACAGAGGGATAACCACTTCCCTTTTTTACTTGTGATGCCCCTTCCTATGCATCCCAGTATCCCCCTGGCACTCCTTACTGACTTCTCACATTGCTTACCCACCTTTAGGTCATCTGATATGACTACCCCCAGGTCCCTTTCCATTTGTGTTGTTGTTAGTACCTCCCCTGCTATTGTGTACTCTTCTCCTGGGTTTTTGTTTCCCAGGTGCATTACTTTGCACTTCTTTGCATTGAATCTAAGTTGCCATATGTCTGACCATTCCTCCAACCTTGCCAAGTCCCTTCTCATCATTTCTACACCCCCTTGTGCATCAACTCTGTTACAGATCTTTGTGTCATCTGCAAAGAGGCATACCTTTCCCTCCAGACCCTCTGCAGTGTCACCTATAGAGATGTTAAAGATGTTGGTAGTCTCCTTTTATTTTCTTTATATGAGACTTCTACATAATTGTGTATTATATTTCCATGTATAATTGTATTTTCTTTTGGTCCTCTGCCTGTGTAATATATAGAAAACTCAATAAAGCTTATTAAATTTGGGGGAAAAAAAAAGAGTGGACAGCGGAAGTTTGGGGAGAGAGTCGCCAGCTGTTTGTCACCTACACTGAAGTACTGTGTGCAGTTTTGGAGACCTCATCTACGCAAGGACATAGACAGGATGGAAGGTCCAGAGGAGGGCAACTAAAATGGTGCAGGGTCTGCATCAGAAACCATATGAAGAGAGACTGAGAGAGCTTAATATGTATACCCTTGATGAAAGGAGGGACATGACAGAAATGTTTAAGTACCTCCTGGCAGACCTGCAGCAAAGTGAATGATTGGCAGATGGATTACATCCTGCATTGATCTCTGCTATCGGTTGACGGGCAGGGAGCCTCCCAGAGGGATAAGAGCTCATTCTACCCACCATACTGCTGCGTCATTGGCTGCTTACAGGGACATCCCTATCCAGGAAATCTGGTCTGCCACCTGAAAGACAGCAAACACCTTCATTACCCACTGACACATCGACCTAGAGTCACACCAGGGTGCTGGCTTTGGGGCCTCAGTTCTACAATCTCTGTTCCCCAAGTAAGTATAGAGGGGGTGTGCGCCTTGCCTCCCTCCTCCCAGAGAACTGCTTGGAGTCTGCCAAACAGTGTGGATAAAGCAACATATCCACAATCCTAGAAAAACAGGTTACTCACCTGTAACAATAGATCTTCCACGGAATGGTCTCTTGCAATAGGTAATTACTTCTGGGAGTTTCCAGCAGAGTGCGCTGTCGCACGGCAGCTCTTCTAGCAGTTCTGACCAGGGACCGCCCACACATGACATCATCTTCCTGCTTCCTATGCAAGTATGGGTGGTCCCTGGTATCCTCAGTTCATTTTCCCACTGTCTTCAGCTCGCTCAGCAGCTAGTTCAACTTCTGTGTAGCAGTCATCGACGAGAAGTTGGATTACAAAACGAATGTCTAAAGATTCTTCAACCAAACAAGATCTGTTTCGTTCCTGCCATTGCGGTAGGAATATATACTGCTTTGACGAT
Organism: Neoceratodus forsteri; assembly: GCA_016271365.2. NCBI lineage: Eukaryota > Metazoa > Chordata > Ceratodontiformes > Ceratodontidae > Neoceratodus > Neoceratodus forsteri. The sequence continues at coordinate 322,358,812 of CM057459.1, forward strand.
CACACTTTTTGTGCAAGGTGTCTGGGACCCACACATGACACCAATTCCTGCAACTCCTGTCAGGAGTTTAATAGGGCAACCCGTCGACGGTTGCTTGAAATTCAGCACCTTCTTATGGAGCAGAAAATGTCTGTGTGGAGAACCAGAGTTCGTGCAAAGGCTCTAGCTCTGGTTCTTGTTCCGGCAGGTAAGGAAGGGATAAACCCTCCTCTCCGGCCGGCTTACTGTCGGCAACTGTTTCTGTGCCTTCTCTGTCAATGGGGTCTTTTACCATTCCTCATTGGCGGGCTCACACCTCTTTTTAGTGGTGCCTATTTTAATGCTGTGCAGGCTTTGCCTGCTCTGTCGATGGGGGCCTATACCCTCTGGGTGCGGCACTATCCAGTATATTGAGCGCAGTCGTTCGCTGCTCCGTCGAGGGGCTCCTCTCCTGTCGACGACGTCTGACATCTTCATGATAATCATTCCACTGGCTTGTTGATGAGATCCTGTTCCACAGGGCAAGCCAATGGCTTTTTGCCTTAATGAATGCCCCTCCGCCCTCACAGGTGCCATCTCATAAAGGGCAATGGACCCTGGTTTATTCTTTCCGGGCTGAGACCTGCTCACACTGTCCATCCATCCCTCTATTACCCCCATTGTTTCTCATCCCTCGCTTCTTACCCCCTTCCTCCCAAGAGTGGGACATCACCAAGACAGTGATGCAGATCTTGCATACCATGCAGTATACCCAGCCCTCCGACCCAGGAGCGCTGGAGGATTCTTTCCAGTCTCACTCCCCTTCGCCTAAAAGATTTCATGGTGACAGGGATACACTGCCACCCTGGTCACCTCCTCCTAATATAGAAGATTATTTGTCAGACAAGCCTGAACTACCAGTGAATCTCCCTGGTGATATTGATGATGAAGAATTCCAAGATCTGGACTTCCAGAACCTGGAGTTCCCCTACTCGGAAATCAGTTCCTTGGATGAGGACCTACCTCTGCCAGTTGCCACCTCTCCTCCTGATGACCCATCCTTTAGCGAGATGATGGTCCTAATACAAAAAGTCATGGGGTTCTCTACCACAAAACATGACAGACAACGTAAGGATATGGCAGAATATCTGGAACTGCCAGAGGAGCCTAGGTCTTAGTGGTACCCCCACTGATTCCGACCTATCAGAATGCCATGCTGGCTGCCTGGCATCAACCGTTAGCTATTACTGCTGTCCCACAAAAAGCAGATTGCTTATATCAGGCTCCCCTGGATCATACCTTTCTTTCCACCATCCCTGAAGTGGATTCAGTGGTCATTACTGCTGCTCATGATCGTACTAAAAGACCCAAACACACGAGTTCCTTACCACCAGATAAAGAATCTTGAAGGATTGACTACCTGGCGAAAAAGGTTTTTGCCTCAGATACCATGAATATTCGAATTCTGAACTATATGGGACGTATGGTTAAATACCAGCGCATCCTTGGGGCTTCGGCCATAGACATTATCAATAAACTTCCTCCTTTCCAGGAAAAGGACACGTTATTGGCCACAGTGTCCAATAGCAGTTCTGTCTCCTGTCACCTGCTCAGGTCAGGATATGATGCCATAGATACCTCAGCCCAACTGTCAGCTACTGGAGTCTCTCTGCATCACCATACTTGGCTTCGCATTTCAGGTTTTGCCCCTGATATACAGCATAAAGTAGCTAATGCACCCTTTAATGGATCTAAACTATTTGGACCAGGTACTCAAATGTTGTTAGACGACCTGCAGGCATAAGGCAGAACCCTTCGTACAGTACATGGCATGTACCATACTCTGCAGCCCACCTATCGTACGCAATATTCCTCTTATTCCAAAAGAGGCGGAAAATATAACTAACAGAGGTGGCTTTCGAGATTGTGCCCAAGCAGCAAGAGGCAACACCTCGGCTCACCGTGACTCCCATGCCTGTCCCTCAGGAGGGGCTGGGCAACCCGGTACCGAGTGACCTATCAAGGCTTTTCCCTCGCCTCCTCGACCAGGCCTCGGAGGTTGTGGGGGTCTTTGAGGCCTGGACAACGATCACTTCAGACAAATGGGTACTTCAGAAGATCATCTAAAGGGGATACACTCTGGAATTTCTCTCCGCCCCACTCCCCCCCCCCCTTGGGTAGTCCAGTATCCTCCAGATCATGTCCCTATCCTTCAAGAAGAATTGAAGGCATTTTCAGCCAGACAGGCTATCCTACCAGTGCCTCTTCCAGAACATCAAACAGGATTTTACTCCCACTTTTTTCTGGTACCCAAGCGAACCGGAGATCTCGGACCAATACTAAACCTGAGACACCTGAATCGATACATTCAGTACAAACATTTTTGCATGATAACTCTAACTACCAATCATGCCTATCCTAAAACAAGGAGACTGGCTGTGTGCCCTGGATATGAAGGACACCTACTTACATATCCCTGTTCATCCTGCCCATTACAAATTTCTGCGCTTCCACCTTTTGGGTCAAAAATATCAGTTTCGAGCACTCCCTTTCAGCCTCTCATCGGCCCCAAGAGTGTTCACCAAATGTCTAGTGGTGGTGGCAGCAGCCTTACGGAAAAAAAGGACACTTCGTCCTCCCATACCTAGACGATTGCCTAATCAAAGCAGACTCCAGAGAAGCTTTGCTTGCCTCCCTAGCTGCTACTCTGAGCATGTTCAGTGACCTAGGGATAACAGTCAACTGACCAAAGTCCAGTCTGAACCTGACACAGTCTCTCCAGTACATCAGAGCTGTTCTAGACATAGACACAGCCAGAGCTTACCTTCCGCCTGCTTGTCAGGACACTTTTATTTCTCTGGCTTCGCAAATACAGACTCAGAAAATAGTCACGGACAGACAAATATTGAGACTTCTGGGTCACATGTCTGCAGCCATCCCGACGGTGGCATTTGCCCGCCTTCACATGAGACCTGTCCAGTGGACCCTCCAGAATCAATGGTCTCAAAGAACTGGACAGTTCAATGACAAGATCAGGATCACTTCTTCTCTGAAGTCATCCCTGACCTGGTGGACAATCAAAACCAATTTGTGTCAAGGAATGCCTTTCCACTCCCTCTCTCCCATGCAGACGTTAACCACAGATGCTTCCTTGGACGGATGGGGCACACACTTAGGTCCTTATCAGACCCAAGGCCGGTGGACCGCCTTTTCCCATCACTCTCATATCGGTCTCCTCGAGATGGAAGCGGTCCATCTAGCCCTTCAGGCATTCCAGCCCTCCCTCAAGCCAGGACTGTTGCTGATTCAATCAAATAACACTGCTGTGGTGTTTTACCTCAACAAGCAAGGAGGCACAAAATCGCACACACTTTGCATGGAGACCCTTGCAGTCTGGCAGGAAGCCATCAGACAATACCTAACGCTAACGGCCATTCACCTACCGGGACAGTGCAATTAGCAGACCGGCTAAGTCGCCAGTCATCCGCTCACGAGTGGACACTTCACAAAGAAGTACTCCAAGAAATCTTCGACCTGTGGGGAACTCCACAGCTGGATCTGTTTGCCTCCCCAATCATCGGCTCCCCAGTTACTTCTCCATTATCCCGAACAACAAGGGACAATCTATAGACGCCCTGTCCCAACCTTGGACAGAACTCTACTTATATGCCTTCCCCCATCCCTCTCTTGCAACAGACTCTACTGAAACTTCAGCTGGAGCCAGCCACCATGATTCTCATAGCACCAATGTGGCTTCATCAACTGTGGTACCCTCTACTCCAATAACTGTCAGCAAGGGAACCCATTCAGGTGCCAGTCAGACTGGACCTCCTGACTCAGAGTCACAGATCTCTCCTGCACCTCAACCTGAAGACCCTTCATCTTCACATTTGGCTCCTGAGGATGCATTCATAAATAGACTCCAAGTGTCCTCTCCTGTTGCCAACATTCTCCTGGCTTCTCATAAACCAGAAACCAGAGAAACATATAATGCTTTTCCATATGGTCTGCCTCTTGCTTCCTGGACCCTTACTCTTGTCCACTGACGAAGGTTTTAGATTACCTGGCCTCGTTATCAGTCAGGGTTAAGGTACTCCTCCATCAAAGTCCACCTGGCTGCCTTATCAGCATTCCATGAACCTTTAGATGGCAAACGTCTGGATCAACATCATTTAGCCAAGATGTTTTTGAGAGGAATGATACATACATTAAGCCTCCTATTAGGAGACCCACTCCTCCGTGGAATCTCAATTTCATTATAAAAAACTGACTCTCGAACCTTTCGAGCCAGCGGCCACCTGTGATCTCCATTTCCTTTCATGGAAAACGTTTCTAGTGGCTATTACTTCAGCTCGCCATACTTCCGAGCTTCATGCCCACATGTGTAGGGAACCTTACCTGATTTTCCATAAGGACAAGGCTGTCCTTCGTACCAACCCATCCTTCCTTCCTAAAGTAGTCTCCGAACATACTCTAAATCAGTCCTTGCAGCTTCTGGTATTCTACCCAGAATACTTCAATCCCAGTGAACATTTATTACATACCTTAGATGTCCATCATATCCTATGCTACTACAGTAATCGTACCCAGTCGATTAAGAAAACGTCTCAATTGTTCATCACCTTTGCCTCTGGCAGAGAAGGGATTCCTGTTGCTAAACGAGCCCTGTCTTCATGGTTGGCAAATTGTATTAACTTTTGTTACAAAAAGTACAAGAAGATTTTAGCTGGACCTGTCCAAGCCCATTCCACTAGAGCTACGGCCACTACTGTGGCTTGCTTTAAAGGAGCCTTCATTTCAGGTATCTGCAGTGCGGCTACCTGGTCCCCAATCCATACCTTTACAAGGCATTACAATCTTGATATTGCCTCACAACGTAGGACGGCATTCGGCCATACAGTCCTACAAGGTCTCCTATCATAATCGTCCTCCCATATGGACATAACTGCTGGGGATTCTCCCAGAAGTAATTACCTACTGCAAGAGACCATTCGTGGAAGATAGTGCAGTTACGTAAAGTCTTACCATAACAGTAGATCTTACTTCGAGAGGGCTCTTGCAATAGGTAATTACATATAGGACTGACGCCGGCAGGCAGCAGGACCCCACGGAAAAATTTCTAGCTAGCAGTCCCTGGCGAGGGACCGCCCCCACGTCAGGTGACCGGTGTCAGGAATGTCGGTATAAAGGGGCGGTCCCGATGCCCGCTTTCCAGTTCTTTCTACCGGCTTGTGCAGCGCCTGGAAAAGTTTGTGCTCGTCAGCCCTTCCTTCGTCATGCTTTTTACTGAAAAACTTTTTTACTAACGCCAGTATTAGCATCGGTGTATGTCGCCCCTCACACCCTCTGAGCACAAGAATAAGTGTGATTCGTGCGGCACCCAACTACCGTACAAGGACGGCCACTCCCTGTGCCTGTTCTGCCTAGGCCCCAATCACCCGGTCGAGACGTGCCAGCATTGCCTCAGCTTTAACGCGGCTGCCTGAAAAAGGCGGCAGCAGTCCCTGGAAGCCCATATTTTAAAGAAGAAAATGAGCTCTATGGAGAAGTAGCTTAAAAAACTGAGGCAGGCGTCCACTTCCCCTGAAGGCCATCGGAAGAAGAAGGACAAGGAGAGGCACTGGGACAAAGGCTTCTCCACCGCGTCTCCCTCGGGAGTCGCTGGGACGTAGGTAACATCCCCTTCGGAGGATCGGCTCCTCGACGGCCGCCTCAGAGGTTTCTGTGCGGCGGCCTGCCGTCTGGCTCGCTTTCGAGCTGCGCGCGCGTCCGGACAGTTGGAGGCTTCCGCCTCTGGTTCAGCCACAGGCCTTTGTGCCTACCACTGTGGGCAACTCTGGTTAGCCGGGCGTCGCCTCTGACGCCTGCCCGAGAGGGCTGGTAAGACGTCCGACCCTCCGGGGCGACGCGCGGCCTCCTCTCCACTGGACTAGGCTTATCTCTCCTCTCAGCCTGTCTCCGGTGATGGCTCTCGTAAGTCAGATGTCGGCTCCTCCAGCGCCCGCCGAGAGCTCACCTCTAAGCCTCACGTCGGCTCGTCCGATGTCTGGCCGGCGAGGGAACAGACAGCGGACCCCCCCCCCTACATCCGTCGTTCCCGGTTCACCGAAGCCGAACCTGGGGACTTTTCCCCTCCGTCCGCGGGCAAAGCTGGGGATCTTTTGCCTCTGTCAGTCCTTCCTCCATCTGGAGCGCCAAACCTGACGTCAGCTTCCCGGACGCCGGCTCCGACGCTGGCCCCTCCGACGTCAGGTACCTCCGGGCGCCAGGGCCTCCGCCGTCGGCCTTACCAACTCCGGGAGATATTCTGCTCCCATCGAGCCCTCCGGGCTCTCCACTACGGACCCGCCCGTGAGTGTTCCCCAGCCGGGCCGTCTGCTCCGGCAGCCCCCCCCCCGGCTCCTGGGTATCCTCCGTCTTATTCGGCGCGGTGTACCGGGAGCGCAGTATCCGGCACCACAGTACCCGACGACGGACTTCCCTACACCGCAGTACTCGGCGCTAATACCTGGCGCGGGCTACTGCAGCCAGGTTTTGATATGCTCCATAATGGTATAACCAGATTTATCCCACCTTCCTCCTCCTCCACCGCCTCACGCCGCTGTGGACCTGCAGGAGACTCTGCCTCCTGGTGGGCTGAGGCCAGGCTCAGCTCACCAAAGAGGTCGAGACCGCCTTCTGGCAGCGGTGCCATCCCTGGTTCCCGACGCCCCAGGCGGCCACACTCCCTCACCACCTCCGGACTCCAGGGTTCTTCCATCTGGATCCAGAGTGGGGCAGGACACGCTTCCTCGGGGACTCCCCAAGGGGTCCATTCCTCCCCCGGGTCAGGAAAGGGAGTCTTTCTCTTCTTCATCCTCCTCTTCACTCTCGGACTCCTCAGACTCTTCCGACGGCTGCTCCGAGAGAGACGACAAGCCTCGCTCTCCGTCGAAGCCCTGGCCAAGGACTCCTCCGAAGGATCCTTCTTTTACGGAGTTGCTTAGAAAAATCCAGGAGGTTCATCAGTGGCGCTCCCTGGAACCAGATCCTCAGTGTCTGAAACTCACTGAACATCTGGATCTGCCCGTGACAGCTCCTACATTGGTGCCACCCTGGATAGAGCCTCACGCCGGCCTTGTTACCACAATATGGAAACAGCCGTCGGCCTTAGCTCCACTTCCTAGGAAGTTGAGCAGGCTATGCCAGGCTCCAGAGGGTGTTGATTTCCTGGATTCTCACCCTCGTGCCGACTCGGTCGTGATTAGCGCTGCTCACGGCCAGTCGGCGAACCCAAAACATCTTAGCTCGTCACATCCTGATAAGGAATCTCGTCTTCTGGACCAGTATGGGAGAAAGATTTACGCTTCCTCCACACTGGGGATTAGGGCCCTGAACTATGTTGGCCACATGGGGACTACCAGAAGGCCATCCTTACTCAGGCGGAAGCCAAGCTGGACTCCTTGCCTGACTCCCAAGTCAAGCAGGAGTTGGCTGATCTCGTCCGCTCTGCTCGTTCGGCCAGTCGACACATGCTACGTGTGACATACGACGCAGTGGACACTGCTGAGCAGAGCTCAGCTTTCGCTGTAGGCCTACGGCATCATGCTTGGCTCCGCGTGTCAGGTTTGGTCCCGGAGGTGCAATCTGCTATCCAGGAAGCACCCTTCCGGGGGTCAGTGCTTTTCGGGGGTGATGTCAAGGACATCATTACCGATTTGCAAGAGAAGGGGACGGCTCTGAAGTCAGTTGATTCCATGTACCCTCCCCATCAGCAGCAGCGCCGTCCCTTTCGCAGATGGAATCGGCCAAAGGCGAAACCCCAGGGAAGGCGGGCCACAAAACGTCAGGTCCCCGCGGCTGCTAAGCCCTCCCCCAACCAAAAAAGCAGCGGGTGCTTCAGCTGCAGCGCTGCCCCACACCACCTGACTCCTTTCCTCTCCCACTTCCTCCGGACTCCCCGGAGGAACCAGTAGGAGGGAGGTTTTCCTTCCACCTTCCGGGATGGGAGAGGATAACCACGGATTCTTGGGTGCTCCAGCTCATAGCAGAAGGACACTCCATAGAGTTTCTTCAGAAACCACCCCGCCACCCCCCTCTGAAATCATCGTATTCACGGGAACATCTTCCTTTGGTCCAGGAGGAAATCTCGGCTCTTCTGCTGAAGCAAGCGATAGAGCCCGTCCCCCTTCATCTTCAGGGAATGGGTTACTATTCCCATTTCTTCCTGGTCCCAAAGAAGACGGGAGATCTCACACCAATTTTAGATCTCAGTTCCCTGAATCTTTATGTAGAGTACAAAAGGTTCAGGATGCTCTCTTTGCAGAGCCTTCTGCCCCTCCTCCGGCCGGGTCAATGGCTTTGTGCTCTGGATATGCAGGATGCTTATCTGCACATTCCCATTCATCCATCTCATCGCAAATACCTTCGTTTTGTGTTCCAGGGGGACCACTACCAGTTCAAGGCGCTCCCGTTTGGTCTATCCTCGGCCCCGGTATTTACCAAATGCCTGGCAGTGGTGGCGGCCCACCTGCGTACCAAGGGAGTACAGGTTTTCCCTTACTTGGATGACTGGCTCCTGGCGGCCTCGTCCAGGGAGGAACTCCTCTGATTCCTCTCCCTTACCCAGCAGGTTTTTGTCTGTCTGGGTATTACCATCAACCATTCCAAGTTTCATCTGGACCCATCCCAGAGGCTACAGTTTATTGGGGCGATCCTCGATACGACCATGGGCAAGGCCTTCCTGCCCTTGACAGAGGCGGCCTCCTTCAGACCCAGATAAATCTGTTGTCCGACCGCAGGATGGTCTCGGCAGTCGGTCCTTCGCCTCGGCTCATGGGCGGCGGTGCTATCCCGACGGGTCCTCGCGGCCGACTCCATATGAGGATCTCTCTGTGGACTCTACGCTCTCAGTGGGATCAGCTAGCGGATGACCTAGATCACTCAGTTCTGATCTTCTCACCGATGATGTGAGACTTGCAATGGTGGATGGTTCGAGAGAACCTGTTTCGGGGGGTCTCTTTCTTTCATCCTCCCCACTCCCAGACTCTAACCACAGACGCCTCAGGCGAAGGTTGGGGAGCCCATCTAGGCCCTCATCGGACCCAGGGCTCCTGGTCCAGGCTAGAACAAGCTCTCCACATGAATGTGCTTGAGCTTCGGGCAGTGTTGTACATTCTCCAAGCCCTTCACCAATACATTTTTCCCGGCCACCTAGCCATCCAGACGGACAACATGTGCGTGGTGTGGTACATCAACAAGCAAGGAGGGACTCGGTCCTACCCTCTATGCAGGGAGGCAATGAGGGTTTGGGATTGGGCAACACAACACGACCTTCACCTCACGACGATTCACGTTTCAGGAGTTGACAACACCCTGGCAGACAAGCTAAGTCGCTCTTCTGCTCTAACTCACGAGTGGGAACTGGACCAAGGGGTCCTAGACAATATCTTCCAACTTTGGGGAACACCACAGGTCGACCTGTTCGCATCCCCCCTAAATGCAAAACTTCCCACCTTCTGCTCGCTCATTCCAGAGCGAGGCGCTTTCTGGAGCAACACTCTGTCTCTAGACTGGAAGGACAGATTCGTCTATGCCTTTGCCCCAATTCTTCTTATCCCACGAGTCTTGCCGAAACTAGCTCAAGAAGGAGTGAGAATGATTCTGATCGCTCCTTTCTGGCCCAGGCAAATCTCATTCTCTCTTCTACAATATTCAGAGGATCTTCTTCTTCCTCTATCTCGAGGTTTGTTGACCCAGGATCAGGGGACCCTGGTTCATCCAGGCCTCAAATCCCTTCAACTGCATGCATGGCTCCTGCAGACCTAGCCCAATCCCGTTTTGGAGTGTCTCCCAAAGTGGCGGAGAGTTTAGTGGAGGCCAGAAAACCCTCCACCAGATCCACTTATGCCATGAAGTGGAAAAGATTCACTATTTGGGCCACTTCCAAGAACGTGGAACCTTTCTCCTGTTCAGCGGGGCTTCTGCTGGAGTATCTGCGCCATCTGTTTGACCTGGGTCTCAGCCATTCCTCTTTGAAGGTATACATGGCGGCCATTTCGGCCTATCATGTTCCCTTCGCAAACAAGACCTTTGCTCAACTGGAGGTCTCCAAGACCTTTCTCAGAGGGGTTCTCCATCTGAGGCCCCCCCATCTGTACTCCTGCCGCCCCTTGGGACTTGAATTTTGTTCTCGAGAAACTTACCCTTCCTCCCTTCGAACCTGCAGCTTCTGCAGATTTGAAGTTTCTTCCGTGGAAGACGCTCTTCTTGGTGGCCATTACTTGCCCTAAGAATCTCCGAGCTCGAGGCCCTGATGTAAACTTCACTTGATTTTTCACAAGGAACGAGTTGCTCTTCGCATCTAATCCTAAGTTTCTACCTAAAGTAGTAGCAGAGTCTACCTTAAATCAGTCCATAGAGCTATCTGCCTTTTTTATGTAGTACTCTAATCAAGGGGAATATTTACTCCATACTATGGATGTTCACTGGATTCTGAGATACTACACCAACAGGACGAAGGATCTCAGAAAGACTGATCAGTTGTTCGTCTCTTTTGCTCACAAAAGGGAAGGCAGTGCTGTTTCCAAGCAATGCCTGTCTAAGTGGTTGGCTCATTGCATCACTTTCTGTTATGACAAATACCACAAGACCCTCCCGGGTCAAGTGAGAGGCCACACCACAAGAGGAGTAGCTGCCTCTGCAGCTTGTTTCAAGAATGTGTCTGCAGCAGACATATGCGCTGCCGTCACCTGGACTTCCGTCCATACCTTTACGAAACACTACAGTTTGGATATTGCCTCTCGCTGTAGAGCAGACTTTGGGCTAGCTGTTTTGCAAGGCCTCCTATCTTGAGGCTTGCACGGCTAGAACTGCTTCTTGGAGTAGTTTTCCTCCTCCCGGTGCCTTTCTTTGTTCCAGACTGCTTGGGATTCAGTCCTATATGTAATTACCTACTGCAAGAGCCCTCTTGAAGTAAGATAGTACAGTTCACGCAAGAATTCTACTGTACAATAGATCTTCAAAGAGGCTCTTGCAGTAGGTAATACCTTCTCGCCTCCATCCCCCTAGGCTTTTTCAGCTCCTTTCCATTTAGGGAAATATCCGCTCCTCTCTCGTCCGGCCTCTTTGTCCTGTGGCGGGAAAGAACTGGAAGGCGGGCGTCCGGGACTGCCCCTTTATACCGACGTCTCCTGATGCCGGTCACCTGACGTGGGTGCGGTCCCTCGCCAGGGACTGCTAGCTAGAAATTTTTCCGTGGGGGCCTGCCGGCGTCAGTCCTATATGTAATTACCTACTGCAAGAGCCTCTCTTGAAAATCTACTGTTACGGTAAGTTCTTACGTAACTTTACTATCTTCAAGGAATGTCTCTTGCAGTACGTGCAATCCCACCCTCCGTCCCCTTCCTTCTCTAACAGAGCAAATTCTGGACAAGTGACTTAGGGTTGGGACTCCTTGGTACCTCTGCTTCCTTTTGTGAGCTGAATCCGGAGGGAGAACCGAGGATACCAGGGACTGCCCACACTTGTATAGGAAGCAGAAAGATGATGCCATGTGTGGGCGGTCCCAGGTGAAAACTGATAGAAGAGCTGCCATGTGACAGCACCCATTGCCTGAAACTCCCAGAAGTAATTACCTACTGCAAGAGACATGTAACCCTCGTCTCTCTCAAGGACCGTTATACTGCTTTTTTTCTAGGCCTCCTGGATGACAGGGATCCGCATAGGTCAGGAAGCATAGGAAGACCAGGAGCAGTTGTATAAAATTTGCAAGTAGTTTTTTATTATTACCTGTAACGGTAGAAAAATAAAAAATATTGTTCAGGATAGCTATATACAAAAGCAGTACAAACAGAGAAAACAAGTCCTTCATCTGACAGTTTGTTTCCAATTCCAGATATCAGTCTCTCCCGCCAAAAATATTGCTGCTGTTTGCCAGGTAATTAACGTCTTCATTCTGAGCTTGTTAAGGAGACATCCTGTTTCCAACAAAATGTTCTTACCAGTTTCTTTGCAGGTACAACAAATATAACATGGTGACCCAGAACTGACCTCTAGTTGACAACTGCAAAAGTTTGCAAACAAGCCTGAGATGAGCTCAAACTGCATCTCAGGTTAACCCCCTAAATTCCAAATAGCTTTCTGCAGTCATTTCAACAGTATAACTATAAGCCGGCCCGGTGGTGCTGAGGGTTTTTTATTTATTTAGCTTTTGTTGACCGGGTAAGTGCACTAGACAAATCCTGCCTATTTTCAGGCACGACCCAGGGGAGGGGGGATACAGATGAATGCCAACTGACCTTGAACCATATTAAGCTGTTGGTGGTATTTTTAGTGAATGAAGGAAATTTGGCTAGGACACCGGGAAAATTCCCCTACTCTTTTCGATAAGTGCCATGGGATCTTTAACATCCACCTGAACTACCACCAGTCCAGGCAGATGGGACCTCGGTTTAACGTCTCATCCGAAAGACGGCACCTCAGAAGTGCAGCACCCCTCTCATGCCGCACTACAGTGTCAGTACAGGGATATTAACCCAAGTGCCAGATGTGGGAACTGAACCCACAGCCCTCTGATCTCCCGGCCTCAGAGGCGAGTGTGCTACCTACTGAGGCGCTGGACACCATGCTGGCGACCTGGGTTCGGCAGGGGAGAGGGAGGATTGAGCATCCGAAGAACTGCTCTCCTCTCTCTAGGATCCTCTCTCTGGGAGGGATCCGGGGTAGCCCGGTGCAGCAGCGGCCCCGGTGGAGACCGGCGGCACTGCTACGCATTTGGGCTCGCAAAGCAAGGGAAGACATCGGGCAGCTGCCTTCCAGATGTGGATGGAAGCACCTACATTGTGGGCTGGGCGGCATTGCATGTCCCACGTTGGGTGCGTCAACATTACAGAACAAGGAAAAAAAACAGCGTTGAGGATCAGGCGATGGCACCTATCCCCCATGCCCCACGCTGGGCTTCCTCGACTGGCCTTCAAATCTCTCCTGCCATCCCTCATCCGCTGCCAGAGACTGCCGTGCTAAGAGCGCCCTAGTAGGAGTGGGGCGACCCACCCCGGATGGGTTAAACTGGGGGTGCTGACAGCAGAGAGGGGGGAGAAAGGAGACACAGTTCGGGGATCCTCCGGTGGGCAGGACAAGGATAGGATGCCTGAGAGAGGACCTCGGGGCCGTGACGGGAGTGAAACAAAGTCAACAAAAAAAAAAAAAATGGAATAACTATATACAGTTTCAAACAAATGGATCCCAGTATCACATACAGATTCACATATATTGTATAACCGCAGATAAGCAAGGGGAAAGAAAAGAAAGAGCGAGCAAGTGAAGGCAGAGAGATGGCAAGAGGCCGAGAATCGCGGACCGTCGGAATGATCTGTTCCTAGGTCTCACAAGAACATTCAGTTGCATAACCAGACAGACAAGAGACAGAAAAGGACAGGATAGAACCAATCCTTGTGTTTAACTCTTTTTGCATAACAAATGGGACAGGGCCTTATTCAACCCTGTCGCACCTATTCTATAAGCACAGCTTGTCCAACCATGACATCACTTCCTGTCTCTAATTTCCTGTATATGGCTGCCAGCTTGTCTCAGTTTAAGGCTGATTTAGTTATGAATATCTGCAGGCTGCTGTCATGTACAGTTACCCCCAATATCTTGCCTGAATGAGTTTTACATTGGCTTTTAAATTTTAAGGGGGCTTGCAAACCTCTTCAACTTTGAAGGGACACTGTCAGCCTGTTTTTGATCATATTATTTCAAGTTAAAAACCTACGTTTTATGACTGCTTACCCTTTCTAACATTCATTGATGTTGCTGTTTGTTTTGTCTGTCTCCTTGTTTAGTAGAACTGAAATGTATGCTAATGTATATTTATAAACAACCTTGTTTTGTTTACAATCCTGAATCTGATCTTACTGCATACTTCCGGAGCAGTACAAACCCACCCAAACAGTGCAGTCACTCATGAGGCAGTAGCCTCCTAAACTATCACTGCATCATGAGTGGCTAGACTGTGTTGTGGGTGTTCCCAAGTCCAGGAAAGATGCAGATGGAGCTGATCAAGGAATGTAAACAAACCTGTGTTTGTGTGGTAACACCAGTATGGTGGGCAGTCTGTTGTTTACTTTGAGTCAGAATCAAACTACCAGCTACATCAGCAGTCCTTACAGAATGTTGGCAAGCATAAAATGTGTTTTTTAAACTAGGGACACTTTGAGACCTAAGGGGCTTGACAGCGTCCATTAATCAGTTTGGGCCAGTTCTGTAGTAAGGACTTAATAAGTGAGTCTCTGACATTTTTTAATAGATCAGCGTGCCTTAAATGTTATATTACTTCCAGCTGTCATGTGCATCTTACGTCTGTGTCCTGGGATGGGGAGTGAATTCAGGAGCTGGAGTCAGGAGACCATGATGGGCTAGGGAAACTGCTGGGTAGCATGATCCAGCTCAGAGAGGGGTGATATCAAGTTCTGTGGGTATAGCCACCTTTGAGATGTGCAGAAGAGCCCGATCCTACACAGCCGGGAGGGCTGAATGACTGTGTTTCCACAGAGAGGGGTGCCCCCATTTTGTGGGGGGGGGCAGTACTGGTCTTTAGAGCGACAGGCATGGGTGATTGGGTAGGGAGGTTGTTTTGGGAACAGGCCCAATGTGGGGCACCCAGCAAGAAGGATAAAACCATGATGGAAAATAAATCCCATTTCTGCTTTGCTATTATTTTTTGGCTTTATCCCTTGTATTGCGATGTCTCTACAAGAGCTAATTGGAGAAGTCATGGTAATCTTCTAGAATCTTATTTATGGTGAAAGGTCTGGACTAGTGCATCATCTCACAGATGTGTTTCATAACATAAATCTGCAGACAGGTCATCTTTGTATGTGTTACAATATAGTGATGCACAATCTTACTTCGAGAAACAGCTCTTGCAGCAGGTTACACCATTAGGACTGAAGCAGGCAGGCGCCAGGACCCCACGGAAAAATTCTAGCTAGCAGTATCCAGCTGGGAACCACCCCCAATGTCGGCCCCTCCCCGACGTCGGGCATCACATTAAAGGGGGCAGTCCCCCAGCATCCCCAGTTCTTTTCCCGCTGTCGACTCACCAGCATCGGCCTCACGGAAGCCTGCTCTACTTTTACGACACGTGAAATCTTCAATTTAAGTAAAACTTTACTCCATGTCTGCTTCTTCTACTCCTTCTCCTGACGGATGTCCCTCTAAGTGTGCCTGTGGCAAGCAGATCCCCTTTGCAGACCATCATTCTGCCTGTGTCAGGAGTCTGGGCCCGGAGCACAACACCCAGGGCTGCTCAGTTTGCCAACAGTTTAATAGCAGGACCTGGATCCGCCGCCAAAAGGCACTTCAGGGATTCCTCCTCGAGGAGAAATTAAAAAAAGATGGAGAAAAGACCTTCCTCCAAAGGGGAATCTTCTCATAAATCTGAGAAGCACCGGGACAAGCATCGGAACTCGGACAGGGCAAAATCTCCAAGCAGGGCCTCAGAGTCCAGGACCAGCTCCAGCTCTGCCCGGTCTGATAGATCTCCTTCCCGGGCTCACTCCCATCCTCCCCTGGTAAAGGTAAGGTCTTCAGGGGGCCCCTCCTCCTCCCTGCACCCACTCAAGACCTCTCGGGCGTCGGATGCCTCTAAGCCTGCTACTTCGGACAGGCACAAAAAGTCTTCCTCCAAATCACAAGGTGCGTCGGAGCGACGCCGGGGCACCAACTTCAGGTCCGTCTCCCAACCTCCTAAGAAGACTTCCGAGCTGACGTCCCTTAAGCGGACAACGGAGTCCAAGAAGGCGTCTGACCCAGCACCCGACAGACAACCAACTACTACACCGACACCGGTGGACACCGGACATCAGGGGTCCTCAGGCGAAGAGGCTACCACTCCACCAGATGGGCGACACGGAGGACGCCGGCTTGCCCAGGGAGCCGGATCCAGTGCTTCCCTGGAACCCGATGCCCGAACCCGACGACAGGCCCACACCGACGCCGGGTCCGTAGTCAGGTATGAACATCCAGGAGGTGAAGGATTTGTTCACCTTCTGGTGAGAAACCATCAAGAAGGATGTGGTTCCCCCTAAGCCTCAGCCTCCTCCACCACCTCCACCTCCTCCTAGGGGTGCTGAAGGTGACAGACCCCCCCGACCCCCAAGGAGCCTACTCCGCCTCCTTGGGGCCGATAGAGAGACAGGAAACGCCCTTCACGCTCTCCCTCAGGGTCCCAGAGTCCGAAGCGACCCAGAGGCAGACGTCGATCATCAGGTGGTGACTCCAGACCGGATACGTCCGACATCTCCAGGTCTCCATCTCCTTTCTGTCCCCCAGACCCACGGGACCTTCCAAGGTTGCCTCCGGATGATCCTTCCTTTTCGGAAATCATGAGGCACATCCAGGACAATATGGGATGGGAGACTGAAGAGCTAGACCCTGAGAGAGAACGCCTTACCCGTTACCTCAGGCAGAAAGACCCGAAGCCTGTGGTGGTCCCACCTTTGGTGGATGGACACCTTTACAGACGTCACCAAGGCAGCGTGGAAGCGTCTGCATTCCACACCGGCTGTTCCAAAGAAGGCTGATTGCCTTTACAGGGCTCCTACGGAGGACCAGTATTTGACGCAACAACCCCTGGCCGACTCCCTGGTCATTAATGCATCTCATGACAGGTCCCAGCGGCCTCAACATTTGAGCACCCAGCCTCCGGACAAGGAATCTAAGCAATTAGATTCCATGGGAAGACGGGTGTATGCGGCTGCTACATGCTCTATTAGGTCTTTGAACTATCTGACGCACATGGTGCAATTTCAGAACTCCCTCTGGGATCAGGGCCAAGACCTTCTTAAAGATCTACCGGATGGCGTAAAGAAGGAGGAGCTGCTAAACCTCCTCCAAACTGGGTCGGATGTGGGGACCCTGGTTCTCCGAGCCACTTACGACTCAGCGGACTCGGCAGCCAGGGGAGCAGCTACAGGCGTTTGTCTCCAGAGACTCTCATGGCTGAGGGTCTCTGGATTTACCCCGGACGTCCAGAAGAATCTCCTAGACGTCCCTTATAATGGAACGGTCCTCTTTGGTGAAGAGTCCGAGAAGGTCATCACCAAATTGCAGGACGCTGGGAAAGCAGTCAAGACTGTACAAGCCACGTACAGACCAAAATCTGGTTCCTTTCGTAGGAACCAGAATCGGTTTCGCGGCTGCCAACAAAGGCAACAGCCATGTTCCAGCCAGCAACCCAGGGCAATTTTGGCCATAAGAATCAAGCCAGGTTCCCCTTGGGCCAGGGCCCGAAGCATTCAGAAGCAGCCCAGCCTACCGGAGCCAACACCACCACAGCATGACTCCTTCCTGGCCCCCGCCCCTCCTCTGGATCAAAGGGTCGAGAAGGTCAGGGGTCGCATCTCATCACCTTTCAGGATGGCAGAAGATCACCTCCGACTGGTGGGTGTTGCAGTTGGTCGAATGAGGTCACTCTATAGAGTTCCTCGATCACCCGCCATCCAGACCTCCCCTGCTCTCCCGTTACTCGGGTCAGCATGCTCTGCTTATTCAGCAAGAGATCTTGGCCCTCCTACACAAGGAGGCCATAGAACATGTTCCACTGAACTAGAGAGGAAACGGTTACTATTCCCACTTCTTCCTGGTTCCAAAGAAATCGGGATTTGCGCCCGATTTTGGATCTCAACAACTTTGTGCTGTACAAGCATTTCCGGGTGGTGACCCTGCCGGGTCTCATTCCCATGCTCAAAGAGGGCGCATGGCTGGCGTCGCTGGATATGCAAGATGCTTACCTACATCTCCCTAGCGCTCCGCAGATTTCTGCACTTCGAGTTTCTGGGACGCCACTACCAGTTCCGAGCCCTCCCCTTCGGACTGTCTTCGGCACCTCGGGTGTTCACGAAGTGTATAGCAGTCATGGCAGCAGCTCTCAGGAGAGGGGGCCACTACGTGTTTTCGTACCTAGACGACTGGTTCCTCATAGCACCCTCACGGGAGGCCCTAATGTCCGCAATACAGGATACCGGTTCCCTTTTCCTATCGCTGGGCATCACCATCAATCAGAAGTCATGCCTTGTTCCATCTCAGAACTTGCACTTTATAGGAGCGGTGCTGGACACAATTCAGGGAAGGGCATTCCTCCCCCAGGGCAGAGTGGAACGCATCAGATCCCTCATAAGGGACATAAAGGAAAAGAAGGCGGTACCTGCCCGCACCGTCCTTTGCCTGCTTGGACACATGGCGGCTGCCATTGCAACGGTTCCCCTAGCTCGACTCCATATGCGGATTACCCAATGGATGCTGAGAGCACAATGGGACCAAAAGCAAGATCATCTGCAGCATCCAATCCGGATCACAAACACAGTCATCCGAGTCTGGCATTGGTGGCTCGTCCCAGAGCACCTTTTGACTGGAGTCCCCTTCACTGCGCCACCTCCTTCAGCAACTCTCTCCACGGATGCCTCGGGGTCCGGATGGGGAGCTCACCTCAACGGGGTCAGGACTCAAGGCTCCTGGACGTCTCTGGAGTCCCATCTCCACATAAATATTCTGGAGAGTCGTTCTATATGCACTACAGGCATTCCAGATGGAGATTCCGCCAGGTACTCTTCTGGTTCAAACAGACAATACTGCTGTGATGTACTATCTCAACAAACAAGGAGGCACTCATTCCTACCCCCTTTGCAGGGAGGCTCAAAGGGTTTGGGATTGGGTATTGCAACACGGCGCACACATCATTGCAGTACATGTTCCCGGTGTGGACAACACTGTCACGGACAGCCCAAGCTGATCACAGGCCAGGGTCCACGAATGGGAACTGCTTCAGGAAGTTGCAAAGGACCTATTCCACAAATGGGGGACA
This sequence comes from Neoceratodus forsteri, assembly GCA_016271365.2. NCBI lineage: Eukaryota > Metazoa > Chordata > Ceratodontiformes > Ceratodontidae > Neoceratodus > Neoceratodus forsteri. The sequence continues at coordinate 322,377,614 of CM057459.1, forward strand.
CCAGAATTAGACCTCTTCGCGTCCCCATTCAACGCAAAACGCCCAATTTTTACTCGCTAGATCCAGGGTCTGGTGTTTTCTGGCAAGACACGTTGTCCCTCTCTTGGACAGGCAGGTTCCTCTACACTTTCGCGCCCTTTCCTTTGATCCAGAAGGTTCTATTGAAGCTCCGTCAACAGCAAGCCTGCCTTATTCTAGTAGCACCCTTTTGCCGAGGCAGATTTGGGTCTCTGTCTTACATCAGCTGGCCCAGGAACCTCCAGTGCCTCTGCCATTTTGCTCTCACCTTCTATCCCAGGAGACAGGCTCCTTGATCCATCCGGATCTTTGGTCTCTGAACCTGCATGCCTGGCTCCTAAGGACATAGCAGTCCTGAGATATGGGGTCTCTCAGGAAGTTGCGGACGTTCTGTTGGCAGCCAGAAAACCCTCTACTCACGCTACCTACACCATGAAGTGGCGTAGATTTTGTATTTGGGCTCAGGCTCAAGCATTGACCCCATTGGAGTGCTCTGTAAGGTCTGTTTTAGACTACCTCCTATCCCTGTATGAGGCAGGACTTGCCTGTTCCTCCATTAAGGTCCATCTATGTGCTATTTCAGCGTACCATTCTCTGATAGGTCACAGGTCTCTAGCTCAACTAGAGGCATCTCGCGCCTTTTTGCGCGGCATCCTGCACTTGAGACCTCCCATCAAAGACCCAGTTCCACCTTGGGATCTTCCTTTTGTTCTAGAGCAGCTTACGCTGCCTCCTTTTGAACCAGCCGCGGACTGCGAGCTGCATCTCCTCGCTTGGAAGATGCTCCTTTTAGTTGCTGTTACTTCTGCCAGAAGAGTTTCTGAGCTTCATGCACTCATGTGCAAGGATCCTTATTTGGTTTTTCACAAGGACAGGGTGTCCTTAAGAACAAATCTTGAGTTCCTTCCCAAGGTGGTCTCGGCTGGCACACTCAACCAGGATATAGACCTACCGGTGTATTACCCGAATCACTGTAATAAGGGGGAAGCCCTGTTGCACACTTTGGACGTGCATAGGTGCCTCAGACATTATCTGACCAGAAACAAAGCCCATCGTACATCGGACCAGCTCTTTGTCTCCTACACACAGAGGATGATCGGTGCTCCTGTTTCCAAACAGTCGCTTTCTAGATGGCTGGTAAAGTGCATTATGTTTTCTTATCAGAAGTGCAATAAACCCGTACCAGGACCAGTGAAGGGTCATTCTACTTGGGGAGGTGGCTGCCTCCTTCACTGCGCTTAAAAAATGTCTCCACTTCAGCCATCTGTGCAGCAGCAACCTGGAGCACTGTACACACATTCATCAGGCACTACAGTTTGGATATTGCCTCTAGGCGCAGAGCTGGTTTCGGCTTGGCGGTCCTTCAGGGACTTTTGTCCTGAAGCTTGGAGTTTTTTCCTACTATCCTCCTCCCGATAACAACTTGGTTCCTTACTGCTTGGGAATCAGTCCTAATGGTGTAACCTGCTGCAAGAGCTGTTTCTCGAAGTAAGATAGTGCAGTTATGTAAGAACTTACCATAACAGTAGATCTTCAAGAACAGTTCTTGCAGCAGGTAGTTTTCCCTCCCACCTTCCCCTCTGGAGGTTGAGTCTTCTGACCTAGTTTCTAGGCTACAGCGTCTTTCGATGCCTTCTGCAAACCTTCCTTTGGAAGCAGATCCTCGGTCTCCCCTTCAGATGTCATTCTTGGGCCAGGAGTCTCCGGCGGGAGAACTGGGGATGCTGAGGGACTGCCCCCTTTTATGTGATGCCTGACATCGGGAGGGGTCGACGTCGGGGGCGGTCCCCCGCTGGATACTGCTAGCGAGGATTTTTCCGTGGGTTCCTGGTGCCTGCCGGCTTCAGTCCTAATGGTGTAACCTGCCACAAGAGCTGTTCTCGAAGATCTACTGATCCTACTTCGAGAAACAGCTCTTGCAGCAGGTTACACCATTAGGATCGAAGCTGGCAGGCGCCAGGACCCCATGGAAATTTTCTAGCTAGCAGTATTCAGCGGGGACCGCCGCCGACGTCTGTCCTGCGTCCGTCAGGCACAGTACATAAGGAGGCGGTCCCCCCAGAATCCCCAGTTCTTTTCCCGTTGTACTTTCTTACATAATTCAGCTTTTCTCTGTGTGTTTGGTCTAGTATTACCTAGTACAGGCTTTAGCTGTAAGATAACTTACTCCATGTAGATACAGTAGTGATATGTTATGAACTGTGCAGACATTAAAATGATTTGCCTGTTTACTGCAAATCAGTGACTGTTGATATCAGCAGGACTCAGCCTCATAACATTCTCCCCAAAAACTGAGAGATGATCTCAGTCCAGTTCCCACTGGACAGGTGTCCACATCACAAAACCACCAACATAATTGGCACTCATGTTGGCAGTCTCACATGAGAAACCAGGATTTGAATGGGTATGGGATCTGAACTAACCTCTCACCTACGTGGTAGTCGTTGCATGACAGGGTTGAGGCACATTGGCAGGGCAGTGTGGGGAAAGCTGGCACTGTGATTGCCCATGCTGTATCTGTCGTGGATAAACAGGGTTTCAGTTTCCAGTGCTGTCAATTTGGCACCTTCAATGAGCACAAACAATTCACACACATCTTAAAAAACCAAAACTGAATTTCGGGACATTTCATTCTTTATTACGAAAGACTTTGGCATGTGAACACTTTTTTTTTCTTTAGTCTGTTTCCTACCCTGAAGTCATAAACCTCTGCTTGTGAGATCAGAATAATTTCCACAGCTATCTCCATAGCGCCAGGCAGTAGTATGTAATTGCCTGGCACACTGGTAACCTATGTTTCTGTATCACTCCACGCTGTCAATGGGGAGTCAGTAAGTACTTATGGGTAATGAACACCCATACTGGAGTAGTGGCATAGCCCAAAGCTGACAATCAGCATAGAACATTGGGCACATGAGCATTCCAAGATTACTGATTCTCCATTCCTCCTTTGACAGATAAGGCCATGCGTAATTCTGTTAAGCACACAATCATACATATTGAAGGTTCGGCGGCACTAACTGAAACCCACGATAAGCAGGTGGGCGCCTCGTGGGTCACGGCTCTGAGTAGTTTTATCCCTCCAGACTTGGAAGGGGCAAACATTTTGCAGCTGGTGTCCATGGCCTCTGCTTTTCTGGGGAATGCCACAGTGGACAATTTACTGAAGTTAGCATGTTCCACTTATTGTATTGTGATAGCTATGTGGGGTGTCTGGCTCAGGCACTGGGTTGCGGACCAGTCAAGACAAAGCTGTTTAACATGGCCTATGAAAGATTACCATTATTTGGCTCTGCCTTTGACAGCATCCTGAAGGACATCCAGGATAATAATAATAATTTTATTTATAAGGCGCCTTTCGATTACCAAGGCGCCGTACATAAATAAATCAAAACAGTAAAAATCATTAAGAAATACAATTAAAACAAGACACTCATAACAGTCAGTGTTCTAAAAATGCAGTTTTCCATAAAAAAGTCTTCAAACCTCTCTTAAAGCCCTCCACAGAAGTGCACTCCCGAAACCGACGGAGTAGAGCGTTCCAAAGGGTGGGGGCTGCATACACAAATGCCTGAGTGCCCGAAGATTTCAAATTCACTCTTGGAACCTCTAGCAACCCCTCATCGGCCGAGCGGAGTGATCAATTTGGGTGATAAGGAACCAGAAGTTCTTTCAGATAGCCTGGGCCCAGATCGTGTAGAGTTTTGAAAGTCAGCAAGACGACTTTAAAGGTGATCCGCCACCGAATTGGCAGCCAGTGCAGTTTGCGCAGCACCGGAGTGGTGTGACAGGATCTGCTAGAACCTGTCAGAAGCCGGGCTGCAGCGTTCTGCACTAGCTGCAGGCGACGGATTTCAACCCCTGAAAGCCCTAGATAAAAGAAGTTGCAATAATCCAAGCACGAGGACACAAAGGCATAAACTAATGTTGGTAGGTCGGCAGACGGAACAAGATGCCGGATCCTGGCGATGTTCCTAAGATGGTAAAAGGAAGTCTTAATGACTGCCGACACCTGCAAATGCAGTGTCAGCCCGTCGTCAAGAACCACCCCCAGGTTCCGCACCCGTTCAGAGATCGGGAGAGAAACGCCTCCAAGAAAAATTCCGGAAGGCACATCAGCACCTGACCCTCCTATCCGACGACCCGGGTCCACAACCAGTACCTCAGTCTTATCAGAATTCAGCCACAGCCAGCTAGAATTCATCCACTCCTGGTTTTCCGTTAGACAGCTATTAAAGACCGAGAGAGCTCCAATCTGGTCGGGAGCAAAAGAAAGGTAGAGCTGGGTATCATCTGCATAACAGTGAAACCTCAGCCCATACCTCCTTACAATGTCTCCGATGGGTAGCATATACACCACAAATAACATGAGTGACAATACTGAACCCTAGGGCACCCCACAAGACAAAGCCGTTGAATCCAAGGAAAAAACCTCGGACACAACTCTTTGTGATCTTCCAGTGAGGAATGATGAGAACCATCTTAAGACGGTTCCAGATATTCCACTGAACAGCCTCAGGCGTTCTGTCAACACCATGTGATCTGTGATGTCAAAGGCTGAAGAAAGGTCAAGGAGAACCAAAATGGAACGATTCTTCCGATCTCTAGCCATCAAGAGATCATTGAGCACCCGAACCAGCACTGTCTCGGTACTGTCTTTTACGAAAACCGGACTGGAGGGGTTCATAGACGTCATGGATGGTCAAATGGTCTTCCAGTTGTGCAGCCACTACTTTCTCAATCACCTTCCCAATAAAGGGAAGGTTAGAGATAGGTCTGTAGTTTTCCAGGCAATCAGGGTCCGTAGTAGCTTTCTTCAAGAGGGGTGTCACCACCGCCTCTTTCAGGGAGCTAGGAAACTCACCCGATTCCAGGGAGCACCTGACTATCTGAAAAAGGACTGGACCAATGATGTCAGTACAACCCAAAATTAGGGAGGTTGGTCCAGGGTCCAAACTACAGCACGTAGGGCGCATATGCTGGACAATCCTCACGACATCAATGAACTCCAGCTGACTGAAGGAACTCCAGGAAAACCGAGGCACCGTGATCTCACCCCGGTTCACGGCAACCCCCATAGAGTGTGATGGCAACAATTCAGCCCTAATGTTGGCCGACTTATTTACAAAGAACTGAGCAAGCTCAACGCACTCCAATTGCGAAAAAACTTTCCGAACTTGAAGACAGGCTGGGTTGCACAGTCTGTCCACAGTTCAAAACAGCTGAGTGGTCGATTCAGAGCAACCGCAATCTCCCTGGACAGGAACTCTGCCTTCTTACGGGTGATTGCAGATTGATAGACCAAATCATGATCCATCAATCTAAGGTGGTCGGCATCAAGGGTGGACCTTCGCCAGCAATGCTCTAACCTTCGCCCCTGTCTCCACATCGCCCTCAACATCCCATCAAACCAAGGGGACTTGGGGCGGAGGGAGAGGGGGCGAACACGAGCTGGAGCAATGAGATCCAGAGCCCCAGCAACGGCTGTGTTATAGGCAGACACGAGGGTCTCTGGATCACTGCTTGCCAACGCGGGAGACGAGAGGTCAAACACCGCCGCAAGGCCTTGGGATGTATATCCCGCAAAGGGCGGTACCTAACCAACTCTGTAGGGGCAGGCCTTCTAGAAGGGGAGCAAAAACTAAACCCCACGGTGTAATGATCTGACCACCCGACAGGTTCCACCCCCACATTGGATGCCTCGACCCCTAGAAGGAAGAAAGTCCAAAGAGTGTCCACATTTATGTGTAGCAGAGGAAACCACCTGTGTAAGGCCCAGCATTGTCATTAACTGGAGGAAGTGCTGACCAAATTGCGAGAGTTCGTCGTCGACCCAGGCGCTGAAATCGTCCAGAACCATCAATCTAGGTGATTCAAACACTATATCGATGACGAAGTCTGCCACTTCCTGAAGGAATCTCTTCTCATGACCGGGTGGACGGTAAATGAGGGCGATTCGAATGCCTACACCTGCTACAACTATACACTCAAAGGACTCAACCCTCCCCACTAGTACCTCCGTGAGGCCGAGTTCAGGTTTGAAACAGACCGCAACCCCTCCCCCCCCTCCCCAACGATCTAATCTTGGGTAGTGCAACACCGAGCACCCGGCTGGAGTCATAGCCTCCAAAATGGGGCCAGAGTTATCATCCAGCCAGCTCTCGGTAATGCAGGCCAGGTCCACCATACCAACAAGATCAGCAATAATTGCGGTCTTCTTTTTAATGGACCTGGCATTGCACAACACCACCCGAGTTGGACGAATCTTGCGGGCTGCACAGGCCATCTGCCCACCATAACCGGTGGTGCCCTTGGGTATGGGCACCAGACAAGGGGAACCACCATCAGGATTCCATTTCGCCCCAGGGCGCCTTCTGGTATTAACCACCCCAATACAATGACTCCCCTCGATCATCCTCCCCTGTTCGTAACCCCACATCCTTCTCCCCCTCCTACGCACTGTACCCAGTGGTCTGCAATGCTGGTAAATCTCAGACTTAAGAGGGGGAGAATAAAAAGGGCGAAGGGCACGAAGAGAGGAGGATGAGTAGTGCACTGCTGTGGGGGCTGAAGACCAACACATACTGCAAACTAAGCTACACAATACAATAAACAATACCTAAAACTAAACTAAAATAACTAATAATATCCCACTAAAAACAAAAACAGTTTAAAAACCCCTGCCCAACTCCCAGGTTAATCAACCTCAATTTCAGAGCCTGATAACCCCCCCAATACAAAATAACCCACAGAATAAACAAACAGCAAACAAAGCTTAAGGGCTCTCACCCCCTAGCCGAACACATTCGTATAACAAAAAATAATAAATAAATAATTCACACACACACACACACACACACACACACACACCCCAGTCCTCTCACCACTGGGGAAAGAGGATAAAAAGGCACTCTCACTGCCAAACAATTAAACCAACTTAAAATAAAAAAGACAGTACTAAATTTTATAACTTTTAACAACATAAAAATTAATAAATAAAATACGTGGACGCAGGGTCCTCTCACCACCCCATTGACCAACTGAAGAAAACAAAATAATACAAAAAAGAGGAGGTCCACAGTCTCTTTTAATCCAGGTCCAGAATTAGGTGTGGTCAACACCAGGCACCACCGGACATTCAAAGGTTAAAACGGAATGCAGTGTAGCCAGTTACACCAGGAAACCACAAGAGCACTACTCTCTCTATTCAAAATAGCACAGTTCACGATCCAACTGTAAATCCAGAGCAGAATAGGAAGTATTGCAAACAATCCAAGAGAAAGATCCAAATCGAATCCAGAACCAAATGGGTCAAATACCATATATAAATATTGTTTCCAGCAAAGATGCCCCCGATCAGTAATCTTGAGATGACAGGATACAATTCCAAACACAGCTCCAGAGCGCTCTGGCACAGCAGTGGGATGGGGCATACAGCTCGAACTTAAGAGGAGTCTCCCCCCCCCCCAAGGCACCAAACTCACAGGCCCCCGCCAGTCACCCCAACCCACAGCCTCAAGCCCCCAGGAGGTAGGCCACACGGACTATCCCCTAGGAGGCTTTAGAAGTGTCCCCATCGCAACTCCGACTCGTTGGGGAGCATGGGGACAGCTTCTGCTTGGTCGCAAAGGACCTAAGTGAAATACCCACGCGAGGCACCAAGGGGAGACTCCCCACCCAACACAGCTCCCAAACCATACCACCTTCTGATTTTGAAATCCAGGCTGCCCTCACGCACTTCACATATGGGACCCCAGATCTTACTCGAGGTTCTTCCACAAAGAAACCGATAGGCCAGTCCTCAGGATCACCATTGATTTAAAATCCAGGGCACCATCACTCCTATACAAAAAGTCCATAGACTGACAAAAGAATAGGAGGTTATCCAAATGATCCACCAAAGAGGCGCAAAAGGACGCTCTATTCTTTGGCTAGTCCTCCCGAAAGATCGCAGGTACAGCAAACCGCAATTACCAAGCAATCCAGCAAATATAACGATAAACGATGAAAAAAAAGAGAAAAAATTAAGCAAACTAAACAAAATCGTCGTACACAAATAATCACATTAAAGGAGCTCCTAGCGGCTGACCCAGCGTGGTCTAACTGGCATTCAAGAAGGGACAACTTCCAGTTTTCAAGCAACAACAGAAGAGGATAGGGAGGTGCACGGCGGCGGCAGCCCAGCAGTAGTTTTCAAACAAGATGAAGTCTTGCTGTATTCTGACAATATGCAGTTAACCCTTCCAGTTCAACTGCTCTGAAGAGGAAAGAGTTAACTATATGCAGAAGCATAGAACCTTGAGCTCGAACTCAGTTTTCAAACCCCTGTCCCTGGTACATTCTCTGTAACCATCAGATTCTTTACTCCGCTTAACCGTGAAGACGCTCCAGAGATTTCTCCTTCGCTGCTTCGGTTTCGATGTTAAGTTTTGGTCGGTTTTCAACCGCAAACGTATTTTCGGCTCTTCAAGCCTCTGTCTACTGTACAAGTAAGGTTAGATAGATAAGTTTGGGTGGACTCGGTTCCTCATCGGTCAGTCCGGTAAAGAATTGACAGTTCTTTTTGTGTTTTAAATTTCTCTTTCTTTATGCTTGGGATCCGGCGACCTCCGGTTACAAAAAAAAAACGGATTTTCATTTTTTTCCTCCTCAACCTGTGACACAGTTGGTAACCGCAGGTCTTGTTACTCGGCCTGACCGCCACTTTGGGTAACTGGCATTGAAGAAGTGCTATGTCTGAGAAACCCAAGAAAAAGACCAGACCCAGTGGGTTTCAGCACTGCAGAGAGTGTGGGGATGCCTTTGCTAAAGCGGATCCCCACCTCATCTGTGTTTATTATCTGGGGTTTGACCACCTTGAAACAGACTGCTAAATTTGTAAAAACTTTCCTAAAGCCATGTTGGACAAGCGCCTGGCTAGGCTGAAGGAAAGAGAGGCTGAACAATCCACTGACCTGGATAGCCAGTCCGGTTTGGGTTCAGCCGAACCAGAGGGGGTGCCTTCTGACTAGGGCGATACCGCCTCAAGCAAAGGGAAGGCCGGAACTGGGGCTCCGGTTCCAGCGAAAAAGAAAAGGAAGCCTGCCAGTTTGGATCCAAAGCCTCCGACCCCAACCTCAGACAAAATTGCGATAGTGATTCAAATAGTTAAATCGCTCCAAACCGTTCCTACCACACCGACGCATCCTACCTGTCGGTCAGTTGAATCAGTTCATACTCATGCGGATTATGATCCAGAAACTTTTTATGAGCTGGACTGGGAAGGTGAAGAGGAGGAGGAGGAGGAGGAGGAGGAAGGTGAACCAGTGGAGCCTGATGTCTCCCCTGATAGGCCTGACTCTGTCTCACCTCCCAGGCCTGGTGAGTCCCCCTCCCACTTTGCTTTCTATAGGAAAGTGGCTGAGACCCTCCAGCTGCCTACTGTTGAGGCATCTGAGGAGGAAGAGGAACCTGACTTTTTGGAAATGATGGACGTTCCAGAGTCCAAGAGGTTGTCTATTCCTGTACACAAGTCCCTTGGGAAGCAGGCACACAAAATCTTGCAGCTACCTACTTCCATACCTCTTGTGGATAGGAAGATGGATAGGAGGTACATGCTGTCAGGCCCAGGTTCGGCGTTCCTTTATAACCGCTGCAGCCATGTTGGGGTTGTGCAGGCTGCATCCTGTGATAAGGCTAACATGCCCTTGGCTTCACACACCCCAAATAAGGACCCCAGAAAGGTGGATGCTATGGCAAAGAAACAGTACCTGGCATCCTTCTTGGGACTTAGACAGGCTTCTTACATGGCATATGTGGCTAGGTACCAGAAGTCCAGATGGGAGTCTATCTTAGATCTAGCCAAAGGTGCTGCTCCCCAGCTTGCCAAGGAGCTGGAGCAGGTGGCTGCTGATGGGATTGAGGCATCCAAAGTGCAATTTCATGCTGCTGTGGACTCTAATGATGTCTCATCTAGAGTCATGGCTATATCTGTCTCCATGCAGAGATTTGCTTGGCTCAGACATACCAGTCTTTCCCAGGATACCCAGGCTAAGGCCATGGATTTTCCTGTCACCCAGAACTCTCTGTTTGGGGAGCAGACAGAGACGTACGTGAAGAAAATGGATGAATACAGGACCACCTACAGGATTGCAGTGGCAAAGGAGAGGACTGCTACTCCTCAGAGGCAGCATTCTAGGGCTGGCAGGGGTAGGCCTTTTTACCAAGTACAGGCCTCCTGTACTTTTCAGCAGAGAGATTTCTTCAGAGGGAGAGGCAGGAGAGGGATGAGCAGGGCTACTTCCACTTCCCAGCCTAGAACCACTGCAAAACAGACACCCTGATGTGTCAGTTCGGGTCACCTCCCCTATTCCAGTAGGGTGCAGGCTGGCTTACTTCTTTCAGGCTTGGAAGTCTGTCACTACAGCCAAGTGGGTCCTGGAAGTAGTGAGCCAAGGACTTGCTCTGAATTTCAAAAAATTCCCCAAATGCAGAGCAAGGTCTTTCAAACCTGCCATTCAGCTGGAAACAGCTGCCTTAGAGGCAGAAGTTTCTTCCTTGCTACTTCTGAAAGCAGTGGAACCAGTTTCCATCTTCTTCAGAGGAAAAGGCATTTCCTCACCCCAAAGAAGACAGGGGAGTGGTGACCCATCCTAGACCTCAGATGTCTAAACTGACATCTTACAAAACCCAAGTTCAGGATGGTGATTCTGTGCACTATTCTCCCCTCTCTAAGGCCAGGAGATTGATTAGCCTCCTTGGACCTCAAGGATGCCTATTTCCATATACCAGTCAGATGATCCCACAGAAAGTACCTAAGGTTTGAGTTGCCCTCAGGCCATTACCAGTTCAGGGCTATGCCTTTCGGCCTCTCTTATGGTACCAGAGCATTCACCAAGTGTCTAGCAGTGGTGGTGGCATTTTTCAGGAAGCAGGGAATAGCTGGATGACTGGCTCATAGTAGGGCAGTCTCCAGAGCAGGTCAGGACAGCTCTGACAGTTACCCAGCAACTCCTCGACTCTCTGGGCTTCCTGCTCAATTTGCCCAAGTCAGTACTGGAGCCAGTCCAGGTACTCACCTTCATAGGGGCAGAATTGGACACTGTTCAGGCAAAGGCATTCTTACCAGTGCAAAGGGTAGAGAACCTAGCCACTCTGGAAGGCTTATTCAGACTTCTGGTATCCAGGCCAGCCAGGCATTTCCTCCAACTCCTGGGCCACATGGCAGCATCCACTGCAGTGGTCCCGGGGGCCAGGTTTCAGATGCGAGACATACAGTATGATCTCTGGTCCTACTGGTCCCAGAGGAAGGATCCCCTGTCCAAGCTGATTCCAGTCACTCAGACATTTCTATAGGCTCTTCAGTGGTGGTTAGAGGTGGACAATCTCAGTCAGGGAGTCCCCTTTCTTCCACAGTCCCCTTCAGTGGCTCTTACTACAGATGCTTCTCTGTTGGGGTGGGAAGCCCACCTAGGGAGCCTCACTGCTCTGGGCACATGGTCAGATCAGGAGTCCCTTCTATACATCAATGTCTTGGAACTCAGAGCTGTAGTTCTGGCCCTTCAGGCTTTCTTGGAAGAAATTCAGGGGAAAATGGTGTAGATCAGGACAGACAACACCACCACCATGTATTATATAAACAAACAAGGAGGGGCAAGGTCCACAGCTCTGTGCACAGAAGCCGTGAAGGTTTGGAGTCTGGCCTATTCATTTCAGGTCTCTCTAGTGGCAGTGCATCTCCCAGGCTAGGACAATGTCTCGGCAGATGCCCTCAGCAGGATCTCTGTCACCACGAGTAGCCTGTGAACAAGCAGGTGCTTCAAGTCATTTTCAGGAAATGGGACACTCCAGAGATAGATCTCTTTGCAGCCCCAGACAATCACCAGCTTCCCCAGTTTTGCTGCAGACCCCCCCCCCCCCAATCTTGGGGTCTGTTCCTCTGGATGCTCTGATTCTAGATTGGGGGAACAGGTTTCTGTATGCGTTTTCCCCATTTCCCCTCCTGTTCAGAGTGCTGATAAAAATAAGGACTCAACCCTGTACAGTAATTCTGATTGCTCCAGACTGGGCCAGGCAACCCCGGTACCCATTGTTAATGTCCCTCTCAGTGGCACCTCCGATATACCTCCCCAGGAGGCACAATCTTCTGTCCTCATCCCAGGGGAGGATTTAGTACTGCTCCCTCAGGCTCGAGGCCTGGCTCTTGAGGAGTTAGAACATGCAGGCTTGCACTTCTCTCAGGGGGTGCTGGACATCTTGAAGGTTTCTAAAAAACCAGCCACCAGAAGAACTTACAATTCCAAATGGAAGAGGTTTTTCATTTGGTGTTCACAGAACAGGTTGGATCCAAATTCAACTGGTTTACCTGAGACTTTAGACTACTTAGTTCATTTACACTCTTTGGGCCTTCGGCCTGCCACTTTAAAGGTGCATTTGGCAGCTGTGTCTGCTTTCCTCTCTATGGGTAAACCGGTTTCCCTGGCATCTCAGCCAGTTTTTAAGAATTTTTTTAAGGGATTGTTACATTTACATCCCCCTCACAGGGAGCCCACTCCTGCATGGGACCAGAATGTCTGCATTGCACAGCTCACGCAGCCCCCCTTTGAACCCTTGCTTTCAGCTGAGCTTAAATATTTGACTTGGAAAACTGTTTTTCTTGTTGCTATCACATCTGCCAGGAGGATTAATGAGCTACAAGCCCTCTCTATTGAGCCTGACTATATCTCCTTCCACAGGGATAAAGTTTTTCTTAGAACAAATAGAACATTTCTTCCCAAAGTAGTCTCAGATTTTTATGTTAATTAGACAGTGACACTGATTACTGATCACTCTTCCTCAAGTGAAAGGAGATTGCATAGTCTGGATGTCAAGAGGGCCATTAGTTATTATCTGGATCAGAATAAGACCCATCGAAATGACTTTTCTCAGCTGTTCCTTATCTATGGGTAGGTGGGCAAAGGAAAGCCTGCCACCAAGAGGACCATTGCTTGGTGGATTCTCTCTTGTATTCAGTTCTGTTATGTAAACTGGGCAGAGAGCCCCCTCAGGCCTGAGGGCTCACTCAACCAGAGGTACAGCTGCTTCTGTGGCAGCAGCTAGGGACATTCCGCTTTGGAAATCTGTAAAGCAGCCACCTGGAAGACCGTTCACACATTTACTAAACGTTACTGCCTGAACACTCAAGCCAGAAGTGATGCCATGTTTGGCACAGTAGTACTGCAGAAACTGTTCCCTAAATAGGTTCTGTACCCCCCTCCAGAGGATACTGCTTGGTAGTCTGCATAGTGTCAGAATACAGCAAGACTTCATGTTTGAATAAAAAATTACCGTAGTAATCTTGTTTCTTCTAATGGAGTCTTGCTGTATTCTGAACTCCCTCCCCTCACAGAACCCCAGTGCTTTATTTAGGGGATGGCATGTGCCAGTGCTGCACCTCAGAGGGTTATTCTCTTATTATTGTTATTATTCTGAGGTGTTTTTCTGGGTTTTTCGACTTGAGTCTTTTACCCAGTTGGTTGATGTTTGGCTTTTGCCTTTTTGGAATTTACTTAGTAATAGTCTTAGGTCAATTAATGCTCGTAAGAATCTGACAGTTACAGAGAATGTACCAGGGACAGGGATCTGAAAACCAAGCTTGAGCTCAACGGTCTATGCTTCTGCACAGAGTTAACTCTTTCCTCTCTGGAGCAGTTGAACTGGAAGGGCTAACTGCATATTGTCAGAATACAGCAAGACTCCATTAGAAGAAACAAAATTACCAAAATAAATAATTTTTTCTTCTCCCTTTCAGAATTTTGGAAACCAGAGGAATATAGGAGCCTGTTCTGGCTTTAAAGGCAACAATGAGTGAGGATCCTTTGCCCACAGACATAATGTAGGTGCAGGAAAAAGAAGTAACTCACAATGAAGGCACGTGGGCCCAACTGTGTCCACCTTGCCTTGGTGGAAGACTGTGGAATTTGTACCAGCGATGGGCCCAACTAATGTCAGATGTGTGGGTACTGGAAGTCTTGGCTATGGGCTATGCCATAAAGTTCACAGAAGTACCCAAAAGAGTTCATTTCCTGTAATCACCTGTACTTCAAAACCCAGCAAAAAGGCAGGTGGTGAATCAGACCTTAGATCACTTGCTACAGATTGAGGCAATTGTCCCAGTGCTCCCTCCCCCCAGCAAGGAGAATCTAGGATTCTACTCGATTTATTTTGTGGTCCCCAAGAAGTTGGTGGGGTTTCCATCCGATTCTGGACCTAAAACACTTAAAATAAGTTTGTCCGCTAACAGCCTTCAAGATGGAGTCCTTGCAGTTGATCACGTGGGCTGCCCAACCAGGGGATTATTTAATGCCCATAGATCTGATGGATGCCTATCTCCACATTCCCAGTTGCACCAGATGTTTCTGAGGTTCACGATTCAGGGACAGTATTCCCAGTATCTGGTGCCAGCACCCAGTGTATTTTCAAAGATATTGATCATGCTAGTGGCGTAACTGAGACAGAAAGGACACCACATATATCCCTACCTGAGCAACGTACTCATCCGTGCACCAACTGCCCGGAAATCGCAGGGTCAAGAACCTTGGAGGAACTGGAGACACATGGTTGGGTTGTCAGTTGAGAGAAGAGCTCCTTGATTCCATCTCAGAGGTTGGGACACTTGGGGGTGGTGTTCTGGATGGATGAGGGGAAAGTGTTCCTCTCTTCATCCAGGAAGGAGACCCTGAGGTGAGAGGTTCAGTGGCTGAGAAGCCAGTCGTTGGTCTCTGCTCACAGGCTTCTCCAGATTCTAGGTCACCTGACTGCTGAATTGAGCTGGTAACGTGGGCTTGATTGCATATGTGACCACTCCAGAACAGGATGCTGGTGGCTTGAAACCTGGCCTCATAAGCAGGGGCGTGCAAATACCTTATTCTGAATATTCAGCCGAATATTCTATTCAGGGCCTTCAAATATTCAGTATTCATATTTGTGATTTGGGTTCTATTAAAAAGAAGAAAGTACCCCCCCTCTTCCTCAGCCCATATCCTTTAAAGCAGTACATCCCCCATCCCCCCACCCTCAGTTGGAACCCCATTCCATCCTCCTACCCCACAGCACACGTGATCAGCTGGCTTTATCAAGCAAGCGTGCAAGTGCTTTCATTCAGAAGAAGGTGGTGGTGGAGGGCAGGCTGTGTCGGTGGCCTTCTTATCCCCGCTCTGAAATTGGAAGCTGGACTGCTGCCAGTAGGATGGGGGGGAGCAATCTGTTAAGGAGCTGCAAGGCACTGTATGTTGATGGCCAGCTATGGAGGCAGGCAGATCGTGTTAGTCGCCCGTCGGAGTTTATTTAAAAAGGAAAAAATTAAAATGTGTGTGCTGGGAGGAGGAGGTCCAACTGAAGGTGGGTGGGCAGGGACTGTATTGATGTAAAGGATATGGGGTGGGGTGGGGGGCTGTTTATTTTCCTTTTAGCTACTATTTCCCGAATAGGGTATAAATAGTGCCGCTATCCGTTATTCGGATCCGAATAACAGTGCATTATTTGTTGTATTCGGTAAATAATATTCATTACTCACACACGCCTACTTAGAAGACTACCAAGTTCTGATCTCACTTCCGTGGTCAGTCCTGCAGTCATTAGCTTGGTGGGAGAACCTTAGCAAGGGGTCTGTCTTGGAAGTCCCAACAGAATTGATGTTCAGACCAATGCTAGCCTATCGGGATGGGGTGTGGTTCAAACAACATGTAGTCTTGCTGTATTCTGACTATTTGCAATGATCTCCAACCTTTGAACTGCCCCGGAGAGGAAAGAGTTAACTTTCCATGCAAGGCATGGACCGCTGAGCTCGAGCTCGGTTGAAGCCTCTGTCTGCTGCTGTTTGAACCCCAACCGCCAGATTCTTTACTCCGCCTCACTGAACAGTCGCTCCGGAGATTTCTCCTTTGCTCAGTTCAAAAAAAGTCTGTTAAAGTGTCATTTTTTTCTCTCGGTTTCGACCAAATTTCTACAATCTAACCTGTCGGTTAAGTCTCTGTCTGTGGTACTGTGAGTACTAGATAGGTTTCCATATTACGTTTTCTGTGTGGAACTTGTAAACATTGGATCGGTTCGGTTTGAAACGATCAGGTTTGTGAAAAAGTATTATATTCTTATTAGAGTGTGGTAACCGGTCCGTATCGGTTCTAAAAAAAACCAGATTTTATTACGGTTTTTTCCAAGACCCGTAACATGGTCAGGAACCGATAGGGGTGTCTTGCCTGATGGATTGCCGAAAAAAGGGAAAGTTTTGGTTAGAATTGGCCATGTCTGAGAAACCCAAGAAAAAAAACGGGCCCACTGGGTTTCAACGTTGTGGTGTGTGGGGAAGCCTTTGCTAAGGCTGATCCCCACACCACCTGTAAGCCTATTGTCTGGGGTTTGACCACCCCATTCAGACTGCCAATTTGTAAAGTTTTCCCAAAGCTACCCTGGATAAGAGTAGGTAGACTGAGGAAAGGGAGGCCGAGAAGTCCGCTGACCGGATGGCCAGCCCAGTTCGGTTCGACCGAACCAGAAGGAGTGTTCTGACCAGGGCTAAACTCTTCAGCAAAAGGAGAACCATTCTGAGGAGTCGTTCTGCTAAAAGAAAAGAAGGGATAAGTCAGCCGGTTCGGATCCACAGGTTCTCTCTCCGACCGCTGATGAAATAGCCAAAGCGATAAGGATAGTTCAGTCGCTAACTTCGGTTCCGACTGAACCGGCACCATCAGTTAGGGGCTCAGTTCGGTCGGTTCCCCCGGTTCTGGATTATACTTTAGAAGAATTTTATGAACCGGAGGAGGAGGAGGGAGAGTATGAGGATAGTGATGGTGATTATGAAAGTCTGGATGTGCCCATTGACCCGGACATCTCCCCAGACAGACCTTCAGGTGTTTCTCCTCCTAGGCTTTCTGAGTCCCCTTCCTATTTTATGTTTTACAAAAAAGTGGCTGAAACCCTCCAACTTCCTATGGAAGAAGCAGTAGAGGATCAGGAGGAGCCTGATTTCGTTGAAATGATGGACATCCCAGAGTCCAGGAGATTGTCTTTTCCCCTCCATAAGTCTTTTGGGAAACAGACATTTAAAATTTTAAAAACTCCTAATTCCATACGTCCTGTGGACAGAAGAATGGACAAGAGGTATACTCTTTCAGGCTCAGACACGGAGTTCCTTTCCCAGCAAAGCAGCCATGTTAGGGTAGTGCAGGCTGCTGCCTGTGATAAGGCAAATATACCCTTGGCTTCACACACCCCAGATAAGGACTCCAGGAGGATTGATGCCATGGCAAAGAAACAGTACATAGCAACATCCCTGGGACTCAGGCAGGCTAATTATATGGCCTACACAGCTAGATACCAGAAGTCCAGGTGGGACACTGTTATGGCTCTAGCTAAACAGGCCCCTGACCAGCTTGCCAAGGAGCTAGAGCGGGTGGCTGCAGATGGGATTGAGGCATCCAAGGTGCAATTTCATGCTGCTGTGGACTCCAATGATGTTTCATCTAGAGTCATGGCTACATCTGTGGCCCTTCGGAAGATGGCTTGGCTCAGATGTACTAGCCTGTCACAGGATACCCAGGCTAAGGCCATGGATTTTCCTGTCATTGGTACCTCTGTTTGGGGAGCAGACAGAGAATTACATGAAAAAAATGGACGAGTACAGGACCACCTACAGGAGTGCTCAGGCCAAAGAAAGGCAAGCCACTCCTCAGAGGCAGCATTCCAAGTGCAGGGGCAGGCCATTTCATAGGCCTTTTTACCAAGCCCAGGCCTCCTCTTCTGCCTTTGCTCAGAGGGGGTTCTTTAGAGGGAGAGGCAGACGGGCATGAGCAGGCCTGCTTCCACCCTCAGCCTAAAGCCCTGCCAAGCAGACACCCTGATGGGTCTGCCCGGCCAATCCTCCACTTCCTGTGGGGGCAGGCTGGCTTACTTTGTCCAGGACTGGAAGTCTTTAACATCAGACAAGTGGGTCCTGGAAGTAGTAAGCCAGGGACTGGTTCTCAGCTTCAAAAAATTTCCCAAGATGAGAACCAGATCCTTTCCACCTGCAAATCCTTCAGAGGCCCTTGCCCTAGAGGCAGAGGTCTCTTCCCTCTTGGCTCTCAGAGCCATAGAAAGGGTTCCAGCCCTACACAGGGGAAAAGGTTTGTACTCCAGGTACTTCCTAACCCCCAAAAAGACAGGAGAATGGCGGCCCATCCTGGATCTGAGATATCTAAACAAGCACCTTTTAAAGCCAAAATTCAAAATGGTGACTCGGGGAATAATTCTACCCTCTCTAAGGCCAGGGAACTGGCTAGCCTCCCTGGACCTCAAGGATGCCTATTTTCACATTCCCGTCAGGTGCTCCCACAGAAAGTACCACAGGTTCGAGTTGCCCTCAGGCCACTATCAATTCAGAGCAATGTCCCTTGGCCTAACATCAGCCCCAAGGGTGTTCCCAAAGTGCCTGGCAGTAGTTGTTGTTTCCTTAAGGAGAAAAAAGATCTCCATCTTCCCATACCTGGACGACTGGCTCATAGTGGGTCAGTCCCCAGACCAAGTCAAGTCACATTTGCAGATAACTCAGCAACTGCTCACTTCCTTAGGATTCCTCCTAAACCTTCCAAAGTCGGTTCTGGAACCAGTGCAGCTCCTCACCTTTATAGGGGCGTAGCTCGATACAATAAGAGCAAGGGCCTTCCTTCCCCTGGACAGGGCAAGTAGTAAAACTGGCCTCTTCTTTCACCCTGCAGGTGTCTCGACCAGCAAGGCACTTCTTGCAGCTCCTGGGCCACATGGCAGCCTCTACAGCAGTGGTCCAGGAGGCAAGATTTCAGATGAGGGACATTCAGTTCCACTTGAGAACCTTCTGGTCCCAGAGAAAGGATCCCCTGACCAAACTAGTCCCAGTAACTCGAACCCTGATCCAGGCTCTCCAATGGTGGCAGGATCAGGACAATCTAAGGCAAGGAGTTCCTTTTGTCACTGAACCTCATTCTCTAATCCTTACAACAGATGCCTCCTCTTGGGCTGGGGAGCCCACTTGGGGATCTGACTACCCAAGGCTGTGGTCACCTCAAGAATCTCTGCTTCACATCAATCTCTTGGACACTAGAGCAGTGTTTCTGGCACTGCAAGCTTTTTCCAAGTCTGTTCAGATATAGTAGTCAGATCAGAGCAGACAATACCACCACAATGTTTTTTATCCAGCAAGCAAGGCACTTTCGGTCTCAGGCCTTGTGCACAGAAGCAATGAAGTTGTGGTCTCTGGCCTATTCCTACAAACTTCTCTTACAGCAGTGCACCTCCCAGGGAAGGACAATGTCCTGGCAGATGCTCTCAGCAGGATATCTCAGAGCCATCACGAATGGTCCCTAGATCCCCTAGTTTTGAAGGTGATTTTCTCCAGATGGGGCACTCCACAGATAGATCTTTTTGCAGCCCCAGACAATCACCAACTCCCCCTTTTTTGCTGCAGACCCCCAGTATTGGGCTCAGTCCCACTGGATGCTCTAGTTCTCAATTGGGAAGGGAAGTTTGTGTATGCTTTTCCCCTTCCCTCTCCTGTTCAAGGTACTAGTCAAAATCAGGTCTCAACCCTGCAAAGTGATTCTGATTGCTCCAGACTGGGCCAGACAGCCCTGGTTCCCACTGTTGCTGTCCTTAGCAGTCCACCTCCCCCTGTCTCTTCCCAGGAATTACAACCTGTTGACATCCTCTCAGGGGAGAGTTTGGTATCCGAATCTCAAATTTCTCAATCTCAAGGCCTGGCTCTTGAAGAGTTAGAGTTTGCTGATCTGCACCTCTCTCAAAGTGTTTTGGATATTCTAAAGGCTTTGCGAAAGCCTTCCACCAGAAAAACTTACAACTTCAAATGGAAAAGGTTCACTATTTGGTGCTCTGATAAGCATATTTCTCCAGAATCTGCTGGGTTGCCTACAGTCCTGGACTATATGGTTCATCTCAATAGCTTGGGACTCAGACCAGCTACACTCAAAGTACATTTAGCAGCTGTTTCTGCTTTTTTGTCAGTAGGTAAGCCCTCTTCCCTTTCAGTTCATCCTGTGTTTTGTAAATTCTTCAAGGGATTGTTGCACACCAATGCTCCCTTCAGGGACCCTGCTCCTGCTTGGGACCTAAATGTTTGCATTGCTCAGCTTATGCAACCCACTTTTGAGCCTTTGTCCTCTGCAGAACTTAAGTACTTGACTTGGAAAACTGTGTTTTTGGTAGCCATTACCTCTGCCAGACGCATCAGTGAGTTACAGGCCCTTTCAATGGAGCCTGATTTTATCTCTTTTCATAGAGATAAGGTGGTCCTAAGAACTAATAGGAAGTTTTTGCCTAAGGTGGTCTCAGATTTCCACCTTAACCAGTCTATATGTCTTCCTGTTTTCTTCACTGACCATTCCTCCTCTGGAGAGAGGAGGCTGCACAGCCTGGACGTGAAAAGGGCCCTTAGCTACTACATAGAGAGCACCAATGGTCACAGGTTTGACTCCCTCTAATTGTTCCTCACTTATGGTGAGGTTGGTAAGGGAAAACCTGCCACTAAAAGATCTATTGCAAGGTGGATTGTCTCTTGTATACAATTCTGCTATGAAAAATTGGGTAGGACTCCACCCTCAGGCCTGAGGGCTCACTCTACTAGAGGTACAGCTGCTTCCCTGGCTGCTGCCAGGGATATTCCTGTCTTAGAGATATGTCAAGCAGCCACCTGGAGGACAACAGTCCATACTTTTACCAGGTATTACTCTCTGAATATCCAGGCTAGGAGTGATGCTCAGTTTAGCACAGCAGTACTTCAGAGCCTATTCCCAAAGTAGGTTCTGTCCCTTCTCCATGGAGGGTACTGCTTGGTAGTCTGCAAATAGTCAGAATACAGCAAGACTTCATGTTGTTTTAAGAAAAATTACTCACCTTAGTAATGTTTCTTCTAATGGAGTCTTGCTGTATTCTGATCCTCGCTCCTTCTCAGAACCTGGTTTTGGGATGTGGGTGGGCAGGAGCAGTGTTGGCACCTAGAGGTGCCCCCTTTTCTCACCCTCCTTCATTTTGGGTGTGTGTTGTGTTTTGTCTTTTGGGTTTCCTGACTTGAGTCTTTGCTTTGAAACCAAAAAACCCTCTTTATTAAATTTAGTTGCCAGTTGGCTAGTGTTAGTTTACAGTTTCCACACAGAACGCCCAGTGAATATAGCTCGTAAAGATCTGGTGGTTGGGGTTCAAACAGCAGCAGACAGAGGCTTCAACCGAGCTCAGCGTTCCATGCCTTGTATGGAAAGTTAACTCTTTCCTCTCCAGAGCAGTTCAAAGGTTGGAGATCACTGCAAATAGAATACAACATTACTAAGGTGAGTAATTTTTTCTTCTGGACCATGTTCCGTTCTGGGGGTCTGGACCCCCACAAGCAGCAGCTACAGATAAATATGTTGGAGATGAGGGCAGTGTTTCTTGGCCGTCTTCATTTTTACAATCGGGTGCAGTCCAAGCCTGTGAAGATAAAGTCAGACAGTGCCATCACTGTAGCATACATAAACAATCAAGGAGGCACAAGAAGCCAGGGAATGCTAGAAGAAGCAACCAAGGTGCTACTGTGGGCAGAGAAAAACCTTCTGAAAGTCTCAGCAGTACAACTAGCAGGGGAACTGAATATCCAGGCTTATTGGCTGAGTTGAGAGACAGTCCATCCAGGGGAATTGATGTTGATCCCGGAGGTGTTTGAGCTTCTGTGCAGAAGGTGCAGCCGACCTCAGATCAGCCACTTCACATCAAAGGAAAATGCTCAGGTACCAAGGTCCTCAGGCAGAGGTGGTGGATGCTCTGTCCCAGACATGGGATTTTTTTCAGAGCTTACTTGCTTCCTCCACTGCCGCTACATCCCAAGGTAATTCTCAGGATAAGTCAATCAAGGGGAAGATTCCTTCTGATAGCCGCAGAGTTGCCAAGAAGGCCGTGGTTCTCAGACCTTGTGAATCTAGCTGGAGACTTTCTCTTCTAAGATCCTGTTCTGCATCTAGCCCAGAGGTAATGTACAGTAGCTGGCAGCCTGGCTCCTGACAGGAGGAGATTCTTGAGGCAGGATTTCTCCAAGAAAGTGGTGGATACCTGAATGGCCTCAAGGAAGGTGTCTACATATGCAGCTTATGACTGTGTGTGGAACACTTTCACTGCTTGGGCCGGAGAGAGAGAGAGGTTTCAGGCCTTCTAAAGCTATGGTCCCACAGATATTGGATTTCTTGTGGGCAGGAGTAGACAAAGGTCTCACACTGAGCACCCTGAGAGATAGGTGTCTGCACTCAGAGCAGTGCTGATAACTTCAATGGGCTTCCTAGGAACCAATCTGGATGTCATCCATTTTTTAGGGCAGTCAGCAGAAACGGACTGTTTCGATTTGGTACCCCCAATGGGACCTGAACCTGGTGTTAAATGCTTTGTAGGGCACCCTTTGAACCTCTTTCGTCAGTGCCTCTGGACATCAAATCCTACAGGGTGTCTTTTTTTAATTGCAGTTTGCTCAGCCAGAAGGACTGGCAAACTTCAGGCACTGTTCCATAAAGAACCTTTATCTTACATAAGGAAGAGGCAATATTGAGGATGGTCCTGTCCTCTGTGCCGAAGATATAGCCTTTAATGGAAATCTTCCTGTCCTCTGTGCCGAAGATATAGCCTTTAATGGAAATCTGCCTACCGTCCTTCTGTCCCAAGCCGACAAACCCAAAAGGGAATGAGCTGCACAAGTTGGACTTGCGCAGGGCAGTCAGGACTTACTAAAAAGGACAACAGAGTTCAGAAAGTCTGAGAGACTGTTCTTTTTGGAGCAGCTAAAAAGGGTCAGAAAGCTTCCAAGGCCACCTTGGCTAGGTGGGTAAGGGCTTGCATCCCCAAGCTATATGCAGCTGAGAAGAAAACTCCTGCTCTCATCAAAGCTTACTCCACCAGGACACTTGTCACATCATGCAGGAAGAGAAGGGAGGTATCTGTGTTGGAGCTGCAAAGCAGCAACATGGTCCTTCATTCATACATTTACTAATTACTACAGATTGGATGTGAAAGCTCCACAGATGCACCTTTTGGTCGCAGAGTCTTACAGGCAGTGGTTAGCAAATTAGTAGTATATGCTGCCCACATGGATTATATATGGGACAGTATTCTCCCCCAGATTAGGAACGGGCACTGCTTTTTAGAACCCATGTCTACTGACTCCAGATTGACAATATGGAGTGAAACAGAAAGGAGAATTTCCTTCATACTTAGCTTAATTTCCTTTTCTGTTAGCTCAGACATTGTCAGTGGGCCTCTCCCAGGAGCACCCCCTGGGTCCTGTTGGAGAATATTGTATGATATATCTAAGGACTTTGGATTTCAGCAGAAATGTTTTGTATGTGATTATAGCTGGCTATCCAAAATTGTCTGCTGACAATGAAAACATTTGCATTTTATTGGTCTGCAGGTACGAAGGTTAACAAGTTGTGATTTTTGAGTACTATGTGGTGCTTTTCTGTTACTGATTAGTGCTTACATTGTTTTTTTTTTATTTTTATTTTTTATGGAATGACTCGGAGCGTGGGTGCTTCAGTCCTCGTTGACACACTTGAAGGCTTTCATCACAGTCACGCCATCTAAAAGCCAAATTCATTGAGGGGCCAAATTAAGCCTAAATGGTATCCAAATTGAATTATACTTTTCTAAATCATCTTATAGAGCATATATTACTCTTATCTATTCTACCCTGGTCCAATATTTTCTCCAGCCATTCAAAACGTGGAGTCTCAATATCCTTCCAATGCTGAAGAATTACCTTACTAGCTACTAAAGAGCCAATGTTCCAAAGACACTTCAGACTTCCCAGGGGATCCAGTGTATCCACCAGGTAACTAAATATCGCAATCCCTGGGTCAAAAGGGAAGTTTAGACTCAAGGGGTGCCCCAATAATTGAATATATGTACATAAGATTTTAAGCTTTTCAAATTTCACTAGCATGTGTGATAAAGTCCTCCTGGCCATGTTGCATCTCTGACAGATCTCGGGGATGGAAACATCTAATTTTACTTCGAGTGGGAGCTCTTGCAGCAGGCTATTACATTTAGGACTATACCGCAGGCACTAGGACCACACGGTGAAAAACTTCTGCCAGCAATACCAGCGGGGACCGCCCCCGACGCCAGCCCCGCCCTGACGTCGGTCAGGGTACAAGAGGGGGCGGACCCAGCCCCACCTCAGTTCTTTCCTGCCACATACCCGCACGTGAAGCTTGCTTCTGTCTGCGACTATCAGCAAGAATAGAGATCTTCTAGCAAGATTTTACCGTTTTTCGACGGTTTTGTTCGTTTTCACTGTCATCGACGTCAGTATCGCTGCCGTCGTTTCGTTCATTTTTTCCTGCATTTCGGTAGCGGTTTCTGCTCGGTATTTTGCCGCCTAGTACCGCGTCAGCCCTCTTTCCCTCGGCCGGGTTCGATGTCTTCCCGGGCTTCAGTGACCCCTGAACACCTCAACAAGTGTGACTGTGGGCGGCAGAGGACGGGCACCGGCGATGTGTCTTCTGCCTCGGCCCCGACACCGCTACTTGTGCTGACTGCCAGGCCTTTACCAGCCGGACCCACATCCGCCGCCTGAAAGCCCTTAAGGCCTACCTTCTCGAGCAGAAAATGGATCTGCACTCGTCGGAAGGGAAGAAAAAGGCACAATGAGGCACATCCAGGCTTCCGAGTGGGACACGGAAGACCTGGATCCGGAACGCCGGAGATTGGCTAAATACCTGAGGCAGAAGGAGCCGAAGCCCCTGGTTATTCCTCCTTTGGTGGATACCTTCCAGGATCTTACTAAATCCACCTGGATGCATCTGGCCTCCATCCCGGCAGTTCCAAAAAAGTTGGATAGGCTCTGTAAGGCCCCGAGGGCGGAACCCTTCCTGGCAGAGCACCCTCAGGCCGATTCATCGGTGATTACGGCTGCTCATGATAAATCTCGACAGCCGCGGCACCTCAGCTCCCAGCCTCCCGACTTGGAGTCCCGATACCTGGAACAGGTGGGCAAAAAAGTTTACGCTGCCTCCACCTGTTCCATTCTCTCCCTTAATTTCCTCACGCATATGGTGCAGTACCAGAATGCGTTATGGGAACAGGGTTTTGAGCTGACACAGGCCATGCCAGACTCTGACAAGAAGACAGAGCTCCTGGCCCTTTTGCAGTCGGGCTCAGACATAGGCTCTCATGTGTTGAGAGCCTCGTATGACACTGCGGACACGGCAGCCAGGGCGGCCGCCTCTGGAGTATGCCTTCGGCGCCATGCCTGGTTGAGAGTCTCGGGCTTTCACCAGGCTCTGCAGTCCGGTATCCTGGATTGGCCCTTCCAGGGTACCGTCTTATTTGGGCAGAAGACGGAGGCTTTGATCTCCCATCTCCAAGAATCAGGTAAGTCGATCTGGTCGGTCCGCCAGATGTACCGTGGCAACCAGCAATGCCCCCACCACCGTCGGCCTTTTTGTAAGTCCTCGGGCAACCAGACTTCAGCCCGCGGAAACCAGCAGGGGCAGAGAGGTGGCTTCCGCAGAAGATCCGGAAACCAGCAGTCTGGTGGACCTTCCGCCCATGGGCCCAAGTCCTCCCAGGCCTCTCTCCCAACCCCCGGTTCTGCCCAATGACTCCCTTCCGCCCCCTCCTCTTCTGTCAGAAGCTCACGGGGAGCTGGTTGGGGGCCGCTTCTCCCTTCATCTCGAAGGGTGGCGTTCTATTACCACAGATCAATGGGTCTTGGACGTTGTACGGAGAGGACACACCTTGGAGTTCACAGAGTTTCCTCCACACACTCCACCAAAGCTCTCCCGTTATCCTCCTTCTCACATCCCACTTTTAGAAGGAGAAATTCAGGCCATCCTGCAAAAGAGAGCAATAGAGAGAGTCCTCTGGGGGCAGCGAGGCCACGGGTTCTACTCCCACTTCTTTCTGGTCCCAAAAAAGACTGGGGACCTTCGTCCCGTTCTGGACCTCAGTCCACTAAATCTCTTTATAGAGTACAAAAAGTTCAGGATGGTGACTCTTCAGGGTCTCCTTCCCCTGCTGCACCAAGGGGACTGGCTCTGTTCTCTCGACATGCAGGATGCTTACATGCATATAGGGGTCTTTCCTCCTCACAGGAAGTTCTTGAGGTTCCACTTCCAAGGGGAGCATTTTCAGTTTCGGGTGCTCCCGTTTGGCCTCTCTTCTGCTCCGCGAGTCTTCACCAAATGTCTCTCGCAGAGTGGTGGCTGCTGCCTGAGGCGGAAGGGACATTATGTGTTTCCCTACCTCGACGATTGGCTCCTTACGGCCCCGTCAAGAGACAGCCTCTTACACTCTCTCGGAGACACTTATACTCTATTCCGAGAGCTGGGGATCACCCTGAATTTAAAAAGTCATCTCTAGAGCCCAGCCAAATGCTCGCCTTCATAGGAGCGATCCTGGATTCTGTCCAGGGCATGGCCTTTCTCCCACAGGACAGGGGGATTCGCTTGCGAACATTGGCGGAACGGATCTCTATAGCACCTCAGGTTCCAGCCCGGAACTTCCTCAGCTTATTGGGGCATATGGCGGCGGCCATTCCAGTCACGCCCTTGGCCCGCCTCCACATGAGAGTCCCACAGTGGATGCTCAGGGTGCAGTGGGACCAATGCTACGACGACCTGGACGCTTTAGTCAGGATCTCGGAGCCAGTCAGGAGAACATTGCTTTGGTGGTTAGACCCCAGCAATTTGGAGAAAGGGGTCAGTTTTCGTCCGGAGCCTCCAGGTCAGACTCTAACGACGGATGCATCGGACCTGGGCTGGGGGGCACACATGGGTGTTCATCAAACGCAGGGGGTTTGGTCACCAAAGAACGGTCCCTCCACATCAATGTGCTGGAAATGCGAGTGGTCCTCTATGCTATTCAGGCGTTTCGGGAGGATCTGGTACCGGGCTCTCTTCTAATTCAGACGGACAATATGGCAGTCGTCTTTTACATCAACAAGCAAGGAGGCACTCATTCCTATCCTCTTTGCAGGGAGGCAATGAGAGTCTGGTACTGGGCACTGGAACGGGGGCATTCTACTGTCCGCCATGCACGTTCCAGGCGTCCTAAACGATCTGGCCGACAACCTCAGCAGGTCGCGGGTCAGAGCACATGAGTGGGAGTTGCTACAATCCGTAGCGGACCAGCTGTTCGACAGTTGGGGTCTTCCTGAACTGGACCTCTTTGCATCACCACGCAACACCAAACTGCCAATGTTTTGCTCGCGAGAGTGCGCGCCTGGAGTTTTTTGGCCAGACGCATTATCCCTTTGCTGGGCAGAGAGGTTTCTTTATGCCTTTCCGCCCTTCCCTCTCATTCAGAGAGTTCTGCTCAAATTGCAGGCCGAAGGGGCCCAGATGATCCTTGTGGCCCCCAACTGGCCTCAACAGATTTGGTTCCCACTCCTGCAGCGGCTGTCCCAGGAACCTCCAATTCCACTGCCCATATGCTTGCAATTGCTGTCCCAGGACCAGGGGTCTCTAGTCCATCCGGATCTCAGGCCCCTGCACCTTCATGCTTGGCTCCTTCAGACGTAGCTAGAAACAGATACGGGGTTTCCCCGGGAGTGGCGGAGGTCTTAGCATCCGAAAGAAAACTCTCTACTCGCTCCACTTACGCTATGAAGTGGAAGCGTTTCTGTCTTTGGGCCTTGCCGCAACATTTAGATCCTGTCACCTGCCCCGTGACCTCCACTTTTCAGTATCTCCTCTCCTTGTACGAGAAAGGCCTGAGTTATTCCTCTATCAAGGTGCACATGTGGGCAATTTCCACCTATCATGCTCTCATGGGAGAGAGAGCATTGGCACAGCTAGATGTAGCCCGCGCCTTCCTTAGGGGGATTCTACACATGAGACCTCCCATTTGGGACCCTGTCCCACCCTGGGATCTCCTTTTTGTGTTGGAGAAACTCACCCTCCCTCCTTTTGAACCTGCAGCAAGTTGTGAGCTGCGTTACCTTTCTTGGAAAGTTTGTTTTTTGGTTGCTGTTACTTCAGCTCGAAGGGTTTCCAAGCTTCAGGCTCTGATGTGTAAAGAGCCCTATTTGGTTTTTCATAGGGAAAGGGTTTCCCTCAGAACTAATCTTAAATTTCTTCCCAAAGTGGTCTCGGAGTTGACCCTCAACCAGTCGGTTGATCTGCCGGTTTATTTTACTACCCCTTCTAAAAGAGGGGAGGCTGTCCTCCACACATTGGATGTCCACAGGTCCCTGAGGTATTACCTCAGCAGAACAGTTCAACACCGTAAGTCAGAGCAGCTCTTTGTGGCTTTTGCACCACATCGCTTGGGTTAACCGGTGTCCAAGCAGACTGTCTCTAAATGGATAGTCCGTTGCGTTTCGTTTTGCTACGACATCACAATAAGCCCCTGCCGGGCCCGGTTAGGGGGCCACTTCACTAGAGGAGTGTCAGCTTCTTTTGCCGCCATGTGGAATGTTGCTATCCAGGACATTTGTGCGGCCGCGATCTGGAACTCGGTGCATACTTTTATCAAGTATTGTAGCTTGGATATCGTCTCCAGACGCCGTGCTGGCTTCGGCCTTGCAGTCTTACAAGGGCTTTTGTCCTAGGGCCTCTGAAGTCAGCATATTCCTCCTCCCGGGGTTGGCTACCTCCTTACTGTGAGACTGCTTGGGATTCAGTCTTAAATGTAATAGCCTGCTGCAAGAGCTCCCACTCGAAGTAAGATAGTACAGCTACGTAAGAACTTACCGTAACAGTAGATCTTCGCGAGGAGCTCTTGCAGCAGGCGCTGCTTCCCTCCTGCCTTCCCCCTTGGACTGTGCAGATCTATTTTTCTTTCCTTTCTAGATGGTGGGCATCGCCTCCTTCTCTTGTCAGGCCTTCTGCTGGGTACTGACGAGAGAACTGCGGTGGGGCTGGGTCTGCCCCCTCTTGTACCCTGACCGACGTCGGGGTGGGGCCGGCGTCGGGGGCGGTCCCCGCTGGTATTGCTGGCAGAAGTTTTTCACCGTGTGGTCCTAGTGCCTGCGGCATAGTCCTAAATGTAATAGCCTGCTGCAAGAACTCCTCTCGAAGATCTACTGTTACGGTAAGTTCTTACGTAACTGTACTTTTTATGTAACCTGGCTGGAGTAAGGTAGGTTTTATGCAGTATATTAAAATGAATTTGAAGTAATCTATTGTTCTAGGAGCGTGGATATGTTGTTCATCCACACTCTCTGGCATGTCCCTTTCCCCTTTAAACTTGCCAGAAGTCTTCAAGCTGGCTCCTCCCACCCACCCACCGGGTGGTAAATATCTCGGCTCTGCCCCATGGACTGCAGATCATCCTTTCCGCTGGAAGATTCAGGTTCCCTCGTGCTGTTTAGCAATTCATAGGCCCTGGATTCGCAAAGTCGGTTTTCACCTCAGATTACTTTGAAACTCGTCAGAGATCACAATCCCAATTACAGCGCATCGGACATGGAGGACAAATCGGCCCCTGGATTTCGCCGGTGTTCCTGTGGCCAGAAAATGTGCACTGATCCCCACCTCTCGTGTGTCTATTGCCTAGGTGTCGGACATGACACCACGTCTTGTACATTCTGTTTGGCCTTCCATCCCAACGTTCTGGAAGACCGCAAGGCGCACCTAAAACTGGAGAGACCGGAGCTTAGAAACCCGCCGGTGAAATCTAAGGCAACGTGGGTGGTTTCCGTGGCTGCGGGATCCGCCAAGCAGCTTAAGCAGATGGCTGCTTTCGAGGAGGAGGTGGCTCAGGCTTCTGCCAGTCACAGTTTTTTCATTCCTCTTAACCTTGGCTCTACCTTTTCAGGCTCCTTTAGGGAGTTGTGCCAGTCTCTCCCCACTAGGGGTGAGGCGCCCTCGTGCTCACACTCCTCCCGCCCTCGGAAGAGGGACAAGGACCCCAAGTCATCTTCTTCCAGAAGGAGACGCTCCTGTGACCGAGAGAGGTCTGGGTCCCAGGAACATGCGGTCTCGACTTAGGTCAAGATCGCTTCCTCGGCCACCAGCTGTACGACCTTCCGTCGGGCCAAGGCACGAGACCAAAGAAAGGCTGAACGGCCGAATGAGATTACTCTACCCAATCGAAGCTTTATCGCCGACTTCGTCGATGATTCTCTTAGAAAGGACACTCAGTCCTTTCCTTTCCCGATGAGGAGATGCTGCCCTCGGATGTCCCATCGACAATAAGGTGCGGAACCTCGGTTTTCACCACGACTCGGTGTCTCCTGATGAACTAACCCATTGATCGGTCTCGATCGAGACCAGGACCCTTCGGTTGATCGGCCAAAAAAGGAACATAAACATTCAAAAAAGAGGTGCCGCCACCGGTCCTCATACTCCTCGGACGAGGAGAGGCTTCGACGGAAACTGTATCGACGCTATGAGGATTTGATGTGGCAACAGCTGATTTTGACCAGGCAGAAGCCAGCTCCACCGGCCGCCCCAGCCATTACTTGGCTCGCGCCTCCTAAGCCAACACCTACCCCTCCGGATCCAAAGGCCTTGGTTCCACCTCCCATGGGTCCGGCGCGTATACCAGCTCAACCCATTCCAGTTTCTCCACCGATTTTGTTGGAGCCACTGTCTAAGCAGCCTCAGGGATGGGCTCCCTCGAAAGAGGACCGTGCAGACACTGGGCTTCCCCGACATCTATCCATTACGGTCACCCCCAACTGCCCTCGGTGGATCAAAGGGGACCTAGGCGGTAGGCCACTATAAATAGAAACATAGAATTTGACGGCAGATAAGGACCGCTTGGCCCACCCAGTCTGCCCATTTCCCTACCTGATGGATAAGCTGCAGATCCTAGTTAACCAGCAGCCTACTTCTTCCTACCCCCAACCCCTAGAATTGCCTTATGACTGTCCCATGCATGCTTGAATTCCACCACTATTTTTGACTCCACAACCTCCTCTGGAAGGCCATTCCATACATCCACAACCCTCTCTGTGAAAAAATACTTCCTTAAATTACCTCTGAGCCGCCCCCTTCTATCTTTAAATTGTGCCCCCTTGTTCTTGCACACCTCTTTTTTTGAAAGATGCTACCCTCTTGGACTTTGTTGATTCCCTTGAGGTACTTGAAAGTTTCTATCATGTCCCCCCTCTCCTCCTTTCCTCGAGGCTATACATATTAAGCTCCTAAGTCTCTCTTCATATGTGTTCCGTGCAGACCCTGCACCATTTTAGTTGCCTCCTCTGGACAGCTTCCATCCTGTCTATGTCTTTGCGGAGATTGGTTCCAGAACTGCACGCAGTACCCAGATGGGGTCTCACCAGCTGTCTGTACAGAGGATAATAATTTCCTGTTTTCTACTGGTGATGCCTCTCCCTATGCATCCCAGTATCCCCCAACCCTCCTTGCTGCCCTCTCACATTGCTTGCCCACCTTTAGGTCATCTGATATGACTACCCCAGGTCCCTTTCCATTTTGTTGTTGTTAGTATCTCACCCCCATTGTGTACTCTTCCCTGGGTTTTTGTTTCCCAGGTGCATTACCTGCACTTCTTAGCATTGAATCTAAGCTGCCACATTTGACCATTCCTCTAACCTTGCCAAGTCCTTTCTCATCCTTTCCACTCCACCTTGTGCATCAACTCTGTTGCAGATCTTTGTGTCATCTGCAAAGAGACATACTTTCCTTCCAGTCCCTCCAATGTACTTATAAAGACATTGAAGAGACCGTCCTAATACTGAACCTCAGGTGCCCCACTACTAACCCCTTTTTCAGAGTGGACTCATTTACTATTACTCTCTGTGTCCTATTCTCCAGCCAATTCTTTACCCAGGCTGTCATCTTGGGACCCACTCCCAGGCTGGCTAACTTCTATATTAATCTTTTGTGTGGGACTGTGTCAAATGCCTTGCTAAAGTCTAGGTAGGCCATGTCCAGACCCCTCCCTGATCTACTACTTGGTCACCCAGTCAAAGAAATCTATCAGATTTGTCTGGCATGACCTTCCCCTGTGAATCCATGCTGCCTTGGGTCCTGTGCCCTCTGGCCTCTAGATACTCAACAGTTCTTTCCTTCAGAAGTGATTCCATCATTTTCCCTACCACTGAGGTTAAACTAACAGGTCTGTAGTTTTCGCTTCTGCCTTGCTCCCACTTTGTGAAGGGGAATCACATCTGCCCTCCTCCAGTCCTCGGGTACCACCCCATCCTCCCATGATTTGTTAAAGAGGGTAGTCAGTGGTGTCACTAGTTCTACCCTTAGTTCTTTTAGAATTCTGGGATGAATCCCATCAGCCCCATTGCTTTGTCCACCTTCAGTTTTAAGAGTTCTTTCAGAACCCTTTCTTCTGTAAATGGGCTGGTATCAACTTCTGTATCCAGAGTGTTTCTACTGTTTGTTTTAGGTACCTCCCCTCTTGTAAATACTGAGCAAAAATATTTGTTTAGTATCTCTGCCTTTTCACAGTCACCCTCACCCACCCTCCCTCCCTTTATTAAGCCTCACTATCCCTCCTTGGTCTCCTTCGCCCCTGATGTACCTATAAAAGGTTTTATCCTCTTCAACTGAGTTGGCTATCTTTTCCTCGGTTTGGGCCTTTGCTGTTCTGACTGCCTTCCCAGCTTCCTTTTGCTTTTAACTGATACAGTTCTCTGTCCTGTTCCTTCTGTGATTCCTTGTACTTCCTGAATGCTTTCTTTTCTCTTGAACCTTCACTGCCACTTCCTTTGAGAACCATAGTGGTTTCTTACCTTGTTTCGTTTTGTTTATTTGCTTTACACAAAGGCTTGATACCTCTGTGATGGCAGTTTTTATTATTCCCCATTGTTCTTCCACCCCTCCTTCCTGCCCATTTGCTAGTGCATTCCTTAGGCATTCACCCATTTTGACAAAGTCAGCTCTCCTAAAATCCAGTACCTTTGTCTTTGTATGGCTTGACTCTGTTGCTGTGTTTATTGTGAACCATACTGTTCGATGGTCGCTAGTTCCCAGATGGCTACCACTTCTACATCTGTGATCCTCTCTCCATCTCCATTTGAGAGAACCAGGTCTAAGAGTGTTGCTCCTCGAGTGGGCTCCAATACTAGTTGTCTAAGGCATGCCCCTGTAGGGCATCTAGAATAACCCCACTCTTCAAGTGGCTGCTGCAACTGCACTCCAGTTAACATCTGGCATATTCAGATCACCCATCAGCAATCTCCCCTTTTTCTGCCATTCTAAGTATACTTTCTATCATTTCCTTGTCCATTTCCTTCCCCTGAGAAGGAGGTCTGTATACAACCCCTGTCCGACTCTTCGGACTCCGACGACATGGGGTTACACTCTCATCCCGGGGATGATGAGCCGTCTGTGGCCTCCTTTCAGGGCATTCTCTGCGTGATCTCCGAGTCCACCGGAATGCCCCTGGAGCCCATCCAGAAAAAGGCGGAGTACCTCCACGGATATCCTCAAGGGGATACCCGATGGAGGCCTTTCTGTGGCTGGGCCATCGCTGGCTCGGCCCTTGAGCTTTGGCAGTTCTGCTTCATACCCAGCTCCATCTGCCCGCATGACCCGTAAGTATACGGAGCCTATGTGGTCATTGGCTGGGTTCACAGAACATCCCTCGGCCAAAAGCCTTGTGACTGCTTCTGTGTTCAGACGTACTGGTAGCTCAGCCGACACGGACCACCCCCTGGACAAGGAGTCTAAGAATATGGACCATTCTGCCCAGAAGGTCTATGAGGCCTCCTCCTTAGGCCTTCGTCAGGCCAGCTCGGCTGTTATCATGGCACACTTTCTCTCATGCCCTCCTGGGGTCATTAGATGAAGTCCTCCCTCATCTTCCAGCGGACATGCAGACCACAGCGAAGCAAGTCCGTGATCAGGGCCGTGCTGTTGCAAAACAGCAGCTCCAGACGGCCCTGGACATTGGAGATTCCTCTGCCCGCTCCTTGGCAGCCGCAGTGGCCACTCGCCGCAGGGCTTGGCTGAGGTTATCCTCCTTCCTAGCGGATACCCAGCATAAGTTAGCTGACATGCCCTTCCTAGGCACCGTCCTGTTCAGTCCAGGAGTGGCTGGTCACCTCCAGCGCATAGAGCAGTCCAGTGCCACCTTGGATGCTATCTCTGTGAATGGTTCTTCGGGCAATAACCAGCAGAAGCACAAGAAGAAGCCTTTTCGGGCACTCTTCCCCTGTGGTTAGGCAGCCCTCCTTTCAAGGAGGCCAGCAGCAACAGCAGGGTCAAGCTTGGCACCCCAGGTCCATGCAGGGTCCTCAACAGCCCCGTAAAGGAGGCCGAGGTGCTGGTCCAGGAGCCTCTTCCTCTAAGCCTGTTCAGTGACGGGTTGGGTGTTGCCACCCCACACCCATCACGCCAGCTCTCGGTCCTCCCGTGGGTGGCCGGCTCTGCCACTTTCTTTCCGCCTGGTCTGGTATCACTTTGGACAGGTGGGTTCTAGAGGTGGTCGGAAAGGGACTGCCTCTGGAATTCGAGCAGTACCCTCCCAGCTGAGCCCACGCCCCTCGGAAGTAAAGGATCTCAGTTTGCACTCAGTCGGCTCTCCGAGACAGCATTGCTCAGCTCCTCTGCAAGGAGGCAGTAGCTCCAGTGCCAGATCCTCCTACACACCCAGGCTTCGTCTCCAGGTACTTCCTGGTGCCCAAGCAGATGGGGGGTTGGCACCCCATCTTAGATCTCCACGACCTGAATCAGTATCTCAGGTCTCGCACCTTCCAGATGGTAACTCTGAACCAGATCATACCATCCCTGGAGAGAAACATGTGGTTCTGTTCACTGGATCTACAGGACGTGTTTTTTCACATCCCAATCCATCTGTCCCATCAGTGGTTCCTCTGCTTCAGGGTCGAGGGGACCCTGTATGAGTTCCGAGCCATGCCGTTCGGCCTGTCATCGGCCCCACAGGTCTTCACAAAGTGCATTGCAGTGGTGGCGGCCCATCTTTGGCATCAAGGAGTTTGGATTTACCTTTATCTCGACAACTGGCTCTTAGCAAGTTCCTCCCTTCAGGAGGTGGAAAGGTCCAGATATTTGGCCCTCCGAACCTACTCCCAGCTTGGCCTCTTGATCAACAAGGCCAAGTCGTAACTCGTGCCCTCTCAGGTGATGGGCTTCATTGGAGCAGAGCTCGACTCTCATCAAGCCAGAGCTCAACTCCCGGCAGACAGGGCGGAGGTTCTCTCCTCCTTTGCCTGATCATTTCTGGTTGGCACTTGCGCCCTGCCCGGGACTTTCTGCGCCTTCTGGGTTACATGGCAGTGTGCACCTCAGTGGTCCATTGGGCCAGATGGCACATGCACCCCCTCCAGTGGGAACTGGCCACCCAGTGGACTCAGCGCCATGGTCATTTCGACCAGCTGACCACTGTAACCCAGAAGATGTGGGACGTTTTTCAGTGGTGGACCGCCCCAGAACAGTTGCAGGAAGGTATCCCGTTTGTCCAACCAGAGCCGACGGTCGTCCTGATGACCGATGACTCTCTCATGGGCTGGGGAGCTCACATGGGGGACAGCAGGGGCCCACGGGTTCTGGACCCCCGAGGAGTCCCGATGCCACATCAACCTGTTGGAGCTCAGAGCAGTCAGACTGGCACTGTCAGCTTTCGCTCTTCAGCTCCGGTGGGTCAAGTGGTTCAAGTCCAGACAGACAATACCACGGCCATGTGCTACTTCAACAAACAGGGCGGCACGCACTCCCGTCTGCTGTGCAAGAAGGCGCTCTGCATCTGGACCCTCGTAGGCAGATTGGAGGTGGCTCTCCTAGCCATCCACGTGGCAGGAGTCTTGAACCAACTGGCGGATGCTCTCAGCCGCCTAGGCCAGACATCCCACGAGTGGTCCCTCCATCCAGAGGTAGCTTACAGTCTGTTCTCCCATTGGGGCAAACCGTTGGTTGACTTGTTTGTCTCCAGGGAGAATGCGAAGCTGAGTCTGTACCATGCTTGCCCTCCTCAGCAGGGCTCACTGCAGGGGGATGCCTTCTCGAGGCCGTGGACCCCAGGCCTCCTCTACGCCTTTCCTCCATTTCCCTTGATCCACAAGGTGTTACTCGAGGTGAGGGGGGACAAGGCGAAGGTGATCCTGGTAGCCCCAGACTGGCCGTGCCAGTTCTGGTATCCAGATCGCCTCAGCCTCAGCCTCAGCCTCGGCTGCAGGCCCTCGGAGTGGCTTTGTACATGCCCGGACCTGATGATATTGAACCAGGGGAAGGTATTCCATCCGGACCTTCAATCCCTGCACCTCGCAGCCTGGTACCTGAGCATCTAGGATTCCAGGCTCTGGGTCTTTCCGAAGATGTCTACACCGTGGTGGAGGATTCTCGTAAGGAATCGACTAGGAAATGTTATGCCTTCAAATGGAAAAGGTTTTTCATTTGGTGTCAGGGTAAGAGTCTGGACCCCTTATCCTGCTCTGTGGCTAACATTCTAGACTATCTTTGGACTCTCTCCAAAGGGGGGTCTATGGTCATCAACCCTTAGGGTGCATCTGCAGCCATTTCTGCTTACTGGGTGCGGGCCAGTCAGCCAACTTTGGCACAGGAGACAGTGGTCGGGCACTTCTTCAAAGGCCTGAATCACATATCCTCTCCAGTGCGTGAACCTCCACCTCCGTGGGATCTGTTGCTGGTTGTGGCAAAGCTCATGGGCAAGCCATTCGAACCTATGCACAAGTGTGAGCTCTCACATTTGTCGTGGAAGACTGCCTTCCTGGTGGCTATCACGTCAGCCAGAAGGGTAGGGGAACTCCAGGCGCTTTCGGTGGACTCCCCTTATCTGGTCTTCCACAGGGACAAAGTTGTCCTGCGCCCCCACCCAAAATTCCTTCCGAAGGTGGTTTCAGAGTTTCACCTTAACCATGTGTTGACTCTGCCAGTATACTACCCTAACTAAACCTCAGACGCCGAATACAGGCTCCATACTCTGGACCTGAGATGTGCTCTCTCCTTTTATAAGGAGAGAACGGTGGAAATTCGGGGACAGGTTTGCCAGCTGTTTGTCACCTACGCAGAAGCTACTTCTGGCAGACCTGCAGCCAAATGGACCACTGCAAGATGGATTACATCATGTATAGGTCTGTGCTATGAGTTGGCAGGCAAGGAGCCTCCCAGAGGGATAAGAGCTCATTCTACCCGCCATACTGCTGCATCGGTGGCTGCTTCCAGGGACATCCCTATCCAGGAGATCTGTTAGGCTGCTACCTGGAAGTAAACACCTTCATTACCCACTACCACATCAACCTTGAGTCACGCCGGGATGCTGGTTTTGGGGTCTCGGTTCTCCAATCTCTATTTCCCAAGTAGGGGGTGTGCGCCTTGCCTCCCTCCTCCCAGAGAACTGCTTGGAGTCTGCCAGAGAGTGTGGATGAACAACATATCCACGCTCCTAGAAGAACAGGTTACTCACCTGTAACAGTAGTTCTAGGAGTGGTATATGTTGTTCATCCACACGCACCCACCTGACCTCCCTGGCTTTAGGCACAACCTTGCTTCCAGCGGGCTAAGATCTGGCTTCATGGGGCAGAGCCAACGTATTTACCACCCGGGTGAGTGGGAGGAGCCAGCTTGAAGACTTCCGGCAAGTTTAAATTGGAAAGGGACATGCCAGAGAGTGTGGATGAACAACATATACCACTCCTAGAACTACTGTTACAAGTGAGTAACCTGTTCTTTAGGACCTTAACTTTTTCCACAGTTCTAAAATTATCCCAGTCATCCTCTGAAATTGAGACATTGAGCCCTCTCTCCCATGCTGCCTTTACCGAGGGCAGGGGGGTAGTAACCCCTTGTAGCAAGATCTGATACAGCCCAGAAATGATATGTTTATTGTTTTCCAACTCCTGAAAGAATATTTCTAGGGACATGGATATGTTGTTCAATCCACACTTCATGGCAGGTTCCTTGCCACTTTAAATCTTGCTGGAAGGTCTTCAAGCTGGCTCCTCCCACCCACCCGGGTGGTAAAACTCGGCTCCGCCCCATGACTCCAGATCTTTCTTACCGCTTGGAAGCTCAGTTCCCTCCTTAGCGCTCTGCGTTTTAGGCCTGGATCCAAACTCGGTTAAACCAAAACTTATTCTTAAATTCTCTAGACTTCGGTCTGTTTCTTCCTTCGTGGCTGCGATGGATAAGTCGACTCCCGGATTTCGGAGGTGCCCATGCGGGCACAAAATGTCTCGGACCAATCCACACTCCATGTGCGTCTATGGCCTTGGACTCGATCACGATCCGCAGGCCTGCGAATTGTACAAGTCCTTCTCGGTCAATGTCCTCGAAGACCGTGCTGCCAGACTCCAACTTGGATGCCCCGAGAGACGTGTTCCTCCGGTGAAGTCAAATGAGGCCCATTGGGCGGTGTCTGCGGTGGCGGGCTCAGCTGAGCAACTTGAGCAGAAGATCGCCCTCGAGGAGGAGGCAGCCCAGGCCGCATCTTCATCGGCCGCGGCATTTATCCCGCTCTCCTTGGGCTCCTCCTACACGGCTTCTTTTAAGGAGCTTTGTCAGTCCCTCTCTACAAAAGGTGAGGGTCCATCGGGACATTCCTCTCGGTCCAAGAAGAAGGACTCGAAGGGCAAGTCCCACCATTGGAGTTCGTGAGAGCGGGAGAGGTCCCCTTCCCCAGACAGTCGACACTCAACTTCAGTCGAGGTTGCGGCTGCGGCCACAGGCTTCACGGAGTCCCCGCCAGGTCAGCTGCCGAGACACCCGCCGACGCTGCAGAGATTTTTCTCGACCCATCGGACGGGCTGTCGACTGGAGAAGCTTACAACCCTTCTTCGCCGGGTTCCTGGTGGAAACCGAGGACTTGCCTGGCGCCCCTGCCGGAGTCCTCGTTATGTTCCTGAGCCGAGGGAGGAACGGTTTCCGCCTCTCCAGACTCACCCTCGGAAACACCGGTCTCGGACTTGTTCTCGGTCAAGCGATCCCCGATATCGGCGGTTTCAGTATCGAGGAAAGCGTGCGGCCGCCCTCGTCTTCCTGGAGGAGGAAATGTCATCGGTCGCGTCGGCCTTCAGGGACTTGATGTGGCAGTATTCTTCTGACGGGAATGAATTTGCCGTCGCCTCCCCAGCCATTATGTGGCTGGCCTGAGTGGCGGGGGTCTCCTTGTGGTGGCGAGAGCTGAAGCGGCACTGTTCTTTGGCTGAAACCAGCTGCTACCACCTCGTGGTGGAACCCCCTCCACAACCAAAGCTGGGGTGACCAAGGATTCTCGGTCGGGTCATTGGTTGCCACTCGGTTGTCGGTCACCCTCTCCCGATCCTCTCCAGATGGAGGGTGGCTCAGGCCCTCGGCAGCTGTTTGAGACTTCTCGGAGTCTGATGATGACTCTTCTCTGTTCTCCAGGCCTCTCGACCTGGAGTCCTCTGGGGGACAGTCGGTGGACGAGAGCCCATCCTCGTTCATGGGATTACTTCGGCTCACCTCAGAATCTACTGGGATGAAGCTCGAACCCGTGTCAAAGCTGGCCAAGTATCCCCTCATGGAGATACTGACCGAGGGGATTCTCCTACGGAGGCTTTTCCTGTGGCCGAAGCCATTGTCGGCCCGGCCCTGGATTTATGGCAGCAGCCGGCTTCTTGTCGTGCTCCCTCGGCCAGGATGTATGCCGTTCCCACCAGCTCACTCTCCGGATTCTCGGAGCACCCCTCTGCGGAGGGGTTGATGACCGACAGTGTTTTCCGGTGCTTCGGAAATGCTCAGGATGTGGACAAGACACTGGATAAAGTCCAAGAAACTGGACTACTCTGGGTATAAAAGTTTACCTTTCGTCCTCCTTGGATGGCCTTCAGGCCAGTTCGGTACGTGCACTGATGGCACACTTTTCCCACGCTTTTTGGCTCCCTGGATGAGGTGATTCCTCATCTCCCGCTGACCCTCCAGACTACAGGCAGGTGCGGGATCAGGGAAGGGCGGTGGTAAAGCAACAGCTCCAAACTGCTCTCGACATTGGAGACTCTTGTGCCCGGTCAGTACTTGCGTAGTGGCCATCGCCGCAGAGCTTGGCTGCGGATCTCCACCTTTACGGCGGATACCCAACACAAGCTGGCAGACGTTCCCTTCCTGGGTACCGACTTGTTCGGTCCCGAAGTGGAGGGTCCCTTGCAGAGGATCGAGAAGTCCAGTGCCACCTTGGACTCTGTCACGTCTGCCCAGAAGGACAAAGGCCGCCAGCAGCAGCGTATGCCCTTTTGGCCTTCTTCCCCTACGGAACATCCGGTCCAGCAACACCAGCATCAGGGCCAGCAGGCACGCACTTGGCACCCCAAAGCCAAGCCTGCAGCTTCCTCCAGCAGGAAGCCGGGTGGAAAAGACCCAGGAGGTCCCTTGGTCGGTCCTTCCTCCAAGCCTGCCCAGTGACGGGTTGAGGGGTGTCGCCCCCAGCCTCGTCACTCCCCCAATGGGGGGACGGCTCCGCCACTTCCTTGCCACCTGGTCCGCTATCACCGCGGACCGCTGGGTGTTGGAAGTGGTAGTGAAAGGTCTGCCTCTAGAATTCAAGCAGGTCCCACCCTATCGGGCCATCACCCCACAGGGAGCTATGGGGTCCGCAGCCTCTCTGTCGGCTCGACGAACCGACATTGCTCTGCTCCTCCAGAAGGAGGTGATCAGGGAGGTAGCGGATCCTCCACCAGACCCAGGGGTTGTGTCCAGGTATTTCCTGGTCCCAAAACGGACAGGGGGCTGGCGCCCCATTCTAGACTTACACGACCTAAACAAGTTTCTAAGGTCTCGAACCTTCAGGATGGTCACTCTGGCACAGATCATTCCATCCTTGGAACGAGGTGTGTGATTCTGTTCTCTGGACCTCCAGGACATGTTCTTTCATGTCCCAATCCGTCCATCCCACCAGCGATTCCTTCACTTCAGAGCGGAGGGGTTCCTTTACAAGTTCCGGGCCATGCCATTCGGCCTTTCTCCAGCTCCCAGGGTATTCACCAAATGCATGGCAGTGGTGACAGCATTCCTGCGGCGCTGAAGGGTCCGGGTGTACCCATACCTGGATGACTGGCTGATTGCAGCCCCCTCCAAGCTGGAGGTGGAGCGGTCCAGGGATCTGGCCCTCCAGGTCTGCTCTCAGATTGGCCTCCTCATCAGCGAGGCCAAATCGGAACTCGTGCCAGCGTAGGTGATTCAATTCATCAGGGCAGAGCTCGACTCTCTTCGAGCCAGAGCACGGCTCCTGGCAGACAAGGCCGAGGTTCTCTCCTTCTTTGCCCAATCATTTCTGGTTGGGCAATTGCGCCCTGCCCGGGACTTCCTGTGCCTCCTGGGCCTCATGGCGGCCTGCATCAGCGTGGTCCATTGGGCCCGCTGGTACATGCGTCCCCTTCAGTGGGGGCTGGCCCACCAATGGTCACAGCGCTCCGGTCCTCTAGACCAGCCTGTGGCGGTGACCCAAGAGATGTGGAACACTCTCCAGTGGTGGATCGTTCCAGCTCATCTGCAGGAGGGCATCCCATTTGTCCGTCCTGAGCCGACGGTCATTCTGACGACCAGTGCCTCTCTGATGGGTTGGGGTGCCCATCTGGGGGAGCACAGAGCGCATGGCCTCTGGTCCCCTCAGGAGTCTCAATGCCACATCAACCTGCTGGAGCTTCGGGCGGTCCGACTAGCCCTCACCGCCTTTGCTCCGTTTGTACGGGGTCAAGTGGTCCAGGTCAAGATGGACAATACCATGACCATGTACTACCTAAACTGCCAGGGCGGGTCGCACTCCTTGCCTCTTTACAAGG
Organism: Neoceratodus forsteri; assembly: GCA_016271365.2. Classification (NCBI taxonomy): domain Eukaryota; kingdom Metazoa; phylum Chordata; order Ceratodontiformes; family Ceratodontidae; genus Neoceratodus; species Neoceratodus forsteri. Next base: position 322,419,270 of record CM057459.1, read on the forward strand.
AAGCTCTCCGCACTTGGTCCCTTGTGAGCAGACTGGAGGCGGATCTCCTAGCCATCCATGTGACGGGAGCCTCCAACACTCTGGCCGATGCCCTAAGCCGGATAGGTGCTGCATCTCACGACTGGTCTCTCCTGCCGGAGGTAGTACACGATCTGTTCTCCCACTGGGGCACTCCTCAGGTGGACCTGTTTGCCTCCAGGGAGAATGCGAAGCTGAGGCTGTTTCATGCCTGCCTCCCTCAGCAGGGCTCGCTACAGGGGGATGCCTTCTCGAGGCCGTGGACCCCGGGCCTCTCCTACGCCTTTCCCCCATTTCCCTTGATCCACAAGGTGCTTCTCAAGGCGAGGAGGGACAAAGGCGAGGTGATTCTGGTAGCCCCAGACTGGCCCGCCAGTTCTGGTATCCAGATCTCCTCAGCCTCAGCTCCAGGCTCCGGGCTTCCAGCCCACCCGGACCTGATCTCAGTCAACCAGGGGAAGGTACTCCACCCAGACCTTCAATCCCTGCACTTGATGGCCTGGTTCCTGAGCGGCTAGAGTTCCAGGCCTTGGGTCTTTCCGACGAGGTCCTCAACGTTGTTGAGGCATCCCGTAAGGAGTCGACCAGAAAATGCTATTCCTTCAAATGGAAGAGATTCTCCATTTGGTGTCAGGATAAGGGGTTGGACCCTTCCTCCTGCTCCTTGGCCAGCATTCTGGACTATCTATGGTCCCTTTCTCAGCAAGGGCTTCAGTCGATGACCCTTAAGGTGCACCTGGCAGCCACCTCTGCTTAGGCGTGGCAGGAAGCAGTAGGGTATGCGAGAGAAGGTGGTCGGGTGCTTTTCAAAGGCCTTGATCACATATCCCCTCCAGTGTGAGAACCTCCACCTCTGTGGGCTCTACTGCTGGTATTGGCTAAGCTCATGGGCAAGCCATTCAAACCAATGCACAGGTGTGACATCTCTCATCTGTCATGGAAGACCACCTTCTTGGTGGCTATCACGTCAGCCAGAAGGATGGAAGAACTCCAGGTGCTTTCCATCGAGTCTCCTTATTTGGTCTCCCACAGGGACAAGGTTGTCCTGCGTCCCCACCCAAAATTCCTTCCAAAGGTGGTGTCGGAGTTTCACCTTAACCAGGTGCTGACTCTGCCAGTGTTCTACCCCAATCACACCTCGGAGGCCGAATATAGGCTCCATACTTTGGACCCTAGAAGAGCGCTTTCTTATTACAAGGAGCGGACGGCTGAAGTTCGGGGAGAGGTTCGCCAGCTGTTTGTTACCTATGCTGAAGCCGTACCTGGCAGACCTGCAGCCAAGCGGACGATAGGCAGATGGGTCACCTCCTGCATAGATCTCTGCTATAGGCTGGCAGGCATGGAGCCTCCCAGAGGAATAAGAGCTCATTCTACCCGCCATACCGCTGCTTCGGTGGCTGCTTCCAGGGATGTCCCTATCCAGGAAATGTGCAGGGCTGCTACCTGGAAGTCAGCACACACCTTCATTACCCATTACCACATCAACCTTGAGTCACGCCGGGATGCTGGTTTTGGGACCTCGGTTCTCCAGTCCTTGTTTCAAGTAGGGGTGTGTCGCCTTCCCTCCTCCCGGAGAACTGCTAGGAGTCTGCCATGAAGTGTGGATTGAACAACATATCCATGTCCCTAGAAATACAGGTTACTCACCTGTAACAGGAGTTCTGGAATGGTATATGTTGTTCATTCACCTAACCCACCCTGACCTCCCGGCTTTGGCCTTGCAACCTGGCTTCCAGCGGGCTAGATGTAGGCGTCATGGGCGGAGCGAGTTTTACCACCTGGGTGGGTGGGAGGAGCCAGCTTGAAGACCTTCTGGCAAGATTTAAAGTGGCAAGGAACCTGCCATGAAGTGTGGATGAACAACATATACCATTCCTAGAACTCCTGTTACAGGTGAGTAACCTGTATTTCCAGGGGGTTGCCTAACAAATTAAAGGAATTGCCATTCCTTTTAAATGCAGATGTGTTTACTTGTATATACTGCCAATTTTGAGAGGGTGGTATATCATATAAATCCTGGGTTTGTTCAAATGACCTAAAGTTGCCACCTGAATAAAAATCTCATATTGTTCTTAAACTTTTATGAAAGTACCAAGTTTTAGAAGTACTATCTAACATAGAAGGTTTAAAACATTTGTTGTTATAGATAGGGGTTAATTTGGATAAACCACCCGAGGCCCCAAGCAATCTAGAAGCTTGGGCCAAGGCTTCTATGGTAGACTTAGTGGTGTCCAAAATACCTACTAAATTTGATGCCAACACACTGGTTAGTGCCAGTCCCTTGGCTTTTCCTACCTCCAGTCCACTACCCACTTGCTAGATTATTCTGTGGGCTGTGGAACCAGTAGTACACCACCTCCAGTTGTGCTGTCAGATAGTATAAAGAAAAATTAGGGCACCTCATCCCCTCCTCCCCTTTATCTTGACACAATTTATGCGGAGCAATCCTGGGGATCCCCCCTGCCTCAAGAATCTTCTCACTATTTGGTCCAAATCTGTAAAGAACTTTTTTGGTACGCTAATTGGAACAGATTGAAAAAGGAACAGTAGTCTTGGCAGCATGTTCATTTTCAAAATATTAATTCTTCCTAACAAAACCAAAGGGAGAAACTGCAGTTTTGCCAGGTCTGTCTTAATCTTACTTATTAAGGGGTCATAATTTAGTTGAATCACTCTTTTAGGTTCAACTGCCAAAGTGACCCCAGGATATTTAATCTTTTAACATGCCAATCAGCAATGGGTTTCTAATATTAGTTAATGTTAGTCTCTAACGCTGCTGTCCACCTACATCCCCACAAAGGACTCATCCCAGGGTCTCCAAGCTGTCATCAACTTCCTAAATAGCCTAACTCTGAGCTCCAAGGTTATACTGCTTGGTGACTTTAATATTAAGTGGCTTGCCCCTAAGGCAAACTACTTCAAGGATGCTGTCCAGGCTGTCCACGTCACACAGCTTATTGAAGCCTCCACCCGGACTAACTACCGGATTGGCGCTAGCACCCTGATTGACTGGGTACTCACCAACCATTCTGAGCACACCTCTAATGCCTGTCTTCCCAGACAATATTAACGACCACTCCCCTGTTATGTTCAACAGGACCAATAAATTCACCAAATCCCCTCCTAAAACAGTCACAAACAGAGTCATCTGGCCCGGTCACGTTGACCGCCTAAGAGCTGATCTCCATAACGCTAACTGGTCAGCTGTGTATGGGGCACTTGACATTGATAGTGCGCTGGACCATTTTATCCTCCTATTCAATACTATCTGTGACACCAATGCCCCCCTTAAAAAGCGGAAAATCAAGAGCCACTACAAACCCTGGATGAGCCCTGACATCCATGAACTTATGAAATACCGAGATCATCTCTGGCGCTTAGCCAGAGCCACAGGGAAGCAGTCTGACCCCTTAAAGTACAAACAAGCCAGAAATAACTGCACCAGGGCCATCCGTATAGCCCCAAACCTCTACTACAAGATTTCAGTGTCAGTGGCTTAGCAGGTAGCACACGCTTCTCTGAGGCCGGGACATCAGAAGGCTGTGGGTTCTATCCCCACACCAGGCACTTGGGTTAATATCCCAATACTGACACTGTAGTGCAGCATGAGGTGGGTGCTGCACTCCTGAGGTGGCGTCTTTTGGATGAGACATTAAACCGAGGTCCCGTCTGCCTGTTCTGGTGGACGTTAAAGATCCCATGGCACTTCTCGAAAAGCATAGGGGAAATTTCCCTGGTGTCCTGGCTAAATTTCCTCCATTCACTAGAAATACCAACAACAGCTTAATCTGGTTCAGTTTCAGTTGGTTACCATCTATATTCCCACCCCCGGGTTGCCCCTAAAAAAGGACTTCTAGTCTCAGTGGGCTTACCCAGTCAACAAAATTCAATAAATAAATACAAGGAGGCCCTGTCCAAACACGGGAATGATGGCTGTAAATTCTGGGCAAACCTTAAAGAGGTTACTGGTAAGGAGCCCAAAACTGCTCCCGATATGATCAGCATTGATGGTTCCCCTATCCTTGACCGAAAAACCATAGCCAACACTTTCAACCTTGCCTTCATGGACCTCAGTCATGTCCTTCCTTCCGACTTTTTCTACCCGAGCAATCTCGTCCTAAGCCCACAGTCCTCTGCGCATCCCCTTTTTTGGTTCAAGACCATCTCAATTGGGGCTGCTAGGAAATGCCTTTTGAAGGTGCTCAGTAAGGGGAGATTCAGTGAAGACACCCTTGATCTGAAACTAATTTCACTCTCCCTGGAAGAAATTCTGTTTCCGCTCACCCACATCCTCAACTTGTCACTTCGACTAGCTGTATTCCCTCATAAATGGAAAGCTGCTATAGTCACTCCCGTACATAAGAGTGGGGACTGGGCCCTTACAGAGAACTATAGACCCATCTCTTTGCTACCACCTCTGTTGAAGGCCCTCAAACGAATAGTTGTGGACCAACTGGTCGCATATCTAGTCAAGTACAAACTCCTCTGCCCCGAGCAACATGGCTTTAGAACTGGGCACAGCACCACCACAGGTCTTACAGAATTCATGGGATACATCCACAAATCACTTGATTGTGGACAACTTACCAGAGCAATCTTTATCGACCTGACTAAGGCATTCAATACTGTTAATCATGCCCTTCTAACCAAGCAACTTGCCTCAACGGCCTGGCTCCTGAGGCACTTTTGTGGTTCTGCAGCTACCTGGACCATAGATCCCAGCAAATTAGAATTGGTTCAGCCCTCTCGGATAGCAAACCTGTCTGCTCAGGTGTCCCACAGGGGTCTATACTGGGTCCCCTCCTGTTCATCTTGTTCCTGAATAGTCTCCCTCAAGCCAGCCAGTGCCGCATTCTACTTTATGCTGATGATGCAGTCGTCTTCACACATGGCTCAAATCCTGATGAACTTGAGCATCAACTTCAAAGTGATTTCACTTGTCTTGAGAAGTGGTTTCTAGATCACAAGTTTAAAATAAAGCAATATTGGGCTGCTTTATCGTCACAGGCACAGCCTGACCCCTTAAGCCCTTAAAATAGCAGTTCACAGCTCTGTGGGCTCCCTTGTTGACTATGGCCTGCCTATATATGGCTCCGCCACTGATACTGCCCTCCAGCATTTAAAAACTGCTTTAAACAAAGCTTGCCAGCTAACCGTAGGGGCACCTAGGCTGACTCATACCTGCCATCTATATGCCAATGCGCATTGGCTCCCACTCAGTGTCCGAATAAAATTCTAAACCTGCCTTCTGGCCAAAAAGATCAGCCTTGGTACCCTCCCATCTGGGGTTAGTCAACTCTTGGTGCCCTACATTAATCTGCGACACACAAATAACTCTGAGCATCAGTCCTTCATTACGCCGAAATGCCGTACTTCCCAAGGTCAAAGGTCTTTTGTGCACTGTGCCCCTCTCTGGTTCAATTCTCTTCAGGAAGATCTTGTGCGTCAGCCTACATTGGGTGCTTTCAAAGTCCACCTTAAGTGACATTTGTTAAATGTAGCCCGTTGTGACTGTCACCTATAGCCTTGCCACCCATCTCCTACACAGATACTCCCTTGGTGCCCCTTTCCCTTCCCACCCTCACCTCTCACCATTACCCCTTACTCCTTCATGAGCCTTCCCCCACCCTACCCCTCACCCTTACCCCCTACCCTTTCTGAGTCTGCACCTCCCTTCTTGCCTCCTCTCCCTCACCAGCTGCCCTCACACCTCCCCCCTCTACCAGTTTAGTTCCTCACGTATCACGCTTGCTCACTTGGCATCTGGGGCTCCCTCTCTCCCTCCAGCTGCCCTCCCCTACCAGTTTAGTTCCCTCACGGTATCGCTTGTCACTTGGCACCTGGGGCTCCTCCTCTCCCCTCACACCTCCCCCTCTACCAGTTTAGTTCCCTCATGGTATCGCTTGCTCACTTGGCACCTGGGGCTCCTCCTCTCCCCTCACCAGCTGCCCTCACACCTCCCCCTCCCCCTCTACCAATTTAGTTCTCTCAGTCTCGCTTGCTCACTTGGCACTTGGGGCTCCTCCTCTCCCCACCTTTGCACTTATCAACTGTCTACTAACCTGTCACGACAGACAACTGATTGGTACTCACCATCAGGGATCTAATACCTGTAAGTATGTTGTTAGCCTCCACTCCCCATACCCTGACTGTTTGTTGCTCCATTATGTAATTCCCACTTCCATTCCTCTGTAATAATGTACTACTCTGTTTGTATTATGAACTTGACATGGAACCTATGTAAAGAGCTTTGAGCTCAAGTGGTGTTATCCGAGATTGTAATAAATAAAATAAATATTAGTTGGATTCCCCAGGTAGAGCATTTCACTTTTACCCCAGTTCACTTTATAGCCTGAAAGTAGGCTGAACTCTTCAGGATCTCACACACCCTGGGATAAGATTTATCTGGTTCCTTTAAGGTTAGTAGGATATTGTCTTCATAAAGCATGGTCAGAATTGGACCAAAACTATCCCTTATCCCCAATTCCTGAGCACATGATCTTAGCCTAATGGCTAATGGATCTAAAAACAGTGCAAAACACAATGGAGACAGGGGACATCCCTACTTAGTTCCTCTTGCTGGCTTAAAATGGTTTGCTATAAATCATCTTGATCCATTTTAGGAAATTTTAGTTGATTCCATATCCCTTTAATACCTCCACGAGGAATGGCCACTGCACCCTATCAAAAGCTTTTTCAGCATCTAAAGATAAGAGTGTAGTGTCCGTTCCCAAGACGGCTTGTATGACATTAAACGCCCTTCTGGTGTTATACTGGAGTCTTCTGCCCAGTATAAATCTGACCTGGTCCTGATGGATCAGGTCCATAATTATGTTGGTAATCTCTCAGACAAGATTTTTGCAAAAATGTTATATTCACTGTTAAGAAGTGATATGAGTCTGTATGGCCCACACTGTTCAGGAGGTTTATCTTTTTTAAGAAACAATATAATTTCACTTTCGTTGAAAGATTGTGGCAGTTTTTTCCCCTTCATCAGATTATTATATAGATCCACCAGAAGAGGTGTCCATATCTCAGATAGATTTTTATACAGCTCAAATGAAAAGCTGTCCGGACCCAGACTTTTGCCATTTGGAAGTGATCCAATTACTGACCTAACCTCATCAGGGATAATGTCCCAATTTAACATGGTTGACTCTAGGTCAGAGATCCAAGACAGGTGCAGGCCACCTATGTAATCTGAAATTAGATTACCTTCTGTCTGTTGCTGTGGTGTATCCTGGAAATTCTGAAAGGTTTCTGGGATATCTTTCTTCTGAGGACAAGATTCCCATCTTCCTTTAATATACTTTGAATTGTGTTTCTGTTTCTTTCACACGGGATCTGATAGGCTAACATTTTGCCCGGTAGCTCTCCATAATAATGATACTTTAACCATCTCTCTTTCAGCTCTGTCCCAGATAACTTGCTTCACTTTCTTTTATTACCATAAGTTTTGTGTCTGATTGTTCTATCCGATTCCATATGTGCTCTGCTTCTACTATAGCTAACTCCCTTTCCAAGATAGTAAGTTTATTATCCTGTGTCCTCTTTCTTATTCCTACTTGGGACATTATCCAATCCCTTAAAAAATACTTCATTGCATCCCCAAAAAAATTACTATCGATGTTATACCTGAAATTATGGATCCAGAACCACCAAATTTCTTCTTGGATCTGTTCCTTGAATCCCGGAGTTAACCATAGGGAATTATCAAACCTCCATGTTGACCTTCCTAACTGTTTACGCCCTACAGTCGTGGCCAAAAATATTGGCACCCTTGCAGTTTTTTCTAATAATGCACCATTCCTTCCAGAAAACTGTTGAAATTAAAAAAATATTTTGGTATCCACATATGTATGTCTTTGGTTTGCTGTGGAATAAAACACAAAAAGCAGAAAAATGTACTAAGTCTTAGCTTATTCCACACAGAAATCCTTAAATGGCCTGGACAAAATTATTGGCACCTTTTAGAAGTAGCTAGAAATAATTAGATTTCAAGCAGGTGATTCTCCTTCACTTTGGAATTGAACTCACCTGTGGTGAGTTGCAGGTGCCTGCAATATAAAAATCACTCATTCAACCAGTTTGAATAGAGAAAGGCTCATGCTCCTGTTTTGTGTCACTGTGTGTACCAGAATGAGCATGGAGAAAAGAAAGACAGCCAGAGAATTGTCTGAGGAGGTCGGACAGAAGATTGTAGCCAAGCATGGACAATCTCAAGGTTACAAATCAATCTCCAGAGACCTTGATGTTCATGTTTCCACCGGCACGTAATGTTATCAGGATGTTAAGGCCCATGGCACTGTAGCCAACCTCCTGGACGTGACGCAAGAGAAAACTTGATCAAAGATTGCAGCGCAGGATTGTTCGAATCAGGACAAAGCACTCGATCAACTGCCAGACAGATTCAAGCTGACCTTCAGACACAAGGTACGGTTAGTTAACTTGCACCATCCGTCGCCAACTCAATGAAGGGGGGGTTATATGGTAGGAGACCCAGGAGGACCCCACTGCTGAGAGAGAGACATAAGTTCTACTGGGGTTTACAAAACACACCTGAACAAGCCAAAATCTCTTCTGGAAGAATGTCCTGTGGACAGATGAGACCAAATTAGAGCTTTTGGTAAAGCACATCATCTCTGTGTTTACAGAAAACAAAATGAAGCCTTCAAAGAGAAAAGAACACCTTCCCTACAGTCAAACATGGAGGAGGTTCAGTGATGTTTTGGGGTTGCTGTGCTGCCTCTGGCACTGGGTGCCTTGAACGTGTGCATGGCATCATGAAATCTGGAGATTACTAGACCATTTTGGAGCACAATGTTGAACCCAGTATCAGAAAGCTGGGTCTCCATCGAAGGTCATGGGTCTTCCAGCAGGACAATGACCCCAAACACACTTCAAAAAGCACCCAGGAATGGTTCAAGACAAGACGCTGGACTGTTCTGAAGTGGCCAGCAATGAGTCCAGATCTAAATTCCATTGAAAACCTGTGGAGAGATCTGAAAACAGCAGTTGGGAGAAGGCACCCTTCAAATCTGGGAGAACTGGAGCAGTTTGCACAAGAAGAGTGGGCCAAACTGCCAGTAAAGAGGTGCAGGAAGCTCATCCATGGCTATAGGAAGCGATTGATTGCAGTTATTTTGACCAAAAGCTGTGCTACCAAATATTAAATCTAGGATGTCAATAATTTTGTCAGTGCCATTTCTTTTCATTTTCTGATTTAAAAGGATATATTAAATTCTGAACAAAAACAAAGGTTCTGTAATATTAACAGAGAAATAAAGAATTGTGGAGACCAAATACTGTACTGTTGTTAATTTCAACTTATGTTTAGAGGAAATTGTGAGTTATTTGAAAAAGTGCAAGGGCACCAATATTTTTGGCCACGACTGTATCTGCCCAAGGGTCACCTCTAAAATTATCTGTGCATGGTCAGAGACCCTGATTGGTTCATATACAACCCTGTTCACCTCTTTTCCACGATCCCGAGAGAGAGAAAGAAATTGTCTAGCCTTGAAAAGGTTTTGTGGGGCTTAGAATAGTGGGAATATTTTTTCAAGTTTGGGTATAAACATCTAAAGGGGTCCACCAAATTCAAATCCTGGTTCATTTGTTTTACCACCCCTACCACTTGTTTTTTCCTTTCAGTGGCTGGGGGTTCCTTATCCAGTAACCCAAAAGTTAAATTAAAATCCCCCAAGTACTATTATTACTGAGCCGAATTGAGATAGCTCAAAATATAGATTGGTAAAAAATGCAGGATCATCCTGGTTTGGACCATGAACCGATGCCAGTGTGACCCTTCCATTCTGTGAACAAAGTCTAATTATCACAAATTTCCCCATACTATCCAGCAGTTCTTTTATCAATTCTGTACCCTAACAGTCTTTTAACAAAAATAGCAGTGCTCCTTACCGTATCAGAGTAGTTGGAAACAAAACCTTCTGCCCCCAGTAGATTACCAAAATATGAGACATCTCTGTCATTGCAAAAATAGGCAATCGATGTTCCTTTTTTTCACCATTGTCGAGGCACAGGTCAGGAAGCACCAGGGACACCTTGTCTTTTCTAGTGACTGGGACTAGTTTCTGACACTCAGCACAGGAATTATAATAGGTAGCAACATCTTCATGAATTCCAGGCCAGTAAAATCTGTACAGCAATCTAGCAAGTGTGTGATCATTCCCTGAGTGACCAGCAGGGCTATAATGTGCAATCTGTAACAACTCTGTTCTATACTTCTGTGATATAACCAATTGTTCTGTCTGTTCCTGTGTCTGAGGTTTAACCCAAACTCTGTACAGTAACCCATTACATTTTTCAAACATTGGTCCACCCTGTTTTGGTTTCACCCCTACCTGTTTAAAATAACCCTGGAGAGAAACATTAGCTTGCTCTAAAAGAAAATCACAATCAGTTATCAGCTTAGTTTCAGCATTTTCATATGTTAACCCTTTATGTCCATCAGTTATTTGTTGCCACAGTTTCTTCAGGCATCTACTTTCTTTCCTGGATTTCCAGATCTTGGAGCCGTTCTCAAACAAGTCCAAATCAAAGTCACTGAAAGGAAACGTGTCCCCACTGAGATTTTCTTTGCCTGAGCTTTTGTTATCACTGCTGCTGAAACTGCAGGGTTCAGTCCCTCTGAGATTAGCTCAGTAAATCCTGGATAGTCATTTCCAGTAATCATGGGGTACAGGTAACTTAGGGACTACCCACATTTTCATTTGGTGCAACACACCCTTAATGGTCAGTGTCACTTGGGTGGTGGAATAGTATTGAGTGTCTCCGTGGATGCAGTTGACACCAGTACCTGGTCCTTTTGCACAGTGTTTTCCCAGCACCTCAACATGCATTAGGGTCTGTCTGCTTCCCGAATCAGAGAGTCCCTTTACAATCTTATTCCTCACCTTCACATCTGCTAAGTACTTGCCCCAATTTGCCAAGGACAAATCTGCTCCAGTGTCACTCTTCTTTCGGCAATTTCTTGCAATATGACCTGGCTTGTTAACAGTTATAGCATATAATGTCTTTGGGCACAGATTTGTTACCCCCACCAGAATTTTTATCAGCCTTGGAGTTTAAATGGGAAAAAGAGTGTCTTACTTGGCTTGGCTCTTACCTCGCTGCTGTGGCATCTGTCTGGCCATTTGGTAGTCCTTAGCCAAAGAAACAGCCTTTTCCCCACTTTTTGGTCAATGTTCTTTCACCCAAAGCTGCATATCTGTAGACAGGATGTTGATGAATTGCTCCATTGCAGATGTGTCTATGATCTGTGGGACTGTTTTGCCCTCTGGTTGGAGCCATTTTATCAGGAGTTCTCTGAGTCGGGCGAAGGCTTCTCGAGGATTGTCGACTGAGTTGTACTTCAGAGATTGAAATCTCTGCCTGTAGGTCTCTCCAGAGATGTTATACATTTTCAGGATTTCGCTTTTCACCAGGTCATAGTTTTCTGACTGCAATGTCCATAATGCTGTATGCAAGTTGAGCTTTCCCTGTCAGGTAGGGTACCAGTCTGATTGTCCATTGCTGCTTTGGCCATTGGCAGGCTGTGTCAGCTCTTTCAAAAGTTGTCAGGTATGTCCCGATATCATCCGGAGGACACAACTTTGTAAGTTTAATGGCTTTTAAGTTGCTTGTGTTTTGTTACTCGTCTGGATCTGTGCCAGATCTTCTGCCTTTGATAGCTTGCAAAGCATCCAGCCATCCCTGCTCTTGTCGTTGCATCTCTTCTCTTGTCTGCTGCTCGTATCACTGCATCTCTTCTCTCCTCTGTGCTTCTAAATGTTGAATCTCTTTTTCTCTCTGTTTCTCTGTCTCTTTTTGTTGTATAGCCCACCATTTGAAAAAAGTTCATCAGGCTTTCAGGTTCTGTCACTGCCTATTCTTTTTCCATAACTTGTGCTGGCTGTGTAATCTCAGCTTGGACTTCTGTCTCTGCTAGTTTGGCTGCCATTCTCCTGGACACCACTCCTGGACTTGCTGTTGCAGAATCCATACCTTTCTGTATGCTTCCCTGGTATTAGGTCCAGTACCCACACACAAAACTCCTGGCTTAGAGTATGTACAGCATAATCCCACTTAGGCTGACACCATCTGTCATCGAGGCACAGTTGCAGAAAGTGTTCATTAATACTAGCAGTAACAAAAAAATTGTTCAGAATAACTATTTACAAAGGTAGAATAAACAGAGATCCATCTACGTTTTCCTTCAGTCTCTGTATGTCTCTTGCAAGAATTTGCAGCTGTTTTATAAGCCCTTGCAACTCCCCTCTTTAACAAGCATCCTGTTTTTTTCTAAAATGTTCTTGTAAATTTCCAGTGTTCTTGTAAGTGTCAAGCAGGTGCAGCATGAACACAGTGTCCCAGAACTGAAGCCCCTTCTCCACAGCTCTTCTGAAAAGGACTTAAAAACAGCTCTCAGGTTAACCCCTTGAGTTCCCAATAGCTTTTTGCAGTCATCTCAACAGTAAAACCATATACATTTCATCAGTAACACTATATAATGCCTAAACAAAGGGATCTCAGTATCAGTTACATTTCCACATATTGATTTGCATATATTTTTATACCAGCAGATATGCAAGGGAGGAAAAAGACAGAAACAGCAAGGGAAGACTGAGAGACAGTGAGAGGCAAAGAATCACGAGACTGTTGGGGTGATCAAATCCTAGGTCTCACAAGAAAATTTGGTTGCGCAACCAGACAGACAAGAGACAGGAAAGAATAGAACAGATCCCTGCATTGAAGCTCTCCATAACAACTTGGACAGGGTCCTATTCAACCCTGTCGCAACTATCCTAACCACTTCCTTATCTTAATTCTCTCCTTACAGCCATTCAGATTCCATGTCATTATTTCTAGTGTTTCCATTGGATATATTTATATATTCCCATTTGAAATAATCTTCCCCGAGATCTGTACATGACATTTGACCCTCTTATCTATTATATAAAATATAGTTTAATTCATTAAGCCTTGTACCTAAGCACCCATGCTTTTTTGAGTCCAGCTTCTGAATAACCACTTTTTTCCCTACTTTTTTGGTTTTTCCACACTTTACCCCTCCCCACACACACCCCAGTCTGACCTTATGCTTATCTCTTTTTAACACCACCATAAAAAGAAGATCCTGCAAGCTCTTGAATAATCTCCTTTCTACCCGAATGTCCTAATGGCAAACGGATGCTTCCCCCCCCCCCCGAGGTTGCCAAACCTCTGCTAGGCGCAAGTGTGGCTAATGAAAGGGTATGAGACTTGCTTAACCGCGCTTATCTTGTTCTCAGTTATGTTAAGTGTTATGGCTGATTAAACTTATTTATGTTGCAAGTGTTATCAGCAGCATACAAACCCTGACAAAGGATCAGTGGTCGGACGCTTAAGAGGCATGATAGCAGAATGGTCGGCAAGACTACGTCAGCCTGCTCTCCAGAATGGGGGGAGGTCATTCATCTATCCTTTTATAATTTCATAATTATTAACATGTATAAGTTGCTGATGTTAGGTTAGATTAAGGAGACAGTTCATTGACCTTGGTGACATGGAGATTACTGGTTACATAGACATATATGGGTACTGCATGGACAGATGTAACTGGAGAATCAATGATCTCGGAATGCTCATGTGCCCAAGGTTCTGTGCTGGCGTTCTTTACCCTTATGTACGGACTCCCCATTGACAAAGTTGGAGCTAACAGAAAAGGAAATTGTGATAAGTATGAAGGAATTTCTCCTTTGAGCCCAAGATGCCAGGAGCAGACTGGCAGAAGATTATTGAGCATAGATGCTCATCTCCTCTAAGAAGTGAGGTTCATTGACCCTTCTGTCTAACTGCCCTTGGTACTTTAGGGGGTTGGGGTTGTCTGTACTGTGGGAGGGAAGAAGCAGGATGGGAACAGTGGTTAGAACTTCGGTGGACAGATGATTCCCCCCCATACAACATCCTAATGGTTTAGTCCATCAATCTCCCTATCCTCAGCAATTGTGTCCCTTCTGCTAGATTTGGACTTCTGGCTGGTGAATGAGGAAACATAATTTGGGGTCAGCTGCAGGAGTATTGAATGGGTACCACACACACTGGGGAACAGGACAGGGAGTAGCTACCAGGATATGAATGGGGCTAGGTACAATAGAATGTGGCCCTGCTCAGACTGACCTAGGAGCAAAGAGGCAAAAAACTGCAAGTCAGAATAAAAAAAGAACTTCCACAGCAGCAGATTGTGATGTCACAAGAAGAGGATATGGACTTCAGGGCAGTAGGAACAGATGAAAAAGATTCTGATCTTTTCAGAATCAATCTTATCCATAGTGCCCCACTCTTTGGTCTTAGGATTCGAGGCACTAGGTCCCAGCAAAAGCTAGAACTTCTTCCCCAACTACTACATTTTCTTTTTTCCCACCAATAGAACATCCATTTTCACCTGCGTAAGGACTCTTAAGTTTCTAGTTTGTTTATTTTTGTCAGTATGTTGCTTGTGATCTGTTTCTTTAAGCTTTACCTTGTTCGATGACTAGTTATAGTTTGCCAACTGTTATGTCAGATAGGGTGCCTGTTAAGGCCAGTTGCTTTGGCAAAGAGTTTGCTTTGAAGCATTGCTCCTCTCTGGGCTAGTATCCTGGTATCAGACAGCCCCATGTTTGAGAGGACAGGATGTTCTTCAAGAGTCATAACAAGTTGTTCCTGGTCCTGCTTATGCTCGGCATCAGACCCCTGGGACTGCTTGACCATGATCTTTACTAGTGCTGACTGTTTGCCTTGCTGTACTTGCTATTGTAACTGATTATTTGTCTTTTTCACTATTATGTAAGAATGTTATATTGTTCTTCTTTGTGACGTGGAACCTTTGTAAATGAGTCCTTGACTCAAAGGTACTTTACAAAACCTAAATAAATAAAAATAAAATCTTATCTTTATAAAGAGATGCAAGGGCACAGGTCCCGATCTGTTTCTTACCATTTTGCCTTGAGGCCACTGGCTCTGTGTTGTGTGGGGTTGGTGTCAGTGGCCCCCCTTCTCCAGGAGGGGACAGGAGACCGGTTGCCAGTCTTCTTTTTTTTTTTCTATAGAGCTTTTTTATCCCAAGCCATGTTCGTCTGTCAGGTATATACCCTGGTCACACCAGACCAGGGGAAGAGAGCTGACCTTGCCATGCAACCAGATCTGCCATCTTCAAATATATGTACAAATGCATGTTTGCTTATCCTAAAGCCTGCTGTAGTGCTCATCCTCTTTCATCAGCTGTTCCACCACTGGGAGCTGGATCTGGGTTGTTGGGGGGTTCTCAAGCCATGACACTCCCGTCATGGAATCACTGCATCAGCCAAAGAGGTGGCTCCATTGGACTTTGTAGGCAGGGCTAGAAAAGCCTGCTCAGATTTAGACTTGCAGTGCTTATTCTCCACTCCCTCTCACAAGTTATTTCCGACGAAGCTGCCCTGTCTCCTATGCCATGGTAGGACCTTACTCATCCCTCCCATGCTTGACTTGCTTGTCCTTCCATACCTTGATCATCAAGCCAGGTGTCATCCTCACAGCTTGGGCCAATCTGTGGGTTATAGTCTGGATTATGAAAATTATGTTTAGCAGAAGCTGGTGGTGGGCTGGGTTGTCAGAGAACTCTTATAGCAGGCAGAAGGGCTTGGGCAGGTGGAAGGAGGGCCTGGCAGCTGGCAATGAGAAATGGGGTAAAAAAAAAAAAATAGTTTATTTACTTGTAACCACAGAGTTTCATTGAGAATATCTCCTCCATTGGGCCACACGTTTGGAACTGTAAGCTGTCTGTGTCAGGACCACTCGGAAACTTTTTCTAGCTGGGGGGTTGCCCCAGATGGAGTGCAGCGTGGGTTCCTATATAATCATGGGCAGCCCCATTGCCCCTCAGTTCTTTCACCTGCCATTGATTACCTGCCAGATATGCATTATTTTTTTTTTTTAAATGTTCATTTCACCTGTCGATGTTATCCTTTTATGCCGCTGTCGAAAGAATCTTTATTTTGGTTTTGTACCTGCGGTTACAAGATCTACAAGGACAATGCTTACATGGTTTGCATTTCTTGTTTGGGCCTGTCCATAACATCAGGGACTGCAAGATCTGCCAGGGATTTAACCAGGACACAAGGAGACACTGAAAGAAATCTTTACAAACCTTCATTGCTATTAAAGCCATGGAAACTCAAGCTAAGGCTGCAGGCTTTAAGCTGGCTGCTCCCTCTCTCGACTGCCACCAGGAAGGGAATTCCCTAGCATTCAGTGATGCTGTCACCACTGTGGTCATCGTGGGCTGAGGACAAAGACATGGATAATCATTGTCAAAGTCCTTCTCTTCCAGCCTTCACTACAACCATAAAGATAAAGCTCATGGCTGATTGGTAAGGCTGAGGTCGCCATTGAAGAAGGGTAAGATTTCATCATCTTCCACTCTGGTGGTGATAACTACAGCCCTGCCAGCTGTTCATGAGAAATCAAGGTCAGGGTCTGACTCTGGTGCTGCCATATCTACTATGGGCAGTATGCCACCCCCGTTGTCTGGTTCTACCCCTTCAACACTGGTTGTCCTGGGCCCTTTACAGGGTGCCACTGACTCCCAGATTGTGCTGGCATTATTCTCTGAACTATTTCAGTGCCTGTCACCATTGCTTCCACTGACAATAATAGCTATCCCATTGACTGGCCTCCCCCATTAACACCGTTGTGGTTGACTGGTTCCAGAAGCATGCCTTTCATTCCTCCATATCAGCTGCCACCTTCATTGCCAGCTCTGTCGATTGTTCCAGTCGTCATCCCAGCTGACGAAGTAGAATACAGTCCTGATCGCCTTAATATGGAGAAGGATTTGGAGGATGATGAAAGGGACAGTCCCTATGAGGGGCATTTGCCTTGCAGTTCTACCCTCTCCTCATGCAGTGAGAACTCTGTGGTGTATATCACTAGATCTTTCCCTGAGGATTCCTCTTTTCAGGCTTTACTCAGACAAATCCAGGATGTCATGGGAGTTAAAGCTGAGAAGGCAGACTCCACGAAGAAAAATGTAATGAAGTTTTTGGATGTTCCCACTGTGCCATTCATTGTGATTCCTCTAGTATATCCTGTCTTAGAGGATGCTTCCTTTGCTGCTTGGCATAGGCCTAATACCTTGCCTGTAGTACCCTGCTCCATCTTTTAAGCCTTATTATGCTTCTCAGCTTGAAACAGACTCTGTGGTTATCATGATAGAGTATGACCACTCTAGAGCCCCTAGATGCATGAGCATTTTGCCTCGTGACAAAAAATCCCAGAGGCTGGATGTTAAGGGCAAAAGAACCTATGCCTCTGCATCCTTAGGCCTAGGAATGGCAAACTAGCAGGCTTACATCATTAAAAATCAGAGCTGTCTGTGGAAATCTGCTCTGTGTACCATTCATGCTCTGCCTGATGGTCCTGCCAAGACTGACTTGCTTAAAGCTGCCTCAGCTAGAGTGGATATTGGAAATCATCTGTTATGTTCTGCATATGATGCTTCTGATGCTTTTGGCAGTGTTGCTGCCACTGGCATATGTCTTTGGAGACATTCCTTAGGGTAGCTGGATTTGATACTTAAGTACAACAGGCTGTGCTGAATGCCCCTTTCAGATGCTCCAAGTTATTTTGGAGTGATGTTGAAATTGCTCCACATGATCTTCAATCCTCCAGAATGACTTTGTCACTCAAATCTCTAACCCCTCAACTTGCTAGGGAGTATAATGGGGGCTTGTTTCACAGCCTGCTGCTCGAGGTGGCTGTGCCTCCTATTAGCAGCCCCCTGCACAAAAGCATGGTGTTCCCCTCCTGGGTTACTTTCCCCATACAAAGGCACCCAGATGTATTGGACAAAGCGGGACCTCCACCGTCCCAGGTACCTCCTGAGTCCCCACTTCCTACCCTTTCACTGTTACCTCCAGGGGTGCAAGTAGGGGATAGAGCTCCCTTCATCTGTCAAAGTAGAGGGAGATCACAACAGACGAGTATGTCCTGAAAATAGTGGAAAAGGGGCATGCTCTGGAGTTGTTGTCTGCCTCTCCAGTTCACCCTCTGCCTCCTTGTCATTATCCTCTGGGTCACTTGTCCCTTCTGCTAGGGGAGGTTTAGTCACTTACGAACATACAGGTCTGCCAGCAGAAACAGGCCTCATGGTCACAATTAGAGTCTGCTCACACGCAGCTAGCACTCTCATATTGCAGCTGACCCACTCTCCTCCTCCTCACCTTTACCCCTCGCACCCTGTCCCATGCTCTTTTAAAACTGCCCACCGTCCTACAGGATACTACCTCCTCTGGTAGAGTGTTCCATTTCTCCACAACCCTCTCTGTGAAAAAATGCCTCCTCATCCCTCACCGATATCTTCCACCCTCCAACCTGAGACCATGCTCTTTCGTGTCCCTTCCCCTCCTCAGCTTAAATATCCCTTCTTTGCCCATTTTGTTAATCCCCTTCATGTATTTGAAAGTCTCAATCATATGCCCCTGATCCCTCCTCTCCTCCAGGGTGTACATATTCAACTCGGTCAGCCTGTCCTCGTAGGTTTTGCCCTTCAGCCCTGGATCATCTTAGTTGCCCTACACTGCACCCCCTCCAGCAATCTGATATCCTTCAGAAAGGGACACCAGAACGGCACGCAGTACTCCAAATGTGACCTGTACAGCAGCAGGATCACATCCTTATTTCTGGATGAGATGCCTCTCACAATAATAATAACCTTTATTTATATAGCGCTCTTCATTGAGTACCAGAGCGCTGTACATTTTCCAGTATATAAATACAACTCAATAATAGAAATCCAGTTACAAGACAGCAACAAAAGCAATACACCCCAGCATCTTGTTGGCCTTAGCTGCCGCCTTCCTGCACTGAGCTGAGTCGTTCATGTTTCCCATTATGATCACCCCTTGGTCCTTCTCCTCCTCAATGACCCCTATCTGAACCCCTCCCAACTGCTGGTCCCTACCCGGGTTCCTTGCTCCAAAGTGCATAACCTTGCACTTTTTCACATTGAAGGTCATTTGCCACTTCTCCAGTCACTCCTCCAGTTTGGTCGGGTCCTCCTCTAGTCCCTGCCATCCCTTTATGTCATCCACCACCACATCTTGGTATCCTCTGCAAACAGACTGATCTCGCTCATAATGCCATGTGAGATATCTGATATGAATAACCCAAACAATACTGGACCCAGCACTGAGCCCTGCAGCACCCCGCTTGTCACCACTACCCATTGCTGCCTCTCCTTCAGCCAGTTTATGATTCAGTTTACCATCTTTGTCCCTGCCCCCAAATATTGCAGCTTACCCCCCAGCCACCCATGAGGCAGTGAATCAAAGGGCTTGCTGAAGTCTAAATACAGTACCTCCACTGCATGGCCTTTATCCAGTTCCCTCATTATCCAGTCATGGTACTCAATTAGGTTGGTCTGGCAGGATCTTTCTGAGACAAACCCATGCTACGGACCATCCTGGAGTCCATTTTCCTCCAAAAAGGTCACCAGCCTCTCTTTCAGGATTGCTTCCATGTTTTTCTACAATGGACGTGAGACTTACAGGTCTGTAACTGCCTAGTTCATCCTTTGAGCCACTGTTGTGGTGGGGCACCATGTGAGCCATGCTCCAATCCTGTGGTACACATCCTGTGTCCAGGGAAGTATTGAACAGGTTCACCAGCGGCCCCGCCAATACCTCCGCCAGCTCTTTCAGCACCCTGGGGTGAATGCCATCCAGACCTGGTGCCTAATCCATCCTTAGTGCCTTCAGACCCTCCAGCACCCTGTCCTCCATAATTGCCCCATCCGTCACCCCTCCCCCCCTTGCCCACCTTCCCTGTCCCCTGAGATAGCTGTCCACCCTTCTCCTTTGTGAATACTGAACAGAAATACTCGTTTAGTGCTTCTGCCTGTTCCGCCCCCTTCTCCACCCGCCCCCATTCTTCTTAATTCTCACTATCTGGTCCCTGCATCTCCTCCTCTCCCTTATGTGTCTGAAAAAGTCTTTCTCCCCTTCTCTGATGCCCTGTACCAGTCTCAGCTCCCTGAGAGCCTTGGTAGCCCTGACCAATCTGGTTTGGACTTCTTCGCATGCAATTCCCTGGCCTCCCCCTTCCTGGACTTCTTGAACCTCCAAAAAGCAGCTTTTCTGCCCTTACCCTTTCCAAAACCTCCTTGTTCAGCCAGCTTGGCTTCTTAGCCCTACTCTTCTTGCTCAGCATTTTGATACATGACCCAGTAGCCTCCATCAGCCCAAGTTTGATAATTTCCCACTTCTGATTTGCATCCATATCATGCCTAATTCCTTCCAGGTGCCTTCTCAGAATTTCCCCCATCTTGTTAAAGTCTGCCCGTCAACCACCCTGGTTCCTGTACCTACAGTCTCCCTGCCCATGCCAAGCATGAACCACACCGATTGATGGTCACTCCCAGCTAGCGGGTCCTCCACCCTCAGCTCCCTCACAGCCTCCCCGTTAGTTAGCACTAGGTCCAGAGTTTTTTCCAGCCGAGTTGACCCACTGACCTTCTGTGCCAGGAAGCTATCCTGGAATGCGTCCAGTAGCACCTGCTCCCTTGCGCTCAAGGTGGCTGAGGTTCCCCAAGCGGGCTATTGGACACAATCCTCCCCAAGAAAGAAATGAAAGGCTCTATTCCAGATACTTACTAGTTCTCAAGTGGAGAGGAGATCTGTGTCTAGGAGTGAAAGCAAGCTCAGCCACCAGTCAGCAAGGTGGACCTCCCGTCACCTGAGGCTCTATTCTAAATGCAACTGCCAGAGTTAGCTCCTTTTAAAATATCTTGAACTGCCTTATTGGTTAAACTTTAAATAAGGTGCAGTCCTCAGCCAATGTACTGGTGATTGGTTGGGGAGGCAGCAAATGGAGATAGCCATGTATCTCCCAAACATAAAACAAATCCAGAATTAGCAGCTCAAACCATGTGCTTTGACAAACATTAAATTGCTTTTCTTATTGGGGTGTAACCAATTATGGTATGCATAAGTTAAAACAAGAAACCCAGTGCACACCCTACCCCCCCCAAAACTGGCAAATCATTAAATTATTACAATGTACTTTCTGCCTGAAGTGACTACTCACTGATTACATCCCAGAGGGGAGCCGGGGTCTCTTACTTTTTCGTATCAGAGCTCTGGTGTGAAAGCAAGCTAGGCCACAAGTCAACCTTCTCATCGCCCAAAGCTGTATTCTAAATGCAACTGCCAGAGTTCGCTCCTTTCAACCCTTGCTGTGCCATTGACTGATCTATCAGTCCTGAAATCCTTTACGTTCCAATTCTTTCAGCAGCCTAAGGGTTAACATACAGTATGGTGCACTGCCTTAGTGGTTAAACTTTAAATAAGGTGCAGTGTCACAACCCCACTCAGCAGGTCAGCCCTCTACTCCCAAAGTGCCAACCTCTGAGCGTAGAATTGTGAACAGTTCAACAGAACAAGGTAACCCTCTTGTCTGTTTTGTGGGTTCGAGTCACCTTTGTCCCAAGTTCTGGAGGGATTCAAACTGATAACCTCTTGTTAGCGTACCCAATTATCAGGCTCAGATAATTCTGTCTTCGGGGGGCCAGATATCTTTGCCTACAGGCACCTAACCAGGTATAACAAAATGAACCCTTAGAACTCTATGCAAGACCTAGAGAACTCTCATCTGTTTCCCAGTGTGGTATCACAATAAGCGCATGCACAGTGTCAACTATAAACAGGTTTAAAAGTGCAAATTCCTACAATCCATACACTCAGACTGGTCTTAGCTAATTGTATTCTTACGTTCTTAATCTTTCAGTGCTTCGATGATCCTCTCTCTCTCAGTCCGAAAAATGAATGTCATCTCTGTAAGGTCTGCTCAGTATATTTAAAGCAGTCTTGAGCCAGCCTTCTCTCTGAGGTCACCTAACTCCGCCTTAGTGTATTAAAATTGATATTTTATAACACAGGATGTCCTGCTAAGATATTTAAAAAAATAATAGGTGACATAATGAATCGCCTCTCTTTATGACTGGTCAAAACTGGTCTGTCATCTGCTTCACCCAGACTTTTGATGTAATTCACTCTATACTCCAAGCAAATGCTTATTGGACTTTCCTAATTTAGTCTGGGACCTGCTTTACCCAGACATCAAAGTCTATTTGATGTAATTCGCTGGATTCATGGGAAGATACCCAAACCACATGCCTAGGCCCCTTTTCCTTATGACACCTAATGCAAATCAAAGGATTTCCCTTAGGGCATTATAAAATGGAGATATTGGTTCCTGGCTTCAAAGCAAATTGACAAGGGAATTGTATTTTAGATGTCTGCAGTTTAAACTACCTCCTGTCTTTTGAACTTATCCCTGGGGGGGGCGGTTGATGTGTCAATTTCAGCAAGCCAGCATTTCCTCCTGACAGACAGTCCATCACACATTTTTTTTTTATATTTACAAAAAAATGATACATGGATCAGAACCAGCTGTCCAAGTGTGACATGCAGTCCCCAGCCAATGTACTGGTGATTGGTGGAGAGCCAGCTAATGGAGAAAGCCATACAGTATATCTCCCAAACATAAAACAGATCCAGAATTAGCATCTTAACCCATGTACTTTCACTAACTTTAAATTGCTTTTCTCATTGGGGTGCAACCTGTTATGGCATGCATAAGTTAAAACAAGATAACCAGTGCACCCCCCACCACCTCCACCAAATTGTGTTAATGTGCTTTCTACTTTAAAATGACTTATTTCATTTCATATCATTTTTATTTTTTATACTTAATAGCAGATGAGCAAAACTGCCCGTTTTCACAAGTGACAAGTTTTAAAACAGTACAATATTAGTACAGTATAATACATGCAAAATTAATATACAATATAACATAGCAACACTTAAAAACACAGTCTAGTTTTGAATGATCTTTTTTTGTGTTTCCTTGCGCTTACGCAAGAAATACCTTGGGACGATACCACATTGAGAGAGGTGTGTCAGGGACGAGTCCAATGCAAAGCACTGTACAATGGGCTCAACCCTAACATACCAATGACCACTGAAGCCAAGTGTGACTGCCGTCGGAATTTCACAGCGGGGAGCTGACCACACTTGAGAAAATGAACCTCACCAATGAGAGGGTGGGGGGATGTTAGGATGTATTAGTAGGGATATCACAAGTCGGAAGAGGGAGGTAATAATCCCTCTTTACAAGACGCTGGTTAGGACCCATCTGGAGTGCCTGGAGGCCACACCTTCTGTCACAAGGAGATTGAACCAAATTGAGGCAAGTCCAGAGAAGGGCAACCAAAATGGTGCAGGAACTGCATCAGAAAACATATGAGGACAGATTAACGGAGCTCAATATGTATACCCTAGAGCAAAGGAGAGAGATAGAGGTGATATGATCGAAACATTCAAACACCTTAAAGGCATTAACAAGGTGAAAGAGTCTAACATGTTTCAATATAAGAAAAACAGCAGGACAAGAGGACACAGCATGAGATTAGAGGGAGGCCGATTAAGAGGTAATGTGAGGAAGTTCTTTTTCACAGAAACGGTGGTGGATGCATGGAACGGCCTACTTCAGGAAGTGGTAGATATGAATACAGTGCAGGGCTTCAAACAGGCATGGGATAGACATAAGGGAGCAATACAGATGAGTATGAATAGATGGGTCCTTGACAGAGCAAAGGCCGATGGCACATTCATAAGGTAGAAAAATAAATGGGCAGACTGGATGGGCCATGCGGTTCTTATCTGTCGTCAACTTCTGTGTTTTTATAAGAGAGTACGCTTCATTCCTCTCATTTGCATAGCCAGCACTGCACCTCTGCAGACCCTCCTGCTCCCTCCCACTGTTGTAGTTTGCCCCACACGCACCCTCCGTTCCCCCACTGGCCCAGCATCTTTCATCAAACCCTCCCGCTCCCTCCCACTGCTGCTGACCTCCTAGCTTCCGTCCCAGCCACGGGCATCTAATCAAACCCTCCCGCTCCCTCCTACTGTGTGTTGTCCTCCCTGCACCCTCTGTTACCCGTTCCTGTGCCGACATCCGGGTGCCCAGTCCCCATGTCGGCATCATGTATCCCCCAACTCATGTGGCACACTGGGAGCCCACCCCAGTGTGCCCAAATTTATTTTTTGTACCTGTAAATAAAGAAAACGGTCCCTCATCGTCTCCCCAGTCCCCCCTTCCCATCCCCACGCTCCCACTGAGCGCCCACCTCCCCAAAACCCCGTTGCCCCATACTTACATCAGGAAGTCGGCGCTGTCATCTTCTGAGGACTGAGACACATCTACACTTCTCAAAGCCGACCGTCAAACTGAAGAATCAAAGGTAGGCGCTCTATAATGGTAGTCAATGCGGTTTTCAACTTAGGTTGATATCTAAATTTTTAGGAACTTTGGACCCAAATTTTCAACATGGGGTTCATGGGACCCCACCTCGTGAACACTGTCACTGTTATTTCATTACTCTGGCCCGGAAGGTGATTTCGTGATCGCTGTCTTGGAATCACCTTTGGGACAGATTAAAAACAACAGTGTGACTGTTCATGAGTTAGGGTCCCAAAAGCCTATGATGCAAATTTGGTAAAAAAAAAAAAAAAAATTTCCAAAAATGATCAGCTACAAGTGTGCGTTGCACAGTTTCTATGCACGCGCCTAGCTTCACCACTTTTTAACATTTTCACTCCAGATTTTCAACATTGCCATTTTTTCACACATCATTATGAACAGTACAGCTGTCATTTTTCACATCCTGCCCAAAATGTATTTTTGCACCTGTGGCACAGAAAGGCGCGGTTGTTCTTCTAAACCACCTTGCCGGATAAGTGAAGGAAATGACAGTGGCACTCTTCATGAGGAGGGTTCCCAAAAAGGCCATGTTGAAAACTTGGTGAAACAACCCCATAAAATGTCCGAGTTACACCCAGTTGTTTGAAATTTTCTACACATGCATGTAACTTTGGTCATTTTCTTTTTTAACATCGAACAGTTTTTCCTCCTCCGGGCATAGCAGCCCCTCAACGACCCCCGGCCACCAGCACCCGCACCCTGGACTGGGTCTGGCGTGCAAATTATATGCCCATCCACAGGGCCAATAATGACAGGACCTCGAGGGACCTCGGCACAGACACCCGTGGCTCGCCTGTGGAGTCCTGGTGCGCAGGGCTTGGCCATCAGGCGGTGTGTGGTTGCCCGGATTTTTCCTACAGGTTTTAACCCCGAGGAGCTGGACGTGCAGTGGCATCAGCGCACCTACGTGCAGATGCCCTCCACGCTGCACCCACATATAGTGCCCGCAACTGTAGTGCACCTAGCTTCCGCCAGGTGCCACTGCAGCGCGGCGCAGAACCCTCACCCACCCCAGAGGAAGGAGAGCAGTAATGGGGCGCTCGATTATTCCTCTCTCCTACCAGCCCCCGGTGGCTTGAGTCCGTTCCCGATCCCGGGTTGCCACCACAGCGCGAGGTGTGGCGTCCAGTGCCTCTGCACCACCAGGCAGGCCTAACTTTGGTCATTTTCAATATTTTCACTCCAAATGTTCAATATAGCCTTTTTATCACACCACCTCATGACCAGTACAGCTGTCATTTTTTCACATCCTGCCCATAATGTGTTTTCGCACCTGTGGTGTGGAATGCCTTTTTCCCACGGATTTGAAAATGTTTTCCTACAGGGTTCATGAGGTGGCGTGATAAAAAGACTATATTCAACATTTAGGGTCAAAATATGAAAAAATGACAAAAGTTATGGCCACTTACTGTAATTTCCGTACTCATACAAGTAACTGCGGAAATCTTAAATATTTGCACCCTACATTTTTTTTTTTTCAAATTATTTGTACTCCTGCTCCATGGCCCTCTCTATCTGAAGGGAGCCCCAGTCCCGCCCCCCCAACATCCACCAGCTGACACTGACCAGCTGTCCCCAGGGCTTACTCCCCCCCCGGCGCAGTCGGCGAGAGAGGGCCCACCCCACTAAGATCAGATCCAGTACAGTGGTCAGTGCCGTGACTATTCAGGGGCAGGACCTGTGAGCTCCCTCTATCATCTGCCGCAAGCTTTTTTCCTGGTTTCTTCCCTTCAGGGATGGAGTGTGCAAGGACGCCGGCAACAGTGCCGTGCACGCACCCCGTCCAGCGTCTGCCTCACCTCTGAAGCGTCAGTGTGCCTGCCCCCAGCCACCGCTAGGGGCCAGGCATGCACCGACAACTGGTTGCCCCTCTCCCTGGAAAAGGTGAGCTGTCTCTGGGATGCTCGATCCTTCTCCTCCTCTGCTGACCCTCAGCGGCTTGCGCTTGCTCCCGAACACAGGTCGCTAACATGGCGCGAGGTGTGGTGTCCATCGCCTCAACCCTCAGCACCTCCAGGCCGGCGATGCACCCCACATTTTTCTTATTACCCAAGCTTCTGTATTCAAATGCTGTCATAAATATGACAGCTTGTCAAAACATAGTTCATGCAGGCTTTTCCTCCCGCCAGACAAAGTTATGCCCACTTGTTGCAATTTCAGTACACATGCTAGTAACTTTGGAAATCTTAGATATTTGAATCCCACATTTCTTTTTTAAATTATTTGTACACCTGCTCAATGGCCCTTTCTTGCTGGAGGAAGCCCCAGCCCCGCTCACGAATGCGGGCCATCTACCCCCAGGGCTTACCCCCCCCGGCAGAGTCAGTGGGGGGCCCACCCCTACCAAGATGGTATCCAGTACAGGGGTCAGCGCCATGACTATTCAGGGGTCGGACCTGCGAGCTCCCTTCGTCTCCACCATGAGCTTTTTTCCACTTGGTTTCTCCCATTTAGGGGTGGAGTATGCAAGGATGCTGGCGGCGACGGTGCTGGCGCAGTGCACGCACCCTCGTCTGACGCCTGACCACAGCCCTGCAGTGTCGGTGTGCCAGCCCCCGCACTGCTAGGAGCCAGGCATGCACCGACAACTGGTCGCCCCTCTCCCTGGAGAAGGAGAGCTGTCCCTGGGATGCTCGATCCTTCTCCTCCTCCTCTCCTGCCAACCCCCAGCGGCCTGTGCTCGTTCCTGAACACGGGTCACCGGTGTGGCGTCCAGCACCTCAGTGCTCCCGGCACAGTGAGGCACTCCACATTTTCAACATAGCCTTCTTATTACCAGAGCTTCTGTATTCAACTGCTGTCCAAAATATGACAGCTTGTCAAAACATAGTTCAGGAAGGCTTTTCCTCCCAACAGAAGTTCAACTAACACAGTACACACCTGCCACATAAACCATGCAAGGAAACATTCGGCATTGAAAAATGCTTGTTTTTTGGGGGGTTCAGGCCCCCCCCGAAGGGAGTTCTACTCTACCCATGCGCCGCTCCCCTCATACCCAGGCTTACCCCTCTGGGTGGGGCCCCCTCCACACAGTTCTTCACAGTGTGCCCTGGTTTACCCCCCAGGGTGGGGGTGCAGGCCCCCCCAGAAGACACTGTTGGCAGCGGGGCCGGCGGTGGAACCGGGCATCATGCTCCGGGGCAGGAATTTTGCGACTGGCTGCAGTACCTGGGGGCGGAGACGTGCAATAACATCCCACATCTGCCCCGCCTCCTCAGGTGACAGCACCAGCACAGTGGGATCCCCCAGCCTCCGCCAGTGGTCCGTGGTGTGCCAGACACTCTACCCCCCTACCCCCACCCCCGGAGAAGGAGAGCAGTCTCTAGGATACCCAGTCCTTCTCCCCCCCGGCTGGCCCTCCGACATCCTGGGTCCGTTTTTGAACCCAGGTCTTCGGTGTCGCAGACAGACACCCTGCCTCTGCGTTAATGAGATTGCCAGTTTTGAATGATCTGACGGTTCTACAATTGGAAAGTTCATCCAGAATAGAATTATAAAAAGTGGATGCCCTATATAACGCTGATTTTTGACCAATTGCCTTTTTAAATAGTGGTATTCTGATGGCATAGTTACTTTGAGGCCTAGTCCCCTGTGTATTTATTAATCTAGGGAACACTGACTGGACTATTTGTGGTATAAGGCCTGTTGCTCCTTTAAAAAAGCAGAGTACCCATCCTTAAGTTAATTGTTTTCCAAAGAAGGACAGTTTGATGCTTTTAACAAAAGGGGAGTGTGGGTCTCTTAGTTTTTCATATCAGAGCTGTGGTGTGAAAGCAAACTCAATCATATTTTAAAAGGAACTAACTCTTGGCAGTTGCATTTAGAATAGGGCCCCAGCTGATGGAGGGGGGTCCAATTTGTTAACTGGTGGCTGAGCTTGCTTTCATGTTCATTTAAATGTCCTGTGAAGACTGTGCTGGACTACCTTCCGTCTCTAATCCAGTCTCCAGTACTTAAGAACATAAGAATGATGTCAGCAGATGGGGACTATTTGATCCATCTAGTCTGCCCAAGGTGGCTATCCCTCTCCCCTTTAATTGTTCAGGCCAAGCTTTCCACACTGTCTGTCCCACACTAGTTTAAATTCTCTTACTGTCTTAGCTGCCACCACCTGTGCTGGCAGGCTGTTCCATGGGTCTATCACCCTCTCCGTGAAGAAGTACTTTTTATAGTTGCTGCTGAACTTGCCTCTCACCAGATGCAAGTTGTACCCCCGTGTCTGAGTTCCTTTGTTTACTTGGAAGAGATTCTCCGTTTTGTTTATTCCCTTGACATACTTCTCCATTAAGGTGCGTTTGGCTTCCAGTTTGGCCTTCCATGCCCCTATTCATGGATGCACGGTGGCACAATTAAAGGTGTCACACACATTTTTTTAAAATATTCTACGTGTGTCCCCCTGTTCATAAAACAGTTCTGCCTTGGGACCTCAATTTCATTTTGGAAAAGTTGACCTTGGCTCCATTTGAGCCTGTGGTGACCTGTGAGATGTGTTTCCTTTCTTGGAAAATGCTGTTTTTGGTTGTTGTGATTTCAGCTCATAGGATTTCCAAGCTTCAGGATGATTTTCTACAAAGACAAGGTGTCTTTTCAGACCAACCCTCATTTTCTACCAAACATAGTGTCTGATTTTTCATTGAATCAGATCATACACCTTCCTGTGTATTATCTGGAGCATGCTAACAAAGGTGAGATGTTGCTCCACATACTTGATGTACAAAGAATACTGTGTTTCTATCTTAATTGCACAAAGGATTTTATTTATTTATTGCAATTGTGTCACCAGGAAAGGCATACTGAGCAACAAGATGCTTGTCTCCCGGTGCGACGGGGGGGTGTAACACATGGATATGATAACACACAGGTTATCAAGTGAACAATTAACAGAAGCAAATAAAAAGCAATATAAGGATACACGACTGCATGAATATACAAGCAGTGCACATTGAATGCTTAGGTATTATAGTATCAAATCACAATTTTTGTGACAAGAAGCAGCAGACAAGGTAAATTAGCACACTAGTAACAGCTGTAAACAACAGAGGACGTATATCACAGTTATACACAGTACATAGGGCAAAATAGGCCCAGGACATAAGTGCAAGGTTGGGGTTATATGGCAGCTTCTGTAGCAAAGCTAAGGCCGCTGGTCAGGCATTGGGGAGGGGATAGTGGAGCATGGCAGTTTCATGGACAGGAGCAATTTGTAGTAAGGAGAGAGTAGGAAGATGAGGAGTGCCGAATTTGCGGTGGGAGGGCGTTCCAGAGCTTGGGTAGCCAGTGTGAGAAGACAGCTTGACTAGCAGAAAGTCCTCTCAGCTTATTGTTTAATTTGCCCCTGAGAAAGAGGGTGCCTCGTATCTAAAGAGTGCCTGTCCAAATGGCTGCTTACTGTATTGTGTTCTGTTCTTAGAAGTACATTGAGGAACTTCCTGGTGCTATGTGTGGCCACTCTACATGTGGCATGGCCACTCTACATGTGGCATGGCCACTTCTGTTGCTTGTTTTCAGAATGTTTCTGCAGCTGGCATATGTGCTGCTGCCAGATGGAGCACTGTGCATACTTTCACTAAATGCTACAGTCTAGACATCGTCTCTCATAGATGTGATAAATTTGGTCTTGCAAGTGTTGCAGGCCTTTTGTCATGATGACATATCGTACTTTGCCATCCTCCCTGGGTACCTCATGTCCTGCTTGGGAATCGTTCCAAAGGTATGGCCCAATGGAGGCGATGTCCTTGATGAAGATAGAACAGTTCTAGGGACTTGGATATGATGTTCTATCCACACTTCTGGCAGTTCCCTTTCCTTTTAAGACTTGACAGAAATGTCTTCAAGCTGGCTCCTCCAACCCACTCGGGTGGTAACTCCCTTGGCTCCACCCAATGACACAGATCTTCCTTTCTGCTGGAAGAAGCAGGTTCCCTCCTTATCGCTCTCTCACTGAGTAGGCCCTTTGCTGATAAATCTCCGGATTTACTTCCAAAACATTCCAAAAAACCTTGTCTTCTGGCTCGATCATTGATCATGACCGCGATGGACGAGAAGTCTGCTCCTGGGTTCCGTCAGTCCCCTTGGGGGCAGAGGATGTCCTGAATGGATCTGCACACCATGTGCGTCTGTTGCTTGGGGCATGAGCACGATCCCCAGGCCTACGGCATTTGTTGTACTTGCCATCCTGCTGTTCTCGAGGACTGTCTCTCTCCTGACTCAAGTTAGGCCGACTGAGCGAACGGAACCCACTGGTCAAATCTAAGAATGCCCATTGGGTGGTCTCTATGGCTGCGGGGCCCGCCGAACAGCTTGTGGCATTTGAGGAGGCTGTGGCCCAGGCCGCTTCCCACTCCTCTTCAGCGGCTGCCTTCGTGCTGCTCCAGCTGGGTTCGACTTTCACAGAATAATTCAAAGAATTGTGCCAGTCCTTGCTGACGCTAGGTCAGGGACCCTCTGGGCACAAATCCAAGTCAAAGAAAAGAGTCCAAAAAATGGTCTAGTCGACATTCGTGGAATCAGGAGCACTCTCGGTCGAGAGCTTCAGATTCCCGCACTTTTCCGGATCCGACTTTGGTCGAATCCTCGGCCCAGGCCGCTGGCACCATGGTAACCCCATTGGGCCAGTTGGCCGAGATGCTGGTTGCCCTTCCGGGCGGGATTTTTCTCGAACCGGTCAACCCTTCTTTATCCAGGACTCCGTTTCTGACTCAGACCGTTGGGATGGATCAGTCCCCTGACCTATTGCTTCTGGTCGACGACCAAGACCTGGAGGACCCTCAGCGTTCACCGACTTCCTCTGAACCCCACCACTGGTCCCCCCAGCAGTTGAGGTCTCAGTCTTCTTCCCGTGGGTTGAGTGGTTCCCACCAACATTGATGCTTCCGCTCTAGACACCACAGAAAGCAGCACCATTGCTACTCTTCATCCTCATCCTCCTCAGGTGAGGAGAGGCTTTGGCGCAAGTTGCATCAACGCTACAAGGATCTCATGTGGCAACAGCTAATGCTCACCAGTGTGAAGCCATCTCCGGCTACTATGCTGGCTGTCACCTGGCTTTTACCCGACAGGCCGGCGCCTTCTCCACCTAAGGAGCCGACCAAGTCGGTCCCGGCTTGACTGGCCTCAGCATCTCCACCAATTCTGGTGGAGCCACTGCCTAAACAGCTGCCAACCAGCACTCTGACCAAGGAGTCTCGGCCAACAAAATGACTTCCTCACTGGCTGTCAGTCACCGTCACCCCTGACCATCCTCAGAGGGTCAGTGGGGACTCAGGCAGTCGACCTCTCTTTATCGACTCCTCAGAGTCTGAGGCCTCTTCCATGCACTCCAGTCTGGTCAACGTGGAGTCAGTGGGGGATCTCTCAATGTACAAAGGCCTTTCCTCCTTTATGGGCCTTCTCCACCTGATCTCTGTCCACAGGTATGAAAATGGAGCCCGTCCAGAAATGGGCTCATTACCCACTGACCGAGATCCTTGACCCGGCGGGGGGTACTCCTACAGAGGCCTTCCTGGTGGCAGAAGCCATCCTTGGTTCTGCCCTGGCACTTTGGCAGTGCCCCGCTTCCTGCTCTGTGCCCTCTTCCTGGATGGCCCACAAGTATGCGATACCTATCGGGATTCAAAAACACCCCTCAGCCGAGGGGCTGGTGGCCAATTCTGTGTTTAGGCACTAAGGCAACACCGGAGATGTCGACAAGTAGCCTGACAGAGTCCAAGAAATTGGACCACATGGCTAAAAAGGTCTACGCTGCCTCCTCACTTGGTCTTCGCCAGGCGAGCTTGGTCCTCCTTATGGCCCACTTCTCCTATGTCCTGCTGGGCACCCTGGATGAGGTACTTCCTTATCTGCTGGCGGACCACAAGACCACGGTCAAACAGGTCCGGGACCAGGGCCAAGCTGTGGCTAAGCAGCAGCTCCAGACAGACATGGACATTGGGGACACCTGTGCCCTCTCTGTGGTGGCCACAGTGGCCATATGCCACAGGGCTTCACTGAGGATCTTGACCTTCATGGCAGATACTCAGCACAAGCTGGCAGATGTTCCTTTCCTGGGTACCAACTTGTTCAAGCCCAGGATTGAGGGCCACCTCACCCGCATTGAGAAGTTAAATGCCACTTTGGACTCCATGACATCTGCCCAAAAGGACCCCAAGGGCTCCAAACAGCAGCAGAAAAGGAAGCCCTTTTGGTGCACCACTACTCTTGAGGCCAATCCAACCCCAGGCTGGTCAGCAGGCCCAGGCCTGGCGACCTCGGCCGAAGTCAGTGGCCTTAGTCATCTGTAAGCCTGGGGGAGAGGCTCTGGTGGCTCCTCAGCTGGACCCTCCTCCTCCTCCAAACTTGCCCAGTGACAGGAAGAGGGGTGCCTTCCTCATGCCTGTCACACCTCCCCTGGGTCCTCCCGTGGGAGACTGGCTCCTCCACTTCCTTTCTGCCTGGTCCGCTGTCACCACGGACAGATGGGTTCTCAAGGTGATGGGTCAGGCTCTGCCTCTGGAATTCGAGCAGTACCCTCCTTGCTGAGCGCACGCCCCATGGGAGGACTTGGTATCTGCAGATATTCTGTCAGCTGTCAGAGATGACATAGCCCAGCTCCTCTGCAAGGAGGTAGTGGTTCCTGTTGCAGATCCTCCAGAACACCCAGGGTGTGTTTCCAGGTACTTTCTGGTGCCAACGTGAACAGGGGGCTGGCTCTCCAATCTGGATATGCATGACCTGAACAAGTTTCTCAAGATGCACACCTTCAGGATGGTAACTCTGTCAGAGATTATACCATCTCTAGAGCAGGACATTCATAGGATATACACAGCTATGTATAGACTTATATCCATAGTGCTCGCATTCTTATTGGTTACTGTCTAACTGCTACCCTGAAGTGCTCATCTATATATTTTTTTTATTGTTCTGTGGAAGTACTAGCTACCACCTCAAGGGGAAGTCTAGTCCATACAGGGACCACTCTCTGATTATACCACATATTGCTTCTCATCAGATAACATTTTCTGTTTTTCAGCTGGAGAGGGTGAGAGCGAGTGGCATATGACTGTTCCCTGCTTTGCAGCCCCAGGATGTCCCATAACTCATTGTTTGATCATGCTTTATGCAACAAGCACATGTCCTCTCTTGTTTCTCCTGTATTCCAGGATGAACATGTCCAGCTCCCTCAATCTAACCTCATAGTTCATATTTTTAAGGCCCTCAGTACCCCTAGTTGCCGTCTTCTGTAACCTCTCAATCATTTGGATGTCACTTTTCTGTAGAGTGACCACACTTAAGCCCCATACTCAAGAATTGGTCTCACCAGGGATGAATAGAGTGGAACCAGTACCTCTCTGCTTCTACTCTAAATATGCAGTTCAATGTTCTAGTTCCTTTCTGGACAATGTTCTTACAATGGGACTTGAATGATAGATCCTGTGATGTGATATGATGTCAAAATCCTTTTCTTCGGATGTTTTTTTAAAATCTATTTTATTTAAGGTATATAGGTTATTTGGATTTTTCTTCCCCGTATGCTTTACCATGCATTTGTCCTGATTTACGGCTAGTTTGTATTTAGTGGTCCATCCTTGTATGTAATCTAGAGTTTGCTGGAAAGCGACATCATCTTATTGGTTCTTAATTATGGCTCCTAATCTACAGTCGTCCGCAAATTTTGCTAACCAGATATTTTCATGATTATATTTGATAGAGGAGATGTAAATATTAAATAGACAGGGATCCAGCACAGAACAGACATGTGATTTCGCTCCATGGATCTTCAGGACACGTTCTTCCACATCCCGATCTGTCCGTCTCATCAAAGGTTAATTCGCTTCTCAGCTGAGGGAATCCTCTACGAGTTCCAGACCATGCCATTCGGCCTGTTCTCGACCCCCAGGGTCTTCACCAAGTGCATCACAGTGGTGGCAGCTTACCAGAGGCACTGAGGGGTCTGGGTTTACCCCTACCTGGACAACTGGCTGATAGCAGCTCCCACCAGGCAGGAGGTGGAGCAGTCCGTGGACCTGGCCCTACGAACCTGCATCAAG
Organism: Neoceratodus forsteri; assembly: GCA_016271365.2. NCBI lineage: Eukaryota > Metazoa > Chordata > Ceratodontiformes > Ceratodontidae > Neoceratodus > Neoceratodus forsteri. The sequence continues at coordinate 322,453,634 of CM057459.1, forward strand.
CTTGGCCTCCTGGTCAATAAGGCCAAGTCAGAACTCGTACCTTCGCAGGTGATCCACTTCATCAAGGCACAGCTCGACTCTTGCAGAACCAGAGCCCAGTGGACAGGGAAGAAGCTGTCTCCTTCTTTGCCCAATCATTTTGGGTTGGCCAGTTGCGCCCTGCCCGGGACGTCCTGTGCCTGCTGGGTTACATGATGGCCTCACCAGCATAGTTGGATGGGCCTGCTGGAGAATGCGCTCCCCGAGGAGTCCCGATGCCACTTCACCCTGCTGCAGCTCCGAGCAGCTCGCTGGTGCTGACTGCATTCACTCTGCACATCAGGTGGTCCAGGTCCAGATGGACAACACCACAACCATGTACTACCTCAACAAACAGGGCGGGATGCACACCTTGCCACTGTGCAAGGAAGCTCTTCATGTGTGGACCCTCGTGCACAGCCTGGAGGCCGATCTCCTAGCCATCCATGTGGCAGGGGCCTCCAACCAGCTGGTGGATGCTCTCAGCCATGTGGGCGAGGTGTCTCACGAGTGGTCTCTCCACCCAGAGATAGTACAAAGTCTGTTCTCCCAGTGGGACACCCCTCAGGTGGACCTGTTCGCCTCCAGGGAGAACACAAAGCTGAGGCTGTTTTGTGCCCACCCCCCCTTGGCAAGGAGTGCTGCAGGGGGATGTCTACTCAAGGCCCTGGACCCCAGGCCTCTTCTATGCCTTCCCTCCACTTCCCTTGATTCACAAGTCTTGCTCAAGGCCAGGAGGGACAAGGCACAGGTGATCCTGGTAGCTCCAGACTGGCCCCGCCATTTCTGGTACCCCAATCTCCTCAGCCTCAACAGCAGGCTCCCGAGGCATCTTCCTCTCTGCCCAGACCTGCTTTCCATCGATCAGGGGAAGGTACTCTGTCAGGACCTTCAGTCCCTGTACCTGACAGCCTGGTTCCTGAGCGGCTAGAGTTCCAGGCTTTGGGTCTCTCCAAAGATGTCCTCACGGTTGTGGAGGTATCTCGGAAGGAGTCAACCAGGAAATGTTATGGCTTCAAGTGGAAGAGGTTCTTCATTTGGTGCCAGGGCAAGGAGCTGGACCCCTTGTCCTGTCTGGTGGCTAGCATCCTTGACTACCTGTAGACCCTCTCTAAGTCGGCCTCTGATCGACGACCCTTAAGGTGCACCTGGCAGCCATTTCTGCTTACCAGGCGTGGGACAGTCAGCAGTCGGTGGCACAGGAGAAGGTGGTCTGGCACATTTTCAAAGGCCTTGACCACATTTCCCCTTCGGTGCGTGAACCACCACCACCATGGGACATATTGCTGGTTTTGGCAAAGCTCATGTGTAAGACATTTGAACCGATGCACAGGTGTGACATGTCTCACCTGTTGTGGAAGACCGCCTTCCTGGTGGCTATCATGTCAGCCAGAATGATCAGTGAGCTCCAGGCACTTTTGGTGGAGTCTCCTTACCTGGTCTTCCACAGGGACAAGGTTGTCCTGCGCCCCAACCCGAAGTTCCTCCCGAAGGTTGTGTCACAGTTTCACCTTAATCAGGTGATTTCCTCCTGGTGTACTTCACCAATCACATCTCGGAGGCCGAGCACAGTCTTCATACTTTGGACCTGCGGTGAGCGCTTGCCTACTATAAGGAGCAAACGGCTGGAGTTCGGGGAGTGGTTCACCAGCTATTTGCCACCTACACTGAAGCTGCACCTGGCAGACCGGCTGCTAAGCAGACGATTGGCAGGTGAATTGTATCCTGCATCGACCTCTGCTATGGGTTGGTGGGTAGGGAGCCTCCCGCAGAGCTAAGGGCTCATTCCACCCATCATACCGCTGCCTCGGTGGCTGCTTCCTGGGACATCCATATCTAGGAAATCTGCAGAGCTGCTACCTGGAGGTCAGCACACACCTTCATTTCTCATTACCATATTGACCTCAAGTCATGCCAGGATGCTGGTTTTGGATCCTCAGTTCTCCAGTCTCTGTTCTCTAAGTAGGGTGTGTGTGCCTTGCCTCCCTCCTCCCAGAGAACTGCTAGGAGTCTGCCAGAAGTGTGGATAGAACATCTTATCCATGTCCATTGAAAAACAGGTTACTCACCTGTAAAAGTAGATCTTACTTCAAGAGGGCTCTTGCAGTAGGTAATTACATATAGGACTGATGTCGGCAGGTGGCATGACCCCACGGAAAAATTTCTAGCTAGCAGTCTCTGGCGAGGGACCACCCCCACGTCAGGTGACTGGCATCAGGAGACATCGGTAAAAAGGGGCAGTCCCTCACGCCCGACTTCCAGTTCTTTCCCGCCATTAGCTTATGCCAGCGCCTCATGGAAAAGTTCCCTGCTCGTCAGGCTCCTTCATCGGTATTTTAACCGAGTAGTTTCGATTTTTTCTTATCCTTCGTCAGGTATTCGTCGGTGTATGTCGTCCCCTACACCCTCCGAGCACAAAAACAAGGCGACTCGTGCGGCGCCCAACTCCTGCACAAGGATGGCCATTCCCTGTGTTTTTTTGCCTAGGCCCCGACCATCCAGTAGAGAAGTGCCAGCATTGCCTCAGCTTTAATGCAGCCACCCAGAGAAGGTGGCAGCAGTCCCTGGAGGCCCATATTTTGAAAAAGAAGATGAGCTACATGGAGAAAGAACTGAAAAAGCTTTAGCAGGTGTCAACTTCCCCTGAAGGCCATCGCAAGTAAAAGGATAAAGAAAGGCACAGGGACAAGGGCTCCTCTCCCACCACGTCTTCCTCGGAAGTCGCTGTGAAAAAAGTAACATCCCCCCCCCGGGGACTGCTCCATGACGGCCACTTTAGAGGCTTCTAAGGCAGCGTCAGCCCGCCTGTCTGGCTCGCACTCAGGCCTTTCGGGCACCTCCGGGCTTTTGGAGGCCTCCGCTCCCAGTAAAGCCGTGGTTTCGCTGCCTACTGGTGCAAGCAGCTCCGATAAGCCGGATGTCGGCTCCTCCGACGTCCACACGGAGAAGGTTGGTAAGTCGCCCGACCCTTCGGGGTGGCGCACAGCCCCCATTCCGCCCGACCAGGCCGTCCCTCCATCACGGCCTGCCTCCGGCGAAGGGTTCGTTAAGTCAGACGTCAGCCCCTCCAGCCCCTGCCCAGATCCCGATGCTAAGCCGCACGTCGGTTCACCTGATGTCTGCGAAGCGGATGAGACGGCGCGGACCCCCAACATCCGTGTTCCTGGCTCCAGCGCCTTCGCTGCACTCCGGGATCCTGAGTCTCCTCAGCCGACCCGAGAATTTCTCCCCTCCCCTATCCCAGGCGGCGCTGAGGTTCCTGTTCCACCTCCGTCAGACCGTCCACCTTCTGGTCCAACCGATCTGACGTCGGTTCCCCGGACGCCGGCTCTGACGCTGGTGTTGCCAACGCTGGGCAACATCCTAACCCCCGATGTCGCCCCAACAACGGGCCCTCTGCCTCCCCGGGTCTTCCACTCCAGAACTGCCCGTGGGGCCTCTGGCTGGGCCATCTGCTCCGGCAGCTCCTCCGGCTCCCGGGTACCCAACCCCGTCGTATCCGACGCCGCCACACCTGGGATCAGTGTCCGCACCTCAGTACTCGGCGCAGACATATCCGACGCCGCAGTACCCAGCTCCTCAATACCCGATGCCAGGTTTCCCACCGACCAGTTGTGGATACATGCCTTTTGGGTATAGTCCATACCCATATCCCCTTCTCCACTGCCCCCTCAGCCACCGGTGGACCTGCAGGAGACTCTGGCCTCCTGGTGGGCTGAGGCCAAGGCTCAGCTCACCAGAGAGGTGGAGAGTCATCTTCCGATGACTGTGCCAGTGCCGGTTCCTGTATGTCCACGACGACACACTCTTTCCCCACCTCCGGACACCAGGGCTAAACCCCCCGGAGTCCAGAGAGGGGCAGGACATGCTTCCCCGAGGGATTCCCAAGGGGTCCGTTCCTCCCCCTCATCGGGAGAGGGAGTCTTCCTCTTCCTTATCTTCTTTTTCCTCGGATACCTCGGATGCTTCCGATGGTTGTTCCGAGCAAGACGACGAGCCACGGTCTCCGTCCAAGCCCTGGCCAAGGACTCCTCTAAAGTCTCCTCCGGAGTATCCTTCCTTCACGGAGTTGCTACAGAAGATCCAGGAAGTACATAAGTGGCAATTCTTGGAGCCAGACCCCCAGCGTAAAAAACTCGATGAGCATCTGGATCTGCCCGTGACAGCTCCCACTTTGGTGCCACCCTGGATCGAGTCTCATGCCGACCTTACTACCACCATATGGAAACAATCGTCGGCCTTAGCCCCACTTCCCAGGAAGTCGAACAGGCTATACCAGGCTCCCGAGGGTGTTGACTTTTTAGACTTCCACCCTCGAGCTGACTCGGTTGTGATTAGTGCCGCTCATGGCCGGTCAGCTCAACCCAAACACCTCAGCTCGTCTCCACCTGACAAGGAATCCCGCCTTCTGGACCAGTATGGCAAGAAGATTTTTGCTTCTTCTACTCTGGGTATTAGGGCCCTGAACTATGTCGGCCACATGGAGGATTACCAGAAGGTGATACTCAGTTAGGTGGAATCTAAATTGGACTCCCTTCCGGACTCTCAGGTCAAGCAGGAAGTAGCTGAGCTCGTCCGCTCTGCACGTTCGGCCAGTCGACACATTCTTCGTGCGACCTACTATGCAGTGGACACTGCTGGTAGGAGCTCAGCTTTCGCCATAGGCTTACGGCATCACGCTTGGCTCCGAGTGTCAGGGTTGGTCCCGGAAGTGCAGTCCGCCATCCAGGAAGTGCCCTTCCGGGGTTCGGTGCTGTTCGGGGGTGATGTCAAGGACATCATCACAGACCTGCAGGAGAAGGGGACGGCACTAAAGTCTGTGGACTCTATGTATCATCCCCATCAATCGCAGCGCCGTCCCTTTCGCAGACGGAATTGGCCCAAAGGGGGCCACTAAGCGTCGGCCTCCCAGCTGCCAAGCCCCCCACCCAAAAAAGCAGCGGGAGCTGCCCCATACCACTTGACTCCTTCCCTTTCCCACAGCCTCCGGGCTTCCCAGAGGAACCGGTAGGAGAGAGGTTTTCCCTCCACCTTCCGGGCTGGGAGAGGATAACGTCAGATTCATGGGTGCTCCAGCTAATCACAGAAGGACACTCAGAGTTTCTGCAGAAACCACCTCGTCACCCTCCCCCAAGGTCATCGTACTCTCGGGAACATCATCTTCTGGTCCAGGAAGAAATTTCAGCACTTTTGCTGAAAGAGGCGATAGAACCTGTCCCCCTTCCCCTGCAAGGAACAGTTTACTATTCCCACTTCTTCCTGGTCCCGAAGAAGACAGAAGATGTAAGACCTATTCTAGATCTCAGTTCCCTGAACATTTTTGTGAAGTACAAGAGGTTCAGGATGCTCTCACTTCAGAGTCTTCTGCCCCTCCTCCGTTCGGGCCACTGGCTGTGTGCTCTGGATATGCAGGATGCCTACCTGAACATATCTATCCACCCGTCTCACCGCAGATATCTCTGTTTCACTTTCCAGGGGGACCACTACCAGTTCAAGGCACTTCCTTTTGGCCTCTCCTCGGCTCCCTGAGTATTTACCAAATGCCTTGCGGTGGTGGCGGCCTACCTGCGTACCCGGGGGTACAGGTTTTCCCGTACCTGGACGATTGGCTCCTGGTGGCCTTGTCCAGGGAGGAACTCCTGCACTGCCTCTCCCTCACCCAGCAGGTCTTTGCCTGTCTAGGTATTACCATCAACCATTCCAAGTCTCACTTGATCCCATCCCAGAGGCTCCAGTTCATTGGGGCAATACTGGACATGACCCTAAGCTGGGCCTTCCTGCCACCGGACAGGGCGCCCACACTCCAGACTCAGGTAAGCCTGTTGTCCGGCCGCAGGCAGGTCAGTGCAAGGCCGGTTCTTCACCTCCTCGGGCTTATGGCGGCTGCTATCCCGACAGGCCCTCATGCTCGGCTTCACATGAGGGTCTCTCAGTGGATGTTTCACTCTCAATGGGATCAGTTGGTAGACAACTTGGACCAGTTGGTCTTGGTCTCCTCTCCCGTGATTCGAGACTTGCAGTGGTGGATGGTTCGAGAGAACCTTCTTCGAGGAGTTCCATTCTTCCTTCCTCCTCCCTCTCAGACTCTGACCACAGACGCCTCGGGCGAAGGTTGGGGAGCCCGTCTCGGTCAACATCGGACCCAGGGCTCTTGGTCCAAGCTTGAACAATCCCTGCACATCAATGTGCTCAAGCTTCGGGTGGTGCTCTACGCTCTCCAAGCTCTCCACCTGCATCTTCTTCTAGGTCACCTAGCCGTCCAGACGGACAATATGTGTGTGGTGTGGTACATCAACAAACAGGGCAGGACTCGGTCCTACCGTCTTTGCAAGGAAGCGATGAGAGTCTGGGATTGGGCAGCACAACACGACCTTCATCTCACGGCAATTCATGTTCCGGGGGTCGAGAACTCCTTAGCAGACAAACTAAGTCATTTCGTCTGCTCAAGCTCACAAATGGGAACTGGATCAGGGTCCTAGACGATATCTTCCTATGTTGGGAACACCTCAGATGGACCTGTTATTCACCTCTAAGCATAAAGCTTCCGACTTTTGCTCGCTCGTTCAAGAGCGAGGCATTTCTGGAAAGACGCTCTGTCTCTAGATTGGAGGGACAGATTGTATGCCTCCCCGATTCCTCTGATCCTGCGTGTCTTGCAGAAACCTGCTCAGAAGGGCATGGAATGATTCTGATTGCTCCTTTCTGGCTCAGGCAAGTTTGGTTCTCTCTTCTGCAGCAATACTCAAGAGGAACCTCCTCTTCCTCTTCTGCTGTCACGAATTCTATTGACCCAGGATCGGGGACCCTGGTCCATCCAGGTCTCAAGTCCCTTCAACTACATGCATGGCTCTTGCAGACATGGCTCAAGCCCGTTTTGGGGTTTCTCCCCAGGTGGCTGAGATCTTGGTGGAGGCTAGGAAACCCTCCACTAGGTCTACTTATGCCATGAAGTGGAAATGGTTCTCAATCTGGGCCACTTCAAAAGGCTTTGAGCCTTTCTCCTGCTCAGTTGGGCGACTGCTGGAGTACCTGCGCCATCTCTTCGACCTGGGTCTTAGTCACTCGTCTCTGAAGGTACACATGGCAGCCATTTCGGCCTACCATGTTCCCTTTGCAGATAGGACGTTTGCTCAACTGGAAGTCTCTAAGACTTTCCTCAGAGGGGTTCTTCACTTGAGACCCCCTATCCGAGTTCCCGGCCCTCCTTAGGATTTGAACTTCGTTCTTCAGAAACTTACTTTGCCTCCTTTTGAACCGGCGGCCTCAGCAGACATGAAGTTCCTTTCATGGAAGACGCTGTTCCTAGTGGCCATTACTTCTGCTTGGAGGATTTCCGAGCTCCAGGCCCTGATGTGTAAAACCCCATACTTGATTTTTCACAAGGAACGTGTGGCTCTGCGCACTAATCCTAAGTTTCTCCCCAAGGTGGTAGCGGAATCTACAGTACATTAAACCAGTCCATAGAGTTACCAGCCTTCTTTACACAGTACTCCAATCAGGGGGAATATCTACTTCACACTATGGACGTTCACCAGATCCTGAGATACTACACTAACAGAACAAAGGATCTCAGAAAGACTGATCAACTTTTTGTCTCTTTTGCCCCCAAAAGAGAAGGCAATGCTGTTTCCAAGCAATGCCTGTCTAATTGGTTAGCTCATTGCATCACCTTCTGTTATGACAAGTACAACAAGACCCTTCTGGGTCAAATAAGAGGTCACTCCATCAGAGGGGTTGCTGCCTCAGCAGCATGTTTGTTTGTTTGTTTGTTTAAAATTTATTTTTATACAGGTTTATCTGTTGGGAAATTAATCCCCATTTTCAACAAATACCTGTGTTATCATACAAAAACATCAAACATAACAAAAACACACAATACAATAACAAAAATTAATAACAATTACAACTAACATTTAAATAAACAATTCATGCTTAAAAGTATACAAGTCAGAAATTTCAATAATTTCACAAGACAAACCATTCCATGACCTAGCTACACTATTCTGTAAAACCATATCCCCTATGCGATTTAAATTTTGAATTGTAGGCAATTTTCTTGTTGATCTCCTAAACATATCTAAGTATTTAGTGTCTGAATTCAAACAAATCAAATACCTTAAAGAATGCATATTTGAATGTATCAAACCATGACATATCATGAGCCACACAAATTCTCTTCGAGCTGATGGATATAACCATCCAAGTTCTTGAAAGACTATACAATGATGAACTCGAGATTTGTTATTCAGTATATAATTCCCCAATCTATAGTAGATCTGATCCAACTTTAATAAAGATTTTTTATAAGAATGTTTATATAATGGAAGACCATATTCTAATACAGGTAACAACAGTTGTTTTATCAATTTAGACTTTATAGCCTTATTCAGACATCCTGATACCCTTCTTAATACTCCCAATCTTTGATTTACTTTTTAATTTGTGATGTTATGTGGTCAGAAAAAAAACGATAATCCACCATAACTCCTAAATATTTATTGCTATTAACCTCTTGAACACATGTACCATCCAAAAACTAATCTTTAAATCAGTAGAATTCTTAGTTCTAGATCCCACAGAAAAGTCATACTCTGAGTTTTCCCAGAGCTTATAAAAGTCCAGAATCTCTAATCCAAGACTCAACATTAGTAAAGTCTGTCTGAAGTTGCTGTCTCAGATCTCCGGATCAGTAGCAGATGCTACCAAAACTATATCATCTGCATAGAGTCTAACATCAGTATTAACCACATAATCAGAAAGATTATTAATATAAATGTTAAATAACACAGGGCCCAAAATTGAGCCCTGATACATTTCTCGATATAAATCCAGGAGATCTGAGACAGCCACACCACAAACCACCCTCTGTTTATGATTCGTTAGTAAGATCTAAACCACTGCAAGGAATTATTATTTATCCCCATCGTTTGTAGTCTTAACAGAAGTGTTTTATGATGTACCAAATCAAATGCTTTACTAAGGTCCACAAACACTGCCCCAGTACAATTACCCTTGTTCAAAGATGTTGACACCAGTTACTAAATTCAAGTAAGGCAGTGTTTGTGGACCTACCCTTTCTAAATCCATGTTGACAATTAGTCAATAACCCTAAATAGTCAAGGTGCTGACTAAGCTGATTATTTATCAGCCTCTCCAGCACCTTAGACAAAATAGGGAGCAAAGTAATTGGTCTATAATTAGAGGGAACTGTGAGGTCACCACCTTTATGAATAGGAATAACATCACCCATTTTCGAACAATCAGGAACTGTTGAAGATTGAATACTCCAATTAATAAAATACGTTATTATAGGGGCTATGATATCAGACCCCAATTTCAAAAATTTGGGATCAATGCCATCTATTCCTGCACATTTTGATATTTTTAAATTTCTCAACTCTTTAGTCACATCTTGTACCTTTATATTTTCAGAATAAAGTCTTTGTTATTATTATTATTAGCAAAAACTACAGAAGATATATTTTCCTGAACCACAGACTCAAAATTAGGTGTCTCTATGTCAGGTAAATCTCTAAAATAGTGATTTAACAAATTTGCTACTTTAAAGATAGCTATTAAATTTTCTCCCATTACTAAATTAATAGAAGCTTGAGCTTTCACTGGATTTTTTAATTTGGAGATAACCTTCCAAAATTTATTTGGATCTTGTGCATTACAAAATGAATTCCGAAAAAATTCTTTTTTTGCTAATTTAATCTTCTTTTTACAGTTATTACTCCATCTTTTAAAAAGATCCCAGTCCTTTTCCAATTCAGATTTTTTAGCTTTTTTCCATAACCTTTTTTTAATACGTAAATGAGTTTTTAATTTTTCATTAAGCCATAAAGGGTTTCTAGCATTACTACTCTTTTTAATTTTTGGAGCATGGATTTGAATTATGTGCAAAAAAGAATCCGTGAATTCTTGAATAGCCAAGTTCAAATCTGGTATTAAAAACACCCTTGACCAATCAAAATTTTTAAGACAATCCCTAAAAGATAGTTCATTAAAGTGCCTTAAATCACGGATCCAAAACTCACAATTTTCCTTAACCCTATTTATTTGAATTAATAAATGACATTGAATAGGGTTATGATCCCCCAAATTCAATGACAACACTTTACAACCTTCAACCTTCAAATCAGATGAAATAAAAAACAGATCTAATATAGCTCCTGTAGTTCCTGTAATTGTAGCATGTTTCAAGAATGTGTTAGCGGCAGACATTTGTGCTGCCGCCACTTGGACTTCTGTCCATGCATTTACAAAACATTACAGTTTGGATATTGCCTCTCGCCGTAGAGCAGGCTTCGGGTTCACTGTTCTGCAAGGCCTCCTTTCTTAAGGCCTTCACAGCTAGAGGATCTACTTTGAGTAGCTTTCCTCCTCCCGTGTGCTTCATCTTGTTCCAGACTGCTTGGGACTCAGTCCTATATGTAATTACCTACTGCAAGAGCCCTCTCAGAGTAAGATAGTACAGTTACGTAAGAACTTACCGTAACAGTAGATCTTCGAGAGAGGCTCTTGCAGTAGGTAATACCTTCCCGCCCTCCATCCCCCTAAGCTTTTTCAACTCCTTTTCCAGTGAGGGAAGTATCTGCTTCTCTCACATTCCGGTCTTTTGTGGCCTGTGGCGGGAAAGAACTGGAAGGCGGGTGTGAGGGAACGCCCCTTTATACAAGCGACTCCTTGACACCGGTCACCTGACGGGGCGGTCCTCGCCAGAGACTGCTAGCTAGAAATTTTTCCGTGGGGTCCTGCTGCCTGCCGATGTCAGTCCTATATGTAATTACCTACTGCAAGAGCCTCTCTTGAAGATCTACTGTTACAGTAAGTTCTTGCATAACTGTACTTTCTAGGAGTGGTATATGATGTTCATCCACACAGACCCACCTGACCTCCCCTGGCTTTGGCACACAACATTGCTTCCAGTGGGCAAGTTCTGGCATCATGGGGCGGAGCCAAGGGAGTTATCACCCGGGTGGGTGGGAGGAGCCAACTTGAAGATGTTTCCGGCAAGTATTAAAGAGAAAGGCAATTGCCAGAAGTGTGGATGAACATCATATACCACTCCTAGAACTGCTGTTACAGGTGGGTAATCTGTTTTTACTCGCCATAATAGTAGATCTTTGAAAGAATCTCCTCCATTGGGCCACAGAGCATCCAGCCTCCTTCCTCCTTTCGGAAGTATTAGTTGGCAGGTTTGTCCACTGCCTTCTTAGGAGATGTTCATAATTGCCTTGCACATACTATACGTATATGTATATTACCAGTCCAATACCTCTCCTCATGTGCCAGGTACTGGTCTGGTCTCCTGATTCGTTATGGTAAGAGATACCCCAAGCTTATCTCCAGGAGGGAACTGAAGAGCAATGGGGCCGCCCATGATTGTATGGGTGCCGATGCTGCATGTCCTTATGGGTGGCTCCTGGCTAGCAAATGTTTCCGAGTGGTCCTGATGCCAATGGCTAACTGTTACAAAGGTGTGGCCCAATAGAGGCGATTCTCTTGAAGATGTACTGTCATGGTAAGTTAACTGTTCTTTCTACTACTAGTATTCAGTCCGCAACCACATGACACAACTGACCTCCTCCAGTAAGGTTTGCTTCAGATTCCTGTTTCCCTATGTAGATCTGAGTGCACTGGGGACAGAGCTGGAGATCTGCATGGTTAGGTGGTAGGAGGAGGCAAGCTTGGAGACTGCTGTGGTGACTGAGTACATTGGCGTAGCTGTGTATACAGTTTCAGCAGCACTAAATGGTCCCCAGTGCAGCATTGTTTACAGCCACTGAAAAACAGCTCTTAATGCAGTGCTAAAGCCATGCCCCCACCCTTGAAGGCAGGACAGCAGTACTGCAACTGGCCACCGCGGTGCCTAGTGGACCCCTCCCCCAGTCACCTGTCAAAATGGTATTAATTCCCTGGTAGTCTAGCAGACCTCCAGATCATTCATTTTATATTTTTTAGTTCCCTGGCAGCCTAGTGGACCCCCTCCCCCCTGATCCCCCAGTCCTATGTGTGTACGAACCCTGGTGGGCTAGCACCCCTGAACACACAGCACCATTCAGCCCCCCAAGTGTGAATGACACCCAACACCCACTGAAGACTCCCTGCCTGCACCCCCCAACACCAGTCAACATTTGTCCGAAATCCCATATCAGATTGGCAGCTGGCACAGCCCTCCACTCATGTTCTCGGCTGACCACCATCTGACAGTCACAGAGTGTAATCACGAGTACAGTACTTACATGGCATTTCAGGTGAGTGTTGACTGCGGTGATGGGGGGGGTTCTCAGTGTGTGGTTGGGTGGCATCACTTGCACTTGGGGGGGTCAGTGGTAGCTGGTGTGAAGAACGCTAGCCCACCAGAGATCTTAGATATGACTAGGACATGGGGCAATCAGGGGAAGGGGTCCACTAGACTGCTAGGGACTCCTATGTCTACTGCCCAGCATGTGGATGAGTATGTAATGGACATACAGATGGCCCCTTAGCACCTTGCATGCTCAGTGGGTTCATTTGCATGCCTGGGCTGAATATGGCCAACAAGAGTTCCAGCACTATCTCATTTTTGGCGTGCTCTCTCCTGTGGGCTATTTGCAGCCTTGGGCCTTGCCAGAGCAGCCCATATCCACTTTGCACTGCCCATGGCCCAATATTCCATCAGTTAGCGCACTCTGTTAGTGTGCGCTAACTAGCTGAATATAGCTCAAAGCTGGCCATGTGCTATTTTTGGTGTAGCACTACAGGCTGTACTGCACTAGCAGCCAGCTCTGAATATAGGGGGCCATTATCTATTGTACTGGTAATTTTGACTCAGTTTGACTGTGGGACAACTGAGGCAAGGCCCTTCATGTGAGTTCAAGAAGGGAAATGCAGTAGTAAATCTGAGACAATTCAGGATGCTGGTGGGGAAGCTGAGTCATCAGTCGGGGCTATTCTGCATGCAGTGCAGTACCTAGACAAAAAGATTAGAGGCCTTCAATAACCAGATCACACCACTGGAAACAAAGGTGGGGACCTGCCCACCACCAAAATCAAAAATGCAACAGATGTAGCTAATAAATCTTCCACAGCTGTTACAAGGGTCATTAAAGAAAGTAACATTTTACACATCAGACTGGAGCATATAGAAAACGGGGCCCACTCAGTGAACATATACATATTGGTGTTGCCTAAAGGAGCAGAGCGGTCAGATCCAATGGGGTACTACATGACAATACGAACTATCTTTAACACTGAGCCAGCAGACCTTACTTACTGAGCTCAAATGATCATCCCTCAAAAGTGGCCCACCAACCCAGAGGGATGCAGAACCATGTCGTTGGTTACAGCTGGACCCCATGTACATGATAAAATCTTACAAGCATCTGAATTACAGGAATAGTTGCATCTTTTGGATGATATGCTGGTTCACTTTTCTGAGCCTCCGTTATTACACCAGCCATTGGTGTCAAAGCTTTGCCATAGTCTGTCCTGGCTTGATAGAGCTGGGCATATCATACACCCTGCAGATGCCAGCAAAGCTTAATGTTGTGTATGCAGGCAGACTGTACATATATGAAGAAACAGCAAATGCAAGCAAATAGTTGGAGGGTATTAGAAAATATTTCACCATGAATATTACCCCAAAGACTCATAGGAGGAAGACAGTTGAGCGGAGTTGGTGTTTTTTTTTTATATATATATATATATTTGAAATAATGGACTATGCTGTATACAGATTTGGGACTTTGTCTCTGCCATAGTTGTACTTTAAAAAATACAGTACATTAGATGGGGGCTTGAGGAGGGGAGGGTTTTTCACACTTGCTCTGCCTCAGCATTTTTCAAGAAGAAAATGGGGATGGCCTATTGACTTTGGTGTTCTTGACCGGTACTTGCAAGATTGCCATGCATGTGTAGTCTGAGGTTGGACAGGTAAGAGGGATTCCTTATATTTCTTTAGCCTGTCAGTAAATCTATAAATTGAATGGGTTCTTATCCCAAACTTCCACCGCTACTGCATCCAGGTTATTGGCAGAATAAAGGCTCTTCTCTCTGTTCAGTTTTTTCCTTGCCTAATTTGTTTGGCAGGGTTGGTAAGGGGGGCCGGTTTCCCAATTTTATGTTAGCTTGCGCGCATGCGCAAGAAACGTTATGCGGCAGCTTAGGAGAGAAGCGGGTTGTGGTGGTGCAGCACTGTGGCAGCCAATGGAGGTATAGCGTTTGGGGGCTTGGCACTGGTGGACCAATGGAGGCACAGTGTGCTGATGACACTGGCTTCCAGAAGTGCCACCAACTTGTAACATTTTCGAGGCAGCAATTGGGGGCTCATTATTGAAGTATCCACCATTCCGCTGCAATAGGAGCAACCTCATTGCAGGGCGGAATGTTGTTTCAGTGTAATATTGTTTGTGAATGCGCGCAAGCCACCACCATGTTCACGAACAATATTGTACATCCCAATGCTGAGGTGCCGAATCCACCTTGGCATCATCGCTCCACCCAAAACTGTCTTTGTTTGCCAACAGGGGCCACAATCCCGTCGGCTTAGTCCCTCCCTGCCCAGTTTAATTTGCCGATGGGGCCCACTCCCTGTTGGCATAATGTCCCAAAAAACTGTTGCTTTCTGCCGGAGGATGCCCAATCCCCTCGGCTCTTATGCCCGGTATGTGCCGATGGGGGTGCCCAATCGCCTGTCGGCTACAGCCCCCAAAAAGTGGGTGGCATGCTGGGACCCACCCCAGCATGCCAAATCCCCTTTGAAAACAAAAAATGTCCCGCGCTGTTTTTTGTTTTTTTTTAACCTGTAAATCAGGAAATGGTCCCTCCTTGAGTCCGGTGGCCTCGCGCCCACCCTCTGTGCACCCTGCCTCCCCACACCTCCCACCTCATACTTACCTCCGGACCCGAGTGCGATGATCTTCGGTGGACCGGGAATACGTCTGCACTCTTCAAAGCCGACCCGAATTGAAGAAATGCCGGTAAGCTGTATAATGGCATAAATAGGGGTTTTTCAACTTTAGTGCATATCCCAGACATTTTTGGGAATTTTGCCAGCAAATTTTCAACATGGGGTTAGTGGGACCCCTCCTCATGAAGTCATGCACTGTCATGGCGTTATTCGGTCCTGAAAGGTGATTTTGCGGTCACTGCGTGGAATCACCTTTTGGGACTGATTAATGAAATGACAGTACCAGTGTTCATGAAGTGGGCTCTCAAAAAGTCTGTGTTGCAAATTTGGTGGAAAAAATCCAAGAAATGACTGTTTTATGAGCGTGCATAGCGCAGTTGCTATGCACGCTCGTAACTTCGCGAATTTGCTATATTTTCACTACAGATTTTCAGCATTGCCATTTTGCAATGCCTCCTTATGAACGGTACAGCTGTCATTTTTCACATCCTGACCGAAATGTGTTTTCGCACTTCCGGCACAGAATACTGCGGTCGCTGTGGGAAATTAGTGTTTGGGACACATTAAGAAAATCACAGTGACACTGTTCACAAGCAGAAGTCCTAAAATGCCTAAGTTGAACATCTTGTGATGAAAGTCAATAAAATGACTGTGTTACGAGGGCACGTTGCGCAGTTTCTGCACATGCTCGTAACTTCTCAAATTTGTAATATTTTCACTCCAGATTTTCAGCATTGCCATTTTTCCACATCTCCTTATGAACAGTACAGCTGTCATTTTTCACATCCTGGCCGAAATGTGTGTTTGCACTTCTGGAGCAGAATAGCGTGGTCACTGTGGGAAATCACTGTTCAGGACACATTAAGAAAATCACAGTGACACTGTTCATGAGCAGAGGTCCTAAAATGCCTATGTTGAAAATTTGGTGACGAAAGTCCATAAAATGCCTGTGTTACACGCATGTGTTGCGTAGTTTTCACATATGCTCGAAAATGCAAGCCTTTTTTATATTCCCACTACAGATTTTCAACATTGCCATCTCTTCACACCTCCTTATGGATGGTACAGCTGTCATTCTTCTCATCCTGCCCAATCTGTGTTTTCATACATGTGGCGCAGAATGGCATGGTCGCTGTTGGAACTCAAAGTTCAGGACACATTGACAAAATCACACTGCCACTGTTCATGAGAAGAGGTCCCAAATGCTTTCATGAGGTGGGGTCAGAAAAAGGCCATGTTGAAAATTTGTAGTGCAAATACCAACAAACGTCTGGGGCATTATGGTTTCTAACCATAACTTCCCACCCTGTACAGACTAACAGGCATCGGGGTATGCCTTTGGATTGCCAAGTGTACTGCTCGTGCCATCCCACCCCCCCCAGCCACTTTACCTTGGACTCTTCGGCCCCAGACTTCACTCCATTCTGCTGTAGTGCACCCATTTCAGCATATGTCCTTATGGAATGGGGTGACTGTAAAGCCAAACACCCCAAGGCACACCTCAACACGTGTTGGTATCTGCAGAATGGGGTGAGGTGACATGGCATGACCGTCATGGGAGACAACCCAAACACTTACCCCAGTGCCTGTCTGTCTCTAAAGGATGGAGGTGGGGTTGGCGGGAAGTTCAGTACTTCACTGCCATTCCTATTCTGCATCTGTCTAACTCCTGCATTTCCAGTGCTAATACCAGCAAGCGAACATTCGGCATTGACAGATGATTGTTATAACAGCAGCAGTCTAACATTTATGGTTTCCTACATCAGGGGAAAATACTGTGCAAATTTGATTATTTGACAGCTATAAGGCGTCATGTATAAAATCTCAAATGGTACTCCAGTTTAACTACTCAGAATTGTATGAGAGAAATTTTAGTATATATGAATACTGTTTATTACTTAACCATTTATTATTTGAATCATTTTGAAGCATGTTTGCAGTTACAGGCATGGGGCAGAGATTCTGGACACTGCCCATACCTATTGTAAGGTTTTCTGGTTTCCTTTCAGTATCATGGACTAAATAACCACTTTCATGGCTTACGGTGAAAGGAATTTCACGCACAAAGTTGTTTTAATGATTCTGGAAAAAGTCCATGGCCGTGCTGCAGTATCTCATATTGGAATAATTTGTAGCGATCTTGGCTCCGTATCTAATTTCCCACGCCCTTCACCATGTGTAACATTGGAGGATGAGCTTAGTACCTCATTGTGATTAGTGCTTAATGTATCAGTTCTACTGTCTGACTCATAGACTTTTGTGAATGTTCACTTTTAAAATAAACATAAAGTTTAAAAATACACACGTTAAAAGATCTGTTTGTCCTCTGCAATAATATAGCTAAAAACATTTTTGAGATACTGAAGTTAGCAATTGGTAGAAACAAAATATTTAGTGTATCCATTTTCTTCCAGTTTTATTTCCTTCTTGAAGGGTGATATGTGGTTTTGAAGATTTTAAAAGCTTCTGCTATCTTGCCACATGCGCCATGATAAAAGTAAGTATTTTGGGAGCGGTGCTGTGTTGTTTACCATCACCTAGCACCGTCCTGGCACAGCCTCCATTGAACCCGAACAGTGCAGTAAGAGAGTAATCGCCAGGGAAGATGTTTTTGAAAACTGCTGGTGGCAGCTTTATTTATTGACAAAGCATTCATTACAAAACTTCTAATACCTCTGTAATTAACCCCATGGCACATCTAAAGTTTTAAGGTATCAAATCTCTGCCTTCCCCTTTCTATGCTATTTTGTTTTTAACATCAGCCTTTGACATAAACCCAACTTCCTTTGTTCAGTTTGCTAAAACCCTTGGAGAAGGGGACACTCCACAAAAAGAAACTGCACTGGGATGGGGTGGTCACGATAAATCAAATTGTACCAACACCAAAAAAAAGTGGACACACTTCACCTCTTTTTAAAAAAGTACCACCCTAAAGCTAACATGTGAGTAAAATTTACATATTTTATTTAGTGCCATAGAAAACTGGGACCACCATGCTGCCTGATCCGTTTTAAAGTAAATGTCCTTTATCAACTCTACAAATCCGTTCTTACAAATCCCTGAACATTGTCCCACTTCTATACGACTTGACCAACACAAATTGGGCACCCATATCTGCTGCCAGCAACCTGGATGATGCAGCCAAATACTTCAGAGACCGTTTCCTTGAAGTCTGGAACCAACATGCACCGTTACGCCGGGTTCGTGTCCGTGGAAATCACCTCCCCTGGATCTCTCCAGAACTCATTGCTTGCCAAAGGGCACAGGATGCAGCCTGGAAGCTCCATAAAAGCACAATGCTTCCTAAAGATTACAAAGCCTACCGTGTCCTCAGAAACAAATGCACAAAAGCCACTCGATTGGCTAAGGCTGAATACTTCAGCTCTACCTTTAACACTAATATAAATAACCCATCTAAATTCTGGAAGGTAATTCACTCTCTTTTCTCTCCTCAGGCTTCCCCTCCTCCAAATAAACAATACTGTCATCTCTAACCACCCTAGCATTGCCGTATCTTTCAACTCGCATTTTACCTCCTGCGATTCTGCCCTGTTAGGCTTCCTCCCGACCATTAACCAGTCGACCTCAGCATCTACTAGAAGTTCATCAGCCCCCCGCTTGGCTTTTCCTTCTCAAAAATCCTGACAACTGACATGCTTACAGCCTTGGAAGCCCTTAACCCGAACAAAGGCAACTCCCCTGATGGTTTGGACCCGAAGTTACTAAACTTGTCTGCCTCGGCCATTGCTCCCCCACTGACTGCCCTTCTCAATCTCTTGTTTTAATTGGCAGAAATTCCCCTTGATTGGAAACATGCTATCGTCCTCCCTCTCCCAAAGGGTGGCGGTGACTCCCCCCCCCAAGAACTATTGTCCTATATCACTCCTCCAGACGTTAGCCAAACTGCAAGAACATCTAGTCCTTGACCAACTATCCTCGTACCTCTGACAATAATTTCTTCACCCAATATCAATCTGGGTTCCATAAACACCACTCCACTACTACCTCACTACTCTGACTCACCGATGCCACCCTGACAGGCATGGACTGCGGTCACATCACCACTGTCATTTTTATTGGTGTAGCTAAAGCTTTTGACACAGTATCCCACTCCCTCCTGCTCTGCTCCCTCTCATCTGTGGGGTTGTCGGAACATGCTATAAAATGGTTCAGCGCGTACCTTAATGACTGCTCACAGTCTGTAAAAATGTCCGACCACATCCCCCTCTCCTCTGCCTATGCACTCTGGGGTCCCTCAAGGGTCCATACTTGGACCAATTCTCTTCTCCATTTTCCTAAATGACCTGCCATCAGTCTACACCTCATCTTCTATACATATGTATGCTGATGACATGGTTCTTTTCTCCACAGGGTCCTCACCTGCGGATGTCGCCTCCAGGCTCCAATGTGATTTCAATAATGTCCAGAGCTGGTTTCAGTCTCACCAACTCTTCCTAAATGCCAAGAAAACTGTGTCCATGACATTCAGTACACGCCAGAAACTGTCAAGGCTCTATCTGCCCCTTCTTTCACTATCCTCGACGGGGCATCACTACTTGCCACCGAGTTGTTCAGGTATCTGGGCATATGGCTGGATCAACACCTCACTTTCTCAGCCCACATAGATGCCATTATAAAAAAGCTTGGCCCCAAGCTCGGTGCCCTATATAGAAATCGCTCCTGCCTCCCACCCCAGGCCAGACGTGAACTGATCCAAAAAATGATCCTGCCAATTTTTGACTATTGTGATATCATCTATTGCTCTGCTCCTGCCACCTCCCTAGCTAACTTAGATGCTCTTTTTAACTCCTTCTGTCAGTTTTCTCTGGATGCCCCTCCACTTACCCACCACTGTCACCTGTACCGAGCTCTAGCCTTCCCTTCCCTAACAAATAGATGACTGTACCACTGCACAAATTTCATCTCTAGACGGGCAACTTGTTGTTCAGTGTACCTTACCTGGTGAAACTCTTCAATAAATAAATAAATCAAAAGCAGTTACAAATGTGCTTTATTCTTAAATACCCGATAGTGTGACGTCATCTATCAACATCACCATACAAATAAGGAGCAGATGTGTACTACCCGGTATTAAAATTAGTGCAGACTATTTAATTAGAACCCTCAAAATACATACATACAATAACTTGCATACATAAAATATTACAATATATGCACACCCATATTTAAATGTCACAAACCATCTAAAATACCGCAGTGTATTTCCTAGACCTATAATTATAATTCAATTTGAATTCATTGTAACTATAGTATTATATAACAGAATTGGCCCTTAAAATCCCTTATTCAAAACTTATACAGCATACTACTTCTCCTACTTAACCTATCCAGTACATACAAAAAATTCATTAACCTTTTTAAAAACATACACATTTATTAGGGTGCAGAACCCTCATAATTAAGCAATAAGGCATGGCAGGGTGTGTGTTATTGTCTAATAACGTCACTCCTGAGGTGGGTCGAAGCACGAGGCAAAGCCATTAGACAATAACACACACCCTGTCGTGCCGTATTGCTATTATACAGTGGCTCCTTTGTAAAAAAAAAAAAAGGGAAAAATATGTGTAAATATACTGTTATTTTTATTATTTTGTTGGGGTAGGTGTACCTGTTGAAAAAAGAGTTCCTAGTTTCTATGTCATTCAGCAGATAGCGCTGTTGCGTTATGGTTCACTTTGGTTCATTCTATGTCTGTTTCAGGCCATTCTTCTGTGCCCGTGACCCCTGTGTGTGACCTCGCGCTCATCTTTTTCTTGTTTTTTTTTTAAATACACACGTACTTATTTTGTTACTGTACGGTTTCTGTTTTACTCTGGAACTTGGAAAATAGTGTTTGCTTTTAATACTGCGGCTGTTGGTTTCAGATGCCAGGAAGTGTGAGAAGCATGTAAGCATGTCTGTTTCTTTGATGAGGCAGGCAGTGTGTGGAGCGAATACGGAGAAAATATAGCAGTGTTGTGCAGGACAATCAATGGGATGTTTAACAGGAGAAGTGAGTTTTTTATATGAAGTATCCACATTTTGGAGAAAAAAACTTCTGTTTTAAGTATCAGCACTGCATGCCGGTTTTCGACAAAAGTAACAAGTGGCCTGCTGTTGTTATTGAAAGCATTGAGCCGAAGGCAGTGGTGCTGTGGAGAAAGAGATTCTTTTTTTTTTTTTCAAATAAAATGCAGACTGAGGGAAGAAATTACTGTGGGGTGGGGTGGGGGATGTTAGGCTGTTTTGGATTTGCCATCTGGGAATGTTTGGCTGCATGGAAACATAGAAACATAGACTTTGACGGCAGATAAGGACCACTTGGCCCATCTAGTCTGCCCATTTCCCTACCTACAGGATAGGCCGCAGATCCTAGTTAACCAACAGCCTATTTCTTCCTACCCCCCACAAGAATTGCCTTATGTCTGTCCCATGCATTCTTGAATTCTCCCACAGTTTTAGACCCCACAACCTCCTCAGGAAGGCTATTCCATGCATCCACTAACCTCTCTGTGAAAAAATACTTCCTCACATTGCCCCTGAACCCCCCCCACTCTATCTTTAAATTGTGTCCCCTTGTTCTTGCACGTCTCTTTTTCTGAAAGATGCTACCCTCTTGGACTTTGTTGATTCCACTCAGGTACTTAAAAGTTTCTATCATGTCCGCCCTCTCCCTTCTTTCCTCAAGGGTATACATATTAAGCTCCTTTAGTCTCTCCTTGTACGGCTTCTCTTGCAGACCCCGCACCATTTTAGTTGCCCTCCTCTGGACTGCCTCTATGCTTGCGTGGAGAGGGACGGTTTGATTTACTGTTCTGCAGTGTCATGTGTGCCTGGACTTAATACAGTGATGTTATCGTTCAATAACATCACTGTCCCAGGCACACATTGACCTATCAGTACGTTAGACATTTTCTTGCCATTGTATAATACAGATTATACTTACAGTATGTGCCATGATGACATCATCATGATTTTTTTTTTTTTATTTATTTATTTGTGAAATCAGTTTACAACCTTTGAGCCAGAGGCTCGTTTCCAAAGGTACCTCGTCACATTAAAGACATACATCGAGTTTTAGGTTACATAGCATAGGTTTGCAAAACAATAGGCGCTCAACAGAGGCGCCATGTCACACTGAGGTCAGACAAAATACATTTAGGTTACAGGGTACATGTAATTGAGAACAGGTGTTACACCAGTTGGTATCAAAAATTGAGCAATCTAATAGGTATATAATGAAACAGCTGGCACTGGCCAGGTTAGACATAGGTACGGTGTACCGTGAAGCGGTGGTGGGGAGCTGCCCGGTGGGCGTTGTCATGAGAAGTCGAGGTGGAGGCTACTTTCAGAGACAGAAGCAGCTACAAGTGTTGAAGAGTTGGTTTTGAACTTTGGAGATGGTGGTGGCATTGGTGATTTGGCAAGATGATTTGAATGAATTAAGATTTGTGAATTATTTTCATTCTACAAAGGAAAATTTGAGATTTACATTCACATGGAATAAGGGATTTAAGAGCTAATTGATTTATATAATACCATGGTTACAGTGACTTCAAATTGAATGATTATTATGGTATTTCTGATGGTTTTTGACATGTCAATGTGTGTGTATATATTGTAATATTTTTTGTATGCAAATTTATTGTATGTATGTATTTTTGAGGGTTCTAATTTAATTGTTTGCACTAATTT
Organism: Neoceratodus forsteri; assembly: GCA_016271365.2. Lineage (NCBI taxonomy): Eukaryota > Metazoa > Chordata > Ceratodontiformes > Ceratodontidae > Neoceratodus > Neoceratodus forsteri. Next base: position 322,476,243 of record CM057459.1, read on the forward strand.
TAATACCGGCTAGTACACATGTGCTTCTTGTTTGTATGGTGACATTGATAGATGACGTCACACTGTCAGGTATTTAAGAATAAAGCCCATTTGTAACTATGCCTTTGACAAAGCACAGTAAGTCCAAAATGCGTCAGGTGACATGCTGTTCCCATTTTTTTATGGCACTGAAAATATGTAACTTTTATTAATATATTGACTTTAGAATGGTGTTTTAATTTTTAATTTTTTTTTTGGTGTTGGTACACCTAAAGAAGGAACCTGTGTTGTCCAGAAATCTTATGTACTGCAACATCTATGTATAATTTCTTTGTTAGGCCAATGAAAGGTATCACAATCTGCACTGAATCTAAATCTAGCAGTATAATTAAAAACAAGCATTTGTCAATGCCAAGCGTTGCTTGCTGTCATTAGCAGTGGAAGTGCAGGAGTTAGACAGATGCAGTATAGGAATGGCATTGAAGTACTGAACTGCCGCCAACTCCACCCCCACCCTGCAGAGATGGACAGGCATTGGGGTGTGCCTTTGGGTCATTGCCCATAATAGTCACGACATTTCACTTCACCCTACCCTGCAGCCACTTACAAGTGTCAAGGTGTGCTTTGAAGTGTTCGGGCTTTACACTCACCTCATTCCATAAGGAAATACACATAAATGGGTGCAATATAGGAGAATGGGGTGAACTCTGGGGCCAAAGGGTCCAAGGTGCACCTCGATGCCTGCCACTGGCTGCAGGGTGGGGGTAGAATGGCATGAGCATTACTGTCTACAATCCCAAGTCACACCCCTGACGCCTGTCAGTACCTACAGGGTAGGGCATTATGGTAGAAAACCCTGGGCATTTCTTGGTATTTTTACTCCACATTTTCAACGTGGGCTTTTTGTGACCCACCGCATGAACAGTGACACTATCAGTTTGTTAACCGAAAGGTGATTTTGCACAGCGACTGCGCCATTTGGCACCACAGGTGCGAAAACGCATTTCGAACAGGATGTGAAAAATTACAGCAGTACTGTTCATGAGGAAGTGTAAAAAAAATGGCAATGTTGAAAATCTGGAGTGAAAATATAAAAAAACTGCTGAAGTCACAAGTGTGCGTAGAAACTGCACAACACACCTGTAATGTGATTACATTGGGGTTTTTTTTACAGCAGATTTTCAACACAGGCATTTTGGGACCTCTACTCATGAACAGTGTCACTGTGATTTTCTTAATCTATCCCAGGGGTTCTCACATGGTGAGGCCCCAACCCGTTCCAGGGGAGGCTCAAGCAAGTCTGAAAAAGAACTGTATTTAAATTTTGAGTTTTATGTATTTTGTGTGAAGAGATTAAGCAAACTGAAAGAGAATAATAGTGGGGAATTTTATGTATTTGTTTACTAATAGGTGACAAGGGAAGGTGAATGAGCCAAGGCACATTTCAGGTGTACCCGGAGAAGGGTAGGTAGTGAATACATTTCAGAAGGTAACTGCAAAACAATCCAGAAATACACAACAATAGTACAAACAAATACGAACAATAAACTAATAATGAGTGGTGGTAATTGATCAATTTGTAGACTGATGGCAGAACAGCCCAAATACAAGGGTTGAGCATAGAAGTGCTAAGAGCAATAGTAGGAAGGAGAAAAGTAATCCCAGAGAAGTTGCTTAGAAGCAGGGAAGGAAGGGGAGAGGCAAAGTATGTAGGAAGGTTATTTCATATAGAGAGGAAACAGAGAAAGTAGTCTGACCGATGAAGGTACTGCAACAAGGGGTAACAATGGTTCAAGAATGAAAACAACGGAACAAGTATGCTGGCCTGTGTGTTTGTGTGTGTGTTTGGGGGGGGGTTACAATAAGCTGAATAATAATATTTTATTTTATTTATTTGTTATTCAGATAACACCTTTGAGCATAGGAACTCTCTTTTTTAACTTTTTATTTATAGATTTTATGCAAATACATAATATTAATACTTCCTGTACAATGCAGTACGTCATTAAGGATATGCAGATATATAATCCATTGTAACAAGTGGTACAAGAGTAGGGGCCCAGGAGCTCTGTTTCAAAGGTTCCACATCAGTATAAGACAAAGAACTGAATGTGAGCCAAGTACTCAAAGGGGTTTCAATTTATTCATGGTGTACCGCGCAAAGTATAGTATGTTATTTTCCTTTGTGGAGGCCCAAGATTATTTCAGTTTTTGGGGAAGGCTCAGAATCTTTTCCATGGATTTGGGGAGGCTCACTGTGACAAAGTCTAAGAACTATTGATCTATCCCAAACACTGATTTCCCACAGTGACTATGCTATTCTGCGTTGGAAGTGTGAAAACACATTAGGAGGTGTGGAAAATGCCAATGTTGAAAATCTGGACTGAAAAGATGATGAATTCATGAACTTACGAGGTGTGTGGAAATTGCACAATGCACGCTAGTAACACAGTCATTTGATGGACTTTTGTCACCAAATTTTCAACACAGCCAGCTTAAGACCTCTGCTCATGAACAGTGTAACTGTGATTTTCTTAATCTGTCACGAACATTGATTTCACACACTGACTACGCCACTGTGCAATACATGTGCGAAAACACATTTCAGGTGAGATGTGAAAACTGACACTTGTACTGTTCATAAAGAGGTGTGGTAAAATGGCAATGCTGAAAATCTGGAGTGAAAATATTAAAAATACTTGAAGTTACAAATGTGCATAGGAACTGCACAATGCACGCTCATAAAACAGTCATTTTGGGGACTTTTTTCACTAAATTTTCAACATAGGGTTTTTGGGGGTCTACCTCATGAACAGTGTCACTGTAACATTCTTAATCTGTCCTGAACATTGATTTTGCACACTGCGCCATTGTGTGCTACATGTGCGAAAACACATTTCGGGCAAGATGTGAAAAATGGCAGCTGTACTGTTCATAAGAAGGTGTGGTAAAATGGCAATGTTGAAAATCTGGAGTGAAAATATTAGAAATGCTAAAGTTACGGTATGCGTGGAACTTTGCACTGCCTTTCGTAAAGTAGTCATGTTTGGGAATTTTTTCACCAAATTTTCAACATAGGGTTTTTGGGGCCTACCTCATGAACTGTGACACTGTTGTTTTTCTAATCAGTCCCAAAAGGTAGTTCCGCGCAGTGACCACAAAATCACTTTTCAGGACCGAATAACAAAATGACAGTGACTGAGTTCATGAGGTAGGGTCCCAAGAACACGATGTTGAAAATTTGGTGAACAAATTCCCAAAAATGGCCGAGATATGCACCAAAGTTGAAAAAAACACATTTATGCCATTATACAGCTTACAGGCATTTCTTCAGTTCGCAGTCGGCTTTGAAGAGTGCAGACGTATTCCCGGTCCACCGAAGATCGTCACGCTGGGCTCTGGAGGTAAGTATGGGGTGTGGGGAGGTGGGGTACGCAGAGGGTGGGCGCGGGTTGGGGGAGGGAGCAAGAGAATCAACAAGGGACTGTTTTTTTCTTCTAGGTAATTTTTTTTTTAAAGACGACAGGGGACTTTTGTCACGCTGGGGTGAGCTCCCAGCATGGCAGCAGGCAGTTTTTTTGTGGGGGGCAATGGAGCCGATGGGGGATTGGCCACCGCTGTTGGCCAAGGAGACTTTTGCCACACTGGGGTGGGCTCCAGCATGGCAGATGGAAGTTTGGGAGGGGCAGTGGAGCCGATCGGGATTGGGCACCCCGTCGGCCATACAGTGTGCTGGGGGACGCAGGAGCTCATGGGGTAGATATGCCGACGGGATTGGGCACCCCGCCTGCTTTTTTCCCTTTATTTATTGAAATGTTTCACCAGGAAGGCACACTCAACGGCAGGCGGCGGCTTTCTGTCAGCTTCCTGGGGACTATGAGAGGCCGATAGAGAAGCTGTTGCCATGGGGACACCACACAATCAGCTGTTTTGGTAGCTTGTAATGCATCAAAACAGCTGATTGCGTGGTGACGTGGCTGAATTTCTTGATGCATTGTGGCCTGCTCCCTAACTGCTAACGCAATGTGTTTCTTGCACATGCATGCAAGCAACACAAAAATGTCTAAAGTAATTATTTTCTGAAATTGAATCTTAGGATGCCAGAAATATGTTACTGCCAAAAAATACTATAAAATATTTTGCGATTTAACAAATATAAGCAGGGCCGGCCTTACCATCATCTCAACCGGGCACCTGCACAGGCCCCAGCTCTCAGTGGACACCACAGTCAGTGACCAGTCTGAAGAACACATTAGATGCAAAGGCAATTTGCATCTTTTTACACAGTCAGCCACAATTCACATCTCTCTCTCTCTCTCTCTCTCTCTCTCTGCAGGCACTGCAATTCAATATGTAGTCTATCCTCCGGCCCCCTCCACTACCTGACACTTAACAGAGGTGGAATCATGGATCTAGCAAGAGGTGGAGGGTGCTGCTACATCCCCCATTCAAATTGTTGTAAAATTCCACAGACTTCTTTTGAAGCAGACTGGTGCACTGTTGCTGATGAGATGCAAGCTCTAGAGAGACATTGTTTGAACTTTTCACACATTTTTAAACTTAAGTCATCACAGCCCTAATAAGAATAGACACCATCCCCGGTTCCAGGCCAGAGCAGGAGGCCCCAAACAAAAACAATTGATCAAATTAACAAGAAGATCCGATTGCCCAGAATGTGGCAAAATCATATCTTAAATAGCTACTGGCCTTTGAAGTCCGGAGGTCCCTGGCACTGGTTTGCAGCAATAAAGCACATCTGTGTTGTCTCTTTGGTGCACCCAACTGCCGTTGCCCAAACAAAAAAAGATTATTTAGTATAAATTATATTTTAGCAGGCATCACCTCTAGTATTTCTTCCCACTACCTTGGAGTTGGACCTAGGCTGCTATACTGAGAGTAGTGTACTGGTGGCTGCACAACAGAAGGACTTGACCAACCTGAGTTTAATAATCTACACTCTACAGGTACAGCTGAGAGTCTGCCATGTACCGCCACTTCGCTCTGTGCCTCTACCATCCTCCAATTGCTCCACTTCACCCTGACCATCACCTCGCCATCCGTGACCCCCAGTTGCACCCGACCTGGCTGCACTGTCTCGATGTCCTATTAGTCCTGACTGTTCCCACCGTTAAGTGCCGCCCGACCCAGCCCAGTGGCACTGCAGTAATTGTGCCAACTTAAGCCCAGCTGCCCAGCAAGCCACCCTGACCAGACTGAATGTGCATGCCAGAAGGAGTAAGGAAGATGAGGCAGAAAAAAATAGATACTCTCCAGTCATCCGATTCTGAAGTTACTTAACAGCAGTTGTTTGACTGTCTGCTCACCACTGACTCTTTTGAGCCTAGGTGAGAGCAGAGTCAGAAGTGGCAAGTATTGAGTTCTCAGTCCATTTGTAATGCTGTACGATAATTTTGCTTATTATTTGACAGTTATGCTCCTGTTTTAGTACCCTATTAAGAATGGTTATGTTCCCTGTGCATTGTATTGAAAAAAAGTATTGTATGCAGAGATTGGAGTTGTGTGATTCATAAATAGCAGTTCCTGAATACTGTGAACAAAAATAAATTTCACATGGATTGTTACTGAACAGCTACAATTCACACTGTATAAAAAGATCTGGCCGTTGTTGTAGGTGAATGATTTTTGCATGTCTACTATAGTTAATGTGTTCAGTTTTAAAATTCTAGTTGTATTTCATTTGCTTATATTGCCAGACAATAATGATTCTGAATTCAGCAGAAATAATCAGTTGGAATGGTCTTGGTGTATGGGTGTCTGCATTGTGACGGACAGAACATATTTTTCCATCAACACCACACATCTAATTATTGGCCTTTCCAAAACAAACCTTAGCTTGCAAGGTCCATAAACGGTAAAATATACTTGCTGACAGCCCTATACACATTTTGTTATAATTAATATTTTTTATAAGGTAGGACAGAAATATTAGTCCTACAAAGTATGATCACGTACAACCCTATAAATAATGAAGGGTGTTTAAAGAACAAGTAAACTGACATAGGTACTAGGAAGCAAGCGTGTCATAGTCTTGCATGGACTTGTCATTGAATCATGGAGAAAAGTTATTTTGTTAATTAAAAGTTTGTGAACCTACTGATTTTATACCCTGGTGTTTTCTGCTTTTGATTAACCAAAAATGTGCTAAAGACAATGACAAAAAAATGCACAGTATGGCAGTGGAGAAGCTTTCCTCCCACTCTACAGGTTGACAGGTATTGAAAATAAACAGATGTGCACAGTTGGAAACTTAAGCATAATATGTCTGTGATGCTCATAATCACGTGTGCCTGAATCACAATGTTAAATCAAGAAGAACTACAAAGAGTTAATAAAACATCAACCTGGTCTAGCACCAGGGATAAGGATATGATGGGGGAGAAGAGCGGAGTGGCCCCGGTGGTCGAAGGGCTGCCACTACCCTGCAATTCCCTCCACTTTTTTCCTCCTTGCCTCCATCCTATGGAGGGTGTGATAGGGTACTAGAGCATCTGACAGAATGCTTTGCATCTCTGCTTTCTCTGACTCACATGGTCCCCTTGCTGCATCACCACATGTGGTCACCCAAGTTGTGGTGCTAAGCACATGTTACTACCCTCCCTCCTAGAGGAGGAGGAGGAACACATCATATGGCATGCTTGGTCCTCCTGTGGGCCCTCTTGACATCCCGAGCTAGAATCTATAGTATATTAGTGAATGAGTCTTAATTGGAGAATCAAAGGCCCAGAAGCACAAGCATTATAAGTGCAGATCAGGCCCACGTGAGTGATTTGATTATATTGAGGACTACCCTTCCACCCCGGTTTTCTTAATTTTGGTTAAATACACTTTACTAGGGGTCACATTTCCTGTTAAAAAGGAAACATCTTTACCATATTTTGAAATACGCAAGTACAGTAGACTCTATGCTTTGGGCCTGCAAGTCTCCAGTTAAACCACTGCATACACCACTTAGTCACCGATGAACAGAAAGTTTTAATAAGTCAAAAAAATATTCTAAGGGATACATGGATCTGTTTACCATGTGGACTGGTTATCTGAAATAAAAAAATAAAAAAAATTATGTGGGGGTATGGAATGTGGATAAGGGAACGTGTGTATGTGCGTGCGTGTGTTTCTGAGATTTTAAAGCAATCAGTTCTAAAGAGTGGTGGAAACCGAATTAGGAAATGTGTGTGAGGTTTAAGGCCGAAGTGGGATATGTTTGTGTGGTTTTAAAACCCCAAATCATGGAACTGAGGGGGGTGTGTGTGTATAGTTTTAAAGCACTAGTATGTATTTGTTAGAAAAATATGAGTGGCAAAATACACATCCATACAGTTTTTATGTACCAACAATGTATTCCTGACTTCCTTAGATTCATAAGTCATATCTTTTTAATTTCTTCAGGTACTTAAAACAGTTTTTATAACTATATTCGTCTGTTTTTCTGTTCATTTTATTAAATTCCTGAATTGGGATGTGGTTTTAAGATTTTTAAAGTTGCTGGGTTGCCACACCATGCCCATCATAAAAAAATTTTACATTTCGGTGTGGTGTTTACTAAATGAACTGTGTGGGAGCATCATCCTAATACAGACACATACATGAATCTAGTATGTGCTGCTTTTTTTTTTCTTTTTCTCAGCAGTAATTCCCCCCTTCAGGAGGCTCTGGCCTCCACTCACCATCTCAGGCTTACCCCCTGAAGCGGAACCGCTGGTGAACACCTCCTCACAGGAAACAGTCACAAGGCCCTGGCTTGCCCCCAGGCAGAAGTCGTGGGCGGGAGCCCCACCCAGCGGACTTTGGTCTGCAGCAGAGGCTGTCGATATCAGCGTGATGTATTTTGCACTTTACTTCCTGGGGTGGGGACGGTAATGATGCCAGCGCCCACCCCACCCCTTACATGTGAAGGGCCGGGCTGGTGGTACCCCAGCCTCTGCCAGAGGTCCACATTGTGCCAGACACTCTCCCCCCCCCCCAGAGAAGGAGAGCAGTCCATGGGATGCTCAGTCCTTCTCCCCTGGCCGGCCCTCCAAATCCGAACCTGGGATGTTGGTGCTGCCGACGGACGCCTTCTGCTGTGCAGGTGGGCCAGAAGGAATGTGCTGCTTTCAACATAACCACCACAGAAGAGATTAGCCAAATTATTTTTGGCAGCAGAAATTATTGGCTTGAGATCATTACTAAACTAGTAATACAGCGTGTTCTAAAAATATCTCATGGAACGCAGAAAAAATCTAAGAATGTCTAGATATTTCAAACTGAAACAATAGTGACATTTTTTGCTAACTAACAAATACACCTGCTTTAGAGAAAATATGTGTGGGTTTATTACAGGTGCTTTGAACCTGAAAGTAATTTTTCTGGGAGAAGCTGTTTTCAAAATACTGGATTGATATTAAAGTCAAACTGTATTATTATTCCATCTTTACTAGTGTTTTGGTAGGAAGTTGTATATCCATTGGAACATGTATCAAGAATTGTGTGTGCATCATGTTTAAAGGCCTAAAAGATATCTGATTGGAACTGGGTTAATGAAATATGTACAGCATGTGTAGTGTTTATGCTGGAAGGCTAAATCATGAAGACCACAAGTGCCTAATTGTTATGAGTTTTACCAACTACAGGCAGTCAGTATACCCTAGAGGTTCGATCAGTGAGCTGTGAATGTTCATAGTATATATAATCCAGCATATGTGGGTTTGATACCCACAACCTGCAGTTGCATACTATGTGACCCTAAGCAAGTCGGTGTAAAGATCAAATGCATATTTTTAATAAACGCTTGAATTCAAGTCCCTGTGTCATGATTAGCGTTTCCTGAAAATTTCATGCTGTTTGGTTTTGTGATTTTCTTTAAATCAGCATTTTGTTAATGTGCTCTGCAGTAAATGAAAACAGTGACGTTTCTTCTGCCCCTATCAGTGAGACCTGCAGAGCGATGACATCATTTTAGCCTAGCTTGCTGCTTCAGCAGTTAAGTCCCTGCATGACTGAAGAAGCTGTTGCACTTCCCAGTCAGAGCAGTAAGTAAGTAAAAATGTATTTGTATAAAACGCCCTTCCCAAACTCAGGGCGCTTTTACAATAATTCACACACTTTAAATACAGAGCCATATGAAATCAATAAAAAACAATAACAACAGATAACACTCGTTTATCAGCTCCCTGAAAATGCCTGATTAAATAGGAATGTTTTCAACTGTTTTTTAAAACCTTCCAAGGTCAGGCTATCTCGTATCTGATGAGGTAAAGAATTCCACAGGGTAAGTGCCATAAAGGCAAAAGATGATCCTCCAGATGTCTTTAAATATACCCTGGGAATCTCTAGCAATCCCTTGTCAGAGGATCGGAGTGAGCGGGAGGGGCGGTAAGGCACCAGGAGTTCTTTCAGGTAGTGAGGTCCAAATCGTGTAGAACATTATAGGTCAGCAATGTGACCTTGAAGGTGATCCACCACTGTATAGGCAGCCAGTGCAGTTCACGCAGCACTGGTGTTGTATGGCTAGATCTAGAGATTCCCATTAACAACCTTGCCGTCGCATTCTGCACAAGCTGCAAGCAGCGGATATCCACCCCCGGCAACCCTAGATAGAGGGCATTGCAGTAATCAGAACAACTGGCAACAAAGGCGTGGACCAGGGTAGGAAGATCTTTGGGCGGAGCCAAGTGTTTCACCCGGGCTATATTCCTTAGATGGAAAAAGGCAGACTTGACTACAACCGACACCTGCGCCCTCAGGGTCAGGCCGTCATCAAATATCATGCCCAGGTTACGCACCTGACCAGAGGCCATAAGCAGTGCCCCTCAAGATATAAACCCAAGGGTTTCCCCACCCAAACCTCTGTTGTCCTAAAACCAGGGTCCACCACCAATACCTCCGTTTTTCCTGAATTCAGCTGAAGCCAACTAGTACTCATCCACTCCTGTATGTCCAGCAGACAGTTATTAAACATTGTGATGGAGTCAGACTCCTGTTCAAGCACCAAAGACGGGTAGAGCTGAGAGTCATCAGCATAACAATGAAAGCTCAACCCATACCATCTTTTAATGTCCCCCAATGGAAGCATATACACTGCAAATAACATGGGGGACAGCACCGAGCCCTGTGGAACCCCACAGAGCAGCCAGTGAGAGGCCGAGGAATAAATCCCCAACACCACTCTCTGTGATCTGCCCTCAAGGAACGATTGGAACCTACTGTGGACTGCCCCCCTCAGTCCACAGAAAAACCACAGGTGGTCAAGCAGCACTCCATGATCCACGGTGTCAAATGCTCGTGAGAGATCCAGGAAAACCAAGATGGAATGAGTTCTCCGATCTCTTGCCATCAGGAGATCATTTAGAATGTGAACAATAGCTGTCTCCGTGCTATGCCGTTTCCTGAAGCAGGACTGGAGAGGGTCATAGATATTGTGGCTGGTCAAATGATCCTTCAGCTGCAGAGCGACCACCTTTTCAATAACTTTCCCTACAAAGGGTAAGTTAGAGACCAGTCTGTAGTTTGCTGGGCAGTCGGGGTCAAGAGAGGTTTTTTTCAAAAGGGGGTGTACCATCGCCTCCTTTAAGGGATCCGGAAAGTTCCCACTCTCTAATGAAACCACCACTATCCCAGCCAGGACCAGGGTGATAACCTCTACACACCCCACTAACAGGCGAGTAGGGCCCGGGTACAAACCTCAGTAGGTAGGTTGCAGAGTCTGGATGATCCTCACTATATCCATGACTGGCGGTTGGCTAAAGGTGAACCAAATCAACTGGGCATTAGTACCACCCGACTGATCAGTGCAAGGCCCAATGAAAGGGTGCTGGCTGATCTCATCCCTGATTGTGGATACATTGTCAGCGAAGAATTTCACAAACTCCTCACACGGTATTTGTGACAACGCTCGACCAGCCTGTAGACAGGCTGGATTGCATAGTCTGTCCACAGTCTGGAAGAGCTGGGCTGGTCTATTCTTCATTGTAGCAATTTCCCTGGACAGGAACTCTGCCTTCTTATGGGAAATTGCTGATTGGTAGATCTTATAATGTTCTAGCAATCCAAGCCTATCCACCTCCAGGTGAGTTTTCTGCCAGTGTCTTTCCAATCTTTGCCCCTGCCTCTTCAGCTCATGGACCTCCCTGTTAAACCAAGGAACCCCTAGGTGCAGAGTGTGGGGATGAACACGAATTGGAGCAATGACATCCAGGGCCCCTACCACAGCCCTATTATAGGCCAGGACCAGGGGCCCTGGGTCAGTGCTATCCATTGGAAATCCCGAGAAGTCAAGCTCCGTCATTAGGCCTTCTGAGGTAACCCCTCTCAAAGGACGGAACTGTACTAACTCCTTAGGGGCAGGCCTGTTTTGGGGGCCTGCGAATTTGAACCTCAGGGTGTGATGGTCAGATCAACTGATTGGCTCCAGTGCCACATCGGAGATCTCCATCCCCAGATGGAACACCAAGTCCAATGTGTACCCCCCTCATGGGTTGCAGAGTTAATAACCCATGACAGACCCAAGGAATCCATCAATTGGAGGAGGTATTGTCCATATGGAGAGAGTTCATCATCGTCCCAGGCATTGAAGTCCCCCAGAATTAAGCATCTGGGAGACTCCAGTACCATTTTGGCGATGAAGTCAACAAACTCTTTCAGGAACTCCCTCCCATCACCTGGTGGACAGTAGATGAGAAGGGTCACATAGCCTGCACCTGCACCCGCACCCACAATACACTCAAAGGAGTTGGTGTCTCCAACTGGCATCTCCCTGAGATCCAGTCTGTAGAGCTAATTGTTTTCTCTCCAAGTTTTTTACTAACCCATCTGGTTTGTGTTTAGATAGATTAGCTTAAAAGCTATCATTCTGTTCTTATAAAAAGTTGATCATTTGAGTTTCAGTGCTGAACTGAAGTGGTATGAATGTTTGTGAGAAATCACCTTGTCTGTATCACATCTGTCACTTCTTTCTCATCAAAACTCTGCATTGCATTTGTTCTGGCATTGTTTTCTGGAAGAGGACATGGCTCATACCTCTTACCCTATACCTCCAGTTATACTGCCTGTTAGTTACTACTTTTCAATTCCCAGGTTTAACTAGGTCATCATGGTTTCTCTGTGTCTTTTTTTTTTTTACACAGTGTGGCTTGGGTTGCGGGGTGGGAGGTGGCTTTGGGAAGGGTGGGGGAGCTTGGCCTTGTAAAATTAAAACTATTTAATGGGTCCCCCCAGCATGCATCTCTGCTCCTGGAACATAAACAGCCTAACCAGTCCAGTAAAAAGGGCAAAAATCCTAGGTTGAATTAAGAAAGTCCCCCAAGTTTGAAGCACACCTTATCCCACTCCTCTTTCAAAACTGCACTTTTCTCTCACCTGTTAGCATTTGGGACCTGTAACTGTACCTAACCTTGCTGTCCTCACTACTTGCCTTTTGGGTTCACCAAACTCCTTAATATATCTCCTAGATTGTCTTAACCTACCTAGCTCATCCCTGCATGTATGGTCCTGCTTGATGTATAATACCTGTCAATTCCTGCGAGGATATCTGTTGGAAATGTTATAAGACTGTATTTATGTACCTGGATTGTTTGTTATTCCTGTATTTTGTACTCTTCCGGGTCGTGTCTGAAAATAGGCAGGTATGTTGCCTAACGCACCTACCTGGTCATCAAAAGCTAATAAATAAATAAGAAATTAAACCAGGTCTGGTATATCTCCAGGAAACACATCTTACAACAGCGAAACACATAAAATTAGTTACATTTGGTTACACAGCAGTGTATTCTTCATCCTCCCCATCAGGTAGGTTCTAGGAAGTAGCTCTTCTAATTCTGAGACATAATTTTGAAGAAAGACAGGTATGGCATGACCCTGATAGCTGCCTGGTAATGGTACACGGTACCCTACATGGGCAGGAGGTAACCTTTGCCAGTGTTTATGTTCCCCCATGTATAAACACTCCAGATATCAAATCCTTAATGGATAAGATCATAGCCTACACTAAATGTATCCTAATATTAGCAGGTGACTTTAACATGTCCCTTAGCCCTCAGCTTGACTTTTCTGCTGCATGTCCCTCCCGCCATTTTACCCTGCAAAAATATTTCAAAAACCTGGTCAACGAGACAGGGTGGGTGGACATTTGGCATGCCCTGAACCCCCAGAGTCCATGGGAATTCACACTACTCTGCAGCCCACTATAGCTCTTCTAGAATAGATTATTGCTTTATACAGGTGGAGCACCTCCTAGAGTCACTAATAGGAAGATTCGAGCTAGCTTTCTCAGACAACACCCGTTAGCACATTCTGGGAGTTTGGTCTTGAGAGGAGATCTACTTGCTGGTGTTTCAATCTGTATCTCCTAAGGTCATCCCAGTTCCACACCTTTATTAAGGCAAAACTGCAAGAGACTGAACATAACCCCCTCTCCCCCCCCCAGCTACAGTTCCTCAGCAATACGCTGGGATACGGTCAAAACTGTCTTCAGAGGCCACCTTATACAGCATGCTTCCTGGCTCAAGAAACAGCACAAGAGTGCAGCCAACAACTAGAAGATACATTACACTTTCTACAACTAGCCCATCAGCAGGGTGACCTTTCGGTCACCACACAGTTAACTCAGGTGAAAGTGAAATTAGGTAAAGTAGCCTTTGAACAAGCAGAGATTGTGCTTACCTTTTTATGCCAACGATTCCATGACATTGGTGCCATGTTGTCCCGCATTTTAGCATATCAGCTCCGCAGACAACACTGCTTAGCCACAATAACTGCAATATCCCGCCCCCGAACAGGTAATAGGTGAACACAATATCAAGATATAGCCCAAGCCTTTCAGACCTATTATGAGACATTATATACTCCTGAACACACACCCTTCTTGGGTAGACATTGATGACTTTTTGCATTCCCTGACTTTACCTCACTTAACAGAAGACCTTGGGAAATTACTGATGTGGCTAGTTTCCTTTGCAGAACTTGACCTAGAGATTAGTCATTCCAAAACTCTGAAGGCACCAGGCCCGAATGGGTATGGCACTGAATTTTATAAACACAATAAAGAACAAATGTAACTTTTATTGCTTGTGGCATTCAATGAAGTATTGACAGGCAAACCTGCCCCTCCCATTTGAGTGTATACCACAGTCTTTGTAATTCCAAAACCAGGGAAGAACCTTCTTCTCTGCAGTTCTTACCGCCCAATCTCGGTATTGAATACCGATTATAAATTATTTATGTCAATACTCACCCGACGGATTGACGACTCCATGCCAGCACTAATTATCTGGAACCAGACTGGATTTATCCAGGCATGCACCACAACAGATAATGGCTGTCACACCTTACATTTAGTGCACCAGATACAACACTCTGCTTCTCCATCCATATTACTAAGCCTTGACACAGAAAAGGCTTTTGATGGGGTGTTGTGGCCTTTTCTATATTCAGCTTTAGATCACCTGGGATTAACTTCTGCTTTTATTTCTCTTCTACAGAATATATATCACTCTCCATGGGCTAATGTAAAGATGAGTGGCCACCACTCCCCGGATGTTCCATCTTCTTCCAAGTTGTGTAACTGGGTGTGCTTTAAAACAACTGAGAAGCTGCATGGGATATACTATATTGGACTAGATATCTGCAACAAATCTCTCTTGCTTACATCTGAGGGAAGTTTTCCTTACTTTTACATTGGTATTGCTTTGTGTTTAATTATTTTAGTTTTTAATTCAGGAAGGGGGTTTTCAAAACTGCTTATCTTGTGAGCATCTTCAGAAGGGTTGAAATAACTGCATATTTGATTTTCCTTTGTGGCTAACAAACCACCAGGCTGTTTTGGGGCTGGGGAGGTTTACCTGTGTCTGACTTGGAGTTCTGGATTTTTCTCTGTTTGATTAGCAGGGTATTTTCTCTGTCAAATTGTTGTGTAGGGCATCTTGCTGACAGGAAGGCACTCATCGCAGTGGTGGGTCAGAGCTTTTAGCTGATTGTTTTGTGAGGGCACAGTTTAGGCCCAATCCCTTCCCACCCTCACCCCACCCCCCTGGAAATAGTTCCTTTATACCTGGGGTTCTGACATCATTTCCTCAAGAGTGCAAGGTGCATATCACTGTCATATCCTCTCTAGCACACTGCACTGACAATATAAGCATATACATTGTATAATATATATATATTTCTATATAACAAATCAATCACACATACACACACACACACACAAAAACAAACAAACAAAAAAGTAGATAAACATGTGGAGAGTAGTGCAATGTAATGGCTGTGGGGCAGCAGTCTTCCGGGAGTCTTTTTGGAGGCTGAGATGCTGCCCTATTTGCAGACAACTCTCTGCCCTGAGGGAGGAAGCTGCCCGTCTTCAGGCCATACTGGACAGTAGTAAGGGAACCTTCCCCCAGGCCACACTGGACAGTAGGAAGGGAACCTCCCACATCCAGGGAGCACCAGAGCCACCACCACTACCTCAGAGGTTGTGAAGAAAGCACAGCAGTTGGACCACAGTGGGCTCAGGGAGGGTGAGGATGGTGGAACAGAGGCACACCCAGTCAGTTGTTCCACTCCACAATCCATACACCATTCTGGGGGAGCATAGCTCCCCTATGGATGCACCCGCAGAGAAGACTGATGACAACTGTCACAAGGGAGGCCCACAGGAAAGAGGCAGAGGACACAACAGGGAAAGGAAGCAGCTCCTGGTGGGGGACTCAGTTATTAGGGGGATAGAACTAGGGGGGAGCTGGGAAAACTGAAGTAAGGTGCCTGCCTGGTGCCATGGCTTGGAGGGACAGGAAGCACATCCTCAGGATCACGAGAACAGCTGCACGGGAGTCTGAGCTGGACGTCATTGTCCACCTAGGGACAAATGACTTGGCTTATCATGAGATTAGAGCAGTGCAGGAGGACTTTGCAGAGTTGGGAGGGGGCCTAAGACAAGTAGCACAGGCATCCTTCTCAGAGGTGCTGCCTGTCAATGGCATGGGGAGGCGAGGGTAATTTACCATGCAGTTTAATGAATGGTTGAAAAAATGGTGTGGAGCACAGGGTTTGGCTTCACTGGGGACTGGGGTTCCACCTGGAGGGACACCAGCCTATACTGGCAGGATGGTCTGCATCTGTCCAGGAAGGGACAAGTCTTTGAGCAATCGGTTTAAATGCTTCATTGGCAAGCTTTTAAACTAGTCAAGGGAGGCACTGATAAGCAGCAGGAAAATCCCAGCTCTCCCTACAAAACAAGGGTACTAAATGAGAAAAAGACCGAGGTAGAAAGGTCAGTGGGGATGCTGCAACAGAAGGTAAAGCCATCAAAAAATGGAGAGCAATGAGTACCAATGCCCGTAGTCTGGGTAACAAGCTTCCTGAATTAGTGGCCTTGATGGAGGAGGAACATCTGTATATCGTGGCAGTTACAGAAACATGGTACACACAAAACCATGACTGGGATGTAAACATACCAGGATACACTATCTACAGGAGGGACAGGGAGGGTAAAAGAGGAGGAGGAGGAGGAGTAGCTCTTTACATAAGGGAAGGAATAAAAGCAACAGAACAAAAGGGTAAACGGAGGAGAAGAAGCACTGTGGGTAAATTTGGAGACAGGCAATGGCACCACAATCCGCACAGGGTTGTATACAGACCTTCTCAGGGGAGGAAATGGACAAAGAAATGATAGAAAGTATACTTAGAATGGCAGAAAAAGGGAGATATTGCTGATGGGTGATCTGAATATGCCAGATGTTAACTGGAGTGCAGTTGCAGCAGCCACTCAAGAGTGGAGTTATTCTAGATGCCCTACAGGGGCATGCCTTAGACAACTAGTATTGGAGCCCACTCGAGAGGGAGCAATCTTAGACCTGGTTCTCTCAAATGGATGGAGAGAGGATCAGAGATGTAGAAGTGGGTAGCCATCTGGGAACTAGCGACCATCGAACAGTATGGTTCACAATAAACACAGCAATAGAGTCAAGCTATAAAAAGGCTAAAGTACTGGACTTTAGGAGGGCTGAATTTGCCAAAATGGGTGAGTGTCTAAGGAATGCACTAGCAAATGGGCAGGAAGGAGGGGTGGAAGAAGAATGGGGAATAATAAAAACTGCCATCACAGAGGTAACAAGCCTTTGTGTGAAGCAAATAAACAAAACAAAACGATGTAAGAAACCACTATGGTTCTCAAAGGAAGTGGCAGTGAAGGTTCAAGAGAAAAAGAAAGCATTCAGGGAGTACAAGGAATCACAGAAGGAGCAGGACAGAGAACTGTATCAGTTAAAGCAAAAGGAAGCTGGGAAGGCAGTCAGAACAGCAAAGGCCCAAACCGAGGAAAAGATAGCCAACTCAGTTAAGAAGGAGGATAAAACCTTTTATAGGTACATCAGGGAGCGAAGGAAGACCAAGGGAGGGATAGTGAGGCTTAATAAAGGGGAGAGAGGGTGAGCAGAGGGAGACTGTGAAAAGGCAGAGATACTAAACAAATATTTTTGCTCAGTATTTACAAATGAAGAGGGGGAGGTACCTAAAACAAACAGTAGAAACACTCTGGATACAGAAGTTGATACCAGCTAATTTACAGAAGAAAGGGTTATGAAAGAACTCTTAAAACTGAAGGTGGACAAAGCAATGGGGCCTGATGGGATTCATCCCAGAATTCTAAAAGAACTAAGGGTAGAACTAGTGACACCACTGACTACCCTCTTTAACAAATCATGGGAGGATGGGGTGGTACCCGAGGACTGGAGGAGGGCAGATGTGATTCCCCTTCACAAAAGTGGGAGCAAGGCAGAAGCAGGAAACTACAGACCTGTTAGTTTAACCTCAGTGATAGGAAAATGATGGAATCACTTCTGAAGGAAAGAATTGTCGAGTATCTAGAGGCCAGAGGGGCACAGGACCCTAGGCAGCATGGATTCACAGCGGGAAGGTCATGCCAGATGAATCTGATAGATTTCTTTGACTGGGTGACCAAAGTAGTAGATCAGGGAGGGGCTGTGGACATGGCCTACCTAGACTTTAGCAAGGCATTTGACACAGTCCCACACAAAAGATTAATATAGAAGTTAGCCAGCCTGGGAGTGGGTCCCAAGATGACAGCCTGGGTAAAGAACTGGCTGGAGAATAGGACACAGAGAGTAATAGTAAATGGAGTCCATTCAGAAGAAAGGGGGTTACTAGTGGGGTACCGCAGGGTTCAGTATTAGGACCGGTCCTCTTCAATGTCTTTATAAGCGACATTGCAGAGGGACTGGAAGGAAAAGTATGTCTCTCTGCAGATGATACAAAGATCTGCAACAGAGTTGATGCACAAGATGGGGTGGAAAGAATGAGAAGGGACTTGGCAAGGTTAGAGGAATGGTCAAATGTATGGCAGCTTAGATTCAATACTAAGAAGTGCAAGGTAATGCACCTGGGAAACAAAAACCCAAGGGAAGAGTACACAAGGGGGTGAGATACTAACAACAACAAAAATGTAAAGGGACCTGGGGTAGTCATATCAGATGACCTAAAGGTGGGCAAGCAATGTGAGAGGGCAGCAAGGAGGGCTGGGGGATACTGGGATGCATAGGAGAGGCATTACCAGTAGAAAACAGGAAGTTATTATCCCTCTGTACAGACAGCTGGTCAGACCCCATCTGGAGTACTGCGTGCAGTTCTGGAGACCCAATCTCCTAGGAGACATAGACAGGATGGGAAGCTGTCCAGAGGAGGGCAACTAAAAATGGTGCAGGATCTGCACGGAAACACCATGAAGAGAGACTAAAGGAGCTTAATATGTATAGCCTTGAGGAAAGGAGGAGAGGGGGACATGATAGAAACGTTCAAGTACCTCAAGGGAATCAACAAAGTCCAAGAGGTAGCATCTTTCAAAAAGAGGTGTGCAAGAACAAGGGGTACAATTTGAAGATAGAAGAGGCGGCTCAGAGGTAATTTAAGGAAGTATTTTTTCACAGAGAGGGTTGTGGATGCATGGAACGGCCTTCTGGAGGAGGTTGTGGAGTCAAAAACAGTGGGAGAATTCAAGCATGCATGGGACAGTCATAAGGTCATTCTAGGGGGTGGGGGTAGGAAGAAGTAGGCTGCTGGTTAACTAGGATCTGCAGCTTATCCAGTAGGTAGGGAAATGGGCAGACTGGGTGGGCCAAGCGGTCCTTATCTGCCATCAAATTCTATGTTTCCACTCTTATGGGGCACCCGACAGGGATGCCCACTGTCCCCTTTACTGTTTGTGGCCTATATCGAATCTTTAGCTCAAGCAGTTAGAGAGTCCGGAGCCCTGACTGGGATTTCCCTAGAAGGGGAGGAACACCAGATTGCACTATATGCAGATGACATGTTATTATACCTTCGGGAGCTGGAAACCTCCCTCCCAGGAGTCTCTGATGTTCTTGCTTGGTTCAGCAGAGTGGCAGGATACCACTTAAACACTGTGAGGACTGAAACTTTGTGCTGTAAGTTTTCTGCAAACCAGGCATTCAGAGATATGTATCCCTTTTGTTGGGATATGCAGAGGATACAATATCTAGGAGTTTATTTATCGCCCAATCCATCCCTGGCCTTGCAACTTAATTACACCTCATTCTCTTGCAACATGATACAGGACTTTAGAGCAAGAGGAGTACTGCCCCTTCCTTTATCTAGAAGAGTGGAAGTGGTTAGGATGATCACCCTTCTGTGAGCCCTGTATTTATTTCAAACTGTCCCAGTAGTAATCCCTGCCCAGTCCTGGAGGCAATGGAACAGGAAAATTTCCTGTTTTATTTGGGCTAGTCAAAAACCAAGAATTAAGTTGCAACAATTTAGTTTGGCAAGGGGAGCAGGTGGCCTAGCTCTCCCCTCGCTTAAACACTATTACTGGATAGCTCATATCTGCTTCATACTGTTTCGACCCCTCAAGGGCCCATATGGTGCCTGGTTTGATATTGAGAGGATCCTTTTCCTCACCCAACAGTTTATACAGGTGATGTATCGCTATACTACCTTTCCTGATACAGTCCAATCTCTTAATACCTGGTTGACATTTCAGGTTAAGGTCTGGCACTCCATTTGACTAACACTTCATCTCACCCTATTTCTTTCACTCATATGCCCCATACCTTATCTTGAGCATTTTGTACCAGCTGTACAAGATGACAGATTTCACATATGGAGCAGGTTCTCTCTGAAATATCTGTATTAATTTTTCAATGGTACAATAATACTGTACTTTCATTTGCTGATTTACAAATGAAATACCACATGCACCATGCTGATTTCTATCGATATCTCCAGATTAGGCATTATATCACTTTCCTACCCCGGGAATCTGCAGTCCAACCCAACTCCCTCACATTATCACTTACAGCATCGCTTTCTTTCGGACAGGATCGCTGTCTCATATGATTTTGCAGCTATATCATGTTCTTCAGGCCACCTTTGGGGTCTCCTACGTTGATGTTGCCCAAAAATTGGAATCCGAACTTCCCCATAGATGCGGAGATGTGGGCACGATCGTGTAGATCTACCTCAAAAGTAACAAGCTCACACCACTGGAGGGAATACACATGGGAACAACTCACTAGATTTTTTTCGTACCCCATTGATCAAAGTATACTATCACCATACGTCCTCTGCCTCCTGCTGAAGGAATTGCGGAGAACACCATGCTACACACTATCATATGGGACTATGTAATTATACAACCGTATCTAAATGCTATTCACATTTAACTCAGAAATATTTGATCTTGCTATCTTTTGGGAATTCTACTAACAGTGACCAAGAAAGTAAATCACCAAACTATGGCTGACCTCAACGCCCCTGATGTATCACACTGGAGAACTCTGGTAAATCAAATTTACCAAATAGAAAAACTTACTTTCTCACTCAATGACCATACAGAGCAGTGTTCTAACATATGGCAAAGGTGGCTGGTTTATGCCATGAGTAGAGACCCTACATTAGTCCCTTAAATGCAGGTCAGCATCACCTGGTGTGTTGGGTGGGCTCCCCCTATAGCTCAGTTAGACAATCTCTCTGTTTAGAACCTGGTTCCCCCCTTTGGTTCATTGCATGCTTGCCCCCCTCTCCCGCACTATAGTCCTGAGCCATGCCTAGGGCTGAGAAATTCAAAATGCAATGCTTGAATTCTGCCGACCATTGGACACCCTGGCAAATTATAACTTCTTCAATTCTAAATGCACTTTCCCCACTCTGTATCTTAGGGGTGAAACAGTTTCAACTTAATACTGTCCAGTGGGTCATGATATATGTTTTTAGCTAGCTCTGTGTGTTTATTCTGTATTGTATATTCATGCATATTGATGACCCATGCTGTACCTGGATAAAGTTCAATAAATATTACATTTTCAAAAAAAACAAAACTTAATTGAACAAAAGATTTAAAAAACTACTGAATTTTGAGCTGCCTCCTGTGAAATGGCAGTAGCAAGTTGGCTTGACTAATAGCATAGTGTAGTTTGTAGCTATCCAAAAATGCATAGCAAAATGCTATTTTGCTGCATGCATCTTAAACAGAAGTGTGTCTCTGAGGGTTTAAACAGTATCAGTTTGGGGGCTTTAAAAACGTCCCTACTTGTACCTTAGTGTGTGTGTGTGTGTGTTTTTAAACAGTATCAGTTTGAAGTCTTTAAAAAAATTAAAAATAAAAACTACTTGTACCTTAGTATGCATGCGTGTGCGTGTGTGTGTAGTTTTAAAGGGCTAATTCATGATCTTCTGTAGTGTAGAATCTGAATAAGGCAAATTGCCATTCATCACTTATAGTTTGTTGTTTGTTGAATTTTGTTGACCTGGTAAGCCCACTGGACCTAGAAGTCCCTTTTTCAGGGGTGATTGGGGGGGATACAGATGGTAAGCAACTGAAATTGAACCAAATTAAGCTGTTGGTGGTATTTTTAATGAATGAGGGAAATTTGGCCATGACATTGGGGGATATTCCCCTACTCTTTTCGATAAGTGCCATGGGGTCTTTAACATCCACCTGAACTACCACCAATCCAAGCAGATGGGACCTCGGTTTAACGTCTCATCCAAAAGGCGGCACCTCAGGAGTACAGCACCCCTCTCATGCTGCACTACAGTGTCAATATTGGAATATTAACCCAAGTGCCAGTATTTTTTTTTTATTTATTTATTGAGGTCTTGAATTACACCAGTGAGCAGATGCTGATTTATAGAGTCCACGTCAGTTACATAGACAATACAATACAGATGACAGGGTTACATATGGTACAGGTAAGTTACAGGGTACAACAGCATTAAACAGCTTAGGCAGTATAGCACCTAGCCAGCGTCAGAGGTTAACACCCTGCTTGGAAGCTCTCAGAGGTGAGAAGAAGGAGGAGGGGTTACAAACATGGGTGGAAGGAGTAAGGTAGGGGGTAGGGAAGTGGGAGCGATGTCATGATCGGGGGGGTAGGTGTAACCTAAAGTGCTGGGATTGGTTTCCCTCAACCCAGTGAGTTGTCAGAAGGTAAGTGCAGGTAGTTGGTTGATGCTCCAGGAGGGTGCTAATGGTAGCAGTCACATTTACTAGATTTTACTAGGTGCTGCTGAATAAGGGAATTAAGGCTGGAAATTGTATCTTTTCCATACTTTGAATTAACCCTGTTAAGGCAATGTTTGATTTGGATCTCAAAGTCTCAGCTGAAGATGTTCGTCCAGGAAGAACATGGAACTTTATGTTCACTGCCTCCGAGTGCTTATAGAAGACAAGCTAGGAGAACATGGAATTCTTTATCTCCAAGTCATAGTTAAAAAGGCTAACACTTGAGTTATGACTATTTTGCCCCAAATATGTTACATAAGTCTGTGGCTTTTGATGCTGTGTTTTTCATAATCCATTTTATCTTGACACTTGTTAAGTAATATCTTGCTATGTCATGTATTTTAATGTTGACTGCGTGTGATAATTTGATATGGAGCAAAGAATGTATCTTTCTGGTGCAGCAAAAAGAGATAACTGAAGAAGCAGAGAGATTAATCAGTTAAGCACTTGAAGGGTTCCATGGAGAAATTTATTATCAAGGACCAAGCAGACAGAATTGCCCCATCTCTCCTGACTGAAGATATAAGTGGTGATTCTACAGACTTGATACAGTGTTCACATAAAGAGACTGATTTCCTCAGTCAGGAATCTGGACATGAACTGCACGTTTCAGATACAGTTCCTGTTGCCGTTGAGGATGAGTTTATAGTTACACAGGTTCTCTTGTATCAACATCTGAAACATGTAATGAGAGTTTGGAAAGTGTTATCAGCAGTGATGATCCCGGCACTTGGCCTGAGAAGATGGATGATAGTGTGTGACTCGAACTGGTGAAGAAAGAACCTAGTAGAATAATTCTGCCACATTTCCTGGTTGATTAGAGTGGACAAAGAATTATACAAGAGAATTCTTTGTGAAAACTACTGAATGGTGAGAAGATTGAATGGACATGGCTCCTTTATTCCAAATTGAAAGATGGTTTGTTTTGCTTCTGTTGCACGATGTTTAGCACTGTTGTCGTGTGTCTAACACAGGATGCTTTTAGTTCTTGGCAACACATCACACAGCATCTTCGATGCCATGAAATCTCACCAGACCATATAAGATGTATGACAAAGTGGAAAGAACTTGATCTTCATCTAAAAGCAAATAAAACTATGGATAAGTGTAACCAGCAACAAACTGAGAATGAGACAAAGCATTGTTGTGCTGTCCTTAAATGCTTGTTAGCCATTATTCAGCACCTTGCTGAATGCAATACGGCTCTATGAGGAAATGTGGATCAGCTGTATGTGGGAAGCAATGGAAATTTCCTAGGGCTAGTTGAACTTATGGTGAAATTTGATCCAGTAATGAAAGAACTTGTTGGTTGTGTACAACACAAAGAAATTCATGACCACTATCTGGGGAAATCTATACAAAATAAATTGATACAGATTGTGTCACAGAATATTACTAAGAAAATCATAGCCAATGCAAAGGTTGCAAGTACTACTCTGTTATTTTAGACTGTACTCCTGTTAGTTATCAGGAACAGGCTTATTATGGTACTGCGATTTGTTAAAATCACAGAGGCTGGAGAAGTCAATGTTTCTGAGCATTTCATTGAGTTTTTAAATGTGGAAAATACTACAAGACAAGGACTGAATGAAACTGCTTCACACTCTAGATGAACATAAACTTAATCTGGAGGATTTCTGTGGGCAAGGAGATGACCATGGCAGTAATATGAAAGGTCATTGTATGGGAGTGCAGACCAGAGTTCTCCAGATGTATCCTAGAGCTTTCTTTCTATTTACTGTACTTTTTGGCATCCTGGGTCGTCAAGGCTCAGCCCTGGTCACAGCCCCCTGTGCTTCCACCTCCGGTGAATGCCAGTGCTCTCCATGGTTACCACTAGCTTACCCCAGAGGGTGGGGTTGCAGTGCTGCCTCCCTAACAGCATCATACTGCTGGTCCTGATCAGGAGAGCTGGCACTGGAGACTAATCAAAGCCCAGGAGAGGGCTTCATGTGGATGACTCAAGCTGCATTTTTCTCCCTGTAGGCAGGGACGGGGATGTGCAATGATGACCAGAGTCTGCCCCGCCCCTGAGTTGTAATGGCTTCAGTGCATGCACGATAAACCCAGCCTCCACTAGGTGTCGCAACTGCACCAGACACACAGCCCCCCTCCCTCCCGGAGAAGGAGAGCAGTCCTAGGGATGCTCGATCCTTCTCCCCCCCCCGGCCAGCCTTCCGACAACCCGGGTCCGTTCCTGAACCCCCAGTCACTGGTGTTGCAAGTGGAAATCCAAACACTGCGCCATCAGGCTGGCCATCCTAGAGCTTTCTATGTGCCTTGTGCTTCTCACTGCCTTAACCTGGTTGTTGCAAATGCTGAAAATTCATCCATCACTGCAGTATCCTTTTTTGGTGATCATTGAAGACAATAAATGAGTTCAAGAGAGCTTGGGACAGACACAAAGGAATCTCGGTGTGTGGTAGTATAAAATAAATTGGGGGGGAGCTTAACAATGGGCAGACTAGATGGACCGCAATGCCCCCTTCTGCCGACACATTCTGTGTTTCTGTTAATTTGTGTAATGTGCTTAGTATGAAGACATTGGCAGGATATTCTAAGGAAACGTGTGGGTGGCTGTTTGTGTTTGTCTGTGTCTGTAGCCTTATTTTTTGGGGATTTACAAGATTTTGTGCCTGGAGTAACTACACCATTCTTGCTCACTACATCTGTGAAGGTCTCCTGGACTGGATTTCTGCAAAACATCACCACCAGGTATTTGCATTTTCAGTTTAAAATCAACTTTTTGGAAGCTATCCAAAGCAAAGCAGAAGTCAAGCAACTAAGTCTGACAAATTCAGTGACTCTGGGTTCTACTTGAATCCACATTTCCGTCTGACCTTCTCCTGAGGGATCTATATGTGAGCTTTTAAACAACCTCTTTAAATAACAAAAGGAAGCATAAGGACAAAAGGATTTCACATCCTGCTCTTGTACTTGAGTAAGTGTGCCCCAGGCTATCAATGTAATGGGGCAGGGGAGTGCATGCCTGCAAACTCTTGCATAGCCAAAGCCTCTTGTCAAATCCTTGCCTAGCTGTGACCCTGGGTGACCTGTATCATGAGTTGTACCAATAACCCAGGACATCTAAAAATTGTATCTCTGAATATCTGCAGCCTTCTCTCCAAACTGCCACAATTTCAGGCCTGGGTGGCTCAGATTGATCCTGACGTCATCTCCCTAACAGAAACGTGGCTATCACCAAAGATCCCAGACACAGCAATTGCCCTTACTGGATATAACCTGTTCCTGCAGGACCATACCTCAAAAAGGGGGGGGGTGTCTGGTTTACCTCAAGTGTGACATCAAAGGGCAAATACTACCAATTAGCTTCCACACCAAGGAAGCATAGGTTCCAACACTAAAACTTAATATTGGCCAACAAAACAAAGTGCTACTATTAACCACCGTATACCTGCCTCCTGGGACACTACTCACTGGCTTCCCACAGCTCATAAGCCACCTCGAACAGAACAAACTAAACTGGGAACATATAATCCTAGGGGACTTCAACATTAATTGGCAAGCACAGGATGCAGCGACAGCTAGAGACCAAATAGCCAGACTGTACCTGACCCAACTGGTCACACAACCCACCAGACAAAACTACCATACAGGAACCAGCACCCTCATCAACTGGCTACTCTCCTCCTGTTCTGAACATATCGCAGAGGTAACAGTCCTACCTGACACCATCAGTGACCACTCCCCTGTACTACTTACCTGGACAAACAAGGTCACCAAGGGTAAGCCTAAGACCACCAGGAACAGATCACTAAGGCCTGGTCAACTAGACTCCTACAGGCACTACCTAAAAGGGATTGACTGGTCCCCACTGGATAGAGTCAAGGACGGAAACCAAGCACTGGATTACTTCTGCAGTATTTTTACTAAAGCCTGTGACATCTTTGCTCCTTACAAAACAAAGAAAGCCAGAGGAATCCCCAACCCCTGGCTGTCCAGCCCTCTAATTGAATGCATGCGACTCAGAGATCACCTGTGGCATGGGGCCCAAGCCACGGGAATCTAGCTGACTCCCAAGTGTATAAGGCAGCTAGAAATACCTGCACAAAACTCATACGTCTGGCCAAAGCAGCTTACTACAATGACCTCCTAGGAAAGACCTGGGGTAGAGGGAGGGAGTTCTGGGACTCTGTAAAATCTCTCATGGGTACAGCCTCAAGGGCCCCACTGGACCTTATAGTTACCACCTCTGGTACATTGCAAGACCCAAAGGAAATCGCTGATGCTTTTAATGTTGGATTCACGGACCTCAGCAATGTGTTGCCCCCTGAATACCTGAATCACACCCTTGCAGGCCAGCAGCACAACCTCAACACTCCATCACCACAGGATAATGTTACCCCACCATTCTACTTCAGGCAAATCTCCACAGGTGAGACCATCAAATATATCAAATGGGTCCTTGGTAAGACCAGGATGGGAAGTGACATGATCGATATGAAGATGGTAGCACTCACATTAAACTTGTGGCACCACTCACCAAGGTATTCAATGCCTCTCTAAGATCTGGCATCTTCCCTGACAGGTGAAAAGAGGCTCTAGTCACACCTGTGTTTAAATCGGGAGACAGAGCTAATTTAGCAAACTTCTGGCCCATCTCGATTTTAACCCCCCTCTCCAAAGCACTTGAAAGGGTGGTCTCAGAACAACTAACTGAGTACCTAGAAAAGCATAGCCTTCTCTGCTTGCAACAACATGGATTCCAACAAAACCACTCCACTGTCACCGTGCTAGTAGAGTACACCACTCAGCTTTATGGGGCCCTGGATAAAGGGATGGTGGTGGGGTCTATCTTCATAGACCTCACCAAGGCCTTTGAAACAGTCAATCACCAACTGCTACTGAAATGTCTCCTGTCTACAGGATTGTCAATGGAATCTGTGGTCTGGTTCCATAGCTACCTAACCCATAGATCTCAATGGGGCAGGATTGGCAATATAATCTCTGAGCCCAAGGAAGTAAACCTAGGGGTCCCGCAAGGTTCTATCCTTGGTCCTCTCTTATTCAGCCTCTTCATAAATGACATGCCTTCTACCTGTTCTGCACACTCCGTACTCTATGCAGACGATGCCATTATCTCTGTCCCAGGGAAAGACCTGGGATCAATTAGCTCTGAACTTCAGCACAATTTTCATGCATTGGAATCCTGGTTCACCAGAAATAAACTGCTACTCAACTACAAAAAGACAAAGAGCATGCTCTTCAGCACCCCACAGAGCAAGATTCGAGGGTCCTCACTGCATATACTTAGTAGCGAAGGAGAAGTACTAGACCAAGTCAATACATTCAAGTACTTAGGGATTCACCTTGATGACACCCTCACCTTCACTGCCCATGCTGAGCAACTGGTAAAGTCCACCAACATGAAGCTTGGCATCCTGTACAGACATTGCACCTCAATGACACCGGCTGCCCTGAAACTTTTTACGTGCAGTTCAGTTCTCTCATCTGTGGATTATGGTCTTGTCATATATGGGGCAGGCACAGACACAGTGCTTAAAAGGGTCAAAACCATCTTCAACAAGGCCTGCCATCTGGTCCTGGGAGTACACAAAATGACTCACTCTTGTGACCTATACATGGAAACTGGCTGGCTCCCACTCCACCACAGACTCCAATACCAGGCCTACCTCCTTGTGAAAAAGTCCCTGATGGGGTCCATGCCTACGGCTACATCAGCCCTCTTTGAGCCTGCACAACCATCTAAATGCACAAGGAGCACCTCCAGGACTGTTCTAACTGTTCCCTTCAAACGAACCACCCTTGGCCAAAGATCCCTCTCCTACTGTGGGCCTGAACGGTTCAATGATCTGCCTGCAGACCTTGCCAACTCCCCCAGACTTGGCTACTTTAAAAATGGGCTTCGATCTCTTCTTGCCAGCAAATCTGACTGCCAGTGTTTCTGTTAACCCATGGCCTCTGAAGGCGGTTCTCACACCCATCAAACGCTACCCTCTCTCACTCCCACCTTCCTGTTCCACAACTGCCCACTTCCCCCTCCCACCACCTACTACCTCCCCTTGACAAGGCCTCACCTTGGCTGCTAAAACATGCATTTCTACAGACTTGGAGCACCCCGTCTGAACTGTAACACGATTGTTAAACACTGTACTGCACTTAATTAGTGCTGCATTAATATGTTTCTCTGGAAGTGTGGTCCTGTTTCTCCTTACTTCTTGTACCCTGCTTAATGTTGTAACTGCACACTAATACCACTTGTTAGTTGATGTCTTTCTGTTTTGCAATGTTTCATCACCTGTAAATGTCTTGTATTCCTTGTTGACTTGGAGCCTTTGTAAACGAGCCCCCGGCTCAAAGGTATTAATCCGAATTTGAAATAAATAAAAAAAACATGAAAAGGTGACTGTCAAAGCCCTGTGTGACGTGGTGGAAAGGCAAAATCAATGTAATCAATGCTGCAAAATTCCAGACAGCATAGGTTTGTTGAGCGCTTTGTAAAATCAAGGATTCAGCAAAAGGAAAGGACACTAGGATCATTATAGAAGCACAAAACCTTGAAAAAGAAGTAAGCAGGTTTGATTTTCTTGTGCTCTGATAGGACATTCTGAGCATAATAAAAAATCAGGTCAGCAAAATGATGTAGGATACAAAGATGCAAATGGACACAGTTATAAAGCTCAGTGAGTGTAGCAGGGACCAGCTAGTTGCCTACAGAGAAAATGGGTCTGAACAGGCATTAAAGACTGCTGTAGAGCTGATGGGCAAGAGCCAGGAGTTCCCAGAAAAATGCAGCCAAAAAGTGAAATGGCAGTTTATGAATGTGAGGATAAACCAGCTGAGAACAATGAACATCAATATAATGTTTTTCTACTGCCTGCTTGATGTGGCTAGAAGTGTGTTGCAGGAAAGGTTCAAATTAATGAATGGAATTTAAATATTTGGATTTATTTTCAATACCGCAAACATAAAAAAAATGGAGAAGGACATGCTTATTAATCACTACAAAGACTTCAGGGTTTTAAATAAGCTGAAGAAATTGATTAGCAGTTTGACACATGAAATTGCTAATCAGTTGTGAAAATGCATAGCACCTGGCCCAGAATGAGTAGCAAAATCTATAAAAATATATAGTTTTGTTAATGTTGTGTACTGTGCCAAGATATTGACATACATTCAAAAGAATGACATGATTGAAATATATCCAAATGCTTTCATTGCATTTCATATTTTAGCTTTGCTCAATTGAATGTATCCAATTATTCGTATTCGAATAAAAAATGATTTACTGCTACTACATATTTTATTGACTTTACCAGTGACTGTTGCATCTACAGAACACAGTTTTTCCAAATTAAAACTTATAAAAACCTACCCTTGTTCTTCAAAGATTTGACAGACTTACTGGATTAGCTACACTTTCTATCGAAGGGCAAGATGCCAGGAAACTTGACTATGGAGACCTAATCAAGGACTTTGCAACACAAAAGTCTAGATGATTTGACTTTGCTAAGATGGGGGTATGTCTCAGGGAAGCCCTAGCAGAGGGGGTGGAATGGGAGGGTGTTGAGGAACAGTGGGCCCATCTAAAAGGAGCCATAGTGGTGGTGACAAATCTTTGCGTTTGGCAAATAAGCAAAGGCCAGAGGGAAAAAAAAACACTATGGTTCTCAAAGGAAGTGGCCAGGAAAGTAAGGGCAAAAAAGGGTGGCTTTCAGGAAATACAAGGAAATGCAGAAAGAGGAGGACAGGGCAGTGTATCTAGAGAAACAAAGAGAAGCAGGAAAAGCAGTCAGGAGTGCAAAGGCACAGAGAAAAAATAGCAAAAGAAGTGAAGAAAGGGGACAAGACTTTCTATAGGTACATTAGTGAAGGGAGAAAGACCAGCGGGGGGATTGTAAGGCTAAAAGGGGAGGGATGGGAGGAGAGGGCGTGGAAGACCACCAGGAAAAAGCATCAGCACTGAACAAATATTTCTGTTCAGTATTCACAGGGGAAGGGGAGGGGTCACAGGTTAAGAAACAGGATTGGAATGGAGGTGGACACCAGTCCATTCACAGAGGAGCCATTCATACCTGTGCTGTGTGCGCAAGCCAGGGACAAGGTGCAGAGGGAGGTTGCAAGCCCCAAGAGTTCAAATATACCAGCAAGCTCTGCACTCCAATGGTGTAGAAATAATTACACAGAGAAATAATGCCTTTTCAACTTTCTCAGTTTAATCCAAAATTTTTCATGAACTTTACAGCATATCTTCATCTGTTAGTGTCTCCACACTGGTAAATCTTTCCCCAGCGCTTTGACCAATCACATTGGTCTTCTTCAGGGGGTGACTAAACCAAGAAAGTTGGAAAGGCATTATTTCTCTGTGTAATTATTTCTACACCATTGGAGTGCAGAGCTTGCTGGTGTAACCATTCACAGAGGAGAGAGTCCTCAAGGAACTCACAAAACTGAAGATAGACAAGGCAATGGGACCAGACGGGATATATCCTAGAATATTAAAAGGAGTTAAGGGAGGTGCTGGCAGCACCTATGATGGCTGACCTGTTCAACAAATCACTGGATATGGGAGTGGTTCCAGAGGACCGGAGAAGGACAGATGTGGTCCCTCTCCACAAAAGTGGGAGGAGGCAGAAAACTATAGACCTGTCGGCCTGATCTCAGTGGTGGGGAAAATAATGGAATCACTGCTAAAAGAGAGAGCAGTGGAGCACCTTGAATCCAGCAGAGCACAAGATCCAAGGCAGCATGGATTCATGTCAGGAAAGTCATGTTAAACAAATCTAATAGAGTTCTTTGACTGGGTGACCAGGAAAGTGGATCAGGGGAGAGCGGTGGATGTGGCCTACCTGGATTTCGGCAAGGCATTCGGCACCGTTCCACATAGGATGTTTGTGAACAAGCTGGGCAGCCTGGGATTGGGTCACAAGGTGGTGAACTGGGTTAGAAATTGGTTGAGGGATAGAACACAGATGGTGGTGGTAAACGGGGCTAAATACGAGGAAGGGAAGGTGACCAGTGGAGTGCCACAGGAAATGAATAGCTCCAAATAGTGCAGTACACTGAAACATTTTATTTACAGTGCAATAGTTGAAAGAAAATTTACAGTGCAATACTTAAAAGAAAATGTACAGTGTAATAGTTAAAAGAAAACACTATGGGCCGGATATTCAAACTGTGCCCAAAAAGAGCGCAACAGCAGGAGCAAGCACAAGTCAATTGCGCACATACGCAATAGATGCGATATTCAAACATGGAGCAAGCCAAATTGCACAACCAGCCAACGTCTGAATATCACACAACCTGCGCTATAAGCGCAACAGGAAGAGGCTGAGCAGAGCCAGCTATGGGTGCAACAAGGAGCTGCCCAGATGAACGGCCCAGAGGTGCTCACTAAGCGCAAGCAGGAGACCCCAGCAGCAGAACAATGGAACTGCACAACCAGGGAGGTAGGTAGGGCCCCACCCGCATGCCACAGATGGGCACAGGAACACACTGCAGAACTGACAGTGCACCCCCACACCCCAAGCACGGCACAACTGGTGGAGGACTGGAATATCCACCGGCCCATGGGGACAAGCAAACAAAGCACAGCTGGGCCATGGTGCCCCAGCACACCCACCGGCAAGCTGAGACCGCCACACAAGGAGGGCGGACCACCCCATGGCACAGCACACCCTGCACCGTGACCCCAAGACACCTCCCATGAGCAGTGACCACCACTGCGGGAATCCCCATGCATACCACCACCCCCCCACTGCAACCTCGTGTACCACAGAACCATACAAGCTAGACCCACCATGAGCCACAGCAGGCAGCACAGACACCCATAGTGGTGTGTGGAAGCATGCATCACACTGGATGCAACACAGTGCAGGGGTAAACACACACCCATACCCACGGGGGGACTAACACAGGGACGCAGTAGTGTGGCAACCAAGCCCCCAGTGTGGGCCCATGAAAACTGTGCACACACAACCTGCAGTCCTTCACTGCACAGGGGTGACACCCACCCTGTGCCATGAACTGTCAGCCCTGTCGCGCCACCAGCATATGCCTGGATCACAAGTCACAGATAGTGGTGCACAGCCCTGCAATACACACAAGCCACAGCATGGAGGTGGGACAGCAGCACTGCGGAGGCCATGAGTGTCACCCAAGGCAAACATGCACCACACCATTGACAGGAGGCAACCCAGCATTGTGGCCGGTCACAGTGGATGACCTGCAGGGACAGCCACCACTGACAAGGCAGCAGACCTCACAGGCCACAGACATGCAAGGGTGTCAGCTGCATAGGCCAAGGATGGGTTGACAGGGGCACAATGGACACAGAGCAGGCACCATGGACCACTGCACACAGTAATGCAATGCACAGAGAACAACACACGCCCACAAATACCGACTGATAGCCACTCCCACACCAGAGACCCTTCTCCACGCACACACACACACACACATACCCATGACTGAACCACCCCAGATGCCATGCACACCACTGCAACTGAGCACCTAAAGCCAGCTGCAAATCAGAGACCACCACAGTATTCATATCAAAATAAGTGTATTCAAAAAATATAACAACTACTATTTACAATTATGTACAAACATGGGGTGGAGGGACAGGAACAAGGTGGGGGTGAGTAAGGGGCAGGGGTGAACATATGGGAGAGGGAAGGCGGGTGTGAGGGTTGGTAAAAGGGGGGAGGTTGACTGTAGTCACTGGCGGCCAGCCTGGTCCTCTGCTGCCTGGGGCTGTTGCCTGGGTCGCCTCCTCCTCACCCCATGCTGCTGAAGATCCCTCAGGATGGCAAGGGACTCTTGCACCACCCGCACAAGATCCTGGATGGACTGCTGAATTCGCAGGAGTATCCGCACACCTAGGACAAGGGATCAGAGTCAATGAGTGTGACTGTCCATCCCCCTGCAGCCCACCCATTATGCATGGCATACAGACATGTGCCACGCTCCTGTGATGGTGTGTGCCCACCCACAGTGACCATGTCCACAAGACATGCCCAACCAGGCAGCAACAGCCATGTGTACCACTGCACACACCCACCGCCCATGTCCAGCACAGCACAACCAAAGCCGTACAGTAACATGGCTATGTGGTGAGCAGGCAGTGCCATAGCCATGTGCTCAGTGCACGCATGGACCACCATTGACGCACTCTCAGACATGTAGTGCCACTGGACAGTGCTGACTGTCACGTCGCATGCATGGCAGTGGTGTCCATGGATGGTGGCCATGCCCTGCTTCCCACCCTGTCACACAGCATGCAATAGCAATCATGGTGTCATGGCACTCACCCTCATCGGGATGTTGCTGGCATTGGGGTTGGTCCCCGACATGCCCCCGTGCAGCGTGCCCACCCTCTGCTGCTGCTCCACTTATTCCTCCTCCGCTCGGCCACGCCTGTAGGAGACAAAGGAGAAACACATCAGTACAAACCCAAAGCATATTCCCCCAGCCCCAATGTGTGCCCCACCCGCAGCCAGACCCACCATCCCATACCCTGTAAACACCGCCACAGCCAACCCTAGACCATCCCTCCCCTATGTGCTGGACACATAAGACAGTGTTACCCATATGGACCATACAAGTGTGTGGGCATCCCACCCACCTGGGCGAGGCACCATGCCCCTCCACAGCGACGCAGAAGTGCAAGTAGCTCGGCTCCTCCGTCTCAGGTCCCCATACCAGTGCCTGCACTGTTCGGCCATTCTCCTGTGGCCGATGGCCCTCAGGTCAGTGGCCACCTCTTGCTGAGACCTGGGTCCTGGCCCAGTCCAGTGGCACCACCAAACAGTGGGCCATAGTGTGGCTCCACAGTGGCCTGAGGTTAGCCAGCCCAAGGGCACCCACTGGGGGCTCTCCTGCATGCCATCTCTAATGCTATAATGGATGATGTGGCACTCCGCGGTCGGCAACCCCGCGGGAGGTGCTGCACGTACTCGCCGCCATTCTCTATCGCGCCGTCAGTACAGCGCTGTCATTGTTCTATTGGCTGTCACGAACAGGCGCTAAACCATACACATGCCAGGCGTACAGTGCCAGGGGCAAGGTCGGGCACAAGGTCAGGGGTCAGTGGTGCAAGGCCACGCACAGCGCCATCGGACATCTACACGTCCTGCGCCACCGGTCACCTGTGTGCCAGTGCCACAGTGGACTATTGCGCAGTTGTGCCACAGTGCCATTTGGTGCCCAGTGCTGTAGTGCCACTGGCACAATTTTGGCCATGTCCTGAATTGCTGATCACACACAGCACATCATCAGCGTGGCAGATGCCTGCGTAAGCTACCTGGGCATGTGCAATGCGGTGTACTACACAGTCACAGAAATGCGCCATTGGCTCAGCAGGCTCAACAATATTGCGCAAAGCACAACGGCGCGATATTCAGCCGACACATGCAAATCATCTGATCAGCCATTCAAAGGTGCAGTGGTGCGATTTGCATGTCATTAAAGTTGAGCCACTCCTAATTTGCATGCATTGCGCTATAAATATGCGACATTGGGCTGCACTGGCCAGATTCAGTTACTGCAGGTGAGGGTGAGTTGCATGCTGTGTGATGTTCTGGCCAATGGTCATGGGATAACTGTAGACTGCACAGTGACAGGTGTCCACTTCCACCATACAAGACTGACATGGCCCGAGCAGAGCCAAGGTGAGGGTGAGATGGTGGGTGAAGGAGGAGGAGGCAACTTCACCAAGGTGGAGACAGAGGCCCTCTTCCAGGCCTACCTGGAAGAGGAGCCACTACTGAGTGGATGGCAGGGCACCCCTCAGGCCCGTGCGGCTGCATGGGAGGGGGTAGCTCAGGCAGTGAACCTGCAGGGAAACCACTAGCGCTCCGTGCAGGAATGCAAAAAGAAGATGGGGACAGACCGCAGAAGGGTGAAGGAGAAGGTGGCAGCCCTCAGGGCGGCCGGCGCTGGCACAGGTGGGGGCCAGCCAGCGGTGGCAGAGCTGACCCCGGCTGCGGACCGACTGGCTGCATCAATGCAGTGGAGTGCTATAGAGGGCGTACCAGGAGGTGGATTCCAGACAGGTGGAAGCCCATCACTGCATGGTATGACATGGTGGTGGTGTTTGGGGGGGGTTGATCACATGCACTAACATGTCCTCACTTTCTGTTACAGATCCCGTTCATCTGCAGGGGACGGTGGTGGTGGGACCATGCAGTGAGGAAGACCTGCCAGAGTTGGAGGAGGGTCCATCCACCTCTGTCGCTAGCCGGCATGCACTGCACCAGCATGCATGCCTGGCTGCCACCTCTGTTGTCAGTGAGTCAGGTGTGGGGGGGTGCGCAGCCTGTGTCTCAGCAGTCTGGCATGCAAGCATGCCAGCACGCTGTGACTGTGGCTGTTGCACGTACCTGCATCATTGGTGATGCAAGGATTGCAATGGGCAGTGACACGTGTGTGTCTCCCATGAAGGACACACAGCAGGCCAGCACGTGCCCCTGGACCTAGCTGGTTCCAACGTGTGTGCCAGCACATCAGCACAGTCCCAGGCTGTGCCTGTCAGCACCAGTGGGGCAGCACCGCTGGCTGTGCAGGTCTCTGGCACTGTTGCGGCCACAGCAGTGGAATGAGTGGTCCCTGGGGCACAGCAGTTGGAGGGGCAGCAGCAGCATCACTCACCAGGTCTGGGGGTACAGGGTCCAGCGGTGGCACATGCACACCGCCCGTTGATATGCCCATACCTGGTCCTGGTGAACAGCGCCCACCCTCAAGGGGTGTTGAGAATCAGGACCTTCCGTTCCCTGGGGAACAGGATGCCGATGTGGCACAGGACCCATTTGATGAGCACACCCGCCTGCTGCGGGAATCAGTACAGCAGCAGCGGCGGGTTGCAACATCCGTGGAGGCACTGTGCGTGGCTGTGGAGTGGCACAGCAGGAACAATGCTTTGATCCTTGCAGAGATGGTCCAAATGCGGATGGATGTGACCGCCGCCATTGACAGCGAACCCAGGCATTGGTAAGCTGTCTGGCTGCATTGGTCACACGTCAGGTGCCCCTACCACGCACCCCCACAGTATGCTCTCACTCCCGTTCGGCATGCGTGCAACACCCAGCCTGTTGGCGCGGGTTCTGATGTGGCCATCCGAGCACCCCTGGTGCAGGTATGTTTGACATGCTGCAGACCCTGTGCGGACAAGGTCGCGATCATGCAGTGGGACCCTGGTGGTCCATCGGTGCCACCCATATGGCCATGCTCAGCCTGCCAGTGCTGCTGGGTCCGCGCGGGCCGCCTACGCATCGCGGTGGCCGTGGCACAGTGCAACATGACTGACCTGTCTCCCAGTGCGGGCCCTGTCTGGTGCTGCCCTGTGTGCAATGTGTGTCATGGTGGACAGTGCACTGGTGGGTGCCCTGCCCAACAGGCCGACACATGAACCACCTGCACACCCACCCGACTGCTGTCCACTGGTGCGTGTGCATGATGATGCCTGCATTGTACTGTACACCAAGGTGCAAGGGTGCCCAGCATCTGACACACATACTTGGACAGTACAGGTGGTGGGGGTGGTCTGTGGATCTGTGTGTTTGACATGTCTGTTCCTGCTCTGCTGTGCACCTGCCCATGTACACTTTGTGCCGGTGTGTGTGTGTGTGTGTGTGTCCATATGACTGTTCACCCCTACCTGATGGTGTGTTCATGTGCCTGGACCCTTACACTCCCCTTGCCATCATGCACCCCTGGTGTGTTACCCTGTGTGCCTGTGGGTTGCGCCTGGACAGTGTTGGTTGCACATGGCCCCTTGACTTACCTGTGTCATGCAAAATGCTCCTCCATGATGGTGTCCCGGTGCAGCTGGGCCTGCTGGATTAGTCGGGGGTCCCGCCGTCCAAGGGGGGGCTGCTCATCGCCATCATCACCGGCGTCGCTGGCGTCCCCATCATTGTCCCCCTCCTCGACCTGTATGGCTATCCCACAGTCTTTGGCCATGTTGAGCAGGATACAACAGGCCAGGAATATCCCACAGGCCTTTCAGGGGCTGTACTGTAGGGCACCGCCGGAGGTGTCTAGGTATTGGAAGCATGCCTTAAGCATCCCAAACACCCGCTCGATGATGTTGCATGTGGCGGCATGTGCCTCATTATAGCGTTTCTGCGATGGGGTCATGGGGCACCGGTACGGTGTGAGCAGCCAGGGACGGAGTGGGTATCCGCTGTCACCTGTGTGGAGATAGTGGAGATAGATATCATGTTCAGGTCCATATGCCCTATATCCTGTGTGCCACTACCATGGCACCTGTGGCATTCCCACCCTTGCCCCAAGTTTGCTATTCCTACATGCGTACTCACCCACTAGATGGCCTGTGGGGATGTCCCCACTCTCAAATTGATGGCACAGTGCGGACTGATACCATATGAAGGCATCATGTGCTCCGCCAGGGTGTGTGGCACAGACATTGATTATGTGCCCACTGGCATCACACACCACCTGGCAGTTTACACTGGAAAAGCCCTTCCTGTTCCTGTATGCAGCCCCATTGGGGCCAGGTAGTGTGCGAATAGCCACATGGGTGCAGTCTATGGCCCCTAGCATGCCAAGCATACGTGCTACCCTGTGGAACTCCTGCATGTTTGCTGTATGCTCTGCTGCGGTGCTGGGGAAATGGATGTACTCCGCAGCATGTGGCAGCAGTGCGCTGAGGAATTGGGTGAGGATGCATGATGTGGCCGACTGTGTGATGCCTGTGGTGTCCCCTGTTGGCCTCTGGAAGGTATCCATGGTGAGCAGGCACATGCAGGCTGTTACCTTTGTCTCCACTGACAGAGCGTGACTCCGTCGTGAGGGTGCCTGCATCACATCACTGCACAGCTCACAGAGCCGCCTCAGTATTGCCCTGTTCAGGCAGTACCGGCCCACAATCTCTACGTCTGGATACAGCTCAAAGCTGATGCAGACGCAGGCACTGCCTGTTGGGGCATACTGCCCGCAGGCCTTCATGGCCACATCCCCTGCAGCATGCCTTCTCACCCCTCATTACAGCTTCCATGTGGAAGCTGGCACTATCCATGTCCTGGCTTGTGTTCCCCCTGGCTGTTCTTGCTGTGCTACCCGCTGTCCTGCCTGCTACCTCCACTGCACGGGTACACCTACTGGCCCTGCAGTCTGTGCCCAACACACCCTCCTTGTCCCTCTCCTCTCCTGTGCACTCCCTGGCCTGCACTCTTTCACTGTCGCACTCGGTTTCTCCCTGCCTCATGTGGCTTCCCTGTAGCGTTCTTGCACCTCTTCCTTGAGCCTTTTTATTTTGGCTCATTTCCGGCGTGGTGCACCTTCCAGCTCATCCGCTGTTGCGCATTGCGCAAGTCTTTGAATATTGCATTACGCTGTTTATGCATGGGTCCACCCCCTTCGGTTGTGCATTCCTTCATTTGCATTGCGCTGTTGCTCAGACTGTTTCAGTGGGCGCAACTGCCTTCTGCTGAATGATCGCGAATGGCGCAAGTCGGACTTGCGCTGCGCAACCCCTGTCTTGCCTTAAGCGCAACACTGAATATCCCACCCTATTTCTGGAAGGACTATTAGTGCTGTAACCAAATGCTATTTCTGCACTAAACATATAAACAGTGCAGTGGTAGACATTAATGGTTTCTTGCCCAATAATGAAGCCAGAAGGGGAAGGAAGGAAACATTCAATTCAATGCTTTAGAGTAACTGGTAATTGATATTTTTCTTTTAAACTTAGATTGTGGGCTTTTAGTGACACTGTACTTTCTTTGTTGTCTTTACTTAGAATTGTTTTTGGGCTGTTGAAAATTTAAAACATAGTGGTGGTGTAATTCTGTGCTGTCTTTAATTGCTGCAAATTTTATCTTGGCTTGTCTGGGTGAAGGGTGTTAATTGTCTGGCCTCTGACCTCAGCTATGTGATAACTGGAGGTGGGGCTTAGTCAGAGTTGAGGTAGCAAGTAAAGTTTTATTTTCTCAGAAGAAGCCAGAAGGGGAAGGAAGGAAACATTCAATTCAGTGCTTTAGAGTAACTGGTAATTGCTATTTTTCTTTTAAACTTAGATTGTGGGCTTTTAGTGACACTGTACTTTCTTTGTTGTCTTTACTTAGAATTGTTTTTGGGCTGTTGAAAATTTAAAATGTAGTGGTGGAGTAATTCTGTGCTGTCTTTAATTGCTGCAAAATTTTTGCGCCCCTCCCTCCCCTTCCCCCAGCTCTTAATTATATGCCTGTTAAATCTGATTGGCAGGAGCTAAACACAGGGTATAGTAAGGGGTGTGAAGTAGGAGGGGCATAAGGGAGAAGAAGGCCACCCTCAGCACAAGTGTTTTGACTCATTTATTTATTTATTGTTTTTTTTTTTAAAGAAAATTATCTGAGGATCAGTAGCAGGATTTTTAGGACAGTAAATTAATAAAAAGGGAACTAGGAGAGCTTCAGTAGCAGACAAGTAGTGGAATAGCGGTATAATTGCAGTACAATGTGGGGAGTGGTGCAATGCAGTGGCTGTGGGGCAGCCATATTCAGGCAGACCTTCTGGACACTGAGGTGCTGCCCTATCTGCATGCATCTCTCTGGACTGCGGGATGAGGTAGCCAGACTCAGAGCGGAAGTAAACTGGGTCAGGTGTACCATCGCCCCTATCCAGAGACCACCCAGTCCAATGCAACTGCCTCAAAGGATGCCGAGAACGAGGAGCACTTGGATGACAGTGGGCTCAGGGAGGGTTAGAGCAGTCAGGCAGAGGCACATCCCGGATCCTATCCACTCAAGAACTCATATGCCACACTGGCAAACGAGGACAACCAAATAGAGGTACCCAGAGAAGTGGAAGGAAAGGATGTGGAGGTTAGCCAAGGAGGTGACCTCAGCGGGGAAAGCAGTGGACCCCAGAGGAGGAGGAGGAAGCGAATCCTGGTGGGGGACTCCATCATAAGAGGGATCCAGCTAGAAACACAGGAGGGGGAGGATAGGGAGGTGAGGTGCCTACCAGGTGCCACGGCATGGAGGGATGGAAGGAAGATACTGGGGATCACTGGGAAGGCAAGACGGGAGGGTGGATGTCATTATCCACCTAGGTACTAATGACCTGGCAAATGGGGAGCCAAAGGAAGTTCAGGAAGAGTTTAGGAAATTGGGGAAGGGTCTCAAGCAAGTAGCTAATTCTGTCACTTTCTCAGAGGTACTACCTGCAAGAGGCAAGGGAGAGCATAGGAGTGCATGCACCAGGAACTTTAACTCATGGTTGAAGAACTGGTGCTGTGAGGAAGGGTTTGGATTCATTGGTGACTGGGGACCCACCTGGAGGGATGGTGGTTTGTTCAAGCATGACGGCCTGCATCCATCCTGGAGGGGAATCCAAGCACTCAATGATAAGTTTAAATGCTACATTGACAAGCATTTAAACTAGCAAAGGGGGGTGGCAGGCCAGCAAGGAGGGTACCTACTTGCTCACCCCCCACAGCTAGCAGTGGAACCAGTGAACCAGAGGAGTGGCTATCTCTTCAAAGCAGTGTGCAAAAGATGGAGATTAGTGCCCAAGAGGTGGATAGGCAGAAAAGGGGCAAAATTCAGCAGAAGGGCAGACAGCAAGGAGAACCAGGGATAAAGGACAACCAAGGAAGGGGCTGGAGTAGAACAGCGAAACAGTCTAGGGAGGTCAAATCATGGAAAGCCATGTGTGCAAATGCCAGGAGCCTTAGCAACAAGATGGAAGATCTGCAGGCTGTCATGGTGCAGTCAGACCTGGACATTGTGGCCATCACTGAAACCTGGTGTAATGATAACCATGACTGGGAGATGGCCATACCTGGCTACAACATATTCAGAAGAGACAGAGCAGGCAGGAAGGGAGGAGGAGTGGCACTGTATGTGAAAAATGACATAAGGGCCACAGAGATCCAGAAGGAACAAAATAGGGGAGAGATAATGTGGCTAAGCTGGAAAGGAAAATGGGGACAGCCATCCACACAGGTGTGGTCTATAGACCACCAGCCCAGGAGGAAGAAACAGATAGGGAGCTGATGCTAGCCATCCAAAGGATGGCAGACAAGGGTGAGGTAGTACTGGTTGGAGACTTCAATATTCCAGACATGGACTGGAGCATCCCTGCAGCAGCATCAACTAGGAGCAGATTTATCCTGGACTCCCTTCAGGGTGCCTTCCTCAAGCAACTGGTCATGGAACCAACTCGGCAGAAGGCAATACTGGACCTTGTGCTCACAAACAGGGACAGTGTGATGGGGGTAACAGTGGGGGAGCACTTGGGGAACAGTGACCACCAGTCATTGTGGTTTGAAATCACAGAAAGAGCAGAACCAAACCACACAAAAACATGTATCCTGGATTTTAGGGGGGCAGACTTTGGGAAAATGGGGAGATACTTGAAAGAGGCATTAAGGGGAATGGGACAGGAATCAGGGGTTGAGGAACAGTGGGCAGTATTTAAAATGGGGATTACAAAAACAACAGAATTATGCATTAAGCAGGTTAGCAAGAGGAAAAGGAAGAGGAGACCATATGGTTTTCCAAAGAGTAGCAAAGAAAGTGAAAGCCAAAAGATTGCATTCAGGCAATACAAAAGACACAGGCAGAGGGGATAGAGAAGTACCAGGAGAAGCAAAGGGAGGCAGGAGGGTCAGTAAGGGAAGCCAAAGCTCAGACAGAAGAACACATTGCAAAATCAGTGGGTAGAGGGGACAAAACCTTTTACAGGTACATAAGTGAAAAAAGAAAGACAAAGGGAGGGATAGTGAGACTGAAGGGGGAGGATGGGACTGCGTGGAGGATGACAACAGTAAAGCTGACATATTGAACAGGTATTTCTGCTCAGTCTTTACTGAGGAAGAGGAGGGTAATGGGTCTGAAGGGAGTACACGGGGTGAAAATGGTGCAGAAATGGACACAAGTCCCTTTACACGAGAAAGGGTCCTGAAAGAACTGGAAGTAATAAGAGTTGATAAAGCAATGGGGCCAGATGGGGTGCACCCCAGGGTCCTTAAAGAACTAAGAGAGGTGGTGGCTGAACCTCTGGCTATCCTGTTTAGCCGATCACTGGAAACAGGGGAGGTACCCAAAGACTGGAGGACAGCAGATGTAGTCCCCTTATGCAAAAGTGGGAACAAGGAGGAAGCAGGGAACTACAGACCAGTCAGCCTCACCTCGGTAGTGGGGAAGATCATGGAAGCACTACTGAAGGAGAGATTAGTGGAACATCTGGTTGTCAATGGACTACAGGACCCAAGGCAGCATGGTTTCACCAGGGGGAGGTCATGTCAGACCAACCTTGTTGAATTTTTTGACTGGGTGACTAGGGAGGTGGATCAGGGAGGGGCAGTGGACATGGCCTATCTGGACTTCAGCAAGGCCTTTGACACTGTCCACATAGAAGACTACTACACAAACTGGGAATATGGGTGTGGGCAGGACAGTAGTGTGGTGGGTAGGTAACTGGCTGGGTGGCAGGACACAGAGAGTGGTGGTAAATGGCTGTCACTCCACAGAGGAAGAGTGACCAGTGGGGTACCACAGGGATCAGTGCTGGGACCGGTCCTATTCAACATCTTCATCAGTGACATTCGCAGGACCTAGAAGGCAGAATTTCACTGTTCACTGATGACACAAAGCTCTGTAACAGAGTAGACACACCAGAGGTGTAGATAGAATGAGAAGGGACCTGCAGAAACTTGAAGAATGGTCAGGGTTTGGCAGTTGAAATTCAATGCAAAGAAGTGCAAGATAATGCATATGGGGCACAAAAACCCTGGCACAATATATCAGTTGGGGGGTGAGGATATAGCATGCACCAAACAGGAAAGGGATCTTGGGGTTATCATCTCTGATGACCTCATGGTAGGGAAACAGTGTGACAAGGCAGCAGGTAAAGCAAATAGGATGCTGGGATGTATAGGCAGGGGCATCACCAGCAGGAAAAGGGAGGTCATAATTCCGCTATACAAGACACTAGTGAGGCCCCACCTGGAGTACAGTGTACAGTTCTGGAGACCATACCTACGTAAGGACATAGACAGGGTAGAGAAGGTTCAGAGGAGGGCAACAAGATGGTGCATGGATTGCATCACAAGTCCTATGAAGACAGGTTGAAGGAACTGAACATGTACTCCCTGGAGAGAGAGGAGGAGAGGGGATATGATAGAGATATACAAGTATCTCACAGGGAGGAACAAGGTGCAGGAATACACTATTTTTAAGTGAAAAGATGTACCAGGACTAGAGGCATGGGATGAAGTTGGAGGAGGATGATTCAGAGGAAACATGAGGAAGAATTTCTGCACAGAGCGGGTGGTGG
Source organism: Neoceratodus forsteri (assembly GCA_016271365.2). Classification (NCBI taxonomy): domain Eukaryota; kingdom Metazoa; phylum Chordata; order Ceratodontiformes; family Ceratodontidae; genus Neoceratodus; species Neoceratodus forsteri. The sequence goes on from CM057459.1 coordinate 322,520,014, forward strand.
ACAAGTGGAACACCCTGCCAGAGGAAGTGGTGGGGGCTGAAACAATCACGGAATTTAAGAATGCATGGGATAGACATAAAGGAATTCTGGAGGTCAGGGGTAAGAGGCAACAGACTTCTAGGAAAACATAAACTGAACTTACAAGCTCAAATGGGCAGACTGGGTGGGCCATAGGCCCTTATCTGCCGACACTGTCTATGTATCTATGTAATGAAAATAACACTGCATGGTAATGTGCGCTGTAATATTTATCCCTATAAATTAGTACTTTGTTTATTAATTCCTTTTTATGAAGCATGGGGGGGGGGGGTGCTGATGTAACTAGAGTCCCTTCTGACCATCACTGTGTATTTCCTTAACAACTTGTGATAGATGCTTAATTCAAAAAACTTTAGCAACGTTTTGCAATTGTTTCCTCTTTATGTGTAAGACAATTAATTATATTAATATAATTGAATTATATTAATATAGTAAGACAATACCTGTCTTAATATGATATTGATACAGAACTGTGGTGGAAGGAGAGGTGCAAAGAATGGGAGGGTACAAGGAATGGAGGTGGAGCCCCAAAAAATGGTTTTGCACTGGGCCCCGGAATGGTTAAGGCCGGCCCTGAATATAAGTTTGGACTATTTGTGCTGCAGTCAACAGTATCCCCAGCAAGCTTTCATGTGCAGTATGAACTTTAGAAGATTTCTGCCATTTACTGTTAGTGAACAGCAGAGGGAGCTGCTTTACAATAAATATGAGCTTCAATGGAAGACCTGTTGAGGGACTTGGCATCCTTTTAGTGTTACAGTAACAGTACACACAGCTCAAACTTTTATCCACTTCCCACCACTGCAATGTTTTTCTTCCTGTTTGCTGGCATCAGGAAGTCAAATCGAGCCAGAATAAAAGGAATCAGACTGGACTGCGGCAGAATGATTTGGGAAATGGTGCCTTTGTGGTTTGAATTGTCACCAAAATACACCAGTTTTTGCTTTTGAAAATAACATTTTACCAAGGGAGTATATTGTGTTGGAAATGGAAAAAATTACCCTGGAGGAGCCCAGCATCTTCCTTTTTTAATCAAGCTTTTTCTTGGCCCTGGTGTCAGCGGCCATCAGGTCCCTACCCGACCAGTCATAGGTGCCGGAACTTGGGGGGCTAGTATGGCCATGGCCCTACCACTTTCATGAGTGCTAGGGCCTGGCCCTATCAGTTTTTGCAATCATGTTAACGTATTATTAGAGAAGACAGTGCCTTTAAACTGCAGCATGTGCAGTAAACAGTGTTACTTACTAATCACTCTCTTTTGTGACTCTCAGGGTGTCCTCAGGATTTTGGAAAGTAAAGTCTGAGAAGTGTTGAGTGTGCGCTGGGTTCATGGCCTGCTGAGTTATGGTACAGTGGTTAAACTTTAAAAATGAAAAGGAATGGGGGGGGTGTATCAAGGACCTAGACAGAGGGTGCAGCTGTCAGTCGAGGGGGAAGGTCATACCTCTTAACTGTCCCTGATTTTCGGGGACGTCCCTGATTTTGCCTCAAAATTTTACTCTGTCCCTCCTAAAAATTGTGTTTCCATGACCAAACTATGGGGGTTATAAGCACAAAATAATGTCAAACATTTAAGTTACAGAGTTGTTCGTCCTTAGAAAATGCATTTTATGCTAAGCCCCCTTATTCTACCATCTTCACAAGTGGGTATCACCAATTTTGAAGAGGTGTCCCTGATTTTGGTCCTTTGTCCCTGATTTTTTTAAGCCTTGTCCCTGATTTATGAGGCAGAAGGTTGAGAGGTAATGGGGGGGTTAATCCACAGATTACTAATTTGATTGAGAAAAAGCTGAGGGTGAGGGTAAACCCACTCAATGGGGGGCCGGGGCAAGAATTTAACCTGGACATACTTGACCCTACCACTTTTCAGACCCTTCTGCCACCTATGCAACCAGCTACTGCCTCTTCCAGGACTCACCTCCATATGCCCTGTGAATTTCCCACTGCAGCAGGGCCAGGAGGGGAAAGTCTATTCCCCCCCCCGTGCACATTACAGATGGAGGCAGTCCTGGCAACAGCATGGTCTGGGCAGTAGATCAAGCTTCATACTAAGACTGCCAGGCATTTTTCCTTGTTCTGGTTCCCCCTGGTCTGGTGCCATTCAATGAAGCAGGCGTGCATGCATGTTGAGGCATGCACACACCACACGCCTGCTGCTGGACATCTCCTGAGTCGTGTTGATTGCTCTGCCACCACACCTCCTCGAGGTGGTAGTCTAGGAGTGGCACAGCTGAACTCCCCTAGACCAGATGCTCAAAACTCTCCCACCCCAGCCGACCCCAGCGGTCTGAGCTTGTTTTTGAATTCAGATTGCCAGCATTGCAGGAGGTAAGGTGTCCAATACCTCATCCCTTCACACTCCTGGGCTGGCCAGCCTGGCCTTAACCCACCACCTTTCATGTAAGATTGAACATGCTTGACAGGGGTCTGGGGACACATTTCCTCATTATATTGTATATTGCATTTTTACATGTTAAATAGCCACTTTTATGCCTTTAGAGTGATAGATTTTGCAAAACAGCAATCCTCTGTTGTTGTCCGGGAACAGTCAGGTTTTAGATTTTACTCTGGAACAGAGTTCCCCCAAGCTCCCCTTCCCCAATTTCCACCACTAATGTCCCTAGGCCCTCTTAGATTGTTTAGAGCAATTGATGTTTTGACTGCAGGGTTTTGCTCCTATCCCCACTAAATTATTGGGGGTGGGGGTGAAACACTTAAATTGGCACCCAGTGAGCAAGTTAAAACTATTCGGTATATGTTTTTCTGATTACCAGCAATTGTGGAAATGAAAGGGGGCCAGGGGAACACAGTTTTAGGAGTAAACTTAAAGGGAAAGTCCCCTCAGCCTTTTATTATGTTTCCCTGTGTAGTGTGTAGGCATGCACAGTGATTGCCTCTATTGCGCCCTCTTGATTTCATCAGGATTGAATGTAAATGAAGGTACTTCAATCTGGTGTGAAAAGCTGCTTGACTCCATTGCAAAGGTCATGACTTGGCTCAAGTAAGGCATCCTGGAATTTTACGATATTTTGGTGCTAAAGCCTACAGTAGTTACACTGTATTAGTGCTGTTGCTGTCCTCTATAGTCCCTATGTTCTTGTTTTATGCTGGCCATGAAACTTTTCAAGGCATAGTAAATGCCCTGCTGTTTTCTGTAGTTTAAAATGTATCTGAGGTAAAAAAAAAATGCTTTTAGAAAATCCAGGGACTTCACAAGGCATGTAACAGAACTGAATGAGTGTATAACTTCCACTGGCTTGTGCATGTGCACATCATCAACCCCCATGTTGCCTTGCATGAGTGGGGCTATGATCTTTTGGAATGGGGACAAACAAGTTTTCACACCAGGACAAAACAGAGTGAAGCAACTTCATTTATATTTAAATTAGGATTACATTAGTGGGATGTTAGAGAGGGAATCATTGTTTATGCCTATGAACTACACAGGTATATGGAAAATAGGTTGAGGGTACTTTGCACAGCCCCCACTTGCATACTGTGTGACCCTGAGCAAGTCACTTAACTTCCTTGTGCTCCCAGGTCACACCTGTAAACAAGCTTTCAGCTTAGTGTCTTTCCTGGTTAAAAAAAAAAAAAAAAAGAGGCTGAGGGTACTTTCCCTTTAAATGTCTGACTCATTTCCAGGAGTGAAATAGCGGAAGGACTACTCTTGTATAAATATACCCCCTAAATGCATAAAATGTAAATAACCTAAGTGTAAACGTGCAACATTTCATGAGGAAATATATCCCCAGAACCCTATCACATATGTTCAATCCTACATCAAACGCAGTGGGATCTCAGTGAAGTTTTTCCATTTCCAATATTGCATGCCAGTAATAGTGTGATGCACATAAAGCCTCCTACTAAAGAGTCAGTAAGGAGTCAGGCACATTGCTCCTTTGAAATCTGAGTAGAATAGTAATCATTCCATGTTGAATAAAAAAAGATCTGGCAGAGTAGATGAAGATATAGCTGGCCTGTGTTGTTCTGTGCCCATGCCAGTGCAGCAATAAACTCGTAAACAGAACTGCTGACCTCCCTCCTGCATGGGTGCATGGCTCTGTGGAGGAGAGGGGCAGCCAGGGGTGGAACCACATATGTCTGGTTTCCGATGGGAAGCCCCAGCAGGGCTACAGTAGATTCCTGCTTCATGAAGAACAGGGATATCTCTAACCAAAGTAAGTTCTTATAGGAGATAAAAATATAATTAAATGAGAAAATAACACACACCCGACACCTGCAGGGGGAGAATACCTTCCTGGCATCGTTTATGACTTAAGACCTTGATGCAGTGTATGCCCAAAGCCAGTTGTACATGGTATGACTTCTGGTATGCCACGTAATGAGGCCCTGCCCTATCCCAGGTCTTCATGGGGTTGTATGGATCAGGCTGGGGAGTTCCACTACATAGGACCAGGCAGGTATTGCATGCTGTAGAGGAGACCTCACCCATGGAAGACTTCCCTTCACAGTGTCAGCCTTTTATAATGCATTGAACACACACACAGAGATAGGGATCAATCCTGTTCTTAAAATGCATCTTTGTATCTGGAACGATGTTCTTTCACTAGCCAGGTATCATAGAGGTAGGACTTGTGCTCACCACTCAGGTGATCTGTGTTCAGAAATGGACTCAGGGAGCAGGCTGGGAAAGGAGCACCCCTCTGGACAGCTCTCCTCCATCGGAGAGGAGGGACACTGACCTCCGCTGTTTGACTGCCACCTAGCAGAGGCTGGTGGTAGCACACGTGGAGGCTGGCACATGGCTATGGGGCTACTGCATGCCAATACATGCCCACGAACCACAGAACACACATATGCCATGTCATTGCATGCTGGCAAGCCCTAGGGGAGTAAATATTCAGAAAACTTACCATCTAGTAGGAAGGCAACTGATCCATGATAGGCCCTGCACCACCGACCAGACACTCACCTGCTGAACTAGATCCCTGATCCATCCAGAGAAGTTGCAGTCGCTTAGGGTTCTGCCATAGGAGAAAGTCATGGAGGCAGAAAGGAGACCAGGGTAAGTAGTTGCAGATGGTGGGTGATGGGAATGTGGGGGACAGATAGCTCCCAGTAGTCAGAGGATAAACATGTAAAGAAAATTATTTCTGGGAATCTTGGTTTTAAGTAGAGCATGAGGAAATTTTGCATTGGATTTTTTGGTGTGAATTTCAAAGATAAGAGCTGCAGAAATGTACGGACAATGATTTAACATTTTAGAAGGAAAACACCAGTAAAAATATTATATATGTTCTCTTGACAAAATCAATAAACATAACGTTTAAAAAAAATGAGATTTACCATTTTTAAACCAGCACTTGGGAATACATTTTTCATGAAAAAAGAAATTTGTTTGCATCACTTTTTATTGAAGAACCTTTTTTTTTAATATTTACTCTTTATGCCCCCTTACTCACCACACTAGACCCCTATCCTTGGGGAGCCCTAGGCTGTGCGCACTCCCGTAGTTCCTCCTCAGGTAACTCCATCGGGGCTTTGAGAGACCTGCCCCCATCCTACTGGAGTTTACCCCTGGGTGGGGAGGAAGGGGACCCCCCAAAGTCCCCCCAGTCCATGAGTGTGTTGGGTGGTCTGCCTCAGCCTTCCGAGGAGCCTGGTTGTGGATTCCTCGGGCCAGCCAGGTCCTATCCCCAGGTGACTTCCTCGCCTGGGCTGGTGGTGTCTGGAGTGCAATGCAGGGACATCATGCACTGACATGGGGGGGGAAGGGGATTGAGCATCTCGCTCTCCGAGTATCACCTGCATCTAACTTTCTGCTACCAGTCACTCCAACCCCGCAGAGTCTGTCTCCCTGGTGCAGTGAGGGATGAAGCCTGACTGTGGTTCTTCCTAACCACAGAGGTAAGTAGTGGGGTTAGGGTGCAGGGGTAAGTGCTGGAGAAGTGAAGGGATGGTGCTGGGCCTGACTGGTGGGATCAGGAAGCAGCACTGAGGGAGGCAAAAATATAAATTAAAACTAAAACAAAAAAGTTACTACCCTACTGAGGAGTCATTAGGTTTCTGTGCAACTCTGAGGTGTGAGAAATTAATATCTTCTTTGAGGATATCTCCTCCATTAGGACACACCTTTGGAACTATAAGCCATCAGTGTCAGGACCATACAGAAACTTTTTGCTATCTTTGGGCCACCCACAAAGATATTCAGCATTTACGCATATATAACGTTTTTTCTTCTGCCGTCGATCATCCTGGTCAGATCTGCAGAAGGAAACTCTGTCAACTTAGCTGTTGCTGTTTGTTATTTACTTCTCTTAGTGTTCTGTCATTGTCTCTGTATGCCTCTGAGGTCAAAAGAGCCTTTACTTCAGTACTGTAGATGCAGAAATAAGATTTATAAAGAAGACACACGCATGATTTGTGTGTGCTGTTTGGGTCTGTCTCACAACATGAGGACTTGTGAGATTTGCCAGAACTTCAAGCAGGCTACGAGGTGATGCTGTAAGCTCTAAAGATGTTGAAAGCCATGAAGTAGGAAAAGTGTTCAAATTATGCTTCTCACTCATCATTGGAAGAAAAGCAGCCATCAAAGTCTAAATAGAGACAGGGAACGGTTGTTGTGGGCCTCCTTGTCGTCTGGCCATAAGCACAGACACTGAGAAAAAGACAGGTCTGCTTCGCTGGCAAGTTCCTGGTTCCCACTGAGAAAAGATATGTCCTTGTCAACACCCTCTCTGGTGGTGTCAACTACACCCCCCTCACTGTCATTGAGATACCAGGGTGGGGGGCTTGGCTTAGGCAGTGCTGTATCATTTTCGGGCTAAGGCCAATTGACACAGGTAGTCCTTGTCCCTTTGCAAGACGCCATCAACTCCCAGACTGTGCTGGCATTGTTTTATGAAATTATTTGACACATTCTGCTAGGGTTGCTAGTGCAGGCAGTTATTCAGCTGAGGAGGCCTTCTGGTGCTCAGCCCCCATCGATGGGTTCCAATAACACGCCACAGATGCCTGCCTCTCAGCCGCCACTGGCATCACCAGTTCATTCAGCTGCTCCCATCTTCGATCATATTGACAACGATGAAATGGTATATAATCCTGACCTCATGGACATAGAGGAGTTAGAGGAGATATATGAGGGAGAACAATTTCTGGATGGTTCCCCTGCTCTAGTTCTACTCTCTCATCCTTTAGTGAGGACTCGGTGGTTTATATCCTGGGATCTCCTGACGATCCATTTTTCCAAGCCACAATGTAGCAGATGCAGTCTGCCATTAGCTTTGCTTTGGAAGATTCCACTAATAGGAATCTCATGGAAAGTTTGGAGGTGTCCTGCTCCCCCTCCATTATCATTCCACTGTATATCCTGCATTAGAGCATGCTACCTTTGATGCACGGTACAGACCAGACTCACTGCCTGCAGTTCCTAGAAAGGCAGATAAGCAGCATCATGCGCCATCTGCTAAGCCTTATTATGCTCTCCATCCAGAAACTGACTCTGTGGTCATCATGGCGGCTCCTGATAGGTCTAGAGACGTGAGTACATTGCTTCCTGATAAGGAATCTGGGAGGCTAGATGTCATGGGAAAATGTATATATGCAGGGCCCCATGTTTTCTGTGATTCTGCGGTTGCAACAGTGGCTGCAGAAATCAGTACTGGCCAGAGAAATCAGAAAAAACAGCCATATGGCTGCAGAAATGCTAACTGTGCTCTATGGTGACACAAGGAAAGGGCATAGCTACTGATATGTTAAGTATGGCATGGCATACATACTTATTAGAAGGGGCAACAAACTGATGCCACTTGCTGCAAAGCTGAAAAGCTAGTCACCGCATAGCATCTTGACTTATGCTGGCTCTTGTTACATAACTCCGTCCAACCAGTATTATCGGGGGGAGACTGACACAAGAGTAGCAGAGCTTGATAAGGTCCACAGCAGTTATGATTTGCTGTTGTGTAGGTATGGCTAGCTCAGCCATGTTAATTTTTCATTGTGAGACTGCTGACAGTGCATGCTGAATTCCTGGAAGATGAATTTGGAAGGAAGAACTGGTAGGCGAGCAGTAGTCAAGAAGTGAGAAGATTCAGTGGTGCCCATGGAGGTGGAATAGATCTTGGTGTGGTGGCAGGTATCGGAGGAGGAGCTGATTTCAGAAACATGTGGCTAGCAGTAGACTGGGAAGAAGACTCAGTCCCCACTGATGGACATCGATTACAGTTTTGATTTGTGGGCTGCAGATCTGTACCTTCAAGTGTAAGAGCAATTTCATGGCAGATTTGAACCTGCAGCCTAAGTGGTGGCATCAAGCTCAATTCTTAAGGAGGGTCACGTTGCCCCGCTGCAGTAGAGTTGGGGACCAGGGTGTACTAGAACTGGAGTGAGCAGATAAGGAAAAACATCAGAATGGAGAGTTGCACTGATTGCTGCTATACATAAGTGAAATGAGGGTCACTGACTGAAGAACACCATAACCCCCTGAGTTGCGAGAAGAGAACATGCTAACCTAGGTTACTCCAGCTTAATAAGAATGACTTACTTGCATTTTTTAGTGTGTTCCCCAAAAGAAGAATCAGGAGTCAACAAATCATACAGACACTGCAAGTTACACCCCCCATCGCTATTATAGGAAGACAACCCCCCCCCAACAACACACAGATTTTCACACTGCATTCAACATGTTTGTTGCAAGACAGCTGGGGTATTCCTAGTTTTAAAACATTATAATCTAAAAGAACATTGATCACAATCTGAAAAAAAAATGGCTTTCAAGTTGGAATCTCTCTTTATTTTTGCTAACTGTAAATATAAACCAGAAGAAATCCAAGCATGTTTTGCCCTCTGTGTAGTTTTAGCAGCGTGTGTATGTCCTCCCCAAATATAACCTAGGAGAACAGCAAAAGCAACCAGTGTCCAGAAAAACAGATGAGCCTTCAAATTCTGGGTGGGAGGGCAAAGTTATTAAAAGAGAGCACCAGGTTTGGGTCATTGCAGTTTAATATTTGTGATGAGAAGACTACATACTGTTAAATGGCCTGCTGTTCCACGTTCAGTGTAGTGGAGTGGTTGCACGAAGGCAGTTAAAGGGTAAACTAAGACTTAATCCCCTTGAAGGTATGCTGTTTAACCACAGTTTATCTGCTGCAGAATCAGCAGTTGTTCTGGCGCAGAAAGTATGAGGCCCTGCCGCAGAATGTGGGTCCACTTTCACGCAGTAAACACGGGGCCCTGTACATATGCCTCTGCATCATTGGGCCTTGATCCACATGGTGAAGCATCAGAACAGCATGTGGAAAGCTGCTCGTACTGCTGCCCAGACCTTACCTTATAGTTCTGCCAAGACTGATCTGCTTAAAATATTGTCCACTGGTGCTGAGGTTGGCAAACATATGCTTCGATCAACTTGAGAGGTCTCTGATTTTTCTGCCAGGGTTGCTGCTGCTGGCATTTGCATGAGTACATAAAAACATATGAATTTGCTAGCAGAAATAGGCTACTTGGTCCATCAAGTGTGCTCGAGCATGCAGCTAGATCCCTCACTTTGCAGCTGCCCCACCCCCTCCCCTTCCTAATTACCCACACCTCACCCTGTCGCATCCCCTTTTGAAACTACCCACTGTCTTACAGGATACCACCTCCTCTGGCAGAGCATTCTTTTCTGCCACAACCCTCTCTGTGAAAAAGTGTCTCCTCATTTCCATCCTAAATCTTCCCCCTCCAATCTATGGCCATGCCCTCCCATGTCCCTCCCCCTCCTTAGCTTGAATATCCCATCAGTGCCTGTCTTGTGTATCCCCTTTAAGTACTTAAAGGTCTCAGTCATATCCCCTGATCCCTTCTCACATCCAGGGAGTACATATTCAACTCTCTCAGCCTCTCTTCATATGGCCTGTCCTCCAGTCCCTGGATCATCTTTGTCACCCTGTGTTGTACCCCTTCCAGTAATCTCGCACATCTTCTTCAGATACGGGTGCCAGTGCTGCATGCAGTACTCCAGGTGTGGCCTGACCAGTGACCTGTAGAGAGGTAGGATCACCTCCCTGCTCCTGGAGGAGATCCCTCTCACAATACAACCCAGCATCCTGTTGGCTTTTGCTGCCGCCCTCCTGCACTACTCTGTAATGTTCATTTTCCCCATTACAACCACCTCTAGATCCTTTTCTTCCTCAGTGGTACCTAGTTGAACCCCTCCCAGCTGGTAACCCCTCCCTTGGTTCTTACTCCAAAGTGCAGTACTTTAAATTTTTTTGCATTGAACCCCAACTGCCATGCTTCCGACCACTCCATCAGCTAGGTCAGATCATCCTGCAGCCCCTGCCAGTCTGCTATCATCCCTCACCGCCCCTAGCTTGGTATCACCAGTGAACAGGCTGATCTTACTCCTGACACCATTGATATGACATATGAGTAGATATTCTTGGTTTAGAGCTACTGTCTTTGCTGGTGATGTACAACAAGCAGTTTTGAATGCTTCCTTTAAAGGATCAAAACTGTTTGGCTATGATGTTGAAGAGGCCCTACATGGCTTTCAAACTTCAAAAAATGACTCTAAGGTCTGTAAAATGCCTGCATCTCACTCCTGCTAGAGGTCATGGCCAGGGCTCCTTTTGTCTGCCTGCTGCCTGAGGTAGTTGTGTTTGCTATCAGCAAGGCCATGGCAGAGGAGGTGACCCCCTTCCAGGTCCTCTCCCTCTGGTGCCTATGCAAAAGTACGCAAAGGAATCGGTTCTAGTGGTCCTGCTGCCCTCGGTTCCACCTGATACTCTTCCATTTCTCTCCCCCCATCTTCGCTCCAGGGGAGACTGGGGGGGCAGGATCTCCCTACATCTGAGGGAGAGCACCATGGATGAGTGGGTTGTGGACATAACTGCAAGAGGGTATATTCTGAAGCTGTTACAGATCTCTCCAGATCATCATCCGCCTCCTTCCTTTCATCCTCTGGGCCATTTGTTCCTACTGAAAGAAGTAGTTCAGTCATTATTCCCAAAAATGTGTCCTAGAACCAAATCTTCCTTATGAGAGAAACAAAGGGTTCTATCACAGATACTTCCTAATCTGGAAATGGACATGGATTTGTGTCCTGTGTTGGATCTCAACCTGTACATCAAATATAAAACATTTCACATGATATCCCTGGATTCCCTGCAAGCAAACAGGGGAGTGACTCTGTTCTCTGGACATGAAGGGCACACACCTTCACAAAAAGATCAGAAAATCCCACAGATAATACCTCCAGTTTATGCTGGAGGCTGAACACTATCAGTTCAAGGTATTGTCCTTTGGCTTGCCCGCTGAGTCATTAGTCTTTACTAAGTGTTTGGCAGTAGTTGCAGCAGCACTTCACAGGGAAGGCATGTATGTTTTCCCTTATCTTGATGACTGGCTCCTGAAGGCCAGCTCCAAGGAAGCTCTGCTACACACCCTCTCCCAGACACATCAGTTGTTTGATGACCTGGGGGTTGGGGTCACAGTAAATGTACCAAAGTCTGTGCCGACTTCGTGCCAGTGATTGCAATATACAGGGACAGTCTTGGACACAGAGAAGGGATGTGCACTCCTGCCACAGGACAAGGCAGACACTCTGGTTGCTCAGGCACACTTGGTATATAGGAGCCACTGTGTTTCTGCAAGACCAGCATTATGCCTCTTGGACCTCATGGTTGCAGCTACAATGACTGTGCCACTGGTACGTCTTCATATGAGGATCCCTGGGCGCTCAGTGGGCTAATGCAAATGAATACAAAATCACACATGCCCCCACAATGCAAAGCATCATGGGCTGCATATGCAAATCACCACAGAATGTTATGCTGGTCCAACTTTAAGCAGAATTGCATGGTGCCGAAAGGCCTCTCACACAGTTTGCAAAGGGTGCTAACAGAAGACATAGACACGTGTTTCATCCTACCAGGACTCATCAGTATGCCTCGTCTGTTTAACACCCCAGTGGAATGGACCAGCTACCCCTAATGCAAATGCACTGAGTCCTGGTTTTACTTTGCAAGCAGTGATTTCTATATGAAATACACCTCGGTTTCTGAAATGAGTGATATTGATGAAATCAGCACATTTCCTTTAATATAGCTGGCTATTTACTTTATATGCCACAAAAATCGCTGTTCATGCATAAGTTTGGCAGAATTCAGTGCCATATCTCTATTGGGGATGCGCAGGAAGGAGCAAATGGCGATGATAAGGTTGGGATGACTGAAAGTCATTTTTGTTGAAAAGTGCTAATTACGAGAAAAACATATATTTGAAATGGCATGTAAGTAATTACATTGTAGAACTCTATTTATTTAGTTTTTGTTGACCGGGTAAGTGCACTAGACAAATCCTGCCTATTTTCAGGCACCACCCGGGGGATGGGGATACAGATGAATGCCGACTGACCTTGAACCAGATAAAGCTGTTGGTGGTATTTTTAGTGAATGAGGGAAATTTGGCTAGGACACCTGGGAAATTCCCCTACTCTTTTCGATAAGTGCAATAGGATCTTTAACATCCACCTGAACTACCACCAATCCAGGCAGATGGGACCTCAGTTTAATGTCTCATCCGAAAGACGGCACCTCAGAAGTACAGCACCCCACTCAAGCTGCACTACAGTGTCAGTACTAGGATATTAACCCAAGTGGCAGATGTGGGAACTGAACCCACAGCCCTCTGATCTCCCGGCCTCAGAGGCGAGTGTGCTACCTACTGAGCCACTGACACTATTAATGTGCACAAGCATTGCAGGGGTCCAGAAAACTGGTTAAAAAGCTGACAGCGTCCCTTTAACTGTTATGTTTTGTTTTCTCTATTGTCCCAACCCTTCTCTTTGTCCTGGAGGGTATGGCCACTTCTGTTGCTTATTTAGAAGAATGTCCCTGCTGCTGACATATATATACTGCAGTCACATGGTGCACTGTTCACACTTACACTAAACATTACAGTATTGACATTGTCTCCCCTAGATGTGCTGGTTTGGGGTTTACTGTACAGCAAGGCCTTCTGTCCTGATAACATAACAGACTGTGTCATCCTCCCAGCTTGAATCATTAAAGATGTGTGGCCTAATGGAGGAAATATCCTTGAAGAAGACAGAACAGTTGCATAAGAACTTACTATAACAGTAGATCTTTGAGAGGATCTTCTCCATTAGGCCATGCTGTACCCTCCCTCCTTCCCCCTTTTGCTTTTAGTGAGGGTTATATCAGATGCTTTGCCTAAAACCTTACTCCATGCATCCTGTCTCCAGTCCCACTCTCCTTGTATGCCTGGTGCTGGTCTCATCCCCTAGTTCCTCACAGCTGGAGGTCCTCCAAGGCGAATCTCTGGCAGGGAACTGAGGAGTGATGGGGCCAGCTACAATACATATGGGCAGCTCCCCACCTAGAAAAAGTTTCTGAGTGGTCCTGACGCTGGTGGCTTATATTTATTTATTTATTTGCTTTTGTAGTTCCAAAGGTGTGGCCTAATGAAAGAGATTCTGTCTAAGATCTACTGTTCTAGTAAGTTCTTTACTATCACGAAACTGCCATTCAGTTCGGTACTCATAGAAAAAATGTGCAAAAACATGCTAGGGCCATTCTAGCACCAATCAGTTACCTAACTGTCACTGACTGCCTAGTGAAACTGATGTACAAGAAAATGAGTTTCTGCTGGCCCCATATTTTAGTTTATAAAATAACTGTTAAAAGATGTTACAAAATCAAATTTAAGACCACAAAGCTCTCAAAGTTACAGATGGGTGTGGGGATTAGGTAGGGGCACATTTAAAGTTCAAAATGGGATGAAGGGGCAGAGAAGAGAGGGAGGAGCCAACAGGCATTTTTTTTTTATCATTCCAAGAGTACCATTATACTGTACATGGGTATGACATCATTAATGTACACAACAGAATTTGTGATATACCCATGTGTAATAGTAATCTACAGCTTCTGAAAACTAGTTAGAACAGAACTTTTCAGTATTCTTTCACACCCTTAGATTGTGATGACCTTGTAGATCACTGGAGCTTTCTTTCGTGGCTTGAAAGTTCAATACAAACTATAGATATAAAAAATAACTTATAGTATATGTTTGAGTGTTGTTGTATATCGATTTCCATACAGCCAAAAATCACTTCAAATGTAAAAAACATTATTGTATAGTAGCTATGTCACTACTATACTACAACAACTTCATTGTTCTAAATTTTGGTATGAGGAGTTAGTCGCGTGCCAGCTTCTCACATTTTAAAACACTCATCGCTCAGCTCCTCACAGCCCATCCTCTGTTCTGCTTTTCTGTACATACAAAGATACTTTAGCCCAAGACTCACCCCTGCACCACCTCTGTTCATTACGGTCACCAGCATCTTCAGTGATCACAGCCTCCCCAAAGTAAATAAATTCAGTAGCCACTAAACTAGAAATAAGCTCCCACCAGACTCCAAGTAAGCCACTACACATACAGCCATCCCACTCCAGTCCTGTCGGTCTGTCCCTGAACAGCTTACACACACACACACACACACACACACACACACACACACACTATAAAACAGCAAACAGTTACCTGTGCTCAAAAAAGGTTGTGTTTCAATCTCAGGGATTTGATGACTTCATAGGTGCCTCTTGAGCTTCACTGTCAAGGTCTATGATGTTAGCAAATTCCCTCGATGGAAACACAGCCTTGTTGTGCAGTTATGTATCTCGTATTCTGCATATTATAGATGGGTCCATACATTATTGTACATTTAATAACTAGTAAATAATGAATTGGGTTAGCTGCTGCAGCTAACCACCGTGAGTATTTAATGTTCTTAAATAGGCTTAGCAGCTGTAATATTTATTCTAGTCACATTAAATAGGATGGCTATTGGACTAACGGTAATGAATTACCCCGACCCCTTTATTTCCATGAAAGAAAAATCCAGCATGGCTGGTCCAGTTGTGCAGCAGTAGGGCTACCACTCATTATACCAGTGACCCAGGTTTGAAGACAGACTTTGGTCACTGAGGGGCTGGCTGGGAGGGAGGGAGGGTTGTGTGTCCCAAGGACAGCTCTTTTCCCTTGGGGAGTGGAGACTCTAGGCCTGTTTACACTATCTACACTGTTTTTTTATTCTATACTATTTTTTCTCCCCTGGACATCAGGGGAGGTTTTTCACCCCTGTTCTTGCTGCCACATATTGGCACTGGCCTCCTCACCCTGTGGCGGTCATTTACTCCCATGAATTCCCACCCATGGTGAGGACAGGAGAGAAGGGCTATCCTCCCCACCTCTGAATGTACAATCCAATGTGGACCACCCCAGGTGGCAACATGGGCCCCCAGAACTCCTGTTTCTGCTTTTCTGCCCTTTCTCATCCTCATATACAAACACCATCAGATATGACGTTGCCTACCTGAGACTGATGGGACCTCTGAGATGTTATATAGATCCTATTAAGAGGAATTTGCTTCCTTGACTACAAACTGCAATGTCAAACTGAAAAAAGGAGGATATACTGCCCTTGTACAGGTCACTGGTAAGGCCGCATCTAGAGTATGGGGTTCAGTACTAGTGCCCACACCTCAAAAAGGACATTAACCTGCTGGAGAAGGTCCAGTGGAGGGCTACAAAGATGGTAGCTGGTCAGCAGGGTAAGGCATACAAGGAGAGGTTGAGGACACTGAACATGTACTCCCTGGAAGACGAGAGAGAGAGAGAGAGAGAACATGTTTGGGACCTTCAAGTACTTGAATGAGATAAATAAGGTTGATAAGGAGAATCTCTTTAAGCCGAGTGGCAACCATAACACAAGGGGCCACAGTCTTAAGCTGGAGGGTGGGAGGTTTAAGAGGGAGGTCAGGAAGCACTTCTTCACAGAGAGGGTGGTGGACACTTGGAATGCGCTACCAGAAGAGGTAATCTCATTGAAGACAGTGGCCAGCTTTAAGAGAGGCTGGGACAGGTATAGGGGGAGGGTAAGGGTCATGAGTAGAGAGGATGGGAGGAGAGGGGCAGGGACAGTAGCTCAAGCTGTGGACCCTGCAACATGAGCAGACTTGATAGACCAAATAGCGTTCTTCTGCTGGCTTCTTCGTATGTTCATATGTCCCCCAGACTGACCTGATCATGATTTGAATGGAAGAATTCTCAGGAGTAGATCTAGGAGTATAAACAACTATCTTCACAGTCAAAGGATACAGTGGACCTTGAAGAGTGTCTGACTGGTAACCCTTCTTCTCCCAGAAGTCTTCCTCCATTAGATTACAGTTATACTCCTCCTCCTGTTCCTCTGCAGGGGGAGGAATAGGGGTTCCAGACCAGCAGCTAGGAACTTTACAGGGACAGGAAATTGAACAGGCCCTGCTGGTGCTGTGAGCTGCTATGTTACATGTAGGCAGTGTAAGGGTAGCCAAGTTCGTATTCAATTATATTCAGTTGCAATCAGAGTTAATTATACATGTTTTTTTTCTCCTAATCACAACTGAATTATTTTACAGAAAGTGTGGAGCTGTGGAACGGTCTGCCTACTGAAGTGTTGGTTGCTAGAACTGTTGGTGAGTTCAAGCACAGCTGGGACAGAATGAAGGGTATAGTGGTTGCTTGGGGTGGCAAGAGCTGGGAGGGGAAGGATGGGGAGAGCGACAGTAGTTCCCAGTGCTAAATAGGGAACTCAGGCAGATTGGATGGTCTGTTGGTCTTTTTCTGCCGTCATTGTTTATTTTTTTATGAATAATACACCGAAATTAAATACCATTGTTTAATTTTGATACTGGCGTGATTTTTTTTGTTTAATATTAATCATAGTAATGTGTTATTTTGTAAACATGTTGTTTCTGCAGTTGCAGTAATGAACAAACTAAGCAAGTAAAGATCCCGAATCGTGTTTTCAGTGGATTACTGCTTCAAACTAACCTTACAGCAGGGCTGACTGAAACACTGAGCAGGTTTAGCAACTTGCTTGATATCACATGGTGAGTGACCAGTGGGATTTGAACCTGAATCTCTTGGCCTGCGGTTTTGCACTCTAACCACTTAGCTGCACCGCTACTAGGTAATTGTTTAGTGTAAACTAGTGATGGAAACCTTCCTCTGTCTGTACAGTACAACATTGACAGAACACACATGTGTAGCTGAGTACAAACCTTAGCAGGAGATGATTGATAGTTATGCTGGACACCTGGTCACTAAGTGCAAACAAGATTTCCCCTAGTGACCTCTGAAAGACAGAGAATGATTTGGGTAAAGTGGCATGCATGCAAACATGTAGCCAGGAGGCACCACCCTATCTTCGTCAAGCAGTTGAGCTAAGGGGATTTAGTAGATATACTGTATAGCTATTTGTAAAGAGAAAAACTTAGATAGGCATCCCATGGACAATACTGCATTACACATAGGAAGCTGTTTGTGATGTAATAAGCCCCCCAGTGGGGTGCTTCTTGGGTAGATGTATGCAAAGCAATGAGTATGCATTAACAAGGAAGCAGAAAAGGAAACAACGAAGTTTTAGGTCACACCTTTCATATATACTGTATCACAAAGCACTTTATAATCCGTTAGGCACACACAAGATTGATGGATGTTAAGGAAGGCTCAGGAGCTTTAGTACGGAGAAAGAAAGACTACATGAGAGAGGAGGATAAACACTGGGAGGTTAAGAGACTTGCTCGAACGTTGTTCAGTCAGTGGTAGTAGTGGGATTCAAACCTGGATCACTAGGGTTATTGCTCTGTGCTGTAACATCTAAGCTACACTGCCTCCTAGAAGAAATAATTCTTACCTGAATTATTAATGTGTTGTGGCAACTTTCTCTCCCAGGTAAGAGGTCATCTCCAAGAAACAAAAGGTACTTAATACATTCACAGGGAGCACATATGAAGCTATTTTTTGAGTCACACAGTCATCAATTCAAAGCATGGTGGGTAGTAACATTCAAATGACTGTAGGAATGCATGCACTGGGCTTCAGTGGACTAAGAGTCACCTCTAGTTGAAAAATAAGGTGCTGTGTCAGCATGTGGTCTAAAAGCAAAACAAAATGGTTATATTAAATGCACGCTGAAAATTAAAAAATAGAGTTAAAATCTACATTTCGACCTTAGGTCTTCTTCAGGAAATATCTAAAAGAGAAAAAAAACAAAGTCAGACTGCTTCAGATGATTGCAGCAGTCACTTCACATTATATGCGAAACAACCTTTTTCACTAAAAACCTGAAAAAACTAAATTGATAGCCCATGATTCAGAAACGGGGGCAAAAACAGCAGTGACAGGGAATAAAAATGTATACTCTGTAGAGCAGTGGTGTAGCTAGAAAAATACAATTTGTAAGCCAGAACCCTCTGATGCCCCTTTGCCACTACCCCTCCATTGTAGACATGCCCATAATTGTTACCCGTAGCCCTTGTGCACTCTGCATCATATTTCAGGAACTGCCTAATAAGAGCCAAGAATATAGCATTTAACGTTGTGCTTAACTGAAACAGAGCACGACATTCCTATTATAACACCAGCAGGAGTGGCTATCAGAATGTAGGAGTAACAAAACTCAGTGGTTAAGACCCAGAATGCCACCCCCTCTCCACTCAGCTTGTAAGCTGGGCCTTTCTTGGCATATCTGTTCCTACACCCATGCTGTAGAGCCCTTCTCTTTTTTAACTGTGAAAAAAAATCTCGGAGGACTAAATTGTGTTTCTTCTGTGCTGTAGCATGCATTATCAGTTTCAACAACCCAATTGGTTTCTTTCTGGTGACTACTTAATGAGAGCTGGGCAACATCAATTCCCCCTATTTTTATTTTATTTATTAATGTGTACACAGTACCTGCAATAGGCTGTTATAGCTTGTTTTAACACATGCTGTATTACATTGGCTTATATGTATGCTGGACTAATGAGGCACAGCAGAACACCACTGGAAAATACTAATGTACAGCAAATAAAGCTTGGTACATTTCAACTCACTCTGTAGTTAAGGCATTCTTTTGTTCACAAATATAATTACCTTGAAGCTAACCATTCAGTGATAATAAATTAGAGCTCTGCAGGTTTGAACACAGTCTCAGTTCAGTGATGGAGAAATTAATGGAAACCCTGCTTAAGGGAAGGCTGATAAAGTATCTTGAATCCAGTGGGCAGTAAGGTTTCACAAGAAGAGGTCATGCCAGATGAATCTGATTGATTTTTTCGACTGGGTAGTGACCTAGGAAATAGATCAGGGGAGGACAGTGGATGTGGCCTGTCTGGACTTAAGCAAGGCCTTCGACACTGCCACACAGGAGAGTGATGCAGAAAATCAGCAGCCTGGGGATGGGATCCAAAGTGGTAAACTGGGTTAGAAACTGGTTAATGGATAGAAGACAGAGGGTGGTGGCTAATGGCACTCACTTTAATGATGGAAGAGTGACCAGTGGGGTGCTGCATTGCTCAGTACTGGGACCAATCCTCTTCAATGTCTTCTTAAGTGATATTGCAGAAGAACTGGAAGGGAGGGCATGCCTTTTTGCATATATCATCAAAATTTGTAATAGGGTGAACACTCAGTTGGGGATAGAGAGAATGTGCAAGGATCTTGAGAAACTCAAGGAGTGGTCAAATGCATGGCAGTTGGGGTTCAATACCAAAAAATAAAAGCAAAATCATGCACTTAGGGCATAGAAACCCAGGAGCGGAGCATATGATGGGGACGGTACTGACAGTCACTAAGCAGGAAAAGGACCTTGGGGTTATCTTAACTGATGACCTCAAAATGACAAGACAGTGTGACAAAGCTAGTGGAACGCTGAGGTGCACAGAGAGGAGTATCTTCAGGAGGGAGGTGGTGTTGCTACTGTATTGCTCACTGGTGAGATCTCACCTAGAATATTGTGTTCAGTTTTCAAAGTCCCACCTCACAAAGGACATACACAGGGTATAGGCAGTCCAGAAGAGGGCAGCTAAAATGGTGAAGGGGTTCCACAAAAAGCCCTACAAGGAGAGACTGATGGATCTCAACATGTATACCCTGGAAGAGGGAGAGTGAGAGGGGACATGAGAGAGAGAGAGACCTTCAAGTACCTCACAGGGGTGAACAGGGTGTGGGAGGGGAAGTCTCTTTCAAATGAGAAAGCACCAGGACTAGGGGGCATGCAATGAAGCTGGGGGGGGGAAGGAGAGTTTGAGGGATGTGAAGAAGTACTACTTCAATGAATGGGTATTAAGACACTTGGAACTGACTGCCAGCAGAAGTGGTGGAGGTGAAGACAGTGGAGGGCTTCAAACAAGCATGGAATAGATGGGAATATTAGTAAATAGGTGGTGGGGGTCGCTGGAGACCAGTTAGGATCTGCAGAGACAGATTAGGCAGGGAACATCTGGGCAGACTGGGTGGGCCAAGCAGTCCTTTTCTGCCAACAAATTCTATATTTCTGTCTATGTGTATTTTGTTGCTATTAAATGTGCCATGAAATATAAAAAAAAGAATGTTAGTAGTAGGCAGCACGTTCACCTCTGGGATCAGAAGATTGTGGGTTCTAGCACCACACCAGGTAGTTTGGGTATTATCCAGAACTAAGACTGCAGCGCAGTGCTGCACTGTTGAGGTGCCATCCTTTGGATACAGTTGTAAACCAAGGTCTCTTCTGCCCATCTCTAGTCACTATCTAGATTGAAGTAAAAGTTCCCATGGCACTTACCGAATAAGAGAGGAGGGAATTTAAAAAAAAATATATATCAGGAAAAAAATAAACATAAGGACAAACAAGTAAAACAAAACAATATGCTTCATACAAACAAACCACAAAGCATAAAAAAACAATGATAAAAGAAAACAGACATACTGGAACGTCACTTGTAGCCCTACAGGCCTGCTCCCCAAATCAAGAAAGCCATATGAAATCATCCCATAATTTATGAAAGCATTTCCTAGACAGTTTTATATTCAACCTCTCTAACAATGTTAAGCTCTCTGAGGACCTTATCACCTAAACCATGCAAATTAAAGTATTTTCTGCTGTAAGGTATATTGGTAGTGCACTTGACGTATAGCCCACTTGAGACAGGCCAGCAGAACAAACCATGTGCTCATATTTGATGTAGAAGTATCACTAGGCAATATTCCATGCACTAACATTTCATAAGATATGTTAGAGAGAAGAGGTTACCTTATTTATGTCCCAGTAACCTCCAAAATGATCAACTATATGTGCATTCAAAAAATAAATGAGATGTAGTCTCCTCAGTCCCATGACAGGCAGGTTGTGGACAGGTTATTTTTGTATTACTTTTATGTTTTAGGTTGCCTTTTTCGTGAAGCCAGTCGTGTGCACACACCCATACAGTGTCCCACATCTTACATAGATACATACATAGACAGTGTCGGCAGATAAGGGCCTATGGCCCACCCAGTCTGCCCATTTGAGCTTGTAAGTTCAGTTTGTTTTCCTAGAAGTCTGTTGCACCTTACCCCTGACCTCCAGAATTCCTTTATGTCTATCCCATGCATTCTTAAATCCCGTGATTGTTTCAGCCCCCACCACTTCCTCTGGCAGGGTGTTCCACTTGTCCACCACCCGTTCTGTGAAGAAATTCTTTCTCATGTTTCCTCTGAATCGTCCTCCCTCCAACTTCATCCCATGCCCTCTAGTCCTGGAACATCTTTTGTGGGGAATCCTCTTGTCTCTCAACTGTAAGGTAATAATTAGTGCTGATACAGAGGAAGATGGAATAAATACTGGATCAATAACAAATATATTTGTTTCAATTACAGAGTGTAAGTGTTTCCTAGTACCAACAGAAAGATGATGTGGGGAAATCTTCCATTTCACCATTTTCTTGAAAATGTCTGATAAATAACCAGGGATGGGATAAGGGCCTTGTCTGATAGCCTTGAATGAGCCACTATTTCATAGGGTCAACAGGTGGCTGCAGAAAACTACAAGAAAAGGATTCCACAATATAAAGACTTCTGTGTCTCCAAGATTACAATGTACAGAAATACTAAAAAAAAAAGGCTATAGGGTTTAAAATCCTTAAACCCCTTCTTATAACATAGAAACATAAAATTTGACAGCAGATAAGGACCACTTGGCCCACCCAGTCAGCCCATTTCCCTACCTGATGGATAAGCTGCAGATTCTAGTTAATCAACAGCTTACTTCCTCCTAACCCCCCCCACTAGAATTGCCTTATGTCTGTCCCATGCATTCTTGAATTCTCCCACTGTTCCTGACCCCACAACTTCCTCAGGAAGGCCATTCCATGCATCCACGACCCTCTCTGTGAAAAAATACTTTCTAACATTACCTCTGAGCCGTCCCCCCTCTATCTTCAAATTGTGCCCCCTTGTTCTTGCACATCTTTTCCTGAAAGATACTACCCTCTTGTACTTTAATTCCCTTGAGATACTTGAAAGTTTCTATCATGTCCCCCCTCTCCCTCCTTTCCTCAAGGGTATACATATTAAGCTGCTTTAGTCTCTCCTCGTAAGTCTTCTGGTGCAGGCCCTGCACCATTTTGGTTGCCCTCCTTTGAACAGTCTCCGCTCTGTCTATGTCTTTGCAGAGATGGGGTCTCTAGAATTGCACGCAGTACTCTATATGGGGTCTCACCAACTGTCTGTACAGAGGGATAACAACTTCTTGCTTTCTACTGTTGATCCCTCTCCCTATGCATCCCAGTATCCCTCCAGCCCTCCTTGCTGCCTTCTCACATTGCTGGCCCACCTTTAGGTCATCTGATATAATTACTCCTTTTTCAATTGTTCTTGTTGTTATTATCTCACCCTTCATTGTGTACTCTTCCCCTGGGTTTTTGTTTCCCAGATGCATTACCTTGCACTTCTCTGCATTGAATCTGAGCTGCCATATATATGACCATTCCTCCAACCTTGCCAAGTCCCTTTTCATCCTTTCCACCCCACCTGCAGATCTTTGTGTCATCTGCAAAGAGACATACTTTTCCTTCCAGGTGCTCTCCAATGTCACCTATAAAGACATCAAAGAGGAACGGTCCCAGTACCAAACCCTGCGGTACCACACTAGTTACCCTCCTTTCTTCACTGTGGACTCCGTTTACTATTTCCCTTTGCGTCCTGTTGTCCAGCCAGTTTTTTATCCAGGCTACCACCTTGGGACCCACTCCCAGGCTGGCTAACTTGTATATTAATCTTCTGTGTGAGACTGTGTCAAATGCCTTGCTAAAATCTAGGTAGGCCATATCCACAGCCCCTCCTGCAGGGGTGTGAGTCAGGGATTTCAGGCTCCACACCAAGTGGACTCACTGCTACTCCCCGGGTGTAGCCAGACAATATACAAACGTACAAACGTGTTTGTTGCCTCATTTAGCACAATAAATACAACTTTTGTATCTCATGACAATGGCTGTTGCCATACATGGGTAAATACAAATGCCATGCATTGTTCCCTAAGACACCCACATACCAGCCCAGAGCCTGTAAAGTTGTATTGTCCTTGGGATGCAAAGAGAGTATTAGTGACCAGTCCTTCTAGTTTCAACTTCTATGAATAAAATTACAGAAAAGTTCAGCATTTTCTTTGTTAGTTTTCATGGAAAAAGGAAGCATTTCAGAGCCTATCTGCTACCCCCTTAAATAAAACTGCACACCATGGAGTGCTTGGAGTATGCCTGGCTACACCCATGCCTCCCTGGTCTACTACTTTGGTCACCCAGTCAAAGAAATCTATTAGGTTTGTCTGACATGACCTTCCTGCTGTGAAACTATGCTGCTTTGGTCCTGTGCCCCACTGGTCTCTAGGTACTCAACAATTCTTTCCTTCAGAAGTGATTCCATCATTTTCCCTACCAATGAGGTCAAACTAACTGGTCTATAGTTTCCTGCTCCCACTTTTGCGAAGTGGAATCACATCTGCTCTCCTCCAGTCCTCAGGTACGACCCCATCCTACCATGAATTGTTAAAGAGAGTATCCCTATATGTATGGTACCTTTTAACTGAATAAGAGTTGGGGAGTTTCCTCAGTGTTATAACCGACATTCTATCTGTCAATAAGAGGTTGCTGTAATCCACAACTCAGGATGCATCCTAAAATGAGCTATCACAGCTCAGTGTGCCTTTCCTTTAAAAAAATTACATTTAAATAATAAAACATTTTTCTCCATTACCAATTGGCTCATGGGTGTACATATTGCTTTACATGGGCACATATGTGAAGTTGCTTGGAATAAAATTTCTGACACATCGTTTTTAACTTACTGTTGTATTTTTAATTAATTCCGAGCAAATCACTTTACCTGCCTATGCTTCACTTCACTGTAATCTCTCTCTAAACAGTCCCCATGTCTTTTTAATTTCTTTCTCTTTCCTGTAGGCCAAAAACAGAAGTACTATTATCTTTGTTCTCCCTCTTCTAGATTGTAGAGCACTTTGGGACACCGTTGCATTAAAAAAAATTGTTTAAAACTAAATTCCTTATCTTTCCACAAATAAACTGTTCATTTTTTGTTATGACACACTCCCCGGTGTGCAGTTACCATGATAAATCAGCACACCCCAGTGCTTTATTTCTTGTATTGATTCACTTTCAGTACAGGTGTACTCAAAACATACTGCACTTGTTGAAAGCTAGCAGTGTACAGGTACTAAAATTAAAGGTATCCTTCAGGTAATATTCATCAAAGACAATTGCTGAGATTTGGGGGTTGACTTCATCTTCTGCTGCACAACCCACAGAAATAAGTGCTTTTTCTCATCATGGGCATGCATGCCAACCAGCACTGGAATTATAAGGGAGAGGGTGTGCATAGGGACTTGGCTCCGTAGCTCAGAAGTGAGCATTGGCAAGTCACACACCACTGCCATTTATTTATAATGGGATTGAGGTGAGGGCTTTGTTTAAAGACATAGCTCGCAAAGTTCAAAAAATGTAATTGTAATTCTATGCAATTAAAAAAAATGTTACTTTCTTCTGTATTGTACCTGTACCACCCCTGACATGGTTTAAAATGTGTATATTCTGTGTAATTCTGTATATATTGCTTGAAACTTTGCTTTAGCGACTTTGTATTTTTTTTTATATTTTACTGTGTCACTGTTGTAACCCAAGTTATCCACTATGTATGTTATGCTTCTCCTGACCTCAGTGTATCTGCCTTACTTGCTTCAATTTGTACTCTCAGGGCTGGATATTCAAACTGCGCCAGGCAGGGGCGCAAGCCTAGGCGCAGTGCAACTGGGCTGCGCCAGGGCATGGACCAGGCGATATTCAAAGGTGCTGCACCATGGCACAGCACCATTGAATATGGTACTGATGACACATGCACTGCGCATGGCACAGTGGCACTGCGCCAGTGCAAGTGGCAGAACGGGAGAAGGGGGATGCGCCAGCACAAGTACAGATGCGCTAGGTGCATCAACCATGATATTCAGCACCGGGCATGCAAATGAGGCTATTATGCATGTAAGGTGCAAATGGGGCCATTTGCATGTCATGATGGCCCAATTTGCATGCGATGCGCCAATCCCCGGTGACTTGCACCTGGCGTCCTGCCAGGCTGCAGCCGTCGGGGACCGACGCCCTGCGGTCCCATGGCGGTACCCCCAGTCCCGTACACCCAATCATGGGCAGACATATTGATAAAACCCTGGTGGTCCAGTGGAAACGCCCCCATCACCCGATCGTGGGCATAAGTATGAATAGTCCCTGGTAGTCCAGTGGAAACTCCCCCATCGCCCGATCGCGGGCATAAGTATGAATAGTCCCTGGTGGTCCAGTGGAAACACCCCCATCACCCGATCATGGGTATAAGTATATTTAACATTCCTGGTGGTCCAGTGGAATCCCCCCCATTGCTCGATCGTGGGCATACGTAAAATTACATCCCTGGTGGTCCAGTGGAAACCCCCCCATCACCCGATCGTGGGCATAAGTATGAATAGTCCCTGGTGGTCCAGTGGAAACTCCCCCATCGCCCGATCACGGGCATAAGTATGAATAGTCCGTGGTCATCCAGTGGAAACTCCCCCATCACCCATTCATGGGCATAAGTATATTTAACATTCCTGGTGGTCCAGTGGAATCCCCCCCCCATCACTCAATTGTGGGCATATGTAAAATTAACATCCCTAGTGGTCCAGTGGAAACCCCCCCTTCCCATCACCCGATCATGAGCATATGTAAAATTAACATCCCTGGTGGTTCAATGGAACCCCCCCCCAATCACTCGATCATGGGTGGAAATAGCAAAAGAAGCCCTGGTGATACAGTGACGGTCTGTACGCTGTCAGTCAGCGGGTGGCATGCGGGTGGGGTGCTGCCACCCACTGCTGACTGGGGGGGTGCTGGATGGCAGGGGACCTCAGTGGATGGGTGGGGAGGGGGGTTACCACTGGACCACCAGGGCTTCTTTTGCTATTTCCGCCCGCAATCGGGCGATGGGGGGGTTCCACTGGACCACCAGGGATGTTCATTTTACATATGCCTGTGATGGGGGGGATTCCACTGGACCACCAGGGATTATTTATACTTATGCCCACGATGGGGCGGGGGGGCACAGTGCTCCCAGGGCAGGGAGCTTGTGGATAGTGTTCTGGGTGGGCGGGTGGCCACCCACAGCTGGTGGCTGCTGTGTTGCATCCTGCAATATGACAGCTCACCTCTGGGTGGCCAGGAATTGTTCCTGGTTTTACCAGGCACATCTTTGCAGCCCCCTGAGCAGTGCAAGGCAGGTTTGTGCCAGCATATGCGCCGCACATCCCGGGGTTAGTATCGGGATGTGCCTCATATGCATGGGCTCGCCCCCTGCACTTGCACTGCATACATTATCAATGCGCTCCAGCTCATCGGGAGTTGTGCATTACTACTTGCCCCTTTGAATATCCCTCTTGTGCCATGCGCAACCCGTTTGAATATCCAGGCCTCTATGTTCTATTAATTTCCTGTACTCTCCCGGGTCGTACCTGAAAATAGGCCTATGTTTTGTCTAGTGTACGTGCCTGGTCAACAAAAGCTAAATAAATAACTAACTAAATAAATAAAACACAGCATTACTCTAGTCCACCTTTCCTGATAAACAAAATAAATACATAAACAGAATGGCAATTCTTATATGGATGCCAATGCTACAGTTTTCAAGAAGTCTCCCTAATGGAACTACCTTTTTAAAATGTATTTTACTTCTCACAGTAGGCCAGAGTGCCCAGCTGAGAGGCAGTCATTTTCTTTTTTCAAAATTTATTGTGCATGGCCTCTTGTCTGGCACTGCCCCCATTGGGTGGCTACCACCCAGCCTAGTACCCAAACATTCCAAGCACTTAACCCTTTCCAACCCCTGGCTTATTCCTCCCCCCCCCCCGAGGTGAGGCTCAACCAGCGACTGAGGTGCTGGTCCTCTTATCTAAGGGTATCCAGGGTAGGGTCCAAGTGTGTCCAGCCATCTTCTGTCAGGATGGACTTTTTCCGCTATTCATTGCTTCCCATCTCCAGAGGACACCGACATGATAGGAAGTCCAAGCACATGCAAGGCATGGTTGCGAAGACTCTGGCTGATGTCCTCCTCTCCCTCTGACATACCTTTACTGCCCTACCACCTGTGGTCACCCAGCTGGTAGCACTGCAGTAGAGGCATGTACCCATCTCTTATGAGGAGGAGAGTGTCTCTGGGAAAATTCAGTCCTCCTCCCCTGGCCAGCAGCGATGACTTGGGCTCGCTCCCAAACCTAGATCACTGGCATCACGAAGAGTCACTCTACTGCTGTGCTAAAAAAACAGCCACCACAAATTTGGATTTTCAGCGGGTCCTATTTCTATCCATTTCTGCAGCAGGGTGGACTGGAACACCAAGAAGCTGACTTGTATGTTTATCATCTTGTCTGTTCATTACTAATGGTTTCATAGAAACATAGAAGTTAATGGCAGATAAGGACTGCAAGGCCCATCAGCCTGCCCATTTATTTTTCTACTTTATGAATGTGCCATCGGCCTTTGCTCTGTCAAGGACCCATCTATTGATACTCATCTGTATTGCTACCTTGTTATGCCTAACCCATGCCTGTTTGAAGCCCTGCACTGTATTCATTTCTACCACTTCCTGAGGTAGGCCATTCCATGCATCCACCACCCTTTCTGTGAAAAAGAACTTCCTCACATTACCCCTTAATCAGCCTCCCTCTAATCTCATGCTGTGTCCTCTTGTCCTATTTTTCTTATATTGAAACATGTTAAGACTCTTTCACCTTGTTAATGCCCTTAAAGTGTTTGAACGTTTTGATCATATCACCTCTCTCCCTCCTTTGCGGTATGGAATACATATTGAGCTCCGTTAATCTGTCCTCATATGTCTTCTGATGCAGTCCCTGCACCATTTTGGTTGCCCTTCTCTGGACTGCCTCAATTTGGTTAATGTCCTTGTGAAGGTGTGGCCTCCAGTACTGCATACAGTACTCCAGATGGGGCCTGACCAGTGTCTTGTAAAGAGGGATTATTACCTCCCTCTTACAACTTGTGATACCCCTACTTATACACCCTAACATCCCCCTAGCCTTACCTACTGCTTTAGTGGTCTGCTTGGATGATTTTGGGTCAGCTATGATGATGATGCCCAAGTTTCTTTCTTTCCTTGTGACTGCCAGCAACTCCCCTCCCAGCTTATAGGTGGCTTCAGAGTTTCTCTTCCCTGTGTGCATGATCTTGCACTTCTTTGCGTTAAACTCCAGTTGCCACTCTTCCAACCATTTTTCCAGTTTATCCAGATCTCTTCTCAATCTGCCCACCCCATCTGGATCATCTACTCTCTTGCAGATCTTGGTGTCATCTGCAAACAGACAGACCTTACCCTCCAGTCCTTCTGCAATGTCACTGATGAACATATAGAAGAAGACTGGCCCCAGGACTGATCCCTGAGGTACCCCACTTTTGACTTGCATCTCTACTGACTGTATACCATTTACCACCACTATCTGTTTTCTGCCTGTCAACCAGTTTGCCACCCAGTTGACCAACTTCTGACCCACCCTGAGCCTACCCAGCTTATTAATCAATCTTCTATGTGGAACAGTATTGAAAGTTTTGCAGAAGTCAAGGTAGGCGACATCAACTGCTCCCCCTTGGTCCACCACTCTAGTTACCCAGTCAAAGAAATCTATGAGATTAGTTTGACAGGACCTTCCTGTTGTAAACCCATGCTGTCTTGGATCCTGTGCTCCTTTGGATTCCAGGTGTTGCACTATGCTTTCCTTAAGGAGTGCCTCCATAATCTTGCCCACTACTGAGGTAAGACTGACTGGTCTGTAGTTCCCTGCCTCCTCCCTGCTACCACTCTTGTGGAGTGGGACCACAAGCCCTTCTCCAGTCTTCTGGGACCTTTCCTGTGCTCAGAGACTCACTAAACAGTTCTGATAATGGCTCTGCTAGTTCCACCTTTAGCAACTTTAGTACCCAAGGATGTGTGCCATCAGGTCCCATTTCCTTGTCCACCCTGAGTTTATCGAGCTCTTGTAGGACCCTTTCTTTTGTGAAGGGACTAGTGCATATCTCCCTCCCCCCTGTGTCTATGGTGCTGAGCTGTGGGCCCTGCCCTACCTTCTCTTTAGTAAACACTGAGCAGAAGTATATATTTAGGATAGATGCTTTTACATGGTCCTCCTCCTCACACACACCCTTATCCCTTCTGATCTTAGCAATACCCCCTGAAGACTTTCTCCTTTCACTAATGTATCTATAGAAAGTCTTGTCCTTTTTTTTTACTGTTTGTGCTAGTGTTTCCTCGGTTTGGGCCTTTGCCTGCCTTCCCTGCTTCCCTTAGGGAAGTTTGGTATGCCTCCCTATCTTCATCCCGCTGTGTTCCCTTATATTTCCTGAAGGCCAGCCTTTTGGCTCTGACCTTTTCTGCTACTGTTTTTGAGAACCAAAGTGGTTTCCTTCTTCTTTTGCTCTTGCTTTTCTCTTTAACACAGTGGGATGTTGCTTGAAGTATTGCATCCTTAATGCTTGCCCACTTTGCCTGTACCCCCTCACCTGTATTTCTTCTTGCCAGGGCTAGCTTAACTCTGTTGGCCATCTTATCAGTCAGCTCCTCTGAAGTCCCATATTTTTGCCTTGGAATGGGATGATTTAGTTCGAGTGGCCAAATTGAACCATACCATGTGACCTTCTACCTGGAGATCTACGATCCTTTCCCTGTTAGTCAGTACTAGATCTAGGATAGCCCTGTCTCTTGTGGGTTGTTGTACCAGTTGTTTGAAGCCCTCCCCCACAGGGAATCCACCATGTGTCTAGTTCTGGCAGATGTTGCTGCTGGTATTGACCAATCTGTATCTGGCATGTTTCCTGAGCTTCCTGACTGTAGATTTATCGTCTCTCATCCCTTGCCCCCCCCATGTAAAATCTGTAATCGAGAGTAGTGTTATCTCTGCATATTTACCTGGTAAAACAATTTCAAACAAATAAACAAAGTGACTTTACCTTCTCAAGGTTACACAGTGATTATTTGGTTCTAGTAGTAGTTGAATCCATATTCTTCTGGTTCCCAAGCCGGTGCTCTGCCCCATTAGACCACACTGCCTCCAGTGACTCTCAGTCCTGAAATCCATGGAAAATTGCAAAACTCCCTGATGCAAGGAAGTAGAAAAGCTGGCTATGTGTACATTATAAAACGGCAGTGAGAAAAGGCAGAACGTGACTGGCTGGACCACACCATGTGGGAGATGTGCTTACCATTACTGTTTGCTTTTCATTTTTCATTTCATTTTCAGTTTTATTTTTTATACTTGTTGGCGTGATGAGCATCTCTGCCCATTTTCACAAGTGGCAATTTTTTTTTTACAAAAAGGGCAGCAAAAACAAATAACATTAAAAATACAGACAGTCATTAAAAAACTAGTTCTGAAAACATACAACAAATAGGTTGGGGGTCTACTTTTTAACTTGATTACATGAACAAACATTAATAGTGTCTAACCTTGTTTTTAATCTATTTTTAAAAATCTGAACAGTAAGGAAATCAGTAAGAGAAATTGGTTTAGTGTTAAAGAATTGTGGAGCTCTGAAAAGCAATGATTTCTGTCCAGTGTTTTTTTAAAGAATGATATCTTAAACACAGATTTGTTTATTTGCTTTTTGCTTTGTATATTTATAGGGGACAGGAAATCTGTGCTTATTAGCAACCATCTAGTAATATTCCTGTTTACAGCAATGACATTCATACCTCCAAGAAATCCATATTTAGCTGTACTTGAGTAAATACTAATGTGAAAAACTGTTTCCAATTGTTTTCTTTTTATTACAACATGCTGCACAGTTCTCTTCCTGGAACCAGTAGTTTGGAGTTTTTACTATGTCACGGTCTGTGTACAGAATGCTAATTATTAGCTGTTGACCTATCAGAACCACGCTCAGAGTTCGGTGCAAAAACCGTGACATATTTAAAACTCCAGGTCACAGGTTCCATGAAGGTGACTGCAACAGAATGCTGCACAGAAAAAACAAACCAATACAAAAATACTTTTTATATCACTTTTTATTCAGGTACATTTAAATACAGATAAATTAGGGGAATAAATATAATTTCCAAAAACAAGAATTTTATAAACAGCTGCCAGTCAGAAATGATTTCTTGTCCTCTTTAAGCCTATATGTAACTATTCTTGGTGAACTACATTGACCTGGTGTCTGCTACCTGGGACCAGTATCCTGGTTGGAGTAATTTTAAAATACATACATACATAACTAAATAAATAAATGTGGTAGGGTTTGTCTTACTGTACAGCTGGGTCAATCACATTTAAAAAACTAAAGACTTCAGAGTTAGACATTTTTCAGCCTAAATGTGCCATTTTATAAGCATAATAACCTGCTCCAGGGTATGCGGTAATACAGATTTCACCCCACTTCCCAGGTGGTTGAAAACACTTGACTGCACCCTGTGGTTCCCAGCAAATGTGGGACATGAAGGAAGATTGATCTTACCATACACCCCTGTTGTGGAAAATTGCTTACATGTTGCACTGGGGCTGGCAGGCCAATCCTTGCCCTTTAAACCGGTATTGTTCACATTTAGGCTGCAGGTTTGTAGATTGTAAAATCTTTTTGTTTTAAGGTCCAGTGGTAAGCTACCCTGGATCAGAGAGTAAGTTTAAAGTGATACAGTTTTTTCTGTTTAGACCAGATTCCATTTGGGTCACAGTTGTAAGCTTTGCACTGCAAATAATTCAATTTCTCTTTCACTTTCTGTCCTTCTGTCTCCTTGCTGCTTGAATTTTTACACCCACCCCTCCATCCCCCACCTCCAGCCTTTATTAAATACTCCCCCTTCCCCTTCGGCACAACCCCTAGCAATGTTCATCCTCCCCTCTCTCTAATATTGCAACTCCTCTTAAAGATACAGAGTGCAGCTATTAGGCCTAACACTTGTTCTGTCTTGCCTTTAAAGACATTTTCCTATTTTCACCACCTGCTTGCCTATCAGCATTGTTTAGTTCCTGCTCTGCTATCTGCTGTCCCAACGCCTTCAACTACTGCAAGCTGCTGACGAGAGGAGGGGGCGTGGGTGACCTACACCGAGGGCCCCCCCCCAGCACGCTAGTTGTGGTGATCTGTTCCTTTTGGGGCCCTACCATACGGGGTGTCCTGCTTTGCCCCTTTTACAGGTTTCCAGGAGCCCTGGTTTGCTCCTTTTCTAGGTCTCCAGTTGCCTATAATCTGTGGGGGTGGTTACTACTGTCCTTACCATGGAAGAACTGGAAGCCACCACTCCTATGTTCAGGAGGGGGCGGCAGGTCGGTTTTACGACACTAATAATTATGATACTGGCCCTGGGGCTAGTCCTCCTTTATTGTGCTACCTCGACTCCTAGCCTATTTATTGACCAGGGTTGTGGCCCTCCTCCCATGATGATACTGATTTCTCCTTTTCCAAATTACTTGTAACTAAGGTAATGCACTACGGTACTGTCCTTAGCCTTGACACTAGATGCCTTATGTGTATGGTCAGGGTGAAGAAAGTCCGAAGCATGCACAGGCCTGGAGGTAGGCCGCTTGTAAGATTGTTCCTCCCCTGGCTAGCCCTACTCTCACTTCTCATGGCTGGAGATATTGAGCTCAATCCTGGGCCATCTAAGCTGATCTCTAATATTCCCGCCACCTGGAATGGGAATAAGGGACTAAAAATAGTGCACATGAATATTAGGAGCTTGCTTCCTAAACGAGACGATCTCCTAGCGTGGACTGAGCTATACAAGCCAGACATCCTAGGGATAACTGAGACTTGGCTCAAACCCTCGATTCCTGACTCTGCCTGCTTCCTAACAGGATACTAGTTCATTCGTCTAGACAGGACTGGGGGTAGGAAGGGGGGTGGCACCCTCATCTACTACAGATCCCATCTGAAAATCTCCCTGGTAGCACAGAGTAAACCTGATCATCCACCTTGTGAGTTTCTTCATGTGCTCCTGCTGCAAGAGCGATGCTAGAAGCTGCACTTGGTGTGCACCTATAACCCCCCCTGGAAGTCTGACAGGACTCACTTACCTCTTAGATGCAGTTAGGCCCAGTATAGGTGACAATGAACTCATTATTATGGGTGATATCAACATGAACTGGGAGTGTGTCAATATTAGGAAATCACGAATCACAACTTGCCTGCCTATCCCTTAACCAACTAATCCATGACCTGGCGAGACAGGCAGCCAATGGTTCCTCAAGTTCCCTGCTGGACTGGATCCTGACCAACCCGCCGGAGAGGATTGCCTCATCAGGCATGCTATCAGACTCCATATCTGACCACTCCCCAGTATACTGTGTCTGGAAAATCCCCTTCCCTAGAATTCCACACAAAATTATTCAAGTCAGAAAATACTCCAGCTTTGACCCTGAGTCTTTCCTGGCCGATCTAGGATGTACTGACTGGACCAGGGTGCTTGAAACCTCTGACCCCTCAGTGGCAGCCTCCTGCTTCATACATTCCTTTGGTGTTCTCCAAGATAGACACGCCCCCAGGGTCACCCGGAGGGTGAGGGGAACAGCCACCTTCTGGCTGAATGGTGACTTACTTGCCCAGATGCGGAGAGAGACAAATGCTGGGCAAGTACTAAGAGTTCAGAGATCCTGCTAATCTCCTGAGATATGGCAACTCAGGAATCGGTGTAAAAAGCCATTAGGACTGCCAAAGTAACTTCTGTAAATCGGCACTACTTAGCTCTGTCAGAGATCCTAGGAGGTTCTGGAGGAACATTAAATCCCTCGACAGTGGGCCCTCTCACTCGGGTGTCGTGGACATGATTATTGATGGAGTCTTGTGCAATAATCCCACACTACAGCCGACCACCTCAATCTCCACTTCTCCGACCTTTCGGCCCTCCACTCTGCTTCACGACGATGGGGGTCGCTTTACCATTCCCTCCGATGCAGAGTGAACATCCTCTCGGAGAGTTTAATCTTAAGGCCGTGTCTGTCCTTGATGTTCAGAACTGCTTGGCTGCCTCTCCCAGCACTCCAGTGCAGGGCCTGACAACCTTGAGCCCAGGCCTCTCAGAAGCTGGGGCAGCTTACATTGCCCTCTGATTGCCCATATCTTTAACCTATCCCTTAGCTCGGGGATAATCCCTGACATCTGGAAGGAGGCAAGGATAGTCCCTGTTCTGAAGCAGGGAAATCCTAAACTCCCTGACAACTATCGCCCTATTGCTATTCTCCCATCCCTTGGTAAACTCCTGGAAAAGGTTGTGGTGGAGCAACTCTCGGAGTACGTGGATACCCATGAGCTGCTTTCTGGGGCCTAACATGGTTTCCAGAAGGGTCATAGTACCACTACTGCCCTGATTACTGTAACCTCTAGTATTAGATCCGCCATGGATCAGGGCAAACTGTCAGGTGCTATATTTATTGACTTGTCAAAAGCTTTTGACCTTGTCAACCATGACCTACTGGGGGAGCAGCTCAGGGCTCTCGGGTTCTGTCCGCATGCCATGAGTTGGATGATGGGCTACCTAACGGGTAGAAAGCAGCGCACCTGCTTTAACAAGGTCCTCTCAGAGCCTAGGGCTGTGACCGTGGGAGTTCCCCAGGGATCGGTACTTGGACCTCTCCTATTCTCACTTTTTATTAATCAACTCCCACGGGTGACCTCTCGTTGCCAAGTCACACTTTATGCAGATGACCTTGTGCTAGTGGCCCATGCTCGTAATGCTGCTGACCTTAACCAGTGCCTATCTGAAGACTTCAGCAGAGTCTTGGCTTGGATTACCAACCATAGACTGGTATTGAATCCTAACAAAACTCAGGCCAGGCTCTTTGGCTCCACGGCCAAGTTAAAAGCCCCATCAGCTATGCTCAAAATAGCTTGTGATGGAGGCCCCTATTGCCAACAGTGAGCTCAATTAAATATCTTAGGGTCACCCTCGACCCAAACTTGACATGGAAGCCATATCCAAAACATCTGCAGAGCCACCAGGTGTAAGCTTGGCCTTGCCTACAGGGCCAAATACAACCTGACTCGGGAGGCGAGGCTGGCACTTCTTGAGGGAGTGCTTCTCCCTCCCTTAGTTATTGATACCACCTATTTGCCAGGTCACCTCAAATCCATCTTAATCGGTGGAACACAGCATATAATGATATCTGTCGGTTTGCACTTGCTGCTCCAAACTCACCCACCGATGTGAGCTCTATGACAAACTCAACTGGCTCCCCTGCGGAATTCCTGATCCTTGGTGTAGGAAACTTCACCAGGAAAGTGCTTCATGGAGCATACCGTTGGGACTAGCGCATCTCCTCCCAAAACTGGGCGCCATCCCCTAACAGCTCAGGTCACAGACCGCCAAGTTGTTAAAGTTCCCCTACTGGACCCTTATGGGGGATCGTGACTTTGCCGCTTTTGTGCCTAGGCTCTGGAACTCCATTCTGGACTCTGTTCGCTCTGCCCCTTCCCATGGGACCTTTCGCTCCTCCCTGTGGTCCCACCTAAAACAAACGACAAGATGTGACTGCTCCTAGTCTCTGTAATGTAATACTCTTCAGTCCACTATTGTCCACTCTGAGTCCATGATGGTCCATGAAATATGTATTCAGTGATTCTAATGTCTATCTATGTCCTGTAACAATTTGTACTATGTGTGGCAGTATCTCTGCCCTTATACAAGCGTTGTTATAGCTGTTTTTTACTGTATCATGCTGTTTCACCAATGTTGCCATGTATGTATACTGCATGTTTTGTGCTCTCCCGGGTCGTTCCTGAAAATAGGCATACTACTTGTCTAGTGTACTTACCCGGTAAACAAAAGCTAAATAAATAAATAAATAAGTGTTAACACTGTCTGCACAACCACAGGAGAAACGGAACTCTGACTGACATGAGGGAATGAAGCTTGGATCTCTTAGCACTCATGGTTTGTAACTTTGCATATTTTCATCTTTGATGTCCATGCAATCCCAGAAGCATGCAGACAAAGTCATTACGCTTTAGCTGAAGCATGAAGCATCCCTTTATAGAGCTGCTTGGGAAAGCAAAGTCCATCTATGACAGAAAGTGAGAAGTGGAAGTGCTGCTACTACCAGCTTCCTTCTGGCCAGGTGAGACTCCAGGAAATACTTTTATTTTGTAGTTAAACTGCATGAGATATGCTCATAATGGCACACCCTGTTGCATGTTATTACTTTAATCATCAAGCTCCTCCAGAGCTACTGTAGTCAAGGATTTGTGGGTTAAAAACTTCATGTGATTTTAATTAGATAACATCTGGGTAAAGGCAGGAAAGAATAGTGTAGTGGAATCCACTTAAATAAACAAGGGTTAAAAGGAAACAAGTCCTAAGCATCAGTTGGTAAAATTCCTTTATTTCAGTATTTCCAGCAGTTGCATATATATATTTTTTTTATTCTTTGGTAACCGGGTAAGGCCTACTAGGCACAAGTGCCTGTTTTCAGGGGCAACCCAGGACTATGGTGAGGTTTGTTTTTTAATTGGGTTTGAGGGCATTGTAATTCACTATTATGTAGTTGTTTTGCACCCTGTTTTTTGCTGATTATTTTATAGACTGTCTGTTTAAAAGTTTTGAACTTTAAACAAGCTATGCATTGTAACTTACAAATGAAATTCCTAGTAAGCATGTGCATTGGACGCTATAAATTGTTAGTATTTATAACTCATTAATGCCCCCTAGCAAAGCCTCAAATTTTGAGGCAAAATGGTGGAAGGGTTTTGCTGGCCATTCAGGTGTCTCCTGCTTGTGTTTTCACAAGTGTATTTCTTTTATCTGTGTGTTGTACTCAATAAAATTAGCTTTATGCACTTCTAAATTTATTGTGTGGCTTGGAGTGTTCAGTGAGCTTTTTCATTTTGTGCCACTAGGTATAAGTGCCTGTTTTCAGGGGTGACCCAGGAGCACTGGGAAGGTTACCTTGACTTATAACATGGGGTTAGTGTGAAAGGTAATGTGATTGGCCAAATGAGACTACGGGAGCGTGCATTAATGCACAATATTTTTTTTTAGCTGATGTGACAAGGCAAGGGGTATATCAAGCAACCTACCGGATCTGTGCTGTTGCCGATGGAGAAAACATCAAAGCAGCCATATTTTGCAATCTGCGATGGTGGGTGATAAATTGTATGTGAAGTAGCAAAGAAGTTACTCTGTTCAAGTGTAGAAGTGAAAACAGTGTTGTCCAGCTCTGGAGTATACAGTACTAGTCGCATGGCATTGCACAACACATTATATGGAGAGCTCCGGTCTTACTATGTAGAAGTTGAAAAATGCTGTGTCAGCCTGCTCAGTCGCTCTCCATAGACAGATCCATTGATTGATCGAGAGAACAAGACACAGACCTCAGAGACAGAGCTGTCCTACAGCACATCATTGTTAATGTGTGTCTGTGCTGGTGTGGTCCCCCCTTTAATGTATCTGTCTGGCGTGGAGGACTGCTGACATAGTACTAATTTGTGTCACGTCCCCTGTCCAACCAAGGGACGACCTGTCAGTTTGACCTCAGTGGTACGGAAAATGATGGAATCACTTCTGAAGGAAAGAATTGTTGAGTACCTAGAGGTCAGTGGGGCACAGGACCCGAGGCAGCATGGATTCACAGCACGAAGGTCATGTCAGACAAATCTAATTGATTTCTTTGACTGGGTGACCAAAGTAGTAGACCAGGGAGAGGCTGTGGACATGGCCTACCTAAACTTTAGCAAGGCATCTGACACAGTCCCGCACAAAAGATTAATAAACAAATTAGCCAGCCTGGGAGTGAGTGAGCCTGGGTAAAACACTGGCTGGACAACAGGACACAGAGGATGATAGTAAATGGAGTCCACAGTGAAGAAAGAGGCGTTACTAGTTGGGTACTGCAGGGTTCAGTACTGGAGCTGGTCCTTTTTAATGTCTTTATAAGTGACATTGCAGAGGGGCTGGAAGGAAAAGTATGTCTCTTTGCAGATGACACAAAGATCTGCAACAGGGTTGATACGCGAGATGGGGTGGAAAGGATGAAAAGGGACTTGGCAAGGTTGGGGGAATAGTCAGATGTATGGCAGCTTAGATTCAATGCAAAGAAGTGCAAAGTAATGCACCTGGGAAACAAAAACCCAGGGGAAGAGTACACAATGGGGGGTGAGATACTGACAACAACAAAAATGGAAAGGGACATGGGGTAGTCATATCAGATGACTTAAAGGTGGGCAAGCAATGTGAGAAGGCAGTAGAGAGGGCTGGGGGATACTGGGATGCATAGGGAGAGGCATTACCAGTAGAAAAGAGAAAGTTGTTGTCCCTCTGTACAGGCAGTTGGTACGACCACATCTGGAGTACTGTGTACAGTTCTGGACACCCCATCTCCGCAAAGACATAGACAGGGTGGAGGCTGTCCAGAGGAAGGCAACCAAAATGGTGCAGGGTCTGTACAAGAAAACAGATGAAGAAAGGCTAAAGGAGCTTAAGATGTATAGCCCAGAGGAAAGGAGAGAGAGGGGGGAGATGTTAGAAACTTCCAAATACCTCAAGGGAATCAACAAAGTCCAAGAGGGTAGCATCTTTCAGAAAAAGAGATGTGCAAGAACAAGGGGGCAAAATTTGAAGATAGAGGGGGGAACGCTCAGAGGTAATGTGAGGAAGTATTTCTTCACAGAGAGGTTTATAGATGCACGGAACAGCCTTCCTTAGGAGGTCGTGGAATCAGCAACAGTGGAAGAATTCAAGAATGCATGGGACAGACATAAGGCAATTCTAGTGGGGGGTAGGAGGAAGTAGGCCGTTGGTTAACTAGGATCTGCAGCTTATCCATTAGGTAGGGAAATGGGCAGACTAGGTGGCCAAGCGGTCCTTATCTACCATCAGATTCTATGTTTCTGTGTTCCCCCTGCCACTTTTGAGAGACATAGAGAGACGCCATGTTGTTATCAGACAGGGAATGAGTTGTAGTGTCCTAGCACTGTGCAGACCCACAGATACATGTAGACAAACACACCTGACAGACAGCGAGAGAGAGAGAGAATCCTCCGTTATGATATGGCCATAGGTCTGTAATGTCTGTCCGCTGCTGTATATCCTTTGTCATGTTCTCTCTCTCACTGTCTCAGTCTCTGTGTGTCTGCACCGGTCACGTAATTGCACTCCGTTACACGCCACTCCCCCAAATGAAGTGCGATAGGAGTGTAACCTTACACAGAAGGAGACACCATCTTCAAGTCCCAGTGAGCTGCAGTGTTTCAGGAGCATGTCCAGAGAGGCAGCAGCACGCACATATGAGGAATACACACTGTGAAACCATAGTGTGTGCACTCCGGTATGTTTATGAGTGTGTAAATGATATTGTGAGTGGGACATGGGGAATGGCAGTGGGAAAAATCTGCAGTATAACGTGTGTCTATCTGTGTCTCCATCTCCCTATCTGTGTCTGTGGCTTCCTATGTTTTGTCATCTGCGGGGAGCACACAGTACAACCGTTTCCCAATAGCAGAATGTCTTTCCTGCACAACAAATGTCAAAAATCATGTAAGTGTTTCATTTCTGACATTTGTATGTACAGAATAGGCATCACATATGCATTATTTCTTACGGACTACTTTTCTTGGTGGCAGAATACAGTACTTTTTTCCTGTTTTAAATAGGGAAAAAACCCCTTTACGTACTTTTCTTATTCTTTGAAGGGTACCCCATGTTATAAGCACAATAACCCACTCCAGGGTGTGTGGATAATAGGGATTAATCATCACCCTGGGTGCTGTGTGGGCACTCAGGCTGTGCCCTCATGCCTCACAATGCACCCGGGGTGTTGATTAATACCCACACACCCTGTCATGGGTTATTGCTTACTTGCCCAGAGTCGCACTATATGCAAGTGCAGGTTGTGAGAATCAAACCCATGTCTGCTGGATGTACCAAGCTCATTCATAACTTGTTACACTAACCTCTAGGCTGTACTGCCAACCCCCAGTTACAATAGTAGTTACAAAAATGTATTTTCTTAACAAATGTGTTGTATTTATTCTATTTATAATCCTTTGTGTTCCAATTTGAACCCATGGATTAAGTGCATTGTGGAAAGTCATATTGACCATTAATTTCCAGCTTTAGGTCAGTTACATGAAAAACATACAATGGCCACTACAATCTGTGTTCTGCTAGCACTGACATGCTAAGTCAGTACACAGAAACAAAACAAAATTCGCGGGAAGGAGCCTTCTTCCAGGGTCCCTGACTATGGAATAAGGTACCCCATACCATTTAAAGTGAAACAAACTATGCACAGTTCAAGGCTGGTGTAATCGTCCAATCCCTGGTTCATCAGGAAACTTGGGGGGGGGGGTCTTTCTGTAACCACAGAGGGGGCCAGAGCTCTGGATTTGGGGAACCACAGGCTGAGCAACCAGAAGGTGAAATACCTTATATTAACACATGCAGTCTATAAACTGAATGGCCACTTGTGACTAGCAGGTCAAACAGCAGACTTAATTCTTCCAGGTGAGATACACAGCTACTCCCACCTGGTGCCATCTGACAGAGGGTGCAACTCTGCTAGAGATGTTGGATGAACCTATAACAGACTTGGAAGTATTACACAGTTGACACATACCACAATAATAACATGTCCTGTTGCTATCACACAGTGTCTGAGGGAAGACACACAGGGAGGGTCCTATGGAATGCTGGAGGCTACTGTCACACCAGCACCTCTTCACCCAGCAGCAGCTTAAGGGAAAGGGGAAATTGTTTAACCAGGAAAGGCACACTAAGCCAGAGCTTGTTTCCAGGTGCGACCTGGGAGCACAAGGAAGTTAAGTGACTTGCACAGAGTCACACAGTATGCAAGTGGAAGCTGTGGGATTCAAACCCAGGTCTGGTCTGCTGGATGTCACCAGATTTGCAGCTCAGAGCCTTAGACCACTGCGCTATACCGCTGCAGCATAAGCTGATTAATAAGTCAATTATACCTTACAACATGGCTAGAGGATACTCTTCCAAAAGCAATACACAGCTACTCCTTCCTGGTGCTATCTGCCAGCAGTCATAACTCTGCTGGAGATGTTGGTAGAGCCTAAAACAGACATGATAGTATTACGTGATAGACACATCCCATAATGACAAAGCATCCTGCCACTATCACAAAGTGTCTGAGGGGAAAATGCACAGTGGAAGACGTATGAAATACTGGAACTACGAGCTCATCAGAACCTCTTCACACAGCAACAGCTTAGGTCAAATACTGAGGTAGTTATATCTTACAGCATGACATGGGAAATACCCCAAATGATGGACTGTACTTTAGGGGGAGAGGTCTTGCTGTCTCAGCAGGTTATACAGAATTCAATTGTTTGGAGAAAGCATGGCTTCTGTTCACAAATCCCAACTTCCATTATGGAGGGTGATGGCAATCCAAGGGATAGTCATGACTTGTCCAACCACTGGAGCAATTATTCCATTGAAGGAAACTAAAATGAAGGCTGTTGTCACATCTTCTGTCTCTCTGGATAGTCTACATAACAATAATATTTGTTTTAAATGACTAAAACACTCTGTAACCTTTTCCTGATTGTTGTGCTGTTCAGTGTCTCAAATGTCCTAAAACTCTGTAACCTTCTTGATTGAATGTCTATACTCTGTTCACATGACGTGGAACCTTTGTAAAAGAGCCTTGGCTCAAAGGTTATTTTCCGAATACCAAATAAATAAATAGGTACTGGCACTATGGGCTAGGACATCGTCACTCTTGAAGTGCACTCCCAATGAGGGTTATCAATGGTCAACATCACCTTCTCCACCACATCAACTCTTATTCAACAACTAACTTTTTCTTGCTTGTGGGCGCACTTAAATAGACAAAATAATCCTTCCCGCTTGGCACTGCTACCATGATCATGTGACCTAGGGTCAGAGTGGGCTGATACTTTTTAAACAAAAGGGAATCTGAAGTAGCAGATACAGGGAGATAATTACATGACCACAATGGTCACAAAAGGCCCCAATGGGTACCAGAGAGCACCTGGGGGTTTCACAATGATACTAACCCCCATTTCTATATCTGGATATACATACTTTGGAAGCTGGTCTATTGTCTTCCTTGATCTTGCATCTGCAAGTATTAGTTTTGTAGTATCTAACTTGTATTTGTATTAGTGCGTTCACCTTTGATCGGGGTTATGGCTGAAAAAGGAACGTGTATCTCAGACAATCCATATGACCTACTTACGTATTCAATAAGACATGTCATCATCACTTGTTGTCTAGCATGAGGCACTTGCACAGAGCGCCTTTAAGCATACTTATTAATTTATTAAAAATTGGTAACCGGGAAAGGCAAATGG
The DNA here is from genome assembly GCA_016271365.2 of Neoceratodus forsteri. Classification (NCBI taxonomy): domain Eukaryota; kingdom Metazoa; phylum Chordata; order Ceratodontiformes; family Ceratodontidae; genus Neoceratodus; species Neoceratodus forsteri. The sequence goes on from CM057459.1 coordinate 322,562,712, forward strand.
GGCTGGATTCAGGTTACTTATCACCAGTGGAGTCACAGCAGTGATAGCACACCACTCATCAGTGAGTACAACCCAATACAAGGCTGGTCCTGTCACCCTGCACTGCCACAGACCCACTATTGGGTTGTGGGGTGCCATACAAGGTGGCCATGTGTGAGCACCACTGCTAAGAGACTGCTGATTACATTTGCATGTGCCCCACTCCAGAGCGCTGTGTATACAGTGGGCCAGCTGGCAGACATGCAGGTTGAAGTGAAGTGGTAGTATTTGTATTTCATAGGCACCTAATCCTGCTGGCTCTGGGTGCCTTAGAAAACACATACAAAATACATCAGCACTATCAATAAATTACTGGATACAATATAAAATGATTCACTGGTGCAATATTTAGGTGTAAGGGGTAAATAACCAACCCAGCTAACCTAAATATCCAACTTAAGCTGGAAAAATTTACAACTTAGCTGTCCACCTGCCCATCCAACACCAGAATCCACCTAGTACATGCAGTTGTGGAATCATGTCATTCCTTCTGGCTACCAGCAACACAGTACTTCCCCAGCTACAGGCATGTTAGCTGCTGGAAAAGGTATAGCAGGCAATAGCACTAGTTCTGCGCACAACATGGACAATACATAATGTCCCCAAATGGGTTTATATATAGTACAACCATAGTACTGTAGTGACCATTGGGCATGCTGCAGCTGACAATTTCAAGTATGTTCCCTCCCATACCTCCATGTAATCTGTCCTGCCCATATGTGCCATATTTTCTGGGGTGCTGGGGGCATTTATCACCATATGAAGAGTGATCCTCCTACCCCAACACACACAGCACCATATCAGCGGCAGCACAGGGAGAATTGCACTGCTCACAATGGGCTCATGCATATTCAAGAACTGCTGCTCACTCAATGCACAGATGACTTACCACTGTCTGCTACAATCAGGGCATGGGGCCCTGTATTCCAGAGTAGGCGGCAGTTCTGCCAGTAATTATGATGGTAAGGCCTGGATTCCTGAACAGGGGCATCATTTCAGCAAAATCATAGGGGTAGCAAGGTGGGGGGGGAGGCACGAGGTGGGTGGGGCCAGAGAGGGTGGCATTTGTCAATGTGACATACAGCTAGTTACCAAGTAATTTAAAAATGGGTATGAACTGGATAGTAAAGTTTGAATATAAATCTGAAATGGGTCATTACAGATGTTGATTCAAATTAAATAGCTAGTTTTCATCAAATTATGGAAACAGTATAGTGAAAGGCCCATTCCTCAACTGTACAAATAGTAAACAATATTATAATGTATGAGTAGCCCTTATTACCCATTGAAATCAAACAGATTACAACATCTAGCGCTCTCAAAATGTTGTTCTGCTGCACTAGTGACGTCCGCAGGACAGCAGAACGAAAAAGACTTTTCGTTCTGCTGCAGTGTGGACATCACACATGGTGTCCTCGAGCAGCAATCTAACAGTTAGTCTTATTTAAAAAAAAAAAGATGTAGTTTTTTTTTTTTTTTGGAATCAACGACATTCCACTATACACTATACAGAACAGGCATGAGTACCAGTTAACAACAGGGCTGTTCTTTCACCTCGTTGGTACTACGACGACTGATTACCTCTCGAGCTGCACTCCTGAGGTAATCTGTCGTCATAGTACCAACTCAGTGAAAGAATAGCCCTGTTGTTAACTGGTACTCATGCACTATCCTATATGTAATCCCACTGTTGTGATGTCAGAACCTTATAAAACTATCTCATCTATGTCATAGCAGTGGGTTTACAAAACGGAATGCCAATGTTATCGACACCCAGAATGTGATTGTTAGTTTCAGTACAGTATTCAAATAACATTCCAGTTGTCACAATTTACTGTTACTGAGTCTAGCAATCACTATGTCTGATAGAGATTTTAACTCTGGTGCTATTCTGGCCCGCTGTCATTCAGTCCATGTATCCTAATAATGTAGAAATGCCTGGCAGGTCAGAGGAAAGAGAATATTTGGGTCAGACAAGTGACAGAAATGTGAGTCAACGTATTTGGAAGGACACATATTGGGAAGGCAAAGATGATTAGAACAAGGGTTACCTATTAAGGCACAGAACAAAAGTCAGGAAAATAAAGTAATTTCTGTTCTAATATAAGCAGCCCTGTGCTGGGGAGAATTATTGCCTAAAAATACACTAAACTGCACCATTTAACTCATAATTTTCAAACTTTTATGGGGGAGCATGCCCCTGGACCCCCGAGAAATATTTGGACTCCCCCAACAAATCCTGGCTTTGTCTCTGGTTTAACCTTATGCAGTTAACACTTGCACATCTCTTGGGCCTATTGCCAGTGAGAAAAAAACAGAATGTTAGAAGATGCAGGAAACTTTTATTTATAAAAAGCAAAATGATTGAAGTTTTCAGACCTGCCTTTAAGGGTTTGTGCCACTTTGAAAATATATGAAATTTAGATATAAATTACAGAAGCATGAGAGCAATTTCTATTACAATTTATATTTTTGAACCCAGCTTTTAGAAAACCACCATTAAAATTAAATTAGCTAATTCTGGCCTCACACAAACATGTACAGTATATCATACCGGCCTTCGAAGATATATCTCCTAGAATACAAAATTGAATTATGTTTTACTGATCAAAATATTTATTTAAATCTTGGATAATACCTTTGTGCTATGCTGGCTGGCTGTGCTGATGGCCACTTTCCTCTGCTACTGCAGCTACTCACCTCACTCCTGCTCCTCCGAGGCTCCTGCTGGCTGCTCTGCTGCCTGGTGTGGTGTCGTGCCGCTGCCCGGACTGAAGAGGACACTTAAATGCCACCACGCCACCCGGAGAGTCTGTCCGGCGACTTGTAGGCCTCAGCCTGCCACCTGCCTAATAAACCAACCTCCCTCCCGACCCTAACCCCACCCAGAGTGCTCGAAGTGCCGCCCAGCCCAGTCCACTCACTCTACTTAACCCCCGCCATCCCCTCTACAACAGCACTGCTAGTCTTTCTGCTGCTCAGCCTGCAGGCCAGCCACTGCAAGGCCTTCTCCCCTTGCAACCCTTGCTTGCTGGTGTTACCTGATGGTGTGTGTATCCCGCTGACTCCCGACTCGTACAACGACAGTCCACAGACAACACGATAAAACCGCTCGGTACCCTCGCCTCGCCTGATTCCCGAATCCCGCCAGTCCTCACTCACGGAATCGGCCAGAGTCGACGCTCGCGTAGCGTGCCTAATAAGCTCTTCCCTCCCAGCCAATCACAGCGGCGCAAGTGGGACTTGCTAACCCCAACCAACCAGTCAGAATGATTTTCGGGGGGGGGGGCGAACCAAGCAGACAGAAGGCACCATCTGTGATCTGTGCCTATTTTAAGTAATGTGACGCCATAACAGACAGAGTACTCTCTGAAACCAGCACAAGCGCACGGGCATGTAATGCTGCTGGGGAAGCAAAAAATTTTTTTTTTTAATTCAGCTAGCCAGTGGCAGCCAAGCGTGTCCATTTTAACTAAGCCATGGCAAGGGCAGGCAGCGGTTGCAAAATTTTCATAGGGGTCGCAAATGCGACCCCTGGCGACCCCTAAATGACGCCCCTGTTCCTGAATCCAGCCCACTGAACCAAGGCTTGTTTCCAGGTGTGACCAGGGGGAGGGATACTTAAAAAAGATATTAAGCCAGCCCAGTGGCGCTGAGGGTTGAGGCGCTGGACGCCACACCGCGACCACACCGCCACCCGGTTCGAACGGACTCGGTCGCCGGGTCGGCAGGGGAAGGAGGATCAGCGTCCCAACGATGCCTCTCCTTCGGGAGGGACACCGGGGGTGTTTAATACACCCGACGCCCAAGACAGCTGGTGGAAGCACCGGCTCCTGGGGCAGCAGCGGCTCCCATCAGGGGGAGTCGGGGAGGGGGGGGATGCCATTCGGCACTTGGCAGGCGTGCGTAAGCACATTCTGCCCGAGCCGGCGTCCTCAGTGGGAGGGAGGGGAGGGACGGAGAAAAAACGGAAAACAACCCGCGGCACTCTGGATGACGGCCGCTCCAGCCACCCAGTCTGCAAGCACGGGCAGACCCCGCTGTGCAAGGTGAAGGAGGCAGGTAGGAGTCACCAGAGAAGGTACTCTAGGGGCAGACTCAGTGGGGACTGGAGGGCATTGAGCTAGCCCGAAGGAGTAGAGTGACGAGGGCGACCAGGAGGATAAAAAGAGATTTCAAAAAAAAAAAAAGATATTAAGAGGTAAAGTACAGTTAGTATAAACAATATAATGAATAAAGTATGGGTGAGTATACACAACGAGCTTGTGTTTCCATCGAGGGTTTAAGATACCAGCGTATGAACCTCAAGAGTGAAGCTCTCGAGAGATCCATGCTGGTATCTTCAACCCTGTGACGGAAAGAAGGCAAGTGGTGTATATTCGCCCATACTTTATTTTTTATAGTATATGGTTCCCTGAGTAAAAAAAAAAAAAAAATTTCTTTTTTTTTTTTTTTTTTATTTTACAAGGCCTGATACCATCACCTTGTGTGTGGGGCTCCTGCTTGTTGCCGGCAGCTAAGTCTGTACTCTATTGCTGTGGTGCGTTCTTGTACAACTGGTGCCTGCTTGTTGTTTGTTTGTTGTAGTGTGACGCTCCAAAGCTTCACAGCACAAAAAAAAAAAAAAGTTAAAATACTGACAGCGTGAAAACACTGAGCCTGTTCTTCTCCATATACAAACCATCTTGGTTAGCGGAGCCACCATGTTTGTTTTTCTGAAGACATCTATTTCAGTGATTGCAAAAATCACCTTTTGGGACTGAATAATCAGATGTCCGTGACTGAATTCATGAGGTGGGATCCCAAGAACCCTATGTTGAAAATTTGGTGCCACAATTCACAAAAATGGCTGAGAGATCCACCTAAGTTGAAAAAATACCATTTATGCCATTATGCAGCTTACTGACATTTCTTCAGTTTGTGGTCAGCTTTGAAGGCGCAGACATGTTCCTGCTCCACGAAGATCATTCGCCAGGCTCGGAGGGTAAGTATGGGGTGAGGGGTGCGCAGGGGTGGAGTGCGGTTGGGGGCAACAGATAAATGAGGGACGGTTTTCTGTTTTCACAGGTTAAAAAAAAACTGCGAGACAGTGTTTCTACTTACAGGGACAATGGGCACACTGGGGTGGACTCCCAATGTGCCACCAGGGTGTTTGTTGGGGGGCTGGTGCTGATGGGGATTGGCCACCCTGTCTGCAGATACAATGTGTTTGGGGGGGTGCATGAACCGAAAGGGGATTGGGCACCCCCCTCAGCACATAACGAATGGGGGGACATTATGCCGACGGGGATTGGGCTCCCCTGTCAGGAAATGTACTGGGGAAGGGGCATGCTGACAGGGGGATGTGGCACCCCCGCTGGCTTTCATGGGGACTGTGAGAGGCGGACGGCAACAGCCGCCACCATGTTTATTGAAATGTGACACCAGACAAGGCAAGCTGCTATCTGCTGCTGCAATCAGGTACCACCCCAGCATTTGACTGTTCAGGAACAACAGCTGATTCTTCAATGATGGGGCACTTCCTGATTGCAGCAGCGAATTTCTTTCAGGTTGGTGGCATGCTTCAAAACTGCTGTCTTTGACAGTGTGCTACTCCATTGGTGCCACAGAGACCAGCCCCAAAAAGCAATGCCGGCATTGGCCACAACACTGCCGCACCTCCACAACCCGCTATTCCAGCAAGTTGCCACAAAATGTTTCTTGTGCATGCGCGCAAGCAAACATAAAAAGGAAAGACACACACATAATTAGATGGTGGGAAGGAACAAGCAGGATCAAGAAGTTACTATAAAAGGAGCAGTGGTAGGTCCAAAAGAGAGGGCATTAGAGGTAAAACGGTAGTAGGCATTGCAGCGAGTGCCATGTCTGGCAAGACAGCAGAAAGGGGTGACAATATAGAACATATCGGCATAATTAAACGTCAGAAGCACAATCTTGGTGACAGTTTCCTGTCAAACTGGAAGTAGCAGGCAATCCTTGTTGCAGTTTTGGGCACCAAGTGTGGCGTGGAGCTTTCCATGAATGGCATCAATATGGTTGGAAAAGTCAAGCCTTCCATCAGCTGCACAGCGAGATACTTGAAGTGGGTGACAACTTCATGGGGGTGCCATCCAAGGTAGAAAAGACATGGGGAGCCTTGCAATCTTATGGCTTGTGACAAAGGTAATGGACACCACACTAGAGGAAGTAGGATTATTGACCATGATTAGCTTACACTTCCCTGATTACACTTGTAACATGGGCTCTACATAAAAATGTATTTGAAAGAGTTTTGTTGTGATTTTAGTAAATTATTGTTTTCTGCATGAAAGACGAGTAAAATACCAAAACATAGTTCTGCTTATTCTAGTCAAAGCTGGTGCATAGGTTAAACAAGTACAGGAGTGTAATTACGGTCAGATAATTATACTCTTGCATTTGTCTTGTAGCCAGTCAGATGGTGGCTATGTTCTTAGTCACAATATAATATCATACACGTATTTTTTTTTTTAAGTACATCTTGAGAATTTGAGCACAGTTTGTGCTGATGCTTGTTAGTGCTAACCTGTTCCATCTGAAAACACACCACACGTCGTAGCGTTGCCCGCTAGCGCGCCCCCACACAAGGAAGCTGTTTTTTCCCTGCTGCCCAAATGCTGATACACACACCAGACTTCAGTGACCACGCCAGATGGGGCACCGGCTACAGAGGCAGCGTGGGTTGGGGATGCGTGGCGCAGGCGCACAATATGCCGCATGTCTCCCATAACAGGGAAAGCAAGTGCTATGTGATTCAGAGGGGCTCGAGCAGCAGATGGGTTGAGGAGCTGCTCTGCTCCGAGTGACTGACCATCTCAAGTGCAGGGAAAGTTCTTGGCACAGGCACACAGAAAACGAGAAGGGCATCGTTGTGATCAGCTTCCGCCCGAAATTAACCTGATTGCATTCGTCGGAATGAGGTGTTTTTACTTTGTGCTAAAGGTGCCTTTTCTTCTGGTGCTCTGAAATACACACTTTTTTTTTTAATCTTAGATTGAAAATGGGGTTCTTCTGTGCAAGCTATTGTGACTTGGTAATTTGTTATTCTTTGGAGGTGGGACCAACACCGGGAGGAGTCACGCTACGAAATGTGGATTTGTTTTAAACAAAAAGTTTACAACGAGAGTTTGGACGAAGGTGTTAGAATCGTTGCAAAAACAGTAAAATACCCAACATATCGGATTGCGCGTGAAACAAGTGATTGACAGTTTGCATTTGCATCGGGTCGGTACACTGCATAGTCCTTCTCGAGTATAAGGAAATTCATAGTTTCATTCTGGATTTCAATTTTCAAATTGGGGTTAAACACGAGCGGACCGAGTTACGATTGGGAAATGGCACCTGAGCACAGTTCATCATCTTGCAATTAACGAGGGAGAATTTCCATTTTTCGTCTGGATCACCCATTCATCTCTGTATTATTTTCCTCGTAAACCATTCTGGAGGCTCGCACGCTACTTGGTGCTACTGCGGCGAGATCAAAATACAAACTGTTACCCAAAAGTTGTTTTTTAAACTGTAAGGAGATTTCTCTCCAGGAAAGTCATCACCGGCTTGGGATTTCCTCTCTTTGCAGCCAGGTTACCTGCAAGTCCGATGATTAAATGAGCAGAAACAACTTTGTGCAAAGAGCCGCTGCCCTGCGTCCCTGTCGTTACTTCAGCTGAGCCCCGCACTGTGTACAGCGCTGGGTGAGAGGACGGCTGCTAATCTACACTGTGGTCGGTGCATGTAGCTGCTGCTGGTGGCGATATGATGTGGGGGACCTCCGGCGGTGCCGCCGTGCCCGTCCTGCTGCTGCTCTTGCTGCGCTCGCTCTCCGGGGTGGCGGGCAGCGGCGAGTACTGCCACGGCTGGCTTGACCCGCAGGGTGCCTGGCGGGAGGGCTTCCAGTGCCCCGAGCCCTTCGATAGCGAGGACGCGACCATCTGCTGTGGCACGTGCGGCCTGCGCTACTGCTGCGCCAGCACCGAGGCCAGGCTCGACCAGGGGCTCTGCGACAATGACCGGCAGCAGGGCACCGAACAAGGCAGGGCTCCCGGCAGCAAGGATGGCGCTGCAGGTACAGTATATTCGATATATGAGTGGGGGAAGGCAGTGCTGACCGGTAAAGAAGCCGGTGACGATGTTTTTTTTGCGCTCACCCTTTGCATACATCTCAACTGCCCCTCATTTTACCCATCAGAAGTGCTCACATCTGTCCCACGTTGAAAAGGTTCTGCCCACATAGAAGATACTGTAAACGCATACTTTCAAACATGCATTCTTAACATTTTGTGCTGATAAAGCACAGTTAAACCTTTGAGCAAACAAAAGCAGTGTTCTGAGTGAGCTTTCATCTTTATGTATTCTGAAGACCAGTTCCCATAGTGTCTCTAATTTGCAGTTTAGCATAGTGGTTAAGAGCACCAAGCTGCAAACGTGGAGAACTGGGTTTGAGTCCCACAGCCACTACTTGTATATTGTGTGACCATGAGCAAGTCACTTGACTTCCGTGTGCTCTCAGGAAACAAGTTTTGGTTTAGTGCGTCTTTCCTGGCCAAAAATTGTAAAATAAAGTAACATTGCCTCTTATTTTGAGTGGCTGTGTCTGGCCTCATTTCAGTTTGAAAAGGTTGAGCGTTAAGACCCCTTGTTACTGTCTGTCATGAAATCTGTGGTTGGTTGGGGGAAGGGGGTAGTTAACAACCTTGGGGGAGAGGTGCTCTTACGTGCTGCACCACACATAGCTTGGAACCTTTGGCTCACAAAATGTGCCCCATGGCGTGCAGTACCTGTTGCTTGTACCACTTTGAGTGTCAAAAGGCAATGGGCATCCACCTATAAAAAGGTTGTAGGGGCATTAGGGATAATTGCAGGATTTGAAAGGTGGGTTTCCAATAGTGGTGGGTTATACCATGGTCAAACAGTTTGTAACCCTTTGAGAATACCCTGTTTATAAAATAACCTGTAAACCTGGTTCAGTAACACTGCACAGTCGGAAGTTGTAGGTACTGTATCCCATATTTTAGCCACTTGTTCCACATTTCAGTCCACGCTAGCTAGTGAGGAGGCTGCCTTGTAATTTTGCACAGAAATCAGTCAGAGGATCAGAGACCTGTAGAAATCTGTGAAATACAATAGGGTAGCTTAGTTCCTTTGGTGCCTTTGAACCAATGTTAGAATGTTGCTCATGTGTATAGCTCTTGTACTGGTGGTATCACAGGGGCACCGATAGGGCTGTGACATTAAAGAGTTCTTCCGCACCTCTTTGGCAGAGCACGAGGCTACATGTCAAAATTTAGAAACCTTCCGTGACTGGGGTGGGGATGGGGGGGCTTGCATGTTGGAAACTGCTTTTTAATAATCTGCAACTGTCCTTTGAAATGCCCTCTCCACACATTTAAGTGTAGATGCACTTAGCCGACTAACAGGGCACTCATGCCAAGACATTTTTTCTGGTGGGGGAGGGACTAAATTATGTTTACAGCCCTTCCTTAGCTTAAAAAGTAATACTTGGATGTGAATCTCTGGACATGATGGCCCTGCCGGCTAGACCTCAATGATACTGAGAATCCAGTTTCCTACATCAAAGGCTTACTTGTGTTCTCTATTGTGTGGTGCTGGTGTAAAGTGATGTGCTGGAGTAGCCGTTCACAGGCTCTTGAGGTGGTAGTTAAATTTGTCCCAGTGAAAACGGTTATGGAAAGTAGTGGCAGAGTCTGTTGTCAAAAATTTGGCAGCACATCAGTGACCCTGAACTTTAGTGGGATAATATTTGGAAATGCAGGTTTACAGATTACATTAGAAATAGTAACACTTTTAAGAAAATTGAAAAACATAATAATTAGACAAAATTCACTTTTAACATTTTCCCAAAAGAAAGTGAGACACCCACTGTATTGTTTCCTCATAGGAATGAAACTTAAATAAATACTTTGTTGAGCCAGTAAGTTAGTTTATGCATCTTCAAAGTGATGCTTATTCTTTTTAATTTTGGCAGGCAAGGCTCTAGACCTAAAGGGGGGGCGCATAATAAATGTCTTATTCAGCAAGGCTGTGTTGAAAATAAAAATGTTACAACATCTGAAGGGAACATAGTACTTAAGAATCTTTAAATTTTGCAGTAGGCTAATGGTCTAAGACAGGAGGTGGCTGGCAAAATCCTAACATGCTGCAGATTCAAACAGATGATCTGAAGTAGATGTCTCCTAAACATGCAGAAATCCAGATTTAGTATAAGGTTTAGTAAGATTTAGTATATGTAGTAAAAAGTGTCAAATCATTTGCTTCTGGATCTGTCCTAAACATGCAGGAATCCCTCTCCCCCACCAAAACAGGTACACAATTATTTTTACACAAGACAAGTCTTTGGAAAGCTGGTTCAGCAAAATGCAGTTAATTTATTTATTCCTTTGTAATGTACATGTTGCATATTCTTACATAAGCAACACAGTACTATAGAATTGTTATTGATGGCAAGGCAATTTTATTTATAAGGTGCCCAATCCCAGAGGCTCTGGGTGCCTAACAAACATTAATAAAATGAAAACAGATTTAAAACACTAGGAGAAAATATAAAATTCCAATAATACAGAATACAAATTACAGTCTAGAACATAGAAAAAAAAAGAAAAAAGGCCTACGGTTGCCATGATCAAGCAACTGGAAAATGATGATGGAATCAGCAGTCTGCAAAAGCCAGACTAAAGAGGTGGGCCTTCAGCCTCAGCTTAAACACTTCAGTCGAAGGAGCCTCCTGGACTGCAGGTGGAAGCGAGTTCCACAGGGTCTGCCCAGAGACACTAAAAGCACTATCTCCTGAGGTCCTGAGCCAAACCCTGGAAACATCCAGGAGGCCCCATGAAGAAGAGTGGAGGGAGCAAGCAGAGGTCACTGGTGTCGAGTGCTCTGGCAAGTAACCAGGACCCAGTCTGTTTAGGGCCTTAAAGTTGAGTAAACCCACCCTGAAAAGGACCCTCCACCTGACCAGCAGCCAGTGCAGGGCATGCAGGACTGAGGTCACATGACTGGACCTCGAAAGGCCCATCAGTAACCAGGTCGCTGCTTTCTGCACCAACTGCAGTCTGCGAAGGGTCCCTCAATGACCCCAAAGTACAGAGAGCTGCAGTAGTTGAGCCTAGAGGTAACAAAGGCATGTACTAGCATCGGCAGGTCCTCGGGTATAATGAGGGGCTTAATCCGGTCAGTGTTCCGCAAGTGGTAAAAAACTACTGCTGACAACAGATGGCAGCTGATCTTTAAAGGTTAATCTGCTGTAAAGGATCATGCCCAGATTTTGCACCCTCACAGAGGCCACCAATGGGGCAGATCCCAGTGCAAGACCTGTATCAGTTCCAGGTGGCAACCCATCATGCCCGCGACCAGGCTCACTGACCAGAACCTCTGTCTTAGCCAGGTTAAGTCTCAGCCAGCTGGAAACCATCCAATCACTGATTTTAGATGGACAGTTATTAAGCACATCGACAGCTCCAGATGTTCTGGGGGCAAAAGACAAATACAGCCAGGTATCATCCGCATAGCCGTGAAACTCCATGCTGTATTGTCGAATGATCTCGCCCAGGAGCAGTGTGTACACTGCGAACAGCATTGGTGACAAGATAGCACCCTGTGGCATTCCACAAGACAGAGGCATTGAGGAGGAGGATAAATTCATGATCACCACCCACTGCACCCTGTCTGAGAGATAGGACTCAAACCATCTGATGACAGTACCGGTGAGTCCACAAAGCTCACTGAGCTAATCAAGAAGCATGACGTGGTCCACAGTGTCAAAAGCTGAAGAGAGACTGAGGCGCACAAGAACTGACCTGTCTCCTCTATCTCTAGCACTGAGCAACAGATCATTATGCATCCTCACTAGGGCTGTATCTGGCCCGAAAATCCGACTGAAATGGCTCATAGATGTATGAGGACACCAGGCGATCCTCAAGCTGCTTTGCAACTAATTTCTCAACAACCTTGCTCCAAAAGGGCAGGTTTAGATAGAACGGTAATTCACCAGGACGTCTGGGTTGAGGGAAGATTTCTTAAGAAGGGGCCTCACCAGCACTTTTAAAGCAGCTGGGAAAACCCCCTCCCCCATCGAACATCTGGCAGTCCTGGCTAACACCGGGCCAACAGGCTCGACATATCCCATTAAGAAAGACGTTGGGGCTGGGTCCAGTTCACAAAAAATTTGCTTCAGCTCTAAGATCACCTTAGTCACTTCAGACACCTCCACTGGCCTAAACTCCTCCCAGACAGACAGAGTGCCTCTGAACCTCCCAATCTGGCCACTGCGAAGCAACTGCCTCCCTGGCGGGATCCCTGACTGGGTAGCTGACACTCTGTTAGAGAAAAACAGAGCAAACTCTTTACATAGAGTGGATGAAAAAGCTTTTTTCAGCTGCAGACAGGCAGGGTGTAAAAGCCTGTCTACAATCTGAAACTGCTGAGATGGTCTGTTTTACCCCGCAGCAATTTCCCTGGACAGGAATTCTGTCTTTTTATGGGACATTGCCCCCCTGGTACTCAGTGTAGTGAGCATGCAGGGCCAGCCTGTCGGCCTCCAGCTGGGTCTTCCACCAACAACTCTACCAACTTCTGACCCTTGATCTTCATCGCCTTGAGATCCCTATCAAACCAAGGGGATCTTAAATGAGAACATCTGTATCATATACGAACTGGTGCAATGGCATCCAGAGCTTCAGAGACCACCCTATTATAGGTGGCCACCGCCTCTCCGGAGCCAATTGCACGTGTCGCATCAACCCTAGATAGGTCAGCTAGTGCCAACAGTTCCTTAGGGTGCAAGTCCCTTAAAGGGCAATAGCTGACCATCTCCACAGGGGAGGGATTTTCAGGGGGTTCCCAAATGTGAACTCTATGGTACAATGATCATACCAGATGACCCGATCAATCTTGAGGTTATCAACCTCAAGACCCAGCTGGAACACCAGATCAAGTGTGTGGCCATGCTGGTGGGTCGCAGAAGCAACTGCTTGTGACAGGCCCAGAGATTGCATCAACTGGAGGAGGTTATAACTGAAACGCGAGGATTCATCGTCGATCCAGGCATTGAAGTCCCCCAAGATTAAACACCTGGAAGACTACAACACCTGGTTGATGATGAAGTCTGCCACCTCCTGCAGGAATTCTCCCCCTGCCCTAGGAGGGTGGTAAATGAGGAGAATCCAGAAACCTGCACCTGCACCCCCATGCACAGCGACACACTCAATGGATCGGGTATTAACCAACTGAGTAAGAAAATAAACAAATACCTGCACCACACAGCACTGAACCAAATAGCAGCTTTATTCAAAAACAATTAAAAAATGCCAGATCGCCTCAACAGCATCTGCTCCACTATGCTGTTGTGGTGATCTGGCGTGTTTTAATTGTGTTTGAATAAAGCTGCTATTTGGTTCAGTGCTGTGTGGTGTGGGTATTTGTTTATTTACTTATGTTGATATATATTCCGCACACACTTACCCTTTGGAGTGTTTTTTTTTTTGGTTTTTAAGCTTACCAACTGGGTGCCATGTGAAGCCCAGGCTGGATCAAAAAATGATGGCCACACCCCCAACCCTGTGATCCTTCCTCAGGCACTGCACTATGGAGTACTTGATGGGGATGGCGGCCTCAAGAACTGGGCCTGCATTAGCACCCAGCCAGGTCTGTGTGATGCAAACCAGGTCAACAGAGGAAATCAAGTATGCAAAAATGGTGGTTTTGTTCCTTATCAACCTGGCATTGCATAGAACTGCCCGAAAAGTATTTGAGGACGTGGCTGGCCCTCTAACTACCTGCCCACTCGGTCTGTTGAGGACCCTGGGTATGGAGACCAAACACGTCTGGCCTCTCCCTAGGCTCCATTTACACCCAGGGCATCTTCTGGACCAGACAACTTCAATGCTGCTCACCACCCCCTCCTCAGCTGATCTTGGCCCTCGACAGACCACTCTCCTCCTAGTAATCCCAACCTCCCTGCAGCGCCTAGCCGTGGTGGCAGAAACTGGGCGGTCGGTGAAGGGGCGAAGGTTAAATAAAGATTAATTTCATGCCAATCTAGATTGCTTTGCTTGGAAGATTTTATTCTCTCTGTAATTTCCGCTAGTGCATTTCACTTTTCCCTTATCTAATTGCCCATTGCCTCAATGCTGCCAAAAGGTTGTTGTTTTTAGCTTTGAGTAAGATGCAGTTCACCCATGGTACTAGTCACTTCTAAATGTATTGTGCTATTTCCACTTTATTTTGGTGACACTGTAGCAAGTGCAGCTACAGTATATTCTCTGTCTTTGTGGCTGCTCTGCCCTACAGGGTCTCTACTGGTGAACCACAGTGTTTAATTGTGAATTTACTGCATTGCTGCAGCTACAGTCTTTAACAAATGTTTGCAGAACTCTGGTCGTTGATCATATTTTTCCAAGATGTTTGTGGCTTTAGTCATGATGTTGCTAGTGTTGCTGTTCTTTCTGCTGGAGGGCAGCAGCAGTAATATGGAAGTGAATACAGAAAGAGCGTGCATTTTCTTGAAATATAATACAGAATGTAGCTCACAAAGAAAGCCTGATTAATTTTATAGCAGACTTGGTCTAAGATGACCACTTTTAAAACATTTCACTGTACTATTAAGACAGTATATCTGCTGAGAGGAGACATGGCAGTTTATATTGTTAACAAGTGTATACTGAAGACTTTTACATGGATGTCAGGAACAGATAAGGACTTTCTAGATACACAGATGGTTAGGGACAGCTAAGGACTATTTAGAGACATTGATGGCTAGGAACATATAAGGACTTTTCAGATGCATAGATGGTTTGAGGTATAGAAGGACTTTCTAGATATACAGGGGGTGAGAAACAGATAAGGGCTTTCTAGATACATAGATTGTTATGGATGGATAAAGACTTTCTATATATGTATATAGGGTTAGGAATAGATAGGGGCTTTCTAGATATAGAGAAAGAGTTAGGAATGAATAAAGACATTCTAAATCAGGTCGCTCCTGTAAAAAAGCTTTCAGCTTAGTGTGCTATACCTGGTTAAACAACTAAATAAAAAAAAAAAAAATACATAAATGGTTAGGGACAAATATGAACTTTAGACTTTCTGGTTAGGGACAGATAAGGACATTCTAGATACTTAGATGGTCAGGGACAAATAAGGACTTTCACAATACATAGATGCTGGGACAGATGAGGGCATTTTGGATGCATAGAGGATTAAGGACCAATAAGGACTTTCATCCACTTGCTGTTGTGTGCCTTGTTTTTAAAGCAAAAATAATGTAGTCGATACTTTCCTTAACATTTCCATATTGAAAACTGAACAGATTTTTTTATAGCTTGGAACTTTTATCTAATGTTTTCGAGTAGCGTGGTACAGATTTGGATTGGCAGCTTGATTCTAAGCTTGTCCAACTGCAGCTGTACTGTGTAGCAAAAAAATGTATTGGCAGAGAGGGGGATGCCCTGACAAGTCTTCTGTTAGTGCCAACGTGAGGCTCTAGTGGCTGGGTACTCTTGATCAGCTGTGTGGGGAGTCCAGTTATGCACCTTTTGATTCTCTTTGTTGCTTTGTGTTTTCCAGCATCCCTGATTTCTTGTTCATAGAACAACATGATATATGTTAGTGCATGTTATACCTACACAGTTCTGTTAGTAGTTGCACTGTGCATGGACTCATAGCACTCCTATAAAACTTTAGTGAAGAAATCAAAATCCTCATAGTTTGCTTTTTATGTTGTTAACAGGAAAGAGTTATCATTTTGTTTACATGGGGCTGTCCTACATTGTTGTATATTAACATTTATTTAGTTGAATTCAGAAAGAGAAATGTATCCTGTATGTCCTCATCCAGCTTAGGACTTGCTGTACACCTGAGTGACCCATGCAACACTAGGCAATTGGGGAGTGCGGGCACTGTAAATACTTTCTACTCACTCCATCGGCACTCAAGCATATGGTCTCCATGACACACTTAAAGTCTCAACCCACCTGACTTGGTGTTGTACTTCAGAATTGAACCCATGTCTCCCACTTCTGCCACCTGTGTTACAAGGATGGCTAGGACAGAAGCAGTGTTTGACATTTGTTGATTTTGAGTCTTCCCTACTTGACCTCTGTTCATCTGAAGCTTGCATTTCTAAATCTTGCATTCTAAAGAGGTTTATGCATTCAACCAAAAAGTCACTACAGTTTGTACTATGTTACAACACAAAGCAAAAACACTTAAACAATGTTTCCCTCTACTAGCTTACAAATATCAGTAGTGTGTAGCTAATTAAAGAAATCAGTTTTTCACACACCATATGTCATGCAAAATAAACTTGAAGGTAATAACTAATCATTACTAACTACGTTAATTGCTGTATTATTTCAGGATGCTTTGAACCCCTGGGTTCAAAATGAAACTGATGGGAAAACTCAGCTACTTGTCTGTTTATCTCTTATAGAAAGGATAGGGAAAATCCTGTGTCTTGATTGGCTAGGACCTGTGCATTATTGGAATGTAAGGCACTGTTAAAAAAAACACAAGTCTAATCAACCAGGACACTGCACCCTGGGGAAATTACTATGCAAGGCTTTAGAATTCTCATTTCATAAAAGGCAGTCATTTTTTTCAATCAGTTAGTCACATTACATACCCTCAAAAATCCCCAGTCAATTTATCCCAACCTGTCTCAGTTATCAGGACTTGTCAAAACAATATTTATACTGAATGTCATTTTTTTTTTATTCTTCAGTATTTCATTTTGTTGAAACTGTTGCATGTGTTATTCACTCGGCCGCCCGCTCCCAGTTGTACTTCATTCTCCTGCCTGCCTGATCACCTGCTGCTGACTGTTTGTATTAACCACAACAGAAATAGTTCAAGTGATGCTAAAAACAGCTGGTTAGTAAATCTGGCAATCTGCCATTTGCCAGATAGCCTTGTGAGTTGTGATCCTCGCTCTTCTTCCTCAGCTGAATACCCGACTCATGCCATCAGGTGTTAAAATGCTGTTCCCTTCTCTTGGCCACCCGAACATGAAGTTGCTAAAATTTTAATTCAAAGAAACATGATGATCATTTTTTTGTTGACTTGTCATGCAGACTATCTGTCCTCATGTGAGTGGTAAACTTGTGCTGCCTGCTCCCCTTGCATGCTCACACAGGGCGGCTGACTCCACCCACCTGCACTCAGGCCACCGATACTTTCTTGAGTTCCTTTGCCACAGATGGTAGCATACTGCCTGCTAGCCCATTGTGGAAAACCAGTCTCTCCAACCACTCCCTAACTCTTCAGGTAAACTCCTAATCCCTACATCTAACTCGTAACTCTCCCCCCCCATTCTTTTTGGTAACCAAGTAAGACCCACTAGGCACAAGTGCCTGTTTCTAGGGGCAACCGGACAGCACTGGGGTGGTTAACTGACTTGCTCACAGTCATATTGTATGCAGGTGGAGGTTGTGGGAATCAATTCGGGTCTGCTAGATGTACCAAGCTCATTCACAGCTCTTAACTCTAACCTCTAGGCTATACTGCCAGTCCTCTGTCTTACTTTCACTCTCTTACTCTTGCTAGCTGAAATATGTAAAATAAACACATTGTTAATAATTGTATGCTTTTGTTAGAAAACAATCTTGATGGCAGAGAATTTGTATTTTGGTGTCTAGTGTTACTTGCTGACGGATTTGTTTGTTACATTTTCCATTTTTTTCCAGTTTCCCCAGATACCCATTTTATAAGCACAATAAGACACTCGGGGTGTGCATTATGCTGTGATAGCCACACTCCTAGGGGTAGCTGGCACTCAGCCTGTGGCCTTGTGCCTAACTACGCTCTTGGGAGTGTGGTTTTCACAGCATAATGCACACTCAGGTGTGTCTTATTGCTTGCATATACATCTATACAGATCACTGTAAGTACTCACCTAGAATACTGTATGCAGTTCTGGAACCCACACCTGAGAAATGACAGTTAGGTTAGAGTCAATGCAATGAAGGGTCACAAAAATGTTTTTGGGCCAACAGAACAAATCATATGAAGAAAGGTTACAGGCCCTGAACATTTACTCACTGAAGGCAAGACGAGGGGGCATGATAGGGCGTTTAAGTTCCTAAGGGGTATAAATAGAATAAGTTGTGAGGGCTTGATGTTAGAAACAGGAATTCGGTTATGGGAGGGCATGATTGGAAATTGGTGGTAGTGGGGGATTTTTAAGAAGTACAGTGGCTCCAGCCAGGAAGCAACATAGTAATGCTGCAGAATATCACAAAATGCTGCAGTGTCTTGCAGAGAACAGTGTAATTCAGTGGCAATTAAGTCCTTTCGTCATGCAGTATTTTGTAACGTTACATACTGCAAGTTACTGCATTGCGTTGTGTCTGGCTTAGCTGCATGTGAGAAAGTTCTTATTCACTGAAAGGATGTCATGGAAAGGATTGCTAGTGGAAGTGGGAGAGGCAAGGACTCTAAATGTGTTCAGACGTGATTGGGAGAGGGTCAAGGGACTCGGAGAAAATGGACCCAGAGGCAGGGGAGAAATAACCAACCATGACATTAGGTCGGAGCATAAAGTAGTCATAAATATGGGTAGACTTGATGGACCAGTGGTCTCTTTCTACCATCAGGTTCTGTGTTACATATAGCTGGACCTTGGTTCAAAAATGTATCTGATGGTTAAGTTCAGCACCTATTTGTATAAAAACTGTTCTGTTGAGACAATGATGCTTATAAAGAGGCCACATACTGTTATTGTTTGTGGTAATAAATGTTTATATTGCTTAGTCTAGCAGACAGCAAATAATGCTCTGGTTCAAAACACATGAAATCAGACTCCTATCCCAGGACAGTGGAGTCTCAGTCCCATTGCAGAGGTAGTTCTCAAATTGGAGTGGGGTGGTGACTGCTGTTCAGTGGGCACCCCCTACAGGCAGGATTGGATCTTACATGTGTTCACTCTTAAGTTTAGCAGGTATAGGGTACAGCAAGGCAGATCGAGGGATGAGAAGGAGGCTCTAAGTTAAATTTTTTGTAGGTGGTCACTTTGGCCAGCAATCAAAACTCTTGTTAGCCAGAGTAAAATCTCAGATAATAGAAATATATGTCTGTCTGCAGCTAGCTAGGTCCTGAAACGGTGGGAAGCATTTTATGCAATTTGAGGGTTTAGGAAAAAAAAAAGTAACAGGCCCCCCAACCCCACCCCCGCAATATACTCACTGGCAAGAATGATGTGTAGGTTGCTATGTCAGCCACAATGGCGCTGAAAGGAGAATTTTCAGGAGAAAAATGCCTGCCATCTATGAGCAATGGCATCAAGGCAAGCCCCCTACCCTGGCACAATTAATCTATTCTCTGGGCTTCACTACAGGTGGTAAGTTACAGGGTTGCCTGTCACTGAAGTAGTGGGTTAGGAGTGTAGGGGTAGGGTCTGGGGGTGGTGATTGTGGAGAGGGGTCTGTGTGTGCATGTGTAAAAATAGGATTAAAAAAAAGTTTTTAATGTCATGTTTATTTATTTAGAACATGTTTTACCAGGTAAGCATGCAGAGAACCATTGAGTTTGTTTCCAGCTGTGACCTGGGGGAGGGCTGCAGGGATCATCAAGGAAAATATAGGCAATGTAGGGTAGTCAGTGTGAGTACACAATAAATACAGCCAATTATTTATTTGTAAATTTTGATCTGAAAAAGCTTACTAAGTTGTTATAGCTTGTTTCCAAGTATGTCAGGGGGTGGGGGTGGGGGGTGTTTGCATGGACCTGTTTCATTTGCAGGGGCAGGGCAACTCCCCTGTTCATCGATACGTGCCATGGGATCCTTTACTTCCATTTGGGACAGTGACCAGAGATGGGTTGAGGGGACCTGGGTTTAACACCTCTTCCGAGTAACAGCACCTCAGCAGAGCAGAACCCCCCCCCCCCCCATACTGCACTACAGTGTCAGTTCTGGGTGTTACCCCAAGTGCCAGGCACAGGGCTAGAACCCACAACCTTCTGATCTCCTGGCCCTAGAGGTGAGTGTGCTACCCACTGAGCCACTGACACTGTTAATTATGCACATCTTAGAGATGAGCGGGACAGCAGAAGTAGACAAGCAGTGTGTGTACATGGCCTTAGTATTTGGAATACTGTAGTATTCCAAATGATGTGTTGACATGGCACTGGAATATATATTACACTTGTGTTCATAGTCTACATGTAAGTTGCAGTACTTGGAATAAGCACAACTTCAAGTTTGCTCAGTACACTGCCTGTTCTTAAAGTGGCACTCTGAGAAAAAATGTGTGAGTTAGGCTGGGACTTATGTTCTGATTGCTGAACATTCTGCGTTTATATAGCACTGTATTCTACTAATATTCAGAATACAAGTGGAATATCCCTGGTGTTATTTGGAATACTATTATGCAGAATACTTGCTCAGTATTTTGATTACTGACATACATGGCCAGAATTCTTATCTGGAATACAGAGTACTCTGAATAAGGTAGGAATACTCACTGCCATGTGAATTCACTGTATTTGGAGACTATGCATTTAAGTTCAATTGTGATAAATAGTTTGGTTGAAAAACAAAAAACATAATTTGGTAAATCATGTATAAATATACTGGGCACTTAAAGTGCAATTTATCATAAAATACCTAAGATCAACAGGCAGGTTTCAATTGGCCTTGGTTCCCCAGATATTTCTGCCATCATTCATTTTTTTCTATTCACTGAGATGTCTGCATACTAAATCTTGCACATCTTTTGTTTCTACTATGTGACAGGAGATGGATCACTAGCAAGCATTTTATCTCACCAGTTCTATGATTCTAGAACCCTAAAAATTTTTTGTTGTGCTATCTGATAAATAAGACCTTTAGAATCTGGTAAAATATAATTTTTTTTTAATCATCTCAGTATTAATTGCAAGTTAGTTGGAAACTGGAAAAAATATCACACACAACTATAATTTATATGTTTCCGGCTCATAATAACTTATATTGCAGTATAAGACTAGCAATTGCAGGAATGCAAATGGCTTTATTGTTATGTTTTACTTGAACGCCAACAGACTGTAATTTCTACTTAATTGAAGGGAACGGATTTTCAAGGAAACCAATCTTGAAGCAAGATAGCACTTGTACCAAAGCACCATTTCCTATATAACAGCTGTTGTGTTGTGGTTTTGCTAGATGAAAAGCTGATACAAACTGTCTAAGCGTCAAATCAAAGAAACCTAGTAGTGTAGTAGATTAAGATATCACATCATCTCTGCATAATAGGAATTTCAGCAATGCTGCTGTGTTTATCGGTCTCTTTACAGCACAGTTAAGGCTGTGACTCCCTAAAAGATTACAGTAACACACAAGACACTAAGTGTAGACAGCAAATTCCCAACAGCTTACAGAGTGATAATACATAAATGCTGTCAGCAGATAAGGACCACTAGGCCCATCCAGTCTGCCCGTTTAAGCTGCCTAACGAAGTGTCCAGTGACCCTATCTGGTCATTGGCTTTAGCTTTTTCTTCCTATCTCTTTTATTCCTTTGTATCTGTCCCATGCATGTTTGAAGCCCGCTGCTCTATGGGCTGCCACCACTGCCTGGGGCAGGCAATTCCATATATCCACCACCCTTTCCATAAAAAAGAACTTTGACAAGTGATAAACCTACCATAAGATGAGAGAACCTGTATGGCATAACCATGTCAGATGCAGACATACCTGTTAAATATTCATATCAGGTGGTAAATGTTTCTCTTACATTATTTGCATGGACAAGAATAAGATTTTAAAATCTCAGATTTATCTGTTGCGAACTGGAAACATATAAAGATGGAGTTAGACCAGAGGTCCAACTTGCCTATACCCTTGTTATCTTCAGTCATAATAACCATCCATATTATTCACTTACGTGAATGTTTTAGTCTAAAATTGAAACTCTGTTTACTACTTGACTTTACAGTCACTTATGCCAAACCATTCCACAGTTGAACCGTCCTTGTGAAAAGCAGCATTTCCTGGAGTCACCCTTTTAGATTATTTCCCCTAAACCTAAGTTCATGCCCTTATTTTATTCGAACTGGTACTGCTGTGGTCACACTTCTTATGCTCATTCATGTTTTGTAGACCTATATCTTGTTCCCTTGTCTTCTGTTTTCCAAAGGAAACCTCTCCAAATCCATTAGTCTTTTTTTAATAATTATTTTAACACCCTCATGTTGGTAACCCTTTGCTATATCTTTTACATGTCCTCTAGGTCATTCTGTAGTGCAGGGCCCAGTATTGCACACAGTACTCGCTCACTGAGTGGTCCACCCAGTGCTTTGTACAGAGGTAATGTAACCTCCGTTGACCAGCATGTAATGCCTTCTTGCCAGTATCGTATCCTTTTTGGCCACTACTTTGAGTGCTTTAGAGAGATCTCCACATCACACTCAAGTTGTTCTCATCCGTAGCTCTGATTTCTGTTTCATTTTGTACATATTGTGTTCCCCTATTTCTAGCTACTGGGTGTAATACTTTACATTTCTGACTGATTGAATTGCATTTTTTACTCTCTTGGCCCAGCTTCCTAGTATGTCAAGGTCCATCTGTAGCCTCACACCACCCTGTTCAGTGTTAACTGTTCCAGCTATCTTGGTGTCATCTGCAGACCAAACTGAACTGGCTCCCGATTTTAAGCCACTGATATATTAAACAGTAGCAGTGCTTGCTACTGGTCCCTGAGGGACTACAGATGTGAGCATCGCCCGTTCACAGTCACTTGTGGTGTTTGCTCCCCAGTCATGTTTTAATTTATTTGGGCATTGTCCCTCCCTCATGTCATGCTTGTTGACATTTCCTAACATGTATCCATGTGAAGCCATATCAAACGCCTCTCTGATGTCCACATATATAATATCTCCAGCTTTACCATTGTTAGTGCTTTTATTGCATCTGATCTCCTTTTCCAAGTTATAAATGAATTCTTTTAACACTGATCCCTGAGGGACTCCACTCATCATCCTTGAATACGGTCCATTTACAGTCCCCCTTTGGTATCTGCCCCAGGTCAAGTCTGGATCCATTTTAGTATCCCCCTCATCAGTGAAATGTTTGCTGTCTTTTGCACAAGTTTCCTATGTGAAACTATATCAAAACTCCTTACTGAAGTCCAGATAGACAACATTCACTTCTTTACATTTAGCTTTGCTTTCTTTGACACCCTATATTACATCTGTTAGGTTTGTCTGATAGGATTTTCCCTTGATAACCCTATGCTGGTGGGCCAGCACCATAAAGGTAGTAAAAACTAGAAGGGTCATCATGTGACCCCAACTCTTTTGCATATTATCCTTATAGATGTAATATAGGCCACTTGCATATGGGGGTATGAAAGCCCCAGGTACTCTACGAGATGTACCCTCTAGTTTTTATATATGAGATCTCTATGGCAAAACACCCTTTTCGTACCATATTGGTCCAGATGCAATGCTGTCCTTTCTTTTGTAATGGGTTTTAACATTTTCTCAGAATTGACAACAGTGTAACTGGTATGTAATGCCCTGAAGCCTTCTTTAAGCCCTTCTGGATCAAAAGGGTATCATGGGTCCTTTTCGAGATCCCCATCATCTTTTCTGCTCTTAAGCAACTCCCTGCAGATATCGGCTAATGGTTCAGCCAACTCAGGCATTGCAGGTTCTTCTTGAATACGCCTTGGATGTGAACCATCCGGTGCCTGAGTTTGACTGACCTTAATGGTATCTCTGTGCAAGCCTATCAGTCTTGGTGTTCTCTAACCCACAGCATTGCTCTTCTTCCTTAGTGACTAGGTGTCCATGACAGGATGATCCCCACCAATTTCTACAATGAATGTGGAAGTGAAGTACTCCTTTAGTTTCTCTGCTATTTTATTGTCCTCTGTTACTATATAGCCCTCCTTCCCAGCATCCAAGGGGTTCACCCCCTCCCAGTTGTCCTTTTTATCCTTGAAATGCTTTGTCATAAGACTTTATATTATTTTATATGCTATTTTCATATTCCTGCTTAACATTTATTTACTAGTTTTCTTCTGTATAGCTTTTTATCCTCTCCCACCATCTGCCCAATCATTGGGCTTTGGGATGTATCCTCTTGGCAGCCACCCTTGCCCCATCCTCTGCTATATACCACCTACCCTGCTTACCATAATCACTACTGTAATATAGTTTTTATCCCTCATTTTCATCACCGACCTCTTCTTATGTTGGCTATAGCCTCTATCGGCATTGAGTGATGCAGCACAACGTGCGCATCTGCAACACCCTGTGAGGAAACAGGATTTCTGACACACTACAAATGGTCGCTGTGCTGGCATGCACTGATGTCTCCCTCCCCAAGCTGGTTCTTGTTATGTGTGGCAGTAGTCCTAAGCCTGGGCAGATCCCAGCTCCCAGAGTCTGCTCCCAGACCCATGTTGCCTTTGGCTGGGACATCTAGTGACCTGTTTACTGTAAGTTTTCTTCCACAACCTCTCTATTTCTTTATGAACTCCTCTACTCTTTGATACATTGCTCCTAGTAATACCTTCTGTAATCCTGCTTTTAATGCAGTACTCGTAAACATTGACCTCATAAGTTCTGCTTTTAGGTGGATCTTGCTTCCTGTGGGGATATACAACTCAGCTAACATTAAAAATGATATTCTTGCATCTAATCCATTTGCATTCTACACTGTCTCCTTTCTAAATCCATCTTCATTACAACTACTTATGATGTATTAATACAAGTGAGTTCTTTCTTTCCAAGGTTTGCACCCAGTCTACTCTTTCTTGACATTTAACCTGTCACGCTGTAGGATTTTGTGAAAAGGCATATGTATGATGTTTCATTTTCTGCTGGGCAAAGGACAGAATTTCTCAAGTAAATGAGCTGCTGTAGAAAAAAGATCTTTTGGAACAGATTTCCATCTGAAGTAGTATTGGCAGAACCATACCTCTCAACTGTCCCTGATTTTCAGGGATGTCCCTGATTTTGCCTCAAAATATTACTCTGTCCCTCCTAAAATGTCGTTTTTCCGTGACCAAACAGTGGGAGTTGTAAGCACAAAATAATGTCAAACATTAAAGCTACAGACTTGTTCTTCCTTAGAAAATGCATTTTACAGTAAGCCACTTATTCTACCAGCTTCCTGAGAGGATATCACCAATTATGAAGATGTGTCCCTGATTTTGGTCCTTGGTCCCTGATTTTTTTAAGTCTTGTCCCTGATTTATGAGGCAGGAGGTTGAGAGGTATGGGCAGAACCATCCATGTCTTTTAAGATTAGATAAGTACTTTAAGCAAAAAAAGGAATAAATTATTTTGCCTGTTGAGTTGAGAGAAAGAATTCGATGAATCAAAGTGTCCTTCCTTCCTTTCTTTTTTTTTTCTTTTTTGTGTGTATATACGTAACATGATAAAACATACAGCAGACAAATATAGAAAAATGGAAGAGGAACCATGCACAGCAAGGTAATGTTTTCACTGAAGGGTTGTAATAACATCATAGACCTCCACAGTGAGGTTCAAACGGTCTCTGATGTAATCAGAACCTTAAGATGGAAACATATGTCTTGTCTGTGCATGGTTTCTTGTCCGTTATTTTTTTTGTTAATATGTAGTTCCTAAAAATAAATAGTAAAATTTCCATGAGCCCTTCCATGCAGAAATGTTTATTTATTTAAAACAAACCAAGACCCCTGTTTCTGTGCAGCAGAAGCGCTACTGTTTGTGATACTGTTGACCCAAGTTTGGGAATTCATTTGAGTCACTGGGGGGAGGGTGGCAGGGGAATGGAGGATTGAGCATCCCAGAGGACACACTCTTCCTTCGGGGAGCTAGGATGGTGATCCCAGCTGCAGCTGTGTCAGCTGGGTGACCACAGGCGACAGAGCAGCAGGAGACACAAGGGGAAGGCCAAGCTTTGTGTGGCATGCTCATTTGCTCACTCCTAGCATGATAAACATCCTGAGGGAAAGGGGACCAAAAAATAAGTAAAAAAAAAAAAAAAAAAATGCTATGGAGCGAGTGGAATGGTCCTCGGTGCTTGGCCCTGCCTCCTCCACTGGTTGCCCCCTCCAACCAGGGTTCTTCTGCTTCTGTCTCCCAGAGGTGGGAGGTGTGAAAATGGCTCAGCTGGGCCCTATATGAGGCTTAAGCTCATGGGATTTAAAGGCAAGAAATAAGTACCAAAGATGGGGGATGGGACAGGGCCTGATATGACGGATATGGGCTGCACCACTGTGAGTAAGGGCATAAACAGTGAGTCAGAGAAAAAAACACACCTCACCCAGCTGCCTGGTAACCACCCAACCTCTTCCCCAAATGATGCTTGGACAAAATATGTTTATTCTTAATGTTGCTACTTGTTAAAGGAAAACTGAGGTTAGTAGAAAGTTTTTAACTCTTCCAGTATCCAAACATGGCTGGAGCTATGTGGCGCCATCTTGTATATCTGAGTGACTCTGAACCACTCACTGGTATTCATTGCATGCAAGTGAGTGGTGCGGTGCTGCTTTATGGTGCTGCATAGCTCTGGTCATATATAGGTATTGGGTGAACTAAAATCTTTTACACCTTGGAGTTAAATAAAAAAAAAATGATACAATAAGTTTATTATTAAATGTTGTTTGTTTATTAAAACATCCACCAAACAGTTCAGGCCTGGTGCTCCCTCATCCTTGTGTGCTCCAGCTACCTCTTGACACCTCCCAAAGCTTCCCTTCCATGGGTAGGGGCTCCAGGGGGAAGGCCATCCCCACCCCTCCGAGGCAGTCCACCAGGTGAATGAGGGTCTGTTCCAGTGTTGGTGGCACTTGAATCCTGAGGAGCCCAAGAACTCTGTCCATTGTACACGTATAGTCCCTGTGAAACTTCGTTAATGCATCAGTTAGGGTTGTTACAAAGCGAGAAAAGCAGGGAAATGGGGTGTTAGGGTTTTCAACCCTAACACCTCACCCCCATCCTGCAGAGACTGACTGGTGTTGGGGGGGGATACCTTGGAGTTGTCAGCCTTAATGCCCCTACCCCCACCCTGCAGAGACTGAGAGGCGTCGGGGGGGGGTGCCTTGGAGTTGTCCGCTCTAATGCTCACCCCATTCCATAAGTAAATAAGCTAAGATGAGCACAGTATAGGAGAATGGTGTGAGGGTTAGGGCTGATGACTCCAAGACACCCCCTGATGCCTCTTGGTCTCTGCAAGGTGAGAGTAGGGGCATTAGGGCTGACTACTCCAAGGTACTCCCCCCGACACCAGTCAGTCACTGCAGAATGGGGGTGGGGTGTTAGACCCCATTTCCCTGATTTTCTTGCTTTAGTAACAACCATAACTGATGCATTAATGAAGTTTTTTTGCAGTGAATTTCCTTACTTTTTCAGATAATGTAATCATATAAATATTTGTCTGTGACGCTGTCATCCCTCCATACATACACATGTACCCATGGAAGCACAGGGCCCTCCATTCATAGGAGAACAGTGACCAAATTGTCAAAATAGCCATGTTATTACCCCATATCATGTACCCTGGTATAGAGCGTTTTCGAATCCATGCCAGAACGTAATTCTGCGCAACTGCAACACCATTCTGCACCACAGGCGAAAACGCACGTTTTGGGCAGGATTTAAAAATGATAGCTGTACTGTTCATGAGGTGATGTGAAAAAATGGCTATTGATTTATTTAGTTTTTGTTTATTTATTTAGTTTTTGTTGACCAGGTAAGTGCAGTAGACAGATTCTGCCTATTTTAGGCATGGCTTAGGGGAAGGGGATACAGATGAATGGCAACTGACCGTGAACCAGATTAATATGTTGTTGGTATTTTTTTAGTGAATGGGGGAAATTTGGCCAGGGCACTGGGGAAATTCCGTACTCTTTTCTGGGATCAATCAACTGGGATTAATGCCTATAGAAAGCTGCAAATATGGTAAACATGTGGAAAGCAAAAAGGATCTCTAAATCCAAGACAGTACTGCTAATTAAAACCTTATTAATTCCCATTTTTTTTGTATGTCAGCTACATGTTTCATATGCCAGAGATATACGAAACAAAGTTATTGAGTGTATTCTTTCAGAGCCTGTGGGGGAGCAGGCTGAACCCGATAAAACGGAATGTAACATATAGAACAATACAAGCGCGAGGATGTATAAGGGTAAATAAGTTACTTTTTTATTATAGTATAATACTGACACACAATATATGTTTAATTCTCAAACCAAATGGGAAACAATGGACAACAAGTATTAGAGAATGGCTTGAACCATATATGTTAAATTGGGAAAGGGGGAGGTTTAAAACTCAGAAAAGGCAAAAGGAAACCCCAGATTATGTAGCAGCCATAGTTAAAAAATTAAAACAATGGAGTATTACAGTGGAAATGTTAACTAAAACTCTATATGAGGAAATTCTGACATCCAAATTTATGGAAACATTAGAATTACCACAATGTCCAGGAGAAAAGGTCTTGATAGTAGTAAAAAAATATAAACAGCAAAAGGATACTGCCATATGTATGGGATGGCAGTTGGTTGAGTATGGATGGAAAACTAGGTGTGTGAAATTCCCACACGCATAAGCAGATATCAGAAAGATCTTGTTTAAGGGATAGCTGTATACAACAGCTGGAAACTCAAGAACACCTGTACATAGAGTGCCCAGTAACGTAGGATTTTTGGAAATTTCTAGGTCAGAAATGGGAAGAACCGTTGTATCAAACATTATCATATGAGGAAGTAGTATTAGGTTTATATGGGAAAAACTGAACAGATATAATGGTGATATGAGTGATTGGTGCAATATTGAAATATTACATAGGGCAAACCAGATGTACTTGGATATTTCAACAGAAAAACACTACATATATTGAACTAGAAACAATCATTAAAACTGAACTCAGGAAAATTTGGGTGATGGAAGAAAAAGTCATGCCAAAACATGCACATACTGACTTGTGGATCAATTGTAAATTTATAGACAGTGGTCAGAGAAACAGTATCTGGGAACACCAAAAGTGCACTATAAAATGTGTTCATAATACACTGTATTTGTCTTTGAATTTTTCTTTTTCAATTAAATCTGTTAATTCTTTGTTTTCTTTTGTAAACTGTTTTTCTTGAAGAATATGATTTGAACCATATGAATAAATACATGTTGATCCTGTACTTATTGTAAATGATTAAATACAAAATTCCCCTACTCTTTTCTAGAAGTGCCAGGGGATCTTTAACATCCAACTGAACTACCACCAGAACAGGCAGATGGGACCTCTGTTTAACATCTCATCCGAAAGATGGCACCTCAGGAGTGCAGCACCCCCTCATGCTGCACTACAGTGTCAGTATTGGGATTCAGCCCAAGTGCCTGGTGTGGGGATAGAACCCACAACCTTTTGATCTCCCAGCCTCAGAGGCAAGTGTGCTACCTGCTGAACCACTGACACTGATATCTTGAAAATGTGGAGTCAAAAAATTAAAAATTATCAAAGTTACACGTGTTTGAAAAATTTCAACAGGTACATGTAACTTGACTAATTCACCAAATTTTAAACATGGGCTTTTTAGGACCCCACCTCAGGAACACTGGCACTGTGATTTCGTTAATTGGTCCTGAAAGGTGATTTCGCGCAGGAACCACGCCATTCCGTGCCACAGGTATGAAAACACATTTTGGGCAGGATGTGAAAAATGACAGCTGTACTGTCCATGAGGTGGTGTGAACAAATGGCTATGTTGAAGATCTGGAGTGAAAATATTAAAACTTATCAAACACGCATGTACGTAGAAAAAGTCCAAGCTTGTGTAACTCGGCCATATTGTGGAATTTTTCAACCAAATTTTCAACTTGGGCTTTTTGGGACATCACCTCATGAACACCGGCTCTGTCATTTCTTTAATTGGTTCCGAAAGGTGATTTGGCACAGCAACTCTTGAAATCATATTTCAGTGGCTCGAAACAGACAGTCTGAATGTTCAGAGGATCTCAAAAGGCCATGTTGAAAATTTCAGGAAAATTCCCAAAATGGCAGAGATATCAACATTAGTTCAAAATGCCAGTGAAATACCTTATATGGCACTTACTTTCATTGCTCAGTTTGCGGTTCAGCTTTGAAGAGTGCAGACATGTCCTGGTCCACAGAAGATGACCTCCGGAGGTAAATATAGGGTAAAGGGGGGTAGGGGGAGGTGGGTGCTCAGTGGGAGGGTGTGGATGGGGGGTGGTGGTCAGCAGCAACGATGAGGGATGGTTTTCTTTCTTTCAGGTTAAAAAAACTGTTAGTCATTGCGGGACTGTTTTCTTTTTTTTAGGTAATTGGGGGAAAAAATATAGTGTAATTATTTGTAGACATTGGGAGTGGGCTCCCCAGTGTTGAACAGTAGTTTTTTTTTTTTGGGGGGGTGACCAGTGTGAATGCAGAAATGGGGATTGGGCATGATGTCAAGTACATTGCAGGACTGTTTTCTTTTTTTTTTTTAGGTAAAAAATATATAATCATTATTTGGGGACACTGGGAGTGAGCTCAACAGTGTCCCACAGTGCTGGGGGGGAGGGATAAACTATTAAAATAATTTCTGGACACTGGGAGTGGGCTTCCCAGTGTCCACACATCAGAATTACTTGATTTGTTTCTGTCACTAAGCGGAGAAACAAAATGGCCAACGCACCAAATGTTTCCAAAATAGAATTCTGCTTCGCAGCCACAACTTCGACATAGAATCCTTCATCGTGCTTGACATCTAATTTTTTCCCATAGGAAATAATGGGAAATGCAAAATTGAATAACTTTGGAACAGGGTAATATTTTTTCACCAAATCTTCAAAAGGCACATCTGTGAGACCAAGGCTTACTACTCTGAAAATTATAGCCCATAACCTACAGTTGTTTGAGATACAGGTGAACTTAAACAGTCAAAAAATACAAAACCTTCTCTATTTTCAACACTCTGTATCTCAAAAACAACAAAAGCAATTCAAATAAAATTTGCCACATAAACAGACTTAACCCCCAATGGTTCTGCATCCCAAATTTCATGCAAATCCATTAAACCATTACCAAGTTATTAAGCTGCAAAAATTGTGCTTTAACATTAAACACCCTCGTCAACCCTAAATATACTGGCGCTATTGTGCCAGTACAATTATAGCTGCACATTAGTGCGGCTATAGTTAGGGTTGAGTAGCCACTTCTATGTTAAACACAAACATTTGCACTTTAATAACTTTGCAACCGTTCATCCGAGTTGCCTGAGATTTTGCATGCTCTGTTTGCTACCTTAGGTCTGTGGATCTAGGAAGTTGCGTTCCAGTCGGATATGCGGTTGTGGAGCTGTGGAGTGCCCAAAAAGTGCGAAACAACACTTTTTTGGCCATTTTTGGCAAATTGTTTTCTCATCTCTACAGCCTGAACGGTTTGTCTGTCTGGTCTGAAATGTTCAGGGTATATGGGGACTGGGTCAGGAAAGTGCCTTTTGAAGATTTTGTGAAAAAAATACTAATCCATTCAAAAGTGATTAAAGTTTAAATTTTCCCATTATAGCATATGGGGAAAAAAATATTTCCCCTCTAAAGCACTTTTGCACAAGTACGGCGCACTTTCAACCAAGTACCATTGGTTTACATGCGGGACTTTCATGCAAGTGCATGAACTTGTGCGAAAGTCCCGCATGTAAACCAGTGGTACTTGCGTAATAGTTCCGTGGGTAAACAGCCTCAAAAATGCAGTTTCTTTGCCACTTCATAACAAAAAAATGGTTAGGACTTTTGGGCTGAAATTTGCAGGGTGGCAAGGCCTTACACCACAGATATGCTTGTTGCTGGTTTGGTGAAAAATGTTACAATGGTTCCGTAGTTACACCACTCCGAAGTTGGAACTTTCCCCATAGGATAACTTTGTGTTGGACGTGGCACCTTTCGGCAGCTATATCTCGAAAACGGTTCAAGATACGGATTTTTCATTAGGCACAGCTTATACTAAGCATGCGTAGAGGTGGACAGGTCATGAATACAAATGCGAAGGAACTTTTTCCAAAGTTGCTCTGGTTACTGAGATTTTGCCACATTTGCAGTACAAGGGTTGCCTGGAATGTCTGTAGGCCTGTGCTATATGTCTGTACTTATGGGTAGGAGGAAGGGCAGGGCCCAGAGGGCCTGCTGTCCCACCTATGCATACAATTTATGCTAAACTAGGAGCACAGGGCCCTCCTGCACTATGTCTCTATACTTATAGGTGGGTGGGAGCATAGGGCCCAGAGGGCCCGCGCTCCCACCTAAGGATACCATCTTGCAATACTGGGAGCACGGGGCCCTCCTGTGCTATGCCTCTACACTTGTGAGTGGGAGTGCAGGGCCCGGAGGGTTCACGATCCCACCTGTGGATACCATTTTGAAAACCTGGGGCACAGGGCCCTTCCTGCACTGTGTCTCTATAGTTATGGGTAGGTGGGAGCGCAGGGCCCAGAGGGTCTGCGCCTTCACCAGTGGATACCATTTTGCAAAACTGGCAGCCAGGGCACTCCTGCACTATGTTTCTATGCTTATGGGTGGGTGGGAGTACAGGGCCCAGAGGGCCCGTGCTTCCACATATGGATATCATTATGCAAAACCTGGAGCACAGGGTCCTACTGCACTATGTCTCTAGGCTTATGGGTAAGTGGGAGCGTGTGGCCCAGAGGGCATGCGTTCCAATCTATGGATACCATTTTGCAAAACTGGTAGACCAGGGACCTCCTGTGATATATCTCTATGCTTATGGGTAAGTGGGACTGCAGGGCTCTGACAGCCCGTGCTTCCACATCCAGTATGAATATGAGTAACCTTACACTTTCTCAAAAAGAAGGGAAATTCATTGCAAAACTCTACCATTAATGCATCAGTTAGGGTTGATTTCACACTAATGAAAGTCTGGAAATTCGATGCTAGGATTACCAACCCTACCATCCCCCACCCCCCACCCTCTACACACCAACAGGCGTTGGGGTGTGCCTTAGGGTTGTCAGTCCTAACTCTCACCCCATTCTCCTATACTGTACCATCTCAGCTTCCTTACAAATTGAATGGTGTAGAAGTTAGGCTGACACCCCAAGGCACATCCGACACCTGTTGGTGTGAAAGATGATGGTGTGGGTGGTAGTAGGTTGGTAACCCTAACATCCAATTTCCAGACTTTGTGAAATCAGCCCTAACTGATGCATTAACAGAGTTTTTTTTGCAATATATATATGTGTGTGTGTGTATATGTGTGTGTGTGTGTATATCTATCTATCTATTACGTGTGCTTTTACTCCTGTTTTTTTCTTCCTCCTCCCCTGGCATGGGCAGAGCCTTCTGATGGTCTCAGCTTTATACAGTGGCATCCTGTGGAAGGAATAAGCTCCGCAAAGGTCACTGTGACACTGGGTGCCCAACACCATCCCTCCTGACTGCAGCACACTGCAGAGCAGGAGTTGCTGTGGTCCTGGTCTGCCTCTTGATGTGGCATCTTGAGCTCACTTCCGAACTCAGATCATCTGCACTGCAGGGTGGTGCACTGCCACTGTGCCATCTGGGCAGCCCCAAATTTCATGCTTTTTGTAAATATTTTCTTTGTGTCTTGCCAGCAGAGTCTTTCATCTGCTATGATTGCGATGAGCTTCAGTGATTTTTATGGGAGGTGACTGTACAACAGTGCCTTTTAACGAAGTGATGGGGTGGTCATGGGGCACCTTTTTCAATTACTGTGTGTTTTCCAATGTTCACTAAGCAAATGGTACATCAGGGTGTAGCTTGCCTAAAGATGTTTCCTCTAATCACATGATACTCCTACATAAACCCTGCTGGGGTATTGGCAGATATAATACTCATGTATCTTCCTGGACAGAATATGAACTTGCCAACCCTCTGACTTAGAGGGGAAGAGTATGCCACTTCACTGAGTTACACCCCATTGTGCTGGAAATTTAGGTGTTTAAATTCAGAAAGTCTTCAGTGAGTTGCTCATGTATTGAAAATCAAGGCAAGAGTCAAAATCCATTGGGAATGTCTTCTTGCTATACATTCATGTTTTTATAGTGAGATCTGTTTTGAGTCTGCCCCATCATTGGGTACTGGATATAGTATATTGCCACTGCACTGTTAGCCTTACTCAAACAAGTGAACCCTGTCCTGTTGATCTTGATTTGTTAGCTCTACTCAGACAAGTGAACCCCATCATGTTGATTTGTTAGCCCTGCTTAGACAAGTGAACTCCATCCTGTTGATCTTGATTTGTTAACCCTGCTCAGACAAGTGAACCTCATCATGTCGATCTTGATTTGGATAAATGCTACATACCATTAGAGCCACAGGGCCCGATTCACAAAGCTACCGGCATGGCGCAAGGGGCTGCGTCAAAAAGAATGG
The DNA here is from genome assembly GCA_016271365.2 of Neoceratodus forsteri. Classification (NCBI taxonomy): domain Eukaryota; kingdom Metazoa; phylum Chordata; order Ceratodontiformes; family Ceratodontidae; genus Neoceratodus; species Neoceratodus forsteri. The sequence continues at coordinate 322,597,097 of CM057459.1, forward strand.
CACACGGTGCACCTTGCACCGAAAGATATGCCAAGAGCAATTCTCAAAGGCAGCCTGTGTCAAATACAGGCTGCCTGCCCAAAATGGGACCTGTGCCACCCCTGCGCCGAAGTATGAGCTGCAGTCTGGCTCTAGGGGGCATGTGGAAGACGCAAGCTGCCAGAATCCCTAAATGCAATTCACAGAACTCCTCCAGAAGATGACTTTTTAAGTACCTTTAGACCAGCCAGGGCTGGTCTAAAGGTACTTAGAACACAATCCTCTGGAGAAGTGTAACCCATTGGGGCACTGTGCCATGGTCACCCAGTCCTGATATGCCTGTTATTCCATATAGAAATATACAAAATCTTGGTCTAGCGGTTCCTCCCCCTGCCCTGATATGCCTGCTTTGTTGTTCAGAATATTGTTAACCCACCCTCTGCCCCGATATGCCTAGTATTGTGCACTTAGCACAAAATGTACCCTGGTGGTCTAGTGGTCCCACAACCCCCCCACCCTGGCACGTAGTGTCCACCCGGCCCACTTAACCCGTACCCCGAGCTGGCACCCGCACACCCCTCCGCACACCACCTCGGGTGGTGCGAACTGAACTGTCACTGAGCGCTCTTATTATAATACAGTACACGCCCATAAATGAGACCAGCAGGGTACATTATGTGCTATATGCACAATACTGGGCATATCTGGGTGGAGGGTGGGTTAACTGTTTTTCTAAACAACATAGCAGGCATATTGGGACGGGGGAGGGACCGCTTGACCACTAGGGCTGGGGGCAAGAATGCCTGCCATGTCTGCAGGAGGTTACGGCACACCCCTCTCATGCGCCGGGCATTTGACACAAAGGAGAGGTTGCCGCAATTGTGGAGACTTAGCCACCAGGACCCTACCTGTACCTGAATCAGGTGCAGGGTCCCTGGTGTACTGAGCTTCAGTACAAGCTGCTGTTTGCCGCAGCTCGCGCCAGTCTAAGCCCCTTTTGTGAGTCCGGCCCACAGTCTACTTTTTTGTTCCATTCATACAAGAACAGTCAATATGGCTCATGAAAATGGGTCTCTAGAATTTACAGTGTAAACGTGGCACATTTTGCTAACCTGCTCATGATGGGGTATCTCCCATCAGCCAGCTATAGTGCATACTACTCTGTTATCTCCACACTGAATGGTTCCTTATTGCAGTGATGCCTAACAACACATTTAAGTTGATATGGAAAATTACAGACCACTCAACTAGCAGACTGACACACACACACTTTATTATTGCAGCCATAACTAGTTCAAGTTTTAGGTGGTATAAAAGTAAAAAGAAATACATTAATAAAGTGGTCATTAATTTTAACTTCACATTATTATCTTAGAATCACACATCAATACAGTGCAAGGCCCAGCGTTCTTTGTAGCGCAAATATCAGAGGACTATACAATCACAGTGCGGAATGTAAAGTTCCCCCTTTGACACACATATCTTAAGGCCTGGTAGGTGGCATCTAAGACTTAAATTCTTAAAATCTACCTGGATTGGTGGTAGTTCAGGTGGATGCTAAAGATGCCATGGCACTTATCGAAAAAAGAGTAGGGGAATTTTCCCAGTGTCCTGGCCAAATTTCTCCCATTCACTGAAAATACCACCAACTGCTTAATCTGGTTCAATTTCAGTTGCTTACCATCTGTATCCCCCCTCCCCCCGGTCGCCCTAAAAAGGGACTTCTAGGCCCAGTGGACTTACCGGGTCAACAAAATTTAATAATAATAATAATAAAAATTGGTGACCAACGAGATGTCAGTTCAGTGCTGGTTGAAATTTTGCCTCATAAATTAGTCAACACCCAGTAGGCTGGAGGGTCCAGCTCTTCTGATTTATGTGACTAAAATCTCAAGTAGCACTCAACTGCAGAAAGTTTCCCTATTACAGATGCTTTAAACTAAGTTCATACCCTGTATCTGCACTACATCAGGAACTGTTAAGGTCTGTTGTATATTAGCTTCCCTATTTAGGAAGAATCTTTTACGTAAGCTCATGTAGTTTTTAGGTGCCAAGAACCGTAGCTTGTAGCACCTTTTGTAGTCATGCATACCCTTTTCTGCATTTACTAAATATTAGTGTTACAATCTCTCTGAGTGATTGTTTATTTCAGTGATAGGGACTGGCACAGGGTAATGATGTTAGTTTGGTGTTGCAGATAGTCAGTCAAAATTAGTTCTGGCCTTGGCTTGTGGTTTGAATGCAACTTGAACAGGAAGCACTCCAACTGCAGCCTCTCTCTGAGAAGACTGTGTTTCTAAGTTCCATTCCATCTCTGTATGTATTGGAAGGATCTGCATCAGGTTAGAATTCATATACAAAGGGAGGCTGAGCATACACTGCAGGCTTATACACAGAAAATACAAGCACTGGTGAATTATTTGTTTCCATGCATGTTGCATAAGGGCTTTGGTGTTCATCTAGTGTAACTGGAATTTTAAAATGCTTTTTTTTCAAATACAAAAGATAGTGTACTTAGTAAAAATAGTCAAAACACTGACACCAAATGAAAAACAGACACTGAGCTGATCGGTTAACATGATCCTGCTCTTTAGGTGCGTCAGTTATCTAACTTTACATTCTTTTGTCGCTGTTTACTCCAAAATGACCACAGTTTCCTCTGGAGTAGTATTTAAAGCAGCAGTGCATGATGCACTGAAAATTTTGATCGATACTCTCTTATTCTATTTTAGATTCCCCTTATCTTGTGATTTATATGACGCTCCTCTTTCCTTGTTTTGAGTCTGTTTTAGCATTTTTTTTTTATTTGAAATAATAAAAGGAGTACTCCAGAGATGTCTCTTGGGTAATTAAGAGCATCCCACTGTAACTTCTTAGGGTTCCAGAACCACTCAGCTTTGCCTCTCAGTTTTTGAAACCTAAGAAGTCCCAGGCAGACACTTTTGATTAGCCAAGAGACATCTCCTGAACGCTATTCACTTGTATTACAAAGCAAGTAAAAAAATATTTCATTTATTATAACCAAAGTCACTTCCTTTGGGGTCTGTCAGTCCCTTTGGTGCTTTGTTAATTTTGTCAAGATTAATGTTACCTTTTGTGTGAATCGGCTCTGCAAAAGTTGTGTGGTCTGTTTAGTCGCATGATCGTTGTACTGTAGTACTGGTTGTAGGCCACTAGCACACATGTCCAACACACACCTGAGAGTTCCTGACAGGAAAGACTTCATCTCGCTCTCAGCTGCTTACCATGCTGTTCATATTCTTCTTTATCATCACCGATTGAAGCTGCCAGTGTAACTCGCTGGGGGAAGGAATTTTATCAATCGGGAAAATTTACTGGTATCTGGGACAAGGCCACATATTTTCGTTGGGCATAGTGTGGGGGGAATTTGGGTAACTGTTAAACAAGGGAGTTTCCATAGCTGGGGGCAACATTGAGAATGGTTCTCTGTGGCTGAGAGCCATTACTGCCATTGGCAAAATCAAGAAAGCCCTCTAGGAGTGGGAGACACTGCTGTATGTTGCAACATGGATAAAGCCCCCAGGTGCAAAGCACTACCACTGCAAACTGTGATGTACATGCTTGGGGTGTGTGTGTGTGTGTGTGTGTGTGTGTGTGTGTGTGTGTATTTATGGATGTATTGTCATTCAAATTGTAGCATCACCCAGTACCATTGATACTTTAGTTTTATATACAGTACTTATTATTTATTTTGATGACTGATTAAGTGCACTGGCACCAAAGTGTCTTTTTCAGACATGACCCAGGTACAGAAGAGTAACTTCTCAAGACAGTGGAACAGGTACAGGCACCTAAGTATTATAATACAAAATGCAGTGACATGGTGCAAAAGTAAATCATTCAGATGGCACACTAAGTAAACAGTGTGTTGTAAGTCATGCAAAGTGGGTACAACCATTAAACTCTTGGAGATGTACTTTCAGTTTGGCAGCAAACATTTTAGTGGAAGGGACAGCTCTGATAGCGAAAAGGATGGTGTTTCAGAATGACACTGCTCTGAATCTGATAGAGTTCTGGCCCATACCTGTGCAGATGAATGGAAATTTCAATAGATTATTAACAGAGGAGTGAGAGAAAGGTTTGTCCACACATGTGAGTAGCTTGGATAGGCAATGGGGAGCACTTCCTTGTAGACTTTTGTGCATGAAATTCACTAGGGTTAACTGTGCTCTGGTTTTTGGGTTGCAACCAACTAAGTTATTCAGATTTGGTGTGGTGATGGGACCATTGACCCTGCTAGGATGCAGACTTGACAGCCTTGTGGGTAAAGATTCTTTTCTTTGCCTGGATCGTGAGGGAAGTGCATCCATAACAGTGGAGCCATACTCAGTCGGGGGAGTATGCGGCTCTGAGTGATTATGATTTTAGTGTCGGATGCCAAGTACTTTGCAGTACGATAGCGCAGACCCAGTTTTTGTTGAACAGTTTTTACGGTGTTGGTCATATGGGCACCAGATGGGATTTGGGGATCAATGGTAACACCATGGTATTTGAATTTATTAACTGGTTCCAGTTTCACTACCTCTAATGTTGAGAGAGTGAAGTCTTGGGGAGAATCTTCTAACCTCTGGGGACCAGCTGAGTAACATGACTTTTGCTTTAAGGATGTTTAGGACCACTTTCTCATTTGTGAATCACTGTTGAAGGGAATGGAAGTTGTGCCCAAGGACTTTGTTGATACTGATGGTGTATTTCCCATACACAAAGATGACTGCATTGTCTGCATTCAGAAAGGTCTTGGCAGTATTAAAGGTCTTGGGTAGGTCATTGATGAAAATAGTAAATAGGAGCGGGTGTAGAATGGATTACTGGGTGACCCACTGGAGATAGTGTTTGCCCTGGACAAGACATCACCACCTTTGACAAACTGTGACCTGTCTTGCAGATAGTTGGAGGACCACAGAGTAGCTAGGCCCCCCAGTCCCAGCCCAGTCAGCTTCTGTATGGGTAAATTATGGTCCACCAAATTGATGGCCTTAGTGAGTTCCAGAAACACAGCCCTGGTCAGCAGGCCATTGTCCATAGCATGGTGTACTGCATCCATGAAGCTGACCAATACTGTGCACGTACTGTGACCCTTCCTGAAGAAGTGTTGCTTCTCACAGAGTAGCCTGTGCTGGTCTAAGTAGGAAATGAGCTGATTATGTGCTATCCTCTCCTGCACCTTAGCCAAAGCTGATAGTATAGAAATAGGCCTGTAGTTGTCCAGGACAGTGTGCTTGCCCTTTTTGTGCAGTGGTACTATAGAGGCCAATTTCCAGATATTAGGGATTTTTTGGAATCAAATGAAAGATTAACAATTTTGGAAACCGAGAGCACAAGTGTGTTTGCAATTTTAAGGAATTTGTGAATTAGGCCATCACATTCTGCCAGTTTGTCAACTTTTAGATGAAGCAGTAGTTTGTGGACTTCCTTGACAGTGACTTTCTTAAAATAAAATAGGGGATGGCATGGCCGTGAGTTAGGCATGCTTTAATCCAGAGGACATGCTGTGCCACATGACGGGAGTCTGTATTTCTTGAGGTGGCAAAGGTTGACTTTAAGAGATGTTTTCCTCCGAGTCCTCATTTTCCAGACTAGAGAAAGATTTAGGTTTGTATTTAAAACCCTAAGAGAAAGGCACTTTTAGTATATGGGATGTCAATACATGATGCTTTAGTTGCTTTTCTTGTCTGAACTTCCACAGTAATGTCAAAATCAATGTAAAACCCTAACTAGCACCATTATTATTTTAATAATACTGAAAGCAGATAATTCTGTGCTGCTAGAATATGCAAATTAGTTTTCTGAGTCCAGCTGACAGTTGACTTGTGCTGAACTTGAATAAAGACCTCTAGATTCAAAGTGCTTGTTCTCAATCCGTGTTCAACTTGGTGAAAATAAAACACATTTCAAAACATTTATATGAGGTGAGTGCTTAGCTTTCTGAATACTCGAACCTCTGTTTCAAGTTGAGTGCTAATTTTTAGCTACTTCACTATCGACTTCACTTAATCAGATGGGGAGGCTACTCATCTGGTTTAATGGTGGATGAGATGATGTAGAAGTAAGTTCTACAGTTCTTGTGTACCATTGCTACACTGCCGTTCATTTTGCAGAATGAATCTCTCATTTGATTATTAAACTGTAGACTGTGATTGGCCAAAACCTGATCGCATGACCAGGAATAGCTGGCACTATTGCCTTCAGAATCCAAACTGCTGCCTGCTAGATGAGAGCCGGCAGTGGGGGTGAGTGGAGAGTGAATACCACCCACTGTTTCGGGGTTGGAGGGGGATCGTGAGGTGGTAACACTAGACTACCATGGACATTTTATTTATTTATTTTAATCATGAGGGAGGGTGTCACTAGAGTATCAGGAACATATTTACAAAGGTATACTGCCATATTATTGAGAGGGGGGTATAACTCAATCAGGGTTTTTTTTTTTTAATTCTATTTCTCTCCTACCTTCGGGGCCTCTCTCAGGTGTAGATTTGGGGCTCTCGGCTCTGCTGCCCTCCTGAAGCCTCCACTTCCATACTCTCCGGGCAGACCATCTCCGCCTCACCTCACCCGACCGCCTAACCCCCCAACTCTGAGCCCCCCAGGAGGGACTGCCATCTCCTACCGGTGCTCTATCTAGAATCTAGACGAGTGGTCGGGAAGGAGGGGAGAGAGAGACTGAAAGCATGGAGTGGAAGGCCTGGCACTGCGCATGGAGCCAGGCCACTGATCTCACCGTTGCCTACCCCCAAGGTGGGGGGGGTTCCTTGCTTGCCTCTGGGAGCGTGGGCATGCACTGATGTCCAGTGCAATGAGGGCGCGCTCACTTGCAGGATGTCTTGCCGATGCTCCCTTCCTCTTGTATGTGCTTCACGTGGAGCTGTGGCCACTGGCCTCTGCCAGGGGTCGCTGAATCTGTATGGAGTGGCAACCTCCCTCCCCAGGAGAGGAGAAGAGAGGAGAGCAGTTCTACGGATGCTCGATCCTCTCTTTTCCCCTGCTAACCCCCGGCACCCTAGTCTGTTCCCAAACCCGAGTCACTGGTGTGGTGTGAAGTGTGGCGTCCAGCACCTCAACCCTCAGTGCCACCGGGCCGGCTTCTCAATCAAGGTTTAACGAACGATATTGACCAGAGTTATTTTAGGATATTCTTGACCCAAGGGATGAACTATAACTATTGTCAGTCAATAGTTCATTGCTCGGGGTCAATTTCTTCCTACTATACCTTCGACTCTGGTCAAGATTTGTGCAATACTGGCTTATACTTACCTCCAGATTGTATGTGTGTGTTTTTGGTTTTTTTAAAGTAAGCAGTGCTGTTATTTTACAAAGTTACATAAGGGTAATTTCACACTATGAGATGGTATACAATTTTCAGGATTTTCTGGTGGGCATGCCAGTGTGCTGAGTAAAGCAGGAGAGTTTAGAGGGGCACTGTCAGCTCCTCTCCCCTTTGCTAGTTTTGGCACTTAACACATGGATATGTTAAAAGTACTTGGTGCTTTCAAAAATTTTTTAGTTAAAAATAATGTTGAAATATACTTTGTTCTTGTTTTTTTGTCACTGCTACTGCTGCAGTGAGTGCTGAGAGTGCAAACATTCCATGGGAAAAGCTGACTTAGTTGTAGCACAGTTTTCCTAATGCTAAAAACCGCCATTTTGAATTAACCCTTTGGTATTTAAAGTAAGCCTGTAACTATAAATGTATATCTTATTAACTTTTTTCTAAGACAACTTCATGGGGAGCTGGGAGTAGAAATGATTAGAGTTAAAGACCCAGACGGGCATCATCATAATGCATTGAGCCTGACCGATCAAGAAATGAGCATGAAACAAATACACTGACACAAGTCTATGGGTAGCTCTGAAAAACATTGTTTATTAAATACTGTGTGTATTGGTAGAATGTACTACCAGGCAAAATAAAACAACATGCACCTGATAGTGGTAAGTTGCCATTTTGTAGCACAGTTCAAACTTGTAACTCATTTGTGCTATACACAAAGGGGATGCAAGTCTTCCCTGGCTCTGTCACAGTGATCATTGTAACAGTACAGGGAAAGGTTAGAGGGTAGGGGCACAGCCGGTTGATGAGGGTGCCAATATGCAATGAACTGCAGTACTATGCACAGTAACTCTCCAGTCCCCTCCCCCCATTCTCAATTTAGAGCAACCTCAACCAAAGAAGAACTACTACAAACAGTTCTATCTGGGGTCATTGCCTCATGAGCCAGAACTTATATTCCAGTAGGGGAAGGTTTAAGCGCAACAATCTTTGCACAAGATTGACCTGGGCTAGGAAGAGGGAATCCACTGGGTACCAGGGAAAAATAAAAGTAAAGAAGCTGTTTTGGAGCCACTGGACCACCAGAAAGACTGGTGTGGAAATGAAAATGGCTAACATAGGAAACAGAATTACGGGTGCGGGAGTGGGGGAAGCCTACAGTAGCCCTGTGAGCCATGGGCATGAACCATAACATGGCTCCATGTGACTGTGTGCCATGCTGTGGTCTGACATCTTCAGCTGTCCACTGTGTTTGTGGTAGCATAACCTGTTTGTGATCAGTAACATTGGGATTATGCCTTTAGAAAATTAGGTTTTGCAGCAGTGTCAATGGGGGAATCCACTACCCAGCTGATAGTGCCAACCTTTGTATATCACAGTTTTCAGAGGTGGCAGTACTGAGAGCCTTTGTGTGTCCTAAAATCGCCCCGACTGCAACTGTACTGGACTGTAAATTTCTAGTGATTTTAAACTAATGTGGGGATTGACAGAGTTTGAAATGCACAGTATTTAATTCTGTGATTAAGACCTTTAAATGAGGTCCAGTTTTGTAGACAAGAAAAGGGGGGTACCATACTGGCATAGTAAAATCAAAACACTGGTGCCGTATTAACTTGCATGGAGCATGCTTGCATCAGTAAAGATCGGCAGCAGAATGCTGTAGCTCCATTGCCCCAAAAAGACACGTGTCTGTAGTTTGTTGCTCTCTGCCTTGGCTGAAACAGATATAAAAGCCTTTATATATGGTGAATTTTGGCGAAGCTTGTCAGCCTCTTCACAAGGATTTGTATACCTATCAGGGCTCCAGATAAGATTTTTTCAGATGTGTACTGTACTCCTCATTTTGAAAATGAGTTGAGTAAAACCAAATTCAGATGTGTACAAATGTCCGGACGGAGTGGAGTGGAGTACATTTTTAGAAACAATGTAGTTTCTTTGTAGATAAGAATTGATCAACCAGTGCTTCCGATAATGTTGGGAGGTAGGAGTAATTTACTCACCATTTTTAAAATATAGTGAGTAAAGAAGCACTATTCTATGGAGAGTGGAGCATTTACGAATGTTGGGTGAGTATTGGTACTCATTAAACAATTTTTCTGAAGAATATTTCCTAAAATTAGGTGAGTAAAATAGGTCAGTGCTCCCCTTATCTGGAGCCCTATGATGCTTTGTGTTGGTCTTGAGGCTTTTGGTGGGTGGATTGGAAAGATTGACAGAAACCAAATAAATTTTAATAAAGGTTAGGCCAGTGTTCCCACCACAGTCATGTAACTGAGGGTGCAGCGTACCTTTGTGAAAACCTTTCAGGGATACAGAATGAGTTTTGGGGGTACATTTTACCCAGTCAAAAAAATGTCAGGGTACAGACAACATAAGCAGGTAAGCTAGATTTCAGGGGTCGCATAGAAAGAAGTAGTGACTAAAATACAGGTCAGATGGGCAGGACTGTACATTAACTAGTCTGTACACTTATGCAGGTATGCAAGCTAGATTAGTGGCAGCATAATGCAACTGAACAGACAAACTAGAGAGTGTAATCACTGCCAGTAGCACTTTTACTTAGTAAATACTTGTGAAGCACATGTTCATTCGTGAAGTAGCTACTGTGTTAGCACCACTGACAGGGCTGCTTTCATTTTGTATGCCATTGCAGTTTAATTTAAAACAAGTCACTCTTCACAGCAGACTAGCTAGAAGCAGTACACTGGCGTTGTAGATCCCAGCGGCATGGCCTAAACAAAATGTGCATTTGCAAGTGACCCCTCCTAGCAGCAACTCCTGTAACATACTCTTCCTTGCTCCCGCTGGCTGGTGTCACAGGCTGTTGCCGGACTGGGACTTCCCCCTGCTCCCCCCTCCCATTGATGCCGATTTCTCCCCTGGGGCTTCCGACCACAGCTTAATCACTCCCAAGTCCCAACTGCAATGCTTTCACAGTGGGGAAAAGGCTTTGCTGGTCCAGAAGCTCCCTTGTGCTTAACAAAACAAAAAACACAGGCAATTCCCGGTGCTCCTGAACCCCTCACCACCCCTACTCTACGGGTCAGATGATGGCTGAGCATGGCCCACAATGAACCAATTTAGTGAGCTGATGGGGAACACTTTCTGGCTGGGGCCCACTCAATCACTCTTAGCCTGTCCTGGCCAGTAAAGCAATTAGCGACCCATACCTGCAAGCACAAGTCCCTAGGATCCATCTGTGCTGACGTCAGCATCAGGGCTTCAGTTGATTCAGCTCAGCTGGGTCTCTGACTTGCTCTGCTGCCTGCTGACTCTTGAGTAGCGCAGTTCTCCTCAGCACATGAAATCTGCCACCTGCATGGCTCCTGCCTCCAACCACCTACTCAAATCATTTGCAAGCGTGCTATATTGGGAGGGGGGGAAATTGCAGAAGGGGCCAATTGGTACTGGCTAGAGGAGGTATGTGGGAATAAAAAAATTCAACACTGTCACAGTGAAGGGGGCAGCACACATGGCTGCATTCAGAGAAGCAGTCCTTTGCCTGCAGTGCATCCCCTCCACATATAAATGTGCATGAATTTTGTAATGTTTATGTGATTCATGCACATTTGTGCATGAATGGGAACACCATCCTTAAGAGATCCCAAGTACATTCAGTTCTGTATTTAAGACACTTTCTACCCCAAACTACTTTGGTTTTAAAGGGCTAAAATTGGCCTGTGGAGGGTTGACAGTGTCCCTTTAAACAAATGCTGGTGCAGTCCCAAGGCAGGGAAGTTTAATTCATGACACATTTTTGAAAAAAAATGAACAGCGTGAAAGTACTAAGGGCCTGATCCTCTGCAGGAGTTAGGACTGACATACTTGTGAGTTACACATTGCTGGCCTGTGTGCCTGATGCACCCCAGAGGCACATGGTGGAATACTTAACCCTGGACTCCCTGGATCTATGCGTGTGGAGGATTCTTTTAGGAGCAGGAGATGGATTGGGTCTGGTCACTGGGCATCGTAATTGTGGATTTTCTGCTTAGTGAGGGATTGTGGAATAGGACAGTCCTTCTCTAATGACTTGACTGCAGTTTACTAAAGAGCTATGTGGTCACATGGTTTGTACTTTCTGTAGTAGTGCCATGGGTCTTCCTGGTTTATGTACTAGTAGAATAAGAATAAGAATGTGTTACAGGGTCTTTTTACATGATTACACTCAAATCATTCTAGCAAGTATTAACTCATTACCTCCAATAGCTTCTTAAGAAGTCTGAAGTATCCATTGTTTACCTGACACAAAATGGCCACCCAGGGTATAATGAGTTTTAAACATATTTCAGTATGAAGCTTTCTGCCATATTTATGTTGAAAACATTAAATGCTGGCTCTGTATCACTGAGCAATGGGGGATTGCTGTGGCACACTGGCGACTCAGGTTCTTGCCCCAAGCCCAGGATGTCAGAAGCAGAGGCCAGTAGGGAGGGTTCCAGAGTGTCTCATGGACATTTTCACCTGGGGAGAGGGAGACTGTTGCATTGCTCTCTCATGGCTCCTGGTTGTGGCTGGTGGTAGTGCCGATGATGGTGTGGACAACCGCATGCCCTCAGGCACTCCTCCCCAGGTCAGCCATGAGTACCCACAGCCAATTGGGGAGGGTGGGTGGGAACAGAAAAAATGGAAAAATGGCTGCCACAGCCCCGGATGATGGCCGCGGGTAGGCTTCCCTACACTGCCTCAGGTCATGCAGCATGGACCGTTCCTGCCTTTTCTGCCGATGTTCCCAGTTCAGCCTCTCACCAGGGATTGGGTGGAAACCAACAGGTGTGCCTGAGGGGTCAGACCTAAGGGTCTGATGGGCGATATGTGGGAGAAGCTGTTGCTGCCTGGGTAGATGGGGGGGGTCCAGAATGAGAGTCTGAAGTAGTGGGGCTGTGGCAGTCATGGAGAAAAAAAAGAAACAATGAAAACTTGGTTCCTGCCTGGTTTCCGTGTGCATTTTTACTTTTCTGAATTTCTAAATGTACGGTTTAGTTTTCATGATGCTGTAATTATTATAGTGTTTATCACTTTGTAAACCTTGATTTAGTGTGAGTTAACTGACACAGTTTGGTTGTGTCCTTAGTGCAGTACAGAGCAAAATGTGTTTTATTTAAAATTTGTTCCCACTCGGGTAGTTCCATGGGATTCAACATCTCGTTTTCATGGAGGTCCTGGGGAGAGAGCAGCATAAAACCAAGGTAGCTCTGTTACAGCATAGGTCCATACGTGACAAAGAATGGTTGAATAAGCTTTTGAGCTGTGCTATGGCATCCAGAGTAGGAATGATTAGGATTCTTGATCCATAGTCATAATTTGCAGCATTCTACTGGAGAAATGGCCTTAGGCTATAACAAAAAAGATTTAGGGTTGTAATACCAGTGACCCTGGTGCAAAATTAGACTGCATAAACTGTTGCCATAGTAACTGCATGGTTATAAGAAAGAAGTTATGAATGCAGGTTATATATTTGTAGGGCAACCCAGTTGTATAAAAGTAAGCAATCACATCCAACAAGATGTCTGGTTTTGTGGAAAGATACTGACAAGGCATCCTTGTGTGCTTTTTTGAGAAGAGAGGCAAAGTCAAGTGCCTTCAGCCACCAAAGAGTCAGAATATTTCTGCTTGATTGTACACCTTGAAGGGTGTTACTGTGACTGTAAAATAATCAAGACTAAAAACAATGAATAATTAACTGCAAGAGCCAAGCTCTCCAGTTATGTTGAAATAACAGGACACCATGTATCACTTCCCAGCCAATCAGATTGTTTGGATTTTTCAGCCTATTGACATAGTTATATAGATACAGATTTATGCATTTTTACAATGTATTTACCAAGGACAACCTAGCTAAAATACAACATCAGCCTTAACACCCCCCCAAAGCAGCAAAAGAACACCACACAGGCAACCACAGACAGCCATTATCAGGTAAGACAAACAACATACAGCTGTTTCCAAAATGACACAAATGCAGTAGCATTGATGTGCTAACTTCATAGATTTGTATTTGTGGCTGTGGGGCCTGTGCTTAGACAGCGTGCATGAGTATGTGTGACTGCAGACGTGCAGGCCCTATGGGAGCCTGCTGTTCTGCACACAGAAGGCCCCAGAGGGCCTGTGCCTTTGCAGCCAGAGTTACAGTGGTGCCAGCCAGGATGCAGCACAGTAATGCTGTAGTATAGTACAAACATGCTGCAGGGAACAGTGTAATTCAATGGCTGTTAAGCCCTTTTTTACTGCAGTATTTTGTGACATGTCATTTACTACAAGCTACTGCACTGCATTATGGTGAGCTTTGCTTTTACTCATGCACACTGTACAAGGTACCTTGCTAGACAGCATGATCCGTTGGTGCATGCTTTTCTATATGTGCATCTGCGTAACTGAAAAACTGCTACTCTTTGAACAATTTCTATATCTGCAGCTGAAACCATTATAGTCACATTGTGATAGTGCATCCATCTGCATAACTGCAGGCCCCACAGGGCCCTGCTGTTCTGAAGCCAGAAGTCACTGTGGCAGGACCTGTGCTTCTACAGACAGATGTAGTGTTGCAATTTTTGTAACATGGAGTTTTGTGGTGCCTATGCTTCTGCAGCCAGAGTTCGGTGTGTATGTCTTACACCTGTGGATGCAGAAGTGATAGCCTGTTAAGAGTGTGTATGTCTTACAGTATGTATGAGTACCTGAGGGTACAAAAATACTGCCCCCATAGGGCCTGTGTTTGTGCAACAACGTATACAAATCTATAAAGGTAGCACATCAGTGCTATTGCATTTGTGTAATCTGGAAACAGTTGTATGCTGTTTGTTTTACCTGATGATGGCCGCCTGTGGTTGCTTGTGTGGTGTTGCCCTTTTGCAGCTTTGGGGAGGTGGGGAGTTAGGATTGTCAACCCTAATGCCACACTTACCTACTTTTGTTGCAGTAACTTGAACCCTAACTGGTGCTTGAACACAGTTTTTTGCAATGAAAATATATAAATATTCTTTGCAAAAAACTGCGTTACTGCATTAAATAGGGTTCTAGTTAATGCCACAAAAGTAGGGAAGTGTGCTGTTAGCTCTCCACTCTCCCAAACAGCAAAAGAGTAAGACAACACAAGCAACCACAGACGGCCATCAGCAGGTAAGACAAAAAATCGTGGCAAGCCTATTTAAGGGCAAATTTTATTCTGTGCTACACTACAGAGTATTAGAGCTCACAGAGGACTACAGGGGACAGAAAGTGACTCATCAGAGCCAGAATTTGATTTGAATTGCAACCCTGGGCAAAAGAGCTCATCGGAGCTCAAACAGGAAAAAATGAACCAGTAGAAGCAGCTGCAAGCTTGTTGGAGCTTCTCTAAATTTTCCAACTGCTGCCTGCTGCCTTTTTTGAATTTAACTACTGCCTTTTGAATTAATTTGAAGTTAACTGCTGCCTTTTGAATTTTGTTTGTATCGGAGCCAAGTGCTGAAAAAAGGCGCTAAGAATTTCAAAAGAAAAAAATAAAACTCTTGGCCAGGCTATTTAAGGGCTGATTTTTCTACAAAGTTGCCAACAGAGGAGCAGAAAAATCCCCCCCCCCCCATAGCAATTAAATGCCCACATCTCTGAATATGATTATGCAGGTAAAGGAGGGAGGTGGAACTCAACTCTGGGACAGGGCAAAACAGCCTATAATCTTTAATCTCTTAAAGAGATGTATAAGTTACTGAGTTACCAAAACGGTAAACAAGGCATATAACATCTTTCATAAAATATTATCCACGGCCTTAAACAGGCATGCACCCATGGTAAAGGTATGAGTGAGGAGCAAAACTTGTCGTTGGTTCTCTCCACAACTTAAGGCATCCATGCTTGAAAGAGATAAGCTTTGGAAAAAAGCATGCAAAAGCAAGAGCGACATGGATTGGTGCCAGTTTAGGAGGGCACGCAACAGGTGCACTAAGTTGGTCAGAGCAGTTAAGGCCACTTTCTATCGCACTGAGCTAGACTCTGCCTCACGGAATCCATTGAAATTTTGGAGTACAGTTAAAGGACATATCTGGTTATTCACCTGGTAACTCCTTTCCAACAAAAATTATCTCTGGTAGTAACACCATTTCAGACAGAACGGAGCTACTGGACACCTTCAATAATCATTTTGCAACTGCTGCGCTAGCATTTGACAACTTCCCCACTAATGCTGTTCACGCACAGCTGGGCTTATTGAATCACAAGTCTCCTGCCACTAAAGCATTTTTTTCCTTCCAGCCTGCCACTCTAAAAGAGGTCGAAGATCTATTGCTGCAGTTGGATATCAAGAAGGGTGCAGGCGCGGACTCTCTAGAGTCCTACTTTCTGAAATGTGCATACCATGTGTTGGTAGTGCCAATCACACACCTCTTCAACTTGTCATTATTCCAGGGGAGCCTTCTCTCACAATGGAAAGTAGCCCATGTCATTTCCCTGATCAAATCGGGGGATCCTTGTGACCTTAACAGTTATAGGCTGATCTCCCCTCCTTCTCATTCTGTCTAAATTACTGGAAAAGATAGTGAGTGGTCAGCTAAGGATGCACCTAGGATCCAGGAGCTTGTTAAACCAAGTGCAGTCTGGATTCAGAGCAAAACACAGCACCATAAAGGCCCTAGCAAAAGTGACAAATGGGTCTACGTCAATTCGCTCCCAACAATTCATTCCACGACAACTCGCTCCTGACGATCGGCTCCCCGGTCAATTCACTCCCACTAATCCCGCTCTGCTGCAGTTCGCTCCCGCTTACTCATTGCCAGAAAGTATGCAGTTTACAAGTTACAAGTCCTGCTCATAAAAGACTAGTCCAACAACCCGCTCCCTCTCTGCATATTATAGTGCTTTTTCACCCACGCTCTTGAAGTTGAGGCATGATAACATTTTTTCCATTCCTCCTGTCACACGCAAGCCACCGCTGCGCCACAGTTTATATCTGTGGGATCCACCACAAGTCTCTGTATACCAAACGTGGTTGCAATCTGTTGTAAAGCTGAAGTGGCAGTAACAGGGTGCAGTTCTCCTGGGAATGTGCTGGTGTTCTGACAACGGTGAGTCATCCGCTGCCAGCTGACTGTCCGGTATGTTTGACTGGAGTTTTACTGATATTTGAATAGCAGAATCCTTTGGATTTGTCCTAATGTAATCTTTCCATGCAGCATGAGACTCCATCTCAGAACTGGCAGTGTTCTGGCTCACACTTACTGATGAATTCATTAGTATCCCATCGGTTTCTGTCTCATCGGTATCCAAAAATGCACCATTTCTTTGCCCTCCAGACACCTCTATGTACTTCGCCACAGTCCACAGAATTAGCCCTCTGATACTGCTGTCCTCTATAAATAAATCAGTCATTAAACACAAACAAGAACCCCCCCAACATGAAACATCTGCCAAATTCAGGATCAGGAGAGGATTCTATGGGCAGCCCGGTTGGTCAAAGATATCCGGTATCTCAGGGTGCAATTCAGTGGAAGTACGTCAATTGCATTTGAGCTGACTTGCTTTGTCATTTTCTTTTACTTTTACTGGCAGCCCGGTAATGAGTGGGAGCGAAAAGACACGGAGCAAAAGGTGGTAGGGAGTGAAAATGACAGGAGCGTACTGTCGGGAGCAGATTTTCGGGGCACGGATTGTCGGGAGTGAATTGATGCGCTCCTGTGACAAATGATTGGCTCCTTGACCTTGACAATAGGAACTTTGTCTGTGCACTGTTTTTGGATCTAATTAAGGCCTACGATACAGTCGATCATAGCTTGCTTCTCTCCTCCCTGTGTAGCTTAGGTCTGGACCCTAATTCTGTGTGCTGGTTTGCTGATTACCTTGCAGGACTGCAACAGCAGGTTAAGGCTGAAGATGATTTTTCGCCTCTTAAACCACTACTAAGAGGTGTGCCTCAGGGGTCTATCCTTGGTCCCCTGTTGTTTGCTGTTTATATTAACAACATCGATGGTGGCATCAATAAGGCCAATATCCACTTGTTCGCAGATGACACAGTACTTTATCTGAGTTGTCCAACACAAGAAGCAGCTTGTGAAGACCTTCAAGCCAAATTTAATCTATTGCAGAATCCGCTCCTAAGCAAAAATCTTCTGCTTAATGCAAAAAAAACCAAAAGCAATGCTCTACCTATTCCCCTTCTACCTATGCGGTGAACCCTGTTAGCGCTGAGGCTGTCCCACAGATTACCACAGTACTAGGCCAAAAACTAGAGTTTGTGTCAAAATTTAAATATCTGGGAGTGTGGCTCGACCATAGAGACTCCTTCTCTGAACATCTTGAAGAGCTACAGAAGAAACTAAGACAGAGACCAGGCCAATTCTACAGAATTAACCACTTCCTTACTAGGGATGCTAAGCTGCGCTTGGTACAAGCAACGTTCCTCTCATTGATAGATTACATGGACCTTCTCTACAGCCATTATACTGCCTCTTCTTTGGCTAAATTGGATACCCTATATCATAGAGCAATCAGGTTCATAACTGGCCTTCCCCTTTCCACACACCATTGCTCTTTGTACACTGCTGTGGGCTGGACTTCATTATATCAGAAATAGAAATGCCATACTATGGGCATTCAGAGCGGTTACCAAAAAGCTTCCCCTATACATCTCTGATGGTATTCCCTTGAGTGTGATAGGTACTTATGCTCTAAGAAGCTACACTCTAATTGCCCTGCAAATACCTAAGGTCAAATCTCGTTTCGGTAGAGCAGCCATAAATTTTACGCTGCCTTCACTGTGGAACAAAATGCAAAAAAGCTCGAAGCTGAGTTGTCCTGTTAGTCTGAGTATTTTCAAGTCGCTTTATTACCGCTCCGTGAAGGAATCCTGTAGCTGTTTCCAACATCGCTAGCTCACCTCCTTTCCAGTCTTGCTCCTATCCTACCTGCCTTTCCCTCTTGCCTTGGTCCCTTGCCTCACTCTCCTTACCCAAACATTCTACTTTCCATCTTTCCCCGTCTCTCTCCTGTCTCAGTCCCCATGCAGACTCCTTCCCTGGAACTAAACAGTCGTTGCTTTGGCCATGGCCAGGTGCCACTCCCATCCCAGATGTATGCCAGTTAACTATACCGACCCTGTAATTATCTTCCTTATCTGGTTTTTCTGTTTTTCAGTGAACATGCTGGCTATATCCATTTATGAGCCTAGCTGTTGTAAAGGCTCTTTTGCTCAATGTTGATATATATATCTTGGTTATATGTATAAATGACACTATTCTGAAAATATGTATATTTTAGTTCTCTGTATGATATTGTACTATGTCTTTCCTTTTTACTGTACTAATATTTTTGTTATGACAAGGTCCATCTTGCAAATGAACCTTGCTCAATGGTGCCCGCCTGGACAAATAAAGATTTGATTGATTGAGTTAAGGTGATAATGCTGCTCAATGAAAGTGAAAGTTTAATTCTGCAACAGAATGCAAAGCAAAATTGAGAATTGTCTGAGGTTCAAAGCTGGACGGGGTAGTTAAAATACAGTATAGATTGGGACGTCAACCACAATACTAAATAGATTGTGAAGCTGTACTTAGAAAATGAAACTAGTTAAGTTGGTGGCAAAGATGTTCAAGGGTAGTTAACTTAAAATACTGTATAGATTGGGCAGATGCACTTCGTTAACTTAAACCACTGTATACGAACTTTGCCAGCAGATAAAGGCCTAGAGGTCTATCAAGTCTGCTCGAATGTGCAGCTAGCACCCCTTGTTCTGCAGCTGCCCCTTCCACCCTTCCCCTTCATTAACCCTTCCCCTTGTCCTGTCCCACCCCCCTTTTGAAGCAGTCCACTGTTCTACTGGATACCACTTCTACAGGTAACGCATTCCACCCAGCCACCACCCTCTCTGTAAAAAAGTGTCTCCTCATCTCCCTCCTGAACCTTCCTCCCTCCAGTCTCATATCATGACCCCTGGTATCCCTCCCTTCCTTACTTTGACCAGCCCCTCTGTACCTGTCTTGTTTATTCCTTTCATGTACTTAAAGGTTTCAATCATGCAGCTGTACTTAGGAATGCTAGTCAGGGAAAATTTAAGTCTGAAGTAGATCTACACTATAATGAAAAGCAGCTATAGTTAGAGAAGCATGAAATATGGAGTTTAGGAGACATAACATTCAGCAGTGGACTTCCGGTGACATCAGCATCATGAATGCAGCTTGATTTCTGAGCTCCGAGCACTACCACCCCAAATCTATTACAATCCTCTCTATAATCTGGGTATTCTTTAATAAAATCTGTAGGATCTAACTAAGCTTATGACCAGCAAGCCGCGGCGGCAGGATGACACTAAAAATTCAGGTCTGAAAACAAAAATGAAGCAGTTATCAACAGATGCCGTGACAGACTGCCTAACCACGTGGTCGGAGAGCCAGTTAGAGGTAATTCCTGATTCAGATTGGGAGGAAGATACCAACTCCACTAAAACTGTCCAAGCCATCCAGCAGATACTCAAAATGGTCACCAAAATAGAGTCTTAATTTGCAGACCTAAAGAGCGAATTCGAGCATAGATAAAAAAGTTATAGAGAATGAATGAAAGGTTGCGCTGGTGGCAGAAGCCCAAGAGACCAGTGACAGGGTATTCCTATACCTGTTAAAGAGGGATAGAATTACTCAGGAGCGCTTGGAGGACGCTGAAAACAGGGTGCGTCAAAATAATTTTTGTATATATGATGTAAGAGAGGGAGCTGACGAGGGTTATGCCTCTACGGTAGACTTTATCAATCATCTGTTAAAAACACTGCTTTCCTTGCCCTGAGATATTACCTTAGACATAGAACATGCGCACTGCTCCTTTGGACAAAAGCCTACGGATGCTAATTAGAGTCCTCAGTCCTGGGTGATTCGCATGTCTCACTTCCAGGAAAAAAAGATGATTCTACAAGAAGCATGGTGGCATTAAAATCTTACCTTTGAGGGGGCACCAGTTTTTTTCGACCAAGGTTATTCAACCGAGCTCCAGACCAAAAGAAATCAAGTGAGACCAGTAGCAAAAGAGCTTCGGGATAAACATATATTTAAAGGCAAAGCTGCTTTTCCAGCGCGTCTCAGGGTCACAACAGAAAAAGGAACCAAAACATTTGGATCACTGGTGGAAGCAGTGCCCTTCCTGTGGGTGTGCAAGATCGTACTTCTGGAGGTAGATATGGAAGCACTCGAGCAGAAGTTACTTGAGGGGCCCTGGACCATCAATATGAAAGGATGGAAACGGAATCCGCCCTAGCAGATACCAAGTTACCTAGCACTAGATTTAAGAAAACTAATGAAAAAAACAACGGGGAAGCCAGGGAACACTTCAGAAGAAGCCATGACTCCAGGGAGTGAGGGTTGAAACTCCAGAAACAAGGGCCACGGCAGTCTTGAGACTTTGCCACTTTGCTATTTTCCGAACTTGCTTGGCTGAAATGAAGAACACAGAGACAGCCAAGTATAAGTCAGCTTGAAGTACCTACTGATGGGACTAATTTTGCTTGTTTTTTTTTAGAGAGGACTTTAGTGAATATGCCTCATTCTTCCTTTCTGAGCCTCAATTCTTATATGGTTGCATTGAAAGGGGGGGGCGGGGGCAAGGGATGACACAAATATTGTTCATTGGAAGGAGACAAGGAGTTTACTTCCTGCGGCTCCCCTAGTGGTTACATCTCCTCGAAGTTTGCTCACCTGAGTGCAGATACTACCCTGGAGATCTAAGACAAATTGAAAGAGGAACCAGCTCTTTCTTCTAATTCCAGGGTCTGGAGACGCATTCTAGGAGGGGTAAAGGGGACATTTTAATACATGGGGGTGTTACTGGTTTAAATTAATCACATAGTACTCATTTTCCGAATGAAAAGCCCTGTACCTCAACTGTATGGCCTAGGGGTGAGTAAGATAACAGACAGGGTGGACTTTGAGGATCCATAGACCCACGGTAAGATGCTGGGTGACTAGAAGGAAATTATGGCCTTGGTTTTAGCTCCTCCACCTGCAGGAGCAGCAAGCCATTAGAGGTCCTCTCTGGCGAGGAGGGATTTCTACTTTTATTGTGAAAAATTGGCTTATTTAGATATAAGGGTGACCTTATTGAATTAAATTACGACGGGAATGAAGAGAGCCCAGGATTGGTAGAGGGCCAGTTTTGGGAGGGGGGAGGGGAGAGAGAGACAATGGAATTGGGAATTATATCCTCTGTCTGGGAGCTCAGTCCTGCAGTGGCAGGAGATAGATAAGCTCGGGGGAAGTGGGGTCCCAGCGGATTTGAGGAAAGGACGGTGAGGTAAATCTCCTCCCTGGGATACCCAGAATGTTTATTGATAATAGGTTAACAATAAGAAGTAGTTGTTTCTTCTTTTTGATTCTTGTATTACCCTTGAGACATCCGTTATTCGTAAAGCTGCAGGGATAGAAGCAGACAAAAAGGGGCATCCTTCAAATTTTATTAGGAGCAAAATAGAGGAGGAAGGCTGGATTGGTCTCTGGTTACTGCTCCTTTCTAAAGAAGGGATGGGAAAGGTATTTTAGTAACTTTTTTTTGGGGTGGGGTGCTTGGTATTAACCATTTGTCTGCCGACATACTTAGAACGTATAGGAATTTTGGACTGATATATCAGTCCGCGGTGATGTTGACTGTTTACAAGTGATGGTGACATTTAGAAAGCTAAATTAAGGTTAAGAGCCTGTTGGTGTTCAGATTCTCTTATACCAGTATGCTCTGCCTGTCCTGGATAAACATCAAGGGTTCTACTTTTAGGTAGATACTCCCATAAAGGGGACACAATCACCTAGGAAGCATGGCATAGCATCCATAAAACATTTTAACTGTTCTATATTGTTCTTTCAGTGTTTTAAACTTACTGTTTGAATTAATATGGTTCACATTCATGTTGTTTATAGTGACTTTGGCACTCATTGCAAGGGACCAGTAAGCCGTACAAAATGGCAAAGATTCTATTCAGAATGGGGGGATGAAAATCCAACTGGACACAGCTTCCAACATAATATTAGAAATGGTGGATTTACATATAGTATCATATAATGTGAAGGGAATTTATTCCCCTATAAAATGAACAAAAGTGTTGACTGAATTGAAGAGATTGGGGCGTGAGGTTGCCTATTTACAAGAAATGCACCTGACGGTGGAAGAGCATTTAAAATTAAGGAGGAACTGGGTGGGCCATGTAGAGTCAGCACCATCAAAGAACAGGAAAAAAGCAGTGATGGCCATCTTGTTTAAGTGAGGCAGTGCTTTATTAATTAAATCAGTTGAAAGGGATGAGGAGGGTAGGTTATTATGGGTAACTGCAGAATGCCAAGGGGAGATACTTCATTTAGTAAATATTTACACTCGTAGCCAATATGGCAGAGTTCCTTAAGGAAGTATTTCACAAGTTAGCTGTCCTACCCTCTGGTCAAATATTGCTGGGGCGAGGTTTTAATACCACCCCAGCACCTAAAGTTGATAGGTCATCGCAAGTGCAATCCACCAATGGGGGGGGGGGCAACGAGAACCTTGGCAGGCTTGGCACAAGAATTAGGATTAAAAAGTGTGTGGCTGGAGCAGCATCCCAAAGAAAAAGGACTACACATTCTTCTCTTCCCCCCCAGAGGTCCTACTCAAGAGTTGACTTATTCTATACCCAACAAATGTAACACAATCTTACATCCACCCAATCACACTGTCAGACCATGCACCGATTTCAGTCAGGATTCGGATACAGCACAGGGGCAGACAGACTATATGGCGTTTGAATGTAACACTCCTAAATGATAAACACTTTGTGAGGCAACTAGAGGATAAAATAAAAGAGGTTCAGGCAATTAATAATAACCAGGGTTGTTCTAATATTTCAACCTGGGAGGCATTGAAACTAGTGGTTTGGGGAGAAATTATCCATTTTTCATCAGCTAGAAAGAAATTAATGAACATTACTTATAACAAACTATTAGAGAAGTTAAAGGAAGAAGAATAATGTCATAAATCTAATCTAGCTCAGAAAGGGACGTTGAAAGAACTAAATAAAATCAGGGAAGAACTGCAACAATATGAGGATAGGAAAGCAGAGGGTAAACTGAGATTTATTAACCAAAAATACCATGAAGCAGGAGGACAAGCAACCAGACTGTTAGCTTACCACATTAAAAGAGCTCAGGTAGACAGAATGGTGCACAAACTCCAAAACAGACAACATCCAGATAAACCTAGAGTTTTAGCAGAACAATTCCAAGGTTTTTACCAGCAATTATATCAGGAGGAAAATAAGGAGAGGAGTACTAGAGAAGCAACAAAGGCATTTCTTTCTGACCAACTAAAATTACCTGCGTTGACACCCCAACTACAAGAGGAATTAATTGCTCCAGTAACAGAACAAGAGGTGCACCAAATAATAAAATCATTGGCAATAGGCAAAACACCAGGGCCAGATGGACTCTACGCAGCTTTTTATAAAAAGAATTTCAAAAACACTGGCACCAGTCTTAGCCCAGGTATTTAATGATTGCATCACTGAAAAGAGAATACTACCCTCTTAGACTGAAGTCCTTATCACAGTGATCTATAAACCTGGGAAATCTAAGGAGGTATGCAAAGCGTATCGTTCCATCTCCCTCCTAAACCAAGACCTTAAAATTTTGACTAAACTTCTCTCAGTGAGACTGCAAAAATATGTGGGAATAATTGTTCAGCCAGATCAGATGGGTTTCATACCAAACAGGCAGCTATCGGATAATGTTAGGAAACTTCTTAATGTTCTAAAATATAAGGCTCCCTCAAAGACTGCACAACTGGCCATATTTCTTGACGCCAAAAAAGCCTTTGATAGGCTGAATTGGAAGTATCTTTTTGAAGTTCTGGAATATTTAGGATTAGGGGGTCACATTTTAGAGTGGGTAAAACTTTGTTACAGTTCCCCGAGCGCAAGAGTTAAAATTAATGGCACTATATCTATACCTATATGCATCGAACGCGGAATGAGGCAGGGGTGTCCCCTCTCCCTGCTGCTATTTTCCATCAGTTTAGAACCTCTGGCAGCCACCTTGAGGCAACATAAGGACATCAGGGGGATCAGGGTTAAACAACATATTTGTAAGGTGTCACTATACGCTGATGACACACTGGCATATTTGGAAGACCCTCAGAAATCCATTCCTCCCCTGCTACAATTATTAACTTACTATGGAGACCTTTCAGGATTTAAAACTGATACAGAAAAATCAGAGGTGTTAGTGGTCAGGGGTAAAGTACCTAAACAGTGTAAAATATTGCCTTTAAGTGGGTCCATGATAGGGTTGGATATCTGGGTGTTTGGATCCCCATGCAAATGTCTAATTTATATAATTTTAATTATGGTAAATTGTTACATCAATTGTATGAAGATATGAACAGATGGTGACTACTCCCTTTCTCATATGCACACCGTATAGAAACAATCAAGATGAACATCCTCGCAAGGTTAATGTTTCTTTTCTCTACACTCCTGATACTTATTCTGCAGATGGACTGGAAACTACACAAGAAAGTCCTTTATTTTTTATGGGGAGGTAAGAAACCTTGAATAAAGAAAGCCTGTTTACTGGCCCAAAAGAAAAAGGGGGTTGGGGGCTCCCAGATTTTCAGTCCTACTATTTAGCGGCCCAAGTTATACCCCTGGGAAAAATTCTGGACCCTCTTCGATTAGGCACTTTGTGCACCTTGGAAGAAGAGGCTTACCCAGTGATCCCCTTGCACCTTCTGCCTTGGACAGTTCTGAGAAAAGATATAAAACAGATCACTACCTGTTGGACCAAACACACCCTGTCAATGTGGTTGAAAGCAAGGGTTAAATGGGAACTTCCATCTTATATTTGGCAATATATCCCCTTAAACCATCTCCCTGCATTCCCCATTCAAGGGAGGGATGATTGTTTTGAAAGATGAATGAAACAAGGATTGAAGTATTTGCCCCAGTGTCTGTGAGAGGGAGAGATCCTAGATATCAGACATTGCAGAATAGGTTTGGCCTACCCAACAAGGATTTCTTCAGATTTGTGCAGTAACATAGATTTTGATTTTTTGATTTTGACAGCAGATAAGGACCGCTTGACCCACCCAGTCTGCCCATTAAGCATTATATTAATACAGTACCAGGAATCCTGGCCTTGGACTCTCTTCCCACGGAAACAGTTTCCCTGATTCATGCTAGAGCTCTTCAGTCAAACACCAAACAGTTAATCTCACATCTTTATAGTAGCATACAGGAGGAGGTGGGTACCTTAGCCCTCCAAAAAATATAAGACAGATTGGAGGCTGACTCAGGAGTTACCTTAACTAATCAGGAATGGGAGAGGATATGGGGTGAAATACATAAAACCACCTCCTCGACAATATGGAGGGCATACAGATGGAAAGTAATGGGAAGGTATTTTATTACACTTATAATTTCCAGGCATCTTTCTACGCATCCCTCGGGCAAGTGTTGGTGAGGCTGTGCTCACATGGGAACACACTGTCCTATCTTTTGGTCATGCCCAAGGTTACATAGTTATTGGTCGAACATAGAAACCAACATTAGGTCCATCCTGGAAATGGGGCAGTCATTGGAATTTAAGCATTTGGTCCTAGGCTGCCCCCAGAAGACTTACGTAGTCCAACACAGAAATACTTATTTAGGATCTTGGTAGTGTCAGCCCCGAAAGCAATTACTTAAAACTGGTTAACCCCTAAAATACTTTTGCAGAGCCATTGGCTGTGTATCTTGAAAACAGTTAAAAACATGGAAGCAATAACCACCAGGTTAAGATTGGCTGTGGAGAAATACAATTCGAGATGGCTCCCAATTTTTCATTATGTGGAGAGGGTGGAGGAGATGCCAATTTTAGAACAACTTCTAGTAGACTAAAATAAGGGAGGTAGTCAAGTGAGGGAGAGTGAGGGAAGATCCAAGGAAAGTTTTATAGAAGCAAACAGCATAATAATTTATATCATATACAGGTCTGTGGGTTGGTATCACTTATTTTTGCAACTTCCTGTTACTCTCAAATACAAGTGATACACTTTTTTTTTTTCCATTTACATTTTTTCCTCCTACCTAGCTGCCGGCCGTCCAGTGTTATCAGCCGGTCACGGGCAGGTGGCTTCACCCCAGAGCGTACCTCGAGACCCTCCGATACCTCGTGGGCTTACCCCCATGGTGGGCTACGGGATGCGGGACAAACATCCCGCAGAGACTGGGATAGGTCGGAGGCGGCCTGGGGGCTAATTAAAGCCGTGGCGGGCTTCACTGGAGGGCGGCCAGCAGCCGCCCATTTTCCGATTTTCTGGGAGGCGGACGCAGGACGCATGACGCCCTCGCCGCCTCCAAAGTGCGTCTGAGTGCCGGTAGCTGTGACTCTCAGCCTCTGTCGGGGTCACTAGTGCCCGAGCACTAACCCACCTTCCCCTGAGAAGGAGAGCAGTCCATAGGACGCCTATCCTTCTTCGCCGCTCCTTCCAGCGACCCTTCAGTCCATTCCTCGAGTCCGGTCGCCGCGGTCGCAAGCTGAAATCCAACTCGCCAGCCAACGGGTCATGTGACAAGTGATACACTTTGTTAGCCTGATATACACCAGAGATTTTGAGAAAAATACAAGAGTCACCAAATGAATATACAAAAGCAATGAGTACACTTAGTATTTTGTTCTTTATTATGTTTGGTTGTTTTATTAAAATAGGTGAATCTGAAAATATGGTGTTTAGATCGCAGGAGAGCAGACAAAATTTAAAAATGAGATACAATACAGATTTATTGTTCAGATAATGGATAATAAAATTAGATGACTGGTCAGCTTCTGGCAGGAGAGCTTCGTAGGGACAGATCATCATATGGACATTCTGTACTTGGACTTATATGGAGCTCTTGAAAAGATCTCAGATGGCCGCTAGCATGAGAGAGAATAGCTTAAGAGAAAAAAGTATAATATGGAATCATTGGCATGAACTAGAATAAGAGTCTTTTGAAAACTTGTACCATATCTAGAGATTCTTTATTACTTATAACTGATTATGCATGTTGGTAGCATACAAGAGGTCACTTGTATTCGGTGCTGGAGCTGACTGTATGACTTGTGTATTGAACTGCTCTTAATAAAAAGGATAAGTAAAAAAAAAAGGAACAGCAGTATCAAGGGGGTCGGAAGAAGCATACTATAGTCAGGGCAACTGGGGAAGGATTGTGGGCTGTAACAATTGTGTGGCCGCTGTATTCATGGAGATATGGAAAACTGGGGGGTGCCCAGTGTGTAGGAGAATAGAAAAGCTAATCATGGAGATAAGATGGCTCACTGGGGTTTTAGAAGGCATGTAAGGGGGAGGTAGGGAGAGACAACAGAAGCAAACTGGACAAGGATTGGATACACCGAGGCATAATAAAATCAGGCATAGGGCAGGACATGAGAGGCACAAATGGGCCATGGACGAACCAGCATAATAGTTTATACCAAGCTGGAAGTTCCAGAGGAGGGGTGGCAGATGGCAAAAAGAGGGAGACAGGAACAAGTTATTCAGAACAAGAGATGGGGAACTCAGAATATCTCCCTCTCTGGGGTACCTACATCCAATAGATATGCAATGCTGGCAGAGGGGAGATAATGGGATGAAGGAGAAACAGGGGCTGGGATACCACAGGATACCAGAGCGGTAGAGGGGGAGGAAAAGCAGATGGTAACTTGAGACAGTCAGGAAACAGACACCATGAAGGAATGGGATAGGGAAAATAGGACTGCAGGAGAGACAGAGGGCATCAAGGAGAATAGAGAGAAAAAAAGAAGGGGGATAGTTGGCACTACAAGAGCAGGGAACCAGGAGGGGAGAGGGGAATTGCTGAAACAAGAAGAGAAACTGTGGTACAGGAGAAAAATGAGTAATTGTGACACGGGGGAGAGAAAGGAAATGAGGTATGGACACGCTGGAAAAAGGAAAATAATAATCTTTGGGGATTAAGTAATAAAAGGTATACAATGGGGAAGATGTGAGAATCCACCCAATAGGACAACAGTAGCATGCTTGCCAGGAATGGAGGCAGGGAAAGCATCACCAAAGATCAGGGAGCTGATAGATGAGGCGGGAGGAAAGCCAGACTTGGTGCTGCACATTGGAACCAACGATTTAGCTGGGGAAGAGGAGGTGGTGGTACAGCATAGATTTAGGGACATAGCAATGTCATGCAAAGAGACTGTGAACTCATTGGCCTTTTTGGAGGTAATTCCTGTCCCAAGGGCCAGCTCAGCAAGAAAAAGGAGGAGAGTGCAATTTAATGAGTGGCTGGAAAAGTGGTGTGAGGAGGTCGGGAGACGCTTGGTCTGACAAGGGACTTTATAGCAGGGACAGACTATGCCTTAGCTGGGAAGGAAAAGAAAACTCAAAGATAGGATGGGGAGGGAGTACATGGCTAGGGAACTGGGTTTAAACTGCTATGGGGAGAGGCAGAAATGGGGAGGCCAGAAAGCGTCCCCCCACAATGGTGGAGATAACAATAAGAGTAGGGAGATAGAAAACTATCCAGGAAACGGGGGAAGAGGAGAGGGCAGGGAAGAAAGCCAGGAAAGACTTAAGTAAGCAAAAGACCAAGGGCACTGCAGGGACAAAGTGAAGGGTGGTGTCACTAAACGCACGCAGTCTTGGGAACAAGATGATTGAATTGCACATCATCTTAGCGAGGGTAAAGTGGATATTGCTGCCATTACAGAGACCTGGGCAACAATATACCATGACTGGGCTCTAACAATCCCAGATCATAAGCTGTACAGAAGGAACAGGGAGACAGGCAAGGGAGGGGGCTGGCAGCATACATAAGAGAATGTATAGTATGCACAAGGGAGGAAGAGACTGAAAAGGGGAACATCGAAACACTGTGGCTCCAACTCCAGACGAACAGAGGAAGGAAGATCAGGATGGGGGTTGTATACAGACTGCCCAGGGAGGGTGAGGGGGATGGACAGGAAATTTTGTTTGCAGTTGATAAGCATAGCAGAGAGGGGGGAGGTAATAGTGATGGGTGACTTCAACCTGCCCAAAATGAACTGGGTCACTCCTACCACATCCTGTGCCAGAAGTCAGGAAATCTTTTGTAGTACCAAGGGAATGGAGAACAGCATGTCATGCCACTCCACAAGAGTGGTCCTAAGGAGGATCCAGGCAACTACAGGCTGGTCAGCCTGACCTCGATAGTGTGTAAACTAATGGAGACCATACTGAAGGAGGGGCTGATCAGGTACTTGGAGGAAAATGGTCTGCAGGACAGTAAATGGCATGGATTCGTGGCAGGCAAATCGTGTCAGTAGAACATGATTGAGTTCTTTGAATGGGTCACTAAGGCAGTGGACAAAGGCTAGGCAGTGGATATCATATACATATATAAGGCCTTTGACTCGGTGCCACGTAGAAGGCTGATAACAAAACTGAAGGACCTAGGGGTTGGGGAGAAAGTGGTTAGATGGGTTGAAAACTGGTTGAGCGACAGGACTCAGAGAGTGGTAGTGGGGGTGGAGTTCTCCAGTACCAAGGAGGTCACCAGCGGGGTTCTGCAGTGGTCGATGTTGGGTCCAATATTGTTTAACATCTTTTTTAGCGACATGGGGGAAGGCATTCAAGGCAAAATATAAATGTTTGCAGATGACACCAAGCTCTGTGGGAGGGTGGACACCCAGGAAGGGATACAAGAGTTGAGGAAGGACTTAGCTGGACTGGAGAGATGGTCAGGGATATGGCAGCTGGGGTTCAATGCCAAAAAGTGCAAAATGATGCACATCGGGGCCAGGAACCCAAGAACAGAGTACTACATAGGAAAGGTTCAGGTAATGGCATCTGAGGAGGAAAAGGACCCAGGGGTGATAATTTCTAGTGATCTGAAACATTCAACTCAACGCAAAAAGGCAGTGGCAAAGGCTAACAGGATGCTGGGATGTATTGCAAGGGGATTTAGTAGTAGGCAGAACGAGGTTATTCTGCCATTGTACAGATAATTGGTAAGACCATATTTAGAATACGGAGTAAGATATTGGCATCCATACCTTAAAAAAACATTAATATGCTGGAAAGGGTCCAGAGGGAGTGACTAAAATGATCAAGGGGTGGAAGGATAGAACATATGAGGAGAGGCTAGGAGACCTAGGGATGTACTCTCTGGAAGAGAGGGGATATGATTGAGACCTTCAAGTACTTGAATGGATTTAACGGAGTGGAATAGTAGGGTCTCTTCAATAAAAGGGACACCACCACCACCAGAGGACACAGCCTAAAACTGATGGAGTGACGTAAGGAAGCACTTCTTTACAGAAAGAGTGGTGACTGCATGGAATGAGCTACCAGAGGAGGCAGTGGTGACAAAGTCAGTGGGATCCTTCAGAAGAGCCTGGGACAAACACAAAGGAAAGCCATGGGACCAAGACAGGGAGAAGGAGGGTTTGGGGGGAGAGGAGGGGTCAGTATCACTGGTAGAAACTTAAAGCCAGGATTTGCATTATTATTCTAGAAGACATGATAGACCATGAGGTCTCCTTTTGCTGGCCATTTTCTTATGTTCTTAAACAACTGTTTCCAGGTGACACAAATGCAGTAGCACTGATGTACTAGCTTTGTGGATGTGTATCTGTGGTGTGCACACCACAAGGCATACACAGTCACTTCTGACTACAGATAGAAATGCATGATATTAGTCACAACCTTGCTTCTGTGTACAGATGCGCAGGCCCCCGCAGCTGTAAATACAACTCCACGGTCTCCAAATTATAAGAGTTCTTTTGTCTGCAGAAGCACAGGCCCCAGTGGGGCTAGTGCTTCTGTAGACACAGGTATTCATCCACACTGTAAGACATACACAAAGTTCTGTCTGCAGAAGCACAGGTCTCTGAGGGGCCTGCTCTTCAGTGGCTGTAAACATACTCACTGGCTGTAGAAAGACTGGCCCCTGTTGGGCCTGCACTTACACAGCTGCATATAGAAAACCGTGCACTAGAGGATCCAGCTATGTAGCGAGGTAGTACCCACTACCCTCTTATTTATTTATTTATTTATTTATTGAATTTTGATGACCGGGTAGGCCCGCTGGGCCCTGGAGGTCCCTTTTTCAGGGGCGACCCGGGAGTAACAATTACATACAAGTAAGCAGATAAGTACAATCGGGTAAATGTAATGTTATTTAACAATAAAGACTACATATGGTTACAAGCGGTAAAGAGGAGGAACATACAGGCAAAAGGACTTAAGAGTTAGACATAAAGAAAACATTTTAAATACCAAGTTCATGTTGAGATTGGGAGTGCTCTAGGTAATGGCAAGAGGTTGCTAAAGACATGTGGTACCTTCCTTGTGGGCATAGTGGAAGGGGGACTATTGGTACAAAAGTGCTCCCCATCCTTTGATGTATGGTTAGGTCCTGTGACATAAGCATATGCTCCTGTCGAGCAGGTGAGCCTTGAGCTTGGTCCGGAAGCAGGTGATGGACTCTGCCTCCCGTACCTCCAGGGGAAAGTTGTTCCAGTTGGAAGGGGCTGTGTACGCAAAGGACCTAGACCCTGCTTTAGTCCTGGTCTTGGGAACCACAAGGAGAGTTTGGCCGGATGTTCTTAGACTCCGCGGGTTGGTTTTAACCCTAACGAGATCGTTGAGGCTGGGAGGAAGTGTGGGACCCAGTAACTTAAATGTAAGGCAGAGGGTTGGGTAGATGAGGCGAGCTTCCAAAGACGGCCAGCTGAGCCTTGACTGAGGTTCGCAGTGGTGAATCCTCGGGTGTGATAGAGTGGCGAAGCGGTCTATCTTGTTGTACAAGGACTGCAGCCTGCCAAGCTCTGTCGTGGCCACGCCTGGAGAACTGGGGCCGCGTAGGTGAGCTTTGGGAGAAGTACGCTAGCAGCAATGGCTACCCTAGCTTCCAGGATAATCTGGTCCTTTATTCTGTAGAGGATTCCAAGTTTCCCATGGATGGCTTTGGTGATTTGGTTTACGTGATTTTTGAGTGTGAAGCCTTGGTCCAGGGTAAGTCCAAGGTATTTGGTGGAGGTAACCACCTCAAGTTTTTCACCCCCACTGGTCTGAAGTTGTAGGAGCAGTGACCTCTCGGATCCCAGTGATCTCAGCCCAAACAGCATCACCTTTGTTTTTTTGGTATTTAGCACCATTTTGTTCAGAGTAAGCCAGTCCTCCATCTGAAGGATGTCCTCTTGGAGGGCTGTCTCCAGTTCTGTTAGGTTAGGGGAGGCTCTGTAGATGACAGCATCATCTGCATACTGGATAACGCTGCTGCTCCCACAGTGTGAGTGCAGATCATTTATGAACAGAGTAAAGAGAAGGGGGCCGAGTATTGACCCTTGAGGTACCCCTTCTTTGAGTGGTGCTAGCTTGGAGACATTATCATTCCACTTGACCCTCTGGGTACGTCCAGTGAGATAGCTCTCGAACCATCCCAGTGCATGGGTGTCAAGGCCAAGTGAGCACATTTTTTGTAGTAGGAGGTTGTGGTTTACCAAGTCGAACGCTTTTGAAAGGTCAATAAAGACCGCGCCTGTACTGATCCCTGAGTCATTATTGCTCAGGACTTCTGTCGAAAACTTGGTTAGCACAGTGTCTGTCCCATGCTTGGCTCTGAAGCCGTGCTGAGACGGAGAGATTACCTGGTGGATTTCCAGGTATTCTCGGGAGTTGGGAAGTAGACAACTTCTCCTGTACTTTAGCAATAGCACACAGCAGGGAGATAGGCCTGTAGTTCCCAATAGGCTCTGTAGACCCTCCCTTGTGTATGGGAATCACTAGAGCCTGCTTCCAAGGCTCAGGTACTGATCCCCCAATAATGGACCGGTTTATCAGCCAAGTTAGGAGCTTCGCTAGTACTGGGGCACCCTCCTTGAGGATTCTGGTCTGGATCCCATCAGGGCCCCCAGATCCTCTCGAGTGCAGGGATTTAAGGATGATCAATACCTCCTTTACCCTAACCAGCCTCAAGTGAAACGAAGGGCGATCAAGGTCTGGGGGTTGATGTGCATTAAGCTCACTCCTGTTGCCAGGGGGTCCCACCTTGTATGCATCAAGGTTCGTGAAGTAGCTGTTGAGGGCCTCTGCGATGAGTGATCCCTCATCAATTACTTGCCCATTGGCCATGATTGGGCCAGGTGTGGTTTTTTGTTTCCTTTGAGGAGTTCATTAATGTGCGACCAGAAGAACCTAGGGTTTTCTAGATTGGTTTTTTGAAGGTTGGTGATATATTCTTTTTTAGCTTTCTTTACCCAATAAAAGGTAGATTTTTAACTTAATCTGAGCTTTCAAAGGTAGCAATTTACTTTTTTGGAGAAAGCGCTACCCCTAAACCAAACTGCTACCCTCTTATAAATTTCTAAGTCTGCTACTGAAACTACGATACCCACACTGAAACAATACTTCTGCAGCCACAGGGACTCGTACACACTGTACTACATACACACAGGTGTAGCTCAATATGTGGGGCCTGTGCTTATGCAACTGCATACACAAATCCACACAGGTAGCACATCAGTGATACTGCATTCGTGTCATCTGGAAAAATATGTTTGTCTCACCTGATGATAGCTATGTGTGGTTGCTTGTGTGTTCTTGTCCTTTTGCTACTTGGTGGGGGTGGAGAGTTAGGGTGGGAAACCTTAACACCACATTTCCCTGCTTTTGTGGCATTAACTCGAACCTTAACTGGTGCTTTAACATAATTTTTTGCAAAGAATATCCTTTCCTTTTGAGATAGTGGAATCCTATCCTCATTCACGCAGGTCCTTTTTGGACCTGTGTGAACAGATGCAGACATGTTGAGCCCTCTGCGCCCTGCATCAAGGGAAGAATCCATCTGCCTGTGGAAGTGCAGGGCCCTCTGTGTGGCAACAGTTGTCTAGAATTTGTGTGGCTGTCTAGCAGGCTGGGCCCTGCACTTCGGTGTGGCTACAAATACACAGAAACAGATGTACAGGGCAAAGAGTTCATCTGTCAGCCATAGTACAGGGCTGTCTGGCTCCCATATGTGCAGAGGTGCAGGACCCTATGTCAACAGAAGATTTCTCTACATTACATGGTACTTGGGCCTGTGAAGCGAAACCTTGTACCTTCCCTTCCCAGGCTTGGGGGAGGTGCTGCATGACAGCGCCGTCCCCACAGCCTCAGACCATGCAGCATGCTAATCATGTAGAACTATAGTGTTGCCTGTAAACATTTATGAAGAGCTAGTTCCTTAAATAAAGCTGTAAGGAAGAAACTGTTAAGGCATAACTACAGTACCTAACGGTGGGCTGGTAAATAGTATGCTAAATTATTATCCTATCACTTTTTGGAGCTTAATGTTTTATAAAGGAATGTAATTCATGCAGGCACATATTATTCGGGGTTGA
This sequence comes from Neoceratodus forsteri, assembly GCA_016271365.2. NCBI lineage: Eukaryota > Metazoa > Chordata > Ceratodontiformes > Ceratodontidae > Neoceratodus > Neoceratodus forsteri. The sequence goes on from CM057459.1 coordinate 322,631,678, forward strand.
TATGCACTTTTTTTATAAAGGAGGAAATGCATTAAAACATGTTTGTCGGTCTGAGCTTCGTTCTATATATTAGTAATATTTGTAGTATTTCTCAATTGTGAAACACACTTAGAAACATATAAAATGATGGCAGAAAAAGACCGTTGGTCCATCCCAGTCTGCCCGAGTTCCTATCTAGCCCTGGGACCTACTGTCCATCCAGGATTCTAGCCCTCCCCCTCCTCCCCTTTATTCTTCCTCCCGATTCTGTTGCCCCAGTTGACCGCTGTACCCTTCACCATGTCCCAACCATGCTTGAAACCATCAACTGTTTTTGCATCCAGTACTTTGGATGGTAGACTGTTCCACTGCTGCACCACCCTTTCTGTAAAATAATACTTCCTCATATCCCTCCTGAACCTCCCTCCTATTAGTTTCCACTCATACCTTCATGACCTTGAACTAGCATTCAAGCTAAGTAGTTCTGTGCAGCTCACCTTGTTTAATCATTTTAGGAACTGTAAGGTCTCTATTGTATCTCCCGTTTCCATTCTAGTTCCAGCAAGTACAAGTTCAGTACCTTGAAGCAGTCCTCATAAGATCTGCCCTGTTGGCCCTGAATCATTTTTGTTACCCTGCACTGCACCTTCTTCAATCTATCCCTGTTCTTCCTGATGTGAGGGCTCCAGAACTGGGGCCTGTACTCCAGGTGTGGCCTCACTAAAGATCTGTAAAGGGGTAGTATTACCTCCCTACTCAATACCCCTTCGTATACACCCCAGCAGCCTACTTGCCTTACCATAGGCCAAGTTGCAATAGCTCAATTGCTTGAGGATCGCTAATGATAACTCCTAGGTCAAGTTCCTCAGTTGCAGTGCTAAGTCTCACCCCACCTGTCCCGGGGTTCTTATTCCGTGTGCACTTTTTGGCGGTGAATTTCAACTGCCAAACCTTAGACCATCCTTCTAGCTTTTGTAAGTCACTTTGCATTTCTCTCATTCCCTCATCACTATCCACCTTCCCATGGAGCTTGGTGTCCTCTGCAAAGAGATGCAACCAGCCCTGGATACCTTCTCCATTGTCACTGATGAACATATTGAAGAGGACTGGGCCCATGACAGATCCCTCAGGCACCCCACTGGTGACCTCCCTCTCTTCTCATTTGATCCTGTTGACCACAGCCCTCTACTGCCTACCCTTTAGCCAGTTTCCCATCCAGTTAACTATGCCCTTAGCAAGGGCTGCCTGATGACTCTGTGGAAGAGCGTTGCACTTCTGTACTGGCAACCTTGTTCAGAAGTCAATCCTGCTCTGCTTGGCTTGGGCGACCATGGTGGGAAGTGCTCTTGACTGGAGTGTGAGCCAGCTGGGGAGGGAGATGGCCTGGCAGAGTAGTGGCCTCTTGCGGTGAGCTAGGGATCTTGCTCCCTCATGAGGGGTGGCGCATGCACAGAGTGGACTGCTGCTGTCAAGGTCAACAGAGATTGCGCCAGGCATCAGGAGTGGTGCAAAGGACCAAGGAAGAAAATGCAGGAGGAAAAACTGGAGCCTGGGTTACATGACACCCTGCTTACCTCCCAGAGGCTTGCCATGTCACCTCAGGATGCCTTGGCCAAAGTTTGATGTGCCCCTAGGGTGGGGGGGGGCTTCTACACTTCACCCTGCCATGGAGAGGTAATCTTTGGGGACCACAGCCAAAGGTAAGCACTGCAGGAAGACGGGAGCCATTGGTAAGGAGACGGGGCAGGAGCTGAAGCAGCTGCCCAGATGTACCCGAGGAGGATCTACAAAAATTTTATATATATATTCTTAGCTGTATTCGGATCCCTCCATCGTCTTCAGCAGGTGTCTGTGAGGCATGTAGTTGAAAGCCTTGCTGAAGTCAAACTAGAGCAAATCCAGGCATGTACCCAATTCAGTTGTTTCTGTGTTACCCTTTATAATGACTGTACACTTTATAATAACTGGCATTGTTTAGCAAAAAAAACTAACATTTTGTTTTACTGTAACACTACTCGATTGAATCTGTAGACATGTATGTGTATGTTATCATTTTGTTGGACATTGTATCAGTTCAGAACAGCAATATTCTAGTTCTAATTCTCAGCATAGAACATTACATTTAAAAACATGCCTACATTAAAAATTATAAGCAGAATGTCAGTTTACACAACTGTAGGTATAAAGAAAACTGAAGAAAAAATCCCATCCTTTCATTGAAACTACTTTTTACAATTTTCCTTCTGTGGGTTATATAAGAAATTTCCCAATTGTTTGTGATATAGTCATAAAATTCCCCTACTGTTAATCATAGCCCTTGTTATATCTGTCTATCTCTCTCTCTCTCTCTCTCTATATATATATGTATATTAGTCCCTTTAATGAATAGAATGGGGTTATTTTTTCCCACCCATTTTATTCTGTATATAAATATGACAGGCAATTTATTTCTCAACACTGTTTTTAGATAGTGTTTGTGCTTGGATAACTAGACGGGTTTTCTGACCATTTTTTGCATCCCAACTAATAGCTTTTTTTTCAGACATATCTCTTTATCCTGGTTGGTCATTCTATGTGCTTTGTTCTCCGATTGGTGGCATGAGATGAGTAGCTCCCTAATGGTGAGCATGTGATACAAGGGTATGGGCACTTTATTTATAAATGAACAATGGGTGAGCATGTGATACAAGGGTATGGGCACTTTATTTATAAATGAACAATGGGTGAGCATGTGATACAAGGGTATGGGCACCTTATTTATAAATGAACAATGTACTTGCTGACCTATTGGAAGATGACTGCATTATATATCAGCTTTGTGTACTATGTCAGCAACCAGTTAATTGGCTTAAACAGCAAGCAGTCATCACCCAAGGCTGTGTTTTAAAAGAAACTGCTTATTCAGGATTTCCATGCAGATATTTTACAATCACCTATTTAGACTATATCCTGTATATGATTTTGTTAATCTTACAACAATTAAGTGCAGTCGGTGACACTGAATACAGTTGTCTAAAGCACAAGAAGTTGTGGTTGAGAAAGAATTATTCCATCCAGCCAGTCTTTTTGGGTTCATAGGGCTGAGCGCAGGTTACTTCCCTTTCAGCTAGCAAACTTTGACAGGAATGCTTCACAGAAGAGCTTGCTCATTGCTTAGATTTGTTTCAGCACCAGTGCTATACTCTGTTATATGTCACGGCTGAGTGAAACCCACTCAGAATTCAGACACGTGGGGCCCGACTTTCAAAGGGTGCTGCAGGGCTTGCATCAAGCCCTGTGTCAGTCTCGTTGTTTATGCCAAACTCTGTTGATGCGACTGTGCACAATTTTAGTACACCGGGCGCAGTTGCGACTGTTTCCACAGTTTACAGCAGCTTGCAACAAATGTGGAGCAAGCCCCATAAAAGAGGTCTCCCAAATAGTGCAAGTTAGACCAAGGGGAGCTGGTCTAACGTACACATTTGGTACACCTGTCTGAGAATTACGATCTAGCACTGAATTCTGCAAGCCCCATGTGCCGTATGTTTGTCGCATCAGGGGCTTGCAGCATGCTAAGTGTGTTTGAAAATTGGGCCCATAATCTGCTGATCCTGACATAGATGGTTAAGTACTAACCCTTCAGTCTGTGAAGTTAATCTGTTCTCAGATCCTAAGGACATCCTCAGAGCTAGTGTGTCCTCAGTGTAAAAGACTTTTAAATGCTTGCTTTCAAGAACAGCAGGAAATGTTAAAACGGCAACTAGTGCAATTTTGTCTAATACATGCAAGTGTTTTCATAGCTATGTGCTATAGCAACATTTACGTTCCCATTGGCCAAACGTCGCACTTGGACCAGTACGTTGTGTCTAGGCAACAAAGTGGGGGAATTTTATGACTATACCACAAACAATTGGGAAATGTCTTATATAACCCACAGAAGGAAAATTGTAAAAAGCAGTTTCAATGAAAGTATGGGATTTTTTGTTCAGTTTTCTTTAGACATCGCTGCTGAATGCTCCGTGTATGGTACATATCTAGTCAACTCAAGCTGCTTGTTGTAAAGGAAGAAATATACTTTTTTAAAGTTTTTTTCCTGGTATGACTGATTTTTTTCCATAATTCCAGTCTCATAGATGTCTTGTCCTCTAGCTGCAGCTAACTGCTCAGTTAAAGCACTGGCCGAGTACAGTTGTTTAGAAACACAATTGAGTGGTTATAATGCAGTATAGTAATCATTACTCTTGTTATATATCAAGACAAATGCTTCATTATGGATTGACTGTTTTTGTGTTGTTTTTTGTTAAAACAAAAAAAAAAAACTGCTGTTCACATGCTACCACTGTATTGCCATAGAAATAGTGTGGTATTTTAATAGTTAATTTTAATAAAATATATGAATAATGAAATATCAGACATGAGAATTTAGTAGTAGTAGTAGTTGGAAGTTGTGTTTAAGGAAAAACAATTGTGCTAGCAGCTAATTTTCAATTGTGTACTTGGGGACCAGACAGTTCAGATTTTTAACATTTGCAAAGTTAGAAGTGCCACATGCTGCCAGTTTTTCACCCAGCTTGCAAACTCAAATGTATGAATATATTTATGAGGATAAATACAAATCCCCAATAGCATGCCATTCCTGCAAAAAGACTGTTACCATACCAGTTTTTCCTTATACCTTGTAAGTAATTTTTCTGGGCTATACAGATAGGAAAATTGCATGTTGTAGTTTTAGGACATAATTTTTCAAACTCAAAACAATTGCTTGCTGGTAATCCACTGCTTAAAAGCCACGGTTCCTCACTAATGCATTCCAGAAATATTAGTCCCAGTTTGTAGTCAAATAACCTGTCCAAATATGTGCAGTTGCACAATGTTTTCATTTGACTTTACAATTTTAAAACTAAATAGCATGTATTTTGTTTTATTTTTCTTATGAAGGTTGAAAACAGTGTTTCAGTGTTAAGGGTAGTTTTGTATCCTAGTACAAGTACACAGTGTTTCCACTAAGGAATATGGGGAGTATTAATTTATTTTAGGGAAAGGCTTAAATGCATAATGCACTGATGGACTTCAATGTGTGTCTGCCAGGCTTATAAAGCGTGTGCATCCAAGTATGTTTACTTTATGTATTTTAAAAGCAAAACAGAAAATAAAGACTAATATTGTTCTTAAAATACTTCTTGAACAGTTGAACAAGAGCACCAGAGTAATTTAATTGTTGAGGACTTACCCTAATAGCACAGTTTGGCCTGCACTAAAAGTAAAATAGAAGTACCATTACATGTTTCAGTATTGTGATAATTACATTTCTGCATTCAAGTTGACCTTGATATTGATGTATCGGTGAACCAGCCAAGGCTAGATTATACCCCATTCTCTAAATAGTCTCCTGCTAGGTAAGAGCCCCTCATGTCAGCCAGAGGTCAGGCTCAGTTAGAGAACATAATGTATCAAGAATCATTTACTGTCAACTTCGAAATCATCAACATGCTTTTTATATTGACGGGATCAATGTGCCATTTTGACATGATAAATATTCCATTAAACTGAACTAATTTAATACATTTGCAATATATGCATTATTTACACGAAACACACAAAGAATACAACTAAAATGTCTGTTATTGCAAATGTCCATTAATTATTTGAATTAATTATGCATTATGACCCTGTATCTGGTATTAATAAGGTTTACTCATTGGTGACAGGACCGCATATATAATATCTTGAACAAAGATTTTGTCTATACATATAACTGCTGTGAAACTCAGATGGGAGGAAAATACCTACTAACTGAACATATGCAACCCCACACATCTAAATGTTAATTATAAAAATTTGCAATTTATAATAGCTTCTACTTTTAATGCAGTGCTGAAAACATTGCACATTATTGCCCATAATGCAAGAAAAAGACACCCATGGCATAAGGAAATTATCCGTTAATCTTGCCTTCTTGAAGAGTAGGATTATACCTTGTTTTACACTCAAATGCCAATATATTTTATACAATTTAAAATTCAACTTGACACCTTCTTCTGGCAACATCATCTTTTTAGGAATCTTAACAGGAGATGAGATACAAGGTGGTGTTCTGGTCTTCCATTTAAAGGAAGATTGTTTTCTGTAGTTCTAGTTTACTTGCCATCTTTTTTTGTAAATTCTCAGCTATGCATCAAAATGTGTCTGCTGTGCGGAAAGAAAAAAAGACTCCTAAATGGAATAGTTTGGGGGGAGGGGGCGGGGAGAGAAAGAGAGAGACTATACCTGATGTAGTGGGAAAAGTTCTTGGATATCCTTTTTTTTAATTGTATTTTTTATTAAGTTTTACATTTCAATGCATAATACAGGTGTACATGAAATTGCATTTCTATAGAATGATAACAGTATATCATCTAGCAGTATAACCCATCAGTAGTACAGAAAACATTCTGAAGCAAGTGATGGAAAGCAGCAACTAATTATGTAAAATTGTTGATGTTGGTTAGTTTGTATGCACAAAGGCATATAATATTTTAAATATCTGGAATGTGACCGGCTCACCCTCCATGGTCAAATGGTCCAACCCCATCCCAAAAATTATTTGGAAAGTAATATACTCATGGTATTATATCTGTTCTGTGGTCCATCAGCCAGATCAACCAGCTGTTCCACTGATATTGATAAAAGCAGGCATTGCTTTAGGATTGCTGTTTAATCCTACTGTTAACTGTTCCGTCTTATAAATAGATACGACTGTATTCTCCCATTCCAATTGAGTAGGGCAATGAGGGGTTAGTCAACGTCTTGTTATGGCCTTTTTGACCACTGTTGGCCACATCCCAAATTGTTGGTGGTATAGTTTTTCTTTGAGGTTGAGTGGATGTGTTAAAAATACTGCCATTGTAAAAGTCAAAGCTCCCACCTGTGGTATCATTTCCAATAAAACTATTTCTATTAAGTCCCAAAATGGGCAAATAAGGGGGCACTCCTGAAAGATGTGAGTATGAGTGGCGAGCGTAGTACTGCATCCTCTCCAACAGGCAGTGTGGCATTGCGGGTCATATTTTCCAGTAATTTGAGGGATTCAGAAGTATTTAGTTATAATTTTTCACCCAAATTCCTTCCATTGAAAACTGAAAGTGATTTTATGTTGATTTTGAAATGCTGTTTGCCATTCCGAGTCTGAAAGCTTATTGCCTGTTTCAGTCTCCAGCATGTCCGCAGCATAGTCCACATTTCTCCCTACATCTTATTACCTGATAAGCTAGAGATACAGTATAATGTGTGGGGGAGTTTCCATTTCTATAATTTGGATAAGAAGTTGTAGTAGTGCTGGATTAGTATTTCTATCCTACTCCAGCTCCAATCTATCCCCTAGATAATGTCGAACCTGGAGATATCTAAAATGATCAACTTTAGGTAACTGGAATTCCTGCTGTAGCTGGGCAAAACTCTTAAAGACCCCTTGACTATAGTATTGATAATAGTGTTTTAATCCTAGCCTGTGCCATCTAGAAAAGGTGATATCTAATGCTTTCAGAAGGAATTGTTCATCCACTATCAGCGTTCCAGACATCTTGCATCTTTTTCCAAAATTGATGATTTTAATACAGATCTCTATATGCTAAACAGCGGGCCTGTTAAGGGAGGTTGCAGCTCAGGCTCCTGGTCCTGATTTAAAGGGGTAAATAATAGTTATCTGAGACTGGCCTTGTTTACTGCCATTTCCATATCCTTCCAGTGGGGAGTCTCCTTTGGATCTAGCCAAGTGAAGATATGTTGCAGTTGTGCTGCCCTGAAGTAAACAGATAGGTTAGGAAGGTCTAGCCCCCCCCCTTGGGATTTAAATAATTGTGAAGTTTTATAGGCTACTCATGGTTGTTGCCCATTCCAAATATAATGGCAGATGCCTGTATTCCATCTATTATAATCCTCTGCTGGGGCCATCAAGGAAAAATTCTGAAAAAGATACAGAAAATGGGGTAAAAGAGTCATTCAAACTAAGTCAATCCACTGTATAAGAGGGATAAGGAGATAAATCCACTTTGCCAAATCATCAGTGATTTGGAGTTTAAGTTTATCATACTTAATTTTATATAGATCTGATAAAAAGTTTTGGGATAAATATGCCTAGGTATTTAATGTAAGGTCTGTTCCATAGCCAAGAGAATTGATGTTGTATAGTACGTGGAGGACAGAAATAGAATGTAAGAATTGCAGTTTTATATGTATTTAATTTATATCGTGAGATGCTCAACATCTTTCAAAATTCTGAATAACCATGGAAAAGATTGTTCAGGTTTAAACAAATAGGTAAGCAATAATACCCGACAGGGTGGGTGGTATTGGGGTGGAGGACCTTATAGCCCCTGGAAGGTCCGGTATTTCCCAATACCGTACATCCTGGAGGGTATTATTGCACTTAGAAAGTGGTCAATGAATAATATTTTTCATAAAATAAAATAAGAAGTCTATTTAGTGTTAAAAAAATAATAAAAATAAATTTTTAATGTAAAGCAGTCCCTCTAGTGTTGTATACATCCCAGTAGAGGGTGTTTCTGTTTAGGAGATTCTGTTTTATTGTGATGTTTAGGTGACCAGTGGTTTCATGGGATATGTAGTTCAATGTCGTAGATGGGGAGGGGATCTGAGGCTGTAGTAGGGACTAACACTGGGAAAGAAACACTCGGGGATTGCAGTTTAGGGGAGTTGCGATGTCGGTAGTGGTGCCTCTGTTAGCGGTCAGTGAATCTGGTATCGAGAGTGTGTGCAGTGACTGAGTCGGGCCCAGTTTTTAAAAATGAAGAAAGAAAAAAAAAAACAATGAAAAAGGAATACCTGGGGTCTAAGGAGAGGATGCAGTAGGTAAGAAAATGTACCTGACAGGGTGGGGATCATTAGGGCTCTTATTGTAATATTTCTGAGATTCGGACAATGGCACAGAGGAGCACAAACAGATTTTCTTAAGTTCGGCTCCCCGGACATGCAGCCTCCATGCCAGTTTGCAGGAAAAACTACCAGGGTCGGCTTTTGAAGGAGCGGGAGCCGTGAGTACCTCTGTCTTGTTTTGAAAGTCTGCAGTGATTTGAACACTTTTATTTTAAGGACCTGATTTTTGCTCAGAATTCATAGTTTGGGTATACAGGGTGTGGGGAGGTGACTTTCTTGCTCAGGGAGTTGGGCTGCTTGGGTCATTCATTCTGTAAGCGAGCAGTGAAAATGGCAGCTAGTTTGTTTTCACTTTTACTGTGGCATGAGGATACCACTTTTGCCTTTGGTGATTCAGTTGGCACTAGTTTTTAACAGGGCCCTATTGAAAAATAGATGCCCACCTCTGGTATGTTGGCAGCCAATCAGCTATCAGGAATTTTCTTTTCCATTTTCTAAATTAAAAGATCATCTACATAAAAAGCAACCTTATGATCTACATCTCTTTCCCTAATCTCTGTAATATTTTCTGTCGTCCGAAGTAAATGTGCCAAAGGCTCCACATATAATGCAAATAATAGGGAAGAATGGGGGCAACCCTGATGAGTACCTCTAGATAATGGGAATCTAATAGAATATATGCCATTTGTTTTTATGACAGCTTGTGGAGCAGTGCAGTATAACCCTTGAATAAGGTCCAGAAAAGGTAGAGGGAATTGAGCTCTCGAATATTGTTTGAGTACAATCTCCAAAATAAAATGAAAAAACAGATATATAGAGACCATGATAGAGAGAGAGAGAGGGAGACACACACACACATAGATGTTGAGCAATTGATGGCTCAGTGCTGGCAAAAGTCAGCTGCAGAACTCTATCTGCAGCTGTGGGAATCAAGAAAGTTCCACTGTTCTCATACAGAGGACATGGGTCAGAGGCTTCTACCGCTAAGCCGAGCACCCCAGATTTTGGGGTGCCCAAAAAATCTATTTCTGTCCATAATTTAAAAAACAAACAGACAAACACCAGAATCTAGCTAAACAGTTCCCATCTAGTTAAGTTTAGGTGTTTCTTTTTAAAAAACACATAATTTTTAGGTATTTTCCAAGTTTTTGTTTTAGTTTAAAAAAAAAAAAAAAAAGACGGTGGCCATCACAAACAACACAAAAATAAATATTTGGTTTGAATCATGGGGTTATCCAAAAACCCAACTAGGCATGCTCAGAACAGCTCAGAAAAAATGTAAAATGCTTATAACTCCAAAACCATTTAATATTTTTTCACAAAACCTTCAAAACAATATTCTGTACCATCATGGCTGTGCGTGAGAGCAAAAAAAAAAAAAGGTATCAAGAAAAAGCCTCACTTTTTTAAAATAAGGGGTATCTGGCACCTGGAAACCTCAAAAGATGTAGTCACAAACTTTTCACACCTCGAGACTCTGCCAGCCTAACCATGCTTGCACATTTTTGAGCTAGTCTGTTGAATGCTGCCAGAGTTAAGGTACAAATATTGGGTTTAACATTGAACACTCCACTCAACCCTATATTGGCACAAACTGTTTCCAAATGACACAAATTCAGTCTGATGTGCTATCTTTGTGGATTTGTATCTCTGGTACGCACACCGCAAGGCATACACAGTCACTTCTGGCTGCAGATAGAAATCCACAATACTAAAATCACAGCACTGCTTCTGTGTGCAGAAGCTCACACCCTGAAGCCAGAGATGCAAATCTACAATACCCAAAATACAGGAGTTTTTTTTTTTTTTTTTTTTGCAGAAGCACAAGTCCCTATGGGGCCAGTACTTCTGTAGCCACAGGTGCTCATCCCCTTTCTGTAAGACATACACATAGTTCTGTCTGCAGAAACCAAGGCCCCTGAGGGGTCTGTACTTATGCACCAACAGGTGTAAGACATGCACACTGACCACTGACTGCAGAAGCACAGGCCCCATGAAATCCATGATACCAAAATTGCAGCAATATTTCTGTCTGCAGAAGCGCAAACCCCTGAGGGGCCTGTGTCCCTTTAGCCACAACTGTAAAACATACACACTGACTTCTTGCTGCAGAAGGGCAGGCACCTTTGGGGCCTGCACTGATGCAGCTGCATATAGAAACTTATGCACCAACAGAACCAGATATGTAGCGAGGTAGCACCCACTACCACTTTAGGCCAGCAAAAAGTAACTGTTTTAACATAATCTGAGCTTTTAGAGGCACTGCCTTATTTTTTGGGGGGACAATACTATCCCCTAGACAAAACTGCTACCCCTTGAAAAATCTCTAGATCCATTGCTAAAACCAGGATACCCAAATTGCAACAGTACTTCTGTCTGCAGAGGGGTCTGCACTTCTGCAACCACAGGTACTCATGCATGCTATGCGACATGCATACACAAGTATGGGTGCATAAGCACAGGCCTCTGTGGAACCTGTGTTTATGCAACCACAGATGCAACTCTACAAAGAACTACAGTACTGCATTTGTGTCATCTGGAAACAGTTGTATGTTGTTTTACCCAGTGATGACTGTCTGTGGTTGCTTGTGTGGTCTTCTCCTTTTGCTGCTTGGGGGTGGGGTGGGGAGTTAGCATTGAAAACCCTAAATCCCCATTTCCCTACTTTTGTGGCATTAAGTTAAACCCTAACTGGTGCACTAATGCAGTTTTTTACAAAGAACGTCCTTTCTTTTTGAGATAGTGGAATCTTATCCTCATTCATATAGGTCCCAGATACAGATGCGCAAGGCCCAGGGAAGAGTCCGTCTGCCTGTGGAACTGTAGGGTCCTCTGGGACCTGCATTTCAGTGTGGAAGTGAATGTCAAGAATTTGTGGGGCTGTCTGGTGGTCTGCAGAAGTGCAAGACCCTTTGGGCCCTACACTGCCATGTGGCTACATATATAGACATGCAGAGTAAAGAGTCACTCTGTCAGCCAAAGCACAGGACCATCTGGCAGCCATGGGTGCAGAGGTGCAGGGCACTATGCAAAGAGATTTCACTGCACTATATGATACTTTGGCCCATGTAGACAGCTCTGCACATTCCCTTCTCAGGCTGCGGGGTGCTGCCACATGACAGCACTGTCCCCCCCCAGACTCTGCCATCTAACTGTCTCACTGAGCTCACCCCCAAACTGAGCTCACCAGCATGGGATCACAAAGCACTTCCCGTTGTGGTAAAGACTGGCAGTACACACAATGTTTCTTAATAATTTTATCTTTTATTTTGACCCAGAATTCTCAAGATAGTCATTTTATGACTCCGTCTTATAAACATGACATGTGGCGTTTATAGAATAGTGTCTGAAACGTCATTTTGCACCTTAAGTGTGAAAATGCATCTCATCCATGATTTGAAAAGACACCTGTTGCATTCATGATGTAGTGTGAAAATATGGCTGTGTTGAAAGTTTGGAGTCAGAATATTGAAAATTAGTGAAGCTACGTGTAAACTTTGAAAAATGTCAATATTCACTCATAACTTGGTCATGTTATTATATTTTTTCACAAGATTTTTCAACATAGTCTTTTTATGAGTCCATCTCATGAACCCAGTAGGTGAATATTTTGAAATACCAGCCTGAAACGTGATTTGACAGAATGACTGCAAATTCCCCTTTCAGCCCAGATTTGAAAAGTTTCACCTGCCTTGTTGATGAGGTGAGGTCCCAAAAAGGCCATGTTGAAAGTTTAGTGGAAAAATATTAAATAAATTAGTGAAGTTATGCATGAACATTTATATATTTTAGTGTTCATACATAACTTGGTCATTTTATCATATTTTTCACTACATTCTCAACATAGCTATGTTATGTATCTCCTGTGTTTATCCTGCTCAATTCAATTGTAAATTTGATTTCTGTGCCTGTATTTTATTTATTTGTTTAGCTTTTGTTAACCAGGTAAGCACACTAGGCAAGACAATTGCCTATTTTCAGGTACGACCCGGGAGAGTACAGGAAATTACATACTTAGGACAACATGGTACATAATTAGGAAAAAGATTACAAGTCACAGGACAACATGGTACATAGTTAGGAAAAGCTTGTATGTTACGTGAGAACAACATAATGCAGAATACACAAAGTACAGGTCTTGTGAGACATATTTTAGTTAGCATAAACACAACAGAGTAACGGTATGTGCCAGTTAGGCGCGGTACAAAGGCACGGATTGAGAGCCAGCAGGTACATAACTATCAACATAAGGGCCACTGTTATGCATAAGGGCTGAGTGCAGTACTTATGTCACGGGGGTTTTGGGCAACCACAGGCCAATGTGAGTTTGAGATGGTTTCATAGGGAGGAACGCAGGCAGCCCTGAGATGGGGCAACACAGACCTGGGCGGGGAAGGTGTTCCATAGTTTGGGGGCACACGCTGCAAAATCCCTTCCACCCATTTGAGTCCGAGTCACAGGTACCTTGAGCATGGCCGACCCCTGAGACCTAAGGTGGTAGGAAGAGGGAACAGTGAGGGCAAGCAAACTCACCACCCCTGGGGGGGTGCCAGTGCTAAGGACCTTTCCTGTGAAGCAACCAAGGACAAAGTCAATGTGCTTTGAGGGAGAGAGCCAGTTTAGCTTGCTATAGAGATCACAATGGTGAGTGAGCCGGGGGGCCACCAGAGCGAAGCGGCAGACATTGTTGTAGGCAGTTGACCACCTAGACAGATGGACTTTGGTGGTGCGGGCAAACAGCAGGAGCCTATAACATAGTGAGGGGAGAAGCACACCTCTGGCAAGAGCAATGCGTGCAGCCAGAGTGAGGTTATTTTTTGCTGTATAGGCCAGACCCACTTTACAGTTGACAGTTTTGCATGTATTCTGGATATGGCGGCCAAGGTCAAGCTGCGGGTCCAATGTTACCCCAAGGTACTTGAAGTTGTCCGTGATTGGGATCGGGATGCCCCCATTTCTGGAGACACAGAACGGCACAGGGGAGGTCTTAATCTTAGCCAGGGACCCAAAGAGCATGGCCTGGTTTTTTTTTTTAGATTAAGGACTAGCTTATGGGTCAGGATCCATGTCTGAATGTTACTTAGGTCATCACTCAGGTGGCTGTTAATGACCCCATCTCTGGGGAGTGAGACAAGATGACCAGATCATCTGCATAAAGGATTGGTTTGCAGTGAGCAGCGGCTGCGGGGAGATTATTAACGAAAATGGAGAAGAGCGGGGGTCCAAGGATGGAGCCTTGAGGGACCCCCCCATTTTACTGGGATGGGGCCCAAGAGCTCTTTGCCATATTTAACCCACTGCATTCTACCGTGTAGATAGTTGGAGAACCAACTGAGAGCAGCAGTGGATAGGCCAATTGATCTTAGCTGAGTTGATAGCATGGCATGGCATGATCAACCATGTCAAAGGCCTTCGAGAGGTCTATAAAGATAGCCCCCAAGAGTTTACATTGGTCCATGGCCTCCCTAATCCAAGATGAGACAGTAACAAGGGCTGAGGATGTACCATGCCCCTTCCTGAATCCATGCTGTACAGGAGACAGTATATCATGTGAATGTAAGTACTCTGTGAGTTGCCCTGCCACAACTTTCTCCAGGAGTTTGCTAGCCGCGGATAGGATGGATATGGGGCGATAGTTCTCTTTCAGTTTTGGGTTCCCCGTTTAAGGATTGGGACCACCCTGGTAACTTTCCATATGTCTGGGATAACACCAGTTGACAGGGACAAATTGAAGATGTGTGCCACCGGAGGGGCAAGCCAGGGGGCACCGAGGCTGAGGAGCTTTGGTTCCAAGCCATCTTGGCCAGCACTTGAGAAGGGGGAGAGTCCTCAGAGCAGTCTCCGCACCTCTTGCACCACCACTGCCCTGAAATGAAAGGGCGGACGGGGTGGTGATGGTGCTGTGGGCTGATCATCATTGACACCACCACCATTGGGGAATGTCGAGGTGAAATCAGACAGATCAGAGAAATAATGATTGAAGGTGTTGGCAATGGTTTCCGAGTTGTTGCAGCTGGAACCATCAATTGTCATGTCAGTGGTCTCTGCACTCTGTGTACCACTCACTATGTGTTTAATATTCCTCCAGAACCTCCTTGGGTCCCTAGCCGAGTTCAGTAATGCATGTTTGCAAAACTCTCTTTTGGCTACCCTTATGTTCTTTTTGCACTCGTTTCTGAGTTTCCTGTATTTCTGAAAGATAGCCTGATCAGCCGTGGCCTTAAAGTTGGCCCAGCACTTATCTCTAGTTTTCAGGAGGGCTAGGAGGCTGCCATGAAGCCATTTTGTAGCCGTTCCCCTGACTCTCCGTCTGATGAGGGGTGCATGCTTCTCCTGCAGGGCTCTTAGAGAGATGAGGAAGTGACTGACAGCTTATGTGGAGTCCTGAGCATTCCATACTGCCGACCAGTCAGTGTACTTTATATCATTATGAAAGGAGGTCAGATCAAACCTAGAGTAGTCTCTGATCTGGATAATTTTATGCGGTATTTTCAGGAGTGGGATCCTCCAAACACAGTACACCGGGGAGTGATCAGAGATTGAATCAGGCAGGATATCAGACGAGCCGACCCTATCTGGTCTGTTAGTCAGGACCCAGTCCAGGAGGGAGCTCACACCACCATTTGGAGAGCACCTGGTAGGATCCTTGCCAAGCTGTGTCAAAGAGAGACCGGCAAGTAAAGGCTCAAAGGCTTTGGTGTTACCACCCAGCCAATTAAGGTTAAGGTCACCCAGTATGATTAGTTCATTATGTCGTGTTATAGCACCAACTGTGTCAAGGAGGCCAGTCAGACCCTTTAGGCCTCCCTTTGGAGGACTGTAGGTGTAGACAATATGTATCTTTTTTGACATCCCTAGTAACAGCACTGTGTGCAGCGTCTCACAGGGGGACTGCACTGTCTGTTGACTGGGTAGGGCAGATAGGTTAAGATGGCTCCTGCAGTAGACCAGGGTACCACCCCCTCCCTTTTTCCCTGGCCGATCAAGTCTGATGAGGTCATACCCAGGGAGGGCGCACACAGAATTTGGTGTAGCAGGTTTCAGCCAGGTTTCTGTAATGCCAAGGAGTCTGGACTATGTCGAGTTACCCAAACATGAAGTTCCATCAGATTGGGCAGGAGACTTCTGATATTAAGATACTGTATTATACTGCCTATGCTTCTTGTATATACCCTGTTCATTGTTGCTACCCTGTGCTATTTGTGTTAAGTGATATGTAACTTAATTTGTTTGCACTATTCTATTTTCTTAAGTATGTGCTATTGTAAAATTGTCATTGTACACTTATCTGTTGCTGCTATTCATTGTATGTCTCTACCTCGCCTTGTACCCCCCTTTAGGTCGCCCCTGAAAAAGGGACATTCTGTCTCAGTGGGCTTACCTGGTTACCAAAATTCAAATAAATAAATGATGACCTAACCTTGAGAACCTGGTAGGTGAAAATGTTAAAATCCCACCAGAAAGATGATTTCATGGAGTGACTGCAAAATCGCCTTTTGGGATGGATTTGAACATTTTCACCTACCTTGTCTATGAGATGAGGTCCCAAAATGGCCGTGTTGAAAATCTGGTGTAAAAGTATTGAACAATGACAAAGTTATGAGTAAAAGTTCAAAATGTTTTGAATTACATTAACCAGACTAATTGTCTGATATGGTACTCGCCAGTTCCAGCAGGAGGATTTTTTCTTTTTGTGGGAGTGTAGATCTACATCATGGGACATATTTAGGTGAGGGTGTGTAGGTATGTGTAGGGGTGTGGAATGTTGGGTGCTGATTGGAGTCAAGAGGACTGTTTTCTTATTTCAAAGTTAAATATAAAAAACAAGAAAATAAACAAGGGGTGGTTTTCTTTTATTACAGGAGACCATAGCCAATACTGGGGCTTGGGCTTCCCAGAATCAGGGTAGTCTTCGGCGGCACCTGGGGTGGGCACCCCATTGCCTTACATATATACTGGGCATGGGTGATCTTGGGGGGGGTATAATGAATCAATACTGGGGATGGGCACCCCGGTCCACTTACAAAAGATAGATAGGTAATATTGATAGATAGACAGACAGAAAGGTAGATACTGTATAGCAGGTTATTTTCTCTTTATTTTCACTATATATGCTATTGCTGAAAATGAGCAAAAATAAACAGATAGTGAAAAAGACGTGATTACTAGTGCTAACTGAAGAGACAACCAAAAAAGCACAATCAGTTTGTTCTTTATTTCTTTATTTAGTAAAGTTCATTCAAGTTAAAAGCTTGGTCTGGCAGCACACAGTAAAATAGCACTTAGTTTTTGTAACTCTGTTTGCGATCCAGCTCCTGAGTTCTGTTGGCTTTTCCCTCTGTCCTCCGCACACTCTGTAAAAAGAAGAGCAGAGAACAGAATAACCCAAAACCTAAAGTGCTGTAATAGATACAGAAAGCTGAACTACAGTAGCTTACCATATTTAAACAGGTTGTGCCTGAAAACCGTCATCTTTATGGCTAGTGCACCCAACCGATAAACAAAAACTAAATAAAATAAAATCTCCTGAGTGCCTCAGATATGCCAGCTTCAGTAAAACCACATACACAGTTGTTGGGATGGCTTATAATGCTGTTGAAGCTTGCCTCAAGCCACTTTGCATAGTGTTCCTTCAGACTGACTAGCTTGCCTGCTGTGATGTTGTCTGATACTAGCCTGGCATACCAGGTAGTAACATTCTGTTTTAAAAAGTCCTTGAAAACTTCATTTATTGAGATATCAAGGGGCTGCAGGCCACAGTACAAGATGCTGGGACATAGGTGGGGATAAAGCACCAAGCTTTGCGTTTCGTTATGATGGTCTTTGTTGCATGTGCCCAAAAAAGGTCTACCATGATGAGGGCCTTTTGTTCTGATGGCAGTCCTACATGTTGCTTGGTAAGTGTGAAATACAGAAGCATTATGTTATTAATAAACTGCACCATAGTCTCATTGAAATATAGAATGTGTCGGCAGAAAAGGACTTGTAGGTCCATCTAGTCTGCCATATTTTCCATGCCTATTACTACACCCTGGTCTCTATTTAGTCAGAGGTGTCCCTCCCTCCCTCAACGTATTATACCCATGTGCCTATCCCATGCATGCTTGAAGCTCCCCACAGTTATCACTCCCGCCACATATTCTGGCAGTCTGTTCCATGCATCCACCACCCTTTTTTTTTTTTAGTTATTTAACCAGGTGTAGCACACTAAGCTGAAAGCTTTTTTACAAGTGCGACCTGGGAGCATAGGGAAGTTAAGTGACTTGCTCAGGGTCACACAGTATGCAAGTGGAAGCTGTGGGGTTCAAACCCAGGTTTGGTCTGCTGGATGTCACCAGATTTGCAACTCAAAGCCTTAAACCACTGCGCTATACTGTTCCTTTTTAAGAAGTATTTCCTTACATCCCCCTTTAACTCCCCCAAGCCCCATAACATGCCCCTGTGTTCTGGTGCTCCTCCTTCTGTGAAAGAAACTCCCCTCCTCCACCTTGTTGACCTCTGTGATGACTTACAGGTCTCAATCATGTACTCCCCAGCTCTCCTTTCCTTCAAGGAGAACATGTTGAGCTCTTCCGGCCTCTCCTCATGATTTCTCATGCAACCCCTGCACCATTTTGGTACCCATCCTCTGGACTGCCTCCGGTCTGTTAATGTCCTTGAGGAGGTGTGTGGCTTTCAGAAGTGGCAACACAGTACTCCAGGTGAGGTCTCACCAGTGAACAATACAGAGGCAACACTACCTCCTTTCTCCTGCTAGGAATCCCCCTCCCTATGTACCCCAGCATCTGGCTAGCCATGCCCGTTGCCTTGTCGTGCTGCCCTAACACCTTGAGATCATCAGATATGATTACTCCATGCTCCCTGTCTTGTGTGGTAACTGTAAATGCCTCACCCCCAATCTTATACACAGCACCTGGGTTGCCTCCCCCAGGAGCATGACTTTGCATTTTTTGGCACTGAAACCCAGTTGCCACTCACTAGACCACTCCTCTTGTTTCCTCAAATCCCTTTGCATTCTCTCCACCTCTGCTATGTCTCCACCCTGTTACAGATTTTTTTTTTGTCATCTGCATCGAGACACAGCATCCCCTCCAGTTCCTCAGCAGTGTCACTTATGAAACTCCAGGGTTCTATTTAACTCTAAAAATTGATTAGTGTTTTGCTCATAAAAGTTCTAAAACATTGCGAAAATGCATAGCACTTGCCTCACTGTGTTTAACAAACATAATACTTCTAGAAAACCTACATAAATGCTTTCTGTACAGTTAATATTGTCCCAAGAAAACAACTGCTAATCAATTATTTAAAACCCTGAAATACTGAAGAGGACAGAATCAGTACCGATTGATCCCTGTGGTTACTCCACTGGTCACTCTTGTCCTCAAAGTGACTGTTGTTTACCACTACCTTCTGCCTCCTATTTTTCAACCAAGTAAGATACTGAGCTCACCACCTTCTCCCCATCCGCAGGTTGCTAAGTTTCTTAATCAGCCTCCAGTGTGGTACATTGTTAAAGGCGTTACTGGAGTCCAGACAAGCCACATCTACTGCCCTCCCTGAGCCACCTCCCTAGTTACCTAGTGAAAGAAATCTATGAGATTTGTTTGACATGACCTTCCCCTGTGAAGCATGCTACTGGTGGTCCTGCAGTCCATTTGTCTCCAGGTACTCCATCAATCTGTCCTTCATCAGGGACTCCTTTAATTTCCCCACCACTAATGTGAGACTGACCGGTCTGTAATTGTCAGCCTCCTTTTACAAACAAAACAATTTTAACTTTAGTCATTTTTATACACTTTTTAAAAATAATACATAAAATATTGTCTTGTAACCCATTTTCTAAGTGCAATAATACCCTCCAAGGTGGGCGGCATGGGTTACACCAAACCTTCCAGGGACTATGATGCCCTCCGTCTATAGCGTCGGGCCTCATTACGCCCCTGGATGGTGTAGCATAGCCTAGTGCCGCCCACCATTTCAGGTACGCGGATGATAGGGGGGACCTCGGTGGCTGGGTCCTCAGTGGGTGGGAGGGGGACCACTGGACCACCAGGTATCGTATGCAACTATGGGAGCCCGCGATCAGGCATGGGGTGTGTGGGGGGGGGACCGCTGGACCACCAGGGAGGTTGTGTTGACCAAATGCCCACGATCAGGCGCAAGGGGTGTGGGGCACCAATAGACCACCAGGTAGGGGCTACACCTGCCCACGATCGGGCATATGGGGGAGGGGGGCCACTAGACTACCAGGTGGGCCATGTCAGTACCATGCCCGCGATCAGGCTGCAAGGGAGGTGGCTCCAATGGACCACCAGGTGGTGCGTAGGTACTACTACTGCTGCTCGCGAGCGGGCATACTGGAGGATGGGGAGTGCAGTGGACCACCGGGGAGGGTGTGGATGCTTGCGGACTGTGTCCCTGAAGGGTGGGTGGCCACCCACGGCTGGCAGGTGCTGTGTTCCCTGCAATACAGCATCCCACCTGTGGGTGGCCTGGCTTTGAGCCTATTTTGTTGGCTCAACTTTGAGCCACCCATATTTGGCACATCACAAGGTTGTGCCAGCATATGCGCTGCACATCCCGGGCTGAATATCAAGATGTGCTGTATATGCATGCTCACGCCCCCTGCATTTGTGCTGCATACATTAACATTGCACACCAGCGCATTGGGACTTGCGCTGTGCCTGGCAGCCTTTTGAATATCCCGCCGGGGCACATTGTGGGGTTGCACCATCGCAACTCTGTTGTACCAGGCGCAACCCCTTTGAATATCTCGGCCATGTTATACAATGAATACACACAGAGAGTACAAAGAATTCAACAGGCAATCATCACTGTAAGAAAAAAATAAATAACATATGTAAGTACAGAGAGCACCATGAAATGGGGTGGGAAAAATTGCAATGAAGAGGGTGTGAAATTACTTAATTGGATTAGACAGTTTAATGTAATTACAGTTACTTGATGACAAATTGACAAGGATAGTCATTCTTGATGTGAGTGCATCAGTTGATTGTCAGTACTATACTGAAGAGTTAGCCATTCACGCTAATTCTGTCAGATGGGAACATGTATAGAAGGTTGAATCACACTAAATATAATGGACACAGATTCAACCTGCTGCATAGTAGATAGATAGAAGTTTAAGTAAAATATACAGGCTGTACTGGACAGCCCAGAGACTGCAGTGTACTGTTATTTGATCATGTTACAATAGTGAAAGTTTGTACAATTCACCAACTTGCTGTAGATACCTAATCTGGTAGCGCATCTCCCCTTCAGTATCAGAAGTGAGGAAAGTCCCAGCGGTCTCATACTGAGGCTGCTGTTTCCCTCACTTCTGTACCCTGAAGTTTTTGTATTCAATTTCTTTTTTTTTTTGTGAAGAAATAAATGCCAAAATCTAGCTAAATGGGTCGTGTTTAGGTAGGTTCAGGTGCTTGCTAGCTAATTGGGTCCTGTTTGGCTAGGTTCAGATGTTTGCTTTTAAAAAATACGTACTTTTAAGGTATTTTCCATGTTTTTTTGTTTGAAAAAAACCCCAAGTGACTGCCGTTGCGACTGGAGAAACTGTTTTTTAGGTCGATATTGCTAAGTGGTGCAAATGCAAAATGCTGTCGGGACTCTCAACATTTTCAGGTCTTATCAGAGGTTATCCAAAAGCCATAATGAGCATGCTCAGAAAAATCCTTATAACTTTGGAACTAATTAATATTTTTTCATGAAACCTTCGAAATGTACTACCTTGGCATAGGCCGCTTCTACCCTAAACATTTTGGGAAAAACATCCATAACATGTAGGCTGTAGATGAGAGCCCTAAAAAGTGTAATAAATACAAAAAAAAACCCCAAAAAACACTCTGATACATTCTGTATCTCGGGAAACCACACAAGCTGCCATCATGAAACTTCTTATATCTTAAGATCTTACCTCCCAGACAATGCATACCAAATTTTGGTGAATTTCGTTGAACATTGCCAAAGTTGTTAAGGTGTAAAAACTGTGGTTCAGCATTAAACACCTTACTCAACCTTCACTATACTGGCACTACAGCGCCAGTATAACATATATATTATAGTGGCACTACTAATTAGAATTGAGCAGGGGTTTTTATGTTAAACCTCAAACTTTACACTTTAATATCTTCACAGCTGTTCAACAGATTTGCACACAGTTTTGCATACACAACCTTAGGGTGTAGATCTCTTGACATGCCACATTTTGTTCCAGTAGGATCTGCGGATTCTGAGATTCAGTTAGCAAAAACAGTTAAAAAAAAAAAAATCTACTGTATTGTGCTTTTTTTTTTTTTTTTTTTTAATCATTGCCTAGCATCCATATAGTTTGGAATTTGGTCTGACATTTTCAGGGTGGAAAACGCTTGGCCCACAGATGTACCTTTCATTGGTTTGGTGAAAAAATATTAATCCGTTCCAAAGTTAATAAAATTTATAATTTCTGTTCTGATCAGACTCAGAATAATCTTTTGGATAGCTGCTTGGAACAAAAAAAGAATTTGGTCCATATAAAAAAGTATCCTTTTTCATATGAGGATAATCCTTATCGTGAGGAAATCTTTTTTCGTATGGCCGCCATCTTGTTTCAGTTTAAAAAAAACAATAATTCAAACCCCTCAAAAATGACATCCTGCACACACACCAACACATGTATCTTGCTAATTGGGACTCTGTTAGGTAGAGTCTGCACTTTTTTCTGGAAAAATGACAAGAAATATATTTTTTCCTTTTTCGTGAGCTGATTTTCTTTTTTCATATGGGATACGAAAAAAAATTGGTCCATACAAGAAAGGGTGGCTTGATATGAAAAAAGAATTTGGAATTAGTTTTTTTTCTGATTCTTTTTTTTCCTATGAAGGGATTCTTTTTTTGTATGAACAACAACAACAATAAAAAAAAAAACATACAAAAAGGATGCCCTCATACGAAAAAAGAATGGGGGTGAAAATCCAAATTCTTTTTTCGTATAAAGGCATCTTTTTTCATATTTTTTTCATTCATATGAAAAAAGAATGCCCTCATATAAAGAAAGTGGACACAGATTTTTCTCATTCTTTTTTTGTATGAAAGCATCCTTTTTCATATGCTTTTTTTCGTTCATACGAAAAAGAATGCCCTCATGTGAAAAAAAGTGGACATAAATTTGTTTTTCTCATTCTTTTTTCGTATGAAGACATCCTTTTTCATATGGCTTTTTTCGTTCATACAAAAAAGAATGCCCTCATATGAAAAAAAGATTTTTGAGTTAGTCTTTGCCCCACGTTTGAACTTCAGCAACTCATAATGCTCAATATTTGGACTTAAGGGATACTCTATATATCAGAACAAAGGTCTTAATGCGTACTGCAAGAATACTACATAATCCCCCTAAACATTAATGAGCAATATAAAACAAAAATAAAAATAAAAATTCCCATAGGAGAACATTGGAACTTTTAATAAGCCATACACTGAAGGAAAGAAATTGCTGTTTTGTCAGAAATGGACACGCAAGCCCAGCAACATACATATATGCAATCTATGGAGGTATAGAAGTGCAGGTCCCAGAGTGCCCTACACTCCCACAAGCAAATGAGGATACGATTATACTATCTCAGAAAATAAGGAAATTAATTGCGAAAAACTTTAATGCAGTAGTTAGGGGTAAACTGACAAAAGTAGGGAAATGTGGCATTGGGGTTCCCAACCCCAATGCCCCACTCCCACCCTGATGGCAACATTACTATTTGACCTCTGTTGGGCCTTCACAGATCAGGTGTGGGTGTGCCTTGGGGTTGTCAACCCTAGCACTCACCCCATTCTCATATATTGTTCACATCTCAGCCTATTGACAAATGGAATGGGGTGAGTGTTAGGGTTGACAACCCCAAGGCACACCCCATGCCAGATCTGTGAAGACCCAACAGAGGTCAATATTATATAGCTGTATCTCTTTAAAGTCTCTCCTTCATGACGTTTTTTCTCCTACTTGCAACTGTCCATGACTCTGTTACTTGCTCTCCCCCATCACTAGTTCTTCCCTGGCAATTTGTTTACTTCATTACCTTTACATATGCCATTATTACATTACATGTACATATTAGGTGTATATTATTACTTTTCATGTACATATGTTATGCTGATTTGTCTTCAATTTTTGATTATGCTCCTTGATATATTGTATTGCTGTATATGATTTTTCACATCACCTACCCCCAGAATGCATCTGGAAATTAAGCTGTTAGCAGCTCAGAATGTCTCTTCTGGTAAAACATGTGAAATCAATAAATAAACAAAATATAATATTATGTATGTATGTGTGTGTTTATATATATATATATATATATATATATGCAACAGGGGTCAGGATAAAAACTGTAGAATAAAATCATTTATCTTCGCTACTATGGTAATAAATTTATTTATCCACATAGTAACTACATCATCACCCATTTATCCACACAGTAACTACACCACTAGCTCATTTATCTACACAGTTCTCTTCAGAATTCATTTAGAATGTTCGGCCTCAGAAGCAGTACTAACCATATTTAAATGTCAATAACTTAAAAACGAAAAAAGATAACATGGTACTGTGAGCACGAAAATTGTTCAGCACAAAATTATCTACAAAATGAATAATGTTTCATTTATATAAACCCTGTATATTGTATATGGTTAGCAAGAAAACAGAAGAAAATGTAATTTTTTGTTCACTTTTTTGACAAACAAATATAAATAACTTTAAAACAAAAAATTATAGCATGGTACTATGAGAACGAAAAATGTTCAGCTCAAAAATATCTACAAAATGAGAGGTGTTTCATTTATAGATACCATTTTGTTTTATAATTAGCAAAAACAGCATAAAATTCAATTTTTCCCTTTTGACAAATTATTTACACCAACAAAATCAAAATGTTCACACAACATCTAAACCTGTTGCATAAATGGAATATGCAGCAGTTCAGTGTGTGATAATGCATTTATTTTGTACAGTTTCAGTGACCTCTAAGAACTCTCACTGCCTTCGGCACTCGTGAGGTTACTTGAGGTCACTGAAACTGTACAAGATAAATGCATTATCACACACTGAACTGCTGCATATCCTTATATATATATATATATATATATATATATATATATATATATATATGTATGTATATGTAGGATACACAATGGGCAGACTCGGAACATGCTGTTTATCATTGTGAGTGAGGGGGCAGGACTATAACTCACGAGTGGCACAGCCTGCCTCCTCACAAGTGATGTTAAATGTCAGATTCTGAGTGTGGCAATTGTGTGCCCAATTTATACAATGTATTTTAAATTGTTAAACTATCAGATCATTTCTTTTAATGAAGAATAAACTGTTTCTGTTGATTTCACTGCTTTGTTTTTACTGCAGCAGATATCATTATGATGTCATCAGGCATTGTTCAAGCTGCTTTCCCATTGGTTAAGAGTTCATTTGTGACCAACCTCAAGTGATGATAAATGGTGATGACCCACCTAGAATGATGATAGATGATTTATGACCTTCAGGCCGTAGAAATAAATGATGATTTATCATCATTTTAGTCTTCCGGCCATTGAAATAAATTATTTATCTGTAAGGTTTTGTTCTCACCTACATACCTATGTTGTGTGTGTGTGTGTGTGTGTGTGTGTATAAAATCTTCTTTGCAAAAAAACTGCGTTAAAGCAGCAATACTAGATAAAAAAATCGGATCTTTTGCAATAGTTTGTTTCATGTGCTCTTTTGAGCATTTACCTGGTAATCTTTCTTGTTTTTGCTCCATAATTTGCTCTGTTTTTGTTTACATTTCTCCCACCCAAAACATGTTGAATTGGAACCTTCTGTTGCCAACCGCAAACATGCATGACTCGCAGCACTACACAGGGACAGCAGGAACATGTGGCACAGGAAGTAAACAAAAGACGTGACATGACATGGGGGAGTTCAGCTGTAAATTAGGCAGAAACCATATTTACAGTGGCTCTACAACAATTTTTTATTTCTTTATTTTAGTCATTGGTAACCGGGTAAGGCCCACTAGGCACATGTGCCTGTTTTCAAGGGTGACCTGAGAGCACTGGGCAGTTAAGTAATTTGCTCAGAGTGTCACAGTATGCAGGCGGAACAATGGAAATAAATTTTAAAGATCTAAAAAAGTAAAGATCACTAGAAAAAAATATTATAGATATGGAAACCGGAACTATGGCTCATGCTTCCAGACAAAAGTAGAATTTTAATAATCACTTTCAAAATTCCTATGGGTCACCCTCGGTGCAGGGTGTAAGACCCCTATCCAGGTCAGGGTGGTATACAGACCACCATCCTAGGAAAAGGACTTTGATAGGGAGCTCCTTGAATCCATCCTACAGATGGCAAATAAAGGAGAACTGTTGCTGATGGGAGATTTCAATCTACCAGATGTAGATTGGCTGCCATACTCTGTGTCCTCAGAAAGGAGCAGAGACTTCCTCCTTGCACTACAAGGAGCAGGTCTGGTACAGATGGTGACCTCACCAGCCAGAGAAGAATCTATACTGGACCTTGTGCTCACAAATAGTAACAGTATCTCTGACACAGAGGTGGGCAGCAACCTGAGCTCCAGTGACCATAGGACCGTCTCATTCAGGGTCACCAGAAAAGTGGAAGTCACTCACAGCAAACATTCGGCCCTGAGCTTCAAAAAGGCCAACTTTGCACAAAGGAAAGATAGCATAATAACAAAGCAGGAGATACAGTAGAGCAGAGGAGGGAAGCAGTGAAGGGGGTGTTACTCACAGTAATGGCCCAGTGCACCAAACAGATTACAAAGTCCAAAAAAAGTAGAAAGCCTCTCTGGTATTCTAAAGAAGTAGCATCAAAAATAAGACAAGAGAAAAGCATTCAAAAGATTCAAGGAGACAAAGCAGATGCTGATATGGAGGACTACAAAACAAAACTCAAAGAAGTCGGAAGAGCAGTCAAGATGGCCAAAGCCTAAACAGAAGAAAAAATTGTTAGGGAGGTCAAGAAGGGTGAAAAACCAGTTTTTTAGATACATTAGGGAAAAAAGGAAAAGAAAAGGGGCATCATTAGACTTGCAACTAAAGATGGACATTAAAAGAACGACAAAGGTAAGGCTGAAATTCTAAACAACTTTTTCTGCTCGGTCTTCACAAAAGAAGACCAGGGTAGTGGCCCCAGGTTACACAGAGTAGACAGACTCATCAAGGAGGCTGACATGGAACCTTCACAAGAGACAGAGTCCTGAAGGAACTTCATAAAATAAACACAAATAAAGCAATTGGACCAGACGGAATCCACCCCAGGATTCTGAAAGAACTTGCAGAGGAAATAGCAGACCCACTCGCAGAACTATTCTCAGTGTCCCTAGGGATATACTGTATTATCTGGAAACTCAGTATCCTGACGCTCAGGATACCAAGCCCAGATAACCAACATTCGCAGTCCCGACCAACTGTCTGGGAACACGGCAACGAATGCCGTAATTTTTAATGTGGGGGCTGCACCCCCCACCCCATAACTAAAATACCTGACTCTGAGGGGGCGTACCCTGGAGTTAAAATATAACAGTTACGAGGGGTGGCAAAATTGTATGGCCGGGGTGAGAGCCCGGACCATGTGGAGCATGCTGGCCGAGCTACCTGTGCTCCAGCCCTCCACACCATGGGGCAGCTTGGCCAGCTGCTGGCTCAGATGGTGTTTTCAGGGGTAAGGTAGCAAGCCGTCACATCGGCTACCTTACCCCTTCCTGTAGCACCATTGGGCATTTATCTGTCAGCACAATCACTATCGGGACACTGCACCTGTCAGGCAATAGTGCCCGGGCAGGTGCATGTTGGGATAGTGAGCCACGGGAGACCATAAGGGTACCATCCTAGAGAGCAGACAAGTGCCTAAGGATTGGAGAATGGCCACAGTGGCGCCACAGCACAAAATTGGCAACAAGGAGGATGCCGGAAACTATCGCCCCGTCACCCTGACCTCGGTTATTGGCAAACTTATGGAAACTCAACTTAAAGAGCGACTAGTGAAATACTTAATGGAAACGGGGCAGTTGGACACAAAACAACACGGGTTCACAGCAGGTTGGTCATGTCAAACAAACATGATGGAATTCTTCGACTGGGACACAAGAATAGCAGACCAGAGAGGGGCTGTAGAGTTAGTTCATCTGGATTTCAGCAAAACATTTGACTCTGCCCCACACAGGAGGCTGCCAAACAAGCTGGAACACACAGACGTAGGGCAAGAGATGGTCAGGTGGGTTGAGAACTGGCTTAAAGACAGAACCCAGAAAGTCATAGTCAGTAGAACTCTGTCAAGGGAAGGAAAGGTAACCAGTGGGGTACTGCAGGGATCAGTGCTGCGACCGGTCCTCTTCAGTATGTTTATCAGTGACCTAGCTGAAGGTCTACTAGGGAGGGTGTACCTTTTTGTGGATGACACGAAGCTCTGCAACAGGGTGGACACAGAGGAAGGGGCAGCAGTAATGGAAGCAGATCTAAGATGCTTGGAAATTTGGTCTAGAAACTGGCAGTTGAAATTCAACACCAAAAAGTGCAGTCATGCACATAGGGTAAAAAAAAACCAAACACTTCATACACACTGAACGGAGAACAATTGACGGTAACAAAACTCAAACAAGACCTCGAGGTACTGATTTCTGATGACTTAAAAGTAGGCAGACAATGTGAAAAGGTGGCACAGAAAGCTAGTGGCATCCTCAGGTGTATAGGGGCAGGGGCATTTCAAGTAGAAAACAGGAGGTGATAATGTCACTCTACAGGACAATGGTAAGGCCACATCTCAAGTATTGTGT
Organism: Neoceratodus forsteri; assembly: GCA_016271365.2. Lineage (NCBI taxonomy): Eukaryota > Metazoa > Chordata > Ceratodontiformes > Ceratodontidae > Neoceratodus > Neoceratodus forsteri. Next base: position 322,660,342 of record CM057459.1, read on the forward strand.
GCAGTTCTGGAGACCACACTTCAAAAAGGACATAGATCATCTGGACGCAGTACAGCGGAGGGTTATGAAAATTATGCAGTGCTTACACCAGGAACAATATGAAGCTAGACTGGAACACCTGCATATGTACTCCCTTGAGCAGAGAAGAAACAGAGGGGATATGATAGAAATCTTTAAATACATGAAAGGGATGAATTAGGTATTAGGTAGTGTCAGTGACTCAGTAGGTAGCACACTCGCCTCTGAGGCTGGGAGATCAGAGGGTTGTGGGTTCAGTTCCCACATCTGGCACTTCGGTTAATATCCCAGTACTGACACTGTAGTGCAGCATGAGAGGGGTGCTGCACTTGAGGTGCCGTCGGATGAGACGTTAAACCGAGGTCCCATCTGCCTGGATTGGTGGTAGTTCAGGTGGATGTTAAAAATCCCATGGCACTTATCGAAAAGAGTAGGGGAATTTCCACAGTGTCCTGGCCAAATTTCCCTCATTCACTAAAAAAAATACCACCAACAGCTTAATCTGGTTCAAGGTCAGTTAGCATTCATCTGTATCCCCCTTCCCCGGGTCGTGCCTGAAAATAGGCAGGATTTGTCTAGTGCACTTACCTGGTCAACAAAAACTAAATAAATAAATAAAAATGTGAAGGCCTCTTCTAAGAAAACAAGACAGCATGAACAAGGGGGCACAACATGCACCTAATAGGAGATTTATTGACTCTTCCCCTCGCACATACCACTGTAATCTATACCACTCCTTGGCTGTTCTCTCTTTAGAATATCACCGCCACCTCCACTGTGCCAATTTCATTTCTAAATTTTGGTTTGGTACGCTTCCCTCATACCTTACCTCCTCAATTTCCAGCCTCCCCCCTCCAGACCATTCCCTTAGGTTTTATGACTCTCACCTATTGCTAATTCCTCATCACTCTACTGTAGTAGGCCAAATGGCCTTCTCACGTCATTTCCTTAAACTATGGAACTGACTTCCTGCTAAGATTTACCTCTCTTCCTCTTCCCACTCCATATCTGTTGCTCTTCATAACTTTCTCTCGGTTAATTGTACCTGATGTTAATCTCCCCTTTCCTTACCCCTGCTGTTTCACCTGCTTAGCAAGACAACATTAGTATTTCCCCTTGGTTGTGCTGCAAAAGTTTGTAGCACTTACTGTTAACCACCATTATTTATTAGTTCCTTCTGTATTTTCAGCACTGCTTACATTGTTTTAACAATGTGTTATTGTATAAATTGTACTATTCGCCTTATTGAATATATGTATATATGTGCTCCCTGTTACCCTCCCCAGGACGCACTATAAAACAAGCAGTTTGTTGTTCAGTGTGCCCTTCCTGGTGAAACATTTTCAATCAATCAATAAATAAACAAGGAGATAGGTTCAAATCCAACCACAGAAAGTCCTTCTTCATGGAGAGAGTGGTGGGACCTTGGAATAGTCTTCCCACAGCAGTAGTGGAGTCTAAGACAGTCACTGTTTTCAAGTTAGCTTGGGATAAGCACTGCAGTAATCTAGGTAAATAGCAAGGTAGGGAGGCAGACAAATGGGGCAGACTAGATGGACCTTGTGGTCCCTTTCTGCCATCACATTCTTATGTTCTTATGATTATCTAGTACTGCTGCTTTAATGTACCAGTTAGGGTTCAACTTAATGCCACAAAAGTAGGGAAATGTGGCGTTAGGGATTCCAACCCTAACTCCCCTGCCCAGCAGTAAAAGGACAAGACCACACAAGCAATCAGAGTCATTATCAATAAGACAAACAGCATACAACTGTTTTTAGATGACACAAATGCAATAGCATTGATGTGCTACCTCAGTGGGTTTATAGGAACCTGTGCTTATGCAGCCACATCTGTGTGTGAATGTCACACAGCATGCATGAGTATATTTGGCTGTAGAACACTGGCCCCATGGGGCTGGTACTTCTGCAGGCTGAAGGCCCCATGTGCACTGGGCCTCTGCAGCCAGAGGTACTCATGCATGCTGTACGACATACCTCACTAGATATGATCCGTTAGAACATTTTTCTCTATATGCAGATGTATAATTAAAAAAATTGCTTCCCCTTGAACAGTTTCTAGATATGCTAGTGAAACCATGATACCTACATTGCAACAGTACTTCAGGCTGCTTAACTGCAGGCCCCATAGGGGCATGCCCTTCTGGAGTCAGAAGTTGGTGTGTATGTCTTACATCTGTGGCTGAAGAGTCACAGGCTTCTCAGGGCCTTGCACTTCTGCAGACACAAATACTGTTGCAATTTGTGTATCATGGATTTTGTGGTGCCTGTGCTTCTGCAGCCAGAGGTTGGTGTGTATCTCTTACACCTGTGGCTGCAGAAGTCCAGGCCCTTTAAGTGTTTATGTGTCGCATGACTTATAGTGGGAATGAGTACATGAGTTTACAGAAGTTGGGGCTTGCACTTTTTGCAGACAAAAGAACTCTTGTAATTTGGGTATCATGGATTTGTGTCTCTGGCTACAAGGGCTTGTTTTTCTACACATAGAAGTAGTATTGTGATTTGAGTATCATGGATTTCTATCTAGTGACACAGGAGTGTGTACGTCTTGTCAAATATACAAACCGACAAAGGTAACACATCAGTGCTACTGAATTTGTCATCTGGAAACAGCTGGATGTTGTTTGTCTTATCTGATGATGGCTGTCTGTGGTTGCCTGTGTGGTTTTGTCCTTTTGCTGTTTAGGGGTAGGGGTGGGGAATTAAGTTTGGAAACCCTAATACCATATTTCCCTACTTTTGTGCTGTTAAAGCTGAACCCTAATTGGTGCATTAATGTAGTCTGTTGCAAATAATTTCCTTTCTTTTTGACATAGTGGAATCATGTCATCGTAGGAATATGCAAGTACAGATGGCCCGGTGGTGCTGAGGCGCCGGACGCCTTACCTCACTCTATGCCGGCAAACTGGGTTCGGGAACAATTTTGGGTCGTCAAGGAGCTGGCATGGGGGGAAAGGAGCAGGATTGAGCAAGCCGGCAGGCTGCTTTCCTCTCCTGGGGGTGGCAGGGGTGGGTTGTCGCCCTCCCTCGCAGTTCCACCCCCACTGGGTGGAGGTCCAGTGGGGTAGTGTGGGTGAGAAGAGACGGCAGCAAGGGTGGGCGGATGAGGCTGAGCTGACTTCCAGTGCGCATCCGTGCCTCCACATGCTTGTACGGCCGTGTACTGGGGCCTCAGGCGGGGGAAAGCGGGAGAAAAACCTACAAAAAAACACTATAAAAATGTCTCTTAAAAAAAAAAAAAAAAGGAATGTACTAGCACTGTTAAGCTACTGTATCCTCATGACCTATGTGAACAGATGCAGATATGCAGTGCCCTCTGGGTCCTGTGCCAAAGTAAGATGCCATCAACCTATGGAAGTGTAGGAATGGATGTCAAGAACTTATGAGGCTGTCTAGTGGGCTGTGGAACAGAGGGCCCTGTGTTTCCATATGGCTGCAGATACAGACACACAGGGTAAAGAGTCCACCTGTCAGCCAAAGCACAGGGCCCTCTGGCAACCATAGATGCAGAGGTGTAGGGCCCTATTACAAGAGAATAGTTCTCTTCACTATACAGTAATTTTGCCTGTGCAACCTTCTCTTCCCAGGCTGGGGAGTCGTGTCACATGGCAATGCTGTCCCCCCAGTTTCGGGTCATGCAGCTGGCTCACTGAGTTTGCTCCCGAACTCATCTCACTCACATGGGATCACAAAGCATTACCCGCTTGGGTAAAGGCTGGCACTACACACAACGTTTAAAACATTTTTTTGTTAAAGTTTGACCCCAAATTGTCAAAATAGTCATTTTATGACTCTCCCGTCTAAACATGATGTGATATTTATAGAATACAGGTCGAAATGTCATTTCACACCACAAGTGTGAAAACGCTCCTTGTCCAGAATTTGAAAAACAAAACGACATCTGTCACGTGTATGAGGTGGTGTAAAAAAAAAAAAATTGGAGTGTTGAAAGTTTTGAGTCAGAATATTGAAAATCTGTGAACTTATGAATGAACAAAATTATTTAAATTTTCACACACAACCTGGTCATTTTACCATATTTCTATACCAAATTTTCAAGGTAGTCTTCTTATGATCTTACCTCATGAACCCGATAAGGAAAATTTTCAGATTCTACCCAAAACATGATTTCATGCAGCTACAGTAAAATCCTCTTTTGGCCCAGAGTTAAAAAAAAAAAATGTGCCCACCTTGGTCATGAGGTGTGGTCCTCAAAAGGCCATGTTGAAAGTCTGATGGTAAAATCTTGGAAATTAGTGAAGTTATGAGTGAACATTGAAATATTTCAACATTCACTCATAACTTGATCATTTTACTGTATTTGTCCACCAAATTTTCAAAATAGTCTTCTTATGACCCCACCTGAAGAACCTGTTAGGTGAAAATGTTCAGATCCCACTCAAAAGGTGACATCATGGAGCAACTACAGAATTGCTTTTTGGGTGGATTTAAAACATTTCTTCTCCCTTGTTCATGAGGTGGTTTCCCAAAAAAGCCGTGTTTAAAATTTGGTGTAAAAATATTGAAAACTGACAAAGTTATGAATAAAAGTTCAAACCCCGCTGGCGCGGTGGCACTGAGGGTTGAGGCGCTGAACGCCACACCTTGCTTCACACTGGTGACCCAGGTTCAGAAATGGACTCGGGCCGCTGGTGGTCGGCAGGGGAGGAGAGGGATTGAGCGTTTGAATGAGTGCTCTCCCCCTCTGGGGTGGGGGGGGATTCCAGTCATCGGGGCACTTCAGGTCCCAGCAGAGGCTAGGGGGTGGTGCACTGGCAATACACAGTTGGGCTGAGTTGGGGCACGGCACCAGGAGGGAGTGCATGTGGACGCGTGTGCGCTCCTTCACTGCCACTGCATGCCCCACTCGCAGGGGCAGTACAAGGAAAAAATGTCGACTGGTCACGGTGGCTTGATGGCCATTCTACGGGGTGCCCAACGAGGGAGGCATTACTGAACACTGGATCTGGACTTGGCAGAGATTAGAGGGGTCTCTCTGCCACCCCGCCATGGGGGGCAAGCTATGGAGGTAATAGGAGAGGGTCTCTAAGGAGCCGGGAGGTACCAGATGGTGGCCAGAGGATCAGGATGCACAAAAGATCCAGGCAGACCAGGGAGCCAGGTAGGGGAAAAAAAGGATTAGCAAAAAAAAAAAAAAACCCCATCAAAATACGTTAAATAGGACTTTCTTATTTTCTCATATCACAGTCACCAGTTCCAACAGCAAGACATCTTTTCAATTGGAGAGTGAATCTATAACATAGGACAGTTTTAGGTGAGTGAGGGGGTAAGGGGTGGTGGGTGCTGAGTGGGAGGTTGGGATTGTGAGGGTGGGGACTATCAATGAGGGATGGTTTTCTTTTTCTGACAGTTGGATCTTGCCGACATTGGGGATTGGGCACCCCAGTGTCAGAAAACTGTTCGGAGGCTGTGGTGGTGGGCACCCGGTGCTGCCAGCTATATCTCGAATGGGGGGGGTGCAACCTGGAGGGGAAGGGGAGCTGAAAAGTACCAGGGTTGGGCATCCTGGTCTGCTTTATGATGTATTAAATATTTTGTAGCAGTTGTCAAGTGGGGCTGGTGACATGGAGGGGAGGTGGGTAGGCAGAAGCAGTATTGGGGTGGGCACCCCATCCGCTAAAAGCAGCAGTGCTATGAACGGTATATTTTTTTTAAATACTTGGTTGGCCAACAGAACACACAGGGTTAGGATTAATGATGTACTGTCTTATTGGGGCACTGCGTCAAGTGGAGTCCCCCAGGGATTGGTTTTGGGGCCCACTCTATTTAATCTTTTCATAAGCGATCTACAGCCAGGGCCTAATAATTATATGTCAGAGTTTGCTGATGATACGAAACTAGGGGGCAGGGTTAATAATCAAGACAATCTAGCATCTTTAAGTTCTGACTTGGAAAAAATTGAGCAATGGGCCAAACATAATGATATGTATTTCAATCAGGACAAATGTGTTATTCACTTTGGTAAAAATAATCCAAAAAATGTTTATTATCTGAATAAATTGCCACTCAAAACATCTACATGTGAGAAGGATTTGGGCATATTTATTAATAACAAATGTACACCAAGGGATCACTGTACTAAAACCACCACCATGGCAAATAGACTTTTGAAGCAAATCAAGCAAACATTCATAAATTGCTCTGAGCAATGCCTTATACCCTTGTATAGGACTTACATCAAGCCTTACCTGGACTATGGGTCTCCCTTTTGGAACCCTTGTCTCAAAGGTGATATGGCTCGGCTGGAGCAGGTCCAGAGGAGAGCCACCAGAATGGTACCCAGGCTGGCATGCCTTGATTATCCCTCAAGACTTAAAAGCACCAGACTCCATTCACTTCTTCAAAATAGGAGAATAAGAGATGACATGCTCCTAGTCTACAAATTATTTCAATCACCTGACCTTACGAAGCAACGTAGGCTGTCATATTCTAATAGAAGACTAGTTCCAAGGCTACATAATAGACAACTCAAGGTGAAATCCTTTAAAACTAATAAAAGGGGTAATTTCTTTACAATCAGAGCTCCGAGAAAATGGAATGCCTTACCACAGGATTTGAGTGATCTAGAAAATGTCACCACTTTTAAAAATAAACTTGACGACTGGATTAGGGAAAATTATTAATACTTCTAAAAAGTTCCACAATGTGTGGGGAACAGCCTCGATGGGCTTTGGCCTTCCTCTGTTCTTTTATTCCAAGTAAACAAACAGAATGAAGCTGTATCATTTATAAGTTTATTTGCTCACTAGATAAAATTTAATAAATGTGGTCTTCTTTTGAACAAAGCCATGCATTACAACATCACACCATGACTGAAACCTTGCAATCCCTGAATATAAACTATACAGGAGGGACAAGGTAGTTGGGAAAGGGGGAAGGGTGGCAGTTTATATCAGGGAGGGAATAACTTGCACGAGGGAGGAGTCTGAGGAAGGGTAGCTGGAGTCATTATGGGTTCAGTTAAGGTCCAATAGAGGGTGAAAGGTAAGATTGGGGGTGGTTTACAGACCACCCAGTCAGGATGAGAAGAGAGACAGGGAACTGAGCTCACAAATATCGGAAGCTGCGGGGAAAGGAGAAGTAATTGTGGGGGACTTCAAAATGCCCAAGGTGGGCTGGAGCATACCATCCATGACTTGTGGTAGGAGTCAGGTGATTCTGGAAGGACTGCAGAGTGGGTTCCTGACTCAGGGTGTCACTGAACCAACAAGAGCGGAGGCAGTTCTTGATCTAGTGCTCACAAATGGGGAGCATGTACAGGAAAAAATGGTCAGAGAGCCACTGGGTGGAAGTGACCATTGCACAGTGTGGTTCCAGTTGGATATGGGCAGGGAAAGCATACGACTAAGACCAGAATCTTGGATTTCAGGAGGGCGGACTTCAGGAAAATGGGCGAAGTGCTAAGGAGCCATCTGGCGGGCATCAGAGCAGATATGGGGCTGGAACAAAGGTGGTCCATCATTAAGGAAGGAATACTGGTGCTACAGATGAGTGCAAGTTAGGCTCAGGGGGAAGAACACAAGGGCCAAAGAGCCCAGCTGGTTCAGTTCTGGGGTTGCCCAGGCAGTAAGGGAAAAGAGGTTGGCCTATAGAAAATTCCGGAAGACCAAGAGAGAGAGGTGGATAGGGAAAAGTACTTAAGGTTGGCTAGTGAGGCAAGTAAGAAAGTCAGGTGAGCAAAGGCACAGAAGGAGCTGCAGATAGCTGAAGTAATTAAGAAGGTGGAGAAGGCTTTCTTTCGCTATATAAATGAGAAAAGGGACAAGAAGGAAGGGGTTGTTAGTGTTAGGAAAGGGGTGGAGTGGGTGGAAGATAATGGGCGGGGGAAGCAGAGATACTAAATGAATACTTCTGTTCCGTCTTCACCAGGGAGAAGGACAGACCAGATCCTTCAGGAGGGAAAAGAGGAGCAGGAGGGGAGGGGAACACAGATGATGTGATAGAGGAGAACAGAGTGAGAGAGGGGCTACTGGCATTGAAGGTGGACAAAGCACCAGACCCAGATGGAGTACATCCAGTGGTAATAAAGGAACTGGCTGAGGAGCTGGCAGGACCACTGGCAGACCTATTTAATAGTTCACTAGAGATGGGCATAGTACTGCAGGACTGGAGAACAGCACATGTAATGCCGCTCCACAAAAGCAGTCCCAAGGATGACCTAGGGAATTACAGACCAGTCAGTCTGACCTCCCATTGTGGGCAAGCTCATGGAGACCATACTGAAAGAGAGGTTGGTGGAATATCTACAGTAGAGGAGCAGGGTCTCCAGGATGTGAGGCAGCATGGGTTAATTGGGGGGGGATCATGTAAAACAAATCTGATTGACTTCTTTGACTGTGTCACTAAGACAGTAGACAGAGGCCAAGCTGTAGACATCCTCTGTCTTGATTTCAGTACGGCCTTTGACTCTGTGCCCCACAAAAGGTTAATCAGGAAGTTGGTGGATATCAGGGTTGGGGAAAAGATGGCCAGATGGGTGGAAAACTGGCTGAAGAACAGAACCCAGAGGGTGGTTGTGGGGGAGAGTTATCTGGCACCAGACAGGTAACCAGTGGCTCGGTGCTGGGGCTGGTGTTGTTCAGTGTCTTCATCAATGACATTGGAGATGGCATTAAGGGCAAAATGAGCCTATTCGCAAATGACACCAAACTCTGTGGGAGAGTGGAAACAGCTGAAGAGATACAGGACCTACGGGAAGATCTGGAAAAGCTAGGGAGGTGGTCCAGGATTTGGCAGCTTGGCCTTAATGCCAATAAATGCAAAGCTATGCATATTGGAGCCAAGAAGCCTAGGACAGAGTACTACCTGGATGGAGTCAGAGTATCTGCATCAGAGGAGGAGAAGGACCTGGGAGTGATGATCACTAGTGACCTGAAGCACTCCATACAGTGCAAGAAAGCAGCAGCCAAGGCAAACAAGATGCTGGGATGCATATCTAGGGGGATCAGTAGTAGGAGAGAGAAGGTTATACTGCCCTTGTACAGGTCACTGGTAAGGCTGCATCTAGAGTATGGAGTTCAGTACTGGTGCCCGCATCTCAAAAAGGACATTAACCTGCTGGAGAAGGTCCAGAGGAGCGCTACAAAAATGATAGCCAGTCAGCAGGGTAAGGCATATGAGGAGAGTAGTAGTAAAAATGTTATTCATTTCATACTTAGGATGAATGAATTAGATAGCTCAATTGAGACCAGCTCATTTCCAGTGAGGTCCTTTGTACAAAGTTACAACATTTACATAACACACAATACAAAATATAAAAACAGAAAATTAAATACAAAACAGATAGATAGATATAATGAAGTACAAGACTCAGGTAACATGGAATCCAAAAGGTAACCTTATAGTTCATCTTAAAAATAAAAGTATCACACAACCATTCAAAAGTACTCTAGGACAATTCAAATAGGTTCATTGTCTTGCCTCTTTAATGAAGCAGGATTTTATTTTGCTTAATCTAATATTGCCATTTATTAATCAAAGAGCTTGGGGTATGGAGTTCCAAAGCATCGATCCTCTGTTTAAAAAAAAAAAAAAGTGTTCTACCTATCTTTAGTCTATAGTTTGGTTGATTGTATTCTAGACCTGATGCTGACCTCAGTCCTTGTTTTATTGGTCTTGGTGATAATTTGTCAATAATATAGTCTGGAGCCTGCCCTAAAACACATTTGGTTATAAATAACAGCATGTAGGGATCATCTTTCTCTAAGGTTAAACCACTTGAGATTTTCATAAAGCTATAGTCTATGAGTCATCTTTGGGGAATTTAGGATGAATCTCACTAACTTACGATATACTATATCTAGTCTATTTAAACCACTTTGTGTAGCCCCTGCATATACTATGTCCCCATAGTCTATTAAAGGTAAAATCAAAGAATTAACCAGATGCCTTTGTGTTGCTTCAGACAGAAAATGTATTCCTATATAAACAGCCGAGGCATTTCCCTTCTTTTTTTCTATTGATCTTACATGCAGGTTCCATTTCAGTGCTGAGTCCAAATAAACTCCCAGGTACTTATAACTCTGTACCTGTTCTAAAAATATATTACTGAGAGTTCTGATCTGCAAAATTGACTCAGGAACATATATTTTGCTGTTCAGAGAAAATCATTACCTCAGATTTTTTGGAATTTGAAATCAGTCTAGACTTCAGCAAATAAGTCTATAATTTGTCAAAAGTCTGCTAAAGTGTAGGCTGTGTTTTCTATCAAGGAACCATCAACATACACTACGGTATCGTCCACATATAAATAATATTTAACCCTGGGATCTGACATACAGACACTGTTCATATATATATTACACAGAACAGGGCCCAATATTAAGCCCTGAGGGACATCTGTCTCTGTGTTCCTCTGGGTAGACATCCAGTCTCTGATGGTAACCATTTGTTATCTGTGTAAAACTATATTGCTAGAACCAATTTTTTACAGAGTCACACATGCCAACAGTTTTGAGGTTGGGCAGGAGGATGTCATGGTTTAGGGTGTCAAAAGGTTTAGACAAGTCTATAAAGACTGCCCCCAATGACATCCCCCTGTCCAAAGCCTCTATAATATCTCCAGTAACCCTTAAAGCAGTGGAATGGTGCAGCAGCCTAAAACCTGACTGAAATTTATTAATGATCTTCTTATCCTCCAAAAAATGTTGGAATTGAACACTCAGTAGTCTTTCAGATGTTTTGGCAGTGATTGGTAAAAGAGGTATTGGGCATTAATTTTCAGTTAGTGTTTTTTGCCCATTTTTGTATGCTGGTATTACTCTCGCCATTTTCCACTGTGTGTGAAGAAAGCGCTATTTGTGTGAGGGACATGTTAAAAATTTCGATGGGGGATTCGCAATAATAGGAGCAGCATACTTTAGTAATAATGTAGGTATTCCATCCAGACCACAGGCTTTATTTGGGCTCAGTTTAAATAAGGTGTCACCTACTTCCCTAATGCTGATTGGACGGAAAGAAAATTTTTCTAACAACTGAGTATTATTTAATGAATTTTGAAACATGGACATTTGTGTATCCCTTATTACACTGTCTTTATTTGAATCCTTGAGTGTACTGTCTGAATGATTTGTCCCGTCTAGATTAGCTACTTGCTGTAAACCTATAGACGTAAAATATGTATTAAATTTTTCCATTACTAAGGGACCCTGGGGTACTTTCTGATGATTTATTTGAAAATGTTCTGATATTTTAGGCTTTTGATTATTTTGAACTTTTCTGATTTTCTTCCAGAACTCTCCTTGAGTACTTGTTATTGATTCAAACAGTTCCTTATTATAGTATTCCTCTGTAGCAATTCTAATGCTCTTTGTGTACTTATTCCTGCATTTCTTGCAATAATCCTAATATTTCTCTAACTTCATTGTTTTAGCTATTTCCCATGCTTTATCCCTAGATTTCTTAATTTTCTGTAAGTCTGAATTATACCATGCTGACTTGTATACTTTTATCTTTCTAGATTTTCTGAGTGCATGCTTATTACATACCATTATGAAGTCTTCACAGAAAAGTCCCCCCGCTTCCTCAACTGTTGGTATTGAGTCCACTCGATCCCAGTTATGATTGTCCATGCCCAGCATGAATTGGACGTAGTCAAAAGCTTTATACGATCTATAATGCTTAATCTTTCCGGGTATTTTGCCTTTGTATAGTTCTCTTACACAGAACACCATTTGGTGGTCTGACAGAGTCTGGTAAAACCCTGCTTGCTATAATTTTGTTTGGATGGGAGGTAAAAATTAGATTCAGCACTGCTGAAGCATCCAGGTTTTTAGTATTTAATCTAGTGTTTCCTTTATCAGCTGTGTTAATGCTAAGGAGTCACTTAATTCATTGATGTCATGACCAATCCCAGCTTTTCTCCAATCAACATTTAAGTCGCCTGTTAAGTATAGTTCATGGCTACACTGATATTTTTGTAAAAAATATTTTATGAAATCAAATATATACTGTCCTTTCTTGGGGGGGGGTAGGCTCCAACTACTAGTAATGGCTTGATATAGGGTAATTTCAGTTCTAAAACCAATACTTCTACTTCATTCCAGTCTATATGGGTCTCAGTTTCAATTAAATCTAAATAATGTAATGCATAAATAATTACCCCCCCACCTCGTTTGGACCTGTCCCTTCTTCACAGGTTGTAACCTTCCAGGGTAATTTCTTGTTCTGTTATTTTATGGCTAAGCCATGACTCCATAATGACAATGATTTCAGGTTTACACTTGACCCATTCCTGTAAATGTGCATATTTTTTTGTCAGGCTACATATATTAATGTGTACCATACATAGACCTTGTTCACCTAGCCAAATCTTTGTGCAATCATTCCCCATAATAGGTCCTATCCAGTTCTTTGGACAAGCATTTTTATGTTTGCTTGCGCGCATCATAAGAAACGTATGTAACAGAAGCGGGTTGAAGAGGCGCAGCACTGTAGCAGCCAACGGAGGCACTACGTTTGGGGGCTTGGCACTAGTGGACCAATGGAGGCACAGTGTGCTGATGACACTGGTCTCCAAAAGTGCCACCAAGTTGAAACATTTTCACCGCAGCAGTCAGGGGCCACCTTGCCACTGCAGCATCAGCCATTCCACTGCAATGAGGGATTGACCTGTCATTGCTGGGCGGAGCGTTGCCTATTGTAATATTGCTTGTGAACACGGTGGCAAGCCGCCGCCATGTTCACAAACAATATTACCCCCCCATGTCAGGGGGGTGCCCAATTCCCCTCAGCATCATGTACCCCCAAGAAAATTGTTTCACTGAAGGGGGCCCCAAACCCAGTCGGTTTCATTCCTCCCCAGGTAATTTGCTGACAGGGGAGCCCACTCCCCATCGGCATAATGGTTCCCTCCCCAAACGTTTGGTTTGTGCCGAGGGGGTGCCCAATCCTCCTTGGCTCTTGCCCTTCCCATGTGCCGATGGGGGTGCCCAATCCCCAATACAGGCAGCCCCCCAAAAAATCACTTGGGTGGCACGCTAGTAGCCCACCCAGCATGCCAAATGACCCTGTAAAAGAAAAACTGTCCCACAATGTTTTTTTAACCTGCAAAGCAGAAAATGGTCCCTGTCTAGTCGGGGCCCTCCAACCGCCCACGCTCTACCCCATCTCCCCCACACACACCACCCTCACACCATACTTACCTCCGAGCCCAGTGCGATGATCTTCAGTGGACCCGGAACACGCCTGCACTCTTCAAAGCCACCGTGAACTGAGGAAATGCCGTAAGCTGTATAATGGCATAAATAGGGTTTTTTCAACTTTGGTGCATATCTTGGGCATTTTTGGGAATTTTGGCACCAACTTTTCAACATGGGGTTATTGGGCCCCCTCCTCATGAATTCAGCCACTGTCATGGCGTTAATCGGTCCTGAAAGGTGATTTCACAGTCACTGCACGGAATCATCTTTCAGGACTGATTAATGAAACTACAGTGCCAGTGTTCATGAGGTGGGCTCTCACAAAGTCTGTTGCAAATTTGGTGGGAAAAATCCAAAAAAAATACTGTTTTACGAGCGTGTGTTGCGCAGTTGCTACGCACTCTTATAACTTCATTAGTCTGCAATATTTTCACTCCAGATTTTCAACATTGCCATTTTTCCACACCTCCTTATGAACAGTACAGCTGTCATTTTTCACATCCTGGCCGAAATGTGTTTTCGCAGTTCCGGCGCAGAATAGTGTAGTCACTGTGGGAAATCAGTGTTTGGGACACATTAAGAAAATCACAGTGACACTGTTCATGAGCAGAGGTTCTAAAATGCCTGTGTTGGAAATGTTGTGACAAAAGTCCATTAAATGAGTGTGTTACGAGCGTGCATTGCGCAGTTTCCACGTATGCTCGGAAGTGCGATCATTTTTACTATTCCCACTACAGATTTTCAACATTGCCATCTCTTCACACCTCCCTATGGATGGTACAGCTGTCATTCTTCATATCCTGCCCGATCTGTGTTTTCATACATGTGGTGCAGAATGGCACGGTCGCTGTTGGAAGTCAAAGTTCAGGACACATTGACAAAATCACACTGCCACTCTTCATAAGAAGAGGTCCCAAATGCTTTCATGAGGTGGGGTCACAAAAAGGCCATGCTGAAAATTTGTAGTGCAAATACTAACAAACACCCGGGGCATTAGGGTTTCTAACCATAACGTCCCACCCTGTACAGACTGACAGGCATCGGGGTGTGCCTTTGGACTGCCGACTGTACTGCTCATGCCATCCCACCCCCCCCAGTGACAGGCATCGAGGTGTACCTTGGACTCTTCGGCCCCACAGTTCACCCCATTCTCCTATGCTGCACCTCATTTCAGCGTATGTCCTTATGGAATGGGGTGACTGTAAAGCCAAACACTCCAAGACACACCTCAACACGTGTCAGTGTCTGCAGAATAGGGTGAGGTGACATAGCATGAACATCATGGGCGAAGACCCAAATACTTACCCAATGCCTGTCCATCTCTACTGGATGGAGGTGAGGTTGGCGTGAAGTTCAGTACTTCACTGCCATTCCTATTCTGCATCTGTCTACCGCCTGCATTTCCAGTGCTAATACCAGCAAGCAAACATTTGGCATTGACAAATGCTTGTCTATAATAGGTCCAGGGTTTGGGTGTATGTCTCCACAAATAATTAAACTAACCACCAGAGAAAATGTGCAAAGTTTATATAAATGCAATAACATGTTGATTTTCTTCTTTTTTTTAAGCTGGGTTTTTGTTAGATTATAATTCTTATTGTCTCCCAGGCAATCAAAGTTTCTGATCAAGAATACCCATTTAAACAAATGCTTTTCTAAAAAGGTACTTATTAACCCTGGTAATACAATCTCATTCCAATTTATTAAGTGTCCAGGTACCTGACTTATGGTAGACTTTTGTTTAAATTCCCCATGATCCTGTTCCAGACTGAAATCCCCACTATTATCTAGTTTATTTTACTCTGGATAGCCCCCCACACAGATCAACAACAAGAGAATATAACACATGATGTAAGAGCAAGTCGTAATGAGTATTAGTTGCTATCCATTTTAAAATACAGGCAACATATAAAAACAACAAAACACACAGTATAAAAACTAAGCTATATATCCTCCATTATGTTAAATTTGTACACTGTTACTTAATGTATCCTGTGGTGAGGAGAGTGGCCACACCAGTGAAGTGCTAAGTTAATTTAAAAGTATTTTACAATCGAACCATCATACCTGCTTGCTGAACTTCAGTTTGAGTCGGCCATTCTCCACACCAGAGGGTAAGCAGGTATTGCTAAGAGTCAAATTTACACTGAGTGGCAAAGCCACTCAGACTCACGCCCAAGGGCTTGCACCTTTGGGCCAGCGTGGGCATTTGAACTGTTGTACCCCGCACCTTCTTGTCTCTGATAGACTGCTTACAATGGCTGTCCACTGAGCCCCCTCTAAACAGTCTTTTCAGCCAGTATCAGGACACAGGGAGAAAGTTCAACTTACACACAAAGAAACTACTCAGTTTAGATGATGCAGAGTAGTTTGGCAGTCCTGTTGGTTCTTCTAATGGCCTCAGCTCACTGGCAGATGACAAGTGCAGGGCGCTGCTTTCTTGGATTTGGGCTGGCGCAGGCTTTTGAACTGTTATGCCCTGCCCCATCTTGTCTCCGATAGGCTACTTACAATGGCTCACTGTCATTGAGGCACAGGTCAGGAAGGATTAGAAAACCAGCAGCAGTTGTTGAATTCACCAAAAATATTTATTTACATTAGCAGTGACATAAAAAAATAAACTTATTCAATATAACTATTTACAAAGGCAAAATGAAATAGAGAACATCCATCAGAGTTTGCTTCAATATCTGTGTTCCTTTTCTCCAGCAATTGCAGCTCGGCTCTCTTATAAGTCCTTGTAATCCCCATTCTTAACAAGCATCCTGTTCTTGTATGTGTCAGACATGTGCACCTAGAACACAGTGTCCCAGAAATGAGGCCCCTTTTCCACAGCTCTTCTGCAAAGGGCCTAAAAATTTGTACTCTGGTAACCTCTTGAGTTCCCAATAGCTTTTTGCAATCATCTCAAAATATAATTATATACATTTCAACAGTAACACTATATATTTTCTAAACAAAAGGGATCCCAATATAAGGGATCCCAGTTACATTTCCATACAATGATCTGCATATATTTTTATATTAGCAGATATGCAAGGGAGGAAGAAAGACAGCAAGGGAAAACTGAGAGACAGTGAGAGGCAAAGAATTGCTAGACTGTTGGGGTGATCAGATCCTAGGTCTCGCAAGAAAATTTGGTTGTGTAAACAGACAAGAGAAAGGAAAGGGGAGAATAAAACATATCCCTGCATTCAAACTCTTTTCATAACAACTGGGACAGGGTTCTATTTTACCCTGTCACACTTGCCGCCGAGCCTCCTCCAAACAGTGTTTTTTTGCCAATATCAGGACACAGGGAGAAAGTTTAACTTGCACACAAAGAAACTATTCAATTTAGATGATGCATAGTAGTTCGGCAGTCCGGTCGGTTCTTCTAACAGCCTCAGCTCACCTGCACATTTCGGCCAGGATGCTTTGGAGAGGTTGAGGGCACTGAACATGAACCCCCTGGAAGACAGGAGAGAGAGAGAGAGAGAGAGAGAGAGAGAGAGAGAGAGGACATGATTGGGACCTTCAAGTACTTGTAAGGGATAAATAAGGTTGATGAGGAGAGTCTCTTTAAGCTGAGTGGCAACCATAACACGAGGGGGCACAGTTTTAAGCTGGAGGGTGGGAGAGTTAGGAGGGAGGTCAGGAAGCACTTCTTCACAGAGAGGGCAGTGGACACATGGAATGAGCTGCCAGAAGAGGTGATCTCGTTGAAGACAGTGGGCAGCTTTAAGAGAGACTGGGACAGGCACAGGGGAGGGTTAGGGTCATGAGCAGGGAGGATGGGAGGAGTGGGGAGGGAAGGCAGGGACATTAGCTCAAGCTATGGACTGTGCAATACGAGCAGACTTGATAGACCAAATGGCCTTCTTCTGCTGGCTTCTTTGCATGTTCATATCACTTGGCAACAGCATGGACCCTGAATAAATTCCTGCACAGTTGTGTGCAGGGCAGTACATTGCATAATAGTGTTTGTGCTGTACAAGAGATCAAGCTTGGTAATTTTGATAGAATGTTATGTGCATCAATATATGTTTTTTCTAGATAGTATTGATGCTGGCTTATATTCCCCTTCAGTATATGCTGACACAGTTTTAAACCAGATTTCTTCTTTATTTGAAGACATCAAGGAAATAAGAAGGTGAGAATCAAACCTGGTTCTTCATAGTGGAAAAGACTGCAGACACTGACTGGCAGTTGTGGAGGGTATGTTGAGGTCCCTATTGTTAGAACACATGAAACACAGGAGCCAGAGGCAGGAGTGTTGCCAGTTTTGCTACTCCGACATATCACTGTTCAAACCAGTGATGAACCAGTATGCCAATACTTAAGATAATAGTGATCCATTTACACATGGCTGAATCCACTATTATTTCATTGAGTATTCATCTTTGATTGCAGAGTCTTAATTTGTGGCAAGGCTTTTTGATGATGATGATGGTGGTGGTGGTGGTGGTGGGGGTGTGACATAAAAAAGAAAATGAAAACTGTGTAAGGTTGCTGAGTCTGCACAGTTATCTGTCAGATCACTAACTCAGTGCATCTGCTCCATATCAGTTGTCCTTTTTATGTTTGCTTACGTACGTGCACAAAAAACATCTTGGGACAGTATGACATTTTAAAGGTGTGTGACTTTCTGCCCAACGCAATTGACACTTTATGGGGCTCGTCCCTCAGGCACGAATGAATTGGCGAGCTGTCTATGACAGCAGTTTGAGAGAAGCGGTATTCACTTGAAAGAAAAGTGCCGCTCCAGTCAGGGATAGTTATGAGTTGATGCTTTATGGAGCTCGTCCCTCAGGCACCAATGAATCGGTGAGCTGTCTGTGACAGCAGTCTGAGAGAGAGGACTGCACTTGAAAGAAATCTGCGCTGCAATGAGGGACAGTGTCTACATTGCAGCAGGACCTTCCCCCTCCCTTGCAACCAGGCACACAGACATATCTTCTATCTATTGGCAGCAGTTGACGAGACTCCGACCATGCACATTACAGTGCACAGTAATGCGCAAGACCAGAGTTACGGTTCTTGTCAGCTCCTGCTGCCGAACACCTTGTTTGTTCGGTGTGCCTTTCCTGGTGAAACATTTCAATAAATAAATAAATGAGCTGCAGTGCAGCTTTCCACATTGGTGGCTCCTGCCGCCTGCCACACACTCCCTGGAAAGCTGACATCGGGTGCCCAATCCCCATGTCAGCATGTATATCCATTAATGTGACACACTAGGAGCCCACCCAGTGTGCCAAAATATTTTTATTTATGTTTCCGACACTGGCTGCTCTCACTCCCAGTGCCAGATGACCCCCCACCACTCGGTCATTTTTACAAGTGCTGACATCGGGTGCTCAATCCCCATGTCAGCATGCCACCTACATACACACACACACACACACACACACACACACACACACTGTTGTGGCACGCAGGAGCCCACTCCAGTGTCGTAAATATTTTGGTAACCTGTAAAATCAGAAAACCGTCCCAAAAGTCTTTTTTTTTCCTGTAAAAAGAAAATGGTCCTAAATCATCTCCCATTCCTTCCCCACCCTCCTCCCCATGCAGTGAATGTCTATGGACGGGACATATCTGCACTCAAAGCTGACCAGCAAACTGAAGAAATGACCATAGGCTGTATAATGGAAGTCAATGAGGGGGTTTCAACTTAGGTTGATATCTCAGCCATTTTTAGGAATTTCGGACCCGAATTTTCAACGTGGGGTTCTTTGGACTCTACTTTGTGAACACTGTCACTGTCATTTGGTTCCTCTATCCCAAAAGGTGAATTCATGGTTGCTATGCAGAATTACCTTTCATGCATAATAGGAATGGCAGTGAAGTATTAAACTAAAGCCAACCCCCCCCCACCCTGCAGAGACAGACAAGCATCAGAGGTGTGACTTGGGGTCATCAGCAGTAATGCTCACGCCATTCCACCCCACCCCCACCCTGCAGCCAGTGACAGGCATTGAGGTGTGCCTTGGGGTCTTTGGCCCTAACGTTCACCCCATTGTCCTTTACTGCACCCATCTATCAGCTTATTTCCTTATGGAATGGGGTGAGCCCAAGAGTCGAAGACACCAAGGCACACCGCAACACCTGTCAGTGTCTGCAGCGTGGAGTGAGGTGGAATGGCGTGAGCATTATGGCCAACAACCCAAAGGCACACCCCCAAACACCTGTCAGTCTCTGCAGGGTGAGGGTGGGGGCTGGCGTTAGTTTAATACTTCACTGCCATTCCTATTATACATGTCTCTAACTCCTGCAATACCAATGCCAATACCAGCAAGCAAACATTCGGCATGGACAAATGCTTGTTTGTTGTTCCCACACTAGATGTCATCAGTCCAGTGCTTCAGCTTAATTATCCTCTTTGTACAGGGGATCGTGTTCATGTGGGGGGCACAGTTAAATGAGTATAACTGAGAGAATAACATAAATAGGGGAAGGAAACACTTTAAATACATCACTTACTAATGCAACCGTGTTCTGGAATAATATTGTCTTTTATACTCAGACCTTTTTTTCCTAATGATTTTATTGTTTTCTATGTGTGAATTTTAGTGCTTATGAAAGGTACTGGATTGACAGCACTAGAACCTAAGTCCTGTGGTTATCCACATGACAGATACAGCATGGACAATTACAGTGCAAACTTCCCAACACTGCCCCACTAATGTTCTTCAGTGCCATGCAGGGACCACCACATAGGTGAGAAGGTAGCTCAGACTCCATGCCGTATTCAGTCCGTGGCCTCCATGTAAGACTGTCAGAAATGTTGCCAATTAGTGCCAGTTGTTTTGGTGGTTTTTGTGCTGTGGACAGTTGCCCACTAGGAACTGGACTGAGGCCAGCACAACTCATTTCACATAGGCCACTGAACAGCCCTTGGATGATGATGGTTTTCAACCACTGCTAACCTGTGCTGGATTTGAACCAGTGACTTAGAGGTGAAAGGCTTCGTAACCCACTACCAATCCACGGAGCCATCCAGTTCCCCCCTTTATACTTGAATGCAGTTCTATCAACCATTTTTTTTCTTTACATTAGTAATTTTTATTAAATATTTGACTCTGATATTTGTCATTAGAGTCAGACCTGTTTTATCTTTTGGTTGTGAGAGGTATGGTGAGTACGAATTAAATTTTTAGTTTTCAGAAAAAAAAAAAGTGTTTGTTAGCTGATGGTGACTTTTAGATTCATATCACAGTGGATGGTAGAGAGCTTCAGCTTTTAGCAGTTTTTCCAAGCATACTCTGCTCTTCTTGAAAGCAGAACCACTGAAGTTTGGCATACTGTTATCATAAGTGCATCAAATGCAGATCTGTCCACTAAAGGTATTAGACTGATATAAAGTCTGTTTTACTACATTCCACTTCTTATATATACTGTTCAAGAACAAGAGTACACAGAGCATTCCATGCAGACTACTAAACAGATGCTGTTTGCCATTTAGATCTGATTTTCAACACTTACATTTAACAAAATAAATGTTGAACCAGTCCTGGAGTTTGTGCCCTGTTTGTTTGAATTTGCCTGTTTAAAACTACTTTCCTACATAGAATAAAAAGACATATCTGAAAACATCATGCATCATATAGTGAGAATATCTGAATAGCAAAGTGCAAAGGATGCAGTATGCACAAGACAGATAACTTCTGATGCAAATTTATTTTATCAAGTACAAGGTGAGCAGATAAAGCAGGCAGTGGTCATGCTATGTTTCACCTGTGGTACTTGATTTCATAAATTTGTATCGGCAGATATCTGGCTTGTGTGTGCTGTATCCTTTGTATTCTGAGATTCCATTTGCCACTGACTTAGACTTGAAGACTGTGCCTTATAATTCAGCCTCCTTTTTGTCACAAACGAGAGTACTATCCTACTGTCCATCATATTCTTACAGCGCAAGTCTTTTTTTGGTTTTTATCTTTTTCCATCCGGTTGTGGTCTGCGGGGCCTCTCTCAGGCATCCTGCCTGCTCCTGCCCTGCCTGAAGTCCTCCTACCTGTGCTTCTTCTTCTCCTCCTCCTTTCTCTAGCCACGATCAGTACCCCCAGCTTAACTCCTCCGGGGTGGGGCCGCCCCTCCTCTTTTGGATGCTCTCAACAGTCCGCTCCAATGTGGCAGAGGGCCCGGATGGAGGAACCTGGAAGGCCAGACAGGATGGACCTGGCTGTGGGCATGGGGGGAGATGCCATCGCCTATCCCGCAGATCGGTTTTGCCTTGTTCTGGTGAGCGCTTCTCCACCCCCTCCCTTGTGTGTGCACATCCCGACGCACAGCAACCCCTGCCTGCATCAGATCACTCCAGCTATGTGCTGCTCAGTGAACTACAGCACTCCCTGTCTCCACCAGGAGCTGCTGATGCACTGAGCAATCCTCGACCTCCCCCCTGGGAGGAGAGCAGCCCCGCGGGTGCTCAATCCTCTCCCACCCCTGCCGTCCCCCAGCACCCTGAGCTCACTAACGAACCCGAGTCTATGGCATGGTGCAAGGTGTGGCATCCAGTGCCTCAGCACCACCAGGCCGGCAGCACAAGTTAATACAATACTCCACAGTTCACTAACTTGACAGCTCTAGAAGAGATCTGAAAAAGTTGTTAAAATCTATAAAATATATTCTTTGTAAAAAAAAAACAAAAAAAACGTTAATGCACCAGTTAAGGTTCAGATTAAAGTGACAGAAGTAGGGAAATAATGTGGTAGGGTTCCCAACCCTAACACCCTACCCCCACCCTGCAGGCAGCAACAGGGAAAAACCATTACGGAGTCACCTCTCCTGAGTCTTCACAAATCAGGCCAGTGGTGTTCCTTGGGGTTGTCAGTATCACTTTTGTGACATGCGTCATCAAGAAAACAAGTCATCTGAGCTCATAGACCCAGATATCAGACCCTGTATCAGACTTGTATTGTTCATTTGAAGCCTTGATTTGAAGGCACACATTTAATACAGGTCTGAGATTCTTCAAAAAACTGGAATAGGATATAATACAAGAACACATAATTTAAACTTTAAAACTGATTTGAATATTACTTCAAAAAGGAATAAATATTTTACACAGAGACTACCTCCTATTTGGAACTCACTGCCTTCAGAAGTTGTTTGTAGTAGTAATTTGACTCAGTTTAAAGTTAATTTGGATAAGTATATGGGAGAGAAGAAATTAGATTTTCGCCATTAGGTGACGAGTTCATAATGGGCTAGTCCCCCTGAACTCATAGCTTACCTGTGAACCTACCTATGAACCAGAGACAGATCACAGCTACTGTAATAATGTTTTCCCCCCTTTTTTTAAACAATCTGCAGACCAGGCTTGGAGAGATTAAGGTCTGGGTTAAGGCCATGGCTTGCAGAGAGCTGTGCTCCCTAGTCCTGCTCTAGCAGCCTTACAGTCTGTCCACTACATCTTGAGTCCAAATCCTGTCCCCTGCTGAGATACTGGCCCCTTGTCCCACCTCATACCACCGAAGGTATCAGTCTGAATTTTACCTACTGCTTCTAGCTTTGGTCTCTCCCCCCCCCAACCCCGCAGGCCACAGGAGGTGGGGGGGGGTGTGTAAGAAAGAAAAAAAATAGTTGTTTAGTAAGAGGATATTAACAATTATTTAGGGGCAAGGGTTATATTACTGGTCATGTGCAGTTTGTACATGCGATGTGGTAGACCACAGATTGTTTTTAAATTTCCAGAATGTCACTTTTTAGTAGCTCAGGTACCCCAGGCCAGAACTCCACCTACCCACCACTGGACCCACCACTCACTTGTTACCCCATTCCCACCTCCTTACCTGATTCATGGTCCCCAATGGTACGGTAACGGTCTGCGTTTATGATCCTGTCCAGGAAATGTTGTGGGATCAGCTGAGCATTCTTTCTGGGTGCACTGTACCTGGTTGTGTTAAATGCAGAAACCTGGGTGTCAAAAGAAAATGTGAACAGAACTACCATGACCTGGGACCTAGACAACTGCCCTGGATAAGCCACTGATTTGAGTTCCCTATGAACAGTAAAGGCCTGCATCAAGTGCCACTCATGATTGAGCCTATGCTAGTGTGAGTGGGGAGTGACAGATCAAGGTCTCTGTTATGGTGATTGACTGGGTCACGATCACTATCATGCTGCTCATGCTTACTTTTACCCTAATATGTACTGGGTGCTAGCTTCAAGCTTAAGCTCTCGAGGTTCCTACGTGTCCAGAACCTCTCGATGGTATTACTTGCCAGTAATGCATATACATTATTCTCTTTGTTTTTCTCACTCAAGTAGCAGAACATGTTTCTTTTATTATTATTATTATTTATTTACTTTGATCACTGGGTAAGTACACTGAGCAAAAGGCCCTTTTCAGGAATGACTCTGGGTCGCAATGATACAATATTGGGATACAAATCATCCAAGCTGGGGTACTGAAAGGTGTCTCTTGGATGTCACTCGTGAAAATTCAAGTGGCAGGACTGCAAACGTGCTTAGGGACAGTGTGGTCTAGTGGCTGCAGCCCAGGCTTGGGAACCATGATACCAAGGTCTAAATCCCACTAGAGCCACTTCTGTGTGACTGTTAGGTCAGCTAACGTCTCAGTGCTTCAGTCTACCCACTTGTAAAAATGGGTTAACGCAGGACCCCACTGAAAATGAAATCTCAGCTGGGCTGTCTGAGGTTACTCAATTACAAAACCAAAAAATACAACAGTAATATAAATTAAATGAATAACATGTGTGAGTTAAAGTACATTATACAATGGTGTGTGAAAATCCTGTAACCTCATTGGTCAAAACATGTCACATGACCGTGGGTAAATCTGCAAAACCCACGGCTGAGGTATGGCATTTATCAAAAATCATAATTAAACCCATTTTAAATCTATTTTATACATGGGTCCATTGTATAATCACAGTAAGGCACTCCAGGGTGTGAGTTATTGGGTGATTTACCCACTTCTTGTGTGGTTAAGTCACTCGGCTGCGCCTTGTGACACACCACACACAGTATGGGTAAATTCCCAATAACCCACACCCTGTCGTGCCTTATTGCTTAATTATCCCACCCCCATATGGTCAGGTTTCAAGTACTCAGGAAGCAGGATTTGCCTCCTCCATGTCATAAATAATATAAACCATTTATATGGGCCAAAAAAGTATATACAGATCTAAAGTTAGGAACATCAAATGGTGCTTTATCAGTAGAAAATGTTTAGAACAGGATGAAGGCTAGGTGTAAGATAGAAAATAGCACAGAAATATATGTTCACCTGTAGTACTGCAATACATCATTCATGAACATTACCACTGATTCGAGTGGGAATACATAGTATGTACTTATGTACATGTCTATATACATACATACTGCGCATACATACAGCTTATAAGGAAGGAAAGAAGACCATTAATCCATTGAGTTCCTACCAGCCACCAACTAGGAATACCTTCTCCCTGTTTTTCTTTGCCAGATGTGTGGAATAAGTTATGGTGATCTGGGACTGGGCCATACTGGTGGCTATGAGCACACATAGGCACTGTGACTACTTCCTAGTATTGCTTTTTCACGTATCATGTTAGGGATCACACCAAACAGAGTTATATTGGATCTAGTGTTCTCAAACCTGGTCATTAGTGAAGATGTAAAGGCTGAGGGTACACTGGGGACTGGCAGCCATAACACAGTATGGTTTTCCATAGCCCTTGTTTCCAGACACACTAAATCCATTATTAGATTTCCATAAAGTGGACTTCAGGAGGATGATAGAGCTACTGCAGATTCAACATGAGGAAAAGTGTAGTGCGGCAAGGCAGAAACAAAAGGGGAGGCCATAAAAGGTACAGTTGTGGAGGTCTCTAAGGGCTGCTTGAGAATGATAGGTAAGACCAGGAAGTGCAAGTGGCACGTTTGGTTAACTAAGGAGGTTAAGGAAGCTGTGGGCAGAAACACAATCGCCTTAACATATCTAAAAAGGAACAGATGGAGGAGGGCAGGTCAGTGTACCAGGGCAAGCATAGAAAAAGCAAGAGCAGCAGTGAAATGCATCAAAGTGGAGACAGAGCTCAAAATAGCACAGGAAGTCAAAGAAAATGACAGCCCTCTTTAGGTCTGTCAAGGAAGGAAGATATTGAAAGGCTTTATTTATTTATTTTCTTCCTTCTGAAACAACCTTTGAGCAAGGTGCTCATTTACAATGGTTCCACGTCTTGAATACAAGAACAATTACAGAGTTACAAGTCACATATACAAAGCCACAAAAATAACACAATCAAAACAGAGAAATCATGGCAAATGGAGAAGGAACAATCATGTTGCTTCATTAATGTGCAAAAGTACAGAGACTGACCAGGAATGGAGTAGAGAGCCGCCCTAAACCTAGGCATTGTCCAATGAAACGTTTACTGTTAACTATATAATGGGAGTAGAGAGAATTGGGGTGGGGGGAAAAAGGAAAGGGAGGGAGGTGGGGTAGATGAGGAGTAACAAGTATTAGGGGGCAGACCAGAGGGAAGGGATTAGGTAAAGGGTATAGGGCAGGAGAGAAGGGTTGAAGTAAAGGTCAGAGACAAGTAGGGGAAGAAGGAGAAGGGGTGAGGGCAGGGGAGCAAGGGGCAGTTGGCAGTGGATTGCAATGGGGGAGTGCTAAACAGGGAGCATTTGTATTTCAAATGAAAAAGAGGCTTGAAAGCTCATTTCAGCATGACAGGGAATGATTAGAGTGTAAGTGGTGAGGTTAAGCACATAGGTGAGGAGGTCAGGAAGGCTGAGGAAGGATGGGGCATGTGTGACAGGGCAGAAGTTGTGCAATGATTCAATTACTGAGGACCGAGTACTCGGGGTGGGGGGCTCAGGATTGAAAAAATTCAATGCACTAGGGTTGGATGGGCTTCACCCTAGGATGTTCAGAGAGGAAGGGGGTGGCACTGGTGGGTCTCCTAGCAGACCTATTAAATTGCTTCTTGGTAACAGGGGTGGTCCTGAGAGACTGGAGGGATACATATGTAGTTCCTCTTCCCAAGGGAATGGATAAAGGGGATCCAGGAAACTACAGGCCAGCAAGTCAGACATCTGTAGTAGGAAACTGCTTGAGACAATCGTCAAAGAACTGATAGTGGAGTAACTCGAGAAGCAAGGACTATAGGATGTGATGCATCATGGCTTTGTAAAAGGGAGATCATGCCAAACTAACCTCATTGACTTTTTCAACAGGGTGATGCAGGTAGCAGATAAGGGTCAGACTGCGAATGTCCTGTACTAGGGCTTCCGTACGGCTCTTCACACACATGTAACTGGTGAAAAAGACCTGGGAGCGGGGTATAGTTTGGCCAACTGGCTGAGAAACTCATTGGAGATAGGACACAGAGGGTAGTGATAAACAGGAGTCACTCAGCAATCAGGAATGTGGCTAGCAGAGTGTCTCAGGCATTGGTCCATGTACTGGTACTGTTCAACGTATTCATCTGTGACATAGGAGTGGAAATCCAGGGTAAGATAAGTTTGTTTCCAGATGATACAACATTTTGTGGCAGGCTAGATACTGAGGAGTGAATCAAGACATTGGTTACCTAGCAATATGGAAGAAATGGTCTGGGGTCTGTCGGCTCAAATGCAGTATGAAGAAATGCAAAGCCATGCATATTGGACATAAGAACTCCAAAACAGAGTACTGAGTAGGAGGTGTTAGTGTAAATGGGACTATAGAGGAAAGGGACCTAGGGGTAATCAGTTTAGTGATAGCCTCAAGCCATCAGCCCAGTGCAATAGGTCATATGCAAGGGTCATCTGGACGCTGTGCAATCAATCAGTCTTAATTTAACCAGGCGAAACACTGTTGAGTAGAACTCATTTACAAGGTGGACCTGGGCAAGTTTACAAAAAACATACACATACAGAATATAATGAGATCATACAGGGTACATTGATGCATAAAAAGTACAGGAAATAATGAGATCATACAAGGATATATAGATGCATAAAAGTACAACAATCATGATAATGTGGCTGATATTATTAAACAATAAGTGCATTGAATAATACAGAAGCAATTGTTGAGCAATTGCCCCAGGTTAATGGGGCAAGCAGGGATATATACTGGGTACTTACACAGGAACAAGGAGTATATGCTGGGTGCTAACCCCAAGTAGGTCAGGTAAAACAGAATGCTGATGAAAGGGGTGGCCAGAGGCCAATTGGATAAGTGGGGTGGGCCATGAGTAGGAGAGAGAGTAGGAGGAGGGGGTGGATAGTAGGACAGATGGGAGTAGAGGCTGGAGGAACAGGGGTATCAGGTTGACCTACAAGGAGAGTAGAAAATGCGCAAGCTATGTCAGGACAGACTAAAGGGAAAGTAGGGGTGCAGGATAAACAAGAGGACATTGTGGGTGGGGGGACATAGGAGATAGGAGTGACAAGATGGGCTGTAGGGGCGTAGAGATGAGCAGATTGTGCTGAGCAGAATGAGGGAGAAGTATGGTAGAGCAGAGGCTAAGAGAAGAAAGAGGTGATGGTAGGCACCAGAGAGGAGGAGGAAGGCAGGACTTGGGTGTAGCAATTACAGGTGTCCTGAAGGATCTGTCTAAGGAGGGCTTTGAAATTTGCTAAACTAACATAGTTTGAGAGTTTAAGGAACTTTTGTAGATGATTCCATAAGGAGGGAAGGGCGTGGCTTATTGAGTGCAATCCATAACGAGTTCTAACTCTGGGATCTTCTAGTGAGATATATGAGTATCTGCTAAGCAAGTAGGACCCATGAGCAGTGATTAGGAGGTTGCTGATGTACTCGGGAAGTTTGTTGATCAGAGCTCTGAATGTCCAGATGGCTGTTTTTTTTTTTGTTGTTGTCTTGTTTTTAGAGAATGCCAGACCAACAGAGAGTGTATATTGGTAGGAAAAACACCAGCAGAAGTAGGAGATGATCTAGCCCATGTATAGGTCCTTGTTGATGACACTCTTGAGTACTGTGAGTAGTTTTGGAGCCTCCTCCATCTCAGAAAAAAAAGTGACCACTTGGAAACATTGCAGAGAAGGGCCACCAATGTGGTATATTTACTACAGGGAAAGTTCTACAAGGAGTGCCACTTGTGGAAAAAAAAAACAAACTTATGTAGATATGCCCCCTGAGGAAGACCCGTATTTTAGGTTGACGCACTGGGGAAGCGGTTATTCAGCCAAACACCTTGTGCAATAAACGTGGCATTTGCCTGTTAAATTACATTTCCAGAGTGCCAAGCTTTTTTTCAAGTGGATTTCCTTTTGTAGCTGGCAAGCTGTGGCTCATGCACCCCTGCTCCTGTGCGCATGCTTTCGCTATGCAAACTTCTACAAGGAGTGGCTGGGCAGCCTAAACATGTACTCACTTGAGGCAAGAAGGGAGAGGGGGATATGATACGAAACTTTCTAACATCTCATATCAATGTGAACTTGAATATACTGTCCAGGTGCAGCAAGGGGTTATGCAGCTGATGCCATGAGCACAAACTGGAATCACCTAATGGGCAGATTGGTACAGTCCAAGACAGTCCATGGCTTTAAGGTGAAAATAGGACAGGTACAAAGGACTAGAAGTTGTGGGGGTGGGGACTATGATGCTGGGCAGATTGAGCTCACAGTGGATGGCTCAGTCTAGGCCCACACAGCGGTAGGCTGGAGTGTTTTTTAGGTAGAACCAGAGCAGACTCAGTGGACTCCCAATGCTTTTCTGCCTGTAAATTTCCATGTTTCTCAATTTCAATTTGAATGTTATTCAGTTTTTAAACTTGACTTCATAGAAAATATGCTTTATGTATAATCTTTGCCCTATTGAATTTCTATTTTTTCTTTAAAATAATAGGGAATATGACAGTGGGCAACCTGTAATATCAATAGTATCTTTTACGAGTGCTGTTTGATCCTTGATTGAGGTCAGTAATGGTCACATGGCACAGGTAACATTTCTGATATTACGGTTTGTTTGTTTTTTAGTCTTTTGATAATAGGGTAAAGCCCACTAGGTACAAGTGCCTGTTTTCAGGGGCGACCCAGGAGCACTGGGTGGTTAAGTGACTTGCTTAGAGTCACACAGTATGCAAGTGGAGGTTGTGGGAATCAAACGCAGGTCTGCTGGATGTACCAAGCTAATTCACAGCTCATTACTCTAACCTCTAGGCTAAATCAAAAAAAGGGAAGTTAGAGATGGGTCTAAAATTCCGCATCCAGTTGACCCCCTGCATATGACCTATTGCACTGGATTGGTACAGTTGATGTGCACAGTTTGTTTTCCATTTAAATTATTTGTTGTTTTATTGTTGTTCTGTTGGAGTGGGGAGGAGGGTAACAGCCCACTAGTATGGTAGGTCAGTGGGGTGAGGTAATATAGTAAGGGCAGACTTGCTGGACCTTCTGTCTCCTGGCAACAAATTCTATGCTTCTGTGCTTCAGTGACATCCACATCCTAGTAGTGTTTTATATATATATTTTTATTTTGCCTTGTTTGTAATGCTGCAGGTTGCACAGTTTATTTTGCAAACCTTTATGACCTCTGTGGTGCATACCTACGCATTTTTGGAAACTGTGTCATATTATTTGACTCAAATGTGAAAAAACAAAAATACATATCTTAACCCGCCCCACACACACACATGCACGTTGGTT
The DNA here is from genome assembly GCA_016271365.2 of Neoceratodus forsteri. Classification (NCBI taxonomy): domain Eukaryota; kingdom Metazoa; phylum Chordata; order Ceratodontiformes; family Ceratodontidae; genus Neoceratodus; species Neoceratodus forsteri. Next base: position 322,690,130 of record CM057459.1, read on the forward strand.
CACAACATTCAAATAGTTCATCCCAGGTTACAGGCTTATGTTTTAGATGCATACAAACATTAATTAGAAAGAAAAAAAAAAGCAGTACATAACATTTGATGCTTTGGTTGAATTGAGTGTTAGAGCTTTTGGTTAAGCTCCTTTCAGATGAGTGTGTCTGTAGTGCGAGAGTGTGTGTGTGTGTGTATGTGTGTGCGCCCGTGCAGATTCACTGGGAAGAATGATATGATGCAGTTAGGTTCAAGATTAGGTTCAAGAGGAGTTTTCCATCTGTGAGCCATTCCAGTCTAAGAAGTTTTTTTAAATGATCTGCTCCTTGCGAAGGACCCTGGAGAGGTTTCTTTCCTGGTCCTTTTGGATTTTTCTTCTGCATTTGATGTTGTTCAACATGAGTCATTAGTGGAGTGTATGAGGAGGACTGGTGGGACAGTAGGAACCATTTTGTTGTGGTTCCAGTCATTCCTAAATGCTTACAGTGAATCTAAACGTTTGTCAGTTCCCTGGTTGGATCACCCAGTCCCTTAAGCACCGTATATAGGTTTGTGAGCACTAGACGCCAGTAATTTTATGATTCCTAAATGCTTGTATCAGTCTGTGTCATTAGGGAAGTTTCAGTCGAATCCCTCTGTTATTGACTGTAGCGTCCCTCAGGGTTCCATACTCTTTCCTCTTTTGTTCACAATGTTTATGTTTCCACTTTCAGACGTAATCTGAAAGTATAGTGTGGGTTTTCATTGCTGTGCTGATGATATCCAGCTATATCTTTCATTTAAAAGTGGACAGGGCTCCTCTGTAACTGTGCTTGAGAATACTCTATCAGAGATCAGTGGGTGGCTGGCTCACAGCAGGCTGAAGCTTAATCCTGGCAAAACTGAATTGTTACTGGTGGTATCAGATCAACTTAAGTCATCCATTTTGGAGAGCCTGGATCTCCCTGTTTTTGGGGGATGCCAAACTCCAGGCCAAGCAGGTGGTTCACAGTTTAGAGGTCATTCTTGTTCAAGAGCTGTTACTTGTATCACAGCAGTCAGCAGTGGTCAGAAGTGTCTCCTGTCATTTAAAGAACATAGCGGGATTGTGCCTCTACCTAGATGGGGATGATCTGTTAACACTGGTAAATGCTTTTGTCATCTCTCACCTTGACTACTGCAATGTGCACTGCTTGGGCCTTCCAGACCCTCTCCAGCTGGTGCAGAATGCTGCAGCTAGATCAGTCATCTCTGTAAGGAGGAGTGATCAAATCACTCCAGCTCTGCACTCTCTGCACTGGCTTCCTGTGAGATGGCGGATTGACCTTAAGATCTTACGTCTTACTTTTAAGGCCCTTAACAGATTGGGACCCTGGTACCTTGGTGAGTTTCTTGTGACCTGCCCGGATGTCCATGACTTATGTTCAAGTGGCATTGGCCAGTTGGCTGTTTCTAAATTAAAACAGAAATTGACTGGGGATAGGGCTTTTTCTCTAGGTGTTCTGTTACTTTGGAACGACCTTCCCAAGGACATTTGTCTTTCCCCATTTGTCTCCACTTTTAAAAGTAGATTAAAAACATGGCTCTTCAGACAGATGTTTGCAGGAGACTGAATCTGCCATGATTACTTTGTGTCTAAAGTTTTTGATATTAATGTACATGATTATTTTATTGTTTTCTGATTTCTTATTTTATTATTTGTAAATCACCTTGGTTTAAAATGCATTTCTTAAATAAATTGTATATCTTTCTATCTGTCTATCTAGCTATCTATCATGTCAAGGTATTACAAGCCTAAGTAACGGATGTCAGAAATGTCTTCATCTCAGGCCCTTCATACTACATATCATTTTTATCTTGCATACATATCTAAACACGTTCTATGCATAGATATAAACTGTCAGTGTCAGTGGCTCAGCAGGTAGCACACTCACCTCTGAGGCTAGGAGATCAGAAAGCTGTGGGTTCTATCCCCACACAAGGCACTTGGGATAAATCCCAATACTGACACTGTAGTGCAGCAAGAGGGGGGTGCTGCACTCCTCATCTTTCAGATGAGACATTAAACTGAGGTCTCATCTGCCTGTTCTGGTGGTAATTCAGGTGGATATTCAAGATCCCAATCCCATTGCACTTCTCGAAAAGAGTAGGGGAATTTCCCCAGTGACCTGGCCAAATTTCCCCCCATTCACTAAAAAAAAATATCACCAACAGCTTAATCTGATTCAAGGTCAGTTGGCATTCATCTGTATCCCCCTTCCCTGGGTCATGCCTGAAAATATGCAAAATTTGTCTAGTGCAATTATATGGTCAACAAAATATAAATAAAAATATTAATAAATATTCAGTATTCAAAGGATATACTGTACATACTGAGATGTATACACAAAATATTATGCTGGCATGAATGGGGTGCAAAATTGTAGGAGAATACTAGTGTATGTTCATTTTATGAGCTAAACATCTTTTTTCTCTCTTGTTATTCCATTTTCTTCTGCTGAAGTTTTGTCCTGTCTTAGGATCACTGATGCTGCACTGATTATCTGACTCTGAGTTTGTGTTACCTAAGTGTTAAAATCAGCTTTCACCTGTCCATGTTTTGGGACCAGGCTCTCCAGACTATAGTACAGACTGTTATGCAAGATGATTTTCAAACACTGTTTAATCTACTTGTAGCAGTCAGCAGCTTGTCTTTGAAACTTACGTGGCAATTTTGTATTCAGAGCCACTTGTTTTCAGCAGTCACAATACTGTTCGTACAAGTGACTGTAATTCTTTTTTTTGAGTCTTTGGTAACTGGGTAAGGCCCACTAGGCACAAGTGCCTGTTTTCAGAAAGAAAGAAAGAATTCATCCAAAGGATACCTGTTTCTAATTACACCACTTGTCTCCCACAGAAAGTTAGTTACAAAATTGCTTAGAAGTCTTCAGTACTTATTTACAGTAACACAATGCTGAATTAGGAAGAAACCTTTTTGTACAATTATGTATTTAAAAATAATTGATCAAAGCATGTGCAACTATGTGACTATAATCAGGCTTACTTGTTTTCTTGATTCTTCATTAATGCATTCTTTGCTAACTTTATACTGTTTTCTGCTGTCCCCAGTGCCTATCTACGTGCCTTTCCTTATTGTTGGCTCTGTCTTTGTCGCCTTCATCATCTTGGGTTCCCTGGTGGCTGCATGCTGCTGCAGATGTCTGCGTCCCAAACAGGAGCCACAACAGAGCCGAGCCTCTGGGAGCAACCGCCTAATGGAGACTATCCCCATGATTTCCAGTGCCAGCACCTCTCGAGGATCTTCCTCTCGCCAGCCCAGTACAGCTACCAGCTCTAGCTCCAGTGGCAACTCCGGTGCAAGAGGACCCCCTGTAAGGTCACAGACCAACTGCTGTCTGCCAGAAGGGGCTATGAATAATGTTTATGTCAACATGCCAACCAACTTCTCAGTACTGAACTGTCAGCAAGCTACCCAGATAGTGCCACACCAGGGACAGTTCCTGCATCCACAGTACATGGGCTATGCTGTTCAGCATGATTCTGTAGCAATGACCCCTACACCACCTTTCCTAGATGGATTACAAGGCGGTTACCGGCAAATGCAGTCTCCTTACCCCCATACCACCACAGAACAGATGATGTACCCAGCTGTGACTGTATGAAACAGAGACTTACTGATGTTTGGATGGATTTGCAGTAGAGGAGCATTTTGAAGAATGAGAACTGAGAACATTATTTAAAAAAATATGTATTAAAAATGTATCGTGTGTGTCAGACAATGTTTATAAAGAGGGTTTCGTTTTCATTGGGTAGGCTACATAAAAAAGCTACATAAAAAAATGGAATTACCATTTACATAGTTCCTTCCATTCCTACTTAAAATTTAGTGTCCAAGGATTAAACTAAAGATTGGTAAGTGTTTCAGATGCCTCAGTGTGTCAGGAATACTTGTATTTTTAAAAGTGCCCTTAATATTTTGAAAGGTGTGTCTGCACCTCTTATGAATATTGAAACAATGTTTTATTTCACATGGTTGCATAGACAATCACAGAATAAAAGCAACAATCATATTTGTTAAACTAGTTTATTTACTTAAAGAGGCCTGATTTGACTTTATGGACTATTTTTGAATTTTGAGACCCCTGACTTAAGGTAATATAGTATTTTGTCTGCTCCGATGGTGAAAGCCCCCATCATTAGCATTTTGTTTAGTCAAGGAGAAGATCACTTGCTACCTAAATAAGAATCACTCAGAGAAAAAGATAAATAGCCAGGACTAGTGTATAAAGTAGTATATAATATACTGGGTGGGACTGCAGTGTGTATGAAGTAATCTCTCTAAACAGTATTGTATTCTGCTGTGCAAAATTTAAGCCTTTTTTAGGGAATGGTGTTCTCAAGTTTTCTTTTTTTTTTAATTGACTCCTTTTTCTGATGAAAGAAAATACTCCCATGAGATTTGAAAGCCGGTATAAACTGACATTCTGTTGCAATAACAAAAACAAGCAAACAAAAAAAAAACAATGAAACATTGTACAGGGTATCTTTATATTAATTAATACTTTGAATGCAAGTCCATTCGTTTTAAATTTGATGATCTCCCTAGTCTTCATTTATGACACGGACAGTTTTGAAGCCTTTCTAGGAACCCTGAAAATGGCATAGTGTGTACAGAAAGTGCATATTCTACAAGTGTATCTGCTGTAGTTCTGTAGGCTAAAATGCTATCTGGTTACTCTGTGCTATTCTGAGTGAAAAGTGTCCCTTATTGTCTGATATGCAGCAGTAAGTTATATGGTTGTGGCAGTCCTACAGCCACTGTTCAAACAGGCCAGCACTTCCCTACAGGAATAAGGACACAAGAACTCACGCAACTTGCAGGCAAAGCAAATGGAGAATTTGGCCATCACTGCCCCAACTTTCATCCGTTGTTGGTTTGTACTGTGTTTACAACAGTGACATTGTGTAATATTTTTTAGTGGAACTTGATGGAGTTATTTTCTTCCATCTTCACAAATATGGTTTTGGGGGGTATTCTGGGAGATGTGCTCCAGAAAGCTGTAAGGTTTTCTACTGTGAAATACCTGGACATTTCTTGGACTCTGAGGATGCACTACATTCTTTGCACATACCCAATTAAGGACGTTTATCATCTGCTTTTTTTTTTTTTTTTTTTTTAACAGATTCAGGTGAAACTGTATAATGTTTACTTGTAAAAAAAATAATTTAAATGCAGAAAGTTATTTTACAACCGGGGAAAAGAAAATCTGAATTTTAAAATGGGGTTTGTGAGAAATGTGTTGTTTTACATGTTTTATAAATTTAAAGGATAATGTAAAGCAAATGGTTACGTTTGGTAACATTTTTAAATATCCCCAAGGGCACTTAAGTAAAAGTGTTTCTTAGAAGTAAAAGGAAGTAATTTTTCTTAATAAATATTTTATGGTGTGAAAATGTTTCCGCACTCTTGTTAGTTTTAAGTATGGTTTATAACATTCACATGCTTGGCTAGGAATCCTGGGGAAAAAATCAACATCTAAATATTTTAACAAACTGGATTTGTTGTACAGCAGTTGCCTCTTACCATATATTGTCATTTTTATGGCAAAGCAGTATACCTTTGTTTTTAGGAAAGATTTTAGATTACTGTTAAAAAAAATCCTTCTGATCCTGTCAACTGCCATTTTTAATAATCTTTCACCACATAGCTGCAGAGACCATGAAATATGGAATATAAATAAGTCATTTCCATGCACTTAGAAACAACAGTGTGTTTGAAAAACAGAAGATAGTTTTCTAAGAAAAATAATGTGACCCAAAACAAATTGAAAAATTAATTTTTTAAATTGCTTCTCAGTAGGAACTCATTCAGGGGGTTACATCCTAATGCCTGACTCACTGAAGGTTTCAAAATGTCCTACCAAAACATCAGACAAGATTTCCAAAATTTGTCACAAAATTCATTATGGTACGGTACTGTTTGTCATTTACTATAGGACTGGCGGAAGGGTTGAAGACAGGGGGTTCTTTTAATGTTTAATTTTTAATTTTGGTAATCTGGATGGCCTATGAAAAAAAGAAATTGGCCCATTTTCAAGGACACCCTGGACATAGAATAAACAATGACATTATACAGTACAATACAATAAGTACAAATCAAATACAACAGTCAAAACAATTACATTCTTTGGAGAAAGGTAAGATAGCATGATGAGTGTACAACCAGAATACCCTGGTTATGGCTGATAATATCTTATCTCAAATCTAGTAAGCCATATTGGAATGAGACAGGCCCTTTATTTGTTCCTCATTCAAGCATCGCCAGAAATAGTGGCATATAGTAGGCCTTTTTATCAGTCACAAATCTTGGTTAAGTGATTGCTGTGCAGCTTAGCACCAGTCACAAGTTTGTACCCTGTTAAGCTGTGCTAAAATGTTTGACTGTGAGAAGGTGGTACTGTGAAAATGACCTGCAGAGTCCTTCACGAAGAATGGTTGCCCTTGCACAGGCAGTTGCAACCTCCTGCAAAATATCTCCCTGCTTATTGAAGTACTGTAGGTTGGCAGTAATGAGGGGTGCAGTGTTTCGATCAGCAATGGTGGTGCCAAGGGGGGTGACATTGGTGGGGGTCTAGACTGATAGTGGCAGTTGTGGGCTGGTGTTAACTTAGGAGTGGGGGTTCTGTTGGATGCCAGGAAGTACCAAAAAGGACTGAAGTGAATGTGTGAGTTCCACTGGCTGCCAGGGATGCTATTTTTTTTATTACAAAACAGGTGGCCCATTGGGGCCAGATTGTAAAGGGGGTGTTACTTGCAAGTAGTACCACCTGTGAACACAACTGTTGCCATGCCATGCTGATACTGTGAGTCACAATCCAGTAAGTACCTACAGATATCTGACGATTTAATTTGAATGGCAGTGTAGTGATAGGGGATTTCCCTGCCATCTAAGTAGGATGTTTAGTGGTGGCACAACAGGAAGACGGTACCCTTCCTCCACCAGAAGTTAAGGTGACTTCATCAAACTGCTTTTATTACAAAACCTTGGCCTTCTAATGGATTAGTTTACTATTATACCCTTGTGATACTTGGCTTCTTATTTTCTGTTCCCATATGAAATAAACCATCTTCATGAAAAGGAGTATTTGTCTCTAAGGGAAAATGGCCATTTGCACACAGAAAATAATACAGCTGAGATTATCTGGCTGTTGCTAGATTTTTGTGGAACAGAGCCTCTTCAGAAAGAAAGGTTTATTCGAAGTGGGAGATATGAAAACAATTACTCACCATAGTAATATTATTTCTTCCAAAGGGATCCCTCACTATGCTTAACAACTGCATCATTCCTCTGGAATGAGCTGCCTCTGAGCTTTAAGAATTTTATGTTAATGAGAGAACCTTAGGAAGAAATTCAGAACTGTGCTGCGTGGTCACGCTCACCTCTGCCCTCTAATGACAGATTTATTTCTCAAGCTGTGGCGAGTAGTGGCAACTAAATCTAGCTAAATGACTACCAAAAAATATTCAAAAAGTTTTGGACAAAAACCTTTAGACTATGGCAGAAAGAAAATGCAGCTTGTAATATCTCTTAGTATCAGTTGCAAAGCACTGGTATATGTAAAGCTCAAGCAATAAAAGAGAACGGATTCTTGTGAGAACCTTTTCAAGATTCTGAAAGGAGAGGCTGGGATGGGATTGTTAAGCATAGTGAGGGATCCATTTGGAGAAACAACTTTACTACAGTGAATATTGTATTTTTTTTCTTCAAACCCCAGGAATTCCTCACTTATGCTTAACAACCATAAACTCCATAGCTGTATTTCGGGAGGCTGGGCACAGAACCTACTTGGGGGGGGGGGGAGTTCTGCAAGACAGCAGTGGAAAAGCTGGCATCCCTTTTATATGGTGCCCACACTTGAGCGCAATATTCAAGTTGTGTTCTCACCAGTGACCCATACAGTGGCATCAAAACCTCTCTGCCCCTACTCTTAATATGTCTTAAAATATAGTTTAATATCCTGTTAGCTCTACCTTTCATCTGATCACAATGTGTTCAAAAAGTAAGGTCATTTTTTTTATAATAACACCCAGGTCTCTCTCTGCCACAGATTGTTTTAGCATATCTGTACCAATCCTGTAATTATATGCTGCATTATTCTTCCCAAAATGCAGAACTATGCACTTATCCCCATTCAGTTTAAGCTTATATTTTTGTGTCCAAAGCTCAATGTAAGAAAGAAAATCTTGCAGTTTCTTTTGGTCATGTAATGGTTTTATGACACTTCGCACTCGGCAATCATCCACAAATTTTGTAATCCAAATATTATCTATTTTACATTGTAAGGTGGATACAAGTTGAACAAACATAGTGCCAAAACTGATACCTGTGGGACCCCACTTGACACTGAAATCCAGTCTGATAATACACCATTTACCGTGACCCTCTGCCTTCTATCATCTGACCATGCTCTTATCCAATTTATAATATTTATTAGCTTTTGGTAACTGGGTTACTGGGTTTTGGCACTAGGCAAAAAATCCTGCCTATTTTCAGGCACGACCCAGGAGAGTACAATATTACAATACGACAAGGGTACAGTAATTACAATACAGCAGTGATAAACAGTCAGATACATAATGCTGGAGATCTGTCCAACAAATACAATGACAGAGGACAGCCACAGAAGATAATTCACCAGCTGGAGAACACCAACAGTAGTGAAGTTGTTGCTACATACACTTTAACAAAAACAAGCAATATTGACCAGTCTGACAGGCCTAGCTGTGGGAAAAACACGCAGGTAGGCACACAACAGTGGATACATGATAGTAAGGTAGACAAGACATTAGGACTAGGAAAGGGAGAAGTTGATAGTCAAAGTAGAGAGACAGAGTGTAAGTAAAGAGGCAGAGCAGATGTTAAGTGCAGTCACAATTATCAAGAGCAAAGAGGTGGGAAAATAGAGCATGCTTAAATATAAGGTGAGATGAGTTCCTGACATGGACGGGGAGTGAGTTCCAAAACCTAGGTGTAAAGTAGGAGAAGGCTTGCTGTCCCATTCTAGTGGAGCATGTCTGAACAGATAGCAATGGTGAGGTAGAGGATCTAAGGGATCAAAAGTGAGAGACAGGGGTGAGCATGTTGCCCAGTGAGGAAAGGCAAGGAGATCTGGTTAAGGAGTCAACAAAACACCCTAGGGGGTTAGAACGAATGGCATCAGGAGACAACCATTTTTAAGCAGAATAGAGGAGACAGTGATGGGTTAGGCGGGGAGCCAATGGGGCAAATCTGATATTGTTGTAAGATGTGTCCCATTTGCGAAGAACACGAGTGTTGGCATGAGAGATCACTGGCAAGGCGTATAGCAGTGCAGGAGTAAAACACCTCTTGCAACTGAGATCCTAGCAGCCAGAGTAAGAGAGTGACACACTCTGAAAGCCGCACCAATTTTGGCATTACCCGAGCGACAGACCTCGTTGACATGCACAGAGTAGTCGAGTACTGGGTCCGGCATTACCTCCAAGATACTTGAAGGATGAAGTGTTGGAGACAGCAGTCCCATCGCAGCAGCGCACCTGGAGCTTTGGGGACTCTGTGGATACCTTTGTAGCAGACCCAAAAAGCATGGCCTGGGTCTTAGATATGTTTAGGACTTGGTAGTTGGATGAGAACCAGGATTGGAGGGTCTAAAAAGTGGAAGAGAGACATAGGTTGATGTCGACAATAGACTTGGATGCCGAGTAAAGCACCAGGTCATCAGCATACATGATAATATTGCAATGAGAAGAGGGAGTAGGGATATCATCAATGGAGAGGGAGAAAAGTAGGGGACTAAGGATCGATCCCTGCAGAATGCCACAGGTGATCGAGACGGGGAGGAGAGAGATTTGCAGAAGGAGTCTGCCTGAGACTGATTTTCTAGGTGGCTATCAAACCAGAAAAGGGTAGAATCAGAGGAACTGAGAGAGTTCAGCTTGGCCAGTAGTAGTGGGTGATGAACCATGTCAAACGCTTTGGAGAGATCAAGGAACACTGCCCCAGTAAGTAATCCCTTGCCCATGTTATTTTTAACATCGTTGGTAAACTGAGTAAGAGCAGTAGTTGTGCTATGCCCAGCCCTAAAGCCATGTCGTACTGGGGACTGTAGGTTGAAATTGAGAAGGTGCGCAGTGACCTACAGATAAACAAGTTTCTCAAGCAGCTTGCTGACTGTGGGCAGGAGGGAAATGGGCCTGTAATTCAACATAATCCTGGCGTCCCCTTTCTTAAAGATAGCTATAGTTCTGGCAACTTTTCAGACCAGAGGCACGGAGGCAGAGTTGATGGAGAGGTTGAAAAGTCTGGTTACAGGTACAGCAAGACAGGAGGCAAACTGTCTTAAAATGCTAGGATGGATATCATCAGGGCCAGCACTACTGTAAGCAGGGATAGACATTGGTAGCTTAAGTACTTCTGTACACGTGACCGATGACAGCTCAAGAGCCGGAGCAGCAATAGCTGACGGGGATACTGGGGAGGTAACGGTGGATGGAGGGGAAGGGATGGGAAGTGTTGAAAACAGGGAGTTAAAGGCATTTGCTATGGTAAGGGGATTATTGCAGTGAATATCCTTTATCAGCATTTCATTTGGAGTCATAGGCTTGTTGCTCCCAAGGATTTCCTTAATTTGAGACCAGTACATTTTAGGGTTATAGGCAGAAGAACTGAGAAGGTTCCAGTAGTATATGCTCTTGACTGAGCAAATCTCCCTTTTACAGGTGTTGTGTAAGAACCTGTAGGCCTCAAAGTCAGGTTGAAGGGAAGAGGACTTCCATACTGACCAGAGTTTATCCCTACATTTTAGCAGCTGAAGTAGGGGGCGCCTAAGCCATTTGGTAACTTTACCTTTTACTATACATGTGGTGACCAGAATATGAAGGTTCTGGAGCGAGAGTAGGGTATTGTTGAAGTATTCAGCCGCTATGTTTATGTCATTGGTTGTGTAGAGGGGGGAACCAGTCAACCATGTTTAGATCATGCAGAAATGCAGCAGGGTTTAGTTTAGAGATGTTAGAGAAATATAAGACTTTAGACGGGTAGGAGGGAAGGGTGGTGTCCCAGATGCAGTAGACTGGGCAGTGATCACTTATTGAATCAGGTAGAACTCCCGCTGAGGGGAAGTTCTCCCTCCTATTAGTCAGGATCCAATCTATGAGGGTGGTAGTGGAACCACGACTGGAGATTCTGGTGGGGTTCCAGATAAGTTGAGTGAGGTTTGCTTAGTCTATATATGTTGTTTGTAAAGTGTTTCAATTAATTTGGGATGTGGTAGTTTATCAAAAGACTTAGAAAAGTCCAGTTGCACCACATCCACTGAGCTCTCCTCATCCAAAGCCTTACTCACGTTTTCATAAAAATGCAAGAGATTTGTCTGGCAAGATCTTGCCTTTGTAAAACCATGTTGAGTTGGGTCCAGGAGGCAGTATAGCGCAGTGGTCTAAGGCTCTGAGCTGCAAATCTGGTGACATCCAGCAGACCAGACCTGGGTTTGAATCCCACAGCTTCCACTTGCATACTGTGTAACCCTGAGCAAGTCACTTAACCTCCTTGTGCTCCCAGGTCGCTCCTGTAAAAAAGCTTTCAGCTTAGTGTGCTATACCTGGTTAAAAAAAAAAAAACAACTAAAACAATTTTTGATTTTCAGCTAGTATTAGGAGAATATGTTATTTAATTATTGTTTTGAGTATTTTTCCCAAAACCGAGGTCAAACTCACTAGTCTATAATTCTCTGGGGAGTCTTTCTTTCCCTTTTTGTAGATTGGTACAACATGGGCTTCCCTCAATTTAGTGGCCACCTCCCCACTATCCAATGATCTCTGGAATACATATGTCACAGTTGGAGCTGATTCAGTTGAAATCCCAGCAGTTACTCTAGGATGGATGTCATCCAGCCCTGGACTACCCTCACCAAAAGTGACAAATAACTGTGAATTCATGGACCTGACATCCTTACTGCAGTCCAAATGGTACCTCGGAGCTCTCTTAACATCAAAGCTAACATACTAATTGCCATCAGATTAGGCCTTACGGTCTATCAAGTCTGCTCGAACCTCAGATCCCTAGTTGGGTACCGAGGCCCCCCCCTTGTGTTCCAGAAACCCCCATCATCCATCCCCACCCCCCTGGACCAGGCCATCATCTGATACATCCGCTTTCTGTGTCTGTCCCACCCTCTCTTGAAGCCCTCCACTGTAGCTCTCTGAACCAGCTCGCCAGGCAGGACGTTCCAAGGATCCACCACCGTCTCAGTGAAAACCCACCTCCTCCCCCCCCTCCACCTTCCAACTTCAAACCATGCCCTCTGGTGATACCTCCCTGCTTTTTAGTCTAAAGATCCTCTCCGTGTTTACCCTATTTATTCTCCACTTGAAGACCTCAATCATGTTCCCCCTGTCTTTCCTCTCCTCCGATGAAAACAGGCAGAGCTCCTTAAGTCTGTCCTCATACGTCAAATCCCCTAGTCCTCGTATCATCTTAATTGCCCTCCTCTGTACCCTCTCCAGGAGCTGTACGTCCCTCTTCAAGTGTGGTCTCCAGTACTGTACACAGTACTCAAGGTGTGGTCTAACTGGACTTCCGGTGACGTCAGCATCCGCGATGGCTGCCTAATCTGGGTACTCCGCACCCCACTGATAACAATCCAACTAAATTGCTCGATTAATAATGGCATCTCCGGCCAAACACAGGCACAATAAACCCAGGAAACTCCATATGACTCCTGCGCAGAAGCTTAAAGAAATGCAAACAGAAGAGTAAGAAACTTCAGAAGAATGGGAGACTCCGGGAGGAAACCAGCAGGCCACACTGCGTGGAGAATTACCACGGGACGAGTTAGCCGAACAATCCTCCAAACTGCCCACATAGTCACAAAAATTGATCAAACCCTCTCCGAATTAAGGGCGGACTTTAACCGCATAGACCATAAAGGCGAACAGATGGAGTTGTGCCCTCACAACACTGTCAGAGCAAGCAGACAGGTGCGATCAGCTCCTCCTATACCTGTTGGCACGGGATCGGGAACTTACTCACCGTTTAGATGATTTGGAAGGGAGGAGCAGAAGACAGAATGTTTGGATATATGGAGTCCTGGAGGGCAAAGCTTTGGGCACTGTTGAATTTCTTCAAGAACTCCTAAGAAAATCCCTTGCACTACCAGAAGACATCGACCTGATAATGGACCGGGTGCACCGATCACTGGGTCCTAGTCCCCATAATCCTGATGCAAGGCCCAGATCCTTCATCATCCGTTTAACCTCCTGCAAAAGCAAGGAGGAGCTGTTACGTCGAGCTTGGCAGCAGGGCTCCCTGTCATTTTCTGGCCATAAAATTGCGATAGACAATGACTATACCTTGGGGGTGCAGGAGGCACGTAGAATGATCTGGCCCATAATAAAACAGCTCAAGGCCAAGTATATCAAAGCTTAAACCCTATACCCAGCAAGGATTAAAATAACCACCACGCAAGGCGTCAAAATCATCAAGGATCTCCTGGCTGCTGCACTTTACCTTGAGGAGCTTGTAATCGTCACTCCTCCTCTGCTCAAAGAGAAAATGGAGAGGGATCTGTTGGCATCCACTTGGTCAATTGCACAGAAGGGGATCATCAAGCAAGGTTCCACGCAACGGATTCCACAAACATCCCTCTGCGCAGACATCAGTACAGTGATCCAGAGACTTGGAGACCCGGCTTTAATAAACCGAAGAGCCTCTCATCTGCAGAGGGCCAATGCGGCTGATGATTCCGAAGAGGCAGGTCCTTCCCAGGCCGTAGGCACTTGAGGGAGATCTCCGTGAGGTTTGCTCACTCTAGGCAAAAAGTGTCTCTCGATTCCCTTCTCCCTGAGGCTTAATTGTTTTCCGGTCCCTTAATTTGTTCCCTGGACTTCCCCCCTGATGCAAATTGGAGCAGAGCATTTGAAAAGGTCACAGTAAGTACTGGGGATCCCCCCATATCCCGCTTTTTACTCCGCAAAGCTTAACGAACTAAGCAACCATAAATGTCGCCCACTCACTGCTCCGTTATTTCTACAATCACCTAAAGTATGTCACACATTTTGTTCTGTTACGGACAGTGTCTCTATGGACATGGGAAGGAGGGGGGGACATTACTTTGAAAACCCAGGCCAGCTTTCAGTAATTTTAGGAATTACCATGTCCTTGTTCATTTAATCAGCCACCACTGTTAAACACAGAATACTTTGGCGTATGACTCGCTCCAGCTTCGGTGGCCCTTTGGGTCTTGAGGGGCGGAGGGGCTCTCAGGGCGCAATGCTGGGTGCTGGGATAGCATTCTGTCCATTTATACATCCCTTTTGAAGCCACGAACATCGAAACGTAGGAGTTTCTGTCTCATTTATTACTGGCATTGGAAGGGGTGATATTTTGTTGATTATAGTTCTGGGTGTCCCCTTGTTCCTTCCTTCATCTGTTATGGAGGTTGGCAACCTCTGGCAGGAGCACCCACTCACCTACTAAATGCAGATCTTAAATTGTGGCTGAACTCTAGGCCTTACCCTGGGTCCGATTACTACAAGGCCCGTGAGAGCGCTGCGGTGGCCCGACCCCCGGGGGGGGGGGTTGCAAGCCTACTTGTCTGCTCTGGAGTCATGGATCCAGTGTTCTCTCCTGAGCTTTGGGAACTCGGGGATTCAGGGATTTTGGATCATGGGAGGGGAGAGGGATTGGTCAGTAGATGCTGAGGCTGTAGTTATGTCCACACACCTCCCTGACTGGGGCGGAAGGAGGGCAATATTTCTTTTTCCAATTTCAGACATAAAGGTGGGGAGGTGGAGGACAGTACGGGAGAGTATGCCAGCACGGAGGATAGCCGGCAAACAGAAGGGGGGCCATACCCATGGTTTTCCTAGGGGCCCACAGGGAGTATTCATTGCACTGCTGAGCTCCCTGTTCTGGATTGCGCAAGCAGACACCCTTCAGCTGATGACCATCACTCAGCAATCACTTGAAAGTCAAGCCAGCAGACTTTGGGCAGCCTGGCTGGGAGATATCTCAGCCCCGGCCTGCCAACTACTACTTCTGCTCATGGCTCAAAGTTGGAAGAGGCCAGAGCAACAGTTTCATCTTTTCTTTGTTTTAGTAATAGTAATAGCAATGATTCTAATGTTTAAATGTGTTCTCAATGTAAAGTTTGATGTTTTACAGGGTACTCGAATGGCTAAGTCACTATGGTATAGACAAGATATAGCTTGGAAAGCAGTAGTTAACACAAATTGGTTTACAAATGGCTAGGCAAGTCACGAAGATTCTGTCTTTCAACATAAATGGGTGTTCGAATCCCATTAAAAGAAAGGATTCCTCACTTTATAACATCCCAGAGATGTGAAGCAGTTTTCCTACAGGAGACCCACTTATCTCCCTTAGAAGCCCAAAAACTAAAATCAAAAACTTTTCCCCAGGCGTATCACTCATCACTGCAGGCAGGCAGAAAGAGTGGGGTGGCAATACTCCTCACGGAGGCCTTCACTTTCAACATCAAGAGGTAGTGGAGGATCCCGGGGCAAGGTACCGTGTGGTAATTGGGACCATTCAGGACACCCCAATCACGCTAATAAATGTTTATATCCCACCGGGCTCACCATCCTTGCTTTACTCGGCCCTTCTCCATCAAGTGGCGGAAAAGGTCAAGGGTTTGTTGATAATGGGCGGGGACTAGAATTTGGTCTTAAATAGGACCCTCGACACCACATTTCAAATTTCTAAACCAGATATCACCAGGGCTCGTTCCCTAAAACTGACGTTGGACCAGGTGGGCCTGGTTGACATATGGAGAGCGAAATACCCCAAGAGTAGAGAATCCACATGTTTCTCCCCGAGGTTCCACATTTTCTCCAGGCTGGATATGTTCTTTACTTTCTCCAAGGACCTGTTCAGCTTCCCTTCCACATGGGTGGGAACGTCTATTCTCTCAGACCATAGTCAAGTTTTTCTGGAAGTGGAGTTGGGGCTACCCAGACGTACCACCCATTGGAGATTGAATGCCTCCCTTCTCCAAGATAAAGAGGTGGTAGATGAGCTTACAAAGCACTTCAATATGACATTAGCTGAAAACAACAGACAGGAGATGTCTCCACAAATCCTGTGGGACACCATCAAAGCTTCTCTCGGGGGTAAATTAATCTCCATAGCTTCCCATAAGAAACAACTAAGGAGACAGAGACAGCAAGAGCTACTGTCTCGGATCAGGGAATTTGAGGGTGCCCAAAAAGTTAAGTGGGATGAGGTCAGGGGCAAGGAACTAATTTCCTGCAAGAATCAGTTACAAAACCTACAAAAAGCTGAGATCGAGAAGGCCCTGTTTTACTTAAAACAAAGATATTATGAGGGGGGACCCAGGGGCACTAAACTCTTAGCCTTTAGGCTCAGACAATATGCAGCTAAGGCAACGATAACTAAGATTGTATCTCCACGTTCTGGCCAGATGGTTAGACAGGCACCCAGATCGCAGAAGCTTTTGTAGAGTATTACTCCAAACTATATAGCCCCCAGGTGGAGACCTCCCTCCAGGGCAAGCAAAGTTACCTTAGATCCCTTCCCCTCTCTACGCTCTCAACAGAGACAACACAGATGTTATCTAGGCCCATTACACAACAGGAAATCATCTCCACGACGATAAAGAACCTTAAATCAGCAAAATGTCCTGGTCCGGTTGGCTTTGGGGCAGAGTTATATAAGACATTTAAATTAGAAACCGCCCCTTTGCTTTTAGAAGTCTTCTCGAATATTTGGTTGGGGGGAAATCTGGTACCACCCTCATGGCAATATGCCACCATCACTATATTACACAAAGAAGGAAAAGACCCAACAAGATGCGAATCTTATTGCCCTATCTCCCTGCTTAACCTGGACTACAAGATTTTCACCTCCATTATTGCTTCCCTGTTAAACCCCATTCTGCCGGACATAGTCCCCAAAGACCAGACCGGTTTCATCGTAGGTCGACAGGACCCTGATGGGGTCCACTCCGCTCTGAATCTGGTAGGCACAATCCAACGTTCCCATACCCCGGCTTGCTTGATGAGTCTGGACGCCGAGAAGGCCTTTGATAGGGTCTCGTGGGGATTCCTGTTCTCAGTACTGGAGCACAGAGGATTCCCAAAATCATTCATAGACACTATCAAAGCCTTATACACGGGACCCCAAGCCTATATCAGGGTAAACAGAGGAGTTTCTGGTAGATTTGGGTTGGGCAGGGGCACATGCCAAGGGTGTCATCTGTCACTCCTCCTGTTCACTCTTTACATGGAGGCACTGGCGGAAGCTGTGAGGAGGGCAGGGGGGGTATCTGGGGTGGAAGTAGGAGGTATCCAGAAAAAAATATGGCTATACGCAAATGACATCCTCTTATGCTTCACTCAGCCTCACCAGTCCCTAAAACAGGTGTGACCCTTACTAGAAGAGTTCGGGAAACATTCAGGTTACTCCCTTAACAAAACCAAGACAGAGGTTTTAAGCTTCTTCTATAATCCCTCTGAAGAGATACTTTCACTCCTGCCCCTGAATTGGTCTGTGGACAGGATGAGATATTTGGGGATAAACATCACCAAACAACATGCATAATTATTCAAAGCAAATTATTCCCCCCTGACAAGTGCCCTATAAAAAAAACCTAGAGAGGTGGTCCCTGACCAATCTTCCAATGTACTCCAGGATTTATTCTATAATAATGAACGTGCTACCTAAATTTTTATACTTGTTCCAATGTCTGCCACTGTTCATCCATAAATCAAATTTCCAAACACGGCACAAGATGATCTCAAAATTTATCTAGAATAACAAAAAAATGCGAATTAACTTAAAGATCCTACAAACTCATAGTAGCAAAGGGGGTAGGGCACTTCCTGAACTGGAGGATTATTTCCTTGCAGTGCAATTGAAAGACTCATTGCAATGGTCTAACCCGAACTCCACTGCAGGCTGGAGGGACATGGAGAGGGGTGAGGAGGAAGAGGATGGGAGGTTGCCCCTTGAAGACCAACTAGTCACATCCTTGATCTCCCACAGTCATCTTCCTCCTAAACTGAATACAGTCGAAGACACAATTCGATCAGTCCATAGGCTATGGCAAAAGTACAAATTAAAAACTTCAGTTTGGCCCCTGAAAAGACTAGCGTGGGATTGTGTTTTTTTCCCGGGTCACTTAGACCACACCTACCGACAATGGGATTGGGCTGGTTTGAGGTATCTGGGCCAGTTTTTACAGGGGGACACGGTCCTGGATTTTAATACCCTTAGGAACATGTTTGGCCCATGAAGCTCGGATCACTTTAGGTTTCTACAAGTCAAAACCTACATCACTTCCTTGCAAAGGAAAGATAGAGACTCGACCAGGGCTGCTCCCTTTTTACTGTCTATTCAAAAGGGCAGAATGGCTAGTATTCAAAAGGGCCTGATTTCTCATTTTTATAAATCGCTGGCTGCAGTGAGTGATCCACTAACCAAAATCAAGATCAGGTGGCAGGAGGAGGCTAACTCAGACCCCCCAATATCTGAATGGGAACCTATCTTCTGCACAGTCAAAAGGACAACCCGATCCCCTCTTTGGCAAGAGTTTGCCTGGAAGATGAGGGTTCAATATTTTCTTACACCCAAAACATTAAACAAAAGGAGTACAACTTATCCATCTCAGTGCTGGAGGGCTTGTGGAGAAAGATGGCGGGTCACCTCCACATTTTCTGGGATTGCCCGAGACTCCAGACATATTGGAGGGAGGTCTCTAATGCATTAAAAGAAATGTTCTCTCTTGATCACCCACTGGAGTGGAAAGGGGCAGTATTGGGTGTCCTTCCCATGAGCTTGAGAGGGGCCGACTCAATGTACCTCTGGGCGGTACTTATAACTGCGACCCACAAAGCCATCATGAGATCATGGCTTAACCCTCTCCCCCCTAGTAGACAAGATTGGATAACGGTGGTCCAGAACATCTCTGAACTAGAAGAACTCACCTTTAAAATAAACTAAAGAGTTGCTCTTTACATCCAGAGATGGACCAAAGGGGAAATCTGGAGATCAGTTGAGGGAACGGGAAGGGAGGGAGGTGTTCCGTAAAATAAAATGGAATAGAGAATCATTCAAAAAAAAAAAAAGCTCTGAAGAGATAATGAAATCTTTCTTCTCCCACTGTATAATTATAAGGATTGCTTATAAATTCATGTAATATCCTACATATGTGTAAACTAAGCCTGGAACCTAATGGATTCTCTGTCTATCCTTGTGATAATGATGTCTTTACATCTGATTTATGTATTAATGTACCTGTATGTTGTCAATAAATTTGAATTAAAAAAAAAAAGATGTGGTCTAACCAATCCATTGTACAGTGGCAGAATCACTTCCCTGCTCCTAGAGATGATCCCCCTTACAATGCAGGATACTGGGATGCACAGGGAGATGCATCACCAGTAGAAAACAAGAAGTTGTTATGCCTCTGTACAGACAGTTGGTGAGACCCCATCTGGAGTATTGCATGTAGTTCTGGAGACTCCATCTCCACAAGGACATAGACAGGATGGAGGCTGTCCAGAGAAGGACAACTAAAATGGTGCAGGGTCTGTACCAGAAGCCATATGAAGAGAGACTATAGGTAGCAAGCACGGTAACCTTCTCAGAGGTGCTGCCAGTCCATGGCAGGGGTGAGGCTAGGGTACTGCACACCATGCGGTTTAATGAATGGTTGCAAAACTGGTGCAGAGCACAGGGCTTTGGCTTCATTGGAGACTGGGGGTCCACCTGGAGAGATGAAAGTCTATACTGGTATGATGGTCTGCATCTGTCCAGGAAGGAAAACGCTCCTAGGTGACAGGTTTAAAGGCTTCCTTGGCAAGCTTTTAAACTAGCCAAGGGGGGAGGTGCTGATAGAAAACAGGAAAGTTCAAGCCTCCCCCTGCAAAGCATGGCAGGTAGTAGGGTAAACACTGAGGTACAGAGCTTGACAGAGGGCAGGACAGGAGTAAATGGAAAAATGGACAAGGGCAGTAAGAGCAGGGATGGGGTAA
Organism: Neoceratodus forsteri; assembly: GCA_016271365.2. Lineage (NCBI taxonomy): Eukaryota > Metazoa > Chordata > Ceratodontiformes > Ceratodontidae > Neoceratodus > Neoceratodus forsteri. The sequence continues at coordinate 322,710,151 of CM057459.1, forward strand.
AAAAGGATAAAGCCAACATTAAATGGAGGCAATGGTACCAATGCCCGTAGTCTTGAAACAAGCTTCCAGAGCTAGTAGCCCTGATGGAAGTGGAACACTTGGATATTGTGGCAGTCACAGAAACATGGTACAGGAGAACCATGACTAGGATGTCAACATACCAGGGTACACAATCTACAGAAGGGACAGGGAGGGTAAAGGAGGTGGAGTAGCTCTCTACATAAGGGAAGGATCAAAGTAACAGAACTAAAAGGTAAAGAGGGAGGACAAGAGGAACTCTGGGTCATATTGGAGACAGAGATAGCATCACAATCCGCACAGGGGTTGTATACAGACCCCGTCTCAGGGAGAAATGGACAAGAAAATGATAGGGCATTCTCAAAATGGCTGAAAAGGAGATACTGTTGATGGGGACCTGAATATGCCAGATGTTAACTGGGCAACATGGACTGCAGCCACATCTAAGAGCAGGGTCATTCTCGATGCCCTACAGGGAGCATGCCTTAGACAGCTAGTGGTGGAACCCACTCGGGAGAGGAGCAATATTAGACCTGGTACTCTCAAATGGAGAGGATCACAAACTTAGAGTCAGTAGACACCTGGGAACAAGTGACCACTGCACAGTGTGCTTCACAATAAACACAACCATGGAGACAAGCCATACAAATACAAGGATACTGGACTTTAGAAGGGCTGACTTTGGCAAAATGGGTGAATACCTGAGGAATGCATTAGCAAATGGCCAGAAAGGAGGGGTGGAAGAACAATGGAGAAAAATAAAAACTGCCATCATGGAGGCAACAAGCCTTTGTGTGAAACAAATAAAGAAAACAAAGCGGAATAAAAAACCACTATGGCTCTCAAAAGAAGTGTCAGGGAAGGTTAAGGAGAAAAAGGCTGCATTCAAAAAGTATAAGGAATCAGACAGAGCACGACAGGGAACTGTATCAATGGAGGAGGCAGTATAGCGCAGTGGTCTAAGGCTCTGAGCTGCAAATCTGGTGACATCCAGCAGACCAGACCTGGGTTTGAATCCTACAGCTTCCACTTGCATACTGTGTGACCCTGAGCAAGTCACTTAACCTCCTTGTGCTCCCAGGTCGCTCCTGTAAAAAAGCTTTCAGCTTAGAGTGCTATACCTGGTTAAACAACTAAAAAAAAAAAAAAAAATTAAAGCAGAAAGAAGTGGGGAAGGCAGTCAGAAAAGCAAAGGCCCAAACCGAGGAAAGGATAGCCAACTCAGTTATGAAGGGGGATAAAACCTTTTATAGGTACATTAGGAACATAGAAAGGTTAAGGGAGGATAGGAAGATTAATAAAGGAGGGAGGTGGGCAGAGGAGACAGTGAAAAGGCAGAGATAGTGAATGAATACTTTTGCTCAGTATTCACAAAGAAGAAGGAGGAGATTACCTAAACCAAACAGTAGAAGCACTCTGGATAGTGGGGTTGATACCAGTCCATTTAAAGAAGAAAAGTACTGCAAGAACTTCAAAACTCAAGGTGGACAAAGCAATGGGGCCTGACTGAATTCACCCTAGAATCCTAAAGAGCTAAGGGACCTAGTGACACCACTAACCACACTTTTAACAAATCATGGGAAGATGGGGTGGTACCTGAGGACTGGAGGAGGGCAGATGTGATTCCCCTTCACAAAAGTGGGAGCAAGGCAGAAGCAGGAAACTACAGACCTGTTAGTTTGACCTCAGTGGTGGGGAAAATGATGGAATCACTTCTGAAAGAAAGAATTGTTGAGTACCTAGAGCCAGCGGACACTGGACCCAAAGCAGCATGGATTCACAGCAGGAAGGTCATGTCAGACAAATCTAATCGATTTCTTTGACTGGGTGACCAAAGTAATAGACCAGGGAGGGCTGTGGATATGGCCTACCTAGACTTTAGCAAGGCATTTGACACAGTCTATCACAAAAGATTAATAATCAAGTTAGCCAGCCTGGAGTGGGTCCCAGGGTGGTAGCAGGTAGAAAACTGACTGCACAACAGGACACAGAAGGTAATAGTGAATGGAACACATTCTGAAGAAAGGGGGGTTACTAGTGGAGTACCTCAGGGCTCAGTACTGGGTCCAGTCCTCTTTAACGTCTTTATAGGTGACATTGCAGAGGGTCTGGAAGGAAAGGTATGCCTCTTTGCGGATGACACAAAGATCTGTAACAGAGTTGATACACAAGGGGGTAGAAAGGATGAGAAGGGACTTGGCAAGGTTGGAGGAATGGTCAGACATATGGCAACTTAGATTCAATGCAAAGAGATGCAAGTAATGCACCTGGGAAATAAAATCCAGGAGAACAATACACAATAGCAGGGAGGTACTAACAACAATAATAATGGAAAGGGATCTGGGTGTAGTCATATCAGATGACCTAAAGGTGGGTATGCAATGTGAGAAGTCAGTAGGGAAAGCCAGGGATACTGGGATGCATGGGAGGGCATCACAAGTAGAAAAAGGAAGTGGTTATCCTCTATACAGACAGTTGGTGAGACCCCATCTGGAGTACTGCGTGCAGTTTGGAGACCTCATCTACGCAAGGACATAGACAGGATGGAAGCAGTCCAGAGGAGGGCAACTAAAATGGTGCAGGGTCTACATCAGAAACCATGAAGAGAGACTGAGAGAGCTTAATTGTATACCCTTGATGAAAGGAGGAAAGGGGGACATGATAGAAACTTTTAAGTACCTCAAGGGAATCAACAAAGTCAGGAGGGTAGCATCTTTCAGAAAAGAGATGTGTAAGAACAAAGGGCACAATTTAAAGTTAGGGGAGACGGCTCAGGGTAATGTCAGGAAATTCTTTTCACGGAGAGAGTGGTGGGCGCATGGAACCGCCTTCCTGGAGAGGTTGTGTGGTCTAAAACAGTGGAGAATTCAAACATGCATGGGACAGACATAAGGCAGTTATAGTGGGGGGTTGCAGGAAATAGGCTGTTGGTTAACTAGAATCTGCAGCTTATCCAGTAGGTAGGGAAATGGGCAGACTGGGTGGGCCAAGTGGTCCTTATCTGCTGTCAAAGTCTATGTTTCTACTAGAGGAGCTTAACATGTATACCCTCATAAAAAAGGAGGGAGAGGGGGACATGATATAAACTTTCAAGTACCTCAAGGGAATCAACAAAGTCCAAGAGGGTAGCATTTTTCAGAAAAAGATGTGCAAGAACAACGGGACACAATTTGAGAATAGAGGGGGGACAGCTCAGAGGTAATGTGAGGAGGTATTTTTTCACAGAGATGGTTGTGGATGCATGGAATGGCCTTCCTGAGGAGGTTGTGGAGTCAAGTGGGGGAATTCAAAAATTCATGGGAAAGACATAAGGCAATTCTAGTGAGGGGTAGGAGGAAGTAGGCTGTTGGTTAACTAGGATCTGCAGCTTATCCACTGGGTAGGGAAATGGGCAGACTGGGTGGGCCAAGCAGTTATCTGCCATCAAATTCTATGTTTCTATGTAAGGCTTTTCCTGCATGCCCTGTACCATCTTTGTAGCCCTCCTCTGGACTGCTCCAGTCTGTCTGTGTCCTTCCAGAGATGTGGTCTCCAGAAATGGACACAGTACTCCAGCTGAGGCCTCACCAGCAGTCTGTACAGTGGCATAACCACCTCCTTCCTTCTACTGGTGATACCCCTCCCAATGCACGCCCAGCATCCTACTGGCCTTCCCCACAGCCTTCTTGCACTGCTTTGTCAACTTTAGGTCATCTGATATGATTATCCCCAGGTCCCGTTCCTACTTGGTGGCTGTCAGTGCCTCTCCCCCCATTTTGTATACCTCTCCAGAGTTTCTTCTCCCCAAGTGCATGACTTTGCACTTCTTGGCATTGAGATGAAGCTGCCACATTTCTGACCACTCCTCTAATCTGGCCAGGTCCCTCCTCATTGTTTCTATCCCCTTTGGAGTGTCAACTCTATTGCAGATCTTGGTGTCATCTGCAAAAAGACATACTTTGTCCTCCAGCACCTCTGCAATGTCACTTATAAAGATATTGAAGAGGACTGGTCTCAGGATGGATCCCTGTGGCACCCCGCTGGTCACCTCCCTGTCCACAGACTGAACACGATTTACTATTACCCTCTGCATCCTGCTCTTTAACCAATTTCTGACCCAGTTTTCCACCTTGGGGCCCACCCCCATGCTTCTGACCTTGATTGCCAACCTTCTATGTGGGACAGTGTCAAAGGCCTTACTGAAGTCCAGGTAGGCCACATCCACCGCCCTTCCCTGATCTACCTTCCTGGTCATCCAATCAAATAAATCTATTAGATTTATTTGGAAAGACCATCCTGCTGTGAATCCATGCTGCCTTGGATCATGTGCTCCTATAGCTTCAAGGAATGACACAATCCTCTCGTTCAACAGTGTCTCCATAAGCTTTCCCACTACAGAGGTCAGGCTGACCGGTCTGTAGTTGCCCACATCTTTCCGGCTCCCACTTTTGCTTAGTGGGATCACATTTGCCTGCCTTCAGTCTTCTGGGACTGCCCCTGTCTCCAGTGATCTGTTGAATAGGGTGGCCAGTGGGGCTGCCAGCTCCTCCCTGAGCTCCTTTAATATTCTGGGGTGAATCCCATCTGGCCCCATTGCTTTATCCATTTTCAGGTTTCCGATTTCCTCCAGGACCCTCTCTACTGTGAATGGGGCGGTGTCAACCTCCTCTTTCTGTCTGCTTTTTGGTTGAGTTGTGGGCCTTCGCCTGCCCCTTCCTTTGTGAAAACTGAGCAGAAGTATTTGTTCAGTATAGCTGCCTTTTCCAAGTCTTCCTCTGTACACCCTCCACCCTCTTCCTTTAACCTGACAATCCCTCCCCTCTCCTTCCTGTCGCTGATGTACAGTACCTGAAGATCTTATCTCCCTTCTTTACTGCCTGTGCTATATTCTCTTCTGTTTGCTCCTTTGCGCTTCTGACCACCTTCCCTGCCTCCTTCTGTTTCTCTAGATACTGCTCCTCTGTGTTTCTTTGTATCTCCTGAATGCCTTTTGGTTATCCCTAACCTTCCTGGCCACCTCCCTCGAGAACCAACGTGGTCATTTATTTCACTTTGACTTGCTTTATTGTTTCACGCACAGGTTTGTTGCTTCTGTTATGGTCCCTTTGAGGATAGCCCACTGCTTTTCCACCCCCCATCCTCCTCTTTTGCCATTGCTCCTCTGAGACACTCTGCCATTTTGCAGAAGTTGGCTCTCTTGATGTTCAGGACCTTGACTTTAGTGTGGTTTGCCTCCTCCATTGTGGGTTACATTGAACCACACTGTCCTGTGGTTACTGGTTCTTATATGGCTGCCTACCTTCACCTCCTGAACCCTCTCCTTGTTGGTGAGCACCAGGTCTAGTATAGCCCCTTCACAGGTGGGTTCAGCTACAAGCTGTCTTAGGCCTGCCCCCTGTAGTGTGGTCAGTATGTTCCTGCTTCTGGCTGTACTTGCTGACTGGGTGCTCCAATCCATGTCGGGTAGGTTAAAGTCCCCAAGCAGCAGTAATTCCCCCTTGGATGCCATTTTGTGGATGGTTTCCACTAGTGCTTCATCCGACTCTTCCCCCGTGCTGAGGAGAAGTATGCTGACACTGCTGCCAAATGCACCTTCAGGGTTGAGGGCCAGAGGCTTGGGGACTGTAGGTGGATCAGATAGTCCCAACACAATGGATAAGCTTGCCTGAAAAAGACTGAGCTGTCTGGAGGAGCACCACAGGGAAAACTTTTCCATTTTGAATCATTGGCTTTCCTGGTTGCTGGCTTCCTGGAAACCTTGAGCATGTGTAAAACCTTTTCTGAGAGGTTTTGCCCAGAGAATTCTAATTCCTCAAGCACCAACCCTGAGGTGCAGGGTTCTTGAGTCTGGAAAGGTTTATTTATTTTATTTATTTGTGTTTTCGGAAAAGACCTTTGAGCGTGGTACTCTTTTTCAAAGGTTCCACGTCAGCAGGTTACAGTACAGAAACATATACAAACAAGTATTTGTCAGTGCTGAATGTTTGCTTGCTGGCATTAGCAGTGGAAGTGCAGGAGTTAGACAGATGCAATATAGGAATGGCAGTGATGTATTGAACTGACGCCAACTCCACCCCCACCCTGCAGAGATGGACAGGCATTGAGGTATGCCTTTGGGTCATTACCCATAACGGTCACGATATTTCACCTCACCCTACCCTGCAGACACTGACAAGTGTTGAGGTGTGCCTTGGGGTGTTCAGGCTTTAGACTTGCCTCATTCCATAAAGAAATATGCTGAAATGGGTGCAGTATAGCAGAATGGTGTGAACTCTGGGGCCAAAGGGTCCGAGGTGCACCTCGATTCCTGACACTGGCTGCAGGGTGGGTGGGGGTGGAATGGCATGAGCATTACTGTCAACAATCCCAAGTCACACCCCTTACACCCTGTCAGTCCCTACAGGGTAGGGCGGATGCCTGTCAGACCCTACAGGGTAGGGCATTATGGTCGGAAACCCTAAGGCCCTGGGCGTGTCTTGGTATTTTTACTCTAAGGCCCAGATATTCCAACTGCGCCAGGCTGTGATGCAAGCTTGGGCGCAGCGCAACTTGGCTGCACAGGGGTGTGGACTGGGTGATATTCAACGGAGCTGCGCCATGGCACAGCATCGTTGAATATCGCACCCTGGCCACCCGCAGTGTGCATGGTACAGTGGCACTGCGCCAGCGCAAGTGGCCAGAGTGGAGCATGGGGATGCGCTAGCACAAGTTCCATTGCGTTATGCACAGCAACCACGATATTCAAAACTTGACATGCAACTGGGGCCATAATGTATGCAAGGCACAAATGGGGCCATTTGCATGTCATTATGGCCCCATTTGGATGCAGGTGCGCCGATCCCCGACGACTTGCGCCTGGCACCCTGCCAGGCAGCAGCCGTTGGGGACCGACTCCCCCTGCAGCCGACAATGTGCTCCACAGTCCGATCGCGGGCTGCAGTACAAAAATGGAAAAGCATAAATCCCTGGTGGTCCAGTGGACCGCTGTTTGCCCAATCGCGGGCATTTGTATAAAGAATAGATTAATGTCCAATATCCCTGGAGGTCCAGTGAATCGCTGTCTGCCCGATCGCGGGCATTTGTATACAGAATAGATTAATGTCCAATATCCCTGGTGGTCCAGTGGACCGCTGTCTGCCCGATCGCGGGCATTTGTATACAGAATAGATTAATGTCCAATATCCTGGTGCAGTACCGTAGAAAGGGTGGGGCGGGCGGTGCTCCAGCACTGGGCACAAGCCTCCAAGGGGTGCAATTTTCAATGGAAGCTTGCATATTTGTTCACTTGCGGTACCACTTTAAATTTTTTTTTGCTCACTTAGACTGTAAGTATAACTGGCTGTCAGCAGGGGTGCATCTGCCAAAGATCAGCAAGTTTGGGGGCGTACATGAGCTGCAGGCAAATAGTCATGTGGTGGTGTGTAGTACAGCAAGTGAGAAAGAAAGAGACACTGTAGGTGGGTCAGCAACGCACATTATAAAAGGTATGAGCGAGTGGTTGACACTAAGACTGAGAGTACAGCCAGACAGGCATATATTATTGTGATACTTGTGAGAGTAGAGAGAAAGAGGTGTGAGAGACAAGAGATCCATTAGTGAGGTCCTTTCCAGACTGTCTTGGATTTTTAATTGTAAGCATAAGCATATTAGTAATAAGTCTGTCGTCCTGTCTCCTGTGTGTGATCCCCCGAAAGCCGAATTCCATATTGTTTAAAAATCAGATTTGTGTCCTGTTTGCTGTTTAGTTTTGTGCAAACTGTGTAAGTGAGTCTGAACTCTAGTCTGATTTCTGAAATGAGTTATCTGCAGCGTGGCAGTGCCAGCCGGGAGTAAATTTCTCGATTTGAAAAAATGGAATTGGAATTTAAATTGGAAATCATGTACTGATCTGATCCAGATACTGCACTGATCTCATCATCAGGAGGAGGAATGGGAAGAAATCTATCCAGTTGCCGTCTCATCCACCAGCCGACTGCCAGGACTGGGCTGAGGGCCTAATCTGATTGGGCCCACAGCCTGGCTTCATGGGTGGGTGGTGTAGTGACCGCTGCTGTAGTAGTAGTTCACGGGACTCCTACTGGGACAGTGGGATGGGAGTGAAGAAATTGCCAGTTGCCGCCACCCGCCCCCTCTTTTGGCTCTTCTGCCAAGTTTGGCAGACTGACTGCCATGGTGCAAGCGAGGTGACGGCACCATCCCTCCCACCTGTCGTTTTCTCTCCTCCTCTTGCGCGTCCCTTGAGCACCCAGTGATGCATTCCACATCATGCAGGCTCCCAGCGCTGCATTCACCCATCCTAATACTCCAGGCAGGCGGTGCTGCTGACCTTGGGAGTCAGCATATTTAATTTCCTCTGTCTCACAGTCTCAGTGCACAACATAAACAACACTATTCAAAAAAGTTCAAACAACTCAAGTTATCAATTTAAAATAAATTCTGTTTTGTGTCGAGCCAAGAATGTCAGAGTAGATTGAGACTCGAGAAGGAGATGTTGCTTACTTGCTTTAATAATTAGTCAGTCAGGACCCTTCAGCTCTGAAGATGTTACATTCTTTCTGTGCTTTAAAATCATTTCAAAACAGAAAGAAAAGAGTAAAAGACAAGACATGGAAAGTTTGGAAACTTCTGAATATTTAAATTGTTCCACTCCTGAATAAAATGAATGATTAATTAGGTTTTCCTGTACCATACAAGCATGAATTTTATTCAGTGTAAAGTAATTAGAAGCAGAAATCCATCCCAAAAAGATGTGAGGCTATGGTGATAACTTTACACAGGTGTAGATTCCCTCACGGTACATAAGAGCTTTGTGGGTGGTTAGGTAGTTCTCTGTATATACGGATTGAAATGAACTACCTACCTACAGAAAAGATAAAATTACCTGCTCGGTGGAAGTAACAGATTTACTTGTTTGTGCAATTTGCAGTGCACTCCTTCACTGTGAAGGAGTACAAATTGTTTAAACAAGTAAATCAGCTTCACTCCTCATTATTCGGTGCATCACAGCAGTCTGTTTTTTTTTTTTAACCTCAGGGTCTCAATTTTCAGTAACTATGGTGGGTAGCAGCACTTCATGGGTGGAAACTGGCTGCACCACTGTGCTGCCACGATTGTGCCATACAGTACACAATGCTGGGTGAATTATTCCTCTAGTTGTTAGAGGGTATAAACACAGGCTGGATTGCACTTGGGACCAAGTCACAAACTGGAATTGCACTAATCTCGGTGAATGCCATTCTGTGAATCAGGTGTAATGGTCAGTGCAGGGCATACAGCCTGGAAAGCATCCCCCTCCTAAACCTATAATCCTCAAATATAGGGCCCTTCTGGGTCACTGATTCCAGATCCTTCATGGCTAGTGGCTTCACTCCTGGTGACCCAATGTCAACCCCTAGGTACAAGAGCTGAGACCGATTGTGGAAGGGCTGCCACATTTATGTGAATAGTACTGTGGTCCATTTGTGTGGCAGCCCACCCCACTATCCTGAAGTATCTCGGCCATTCAGGAAGGGTCCAGATTTCAGTTGAATTTAGCCAAGACTTGGACCAAGAGGTTACATTTTCTGCTTGTGCTAAAGGGTCACACTAACTACTTGGCTGTATCAAGTAGTACTGAGACTGGGGTCCTGGCTCCCCCCACCCTCCATATATGCAGCCATTAGGGATTTTAATTCCTGTTCATGTGTTTCAGAGCAGGGGCAGCGATTTATTGCTTTGGTGATGTTGCCAGCCTGGATCCAGTCTCCTAGTACTAGTAGCAGACTCACTGCTATTTCATGAAGAATCAGCTGCAGCACTCAGGACAGCCAGCCATGCACTGTGCAGAAGCAGCATTGGCACTGGTTGTATTTAAGCATATGTGTGTGTATGTGTATGTGTATATATATATATATATAGACACACACACACACACACACACACACACACACACACTATACACACTACACACATTACAATAGTGATTCTGAGTAGTAAAATACCCAAAATAATATATGTTTCCTAGAACTGCTCTAGTCTTCACAGCAATTGTGCAGTGTGAATGTACTGTTTCCTCCTGATTTACCAGCTTATTATGTTATATTTTAATGCATCTATTTTTAAATTAGTAGTCTGCAGTCTGTTGTGGAATCTGGATTCTGGAAAAGGCAGAATCAAGGTGGTTCAAATAAACAACACCATGTATAGAATAGCGGATGGTGGCCATCACAACAAGACTGATGTTTCCCTCAAGGGTTGATGACATCATCAAGACCTCGAGAGGCCAAGCTCGATAGGTCTCTCTGATGTCATCAGCTCCAGAGAAAACAACCTTGGTTGTGGATGGGCGACCATCCACTGTTTATATAGTATATGGCTTAGGGCTTATTGTTGATAAACCATTTTTGTTTCCGTTGCTGGCTTGTTTTACTGTCATGTTTCTCACTCGAGCATCTCCCACTCCCTCCCTCCTTCAAATTTGTCCCGCTCTTGCTGCCACTCGCTCCTGCTTCTCCCTGCTGCCGCTTGTGCGCTTGTTGCTGCTTCTGCTTCCTCCGGTGTTGCCATTAGTACTTTTAAAATAAAAATCACTTTTGTGACATGGAGCGATGATAGCTCCTCGTGTCAAAATGGGCAGAGTCCTCTACACCCGTAAGCTAAACTGCCGCCACCATGTTTCCAGTATTTTTTATGTCAAGCTTGTTGGTATGAGCCAATCAGAAGGCAGTTTAAAGCTAAAAGCTCTTGTACTGTCATTCTGACATCACGTCGATAGTACAACAACTTTTTTGACCTTCGAACTGCCCTACAACAAGATTTAGAAAGCCACTGGTTTTCATCAACAATAAACCTTAACCATATACTATATACAGTATTATGCTGTGATTTAATTTTAACCATCTTGCTTCTGCCTTCTGGTCTATCCAGAGCTGTCCACACCAGACTATCATAGTTGCATTATAACATAATAAACTGAAATCAGGAAAAAGGTACATACATGATTCTTTTGAAAAGCACAATTACAGTTATGAGCACACTTAAGAAATATATAGATTTTATATTTATGGTGATAGTATTAATGAGATGCCATGGTACAAAAGGGAAGATTTAAGAGGTTGGGGAGGGTTCAGAAAAAACAGGATCCAACCGTGCAACTTCAGGGGTAGGGAACATGTAACAAAAGTGTGTTTTTTCTTCAAAAAAGCCCCAAAACTCGCCACAGAGCATGTAAACCCCTTAGAGCTTCTGGGGGCCTTGCGACCCCCAGACCCCCTGGTTCTTTTCGGGGGGGGGGGTGCAAAATTGGTCTCTTGCCCAGGGAACCAAAATGCCTTCCTACGGCTCTGCCCTGGTGGTCCAGTGGACCGCTGTCTGCCCGATCGCGGGCATTTCTATAAAGAATAGATTAATGTCCAATATCCCTGGTGGTCCAGTGGACCGCTGTCTACCCGATTGTGGGCATTTGTAATAAAAAAAATAACTAATACCAATATCCCTGGTGGTCTAGCGGTACCCCCCTCCCCACCCGCACACTGAGCCCCCACCGGCCCGCTCCCCCCAGTCAACTGGCAGGTGGCAGCACCCTGCCTGCCTGCCCGCCCCGCCGTCTACCACTGTTGGTAGGGCTGTATGCCCGATGGCTCACGCTGTGGACCAGTGGGCGCCTGTGATCAGTCGGCAGGCGGCGAGGCGGCAGGTGAGCTGGGGTGCTGCTAACCATGGCTGACCGGGGAGCGGAGGTGAAGACTCAGGCAGGCGGTGGTGCCACTGAACCACCAGAGACCAGACAGTGATTTCAAATGCCATGTCATCGACACTGGACCACCAGATGTGGACGATAATCTATTTTATACTAAATGCCTACGATTGAACGTGAGGAAGCGCCACCAGGTGCAGCCGGTCTCGGATGGCCACCACAGGTGGCAGCTGCCGTGTTGCACCCTGCAATGCGGCAGCTCACCTGTGGTGGCCATCAAATATTCCCTTTTTTGGATCAACTTTGTGCTGGCACAGGTAGGGGTTAGCATGCATGGCTCTGCACATCCTGGGCTGAATATCGGGCTGTGCAGGGTATGCATGGAGTCGCCCTCCTACCCGCGCCTGCATATATACTGATGCGCTCAAGACGGATTTCCAGAAAGGTGCACTTTCCTTTGAATATTGCGGCAGGGCACATCAGTAGGTTGTGCCATGTGCAACCCTTTTGAATATCTGGGCCCAAGTTTTCAACATGGGCTTTTTGTGACCCCACCACATGAACAGTGACACTATCAGTTTGTAAGCCGAAAGGTGATTTCACACACTGACTATGCCATTTACTGCCACAGGTGCGAAAACACATTTCCAGCATGATGTGAAAAATGACAGCTGTATTGTTCATGAGGAGGTGTAAAAAAAATGGTATGCTGAAAATCTGGAGCGAAAATATAAAAAAACTGGTGAAGTCACGAGTGTGCATAGAAACTGCGCAACACACACCCGTAATGCAATTATTTGGGTGATTTTTTTGCATCAGATTTTCAGTATGGACATTTGGGACCTCTGCTCGTGAACAGTGTTACTGTGATTTTCTTAATCTGTCCCGAACACTGATTTCCCACAGCGACTACACTATTCTGCGCTAGAAGTGCAAAAACACATTTTGGCCAGGATGTGAAAAATGGCAGCTATACTGTTCATAAGGATGTGTGGAAAAATGCTAATGTTGAAAGTCTGGAGTGAAAATATTACAGATCTGTGAAGGTACAAGGGTGCGTAGGAACTGCGCAATGCACGCTCGTAACAGAATCATTTTATGGACATTTGTGACCAAATTTTCAACATAGGTATTTTAGGACCTCTGCTCATGAACAGTGTCACTGTGATTTTCTTAATCTGTCCTGAACACTGATTTCCCACAGTGACCGAGCTATTAGCGCCGGAAGTGCGAAAACACATTTCGGCCAAGATATGAAAAATGACAGCTGTACTGTTCATAAGGAGGTGTGAAAAAATGCCAATGTTGAAAATTTGGAGTGAAAATATTGCAAATTCACGAATTTGCAAGTGTGCGTGGAAACTGTGCAAGGCATGCTCGTAATGCAGTCATTTTTTGGGAATCTTTTCCCCAAATTTGCAACATAGGCATTTTGAGAGCCCACCTCATGAACAGTGACACTGTCGTTTCGTCAATCGGTCCTGAAAGGTGATTCCACGCAGTGACCGCAAAATCGACTTTTGGGACTGAATAACCAAATGACATTCACTGAATTCATCAGGTGGGGTCCCAAGCACCCCATGTTGAAAATTTGGTGTACAAATTCAAAACAATGACCGAGATATGCACCAAAGTTGAAAAAAACCTATTTATGCCATTATACAGCTTACCGGCATTTCTTCAGTTCGCGGTCAGCTTTGAAGAGTGCAGATGTGTTCCCGGTCCACCGAAGAGCATCGTGCCAGCCTCTGGAGGTAAGTATGGGGTGAGGGGTTGTGGGAGGTGGGGTATGCAGAGGGTGGGCATGGGTTGGGGGCAAGAGAGTTCAATGAGGGACCATTTTCTTTTGTTACAGGATGTTTTTAATTTTACATAGATGACATGGGACTTTTGACATGCTGGGGTGGGCTCCCAGCATGGCACTTGGAAGTTTTGGGAGGCAGGGGAGCCAATGGGGGATTGGGCACCCCCGTTGGCCATACAGTGTTGGGGGGAACCATGAGGATGATGGCCTTATGCCACACTGGGGTGTGCTCCCAATGTGGCACCTGGAAGTTTTTTTGGGGGGGTCCACTGGAGCTGTCAGGGATTGGGCACCCCCGTCGGACATACAGCGTGCTTCAGGGGGAGAGTGTGTATGGGCCAAGGGGGATTAGGCACCCTCTTGACACACAACAAATGGGGGCAGGGCATGCATACAACCACTGCTACAATCAACGGTGGTGACGTGTGGGTCAATTTGCATACTGCTGATGGCATGGCAGTATGCTAATTGCCTACACGTTACCACCACTGATTTTAGCGGTCGTTTGCTATCAGCTGTACACCACTGCATCTGAACTGCTATCAGAGACTGCTGGGACATTCATTGGTGCAGTGGGGGCTACGCCTGCAAATACCCTCAGGGCATTGGAAGCGGGGGTGCCACACCTACAGAAACTCGTATTGTGGCACTATGTTTCTTGCACATGTGTGCAAGCAAACATAAAAACTGACAATTACAGCAGGACAGCATGGAATTTCCAGGTGCTAACACAAGTTTGTACATCATGCACGGTTGACAGTTCAATAAATACAAGTACGGTTAACAATGTTCTTAAACCTACATCGGTATTCTACATTAGACTCATCTTCAACTGATGGTCAACAAGAACTTGAGCTTAAGCTGCCCAAAGGAGTAGGCTTTGTCAAAGGAGGAGGAAAGGAAGAGTCCAGGCTAAGGACAGAGGGGAGGGATACCAGAGGCAGGGAGAGGGGAAGAGTGGAAGAGAGATGAGGAGGGTGCATCTACTACGGGGAGACACGGGGGACTAGAGGAGGAGTAGAAGATCCAGATAAGTGCCACATAAGTGGGGGGGGCTGAGATGGTAAGCGGAGAGCAGTGAATAGGCCACTTAGCAGAGTTATGTGGAGAGAGAGGGGAGTGGTGGGTTAGAGAAAACCTACGGGAGGCAACTGGAACAGAACTCTAGCTTACACTCTGGGGATTTGGTTTTAGAGAGAAAGTGTTCAGCGAGGTTTTGAAGGGTGGGAGGGTACCCATGTTTAATAGATGTTCTGGGTCCTCATTCAATGAGAGAGGCTCTCTATATGCAAATGACCACTGTCCTGAAGAGGCTTTCATGAAGGGTACACTGAAGGGACTGTGAGACATGCCCAAGGCACCTAGCTTCACCTGAGCTCTTTCCTTCTAGGTTGCTTGAAAGGACAGAGCAAAGAACCTTACCAGAGCAAGGGAAAGGATTAAGAATTCTTTTGGCTAAGCAGATTTACTGTGTGTTGTTGTTGTTTTTATTTTGTACTCACATGGACTGTTACTGTTTGTTGCTAACATTTCATTGCTTTATTTTTCTCTGATTCAAACTGTTGTTGCTGGGTATATCTTCTGCTGCATTACTACAAGGTGTGCCTACAGGTGTGTGCCAACAGATTACTGCTGTAATCTTCTGATTCAAATTGTCTTTTGCAAGGTATATCTGCTGTTAGTGCTTTATTTTTCTCTGTAGCAAAGTGTTTCTTGCAGGGTATATCTTCTGTAAAATTATTACAGATAGTGCTTTAAAGTTTTATCTATCATTAGGATAAACTTTTGGGGTTACTGCATTTGTTGCTGACTGATTGTTTCTGCTCTTACCTCCTTGTTTCTTTTGTCCATGGTACTTTTTCGGCAGGAGAAGGGCCCAGCCATTCACCCCCATCCCCAACTACCCCACACTACACTCCTTTTATAGGGTAGCACAGTTGTGAAATTTCCTGTGGCAAAGCAGGAAGGGGTGGATCAGTGGGGCATCCACACAGTGACCTAATTTACAGGGGCACTAGTAATTTAACTTGTTATAACAAGTTATACAAAAACAAACAAACAAAACACAAAATCAAACTTTTGCTTTCATTTTCTTCCTTCTAATTACTCTGACCAGGTTTTAAACCCAGCAAATTATCTGGAATGGATATCATTAACTGCAGGTACTGTGGAACACTTTTCAGAAGGGCAGTTTTACAGGATTTAGGACACTGTCCTACATGCTGGGCCATTGGAGATCTTAGGGCTCAGCTCCAAGCAGCATGGGCAGAGATTGCGTGCCCCAAATTCCATAGTCAAGAGGATATATATTATAAGAACCACCCACCATTTCCCCAACATCCAACAGAAGCACCTCGACCGTAGGGGGTAGTTGGTCCGGGAGGTTGGCAGGTGGTTAGGAGGGACAAATCGGGTGCCCAATCACTTGGTGCTCTCCAACATATTACCTCCATAAACCATATAAAAACTACAAACAGGTATCTGCCTCTATCTCCAAAATCAAACAAAGGGGCAGAGGACACTGCAGAGCAGGACACTGCAGCACAGGAGCTAGCACAACAAAGTTCGCCCAAAACAGGAACCAAAACAAAAAAGCAAAACGGAAATCAAAAAAACTTCTGATCATAGGAGACTCCGTGATTCGGGGAGTTGATACCTATCTCCAGCCAGGGGTAATGGTCAGATGTCTCTCCAGTACATCAGCGTGGAGAGACACTGACTGCATTGCTAAAATTATTCAGGAAGCAGGGGAAAACACTGACATCCTGGTACACATAAGGACTAATGACCTCACCAGCCAGTCAGCTGTAGAGACCAAGGAACACCTGACCAGGCTGGGTGACAAACTATCATCCATTTCATCTGGCATCTCCTTCTCTGAGATCCTGCCAGTCTGGGAGAGGGGGGCAGATGGACAGAAGGTCAGAGAAGGGGAGATAGGGGTGCTAAACATGTGGCTCAAGGGCTGGTGCCAGGAAAAAGGACATATATTTGTAGGGAACTGGCAACAGTTTTGGGAGCGAAAGTTCTTTAAATTTGATGGACTGCATCTGACTAAGGAGGGAGTCAGTGCATTGGGGCAGAAGTTTGACATCTTTGCAGCATATTTAAACTAGCAAATGGGGAGAGCGGTGCAGCACCCCATACGTCAAATGGGAAGAACACCCTTCCCCCCTCAACTAGTGGACAAACAGGAGTTCAGCATGTTCGCAGTTCATTTGCATCACCAGGTAAGGAAAAAGGTCTAGCTCCTCATACGAGGCACAGGGGAAACACCAGACCTCACCCAACAACTAACACATCGAAATCTGGCCAATGGAAAATCATGTACACAAATGCTTGCAGTCTGGGAAACAAGATCCCAGACCTGCAGGCAATAATGTCAGAGGCTAAACTGGACATAGTAGCAATTAGTGAGACGTGGTTTACCAGTAACCACACTTGGGAGACTTCAGTACCTGGCTATGTACTATTCAGAAGAGACCAAGGTGCAAAAAGGGGGGTGGAGTGGCCCTGTATGTCAATGAAAATATCAAAGCTACAGAAATTCAGAATACACATAAGGAGCCAGAAGAACTAAGGGTCACCCTGGAAACAGGAAATGGGACAGCCATAAGAACTGGGGTTGTCTACAGGCCCCCAGACCAGGGGGAGGACATAGACACATTACTGTTAGAAGATATACAAAACATGACAGCTAAAGGGGAGGTTCTGATAATGGGAGACTTCAAAATGCCAGATACATATTGGTCAATACCAGCAGGAACATCTGCCAGAACTAGACACATGGTGGATTCCCTGCAGGGGGAGGGCCTCGAACAGCTGGTACAACAACCCACAAGAGACAGGGCTATCCTAGAACTAGTACTGACTAACAAGGAAAGGATCACAGATCTCCAGGTAGAAGGTCACCTGGGGCCAGTGACCATCACATGGTATGGTTCAGTTTGGCCACTACAACTAAATCATCCCATTCCAAGGCAAAAATATGGGACTTCAGATGAGCTGACTTTGATAAGATGGCCAACAGGAAACACTAGCACAGACAGTAAAAGAAGGTGACAAGACTTTCTATAGATACATTAGTGAAAGGAGAAAGTCCAGAGGGGGGTATTGCTAAGATCAAAGGAGATAAGGGGTCATGTGGGGATGAGGACCATGTAAAAGCATCTATCCTAAATAGATACTTCTGCTCAGTGTTTACTGAAGAGAAGGTAGGGCAGGGTCCACAGCTCAGCACTATGGACACAGTGGGGAGGGAGGTGAGCACTAGTCCCTTCACAAAAGAAAGGGTCCTACAAGAGCTCGATAAGCTCAGAGTGGACAAGGCAATGTGACCTGATGGCATACATCCTAGGGTTCTAAAGGAGCTAAGGGTGGAACTAGCAGAGCCATTATCAGAACTGTTTAGGGAGTCTCTGAGCACAGGAGAGGTCCCTGGAGACTGGAGAAGGGCTCATGTGAGCCCACTCCACAAGAGTGGTAGCAGGGAGGAGGCAGGGAACTACAGACCAGTCAGTCTTACCTCAGTAGTGGGCAAGATTATGGAGGCACTCCTTAAGGAAAGCATAGTGCAACACCTGGAATCCGTAGGAGCACAGGATCCAAGACAGCATGGGTTTACAAAAGGAAGGTCCTGTCAAACTAATCTCGTAGATTTCTTTGACTGGGTAACCAGAGTGGTGGACCAAGGGGGGCAGTTGATGTCGCCTACCTTGACTTCAGCAAAACTTTCGATGCTGTTCCACATAGAAGATTGATTAATAAGCTGGGTAGGCTCAGGGTGGGTCAGAAGTTGGTCAACTGGGTGGCAAACTGGTTGATGGGCAGAAAACAGAGTGTGGTGGTAAGTGGTATACAGTCAGAAGAGATGCAAGTTACAAGTGGGGTACCTCAGGGATCAGTCCTGGGGCCAGTCCTCTTCAGTATCTTCATCAGTGACACTGCAGATGGACTGGAGGGTAAGGTTTGTCTGTTTGCAGATGACGCCAAGATCTGCAACAGAGTAGATGATCCAGATGGGGAGGGCAGAATGAGAAGAGATCTGGATAAACTAGCAAAATGGTTGGAAGAGTGGCAATTGGGGTTTAATGCAAAGAAGTGCAAGATCATGCACATAGGGAAGAGAAACCCTGAAGTTACCTATAGGCTGGGAGGGGAGTTGCTGGCAGTCACAAGGGAAGAAAGAGACTTGGGCATCATCATCACTGATGACCTGGAATCATCCAAGCAAACCACTAAAGCAGTAGGTAAGGCTAGGGGATGTTGGGGTGTATTAGTAGGGGTATCACAAGTCAGAAGAGGGAGGTAAAAATTCCTCTTTACAAGACACTGGTTAGGCCCCATCTGGAGTACTGCGTGCAGTACTGGAGGCCACACCTTCACAAGGACATTAACCAAATTGAGGCAGTCCAGAGAAGGGCAACTAAAATGGTGCAGGGACTGCATCAGAAAACAGAGGACAGCTTAATGGAGCTCAATATGTATACCCTACAGGAAAGGAGGGAGAGAGATGATATGATCAAAACATTCAGACACCTTAAGGGCATTAACAAGGTGAAAGAGTCTAACATGTTTCAATATAAGGAAATAGCGGGACAAGAGGACACAGCATAAGATTAGAGGGAGGCCAATTAAGAGGTAATGTGAGGAAGTTCTTTTTCACAGAAAGGGTGGTGGATGCATGGAATGGCCTACCTCAGGAAGTGGTTGATATGAATACAGTGCAGGGCTTCAAACAGGCATGGGATAGGCATAAGGGAGCAATACAGATAAATATGAATAGATAGGCCATTGACAGAGCAAAGGCCAATGGCACATTTATAAGGTAGAAAAAGGAATGGGCAGACTGGATGGGCCTTGCGGTCCTTATCTGCCGTCAACTTCTGTGTTTCTATGTTTCATTGAATAATTCGATATTTTGGTCACCAGTAATCCTGTAATACTGGAGGGAGCATTGCCGAGCATTGCATTCTTTCCAAGCAAGCACGTCAGATACTTAATTCTGCTCCTAAGGTTAAGCCAATTGGTTAGCTTGTAGAGCGTACATGTTTGAGTTTGTATATCGGCCCCTAGGATGAGTCTGCATGCTTTAAGGGCAGTCTCAACATGTTTTAGGGCAGTGTCAGAAGCCAAACCATACACAACCAAACCATAATAGATAAGATAGAGCTGGAGACTAATAGACGAAGGGCTGATGGCCTCAGGTAGTTTTTATGTCTGTGGAGAATACCGAGTTTAATGCTGACCGCTTTTACCACCTGGTCAGTATGTTGGGTGAAGGAGTGAGTATCATCAGCAGTGACCCCCAGGTACATGAAAGAGTGTACCCGCTCCAGTGGGGTGCCTCGATTATTGAGGATAGACAGAACTGGATGCTTTATCTTGAGCTGGTGACTTGAGATCAGCATAGTGTTTGTCTTCTTGTAGTTAAGTAGCAGCTTCTGCTGCCTGAACCAATCCTCAAGAAGGTTGAAGGTGGACTGAGGTTCCTTTTGAAGTTGGTCATGATAAATGTTACTGCCCAGTATGATAGCATCATCTGCATAAAGAATTATTTTACTGCTGCAGGCTGTTGGTAGGTTATTTAGGAACAGACTGAATAGTAAAGGCCTCAGTATGGACCCCTGGGGTACTCCAGTAGCGACATCCCTAGATGTGGAGGTAATGGAACCAGTCTTGACCATCTGGGTCCTGTGAGACAGGTAATCATTGAACCAGTGAACTGCAACCACAGACAGTCCCACAGACAGCATTTGTTCCAGGAGCATTGGATGATTGACAGTGTCAAAGGCTTTTGTGAGATCTGTAAAGATAGATCCCACAAATTTGCCTTCCTCCATTGCCTTGTGAATGTAGTTGGAGAAATCCATGAGAGCTGTGGTGATGCTATGGTTCTTCTGGAAGCCGTCTTGTTGGGGGCATTGAAGATTGTACTTTTGAAGGTATTCAGAAATCTGATCAGCTACAATTCTCTCAAGTACTTTGGAAAGTGGGGATAGAATAGAAATAGGCCGGTAGTTTGTAACATTGGAGCGTTCTCCACTTTTATGCACTGGGGTCACTAAAGCCTGTTTCCAGGCAGTTGTGAATGCCACCAAGGATAAAGATTTGTTGACGATTTTGGAAATGGGAGTGATGACCTCATTGAGAGTCAAAGTCAACAGCTTCATGTCAATATCGTCACTGCCCTGTCTTGTTTTCCCAAGTACCCTTAGCACGTACTTTCTAGCCACCTTAACAGAGATATGCTTAAAATAGTATTTTGGGAGATTAAAGTCAGTTCTTGGTACTGGCTGGGTTGGTACAGAGGAGTTTGGTAGTTGGGAGGTAGGACGGTGCTGAGATCAGTGAAAGCTGAGTTGAAAGCCTCGGCAATGGCTAGGGGGTCCAATGTCTGGGATCCATTCAGGTTAAGCATAGTAGGGTGTTTCCTATCTTCTTTTCCCATGAGTTCCCTTAAGTTCTCCTAAAACCTTTTCCCATTACTCCAGTTCCTGTCCAGTCTGTCTTTATAGTATTTAGCCTTAGCAAGTCTGGCTAGGTGCGTGCACCTATTTCTTGCTGACCTATAATTCAGAATAGACACATCCCTATCTCTATACATAGGGTCAAAGGGCAAGTCACCAAGTGGCTGAAAAGGCCTCTCCTGGCACTGCTTAAACACCGTGACAAACTCTGATCGAAATGGAAATCTTCCTCACTACAAACTGACTTTGATGCATATCGTTCACTTCGCAACACTTGTAAGAAGGAGGTTCGCATCGCCAAGAGCAAATATTTTTGTGAAATCCTTAAATCCTCCATCACCAACCCTAAAAACTGGTCTCATATTAATGTGATACTGGGAAAAACCAAGCCGCAGATCCCAGGCAACATACTAATTAACGACACGCATTGCAACAATCCCAACACCGTTACTAATGCCTTTAACTCCATCTTCACCTCGGTTCCCAATATTTCACCCCCTCATCCTGTGTGTCCCTACCTTCTTCTCCTCCTCCTCCTGCTTATCAAGTAACACTTCCTGCTCTGATACTTTCCCCAGTGCTATGCTCCAAGGTCCTAAAACTATTGAAAACAATTCCTGCTCATGGCAGACCTGGACTGGACGGAGTAGAACCCAGGATCCTCAGACTTGCTGCCCCTTTCCTGGCAACTCCTATCACTTGGCTGTTCAACCTATCCATCTGTACTTCCATGGTGCTTTTAGCTTGGAAGGCTGTTAAGACATTCCCCGTCTTCAAGAAAGGTGACCCTAAAATTCTGTCTACCGCCTCATCTCACTCCTCCCTACACTCAGCAAGATCCTGGAGAAATTTATCTATCACCAGATTTCTACCCACTTACTCCAATCTAATTTCCAATCTCCCATTCAGCATGGTTTCAGGGCCAGGCACAGCACCACCACAGCTCTCACTCTTTTTACTAGTGATGTAAAATCTAATATGGATAAAGGCCTTCTGACTGGTGCTGTGCTCACTGACCTCTCCAAAGCTTTTGATCTGGTGAACCACTCGCGGCTCCTCACAAGTTGGATTCCATTGGTGCCACTGGACATACACTGGCCTGGAGCCATAGCTATCTTGACAATAGGTCCCAATCCATCTCCTTTGGCAAAGTTCTATTGTCTCCTGCTTCCACTTCCTGTGGAGTCCCCCAAGGGTCTATTCTTGGGCCCTCACTATTCTCCATATTTGTTAATGATATTCCAACTTCTATCCCCCACTGCTGCTCCATCATGTATGCTGATGATCTGGTCCTCTACTCTACCTCATGCTCAGTTGATGACATCAATGGACATCTGACATCTGCATTCATCCAACTCCAATCCTGGTTCTCCTCCAACTCCCTAATACTCAATCTAACCAAGACACGACCATGCTCTTTGGGTCCTCTAGAAAAGTCCCCACCATGTCCCCTAAGTTTTGCATGCTCTGTCATGATGGGTCCACAGTCTCTACCACTGACTCCTTTAAATACCTGGGGGTGAGGTTAGACCCCCTACTTGATTTCTCCCCTCACATAACCGATATATGCAAATCTGTAAATACTAAGATTGGTGCCGCTTATCGTGTTTGTCACTCCCTAACCCCTGAAGCCAGGATATCTGTAGCGAGAGGGGTCCTGCTCCCTAGTCTGCTATACACGCTCCCTCTTCTCTCCCAGGCCAATGCTGGTGATCTTTGTAAGTGGGACATCGCTTATAATAACATCTCTAGATCTGACCTCTCTGCCCCTCGCTTTACGCATCATTGCTTGCTCTACTCCACCTTGCATTGGCTGTCACCTAGCTCTTGTCGCTCATACTCTCTAGGATGCTTCATTTACTCCCTGACAAGGTAGCCTCATCCTGACTCTCTAGCATCCATGCTTTCCCCAGTGCATCACAACTGCTCTATGAGATCCTCTGATGCACGATGACTTTCAGTCCCTTTCTGCTCCACCAAAATGAGGGAACAAGCTTTTTCTCACTTTGATGCGAAATACTGGAACGCCCTACCTCCTCATTTGAGGTGCTCATTGTGACATAGACAGCCAGCTCTGAGTGCTGTGTCATTTGTTTTTAATATAAAATGTATTACTGAATGTCTCCTGCTGAAAATCGAATGCTTTAGGAGTGACCTCACTCACCCCCCCCAGATTTCAGCTGAGAGATGGAAGCCATAAGAAAAATGCTGACAGCATGTGAGTTCACACACACTCAGTTTTTAGAGACAATGTGTTACATGTAAGGCTTTAATCAAGGATCCTGTTTCTCTCAGTTAATTACAGACTTGTTTAAGTTAATTTTGTTAAGAGAGAAATCATAAAGAAGGTTTATGACGTTGGAGAGGAACCTAGGTTGTTACACATGGGTGCAAGGTTGTAAATGTCCCTGTGAAGCCTGTGTGAGGGAGGATACAGCATGGGATCAAATGAAGTGTCATTGAAGGACATGAATTATGCTGAAGTTGCAGAATGTACTACTTTTGTATAAGATATATATTTTCATATATCCTGACAGGGAGGAGCTAGGTGACCTCCTGAAAAGAGTGGGTAAAAGCCAGCTTTTAATTTAGTCTGTTTTACTTCACAGAGACATATTTTTACCTAGACTCTGACAAGGACACATCTTTGGAGCATTTTAAGCAAGTATTTAGAGACTCAGTACTGTAGTAGGAATTGCACTGTTTTAAACCTTGTTCTTTTAATAGATTTGTATGTCTTGTGATATGAGTTCTGTATTTTGTGTTTTACATATTTTTAAATATTTTAGTAAAATTATTTTTAGAACTTACTTGGTCTGTCTTTGACTTCTTTTCAGTTGTAAGAAAAGTGTATGGTTATTGCAGATACTAAACATAAGCTTGTATGGTGATACCAAACTGGAAAGAGAAGCTTTTTAAATCTTAGGTCTTTATTAAAGTTTTAATGGGTTCATCTCTGTATGCCTGGTTAGGTGCCCATAGGCAAAGATATCTGGCCCCCCGAAGACAGATATATCTGAGCCTGTGCACTGGGTATGCTAACAGTTTGAATCCCTCCAGAACTTGAGACCAAAGGTTGATCCGAACTCACAAAAACAGACAAGAGGGTTACCTTGACTGTTACACTGTTCACAAGACTGCACTTGGAGGTTGGCACTTTGGGAGTAGAGGGCCTGACCTGCTGAGTGGGTTTGTGACAGATTGGTTGGCAACAGTGGCATAATTTTGGTATTACAAGATTTTATTGTTCTGTGTCAGCTGAGACTGTAAGCTCTCTTACAAAGAAAGGAAAAGACAGAGTTTTATTTTAAAAAGGAAACAGAACTATATATCACTTGGCGTACAGTCGAGTTCCTACCCATCTTATTTTTTTTCCTAAAGTGCAAGTCAGAGTAGCCATAGTCAGGGAAGAAGAAGATGGCTTCTGACTACAGCAGGCACACTGTAGATTACTTGAAGCAGTTGTGCGGGGACAGGGGAATCCCATTCGAGTTGACAGCCAAAACACAGAACCTCATAGAGGCCCTGATGGTAGCAGATACCCAGAGCAGTGAGTCACCAACCGTGACCGAAAAGGACAGCATGGCCACTGTCAGTGAAGGGCCACAGCAGCAGGGAAAGGTCACCAGTATCCTGGATCCAGAAGTACTCAGGCTACAAATTGAGTTGCGCAGGATGGAACTGGAGGCAGAGCGAGAGGAGCGATAGGTGGCCCAAAAGACAGAGCGAGAACAGAGAGGTGGCTCAAGAGGCAGAGTGACAACAGAGGAAGGCAGAACATGAGGAGCATGAGTGCCAGCGAGCTGCAGAGGAGAAGAGAGAGCAAGAATGCAGAGAGACAGAGGAGAGGAGTGAGGAGCACCAGTGACAACATGAACTGGAGAAGCTACAACTCCAACCAGCAGCACCAGGGCAGGTAAATGGCTTGGGTTTAACTGGGACTGCAGGACTGGGTTACAAATTGAACTCCAAATTAATAGCCGAGTTTAAGGAAGGGGAGGACACGGATGCCTTTTTAAATTCTTTTGAAAAAGTTTATATTCAGGTTAAAATTCCTAGAGAGTCCTGGAGCTTCCAGCTATCCTCACTACTTACTGGGAAAGCTCGGGATGCATTGGGTCAAATGAACAATGAGGACAGTGACGAATACAGCAAGTTAAAAGCTGCACTGTTAAAAAAGTTTGAATTAACTGCTGAATCATACAGAGCTAAATTCCGTAAGCTCAGGAGAAGCCCTGATATGAACTATGGGGAGCTAACCATGAAACAACGTCAGTTTTTAAAATGTTGGTGGGAAGGAATTGAGGCAACCTCTTTGATAAAATTGAAAATGTGATTTTATTAGAATAGTTTTATTGGGCATGCCCAGCAGAGCTAAAAACCTGTCTAGAGGACCAAAATCCAAAAACAGTGCAAGAGGCTGCTGAACTCTCGGACCGCTATGCCAAGAGCAGACCTGCTCTGAGAGCGAATGGGGTGGGTGTGGCAGCACAGAAGGGGAAAAACGTGCCTTCAGGGCAGCTAAAACCCTCACTGCCTCCACCAAAACCAGTTAGCCCCAGGTTTCAATGAAAAGATTTTATCCGAAGTAAGAAATGCATGTTGGCTATGTAAGGAAACTGGGCATATTGCCAGACAGTGCCCAAAAGGTGAGCCAAAATACACAACAGGGTGCTAGAAATGAAGTGGGTTGTTGTGTCTGAGGCATGCCAGTGAACATGAGGGAACACAGCGCAGTCATAGTAAATAATGTACAGGCATGAGGGGTTAAGGACACAGGGGCATCCCTGACATTGGTAAAGGGGGATCTGGTACAGACTGGTCAGCTTATACCCAATTAATACGTAACTGTACAAGGGTTTACTGGTGAAGAGAAAACATTGCCACTCGCTAGTGTTCTCCTGGACTGGGGTGAAACAGGGGGAACTGTGCAACAGGTGGCTGTAGCCAACACATTAGCAGTGGATGTGATCCTGAGTAACAATCTCCAGCAGGGGGTGGTATGTGCAGTTACCTGTAGCCAAGCGGCAAGGGAAAATAGTAGTTTCCTGAACCCCACAGAAACCAGTGTAAAAGACGCTGAGAGGCTGGTTCCCCGGCCTGTGTCTCTAGATGGGGAGACTGATAAAAAGGGGGCAGAAATTTCCCCGGTAGCAAGTAACCACACAAACATAGAAACATAGACTTTGACGGCAGGTAAGGACCGCTTGGCCCACCTAGTCTTCCCATTTCCCTACCTAGAGGATAAGTTGCAGATCCTATTTAACCGACTTCCTATTTCTTCCTACCGTCCACAAAAATTGCCTTATGTCTATCCCATGCATTCTTGAATTCTCCCACAGTTTTAGACCCTACAACCTCCTCAGGAAGGCTGTTCCATGCGTCCACCACTCTCTCTGTGAAAAATACTTCCTCACATTGCCCCTGAGCCATCCCCCCTCTATCTTCAGATTGTGTCCCCTTGTTCTTGCACATCTCTTTTTCTGAAAGATGCTACCCTCTTGGACTTTGTTGATTCCACTGAGGTACTTAAATGTTTCTATCATGTCCCCCCTCCTTTCCTCAAGGGTATACATATTAAGCTCCTTTAGTCTCTCTCTCGATGGCTTCTCTTGCAGACCCTGCACCATTGTAGTTGCCATCCTCTGAACTGCCTCCATCCTGTCTATGTCCTTGCGGAGATGGGGTCTCCAGAACTGGACGCAGTACTCCAGATGGGGTCTCACCAACTGTCTGTACAGGGGGATAATAACTTCCTGTTTTCTGCTGGTGATACCTATCCCTATACATCCCAGTATCCCCCCATCCCTCCCTACCACCTTCTCACATTGCTTGCCAACCTTAAGGTCATCTGTTATGATTACCCCCAGGTCCCTTTACATTTTTGTTGTTGTTACTACCTCCACCCCATTGTGTAATCTTCCCAGGGTTTTGTTTCCCAGGTGCATTACTTTGCACTTCTTTGCATTGAATCCAAGCTGCCATACTTCTGACCATTCCTCCAACCTTGCCAAGTCCCTTCTCATCCTTTCCACACCTCCTTGTGTATCAACCCTGTTGCAGATCTTTGTGTCATCTGCAAAGAGGCATACTTTTCCTTCCAGTCCCTCTGCAATGTCACTTATAAAGACATTAAAAAGGACTGGACCCAGTACTGAACCCTGCGGTACCCCACTAGTAACCCCCCTTTCTTCAGAGTGGACTCCATTTACAATTACCTTCTGTGTCCTGTTGTTCAGCCAATGTTTTATCCAGGCTACCACCCTGGGACCCACTCCCAGGCTGGTTAATTTGACTACTAATCTTTTGTGTGGGACTGTGTCAAATGCCTTGCTAAAGTCTAGGTAGACCACGTCCACAGCCCCTCCCTGGTCTACTACTTTGGTCACCCAGTCAAATAAATCAATTAGATTCGTCTGACATGACCTTCCCGCTGTGAACCCATGCTGCCTTGGTTCCTGTGCCCAACTGGCCTCTAGGTACTCAACAATTCTTTTCTTCAGAAGTGATTCCATCACTTTCCCTACCACAGAAGTCAAACTGACAGGTCTGTAGTTTCCTGCCTCTGTCTTCGTCCACTTTTGTGAAGGGGAATCACATCTGCCTTCTTCCAGTCCTCGGGTACTACACCATCCTCCCGTGATCTGTTAAAAAAGGTAGTCAGTGGTGTCACTAGTTCTCTGCTTAATTCTTTTAGAATTCTGGGGTGAATTCCATCTGGCCCATTGCTTTGTCCACCTTCAGTTTTAGGAGTTCTTTCAGAACCCTTTCTTCTGTGAAAGGACTGGGACTGACCCCCCTCTCCAGAGGGCTTCTGTTAATTGAATTTGGCACCTCCCACTTCCTCTTTTGTGAATACTGAACAGAAGTATTCATTCAGTATCCTCTTTTCACTGTCACTATCTGCCCACCCACCATCCATTCTATTCAGCCTCACTATCCCTCCCCTTTGTCTTTCTCGCTCCCTGATATACCTATAAAGGTTTTATTCCCCTTCTTAACTGAGTTAGCTATCTTTTCCTCAGTTTGTGCCTTTGCTATTCTGTCTACCCTCCCTGCTTCCTTCTGCCTTAATTGGTACAGTTCTCTGTCCTGCTCCTTCTGTGTTTTCTTATACTTCCTAAATGCTATCTTTTTCTCCCTAACCTTCACCGACACCTCTTTTGAGAACCATAGTGGCTTTTTCTTTCATTTTGATTTGTTTATTTGCTTCACACAAAGGTTTGTTGCCTCTGTGATGGCAGTTTTGATATTTCCCATTGTTGCTCACCCTCCTTCTAGCCTATTTGCTAGTGCTTTTCTAAGGCACTCTCCTATCTTGCCAAAGTCAGCCCTCCTGAAGTCCAGAACCCTCACTTTTGTATGGCTTGACTCTGTAGCTGAGTTTATCGTGAACCACACTGTTTGGTGGTCACTTGTTCCCAAATGGCTACCCACTTCTAGATCTGAGATCCTCTCACTGTCTCCATTTGAGAGTATGAGGTCTAAGATTGCTCCCTCATGAGTAGGTTCCAAAACTAGCTGTCTGAGGCATGCCACCTGAAGGGCATCAAGAATGGCCCTGCTTTTGGATGTGGCTGCAGCAAAGGTGCTCCAGTTAACATCTGGCATAGTAGGGTCCCCATCAGTATCTCCCTTTCTCTGACATCCTAAGTATGCCTTCTATCATATCTTTGTCCATTTCCTCCCCCTGACATGGGGGTCTATATACAACCCCTGAGCAGATTGTGGTGCCATTTCCAGTCTCTAAGGTGACCCACAGTGCCTCCTCTCCTCCCTGTTTACTCTTTTGTTTGGTTGCTTTTATCCCTTCCCTTACATAGAGAGCTACTCTGCCCCCTCTTCTGCCCTCCCTGTCTCTCCTGTAGGTTGTGTACCCTGGTATGTTAACATCCCAGACATGGTTCTCTGTGTACCACGTTTCTGTGACTGCTACAATATCCAGGCATCCCTCTTCCATCAAGGCCACCAGTTCAGGGAGCTTGTTGCCCAGACTATGGGCATTGATACTCATTACTCTCCATTTCTTGATGGCCTTACCTCTTTTTGCCCCATCCCTGTCCTTATTGCATTTGTCACTTTCTCCATTTACCCCTGCACTTCTCCCTATCGAAATCTCTATGTTGGTGCCTACCTCACTTAGTACCCTGATATTTTGGGGGTGGCTAGGATTTCCCTGCTCCTTTCCAGTGCCTCCCCCTTGGCTAGTTTAAAGCTACAGAGGGTTACTCTGAAGAGGGAGGTGACCTCTTGTCAGAGAGTTGGGATTGACAGTGATCCTGAAGGCCCTGATGCTAGTACTAGGGGCAGTAGTTTAGTGACAGAAGGGGACCTGCCCCATGCCTTGGGACTGTGTGAGGGGTTTGCAGCTGCTCAAAGGAGTGACCCTAGTTTAGAGAAGCTGAGGGCTTGGGCAGACTTGGAGGGCACACAGGGAGGTGACGGCAGACATAAGGTTTATTGGAAAAATGGACTTATGTATACACAGGCAGTACAGACAGAGGGAGGGATGCTAGGCAGGCAGCTTGTCGTTCCCCAGGGATATCGTGAGCAGTTGCTCAAGGTTGCCCATGATATTCCCTTATCTGGTCATCTGGGAATCGCACGAACAACACAGTGGTTAGCCCAGAATTTCTACAGGCCTAACTTCACCCAGCAGGTGAAGGAGTATTGCAGGTCTTGTCACCGGTTTCAAGAAATAGGGAAGGCAGGCAAGAAAACTCAAGCTGCCCTGATCCCCTTGCCCATAGTGGGGAAGCCATTCCAGAGGGTGGGAATGGATATTGTGGGGCCTTTAAATACCCCCAGCTCCTCAGGGAAGAGATTCATCCTGACTGTGGTGTATTATGCCACCCAGTACCTAGAGGCAATCGCCCTATCCTCACTGAGGACAGACAAAGTGGCAGATGCCTTACTTGGGATTTTCTCCTGTGTTGGGTTTCCACCAGAAGTAATCACCGATCGAGGGGGTTCCTTCATGTCAGACCTGATGAAGTGTTTATGAGAGAAGTGTGGGGTGGTGCAGAGATGCACAACACCATATCACCCACAAGCCAATGGACTTGTGGAACGATTCAATGGTATCCTAAAGTCAATGCTCTGGGCATTTGCTGAACAGCATGGGAGGGACTGGGAGAAATACCTTCCCCACCTGCTGTTTGCATACAGGGAGGTGCCTCAAGAGTCGACAGGATTTTCCCCCTTCGAACTCTTGTGTGGACGCCAGATATGTGGGCCCCTAGACTTGATCTGGGAGGACTGGGAAGGCAAGTACGCCACCCAAGGAACTCCCATTGTGGATTATGTCCTTAGGTTTAGAGAAAGGCTGAAGGAGATTATGGGGACAGCCCAGAGCAACCTGGCAGCTGCCCAACAGAAACAAAAGGTGTGGTATGACCGCAGAGCCAGAGCTCGCTCGTACATGGTGGATCAGGAAGTCATGGTCTTTATTCCGGTCTGGAAAGACAAGCTGCAAGCTGAGTGGGCAGGACCGTACAAAGTGGTTAGGAAGGTAAATGACATGAACTACATTGTGGAGTTACCTGACAGAAGACAGACTGAAAGGATGTACCATGTCAACATGATGAAGCCATATGCAAATAGGGCTGACATGGTGTTTGCAGTGTGTTGTCATGGGGAGGGGACGGAAGAAGGAGACCCCCTTCTGGACTTGCTGGAAGACAGTAAGTGGGAGTCCTCTGTGGAGGCAGTAAAATCATCTCCCCAGCTGGCCCCGGACCAGGTCCAGAAAGTAAGGGAGGTTTTAGCAGACTTTGACCCCTTATTTAGCACCAAGCCTTGAATAACCCCCTTAGTGACACACGATGTGGAGACAGGGACACAAATGCCCATACAGCGAACAGTATATCGGGTGTCAGAGGCTGTCCAAAAGGACATTAGGAGGGAAGTGGAGGAGATGCTGGATTTATGGGTAATCCAGAGATCCCACAGCCCCTGGGCCTCACCCGTAGTCCTTGTGCCCAAGCCAGATGGCTGAACTCATTTCTGTGTGGACTATCATGGACTGAATGGAGTCACAAAGTCTGATGCCCACCCGATGCCCCGGACGGATGAACTCCTGGACAAGTTGGGAGGTTGACCTACCTTACGACTATTGACCTGACCAATGGGTATTGGCAGGTAGAATTGACAGACAGAACTAGGGAGAGGTCAGCTTTTATCACTCTGATAGGCTTATTTGAGTTTAAAGTAATGCCTTTTGGAATGAAGAACACCCCAGCCACTTTCCAAAGGTTGGTGAACCAGGTGTTAAATGGTGCTGAGGAGTACGCCGTGGCATACCTGGATGACATTGCCATCTTTAGTACCAGCTGAGAGGAACACCTATCCCACCTTAGGGAAGTGCTGGGCAGGATACAGAGGGCCGGGCTCACTGTCAAAGCCGAGAAGTGCCAGCAGGCCATGGGGGAAGTGGCATACCTCAGGCATGTGGCAGGCTGGGGACAGCTCCATCCTAACCAAATAAAGATAGAGGTGATCCAGGCATGGCCCAGACCAGAAACACAGAAGCAGGTCAGGAGCTCTCTTGGGACAGCAGGGTATTGCAGGAAATTTGTACCCAATTACAGTGCCCTGGCTGCTCCCATACCTGACTTGACAAAGAAAAAGATGCCAAAGAAACTTACCTGGGGCCCAGCCTGTGAGAAAGCCTTTACCAGATTGAAGGAGGCAGTGTGCAGTGCTCCTGTTTTGACAAGTCCTGACTATAGCAAAACCTTTATAGTTCAAATGGACGCCTAAGACGTGGGTATTGGGGCAGTACTGAGCCAGACGTCCAGCTGAGGGACAGATCATCCAGTAGTGTACCTGAGGAGAAAGCTGCTTCCCAGGGAGCAAGTGTACTCCATGGTGGAAAAGGAGTGTCTTGCCATAGTGTGGGCCCTAAAGAAGCTAGAGCCATACTTGTATGGGCAGCATTTTGTGGTGCAGACTGATCACAACCCCCTGGTTTGGCTGACGCAGATGGGGAAAAACAATGGGAGACTACTAAGACGGAGTCTTACTTTACAAGGGTATGATCTAAAAATCATACATAGGGCTGGAACGAAGAACAGGATTCAGTTCTGGGGCCACTTATTTTTTCTTTATTTATGAATTCTGTTTCTGATATATGTACAAAAACAGAAATGATTCTTTATGCTGATGATGCCGTTCTTTTTTGTTCTGACCCCAGACCTAATATTGTTCTCTCCCATCTTCAAACTGATTTCAATCATCTGCAGGACTGGTTATCTTTAAGTCACCTGGTCTTGAATTCCCAGAAAACCAAAGTAATGGTGTTTTCTAAAAAAAAAAAATGTACCTATTGATTTGTTTCCAATTTTTGATAGGAAAGGAAATATAATTGAAACTGTTTCCGTTTTTAAATATTTAGGTATTACGTTGGATAATCATTTTTCTTTTGAACCTCATATTCAGAATCTTAGGAAAACTCTTCATCAGAGGTTGGGTATTCTTTATCGAGTTAAATTCCTTTTGACTTTGGAATGCAGAAAGCTTCTAGTTCATAGTTTTCTGTTCTCCATACTTGATTATGGAATATTGATTTACACATCTTCATGTACCAATGTTTTGAGCCCACTCAAAGTAATTTACCATTCAGCTTTGAAGTTTTGGCTAAATTTACCTTCTCAAACCCATTGTTCTGATTTGTACAAACAGTCATTTTCTTTATCCTTTGAAAATCGAGTTCTTTATAAAATGCGTATTTTTTTATTTAAAGTTAAATGTAATATTCCCCCCCCCTTTATTTCTATAATGTTTCCAAGACTAATTAATGCATTGTTTACTAGGTCTCAGTATAATTATAAATTTTAAATATCATTTTTTAAGACTACTTTTGGGCAAAGATCTTTATTATTTAGAGCACCCACTTTTTTAACAGAATTCCGTTAGAAATTGTTGAAAATAGTCCCTTTCAGGGTCATAAGAAATCATTAGAAATTGTTGAGAATAATTCCTGTCAGGGCTTTAAGATAAGGTTAAAACAGTGGCTATTTTTGAAAATATGATGCATTTTTTATGTATTGTATTTCATTGATTGAATGAATTGTTTGTATATATGTTGTTTGTTAGTATTTTTTGCATTTATGTACGTTCTTTTAGCTTTAAACTTGTCTCCAATGAAAATAGGCAGTTTGCTCATTTGGATTTACAAGTATAAAAAATAAAAATGAAAATGAAAATGAAATGAAACCAGATCTCAGATGGGCTGTCTAAAGTCTATGAGGAGTGAACTGATTTGGGAAGCTCATCCCATGTAGGGGATAGATCCCTCAAATTCAGTCTAGGTGGGGAGGAGTGTGACGTAGACAGCCAGCTCTGAGTGCTGTATCATTTGTTTTTAATATAAAATGTATTACTGAATGTCTCCTGCTGAAAATCAAATGCTCTAGGACTGACCTCACTCATCCCCCCCCAGATTTCAGCTGAGAGATGGAAGCCATAAGAAAAATGCTGAGAGCATGTGAGTTTGCACGCACTCAGTTTTTAGAGACAATGTGTTACATGTAAGGCTATAATCAAGGATCCTGTTTCTCTAAGTTAATTACAGACTTTTTTAAGTTAATTTTGTCAAAAGAAAATCATAAACAAGGTTTATGACGTTTGAAGGGGAACCTAAGTTGTTACACAGGGGGTGCAAGGTTGTAAATGTCCCTGTGAAACCTGTGTGAGAGAAAATACATTATGATATCAAAAGAAGTGTCATTTGAAGGACACAAATTATGCTGAAGTTGCAGAATGTAATACTTTTGTATAAGATATATGTTTTCATATATCCTGACAGGGAGGAGCTAGGTGACCTCCTGAAAAGAGATGGGGTAAAAGCCAGCTTTTAATTTAGTCTGTTTTACTTCACATAAACACATTTTTACCTAGACTCTGACCACAAAACATCTTGGGAGCACTTTTAAGCAAGTATTTAGAGACCAAGTACTGTAGTAGGAATTGCACTGTTTAAAATCTTGTTCTTTTAATAGATTTGTATGTCTTGTGATATAACTGTTCTGTATTGTGGTGTTTTACATATTTTTAACTATTTTAATAAAATTATTTTTAGAACTTACTTGGTCTGTCTTTGACTTCTTTTTATTTGTAAGAAAAGTACATGGTTGTAGCAGACAATAGACATAAGCTTGAATGGTGATGCCAAACTGGAAAGAGAAACTGTCACAAGGGAGGTCCACAGGAAGGAGGCAGAGGACACCACAGGGAAAGGAAGCAGCTCCTGGTGGGGGACTCAATTATTAGAGGGCTAGAACTGTGGGGAGCAGGGAAACTGAAGTAAGGTGCCTGCCTGGTGCCATGGCTTGGAGGGACAGGAAGTGCATCCTCAGGATCACGAGAACAGCTGCACGAGAGTCTGAGCTGGACATCATTGTCCACCTAGAGACACATGACTTGTCTCATCATGAGATTAGAGCAGTGCAGGAGGACTTTGTAGAGTTGGGGAGGGGCCTAAGACAAGTAGCACACACAGTATCCTTCTCAGAGGTGCTGCCTGTCAATGGCATGGGTGAGGCGAGGGTACTTTGCACCATGCAGTTTAATGAATGGTTGAAAAAATGGTGAGGAGCACAGGGATTTGGCTTCATTGGGGACTGGGGTTCCACCTGGAGGGACACCAGCCTATACTGGCAGGATGGTCTGCATCTGTCCAGGAAGGAACAAGTCTTTTGAGCAATCAGTTTAAATGCTTCATTGGCAAGCTTTTAAACTAGTCAAGGGAGGCACTGATAAGCAGCAGGAAAATCCCAGCCTATCCCTACAAAACAGGGTACTAAATGAGAAAAAGACCGAGGTAGAAAGGTCAGTGGGGGATGCTGCAACAGAACGTAAAGCCATCAAAAAATGGAGAGCAATGAGTACCAATGCCCATAGTCTGGGTAACAAGCTTCCTGAATTAGTGGCCTTGATGGAGGAGGAACATCTGGATATCGTGGCAGTCACAGAAACATGGTGCACACAAAACCATGACTGGGACGTAAACATACACTATCTACAGGAGGGACAGGGAGGGTAAAAGAGGAGGAGGAGGAGTAGCTCTTTACATAAGGGAAGGAATCAAAACAACAGAACAAAAGGGTAAACAGGGAGGAGAAGAAGCACTGTGGATAAATTTGGAGACAGGCAATGGCACCACAATCCGCATAGGGGTTGTATACAGACCCCCTTTTCAGGGGGAGAAAATGGACAAGGAAATGATAGAAAGTATACTTAGAATGGCAGAAAAATGGGAGATATTGCTGTTGGGTGATCTGAATATGCCAGATGTTAACTGGAGTGCAGTTGCAGCAGCCACTTTGAAGAGTGGGGTTATTCTAGCTGCCCTACAGGGGGCATGCCTTAGACAACTAGTATTGGAGCCCACTCAAGAGGGAGCAATCTTAGACCTGGTTCTCTCAAATGGAGATGGAGAGAGGATCACAGATGTAGAAGTGGGTAGCCATCTGGGAACTAGTGACCATCGAACAGTATGGTTCACAGTAAACACAGCAATAGAGTCAAGCCATACAAAGGCAAAAGTACTGGACTTTAGGAGGGCTGACTTTGCCAAAATGGGTGAGTGCCTAAATAATGCACTAGCAAATGGGCAGGAAGGAGGGGTGGAAAAACAATGGGGAATAATAAAAACTGCCATCACAGAGGTAACAAGCCTTTGTGTGAAGCAAATAAACAAAACAAAACGATGTAAGAAACCACTATGGTTCTCCAAAGTGGCAGTGAAGGTTCAAGAAAAAAAAGCATTCAGGAAGTACAAGGAATCACAGAAGGAGCAGGACAGAGAACTGTATCAGTTAAAGCAAAATGAAGCTGGGAAGGCAGTCAGAACAGCAAAGGCCCAACCGAGGAAAGATAGCCAACTCAGTTAAGAAGGGGATAAAACCTTTATAGGTACATCAGGGTGAAGGAAGACCAAGGGAGGATAGTGAGGCTTAATAAAAGGGAGGGAGGGAGGGTGGACAGAGGGTGACTGTGAAAAGACAGAGATACTAAACAAATATTTTTGCTCAGTATTTACAACTGAAGGAGGAGGTACCTAAAACAAACAGTAGAAACACTCTGGATACAGAAATTGATACCAGCCCATTTACAGAAGAAAGGGTTCTGAAAGAACTCTTAAAACTGAAGGTGGACAAAGCAATGGGGCCTGATGGGATTCATCCCAGAATTCTAAAAGAACTAAGGGAAGAAATAGTGACACCACTGACTACCCTCTTTAACAAATCACGGGAGGATGGGGTGGTACCCGAGGACTGGAGGAGGGCAGATGTGATTCCTCTTCACAAAAGTGGGAGCAAGGCAGAAGCAGGACTACAGACCTGTTAGTTTAACCTCAGTGATAGGGAAAATGATGGAATCACTTCTGAAGGAAAGAACTGTCGAGTATCTAGAGGCCAGAGGGGCACAGGACCCAAGGCAGCATGGATTCACAGTGGGAAGATCATGCAGATGAATCTGATAGATTTCTTTGACTGGGTGACCAAAGTAGTAGATCAGGGAGGGGCTGTGGACATGGCCTACCTAGACTTTAGCAAGGCATTTGACACAGTACCACACAAAAGATTAATATACAAGTTAGCCAGCCTGGGAGTGGGTCACAAGATGACAGCCTGGGTAAAGAATTGGCTGGAGAATAGGACACAGAGAGTAATAGTAAATAGAGTCCACTCTGAAGAAAGGGGGGTTACTAGTGGGGTACCGCAGGGTTCAGTATTAGGACCTGTCCTCTTCAATGTCTTTATAAGCGACATTGCAGAGGGACTGGAAGGAAAAGTATGTCTCTTTGCAGATGACACAAAGATCTGCAACAGAGTTGATGCACAAAGTGGGGTGGAAAGGAGGAGAAGGGACTTGGCAAGGTTAGAGGAATGGTCAAATGTATGGCAGCTTAGATTCAATGCTAAGAAGTGCAAGGTAATGCACCTGGGAAACAAAAACCCAGGGGAAGAGTACACAATGGGGGTGAGATACTAACAACAACAAAAATGGAAAGGGACCTGGGGTAGTCATATCAGATGACCTAAAGGTGGGCAAGCAATGTGAGAGGGCAGCAAGGAGGGCTGGGGGATACTGGGATGCATGGGAGAGGCATCACCAGTAGAAAACAGGAAGTTATTATCCTCTGTACAGACAGCTGGTGAGACCCCATCTGAGTACTGCATGCAGTTCTGGAGACCCAATCTCCATGAGAAGACATAGACAGGATGGAAGCTGTCCAGAGGAGGGCAACTAAAATGGTGCAGGGTCTGCACCAGAGACATATGAAGAGAGACTTAAGGAGCTTAATATGTATAGCCTCGAGGAAAGGAGGAGGGGGACATGATGAAACTTTTAAGTACCTCAAGGAATCAACAAAGTCCAAGAGGTAGCATCTTTCAAAAAGAGGTGTGCAAGAACAAGGCACAATTTGAAGATAGAGGGGGCGGCTCAGACATAATTTAAGTATTTTTTCACAGAGAGGTTGTGGATGCATGTAACGCCTTCGGAGGAGGTTGTGGAGTCAAAAACAGTGGTGGAATTCAAGCATGCATGGGACAGTCATAAGGCAATTTTAGGGGGTTGGGGTAGGAAGAAGTAGGCTGCTGGTTAACTAGGATCTGCAGCTATTCCATTAGGTAGGGAAATGGGCAGACTGGGTGGGCCAAGCGGTCCTTATCTGCCATCAAATTCTATGTTTCTATGTTTGTATGTTTATTAAAGTTTTAAAGGGTTCATCTCTGTATACCTGGTTAGGTGCCCGTAGGCACAGATATCTGCCCCCCCGAAGACAGATATATCTGAGCCTGTGGATTGGGTATGTTAACATGAGGTTAACAGTTTGAATCCCTCCAGAACTTGAGACCAAAGGTTGATCCGAACTCACAAAAACAGACAAGAGGGTTACCTTGTCTGTTACACTGTTCACAAGACAGCGTTCAGAGGATGGCACTTTGGGAGTAGAGGGCCTGACCTGCTGAGTGGGTTTGTGACACTCATCATCTCACTCCTCCTTTAAAACTGCACTTTTTTCTCACCTCCATGCACTTGATATTTGTGACTGTACTTTACCTGCCTGATTCTCTTCTCATGCTCTTTCTTACTGCACCTCTTTCTCTCTTTACTCCATGACTATCAACACTCTGCCCTAATTTAACTTCTCTTCCCTGAGAGGATGGGTTTGAGTGCATTTATTGCTACCAGGGCATGTTTTGTCTTAATGTATAGCTTTTCAGCTTTCCCTTCATGGAAACTATATACTATTGTCCAGTTTCTGATTTTATGTCACCTGATTGTGATTGTTAATGCTTGTATTTGTGCCCTCCCGGGTCATTCCTGGAAATAGGCAGGGTTATTGCCTAGTGTACCTACCCAGTCATCAAAAGCAAATAAATAAATAAATTCTGAAAGTTGGCACTATTGCTAGAACTCTTCGCCTTATACCACAAGTTGTCTCTAGCCCTCATTTCATCAAAGAGGTCCTGGGTGATTCACCCATTAGTGATTCCCCTGACTTTCCTTTTCCTTAGTGGAGCATAGACATCACAGATGCCATTGAACTTCTCGGTAAAGTATTCCAGGGCTGTGTCAACATCCTTGGCCTCATTGATGGAAAATCAGTTAATGGGTGTTAGTGCTTCCTTGAATGCATTTAATCACTCTTGCCTTAGTATTCTGCTGTGGATGGTACCTGGGGGAACTGTATCTTCTTTATTTACCCAGGTGCAGGCGACCGGGGAGTGATCACTAAGACAGTTGGGCAACACCGCAGCATTCTTGATTCTGGCAGAGCTACTAGCCAAGATCCAATCAAGGTCTTATAATTCATTCTGGTAAGTTTGGATAGCACCTGGGTGAGGTGCATACTGGCCAGTTGGTCCTTGATAGGATCAGATGCTTTACAGTTTCAGTTTATGTTGAAGTCACCAGTGACTATGACCTCAGTACCCCTATTAAGTTTTGTGACTGTGTCCAAAATGGGTCCAATTCCCAGTTTACACTTCGTAGGGGAAAGGTAGACAGAAGCAATGGTGAGCGACCTGCTGTGTTTCCCAATAAAAAGTTTCACCGTGAGCAGCTCATAGTCACTAGTGTTGCTTGAAGCCGGCAGCACACTACCCTGAAGTGAGTCCTTAACATAAATGACAGCCCCCTCCTTTTTTTCCTGACCTATCCATCCTGAAGACACAGTACCCTTGCAGGGCTATAGAATTATTCTTGACCTTGGGGATAAGCCAAATCTCCGTTAAGCAGAGTACATCTGGGCTGTGTAATTGCATCCACGCTTGTAGCTGAGTGAATTTTGGAAGTAGACTGCATATGTTCATGGCAGCTGTCTTTAGGCCAGAGACTTTATTTCTGCCCTGCATCTCTCCTTGATGTGGGCCTGGGTTAGGGTGCACAGCTTCTGCGATAAGAAGGAGCAGCAGAAAGAGATGCCTCACTGCACAAAGTAGAGATTTTGTAACTTTACGTTTTTTACCATGTGTCATTGAGGACAGGGAGAGACCCCTGTGTCTATAAGATGGAGCAAGTAGCTGGATAAGGACAATGCTGAAGCTACTGATACGGTATAGTGGGTCTAGAGAGGGGGGAGGACTAAGATGTATATTGCTGTAGGCATGGGGAGCATGCCTAGGAGGAGACCACCACATGATGATGAGACAGAATAAGGCACAGGGGCATTGAGTGAAAAGATCAGAAGGCACTGACGTTCTAGAGGGAAGAGTGGGAGGGGCAAGATTAGGTTAATCATGAGTACCAGCTTCGCCTAGTAGTTGGTTACTTGTGGGGTGTCGGGTTTAGCAAGGGTGCTCCTTGTCAGGAAGTACAAGAGAGAAACAGCATGTTATCCTGCTCTGAGGCACGGTCAGCAGATTGTACCTAAGGAGGAGGAGGATTGGAGGCTTGATGGAGAGGGACAGGAGCAGAGAGTATCAGGTCTGCCTGGCCCAGGCTGGAGCAACTAGGATCATTGTTGCAGGCTTTCTTCTGAGTTTCAGCAACTTCAGAATGAGTGGGAATGGAGGGAATGCATAAAGGAATCTCCCTGTCCAACTGAAAACTGAAGTGTCCTTTGGGACTGTCCCAAGAGAGGGAGGCCTGCAACAAAAGATGGGGAGCTGGAAGTTTTCCCAGGAGGCAAATTAATCTATCTCTGGTGTGCACCACCTTTTGAACACTGTAGAGAGTACTTGCTTGTTCAAAGTCAATTTGTGGTTTCTTTGACTGATTCTGCTCAGAGAATCTGCGAGGACATTGTCTGTCCCTTGCAGGTGCACTGCCGACATCTGTACCTCCAGTGAATACACCAAACTCCAGATCTTCGTTGCTTCTGTGCACAGCTTGGAAGATCTTGTCCCTCCCTGTTTGTTGGTGTAGTACATGGTATTGGTGTTGTCTGTCCTGATCTGGACTGATTCCTAATGGGGGAAGAAAAAAACTGCATTGACAGATATACAGCCCTGAGCTCCAGGAGGTTTATGTGCTTTTGAGACTCCAGAGGGGCCCACACCCCGCTTACCGTGAGGTTCTCCAGATGGGTGCCCTAGCCAAGGAGGGAGGCATCTGCAGTGAGCACAACTGTTGGTGATTGCTGAAAGAAGGGAACTCCCTCCTTGAGGTTTTCTTCTTTCCACCATTCCAGTGCCCTTAACGCATTTTATCATGGGTACTAGCTTGATAGAGGATCCCACCTTCGGAATCAGTGAGCCACTAGGTGGTGCTGGACATTCCTCATTTGGAACCTGGTACTACTGCCACCAGGGAGGAGGCCATGTGCTTTAGTAACTGGAGGAAGTCTCTTGCAGGTTTGGTCTGCCCAGCCCTGAAAGACCTTGCGAGTTCTGCCAGATTTTCCACTCTCTCCTGAGGGAGGAATGCCTTCCCCTGACAGGTATCAAGTTCTGCTCCCAAAGTCCAGCACCTGAACCGGGTCTGTCTGGGACTTTTGGTTATTTATCAAGAGATCCAGTTCCCCCAGGTTGCACTGGGTGAGCAAAAGGGGAACTTGGCCTACTGGTGTGACTGTCCTGAGACCAACCAGTTATTCAGATAGTGAAAAACCACCACCCCCTGCCTCCTCAAATTTATTTATTTCTTGTTTTATTTCATTTTTGTTGACCGGGTAAGTGCACTGGACAAATCCTGCCTATTTTCAGGTATGACCCGGGGGAGGGGGATACAGATGAATGCCAACTGACCTTGAATCAGATTAAGCTGTCAGTGGTATTTTTAGTGAATGAGGGAAATTTGGCCAGAATACTGGGGAAAATTCCCCTACTCTTTTCGATAAGTGCCATGGGGTCTTTAACATCCACCTGAACTACCACCAATCCAGGAAGGGGGGCCTCAGTTTAACGTCTCATCCAAATGTGCTGACACAACTGCCAGGCACTGAAAAATCCCCTGGGAGCTGAGGAAAGGCCAGAGGGAAGGGCTATGAGCTGGTAGTGGCAGTTCCCTACCATGAATCTGAGGTACTTTCTGTGAGAGGGTCTTACTGGTATGTGAAAGTAAGCATCTTTCAAGTCCAGTGACACCAGCCAGTGTCCTTGTTGCAGTGATGGGATCACTGTGTCCAGTATTACCTTCTTGTATTTCCTTTTTCAGACATTT
This sequence comes from Neoceratodus forsteri, assembly GCA_016271365.2. Taxonomy (NCBI): domain Eukaryota; kingdom Metazoa; phylum Chordata; order Ceratodontiformes; family Ceratodontidae; genus Neoceratodus; species Neoceratodus forsteri. The sequence continues at coordinate 322,751,714 of CM057459.1, forward strand.
GTTCAAACATCTCAGGTCTAAAATGGGTCACCATGCTCCATTTTTCTTGTGGGTCAGGAAGTATCTTGAATACACTGCACTTGCTTGCAGCAGCTTTTTTGCCTCCAACTCCAACAGGAATTTTTCTGCTGGAGTATGAGGTGGGAAGTCTCATTATTTCTGTAGTATTGGGATTATCGTGAGCTGCAGGCAGACACACTGACTCACTATCTGCAGGATCAGCCTGTCTGTGGTAATACTTTCCCATGCCTAGAGCTAGTAAGTCAGCCTTCCTCCCCCTGGCAATGGTTGGGCAACCTGGACAAAGGTTTCAGGGGTTCTGCTTTGCCTGGACTTTGGGGACTGGGGTAGCTTCCTCACACCTGGCACCCCTTCTGCCCCTACCTCTGAAAAAGACCCTCGGGGCATAGTCATAGGTCACGTAAACACAGGTATAAAAACCCTGGCCCCTACCTCCCCTTCCATAAGGCCTATGGGAAGTGGAGGCCTTCTCCTTCTCAGCGTTACTCTTTTAGGTGGTCTTATACTCATCCACCTTTTTCATGTAAGCCTCTGTCTTGTCACGAAACAACAAATTTCTGTTGCAGGGAAGATCCATGGCCTTTGTCTAAGTGTCCTGTGAAAGGTTTAGAGTCCTAAGCCATGCAAATCTCCTAAGGGACCTGGAAGCAGTGTCAGTGGCATCCACAGCCACGTGAAATTGGTACTTAATGATGTCCATGGCAGCTTATACTGTATCTGTCAGGTCTTGAGCCAAGTCACCAGCCACTTTTTCATTCATAGCCATAACTGAGCTCCCAAGTGCCTTTTGATATTAGCCAGATAAGCCATATAGGCTGTCTCTGCAGCAAAGAAGCTGATGTATAGACTTTTTTGCCCACACTGCAACTTCCTAGAATCCCTTTCTGGGGACTGGGAAGAGGGGGTACTTTTTCTTTGTTTATCCACCTGGTACTTTTTCTCTATCTTCTTGTCAATGCCAGCAGCAGACGTCAAAACATAATACAGTACACAGCTCACAACTGGTAAAATCATGATCAGGACCCAGGCACTTAAAACACAACTTGTGGCAGGCAGTTTGCCTCAGCCAGGAGTTTGAAATAATTGCACAATTTTTAAAACCTGTAGATCCTGTTTTCTTTTTAGGTCTGTCAGACATGCCAATAAGTGACAGTGTGGAAGAAATACTAGTTCCAGTAACAAAAGCAATACGTTGCAGTTTGGTTCCCAATTAAAACTGGAACCGCAAAACACAATTTAAGAAATAAAAAATGAATTATCTCAGTTCCACTAGAAGAGGAACTGTGACAAAGAAAAAAAAGAGACAGCAAAAGTGGCTTACAAAATAAAACTTACAATAACATATAGAAAATAAAGAGAATGGTAAACCATAAATGTCAAGAAGTGCAGAGAAACTTCAGGGCAATGCTTCCTCACAGGTTGAGAAATAGATCTCTGTTAGAGGACAGCGATGAGTGTGACTACTCAGCAGAGTTTTGAATTTCATTCTAAGATTTTCTAATTAGCATAACATTCTTAAAACTACAGGGCAGCTTATTCCAGGGGAATGATGCAGCTGTCAGTGAGGGATTCCTGAAATGGAGTTTAGGTAGAACGTTATTTTTGGATGATGATCCTTATTTGATCAGGCTTTGTACTGCTACTAATTAATTACTGTAAGCACTGTAAAAGATACAGTGGAAAGTTTAAGAATCATACTATCTTTATTTCTAGGGATGTGGATATGGTGTATTATCCACACTTCTGACAGTATCCTTTCCCTTTAAATCTCCTGCCGGAAAGTCTTAAGCTGACTCCTCCCACCCACCCACCCTAGTGGTTACTTCCTCAGCACAGCCCTGTGATGCCAGATCTTCCTTTCCGCTGGAAGGAGAAGGTTCCCTCCTTACTGCTGTAGCGCTGAGTAGGCCCTTTGCTTTCTAAAACTTTTCGCTTCATGAATATTCAGTCTTCAGGTGAATCCTTCACCTCATCCATGATGGACGACTCAAAGACGGCACCAGGATTTAAACAATGCTCGTACAGGCAGAAGATTTCCCAGACGGACCGCACACCATGTGCATCTACTGCCTTGGCCATGAACATGATCCCCAGGCATGTGACCTGTGTCACACCTTGCATCCTTCAACTTTAGAAGACCAGCATGCACGACTTCTTTTGGGGTGACTGGATGAAGGTGATCCTCCCATTAAATACAAAGATGCCCATAAGGAGGTCTCCATGACTGCAGGGTCCACTGAACAGCTGGTGGCATTTGAAGAAGCTGCAGTTCACGCCCAGGAGCATGCTTCTTTGGCTTTGGCCTTTTTGCTGCTTCCTTGGGCACCTCCTTTTCAGGGGTGTTCCTGGATTTGTGCCAAGCCCTTCCTACCTTTGGGCAGGGCCTTTCTTCGGTTATGAAATCTAAGTCCAAAAAAGAGACTAAGAAAAAGTCTTGTCATTGATCATGGGATCGTGAGCACTCGCAGGTCTTAGATTCCCTTGCTTCTACGGAGGTTATGACTACGGTCGATCCTTTGGCCCTGGCCACTGGCTCCATGATCTCCCCATCTGGCCAGTTGGTTGAGATGCCTGTCAACCAACCTGTCAAGATATTTCTGAAGCCGGTCAACCTGGTGTCGCCAGATGAGGCCGATACCTCCCTCCCTAGGACTCCGGTCCTACCTATTACCTCCTAGGGAGGGTCAGACCAGACTGCTGATCTGCTCCCTCCTCCTCTGGGTCCAGTGAACCCAAAGGATCCTCGGCTTTCACAGTTCCCTCTGAGACCCACTGTTAGTGGCCCTGACAGTTGAGGTCGAGGTCCTGATCCAGAGGTAGGCGGCGTCACTGCTACTCCTCCTCTTCTTCCTCTTCAGACGAGAAGAGGTTTCGGCATAAAATGCATCAATGCTGTGAGGAGCTTATGTGGCAACAGCTCATGTTCTTTGGGGTTAAGCAGCTTTCTGCTCCCAGCCCTGCTATAACGTGGCTGCCGCCACCCAGGCCTCAACCTACTGCAGTTCAGCTGGATCCCCCTTGGCCTGTTCCGGCTTCTCTGCCGATCTAGGTGGAGCCGCCTCCCAAACAGCCACCAGTGGGTCCTCCCCCCAAGGACGTCTGTACTGCCCATACTGATGGCTTCCAGGGTGGCTGTCGGTCACCATGACCCCTGATCAACCCCATAGGCTCAGTGGGGTTTCTGGTGGTCAACCGCTCTTTGATGAATCCTCAGAGTCAGAGGGCTTCTCCTTACACTCCCATCCATTGGACACCGAGTCAACCAAGGATCTGTCGGTAGAGCATGGCCCCACCGATTTGTTCGGGCCAGGGATTGAAGGGCTCCTCACTCATATCAAGACGTCCTGTGGGACTTTGGACTCGGTGAGCTCTGCCCAGAGGGATCCCAAGGGCTCTAAGTCTCAAAAGAAGAAGCCCTTTCCGACCCTCTCTGCCCCTGCAGCCAAGCCAACCCAGCCTCTTATTGGGCAACAGGCCCAGGCTTGGCGTTCCTGGCTGAAGTCCGTTGCTTTGATCATCTGTAAACCCACAGGTCAAGGCCACACTGGTTCCTCAGCCAGTCCCTCCTCTGGCTCCAAGCCTGCTCAGTGATGGGCTTGAGGGTGCCTCCCTCATGGCCATCATAACTCCCCTGGGTCCTCCTGTGGTGGGCCAGCTCTGCAACTTCCTTTCTGACTGGTTCGCTATCACCACAGACAAGTGGGTCCTCGAAGCGGTCAGTCAGGGTCTGCCTCTAGAGTTTGAGGCTTACCCTCCATGACGAGCCTGTGCCTCATGGGAAGACATATTGTTTGCCAACATCCTATCAGCCCTTTGGGAAGACATTGCTCAACTGCTCCTAAAGGAGGTAGTGGCTCCTGTCTTGGACCTTCCAGTACACCCAGGATTTGTCTCCAGGAACTTCCTGGTGCCAAAACAGACAGGGGACTGGCACCTCATTTTAGATCTGCATGACCTCTTACTTTCACGAGTGTCACTCTGTCTCTGATCATACCATCTCTGGAGCAGAACATATGGTTCTGCTCTCTGTATCTTCAGGACATGTTCTTCCACATCCTAAGCTGTCTGTCCCACTGACAGTTCTTCTGGATCCGTTCAGAGGGGATTCTACATGAATTCTAGGACATGCTCTTCAGCCTCTCCTTGGCTTCCATAGTCTTCACCAAATACATTGCAGTGGTGGCAACTTACCTGAGGCACCAAGGGGTCCGGGTATACCCTAACCTGGCTGAGTGGCTCATAGCAGGTCCCTCCAGGGAGGAGGTGGAGCAGTCCAGGGATTTGGCCCTGCAGACCTGTGTGTCCCTTAGCCTCCTGGTCAATGCGGCTAAGTCAGAACTCATCCCCTCGCAGGTGATTCACTTCATCAGGGTGGAGCAGGACTCTTGCAGAGCCAGGATTTGGCATCCAGGGGAGTGGGCAGAGGCTCTCTCCTCCTTTGCCCGATCATTTCGGGTTAGACAGTTGAGCCTGCTTGGGACTTCCTGTACCTCCTGGAATACATGGTGGCATGCGCCAGCGTGGTCCACTGGGCCTGGTGGAGAATGCATTCTCTGCAAAGCGAGCTTGCCTGCCAATGGTCTCAGTGAATGGGCCACTTCGACCAGCTGGTCACTGAGACCCAGCTGATGTAGGATGCACTCCCGTGATGGTTAGTCCTGGAATATCTACAGGAAGTGATCCCGTTTGTCCGCTCAGAACCAACGGCCATCCTGATGACCAATGCCTCCCTGATGGTCTGGGGTGCCCACCTTGGGAACTACAGAGACCACGGGCTCTGGACTCCCAAAGGAGTCTCGATGCCATATCAGCCTGATGGATCTGCAGGGCAGTTCAGCTGGCACTGAGCATTTGCTTCGCATGTTTGGGGTCAGGTCGTTCAGGTACAGATGAGCAACACTATGACCATGTACTACCTCAACAAGCAGGGCGGGATGCACTCCTTTCATCTGTGCAGGGAAGCTCTCTGCATCTGGATCCTTGTGCTCAGCCTGGACCTGATCACCTGGCCATCCATGAGGCCGGCATCTCCAACCAGCTGGCAGATGCTCTCAGCCATGTGGGTGAGGTATCAAAGGAGTGGTCCCTTCATCCAGAGGTAGTACGCAGCCTGTTCTCCACTGGGGTACCCCTCTGGTGCACCTGTTTGCCTTCTGGGAGAACTCAAGGCTAAAGCTGTACTGTGCCCAACCCCCGCAGCAGGGAACACTGCAGGGGGATGCCTTCTCCAGGCCTTGGACCCCAGGCCTTCTCTATGCCTTTCCTCTCTTCCCCTTGACCCACAAGGTGTTGTTCAAGGCCAGGAGGGACAAGGCACTAATGATCTTGGTGGCTCCGAACTGGCCCTGCCAGATTTGGTACCCCAATCTTCTTGGTCCCAGCAGCAGGCTCCGTCTACGCCCAGTCCTGCTCTCTTAAAATCAGGGGAAGCTACTCCATCCGGACCTTCAATCCCTGCACCTAATAGCCTGGTTCCTGACCGGCTAGGATTCCAGGCATTGGGTCTCTCCAATGATGTCCTCACTGTTATCGAGGCTTCTTTGAAGGAGTTGACCCAAAACTGCTATGCCTTCAATTGGAAGATGTTCTCCATTTGGTGTCAGGGCAAGGGGTTGGACCCTTTGTTTTGCCCGGTGGCTAGCATTCGTGACTACCTGTGGTCCCTCTCTCAGTTGGGCCTTCGATTGATGACCCTTAAGGTGCACCTGGCAGCCATCTCTGCTTACTGGGCATGGGCCAGTATACAGTTGGTGGTGCAGTAGAAGATGGTATGGCACTTTTTCAAAGGTCTTGACCACATTTCCCCTCTGGGGCTTGAACCACCACCACCTTGGGACTTGTTGCTGGTGCTGGCAAAGCTCATGGCAAAGCCATTCAAACCGATGCACAGGTGTGAAATGTCTCACCTGTCATGGAAGACAACCATTCTGGTTGCTATCATGTCAGCCAAGAGGATCAGTGGGCTCCAGCGATCTCGGTGGAGTCTCCTTACCTGGTGTTCCACAGGGACAAGGTTGTCTTTCGCCCCAACCTGACGTTTCTCCCGAAGTTTGTGTTTGGATTTTCACCTTAACCAGATGACTAATCTCCCAGTGTACTTCATCAACCACACCTCGGAGGCCGAGCACAGGCTCCATACATTAGACCTGCAGTGGGCGCTAGTCTACTATAAGGAGAGCATGACTGGAGTTCAGGGAGAGGTTCACCAGCTATTTGTCACCTATGCTGAAGTTGCACCTGGTAGATCGGCATCTAAGTGAACAATTGGCAGCTGGATTGTTTCCTGCATCGACCACTGCTATAGGTTGGCAGGTAGGGAGCCTCCTGTAGGGCTAAGGGCTCATTCCACTTGTCATACCGCTGCCTTGGTGGCTGCTTCCAGAGATGTCTCTATCCAGAAAATCTGCAGGGCTGCAACCTGGAAGTCAGCACACACATTCATTTCCCACTACCACATCCACCTTGAGTCATATTGGGGTGCTGGTTTTGGGGCCTCAGTTCTCCAATCTCTGTTTCCTAAATAGGGGGTGCGCACCTTGCCTCCTCCTCCCAGAGAACTGCCAGGAGTCTGCCAGAAGTGTGGACAGTACACCATATCCATATCCCTATCCCTAGAAAAACAGGTTACTCACTTGTAACAGTAGTTCTAGGAGTGGTATATGGTGTACATCCACGCTGACCCACCCAACCTCCCCTGGCAAGTGGCAGACCAGTCTTGCTTCTAGCGGGCAAGATCTGATGTCACGGGGTGGTGCCGAGGGAGTTACCACTCAGGTGTGAAGAGCCAGCTTGAGGACTTTCCGGCAGGAGATTTAAAGGGAAAGGATACTGCCAGAAGTGTGGATGTACACCATATACCACTCTTAGAACTACTTACTGCTACAGGTGAGTAATCTGTTTTTCTTGGGCAGTTCTAAGCAGTTTTATATGCAGTGGGAATGGTTTCCACAGTTCAGCTGAAATAAACAAGGAACATTCAGAGCTGACCAGGTAACAAGTAAAATATACCATAATCCATAAATGAGATACATTTACATGGGACCCTCACTAAAATGCTCTGTCTGATGTAAGTCCCTTCTACCTTGAGTCAGGGTACTGTATATTAACATACTAACATACTAAAATGCCAGCAGAATTGGTCTAATGGTCTTTCGCATTTGCTCGTTTAGTCAGCCCCCACCCTGGGAGCTGACCTTGCTCCTCCCCCCCTCGCCTTCTCTGGCTTCTCCCTTCCCAGTTCCATATATTCTTGTTGCATTGGATTTTGCTTCCAGAACCCTTCCCCTGTACCTGTTCCACCCCTTCTTGAACCCCTCCACTGTCTCTGCCTCCACCAGCCCCCTAGGCAGCACATTCCATGGCTCCACCACCCTCTCAGTGAAGTAGCACCTCCTCCTTTCTCCCCTGAATCTTCTCCCCTCCAGGTTCCACCCATGCCCTCTAGTGGCCCCCTCCTCCTTCCTTCGAAGCACCCTGACTGTTCCTTCCCTATTTACCCCCTTCATGTACCTGAAGACCTCTATCATGTGGCCCTGGTCCCTTCTCTCTTCCAATGTGTACATATTTAGCTCTTAGAGCCTCTCCTCATAGGTCCTGTCCCCCAAGCCCCGAATCATTTTGGTTGCCCTTCTCTGGACCATCTCCAGGAGTTTAATGTCCTTCTTTAAGTGTGGCCTCCAAAACTGCATGAAGTACTCGAGGTGTGGCCTCACCGAGCAGTTATACAGAGGGAGTATCACTTCCCTCCTTCTGGAGGTGATCCCCCTAGCGATGCATCCCAGCATCCTGTTGGCCTTGGCTGCTGTCCTCCTACAAGTCTCCAAGTTGTTCATCTTGACATCCACCACCACCCCCAGGTCCCTCTCAGCCATCGAGACTTGTAGCATTCCCCCCCCCCCAGGGTGTACACTTGGCCTGGGTTTTTGGGCCCCAGGTGCAGTACCTTGCATTTCCCTGCATTGAACCTCAGTTTCCACTTTCTAGACCATCTTTCCAGAGCCTCCAGGTCCCCCAGTAAGTCACCCTCCCCTCCTCCCCATCCACCACGCCCCCAGTTTTGAGTCATCTGCAAAGAGACTCATCTCACTCCTGATACCTGTCCTTATGTCAGAGACGTAGGTGTTGAACAGGAGGGGCCCAAGGACTGATCCCTGTGGGACCCCACTAATGACCTTCCTTGGGGATGAGACTATCCCGCCAACTACGATCCTCTGGATCCGGTCCTGGAGCCAATTGCCTTTCCATGTGATTATCTGGTTCCCCGCCCCCATTTCTACCAGCTTATCCAACAGGCCCACATGAGGAACAGAGTCAAATGCCTTGCTGAAGTCTAGAAAGAGGACGTCCACTGGTCTACGCAGGTCCAAGGCACTCATCACGCAGTCATAGAACTCCACAAGGGTTGTCTGACACAATTTCCCGGGACAGAATCCATGCTGTCTATCGTCCAGGCACCCTGACTTTTCAGGTCCCCTAGCCTCTCCTTGACAATGCCCTACATCACCTTGCCCACCACGATGTCAGGCTGACAGGCCTGTAGTTCTCTCACCTCCTTGATCCCCCTTGTGGATAGGCACTATATGTGCCACCTTCCAGTCCTGGGGCACCCACCCTGTCCTCAGAGAGATGGTGAAAAGCTCCGACGGGGTTTCGACAGGACATCTGCAAGTTCCTTCAGCACTCTGGGATGTAATTTATCTGGCCCTGGTGCTTTCTCTGTCTTAAGGGACCTGAGGGCTTCCCTCACTCTCTCTGCTGTGATTTTTCTGCTGTGGTATAATCAACCTCATTGTAACACCTCACTACAACACACAAAATGCTCACTTCCTGAGAACAATCTTATTGAGTGAGCCCAGGGTAGTTGAAATAGCTGAAGAGCACAAAGGCCACTGGCAGAGGTAGAAGCCTAAACTAGCTTAAGAAATGGACAAGGAAAGGGGCTGGCCCATCAGTTTTGCCACTCGTAATGTTGGCTTTTTGAATGTGGACCTGGAGAAGCAGATAACCGGTAGGAGAACAACTGAATGTCCCAAGGGATACTTGCCTCCAAGGTGGGAGGGTCATCTAACCCACTGCACTACTGCCACCTGGATGGCCACATGCCCACAGCATGCATGGTAACAGAGGGCATGCATGCTGGAAAATAAATCACGTGCTGTCAGAGAGAGGGGGAAAGGGGGAAGCCAGTGATACAGCAGATGAGGCTCTACCCACTCCCAAGTCCAATTCAGGCTCCCTCCTCAATCTCCGGTGGGGAGGAATGTAGCTATGGCATGGCTGCTGTCTAAGGAAACAGACAATAATGGCAGAAAAAGACCAGAGGTCCATTCAATCTGCCCAGGTTCCCTATAATCCCTGGAATCTACTGTTCCTCCAGGGTGCTAACCTTCCCTGTTCTCTCTCTATTCTCTGCCTTGGTTCTGTTTCCCCCGGTAATTACTATTCCCTTCTTTATGTCCCAGCCCTGCTTAAGAACGTAAGAACACAAGAAAAGTTTCAGCAGATGGGGACCGTGAAATTCATCTAGTCTGCCCTAGAAACTACCACCCTGTCTATGCAGCCTTCATCCTAACTTGTCCTTTATGTCTGTCCCATGCGAGTTTGAACTTCCTGATTGTCTTTGATGCTACCACCTCCTGGGGCAGGCTGTTCCATGGGTCTGTCACTCTCTCTGTGAAGAAGTACTTACTGAGGTTGCTTTTGAACCTTTCTCCTACCAGTCTCATATCATGCCCTCTCAAGCATGCTGCCATGTTCTGTTGAAATAGATTGCTGGTCTCAGCTGCCTTAAATCCCCTCATGTTCTTAAATGTTTCAGTCATGTCCCCTCTGTTTCTTCTGTGCTCAAGGGAGTATAGGTTCAGCTCCCTGAGTCGTGCTTCATATGACCTGTGATGCAGTCCATGCAGCATCTTCGTAGCCCTTCTCTGCACTGTTTCCAAACGGTCAATGTCCTTCTTGAGGTGAGGTCTCCAGAACCGAACGCAGTACTCCAAGTGTGGCCTCACCAAGGACCTGTAAAGGGGCATGATAACCTCCCTCTTTGTACTAGAAATACCTCTACTTATACATCCGAGGGTGCCACCCATTTTCTATGCCGCTTTCTCACATTGTTTTCCTACCTTTAATTCATCAGTGATGATTATGCCGAGATCTCGCTCCATTTGTATCTCCTCAAATTGATGTCCTCCCAGTGTGTACTTTTTCCCAGGGTTCCTCTTTCCCAAGTGCATTACCTTACATGTTTTGGCATTAAATTGTAACTGCCAGTCCCTGGATCAATCCTCTAGCCTTCTAAGGTCAGCTTCCATGTTGTCTGCTCTTTCCCTTGTGCCCACTCTGTTGCAGAGTTTTGTATCGTCTGCAAACAAGCAAACCTTCACTGTTAGTCCATTTGCTATGTCTGCTATAAATATGTTAAATAGGATCGGTCCCAGTACTGATCCCTGCAGGACACCACTGGTCACCCTACCCTCCCTTGACAATGGTCCATTGACTAGCACTCTCTGGGTCCTATCATTCAGCCAGTTACTGATCTAGCTGACTATCTTCTGGCCAACTCCCTTATGTTCCAGCTTGTTGATTAGCCTTCTGTGAGGGACGGTGTCAAAAGCCTTGCTGAAATCTAGGTATACAACATCCACCATCTCTCCCTGATCCAATGTTCTGGTGACCTAGATGAAGAAGTTGATCAAGTTGGTTTGACAACAGCATCCTGCTGTGAAGCCATGTTGTTTTGGGTCCTTTTTCCAGTATCTGTTAGGTACGCCACTATCGTCTTTTTTAGTAGTGACTCCATCATTTTTCCCACAACTGAGATCAAACTGACAGGGTGGTAATTTCCAGCCTCTTCCTTGTTTCTGCTCTTGTGTAAGGGCACAACAGTTGCCTGCTTCCATTCCTGAGGTATTTTCTAGCTGTTTAGTGACTTGTTGAAGAGCTCAGCCAGCAGTGCAGCCAGTTCCTCTCGGAGTGCCTTCAATATCCTAGGGTGTATGCCATCCGGTCCTATGGCTTTTTCTACTTTCATTTTATTAAGCTCTTTTAGGAACCTCTCCATTGTGAAGGGGCTAGGATCTGCTCCCTGAATATCTTCCTTTGTCCTGCTCAGTGTGGGACCTTTGCCACTGTCTTCTATGGTGAAGATAGAGCAAAATAACTCGTTTAGCACTTCTGCCTTGTCCTTATCACTCTCTGCCTTGTCCTCATCACTCTGTGCCATCTTACCTTCCTTGGTTGCTAGTCGGACTATTCCTCCCTTAGTTTTTCTTTTTTCTCATATGTGTCTATAGAAGGTTTTGTCTCCCTCCTCAACACCCTGTTCTATTATCTCTTCTGTCTGTGCTTTTGCCCTTCTAACAGCTTTCCCTGCCTCCTTTAATTTGTTCTTGTATCCTTCCATGTCTGCTTCATGTTTTGTTTGCTTGAATTGTGTAAATGCCATTTTTTCTCTTGATTTTGGATGCTACTTTATGAGAGAACCAGAGAGGTCTTTTCCTTTTTTTGGACTTACTGATCTGCTTAGTGCGTACAATTGTTACTGTATGCAGAGCAGCTATCTGAGTATTCCAGCAGTCCTCTACCTCTCCTGTGATTCCTCCTTCTAGCATGGATGCGATCATAGGTCTCATTTTGGGGAAGATGGCTTTTCTGAAATCTAGTACCTTGATTGTAGTGTGACTATTTTGCTCCATATTGTTCACAGTAAACCAAACTGAACTGTGATCACTGGTCCCTAGATTGGCTCCCACCTCTGCTTCTGGGATCCTTGTCCTGTTTGTCAGCACTAGATCCAATATTCCTTTGTCTCTGGTGGGTGAGTTCACCAGTTGACGCAAACCTGCTCCCCTTAGTGCAAAATGGAACTCTTTGCTCCGGTCTGAGGATGCTGAGTATGAGGACCAATCCACATCCAATAGATTGAAGTCCCCCACCAGCAACAACTCGCCCCTCTCTGCCATCATTGAGCTGGTTTCCAAGAGCTCCTTGTCTATGTCGGCCTCCTGGGATGGGGGTCTGTATATGACTCCTACCCGGATGGGGGCTTTGTCCTTGGTTCCTAGTGAACCCAAAGGGCCTCTGCTTTACTGTGTTTTCCCTGGATTTCTGTTGTGCATATGTCATCTCTGATATACAATGCCACCACCCCCTCCTTTTTTCTCCCTCACAATCTTTCCGGAATAACGCATACCCTGGGATGGTGACATCCCAGGAGTGGTTTCCAGTGAACCATGTTTCCGTAACAGTGACCCAGTCTAATTGTGCATCTGCCATTATGGGTATGAGATTAGGGATTTTGTTTGGCAGACTACGAGCATTGACACACATTACCTTCCATCCCCTTCTGTTTTGGTCATTTATATTTTTTGTGTAATTTATATTTATTGATTTTATGATGTAACAGTCGAGACTGTAATACATAAAAGATACAGACATTGATACACACAGTTCACCACACTGGATGTACAGGGCAAATATAGTCTCAAAATACCCAATTGGGTATAAGTTCAATAAGTCCATACAGTGCAAGGCTGTGCCAGTAATTTTATTAATTATCGGAGTAAAGTCCGGTTTGAGTATGTTGTAGATCATTAATGCTCTCACCTCCTGAAAAGTAAAACAGAACAGAAAATGCCAGCATAACAAACCCCACGCAGAACTTCAAGATTATGGAGGGGCAAAATGGCTATTCATTAATGGAAAGGCATTTAAACAATGCCCTGGTCTCCGTTAAGCTATACATTCCATCCCACTTCTCTGGGTAAGGCAAGGCAACCTACCATGTGAGAAATTAGGATATTAGTACAGGCCATGGTTCAAGTTTGCAAACTGAGCAGTGTACGGTGATGCCATCTATTAACAGCTTCCGTAAAGCTAGCTCCACATAAGTGAAACATTTTTAGAACTGTATTTGGAGCAGCATATAACATTAGTAGTCAGCATTCTGTATTTATCAGTGATTCTCTGCAGGCAGCTATTTAACTTGGTCAATTAGGAGTATTTACCACAGTTTACATATAGCAATCATATGAGTCAGTAGTATTAAATACCTGGTGCAGCCACTAACATTACCCACCCTTCTCAACGAGGACAATAGAACCCTCTAAAGTAAGATATTGAGAGTTATTTATTGTTGGGAGAAAAGTCTGTTGTCACCCTTCTTCATCCAGGGAGTGTTCAGATGGGTTTAACTTGGTGATCAGCTTCTCCGCGAATGCAGCCGCTGCAGTTGGATCTACAAAAAACATGTGCATTTTAAACTCATGTCGCACCTGAAGCCTCACTGGATAATTTAGCTGCACTTGGATATAATTTTCGAGGAGGTATTTTTTAACGACTTGGAGCTCCTTCTTCCAAGTTTGGGTGCTAGCTGCTAGGTCGGGGAGAAAAGCAATGCAGCTGGCTTCCTATATGATTTCTCCCTTAGCCTGGGCTGCCTGCAAAAGAAAGATCCGTGCCTCCGAAGATGACAACATGGCAATTGCGGTCAAAGGCCTTTGTATTGGGTCTCCACCAGAGTGTGGCCATTGCGGGATCGTAAAGACTTTCAAGACTCTGGTTCCAGAGTCTTGTGACAGGAGTTTCAGGTCTTGAAACAACATTTTTGTGACTGTGTCTGGGATTGTCTGCTTTCCGGAAAATTGTGGGGGAAAACCCATGATCCTGATGTTGGCCTGCCTCTGTGCGTTCTCCAGGGTTTCAATTTTTGCCTTAAGGCAAGAGACATCACGCACAATGGTGGCATTGCGTTCAGTCTGATGCAGTTGTGCTTCTGATAGTTCCTTAATAGCTGTATAATTCTCCTGGGTTCATTGTTCATTACTTAGCATTTTGCTTCTACAGCAGCCAGACACTTGTTAGTATCCTGTCCAGTGGCTTGTATCTTGGAGAGGATCACCATGATTTGAGCCTAAGGCAGGTCTGGTGCCACCAGACTACCAGGTGTTACAGGCCCCAACCCCTTCAAGGAGCACGTGGGAGATAAGTATAAATCCAAGTTCTGTCCGTGGTGTTTGCTGCCTTTTTTTGGCCCCATCTTAATCACTGAGGTTTCCAATGGGCAACAGTTGTTTTTCTGTTTCTCTAGCTGCACAAAAAGGTTTAGTCATTTAACATATATATATAATCTGCGATCTGAGCTGACTCAGAGAGCTGCTGCCATGATGCTGCTCCACAGTGCCCCCGGTCATTTGCATTTTTAATGTTTTGGCTGTGTAATTTTGTTGAAATGCTTGGTCTGAGTACATTTGGTGCAATGTTTGGTCCGAGTATGATTGGCGCATCCTTGTGCTGAACTAGTTGGTGATGGGGGAGGGGCATTTGGAAACCCTTTTTGTGCTAGGGATGCCTGTGCTACCCCCCTCCGTCTACTAGTTTAACTGACTGATGTGAACGTCAAATTTTTGCCCTAGCGCTCGGGTCCCCTCCTTTGAGAGGTGCAGGCCGTCGAATTTAAAGAACTCCCATTCCCAGAAGTCCTGCCATTTTCTAATAAAGTGGTGGCCATTTTCCTGGCACCAGTCCTTTAGCCTGGTGTCTAGCTCAGAGATGTCCCCTTCCTTGATCTTCTGCTTGCTGTCTCCTTTTTTCCAGACTGGCAGAATTTCAGAGAAGGTGATAGTGGATGAAAGGGAAGCAAGCTTGTTGCCCAGCCTGGTGAGGTTTTGTTTCGTTTCCTCTACTGACTTACTGGCTAGGTCATTCATGCCTATGTGGAGAATGACATGTGTGTCTCGATCAACACCTTGAACAATTTATTCTGTGCTATTGATGTCCCTCCATGGCGATGTTCCAGGGAGGCACCTTACTTTAGTTGAAGCATGGTTCTGCTGGAAGTGAGTCTTTACACCCCTAATCATTGAGTTGCCGATTATTAGTACTGGTTTCTTTTTGTCCTTTATAGTAGGTTTAGTTGTGTGCTGTACCTCCGTGCACCGCTCTGGCTTCACAGAATTTTTTACGCTTGTTACGCTGTTTGTCATGATAGATAGTACAGTGTACCTATTCGATGTTTGACTAGGTTTGGTACTTTCCTATACTGAGGATTTTGTACCAGTTGTACAAGACCTGACCTGTTGCCAGCCCTCTGGCCTTTTGTCCTTTAGGGTATAGGTACTGGTGTAATGTGCCTTGAAACTAAAGGTTTTATGCTATTGCCCAGTGGAAGCCGATTTAGTATATCATGGAGGTATTTTATCTCAACCCATGCTGCATGCAGCTGTGATTGGAGGCCTCTGATTTTGGAGCATGTTGGACAGTGCCCCACTCTGTAAATGAAGTCCTTGGTAAAAAGTATTCCACAGTTATTGCAGTTCAAGAGGTTCATGGTGGCCTTTATTTCATTTCTTTGTTTAAGTTCCTGGCGAGAGAAGTAGGTTTCCTAGAGGTAATCTTTGGACGAAAGAAAAGGGATGCCTGCTATTTCTCTGGAGTTTGTATCTGTTCAGCAAGTGGTAGGGGGTGGCTGTTGTCCTGAGCTGTTATGGATGAAAGTAATATATAGACAACTAGAGGCAGAGGCTCTGAGTGGATCAAAAAATTTCTATATATAGATCAGTGATAGATCAGTGAAGCTCAGCAGACAGTAAGGCTAGGGGCTGGACCTCACTTGATGTATGCCTCCTAGGGTTGCCCTTTTTGTCTGTGCTATTGCTTCTGATTATTTCTGGCTGAGAGCTTTCTATTAGCTGACAACTATTTCAGTAGTGAGTATAGCAGTTGATGAAGATCAGTGAAGCTTAGCAGACAGTAAGGCTAGGGCTGGACCACTCCTGGCATATGCCTCCTAGGGGTGCCCTTTGTGTCTGCACTGTTGCTTTTGGCTGAGAGCTTTCTATTAAATGTATACAAATGCTGATTTACATACAGCAGTCAGGAATTCTGGGTAAGTGTTCCAACAGCTCCTTATGCTGAGAGAGCAGCCACTGGCTGGGTCTGAGTAGAGCGAGTGAGGAAAGAAGCTGCCTCAGTGGAGAAAGGAGCCCAGACTGTGCAGTCCAAGGAGTATTCAGGTATAACCGCTGCCAAGGAATCCTTGCTTCTGCACCTGTCAGAGTCTGCCTTCCCTCCATGATTGGTCTGTCTCCCAGTTGGTGAAGATCAGTGAAGCTCAGCAGATAGTAAGGCTAGGGGCTGGACTGCACTTGGAGTATGCCTCCTAGGGTTGCCCTTTGTGTCAGGGGTGTCTGCTTGAACTCTCTGACTGTTTTCACACCCACCACTTCAGCCGACAGACTGTTCTAAAGTTCCACCACCCTTTCCAAAGCAGTACTTCCTCACAAACTTTCTCACATCTCTCCTGAACCTATCACCTGTTCATTTCCATTTGTGTCCAAGTGACCGCTAATTGGTATTCAGGCTAAATTGTTCCCTGCAGTTCACTTTGTTAAAGGGACACTGTCAGCTTTAGAAGCACTTTTTATGACCTCTCTATTGTTTGCCCCTATAAACTGCACTATGAAAGCAGCTGCTTACGTGACTGTCTAGCCTTGCCAGTAAGCGTGTAGAAATAGATTTTTACCAAAAAACTCATTTTGTGTGGACCGACCTGTTATGTCCTGTGCCCTGCTCCCATGCATCCCTGCTGTTTAATCCAGCCGAACTCGTGCATGAATGAGGTCATCCATTTTTGTGGCTTTTTTTGTATAATCCTTTTTATTGTTTTCAGTTATAACAACACATACAAAACACATAAACATACAGATACACATATAAACAGATACTGATACAAAAGGACAAATGCACTTTTATACAATTAATTTTACATTCAGAGATTATTTCCCCAATCAGTTGATTCTTATCACTCACTGACAATGTTAGGAATAAGGTAGACTAATGTCCAGACAATTAGAAATCAGGAATCGTGTGGATGTCAATATATAACATCATTATATGGCATAACCACAAGCAGGGGGGGACACCATCCAGTTAAGTCCCATCCTTCTAGGCCAAGCCCTCACAAAGGGTGATCATCTCTTGTCTATTAAGCAAAGAGAGGAAGGGCGCCCACTCTCTATAGAATGCCTCTGACCTGTTCTCCAATACTAATGATAATCTTTCTTTTTTTTTTTTATACTTTATTTTTTGTTTGTTATACATGTATTCATACATACAATAAATCCGTATCTGGGATAGACCATATCACAGTAGTAAATCTCCATCTGGAGAAACATACACATTTCCCCTTAATATTTAGGATTTAAATGCATGCCCGACATATTGATACCACATAGAGGGGTAGCTAAACAATTAACACAAATTTATATTAAAAGCAAGATTGAGCTGTATAGTGAGCCCAAGAACTGTATGACTGAGTCCATAGAGCTTAAGTCCATAGAAGTCCCAACAAATCCATGCCCCTCCTGAGGGCTATTGGTGTCACACTATATAACCTAAAAGTGTAAAATTAAGAGAGAGTTTGTACCTAGGGCAGCAACCTCTTAATCCCTCCACCCAAACAGCTTCTTTTACAGATAACATTTAGGATTTACTCATCCAAACCCTTTATGTTTCTTATTTAAGAGACAAAACCCAACAACCACATAGCTTTTTTTTTCACAAAAGAAGAAAAGCGGATCCCCATATTTTAACACGGAGGTTGGCAATAGCACAGTGCTTTCATGCCTTCTTATTTAGGATAAAGCTAAAACTTTAAAGTATCAACTTTAGTACATTACAGTTCATTGAAATTCAGTCTTCTGCGTCTGAATCAGCCTCTCCAGATTCACGACGACGGTCTCGAACTGAAACAAATCTCGAGACCTATTTCCCCAGCTTCAATAGGGTCGGAGAACGCCCAGACCTTGCCCTCGTGTACAATTCACAGTCTGGCAGGGAAGACCATCGAGTGGACGATTGAAGCTTCTTGCAGCAATTTTCTAACCCCATCAAATTTCTTCCTCCTAATACGTGTAGCATAACTTAGGTCAGGAAACAAGAAAATATTTTGGTCGTCCTGCATTATTGGACTTGCTTGCCTAGCAAGGCGTGGGATTCTGTCCCGTGAACCGACTCCATCCATGACTAGGAGCAGTGTCCTGGGATTCTCTGGGTCCACACGATATCCTCTTGGCATAATCCGATAAGCCTTCTGCAGTGAAATATTTAGACTCTGACCCTCTGACATTAATTTTGAGTCCAGCCATTCGCGTAAAAACATAAGAGGGTGGTCTCCCTCTATCCCCTTCGGTAGACCCAGAATTCGGATATGCGAGGAGCGGGCTTGCTTTTCTAGAGTTTTGAGTCTAGCTCTCAAGTGGTGATTTTCTTTCACCAAAAGCGTAGTTGCTGCCACTGCGGAGTCTGCCTGTCACTTCGCATCTCCCATCTCCACCTGTATCCCTGCGATTGAATTCTCTACCAGAGTGACCCGTGTAGCAAAAGTATCCATTTTATAGCTTAAATCAGAAACAGATGTGATAAGTCTTTGCAGCTTAAGACCTATAGAGGACATAGTCTCTTCTGGTTCCCTGTAGGACGCGGCCTGTTCCTCTGTCCCATGAAGCACTGCCTGTGAAGTTCCAGTAGATTTGGCACTTGTACCGCCACCTCTATCTTTTCTGGGATTCCCCATATTGGCTTGATGGGATTCCTTAATGTATCTGTTAGGTTTATTTCTCAAATTGGTGACCTTAAGATAGTAGATTTTGATCTATTTTAGAGCTTTTTATGCAGAACTACTCCAAGTTGCTGCCTGTCAGCTCGGGCTCCACAGCACCCCCAATGATAATCTTTCAAACGCCAGATTTTTCAGTGTCAATTGTCACCATTGCTGGATGGTAGGTACAACATTATTAACCCAAGTATTTTGGATACAGTACCTGGCCATTACCAAGAGGATTTTAATCCAATGCGGCATTGTTTCCCACTTCTCTGTCCCATCCGCATTCATACACAAAGCTCTGTAACAGAGTAGACACACCAGAGGGTGTAGACAGAATGAGAAGGGACCTGCAGAAACTTGAAGAATGGTCAAGGGTTTGGCAGTTGAAATTCGATGCAAAGAAGTGCAAGATAATGCATATGGGGCACAAAAACCCTGGCACAATATATCAGTTGGGGGGTGAGGATATAGCACGCACCAAGCAGGAAAGGGATCTTGGTTGTCATCTCTGATGACCTCAAGGTAGGGAAACAGTGTGACAAGGCATCAGGTAAAGCAAATAGAATGCTGGGATGTATAGGCAGGGGCATCACCAGCAGGAAAAGGGAGGTCATAATTCCGCTATACAAGACACTAGTGAGGCCCCACCTGGAGTACAGTGTACAGTTCTGGAGACCATACCTACGTAAGGACATAGACAGGGTAGAGAAGGTTCAGAGGAGGGCAACAAAGATGGTGCATGGGTTGCATCACAAGTCCTATGAAGACAGGTTGAAGGAACTGAACATGTACTCCCTGGAGGAGAGGAGGAGAGAGGATATGATAGAGACATACAAGTATCTTACAGGAGGAACAGGGTGCAGGAAAACACTATTTTAAGTGAAAAGATGTTTCAGGACTAGAGGCATGGGATGAAGTTGGAGGGAGGACGATTCAGAGGAAACATGAGAAAGAATTTCTTCACAGAACGGGTGGTGGACAAGTGGAACACCCTGCCAGAGGAAGTGGTGGGGGCTGAAACACTCACGGGATTGAAGAATGCATGGGATAGACATAAAGGAATTCTAGAGGTCAGGGGTTAGGGGAAATAGACTTCTAGGAAAACAAACTGAACTTACAAGCTCAAATGGGCAGACTAGGTGGGCCATAGGCCCTTATCTGCCGACACTGTCTATGTATCTATGTATCTATACCAAATAACCCTTTAATAGGGTCCATCGGGATGGGGGTCCCCGCCATTAACTCTATTTCTTTAAATATTTTCCCTCAGAAAGACCACAGGATACAACAATTCCAAAAACAGTGCATATATGTTCCTACCTCTCTTCTGCATCTCCCACATAACAGGGAGACAGCCAGATGGGCCCTATGCACCACAGCTGGGGGATAATATAGCCTATGTAAAAACTTAAAATAGGCTTCCTTAAATTTATTACAAACCAGCAGGCCCCTATGTCCCAGCAACAGTTTTTGCCAGTTCTCTTCAGAGATTTCCCTTCCTAAATCCTTACTCCATTGTTGTCTTACCTTCTGTGTATAATCCGGCCACCCTTGTTTACCAACTTTGCAGCCTTTCCAATAAACCCTTTAGGATCACTCTGTATCCCCAATATTGTTATTTCTATCGAGCCCCATCCCTGCCCCTCCGGTTTTTCTCTCTCCATTTTGCCTATAAATGTTTTAAGTTGGAGATATCAATACATCTGTTGCCCCTGCAGATTCAGATTCTTTTAAATATCCTCTAATGGGAGTAATGCCCCTCCACTAATCATATTACCCACACATTTCGCCCCCCCTCTTTCCCACTCCTTAAATCCTCTATTTTCTAACCCTGGCAAAAAGAAGGGGTTCCTTGCTATTGGCATCAATATAGTTTCTCCTTTAGTTAACCCCCTGGCTTTCTTAAGCAACCCCCAGGCTTCCAAGGTCATTCTGACCAGAGGGTTCCGACCCCCTTGGGTCCTATATGCCTGTGATCCTTTTACTGTGCAAGTAGGCAGATAATTGCACTACGCATCCCTCTTGCTCCAGTGCCACCCAGCCTGCTACCTCTGGTCGAAACACCCAGTCAGCTATATAACTCTGTTGGATGGATAGATAATAATTTAGCAGGTCTGGGAAATTGAGACCACCCTTAGCTACCTCAGCTTTGAGTCTCTGAAGCTGCATTCTTGGCTTCTGTCCCTTCCATATATACTGAGCAAATGCTTTTTCTAACCTACCAACATCCTCCCGCGTAATTCGCATAGGGAGCATCTGCATAGGATACATTATTCTGGGTAGAATGTTCATTTTTAATACATTAATCCACCCCATCCATGATATTGGCAACTGCATCCACCTTCTCAGGTCTGTTTCTATTGTTCTAATTAAAGGTGCATAGTTCAGGCCATACAAAGACCCAATTGTTCTCCCCACCTTGATACCTAAGTACATTATGCTTGCAGATTTGTACTGTATACCCCACTGTTCATCTCCTTCTTTTGGTTTAGGGAAGCACAACATTTCCGACTTATTCAAATTTATTTTATAACCAGAGAATTCCATGAAGCCTTTTATCAATTGCAAGAGAGACATCATGGATCCCTCTGGCTCCCTTAGGAACACCAGCATGTCATCCGCATATAATGTAACCTTGTGCTCAGTGTTACCCATCCCTTTAACTCCTCAGACACTCTGGCATTGCCTAATCGCTGCTGCTAGTGGTTCCAGCGCCAGTGCAAACAGCAATGGTGAAAGCGGGCAACTCTGCCTGGTTCCTCTTTCCAACCTGAAAGGTTTCGTGGGGACTCCATTAACCAAAACACTAGCTCTGGGGGACTGGTACATTGCCCTAATCCACCATATGTATGGATCATCCAGACCAAACCGGTTCAACACCTCAAAGAGGTATCCCCACTCCACCCTATCAAAGGCCTTTTCAACATCCATTGATATAACATAGGTCTTTTCTTGGTCTTGGCCAGCCCTCCACACCACATTAAGTAACCTACACACATTATGATATGATAACCTCCCCTTTATGAATCTGGTCTGGTCTGAGTGAACCAACGACGGCAGATATTCCTCCAGTCTCATGGCTAACACCTTAGCGAGGATTTTAAGATCACAATTCAACAAGGAGATTGGCCTGTATGAAGCACATTCCAGGGGATCTCTGCCCACCTTAGGAACCAGACAGATCATGGCATCATAACATGTATCTGGCAGACAGGGTTCCTCCTGTCCCTCCTCTACCTGAAACACCTCACTCAGTGCCTCGGCCATCTGGCCCGCCAGAGCCTTATAAAACTCTACAGGGTAGCCGTCTGGGCCACATGCTTTCCCATGCTGAAGCTTCCCAATAGCTTTCCATATTTCTCCCTTTGTTATGGGTTGACTCAACTGTTTCCTTTGGACTTCGGTGAGGTTAGGTAGCTCCACCTTATTCAAAAAATTCTGCATCCTCTGTCCTCCTCCTATCCCTTCCGCTTTACACAGATGAGCATAAAACTCCCGAAAACATGCTCTCATCTGCTCTGTCCCCCTTTGCACCTTTCCCTCATTATCCTTAATCCCAGTTAAACTCACAGGGCACATCCCCCCCTTCATTAACCTGACCAAGAGTGGGCCTGGTTTATTAGCCCATTCAAACACCTGCCTCTTACAGTAGAACCAGGAAACTCGGGCTTCCCCTCTTACCAGAGAATTTAATGCCTCTCGTGTAACCATCAAAGGGCGTTCCACCTGTCCCCTCTCTCCCCTTGCAACTCGCTTTTCTAGCTCCTTTAATTGCTTTTCCAACCCTTGTCGCTTATCCCTTTTCTTCGTTTTAATTTTAGCCATGTATGCTATTATAGAACCTCTAAGGAAGGCTTTACCAGCATCCCAGTAGACTGCTTTAGGGACCCCTGGACCCCCAATCTCTTTATATAATTTCCAGTGGTTTTCCAAATACTCTCAAAAATCTTTATTTTGAAGCATATATGAGGGAAATTTCCACTGCGGCCTCGCATCCCTCTCTTCCTTTATTTTAATCCTTCCCACTACCATAGTGTGATCAGATATATGAATAGGACTATGCAAAATGTCTATTACTCTATCATGCCACGCTCTGGGTATCAAGATGTAATCTATCCTCGTCCATGTCCTATGAGGATTGGAATAGAATGTGTATTCTCTAACCCCTGGGTATACCATCCTTCAGCTGTCTATTAAGTCCAACTCTGACATGCCCACCCTCCACTGGACTACTGCCTCTGGCACTCACCCCTTACCTTCTGAATAGTCCAATATAGGATCCAGGGTGCTATTCAAGTCTCCCCCTATGATTCAGCCTGGAAATTGTTCTCTAGTAATTAAATCCAGCAAACCCGGAAAAAACTGTGGGTCATATTGAGCCGGCGCATATACACTCCCTAGCATGATTGACTCCCCATAAAGCTTCCCTATTAAAAATATATATCTGCCCTCCCTGTTATCCTTTACAATTCTTTGCACTTCCAATGGTAAATTCTTATTTATAAGGATAGCTGCCCCTCTCTTATGAGACGAGTAAAAGGCCACAAAGCATCTGCCCACCCATCCCCGTGTCAATTTTGCATGCTCAATATCCGACAAGTGCATTTCCTGTAATAGAGCGATTTGTGACCCCTTTTTCCGTAGTGCAGTCAGAGGCATCATACGCTTAATCGGATTTGCAATCCTCTTTACATTCCAGGAGACTATCACTACTTCCTGTTTGTTAGCCATCTAAGCTTATTATATATTCCCACTTTCCACTTAGCTGATTCTACCATGAGCCCCCTCTGGGTCCCCATAGCCCTTGTCCCACCATCAGCTCTCCACCCACACATTCCTTTTAGCCTTCATTTTACATGAAATGCATTTGCCAACGTACAGTAAAAAACACATTTAAACAGCCCAACTATTATAACAGTAACAAAAACACCACTGTCCCCACCCCCCACCCTATCCCCCCTATAGTTACTCTCTTCATCCCTCCATTTCCGTCTCCCCTTCCCCCTACCTCTCCTAGTCTTTATACCACTTTTAATGTATCCTACCCCATATCTAATTTCCTCCCTTTGACACTAATTGCAGTTTAAGCATAAGTGTCTATGCCTCACCCTAACAATATACGTGCCCCGCTGCTCCATCCACAGACAACCCCTATTTAGTTGACTTACTTTATATAACCATAATGCATAACGCTTATCATTTTAACATCAACATTTATATTAACAAATGAGCTCGTGAAAGAAGAACAAACAGCTCCCCTTTAAGCACCACCTTTTCGACACTCGCCGAGTGACCTCCCAGGATCATTGAGGGAACACCCACCCAAGCTTCCGTGACTGTCTTGCAATTTTTGTGGCTTTTAAAGAAAATAGCTGGGACGGTCAGGTAAAATATGCTGATTTTAACAATATTAGTTTCTTGAGAAATTGAGAGGTATTTCATACAGGAATCTTTGCTTATAAAGTAAGAATGGAAGTCAGCACATGTACACCACTCAGTACCATTAATGTGCATGCACGGAGTCCCGTTTTTACTTTGTAAGCAAAGATTTCTGCATGAAATACCTCTCTGTTTCTCAAGAGATTAATATTGCTAAAATCAGCATAATTTACCTGACCATCCCAGCTATTTTCTTTAAAAGCCAAAAAATTGATGAACGTGTTCATGCACAAGTTCGCTGGAATAAACAGTGGGGATGCGCAACAGCAGGGCACGGGACATAATCGGTCGGTTCACGCAAAATGCGTTTTTTTGGTAAAAATTTATTTCTACATGCTTACTGGCAAGCTTAGACACTCATGTAAGCAGCTGCTTTCATAGTGCAGTTTATTGGGGCAAACAATAGCGAGGTCATAAAAAGTGCTTCTAAAGCTGACAGTTGCTTTAATTCCTTTAAGGAACTTTTTATTTAGCTTTTATTAACCGAGTAAGTGCACTAGCCATAAAATAACTATTTTCAGGCACGACCCGGGAGAGTACAGACTTGCAGAAACTTAACAGGATAACAAATTATAAGTGCTTTACATACAATGAGTTAAAGAGGATACAGCATATCAGAACGAACAAAGTAAAGCGCTTTACATACAATGAGTTAAAGTGGATACAATGTATCAGAGACATACAGAGTAGACCATTCATAAGTTCATAGGTGTCTACCTATGCAATGAATAGAGAGGACCTTGGACAATAAATTATCAGGTGACATATCATATGAACAGAACAAGGTACACAAAAACCAAAACTGATAATACAAAATGAAGAAATAACCACTGAGATCAGGGGGTGTCATTAAGGAAAAGGCGGTAAGTGAGGAAGATGGGAGCAAGCCATGAAATTAGATTATATGAGTGCATGTAAGTGTAAGGGAGATGCCTGCAGTGCAAGATTGTATATGGGCAGGGAAAGGGAGCTGGGACAGTCTGAGGCAGTAAGAGGCTTATACAGAGGTGAGGAAATACTATTGTATGGCCAGATACATCAGTCATTAGGTAGGGTGAAAGCAGGAACAGGTATCAGCAATCAGCAGATTCGAGTGCAGTTTTCTCTTAAAGCATGTGTGGGATCTAGAAAGTCTAATGTCGAGGGGAAGGGAATTCCACAGCTGTGGAGCAGCATGCTCAAATGCAACAGTTCCTTTCCTAGTGCGGCACCTCGGCAAATTCAGAAAGGATTTATCAGCTGATCGTAGACCATGGAGTGTGTCCTGAGGAACAAGCATAGCTGCAAGACACCTAGCGGTCTAATTTCGAATTATCGAATCAATAAGACAGCCAAGGTAGTATTTCCTACTAGCTAACGGAGGGAGCCAACCAAGATCATTATAAAGTTGAGAGTGGTGTTTAAGCCGAGGAGCAGAAGAGACATAGCGACATATGTTGTTATATGTAATATCCCATCTGAGTAGGTCAGTTTTATGAGCAGCCCCAAATAAGGGAGCCCCATAGGTTAGGGTGGGGAGCAGAATTCCCCTTACAATGGCCATTTTAGCCGATGGCATGAGCATATAACTAGTCTCATATGCAGCACCCAGTTTGGAGTTGACAGCTCTGCAAACAGACTGTACATGAAGATTAAGATCAAGAAATTGATCTAGCAGGATGCCCAGGTACTTGAAAGAGGCCACATATTCCAGTAACTGACCTTCTAAGTCCTGCACCATCAGTGCTGTTGTGCAAGCCCGGAGCTTTGGGGCCGATCCAAGCTGCATGGCTTTAGTTTTGCTAGTGCTTACAGCCAGTTTGTGGTCGTATAGCCAGTTTTGGATATTGTTAAAGTCAGAGGAAAGGGTTGTGTTGATAGTGTCTATATTAGTAGAACTTGTATAGATGATGAGATCATCAGCATATAGGATATCAGAGCAGGATTTTAGAGCAGCTCCAATGTTATTTATTTAAAGAGAGAATAGGAGGGGCCCTGGGATGGAGCCCTGAGGTACACCAATGTTAATGGTGGTACTGTTCGATAGAGAGGAATTAATTTTCACCACCTGAGTTCTATTTGTCAGGTAGCTTTCATACCAGTCAACAACAGAGGAGGAGAAATGCAGGTGTTGAAACGAGGAGAGAAGCAAAGTGTGATCAACAAGGTCAAAAGCCTTTGTGAGGTCAATAAAGACAGCCCCAGTCAGATTGCCAGTATCCATTTTTGAAAGAGTGTCTGTGGTGAATTTAAGGAGTGCAGTCGTTGTGCTATGTCCTTTTCTGAAGCCATGTTGGGTATCTGACAGCAGGCTGTGCTTAAGTAGATAGTCAGTTGTCTGAGTTGCGACAATTTTCTCCAGGATTTTGCTCAGTACCGAGAGTATGGCAATTGGTCTGTAGTTCATGACAACCTTAGGATCCCCTTTTTTAAGTACAGGCATGATCCAAGCAGCTTTCCAGAGGTCAGGGACCACTCCACCTGAAAGTGATAACTTATAAATTTTGGGCAGTGGTAATGCAATAAGTGGAGCTGCAAGTTTCAAGAGGCAGGGTTCCAGGGAGTCTGAGCCACAGCTGGTATGATCAGAGATGGACCTCAGGAGCTTCAGGACTTCCTTTCTAGACACAGTTTTAACATAGAATGGAGGAGTATAAGGAGGCACAGGGGACAACACTTCCAGCTTATCCAGACAGATTCCTGATGAAGACTGGGAGGACGCTGCAGTGGGATCGAAGGAAGACGTATATTGGGAGAGATCAGAGAAATGCAGGTTGAAAGAATTAGCTATGGTTTATGAGTCATTGCAATGCACATCATTTATCAGCAAATAACCAGGGGTAGTTGACTGTGAAGATCCTAGGAAGGATTTGATGTGTGACCAGAATTTTCTGGGATCATTGGCCGAGTTAATCAGGAGGTCTGTACAGTAGCAGCTCTTAGCAGCTCTGACTTGTCTTTTACAAGAATTCCGTAGTGTACGGTAAGCGTTGAAATCTGTTTGCTGGCTTGATGTTTTGTAGCACTTCCAGAGTTTATCTCTATGGCGCAAACTTTTGAGCAAATCTTTGTTTAGCCATCTTGTTTGTTTACCCCTCACTCTCCGGGTGATCTTTGGGGCGTGTTTACATTGAACCGTAAGGAATTTAGTGATGAAGAGATTAAGAGCGTCCTGAGAACAGTGTGATAGATAGATCTCCAACCAATCAATTCTGGAGACATCATACAGAAACACCTCTTGGTCTAGGTAAGCAAAGTTTGTGAGAGTGATGAGACGTGGTGGAGGAGATGGAGGTGCCCCTAAGGACAGGATGCAGAAAGTAGGAGAGTGGTCAGTTAAGGCATCAGCAAGAGTACCAGTGGCTGAGATGTGTTTGAACT
Source organism: Neoceratodus forsteri (assembly GCA_016271365.2). Taxonomy (NCBI): domain Eukaryota; kingdom Metazoa; phylum Chordata; order Ceratodontiformes; family Ceratodontidae; genus Neoceratodus; species Neoceratodus forsteri. Next base: position 322,779,135 of record CM057459.1, read on the forward strand.
GGTTTACCAGAACCCAATCCAATAGTGTGCCTAGTGGTGATGAAGACAGACTTCTAGTCAGCACTGTTACCATCTGATGCAGGTTATAGCTATGAGTCAGAGATTGAAGAGAACTGAGAGCTACCCCAAGCCAGTTTAAGTTTAGGTCCCCTAAGATGACAACCTCATGATGATTAAAATTCTGAAGGTCTCTATCATATCTCCCCTCTCCCTTCTGGTCTCCAGTGAGTATGTATTTAGTGTATTGAGGCGCTCCTCATAGGATCTGCCCTGCTGGCCCTGAATCATTTTTGTTACTCTGTGCTGCACTGTCTCCAGCCTATCCTTATCCTTTCTGAGGTGAGGACTCCAGAACTGGGCACAGTACTCTAGGTGAGGCCTCACCAGAGATCTGTAGAGGGGAAGTATTACCTCTTTTCTTCTGCTATCAATACCCCTCCTGATACATCCCAGCATCCTATTAGCCTTGCTATGGGTCTTGTTGCACTGACTTGATTGTTTAAATGAGTGGCTAATGATAACTCCCAGATCCTGTTCCTCAGCTGTAGTGTTAAGTCTCTCTCCTCCGAGCCAGTACTCTGTCTCGTGGTTCTTTTTTCCTAGGCGCATTACCTTGCACTTTCTAGCATTGATATTTAACTGCCAGACCTTTGACCACCCTTCTAACTTTTGTAGGTCTCTCTGCATTTCCCTTATTCCCTCATCACTATCCACCCTCCCACATAGTTTTGTGTCATCTGCGAAGAGACACAACCTGCCCTGGATTCCTTTTCTAATGTCACTAATGAACATGTTGAAGAGGACCGGACCCAGGACCGATCAGTGTACAACCCCGCTCATAACCTCCATCTCCTCTGATTTAACCCTATTAAGTACCACCCTCTGCTGTTTCCCCACTAGCCAGTTACTCACCCAGTTCACAATTGGTTTAGCTGCACCCAGGTCCTCCATCTTCTTGAGCAATCGTTTGTGAGGTACCAGGTCAAAAGCCTTGCTGAAATCAAAGTAGAGGAGATCCAAAGCATGGCCCTTGTCTAATTCCTTTGTCACCCAGTCAAAGAAAACTATCAGGTTAATCTGACAAGATAATCCTGCCACAAAACCATGCTGTTTACTATCCTGGAGCCTGTTGCTCTCCAGGTAGTCAATGAGGTCCTCTTTGATCAGTGACTCCATCAGCTTCCCTACTATAGAGGTTAGACTGACAGGCCTGTAGTTCCCTGATTGCTCCTTATCCCCCCCCATTTATGAAGCGGTACAATGTCTACCACCTTCCAATCCCTTGAAACTTCCCCAGACCTAATTGAGTTGTTAAACAGACATACCAGTGGTTCAGCCAGCTCTGCTGCTAATTCCATGAGTATCCTCGGATACAACCCATCTGGTCCTGGGGCCTTATCTGTCTTAAAGGCAGCCAGCCCTTTCAGGACTCTTTCAAAAGTGAAAAATGGCTCTCATTTCTGGGATTCCCTTAGTGGCTGCTTTGATGCCACTCTCTGGCATGGACCTGCTGTCCTCCTTAGTGAAAAACTGAGCAAATGTAGTCATTTAGGATGGTGGCTTTTTGCCCACCCTTGTCTATCACCCTACCCCCCCTCAACTAGCCTTACGATTCTCTATACTTTTTCCTTTTTCACTAATATATCTGAAAAACTGTTTTTCTCCATTCCTGACCACCTCCACGACATGCAGCTCTGTGTCTGCTTTGGCCTCCCTAATGGTCCTCTTTGGCTCCCTGTTTTTCTGTAGCTAATCCTCCCCTTGTACCTCCCCCTGCTTTTTCTTATATTTATTGGCGTCCTTCTTTTTGGCCCTTACTGCTTCCATGATCCTTGCTAAGAACCATAGTGGTCTCTTAAACCTGTTTTTCTTTGTTATTGTTCTTATGCATACCTTACATGCCTCGAGTATGGCCCCCTTAATTACCCCCATCTATCCTCCACCTCAGCTAAGTCCTCCACCCTTACTAACATATTCCTGACCAGTTCCTTCATCCTATTGAAGTCAGCCCTTCTAAAGTCAAGGACTTCAGGTTTCGATTGTGGCTTGCCAGCCACGAGGACCAATTCAAACCAAACAGAGTTATGATCGCTGTTCCCCAGCGGCTCCCCTACTCCCACCGATCCCACCATCTCTGAGTTGGTGAGCACCACATTAAGGACTGCGGTCTTCCTGGTGGGTTCCTTAACTAGCTGCACCGGTAGACAGTCTTTAGGCATCCAGCAAGGCCTGACTCCTGGTGGTCTTGGCCACTGGGACCTCCCAATCAATGTATGGCAGGTTTAGGTCTCCTAACACCATTACTTCCCCCTTTGCTACCCTTCTTTCAAGTTCCTCTATGAGTTCTCTGTCCCTTTCCTCCCCTTGCCCTGGAGGCCTATATAGCACCTCCAAGCATACTTTCCTACCTGAGGCTGCTGTGAGTTGCACCCATACTGACTGAGCCTCATCACTGCTACCCCAATTCACCCATCTTCTACCACCTTGATGCCTTCCTTGACAAAAAGGGAAACTCCTCCCCCTCTACCAATTACTCTATCCCTCCTCAACAGAAGGAACAGAACCAAACCGCACAAAAGCATGTATCCCGGATTTTAGGAAGGCAGACTTTGGGAAAATAGGGACATGCTTGAAAGAGGCACTAATGGGAATGGGGAGAGAATCAGGGGTAGAAGAACAGTGGGCAATATTTAAGACAGGGATTACAAGAGTAACAGAATTACGCATTAAGCAGGGTAGCAAAAAGAAAAGGAAGAGGAAGTCAATATGGTTTTCCAAGGAGGTAGAGGAGAAAGTGAAAGCCAAAAAGATCGCTTTCCGGCAATACAAAAAGACACAGGCAGAAGGTGATAGGGAGAAGTACCAGGAGAAGCAAAGGGAGGCAGGGAGGTCAGTAAGGGAAGCCAAAGCTCAGACAGAAGAGCGCATTGCAAAATCAGTGGGTAGATGGGACAAAACCTTTTACAGGTACATAAGTGAAAAAATAAGGGTAAAAAGAGGGATAGTGAGACCAAAGGGAGAGGACAGGGGCCGCTTGGAGGATGACAACAGTAAAGCTGACATACTGAACAGATATTTCTGCTCAGTCTTTCCTGAGGAAGAGGATTGTAATGGGCCTGAAGGGAGTACATGGGGTAGGAATGGTGCAGAAATGAACACACGTCCCTTTACATGGTAAAGGGTCCTAAAGGAACTGGAAGGAATAAGAGTCAATAACGCAATGGGGCCAGATTGGGTGCACTCCAGGGTCCTAAAGGAACTAAGAGAGGTGGTGGCTGAACCTCTGGCAATCCTGTTTAGTCGATCACTGGAAACAAGGGAGGTACCCAAAGACTGGAGGACAGCAGATGTAGTCCCCTTATACAAAAGCGGGAAAAAAGAGGAAGCAGGGAACTATAGACCAGTCAGTCTGACCTCGGTAGTGGGGAAGATTATGGCAGCACTACTGAAGGAGAGATTGGTGGAACATCTGGTTGCCAACGGACCACAGAACCCAAGGCAGCATGGTTTCACTGGGGGGAGGTCATGCCAGACCAGCCTCATTGAATTTTTCAACTGGGTGACAAGGGAGGTGGATCGGGGAGGGCAGTGTACATGGCCTATCTGGACTTCAGCAAGGCCTTTGACACTGTGCCACATAGAAGGCTATTAAACCAACTGGGGAATATGGGAGTGGGCAGGACAGTAATGCGGTGGGTAGGTAATTGGCTGGGCAGCAGGACAGAGAGGGTGGTGGTAAATGGCTGTCACTCCGCAGAGGGAAGAATGACCAGTGGGGTACCACAGGGATCGGTGCTGGAACCGGTCCTATTCAACATCTTTATCAGTGACATTGCGCAGGACCTAGAAGGCAGAATTTTCCTGTTCGCTGATGACATGAAACTCTGTAACAGAGTGGATATGCCAGAGGGCGTAGACAGAATGAGAAGGGACCTGCAGAAGCTTGATGACTGGTCAAGGGTTTGGCAGTTGAAATTCAATGCAAAGAAGTGCAAAATAATGCATCGGGGGCACAAAAACCCTGGAACAACATATCATTTGAGGGGTGAGGATATAGCATGCACCAAGCAGGAAAGGAACCTTGGGGTTATCATCTCTGATGACTTCAAGGTAGGGAAACAGTGTGACAAGGCAGCAGGCAAAGCAAATAGGATGCTGGAATGCATAGGCAGTGGTATCACCAGCAAGAAAAGGGAGGTCATAATTCCACTATAGAAGACTCTAGTGAGGCCCCACCTGGAGTACAGTGTACAATTCAGGAGACCTTACCTATGTAAGGACATAGACAGGGCAGAGAAGGTTCAGAGGAGGGCAACAAAGATGGTACATAAATTGCATCACAAGTCCTATGAGGACAGTCTGAAGGACTTGAATATGTACTCTCTGGAGGAGAGGAGGGAGGGAGGGAATATGATTGAGACATACAAGTACCTTAAATGGAGGAACAGGGTACAGGAATACACTGTTTTCCAGTGAAAAAGATGTTCCAGGACTAGAGGACATGGGATGAAGTTGGAGGGAGGGCGGTTCAGAGGAAATGTGAGGAAGAATTTCTTCAGGGGTGTCCTATCCCCCTGTCGGCATGCCCCAACCCACATCATTTGCCGACGGGGGAGCCCACTCCCCGTCGGCATAATGCACCCCCCATTTCAAGCATGTGCTGAGGGGGTGCCCAATCTGCCTTGGCATCATGTCCCCCCTTCCCAGTTTAATTTGCCAATGGGGAAGCCCATTCCCCATCAGCATAATGCCCCCCCCATTTGTTGTGTGCTGGCGGGGGTGCCCAATCCCCCATCGGCTACAGAACCCCCACCAAAAAAAACACTCAGGTGGCTCACTGGGAGCCCACCCCAGCATGCCAAATGCCCCTGTAAAAGAAAAACCATCCTGCAATGTTTTTTTTAACCTGCAAAGCAGAAAATGGTCTCTCGTAAACTCCGGAGGCCCTCCCCCCAACCCGTGCCCACCCTCTGTCACCCTGCCTCCCACACCCTCCCTCACCCAATACTTACCTCCGAACACAGCGCAACAATCTTCAGTGGACTGGGAACACATCTGCACTCTTCAAAGCACACCACAAACTGAAGAAATGCTGGTAAGCTGTATAATGGCATAAATAGGTTTTTTTCAACTTTGGTGCATATCTCAGGCATTTTTGGGAATTTTGGCACCAGATTTTCAACATGGGGTTATTGGGACCCCTCCTCATGAATTCAGTCACTGACATGGCATTATTCTGTCCTGAAAGGTGATTTTGCAGTCATTGCATGGAGTCACCTTTTGGGACTGATTAACAAAACAACAGTGCCACTGTTCATGGGGGCTCTCAAAAAGCCTATGTTGCAAATTTGGTGAAACAAATCCCCAAAAATGGCTGTTTTACGAGCGTGCATTGAGAAGTTTCCATGCATGCTAGTAACTTCGTGAATTTGTAATATTTTCACTCCAGGTTTTCAAAATTGGCATTTTCCCACACCTCCTTATGAACAGTACAGCTATCATTTTACATATCCTGGATGAAATGTGTTTTCGCACGTCCAGTGCAGAATAGCATGATCGCTGTGTGAAATCAGTGTTCGGGACAGTTTAAGAAAATGACGGTGACACTGTACATGAACAGAGTTCCTAAAATGCCTGTGTTGAAAATTTGGTGACAAACGTCCATAAAATGACTGTGTTACAAGCGTGCATTGCGCAGTTTCCACACACCCTTGTAACTTCGCAAATTTGCAATATTTTCATGCCAGATTTTCAGCACTGGCAATTTTTCACACCTCCTTATGAACAGTACAGCTGTCATTTTTCACAGCCTGCCCAAAATGTGTTTCCGCACCTGTGACGCACAATGGCATGGTCGCTGTGGGAAATCAACTTTTGGGACAGATTAACAAAATCACAGCACCACTGTTCATGACAGGAGGTCCCAAAATGCCTATGTTGAAAATGTGGCTAAAAAAGTCCTAAAAATAATTGGGTTACGGATGTGTGTTGCGCAGTTCCTATGAATGCTCATGACTTCACCAATTTTTCATATTTTCACTCCAGATTTTCAACGTTGCCATTTTTTTACACCTCCTCATGGACAATACAGTTATCATTTTTCATATCCTGCCCAAAATGTGCTTTCATCCCTGTGTCACCAAGTGGCATAGCCGCTGTGGAAAACCACCTTTCAGCTAACAAGCTGATTGTGCTGCTGTTCATGAGGTGGGGTCACAAAAAGCCTATATTGAAAATTTGGAGTGAAAATACCAACAAATGTCTATGACATTAGGGTTTCCAACTGTAACACCCCACCCTGTAGAGACTGCCAGGTGTCAGGGGTGTGACTTGGGATCATTGGCTGTAATGCTCATGCCATTCTACCCCCACCCCCACCCTGCAGCCAATGACAGGCATTGAGGTGTGCCTTTGAGTGTTCAGCCCTAAAGTTCACCCCATACTTTTATAGTACACCAGTCTCAGCATATTTCCTTATGGAATGGGGTAAGTATAAGGCCCAAAGACCCCAAAGCACACCACGACACTTGTCAGTGTCTACAGGGTAGGGTGAGGTAAAATGGCATGTGCGTTATAGCTGATACCCAAAAAGCACACCCCAATGCCTGTCAGTCTTTGCAGGGTGGGGGTGGGGTTGGTGTCAGTTCAATACTTCACTGCCATTCCTATTATGCATCTCTAATTCCTGCACTACCAATGCCAATGCCAGCGAAACAACATTCAGCATTGACAAATGCCTGTTTTTACTTGTATTTTTCGCTAACCATGGAAGCCCATTTTTTTACCTCTATGATGCAATAAATAGCTAAGCTGTTCAGTCTGAAATTTTCCTCCATAGCTAACAAATGTGATACTAACTTATCAGTTTGTAGATACTGATTTGTGATTAGTCCTCAGATCCAGAATATTCTAATTGTTACATACCATGGGAAGATTAAAAAGATTTGTTTACATCCTCTATGTCACCTAACTCACAATGACATATCACATCTGGCTAATTTAATTATCTTTTGAAAATGTATTTAATATTACATTACTACTAAAAGTATGAAACCTAAAAGAGGTTACAGTATAATCTTTATGGGATTGCTGTCAGTGAGACTTTTCAGATATGGCTCAAAACAATGTAAGTTTTTAATAGTAGCCAATCAGGGGCTGTATCCAAAGGTATGAAGCAGAGCTAAATCACTGTGTTTAGCAACATCTTCCAATCTGAACTTAATATGAGGCTGATGTAATCTGCTGATTATTATTGCTTTACTAGAATGGTACCATAGATATCCAAATCCTGTTGTGTGAAATGTATGTTTACATTGATTAACAGGGGGAGATACAGTACAGTCATACGATATTTATTTCTTGAAATGTTTTACCAGGAAGGCACGCTGAGCAACAGGTTGCTCATCTCCCGTTGCAACCTGGAGGGGTAGGGAACAATGGGATATAATAGAGAAATGTTACAATGCTGGAATACAGTTTGCTTACTTGCATACAATGACAGTTGATAACACTGAAATACATATAATAACTTGGTAACAGTATGTAGCACTAGATGGTAAGGTGACCCAATAGTAATTAGTAGCCATTAGTGTAACATAGATATTCAAGATTTACAGTAATTGGAGTAAAGAGAGGAAGAATGGAAGGAGGGAATGAAAAATTGTGGAGGGCAGAATGGAAGAAAAAAAGGAAATTTACAGAAAGACGCAGACTGAACATGATTTTTGAAGCAAACAGAAATGACAGGGTGGATTTAAGTGCATGTAAGAGGGTATGGGGTAGGTTATAAGTGCATAATTGAGTGTAGGGGTAGGCCAGTGTTAGGCTATGTTTACCAGAAGGGGGTATTTTTTTTTTTTTTTTTATTTAGTTGTTTAACCAGGTATAGCACACTAAGCTGAAAACTTTTTTACAGGAGCGACCTGGGAGCACAAGGAGGTTAAGTGACTTGCTCAGGGTCACACAGTATGCAAGTAGAAGCTGTGGGATTCAAACCCAGGTCTGGCCTGCTGGATGTCACCAAATTTGCAGCTCAGGGCCTTAGACCACTGCGCTATACTGCCTGGGGGTAGGAGGAGAGGAGAAGTAGAGTGTGGCAGGGTGAATGAGTGAGAGAGGTATTGTAGGTGAGGGTATCCAAGGTGGAAGGGGGGAGTTGAAATTCAACAGTGTCCTGTTATCTCTATCTGGGCAGAGCAGTGGACAGCCCTACTGGTAGGACACCAGTTATAGATGATGAGAGTTTTTTATATATGGTTATGCGAGACAGGGAGTGTTGGGGGAGGGATGTTGTGGGGGGTAGCAGAGGATAACTATAGAGGGGGTAGTACCCCACCAGTATGCTAGGTGACCCTGCCTGCACACAGTAGTGATCTAGCAGTGACTGAGGGGGTGCAGTAAAAGGAGAAATGGGGAAAGGGGGTTAGGTTGTTGCCCACCATGCGCTATGGATCCTGCCTGCACAAGGCAGTGATCGAGCTCACAGGAGGGAGATAGATTAAGGGTAGAGAAAGAAGGGGGAAGAAGACTTTAGGAGGAGGGAGAATAGGGGGCAAGGAGGAGCATGAGCAGAGGGAAATTGGAGTGGTGGGGAGTAGGCATATAAGCCTGAGCAGAGGTCAGCTATTTTGGGGGATAGCACCCCAACAGTCTGCTGGGTGACCCTGCCTGCACAAGGCAGTGATCTAGTAGTGACTAAGGGGGTGAGAAAAAGGAGAAATGGGGGAAAAAGGATAAGTGTGCTGTGGATCCTGCCTGCACAAGGCAGTGATCGAGCTCACAGGAGGGAGATAGATTAAGGGTAGAGAAAGAAAGGGGAGGAACACTTTAGGAGGAGGGAGAGTAGGGGACAAGGAAAAGCATGATCAGAGGGAAATAGGAGTGGTGCGGAGTAGGCATATGGTAATATGGGCTTTGGGGAGATAGTGGTGGGATTAGGGAGGGTCATTACATGCACAGAGAGGTGCAAGGAAGTTCTTGAGGGCAGTTAATGGAGTAGCAAGAGGATGAGTGGCGAATTTGAGGGGGAAGTGAATTTCAGAGTTTTGGGAGGTGATAAGAATAACCCGATTGGCCAATAAGGGTGGAGCGGCGTGGGACCACCAGGGTTTCTGAGTCGGTAGATCTTAGGGAGTGGGAAGGAGAGGGGGTGGTTGTAAAGGCAGTGGAGAGATAGGAGGGAAGTTCACCCAGCCAGTGCTTGGAGGTGAATTTTGCACAGTGAGAGAGATGTCGGTTTGCAAGGGAAGGGAAGGTTAGGGCATGGTAGAGATCACAATGGTGAGCGTGGAGGGGCGCATCAAGGGCAAAATGGCAAAAGAAGTTGAAGAGGGTAACTAGTCTGGCCAGGGAGGACTTAGGGGCAGCACCGTAGACTATGTCACAGTAGTCGAAGGTAGATAGGATCTTCTTCTGTACAATCTCATGCCTAGCTATAGGTGGGATGCAGGCATGGTTCTTGAATAAGGTACCATGCTTGGGATGCAGTTTTTTCTGAATGGCGTTGATATGACCAGAGAAGTTCAGGTGTTGGTCCAGCCAGACACCTAAATACCTGAAGGAAGATGTGTCCTCAAGTAAAGTCCCATCAAGGATGTGGAAGGAGGATAGAGAGGGAAACCTGGTAAGTCTCTGCCTGGTACCAAAGGTCATGGAGACTTTTTTTTGGCATTAAGAGATAGTTGGTGGTTTGCAAACCGATGCTGAACTTTGTCAAAGTTGTGCTGCAAGTTGGATGCAACCTTGGTGGGGCAGGGGCCAGATGCATACAAGACTGTATCATCAATGTACATGTGAATGGAGGAGAATGGAGAACAGGTGTATGGGAGATCATTTATAAAAATAGAGTATAGTATGGGGCCTAACACTGATCCCTGGGGGATGCCAGTTCTTATCGGGAGGGGTGGGGAAATTGCATCAGAGATCTTGACTGATTGGGTTCTGTCAGTGAGGTATGCCTTGAACCAGTCTGTGGCTAACGGGGATAGCCCAACTGTTGATAAGGTGTCAAGGAGAAGGGAGTGGGAAACTGTGTCGAAAGCTTTGGCCAGATCGCCAAAAATGGCTGAGGTGATTTGACCATTGTTCATTCCCATGAGGACAGAATCAGTGAGCCGAAGAAAGGAAGTGGCAGTGGAATGATTTTTCATGAAGCCAGATTGATAAGGGGTGAAGAAGGAGTAGTCACTGAGGTAAGCGGTGTACTGGGAGAGGGCTAGGTGTTCCTGAAGTTTGGCAAGGGTAGGGAGAAGACAGATGGGGTGGTAGTTGCCAGGGGAGGTGGTGTCTCCCCATTTGGGGAGGGGAAGGACCACTGCGTGTTTCCTTGGGGAAGGTACTGAGGTGGTTGAAAAAGAGAGGTTTAGGATAATAGAGAGTGGGTAGGCGATGGCAGGGGCTGAGAGGTATAGTAGTTTAGATGTCAAGGCCATCCGGGGAGGAGCCTTTTGAAGGGTTGATCGCTAGCAGGACATTTAGGGTGTCATTTGGGGAGACAGTAGTGAAGGAGAAGAGGGAACTGGAGGGGAATTTTCATAGGCAATAGGAAGGGTGAGAGGGAGGATAATAGTTTGGTAGGGATTGGAGTAGCTCATCAGCACAAGTGGTGTAATAGGAGCGGAATTCAGTAGCTACTGCAACTGGATCAGCAATGAGAGTGGTGTTTATCTTAAGTATAGGGTAGGTGGACAGGATGGGGGGTAAAGAGGGCATGGATCACCCTCCAGAACTTGGAGGGGGAGTTGATGTTTGTCACGAAGCTAGATTTGATGTACTCTGTTTTGGCTAGCCTGGTAGCCCAGGTGCAGGCATTATGGAGTTTTCGATAAATAAGGTCATTTGGAAGCTGGAAGACTTTGTGCCATTTCCAGGCCATATCTCTGGCTCCGTGGCAGGCTTGTAATTCAGGGGTAATCCAGGGGAGGTGATGACCTCTAACCCTTGTTTGTTTTAGGGGTGCAAAGGCATTCCAATTTTCTAGGAAGATGTCTTTAAAATAGATTAGGGCTTTATCAACCAAGCAGGTGCTTGCTAGAGAGGACCAGTCTAAAGGGGGGCAAGGCAATGCAGGAGAAGTTCCAATTCTAGGGATTTATAGGTCTGTATGTGTAGGTTTTTATGTGAGGATTTAGGGCTGTGAACTTTTCTGACTAGGAAAACCAGGTTGTGGTTGCTGAGAGCATCTGGAAGGATGCCAGAAGCGATGATTCTATGAGGGTGGGAAGTTAGGGCCCAGTCAAGTAGGGAGTGGTTTTGGGTCTTGTGATTAGGGTGGGTGGGTTCTGTAATTAGTTGTGTGAGGTTGAGGGCACTGATAGCATTTCTTATGGTAGATGTTGTTGGGGACAACCAGTTTAAACTGAGGTTGCCAAGGATGTAAAGCTCGCCAGATTGAGAGAGGGAAGTAATGGAAGTTAGGAGATCAAGGGAGACAGCAGGCTGGACATTTGGACGGCAATATATACTGGCTATAAAGACAGGGAGTGAGAAAGGGAGGGATACATCAGTGGGTAAGGCATCATGGGTTGCTGGGTTGGAGGAGGAGAAGACAGGGAAATATTGGAGGGAGGTGCAGATATACATTGCCAATCCACCACCCCTGCCTGCTCTGTCTAGCCTCAGGATGGAGTAACCGGGGATGGAGACCGAGTGGTTAGGAATCGTGCTCTTTAGCCATGTTTCTGTTATAATTAGAATGTTTGGTCTCAGGGCAGCAACCATGGCTTGCAGTAGGTCTATTTTTTGAAGTAGGCTACAAATGTTTAAGTGTAATATCTTGAAACCCTTTATGAGGGCTGTTGGGGTAGGGGTATGGGCAGTGGCAGTGGGGGAGATGGCAGGGGTGAAGAAAGTAGCAAGATAAGGGTTGGGGTGGATGCCTCCTGAGGTGAGTAATAGTAGAGCTAGGAAGAGGAAGTGTAGCTTTGTGGATTTGGAGTGATGTGGCTTGGAGGCTGAGTGAGTGAGGTGGAAGGGAGAGTGGTATAGTGAGGAAACAGGAGCTGGAGGACAGCAAAGAAATTTGGTAAAATTAGTAGGGATGCATGTGGAATGATGAGGGAATGAGACCATAATACATTGGGGGGGCAGGAGTAATAGCAGGAATATAAGTTGGGGCTCGGACACAGGGGGTATGGAGGGGTTTGACGTTATAGGGCCCTGGGCTGGCAAAAGCAGGTGGGGCGGGTAGAGAGAGGGTGAGAAAAAAGGTTAGGGGGAGGAGGTTGAAGGGAGAAGGATTTGAGTGGAGAGGAAACATCCTTAGAGTTAAGGAGAAGCGGGGGGGGGGTCAGACTTTGGTAGGTAGTAGACTACAACAAGAGGGTGTAGCTGAACGGAGTTGCTTTGCTACCGAGGGGAAGGGGTACAATGTTTAAAATAAAGCTCCCTCAGGTATCCAGGTGAATAGCCTGTAGTAGGGAAGTAGAAAGTGGAGGATGCTTGCTTAAGTATACACCCCTCTAGTGGAGGAGCTGTATAACCTACTAATGGGGAATCAGGTACTAATGGAGATGTAAAGAATCCTGGTATTGTGAATCTAGGTATTATTCCTTTAAGTGCTTTGCTGTAGCTCTTAGGAGCTTCCCCTTTAAAAAGGAAATGGAAGTGTAACCAAGTAGGAACTGGGCCGGTCTCTCAGCTCAGGTTGTGTATTTAATAAAGGAAGGAGTTGGGGGAGGGGTGTGTGCCAAAAAAGTCACTGACAGACCAGTACGGGTTACGCAAATTCTGCTCTGCTCTCAACAGCTCACAGAAGTGTGCAGCTGAGTGAACTGGCAAGCAAAAAGGTCAGGACTTCACTACGCAGCTGCTACAGGAAGAAAGGTCAAAGGTCAGTGTTTCTCTGTAGTCTTATGCCCTAGTCCAATGATTTTAGCACTGGCTGCAGTGTTGGGCAGGAAACCAATGTCAGCACTCTGTGCCATCTGGAACCATTCAGGTCCCACAGGGAGGAAAGCTCCAAAAATTCCCTTTCCCTTGCCCTGGGTCAAGGACCAGATGTTACCTTGCGGGCCAAGGAGGAGAGTGGGCAGCAGGCGCCTTCTCGGCCTGTCCTAGGCAGGCAGGTTGCTTGTGGAGGGGACCACGTCAGCGCTACCAGCCCAGTGGGCTCCGATCAGCCTGAGAGAAAGGAACAGAAGAGAGGGCAGTTATAAGCCTCAGTGGTGGTCAGGGGGCAGTTTCAGAGCAGGGAGGGGTGAGAAAAAAATTAACAGTTGAAAGGACTTGGGATGAAGGGAGGGAAGGGGCTCTGTTACAGACTCTGCAAGGTGCCAGCAACAAATTGCAGCATGGAGCTAAAACAAAGGGTGTTAAATGGGGGTGTGTATCTGACCTGATCATTCGGTGCCAGAGTCGGGGGGAGGTCTAGTAGCCAGACAGATTAGAAATGCAGAATCAGTCTTAAACTTTAAAAGTGCAGAAATTACCATCAGCAATCTAATACGCAATGTAAACACTGTTCAACTTAAAATTTGTTCCAAAAATAAACTCTACAGTTCATTGAAGGAAACCCTAGTGGCAGGATCGCCATAAATAATACAAAAAATCACTGACAGGCCAGTGCAGGTTATGCAAATACTGCTCTGCTCTGAACAGCTGACAGATACTGGCTGCTGTTCTTGGCAAGGCATAAATATGGTAGTCTGTGCCTTTGTATCACATTTATTTTTAACCACTAGGCCAGGGTTCTGTTATAGTACAAGTACTGGTGGTTGATAGCCCCAGATTCAACCCTAACCTGTGCAGATAGCACAGATTGCTGACATTCAAAAATGTGCATAGTTAGGGAGATATCAGTGGATCCCAGCCCTCTGCACAATATGAAAGTTGTGCTGATAGTTTGCTCTGCTAATCTTTGATAGTATGCCCACTTTATAGTCTATTAAAGCACAGTAGCCTCATGACAGATTGTTGCAGCTTACTAGAGAATTAAAATCTGATTTCATCTTGTGTTATTACTGAAAGTTAGTCTCACACAAATTCTTTGACTAGTTTGAACTTCTCAAAAACTGAACAATGAACAATGGTTATTAAAATGCAAGTGAGCTCACTGATGGATGGTGAGGCATTGCAAGACGTACTGTATGTCTGTTACAGAGGACAGAGAATTCACTTGGAAGATAGATGACCGTGATAGCTGGGGGAGGGGGGCGGACAAATCTAAGGCTCTATGGGGTTCCTGAAAGGGTAGAATATAAGGTATAGTCTATGGTTGACTTTTTACACCAACTGTTGATGGAAACTTTGCATACCCCTCTGAACATGGATCTCTGCATGAGTCAGACTCACAAAGCCCTAGGCTTGAAACTGAAACACCTGGCAATCAAAGCAGTATCAACTGTAGCACAGATGGTTCTGTATCAAAGAACAACTGCTGAAATTAGCCTGGAATAAGAGGAGTTACACATGCAATCTTCTTTGACCATGATTTTACCACTGCAGTACAGAATAAGAGGTGGGACACTTGGGTTACATTGTGGCAGTTGAAGGGAAAAGGCCCGAAATTCCAAAAGATTTATCCAGTCCTGGTAGTGGTGGTTTAAATGGAGAATGGCTGAATGGGAATATGCAGACAGAGTTGATCCCAACCATCAGCAGCTGGGAAAAGATGTGCCTAATCCTCAACAAAACTGCCATGGAAAATGGGGCTGCATGAACCTCTAAAAGTTGTACCTCACAAACTTTTTGAGTAGAACCCCAAAAAAGTTCTACCTGGTTCTACCAGGTAGAACCCAGTAGAATCAGTTTCTACCAGGTAGGACTGGGTTCTACTATTTATAACCAAGTTCTACCAAGTAAAACCAGGTTCTACCAAATAAAACTAAGCTGTGCTAAGTAAACAAACAAGTTCTACTAAGTAAAACCAGATTCTACAAATATCCCTGTGTGTTACTACTTAAAGTACTTGACTCGACGCAGCTAGCAGTGCTGTATTTACCTGCTAGGGAGAAAATGTCCCTGTATTTTTCTGCTTAAAGCACTTGACTCGATGCAGCCATTAGTGGTAAAAAAATAGCAATGCTTCTCAGGCAATCCAGGCAACAGTGACAACACTACAGAAAATTCAGGACATTGCAGGAGTAATCTGCCGTGGTACTCAGAGGAGGAGCACAAGAGCCATCATAGTGCGGTAACCAGTCTTAGTAAGCACAGTGATGGATGATGATGATGATGATGAGGAGGAGACAGATGAAACTGAGGGAGAAATCCGTTAAACAGATCCTGAGTTTGTAGTAGATAAAGTAGCAGTCAGTCTGTCAAGTAGCAGCAGTTCTTTGGAGTGGGATGATGATGAGGACTACAGGGCCAGCAAAAGAGCAAAAAAGAGTTCTAGGAAGGATGGTGGTGATAAGAAAAAAATTAATGGGGCATAATGAGACAACCACACCAGCAGTGGAGAAACAGAATAGAAGATGGACGGGGTTCTAGATGAGTTGAGGCAGTAAGAGTTGCTGTGCATCAAGATTCGTTGATTGGCCTGGAGATGGAAAGATCTCAAAGAGATACTGGCAGCAGCAGTGGCTGTGGTGGTGCCATGGGCAGTGGCAAACATATCCTCTCCATAAGCAGCAGTGCAACAAAATCTGTGAACTCCGTAGTGTGGGATTTTTTTACATGAGATAAATCATCCTGCAGTCATGTGATTTGCAAATTATGCAAAACAAAATTAAGTCGCAGTAACGTGGGTACCAGGATGGGAACATTAACAATGCTAAGACATATGAACAAGTTTCACATTTATCAGTATCAAAAAGCACAAAAGGAGCACACACAGGTTGTTACACTGTTGCACTCTGCTGAGGATGATGATGATATGGATATTTACCAAGGTCACGATGATGATGTAAATGATGCAGAGTTGGAGGATGATGAAAGTCTGACTTCCAGTCAAAGCACAACATTTTCAATTTCGCGTTTCTTTACCCCTCTGAGACCATCACCACAGCCTGCCAGGAGTCATACACCATCCATGTCCACGACATGTACCTCTCATGGTGGTAAAAGTCAAGGGACGCTACCAAGAAAATCTGCTGATATCAGTAAGTGTAGCAGTCATCAAATTTCACTGAAAGACTGTTTTGAGTGGTCACAGAAATAAAAGCCCAACAGGCCTGAGGCAAGGTGATTAACAAAGGCAATTGGAGAGATGATAGCCACCGACTTGCTACCATTCTCCTTTATGTTTAACCCATGCTTTAAAGCATTAATGGAAATCGCTATGCCCAAATATCAAGTCCCTAGATGGACTTATTTCTCAACTGTTGCCATCTCAGACTTGTATGATTCTGTTCGTAACAGTGTGTCTGAGGCTCTTAAAGGTTCAATGGACAAAAAGGTCCATGTCACAACAGATATGTGGACCAGTGGCCAGACGACTGACTACATGGCGGCTGTGACTGGCCATTGGGTAAACTTTCCTCCCTCCTCCTCATCATCATATAGTGGCACTGGTGGCAGTAGCAGCAAAAAGCAAGGGTCTTTCTCTATCCGCAGACAGGCAGCATTATGTATTTACAGTTTTGAAAAAGTTCACAAAGCAGAACATCTTCTGGAGGGCCTTGAAGAAAAGTTTGCCTACCAGCTAACTCCAAAGTCCTTGCAACCTGAGTTTATAGTGTCTGACAATGCTTCTAATATTGTGAAAGCAGTAAGGCTTGGTAATTTTACAGATGTACCATGCTTTGCACACACTGTTAACTTGGTGGTAAAAGACTTTATCAGTGAGGACCGAAATGTTCTGAATTTGATTGCAGCTACCCGCACTGTGTGCACCCACTTTGGCCATTCTGTTAAAGCCAGAAAGTTGTTGTGGTAGATTCAAAAAGAAAACAGCCTCCTTCTACACCAGATGATCCAAGAAGTTCTAGCCAGGTGGAATTCCACCTACTATATGATGCAGAGAATGCTTGAGCAGCAGAAAGCCATCCATCAATATGCAGTCCAACATGGCATTGGGAAAGAAGATGTGAATATAATCCCCAATCAGTGGCATCTAATGGACAATCATAACTGTATTCTTAAACCCTTTAAGGAGGCTACACGAATGTTGAGCTCCGATGGTGCTGGGCTAAGCCAGATTTTACCCTTAATCTCACTCATTAGAATGAGACTGGAGCGTCTTGAGTCACAGTTCCTTGACACTGATAACATCAGTGCTGCATCCCTTGTGGGAAAAATGTTGAACACATTCATGGCTGATGAGTGCATTGTAAATATGTACAAAGCAGAACATTACATTTTGGCCACACTTCTCAATCCTCGGTTTAAGGATACAGTTGAGACATTCTTCAAACCACATAACTTTAAAGATCTGGAATACTATCACAAACTGTTAATTGAGAAAGTGTCAGCACGTATAGTTGAGAAAAGTAATACATCATCAGTGTCCTTGTGGCAACATTCAAATTCTGAATGAGATCTGGTGGAGAGGGAGGGAGCACAGTCTTCCATTGCTGCTGCTGCTGCTGCTGGTGCCACCACATCTGATGTTTTTTGTCATCAAACACCAACCAGAACTGCTGCTACACCACAAGAGGACAAACCACTGTAGGACATGCTATCAGACTTTGGTCTGATAAAGACAGCTGGAAAGGCTCAGCCAGCTATAGTGGTACCAGAAGTCACTGCTGCAAAAACGGTGAAAGATTATTATGGAGGATACTGTACATCTCACCGCAGGTGACAAACCATTGCTGTATTGGCAACAAAAATGTGGTCTTCTTTAACTGAGATTGCAATTAAGAACCTCAGTTGCCTACCTGCAAGCACATATTCCGAGATAATTTTCAGTGCTGCTGGAGCAATAGTGAATGACAAAAGAACATGTCTTTCCAAAAAGAATGTAGAAAGGCTCAGTTTTCTTAAAATGAACCTGCCACAGTTCAAAAACATATACTATCCAAAATGTATGCAGGCTGACAGCACCCAGATGGCATGCCAAGCTAATTTATGGCCCATGGCCACAACCATTGTGTTCATTAGTGGTTCAGTAGAGGGTTACTACTTGTGCCAAGCTTCAAGCAGGAGCTGCTCAGTAGCTGTACTGTTGTCACTGTTGCCTGGATTGCCTGAGAAGTCTTGCTGTTTTTTTTACCACTCATGGCTGCATCGAGTACTTTAAGTAGTACGACACAGGGATATTTGTTTCCAGCAGGTAAATTCAGCACTGCTGGCTGCGTTAAGTCAAGTAGTAGTATGACACAGGGATATTTTCTCCCAAACAGGAAAATACAGCACTGCTGGCTGCGTCGAGTCAAGTACTTCAAGTAGTAAGATACAGGGATATTTTCTCCCAAACAGGAAAATACAGCACTGCTTGCTGCATCAAGTTCTTTAAGTAGTAAGGCACAGGGATATTTTCTCCCTAACAGGTAAATACAGCACTGCTTGCTGCATTAAGTCAAGTAAAGTGATAATACTTTAAGTAGCAAGGTACACGGATATTTTCTCCCTAACAGGTAAATACAGCACTGCTTGCTGCATCGAGTCAAGTACTTTAAGTAGTAAGGCACAGGGATATTTTCTCCCTAACAGGTAAATACAGCACTGCTTGCTGCATCGAGTCAAGTACTTTAAGTGGTAAGACACAGGGATATTTTTATTTTCTCCCTAACAGGTAAATACAGCACTGCTTGCTGCATCGAGTCAAGTACTTTAAGTGATAAGACACAGGGATATTTTCTCCCTAACAGGTAAATACAGCACTGCTTGCTGCATTGAGTCAAGTAAAGTGATAATACTTTAACTAGTAAGGCACAGGGATATTTTCTCCCTAACAGGTAAATACAGCACTGCTTGCTGCATTGAGTCAAGTACTTTAAGTAGTAAGGCACAGGGATGTTTTCTCCTTAACAGGTAAATACAGCACTGCTTGCTGCATCGAGTCAAGTACTTTAAGTAGTAAGGCACAGGGATATTTTCTCCCTAACAGGTAAATACAGCACTGCTTGCTGCGTCGAGTCCAGTACTTTAAGTGGTAAGACACAGGGATATTTTTATTTTCACCCTAACTGGTAAATACAGCACTGCTTGCTGCATCGAGTCAAGTACTTTAAGTGGTATGACACAGGGATATTTTCTCCCTAACAGGTAAATACAGCACTGCTTGCTGCATCGAGTCAAGTACTTTAAGTGGTAAGACACAGGGATATTTTATTTTCTCCTAACAGGTAAATACAGCACTGCTTGCTGCGTCGAGTCAAGTACTTTAAGTGATAAGACACAGGGATATTTTTATTTTCACCCTAACCGGTAAATACAGCACTGCTTGCTGCATCGAGTCAAGTACTTTAAGTGGTAAGGCACAGGGATATTTTTATTTTCTCCCTAACAGGTAAATACAGCACTGCTTGCTGCGTCGAGTCAAGTACTTTAAGTGGTAAGATAGGGATTTATTTTAGATTTGTATATTGGCAGCTTATATAACCCAGTTACAATTTACACCACCCCCCTACAGTATGTGCACTAAGTTCAAATCAATAACTAGCGATCACTAACTCAGGTAATATCGTTGCACTTGGCCTTATTCCCCTGAGCTGCTCCCTGTCCCAGACTGAAAGACTACTTTCTCTTGAGATTATTATTTTTTTTAATTATCTGTGTAATTAAGATTTACAATTTGGACTTACAGACAGTAGCCGGCTAGCAGCCAGCCAACCAAAGAAAGCAGCCAAGCACAGACTTCTACTTTTACTCTTTTTTTCCACTTTCCAGGCTCTTTATAAAATGTTTCTGTTTGTTCTGTAAGCCAGTAGAAGAGATTTGTTTATATTAAATGGTTTTAGGTTGAATGTGACTGTGCTCATGTGCACACACACTCCTCTAGTCTATACACAGAAGTTATTAATTAAACACAAAATGAAATGCACAAGTTACAACCACTTGATTGATGCAGTCTGCTACTGTTAATTTCTGTGTGTGATGAATTGCTCAGTCTAGAATTGGATCAGGACTCTCTCAGAAATATTAGGTCAGCTGAGCTATCCCCAGTTTCATACAAGAAAGACAACAAATAACCTCAGACAGTCACACCACTCCACCAAAGCTGTCTGCCAGGCCCAATATGCCATTTGTCATTATGCTCGTTTTTTATTGTTTGTCAAAAAAACAAAGTTACATTTTTCTTCCCTCCCAAAACAAAAAGCTGCCTAAGCCAGCTCCCCCACCTTGCTGCTTATCATAAAAGAAGGAGAGAGACTGCCGAACCATATAGTTTTTTTTTACTGATCCACCACCAAAAATGCTCGAGAGAGAACAGATATACACAACTGCTCTCTCTCTCTCTCTCTCTCTCTCAAGTCTCCACAATGTGCTGTGTGCACTGCAGCAAGCAGCTCAAGAAGTATGACCCATGTGGGTCTCCCTGCGACACCCTCCAATAGCTGATTGACTTATTGTACAGTCACAAAGGGCAATCTATCCAAAACCAATCCCCCTTCCCCATGTAGCAGGCATACCATCCCTTTCTCCGCGTTTTCTCCATTTCTGAAAGGGACTGGTGCATGCGTGCTTCTCAGTACTGTCTGAGGCACAGCACATGTGCTACACTAGAGAGAAACTGAAGGAGCATGCATGGCACTGACGTCCAGCATCTGGTGGTATGTGATTTTTTTACTTTTCAGGGGGCGAACCAAAGTTCGTGTTTTTTAATACAAGCTCTACCACTGGCGGACTATAGAGACCCATAGGGGTTTGACCTTTTTTTAGCTTTGGTTGAACTGAACTTGCCGCCCTATAAACCACATGGCACCCTGCATCCAGCCAGAAGAGCAGACAAGGAAAAAAAACCACTACAGAGTCCTGGTTCCTGGCTATGGGATATATTGTGCTTACTGATCTTAAAAGCTATGGTCACAAATGCTAAGACCCAGATGCATATAGACTTTTGATGGCTGACTCCACATTCTCCTATAGAGAGTGCAGTGAGAAACACAACCGGAGACTGAAAGACGACACAAAGGAGCACTTTGTTTTGTGCCAGTTCCTTAGACTTAGAACATTCTACCAATCAAACATTATTCTCCTAGCAGTATGTAATAATTGCTAAATGACTATGTTGTTTATTAATTATCTAGGGCAATTATACCTTATTAAAAAAAAAAATTATTAAACCCAAACCTGATAAGCAGCATGCCAGTGCAAAAGATGGGCACACCCAACATGTTACTCTTTAACCTAGTTTTTGGCCCCATCCCAGGTAGACCAGAAACATAGACATAAATATTGGACCATGAAAAAAAGCAATTTTAAAATGGAGAGGGAATGTGGCTGTGGTTGGGGGGGATATTAAGTGTTTAACAGTGGAGTTTGTAAAGATGGTACACTCCATATGGAGGTGAATGTTCTCTTTCAGTTTCTGAATGAGTCTGAGGTTTTCTAAAATCAGGGAGGGGAGAGAGAGAGAGAGAGAGAGAGAGAGAGAGAGAGAGAGAGAGAGACAGACAGAGAGAACAAGCATTTGTCAATGCTGAATGTTTGCTTGCTGGCATTGGCATTGGTAGTGTAGGAGTCAGAGAGATGTATAATAGGAATGGCAGTGAAGTATTGAACTGAAGCCAACCCCATCACCACCCTGCAGAGACTGACAGGCATTGGGGTGTGCCTCTGGGTCATCAGGCATAACGGCCATGCCATTTCACCACACCCTACCCTGCAGACTCTGACAAGTGTCATGGTGTGCCTTGGGGTCTTTGGGCCTTATGCTTACCCCATTCCATAAGGAAATACGGTGAGATGGGTGCAGTATAGGAGAATGGGGTGAACTTTGGGGCTGAAGCATCCAAGGCACACCTCGATGCCTGTCACTGGCTGCAGGGTGTGGGTGTGGGTGGAATGGCATGAGCATTACAGGTGGCGATCCCAAGTCACACCCCTGATGCCTGTCAGTCTCTACAGGGTGGGGCATTATGGTCAGAAATCCTAATGTCTCAGGCATCCGTTGGCATTTTCACTCCAAATTTTCAACATGGGTTTTTTGTGACCCCCACCTTATGAACAATGGCAATATCAGTTTGTTAGCCGAAAGCTGATTTCACACAAAGACTACGCCATTTGGCACCACAAGTGCGAAAATACATTTTGAACAGGATGTGAAAAATGACAGCTGTACTGTTCATGGGGAGGTGCAAAAAATGGCAATGTTGAAATTCTGCAGTGAAAATATTAAAAAAACTGGTGAAGTCACGAGCATGCGTAGAAAATGTGCAACGCACACCCATAATGCAATTAGTTTGGGGAATTTTTACAGCAGATTGTCAACATAGGGATTTTGGAACCTCTGCTCCTGAACAGTGTCACTGTGATTTTCTTAATCTGTCCCGAACAGTGAGTTCCCACAACGACCACGCATTTCTGCGCTGGAAGTGCGAAAACACTTTTCGACCATGGTGTGAAAAATGACAGCTGTACTGTTCATAAGGAAGTGTGGAAAAATCCCAGTGGTGAAAATCTGGACTGAAAATATTAGAAATCCATGAAGTTACGAGGAAGCGTGGAAACTGTGCAATGGTCGCTCATAACACAGTCATTTTATGGACTTTTTTCACCAAATTTTTAACATAGCCTTTAACACCTCCGCTCATGAACAGTGTCACTGTGATTTTCTTAATCTGTCCTGAACATTGATTTCGCACACCGAATGTGCCATTGTGCGCTACATGGGTGGAAACACCTTCTGGGCAAGATGTGAAAAATGACAGCTGTACTGCTCATAAGGAGGTGTGGTAAAATGGCAATGTTGAAAATCTGGAATTAAAATATTGAAAATTCGCAAACTTACGAGCCTGCCTAGGAACAGCCAAGCACATGCTCATAAAAGTCATTTTTGGGAATTTTTTCACCAAATTTTTAACATAGCCATTTTAACACCTCTGCTCATGAACAGTGTCACTGTGATTTTCTTAATCTGTCCCGAACATTGATTTCGCACACCAACTGCGCCATTGTGTGCTACATGGGTGGAAACACATTTTGGGCGAGATGTGAGAAATGACAGCTGTACTGCTCAGAAGGAGGTGCAGTAAAATGGCAATGTTGAAAATCTGGAGTGAACATACTGAAAATTCGCAAACTTACGGTGCCGCATGAGGAACAGCGCAATGCATGCTCAGAAACAGTCGTTGTTGGGATGCCACCAAATTAACATAGGGTTTTGGGGGCCTACCTCATGAACTGTGACACTGTTGTTTTGTAAATCAGTCCCAAAAGGTGGTTCCACGCAGTGACTGCGAAATCACCTTTCATGGCTAATTAATGCCATGACAGTCACAGAATTCATGAGGAGGGGTCCCAAAAACCTCATGTTGAAAATTTGGTGAAAAAATTCCCCAAAATGCCCGAGATATGCACTAAAGTTGAAAAAACCCTATTTATTCCATTATACAGCTTACCGGCATTTCTTCAGTTCGCGGTCGGCTTTGAAGAGTGCAGACGTGTTCCTGTTCCACTGAAGATCATCGCGCCAAACTCCAGAGGTAAGTATAGGGTGAGGTGGGGGTGTGGGGAGGTGGATGCACAGAGGGTGGGCGGGTGGGGGAGGGGTCAGGACAATCAGTGAGGGAAGGTTTTTTCTTTCAGGTTTTCTTTTTTACTTAGACGACGACTTGTGCCACGCTGGGGTGGGTACCAGCATGGCAGCTGGAAGCCTGTTTGGGGTGGGGGGCCATGGAGCTGATGGGGATTTGGCACCCTCTGACCCCATACAGACTGCTGCCACGCTAACCCGGTAGTCTCTTGGGGGCAGTGGAGCTAATGGGGATTGGGCACTTGTTAGCGCTAAGACTGCTGCCACGCCGGGTGGGCTCCCAGTGTGGCATCTGGAACTCTGTTGGGGAGCGAGCACAGCCGACAGGGATTGGGCACCCCATCGGCTATACAGTGTGTGCGTGTGGGGGGGGAGCATGAGCATGCAACATGCGTGCGTGTGTGTGTGTGTGGGAGGAGCGCATGAGCATGCGATATCTTATCGCTGCTCACTGAAGCGTAGCTCTCCCTTTCAACTGTACGGCACTGCATTTTCAACTGCTGTCATAGACAGCTGCAGCATTCATTGGCGAACTGTGGGCGCGCCTGCAAACACGCTGACTGAATTGGAAGACAGGGAGCAACACCTCTGAAAACTCGGATGATGGCACTATGTTTCTTGCACATGCGTGCAAGCAAACATGAAAAGCAATGGATTCTTGCCTCCCTAAGAATCAAAGGTCTACAGTTCTAAAGGTATCGGATAACTCACAATGTTTCCTAAAGTCCATTATTCCTACTACCTAATTTGTGACTGCTGACTCAGTATCTTGTGATCTGTAAGGTAGTTTTAGAATTTCTGTGTTTTTTCCCCTCTGATACACCTTGAGAGCAAAACATCTTTCAGCTCCGATCCAGTGGTTCAATAGTCCATAGCTTCACACCTGTACATTTTAGTCAATGTATTTGTGCTATCTTATTTATGGCATTTTCTAGTTAGCTCCTATAACACGTGAGCATAATTGTACCTATACATTGGTTTTTTTGTCAAGAAGGAGAAACATTTCTGAAAATGCTTGGTTTGTGTCTGGATGGTTGAATTTCTTTGTATATGGAGCTTTACATCAAAATGTATTGTTTAAAAAATGGTTTAATAAAATGTGCAGTGCTTAGGAATGCAGATCATTATATTTGCTTGCACGCATGTGCAAGAAACATAGTGCCATCATACGAGTTTTCCAGAGGTGTGTCAGCCTCTTCCAGTTCAGTCAGTGTGTTTGCAGGCACGGTCACAGAGCACCAATCACTGCTCCAGCTGTCTATGACAGCTGAAAATGCAGTGGCATACAGTTGAAAGGGAGAGCTCCGCTGGAGTGAGCAGAGCTCTCCCCTCCCACACACACATGCGCGCGTGCACGCATGCACACTGCGTGCTCATGCGCCTTCCCCCCCACACACTGTATGGCCGACAGGAGTGCCCAATTCTGTCGGCTACCCGCCTCCCTAAAGACCAGGTGCTATGCGCTGGGAGCCCACCCCAGCATGGCAATGATGTTAAGGGCCGACGGGGTGCCTAATTCCCCATTGGCTCCACTGTCTCCCCCAATGTTGCCGCCAACGGGGTGCCCAATCCCCATCGGCTCCACTGTCCCCAAGCATCCAGGTGCCACGCTAGAGTCCACCCCAGCGTGGCAAAATGTGTTATAGCCGACGGGGGTGCCCAATTCCCCGTTGGCTCCAGCCCCCCAAACATCCTTTCAGCTGCCATGCTGGGAGCCCACCCCTGCGTGGCAAACGTCCCTCGTCGTCTCAATAAAGAACGAATACACCTGCAAATAAAAAACTGTCCCTCGGCGCTTCTCCCTGCCCCCCTCCCACAACCCACACCCACCCACTGCGCACCCTGCCTCCCCACAGCCCCCCCTGCCCCATACTTACCTCTGGAGCTTGGCGTGACGATCTTGGGCGGACTGGGAACACGTCTGCATTCTTCAAAGCCAACTGCGAACTGAGGACATGCCGTAAAAATGTAGAATGGAATAGATAGGGTTTTTTCAACTTTATTGCATATCTCAGGCATTTTTTGGAATTTTTGCACCAAATTTTCAACATGGGGTTTTTGGGACCCCTTCTCATGAATGCTGTCACTGTCATGGTGTTATTCAGGCCCGAAGGGTGATTTCACAGCCACTGCGTGAAATCACCTTTCCAGAATGATTAACGAAATGACACTGCCAGTGTTCATAAGGTAGGCTCTCAGAAAGCCTATTTTGAAAATTTGGTGGAAAAATTACTTAAAATGACTGTTTTACGAGCGTGCGTTGCACAGTTCCTATGCACGCTCGTAAGTTCACAAATTTTCAATATTTTCACTCCAGATTTTCAACATTGCCATTTTACCACACCTTCTTATGAGCAGTACAGCTGTCATTTTTCACATCTCACCCAAAATTTGTTTCTGCCCATGTAGCACACAATGGCGCAGTCGGTGTGCGAAATCAATGTATGGGACACATTAAGAAAATCACAGTGACACTGTTCATGAGCAGAGGTCTTAAAATGGCTATGTTGAAAATTTGGTGAAAAAATTCCTAAAAATGACTGTTTCATGAGTGTGCGTTGCGCAGTTCCTATGCCTCTTCGTAAGTTTCTAATAATTTCAATATTTTCACTCCAGATTTTCAACATTGCCATTTTACCACACCTCCTTATGAGCAGTACAGCTGTCATTTTTCACATCTTGCCCAAAACGTGTTTCCGCCCATGTAGTGCACAATGGCGTAGTCGGTGTGCGAAATCAATGTATGGGACACATTAAGAAAATCACAGTGACACTGTTCATGAGCAGAGGTCTTAGAATGGCTATGTTGAAAATTTGGTGAAAAAATTCCTAAAAATGACTGTTTTATGAGCGTGCGTTGCAGAGTTCCTATGCATGCTCGTAAGTTCACAAATTTTCAATATTTTCACTCCAGATTTTCAACATTGCCATTTTACCACACCTCCTTATGAGCAGTACAGTTGTCATTTTTCACATCTCATCCACAACGTGTTTCTGCCCATGTAGCGCATAATGGCGCAGTCGGTGTGTGAAATCAATGTATAGGACACGTTAAGAAAATCACAGTGACACTGGTCATGAGCAGAGGTGTTAAAATGGCTATGTTGAAAATTTGGTGAAAAAATTCCCAAAAATGACTGTTTTAGGAGTGCACATTGCGCAGTTCCTACGCACGCTGGCAAGTTTGTGAATTTGTAATATTTGCACACCAGATTTTCAACAGTGCCATTTTACTGCACTTCCTTATGAGCAGTGCAGCTACCATTTTTCACATCTCGCCCAAAATGTGTTTCCGCACATGTAGTGCACAATGATACAGTCGGTGTGCGAAAACAATGTTTGGGACAGATTAAGAAAATCACAGTGACACTGGTCATGAGCAGAGGTCTTAAAATGGCTATGTTGAAAATTTGGTGACAAAACTCCATAAAATGACTGTGTTACGAGTGAGCATTGCGCAGTTTCCAAGCACCCTCATAATTTCATGAATTTGTAATATTTTCAGTCCAGATTTTCACCAGTGGCATTTTTCCACACCTCCTTATGAACAGTACAGCTGTCATTTTCCACAACATGGCCGAAATGTGTTTTCACACTTTCAGTGCACAGATGCGTGGTCGCTGTGGGAAATCATTGTTTGGGACAGATAAAGAAAATCACACTGACATTGTTTATGATTGGAGGTCCCAAAATGCCTGTGTTAACAATCTGCTGTAAAAAAATTCCCAAACTAGTTACATTATGGGTGTGCATTGCACAGTTTCTATGCACGCTCGTGACTTCAGCAGTTTTTTTAAGATTTTCACAGCAGATTTTCAACATTGCCATTTTTTACACCTCCCCATGAACAGTACACTGTCATTTTCACATCCTGTTCGAATGTGCTTTTGCACCTGTGGTGCCAAATGCCATAGTCGCTGTGCAAAAGCAGTTTTGGCTAACAAACTGATATTGCCACTGTTCATGAGTGGGGTCACAAAAAACCATGTTGAAAATTTAAATTGAAAATACCAACAATGCCTGAGGCGTTAGGTTTCCAACCATAACGCCCCAACCATGAAGTATGACAGGCATCAGGGGTGTGACTTGGGATTCTTGCCTGTCATGCTCATGCCATTCCACCCCACCCACACCCTGCAGCCAGTGAGAGGCATCAAGGTGTGCCTCGGACTCTTCAGACCCAAACTTCACCCCATTCTCCTATACGCACCCATCTCTGCGTATTTCCTGATGGAATGGGGTGTATGAGGCCAAAGACCCCAAGGTACACCGTGACACTTGTCAGTGTCTGCAGGGTAGGGTGTGGTGAAATGGCGTGGTCGTTATGCCTGATGACCCAAAGGCACACCCCAATGCCTGTCACTCTCTGCAGGGTGGTGGTGGGGTTGACTTCAGTTCAATACTTTGCTGCCATTCCTATTATGCAGCTCTGTAACTTCTACACTACCAATGCCAATGCCAGCAAGCAAACATTCGGCATTGACAAATGCTTGTTTTTTTAATGTTTTAGTCATAAGTGGACTTTTGCAAAACTGATGCATGCTGCTTTTATAAGTTACATTGCATATTCAGAAAGAAAA
Organism: Neoceratodus forsteri; assembly: GCA_016271365.2. Classification (NCBI taxonomy): domain Eukaryota; kingdom Metazoa; phylum Chordata; order Ceratodontiformes; family Ceratodontidae; genus Neoceratodus; species Neoceratodus forsteri. The sequence goes on from CM057459.1 coordinate 322,807,236, forward strand.
TGTATTATTCTGATTCTAATTGTTTGGCACAGTTATGCAGTCTGCTTTGAAACGATCAGTGGAGGTAGCTGGGATGTTCAGTTTATTTGTGATATGAAGGAGTTCAATTATGGGGCATTACTTGGTTCACAGGAACAGGTGATGATAAGGTGGTCTTTTTCATTCTTTAGAAACAATACAACATACTTATTACCCACATAGCATGGCTCCCAGAAATATCTGAATGTAAGGCAGGTATCTCTGGCTGTTCAAATCCCAGCTGTGGACACACTTCTCTGCTGACAGTAGCTGTGACTGCTTCCCCTAATTTTCTGTTCTCCTCCCTCCAGCAGTGACACCTTAGCACTTCTATTAAAGTAGTAGACTATTTGTACTTCACTCAATATCCCATTTTCTACACCTCTCCTCTGCAGCTATTGTGCACTAGCAGATCAAGGATTGTGCACTAGCAGATCAAGTGCAAGTTCGCAATAGCCCTGACAAGGAATGTGTGTGTTTTTATTTTATGGACAAGCAAGTGGCTGGTGAAGTAGATTTATAAACAAACCATAGTGAGAAATACTATTGCCTAGGGAGGCAGTATAGCGCAGTGGTGTAAGGCACTGAGCTGCAAATCTAGAGACCTAGGTTTGAATCCCACAGCCCCCACTTGCATACTGTGTGACCATGAGCAAGTCACTTAACTTCCCTGTGCTCCCAGGTAGCACCTGTAAACAAGCTTTCAGCTCAGTGTGCTACTCCTGGTTAAACAATTTGGAGAAAAAGAATACCACACTAAGTAAGCAATAACATGACTATACAATGACACCAGGGAGTCACTGACTGAAACAATTTATGTTTTATATTAAACATGCCCACATACCCTGATGGAATATTGTACTAAACATTACAGGTTGACAGTGTCCCTTTAAAGGAAACGTTTCTTTACACTGCATGTCCATGTTGTACAGGTGGTATTTGGCTGTTGAAATACCTATTGTATGTTTTTAGTGGATGTAGATTTTTTTTTTCATTATGAAGTAAAATGTGCTTAATTTATCCCCTGATTGCGATTGGCGATCCAGTTTCTCCTTTTCATTTACAATGAGCCAAGCTGAATCTTGGACATCACACATCGCTCAACAAGCCTTGTGAATGTGATATTAGTTTGTGGTGGTTCAAGCCACGTTTGTAGAAATCTTTCAGTTTTTTCTATCTTGGTACAGTAGCAGGGTATAATACTAAAATGACCTGTTTTATGTCATTTGCTACTGTCTGGTTTATTCTTAGGGTGTAGTACTTCTGCTAGTAAAGAGATCAAGCAAATACAGATTCAAACTGACAAGTTTCCTTGCAGAGTCAGTACATGTACAGTTTTTATTATTAGCTTAAACTGAAATACATTTTATTTTTGTAAAAAATAATAACAGTACTTCTTTGTGTTTTTTTGAACTAGGATAGGTTGACAGTGAATGGCAAAGAAACTAAATGATTCAGCAGTTAAGAGTTGAGAGTGAACAGCTGATGTGTGAGCCTCAAGGATTGATGTAATTGCTCCAGGTCAGCAACATAGCCGAAACCGAAAACAGGGAAAGTTAACACTTTTGAAAGCATACAGAAATAATAATAAAAAAAATAGTAAAAATGCATAAAATACATTAAACATAATGTCACAGCAATATTGGCACATGTACTTGATTATTAGAATTAGCTGCTGACCACGTTTAAGTGTAGCACAATTGTCCGGAGGAAAGGTATGAAAATGCAACTTTGTTTTTTAATGTCATAGCAGGAGCAGAGTTCAGTTAAAAAGAAAAGCCATTTGCTAATGATACAACGAGTGCAACTGGTTTGTATAAAACTCAGGGATAAAAGAGAAGCGGGTGGATGCTGGATGGAATTTCCGGGCTAACTTTTATATTTTTAAAATGGATAGTTGTGTTATGCTGACAGAAAGGGATTATAAAATGAGTTGCAAGACATGACACACCAGAAATCTGCTTTACCTGAAATGCAAACATGTCTATTCTGTTTACCTTTTCTTAAATTTGAGCTAAGCAGAATAGCGTGCAACTGGTTCAAACATAGACTACAGGGTGGAATGCAAATTGCACTGAGAAGGTCGCGAGGCTGTAAAAGAATCTTCACTATTGGTGAATCAAATACATCGGTAAAAAATGAAAATCAGCACAAAAGAGTAAGGACTAGAGACTCATTGATGTAAAATATAATCTTTATTTACAGTTTTACAATTATTGAGGTAACACTGCATGCCAATCCTGTTTCATGTCAAGTTTAAATGTTGGGGGGAGGGGGAATGATTAATTCGACTCCTCTGCAGATCGGTGTGAGACGTAGACTCCCTCAGCTTGATTGGAGCTTTTTAATGTAACAGACACTTAATCTACTGCATTCAGTTTAGTAGCTGCATTAAATCCCAGGTTTGATGTTGCAGGAGGGGTGAGGAGATTGGACTTCAGTGTAGTTCAGGCCCAGCTTTAGTGTGTGTGTGTGTGTGTGTGTGTGTGTGTGTGTGTGTGTGTGTGTGTGTAAGGAATCCTCTGTCTGAGGGCCAAAGTTAAACAGCAGTTGTGCCATCCTGGCCTGTGTGTACTCTGTGGGCAGATAAGGCATACATTCACTTGACTATGGCAAGGCCCCAGAACTGGCCAAATTATTAAATGTGTGCCATCATCAGTCAGCTTCCATCTGCATAAATAGCCACAATAACTTTTAGCTGATCACCATAAAATATTTCATTCCATGGGGATGTTGTGGCGCAATCTCAACAGGAGAACTGTCCGGAGGACGCGTGGTTGTTATGTCCAGCATTCACTCAGTATGCCCCAAAGCCGTCGTCCTTGTGCTCTCCCATAGTACAGCAGCACAACTGCTTCATGTTAGTCGCACTACTAGACTGTTTTGTTCACAGACCACATGGACAACCTTGATGGGCTCAGCACTGATCTGCAGCAGCCCGAGGATCAGTCTCTCATTATACAGTGTGCAGAGTTGCCACAGGTGCCTGCTGCATTGCTGAATTAAAAAAGAAGAAATAATACAGTAGGAACATTGATTTATTACAGCATTTTGAACTGCTTATAATTTAATTAATGATGGGGCAGGTATGGCAGGAGGATTTCCGACCAAGGGGAGTCTTTTATTTTTTTGCCTTTTCCTTTTGCCCCCTCACCTGACTGCCAGTTCTCTTCTCCCTCTGTGCCCTAGAGTTGGCTATGTTTTCTTTTTACATTTTCAGTAAGAATCTTGCCAGTGCAATCCCATAATGAATGAAACTTGAGAAGGAGCTGCGGCCTGGTTACAAACAAACAAACAAAACAAAAAAAAACCATTGCTGGACTGTCAGTTCTTTTCTCCTTCTGTTCTCCATAGTTGGCTATATTTTATAGTCAGTACCTAACTCGCAAGTGCAATACCAAAATGACCTAAAGATTAGAATTAGCTGCTGATCGCTTTTAAGTGTAGCACAATTGTCTGGAGGAAAGGTATGAAAATGAAAGTTTGTTTTTTAATGCCATAGAAGGAGCAGAGTTCAGTTAAAAAGAAAATCCATTTGCTTATGATACGAGTGCAATTGGTTTGTATAAAACTCAGTGTTAAAGGAGAAGCGGGCGGACGCTGGATGGAGTTTCTGGACTAACTTTTATATTTTTAAAATGGATAGTTATGTTATGCTGACAGAAAAGGACTATAAAATGAGTTGCAAGACATGACACACCAGAAATCTGCTTTACTTGAAATGCAAACATGTCTATTCTGTTTACCTTTTCTTAAATTTGAGCTAAGCAGAATAGCATACATCTGGCTCATAGACATTGAGGTAGAGCATTTTGAACTGGTTATAATTTAATTATGATGAGGCAGGTACGGCAGGAGGATTTCTGACCAAAGGGAGTTTTTTCTTTGCCTTTTCCTTTTACCCCCTCACCTGACTGCCAGTTCTCTTCTCCCTCTGTTCTCTAGAGTTGACTACATTTTCTTTTTAAATTTTCAGTAAAGATCTTGCCAGTACAATCCCAAAACAAGCAGTCCTTATCTGCAGACAAATTATAGGTTTCCATGTTTGGGGGGGGATCTGGCCCTCCAAATGTATTGGATAACACAGCAGTCATAGATTCATTTTATAGAAGTAGCCAGCAAATAAGGACCACTAGGACCACCTAGTCTACCCATGAAAACCCCAAAGCAGAATCCTCAAGCCCTCAAGACAGAGAGAGGACAAGGACAACCCCCTTGGGAAATAATCCACCTTCACCTTACTTTTTCTCATTTTCTACCAAAAGGAGTTCCAGTCTTATTGATCACACCACTTAAGGAACTAGTTGAGCTGAGTATTACTGTGGATCAAAATAGCAACGTCATTGTGATTATACTCGATAGCCCGGAGTTGCTCCACAGTCCTCACCTCATCCCACAGTGAAGAAACAGTCCGCTGGCCAGTCTTGCATGTCATCATGACTCTGCACTCTCCAACGGGGAGCTACCACTGCCTAAAGAAGGGGAGCCTGAACAAATAAATAATCACACAAGACACTGTCATGGACTATCCCCATGGAATCCTAAGTTATTAACACAGTCAGAAACTGTGTGTAACTTTAGTGTGCATGTTCTTGCAGTTTTATATGTTTTAAGAAATTCAGAGAGTTTTTTTTTCTCCTCTGAATGTGCCCCCTACCTTATAATGGTATTATCTGGGGATATCCAGGTAGAAAGCTGCCTGCTGGCATAATGTTACTATATTTCTCGGTACCCAGTCGCACTGGTGTTGGCTGTCACGCTGGGTGGGCTCCCAGTGTGGCATCTGGAACTCTGTTGGGGGGGAGTGCAGCACAGCCAACAGGGGATTGGGCACCCCAATCAGCTATACAGTGTGTGCGTGTGGGGGGGGGGAAGCACCGAGCATGCAATATGCGTGCACGTGTGTGTGTGTGTGTGTGTGTGTGTGTGTGTGTGTAGTACGCATGAGCATGCGATATCTTATCACTGCTCACTGAAGCGGTGCTTTCCCTTTCAACTGTAGGGCACTGCATTTTCAACTGCTGTCATAGACAGCTGCAGTGTTCATTGGAGAACTGTGGCCACGCCTGCAAACACACTGACTGAATTGGAAGACGGCTGCCACACCTCCGAAAACTCGGATGATGGTACTACGTTTCTTGCACATGCATGCAAGCAAACATAAAAATGCTGTGTAAGTAAGGACAATTACATGCCACTTGTATAAGCATAGCCTTTCTAAAGGTGTCCATTTTGGCTAGGTTATTTAACAACACAACTGCAAAAGGGCAGCATTCTTACAATCTGTCAGCTCTATTCAGCCTATGGTTGCAAATAAAGGCCTTCTGTTTTCCGATATTGCTCAAGAGTGAGGTGAAATAAAACTTAGTTAAAAAGAAGTAATTGCAGTGCTTTGATGGTTGAATAAAATGACCTGAAAGGACCACTAGTGAAGTAAGCAATGCTCTCCAGTAAGGACACTCCTGCAGATATGTAAGTGCACTGTACACTGTGGTGTAAGAAGGCATTGTAGTAAAATGGTTACAAACCTGACTCGATGACAACTGCACGGTAGTGTTCTACCAACCTGATAGGATTTTTTTTAAAGGGGGATGTCCATGTAGTAAAGCTGCCCCTGACTTGAAATTTGTGTACATAAATAAAATCTTAACTTACAGTTTACTTGTCTGTTTTCATATGTATTTGGTTGATTCTTACCCGACCCTGACGGTATGTACAGCATACCACTAGCGCGGCATCCAAGAATCTTTGTGGCTAACGTCTTGACTAGGGATAGGCCAAGGGAGATTCAATTAACCCATATACAGTACTGAAGATATTTATACCGCTGATCAGCAGGTTGCTGCTCCCTCTGCCCTTCCGAGACTGATAGTAAGCACAGGTCAGCCAACAGAGTGCATTCTTGCTCAAACGTTTCAACTGAAAGACACTATATAGCATATCCCTACATTTGCAATTATGAACAGTACTTAAATTACACACATGGTGCAAACTAAGTAAAAATGTATTTTGGAGGGTGGTATGTGCCGAACTAGATGGCAGTTGTGAGGAATTTTCATTTAAGTTTGTAAATGGAAATTGATAATAGTGTATGCTTCAAACTATTATGTATGGAAATCCATACACTCAAAAATGCTGTTCTACTGCAGTAGTGATGAAACACTGATGTACTGCAGCACAGTGAGTTTTCATTGTGCCTCAATAGTTACGTCATACAACAATGATGGTGTGTGGCAAGAGAACAGTAACAACTGGGAGTGTGAGCAGTGACAAAAATGCCCTTTGTGAGTGAGGATGACCTGTGGGAAGTGTTGCTGTGGAGGTAGGTGTGATCATGGGGGGTGGGCAGTACAGAAGAAAATAAAAAAAATGGATGAGTGGCTGGACAGAAGGGGACTGTAATGTCTGGCATTAACATGAATGATACTGCAGCTGGGATGATGAGCAGCATAATGAGCTGTGGAGGAGTGGGAGGAGGCATAATCCAATGAACAGTGTGATCGAGGATGACCAGAGGAACAGAAAAAAGTGTACGAATGGCGCAAACAAATAGTAAGTTCTGCTGTTTTGTGTTTTTGTTGCCCATGCACTATAAAAAGTAATGTATTGGCAACCATACACTCCAAGACTGTTTTGACACTTTGGGGTTGCCATGATCACAGTGACCTCTTGAGCTTTGCTCTTGAGGTCATCTGTTGTCATGGCAACCCCTTGGTGGAAACACAGCCTTGTCGTGTATGGTTGCCGATACATTATTCTGTATGTAGAAATACAATTGGTTGCAGTGGGGAGGAAGCAAGCCACAAAGAAAATAATATTACATGTAGAAAAATACCATGTCCATGTATTTCACACTTATGTTCATGTTGCTCTGTTGGAGTTAGGAAGAAACAAGAATTTGTCAATGCCAAGAGTTTGCTGTTGGTATTGCTCTTGTACATGCTTCCCATATTTTTCTCTGTATATTCCTCTGTCTTGCATTTTAAGGGTGGGAGTTACAGTTGGAAACTCTAATGCCTGGGGTGTTTGTAGGTATTTTTGCTCCAAATTTTCAACATGGGCTTTTTGGTACACCACCTCATGAACAGTGCCAGCACAATTTTGTTACTCAATCCCAAAAGATGATTTTGCACAGCAAGTGTGCCATTCGGTTCCACAGGTGTGAAAACACATTTTGGGCAGGATGTGAAAAATGACAGCTGTACTGTTCATGTGGAGGAGTGAAGAAATGTAATGTTGAAAATCTGGAGTGAAAATATGAAAAAGTGGCGAAGTTACAAGAGTTTATAGAAACTACGCAACCCACTCTCGTAACACAGTCATTTTTTAAAATGTTTTCACCAAATTTTCAACATGGCCTTTTTGAGACCTCCCCTCATGAACAGTGGCACTGGAATTTCTTTAATCTGTCCTAAAAGTTGATTTCACACAGCGACCGTGCCATTCTGCGCCACAGGTGCAAAAACACATTTTGGGAAGAACACAAAACATGACAGTTGCACTGTTCATAAGGGAATGTGAAAAAATGGTAATGTTGGAAATTTGGAGTGAAAATCTTAAAAATTGATGACGTTACGAGCGTGTGTAGAAACTGAGCAAGGGATGCTCATAACACAGTCATTTTTGGGATTTTTTTCACCAAATTTGCAAAAAGAGCCTTTTGGGACTCCACCTCATGAACAGTTGCACTATCGTTTCGTTAATTGGTCCCAAAAGGTGATTCTGCGCAGCAACCATGAAATCACCTTTTGGGACTGAGAAATGAAATGACAGTGACTGTGTTCAAGAGGAGGGTTCCCAAGAACCCTATATTGAAAATTTGGGACCAAAACTCCCAAAAATGGCCGAGATATCAACCTAAATTGAAAACCCCCCATTCACTGCCATTATAGGCAGATGTGTTCCCGGTCCACTGAAGATCGCTGCTCCCAACCTCCAGAGGCAAGTATGGGTAAAGGGGGAGTGTGGGGAAGTGGGGTGTGCAGAGGGAGGGTGCGGGTTGGGGAAGGGGGCGGCGGCAACGACAAGGATCCGTTTCTTTCTTTTCAGGTTAAAAAAAGACTTTGTGGGTCTGTTTTCTTTTTACAGGAAACTATGGATGTTGGCACACTGGGTGGGCTCCCAGTGTGCCAGAGTACTGGGGGTTCAAGGGGGGATTAATGCTGACCCGAGGATTGGGCACCCCAAGGACGGAGGATATTTGGGAGGGGGGCACATCTGACACCGGGAGTAGACATCCTGGTGTTGGAAACACCACAGCAAGTTTTGGTACACTGTGGTGGGCTCCCAGTGTGCCACATTAAAGGATGGCTGGGATACAGGCCACACAGGGATTGAGCACTCCAGTATTGGCAGGTAGGGGAAGGGGGGCCACCAACGTGGGACGTGGAGGAGGCAGGTGTGGAAAGCTCCTCCTCCCAGCCAGCGTGATCGATCGCGCTTACGGTAACAGTGCCTTTGGGCACGCAATACTCCCAGCCCGCACAGAGCTTAGGCTGTGGCCTGCTCCACACGGGTGGGAGAAACTTTAGAATGGCAGAGAGTGGGATGTGGGACATCAAGACACAAACAGCTGTTTGCTCTGCAATGAACTGCAGATGAAAGGAAAAAGACGGCTCCTGATTGGTTTGGCTTTTTCTTTTCAAGTGCAGACCACTGCAGGCAAAACAGCATCAGAACTAGCCTGGCTGAGGATTGGTGTGATACTGTCGAGTCCCATGCAGAGCACTTTGCATTGGACAGATTGTGTCACACCTCTCAAAGCCTACTCTCCCAAGGGGTTCAACGTGTATGTGCGAACTCAACTGCCAAATGTTTTTGTGTGACTGAAAATGTATGGTATGATTTTATTGTTGTAATCTGGTCAGTGGCAAGAGAAAAATCCAGTCCGATACCCTTCTCATGTATTAATGCAACATATTGCACCATCAGGCAATACGTGTGGACCAACTATGCTAGTGTGAATTTTTTTACCCATTTTCTTATTTTATGTATTTGTAAATTAGATCAGGAAGGCACCTTGAACTGTCATAGCTCATTTATTGGGGCATCCTGCGGGATGAGTTGGTTACATGAGTCTGTTATGTTATTGACAGAAGGTAATTGGCCAGGACCCAATCTCATAGATAAGTGCAATGAGATCTTCAGCTTCCACTGGGATATTTATGTGTTTTATATGAAAATTAGTCATGTGAGTTCTAATATGCTGTACCTGTTAAAACTGTCCCCACTACTGGGTGCTACCATCCTTAGCCATGCCCCAAACAGCCACAAGCTCACAGTATCAACTGAGAATGCACACATCTACATAATGTTCAGGACTGTGTCTGATGTTTCACTTGCATTTAGGTTTCTTTGACTGGAGAATACAGACTAACTTCCAACTTAAGTTTTCTACAGTTTGGTCACATCAATATCACCTTCACAGCTGAAGAATCTTGGATGTAGCAGATACATTCTGCACTTTGACTAAACAAATAATGTAATGCTGAGCACAGTGAAAGTGTTTGCAGTCCTCATTTTCAGATGACTTTCCAACTGCTACTGGTCTCCTGACATGTGAAACACTTGAATGAAACACCTTTTAAACAGGACTGACACCTCAGAGAACAAGTAGAAGGCATAAAGAATATTTATTCACACAGACATCTAAAACTCAGAATTAAAGTAATTTGTACTATACATTGTAATACTGGATCCACACCTGATTGGGCTGTGTCTTCCCGAAAGAGGCTGGCCTCTTCATCTGACAGACCCTTTATTAGACACAAAGGGGGACATTTTCAAAGGAGATGCGCTGGTGCAACTGAGAAGCACTGGGGCATCTCAAGAAATGTAACGCAGTGCGATATGCAAAGGGAGGAGATGCACTGCGCATCTCTGGCTGCACCCAAGCACAGCAATAATGTATGAGGCAAATCTCAAGGGGGCATGCACATGAATATGCGACACATCCCCATATTCAGCCAAGATGTGCGCTGCAGCTACCCGCGCATCTTGGAGATGTGACGCACAAAGTTTGTCATGGAAGAACCATGCTTAAGTCCTGGCCACCTACAGGTGGGCTGCTGTACTGCACACAGCAACACAACAGCCACCAGCCCCTGCAGCCCGGTGGTACTCACCAATCCCAGACCCTAATTGTGGTGAGAGAATGTGAAAGTCCCCATTCCTTGTAGTCTAGTGGAACCCCCCGAACCCTGAACCTGGTTCGTTGTAGCAGTACCAGTGCCCCCCTTTCCATAGTGTAGTGGCCCCTCTCCCATCCTGATCCCAGTTCAAAATATATAATGGTAGCCTGCAACCCTTTCCATAGTGTAGTGGCCCCCTTCCTGTCCCGATCCTCATTTGAATAAAAAACAAATAATATTCCTAGCCCTTTTTCCAGAGTGTAATGGCCCCTCCCTGTACCAATCCCCATTTGAATAAAGAAAAAAATAATTTCCCCAGCCCTTTTTCCATAGTGTAGTGGCCCCCCACCACTTACTCAGGCATGCACATCCCACCCCGTTCCTCCGTCCCAGCCAGCCAGCCAGCTGGAGAGCAGCACAGCCCTCCACACACCTCCATGGCTGCCTGCTCACTGAACTGTCAATGAATGACAGCTTACAGTAATCACTACAAGCCCAATAGTTGACAATGTCGACCAATGGGCTTGCAGTGTGTACTGTAATCTGTCGTTCACAACTCTGTGAATGACACAGTTTTGTGAATGACAGCTTACAGTACACATTGCAAGCCTGTTGGTTGACAGTGTCAACCAATGAGCTTGTAGTGATTACTGTAAGCTGCCATTCACTTACAGTTTAGTTGATGGGCAGCCGTGGAGGTGTGCAGAGGACTGTGCTGCTCGCCGGCTGACTAGCTGTGCTGGGACGGGGGAGTGGGGTGGGATGTGGGTGCCTGAGTGGGTGTTGGGGTGAGGGTGAGGCATTACACTATGGAAAAGGGCTGGGAAAATTATTTCTTCTTTATTCGAACAGGGATTGGTATGGGGAGTGGGGCCGTTACACCATGGAAAAAGGGCTGGGAAAATTCTTTGTTATTTATTCGAACGGGGATCGGGACAGGGAGAGGAGGCCACTACACTATGGAAAGGATTGGGGTTTGACATTACATGAGACTGGGCAGGGGGTAGGCTTCCTGGCACATCCTGCCAGGTGCATGCCTGCTAAATATATACAAATGCAGCCATAATGAGCTTGCAAATGGTCCGTTTGTGCCTTGCATTCCTAATGGCTGCATTTGCATTTGTCTGGCTGAAATCGGGAATTTGGGACTTGCGCATCAGGGGATGCGCCGCTCATCCCCATTGCAGGTGTTCAGGCCATCACCCGGGATGTGCTGGAGAACTGTCAGTGGTCCCAATTTGCGTTGCACTTTTGAATATCTATATTCAGATGAGATGTGCGATTGCGCATCTCGTTTGAATATTGCATTTTTTTGTGCTTGCCTATTTATTTGGGTGGCACATCTAGATGCACCAGGCATCCCCTGGGCTTTGACAATGGGGGCCAAATTGTTTATTTTATTACAAAAGAGCTTTATTCAGTTGCAGCAATGCATACTGGTCAGTCTTACCTCAGTAGTGGGCAAGATTATGGAGGCACTCCTTAAGGAAAGGATAGTGCAACACCTGGAATCCATAGGGGCACAGGATCCAAGACAGCATGGGTTTACAAAAGGAAGGTCCTGTCAAACTAATCTCATAGATTTCTTTGACTGGGTAACCAGAGTGGTGGACCAAGGGGGAGCAGTTGATGTCGCCTACCTTGACTTCAGCAAAGCTTTTGACACTGTTCCACATAGAAGATTGATAAATAAGCTAGGTAGGCTCGGGGTGGGTCAGAAGTTGGTCAACTGGGTGGCAAATTGGTTGACTGGCAGAAAACAGAGTGGTGGTAAATGGTATACAGTCAGAAGAGATGCAAGTCACAAGTGGGTACCTCAGGGATCAGTCCTGGGGCCAGTCCTATTCAACATCTTCATTAGTGACCTCATAGATGGACTAGAGGGTAAGGCTTGTCTGCAGATGACACCAAGATCTGCAACAGAGTAGATGATCCAGATGGAGTGGGCAGAATGAGAAGAGATCTGGATAAACTAGCAGAATGGTCAGAAGAGTGGCAACTGGGATTTAATGCAAGAAGTGCAAAATCATGCACATAGGAAGAGAAAACCCTGAAGCCACTTATAGGCTGGGAGGAGTTGCTAGCAGTCACAAAGGAAGAAAGAGACTTGGGCATCATCATCACTGATGACCTGAAATCATCAAGCAGACCTCTAAAAGCAGTAGTAGGCTAGGGGTGTTGGGGTGTATTAAAGTAGGGTATCACAAGTCGTAAGAGGGAGGTAATAATCCTCTGTACAAGACATTGGTTAGGCCCCATCTGGAGTACTGCGTGCAGTATTGGAGCCACACCTTCAAAGGACATTAACAAATTGAGGCAGTCAGAGAAGGGCAACAAAAATGGTGCAGGGACTGCATCAGAAGACATATGAGGACAGATTAACGGAGCTCAATATGTATACCTTGAGCAAAGGAGGAGAGAGGTGATATGATCGAGGCATTCAAACACCTTAAGGGCATAAACAAGGTGAAAGAGTCTAACATGTTTAAATATTAGAAAAATAGCAGGACAAGAGGACACAGCATGAGATTAGAGGAGGCCGATTAAGGGGAAATGAGGAAATTCTTTTTCACAGAAAGGTGGTAGATGCATGGAATGGCTTACCACAAGAAGTGGTGGCTATGAATACAGTGCAGGGCTTCAAACAGGCATGGGATAGGCATAAGGGAGCAATACAAATGACTATGAATAGATAGGTCACTGACAGAGCAAAGGCCAATGGCACATTTATAAGGTAGAAAAAGAAATGGGCAGACTGGATGGGCCTTGCGGTCCTTATCTGCCGTCAACTTCTATGTTTCTATGTTTCTATGTTTCTATGTTTCTATACACATGGCTCCATCCCTCCTGGAATATTTGAATAGTTCTGCACTTATATTTGCTAGTTCCAAAATGATGCACAAATACATGATACTTACAAGAAAGTCCATGGCAATAGTGGACAACAATTACTGAGACAGCAAGAATGGAACAGTGGTATCTAATGCTACAGTCTGTATCTTAATACACACAGACACTCTGTGTTGAAAGGAGGTGGTACTTTTAGTCCATAAACATCAATGATTATTGAAGTTAGATAAATGGGAGGGGGTCAGGAGGGGCCTACAAGGATAGGGAATTTCTAGCCAGTGAGGATCACAGGTGTTACATAAACAAAAAAACCAAAACAAAACAAAAAAAAACATGATGACCCAAATCACTGTTGTGCAGGTCATTGCAATGCCCCACTTATAGATTTTTTTACAACGATGAAACTTTCCTAGCACTTTTCATTTGTAGCACAAGCCTAGTCTGTTCAGATAATATGTGGGGTATAACATTTCAGTGGCCACGTGAGTCAATCAAATTATCAGTGAACACAAAAGACGTAATCCTACTGCAGTGTGTGGCTCAGTAGGTTGCTTACTCACTCATCTCTGGGATCGGAAAATCAGGGGCTATAGTCCTATACCACGATTGTGGTGCCAGTGGCTCTGCAGGTTGCACACTCTCCTCTGAGGCCGGAAGATCAGATGGCTGTGGGTTCTATCTCCACACCAGGCACTTGGGTTAATATCCCAATACTGACACTGCAGTGCAGCATAAGGGGGATACTGCACTCCTGAGATGCCGTCTTTCAGATGAAATGTTAAACCGAGATCCAGTCTGCCTGTTCTGGTGGTTTTTCAGGTGAATGTTAAAGATCCCATGGCACTTCTTGAAAAAGTAGGGGAGTTTTTATTGTAGTGAAAAGCCATATAATTCAACTCACATTCATGTGTTCCAAAATCCAGTTTAAAGTAATACAATCATAATTTTTCACATGCTATCTCATGCGTGTTCCCTTCTAGATAATTTATTTAGATATTCATTTGTATTTAATAAAAATCTGAAACCCTTTCCACCATCTATCAGTTTTTTTTAAAAAAAAATCTTGAAATCTTCTAAGTATATCTTTGTAATTTCTTGAATTAACAGTTGGCTATAACCATCATAATTCATTCTATTCTGATATACTACCCATTGACACTGTGCCTGCCATAAATAAAATCTAAGACAACAGAAAATTATAGATAATGTAGGTGTGTCATCCCTTTGGGATATATTCCAATAACTAAAATGTCATAAGTAAGTTGTCCCAACCATCCCAAGCGCCATTTCTGGGCTAAAAATTCCCACAATGGTCTCACATATGAACAGTACAAAAGGAAATGTTCCATAGTTTCTTCTAGGTTTATACAACCTGGATATGGGCAGTTTTGCTTCTCTTTTGCTTTGTATTTTGCATTGCCTCATAAATTTAGCCTGCCATACATCATCAACCATTGGGTTTCCCAAATACAGTATAAGGAGGAACGCTGCTATTGTTAAGCTGTGTGATAATAAAGGAATTATGTGCTATTGGAAAATTTTTAAACCCTAGTTCTGTAGGGTTTATCCTACTCATTATGTTTTTATAGAGATTCAGCCCCGTACCTTTTAATATTAAGTCTTTATTTATGTTCCATTTGCTCAGTTTTTGTGCCGTGAGTTTAAAATACATAGGAATGTGGATATGTTTGTGTAATTTTGGGGCCATATTATTCCATACAGCTAAATATCTTCCTAGAGTCACCGGGACCCACTTTTGTCCCCCTCTGTCAGTATCCATCAATCCACATTTAATTGTTTGTGAAAAAAATAAAGCATAAAAAAACACAATCGGATCTACCATTCCAAGACCCCCTTTATTTTTCTACAAATAGGCAAGCACCTTTTCACTGGATTTAGCCTGTTTCCCCATAACATCTGAAAGAACAAACTATACGTTTAGTCTCAAGATGTGTAGGCAACAGAAAAATCATCGGCACATACTGTAAACATGGAATGATAAATTGTTTCAATATTTGGATTCTTTTCTGTTTTGAAAGCTTCCACTGCTTCCTTCTTGATATTTTTGCCTCCACCTTTTGGAGAGCAGTTTCCCAATACTCGACTGGTAAATTTTGTGGGCCATAAAGTATACCTAATATTGAAAGAGGTTCCATAGATATAGAAATACCACTACTATGTCTTCCTGGCTGACTTCCTGCTCCTATAAATAACCCATGGGTTTTCACAATATTCAATTTAGCATTCAAGAGTGCTGCATAATACTCAGATTCTGTAATAACTCCTGTATCTGATCATAGTCAGTAAAAAAAAAACCACAGATGTCGTCTGTATAAGCCTGTATGACCAAAGTCTGTTGTGGCCCTGATCCTATTATCCCATCCCATATAGGATATTCAGTAAGCAATTGTAATAAGGGGTCCAAGGAAAAAATATATAAAAGGGGGCTCAAGGGACATCCCTGCCCTACCCGTTTGTATTGAAAGCCCTTGTGCTACCTTCCCTTTTATAAATGGAAAAATCTAAGAAGATTTATAAAGAAGGCATATGAGGTTGAGCACTGCCAATGAAACTTTATAAGTAGCTAGCACTTGGAATAAAAAATGGTGATAAACCCTATCAAAAGTCTTTTCTAAATCGGCTGCCACTATACAGTCGAAGTGCCCTCTAAGTGTTCAATGCTGTATTGCATCTCTGATGACCATAAGTGCAGTTTGTATCCTTCTATCTGGGAGACCACAATATTGATAGAGGGTAATAACTCGGACTGCATACTGTTTGAGGTGATTATTTATCAGGGTAGCAAAAATGTTATAATCCGTGTTTAAAAGTGTGATAGGTATCCAATTTCATATATTGTATCTATCTCCAGATTTAAATAAATGGATCATTAGTCCTTCTGTGAAAGAAGGAAACATAGAATGTGAAACCAATAAATATTGGAATACCAGCTTCAAACATAACGCTATCGCTTTTGAAAAAGTTTTGAAAAATCGATTTGGGAGCCCATCTGTACCTGGCGATGTTTCATTTTTTAAATGTTGAATTGCTGTCTCTATTTCAATTTCAGATATAGGGGCCTCCATTTTTGAAATTTTGCCTGGCAGTGATGAGATTTAAATTTTATTCAAAAAATCTGCAATATCTTGCTGTAAAATAGGCGATTGAGGTGCAGAGAGCTAAAGTGATGTTTAATCAGCTTCTCTATTCCGTCTACGGAGTCTACCTTTCTATCCTCTTGATCTATTAAAAAGTCTATATGCATAGAATCTGTTATTGTTTTACAAGCCTCGAAAGTGTCTCCTATGGGAGTCTTCTGGGTACCAGTGGATAGCATCGCCTGAACTGTTTTGGCTCTATCACGCTGATATTTCTTCATTTCTTCTTTTATGTCCCCTATTTGTTCAGTATAATCAAATTGTGACGCACATGTAAGAGTAAAAAGTCTTTGCTTTGCAATTGTTTCCTTAGTGTTAAATATTTAAGAAAATTATAATTTCCTGTTTTCTTCCCATGTTTTTTAAATCAGTTCCTTATGTCAGATTTGGTGTCCAGCCACCAATCCTCTAAATCAGAATATGAAAAAGCTACTGTCATTCTTGCTTTAAGGATGTTCAAGTTATGGATTTTAACATGGGGGTCTGTTATAGTGGAAGTGTTGAGTTTCCATCTGTTTTTCTCCCTTAGCCGTGTGGGCCCAGGCAGAAGGGAAAAAGTCAATATTAAATTATCAGAAAATCCTACTGGTCTGATATGAAATTTGCCTTTGGGCACGTTTGATGAAATAAGTAAATGATGAATGACAGTTCTGAATTTATTACACAGATAAGTAAATGATCAATGACAGTTCTGAATTTATTACACACGTAAGTAAAACTTGGCCCTTGCTCTTGATATTTACTACAATTTGTGAGTCCTGCTGTTTTTATTATATTTACCAAGATATTAGTATCACAATATATTTTTTTATTGTCTGTTCGTGTATCTGTTTTGTTTTTTTGATGCAGACTGCAGTTAAAATCTCCTCCAAAAAAAATCTTATATGATGTGACTAAGTATGGCTGAATGCCTTCATCTGAGCCACCCTTTCTGCCTTTGTCTGTGGGTTATAAATTTTAATAAATCTGCATTCCATATTGTCCCATTTACCATCTAGAATTAAAACACGTCCAGCATATAAGTCAATCAATTTATATAATGTGAATATATAGGAATTAAAAAGGATTCCCACCCCATCCACACTATCAGGTCCAAAAGACCAATATGAAGGTCCCCAAGGCCAATCTCTTTTAAATGTCACTACCTGGTCATCAGAATACATCCAAGTTTCTTGTAAAAAAACAAATGTCTATCCTTTCTTCATGGATATACTGCAATACAGCCTGTCTTTTAATATTGTTTAGTATACTATGAGTATTCAAAGATCCCCAAGTACATTCATTCAATTGCATTAGTTACATAGGAGAGCTATTTCTTCCTTTTTGTTTTTGGTTTTCCCTTTGTAATCTCCTGCAGTCAGGGTGGACGGGTCCTGAAAAGATTTTTGGGAGTCAGAATCTCTTTGTTCCATGTCTGAATCTCCCCAGTTAGAAAAAAGGTCTGCACAGGAATTGTTAGATTCAAAAGAAGGGGGTTGGATCTCAAAATCCTGGATGATCTCCTATGGGTTTGGGGGGATGAAGTTTGAGGAGCCTTTGATTTCCCTTCTGTAGCAACAGGGTCCTCATAGCAAACAGGGTCCAAAGTTCTAGGATCAGGAGATGAGACAGTGACCAGTTTTACCTCTGGGACAACCTGAGTAGAAACTAAAGCCCCTGTATCTAAGTGGGGGCAGTTTCAATTATGGTGGGAGGAATGGGCTGGGAAGGGGTTGACTCAGTAATGGGGGGGAATTGCATCATGTGCCTGCTGTATCAAAAACTCCAGGCTAATACAGGAAGCCTTGCTTTTGGCAATGCAAAGGCAGTCTCCAAACACATGTCCATACTCTTCACATAAATCACATCTTGTGTGGTTGGTACATTGCATGGTGACGTGCCCTATTTTCCCACAATTATCGCAACAAGGTTTGTCACAGGTGCAGGAAAGGTGGGTCCTAGAGCCTCATTTGTAGCAGGCCCTAGGTTACCCTCCATAAAAACAAACCCCCCTGTCTTTCCCCAGCATAAAGGAGTTTGGAATATGGTCCACTCCAATATCCGTCTGTCTTAATTTCACCTTATATTTCCAGCCCCCTGTCCAGAACATCTCTGTATCCAGAATTACCTCTGGTGCACTAAGAACATCACATTTTTGACTTAACCAATATGTAATGTCCTCCACATGGACCCCCTTATTCCAGAACATAACCATTACATATTTTATTAAAGGTTTGGTAAGAGGAATCACCAAAAAGGGGGAAACTTCACCTGCCCGTATCTTTCCCAGAATAAATCCAAAGCATAGGGCATCCGGAAACTAATATCAAAGTTATCTTCCCCCAAGATATTAATGAAGGCATACATTTCTCTGGGAGTGAAATGCAAGGATTCTTTTAATAAATGTCTCCACACATTAAACCTGTCCGGCCTGTCCGCCAACCCTCCTTTATATCAAATACAGACAGCATTCCTCCTAAGGGCCACCTCTTTTTTAGCTTTAGAAAAAAGTTCAGACACCAAAGGTTTCTGTACAGGGATTTTAGTGTGTACTAAGTCTCATGAGAAGGTCCCTGGCTGAAAAACTAAGTCTTTTAAAGTGTTAGATGAATCCACTGAATGTACTGGGATGCCTATTGTCAGTTGTAAAGCATAGTTCATAACAGTCGCTGTATTCCTAGGTTCTTTAATGGCAGATTTACCCTCCATTTGTCCTGCCACTGTTTGGTGCTCCAGTGCCACAATAGGCACTGGCTTCCAATCTGGGGAAGCCTGCAAAAAGTTGAAGGTGAGTCCCATGCAGGGTCTGGCAACTAGGCACTTCTTGGCATTTGCTTCCACCCAGCTTCTAGCAGTGCTTGCTGTGAGGCTACTAAGGGCCCAAGGATAAAACAATGTCAGAGTCAGTGTGAAGATCGATGCCTAGGATAGAGGCAGGTCTCACTTTAACAGGTGGAATTACAGTATTTATAATCACCATTTCTTGTGATAATTATTTGTGCTCGGCTTTTCGCTGTTCATTCTTTTTTCCTCCTTTCCCATTGAAGGAAAAGCAAGTCAGACCTTCTTGAGTGGTGTTCCCCATTTGATATTTAATTTGAGCCATAGTAGTTTTCCTTTTTATGAAGCAATATAGGTTGTTTAAAAGCAAACCCTGCTGTTTTTGTAAGCTGCATAGGTGGTTCAGCTCCCATGCCCGGTTTAGTCAATTTCAGTTCTGCTCCCTGCCCCGCCTGCATAACCATGTCTACTGGATGACTCATATTTTTTTCTAAACCTTTTCCCTCCTGGATAATTGCAGGCTTTTGGCACACTTTTGCAAAATGCTACCGCTGCCAGCCTTGACAAGCACATTATCCTGTTGCTGAAATGTAGTAAGAGGTAACGCTGAAGAGCGTAACTCACCCAGCCCCGTCGGGGCCTTTGATGCTACTGCATCATCTGATTCAGTGACAGGCCAGTCAGGGCATTTGACAGGGAGCCTCTCAGCATTCCATGCAGTTGCTGGGACATCAGCTTCTCCCTTTCTCTCTTCTGCTGGATTTTCTCTCATTTCAACATCTGAAGACAGTCGTCCTTAAGGTTCATCTTGTATTGCTCCTTATGTATGTTATCATCGATTTCTAAAACCTCCTCCGATTTGCTTAAATCCTCTGTAGAAATGAAAATATCTGCTACATCTTCTTCTGAATCCACTTCCAAGTTAATTTCCAATTCAGCCTCTTGCACAGCCTTGGTAGAAGAGGAGGCCTGCTCTCCCACCTGTGCAGAGTCCTCCATCTCTGAAGTCTCACACTGAGTGGACATCCTGGAAACGGACAGTAGCTTCCTTTACTGGCAGCAATGCAGTAGGGGAATTTCCCTGGTGTCCTGGCCAAATTTCCCCCTTTCACTAAAAATACCACCAACAGCTTAAAAAATCTGGTTCAGTTTCAGCTGGTTACCATCTGTATCCCCCCTTCCCCCAATTGCCCCTGAAAAAGGGACTTCTAGTCTCAGTGGGCCTACCGGGTCAACAAAATTCAATAAATAAATAAATTTTTGGTTGATACAGAATACTGTAACTGCAGTACAGCACTAGGGGTTGCTACACTCTTAAGGAGCTATACTTTGGATGAGATGTTAAGCCGAAGTCCCTTCTGTCAATCTTTGGTGGCTGCCGTCCTGACACACATTCCCACTGCCATGTAAAACAGGTCCATGTAACATTCCCCCCCATACACATACATGCACCTGAAAATATATTTTTACCGGTCAAAAAATGATAAATAAATACATTTCTAATTGGTTATGTGGCCACTAAAGTGTGCATGTCCTATATTGATTGGATTGATTTTACCCATTGCAGGAGACAATGATTCCTATGGGGTGGGATTTCCTAAAGTCATTTGACTTTGCAAGTTATGTTCAAAGACTGAATCCATGCATTTATACATTTTAAAGCACAATTTCTTGGGGCATACATTCATGCATCCAGACAGGCTAGCATAACAATCACCTGACTATAAGGAAGTTTTGCTTTAGTTCGATACCCATGAAGGCCAAAGTGCGAATGCATTTGTCTTCATATCCTAGTTTAAAATTCTGGGGCACACTTTGAAAATATATTGTACTAAGTCACATGTCCGCAAATATGAAGATGGCAGTTAAAACTGCAGGCAAGAAACTGCTTGGGTTTCCAGAAAGACTATTCAGTGGTCTCACTTGTACCTCTTATATGCCAAATTCTCAGCTTGGGTTTCACTGTTTTCAAACATTGTCAAGAAGAAGCTCCCTGGAAATAAAATTTGTCTTGTCTCACGTATGGAAAACAGACATTTCCACTGTAAACAAAACGACTTGTAATACTTTACACAGTAGAACAGGCTTGCAATATACATGCACTTGAATAAAAGGCTGAATCAATTTACCTGACATTTTTTATGTTATTGTTCTTTTTTAATTTATTTTAAAACTGTTGGCCCAGGCAAGCAAACTAAGCCACAGTTTTTTTTCCCCAGATGCAACCTGAGAACACCATGGAAGTTAAATGACATGCTTAAGGTCACGCAGTATATACACAGTGATGGTGGTATTCAAACCAAGATAACCTGTATCTCCAGGGGATCATGGATCAGTGTTATAATCTCAGTTATAACAAGCATTTGTCAATGCCGAATGTTCACTTGCTTGCATTGGCATTGGTAGTGTAGAAGTTAGATGCATACTAGGAATGGCAGTGAAGTACTGAACTGAAGCCAACCCCACCACTACCCTACAGAGACTGATAGGCATTGGGGTGTGCCTTTGGGTCATCAGCCATAACCCCCACACCATTTCACCACACCCTACCCTGCAGCCACCGACAAGTGTCATGGTGTGCCTTGGGGTCTTTGGGCCTTACACTCACCCCATTCCATAAGGAAATATGGTGAGATGGGTGCAGTATAGTAGAATAGGGTGAACTTTGGGCCGAAGAGTCCAAGGCACACTTTGATGCTTGTCACTGGCTGCAGGTGTGGGTGGGGTGGAATGGCATGAGCATTACAGGTGACAATCCCAAGTCACACCCCTGATGCCTGTCAGTCTCTACAGGGTGGGGCGTTATGGTTGGAATTGTTGGTGTTTTCACTCCAAATGGCAAAAAGAAACACAGGTGAGGAGGTACAGGCAAAGTGGGCAAGCATTAAGGATACAATACTTGAAGCAACATCCCATTGTGTTAGACAGAAAAGGAAGTGCAAAAGAAGAAGGAAACCACTTTGGTTCTCAAATACAGTAGCAGAAAAGGTCAGAGCCAAAAGGCTGGCCTTCAGAAAATATAAAGGGAACACGAGGGATGAAGGTAGGGAGGCATACGAAACTGCCCTAAGGGAAGCAGAAAGGCAGTAAGGCAGGCAAAGTCCCAAACTGAGGAAACACTAGTACGAACAGTAAAGAAGGTGACAAGACTTTCTATAGATACATTAGTGAAAGGAGAAAGTCCAGAGGGGGTATTAGCTAGCTTAATGGAGAAAAGGAGCATGTGAGGAGGAGGACCCTGTAAAGGCATCTATCCTAAATAGATACTTTTGCTCAGTATTTACTGAAGAGAAGGTAGGCAGTGCCCACAGCTCAGCATCATGGACACAGGGGAGGGAGGTGAGCACTACTCCCTTCACAAAAGAAAGGGTCCTACAAGAGCTTGCTAAGCTCCAGGGTGGATAAGGCAATGGGACCTGATGGCATACATCCCAGGGTACTTAAGGAGCTAAAGGAGGAACCAGCAGGCCATTAGCAGAATTGTTTAGTGAGTCTCTGAGCACAGGGAGGTCCCAGAAGACTGGAGAAGGGCTCATGTGATCCCACTCCACAAGAGTGGTAGCAGGAGGAGGGGGGAACTACAGACCGGTCAGTCTTACCTCAGTAGTGGGCAAGATTATGGAGCCACCCTTAAGGAAAGGATAGTGCAACACCTGGAACCATAGGGCACAGGATCCAAGACAGCATGGGTTTACAAAGGAAGGTCCTGTCAAACTAATCTCATAGATTTCTTTGACTGGGTAACCAGAGTGGTGGACCAAGGGGGAGCAGTTGATGTCGCCTACCTTGACTTCAGCAAAGCTTTTGACACTGTTCCACATAGAAGATTGATAAATAAGCTAGGTAGGCTCGGGGTGGGTCAGAAGTTGGTCAACTGGGTGGCAAACTGGTTGACTGGCAGAAAACAGAGAGTGGTGGTAAATGGTATACAGTCAGAAGAGATGCAAGTCACAGTGGGGTACATCAGGGATCAGTCCTGGGGCCAGTCCTATTCAACATCTTCATTAGTGACCTCACTGCAGATGGACTAGAGGGTAAGGCTTGTCTGTTTGCAGATGACACCAAGATCTGCAACAGAGTAGATGATCCAGATGGGGTGGGCAGAATGAAGAGATCTGGATAAACTAGCAGAATGGTCAGAAGAGTGGCAACTGGGATTTAATGCAAAGAAGTGCAAAATCATGCACATAGGGAGAAAACCCTGAAGCCACTTATAGGCTGGGAGGAGTTGCTAGCAGTCACAAAGGAAAAGAGACTTGGGCATCATCATCACTGATGACCTAAAATCATCCAAGCAGACCTCTAAAGCAGTAGGTAAGGCTAGGGGGGTGTTAGGGTGTATTAGTAGGGTATCATAAGTCGTAAGAGGGGGTAATAATCCTCTGTACAAGACATTGGTTAGCCCCCATCTGGAGTACTGCGTGAGTATTGAGGCCACACCTTCACAAGGACATTAACTAAATTGAGGCAGTCAGAGAAGGGCAACCAAATGGTGCAGGGACTGCATCAGAAGACATATGAGGACAGATTAGCGGAGCTCAATATGTATACCCTTGAGCAAAGGAGGAGAGAGGTGATATGATCGAGACATTTAAACACCTTAAGGGCATAAACAAGGTGAAAGAGTCTAACATGTTTAAATATAAGAAAATAGCAGGACAAGAGGACACAGCATGGGATTAGAGGGAGGCGATTAAGGGGAATGTGAGGAAATTCTTTTCACAGAAAGGGTGGTAGATGCATGGAATGGCTTACCACAAGAAGTGGTGACTATGAATACAGTGCAGGGCTTCAAACAGGCATGGGATAGGCATAAGGAGCAATACAAATGACTATGAATAGATAGGTCACTGACAGAGCAAAGGCCGATGGCACATTTATAAGGTAGAAAAAGAAATGGGCAGACTGGATGGGCCTTGCGGTCCTTATCTGCCGTCAACTTCTATGTTTCTATGTTTCTATGTTTCAAATTTTCAACATGGGTTTTTTGTGACCCCACCTCGTGAACAGTGTCAATATCAGTTTGTTAGCTGAAAGCTGATTTTACACAGCAGCTACGCCATTTGGAACCATTGTACACTGCATTGTTTGTCAGCTCGGAATTTTTTTGGTGCAATGCTGATGATGTACAACCTAACCAGAGTCCGAACATGTGACAGTGCAACATAGTTCATGATCATGACATGTTTGAAGATGCCATTGCCTATGTCAGCCATTGCTGAATCTAAACTTAAGCCTTGTGACTTGTGTATGGAAACAGTATATGCAATACACACTGGGAACTGTTTCCTGGTTACCTATATGTCCTTCACTACTTGAAATTTCACAGTAGTTCTGTCAATCAGTTGTGGGTCTTTGATGTTGTTGAACTTTGCAACAAGTGCCTCTGCAAATGTCTTCTGGACATTGTACTAAAATTCAAGAATGTGACCCATTGCACCATTAAGCAGTCCATGATCCACATCAAGGTTTCAATGTAGCACAATGCATGCATTCTTACAGACTATAAGAACAGCCTGTAGACTGGCTGTGTGGGACACATAAGACATAAGCTCATTCAGTTGTTCACTAAGGTTTGCTACCATCTTTTGACTTAAGCGAACACCATCCACGGTGTCAACTGCATGCAGTGTGAGGTTTTCTTGACCTTCTCTCTGCAACATGTTGTTATTGAATTCAGCACATTGCTTAAGCTGAGACACACTATTTTTGTACTATCTGAGTACACTCTGCTGAACACATCACATGCAGCACTCATAGATGTACCGTCAGGAGTGATACTACATGTGTTCAACAGAGAAACATTAGAGAATGCTAAACTCCCAATCTGAGCCTCATCCAACAATGCCTTATAGGCAACATCACCACTCTGTTGCATGTTTTGAAACAACTCGACATAGGTGAACAACTCCCAGAGACTGATACCTCCAATGCACCCTATTGTCTTTTTTGTTTGCTGAACGGTCACACTGAAAAGACATGTTCTTCATTTACAGGCGCAAGTTATAGAAGGTCTCCAAACACCACAATACTCTTTCCACCAAATGCAACACCATCATCATGTTCAAGATTCTCCTGGAGATGAAGGTGTATTCAGACAAGCATGACATTTGAGACCATGCTGATCTCGTCAATGATCAAAAGTTTCATTTTGCTAAACATGGATCAAAGTTCAGATGCCACTTGAAAACATAGCTTGCAATACTCTTCACTTTTACAGTGCTCTACTGGCAGCATGAAGGACTGGTGCTGGGTGACACCACCAATGTTGTATGCTGCCAGTCCAGTTGGAGCACTAAGAGAAATAGACATTGTTGCTCCAGTGTGTTTTCTTATCTCAGTTGTAATGGCTTTAGTTAGAAAACTCTTGCCTGTCTCTGCAGAACCACTTACACACATTAGTAAAGTTTGTAGTTTCCACAGTTACACTGGTTCTTTTCATGTAGGATATCATGTCTAACTGATTCGGTCACAGCAGCATAAACCAGATGTTGCTGTTGGTTCAAATCTTCTTTCAGTTGACGTGGATCCATTGTACCATGGCAATCATGCTGCATTGCACTTTCCACTTCTGCCATGAGTACTTCAGGGTCATTCATAAGAACAGGAGCTACAAGGGTTCCCTCTCCCACTGGATTAATGTTCCCCTGTGAACTCACAGGTGTATCCTCCTCAATTACTGTCTAGCTTTCTCAGGCTGCTCTGTTTTGAAGGTCTCATATGTTAGGTAGATATGTCATATGTGTCACAGTCCTCTTTCAGGATGCTCTCATCCCTCCATGGCATGAACAAGAACAGAAGAGCAAAGTAATAATGCTTTGCAATGTCAGCAGTGGAGAGACTTAACTTACAGTGGTTAATCAGCCAATCTGGACAAGACAACCTTCCAAGCCTTTGACTTTGTAAATGTCAGGTGCTACATCAGTTTTGTAGTGGTACCATTTAGCCACCTCAAAGAGGCACATTTTCCATGGCACGGTGCCACTTGGGGAAGTATGTATCGATCAGATTATTCTTCAAGATATTCTTAGAAGAAGGCCATCTCAACACCAGATCCTGAATCTGCTGGTGAGTTTTTAAGACACATTTTTATTTCTCTTTGTAGTTCACACTGAAAAACTGCATAGCATCAGATTTGCCATACAAGTATGTCCCAATCACGTGATCAC
Source organism: Neoceratodus forsteri (assembly GCA_016271365.2). NCBI lineage: Eukaryota > Metazoa > Chordata > Ceratodontiformes > Ceratodontidae > Neoceratodus > Neoceratodus forsteri. The sequence continues at coordinate 322,833,321 of CM057459.1, forward strand.
TGATTTCATATGCACCACATTCCCTGTGAGACAATGTCTTCAAACCCAGTGACCACAGCCGTGATGTGATTGATCTGCTGGAATTTGCAATTTCCTCCCAAAGCTCTGCAAGCTTGTCTGCTCATATTTTGTGATGTACGGAGTGATGTACCGAACAAGAGCCAAAGAGTTGTCAACAACAAACTGAACATCTACATTTGCTTACCACATCAAGAGAAGGACGGGGCTGTAATCATTGATGTACACCTCATTCTCCTTTCTTGGTAACTCATAAATCCTCTTAGTAGACTTTGCTTTGAGGTGATGATGTATCACTGAGAATATGTCATTCATTCCTTGCTCACAGTCATGCCTAGAGAAGCCAAAGTGAAATCTGTGGTACCACTGAGCATGACTTTTTACTGGTCAGTGGCAATACTTGCTACAGAGATGTCACTGGAACTTTTGCACTAGCTTCCATAGTGTGAGACTTTCATACTTGTCAGGTATCGGACAGGTAACATACCATTTAATGAAGCTCAGAATTTCTGCAGCTTCATTCTCACCAGTGTGCGGAGCATCCTTAATCCACAGAAGCATATGGATATGAGGAGCCCCACGTGACTGGTACTCCACCTTCCTGAAATGGTACTCAACAAGCCCAAGAGGTGGATTGTCCTTTTAGAAAATTAATTTCAAGATGTCATGGAAATGCTGGTGAAAATATCTAGAGACAGACACTGGGTCAAGTGAGCACATCTCACCGAGAATCAGATGAAATGCCATCAATCTCAGCATTGACCACTTCAGTAGATCTATCAAATCATCCCAGCTGTATTCAGCACAGCTCAGAATCACAAACCATGTGGCTGCACCATAGTCTGGCAGCATACACATGACCTCAGACTGCCTACGATATCAGTATTCCTTAGTACCAGGCATACTAGAGGAAATGGAGGTCAAGTTCACCTGCAGTGTCTCATACTTGTCCTTCAACTTTTGAAGAAACTGCACAGCAGTGATTCCATCCAGTGGAGTGGTAAGAGTATGTGCTATGGATGCTGAGTGTATACTGTGTTCACTCTCCCACTTCAGGTGGAACAAATATTGAATGCCCCTATGGAATTTACCATCCACATTCAACACTCTAGCTGTTTGGAACTCAGCACCAGGTACCTGCACTTCATGTGCATCCAAACGACCTCCTGTCCCTCATGGAAGCGAATCCAGAAAGCATCATGCTTCCAGTGTGCTCTTCCAGATACTAATAGGACTGCCTTCTACCTGTTTCATCTGACAGAGGTCAATATTGTCTCCAAATGGATCTCTGCCATGTAGAGGGGGAACTGTGTACTGTTCATTCACATTTACATTTATGGTAACATCGACCTTCTCGATCATTGTCTTTCTCATGTCCATCACTCCAAACTGAGCACCCATGTTGCTCAATTCATACACGGTCAAGGTCATCATAGAAATGGTTATTACTCTTAAGATACCTTACAGCACTTCTTACCTTCTCAACATTGACAACATCCTGCCAGATAACCTTAGAGTTCGTGGGAACAATGTTTACAAGAATAACCAAACTGTTCTCATGAGAGATTGCCTCCACATTCTCTTACAGAGGTAGTGGAAGATACATGACAGACCCCTTTAGAGACTTGACAAGCTCTTTCTGGGGTACATTCCATGTCCTTGTATTCAGACACAGAATAGTCTGGAACGGTTTCATAGTTTGTATGAGAATCCATTCAAACATGTTCAGCACAGCAATCTCAGCAGGTGTCACATCAGCCTCCACGTTGTTCAACACAGACCTTGGTGGCAATGTGTTATGTTTCACCTTTGTAAAACAGTACTGACACATGGCAACCTTTGGGTCCAGGCCAAAGTTATTCTTCAATAGTAGAAATGCTGACAATTGGCCCCACATCTCATTAAAAGACTGCATATTCTCCAGATCAACATTGACAGTATGTTGTCTGTAAAACAGTCTGTGACTTGAGACACAGAGTCAAATTTCTCTCTCTTTGACAGCTCAGATTTGGCAATCGCCTGGCCAAAGGTTTGAATAATATCAGTTTCCCCGAGAGAGACACTGCACAAATCAGTGGCTGTACTTTCTCCACAGAGTGCAGTGGGAGTATTTATACTATGTTGCACTTCTCTAATAAGAACCATAGCACTTGCCATGTCACCTTCATTCAACAACTCATCAAGCTGCGTATACCTTGAGACAGTTTGCCTCACTCTGTATATACTGTGTACAAAGTTACGCATTGCTGTGTTGTGTGCAGAAACCATACGCATGTGGTAGAACACACTGTTACACACACCACTGTCCAAGCATACCAAGGAATGCCCCATCAGTCCAGAATATGGATGAATGTCACAGTGGTCAATAGTCTGGAACAACATTTATCTCTGTGTCCTTATAGTGACAACAAAGAGATGAACAAATTGTGCAATTTCATCTAATGAGGATTTGCATTGCATGTGTCATCACTTGACCATGACAGACAGCTGCATCTTCATTTTCCAACTGTAGAGTCAGTGTAATCTTCTGTATCATCTGCACTGTTCTCCTGACAAAGACTCAACACATTGTACACTTTCCCACCTTCATCGGTACACAGAAAAATGTCCTTTCTCTGTGGATGATATGATTCATCCCAGAAAAAATGTATCAGAATGCTGAGTGTGTAGCCATTTCCCATTGAAAATGTTGCAAAAGTTATCTCTGTTCAGATTTGTGACCTCTTGCAATTTCATCTTCACAGAGTAAGCAACTTTTTGAAAATTTTCAATATGATGCATCATTTGTCTCCACAAACGTGCATGGACGGTTAGTGCCATGATCACAAAAGTACGAACTTTCAGATTTAGCTTTATTAAGGCAAGTTTTCTCTTTAACCTCTTGGGAGCATGTCTCATGACAGAAAAGATCTGATCAACTTTTGCTTTTGAAGCTAAGTTGCAGAAATGCTTCACTTTGTTCAGTTGGCTACTAACAATAGAAGAAAGTTTCTGTTTTCTTCTCTGGTTCTTATGACCTGAGCCTACAACAGCTTTCCTCCGCTGCGTACCCTGTTTCAAGTGGTCAGCAGCTATGCATTTCTCAGTTACTGATTCAACAACTAACTGAAAGAGAGATTGATTCACTATCTGATAACCTTTTCTTGGGCACAGAATGCACACTGCTCCCATGATGTGTAGTCTTAGGCAAACTGCAGTTTGTACTCTTCAACACTGTACTACTATGATACCTGTCCCATCTATGAATGATATGATGTCTGTGTCTGGTAGGCATATTCTCAAAGCAATAGTACATCAGCAGTCCAAATACTAGCTTGTATCACACACCTAAAAGAGAAAGAAAAGATGGAAAAGTGTAACTCCACTGTTACCTGGAGTTACTAGAATCCCAGTAAGACCTAATGGTAGGCAGGAAAGGCAACCTGTGAAACTCCAGTTAAATGGATTTCACACTGTCTCACTCTGTTCTCAGTCTCAGCTGAGACTGAGGGATGACATCATCATAGAACTCTCGCAGCTGCATGAGCCACACTGGAGTGCTGCAGTTGGAAGTTAGGATAGAATGTTGAGGATTTTGAACAGAGTCTGTGGGCAGTCTTGGAAAGAGACAGCAGCACAGCAGTCTGTGTGCAGGCGGTCAGAGCTTTAAGCTCTGTTTTAGAGCTATTGTAAGGGACGGGACACAGAAACTTATTGCTGAAGTGGTGGAGACCGCTGTCACTGGTCCAAGTGCCCCCTCCCTGAGGGGATGGGGGGAAGGTTTGCCTGTCTTCCGGGGCAACCCTCCTGGTTCCAGCTAAGGGAAGAAGCTGCCTATTTCAAGTGGTGCTGCAGCACCAGAAGATCTGAGAGAGAAATTCCTGTGGAGGAATCGCCTGTGGGGCAACTGCAACCAAAGGGTGAGTTCGCTCTGACAGAGGGCCAATGTTTTTTACCTGAACTGTTGGAATGTGGGGATTGGACTACTTAATCTGTAGGGGGGTCTAGTGTAATAGACATTGCCAGTTAACTCAAGTAGGTTCAAGTCCAGCATCAAAGAGTGAAGTAAAGTGGGGATTGGACTGCTTAATCAGTGGGGGGCCTAGAGCAATGGGCTATGCCAAGTAAAAGTATGTTCAAGTCCAGCACAAAGGGAAAATAAGATAAGTAGAGGAAATGTGACATACATTTAGCCTTAATCTACATTGCCAAGCTTTACAGTAGGAGGTGTTTACTGTCCAGAGAAATGGCCGGGTATGAATTGTGGAAATGAGAGGTGGGAGACCCTCCATCAGTAGTAACCAAATTCACCTCTATGGATTTGCTCTGTGGCACCTTTACTTTCTCTCAGGTACTTGGTCAGTGCCTGAGCAAAGTACCCAGCTGTGAGATTAAAAGGAAAATTCCCTGATAGAGCTGAAGTGCTCTTAGGTGGTTTAGAGAGCCACCAGCAAATATTTCCATGACATATGGAAGGTGTCCGAGTGGCCGACAAGGGAGCTGAGCCTGGGAATCCCAGATCAGTGTACTAGCTCAGGCTGTGTACCCAAAGCAGTGTGCAGGTCTGCGCTGTGTGCCCAGTGGGTTCAGAGCCTGAGGGCTGAAGTGTTGAAGAAGTGTTCTTGATTCTCTTAATCTGCATTACCAGGAGTTTAGCCCCGTGGGGGTCCATCTATGCTTAGTTGTTCTGCTTGGATGTGAATAAAGCCACACTTTAGAATCCCATTTCTGGTATTGGACATTACAGTTATTGCTTCCCGTGTTTGGAGTTACTTGGGTGCCTCTGTGCAGAGTAGCCAAACCTAGCCTTTGTGCCGAGTGACCTATTCCTCCCCGAACCCAGTCCCCACCTGGTACTGCTGTCATATTTAAACAGCATACCACCTGTCATTTGCAAAATGATGGGTGTGGGGGTTGCAAAATGGAGGCACCGCTTTGGATTTGAAATTTAGGGAGGAAAGGTGCTCGGGCAAAGGGCTAGCATTTTGGTTATCTGGCAGTGGGTAGCCCAAAAAAGCTGAAGCAAGGTTAACTAGTGCGTCGCTGTGTGCTGTTGTCCATATGCTGCTGTTAAAATGCCAACTGTTTACCAAGCAGCAGTAAAGCTTGAGAGAGTATGCCCTTGTCCTGCATCAAAAATTACAGCATTTTGCCAGCTTTTAAAAATTGTTGTGACAAAGAAAAGCATGGAAGACTAGGGGTAGCAAAAGGAAAATTGTACCATGGACATTGGAAATGCTTTCTAGTGAATGGAGAGACTTGCTGTGTTAATGGCCATGACAAATGGTTGAAATGGGCTCCCGCCGTGGAGTCAGTTTGGCAAAAAAAAAAAAAAGTGGTTTTGCATTTTAAATTTGCCTGCTCGATTATTGCTGTGAGGAGAAGAGCATTCACGAGGGAAAGAGGCTCATTTGCATGGTGTTGTGTGATTGGTGAGACTGCAATCAGTCCCGCCCCCAAGCCAACTTTACAGCGACTGCCCAGCATTCGAGAGGGATTGTGAGTGGAGTGCATGTACTGGCTTACCGGAGGAGTGTTGCGGTGACTGAAAGCGCTGTAAAAGTTTAAAAAACTGACTTTTCAGTCTAAATTCAGGATCAACCCGCATCTTGATCGACTGGATTGTGAATGTGGTGTTCGGAGGGACGATCGACAGGACTGCCAACCCGCTTCTTTCCAGAGGCCTCCAAGACTGCCTGCAGGCCATTTTCCATCGCAGCAAACAGTTACTGATAACAGTGAGTACCAACAGAAATAATTGCTCAAACCAGTGATTTTTGCCAAAAGCCAGCTAAATCTGTGTGCAGCAATGTAGTCATTTTGCAAACAAAGACTGTGTTAAGTTTACCAGCAAAAGCAAGCTTGTTAAGCCATCGACTGTGAGCATAGTTATGGGTTCAGCATCAGAGTAAAGTTTCAAAGCCATGAGAGAGACTGTGAGCTGTATTAAGTTATGCAGCAAGAGTTACAGGCAATCCTGTGCTTGAAATACTGAGGCTTTTAAGGACTGTGAGCTAGAGCAATGTTTTCAGCAAGTGAAAAGTTCGTGGCAAATCATATAAATGTGCTAGGAAAAAGAACAGTGCTAGTTTGTGCAGGTTTGAACAAAGATATCAGTAGAATGTGTAAATCAGATGCGCAGGGGCTTGACCCAATTTCAGACTGCTGATGCACAGGAGTGCTGCTACCACCATTACAGGGTGGGGTGGTAATGTAAATACAGCAGCAGAGGAGCCATTTTGAAAGAAAGAGAAAGAGAAATTTTTCAGTGATATGGGACTTGAAATAACAGTGAGCATTTGTTTGTTTTTCTCTGCAGTCATGGCCTCAGGACCAGCCCGCTACCTGGATCATGCCCGGGCTGTGGTAGCAGCAGAAGTAAACAAGTTAAGGGACATTGAAAGGTGTTACTATGGAGGACAACTGCCTCCTCATGTGGTGATTCCTGGATATCCAGTGCAAGTGTGCTTAATATGCTTAAATGCTGGAAGGGACGTCTTCATGGTACCTCATTGTTCAGGGTGCTTAGAGAAATACGGTTTGTTTAAAGTGCCCAAGATTTGTTTGGCTCCCACATGGACAAAAGTTCAAGAATATGCAGCTGGCAGCACACAGCACCAGGCGGAGCCTGTTGGAGGAGGCCCCTCAGGGGAGTATGACACAAAGCTAGAGGGTGTAGATTTGCAGACAGAACGATGTGCTGATGTTTCAGATTCTGGATTGCAGAGAGACAATTCAGGAAGAGCATCAGTAGACCCTTGGAGAGGGGGGGCCTAGCCCAAGTCTCATAGGAGAAGACGAGATGAGGGTGGCCTTTGAATGGGAGGTTTTGACCTCCGCGCCCAGTGAAGAGTGGATAGTCTCAGGAGTGAGGATGACTGCTCACTCCTGGGCACAGATTCTCAGTGAGGAAGAAGAAGAAGAAGAGGGGGAACCTATGTGGCCTTGTGAAAAAGGAACTGGTACACAGCCTCAAGCTGTTGCCTCAGAGCAATGCATGGAAGAGAGTGGTGATGCCACTGCCCTGGCTGTGCAAGAAGAAGCCAGGGACCCATTTTTGTCTCGTTGAGAATACGTAGCCGGCAGAACCAGGAATGTTTGCCCCCAAGCCAGGCCAGGGGGTCTCAGGTTGACCAAAGCTAGTAAAGAAGAAAGACTGGTTCCTAGGAAGGCGAATGAAATCTATGGGATGTCCTTTCCTACCTTTCCTTGGAAAGTCTGGGAGGAGATTGAGAACAGCAGAAAATCCTGGATTTGGGCCGAAGCAATGAAATGTGTGCATCCTGCTGCAAACAAGCATGTCAGGAACGTAATGTTTAATTAAAAATACAGCCAGTGGAAAAGAGGCAGGACACTGTTAATGGGCACTGTTCGAATAGTGGATGGAGAGGGACGTGAAACCTTTCATAGTGTGAATTATGTGCACCCAGATGGAGTAATAATTGAAGTGCCTGACCCATTGTGCTATTGGCCACAATGCAAAGACCTCCCTGCAAATGTGCCCATGTCTACCAAATGGAAAGCAGAGCAGTGGTAGCCAGTGCTGCCACTCCAGCCATTGCAGTGCCTTTGTTGTTCTGCCAGTATGGACGTCCAGGACTCAGGTGCCCGACATTCATCAGTCCTACAGTGTACTGACTTTCCAGAATCCACTGACTGGCCCACCAGATGACTTCAGATCTAGAGAGGACACCATCCCAGCTGTATCCTGATTCATCGCCTGGTAACCAGATGTCAGACCAGCTGTTTTTCTTTTTGTTCCTGTTCCAAGGTTCCATCTCTAGAGATGACATCATCTCAGCAGTTTCTACATGTGCCCTCTTGTCATTCCCGGAAGATGTCCGCCCAGCTGCATTGGAAGAATGCTGCCAGGGAGAGTCTTCGGCTGAGGACCAGGTTGGTGTTTTGTTTGTTCTACAAGGGACTGGTAAGTCCAAACTTTTCTATTCTTATGACATTGCAGTACACACCCTACACTAGCAGACTCCAGATGTGTGAACTGTCCTCAAAGACTCTCCCCTTCGGGACTTTGGCCTGCTAGAACTGTGCTTCACCGGGCTCCGGCCCAGGAGAGATTCTTTAATGGACTAGCCTTCAGGCACTGTGGTCACTAGATGGGACTTTTAGGACACTCCATCCCTCAAATGTGTATTGTAAATAATGTCATTGTTTTTCTACTGTTTCTAATGTTTATACTGTTTTTCTACTTTTCTAAAAAAAAAAAAAAGTATTTTTGGGATTCTCCAGTGTTTTGATGGTAGGGGTTTAGATAGACTGAGTATGCAGATTAGGAGTGTGTGTTGTCTTTCTTTTTCTTGCAGGTGTTCCTGAAGAAGATAGAAGAGAAGACAAGAAGAGGAGGAGGGACTCATCGGAGTTTCTCACTAGTACTTTAGAGTGTAGTGTTTAAAGTACTGTTGTTGTTGTCACTGTGTGTAACCTTTTTTTCTTCCACAGGTATGGTTGTGGGGAGTTAGGGAGTAATGTAATGGTATGGTATCAGCTCCTGGTGTGTGGTTGCATGGTGTCCAAAGTCAGGGAGGTCCCCTGTTTGTTTTGTTTTGGGATTTGAGTTAGAGGCAGACAGATTTTCCCTACAGGACTAGGGGGGGATAGACAGGCTGTGGTCCTGAATGGCCATAGGGACTGCAGTGCTGATCTATTAGGGCTATGCTCTGGACAGTTCTACCAGAGCCACTAGGTACCCATAGTTAGTGGGTAGAGTAGAGTAGAGGCTGATATGTCAGCCAAAGTCCTCTAGGCCTTTAGTGTTGCCTGCCTATGCTAGCACATGGTAAGAGGGGGCCTGATCACCCCCCTCAGCAGGTAGCACATAGGGTGAGATGGCCTAAGACAGGGAAAATAATGACTGCGGACAGTCATTTTCCTGGCTCAGGGTGAGTGTAACCCCCTGCTACTCGGAGTTACTAGAATCTCAGTAAGACCTAGTGGTAGGCAGGGAAGGCAGCTTGTGAAACTCCAGTTAAATGGATTTCACACTGTCTCACTCTGTTCTCAGTCTCAGCTGAGACTGAGGGATGACATCACCATAGAACTCTCGCAGCTGCATGAGACACACTGGAGTGCTGCAGTTGGAAGTTTGGATAGGATGTTGAGGATTTTGAACAGAGTCTGTGGGCAATCTTGGAAAGAGACAGCAGCACAGCAGTCTGTGTGCAGGCTGTCAGAGCTTTAAGCTCTATTTTAGAGCTACTGTAAGGGAGGTGTGTGTTTCCACCATAAGAGAGACACAGAAACATATTGCTGAAGTGGCGGAGACCGCTGTCACTGGTCCAAGTGCCCCCTCCCTGAGGGGATGGGAAGGAAAGGTTTGCCTGTCTTCCAGGGGCAACCCTCCTGGTTCTGGCTAAGGGAAGAAGCTGCCTATTTCAAGTGGTGCTGTGGCAACAGAAGAGCTGAGAGAGAAATTCCTGTGCTGGAATCGCCTGTGGGGCACTTGCAACCAAACGGTGAGTTCGCTCTGACAGAGGGCCAATGTTTTTCACCTGAACTGTTGGAACGTGGGGATTGGACTACTTAATCTGTAGGGGGTCTAGTGTAATAGACATTGCCAGTTAACTCAAGTGGGTTCAAGTCCAGCACCAAAGAGTGAAGTAAAGTGGGGACTGGACTGCTTAATCAGTGGGGGCCTAGAGCAATGGGCTATGCCAAGTAAAAGTATGTTCAAGTCCAGCACGAAGGGAAAGCAAGAGAAGTAGAGGAAATGTGACATACATTTAGCCTTAATCTACATTGCCAAGCTTTACAGTAGGAGGTGTTTACTGTTCAGAGAAATGGCCGGGTATGAATTGTGGAAGCGAGAGGTGGGAGCCCCCCCATCAGTAGTAACCAAATTCACCTCTACGGATTTGCTCTCTGGCACCTTTACTTTCTCTCAGGTACTTGACCAGTGTCTGAGGAAAGTACCCAGACATGGGATTAAAAGGAAAATTTCCTGATAGAGCTGAGGTGCTCTTAGGTGGTTTAGGGAGCCACCAGCAAATGTTTCCATGACATATGGAAGGTGTCTGAGTGGCCGGCAAGGGAGCCAAGCCTGGGAATACCAGATCAGTGTACTAGTTCGGGCTGTGTACCCAAAGCAGTCTGCAAGTCTGGGCTGTGTGCCCAGTGGGTTCAGAGCCTGAGGGCTGAAGTGTTGAAGAACTGTTCTTAATTCTCTTAATCTGCATTACCAGGAGTTTAGCCCCGTGGGGGTCCATCTATGCTTTGTTGTTCTGCTTGGATGTGAATAAAGCCACACTTTGGAATCCCATTTCTAATATTGGACATTACAGTTATTGCTTCCTGTGTTTGGAGTTACTTGGGTGCCCCTCTGCAGAGTAGCCAAACCTAGCCTTTGTTCCGAGTGACCTATTCCTCCCCGAACCCAGTCCCCACCTGATACTGCTGTCAGATTTAAACAGCATACCACCTGTCATTTGCAAAATGATGGGGGTAGGGGTTACAAAAGAATTAGTTGTAAAAAGATACACAGATTTTGTTTATGTTACAAAAAATGCACATTCATCCCTATGACAGTTTCGCAAAACTACTGAGTACTGCCATGAAAGTATAGCCTCCCTCCAAGCTACTCCATTCATCCCTATTAGGCTTTTGTGAAATCACTTTGTACTTTCACAAAACCACACTCTCTGTGCAAGCTACTCCATCCATCCCTATAAGAGATTTGTGAAACTACTGAGCATTTTCATGAAACTACATTCTCTGTGTTAGCTACGCCATTCATCCCTATGAGTGTTTCGTGAAACTACTAAGTACTTTTGTGAAACTATGCCATTTGTGTGAGCTACTCCCTTCAGCTCTATGACAGTTTTGCAAAACTTCTGAGTACTTTTGCGAAACCACATTCTCTGTGCGAGCTGCTCCATTCATTCCCTTGAGAGTTCCGTGAAAGTACTGAGTACTTTTGTGAAACTATTGTACACTCTCTGTGCGAGCTATGCCATTCATCCTTATGAGCATTTTGCAAAACTAGTAACCACTTTTGCAAAACTATGCCCTGTTTGACCTACTCCATTTATACCAGGTGGGGTTCCTCTGGCACTGGCTAACAGCAAGGCTTGACATATTCAGCACCCAGTCTGTGTGGAGAACTGCCCCTTGGGGCCTTGGCTAAATGGGACTGGTTTTGTTGAACCCCTTGCCTGTTTCTCTTGCCTGACTGAGAAGAAAGCAGTCCTGTATCAGGAAAACTGTCCGGTACAAAAGGTTATAGATCAGTGCTGTGAGTGATTTTATATTCCTCTTAACTGCAGTGTTTTTGAGCTTGAAACTGATTTTCCTGGGACTTCAGATCATCATTTAAAGCACTGGAACAATGATAATGATCATCTGTCATTCTATATGGTGGTGAGAGCCCATAGAGGAACTGAATAGTGACACTGTGGCCCCTAGGAGGTGGGAGCTCCTGGGTGCATTTGGCTAATTTCATCTAATTTTAAATCTCTTTACCTCAGAAGTGGGAGTTTCGAGGGCCTGGAGAGGGTCATTTTTTGGTCCTAGGGGGTGGGAGCCCTATGGACTAACTTCAACTTTTTGGACTGGACTTTCTGTTGTAACTTACTTCAGTTTTTACAAGGAGGCAGTATAGTGTAGTGGTTTAAGGCTCTGAGCTGCAAACCTGGAGACCTGGGTTTGAATCTCACAGCTCCCACTTGCATACTGTGCGACCCTGAGCAAGTCACTTAACTTCCTTGTGCTCCCAGGTTGCACCTGGAAACAAGCTTCAGCTTAGTATGCCTTTCCTGGTTAAACAATTTCCCCTTTCCCTTTATATATAGCTGTTTTATTAAGTTATATCAGTTCAATAATTTGAGATTATTGTATAGTTGAGTGTTTGTGTATGTTTTGTGTGGAGTTATTTAGTTATTGTTTGTAATTAGTTGAGGTGATTATTTCATTAATTTCATTTCATTTTTATTGGTTATACTGGAAAGGCATGTGAGCATTGCTGTCCATTTGCACAAGTGTCCAGTTACATGCAACAATCATAAGACATGACATAGGCTAAAACATTTAACTTACAGTGAGGGTTAATACAATGGTACATAAAATCAGGATGATATAGACTAAAGGGCAAACCATGAACTAGCCTTGATGAATTAACAAATACAAGGTGGTTGAGCATTCAGTGAGGGTTTAACAATAATATAATATAACAGTGGGAAGCAAAAAAATTAAGTACAATCTAAAAACTAGCCTAGGTGGATTAACAATACTACAAATGCTAGAAAGAGAGGGTAAGTGCCAGAGGTGGATAACCAGAGGGTGAGGGGAAAAGAGTGCAGAAGGGGAGCCAGATTAGGGCTGCGAGCAGGTGCAAGTGGGAGAGAAATGTCTCCTGATATTGTGTTTGAAGGCATTTGTGGAGGGACAGAGTTTTAGTTCTGGAGGGAGAGAGTTGAAGAGCTTGGGTCCCATAAAGGAGAGTGTTTTCTGGCCTTGAGTAGTCCAGCAGAAAGGAGCAGTGAAAGAGAGAGTAGAGGACAGTCTAGTGGTCCTGGTGGTGATGGCTGTCTGGAAGAGAGAGAGAGAGAGGTGATACAATCAGGGAGCAGTCCACGGAAGCGTTTGAAGAAGAAAGTGGCCATCTTGCAATTGAGGCGGGCCTCAAGGGAGGGCCGAATGGTGAGCGTATAAAGGTCACAGTGGTGTGCGAGTTTAGGGAAACCAGAGGCAAATTGTATAGCATTGTGGTAGGATCTTCGAAGTCTGGAGACATTTTTAATGGAGAGGCGGGGAAGGGAGACAAATGAACCATAGTTGAAGACAGAAAGGAGGAAGCTGGAGACTAAGAGGGATTTGAATTCCCTGTTAAGGTAATGCTTGGTTCTGTGGAGTATACTGAGACGTTGGTGGGCTTTTTTGATTATGAGGCTAGTGTGAGCATCGAAATTGAGGTGGCTATCCAGAAGTAAGCCAAGGTACTTGAATTCACTGACTCTTTCAATGGAGTTATCAAGGTTGTCATAGAGGGAGAGATCAAAGCCAAGAGGTTTGCGGGGGCTAGAGAAAACCATTAACTTAGTTTTTTGGGAGTTGAGTACAAGACCTTTGGATATGAATCAGATATAAAGTCTGCTGAAATTGAATTGGAATTTGTTAATGAGAGCATTGAGGTTTTTGTCCTGACAGAAAAGGGCTGCATCATCAGCATAAAGAATGAGTTCAGAGGAAGTGCAGATGTCAGGCAGGGAGTTAACGACCAGAGAGAAGAAAAGAGGGCCCAGGATGGACCCTTGTGGGATGCCGTATTTGATGGAGCAGGATTCAGAGAGGACACCGCCAATAATGGTGCAGTGGGATCTGCCCGTTAGGTAATCCTTGAACCACAGGCAGACCTTAGGTGAGACATGGAGGCCAGCCAGAGTACGGAGTAGGACTTCATGATCAATGAGATCGAAGGCTTTGGTAAGGTCTACAAATGCAGCACTGGTGTAGAGGCTTTTGTTGCTGGCTTTGTCTGTGGAGTGGGTGAACTTGATGAGGGCAGTTTTGGTATTGTGTCAAGCACGGAACCCATGCTGGGCCTCTGTGAGCAGGTTGTATTTAGAGAGGAATTCTGTGGTTTGCCTGTGGACCACTTTCTCTAAAACTTTGGAGAGGGGGCAAGGAGGGAGATGGGGTGGTAGTTGAATACTAGATCCCTGGAACTGGATTTCTGAAGAGGTTTAATAATGGCACACTTCCATGCTTTCGGGAATGACCCTGTGCAGAGGGATTGGTTGAGGATGTTAGTGAGAGGGATGGCCAGGGAGTCACAGACAAGACAGGAAACTCTGAAGTCAATGTTGTCAGTGCCCTCGGATGGTCTTGGGTCATTTGTTCTGATTAACTTGACCACTTCACCAGGGTTAGGTACCTGAAATGGAACTTAGGGTGGGAGACTGGGAGGGGTGCAGGGGTAAATGGGGTAGGAGTGGAGCTGAGCTTGTACTGGTTGAGGTCACCAAACTATTTATTGAAAAGGGAGGCTATTTTGCTTGGCTGAGTGAGTGGTTGTCCCTTCGAAGGTGAGACAAATATGTTCTTCGGAAATTCCCCTACCAATATGATTGTCAAGAATGTTCCAGGTCCTCCTAGGGTTCCCCTGGGCAGCACGTTGTTTTTCCAGGATGAAGAAGGATTTAGCAGATGATGTGGAAGATTTGCATGTGTTCCTGAGAGTTTTGAAGTCTTGGAGGAATTGTAGGGTTTTGTGTTTTCTGTACAACTTCCAGGTTCGGTCCCTATCCCTCATTAGTTTGCGAAACTCGGGAGGTGACCCAATCTTTGCTAGAACCCTTTACCCGGATATTGTTAAGTGGGATGAAATGGTTGCAGAGAGCAAAAAACCTTTTGTTAAAGGCTTCAAGTGCTTTGCAAGTGTCAGAAATATTTTCGGTGAAGGACTAGTCTTGGGCAAGGGTGACTTTGGAAAACTCTGAGGTGTCCAGCTTCTTCAATTGCCTGGTTTGGATGAATTTGTGTGGGCAGGTGGGTGTTTTTGTGGACCATCAACAGAAAACAGCACAGTGGTCACTGATTAAGTTGGGAAGAACTCTGGAGGTGGTGACATGGGAGAGATGTGAGACCAGGACCCAATCAATGAAGGATTGAGATCCAATTTTGTAGTTGGTACTGGTAGGTTCCATGATGAGTTGGTGTAGACCAATGCCAAATATGGATTCCTTGGTGGAGTCACAGTGAGGGGACAGCCAGTTTAGTTTGATATCCCCTAGGATGATCCAATCTCTCCCTTGGGGGAGGGAGGTCTTGATATCGAGGAAGAGGTCGAGATCACAGGGTGAGGAGAAGGGTGGCAGGTACACCACGCAGACTGTGACCATTTTATCCACTCCATGGAGGAGGTTAATCGAGATGGTCTTGAGGGAGAAGGTGGGAAGTGGGGGATTGAATTCGGTGGCAAAAAATTGATCGGCTATCCAGATGAGGCAGCCTCCCCCAAGCTTCCCCACCCTGTCTTTTCTAAAGACTGAGTAATTTTCAAGGAGGATTTTATTGGGGGAGATGTCCTCCTTCAGCCAGGTTTTGGTGAGGGCAATGACATCAAAAGCCTTAGCCATCACCCAGGACTCGATTAAGGTTTTTTTTGCCAAAAGGTTTTGCACGTTAAGGTGAGAAAAAGTGATCTGTTTAGTGGGTTGGGAGAGGAGTGAGGGGTGAAATCGGTAGAGGGTGTGGGGCCAGGGTTGGAGTGAATGGAGCCTGAGATAATAATAATAATTTATTTATTAAGCACTGTTCACGGTGTATCAGAGCGCTGTACATCATAAAACAACAATTAAAACCATAGAATTCTAAAATACATCAGTCAGTAAATATAAAACACAGCAGCAATAGTCAGACAAAATCAGAGAACTTCTCCAAAAGCACGTTGAAATAAATACGTCTTTAAAGCAGTTTTAAAGCTCTCCACTGTCAGGCACTCTCGAATCCAACGAGGTAGAGAATTCCACAGGGTTGGGGCTACAAATGAAAATGCTCGTGATCCAGAAGTTTTTAACCATACCCTGGGAATCTCCAGCAGTCCCTCATCAGTAGAGTGGAGTGGTTGGAGGGGGCAGAAAGGATGCAAGAGATCTTGCAGGTAGCTTGGTCCCTGTCTGTGTAGGGCTTTATAGGTCAGTAAACTGACCTTGAAGGTGATCTGCCACTGAACTGGCAGCCAGTGCAGTTCGCACAGCACAGGCATAATGTGACTGGATTGAGATGATCCAGATAACAGCCTGGCCGCAGCATTCTACACCAGCTGCAGGTGGCGGATATCAACTCCCGGAAGCCCTGGGTAAAAGGAGTCAGAGTAGTCCATGCATGAGGTCACAAAGGCATGGATCAAGGTTGGAAGATCATCAGACAGAACGAGGTGCTTAATCTGGGTGATATTCCTCAGATGATAAAAGGAAGACTTAACCACAGCTGACACCTGAGAACGAAGTGTGAGACCATCGTCAAGTATTACCCCAAGATTTTACACCTGTTCAGAGGTCAGCAACTGGGGACCCCCAAGCCAAAGCCCTGAGGGACATCCCCTTGCCGACCCTGCTATCCAGTGACCAGGATCCACTACCAACACCTCAGTCTTGTCAGAATTCAGTTTTAGCCAGCTGGTCTTCATCCAGTCCTGGATTTCTGCAAGGCAGTTGTTAAACACTAAGAGTGCACTATCCTGGATGAAGGACAAGCAGAGCTGTGTATCATCTGCATAACTGTGAAACCCCAGCCCATACCACCTCACAATGTCTCCTAATGGCAGCATACAGTATACACCGTGAACAACATGGGGGACAGCACAGAACCCTGTGGAACCCCACAAAGCAGAGAGAGAGAGAGAGAGAGCTCAGAGGAATAAATCCCCAAGACCACTCTCTGAAATCTGCCAGTGAGGAAAGAATGAAACCATCTGATGACTGTACCAGGCAGGCCACTGATGACATGCAGGCATTCCAGCAGCACCCCATCATCCACAGCGTCAAAGGTTGAGGCGAGATCAAGAAACACCAAGATGGTACGGCATTTCTGATCTCTCACAATTAGAAGATCATTGAGTACCCAAACCAGAGCAGTCTCCGTGCTATGCCTTTTACGAAAACTGGATTGGAGAGAATCATAAATGTCAAGGATGGCAAAATGGTTCTCTAACTGTAGCACTATGACTTTCTCAGTAACCTTCCCCACAAAAGGAAGATTAGAGACCGGTCTGTAGTTAGCGGGGCAGTCTGGGTGAAGCATAGATTTCTTGAGAAGGGGAGTCACCACTGCTTCCTTCAGGGAGCAGGGAAACTCACCCAACTCCAGTGAACACCAGACTATCTCCACAAGGACTGGGCCAATGACATTAGTACAGCCTAATAAAAGGCGAATAGGGCCCGGGTCCAAACAACAGCAAGTTGGGCACATATACCCCTGATGATCTGCATGACATCCATGATCTCTGGACGTTCAAACTCCATCCAACAAAACTGAGAAGTAGCGACACCCCGCTGATCCCCCCCCCCCCGTAGAATGAGCTAAATGGATCTCAGACCTGATGTCGCAACCTTATCAGCAAAGAAGTGAGCAAACTTCTCACACTTATCATGAGAAAATGCTCTACAAACTTACAGACAGGCTGGATTGCACAGTCTGTCCACAGTTCAAAAGAGCTGAGCTGGTCAATTCTGAGCTGCAGCAATCTCCCTGGACAGGAATTCTGCCTTCTTACAGGAGATTGCCAACTGATAGTCTCTATAATGTTCCATCAGTCTAAGTCTGTTGGCATCCAGGCCGAATCTCCATCAGCTGCATTCTAACCTTCGCCCCACTCATCTTAGCTCCCTCAAGGCCCCATCAAACCAAGGGGGACCGAGGGCGAAGGGTGAGGGGACGAACACAGACAGGAGCCAAGGTATCCAGAACCTCCAGGGGTAGTAGTAGGAGGAGGAGCCTTAAGTGCCTGCAGTTCACAAGCGAAGACAGCTTGGTGGAGTATAGCCTGGTGTAGTGGTGGGTGAAAAAGATATGGCTGTGCTAGGAAGGAGAGAACTCATGGAACAGACAAAGGCTGATGAAGGGGCTCGCATGGGGAAGGGCAGGGACAGATTTGGATGTGCAAGTGGGGGGTGAAGGGAGGGGAGAGGAGGTGTGGGATGAGGGAGAGTGAGAGAAATGAGGGACGGTGTGAGAAGGATTTGGGGCAAAACTGGTAGGAGGGGGATGGGAGGGAGGGGAGGGGCAGGGTGAGGGGAGTTGAGTAGAGAGGGGCAGATGGCAAGAACAAGGAGTGAGTAAGTAGGGGAGGTGGAACCGCTTAGAGTACTCCATGCTGGCGGCCAGAAAGAGGGAAGGTGACAGGACAGTAATGAGTGAGGGAATAGGGAAGTAGGGTACAAAATTGAGTGCGGTAGAAGAAACTATGCCCAGGGGTAGAGCAGTTGTAAGGCACTGGTAGTGGGAGACTGTTGGAAAGAGCATGTGATCAAGATAGGGCAGTCAGCAGTATTTGTCAAATTTGAGCATGAGAGAGGACCGCCCCTTTAAGAAGTTGCAGAAGAGGAGAGACCCTTTAGGAAATTGCTGTAATTGACTAGTATGAGGCCTCAGAGGGTGTGGATTAGTGGGGATGTGCATTTAATAAAGCAGGGAGGAGGGGGTAGGGTGCTGGGCCGAAAACCTCTCCAGAGAGTAGTACAGAGTAGTAGAGCAAGGCAGTGGCTGAGCTGTGATTTGAAAAAGGTGCCTTAAGTGCTTGCTTTCTCAGTGGGGATCTATGGTGTCCAATTGGGAAGCTGCCACAGTCCCCAGTAGCCAGTCCAGGGAGAAAGTAGGGCTGCTGTAATGGGAACAGAGCATGGCAGAAAGACAACAGGCAGTAGGTAAGAGAGGCATAACTTAAAGGGACATAATTGCTCACAGCTACACTGTTTCTGTTGTTTTAGGACAATTGTTATGTTTGCTTGCACGCATGTGCAAGAAACATAGTGCCATCATCCGAGTTATCGGAGGTGTGGCAGCCCTCTTCCAATTCAGTCAGTATGTTTGCAGGCGTGGCTGCAGTTCTCCAAAGGCTGCTGGAGCTGTCTATGACAGCAGTCGGCAATGCAGTGGGGTACAGTTGAAAGGGGGAGCTACACTTCAGTGAGCAGCGATAAGATATCGCCTGCTCGTATGCGCTCCCACACACACACCGCACGCATGCGCGTGCTTGCCCCCACACACTGTATAGCCAACGGGGTGCCCAATCACCCATCGGCTGTGCTGCGCTTCCCCAGAGTTCCACATGCCACGCTGGGTGCCCACCCGTCATACACATCGAGATAGCCGACGGGGTGCCCAATCCCCCATCGGCTCCACTGTTCCCCCAGAGTACAGGGTGCCATGCTGAGGCCCACCCCAGCATGGCAACAGATGCTATCTGACGGGAGCCAATCCCATCGGCCCACGCCCCTAAACAATCAAGCTCTTGTGCCATGCTGGGAGCCCACCCCAGCATGGCAAACGCCCTGTTGTTGTCCTTTTTAAAAACAAACAAACCCTGAAACACAAAACGGTCCTCGCTGTCTCTGCCCCACCCGTGCCCACCCACTCGCACCCTGCCTCCCACACCACCCTCACCCCATGCCCACCTCCGGACTCGGTAGCGATGATCTTCGGTGGACCGGGAACACGTCTGCACTCTTCAAAGCCGACTGCGAACTGAGGAAATGCCGGTAAGCTGTATAATGGGACAGATAGGGTTTTTTCAACTTTGCTGCATATCTCAGGCATTTTTTGGAATTTTTGCATCAAATTTTCAACATGGGGTTTTTGGGACCTCATCTCATGAATGCTCTCACTGTCATGGCGTTATTCAGGCCCAAAGGGTGATTTCTCAGTCAGTGTGCGAAATCACCATTCAAGACCATGTAATGAAATGACACTGCCACTGTTCATAAGGTGGGCTCTCAAAAAGCTTGTGTTGAAAATTTGGTGGAAAAATTCCTAAAAATGACTGTTTTACGAGCGTGCATTGTGCAGTTCCTACCCACACTCGTAAGTTCACGAATTTTCAATATTTTCACTCCAGATTTTCAACAGTGCCATTTTATCACACCTCCTTATGAGCAGTACAGCTGTCATTTTCACATCCTGCAAAACGTGTTTCCGCCCATGTAGCACTAATGGGCGCAGTCGATTGTCACCGAAATCAATGTATGAGACACATTAAAGAAAATCACAGTGACACTGTTCATGAGCAGAGGTCTTAAAATGGCTATGTAGAAAATTTGGTGAACAAATTCCTAAAAATAACTGTTTCACGAATGTGCGTTTTGCAGTTCCTACGCACGCTTGTAAGTTTGCGAATTTTCAATATTTTCACTCCAGATTTTCAACATTTCCATTTTACTACACTTCCTTATGAACAGTACAGCTGCCATTTTTCACATGTTGCCCAAAATGTGTTTCCGCACATGTAGCGCACAATAGTGAACAGTACAGCTGTCATTTTTCATAACATAGCTGAAATGTGTTTTCACACTTTCAGCGCAGAGATGCGTGGTCGCTGTGGGAAATCATTGTTCGGGACAGATGAAGAAAATCACAGTGACACTGTTCGTGATCGGAGGTCCCAAAATGCCTGTGTTGACAAACTGCTGTAAAAAATCCCCAAACTAATTACATTACGGATGTGTGTTGCATAGTTTCTATGCACGCTCGTGACTTCACCAGTTTTTAATATTTTTACTGCAGATTTGCAACATTGCCATTTTTTACACCTCCCCATGAACAGTACAGCTGTCATTTTTCACATCCTGTTTGAATGTGTTTTTGCACCTGTGGTGCTAAATGCCGTAGTCGCTGTGCATTAGCAGCTTTCAGCTAACAAACTGATATTGCCACTGTTCATGAGGTGGGGGTCACAAAAAAAACATGTTGAAAATTTGGAGTAAAAATACCAATGAATGCCTGAGGTGTTAGGGTTTCCAACCATAACGCCCCACCCTGTAGAGAATGACAGGCATCAGGGGTGTGACTTGGGATTCTTGCCTGTAATGCTCATACCATTCCACACCCTGCAGCCAGTGAGAGGCATCGGTATGCCTTGGACTCTTCGGCCCCAAAGTTCACCCCATTCTCCTATACTGCACCATCTCACTGTATTTCCTGATGGAATGGGTGCGCAAGGCCAAAGACCCCAAGGCACACCGTGACACTTGTCAGTGTCTGCAGGGTGGATGTGGTGAAATGGCGTGGCCATTATGCCTGACGACCCAAAGGCACACCCCAATGCCTGTCAGTCTCTGCAGGGGTGCTTGTGGGGTTGGCTTCAGTTCAATACTTCACTGCCATTCCTATTATGCAGCTCTGTAACTCCTACACTACCAATGCCAATGCCAGCAAGCAAACATTCAGCATTGACAAATGCTTGTTAAAAAAGAAGGCATGGCGTGGTGCAGTACTATAAAAAGTACATGAGGAAAAGAAAAGTGTTTGGAAAAAGCCACAGCCTAAATACAATGGAATGGTGAATATGAACTGTAAAACATTATTTTGTTACACTAAACATTGGAATAAGCAAATAACTAAATGAATTGGTTTAAAATGTGTATGAATTATATATTAACAGGTAAAAAACACAGAGAATTACATAATTACCCCATGAACAAGCTCAAATAAGGAGCAAAATGTAGGGGAAGATAAAGAAAATAAAGAAATTTTAACTGATCTGTGGAGCAGAGTCTTTTTATACTAAAGGGCTCCCCCCATGCCCCCCATACTTCTATATTCAGGATTTGCTGCCAGTTCCTCGGGGGAGGCTGAAGATTGTGAAAAGAACATTTACTCCATTTTCCATCACAACTTTCTTAAAATGAGTTGTTCAAGCTATCCTACAATACTGGGCAATTAGTTCAGCAGTAAAAAATTCAGAAGTACAAGCAGTTAGCTGTATAGAAGTCAAGCAGTCAGTTAAGGTTGGTTACAACTCTGCCATACTCTGGAAAGCAAATCCTACATATACAGTACAGTAGTTTAAAGGTAAAATGTTTAAGAAGTAAAAAGAAAAATTCAGCAGTACAAGCTGTAAGCTATATAGAAGTCAGGCATAGCTGGTACAGCTGGTTAAATGGCAGAAAATTCCAAGAAGAAAAAAATAATGTCCACAGTAGCAATAAATTCACCGAAAACCTGTCCAGAGAGTGGTAAAGCAAGACAGTGGCTGAGCTGTGATTTGAAAAAGGCACCTTGAGCCCTTGCTTTCTCAATGGGGATATGAGGCATCCAATTGGGATGCTGTCACAGTCCCCAGGAGCCAGTCCAATTACAGGGATTGAAGCCTGGCAGCTCTGGGCTAGGAGCTGACCGATCATACCTGCTTTCCTTGGTCGGAGAGGGTGGGCTGGATGCAGAGGTGTAGCCGCTGGCAGAGATCAGTGACGGGGGTGCTTGGCTGAAGTGGAGAGCCTGATTTGGGCTTGTGGCTGCTTTCCTTGGTTGGGGTGTGACCCCAGATGGTCTAATGGTGGTACTAGGCCTATTTAAGGAGAGGGTAGAAGTTTGTTGATTGTCAGATATTGGTGGGGTTAATTTTGGATTGGATGATGTGTGATTGTGCGAGTGTGTATGATATGTAGTTGTGTATTTGTGGTTTATTGCTAGTATACTGTTGGTCAAGATGTGTCGGTTTGGAGTACAGATGGCCAGGCACTACTCTCCCGCTGGACTCAGGGATCTCTGCCCTGTTAGCTGTCCCCCATTACCAGCAGAGGTGTACAGATTGTGTCATGCCTAGGGAATAACGAGGAGGAGAAAGGTGAGGGGCAGATTGGGTCTGGGAGGAGTGGCAGGGAATGGGTGGATCGGGGTTGTGGGGACAAGGAGACGCCTGAGGCAAAATAGGATCAAGATAGGGGTCCTCCCTGTCTGGTTCCCATACCCAAGGGCTCTGCTTTATGCAGGAAAGTAGTGTGGTCTTCCTCAGCTGCTCATCCCACTTGGGCGGTGTTATGCAATGCCAGGTCCACAAAAAACAAGACCGCTATGATGGTGGATCTTGTCGGTACATCTGACCTGGCTTACATCACCGAGACCTGGCTGGATGAAAATGCTGGTCCAGTATTAGCATCAGCGGTTCTGGATGGATACTCAGTGATACGCTGCCCAAGGTTGGATCGTACGGGCAGGGGTGTAGCCATTTGTTTTAAATCGGAACTGGGCCTTATGGATGTTCCAGTGGGGGTGACCAGATCCTTTGAGTGTATTATGGGCATGGGAGTAGTATGCAGAATACTTCTCATTTACCATCCACCCGGTTATGGGAAGGAGTACCTGCAGGAAGTCGTGGACTTCATCATTGACACGGTGTTGAAATCCCACTGATAGTTACTTCCGGAGGATTTCAATGCCTGGGTCAATGATGAACTCTCACAGTTTGGTCAAGACTTCTTCCAACTGATGACTTTGTTGGGCCTTACACAGGTAGTTACCTCTGCGACCCACAATAAAGGGCACTCATTGGATCTGGTGTTCCTTCTGGGGATGGAGATCTCCGACTTGGTGGTGGAACCAGTTGGATGGTTGGACCACCACACCATAGGGTTCAGTTTCCTGGGCTCCCCCCAAATAGACCTGCCCCTATGCAGATGATCAAGTACTGCTCTTTATGGGGTGTGACCCCAGATGGTCTAATGGTGGTACTAGACCTATTGGGCATGCCAAGTGAATGCTTAGACCCAGGGAACCTGGTACTAGCCTATAATAAGGCAGTGACAGTGGCCCTGGATTCAATACCTCCTGTCCATGTTCGCCCCCTCACTGTTCGCCCGAGGGCCCCATGGTTTGATAGGACCTTGAAGGAGTTGAAGAGAGTGGGGCGAAGATTGGGGAGGCACTGGTGGAAGACAAATCTGGCTGAGGACAAGCTTAGAATGATGGACCTTTATAAAGTTTATCAATCGGCAGTCACCCGTAAGAAGGCAGAGTTCCTTTCTAGGGAGATTGCTGCTGCGCAGAATTGACCAGCTCAACTCTTCCAGACTGTTGACAGATTGTCCAATCCAATCTGTCTTCAGTCTGGAGGGATTTTGTCACAAGATAAGTATGATGAGTTTGCTTGATTCTTCACAGATAAGGTTGCCACCTTCGGGTCTGGAATCTGTTCGGCCACCTCTATTGGGTGTTGCGGAAGTTGGCAGGAGGATGTGAACACCCAGTTTACCTGATCTGACTTCAGCCTGCTGACAGTGATTGACATCATGAGGATCGTCCAGATGCTGTGACCAACCTGCTGTAGTTTGGACCTGGGCCCAACATGCCTCCTGGTTGGTTATGTTGAGGAAATCAGTCCGGTCCTAGCTCAGATAGTCTGGAGGTCATTGGAGACAGGGGATTTTCCAGACTCCCTGAAGGAGGTGGTTGTGCAAGTGCTCATTAAAAATCCCTCCCTTGTCCTGGACTGTCTGGCTAACTACAGACCTGTCTCTAACCTGCCCTTTGTGGACAAGGTTATTGAGAAGGTGGTTGCAGTACAGCTGGATGAATATTTGACCATCCACGATGTCTACAATCCTCTGCAGCCTGAATTTAGGAAGAGACAGTGCTGAGAGGGCACTGTTTAGGATACTTAATGATCTCCTAATAGCGAGAGATCGGAGAACCCGTTTGATCTTGGTCCTCCTTGATCTCTCTCTGCAGCATTTGACACTGTGGACCATGGTGTGTTGTTGGAGTACCTGCAGCTTTTTTGTGGACTGTCTAGTACAGTCCTCAGATGGTTTCGATCTTTCCTCGAGGGTAGGACACAGAGAGTGGTTTTAGGGATTTATTCCTCGGCTTCTCTCCCCCTGTCCTGTGGGGTGCCACAGGGCTCCTTCTTGTCACCCATGTTGTTTACAGTGTATATGCTGCCATTCGGAGACATTATTAGGTGGTATGGTCTGAGATTTCACTGCTATGCAGATGATACTCAGCTATACATGTCCTTTGTGCCCGAACAGGGTGGAGCTGTCTCAGTTTTTAATAACTGTCTTGCCAAGATTAAGGACTGGATGAGTGCCAGCTGGCTGCGGCTGAACCCGGATAAGACCGAGGTATTGTTGGTGGATACAAGGATGTCAGGGTATGGGGTTGTTGGCTGGACAGCCCTCTGGGCTTTGGCTCGGGGGTGTCCAGCTGATGACCTCTGACTGGGTGCGGAACCTGGGCATTATTTTTGATGACTGCCTGACACTTAAATCTCAGGTGTTGGCCATTGTCAAGACCTCTTTCTTTCATCTAAGGAATATCACCTGGGTGAAGCATCTGATCCTGCCCAACAATCTTCCAACTTTGGTCCACGGCTTCGTGACCTCCCGCCTTGACTACTGCAATGCCCTTTACCTAGGGCTCCCAGGGGTTGGTGTCTGCCACTTGCAGCTGGTGCACAATGTGGCAGCTAGGTTGCTGACTGCCATTTCAAGATCTTGCCATAGCACGCCTGTGCTTTGCGGACTGCACTGACTGCTGGTACAGTGGCAGATCACCTTCAAGGTTGGGTTACTGACCTATAAAGCCCTACATGGGCTGGATCCTCGGTACTGGCAAGATCTCTTGTGTCCCCACTGTCCCCTCTGCCCGCTCCGCTTTGCTCTGCTGATGAGGGATTGCTAGAGGTTCCCAGGGTTTATGTTAAGACCTAGGGGGGCCCGCTCTTTTACTTTTGTGGCCCTACCCTGTGGAACTCTCTACCTCATCGGATTAGGGAGTGCCTGACCGTCCAGAGTTTTATGATTGCTTTGAAAACACATCTATTTAACCTGGCTTTTCCTGATCACTTTTTAATCCTGTATGGTTATTTAATATTGTATTAGCTGTGAACTGATGAAAAACTCCTAATTAATGTTTGAAATGTTTAGATAGTATAGTGATTGGTTTTAAATAGATTGTTTTAATTGTGATATATGTTTTAGGAATTTTGTACTAGCACTTTGGACAAATTGAAACTGTGCTTTTTATAAATAAAGCTGATTTGATTTGATACCTATGAGAGTTTCGCGAAACTACTGACCACTGTTGCGAAACTACACTCTCTCTGCAAGTTACACCATTCACCCTATGAGTGTTTTGCAAAACTACTAAGTGCTTTCGCAAAACTATGCCCTCTATGCAACCTACTCCATTCATCACTATGACAGTTTTGCGAAACTGGTGAGCACTTTCACAAAACTACACTACCTGTGTGAGCTACAGCATTCATTCCTAAGAGTTTTTTGTGAAACTACTATGTACTTTCATGAAACTACGTCCGCTGTGTGAGCTACTCCATGTATCCCTATGACAGTTTCGCAAAACTGCTGAGTACTTTCATGAAACTACACTTAGTGCGTGAGCTATGCCATTCATTCCTATGAATGGTTTACAAAACTACTAAGTGATTTCGTGGAACTACACCCTCTGTGCGAGCCACACCATTCATCCCTATGAGTTTTTGTGAAACAACTAAGTACTTTCGTGAAAGTGACCTTTGCCCTAAGTATCCCAGAATGCATAGCAATGCAGAAGTGCCTTGGAATCACAACTGGAGTGTGAGCATTCAACAAATACCACTGATAATTGCAGGATCAACTAGATAACAATCATGGCGGGATCAACCAGATAAAGCACATATATCTCTCAAACAGATAATGCTTATTTTAATAACATGAGTACTGTCCTCACTAATGGTCGCTATAATTTTTTTTTAAACCTCCCGCTTGACAGCATTAGCCAATTAGAGACAAGCTAAGCAATGATAGACAGCTGCTCTTTACTAATGGTCTTAAAGACAGAACAAGTACATATTTAAACCTATTAAAAATGACTTTTTTCTTTTGCTACATATTTTCATCCCACATTCTAAATAGCCCCAAAGAATCCAAAATGCAGAATGCAAATAACCATCTTAAGTCAAAAACGTTATTTTGCAAAAAAAATTAAAAACAATACCCAATAAAACTACTGCTAAAAGACTATGCATGTTTTAAAAAAAGGGTTGTACCAAGATGGGAAATAGCTAAAGGCAACCAGTCACAGGGCAACATAGGTCATGAAGAAGTAGGAACACTGCCATCTAGCTTCAATAATGCTGATTTCTAACAACTACTGCTTTAAGTACTAGCTTTTAAAACATTTTTTTTGTAATATAACATGACCCTGTTCATGCCCCCAAATCGATTATTTTAAAAATGTTTTTTTCAGCACCATCAGACACTGTGACTATGAATTATTTGCCACACTGTTAACAGAAAATATCAATGTTTAATGAAAGAAGCATATGCACATCTTACCACCACCAATGCTAGTTCAAAAAGGAGGGAGCTAACACTGCATATGTGCAAACAAAAGAATTTGTTAACCAATCAAGAAGCAGGATTTATTTTGCGTTTCTTCAAAACAACCTATGAGGTATCACCGGACTACCTCCCAAACACTTAACTGTGTTTATGTATGCTAACCAACCAAGTCACAGGCTGTACATTGTGAACTGTTGTTTTTAATTGGCACAGACATAACAATGCCAGCCAATAAACATTTTTAAAAAACAGAGGTGCTACCTGACTCAGCAAACTTCTCACTGCATAACAAGAACCACACAGTCTGTCACTCAGTTCTTACAGGCTGCTGAGAGATACAGACTGACTTTTGAGATAACTGTCACTTGCTCTGTTTTTTAAAAGACACAGGATGGCTGAAAGTTTAAAAGACACAGGATGGCTGAAAGTTTAAAAGACACAGGATGGCTGAAAGCTCCAGTAGCACTGTATGGATGGTTGACAGTTCCTTGATCCATAGGGCTAGTAAGTTTGCTCGAGCAAGTCACTTCAAGTTCAAGTTTATTATGAAGGGATAAAAATCCATTGAGCAAGCTCATTTGCAAGGAGGTCCCTTGTACAAGTAAACAAAACAGAACATAGATGTGAAATATTAGTTACATAAATTACAGAATAATCAATGCCCACTAGACATTCAAAACAGAAATAGCAATAACAAGATAATTACAGTATATACAAATTGTAAGTAGTTAGCATACAGGTTTTTAAATAATTGATTAGCAGTTTTTTTCTTGGGACTATACTAACTGTACAGGAAGTATTTATATATATTTTCTAAAAGTGCTGAGTTTGTTAAACATAGTGAGACAAGAGCTATGCATTTTCACAAAGATTTAGCACTTTTATGAGCAAAACGCTAATTAATTTTTAGAGTTATTCATTTTATTTAGTTTTTGTTGAATTAAGTTTAATTAGTAATACATATTGAGTTAAATAAATCCCTGGCATACAAACAGTCCTCCAAAAATATGATAACAAGTTCAGTATTTACAATATAGACAGAATTTGCAATCAGGACAAAACATACAGTAAAAACAATGCACGGTGGGCGCATCATTTGTAGCCATAGTGTTAAAGGGGAGAAGTAATATAGCAGGACGAAGTGGAAGGCAGAGCATATGATTAAAAGCAGTGGCAGGAGTTGACCATGATTTGCAGTCAGCAGGGAGCCGAGCACATCGGACTATGTTTTTGCTTTTAGGGGCTTTGCCCCTGAACCCCTCATACAGGGGCTCCACCCCCGCACCCTCCATACTTTTAGATTCCAACTCCGAGTCAGAGTTGGTTCAGGGAGGAGGGTGCAGGATGGGGGAAAGTGTTTCCAGGTCCTGGGTGGACTTCTATAGTGACATGTCGATGTTGTCGGCATCGACATATATCACTGTAAAAGTGTCACTGTATGGGGGTATACCACAAAAGGGTAGGGTTAGAAGTGGGAATTATCATGGTCATCAAACAAACAACAGCTATGGAAACTCTGAATAGTGCTTGATTTGTGAAATGTGTGTGTGTGTGTGTAGTAAGTGGCTCTTGAGTATAAACAACATTAAATTATTTACTAACTTGATTTAAGGTCATGCACTTTTTATTTTTACGGCCTAGTTAAACTTGTTATATATGACTAAAGTTTGCAGCCATACAGTATGTGTGATGGAAATTAGGGAGTAAGTGGCTTATGAATTCTATTAGTTGCCCTCATTGGCAGAGACTTCTTTTTAGCCACTGCTGTTGCTATCTTAATGTCATGGTTAGAACCAAGTCTCACACAATCAACACACAATGATTTCCTTCACATTTTATATTAGTGAATGTAACATATGTAGTTTCCACTGTTAGAGAAAGACTAAAAAGAAATGATTGTGATCAGTTAACAGATCTGTATTTATATGAACATTATTGTAAAACTGACACTTTTATGCTACAGGAACCGCTGGACAGGTCGTGAGGGCTTCTTCTCCCTCCCCCCCAAGTGGCGGTAACGAACCTCGAAATAAGGAACTGCTGGACAGGTCATGAGGGCCTCTGCTCCCTCCCTCCCCCCCAAGTGGTGGCAATGAACCTCGAAATAAGGAACTGCTGGACAGGTCGTGAGGGCCTCTGCTCCCTCCCTCCCCAAGCGGCGGTAATGAACTTCAAAATAAGGAACCGCTGGACAGGTCATGAGAGCCTCTGCTCCCTCCTCCCTCCCCAAGCAGCAGCAATGAACCTTGAAATAAGGAACCGCTGGACAGGTCGTGAGGGGCCTCTGCTCCTCCCTCCCCCAAGCGGCGGCAATAAACCTCGAAATAAGGAACCGCTGGACAGGTCGTGAGGGCCTCTGCTCCCTCCCGCCTCCCCAAGTGGGGGCAATGAACCTCGAAATAAGGAACCGCTGGACAGGACATGAGGGCCTCTGCTCCCTTCCCCCCCAAGCGGCGGCAACGAACCTTGAAATAAGGTAAATATTAAAGGGACTACAAAGATTTTTAAAAGGGCAATTGTGCCAAGGGCCTTACCGGAGTACTGTGCACTGCAAAGCTTCCCTGTAGCTCACGCTGGGCGTGTCCTGCTGGCTGTTGTGTAGACTGCGTGGCTGTTGGAAGCTAAGGCTCTGCTGTTGGAAGCCAAGCGCCATTTTGGGTCGGCGCACATGTGCTGACTGTTTTTTTGGACTGAAGAATTGCAGTACTGGGCACTTTCAGACTGATTTTAACTGTGTGCCTTAAGTCAAATTAAAGGCAGCTTGAACCTTAATTAATTCACTGGGGTTTTGCTGTAACTATTTATTTGGGCTCAGGAATTGCAGTACTGGGCTCCTTTAGGCTGTAATTATGGTACCTCCTTAATAGGCTGCTGCACCTAATGTCAACTCCTACAAAAGTTGGGAATTTCTAAAATAAGTAGAGTGCTTTCTGATTCGATTCTGATTTTCGTTATGATTTAAATATGAGCAAAACTGTAAATGCATACTATTAAGCAGAGTGCTTTCCGGAGTTGATTTCGAATTTCCCTTCTGTTTTAAAGATAGCAAAACTGTATATGCATACCTGTGCAGGGCTTAGGCAGTCGTAGCCGATTCTAACTGCTAGCAAAATTGTTAATAATTACTCTGCTGTGTTTAAACTGTTTACAAACTGGCCTCTGGATTGGAGCACTGAAACAGGGCTTCTGGCCTCATCTCGCAATCCCCTGCACCATCCCCCCATTTTCCTGCCTACTTAAGCCTGTACTCACCACCACTCTCTCCCTACAGGAACCTCTGGACAGGTCGTGAGGGCCTCTGCTCCTCCTCCCCCAAGTGGCGGCAACAAACATCGAAATAAGGTAAAGATTAAAGGGACTACAAAGATTTTTACAAAGGGCATTTGTGCCAAGGGCCTTACTGGAGTACTGTGCACTGCTAAACTGCCCCGTAGCTCACTCCGGGTGCGTCCTGCTGGCTGCTGTGTAGGGTGCATGGCTGTTGGAAGCCAAGGCTCTGCCCTGCTGCCCCCACCACCACCCTTGATCGACACTCCCCTTTATAGGTGATTGGATGGTCACGTGAGCTGAAATTACCAGCTCACTTTGCCATCTGCAAGCTATACAATCTCGCCACTAGGGGCTTCCCTGTAGTTTCTGGGGTAATCAACTCTTGCCTAAGAAAAGCTTTACTAGGATTACATACTGGCAGACTCGCCTTACCAGCAATTAAGCTTCACAGCTTCTCCACTTGGGGAATTCCCTGTAGTTTTTTGTGGCAAATAAATATCCTTGAGAAGTATCTCCGTCAAAATATCTAATCCACTCACTCCCTACTGGCTATACTAGCCTGAATCCTAGCTTTTTTGTAGACAAGGTTTCTCACTAATTGGGGCTCCTCCCAGCAATGAAGGACAACAAGATCCATTCATATTGGCCTCATTTTAAACTACTTCTGCCAGGACCCACCTCTGAGGTATCGTGGGGTTCCCAGGCCTCTATCCCTTGGGGAGGGTAACGGGCGGTGGACCCTACCCCCTTCTTATCTCACCCCTGATCACCTGGGCAGGACACTTCTAGTCATAGAGGGGATACAGAATCTAATCCAGGTCCCTACTCCCCTAATCTCTCCTTCAACAACCCTTCTGACCCCTTGTGGGTCACCTCATATGGGCTCAAACTTGCTCATATGAACATTGGCAGTCTAAGGCACAAATTCCATGACCTTGAGGCATGGACGACACTCTATAAACCGGACATACTAGCCGTAACAGAAACCTGGCTTAAACCACAGATCCTCCCCCACGAAGTGGATCTTGTGGGCTACCTTACCTTCAGAAAAGATAGGGTAGCAGAAAGGGGAGGAGGGGTAATTGTCTATGTCAGCACTGCCCTCTAAGCTTCGATGCTGAATTTCCCCTCTTTCAGTGATTCCCTAGCTGAAACACTATTTGTCAAAATACTTCTGGGTAATACTAAACCCCTTACCATAGGGGGTGTTTACCTCCCACCTCAAAACGCTGCCTCCTCTCTGGAATCACTAACAAATAACCTAGAGGACTTCTCCTGGGGGGAGGCCATACTCCTAGGGGATTTCAATCTCCACTGGCCATCCCTTCTCTCCTCTGCTACAAAAAATCCAGTATTTGGCTCTCCATTTACTCAGGTCATTGACCTCCCCACAAGGCATAACCCCAAGACTGGAAACCACTCTCTCATTGACTGGGTCCTCATCTCCTGTCCAGGCCGTATTTTGTCGGCAGGGATTATGGCTGACTCTCTGAGTGACCACTCACCTGTATTCTGCATCTGGTTCAATAAGCCTCCAAAAATCACTGCTAAAGTCATTGAAGCAAGAAATTACAGTAGGTTCGAGGTGGCTGACTTCTGCTCTGACCTGAGGAAAATGGACTGGGCTCCTGTTGTCTCTCTCTCTCCCCCCTCTCTTGACGAGGCTCTTGAATATTTCATCCAGGCCT
The DNA here is from genome assembly GCA_016271365.2 of Neoceratodus forsteri. Classification (NCBI taxonomy): domain Eukaryota; kingdom Metazoa; phylum Chordata; order Ceratodontiformes; family Ceratodontidae; genus Neoceratodus; species Neoceratodus forsteri. Next base: position 322,865,062 of record CM057459.1, read on the forward strand.
TCTTGTCCATATCTAATAGGCACGCCCCAATAAAAAAGCTCAGAGTACAGGGCAAATGCCATAAATGGCTAAACCTGAGCCTCAAGCAAAAAATGCTTCTCCGGGACAAAGCATGGGGCACCTACAAGTCCTCTGGAAACTCTGCAGACTGGGAGAAGTACAGAGAGCTGAGAAATCTGCGTAAAAAAATCCTTGAAACAGGCTAAAGCTCAATACTTACATGACCTCCAAACTAGGCACCTACATGATCCCAAAAAATTCTGGGGACATATAAACGTGCTGCTCAAGGGTTCCACAGGTAAACAAATGGACTCTATCCTCATAGGTGATTCACTGACTAATGATCCATCCGAGGTTGCTGAGGCTTTCTGTGCTTCCATCTCTATCCCAAATAGGACTCCCCTCCCTGCTCTCCTCAGGCTGGCCCCTCTCCAGGGAGGGGCAGGGGTCTACTCCAGACCTCAATTCCACCTAAAGCTGGTCAATCAGTCTGAGGTGCTACCACTTCTGCAAAAAAATTATCCTACCTCCTCCCTGGGCCATGATCGGCTCGAACCCCACCTACTGTAGGACGCTGCCCCTTCAATCACCCATCCTGTCACCCTTCTCATAAATAGGTCACTTCGGAAAGGAATAGTCCCAACAATGTGGAAGGTAGTGACCATCGTCCCCGTCTACAAAAGTGGGCCCCGTGACAAGCTGGGAAACTACAGACCTATCTCCCTGCTCAGTCCCCTTGGAAAAATCCAGGAAAGACTAGTCTCTAACCAGCTACAGGACTACCTGGAGCAGCACCTCCTCATGGCTGATGTGCAGCATGGTTTTAGAAAGGGCCACGGTACCGACACTGCTCTCATCCAGCTCATAACTGACATCCTTGCCTCCATGGATCAAGGCTCCCTAACGGGTGCCCTCTTCATTGACCTACCGAGAGCCTTCGACCTTGTCAATCATAATCTCCTCCTCTCTAAACTCCAGCTCCTAGGCCTAGATGACCACTCTCTCTCATGGTTTGAGAGCTATCTTAACAAAAATTTCCAAAACGTCCGCTGGAAGGGTACACAGTCTGGACCCAGGCTCGTTACTGCTGGGGTGCCCCAGGGCTCAATCCTGGGCCCTCTACTTTTCTCACTCTTCCTCAATAATATTGAGAGTAACTGGTCCCTCAGCAAACTCATTCTGTATATGGATGACACGTTCATCTACTACAGTGACCCTGAACCTAGTGTCATCACCACAAAACTGCAGGATAGTCTCTTAACTCTTGAGTCCTGGTTCTCCACAAACTCCCTGAAGCTAAACGAGGAAAAAACCAAAGCCGTCCTGTTTGGCTCCAGATGTCTGGGCTCTGACAGAAGTCCACTGCTCCAGATCAGCACAAACCAAGGGAAAATAGTTGAGGTCACGACCAGTTTCAAATACCTTGGGATCCATCTTGACCAAGAGATGACCTACAGACCCCATATTGGCTCCATAACCAGGACCATCCATCAAGAGCTCTGCCTCCTCTATCATCTGGGGAACTCACTATCTTGCGTTGCACATCGAGCAATTGCCAGCTGCAATCTTCTCCCCTCCATTCTGTATGGGGCTCCTCTACTGTGGTCACTCAGAGAGACAGAATTCAATAAACTTACTGTCCTGTATAACAGAGTGGCTCGCTTCGCCACAAACTCCTCCTCAAGGAGGCATCAGTGTGAGGCACTTAAGGAACTTAACTGGCCCTCTCTTTGGCACAAACTAGCCTACCCAGTCGCCTTCTTTGCATTCAAGTTCTCTACCCTTGGTCCCCCTCCCCATCTTAATGGACTACTCTCTACCAAAATACAATGCCAAACTCTACGATTGTCTGCAGATCACCTACTTGACATCCCTCGGTGTCGTTCCAACCAAGGCAAATGCTCCTTCAAGTTTGCTGCCTCCCACCTATGGAACTCCTCACCAGCTAGCTTGACTGGCTCATCCACAATTAGCCAATTCAAGTCCAGGCTCAAAGTATATCTCCTCAATCTCAGCCTTTGTGGCTGTAACCGTTAGCTTCCTAGCACATTTCTCCTTTATGCTCTCACTGCCTTGAACCTTCCTTCCTCCTGGATGTACAGTAACTAATATGACGTTTTACCATGACTGTCTCACATTGCCTACTAAACTGATGTGTAATATGACATCATGCACTGCTAACAATAGCCTACTACCCCTGTAACTGGATGCTACTGTATATTTTGAGTAATTATTGTAACTACTGTAAAGAGTGCTTGTATGTGTCTTTGTTGTAAAGAATGCTATTATGTGTCTTACTCTGTAACTATCCTGTGTCACCCCTTGCTAATGTACATATTGTGTAATTATTGTAACTACTGTATAGAATGCTAGAATGTGTCCTTTTCTATAAAGAATGCTATTGTGTGTCTCTCTCTGTAACTAATTCTGGGTCGCTCCTGAAAAAGGGACCTCTGGTCTCAGTGGGTTTACTTGGTTACCAAAATACAAATAAATAAATAAATAAGTTGTTCACATCTCTTTTTTTCCAAATGTCTGCAGCAGTTAGCAAGCCAACAGGAGTGAACTCACTGATGTACTGACGCAAGAGCTGAAAATTACGAATCAGCTTCTCACTGCGCTGCTACAGAAGCAAGACACTATAATCAATCTGTTGCAGTGTCATGAAGATGCTGATGTTGAACTGCATCAGTGCATCATTAGACTCACAACTGTTGCACAACAGCTGTCTAACCAGCTGAAAATGGCATCACCAGGCACTCTCCCTGAGGTGTCAAATTAACCTCTTCCATGTCAAAGGGACTTCCCCCCACCTCATCAGCTTCCACTTCCTATTATTTTAGTTACTTTTTTGGAGTGAGTGAGCAATCTCCTTATGCCCTTATGCCCCTCATCAGCACCCCACCCCACCATAGAGGCACCTCCCATTATATGAATGTAATTGCATTTCTATACTTCCTTTTATTTTGGTGGTGCTTATTTAATTTTAACTAATGTTTTCTATTTAAGTTATAAGTACAACTTCATTTTTTCAAAGAATAAGAAATGTTACTTACATTTTAAAAATTAAACACAATGAAAGTTAATTGTGTTTTTTTGTTTTTCCCAAAAAGTATAAATAAAATATTTTTGTATTCTTGACTATAAGTCATGACTCATCTCTTCATGATCTTTCCCAATATATCAGTGTATAGCAAATAAAGTAATTGAGGGCATTACACTATAACTAGATGCTAATTTCCATTTTGGAGTGTACAGTCCTATACCAGTGTTCCATAGACATACTGCACAAGCCTTGAACCATGATTTTCCAAACAAACCATAATTTTTCACAATTGAACCAAACTAATTCTCCAGTAATAACCAGGAACATTTCCCCCAACAGCAGCATAATATCTTATATGCCACACACTCCCATGAGTATCCAATCAGTCACCAAGATAGACCATAAGTTCATATACATTTAAACTGTTGTATGACGTATGTGTGTATGTGAGAGGAGAGAGCTTGGAGTAGAGACATGGTTGCAACCAACACCCAAAGTACTACAGTATCCCATAGGTGAGAAATTGGGAACCACAACATGTTTTTTGTTTGTTGTGGGGGTGGGGGAGAGGTAGTGTGTTAGCAGTCAAAACTACACTGCTGTTTAAACAGTATGTGTACTTGCATGTGTATTGAGCAATGGTGGTTGTGGTCTGGCATAGCAAATGGTTGCAGTAAACCATTCCACCAGAAACATAGGAAACATGAGAACAACATGGTACAATGGTGAAAACCATACTACTGCCAACAGATGAATGTAGTATTCGGCATGGAGACAATATACCTAACAGTGGAGGGACCAGTGACACTGTTCATGCAAAAAACAAGGAAGAAGCATGATACTGGAGATGCCAACAAGACAAGAAGAAGAAGAAGAACACAACAGCCTTCAGTGACAAACGTCATACATCATAACAGTGAACAAATACATTTTAGGGGGGTAATGGTATACCCTGTGTTCCCATACATGTAGTGGCTCAGACAAATGGTGAAGTTTCACAAAAGCATGCATTTGATTCACGAAACTCTAATATGAATGAATAGGGTAGCTTGCACATAGGCTGTACTTTGTACTAACACCACATTTCACCAACTTTTGATGGTACACACCCTAACTGATGCATTAACAAAGGTTTGTTTTTTTTTGCCAATAATCCCCTTACTCTTTGAAAAGATATAACAGTAGTTTTATTTACTCCAGGCCCTGCACTCCCAGATATCCATAAGTGTGGAGAGCTTGTTATTGACACTCACTTTCCACAGTACATACTGACTGGTGGGAGCACAGGGCCGTCAGGGTCCTCCATGCATATTGTAATTGTCCCTTATGTGTGGGCCTCTGGGCCCTGCACTCCCATTAGTCCATACTGAGTTGTGGTAGCACAGGGCCCTCCAGACCCAGTGCCACCATCTGTGCCTATTGTAATTGTCTCTAATTTACATGTAGAAGCACAGAGCCCTCAAGGCCACACACTCCCAAGAGTCCCTAGTGACTGGTGGGAGCACAGGTCCCTCTGGGTCCTGTCCTCTCATACATGTGTATTCCTATATGGGACCGCAGTGTCCTCTGGGCCCTGCACTCCCATCAGTTCATAATGAGTGGTGGGAGTGCAGGGTCCTTTAGGCTCTGTGCTCCCATGCATGCCTATTGTAATTGTCCCTCTTTTCCATGTGGAAGTACAGGGCCTCTGGGCTCTGTGCTCCTATCAATCCATAATGAGTGGTGGGCACTTGGTGCAAATCCATGCCTATTGTAATTATCCCTTACTTCCATGTGGAAGTTCAGGGCTCTCTGGGCTCTGTGCTCCCATCAGTCCATACTGAGCTCTGTACTCCCATCCATGCCTACTGCCTTGTGGAAGCGCAGTGCCCTCTGGGTCCTGTGCTCTCATCAGTCCATAATGAGTGGTGGGAGTACAGGGTCCTGTGCTCCCTCTCCCATCAGTCCATAATGGTATCCATGTATCCATGTAGGGCCCTGTGCTCCCATGCATGCATATTGTAATTGTCCCATATTTATGTGTGGGAGTGCAGGGCTGGGCCCTGTGCTCCTATAAGTCCATAATGGTATCCATATGTCTATGTGGGAGCTAAAATAAACACATTTCTGGGCATTTATGTGGCAAAGTAAGCACAGAATCCAAATCCTCAGGCCCTGATTAGGTAAACACAAGTGTTGGTTTTTACCAACTAACAGTATTTTTAAGATTTTTACGTTTTTCTACTTCGCTAACTGAAATCAAGATGGCAGAATCTCAATACTACATTCCACATTTGCGACAACAAAAACTACTTTTGCAGCAGCATAGAAACATAGCAATGCAAAAAAGTGTAAAGTCATGGAGTACTTTCGCATGGAACATTTAATTTTTCCCATAGGAAATAATGGGAAAATTGAAACTTTAGTAACTTTTGAATTGATTAATATTTTTTTACCAAACCTGCAAAAGGCACATGTGTGACCCAAGCCCAATGTACCCTAAAAATGTCAGACCAAACCTCCAAATTGTTTCTGAGAAATGGCGTGACAAAGGATTTACATAAAAATGGTAATTTTCATATTTTTTGGTGCTCCACATCTCTGCACATGCACAACCGCCCAGCATGAAACTTGCCACACCAAGAGATCTTTGGACCCCAACAGCGCATGTAACATTTCATGTGAATCAGGTGAACAGTTGCAAAGTTATTAAAGTGCAAAATTTGGGGTTTAACATGGAAATGACCATTGAACCCTAACTATATATATATATATATATATATATATATATATATATATATATATTATAGAGGCGTGGTCGTGCCTTTATACAGTAGTTAAGGTTGAGTAAGTAGTTTAATGTTAAACCCTAAATCTTGCACCTTAATATCTTTGCAACCATTCAATGGACTTGCATGAAATTTGGTATGCACTGTCCCATGGGGTGGATCTCTTAACTGGCCAAGTATTGTTTCAATCAGACGTGCAGATTTTGCACAGCGCATAGGGAAAAAAGTGTGTTTTTTGCTTTTTTCCCCAATTTTTCCTGCATTTTTCTCATCTCCCTGCACCCACACTGTTTTGAATTGTAGCCTGAACTTTGTGGAGTAGAAAGAGCTTACCCTAAGGAACAAGCCAGCATTAGTTTGGAGAAAAAATATTTTCCTGATCCAAAGTTATTCAGTTTTGAAAATTCAGGTTCTGAGCATGCTCAGTTCTGTCTTTTGGATAGATGTACAGCTGTAAATAAGGATTTTGGCTCATGAATGGGGATTTTGATAGCTCACAATTCAGTAAATCCCCATTTGTGAGAAAAAATCCCAGTTCATGAGCCATCTTGTTTTCACTTTTAGCCCAAAACAAAATGTTCTTCCTTGCCCCACAGATACATTTGTGAAAACAAATGTATGTGTTTTGTTCAGGGTGATGCCCTCTACAAAACCACGTGTTTGGTTTCCATCAGTTTATTAAAAAACAGGCCATTTTTTAATTTGAAAATCCCTGTCCGTGACTCGCTTCCGATCCCTGTTCATGAGGTGTCCAAATCCCCGTTCGTGAGCTGATCTTCGTTCGTAAGCGGTCAAAATCCCCATTCGTGAGATAAGGATCAGATGGCCATATCTCATGAACAGGGATTGACTCATGAATGAGGATTTGGACACCTCACAAATGGGGATCATAAAAAAAAATCCTTGTTCATGAGCTGTCAAAATCCCCATTCATGAGCTGAATCCCCATTCGTGAGGTGTCAAAATTCCCATTCGTGAGATTAGAACCGAATGGCCCTATCTCATGAACAGGGAATCCCTGTTCGTGAACTGTCAAAATCCCTGTTAATGAGCTGATCCCCATTTGTGAGCTAGCAAAATCCTGATTTGTGAGATGAAGACCAAATGGCCCTATCTCACGAACATGGATCGCCTCGCGAATGGGGATTTCAACAGCTCACGAACAAGGATTTCACTGCTAAGAAACGGTAAGACCTTTTAGCTTGAAATTTGCAGGGTGCAAAGAGGGTGTCCCACAGATGTGATGCATGCTGGTTTGGTGTAACAAATTCCATTGGTTACATAGTTATGGCATTCCAAAGTTGAGAAATGTCCCATAGAATAACATTGCAGCGCCCATGGCACCTTTCGGTGCCCGTATCTTGAAAATGAAGCAAGATATGGATTTTTTGCTACCCACAGCTTAGATCACCTCTATGCGATCTAAGCTGTAAAAATAAGTTTGGAAATCATAGATTACACCAACAGTGGACTTTGTTTCATACTTGCTATGGTTATGGAGATATTGGCGAAAACGTGTTACAAGGGTTCCAAGGGTGCCTTTTCAGCACTTTTCAGTGCCCATATATTGTAAACAATGCAAGAAACTGATTTCATTGGCTGTTTTATGTGGAGGTCTCGCTGTCATGATTACAATGACACTTGAATTTTTTTCATAGCTGCTATGGTTGCTGAGATATTGGCAAATTAGTGTTACAAGTGTTCCTTGCCCTATAGGACTGCTGTACAACTGCGTAGTTATGTGCAAGTGGGAGCGCAGGGCCCAGAGGGCCCATGCTTCCAGCGATGCATATCATTATTCACAAATGGGCAGTTTTCAGGCCCCCCGGGTGAAAGTTGGGCCTCACGACCCCATGGCACACCCCAGCATTTGTCAGTCTGTGGAGGATGAGGTGGTGGGGGAGTTAGAGACACAACCCTAACATCTCATTTCCCCACTTTTTTCACTTTAACCCTAACTGATGCATTAACACTGTTTTTTGCTATATATATATATATATATATGTTTGTGTAGTCATTGATGCACTAGTTAGGGTTGAAGTGACAAAAATAGGGAAATGTGGCATTAGAGTTTCCAACCGTAATACCCCACCCCCACATTGCAGGCAGCAACACGCATGGGGTGTGCTTTGGTGTTGTCAGCCCTAACATTCACCCCATTCAATGAGTAAATAAGCTCAGATGGGTACAGTGTATGAGAACTGGGTGAGCGTTAGGGTTGACAACACCAAGGCACACCCCACTCCTGTTGCTGCCTGCAGAGTGGGGGTGGAGTGTTAGGGTTGAAAACCCTAATGTCTCATTTCCCTACTTTTGTCACTTCAACCCTAACTAGTGCCTTAAAGTTTTTGCAAAGAATTTCCTTACTTTTGAGATAGTATCATTGTATCCTCTTGGCCCTGCACTCCCATCCCTTGTTAGATGCATACATATATGTTTCTGTAGACACACAGGGCCCAGAAACAGGAACAAAACTGTCAGCATAGCCTTCCTGATATCCCACCTCATGAACCCAGTATGAAAATTTTGAAATCCCAGCAAAAACATGATTCTATGCCACTGCAACACCATTGCGTGCCACAGGTGTGAAAACACAGTTTGGCCAGGGTTTTAAAAATGATAGCTGTCATGTTCATGAGGGGGTGTAAAAAGACAGTTATGTTGAAAATTTCAAGTCAACATTTTTAAAATTGCCAGTTACAAGATAAGGACAAAAACACAAGACTCAGCACTCAAAAAAGTAGGCGTATAGTAACAAGCATGTTTAATTTCACAGAACGCCTATAACAAGCCAACTTATACAGGTACAAACGCAAAAAGAACCCGACCGGTTTCTTGCTAACTGCACGTCATCAGGGGTGAATATCCAATAAGGAAAGCACCTATATATAGGGAATACATTTAAAGAGACATACACATTTAAAAAACCTTAACAGTAATAGCAATTAAAGGCATATAGAAATGCACATATAAATATAAATATAAATGCACACAAATTGTCCCACTTCATTACATCATGTAAACATGTCAAAAGTCAATGCCAATTCCATTTTCACCATAAATATCACTGAATTTTCTATGGGAAAATAACATTACATATTTAACCTAACAACAAAATGCAATGAAAAGGAATCCCTAACACAGTGTCAAGTATTATAATACATGTTAAAAGAGCAGCATTTACACAGAATTAATAAATCATTCAAAATTATATCAAAAAACCTAGGAAATAAACTCTAATGTTCATAAGGAAGGAATATATACAATACTGGACTGGAAATCAGCTCCCAACCATCGGGACACACCGATAATTCCATATTCAAATGCTTGCAACCATCCACTTAAATCTGAAAAATAAATCTGAAAAATAGAATAAAAATAATAATGTTAAATTATCTAGATTTAAGGCAACCAAGCAGGTCTATCTGGTCATTTAACCCCGGGGCCACAAGGGCACCCAGTGTATAGATCCAGAAAGACTCTCTGAATTTCAATTTTGCATCTAAGTCTCCTCCCCGAGGGCCCAATTTCACTAATTCTATGCCACAGAACCTAAACACATGGTGCACCTGTGTCATCTTATTTTTCTCACAATGAACAGCGAGTGCACTTCTAGCATCCTTATTATTAATAGATCTCAAATGTTCTCCCACTCTGACCTTCAATGGACGAATGGTCTTCCCCACATAGAAAGCACCACATTGACATGTAGCTAAATATACTACATGTGCAGTGCTGCAAGTAATAAAATCCTTAATTTCAAACGTCTTGACACAGTTGCAACTTGTGAAGGTATTACATTTTAGCATAGACTTACAAAATTTACAATTGCCACAACTATACATCCCACATGGCAAAGAGGAACCACCTTTGTCACCCTCCATTACAACAGAACTAATGTAACTGTGCACTAACCTATCTCGTAAATTATGACCTTTCTTATAGACCATCATGGGTCTATTCCGAGCTACTTCCACCAACCGTGGATCCCCTAACAACACATTCCAATTGTTTTGAATAATGCCCTCGATCGCTTTTGAATGTCTGGTATAAGTGGTGACAAAAGAGGCCCTCTGTTCCCTTGATACTGATTGTTTTGGTTTCAAAAGGTCCATCCTCTCAGTGCAGGCCACTTCTTTAAAAGCATCCTGTACTGTTTTTTGTGCATAGCCTCTCTCCAAAAATCTGTTACATAGATCTGAACCATAAGAAATAAAGTCCACATCCTTACTACAGTTACGTCTTACCCTCAACATTTGGGCCTTAGGTATATTGGACACTAAATGGTGTGGGTGGCAACTAGACGCATGTAACAAAGAATTTCTGTCAGTTTCTTTTCGAAATAATTTTGTTGTAAGACTACCATCCTCCTCCTTAGAGATACTAACATCTAAAAAAGAAACCGAAACAAGATCATATTGTACTGTAAATCTCAAATGATCATTATTTGTTTCTAAATACGTAACAAATTGCCAAAGCTCTTCCAGGGTGCCACGCCACACCATAAAGATGTCATCTATGTAACAACACCAGATGTCAATCTTATCATAGAAAAGGTTAACATCTCTGTCATAAATAATGTTCTTCTCCCACATGCCCAGGTACAAATTAGCATAATTTGGCGCAAACGTAGCACCCATTGCTGTACCTTTAATTTGTAAATAAAACTTATCCTGAAAAAGGAAATAGTTCTTAGTTAAGACATGTTCAGCACATTCCAACAGAAAAATCTTCATACCATGAGAAATTTGTAAATCCTGAGACAAAAAATATTCTAATGCACTGAGACCATCACCATGTGGTATATTGGTGTACAGAGAAGTAATGTCCATGGACACCAAGGTCCAATCTGGTTCTATCTGCATGTCATTCACTATTTCCAAAAATTGGCCTGTGTCCCTAATGAAAGATGGCAGAGACGTAACAAAGTTTTTTATATGAAAATCCACATATTGGGATAGAGGCTCCAAAAGGGAACCAATACCTGCCACTATGGGACGTCCTGGAGGGTCACATACATTTTTGTGTATTTTTGGTAGCATATAAAAGCTCGCTACCACCGGGTGTTGTACTTCAAGGAACAAAAGTTCATTATGTCCAATTAATCCATCACATTCTGCCGAAAAGAGAAAACCATCTATCTGTTTTTTAAAAACCAAAGTAGGATCAGAGTCAAGCAGTTGGTAAAAGTTAACATCGCCTAATTGTCTTTTGGCTTCTATAATATATTTTGAAGTATTCATCACCACCACTGACCCACCTTTATCAGCTGGTTTTATGGTCAGATTCAAATTCTTTTCAAGACTCTTAAGTGCCAAAGATTCTGCTCGTGAAATATTAATAAATTTAGATGGAGAATCTTGATTAAGAAGAGATCTAAACTGTCTTTCACAAATATTTTCAAATATTTGGACTGCATCACTATAGGGTGGCATAAAAGATGATGCGGGTTTAAAATGGCTTACCTCTCCTGAAGACAATAACATATTCTGAACACATCCAACCCCATCAGTTGCTCCAGCACCCATCTTTTTCTCAAAGTAAAAAGCACGTAAATTTAAATTTCTAGTAAACCGACGTAAATCCAGATACAGCTCAAAAGATTTAGAGTCTTGTGTAGGTACAAAAGAAAGTCCCTTTTGTAAAACTGCTATCTGATTGGTGTCCAAAACAACATCAGAAATATTAATAACGTTGTTTTCTGGAGCTATCTGCCTTTTCTGCCCCTCGTTGTGATTCCTATGTTTTCGCCCTCCTCTTCGAATAGGTTTCCTTCGGTCTCCTTGGTAACCTGTGATGAGATTTTCGTCTTCAAGTTCCTTGGTCCCGGAATTGGTTCTCGAAATTGGACTCTCCGTCGTTTGTCCAACGGAACAGAGTCCTCCTCGTGAAAATCCTCCTGCTCCGATTCACTCGCTGATGTATAGTGTGGTGAATTACCTCTATGCAAAATCGATTTAAGCTGTTTCGGGTGGTATTTTTCTCCTTTCTGCGTCCACCAAGGAGTCCCTTATTCTTCTGGTAAAGAGACTTATTCTGATTCCAATCCCAAACTCTATTATACAAATAGTCCAATCTATCTCTCTCAAATTTGTGCAACTTAATTCATTTTATCTTATTCTCTTCCTTTTGAACATTTTCTTTGAGTTTGTTATCTAATATAGCATATTCAGGATGATCTCTAAACTGGGTTACAATTTCCTCCTTGTTTGTAATATCAGAAGTAACTTCTTCCCTCTGTGCATCATAATCTCTGATAATTGAATTAATTAATGCATTAGTCCCAAGTTGTAATGAATTATGCCAATCAGAGATAAAATCAGCTCTCCCATCCATATCCTGGTTTATTAAGGACCCTTAGTCCTCTGGGCGAGCGTCCCACTTTTAAATAAGCCTCCAATGTTGTTTTGCCCCAATAATGTCTACGGCCTCTTACAATTGCTCATTCCAAATCGATAAAGGCCTTTGTAATATCAGTGGTAGACTTAGATGCCACTCTAGAATTAGGGTCTATAACATTTGAAACACCAGCAGAGTCCTGAAAAAGATCCGCTTCTCCTGCTGCTAAAAACACAAAACTTGCATATGTACCCGTAGAACTGCCCTGTAGATTATCTTCAAACGCTCTTGAACTCATTCCTTGATTTTTGTATATATACACACAGGACACCAGTCAAAAATTAAAATTACTACTGGCCCCACAAATAGTTAATTAGGCCCAGGTGTAGTGTGTATCATCAATTAAACTTATGCATATATATCAAACAGTTGTTTCTCCAATATATGTGCCAGCCGTGTATATAGAATTGTGAAATTGTTTTCACTATCAGCTCCTAAATCTGCCCTGAAGTTTTTCAAATTCCATATATCTCGAGTGGCAATCCCAGCAAAAGCAGTGACCAGATGATATTTCCAAACAACGCTGTATGCGGTCAATAAATGCAAAGTAATTCACAAGAAGCCAATATTGAGTCCCAAACTAGAAAAAATAAAGGCTTCTCAAACTTACCACATATATGCAGCGTTCAGCCAAAACAACGTGAGGAGATCGTAACCAGTTTCAATTACGATTCCAATGAACTCACAGTCCAGGTTAACGATCCAGCAACATACGCTGATTTATACAAATAAGCATGCTCTATGTAGCGTTCAGCACATCGGACTATAGCACATATATGCAGCATTCGGCAAATATAGATATAACTGGAGAAACAACGTGAGGAGATCATAACCAATTTCAATTGCGATTCCAATTAACTCACAGTTCAGGTTAACGATCCAGGAACATACGCTGATTCATTCAAATTAGCATGTTCCGTATAGCATTCAGCAAATCGAACTATAGCTGGAAACGTAAAACACTTGTAAACAGCTCCGATTCTTAATGGCTCTCAGACCGAATAAGCAGTCCAAAAAAACAGTTTTTTGAAAGCGTTGATCCAATTATAAAGGTGCCGGCTCCTATACCGGCTACAAAAAGACCGTTCCCAGACTCACCACACCTGTGTCACCATATCTGTGTCCTTTCAAACAATCAGGGCATTAGCTGAAACAGCACAGAGAGCTCTCGAGCAACTTTGAATAAAATACAATGACTCCAAATCCAAAGATGCAGTCCAATGCTGAATTTCCCCTTGAATCTTCTAAAAGAGGGCAGTATAAAGGTAGCGTGTTCTGTGATAACAACCGCTAAAACGAACTACTCACGGAGCGAGCGTTCCAAAAATTGTAAACAAAAAAGGGCAAAAACAGCTCATCTGAATGTAAAGGTGCTCGAGTCAATCACGTAAAGGACAAAAACACAAGACTCAGCACTCAAAAAAGTAGGCATATAGTAACAAGCATGTTTAATTTCACAGAACGCCTATAACAAGCCAACTTATACAGGTACAAACGCAAAAAGAACCCGACCGGTTTCGTGCTAACTGCACGTCATCAGGGGTGAATATCCAATAAGGAAAGCACCTATATATAGGGAATACATTTAAAGAGACATACACATTTGAAAAACCTTAACAGTAATAGCAATTAAAGGCATATAGAAATGCACATATAAATATAAATATAAATGCACACAAATTGTCCCACTTCATTACATCACGTAAACATGTCAAAAGTCAATGCCAATTCCATTTTCACCATAAATATCACTGAATTTTCTATGGGAAAATAACATTACATATTGAATGATTTATTAATTCCGTGTAAATGCTGCTCTTTTAACATGTATTATAATACTTGACACTGTGTTAGGGATTCCTTTTCATTGCATTTTGTTGTTAGGTTAAATATGTAATGTTATTTTCCATAGAAAATTCAGTGATATTTATGGTGAAAATGGAATTGGCATTGACTTTGACATGTTTACATGATGTAATGAAGTGGGACAATTTGTGTGCATTTATATTTATATTTATATGTGCATTTATATATGCCTTTAATTACTATTACTGTTAAGAGTTTTTAAATGTGTATGTCTCTTTAAATGTATTCCCTATATATAGGTGCTTTCCTTATTGGAATATTCACCCCTGATGACGTGCAGTTAGCACGAAACGATTCGGAGTTCTTTTAGTTTGTACCTGTATATGAGTTCGTTATATGAAGCGTTCAGCAAAATTAAACATGCTTGTTACTATACGCCTACTTTTTTGAGTGCTGAGTCTTGTGTTTTTGTCCTTTACGTGATTGACTCGAGCACCTTTACATTTGGATGAGCTGTTTTTGCCCTTTTTTTTTTGTTTTCAGTTACAAGATAGCATAGCAAAATTTCAGCATATACGCATAACTTTTCCATTGTTACATATTTTTACTCTGTAATTTAAACATAATCTTCTTATGACCCCACCTAATAAACAAGTGTGGTGGAAATTTTCAAATCCCACCAAAAGGTGATTTCACCAAGTGACCACATAATTGCTGTTCTGGACAGATCTGCACAATTCCATCAACATGGTTCATGAGGTGGGGTCCCAAAAAGGCTGTGTTGAAAATCTGAGCTCATAATATGCAGAAATGGCAACATTATGCCACAAAGTTGAAAACCCCATTACAATACATTGAACCACATTTACCTTAGTTTCTCATATAGCAGTTGGTGGTTCCAGCAGCAAGACGTGCCTTTCATCAGAGAGTGGATCTTCATCCTGTAACCTCTTCAGGTGAGTAAGGGAGTGTGGGGGTGAAGGGTGGTGGGTGCTCTGTGGGGTGGGAGGTCAGATCGATGAGGGACTGTTTTCTTTTTACAGGATAAAAAAGACATTGAGGGACTGTTTTCTTTACTGCAGGCAGCTGCTATCTGAGGGTGGGGGGTAGGGGTGCCACTAGACACCAGGAAACAATACATTTAGA
The DNA here is from genome assembly GCA_016271365.2 of Neoceratodus forsteri. Classification (NCBI taxonomy): domain Eukaryota; kingdom Metazoa; phylum Chordata; order Ceratodontiformes; family Ceratodontidae; genus Neoceratodus; species Neoceratodus forsteri. The sequence goes on from CM057459.1 coordinate 322,880,227, forward strand.
GGAGGTTAGTGATCAGAGGGTGGGGTGCCACTAGACAACAGGGAAAATATTAAATATAGAATATAATAAAAATGTATACAGGAAGGGCAATCAGAGGGTGGGGAGAGGGATGCCACCAGACACCAGGGAAAAGTCTTAAAATTAGGGTAACTGGGATCAGAGGATGGGGGGGGGTGCCACTAGACACCCAGGAAAAATTCTGCCACACAAAAAGGGGCTTTTCCTCACGAAAAGGATCTTTTCTTCACTCGTGATAGAAAATAATCTTTTCATATCATGATTCGAAAAGATTTATAACGTAAAAAGATTTTAAGGGAATTTCTTGAACAATTAAGTGCAGAATCCAGTTAAGGAAGCCATGATAAGCAAGCTACATGTGTTTGTTCCTCTCAGGAATGTAATTTTTATGGGTTTTCAAATTTGAATTTTATGGGAAAACAGGCAACAAGGTAGTGGCAAATGAAACAATCATTTTTCCATCACAAAAAAGTATGACATCAATATGAAACAAGAATTCTTTTTTTGTTTTATACAGCTATTTTAAGTCCTTAGTGAGCATGCTCAGAACCCATTTTTAAAAATTTCAAAATTTAATAACATTGGAATGGAGTAATATGCTTTTACCAAACAAGCAAAGGGTACATATGTGACCCATACCCTGACAATTTCAGACCAAAATTCCAAACAGACTGGGCAGTAGCCAAATTCAAAGAAATCCCATTGAAACCAATGGGAAAAAAACTACCTAAAATTCACTTTTTTGACTATCCAGATAGCGGAAACCACACAGCTGACCAGAACAAACCTTGGCACATCCAGAGATCTACCACATGAGACTGCACATGCAAAATTTCATGGAAATCTGTTGAACAGTTGTGAAGTTATTAAAGTGCAAATATTGTGGTTTAACATTAAACTGCCTACTCAACCATAACTATAGAGGTGAGACTGCACCCCCTGTAAGATATATATCTCTATAGATATAGTCTTTGCACAAAACTGCATTAATGCACCAGTTAGGTTTCAAGTTAATGCCAAAAAGGTAGGAAAATGTGGTGTTGGGATTTCCAGCCCTAACTCCCACCCCAGTCCCCCAAGCAGCAAAAGGGAACAAACATTAGTGTTTTGGGTCTGTAGAGTCTTGGTGACTCGATGGTGGGGTCTTCCTTGGGGTTGTCAACATTAATGCTCACCTCAACTCCCCAGTCTATAACCTCCTGTCTGAAGCACAAGGTGCAGCTCAAAGCCAGTGCCTCATAATGATTCACTCTTCAAAGGCGGAGAAGTATATTTTGCAACATATTGCCAACAGAATCTTTTATAGCTTTCTTTATGCATAGCCCTGGATGAAGAAAAGTGATACCACCACTAATTCACCTAGACTCTGGAGACCCAAATCCCTAATGTTTTCTTTTTGGTACTTTGGGGTGGGGTGGGTGGGGTTGGGTGGGAGTTAGGCTTGAAACCCTAACACTACGTTTCTCTACTTTTGTGGTGTTACTTGAACTGTAACCTGTGCATTAACACAGTTTTTTTTTATGAAACATTTATTTTCTTTTGAGATAGTGGAATTGTATCCTCATTCATGCAGATCCCATGGAACCTGCATGAACAGATCCAGTCATGCAATGTCATCTGGGCCCTGCACCAAGGGAAGACTCAATTTTCCTACAGAAGTGAGCAATGGATGTCAAATAGTCATAGGGTGTCTGGTGGGCTGTGGAGGTGCAGGGCTCTCTGGGCCCTACACTTCCATGTGGCTTCAGATACAAGTTAACAAGGCAAAGAGTCCATCTCTCAGGCAATTAAGATGTCTCTCTGACACCCATGGGTGAAAAGGTGCAGAACCCTATACCAAGAGAAGAGTTATCTTCCCTATATGGTACTTGGGCCAGTGTGGGAAACCCTTCACCTTCCCTTCCCTTCCCAGGCTAGGTGGTGGTGTTTCATGACAGTACCATCCCCCCAGACTTGGCCCATACAGCTAGTTCACTGAGCTCAGCCCCAAACTCAGCTCACCAGCACAGGATCACAAAGCAATACTCACATGGGCCCATATACCCTATAGTGAAGAGAACTCTTGGCATAGAGCCCTGAACCTCTGTACCCATGGGTGTCACAGGGCCCTGCACTTTGGCTGACAAATGAACTCTTTGCCCTGTGCAACTGTATCTGTTGTTACATGGAAACACAGGGTCCAGAGCAACCTGTGCTTCTGCAACAAAACACAGTCCCACAAATTGTTGACATTCATTGCTGCATAGAAATGCAGGAACCATGGAGCTCTGTGCTTCTGTAGGCTAATCCCTTGATGCAGGGCCAAGAGGGCCCTGCACATCTGCATCTGCTCACACAGGTCCCAAGGGGAACTGTGTGAATGAGGATATGATTCTACTATCTCAAAAAGAAAGGAAATTATGTGCAATAAACTACAGTAATGCACCAGTTAGGGTTCAACTTAAAGCAACAAAAGTAGGGAAATGTGGTGTTAGGGTTTCCAATCCTAATGCCCCATTCCTCCCCACACAAGCAGCCAAAGGTATGAGACAACACAAATAACCACAGGATCCAGGTTTCATCGGGTAAGACAAACAACATACAACTCTTTCCAGATAACACAAGAGACATCCATTATCATGGTCCAGTGAGTCTGTAGCCATAGATACACATGCACACTTCGGCACATACATATCCACTTCAGGCTGCAGTTATTTTATCTAATATGTGACAGTGTTACTGTACTGTACATATGAAGTAATTTCATTAATGTTTCAAATATTTAATGTGAATCTGAGTGTAATCATGGCTGCATAATATTTTCAATGCAAAGAAACAGGATCGCAATTCCACTGACATGATCATATTTGTTTTTGTTTTGAGTTTTGTATGGAATAATGATTCCATGCTAATGTCAATCATAAGAAATGTCCAGAAATGGTAGTAGTGTAGCTTGAAATACTACTTAGTTAAATTAGTGCACTGGGATCAGAATTTCGTGAAAATGTTTCCAAATATTTTCTTATGCACAACACTTACACATAATTATGCTTCTACAGTCATTTAAATGTGAGGAATTATAGGGAATTATAATGGTCTGTTGACAAACACCAATGAGTAACATCAGTATGTAAGGATCAAGGTTTCATGCAAAGGGTACTTTTTGTCATGACATCATTATTCTTCAGAAAGATGTACATAAATAGATGGGATGAAATGTTAATAATACGATCAAAAAATAGTAGTCATGAGCATCACAGCATGTGGATCATGGTTTCATGCAAATGCACCAAATTTCTTCACATGAAATCATGAGCACATGATAGTGGGTATAGTAACACAATGGAACCAAACAAACAGATTTGTGTCTTCAGACTTAAAACTGAAGAGTACTGATCTGGGATCATAACTGTATGCAAATGGTAATTTTTCTTTTGGTTAATTTTTTGCACTAATTATGATTGCATGGTAATGTATATAATAGAAAATGGAGCACATCATGGTACTGCACTTTTAAATACTGCTTGTTATGATTATTACATTGGGATCAGAATTTCATGCTGATCTCCAGAATTTTTTGTCAGGTTTCAAAAGTATTACATAATAATTGATGCATTCTAATTTCAATAATAAGAAATCATACCAAGTGATAATACTGTGTTTCCAAATATGTATTGTTAAAATTGCTATGTTGTGATTATAATTCCATGAAAATGTGCATAAAGTTGTTTTTATATTTGTATGGAACCATCTTAGCATGGTAATCTTAATGCTTTGAACTGTCGGAAAATGATAATACTGCATTCAGAAATAGCAATTATTGTCATACTTGCACTGAGATCAAAATGTCATGTTAATATACAGTTTTACAGCACTTCATTGTTGCAGCCTGAGGAGTATGTGTATGTGTTGAAGTGTGTCCATAGCTACAGAAATGCTAGACCATGATGATGGATGTCTCTTGTGTTACCTGCAAAGAGTTACATGTTGTTTGTCTTACCTGATGATGGTTGTCTGTGGTTGCTTGTGTTGTCTTGCCCCTTTGGCTGATTGTGTATGTATATGTGTGTGTGTGTGTGTATGGGGGGTAGGAAATTAGGGCTGTAAACCCCAACACCACATTTCTCTACTTTTGTTACATTAAGATGAACTCTAACTGGTGCAGTAACACATTTTTTTGCAAAGAATTTCCTTTCTTTTGAGGTAGTGTACAAAATGTATATGTTTACTTCTCTTTGTGTTTATATCACACCAGTGCTTCTCTGTGTTCCAAACTGATTGCTGTATTATGACGTATCTCTGTAATTAATTCCTGGTTGCCCATGAAAAAGGGACTCCACTAGGTCCAGTGGGTTTACTTGTCAACAAAATTCAATAAATAAATAAATACATAAAAACAAGTAATGGATGTCTTCACCAGTGTTCTCATCTCACCATCAAGTCTCCTCATGTTGAGGGTTGTTTTATGTTTCAACATTTGTAAAATGGAACAAGTCTTTTAACCTGATAAGTCATTTTTTGAAACAAATTGTAAAGGTGATGTTTATGTACTAAATACCATTACTCAACCATGATATTTTTTTAGTTAGTGTTTGTAAAACTAGTAATAAATATATTCTTGTGAGTTATAAGGAAATAGACACAACTCAGTATTTATTTATTTATTAAATTTTGGTTACCGGGTGAGCCTACTGGGCCCCGAAGGTCCCTTTTTCAGGGGCGACCCGGGGTTTACAAGGTATAAATTCAACATAGTACATTATGTACGAATGCATTGAAACATACTACAGGGTTATACATGGTTGTACGTCAGCTGGTTACATATGCTGAGTTAGGCATTAGGTTAGTGCAATCATAAAAGATAATACCCTAAGTGTAGGGGGTAAGGAAGATTTCAAAAATTTATTATAGAAAAAATGCTAATTGAATCAATGTCAAATTGTTGTGTTCCTGGAGAGGGTGAAAAACCAAATACAAAAAATAGGTATTAAACAATAATTTCAATGACAACAGTAAGTTGTCCATAGTGGGTCCATATACTCTTTCAGCTAGGGTCACCACCTTTGGATGAGTTAAAAACTGGATGCTAAACCACACCCCAAACTCCGCCTCTGGCCCCATTCCTTTTTTATGACTGACGAGTATATCATTCCTTCTCCAAAACCATTTGTAACATCAGAATAGACATTAAGAATGATAGGAAATCATTTTTATACTGTTATTTATTTATTTTTATTCTTTGGCAACCAGATTAATTCCCATGGGCCACATGGCCCATTTTACAAGAGTGATCCAGGAGCACAGGAAGGTTAAGTGACTTGCTCAGGCTCACACAGTATGCAAGTGGAGGCTGTGGGAATCAAACGCAGGTCTGCTTTATGTGCAAAGTTTATTCACAGCTGACTTCTCAAACCTCTGTTAAGCACTCTCCCATTTTCCTTTCCATGTCATTCATGTATTCTAATATGCTTTGTCCAATTTTTGATAACTTAATTATTGATGCTTGTGATACCCTCAGTAATGCATTGTGTTCCCTTTACCGCAGCAGCTACTACTGTTTCTTTTCATATTTCTAAGACATTCCACAATTTCAGTTACACCATTCCATGCTGTTTATCTGAATGACCTGTAAATGTGAAGCTAATATCATGGAATGTTCTGGTAGTACAAAATGAGAGCAGTGGTTAGCTGTTGAGGATTCAGGAGAGAAGTATTCAATGTAATGATAAAGGCAATACAAATGAGATAATTGAATAAAAATGGGTCTAAACATATCAGAATACAGAACAAACAAAAAGAAACACATGAGAGAATATTAAGGTGTTAAAGCTGTTTCCTATCATAGCAGTAAAATACCATAATTAAAATTAAGGGTGGAAAAGATTAGGTTAATTTACTGCTAATGGCTTTACTTTACACCTCCCAGGCAGACTGGTTTTACAAACAAAGGCAGGTCTGAATGACATCAGAACTTCTCTGTAACCTGGACATGCAATGCAGCCAAAACAGTGGATGATTTGATACATCAGTTTTAAGAGTATATGAGCTCTCAAACTGGCCCAAAAACCTGATTACATTTAATCAAAACTGGATGACCAGATAAGGACCCTAAAAACCGGATTATCCAGTATAAAACCGGATAGGTGGCAACCCTACATTCAACTCATCCCTAAAGAAGCACATCCTCCTATCATCCACCTGCAGCTGCCCTGATAGGCCTCCTCCATGGCCCTCTTGATAAATCCCAGCTGCTCACTCCCCCCCACATCACCCACACTTTTCTTCTCCCCACCAAGTGCACTAAAACTTCTTGCCTTATACAATACCTGAAAACATTTCTGTTTATTGGTCTGCCTTCTGGTCGACTCTTGTACAGTTTTACCCATGTAATATGCTAGTTTTATATTGCACTTGTTAGTTCCTTGTACTTTTATACACCTGTATATATAATGTACTTCTATACACCTGTATATATAATGTATTTACTTCGTTATATGTCGTAGGTAGTTCATTGTATGTCCTATGTATTCCATTGGCCTATGTATTTGTTCATCTGTTGTATTGCTACACTAGACATTTGTGAAAATGGGCATTTTTGCTCACATACCCTCCAGTGTACAAATAAAATTGATTGATTGATTGAAGTCATCCAACACATGCATAGTAAAATAGAAATGGCTGTTTACTATATAATAAGAAACACATAACTGTTTACTAGCATTTCCAAGGGCATACTTAATTCCTCACTCGACCTTAACAAAGGCAGTCCTGTGAAACAGCAGGAACACTACATAGTCAGCATACTAGGTAGAACATTATTTAAATGTTAATCAGTTTTTCTTTGTAAGCTTTTTCTTTTAAACCTGTAACATTAAACTTGAAGAATGGTCAAGGGTTTGGCAGTTGAAATTCAATGCAAGGAAGTGCAAGATAATGCATATGGGGCACAAAAACCCTGGCACAATATATCAGTTGGGGGGTGAGGATATAGCATGCACCAAGCAGGAAAGGGATCTTGGGGTTATCATCTCTGATGACCTCAAGGCAGGGAAACAGTGTGACAAGGCAACAGGTAAAGCAAATAGGATGCTGGGATGCATAGGCAGGGGCATCACCAGCAGGAAAAGGGAGGTCATAATTCCACTATACAAGACACTAGTGAGGCCCCACCTGGAGTACACTGTACAGTTCTGGAGACCTTACCTCCGAAGGACATAGACAGGATAGAGAAGGTTCAGAGGAGGGCAACAAAGATGGTGCATGGATTGCATCACAAGTCCTATGAGGACAGGTTGAAGGAACTGAACATGTACTCCCTGGAGGAGAGGAGGGAGAGAGGGATATGATAGAGACATACAAGTATCTTACAGGGAGGAACAGGGTGCAGGAATACACTATTTTAAGTGAAAAAGATGTTCCAGGACTAGAGGGCATGGGATGAAGTTGGGGAGGACGATTCAGAGGAAACGTGAGGAAGAATTTCTTCACAGAACAGGTAGTGGACAAGTGGAACACCCTGCCAGAGGAAGTGGTGGGGGCTGAAACAATCATGGGATTTAAGAATGCATGGGATAGACATAAAGGAATTCTGGAGGTCAGGGGTAAGGGGCAACAGACTTCTAGGAAAACATAAACTGAACTTACAAGCTCAAATGGGCAGACTGGGTGGGCCATAGGCCCTTATCTGCTGACACTGTCTATGTATCTATGTATCTATGTAACATTTTTGGTTAACAAATGAATTTCACTTAAATAGTATTAAACTACTCTCACCTTTTGTAGTTTCAGTATATAACGGTATGTACGCAAATCAAAGAAGAACTACATACAGTCATACACAGATGTAGAAATTGCATTACATTTCAGCCTGAATACTTTAACATGTAGTATTGCAACATATTTACATAGCAGCAAGTTTTCAGCATTAATACATATTTACATCTGAGTTGTGCTTTGGTAGGAATGGAAAGCCATACATCTATGGTACAATTTCAATAATGTCATGTATCATGCTGTTTTACATAAAAAAGTGACGTACGGATGTGAATCAAGTTTTGTCTGTATTTTGGGGAAGGAGCAGTAAACATCTACATGTGACAGAATATGTTATAATTGCTGATTAAGCAGACAGTCCGGCACCCTCATAAGAGCCCACTTGAACTGAAACTAGATCAGTATTATCATTACAACTATTTAGACACTACATGTAGAAACAAAATTTTACAGAAATAATATTTTGTCAGTTAGTCACTGATAAAACGGAAGTAGAAACAATGTCACTGAGGTATGTGCGGATGCGTACCTCTTTGTACCCTAGTTAACTGAGAGGCATATTATTAGTAACTATTCTTCTGCAGCTGCCACAAACTTCTTAATTTTTAGGACAATCACATATACATTCTTCAGGCTCTTTAGAAGTCTCTCCTTAAAGATGCATGTTGTGGCATTGCACTCTATCCAGCCGCCACTGTATCTGAGCCAAGTTACTTAATGACCAGAATGCACAGACGCTCCATGGTGGAAAATTATCGTGTGTCAAAATTCGTATGTACAAACATGACACTACCTGGAATAAAGTCAGTTATTGGTGTCACAACTTTGTCTCCCTGTGAGTCAAACCATTGTAGTATAAGCATGAGGTAGTTTATAGAATGGCTCACTCTTAGTGGTCAGGTAATGTTCCTGCCACGACGTCTGCACTCCCAGCCAGATTTAGCACTGCTAAACAACTGTCTAAATTTGACAAATGATTCAGGTGGGATATATAAAGAAGTCCACAGCTTGTCATCAGTCACTACTCTGTCAACATTTCCACAGGACAGGCAAACATATCTGCACACAAGTATGCCTGTAAAGTACCACCTTACTGGAATGTCTTCATCCTCTCATGAGTTGATGATTGCCATCATGAACTCTATTACATAATGCTGAACATTGTTAGCAAATGTCCTATGCTGCTCATGAGTTGCCACATTTCGACTTAGTGATGTCAGTGACTGCAGAGTATTAGTTTGCTGTTGACAGTTACAACTTCCTTAAGTGAATGCGGCAAAACAGTCTATTTTGAAGCAGTTATTGTGGCAACAAATTCTGGCATATGCAGGAACACCTGCGTTGCAGAACTGGCATAGCAAGTAACTTCAGTACTGTTGTCAAATGCCACCATTGCAGACAGACCAAGTGATCTTTTCACTGGAAGTGATCTCATATGATCAGGGACAGTTGATTGGTTATCACCTCTTGAAGTGAAAGAATCATGTAGAGTTGACTTTTTCTTTTTCAATTTCTGTGACATCTTGAAAGACACGTCACACATCACTATGTCACTTGCTAATGGCATCAAAGACAGGTTGGGTTGATATAGAGTGCACAGTTAACTGAACTCTATGATGCACTTTTTCTCAGCACGAATATTATTATGTGTAACATTGGTAATGGCAATCCTGCCAGAGTTCTAACATGTGACAAAGCAACATCTTCCTCCAGTTGATGTTACCTGTTAGCATACCCTGCAATCTAAGCTGTCATGGTATTGCTCACTGATGTGCTGATGTACTGTTTGCTTGTACTGTCCCCCTACCCCTAGGGTTGCACCTGGGAATGAGTCTCCGCTCAGTGTTCCTTTCCCAATTGCCACTTTTCAATAAATAAATATAAATAAACATAGTTCAAATCATCTTTGAATATACCACTGCCTATGTTGATCATTGCAGCATCTAAACTCAAACCGTGTGACTTGTGAATTGACACTACATATACAACACACACAGTGGAAACTGTTTTTGTGTAATGTAAATGTCTCGCACAAGATGGAATTTTACCAGCCATCTGTCAATGATTTGTGGGTAATCAAGGTTGTCAAATTTTAACAAAACTTTTCAACAAATGTTCTCTTAACATTGTATGTAAAGTCAGCTATGTGCCCCATTGCACTGCTGACTGGTCCCCATTCCACATCAAGATTATGATGCTGCATCATGAGTGCATTTTTACCAGCTGTCAGAGCTGCCTCTAGATCAATTGTTCTTGACACATCTACTCTCAGCTTTTTCAGATGGTCAATCATCTTCGAGTTTATTTTTGGGCTTAGACAAACTTCCTCAATTGCATCAAGCAATGACTGTGTGACAATTGGCTGTTGCTGTCTCATCACCATAATCTGATTACATTGTGCACACTGTTTAAGCCTCGGCATCAAACACACAATTTGTGTTTCATCACAGTACAGTTTTGAAAACACATCACACGCTGTAAGAAATTGAAGTATTGCATTTGCCTATGACATGTGTGTTCATTAGAGAGGCATTGGAAGGTGAGAAGTTTAAAAGTGTGAGTCTCATTAAGTAGAGCCTTGTATTGTCGAGCAGCACTCTGTCATATATTCAACACAGATGAATAATTCCCACAGGTGTATTCCATCAATGCGTCCAATAGTTTTTTCTAGCTTTCTCAACAGTAAGTCTAGAAAAGGCAATTGATAGGTGCCAGTTGAAGTAGGTCACCAAAAACAACACTGTTGCTGTCTGCAAAGGCAATTTCATCATCTGTGCCAGCAATCTCCTGCAGACATAGGTGAATAAATCAAGCATAACACTGGATACTGTACTGATCTCAGCAATAATCAAGAGCTCCTCAGCTGGCCCACTGGCACAGTGGTAACACTACCACCCACAAGGCCAGTGACCCAGGTTTGGGAATGAGCCTGGGCTGCTGGAGGGCCGGCTGGGGGAAGATGGCTGAGCATCCCATGGATGCTTGCCTCCTCAGGAGAGGAAGAGTTCCTGGTCTTCCGCTGTTTAAGTGTCACCTGGGTGACCCCGGGTGGTAGTGCAAGTGAGGAGCCATTATACTGGGTTGGGGAGCACTGTTATTCTGATGTCATGATGTCAGACATACATCCCATGATGCTTGTGGGTAGGGATGTAACAAGGGAAAATCCCAGACCATGCAGAATGCCACCTGCCACTCTGCAGTAGGTCCTGCACAGCTGACTGGGCTCACTCTCCCTCACCGATGCTCTAATTCTTCTTGTGGGTTTGGGGATATTGCCCAGGCAGCCCTTCCCATGGGTGGTCATCCACAGGAGAACATGAGAGAGACAAGGTAAGTCCCTGGGAAGGCGGGTAACAGGGCTGGATGGAGTGGTAAGGCTGAAGGGGGCTAGTCAGTTAGGAGGAAAATGGCATAGTAAATTAAAACAAGCATTTGTCAATGCCGAATGTTTACTTGCTGGCATTGGCAGTGGTAGTGTAGAAGTTACAGAGCTGCGTAATAGGAATGGCAGTGAAGTATTGAACTGAAGCCAACCCCACCACCACCCTGCAGAGAGTGACAGGCATTGGGGTGTGCATTTGGGTCGTCAGGCATAATGGTCATGCCATTTCACCACACCCCACCCTGCAACACTGACAAGTGTCACGGTGTTCCTTGGGGTCTTTGGCCCTTATGCGCACCCCATTTCATTAGGAAATACAGTGAGATGGGTGCGATATAGGAGAATGGGGTGAACTTTGGGGCTGAAGAGTCCAAGGCATACCTCGATGCCTCTCACTGGCTGCAGGGTGTGGAATGGTATGAGCATTACAGGCACGAATCCCAAGTCACACCCCTGATGCCTGTCATTCTCTACAGGGTTGGGCATTATGGTTGGAAAGCCTAATACCTCAGGCATTCATTGGCATTTTCACTCCAAATTTTCAACATTTTTTTTTGTGACCCCACCTCATGAACAAGGGGAATATCAGTTTGTTAGCCGGAAGCTGCTTATGCACAGCGACTACGGCATTTAGCACAACAGGTGCAAGAACATTCCGAACAGAATGTAAAAAATGACAGCTGTACTGTTCATGGGGAGGTGTAAAAAATGGCAATGTTGCAAATCTGCAGCAAAAATATTAAAAAAATGGTGAAGTCACGAGCGTACATAGAAACTGTGCAACGCACACCCGTAATATAATTAGGTTGGGGATTTTTTACAGCAGATTGTCAACTCAGGCATTTTGGTGCCTCCGATCATGCACAGTGTCACTGTGATTTTCTTTATCTGTGCCGAACAATGATTTCCCACAACGACCACACATCTCTGCACTGAAAGTGTGAAAACACACTTCAGCCATGTTGTGAAAAATGACAGCTGTATTGTTCATAAGGAAGTGTGGAAAAATGCCACTGGTGAAAATCTGGACTGAAAATATTACAAAGTCATGAACTTACGAGGGTGCGTGGAAACTGCACAATGCTCACTTGTAACACAGTCATTTTATGGACTTTTGTCACCAAATTTTCAACATAGCCATTTTAAGACCTCTGCTCATGAACAGTGTAACTGTGATTTTCTTACTCTGTCCTAAACATTGCTTGCACACTAACAGCACCATTGTGCGCTACATGTGCGAAAACACATTTAGGCGACATATGAAAAATGGTAGCTGTACTGTTCATAAGGAAGTGTAATAAAAGCGGCAATGTTGAAAATCTGGGTGAAAATATTAAATTCGAGAAACTTACAAGCATGCATAGGAACTACAGCAACGCATCGCAGAAACAGTCATTTTAGGAACTTTTTTCACCAAATTTTCAACATAGCCATTTTAAGACCTCTGCTCATGAACAGTGTCACTGTGGTTTTCTTAATTTGTCCCATACATTGATTTCGCACACCGACTGCGCCATTGTGCGCTACATGGGTGGAAACACATTTTGGGTGAGATGTGAAAAATGAAAGCTATACTACTCATAAGAAGGTGTGGTAAAATGGCAATATTGAAAATCTGGAGTGAAAATATTGAAAATTAACGAACTTACGAGCATGCATAGGAACTGTACAACACACGCTCGTAAAACAGTCATTTTTTGGAATTTTTTCACCAAATTTTCAACATAGCCATTTTAAGACCTCAGCTCATGAACAGTGTCACTGTGATTTTCTTAATTTGTTCCATATATTGATCTCACTCACCGACTGCGCCATTGTGCGCTACATGGGTGGAAACACATTTTGGATGAGATGTGAAAATGACAGCTATACTACTCATAAGAAGGTGTGGTAAAATGGCAATGTTGAAAATCTGGAGTGAAAATATTGAAAATTTGAGAACTTACGAGCGTGTGTAGGAACTGTGCAACGCACGCTCGTAAAACAGTCATTTTTTGGAATTTTGACCAAATTTTCAACATGGGGTTTGGTACCTTCTTATGAATGATGTCACTGTCCATGGCATTATTCAGGCCTGAAGGGTGATTTCGCAGTGACTGCACAGTGACTGCGAAATCACTCTTCGGGCCTGAATAATGCCATGACAGTGACATCATTCATGAGAAGGGGTCCCAAAACGCATGTTGAAAATTTGGTGCAAATATTCCAAAAAGTGCCTGAGATATGCAATAAAGTTGAAAACCCTATCTAGCCCATTATACAGCTTACCGGCATTTCCTCAGTTTGCAGTCGGCTTTGAAGAGTGCAGACGTGTTCCCGGTCCACCGAAGATCGTCACACCGAGCTCTGGAGGTAAGTATGGGGTGAGGTGTGTGTGGGAGGCAGGGTGCGCAGTGGGTGGTGCGGTTGTGGGAGGGGGCTGGGAGAAGCGCGTGGGACCATTTTATTTTGCAGATTAAAAAAAAAAAGATGACATGGGACATTTGCCATGCTGGGTGGGCTCCCAAGCGTGCTAGGATGGCTGGGGGCCATGGAGCCGGCGGAGTTGGCACCCGTCGGCCATATGATCAGTTGCCACACTGGGGTGGACTCCAGCGTGGCACCCAGTCTCGGGGAGGTAGCAAGGACGGTGGAGCCGATGGGGGATTAGGCACCCCGTTAGCTATTCTATGAGATTACCACGCTGGGGTGGGCACGAAGCGTGGCATGTGAAAACTTTGGGGGAGCACAGCACAAGCCGAATGGGATTGGGCACCCCTGGCCGGCTATAGTGCTGTGCGGGGGGAATGTACTGCACTATGCATGCATTTCTGGTGTGTGTGTGTGTGTGTGTGTAGGGTAGTGCGCATGAGCAGGCGATATCTTATCGCTGCTCACTGAAGCTATATCTCCCTTTCAACTGTATGCACTGCATTTTGGAGCTTGTCATAGACAGCTCCAGCATGCATTGGCTTACAGGGGCCGTGCCTGCCAACACACTGACTAAATTGGAGGAGGAGGTGACACACCTCTGAAATCTTGGATGATGGCACTATGTTTCTTGTACATGCGTGCAAGCAAACATAAAAATGAAGCGCTTCAGTTTGTCAAACATAATGCATAGCTCACTTGCAACTTTGAAAGACAACTTGTGGTACTTACCAGTTTTACCAATGTCAACAGGCAGCATAAAAATATGATGTAGAGTCACTATGTTATAAGCTGCAAGTCCAGTTGGAGCAGTGACAATGGTAGACATTGCTACTCCAGTATGTTACCGTATGTTTGCAGTAATTTCTTCAATAAGGAAACTTTTGTCTGTCCTGGCTGAGCCACTCACAAACATAGATAGCGGTTTGTGTTTGTCACAGCAGCATTGTTTGTTATGATGCCAAATGCCATGTTTAACAGCATACAATACAGCAGTATATACAGTACAACTTGCTGCTGCTGATTTAACTGCTGTTCAATAGCAGAGATGTCAACATCAGGTTGGCATGACTGTCCCATCGCTGCTTCAACCTTGACATCAGTACAGTAGGATCATTGATAGAAATATGTGGTCCTAGTGCACCTTCTCCCTCTGGATCACAGTTGTCCTGAGGATTCACTGGGGTGTCTTCTTCCAGTTGTTCTCTAGCTTTTTCTAGCCATTCCTTCTTGAACTCTAATTTTTTTTAAGTACACAACAGAATTTGCAGTTTTGAAGGTCTTGTAGCTCAAACTGAATTACACGTCATATGTTTCACATTCATCTTTCAATAAACTTTCATGCCTTCATGGCTTGAACAGGAATAGCAGAGCAAAATAGCAACACTCCCTTTTTTTCTGCAGGTTTAAGATTCAGTTTGTACTGATTAAGCCACCAAGGCTTGTGGCTTTTGACCAGACTTTCTTGCACGTCTGTAACTTGGTAGATATGTTTTGCTGGGTTAAACTCAACTCCAGAGTTATAGTCATACCATTTGGCAACTTTGAAGAGACACATGTTCTCCCTGGTATTGTGTTCACTGTGGGTAGTATGTGTTAATCAAATTGCTTGTTTGCTGAAGATGGCTTGTTTGCTACAAGATCTTCATTCTGATCATGAGACTGTAATACATGCTACCCGTTTTTTTGCAGTTGATGTTCAAGTTCTATATTGTTTCAGATTTGCCATACAAGCACGGTCCAACTTCCAAACAGTCTTTTGCTTCATAGGCTCCACATTTGCAGTGTAACAGAGTTTTCATCACTAAATCACAACTGCGAACTGATAAATCTGCTGCTGTTGGAAACATCCTCCCACAGCTCCTGCAAGCATTTTGGTAATGTATGTTGCCACATACTGTACCAGGGCCATGTAATTATCAGCAATAAACTGAACATCTATGTTCATCTGCCTCACCAACAACAGAACCAGACTATAGTCATTTACAAATGCCTCACTTTCTTTTCTAGGCTATTTATTTGTTTATTTGATAACTGGGTAAGTACACTGGTCTGAGGGACCATTTTCAGGAGCAACCTGGACCATGTTGATGGCACATCATAATACACGAGGTTTGCCATACAATACAGTAGCATACAATACATCAGATTTGGCATATGATACATTAGAATTGACATTGGAGTGGAGGCAGTACATACTGTCTGGCTAAGCACAGTAAGTAACAATTCATGCAAATAGAGACCAGTGCAAAAGCAGAATTCAAGCAAAAATTTGACACTCAGCAGATATATAAACAGGATGGCTCAAAAGGAAAATAGTGACATTATTAACTTAGGTAGCTAGCTAAGAGACAAGTGCAGCAGTTGGGGTCACAGAGCCTCCATACCATATCAGGAAGGGCAATTACAAATTGTAGCAGCTAAGAGGACATTTTTACATTTGCTTGCGCGCATGTACAAGGAATGTTTTGGGAGAGTAGCACATTTTGGAGGTGTGCCTCTCCCTTTCAATCCAGTGCTCTGTTGAGCAGGTGTGGCGGTCCTGCACCAATGGGTGCGGGAGCTCTGTGACAGCGGTGGTCTTCTGCTTCAAAAAACCACTGCCGCCTACTAGCAGCGTCCGCCACCTCGCCACACGCCCCCTGCATCACGCCCCCCAAAGCTTTGTTACGCTGGGAGCCCACCCCAGTGTGGCAAATGTTGTTTGCCGATGGGGTGCCCAGTCCCCGTCAGCTCCACGGCCCCAAGCCATCCTGCTGCCATGCTGGGAGCCCACCCCAGCGTGGCAAATGTCCGCTTTGTTTTGCCGACGGGGGTGCCCAATCCCCCGTCGGCTCCTCGCCCCCCCGTGTAGTTTGCCGACGGGGGTGCCCAATCCCCTGTCAGCTCCTCGGCCCCCCAGCCATCTTCTGCCATGCTGGGAACCCACCCCCAGTGTGGCAAACATCCCATGTCGTTGTTTTTTTGGTTTTTACCTGTAAAGAAAAAACGGTCCTGCGGCGCGTCTCCCAGTCCCCTCTCCCACAACCCACACCCACCCACTGCGCACCCAGCCTTCCCACACCCCCCCCTCACCCCATACTTACCTCCGGACTCCGGCGCGACGATCTTCAGTGGACCGGGAACACGTCTGCACTCTTCAAAGGCGACCGCGAACTGAGGAAATGCCAGTAAGCTGTATAATGGGCTAGATAGGAGGTTTCAACTTTATTGCATATCTCAGGCATTTTTTGGAATTTGTGCACCAATTTTTCAACATGGGGTTTTTGGGACCCCTTCTCATGAATGATGTCACTGTTATGGCGTTATTCGGACCTGAAGGGTGATTTCACAGTCACCGCACAGTCACTGTGTGAAATCACCCTTCGGGCCTGAATAGCGCCATGACAATGACATCATTCATGAGAAGGGGTACCAAAAACCCCATGTTGAAAATTTGGTGCAAAAATTCCAAAAAATGACTGTTTTATGAGCGTGCATTGTGCAGTTCCTATGCACACTCATAGGTTTGCGAATTTTCAATATTTCTACTCCAGATTTTCAACATTGTCATTTTACCACACCTTCTTATGAGTAGTACAGCTGTCATTTTTCACATCTCACCCAAAACGTGTTTCCTCCCATGTAGCTCATAATGGCGCAGTCAGTGTGTGAACTCAATGTATGGGACACATTAAGAAAATCACAGTGACACTGTTCATGAGCAGAGGTCTTAAAATGGCTATGTTGAAAATTTGGTGACAAAATTCCTAAAAATGACTGTTTTATGATCGTACATTGTGCAGTTCCTACGAACGCTCATACGTTTGCGAATTTTCAATATTTCTACTCCAGATTTTCAACATTGTCATTTTACCACACCTTCTTATGAGCAGTACAGCTGTCATTTTTCACATCCTGCCCAAAACGTGTTTCCAGCCATGTAGCGCACAATGGCGCAGTCAGTGTGCGAACTCAATGTATTGGACACATTAAGAAAATCACAGTGATACTGTTCATGAGCAGAGGTCTTAAAATGGCTATGTTGAAAATTTGGTGAAAAAATTCCTTAAAATGACTGTTTTACGAGTGTTCATTGCGCAGCTCCTATGCACGCTTGTAAGTTTGTGAATTTTCAATATTTTCACTCCAGATTTTCAACATTGCCATTTTACCACACCTCCTTATGAGCAGTACAGCTGTCATTTTTCACATCCTGCCCAAAACGTGTTTCCACCCATGTAGTGCACAATGGCACAGTCGGTGTGTGAAATCAATGTATGGGACACAGTAAGAAAATCACACTGACACTGTTCATTAGCAGAGGTTTTAAAATGGCAATGTTGAAAATTTGGTGAAAAAATTCCTAAAAATGACTGTTTCTGACGTGCGTTGCACAGTTCCCACGCAAGCTCGTAGGTTTGCAAATTTTCAATATTTCCACTCCAGATTTTCAACATTGGCATTTTACCACACCTCCTCATGAGCAGTACAGCTGTCGTTTTTCACATCCTGCAGAAAACCTGTTTCCGCCCATGTAGCGCATAACGGCGCAGTCGGTGTGTGAAATCAATGTATGGGACACATTAAGAAAATCACAGTGACACTGTTCATGAGCAGAGGTCTTAAAATGGCTATGTTGAAAATTTGGTGACAAAATTCCTAAAAATGACTGTTTTATGATCGTGCATTGCGCAGTTCCTACTAACGCCAGATGTTTGTGAATTTTAATATTTGCATTCCAGATTTTCAACATTGCCATTTTACCACACCTCCTTATGAGCAGTACAGCTGTCATTTTTCACATCCTGCCCAAAACGTGTTTCCACCCATGTAGCGCAAAATGCCGCAGTCAGTGTGCGAACTCAATGTATGGGACACATTAAGAAAATCACAGTGACACTGTTCATGAGCAGAGGTCTTAAAATGGCTATGTTGAAAATTTGGTGAAAAAATTCCTAAAAATGACTGTTTTACGAGTGTTCATTGCGCAGCTCCTATGCACGCTCGTAAGTTTGTGAATTTTCAATATTTTCACTCCAGATTTTCAACATTGCCATTTTACCACACCTCCTTATGAGCAGTACAGCTGTCATTTTTCACATCCTGCCCAAAACATGTTTCTGCCCATGTAGTGCACAATGGCGCAGTCGGTGTGTGAAATCAATGTATGGGACACAGTAAGAAAATCACACTGACACTGTTCATTAGCAGAGGTTTTAAAATGGCAATGTTGAAAATTTGGTGAAAAAATTCCTAAAAATGACTGTTTTACGAGCGTGCATTGCACAGTTCCCTCGTACGCTCGTAGGTTTGCAAATTTTCAATATTTCCACTCCAGATTTTCAACATTGGCATTTTACCACACCTCCTCATGAGCAGTACAGCTGTCGTTTTTCACATCCTGCCCAAACGTGTTTCCTACCATGTATGCGTGACAACGCAAGCAGTCGGTGTAAAATCAATGTATGGATTACATTAAGAAAATCACAGTGACACTGATCAAGAGCAGAGTTCTTAAATGGCTGTGTTGAAAATTTGGTGAAAAAATTCCTAAAAATGACTGTTTTACGAATGTGCGTTGCGCAGTTCCTACGCACGCTCGTAAGTTTGTGAATTTTCAATATTTTCACTCCAGATTTTCAACATTGCTATTTTACCACACCTCCTCATGAGCAGTACAGCTGTCATTTTTCACATCCTGCCCAAAACGTGTTTCCGCCCATGTAGCGCACAATGGCGCAGTCCGTGTGCGAACTCAATGTATGGGACACATTAAGAAAATCACAGTGACACTGTTCATGAGCAGAGGTCTTAAAATGGCTGTGTTGAAAATTTGGTGACAAAATTCCTAGAAATGACTGTTTTACGAGTGTTCATTGAGCAGTTCCTATGCACGCTCGTAAGTTTGCAACTTTTCAATATTTTCACTCCACATTTTCAACATTGCCATTTTACCACACCTCCTTATGAGCAGTGCAGCTGTCATTTTTCACATCTTGCCCAAAACATGTTTCTGCCCATGTAGCGATAATGGCACAGTGCTCGCAATGAACTCAGTGTATGGGACACATTAAGAAAATCACAGTGTCACTGTTCATGAGCAGAGATCTTAAAATGGCTATGTTGAAAATTTGGTGAAAAAATTCCTAACAATGACTGTTTTACGAACGTGCATTGCACAGTTCCCACGCACGCTCGTAGGTTTGCGAATTTTCAATATTTCCACTCCAGATTTTCAACATTGCCATTTTACCACACTTCCTTATGAGCAGGACAGCTGTCATTTTTCACATCCTGCCCAAAACGTGTTTCTGCCTATGTAGCGCACAATGGGGGTAACAAAAAGGTCATGCTGACAATTTATTGTGCAAATACGTTCAATCGCACAGGGCAATAGGGTACAGCATCATACATGCCAAACACCACAGCAAATACCTGCAAGCGAACGTTCGGCATTGACAAATGCTTGTTAAAATAGAATTTGAAAAGGTTGGAGGTGCCTAGTGAGTGAAGGGTGTCTAGTATGTCATTCCAGAGCTTGGGGTCAGTGATGGAGAAGGCTTCCTGACCCATCTTGGCTGCAGTCAGGGGATGCATATACTCTGTAAATTTCACTTTCAGATGATATCACATGGCAGAAAACAACTTGTTCATAGAGCCATGTTCACAGATACATCTTGGAAATCCAAAATGACACCTCATGTACCAAATGGTCCAATTTTTCAGCTTTCGATGACAGTTGAATAGAAACATAGACTTTGATGGCAGATAAGGACCGCTTGGCCCACCTAGTCTGCCCATTTCCCTACCTATTGGATAAGCTGCAGATCCTAGTTAACCAACAGCCTATTTCTTTCTACCTCCCCCACAAGAATTGCCTTAAGTCTGTCCATTGCATTCTTGAATACTCCCACAGTTTTAGACCCAACAACCTCCTCAGGAAGTTGGTTCCACGTGTCCACCGCCCTCTCTGTGAAAACATACTTCCTCACATTGCCCCTGAGCCATCCCCCTTCTATCTTCAAATTGTGCCCCGTTGTTCTTGCACATCTCTTTTTCTGAAAGATGCTACCTTCTTGGACTTTGTTGATTCCACTGAGGTACTTAAAAGTTTCAATCATGTCCTCCCTCTCCCTCCTTTCTTCAAGGGTATACATATTAAGCTCCTTTAGTCTCTCCTTGTATGGCTTCTTGAAACAGATGTGTTGCTGAAACTTTTCAACCAGTTTCCATAAGGTTGAATTGTCGTACTTGTCAGATACCTGACATATAATGTACTGCTTGATAAACTTCAGTACTTCAGAGTCCTGACTGTCATCAATATGGGATGCATCTTTTATCTCCAGTAGCATGTTGATATGAGGAGCACCATGTGCTTGGTATTCCACTCTCCAGAAATAATGTTCCACAATACCAAGAGGTGGATTGGACTTTGACAGAATAAACCTCAGCAGTATATTAAATCAGTGATGTAAGTGTCATGATACAAACACTGGGTCTAGAGAACACATCTCACTGAGATTCATGGATGATATGCCATCAGCATCTGCATTTGCCCACTTTAGTATTTCTGCTAGTTCCTCCCAGCTGTATTCAGCACAGCCTGGGGTAACAAACCAAGTGACTGCACTGTACTCTTGGAGCATGCACCTTACTTCTGAGTGCCTTCGGTAGCAGTATTATTTGCCCCCCCCCCCACATAGCTGATAGACTGGAGTTTAGATATACTTCCAGTGTCTTGTCCTTGTCATTCAAGTTTTGCAACAATTCTGCCGCTGTGAGACCATGCAATGATGTGGTCGTCTACAGAGTATGTACAATAGATGCAGACAATATCCTTAACTCACTCTCCCATAGATGGTGAAAGAAATACTGAATGTTTCATCTGAACTTGTCATCCGAATGAAGCACATTAGATGCTCGGGACTCAACTCCAGGAACACGTACCTCAGGCTAGTCCAAATGACCACCAGTACCATGTGTGAAAAGATCAGGAAAGCAGCAGGCTTCCAACATGCTCTCCCTGAAAGGTGACAGGACTGCCTTCAACCTGTTTCATCTGATACTAGTCAGTCCTTTCCATGCAGAGGATGAATTGTGTACTGTTCATACACATTTTCAGTTGTAGTCATTGAGACCTTCTGAGTCATTGCTTTCTTGCTGTCTAATATTTATTTAGCTTTTGTTAACCAGGTAAGCCCACTAGACAGTCATACGCCTAATATTCCAAATTGAGTATCAGTATCATTAAGGTGGTCACCCTTTAAATCCACATAGAATGGATTTTGAGATTTTAGGTAATGTAGAGCCTTTTTAACTCTCTCTGCATTGACTACACAATGACAGACTGTTTTTGGCTTTGTTGGAACACCATTCACCAAAGTCACAATACTATTGTCCCATGTTATGGCCTCAACATTTTCCTGGAGTGGCAGGTACATTATAGAGCAGTGGTTTTCAACCAGGGGTCTGTGGCCCACAGGGGGTCCACGAGAGACCTGTGAGGGGAAGGGGCTGTGAATCACTCATCTAAATCATTGCCATGCTAAAAATACCTCAGAGAATATTTGATTTCTGACCGCAGCGATGGTAAATAAGGAACAGCGGTCATATGCAGTCATACTGTGGTCATACTGCCTATTAGACTTCAATGTGAATGCATGTGAATGCATAATTAGTAACAGCCATTAACAGCCATTAACTCCACGGTTTGCTAGTAAGGTGTTAATTGCTGTGTTAATGACTTTGCTTATTGCGCTGAAGTAAAAGATCACAGCACAGCTACTTCTCCCCTGATAGGTTCCATGCTAATTCACAGCTGTGCCTGATCTGATCAGGATCTTACATTACAAGTGTGTCTCTTGCCTGCATTCATACCTGTGCATTCATACCTTGTCTCTGCTTCTCGTCTGTTGTGACTCTCTCTTTATCTGCTCTTGAAAACAACCCGATCCTTCTCTTAGGTTCAGCCCACTTCTGCCTTCTTAAATGGCTTACTCTGTGCTTGTCTCTCCCTGCTCTCTTCCCATTTTTTAGACAAATTAATTTCAAGAGATGAGTGATGTAGCACAGACACGGTAAATTAATGTTTGAGATTCACTTGCCACAGGTCCTCCTTCTTAACCCTTTGCTGAAAGAACTGGAAATAAAGACAAGAGGAGACTAAAATTCACCTGAAATTCATGAGGTAAGAATATGTGCATCTGTACCACTTCATTCAGCTATTTATCATTTTTTTTTAATTATTTTATCATTATAATATATCATTATAATATAATCTTATCATTCTTTTAATTCAGCAAGTCGGCAAGTTAATGTGGTCACATGTTTTTGTATGGAATGAATGCTGACTTTACTTAATAATTACAGTAAAAATAACAATAACATCTTTTAAAATTAGATTAAAATTGTTAATAAAACATTTGTAAACTTTGTTTACAATTGTTTTGCATTTTTCTTTGGATAGCATTTTTCACAAATATGTATAACAGCAGTAACAAACACGTAACAAGTTATGAAATCTGCAGCCAGTTTGTAGGGGGTCCCCGGCATGGGTGACACTTGGCCGGGGGAGCCTCGAACCTCAAAAGGTTGACAACCCCTGTTATAGATAACCACTCGGGGCAGTGTGGCCCACCCAGTACCTAAAAGATAAATAAGATCTCTGGGTGAGATCAAGCTCCAACAACTCAGTCTAATGCAAAACACACATGGAGACAAAGAGACCCACTCTCTGGGATAGGTTTTATAATATTTTACTTAAAGCTGTGTTCATACACCAAAAAAATCAGATCTATGTTTCATAGTTAACTCACTACTTCTTCATGATCTATTTTTATTTATTCAATTGATTTACCAGGAAAGGCACACTGAGTAAAAAGATGCTCATCTCCTGGTGCTACCTGGGGGGAAGGGTAACAAGGGGAGGATAACACGCAGGTTATCACCATAACAACTAATCAGATTTACAGTGAAAAATGTCACAGTTTGTCACACAGGTTAACAGACAGTCAAAATCTGATACAGAGAAAAATATCACATATTGCCACATAGGTTAACAGTCAGCTAAAGGCGTGGACCAGACGCATAGAAACTTACAATAAATACACGCATACATTACTTGCATACATACATACATAGAGAGAGAGCTTGCTGCAGCAGATTGCCACATCTTATATTATATAAGCTAGCATCCAGGGGTAGGGCATAACCGCTGGTCAGGCAATGGGAATTTGGAGGGGTGGGACAACCAGCATTAGTTTCTGCATGTACAGTTTACCGTGAGGTAGTTAGCCAGCATGATTGATAGGGAATGGGTGGAGGAAGCTTGGTGAATCTGAAGGGGAGAGCATTCCAGATTTTTGGGAATCGGTGTGAGAAGGCTGTCTGTCCAATAGAGGTCTTTCGTCTGAGGATATTTAGTAGTTGGGTGCTAAAGGACCAGAGGGCATGGCGGGTGGGAGCCAGCAACAGTATGGTGGTGAGGTAGGAGGGGAGAGCACCAAGCCAGAATTTTGAGACAAATTTGGTGCAGTGTAGTTGTCGGCGATTTTTGAGAGATGGGAGGGGAGGGTATTCAAAAACACAATTCTAATTTAGTCATATTTTAATAAGATACATAAAGTTCAAGAGTCATTATAAGCATATTACTAGTTTTATAATCTATCTTGTATAACATATTTCCATATGTATGTTTTTTAAGAAAACTGTAAATCATCATGGGTTAATTCTTATGCCCCCTTATGGAAATAAATTCAAATGTGTAACAAATTCTTGCATCTTCAGACTATGTGTTATTTAAACCCCTGTATTCTTTCAAAAACAGAATTTATTTTAAATAAATTCATATCCCACCTTTTTTGGTAGCGTATGTTTTTCCTTATGTTCTTTTTGTTTTTTAAACATAGTCCCAAAAAGACAGCTGCAACAAAATGGGGGATAGAAATCTCTTAAGTATTTTAGTGTGTATTTATAGACAGTTCACTCATTATATTACTTCATTATGTCACCTTTTCATAAGGCTCTGTCCCTTTAGATTTCTAGTATCCTGTGGATACTGCTTTCTGTTACTTTAAGCTTTCCATAATCACACAAATACTTTAAATGTTTTTAATATGACACTGGTAATTCAGAAACTATTTTTCCTATTTTCAAGTTTTGTGATACTCTATTTCTTCATGTAAAAGGAATCCATCATCCACTTGATGCATGTTGTTAGGGTAGCAATGTCTTTTCTATCAGGTGTCACAAAAGTTAATTTGTAATAGCATTTTTTATGCTCTGATGTTGGAGTTAAAATGAGAACCTCCCTAAATAAATATAAAATGGTAACAAACTTAATTTTGATCCATAAAGAGGCAAAGAAAACCCTGAGAGGTGAAAACATCTGTAGATATTTAAAAAAAAGTAAATGACATAATCATACATTCACTTGGACTAGATGACTGAATCAGGACCAATAAAGAAGAACTACTGACACCGAGTAGCACAAAATGCTCCTGTTCGGTGGCCACCCCTCCCACTAGCCAAATGGCTAAAAAGAAAGAGGGTGGTTGTGATGTAGACAGCCAATTCTGAGTGCTGTATCACTTTTTTTTTAATACATATAAAATATGTAATGGGAAGGTCAGCCTGAGGAAACTACAGTCTTGCTGAACTGACACATCAAACCCCCCAGGGATAAGTTCAAAGGACAGGAGGTATTTTAAACTACAGAGATCTGAGGTTCAATTAGCATGTTAAATTTGCTTTGATGCCAGGAAATGAAATTAGCCATTCATGGCATCCCCAGAGAAATCCTTTGATTTTGCTCTAGGTGTCAAATGGAAAGAGCATGCATGTTTTTGGTATCAGCCCAGGAAACCAGCTTATTTCATCAAAGAGGTTGATATCTGGGTCAAACAGGACCCAGACGAATTTGGAAGGCCCAATATCCATTCCCGGGAAACCCTTGAATTACATCAGAGAGACCTTTTGTGTGTAGATACCAAGGCCCAGACGGGATTAAAGAGTCAAATACAATTTTGCTTTTGAATACAGTGACTTATATCAAAGAAACTTTTGATATGTATGTGTAGCAGAGCACAAACCGGTTTTGTCTGGTTAACCTGAGGAAAGGAAAGTCAGTGAGGTCACCTATTATGTTTTCTTTGAATATTTTGTTTAGACATTCTGTGTTATAATAAATACAGATTTTGTTACACCAAGGCAGAGTTTGGTGACCTCAGAGAAGGCCGGCTCAGATCTGTGTTTAATTGCTGAGAGAACCTTGACAGTCACACTTTTTCATATTATCTGACTGAGGAAGAAACATCACAGCACTGAAAGAGAGTAAGATTAGACCAGTCTGAATGTATTTATTGTAGAAACTTGCACTTTAAACCTGTTTGTTTTATGGTTGTATGTGTTGGGATATTTTGTGCTGTAATGTTTTCTGTTTTCCTATTTTAAAGTAAAGGTATATATTTTAAAACGGAATCTGCCTGGAGTGCATTGACATTTCTTTTTATTTAAGTGAAGCTTTAAAAGGTTACAGTTAACACTGTGTATGGGCTTATTGATATACCAAACTGGGAAATGGATAGAGTTCTCTAAAGTCTTGCATAGAGTGCTAAGGGTTCATTTTGTAGACCTGGTTAGGTGCCCGTAGGCAAAGATATCTGGCCCCCCGAAGACAGAATTATCTGAGCCTGATAATTGGGTACGCTAACAAGAAGTTATCAGTTTGAATCCCTCCAGAACTTGAGACTAAGGTGACTTGAACCCACAAAACAGACAAGAGGATTACCTATTTCTGTTCACTGTCCACAAATCATATATGCTCAGAGGCTGGCACTTTGGGAGTAGAGAGTTGACCGGTTGAGCGAATTTGTGACAGTGGTCAGTCTAAACCATGGTGTGGTAGTCATCCAAAACTCACTATAAACAAATTATTGTAATTCAAAAGTCTAAATCCAAAATGAGAGAACTACTGGGTTGACTATTTTTTCCCTATACAGCTAAGCATATTTTTAATTCATTCCACAAAATGCACCCAGACAATTTCCTCATTCAACCCAAAATGCTTATCTAATGTCCCAAATCGATCAATCCAGTAAGCCTCCCTTAATAATAAACACTGTTTGAATTTATTTCCATAGGGGACATAAGAATTAACCCACAATGGTATACAGTTTTCTTAAAAAACATACATATGGAATTATTTAATACAAGGTAGATTATAAAACTAGTAAAATGCTCAGAATTACTTTTGAACTTTATATATTTTATTAAAATATGACTAAATGGGAATTGTGTTTTAAATAGATCCTGAAGAAGTAGTGATATAACTATGAAGTGTAGATTGGATTTTTTGGTGTGTGAACACAGCTTTAAGTAAAATATTTGAAAACTTATCCCGGTGAGTGGGTCTCTTTGTCTCCATGTGTGTTTTGCAATAGATGTATTATAGACCCCTTCTGTTACTTTATGGGTTCTTTTTTGGCATGTTTTTCACCTTTGTGTTCAGTCTTGGAATTGATTGGAATGGTTTCATTGTTTGGATTAGAATCTGCTCAAACAAGTTGTAGGGATACAGCTCATTAGATTATTAGATATGTTAGCGTTGCATATAGGATATTGCATATATTACTATACGTGTGGCTTATTAGTACAGGCTGCACACTAGGCCTTTCTCTCAGTCTCCATGCAGCTAGATTTTCAGCTATCCCCCCCCTCCCCACACACACACACATTTCAGAAAACAGCAAGTGGAAATTTACCAAATTGCAAAACTTGGTTGTTTTTCACATCCATCTGTGAGGAGAAGCAGCAGCATAAGCACATTGCTTTGTTAGTGTACTGATAAGGGGAAGTACTGGAACATTCAAGGACAACTTGTGAGATGAATCTCGCATGCAGTGGAATAACAAGCAGTCCTCGGAACTGAAATGCCTTAGTTCCATGAGGGTCTTTGGATGTAACACACAACTATACATGAAGCTGGGTATAAGTATGGGTCAGAGAGTGGCATGGATTTGAGATGCAGATACCATCCTAAGAAAACCTCCATGATCTACTACCCTCCCAGGGAAGGTAAATCTGGCCAAGTTGTCAATCTCCATAAACTGATCACTATGTAATCTTAGTCTACAGGATTATGCTATGCTTTGTATTGCTGTTTGTATACTAAACTGTATAACAAGGAAATTTGCCTAACAACTGTCTTGAGTCACATGTGGTTATTTATAATTTGTATTATTGGCATAAGTACCCCCAAAATTTCCTTACAAAGTTCAGGCAACCAGTCTCTGTGGGTATCACGTTTGCCTCCATGCTGTTTAAAACAGATCTAAGAGGCAGCACATTTGCTTTTATCTTCCTGAAACAGTACAAGCACATGTGCACACTTTAATTTAATGCATACCTACTCTTACAGTAGGTAACAAGTATGCAACCAAATATCCCAACACATCATTCCACCTTGCAATTTTGCACAGATATACTTTAATAGTTTGAGAACTATAAAACAGGTGGTTGCATGAGACACATTAAAATTCAACATTTTCTCACTTTGCCAACTTAAAGGTCACTATCTCATTCCCAAATCTGTCAGTTAACTGTGTTTCTGTTACTGTAACACAGCCAGACAGTTTCTCTCCATCCTACCTTGCAAAGTCATCAGAAGGTGTGTTCTCTGTTTGAAGTTGATTAAAAAAACTGTGCACTGCCATGTCACCTTCTGCTAATAAAAATTGCAAGCATGCAAATTTAGTAACAGCACTCCTGACCGTGTACATTTTAGACACAAATCTGCACATTCCTGTATTATGCACAGCAATGATGTGCATGTTGTAATACACTGTCACAGGCTCCACTGTGCAAATATGCCAGTGAGTGCCCCATTAAACCATTATGAGCTCTAATTTGGCATCAGTATATGTTTTCTATAAGTTTGTTTTATTCATTAGTCTTTGTGAAGATGAAAAGATGGATGTAGTCCTTTATCTCATCAAAATACCTTTACTTAATGTTACACATTTCATCATATGTCCATGTGTGACAACGTGTCTTGTTTGTTTCTGTTGAAGAGCCACGTCTTTCTTCATCTCATATAATCAGGTTGTTCAACCAATGGTATGACACAGTGTGTTTCCCTGGTTTCATCAACACAGAGAGCTACTTGCTTACTATATGGATGGTACATTTCCTCCTAAAACTATGCCTCTATCTCTGCTCACTGTGTAGCCAACACCCATCAAAGATAAGGCAGAAGTTGTCTATCTTCAGGACTTCCGGTGGTGCCATGGCTCAGGCAGCAGCATGAAGAGTGAGCTCCTTCCTGATCCAGAAATAAAACTCTCTCTTCAATAAAGTCTTTTGCCTGCAAAACCTTAAAAATGCCACCAAAAGAGAGATGAGAAAACAAAGGAACCAGATCTTAAGTTGAGAAAGAACAAACCATGCTGGATGGTTCCCAATTTTGAGTTTTGTCTTCTGAAAGGTGCCGCAGTCCTTCCCCAGCCTGACAGAGCTACCAGGCCTCTGATGCAGACAGAGAAGAAAAAGAAAAGTTAACCCGGACCAGATCTGACACACTACTTAGAGAGAATAAAGCCTCAAGGAAAGAAAATGAGGCAGAATTTAAGAAATTACAGGACAAATTTGGACAACAATGTAAAAGAAGTACAAAACCCGGGTGGAGAATTTGGAGTCAGGCGTGGAGATGCTAGGAATGGCAGTTACCACACTGCTCCACTACACAGAGGCACTTCAAGATAAATGTACTGACCTGGAGATGAGGTTCTGCCAAGGCAATTTAAGACTTACTGGCTTGCCAGAAGGTGCCGATATAGGAAATATGGCACTTTTCTTGCAGGATCTGCTACGTGATGTCCTGGCTGTCCCCCACACTATGGAGCTGTGCATTGAAAGAGCCCATCACTCTGTTCAGCCCAAGCTGATGGATCCCTCTGCATGTCTTTACCCTATAATTATGAACTTTGTGAGCTACCAAACTAAAGAGGTTTTGAGACAGGCTTGGCGCAAAGGCCGGGGCCATACTTTTTTTTAGATCAGGA
Organism: Neoceratodus forsteri; assembly: GCA_016271365.2. Lineage (NCBI taxonomy): Eukaryota > Metazoa > Chordata > Ceratodontiformes > Ceratodontidae > Neoceratodus > Neoceratodus forsteri. Next base: position 322,909,828 of record CM057459.1, read on the forward strand.
CTACTGACCTGAAATCCAGCACCTTCATCTCCAGTACAGACCAGAAATGAAGGCTCTCAAGGCAAAACAAATATATTTTCAAACACTCTACACTGCTAAAATCCAGATCTTCTGGGAGGTTGGGACCCAACTCTACTCTATGCTGGCAGATGCTGAGGATTCCCTGAAGGCACGAGGATTGGCCCTGGAGAAGAGGGCTGTAGTTCATCCTAGGCTCAATAACAAGAACTCTAAAGTGGAGGGGCAGTGGTCTCTGAGAGACTTCCTCTGGGCACTGAGATGAGATGCTGTGCAACGCACACTAGCAGACATCTGGGCTTTGCTAGAGGACGAATCAAGACTGGAACAGGAGGCTGCATCACAGGGAACCCCCACATGAAGATGACTATTTCAAGAACTTGTTCTGTCTCAGTTTGCCTTGAATTCATGGGGCGGTGCAGTCACTTGCCTGCTGTGCTAAGGGTAAGGTACTTTGGGGAGACACATAATGGTTACTGACTGGCATAACAATTTAATGTTTTTACAATTGGTCTATGACAGGGTTGAATGGGACCCTGTCCCAGTTGTTATGGAAAGAGTTTGAATGCAGGGATCTGTTCTATTATCTCCTTTCCTGTCTATTTTTCTGTCTGGTTGCACAACCAAATTTTCCTGTGAGACCTAGGATTTGATCACCCAGACAGTCTCACAATTCTTTGCCCATCACTGTCTCTCAGTCTTCCATTGCTGTTCTGTTTTTTTTTCCTCTCTTGCATATCTGCTGGTATAAAAATACATGCAAATCATTAGGTGGAAATGTAACTGATATTGTGATCCTTTTGTTTAGAAATTATATAGTGTTACTGTTGAAATGTATATAACTATAGTTTGAGTTTACTGCAAAAAGCTATTGGAAACTCAAGGGGTTACCTGAGTGCAATCTTTAAGCCTTTTGCAGAAGAGCTGTGGTAAAGGGGCCTCAGCTCAGGCACACTGTGTTCCTGCTAGCACCTGCCTGAAACATACAAGAGCACTTTGGAAGATGCTTGTTAAGAATGGGGGTTTGGAAGGACTTATAAAACAGAGCTGCAATTGCTTGCAAGTTGGACACAGAGACTGAAGGAAAACTCTGATGGATCTTCTCTATTTTATTTTGCCTTTGTAAATAGTTATACTGAACAATTTTATTTTTTATGTTACTGCTAGTACAAATAAATATTTTTGGTGACTTCTACAACTGCTCCTGGTTTTTCCTATGTTTTCTGACCTGTGTCTCAGTGACAGGGGGTGTTAGAAGTGTGATTTATGCCATGCATACTCTAAGCCAGGAGTTTTGTGCATGGGCACTGGCCCTAGTACCAGGTAAGCATTGAGAAAGGTATGGATTCTGCAGCAGCAAGTCCAGGAGCAGTTACCAGGAGAATGGCAGCCAAACTAGCAGAGACAGAAGTCCAGTCTGAGATTATACTGCCAGCACAAGTTATGGGAAAAGAACAGGCAGTGACAGAACCTGAAAGCCTGATCGACTTTTTCAAATGGTGGGCTATACAACAAAAAGAGATGGAGAAGCAGAGAGAAAGAGATTCAGTGTTTAGAAGCACAGAGGAGAGAAGAGATGAAGCGACAGGAGCAGTAATGGCTGGATGCCTTGATAACTATCAAAGGCAGAGGATTTGGCACAGATCCAGATAAGCAACAAAACACAAGCAACTTAAAAGCCATTAAACTTATGAAATTGCATCCCTCGGATGATATTGAGGTATATCTGACAACTTTTGAAAGAGTTGCCACAGCCTGCCAATGGCCAAAGCAGCAATGGACAGTCAGACTGGTACCCTACCTGACAGGGAAAGTCCAACTTGCCTACAGCAACATGGACACTGCACAGTCAGAAAACTATGATCTGGTGAAAAGCGAAATCCTGAAAAGGTATGACATCTCAGGAGAGACCTACAAGCAGAGATTTCAATCTCTGAAGTACAGCTCAGTTGACAATCCTAGAGAAGCCTTCATTTGACTCAGAGAACTCCTGATAAACTGGCTCCAACCAGACAGCAAAAGAGTCCCACAGATCATCAACACATTTGCAATGGAGCAATTCATCAACATCCTACCTACAGATGTGCAGCTTTGGGTAAAGGAACACTGACCAGAAAGTGGGAAAAAGGCTATTTCTTTGGCCGAGGACTACCAAATGGCCAGACAGATGCCACAGCAGTGAGGTAACAGCCAAGCCCTGGTAAGACACTCTTTTTCCCATTTAAACTCCAAACATGATAAGAACTCTGGTGGGGGTAACACATCTGTGCCCAAAGATGTTATTTGCTGTAACTGTAATAAGCCAGGCCATATGGCAAGAAACTGCCATAGTAAGGAGAGTGGCACTGGAGCAGATTTGTCCTTGGCAAATTGGGGCAAGTACTTAACAGATGTGAAGGTGGGGGATAAGACTGTAAAGGGACTCATTGATTTGGGAAGCAGACAGACCCAGGTATATGTTGAAGTGCTGAGAAAACACTGTGCAAAAGGACCAGGTACTGATGTCATCTGCATCCACAGGGACACTCAATACTATCCCACCACCCAAGTGACTCTGACCATTAAGGGTGTGTCGCAGCAAATAAAAGTGGGGGTAGTACCTAAGTTACCTATACCTGTGATTATTGGAAATGACTTTCCAGGATTTTCTGAGTTAATCAAAGAAGGAGTAAATCCTGATGTTTCAGCAGCTGTGGTGACAAGGGCTCAGGCAAAGAAAATTTCAGATGGTGTGGACACTTTTTCTTTCAGTGATTTTGATTCAGACTTGTTTGAGCACAGCTCCAAGATCTGGAAATCCAGAAAAGAAAGATGATGCCCTAAGAAACTGTGGCAACAAATGACTGATGGACATGAAGGGTTAAAATATGAAAATGTTGAAACTAAGCTGATAACTAATTGTGATTTTCTTTCAGAGCAAGCTAATGATGTTTCTCTCCAGGGTTATTTTAAGCAGCTGGGGGTGAAACCAAAGGAGGGTGGACCAATGTTTAAAAAATGTAATGGGTCATTGTACAGAGTTTGGGTTAACCTTCAGACACAGGAACAGACAGAGCAATTGGTTATACCATAGAAGTATAAAACAGAGTTGTCACAGATAGCACATGATATTCCAATGGCTGATCACTCAGGGAAGGATCGCACCCTTGCCAGATTGCTGTGTAAATTTTACTGGCCTGGAATTCATGAAGATGTTGCTACCTGTTGTAATTATTGTGCTGAGTGTCAGAAAGTAGCCCCAGTCACTAGAAAAGACAAGGTGTTCCTGGTGCCCCTACCCTTGATTGATGTGCCTTTTGAGAGAATTGCAATGGATGTGGCTGGTCCTTTAGACAAAAGTAAAAAGGGTAATAGATTTATCTTGGTAGTATGCAACTATGCTACTCGATACCCAGAAGCAGTTCCAATGCGTACTGTCACAGCTTCAAAAGTGGCAGCAGAGCTTGCAAAAATGTTCAGCAGAGTGGGCATACCTAAAGAAACTATTACTGATCAGGGTAATAATTTTGGTGCTGCATTACTTAAGAAGCTGTACAGACTACTAGGTATCACTGCCATAAGAACCTCCCCCATCACCTGATGACAGACGGTCGTGTTGAGCATTTTAACCAAGCCCTAAAACACATGTTAAAAAGGTTTGTAAAAGAGGAAGGGAAAGACTGGGAAAAATACTTGCCTTACCTACTTTTTGCTTACAGAGAAGTGCCGCAGGCATCAACAGGGTTCTCACCATTTTAAATGCTGTATGGTAGGCAGTCAAGAGGGCCACTGGATGTGATAAAAGAAACATGGGAAGATAACCCAACTCAGAAACAATCTATAATGTCTTATATGTGTACCCTAAGAAAGAAGCTGGCAAAATATGTTGAAATTACCCATAGTAATCAGGAAGAGGCCCAAAACCAGCATAAGGTGTATTATGACCATGTGGTAAAAGAAAAAGTTTTCAAGCCAGGTGAAAAGGTTTTGCTACTGTTACCCACAACAGAAAAGAAATTGTTAATGAAGTGGTAAGGGCCTTAGAAGGTTCTTAGATGTACTGGCACCGTTAACTTTGAGATTGAGACCCCTGATAGGAAAAATCTTATTAAGATACACCATGCTAACCTGGTCATGAAATGGGTTGAAAAAATGCCAAAAGCTACTTTCCTTGTTTTTCCAGAAACTGATAAAGAAGATATTGATGTAGCTTATGATAGACTGGAACAAACTGTAAATGCTGATGCTGTAAAGGTGAATGTTTCCTTAACCACAAAACAAACTGCAGACATTCGGAATGTGCTAAAGACATTTAACAGTACTTTTACCATGGTACCAAGCCAAGCATAAGGGGCTGAGCACATAATAGTGCCAAGGAATGCTCGTCCTATTAGACAAAAGACATACAGGTTACCAGAGCAATTAAGAGCTGATGTGGTTAAGGAAATACAAAAAAATGAAAGAACTGGGTATCATAGAAGAGTCAAGGAGTGCTTGGTCATCTCCAATGGTAATTGTAAACAAAAAAGAATGGGGTGTTAGAATCTGCCTTGATTTTAGGAAATTTAATCAAGTGTCAGAATTTGACAGTTATCCTATGCCCAGAATAGATGATTTGGTGGACAGACTGGGGAGCGCAAAGTATATCAGTACCCTCCATCTCACCAAGGATTACTGGCAAATACCTTTAGCTAAAGAATCTAGAGATAAAACTGCATTTGCCACTCCTGTTGGATTCTGTCAGTTCACCACCATGCCATTTGGTTTACATGGTGCACCAGCTACACTCCAGTGGTACAAGTATGTCATTTTATCACTTCACACTGGTTATTGTGCTGCATACCTGGATGATGTCATGGTGTACTGTCCAGACTGGAAAAGCCACCTGGATCACCTATGAGCAGTTATCCAAGCTATCAAAAATGCCGGTCTGACCATTATACAACGGTTCATACAAAGGTATTTGGGAACACAGGGGGCCAGAATAGCCCATAAACCGCTCCCTTCCTGTAACCCTTAAAAGGAGATATGTCCTCTTTCCAATATGTATGTATCCAGGTGATTTTTAAATTGAGACTTTGTTCCTGAACATATAACTTCTTCTGACAGCTTATTCCAGGGGCAACCACCCTCTGTGTAAAAAAAAGCCTTCCTTCTACTTGTATTATGTTTTATGTGCCTATGCTGAAGAGGATGACCCCTGGTACCTTTACCAGTATTTTTAAATTGGAGATTTAGTGCATTCCGAATATAATCATTCCTCTTTTTATCGAAACATAGGAGCAAATCTCCTCTAACCCTTCTAGTCTCCAGCGACATGAGTTTTAAGTATTTTAATTGTCCATCATAGGGCATATTTTTAATATTACGTATCATTTTGGTCGCATGTCACCGAACACTTTCTATGTTGGCCACGGCACCTTTATAAATTGGACCCCACACTGGGACCCCATAATCCAGTACTGGCCTAACATATGCCCTATACAGGGGCAAAATCACCTCCCTATTTCGACTCCTAAAATTTCTATGTTCCACAACACCCATTTAGCTTTTACAATCTGTTTATTTACATGTGAATGATGTCAGTTTGTGGTCAATCAGAATTCCCAAATCTCTTTCTTCCTCAGATTTGCAGAGTACACTTCCATTTATATAATAGTCTTGTATGCTGTTTTGACATCCAAGGTGAATGACACAGCACTTGTCTATGTTAAAAGTCATACCCATAGATTATGCCCATTCACAAATGCCATCCAGGTCTTCTTGCAGACCCCTTACCCCTTCTGGGTCAGATACCACCCGAGCCAGTTTGGTGTCATCCGCATACTTACTGATCCAGCCTCCCCTGTCCTTACCCATAATACACATAAATACCCTAAAAAGCACTGGGCCCAAGTCTGAACCCTGCAGGACCCCACTAGTAACAGCAACCTCATCAGAGATGTATCCATTAACGCACACCCTCTGCGTTCTCCCACCCAGCCAGTCCCTAATTCAGCTCACCACTCTGGTCTTGCTTGGTATCAATAAGGCAGCGAAGGATCTGTAGGTGGGGAACTTTATCAAATGACTTTGCCAGATCTAAGTAAATACAATCCACATCCTGTCTTTTGTCTAATGCCTCTGAGATTTTTTCATAAAAGCATAGCAGGTTTGTCACGCATGACCTCCCTGCCACAAAACCATGCTGCTCACTATCCACCTGAACTGTCTCTTTAAGGTAGACATCTATTACATCCTTTAATATGGACTCCATCAGTTTACCTGGCACTGAGGTCAAACTAATGAGCCTATAATTTGTGCAATCCTCCCTGTCTCCCTTTTTGTGGCTGTGCACCACTTAATCCTACTAAATGTGTATTGGGCATGCAGGAAACCAGATATTTGGGCTATGTGCTGGGAAATGGAGAAGTTAAGCCAGAAATTTCTAAAGTAGGAGCTATAGCTAACAGCCCTGTCCCTAAAACAAAGAAACATGTCAGGTCATTTTAAGAGCTGGCTGGTTATTATCGGAGATTTGTTCCCAACTTTGCTGAGTTAGCTACTCCCCTCACTGAACTCATGATGAAATGGTTCCCAAATAATGTGAAATGGACACCAGAGTGTGATGAAGCTTTTTAAGCCATTAAGGCCACATTATGTTCAACCCCTGTTTTAAGAAGCCCATACTTTGAGAAACCATTTTTGTTACAAACAGATGCATAAGAGGTAGGCCTAGGTGCAGTCCTGAGTCAAAATATAGATGGGACAGAACATCCTATTCTGTACATAAGTAGGAAGTTGTATGACAGAGAGAAAAGGTACTCCACCATTGAAAAGGAATGTTTAGTAGCAAAGTGGGCCATGGAGTTCCCTAAGTTTTATTTGCTAAGAACTGACTTTGTACTTATAACAGATCACAATCCTCTTTGTTGGCTTAACCAAATGAAAGATAAACATTCCAGAATCACAAGGTGGTACCTGGCACTGCAGCCATTTAAATTCAAGATGATACACAAATCTGGTAAAGAGAATAGTAATGCTGATTTTCTGTCAAGATATGGATCAGGAATTGAAGGTTCTGAAGGCTGAAAAATGGATGTATGGGTTTGAACGTTACTGTTTGCTGTACTGTTATAGAAAAATGATACTGCACATGTGCTTAATTTCTGAAACTTAGAAGCTTATGTTAGAGAATTAATAGAAAGTTTTGCAAACCTGTTTGATAAAACAGGTTCCCTCTCGAGGACGGAGTGCATGTGACAGGGTTGAATAGGATCCTGTTCCAGTTGTTATGGAAATAGTTTGAATGCAGGGATCTGTTCTATTCTCTCCTTTCCTATCTATTTGTCTTGTCTGGTTGCTCAACCAAATTTTCCTGTGAGACCTAGGATTTGATCACCCTGACGGTCTCGCAGTTCTTTGCCCCTTATTGTCTCTCAGTCTTCCGTTGCTGTTCTGTTTTTTTTTCCTCCCTTGCATATCTGCTGGCATAAAAATATATGCAAATCATTAGGTGGAAATGTAACTGATATTGGGATCCTTTTGTTTAGAAATTATATAGTGTTACTGTTGAAATGTATATAACTATAGTTTGAGATGACTACAAAAAGCTATTGGAAACTCAAGGGGTTACCCGAGTGCAATTTTTAATCCTTTTTCAGAAGAGCTGTGGAAAAGGGGCCTCAGCTCAGGTATACTGTGTTCCTGCCAGCACCTGCCTGAAACATACAAGAACACTTTGAAAGATGCTTGTAAAAAATTGGGGGTTGGAAGGACTTATAAGACAGAACTGCAATTGCTTGCAAGTTGGACACAGAGGGCAGGATTCACAAAAGGGATGCACCCATCCAAGATGCGTCGGTGCATCCCCAACTTGCATTGTAGCATGATTCTGGATGGGGGCCGATGCGCTGGTGCAACCCTGATGTGCCACATACCATCCATAATGGTATGCAGTTTATCTGGAGGGGCTGTGAAGGGGGGGCATGCCCATGCATATGGAGCACAGCTCCATTCACAGTCCAACATGGAGGTGCATCCCTGGGGCAAGTCCAGAGATGCGCCTCCCAAAGATAAGTCTATCTCGAGTACTTTGTGAATGACAGAGTTGTGAATGACAGCATACAGTACACGCTACAAGCCCATTGGTTGACATGGTCTACCAATATGCTGACAGTTGTACAGTGTGCTGTTATACATGGACAGCACAGTTGACAGGCAGCCATGGTGGTGTGCGGGTGGGTTGTGCTGCCCGCTGGCCTGCTACACATGCTGGGACGTGGGTGTGGGCTGGGGTAGGGGTGCCTGAGTGGTTGGGGGGTTGGGGACCACTGAACCACCAGGACTATTGAGAAAGGCAGGAATTGCAATGCGGTTGGGATGGGGATGGGGGTTCCACTATACCACCAGGGATCTGCATGGTGGATATGTATAGGGGTTCAGTGCTATGGGCAGGGAGGGGGGACCACTATACCACCAGGGATCTTCATGGTGGATATGTACAGGGGTTCAGTGCTATTGGTGGGAAGGGGGACTACTATACCACCAGGGGTGTTGGGTTGTGGCTGTACTGACAGCCCTGCAGGGCACTCAGCACAATATGCCAGTTGCATCCCTGCAGTACACATGCAAATGGCACCATAATGACATGCAAATGGCCCCATTGCATCTTGCATTCCTAATGGCCCCATTTGCATGTTGTTAGCTGTGAATTGCAATTTTGGGCACAGCGCATTGTGAGATGCACAGCCTCATTCAATTCCCAGCCCCACGTGGGTTGCACCAGGTGCAGCCAGAGCTGGGCACAACTCTGGTATTCACAGAGGCGATGCGTTGGGGGCATTCCCTTGTGCATCTTCTGTGAATATCACAGTTTGCGCTCAGCGCATCTCCTCTGTGCCGGGGCAGCCAAGTTGCACCGATTGCAACTCCTTTGTGAATCCTGCCCCCAGACTGAAGGAAACCTCTGATGGATCTTCTCTATATTATTTTGCCTTTGTAAATAGTTATACTGAATAATTTTATTTTTTATGTTAATGCTAGTACAAATAAATATTTTAGGTGAATTCTACAACTGCTCCTGGGTTTTCCTATGCTTCCTAACCTGTGCCTCGACGTCACGGTCTGGTGGACTAAAACAAGACGACACTACTTGGACATGGGGAAGGATGTTCACCTATTTCCCCCTTAAGTAAATGTGTGGGGATTTCTTCTTTAGGATCTCTTTTGTATGTACAGGATAATTGCTGGGGGGGAGTTATTATCATCATGATGTCTTTTGCCATTCACTTGGGAGGACTTGGTTATATTTAAGGTGTCACTTTAATAGATATATTGTGATATTGGTTGGATGTTCTCTCCCTGCCTTGGGGACTCTGGGCTGTTCTGTAATTGGGGATGGGGGCCCTGGAGGGAGGGGGATTCGAGGCAAGGCATAGAAGCTCCCAGGAGGGGAAAACAGTTCCGGATCACAAACATCGGAATGAGAGACAGGTCCAATTTCGGGACCCCATTACAAGTCACCACAATTATCAGGATTACCAGATATACCAGTACAATCCAGGGGGACATCATTATGGTCTGAAGCAAACCCTGTCAAGAAATGGGCCTGCACAATGTGGGGGGTAGGAAACATAAATCTAGGCATCAGAAGAGGTACGACCAGAGGGAAGAAGAACAGAGGTCAGATAACATAGTTGTGAACATTTCGGATGGCACACTTAGTGAGTGCCAAACCAAGGTACTGCAAAAAGGCCTGACTTTTTTACCTACACTGGGCATTAATCCTTTTGAACTATTTATAGATCTTAAACAATTCACTAGGAACTTGAATCTTAAATCTTTCTTTTCCAGGAACAACATGTGCAGACCCACTGAGAGTATAATGAGTAATGGGGATGAGGCTAATGCCTCACAGGTTACCCCAGATAACAACCAGTTTAAGTCCCCATCCACATTCAACCCCCCTTATTCTGATATGGTGAGAGTCTTTCAGAGGATATGTGAGGTAGATTTTAAAAGGTTGTACTCACAGAGAAATAGACCCACATTTGTTAACATCACAACTGCAGAATCAGCTGCACTGAAAGATCAAGAAAACAATAGGAACATAGTAATCAAATCTGCAGAAAAGGTGGGGGTGCCGTTGTTGTCATGTTTGCTACAATGTATGAAAAGGAAATAGAAAGACAGTTGGGGGATCCAGCATTCTATAAGAAATTACAGGGGAACCCACAGAAGCATTTAAAGTGCAAATTGGTTACTTTCTGATTGAGACATTACTGGATGGTACCATCACTAGTAAGGAACTGGAATTTCTTAGTGCTAGTAAACCCATCCGATCTACTACATATGTACTACCCAAAATACATAAAAACCAGGAGAATCCCCCAGGGTGCCCTACTGTTGCAGGAATTGGGTCCGTCACGGAGGGTATGACGACCAAACAGTGAAACTTTAACTGCAAAATCCATGGGGGTTCGAGGGGTGCAGCCCCCCTGCTAGAACGTACATAATGTCTGACAGCTGAAATTTCACCTGTTGACAGCGGGGATCTCGCCATGCAGAACTTTAACAACACTGTTGTTGATTCGGCATGGTAAAACCATTACGGAGCCCCTGTCACATTATATGGACGCATATATAAAAGAGTATGTACCTAAGTTGAGATCTTATGTAAGGGACATAACTCATATATTATAGGTAACAGAGGAAATACAACTTGAACCTGAATGCTTATTGGTATAAATGGATATAGCATCACTGTACACAAATATACCCCATGGGGGGGTATACATGCCCTTAGTTATTGGTTGGAATGTGATGAAAGCATGGATGTGAAGAAGAGACAATTTTTAAGCACGGATGTGAGGAAGAGACAATTTCTCCTTGAGGCCACTGAAATGGTGCTGACCAGGAATGCCTTCCTGTTCAACAAGGATTTTTATTTACAGATCAAAGGAACAGCTATGGGTGCTACATTTGCACCCAACTATGCTAATCTCTGTTTGGGCTATTGGGAAAGATCAGTAATCTATGACGAACAGGTCAATACTTTTTACCATAAGATTGACCTGTGGCGTCATTTTATAGATAACATATTTCTTGTGTGGAGAGGCACTTGAAAGGAGCTTAGCAGATTTGTTGAGTATTTGCAGGGCAGCAACCCAAATCTTGCATTTTCAGTCCAATGTCACCGGGACAGTGTGACATTTCTAGATTTAGAAATCACCAGGGACAGGGACAATTGTTTACAGACAACCCTACGTAGAAAAGACACTGACTGCAATTAGCTACTTCTAGCCTTGAGTTGCCACCCACAGCACATGGTGAGAAATATTCCCAAGGCCCAATTATTAACAGTTAGATGTAACTGTAGCTCTGATGCTGACTTCATTGTGCAAGGGACAGATATGTGTGATAGGTTTTGCCAGAGTGGGTACTCTACATCTTTAGTCAGGAATGCCATGATGGAAGCTATGAATAAAACAAAATATGAACTAATGAACAGACAGGAATGTAGCCAAGCACCACAAAGAATGAACTTTGTGAGTTCATGCAATAGGCAATCCATGGAGATAGAGACTATTATTAAAAAGCATTGGAGGATTTTACAAACAGACCCCACTTTGAGGGAGGTTACAACTATGACACCCAGAATGACATACAAAGGGGGTATGAACTTGAAGGATAGAGTAGTCCATAGCCTACACAGAGGTAGGATGCCCTGTACTACACAGGGGTCTGGTAACTGGCTACCGACCAAACCAAATGCAAAAGAATATAAGGCTAATTCCTTCTTTAGCTGTGTGACAGACAACATAGTTTACCTGGCTACCTGTGGGTGTGGTGCCTTTTACATTGCTAAGACTACACAAGCATTTAAACTGAGGATGGGGGAACATATTAGGAGCATAACTGGGGAAGACAGGACTAATGCACTTGATTTGCGCTGTCCGAATGACAGGAATCAAGAAGGGATACACAGGTTTAAGTTCTGTGGAATCAAACAGGTCAGACTAGGACCCAGATGGGGTGACCTAGAAGATCTATTACTTGAAAGAGAGGCCTATTGGATCTATACCGGAGAGAACCCCAGGTTTGAAATGATAAAATAGATCTAATGACTGATTAATAGAAGGAGGAAAGATAAGGTCCGGTGCATATAAATTACACACAGTTTCTATAGGATGCAGGGAAAGAAAAATGTGTACTACGTAATGTTATGCCTTGGGAAATAAGGTGGTACCTGTCCAATGTTCAACTACTAAATCTAACTAATTTATTTTTGTTGTTCTCTTATAAATACCAGAGCGAGACTGGAGGTCTTAGATTTGATTTTCTGGAAACTCTGTGTTGGATGAAGCTGGCATCTGGCATAACAGTACTGGAGGTTCTGTGAGAGCTGTATTTAATAGAAAGAACAATTTTTATGTCTATTATGTTAAATGTATATAGGTTAACATTGCTGCCCTTTTGCTGATGGTTTCGTGATATTGACTAAGCAATTTTGCACAAATATGGAATATAAAATGTGGATTCATGGACTATTAGGATAAATAAGTGAATGTATATAATTCTATTTATAGTGATTGCAACAGGCTTCTAAATAGTTTGTCACTGTCACTTGAAACCTCAGGTATCTTTAACACTACTAACACTAAGGGGACCATCCTCCTGATGATGAACTAGGAACTTCAAAACCGGCAAAGGTTGTGGAGCCTGAGCTGTAGAGGTTTGTACTTTTGCACTGTAATACAACTGACTTTTTTGCATGCTACTAACTGAATGGTGCTATTGCTTGCTTCTTTGGAACTATTAGAAAATATAGAAATCCAGTACTGTTGTATATATATGCTACATCCATGGACACTATCCAACTTAACAGTGATGAGGGGCACATGATGCTTATTTGTACCATACATGCGGTGAAGGGTGAGAGCAAGGCTCCTCAGCTGAAATCAATTTCTAACCTAAGTGTTAGTCAGCACTCTCTTCACTGACCGAATGTTCCAATAAGAGCCCCAACTCCCATTCCCTAGTTATTCTGTCTGGAGAGGGGAAGGTTGTCCCACTCTCTTTTCACCCTTTTCTCTTTGCTACTTAGCTGGGAACTAGAAGTGAAATTAACCTTGTTCGCTCAACCATACATGGGGTATGACATCTGAATAGAATATATTTGTTCTGTCAATTAATCTGGACCAGAGGGAGATAGAGTAGAATACTGAAGGCAAAATTGAGCTGGTTCAGGGGTTATGGCACCTACTATTTTTTCTTTATTGGCTACAAGCTAAGGTTGTGCACATATTTCTGGACTCCTCAGGAAGACATAGTCCTTGTAGTGGCCCCTGTCATGGAAGGGGACATTATCATTGCAACTCTGTTTGGGTGGCTGGGGGTATTCCATCTATTCAGAGAAAGGGGACAAAGGTTGATATCCCCCAAACTTGAAAGTTGCTGGTTTTGTTATCATAATTATAAAGTTAATTATCTTTTTTTCCTTTCATGTATTCATTTATGATGTTTGGGGCATTGTGTTTTGTGGCTCTCAGGAACCTGCCGGGGGGGGGCGGAGGAGGTATTTACCCTTAAGGAGGAGGTTGTGGAGTCAAAAACAGTGGTGGAATTCAAGCATGCATGGGACAGTCATAAGGCCATTCTAGGGGGTGGGGGTAGGAAGAAGTAGGCTGCTGGTTAACTAGGATCTACAGCTTATCCATTAGGTAGGGAAATGGGCAGACTGGGTGGGCCAAGTGGTCCTTATCTGCTGTCAAATTCTATGTTTCTATGTTTCTAAGCGGGTCTGAATAAATTGGCTATACACCAAAGTGAGTATTTTCCTTACAATGGCTTCTAAGATTTTAACGTATAATGCGAAGGGTTTGTCTGGCCCAATAAAATGGAAGAAAGTTATGACCTATATAAAAACAAACAAAAGTGGATTTCATCTTTCTGCAAGAAACCCTCTTATCTGAAACAGAACATCAAAAGTTAATGGGGTTTGGATATGGAGCAATTTTCTCCTCTTTGTATGGAGCAGGCAGAAGGAGAGGGGTTGCCATTCCTGTCCCTAAGTCTATGCCCTTTGAAGTAGTGGAGAGGGTGAAAGATACCGAGGGTAGATATGCTCTCCTTAAACGGAGACTAAATGGTCAAATGCTCACTCTGGTGTCTGTATATGCCCCTCCAAACTCCCTGTATGCTTTTTATAATAAAGTACTGATGTTAATTTCAGTGAGGGTGGAGGGCCTCCTTATCTGTGCTGGAGATTGGAATATTACATTAGATCCTAAACAAGACACTACCTCACATATTCCATGAAAATCCCACAAGGATGCCCAACAGGTAAAAGTCTTCTGAATAAAATGGGTCTTCAGGATGCTTGGAGATACCTGGAGGGGCCTACCAGGGGATATACATATTATTAGCCCACACATCACATGTATTCCAGACTGGACTATTTCTTTTTGTCTAAGTAAGCTATTACTCAATCAACCAGATGTCAGATAGGCCCCATCGGTCTTTCAGATCATTCCCCATTACTCTTCATGTTGAGCTTAGTCTCCCTAAGAAGTCAGCCTTTTGGAGACTAAATCTCTCTTTGTTAAACGATTCAGAAGTTTTGAAACAAATTCCCAGTCTCGACACCCTGGCTGTTCAAGATGATTCGACCCCAGAGACTAGTAAAGGATTAATATTGGATACGGGTAAGGCAATCGTGAGGGGTAAATTCATAGCAATTGCAGTGGCAAGGAAGAGACAGAGGCAGGAAAAACAAAGGCAATTAGAAAGTCAGATTTTGATATTAGACAAATTATAACAAATAAAGCTAGATCACCTGATAGAAAAAGAATTATTAAAACTTAGAAAATAACTCAATAGTCTACTAGATCTAAAAGTGGAGAGGACTCTGCAGTTGTTAAAGCAGAAATACTATGAGGGGTGCCCACAGGCACATAAACTCTTGGCACTTGGCTTAGAGCAAGGAGAGTCCAAGCCCATGTAATTTGTATAGTGCACTCCAGACAGGGAACAGAGTAAGTCGTATGACAGATATTTCGAGGCATTCACTATTTTTTTATAAGAAATTGTACTCACAATGACCCAGCCCAAACGTGGACTGATTGCAATCCTTTCTAGCCCAATTGAATTTATCATACCTTTCAGAGGCACAAAATGAGGCCCTTGGAAGGCCAGTTATGAAAGCAGAAATTCATGTAGTCATAGGGGCAAGTAAGACTGGGAAGAGTCCGGGAACAGACGGATTTCCAGCTGAATTCTATGAAAAATGTAAAGATACAATTGTACCATTATTGCAACAGGCTTATCAGGAGATCTTGACAGAGGGCAGCAAGCAGTCGCCCTCTTAGAGGTAAGCTGTGATCACAGTTGTTCCCAAGCTCGGCAAGGACCAAACCTTATGTTCCTCATATTGGCCTATATCTGCCCTAAATGTGGACTATACATTTTTAACAATGATCCTAGCTAAAATATTAGAGACCTACTCCCCAATATAGTTCATAAAGATCAAATGAGGTTTATGATAGGACGACAGGCAGCTGATAGTGTATGCTGTATCCTCCACATTATTGGCCATCTTAATAAAACCTCTGCTCCAGCTCTGATTGTGAGTATGGCTGCAGAGAAAGCTTTCAATCAAGTGGATTGGGAATTTTTATACAGGGTCCTTGGGTTCTCAGAAGACTTCATTGGCATGATACAAAGATTACATACAAACCCCAGGCATATGTAAAAACTAATGGTACACTTCCCTCTGCATTCCTATTAGGTAGGGGGACAAGACAGGGCTGCCCTCTTTCACCCCTGCTCTTTGCATTGTACACTGAGTCTCTAGCTCAGTGGATACAATGGGACCCAGATGTTCAGGGCATGGGAATTAATGGGAAGGCCCAAAAAATTGCCTTGTACGTGGATGATGTGCTATTATACCTGAGAAATCTTGAACTGTCCCTGCCTAGAATAATGCATATGATAGAAGTTTTTTCCATGCTCTCTGGCTATACTCTCAACACCACTAAAACTGAAATTCTTCAGTTCTGTTTTTCACCTTCACAAAAATTAGACATCAATTCCCAATGAAGTGGGACCTCCCCAGTCTTCGATAGTTGGGTATCATATTACGTAATAACAACCGATTTCTATATATTGATAATTATGTCCCTTTAATTAAGCAATTGAGGGATGACATCTTACACTGGTTCATCTTACCCCACCTATGTATGCTCTCATACAGGCGGTTAAAATTAACATTCTTCCCAGATTTTTATGTGTTTCAGTGTGCCCCAGCAATGTTAAGTAACAAATGTTTTTTAGATATACAACAACAAATAGCTAACTTTGTCTGGGTGAACCAGCATCCTAGGGTTAGAGGAGCATTGCTATTAGGAAGGAAGCAGTGGGGAGGAAGGGTACTTCCAGATTTGAATGAATATTGGATTGCTGCACATATTAGGTGGGCCATATTCTGGGACCAGAACCCAGTATTTTCTCATTGGCAAGAAAGGGAGTGGGATCTGGTGCAGGGGCAACCTCCTTATTTACAGTTGTTTGTCCCTCCAGGATAGGACTAATATTGTGGACTTGTATATCATGGCTCAGGTCACATTCCAAGTCTAGAATCACTTTAATAGGTACCCTCTGGTCAGTATTGACCAATGGCGTTACAGATGGTTTATCAAATCAAAGTCTTTTTAACCAGGTATCTTAGACCCCGGTACACTCAGCAGGTGGGGGGTGCAATATCCTGCACAACTGCTGAGGGGAGATGACATCTTGTCATTCAAAGAGTGTTGCAGGGATTTTGGCTAGGCACAAACTGATATGTTCCATTATCTGCAAATAAAAGCTTATGTTCAAGCACAGTTGAGACAACAACAAAACCTATCATTGTCTACCCCTCATGTACCATGGCTTAGGGTGTTAATATCCCTCTACTTGCCCAAGGGAGCTATTTCACAAATATATCTATTTCTTAATGCCCACCGAATGGATTGTGCCAGGCCCCTCATTGAAAAATGGGAGGAAGAGGCAGATTTTCATCTTTCTCTAACAGATTGGCAAAACATTTGGGAGGGAACATCTAAGGTCACATCTTTCCCTATCTGGCAGGAATATATGTAGAAGGTTAAGTCTAGATATTTTCTTACCCCCCTCATACAAGCTAAGTGGGACCAAACAGTCTCCCCTGGGTGTTGGAAGGGATGTGGGGAGTCAGAAGCTGCACACACCTTTATTCCTGCCCAGTGTTACTGGACTTCTGTAGGAAAGTAGCACATAATATGGAGTCCTTGTATCAAGATATGGGTTTCCTGTCCTTCTATCACCTGGTGCTGGGCCTCCCCCCGTAGGAGTCAGGGGAGCTAATGGCAAATATATCTGGTATATTTGTGTGACTGTGTTTAATAAGGCAATCACACGTAAGTGGTTAAAACCCAACCCCCTACGGTAGCCGAGTGGAAACATATCATTACTGACATACAGGAAATGGAGAGGCTAACCTACCAAGTTCAAAACAGAATGGAAAAATTTACAGAACATTGGTCTGGGTGGATATTGATGGAGTAGAGTAGCCTCAGGCCTAACAAAAGGGGTTGGGTCCTAACTACTAAGTTTACTAGGTTTTTATGGGACAAAAGAAGGCCAAGGCCCATCTAGCTTTTCCCCCATAATAGTGTGGGCAATTTATATAGTTGGATTTTGGTTTAACCGATGATCAAGACCTTTTTGAAATGATTCAGTACTACCACAGTCAACCAGTTCCTGTGGCATTTTGTTCCAGAGCTTAGGCACCCTAACTGGAAAAAAAGTTAAGTCTGAGATTGGTCCTAGCTCTGGAGACTGTAAGTTGTTAAGTATGGCGTCTAGGAACAATTCGACTAGTGGTGAAAGTAAGTCCACATTTATTCATGAGATCGAGGGATTTCAGCAGCTTATATAGTTGTAGTATATCCCCTCTAATTCTTCTATTTTGCAGTGAATTTAAACCTGTGTTTTGGAGTCTAGATTGATAGGTGCTTGTTGATAATCTAGGGACCATCCTAGTTGCCTGTCTTTGGATCCTCTCCAATCTATCAATGTCTCCCTTGAGATGTGGGTTCCAGAATGGAGACCCATAATCAATGAGTGGTCTGACACATGCACTGTAAAGTGGGATCAGACACTGTTCAGATCTTGAGACAAAAGAACGCTGTATCTGCCTGAGTAGCCCATTGGTCGTATTTGCCACTTTTAAACAGTGGTCGGTGGATGTGAGTTTAGAATTGACCAGTATCCCCAAATCCCTTTATGTGTTAGTAGCTTTAATCTGAATGTTGTTTATGGGGTAAATGTTTTTGGGGTTATGTGTTCCGAAGTGCAAGACCACACATTTGTCTGTGTAAAATTCCATTTAATTTTCTAGAGCCCACTTTTCGATGTTATGTAAATCTAATTTAAGTGAATCAAGACTGTATTGATTATCCACCACAAGTTTAGAATTATCAGCAAATTTAGATAACCAATTATTGCTGCTTATTTGCATGTCACTAATGTAGATGTTGAATAGTACCGGGCAAAGCACAGAGCCCTGAGGAACCCCGCTTGAGACTGAGCCAAGGTTGGAAAAGCTGTCATTAATGGCAACTCTCTAGGTTCTGTTTGTCAACTATGCATTTATCCAGTTGACTAGATAGCTGGAGAAATGTAAATATTAAAATTTTTTAATGAGATGTCCATGAGGAACCTTATCAAAGGCCTTACTGTAATCCAATGAAATGACATCCATTTGTTTTTTGTTATCCAGGCCCTGACTAATATTATTGTAAATGGCTAATAAATTTGTAGTACAAGAATGCTCTGTTCTGAACCCATACTGTGTATTGTCAATGATGTTTAGTACCCTAATTTCTTTTTCAAGTAGTGATTTAATTATTTTTTCCATAGTTTTGCAGATGATAGATGTAAGGCTTATGGGATGATAATTCTGAGCATTAGATCTACTTCCTTTTTTATGTATGGGGTAACCGATGCTGTTAATCAGTCAGCGGGAATTTCTGCTTCATGTAGAGATTTATTAAATATTATTCTTAATGGATTTGTTATTGCTTCTGCTGTTTCTGTTAGAAATCTAGCACTAATTTGATCAGGCCCTAGGCTGGTGGATTTTTTTAATGATTTGAGAAGCAGAGTAATTTCAGAAGAAGTAATATTATAAGTATGTCTAGATTTAGAACTTACACTTGAATCAACTTGGGGGAGTAGGTGTCTTTATTTGAAAAAAGCAAACAAAAGTAAGTGTTAAATAGCTTAGCTATATCTATGTCAGACTGCACGATATTACCTTTGTGTGTAATTGGGCCTGTTTTCCTAGGGCTGGATATTCAAAAGGGTTGAGCATGACGCAACAGGGATGTGCCATGCGCAACCCACCAATGCACCCTGGTGTGATATTCAGAGGGGAAAGTTGCAATACATAACCCCAATGCACCAGGGTGCATCAGTATATGCAATGCAAGTAAGCGGGCGCGGTCGGCGCATAGCGGCACATCCTGATATTTGGCCCAGGATGTGCGGCGCATATGCTGGCACAACTCTGCCTTGCACTGCTCAGGGGGTGCAAAGATGTGCCTGAGAAAACCAGGAACAAGTCCTGGCCACCCACAAGTGAGCTGCCATATTGCAGGGTGCAACACAGCAGCCGCCAGTTGTGGGTGACCACTCACCCAGAACACTGTCTACAAGCCCCCATATCTGGGAGCATTGTGCCCCTCATCCCATCACCCAATCATGGGCATATGTATTAAAAGGTCCCTGGTGGACCAGTGGAGTCCCACCTTTGCCCAATCATGGGCATATGTACATTGACAGTCCCTGGTGGTCCAGTGGAAACCCCCCATCACCCGATCATGGGTGGATATAGCACAAGATACCCTGGTGGTCCAGTGGTACCCCCTCCCCCCCGGCCACTGAGGTTCCCCACCAACCAGCACCCTCCCTGTCATTGGTGGGCAGCAGCACCCCACCCGCATGCTGCCCGGCTGACCACGAATTACAGTGTACAGTGCGGTCTGTCGCCTGTTGGTCACTGCATGACCAATGGGCATGCAGACCATATTGCACTACATAGGTCTCGATATGTGACTGAACGCATTCATTCACATATCGGACCTGTGTAGTAAGTATGGTTCAGCATACCCATTGGTCCACACAGTTGACCAATAGGCATACAGACTGTACTGTACACTGTTATTTGACGGGTGGCCGGGTAGCATGTGGGCCGGGTGCTGCCATCCACCAATGATGGGGGAGTGCTTGGTGGTGGGGAACCTCTGTGGGCGGGTGGGGAGAGGGTTTCCACTGGACCACCAGGGACTGACATGTACATATGCCCATGATTGGGCGAAGGGGGGGAACTCCACTGGTCCACCAGGGACCTTTTCAATACATATGCCCATGATCGGGTGGAGGGGGGAATCCTGAGGTCCACCAGGGACCTCTTTAATACATATGCCCATGATCGGATAGGGGGGAATCCACAGGTCCACCAGGGACCTTTCACTACAGATGCCCGTGATTGGGTGGAGGGGAAGAATCCACAGTTCCACCAGGGACCTTTCTACTACAGATGCCCATGATCGGGTGATGGGGGTTCCGTTGGACCCCCAGGGCATCTGCATTTGTGTCTGCCTATGATTGGGTGATGGAGGGCATTCCCCTGGACCACCAGGGATGATATATTTCTTATGCCCACTATCAGGCAAACAGGAGTGGGACTGCCATGGGTCTGCAGGGCGTCGTTCCCCAACGGCTGCAGCCTGGCAGAGTGCCAGGTGCAAGTCACCGGGGATCAGTGCACCACATGCAAATTGGGCCATAATGACATGCAAATGGCCCCATTTGCACCTTGCATGCATAATGACCTCATCTGCATGCCCAGTGCTGAATATCGCGGTTGATGCACTCAGTGTAACTGCACTTGCGCTGGTGCATCCCCCTGCTCTCTTCTGCCATTTGTACTGGCGCAGTGCCATTGCACCGTGTGCAGAGTGTGAGCCCTCAGTGCCATATTCAATGGTGCTGAGCCATGGCACAGTACTGTTGAATATCGCCTGGTCCCTGCTCTGACGCAACCCAGTTGCGCTGCACCCAGGCATGTGCCCCTATCCGGCGCAGTCTGAATATCCAGGCCCTAGTTTTTCCCTTTTTATTGTTTAGGTATGAAAAAAGTGCTTTGTATCCATCCTTGGTGTGTGCTAGTTTAAATTCTATTTTCATTTTGGCTTGTTTGGTCATATTTTTTAACTTGTGTAAGGCTTTTTTGTAATTTGTGTAGGCAGAGGTTTTGTCCATAGGCTGGCAAGATATGAGTTTTATAAAAAGTCTTTTTTTTTTTCATTTGATTTGTGTTCTAATGGATTTGTTTAGCCATTTTGGTATCCTGCCCTTTTTATTATATTTATTTTTTATGAGTACATGGATTTCCTCTAGTTTATGGACTATAGTTTTTAGTTTATTCCATGCCTCATTCACTGAAAGTGGATAGAGGACCTTTCCCCACTGGGATGTTATTTATTTTGTTATTAATGTTTTTAAAGTTGGCACCATCATAGTTCCTATATGTTGTCTTTTTTTTAAACTGTGGTGGTCACCTAATAGTTCAAACAGGATTGAATAATGGTCACTATTTCCTAGTGGGTCTAGTATCTGAATGTTGTTGAGTTTTTGGCTCATATTTGTAATAATAAGGTCTTGAGTTTTACTGCCTCTAGTAGGTGAAGTGATAAGTTGAGATAAGCCTTTATCTGCTAAAATATCCAGAAAGTCAGCATCATATTTGCTGCTACTTGTAAGTGTGGGCCAATCTATATGGGGCATGTTGAAATCTCCTAAAATTATTATATCCTTCTGATTAGAGAAACGGGCAATGTCCATCAGCAAATCTGCTTTGTAAGTTGAGTCAGACATTGGGGGGTTATAATAGTTACCTATAATGATTTGTGAAAGCCCCTTTAATTGTACTAATGCCCAAATGCTATCAGCATTATTTAGAGATGGGATTTCATAGGAGGGGATGTCTTCTCTTATGTATTGACAACCCCACCATCTTTTTTATCAGTTCTATTTTTGTGATAGAGTTTGTAACCCATAATTTGTTGATTCCACAACAAGTTGGTATCCCACCAAGTTTCTGTTATTCCTACGATACCCAGATTTAACAATTTGATTTTGGCCTCCAACTCCATCAGTTTGGGTAGATTCAGAGATTGAGCATTCAGTGACCGTATTTTACATGTTTTTTGAGGCTGGTTAATGGGTGACGTAAGAGATGTGGGAATATTCCCATTCTCCCCCTTCATTTTAAGTTTAAATGGCTGGTGATGACATTTAATAAGGATTTTCCCAAAATGGTACTGCCTCTACTACTAAGGTGCAGACCATCCCAACTAAATAAGGAGGGTTTGTCTACAAAGTTTTCCCAGTGTGTTATACAAGGAATGTTTTGCTTAATACACCATTTATATAACCATTCATTTGTTTGTTTAATCCTAGTAGAGATAGACTGGGTAGCTCTAGGAACAGGTAGGATCTCTGAGAAACAAACCGTACATCCTTTATCAATGAGCAAGTTCTTAAGTGCAATATAATCTTGTTTCAGTTTATTATGGCTAGTACGTTGTATATCGTTTGTTCCAACATATATAATGACAAGAGAATTTATGCCAGAGTTTTGTAAAATGTTGGGAATCATGGCAGTAAGGTCCGATACCTTTGCCCCCCTAAAGCCGAAACAGGTGTGGTTTACCTTATTGGGGTTACAGATAACCCTGTCTAGATCTTTTATTATGGAATCGCCCAGTACAAATATCTGTTTGGTTTTAGATATTGAATTTAAAGTGGAAGGAGATGTTGTAAGAGGCACTGGGGAATTTATAGTGCTTTGACTTGCTTGGAAACAGATTTGGGTGATTTTAAGATATTTTGCATGGGGCAATGAACTGGAATATCTATGCCAATTGGCATTTCCTGAGGCTCAATGTCTGATAGCACATTAAAACTGTTTTGGAGGGGTAGTTGGAAAGGATGATGAGTCTGGCCCCCTCTTTGTTTGAATTTGGATTTGGTAACCAATACCCAGTCCTCTGTGGGTGATTGAGGATGATTGAATGCAGCTTCCAAAGTAGGAGAAACTACACTATGGGATGTGAGTACCCTTTGAATATAAAGCCAGGCTAATCACTTCTATTTCACATATCAATAAATACAGAAACCAGCAGAGCTAACTAGATGTATGAGATGTTATTTATGTCCCCTCCAGGTGGGAACCCAAGTATCAGAAAGTCATTAAGTTTTATATGGTCCATAGTAACCCAGTTGTTATTGTTGTCCTGTTATTGTTCTTTTTATTTTGTCTGCTTTTATTTACAGAAACTGTTCTAATCAAAATATGTAGACCTACATATCCTTATATGACATAGTCTGATTGATCCTTTTATTATTCCTCAAAAGTCCATAGGATGTCTACAACATATGGCTTGTTATGCTAGATACTGTAATCCATAAGTAGATCATGATATGATGCATTATATGCTGTATATTATTCTGAAAATACTTTTAATAAAGAAAGTATAAGAAAAAAGTTGTCTCTGTTCAGATTTGGGAACTCCCACAACTTCCTTTTAATCTTCACAATGTTTTTCTTTAAGTCACCTATTTGAGCCATCATTTGTGACCACAACCGTGATCGGAAGTATACAGCCATATGTACAAATTGTTTCATTCTGCAACTTAATTTCATTAGTTGTACATAATTCTTGATTTGCTAACCCTTAAGTCTCATTACTGCAGATATGATATGCTCAATTTTTGCTTCTACAGACATCTTAAAATACTTTGCTCTAGTCTGATGGATGCTAGCTACACAGACATTTCTAATTTTTTTCTTGCTTTTCTATTTATGGGTGTTATTACAAATGTTTCACTTCTGTTTTACTATATCAGTTCTCCTATTACACTGTGTTTTTTTGTGTGTGGCAAAGTATGGGCTTTGCAGCCATATGTGCCATGGTTCCTAGTTATTGTTACTTGAGGGAAATCAGAGGCATCAGTTGCTGCCTCTGCCATACTACATAATGCTGCACCATCAGCCTTGTAAGGCAGACCATTTCTAGCAAAGTACCTTTGGTGTCTTTTCAAAGTCTCAGTATGTTGTCTTGCAGGCATTCTTCTTGTAATAAAAAGTATTTGCAACACAATTCTAATATTGAGTTCAGTATCTTTTTTGTTCATTTCTCTCTGTGGCAACACCTATGGTACCTTTAAGAACATAAAAATGAACTACTTAATTATACTTCAATGAAACAGATGCATTCAACTATGTTACAGTGAATACACATAATAAAATATTTTTCATCCTAAACATGAGAGCAATATGAGTGAAATGTGTTTTTTCACTTTTTACAAGTTACAGTACAAGTCACATTAAATTGTTTAATCAATTAGTTGGTTTAGCATTGTTTATTTTTACAGTTGGCAATGCATTGGCAACTCATATTGCATTGTTTTTCAATGCCTAACAAGCTCAAGAGCAATGTTTGTAAAATGTTTTTGCAGCTCAGTTGGAATGTATCTGCAGTCCAGTCACAAAGCAATGCAAAATTGAGCTTTAACTCTTATTTATTTATTTATTTATTAAGCATCAGTATACAACCTTTGAGCCAGAGGCTCGTTTACAAAGGTACCTCGTTACAGAGAAGACAATACAGTGATAACAACTTAGTACAGAGAAACAGTATACAGTTTTTTTTGAGGATACAGGAGGACAAATGAGATCAACAGTTTACCACATACAGGGTTGGTGAAGTTAACATTGTTCAGGGAAATAACTAGAACATCAGAAAAACACAGGATATCAATACAATGCGTTTTAGTGGAGTCAACAGGGAGGTAACAGGAACCAAGGGTAGAGAAGGTAGAGGATTTGAGCAGCCAACAGGGGGCTTTGTCAGAGAGTGAGCAAGATAGCTTAGAAACAGCAACAGCTGCAAGTGGTAAAAAGGTGGTTCCGGAGGGTAGTTTTAAAGCAAGAGATTATGGGGGTGTCTGAGATACTGGCAGGGAGGGAATTGTACTAAGAAGGGGCACGGTAGTGGAAAGCCCGTTGTCCATGAGAGGTCCTTGCCCTAGGCACCTTCAACAAGAAACAGTTTGTGCAGGGCTTTTTGCTGGATACAGTAACACGTATGCAACTTAGTCAGAAATGCTAAAACAACTCATTGGAGGAACAGTTTAACGTGACTTGTACTGTATTTTCCATCATTTCTGTCAGTAAACAAACATCTTCTTTCATGAGTCAGTTTCTTGTTTTGTGAGCCAAGATTTCTTTTTCATGAGATGCTCATGAAACAAGAATTTTGGCTCATGAAACAAGCTTTATACAAAAACAGGAAACAGCCTTTGTGGACCAATGGGAATGCAGTTTTGAGGTCAACACAATATTGGAAGTTGGCAATCTTACTTTCAACTGCAGATAGCACTAAAAGTTAACTTTTTATACTGGTTTATGTTGTATTTCTGAAGAAATAAAGGTTGATCCTAGTACATCACATACTAGGCTCATGAAAAATGTAAATTTTAGAATTGTGGGTGGTACATTTCCCTTGCAATTTGCTTAATTATAGATGGCATTCATGTAATTTTCTTGATGTTTCGTACTGGACAGTCTTGCTTTGTGAGTGGCTAACAAACAAGTTCATGAAACAAAATCGGCTCATGAAACAAAAATATCCAGTCATGAAACAAGAATTTTTAAAAACACTACAGAACAGTTTAAAATGGCACCCTGACTTAGAAAACACCCCCAAACAGAAAGCTATACAACTATCTGAGTAAGGTAATATTAACTAGAAAGAAAGAAAGCTTAACTGTATGACACATAGCTCATTGGTTTTGCTACATTCTCCTTACTGTTACATAATATTGAGGCAAGATAATAGCTATCCCAGCAATATTTCATATTAGTAGACAATGTTAACACATTACATGAACTATCATACTAAAATGTTTCAGTTTACATCACAGTCTTATCATCTAGGATGCCAGGCAAAAAGTGAGGGAAAAACCTTGTGTGCCAATATATAGGGGCACTGTGGACAATCAGGCACCATAACAAGATTTCAGCTGACATATTATCCAATCATTTATTAATGTTTTCCCTCTAAAAAAGTCTATGTTTTCTGCCACTTAACCAACTTACAACAAGCCACAGGTAAATATGTAAAAATCATCAACAAATGAAGAAGCACATAAGCCTCACAGTTAACTTGTAAGCTGATTGGTAAACAATTAGTGATGTTTTCCAATGAAATGGCAAGAAAGGCTAAACTTTTTTTCTGTGCTCTGCTTGACAACCCAGAACTGCTAAATGGAAATAAAACTGTCAGTTGGCAGAGACTGCTGTGAGAGACACATACATTTAGGTTTGCTGTTGCTTGAAGTGTCTTTAAAGAAAGTCAGCATGGCAGAAAGCTTCATTACAACAGTTTGGAATGTGAGCAGTTCATTTGTGTAAATGGGTGCGCAGTTTGCTAGAAAAAGTCATTTTGGGAATGATCTTCTTTTTTTTTTAATACTTCATCTTTTATGTCTGCTCAAGTTAAAAGCGATACATTGTCACAGGTGTACAATCATCAGTGTAACCATTACATTTGATACAAGAGAAAAAATATATATCTTGCTAGATATTGCAATGTACTATTTGATTTAAGCACAATATACCTTGTACAAGGGTCGCCAGGGGTAGTATAGCTGTTCACAGTTTAGCTAGAATTTATAGCTGCTACTAGCAAATTTAGACTTAGCCCAAGACTTGATCAAGAATGAGACAGGTATTCAGTGCTAATGTTCAAGTAAAGAAAAAAGAAAGCAATAAAATTCTAAAGAAAACATACATAACACATAAAAGAAAAAACATTTGGTAGGTCAGCCATGAAAGGTATACTTTCTCTAGGACCAGCATTACTGGTAGTATCAAAATGAGGGTGATCTTTCTTCCACAGCCTGGTCAATAAGATAGGGGGTCCTTACCCTAGATAGAATGAAGTAGATATCGGGGTCTCTACTCTGTAGCACCTAGCCATGAGCTATCCAAGATCATACTCCTGGGACATTCAAAACCCCCCTAGACCACTGATTCAGATACAATGTAGGTTTATCTTGTAAATTATGTGAAATATTTTCAAAGGCTCTGATATGGTCCACTACACCTCTCCATTCTGAGATGGTTTGAGGGGTTTCTTGTAGCCACCTCCTGGTTATTGCCTTGTAGGCTGCAGTCAGCAGTATAGACCAGAGGTACTTTGTATCTTTTTGTTTAAGGGATTCTGGGGGAATACCCAAGACCAAGTTCCGTGCCGTCAAGGGTTCATCAAGAGTTAATATATTAGAAATATGTTGGGTAACTGCTGACCAGAAGGTTTGAAGTTTTGGACATCTAAAAATATATGTGCGTTGGTTGCCCCTTCTGTATCACATGCTCTCCAGCATATGGATGGAAGACTAGGATTTCTTTTAGCTAATAGCTGGGGTGTTAAAAAAAATCTTGTTCGGACTTTCCAGACGTATTCATGCCAACTCAGAGATGAGGTAGTGGACCAAGTCATCCGCCATTTCTTTGCCCATTGACACTGTAATATTGTAAGGTGGAGGTCCTGTTCCCATTTAACTTTAAAGGGTTCCAACACATGCTCCTGCAAGTACACCAGGTATTTATATATGTGAGATATTGCGTGGTCCCCCCCTTAGCATTCAGAATTTGTATATATGGAGACATGTCCTCTAGTATCTGAGAATGATACTGAATATGCCTGTACTAGGAGTTTACATAATCTCTAATTTGAAAATAACATATTCTCTCTCTCTCCCCATTTAAATTTAGTCTTGGCTTCCTCAAAAGATATCATGGTGTTTTGCCTCATAAGCTGTCAGGGGGCAAACATTCCTCTGTTTTCTTGGGTGGTATACCAGGTTGATTCACCGGCTGGAGGAAAGTCTGGGTTGTTGATAAACCATTTATACTTCCAAGCATGCACCTTAATACGCTTCCAAGGGTGTCCCCCCTCCAACCCTCCAGCACTGAACGTATGCTCCCTCATGTATCTAGTAGGGCTTGCCTCAGTAGGGTATCTGAAAATAACGTAGCCAGAAGAGAGTACCGTAACTCTCTAGTTAGGTCTATTTGTTTCCAGTGAGCTTCATAGTGCTTATTGCCCCACAACAATGCACATCTCATCTGTGCTGAGTTCCAATAAGAAAATAAGTTAGGGAATGCAATTCCACCCTGTGACTTAGGTAGATGTAGTGCCTGAAGCTTAAGCTGAGGTTTTCTACCTTGCCATATAAAGGCAGTGGATATTCGTTGCCAGGTCTTAAGGTCACGTTTGGGTACAAGGTACCGATTCGAACAGGTATAACAGACATGGAAAAACATTAAGTTTTATTGCCTGATTCCTAGCATAGAATGACAATGGGATTATATTCCACCTTTTAATATCTCTTTTTATGTTATTAATCAACGGGGTATAGTTATTTGAAAGTAATTGACTAAGATCTGCTGGTATTTGAATTCCTAAATAATTTATAGATGGGAGATCCCACTTGAATAAAAACTGCTTATGAATGAGCATAGGGATTGGGTAATTGAGTGGTAGTGCTTCAGTTTTGATCATATTCAGGGAATAGTCAGATAGGGCTGAAAACTTTTCAAACTTTTGAAAAAGGACTGAGAGGGTCTCAGTAGGGTTTGTTAGATATACCAATACATCGTTGGCAAAAAGGTCCAGTTTATGTTCTTTACCCCCAAAATTTATTCCCTGTATATCTGTTGCTTGTCTAATGTATTGGGCCAATGGTTCAATATAAAGGGCAAACAAAAGAGGGGAGATTGGGCAACCCTGTCTAGTCCCTCTACAGAAGGGAAAATTGCTGGAAATATGACCATTTGAGCGGATGTAAGCCTGGGGGTTCGAATAAAATTTGAAAATAAGATCTATAAATTTCTGGGGGAATCAAAGGCAGCAAGGACACCCCTTAGAAATTGCCATGACACTCTGTCAAATGCTTTTTCAGCATCTAAACTTATAAGGATCACCGATATCTTGAAATTTTGTACGTGTTCCATTAGATAGATGGTACGTCCGATGTTATCCGAGGCCTGATGACCTGGGATAAACCTACACTGGTCCTGATGGATTAGACTGGAGACCAGGTGTTTTAGTCTCTGTGACAACACTGAAGTAAATATTTTATAATCTGTATTTAGTACCAAAATAGGGCGGTAGGAGCTAGGTAAAGTTGGGTCCTTGCCTGCCTTTGGGATGACTGATATAATTGCTTGGTCCCAGGATGGGGGGGGGTTCTTCCTTCCAGGTGGGGGATATTAACAAATAATCTGGAGAGGAGGGGAGTCACTACCACTTTAAGGGATTTATAAAATTCTTCCGGGAGGCCATCCGTCCCTGGACACGTTAGTGTTTTCAATCTCCCTATCTCTGCCTCAATTTCCTTGACTGTTATAGGGGCAACCAGGCCCAAACCTAATTGTTTAGGCAGTTTTGGGAGTCAAAGGGTTGCCAAAAAAGTTTGTATTTGCTCCTGTTTCTCCTGGGTTGGGAGGGCAGCATACAATTGTGTGTAATACTGCACAAAGGTATCAGATATTTTCTCCACCATGTGACTTGGGGGATGTTGGTGGGATTGCCTCAGGGTAGATATTAGTGCTTTAGCCCTTTGTTGTCTGAGACGGCCGGCCAACAATTTCAGAGAGCGTGGCCCTCCATCGTAGTACTTCTGCTTAAGAAACAATAGTTTCTGCTCAATTTTACAATCTAGTATGGCATTCAGTTCTTTTTGAAATTTTAGGGTTGGTCCGGGATATCTGTTGAAGCTCTAATTTTTGTATTTAGGCAGTCAAAGCACTACATTTTTGTTCCCTTTCTTGTTTATTTCTAGCTGATAGTTTGATAAATTAGCCCCTACATATCGCCTTGATAGTATCCCATAAGATCGAGATATCAGTCTCAGGGCGATCATTTTCCCTCTCAGCCTGTTTGATAACCTCTTCCATTGTATGGATGGTGTCCTTGCTATGAAGCAGTGAGAGGTTAAGCCTCCACATGGTATTTTTCCTAAAATTATCTGAATCTAATCTAAAGAAAACTGGAGCATGATCAGATAGAATGAAATCCCCCATCCGCATCTTACCCGCCAACCCTAGGTGCTCTTGGGATATAAGCATATAGTCAATTGTTGTATAACTCGAGTGGACTTGTGAAAAAAAGGTGGCATGCTTAGCTGTTCCATTTAGGTATTTCCATATATCCATATACCCCAGTTCCCTGAGCAATTTTGATAGTTCCCTTGTTTATTTCCCCACTGTCTTACCCCCGCCCCAACCATCAAAAGATCAAAGTTAAAGTCACCCCCACATACCGTTATACCTTCAGCCCACTGTGACATGAGGAGGAAAAAAGCCCAATAAGCCTTAAACTCAGTGGCTGGAGGGAAAAATACTGAGGCAAAGGTGACAAGTTTACCATTTAGTTTCCCTTTAACCAATATATATCGCCCTTCTTTGTCACCTAGCTGGTCTTGGCATTCGAATGGCACCCTAGATGGTATTAATATAGCTGTACCTCTTCTGTGTCCACCCTTAAAAGATGAGGAATAAACCTGGAGGAACCCCAATCGCTCAAACTTCTCATGCTCCTCATGTGACAAGTGGGTCTCCTGGAGAAAAGACATATCAGTGTCAGAGCGCTTTAAATATGAGAGTATCTTGGAACGCTTAATTGACCCTGATAGGCCATGAACATTATATGAGCATATAGTATAACCCATCGTGGCTAAGTAATAACAACATTCTCACTTTGACATGAACCCTTTTTTCCTGTGCAAGGAAGATCACTGATACTATTTCTGCTGACCCCATAAAAAATATAACATAAAATCTCATCATACATAGCATATCTAAACAACAAACCATAACCAGTTGTGCAAACAGTGCACTATCATAAACATTTTTAACTGACTTCCAAGGTAGGAGGTCTAACTTACACAAAGACCTCTTATCCCACCTAACAGATGGTAATGGTGGGGGGAAGAGTACTTTGGATTCCCTCAGATCATAAGGGAACTCTTCCTGGGCCCTTACATTTAAGGGCGCCTGTAATATGGTAATCACCTCAAAACTGGCCATCAGAGCTGTGCTGCCCACCTGTTAACGGTATAAAGAAGGAGAAACTCCTCCCCCTTAATGCCCGATTAACCTTTGATTCCTCCCTCCCTTCTCCCCACCCACCGATGTCCTCACCCCAACCCCTCCCGCCCTGGGAAACGCATGGCAGAGGAAAGGGGGGAAAGTATTTCCACAAGGCTCCCCTCACCCAAGTGCATCTCCCCAGTGTTAATTAGTTATGTCCCACATATAGTAGGACGATCTCTCTGATTATTCCCTACACAGGATGCATCGGGGGAGAACGATATCCATATGTATAAGTGCTTCCATATGTTGTTGGGAGACGTATAATATTAAAAGTAGCCCCCCGTTCAAAACCATCCCCCACACCAGAGAAATTCACTTCCTATGATTAGGGGGACCTTTATATCTAGGGGGCAAACTAATCTAGTATAAAACCCCATAAATTAAAAGAATCAGAAGTCATCCCCCCACTTTAGCCAGGCCCTTCATCCCCTGCCTGAGTGCATTAGACTCTGGGTATTGTGCACAGCCCAGGTAAGCAAGTGTACACTATATCTGGTGAATTTTAAACTAATATACATCTCCCTGAATGATGTTCAGTGTCCCCTCCATTAATATACAGTATTTTTAGTTATATATTGCGTCATATAGCCTGAGGGAAAAAAAAGAAAAAAGTCCATAAGTTCTGAGAGCTTCTGCACTTCTCCGAGTCCAGCCATGTTGTAGGGTGACAGTCTCCCCGCTCCACAGTGGGACCTCTCGCACTCTCGCCTCCAACGCACTCAGAGGAAACAGAACCCCTCCCACAAGAGAGACTCCAGTTTGAGCTACAGGGGGCCGCTGGGGCGAGTTCGGCAAACATGAATCCAAACAAATTCCCGGTCAGTAAGTCCATCACTGTAAAAAAGTCAGAAAAGCACGTGTAGAATCAGCAATCCAATCCCAGACCAAAATTGTAGGCTCAGTCAGAAAACAAAGGGGCCTGAATTACTCATTCAAGGAGAGCCATGGCATACACAGGGAGGGGGGTGAGAAACGCAACTCAGGTATCGTCAGCCTAAGGTCTGGGCATCAAGGGTTATTTTACTTCGAGGATATAAATATCCGGGAGGTGACTAGGTGACAAATATCCACCAGTTCCCGACTCACAGTTCTATCATCAAAACAAAGTGGTGCTTGTAAGTATAGCTGTCACCCATCTGCATTCTCAAGGTCCCCTTCTGAGACTCCTGGCAATGTCTTCATTAATTCCCTGAATTCGTGCAGGGTCGATGAGATTGTATTGCTGTTCAAAACCCTATTTTTTCTTGGAGGAACTGTGTGACACTCCTCAGTAGGTTCCTTTCTCTTGGTCTGGGGGGCTTAGCAACAGCTGGCACCTTGATCCCCAGCTTTTGCATTGCTTCACTGCCTTTCTTTGGAGTATCATACAGTTCAGCGTCCTCCTTCCAGAATACTCTCAATTTCGCTGGGTAGGGAGTTTGAATTCGGAGTTGTTTGTTTCTCAGGAGTTTGATAAGTGGGATGTACTCCATATGCTGCTTCTGTATAACTGGTGGGTAATCTTGCTCAAAGAATAGATGGGAGTCAAGGTATTTGACCTCTTTCTTAGCCCATGCACGGCAGAGTATATCTTCTTTAATGCGGTAACTTCAGAATTTAATGATTATTGATCTAGGTGTAGTGGTCAAGTCTTTGGGTTTGGGGAGTAAGGCCCAGTGAGCATGTTCGATTTTCAGTTTGTAACCTAATGGCAGCTCGAGGACATCTTTCAACAGGTCAGTAACAAATTCAACCATGTCCCCTTCCTCAGCTCCTCAGCCCCCTCCTTCAGACCGTAAAGACGTAAGTTATCTCGTCTAGATCGACTTTCTAAGTCTATGCACTTCTGTTCAGTGTATATTTCATGATTGCAGAGGGCAAACATGGTGTGGCCTAGGTGTTGCAAGCCATCCTCCGCGTTTGAAATTCTGTCCTCCGCTTCCTGAACATGACCCTCCACCATTGAAAGCTTCTGGTTCAGCTGTTTAAATTCCGCTTTATTTTCTGCTCGCATTTCTTTTAACTCCTTCATCAGGGATTCGTTATCAGTTTCTCGATAGATGCTCTGCTTCTTCATCAGTCTCGCAGTTTTTGGCAGCCATAGTGCCTCTAGATTGACCTGAACTGCGTACGGGGGAACTTGATCTCGAATCTCTGCCATCTCTTTCAAATCTGGACTACATCGCTTCAGAACTCCCTCCTCAATCTCTTTGTGAACCTCCTCCTGACATTTTTATTTAGTTTTGACTTTTCCAGCAGGTTTTTTATGGAGGTTATAATACAGGCGAGGCAGAGAGCTACTCGTTTAGCTGCTGCTACATGCCATGGCAGAACTGGAAGCCTGGGAATGATTTTCAACTGGAAAACTATGATGTTCATTGGTTTGGTAAGGGGGGCATGAGAGGGGAGCAACTCATGACAACCAGTTGTAGACTTTTGACCAGTCACCCTGAGCCAGACATACTGCTCATACATGTTGGATGTAATGATTTGGGCCACAAAAAGGGTGTAGATTTAATAGAATCAACTAAATCTGATTTGACTGCGCTATATGCAATGTTGCCTACGATTCTGTATTTAGATATTACAGAATGCATGATCTGGAAAGGCCAGCAGCATGCACCTGGAATTGAAAGATCATGCAGAAAGGTGAACATTCAAATATCTGTTTTTTTTGAGTGATCTGGGTATGCACACCATTACTCACCCCTAAATTAAGTATTATAATAATACACTTTTTTCTAAAAGATGGTGTGCATTTCTCATACATTAGAAATTTTATTTTCTGGGAGACCTCCAACGTAGGATCCAAAATGTGTTGTGATGTATGGTCACAACCAGTACATACACATAAGCAGTACCCTGAAGCTGCCCCACAACAGCTCTTTTCAGAGCCACATCTACCTTGATCAAAAAAATAGATGAACATGAAATGCATTACATACACATCAATTAGTCTTACAGCACTTTGTTAACAAAATGGGAAGCGCCACACAATATGGTCCTATTATACAATGTCTATGCACAATGCACAGTTGCATTAGGGGTACACACAAAACCTGCAGTGTAATGATACCTGTAGCAAGTGTATTTTGATCCTATTATGGACCCTCTGTATATGGTCATTAGTGCTACAGCATTACAGTAAGTGCTGGTCATTTTTACACATAACATCTCAATTGTTACATCCTGGAGAGTCAATACACATTGAGATGACGTATGTATCACAATGATATTTGTGCACAATTTCTTACCATTTCAGAAACACAGGTATTCAGTAATGGAACATCCACACAAGTCATACATCTATAAGTGTATTATTACCTCATGTTTACATATACTTTTTTCTCAGACAGTGCCAAAGACGTGGACTGATGAAGAGGTGCTTACCTTGGATAAAGGGCTGAAAAAGCATGGAAAAGCAACGATTGTGATGGGGGCACTAACCTCACACTGAAAACAAAATCTGGCCTGAGCCATTATGGCTGCAAAATCATATTTTACAGGGATCAGGAGCCATCTATGAGGGTATTTGTTCCCATATACTTGTATTGGTTATACTGGAAAATACAACAATTAGACTTCCATGGGAACAATGTAATCTACAGGAAAACATAGGTAAATTGCCCTGGTGTTACAAAAGAACCTTTGAAGTTTGTGTTTGTATGTCATGGTTTGTGTAGAGTACTGGTGGACTTAAGCTCTCCCACACCATCCCCCATAATATACAAGCATTTTTCTATGCCAACTGTTCACCACTGGTATTGCTGTTGTACCATGTGTTGCTTGTGCAAATTTCCACTATATATTTACCCAAAATGGAGCAGATGAGATGCAGTGCCTCATTTTCAGTGGTGTTCTGCTTTAACACATTGTTAGACTGTCATTACCCAGGATAGGGCAGCTGAAAGGCAATATCTAATTGTAAGTGGGGTCCCACATTTTGAACCCAAATTTCCAACAGTGTTTTTATAACCTGACATTATGATCAAGAGAGGTAGAATTTTTAAAATCCCATCTGAAAGGTCATTTCACTGTGCCACTGTGGAAACACGTTTCAGAGGGGATTTGAAAAATGACACCTGCCATGCTCAAGAGGTGGAATAACACAAGGGGTATGTTGAACATTAGGGGCCAAAATCTGCAAAAATAAAGTTATCAGTAAATGTTGGAGCAATTCAGCATTTCCTCATAACTTACAGTGGTAGTTATATAAAAGTTGATCAGTACTGTGGTATTTGCTGCAACTACAGAAAAAAAATACCGCAGTTCGCCACTACCGCAGTAAAAATATGCATTGCATAACATGCATTGTTTTCCAGGGTGGTGGTAAATCCGTGGTATTTTTTCCATGGTTGTTGCAATACCGTGGTACCATGGTCAATATTTATATAACTATCTCTGTAGGTTGTTTTTTCACATTTTTACCCCAAATTTGTAACATATTCTTTTTATGACCACTCCTTCTGAACATGAGAGGTGTCATTTATAAAACAGTGGTGGAAACATAAACATCTACTTTCTCATTTGTAAAATCATGCTATTATGTGCAGTTCCTTTTTCAGACTTGTAAACTGAGAATAAGGGATACTCTGCATATGTTTTAGCTCATGAAAACTGGACCCATGGAGAGCAGTATTATAACCCATGACCTTAGGATAAAGAGAAGTAATAATGTTTGTTCTTTGATTTTAATCTCCAAATCCAAATATGAGATTGGTTCTTTCTTCTAGCACAGCCTTAATGAGGGCATACATGAAATCATAACTTGCTTTATTACATACGCCATCTGACCTTGTCTGTAGTTTTGTCATGTTACACCTGTTTTAGGTTCAATATTAATTCTAAGCCCCTGTGGAATTTTCTAATATTCGAGGTACTGCATGAGTATAAGCCCAAGCCACTCAAGCCTGCAGTCCATGTATTGCATGCTTTCTATTTTGGGGGCTACTTTTCTAGCTGTGTCCTCCATCTAGGAGCTTAAATCCCTCTCTTCTCTCAAATGTGCAAAAGTGTTTTTTCTTTCCTCATCTATATTGATGTTATCTCTTTTATTTGGATTGGGACACATGAAAAGCTTGAAGAATTTGGGAATTATCTGAACTCCAGAGACATAAAAGTTACTGTGGCGTACAGCAGTGAGGAAATCTCTTATTTGGATCTGAAGATTAAAATCAAAGACCAAAAAATGTTCACTTCTCTTTATGGCAAGGTCATGGACCATAATACTGTTCTCCATAGGTCCAGTTTTCATGAGCCACAACTGATACAGAGTAGCCTTTAATCTCCGTTTACAAGACTAAAAAGGAACTGTACAGAACAGCATGATTTTACAAACATGAAAGTAGACAAGGTGCAGTGGTTCAGGAACAGAGGTTATATGCTTCAGGTGCTGAAGCACACAGACCTTAGAATTCAAACAAAGCCAGAGAGGAACTTCTGACTCAAAGAGAGTCAGCAGACTGGCTAGATGGGCTAGTAATGGCTGCCACATATAATCATACATTTAAACAGGGCAGGGCAACCATCATGGTGTTTACTGCAAGGAGGTGAACATAGCATCCAAGCTTTCCAAAATCAAGCAACTGTGGCTGCTAAAGGAGTACAACATATTAAAGATAAACGTGTACATTCACAGTTTTAAAGACCTTAAAAAACTGATGGAAAATTACTTATCAGACCCCTGCAGCCAGGGATTACCCTCTGTGGAATGTGTTCGGTATATGGTCACACAAGCCAAAAAAACATTCAGGTACCCACATACAGGGCAGGAGTTTAAGATAAGAGAACATATAGATTGCAACAGTCAGGGGGTAATTTATGTGATCCAATGCCCTTGTGACCTACTTTATGTAGAACAAAATAAGTAAAGTTGAAAAAAGAATTGCATACAAGAGCATAAAGGAGACATTAGAAGGCAAGACAAGAAGTCCCCGGTATCTCAACACTTTAAAAGTGTTGGACACCATAGAAACATAGAAACATAGAATTTAACGGCAGATAAGGACCACTTGGCCCACCTAGTCTGCCCATTTTTCTACCTGATGGATAAGCTGCAGATCCTAGTTAACCAACAGCCTACTTCCTCCTACCCCCCCACTAGAATTGCCTTATGTCTGTCCCATGCATTCTTGAATTCCCCTACTGTTTTGAACTCCACTACCTCCTCAGGAAGGCTGTTCCATGTATCCCTAACCCTCTCTGTGAAAAAATACTTCCTCACATTACCTCTGAGCCATCCCCCCATCTTCAAATTGTGCCCCCTTGTTCTTGCACATCTCTTTTTCTGAAAGATGCTACCCTCTTGGACTTTGTTGATTCCCTTGAGGTACTTAAAAATTTCTATTATGTCCCCCCTCTCCCTCCTCTCCTCGAGGATATACATATTAAGCTCCTTTAATCTCTCTTTGTATGTCTTCTGGTGCAGACCCTGCACCATTTTAGGGTGCCCTCCTCTGGACAGCTTCCATCCTGTCTATGTTCTTGTGGAGATAGGGTCTCCAGAACTGCAAACAGTTCTCCAGATGGGGTCTCACCAACTGTCTGTACAGAGGGATGACAACTTCCTGTTTTCTACTGGTGATGCCTCTCCCTATGCATCCCATTATCCTGCCAGCCCTCCTTACTGCCTTCTCACATTGCTTGCCTGCCTTTAGGTCATCTGATATGACTACCCCAGGTCCCTTTCCATTTTTGTTGTTGTTAGCATCTCACCCCCCCCCCATTGTGTACTCTTCCTCTGGGTTTTTGTTTCCCAGGTGCATTACTTTGCACTTCTTTGCATTGAATCTAAGCTGTCTTACATCTGACCATTCCTCCAACCTTGCCAAATCCCTTCTCATCCTTTCCACCCCACCTTCTGTATCAACCCTGTTAAAGATCTTTGTGTCATCTGCAAAAAGACATACTTTCCTTCCCATCCCTCTGCAATGTCACTTATAAAGACATTAAAGAGGACCAGTCCCAGTACTGAACCCTGCAGTACCCCACAAGTAACCCCCCTTTTCTTCAGAGTGGACTCCGTTTACTATTACCCTCTGCGTCCTGTTGTCCAGCCAATTTTTTACCTAGGCTACCACCTTGGGACCCACTCCAAGGCTGGCTAACTTGCATATTAGTGTTTTGAGTGGGACTATGTCAGATGCCTTGCTAAAGTCTAGGTAGACCATGTCCACAGCCCCTCCCTGTTTTACTACTTTGATCACACAGTTAAAGAAATATATTAGATTCATCTGACACAACCTTCCTGCTTTGAATCCATTCTGCCTTGGGTCCTGTGCGCCACTGGCCTCTAGGAACTCAACAATTCTTTCCTTCAGAAGTGATTCAATAATTTTCCCTATCACTGAGGTCAAACTAACAGGTCTGTAGTTTCCTACCTCTGTCTTGCTCCCACTTTTGTGAAGGGGAATCACAGCCACCCTCCTCCTGTCCTCAGGTACCACACCATCCTCCCATGATTTTTTAAAAAGGGTAGTCAGTGGTGTCACTAGTTCTACCCTTAGTTCTTTTAGAATTCTTGGGTAAATCCTGTCAGGCCCCATTGCTTTGTCCACCTTCAGTTTTAAGAGTTCTTTCAGAACCCTTTCTTCTGTGAATGGACTGGTATCAACCTCCCTATCCAGAGTGCTTCTATTCTTTGATTTAGGTACCTCCTCCTCCTCTTCTTTTGTGAATACTGAGCAGAAGTATTTGTTCAGTATCCCTACCTTTTCTCTGTCACCCTCTGCCCACCCTCCCTTCCCTTTAGTAAGCCTTACTATCCCTCCCTTGGTCTTTCATCGCTCCTTGATGTACCTATAAAAGGTTTTATCCCCTTCTTAACTGAGTTGGCTATCTTTTCCTCAGTTTGGGCCTTCACTATTCTGACTGCCTTCCCCACTCCTTCTGCTCTAACTGGTGCAATTCTCTGCCCTGCTTCTTCTGTGTTTCTTATACTTCCTGAATGCTACCTTTTTCTCCTTAACCTTACCCACCACCTCTTTTGAGAACCATAGTGTTTTTTTCCTTTGTTTTGTTTTGTTGATTTGCTTCACACAAGGCTTGTTGCCTATGATGGATGTTTTAATTTTTCCCCATTGTTCTTCCACCCCTCCTTCTTGCCCGTTTGCTAGTGCTTTTCTGAGGCATGCTCCCATTTTCCCAAAGTCAGCCCTCCTAAAGTCCAATATGCTTGCTTTTGTATGGCTTGACTCTATGGCTGTGTTTATTGTGAACCACACTGTTTGGTGATCGATTGTTCCCAGATGGCTACCCACATCTAAATCCAAGATCTTTTCTCCGTTCCTGTTTGACAGTACCAGGTCTAAGATTACTCCCTCCTGAGTGGGTTCCACCTCTAGCTGTCTGAGGCATGCCCCCATAGAGCATCGAGAATAACCCAGCTCTTGGATGTGACTGCAGCAAAGGTGCTCCAGTTAACATCTGGCATATTCAGGTCCACATCAACAATATCTCCCCTTTATCTGCCATTCTAAGGATACCTTCTATCATTTCCATGTCCATTGCCTCCCCCTGAGATGGAGGTCTGTATACAACCCCAGTATGGATTGTGGTGCCATATTCTGTTTCCAGGGTGACCCAAAGAGCCTCCTCTACTACCTGTTTATCCTTTAGTTCCATTGCTTTGATCCCTTCCCTTACATGGAGAGCTACATTTCCTCCTTTTTTACCCTCCCTGTTCCTCCTATAGTTTGCGTACCCTGGTATGTTCACATCTCAGTCATGGTTCTCTGCGTACCATGTTTCTGTGACTGCCACAATATCCAGGTGTTCCTCCATCATCAAGGCCACTAGTTCAGGGAGCTTGTTACACAGACTATGGACATTGGTACTCATCACCTCCATTTTTTGATGGCCTTACCCCTTATAGCCCCATCCCTATGCTTACTGCCTTTTCCTTTTTTTTGCATTTCCCCTGTCCTGCTCCCTATTGACTTCTCTTTCTTGGTGTTTGCCTTGCTAACTACCATGTTTTGTTGGGGGAAGCTAGGATTTTCCTGCTCCTTTTCAGTGTCTCCTCCCTTGGCTAGTTTAAATGTTTGCCAATGAAGCATTTAATCCTATCACCTAAGATCCTGGTTCCTCTCCCGGACAGATGCAGATCATCATGCCAGTATAGGTCTGTATCCCTTCAGGTGAACCCCCAGTCCCCAATGAATCCAAAACCCTGAGCTCTGCACCAGTTTTTCAACCATTCATTGAATCCCATGCTGTGGAGTACCCTAGAATCACCCTTGACATAGACAGGCAGCACCTCCGAGAAGGTTACTGTACATGCTACTTGTCTAAGGCCCCTCCCCAACTCTACAAACTCCTCTTGCACTGCTCTGATCCCATTCCCAGCCAGGTCATTTGTCCCTAAGTGGACAATGACATCCAGCTCCCTCCTTCCTGCAGCTGTGCCCAGGATCCTGAGGATTCAATCCATGTCCCTCCAAGCTGTGGTGCCAGGTAGGCACCTTACCTCACTCTCCCCTTCCTCCCCCAGTTCTACCCCCTAATGATTGAGTTCCTCACCAGGAGTTGTTTCCTTCCTCTGTGGGGTCCCGTGTCACCCTCCTGTGGGTATCCATTGTGGAGGTTCTCAGCATCCTCCTTGGTCTCCACTGCAGTTACCCCATAGAGGAACCACTCTCTGCCAGAACAGTGTATGAATTGTGGAGAGGTACAACTGGAGGGGTACACCTCTGTTTCACCACCTTCTCCCTCCCTAAGCCCACCTTGATCCAACCACTCCTCTTTCTTGGCAACCTCTGAGGTAGCGGTTGTGGCGCTAGTGGTCCCTGGGTGGGTGAGGAAGTTTCACAAATCCTAGCCAGGTCAACCTGGAGATGGGCAACTTCCTCCCTCAGACCAGAGAGGTGCCTGCAAATAGGGCAGCATCATAAACTCCATAATGTCTCCTGAAAGACTGCTGCCCCAGAGCCATTGCACTGCACCACTCCCATCATGTCTTATTTTGTGTCCCTTTTCCTGTAGCTTTGTATGCTTACTTTCTCCTCCCTCTGTTTATTTTTCCACCTACCTTTCTACTACCTATCTGCCCTTACAGCTCTCACCCTTCCTGTTCTGGGGCAGGAACTTCCTGTATTCTTCTGTAGTCTCCTTCTTCCTTGTTCAGAGTCAGACCTCCAGCAGCTAGGGCAGAGGGACAGCTACTTTTCCTTCAAGGATGATGAAACCTATGTGTCTCAGTGATCCTTCCCTTTCTACTGCCAAACAGGAAGTTCTTGTTGTCAGTCAAATCCAGTGCCTATAAAAGTAGAACTGGCTAAGGGTGGGAGGGTGGAGGGGAGGGAAGTAGGGCAATTAGTAAGAAAAGTTCTAGCTTTTTAGTCAGTTGCTCCTTGCTCTGAAAGCAAGATTCCTTTCTGCCAAAAGCTAGCAGTAGGGAACTGTAATCGGAGACACCTGGTTTTCTAGTCCTAAGCCACATCCCCAATTAACTTCTCTCCTCCCTGATACAGTCCCCTTTCCCCAATACAGAAAAACACACTGACACCAGGCATTTTCTTCAGGTTCTGGGGAATGGAAGTGGTGCATAAACCATTGAGGGGAAGAAACAATATAAAAAACATTAGACAAGGCAGAGATAAGGATGATATTTAACCTCAAAACATTGTATAGGTATGAATATCAACACAAATTGGCCTGTCTGTTGGTGACGTGGTTCAGGGATATGATGCAGACTCTGTTCTTACTTACAGTCTCCAGAAGAGGTTGTAACATGAATAAATATTAGGCAGTCAGTAAGTTATTCAGTTTCAGCAGATACTGTATATCTAAACTTTGACATACTTTTGGAATATGGCTTTTATGTTGTGCCTCATATATTTAGTTATATGATAAATTATGATACCTGTGAAGATAGTGTCATTTGAATGGTGGAGTACCTTGATAACTGATGGTTAAAAAAAAACATGATCCCCCTTTCCCACACATTGACTTGAAATTCTAACATAGCCCAGTCAGTAAAAAGAAAAATGGTTTATTAATTTGCTTTTGGTGTAATGTAAACTAGCTTGATAACTGTCTCTTATGATGAGCTTTTATGTCCTCCTTCCCCACACAGTGCAAAAAAAAAAAAATGGGTGACGGCTTTAAGAGAATGTTTCAAGATTGAAGCAATATTGTGATACTAAAAGAATGATATCAGACATAATAACCTTTCAAATGACATTCAGCTAAGAATCTGGCTTGTAGTAGTGTAAATATTCCTTATAATATGTGTATACAATTGAGAACAACCAGGAAATGAATGGCTAAGAGTTTAGCCAGTGATTCAGCCATGCCACTCAATCCTGCA
Organism: Neoceratodus forsteri; assembly: GCA_016271365.2. Lineage (NCBI taxonomy): Eukaryota > Metazoa > Chordata > Ceratodontiformes > Ceratodontidae > Neoceratodus > Neoceratodus forsteri. Next base: position 322,952,406 of record CM057459.1, read on the forward strand.
CGTCACCCCCCGCTGATTCTGTCTGTCTTATAAGGATCAGTGTATACAGTTGCTTAACAACTGACGTGGATGCACTCTGCATCTCCATGTTTGTGCTCCTTTGATGTCATGCATCACGTTGGGCATCAGGGGTCTTGTAGAATTAAGAGGGGATGGATCACAGTTGATGCCCTCTCTCTCTAGCAAATTCCATTAACCACAGATATAAGTGACTAAAAACTGAGCATATATGCTTAAAATATATATATGTCTAACAAAATTATGCAAGAATACTAAAAAGTGGTTTCCCATGTTTACAGACTACAAAAAAAGTTGACAGCAGATTCAGCACTGCATATGAAAAAAGCATACAGGTCATGAATGGTATTTTTGTAAAATGTTCACAGAGTACACATTTTTGGGTACAATATTTCAACATACTAAAACATACACACCAACCTCTGGCTGCAGAAGTACAGGTGCCACAAAATACATGATACCAGAATTGCAACAGTATTTCTATCTGCAGAAATACTGCCCCCTGTGGTGCCTGCACTTATGCAACAGTATATAGAAAACCATGCAGTAGAGGGTGCATCTATGTAGTGAGGTACCACCCCACTACCCTCTTAGACTGGCAAAAAGTAGCTGTTTTAAACTAATCTGAGTTTTTAGAGTTGATATTTTACTTTTGGGGAAAGTGCCAGCCCCTAGACAAAACTGCTACCCTTGAAAAATGTCAGATCTGCTGCTGAAATCATGATATCCATAGTACAATAGTACTTCTGTCTGCAGAAGCACAGGCCCGTGCTGTACAACATGCACACACAACAGTGGCTGTAGAAGCACAGGCTGCTGTGGGGCATGTGTTTCTAAAGCCACAGATACAAATCCATGAAGGAAGCACATCAGTGCTATTGAATTTGTGTCACCTGGAAACAGTTGCAAGCTGTTTGTCTTACCTGGTGATGGTTATATATGGTTGCTTGTGTAGTAATTTCCTTTTGCTGCTTGGAGGGGGTGTAGGCTGTTAGGGTTGGAAAGCCTAATTCCTCATTTCCCTACTTCATTGGCTTCAAGTTGAACCCTAATGGGTGAAGTAATGTAGTTTCTTGCAAAGAATTTCATTTCTGTGTGAGATCATGGAATCTTATCCTTATTCACACAGGACCGTTTGGGACTTGCATCAACAGATGCAGATGCACAGGGCCCTCTGGGCCCTGTGCTTCTGTAAGGCAATGGATGTCAAGAATTTCTGGGCCTGTCTGGTGGGCTGCAGAAGTGTAGGGCCCTCTGGGCCCTGCACATCCGTGTGACCACAGATACAGATACACAGAGCAAAGAATTCTTCTGTCAATGAAAGTGCAGGGCTCTGTGGTACCCACTGGTGCAGAGGTGCAGTGCACCATGCCAACAGAAGAGTTCTATTCACTTTATATTACATGGACCAGTGCAGGCACACATGAACCTTCCCTTTCCAGGCCGGAGGGTGGTGCTGCATGACAGTGCCATTCCACCAACCTTGACCAATCCAGCTCACTCACTGAGCTCAGCGCCAAACTCAGTTCATTGACACAGGATAACAAAGCACTACTTGCTGGGGTAAAGTCTGGCAGTATATAGTTCTTTTTCATTTTGACCACAAATTTTCAAGATAGACATTTTATGCCCCCCATAGAGACGACATGTGGCATTTATAGAATAGTGGATGAAATGTAATTTTGTGACCACAAGTGCAAAAACATGTTTCATCCATGATTTGAAAAATGACACCAGTCATGTTTGTGATGTGGTGTGAAAAAATGGCTGTGTTGAAAGTTTGGAGTCAAAATATTATTAATTACCAAAGTTAGGAGCCCACTTGGAAAAATGTCAATGTACATCCAAAACTTTGTATTTTTTTTATATTTTGACCTCACATTTTGAACATAGTGTTCTTATGACTTCATGCCAAGAACACGATAAGTGAAAATGTTCAAGTTCTGCCTAACACATGTTTTTGCAGAGCGACTGTAAAATAATCTTTCAGCCCTAATTTGCAAAATTTCACTTGCTTGTTCGTGAAATGTGGTTCCAAAAAGACCATGTCAAAAGTTTGGTGGAAAAATATTGAAAATTAGTGAAGTTCTGAGTCAACATTGAAATATTTCAGTATTGACTTGTAACTTGGTAATTTTATCATATTTCTCCACCAAATTTTCAACACAGTCTTCTTAAGACTCCACCTTATGAATGTGGTAGGTGAAAATGTTCAAATCATGCCCAGGAGATGATTTTGCAGACTGACCTCAAAACCTTTAGGACAGATTTGAAATGTTTCACCTATCAAGTCCGTAAGGTGGGGTCCCAACAAGGCCATGTTGAAAATTTGTGTAAAAATATAAAAAAATTACAAAGTTATATGCAAAAGTTCAAAATGTGTTGAAATATATTAACTGGATTTACCTTATTTTCTTATATGGTAGTTCCAGTTCAAGCAGGAGGACATCTTTTTGATTGGAGAGTGGATCTACACAGTGAGATGATGTTAAGGGGAATGAGTGGGGAAGGGTGTGAGGGCTGAGATTGACAAGCAACTGTTTTCTTCTTTGCAGGTAAAATAAAGAAAAGAGACAAGATCAATGAGCAAGAGTTTTCTTTTTTTACAGGGAAAATGTAGACATCACTGGGGATTGGGCATCCAGTGTCAGGATAGTTTTCAGTAGCTGCTGGGGTGGGTACCCCAGTGCCACCACCTATATATTGGGGGATGCAATCTGGAGGGAAGGGGATGCCAATTGTTCTGTTTCACAGCATTCATAAATAGTTGTTTTTGTTAACAGATTTATTATCAACTGTTGGTTCAAGGGCTTTGGTGCAAGGGTGACAGTGATGAGGCTGTGGGGATGGAGGGGCAGTAGGAGAATGCTGAGTGTCTAAAATAGTAATGTTGACAGGTCAGTTGTGCATTATGAGATATGCACATTTGAGTCTCATTTCCTTTAGAATTTATGACATTACTAAGATAAACTTATATGTAATGCTTTCTAAATGATTGAAAAATAGCTATTTTTTTTATTTTTTTTTAATGCATTAAACAAGGTAGAGCCTTATTTGCATATTGTTTTTGGCACAATGTGTATATTCAAACTATGTGATTATTTTCTCATAATGACCATTAATTTTCTTTTAAAATAATAAAATAAACATGGCAGCTGTATCAGTGTTACCATGCTACTTGCAAGTTTGTTTACATATGAGCATGATGCTGTTTCTCACTCATGAGATGCGCTCGCTCCTGTGACTGTCTGTCATAGCTGGTTTTACAGTCCTTCTGCAATAAGGCAGCTGATTTCTTATCAGACCCTGAATTGATGCTCCAAGCCTGGTTCCGTATATCATTCCAGGGGTCCAGTATTCAAATCTGGGCAAAGCAGAGAACAAAACTTTGTGCCATCCTTTGCAGTTGCCCAGGTGTCAAAACTGCTATGTTCAGTAGAATAGCGCATTGGCACTATTTGACTGACTATAGGGCCATTAGGACCCAGTGCTAAGCTCTCAAATAGGGCAGCACAATGGCTTGCATTGGCGCTAAATCTCCCATATTCAAATGGGCTTATGCAAATAAGCCCACTGGATGTCCAAGCTGCTAAGAGGCCATGTACATGCCCATTATGGGATCATTTGCATGGGAAAAGAGGCTGGACTGCACTGCACCACCACCCCTGATTGTCCATTCCCTGAGAGCTATCCTTGGTGCTAGTGGTCCCCCTTGCCGATTACCAGCCCAATAGAAAAGACTACTTTTCCCCTGGTATCCAGTGGTCCTTCCCTCCTGCCGATCACCATCCCAGTGTAAGATATCAGACTTCTCTGGTGGTTAGTGGTCCCTTTCCCTGCTGATCCCTGTCCCAATGTAGGATATCATACTCTCCTGGTGGCTGGTGGTCGCTCCCCCCACCGATCGCCATCCTGATGCACATTATCATACTTCTCTGGTGGCTAGTGGTCCCCCCTAACCGATTACCATTCTGGTATAACAGGTAGATATTCCCTGGTGTCTAGTGGTCCCTCCTCACCGATTACCATTCTGGTATACCAGATAAATATTCCTTTGTGTCTAGTGGTTCCCCTTACTGATTGCCATTCTGGTATAACATACAGATTTTCCCTGGTGGCCTAGTGGTCCCCCCTCCCTATTCCTGATCTCTACCTGCAATACCTTGTATGCTTCCCTGGTGGTCTAGTGGACCCCCCTCCTCATCTGTGATCTGCCTGTAGAATACACAGTATATCTCCCTGGTTGTTTTCTCTGCCTCCTTGCTTATTAGAACTGAAATGCATGGTAATGTATAGCTATGCCCAGCTTTGTTTTGATTCAGATCATTGAACTACTCTTAGTGCATACTTCCTGAACATTAGAAACACCCTCAAACAGTGCAGCCACTCATGATACAATAGTCTCCTCTACTCCCACTGCATAATGAGTGCATGATGAGTGACTAGATGTGTAAGAACAAGGGGGCACAATTTGAAGATAGAGGGGGGACGGCTCAGAGGTAATGTGAGGAAATATTTTTTCACAGAGAGGGTTGTGGATGCATGGAATAGCCTCCCTGAGGAGGTCGTGGAGTCAAGAACAGTGGAGGAATTCAAGAATGCATGGGACAGACATAAGGCAGTCCTAGTGGGGGGTAGGAGGAAGCAGACTGTTGGTTAACTAGGATCTGCAGCTTATCAGTTAGGAAGGAAAATGGGCAGACTAGGTGGGCCAAGCTGTTCTTATCTGCCATCAAATTCTATGTTTCTATGTTTCTATGTTAGACTGTGTTGGGAATCTTCCTGAATCCACAAATGATACAGTGGGAGCTGGTCAAGAAATGTAAACAGACATGTTTTGGTGTGGTAACACCAGTATGGTGGGCACTCAGTTTTTCACTTTTTAAAAGAAAAATAGAATCTGAATCAAACTACAAGCTGCATCAATAGTCTTTATAGAATGTGAACAATCATAAAATGTGTTTTTTAAACAAGGGCCACTTTGAGGCCTAAGGGGGCTGACAGTGTCCCTTTAACGTCACTATAATTTCTGATGCAGATGAGTCCTTGTTTTGTTTGTTTATTGGTAACCCATTTTACAAGCACTCAGTCTATACTGAGAGTGCAGCTTCTTTTGTACTGTTTGACATTTATTTAAGCTGAGCAGCCCAGCCGGGCAACTGTGACCTTCTGCATCAGGAGTTGTAACTGAGGACCGAGACGAACCGTAGTGGATTTCGCCAGCAAAGACTGCCAATTAGGTATCCAATATTTTAAACAAAGAAGGGTTATGGCATCCAACCTGATGAGCAATAACTGGCTCCAACTGAGTATTGAGACTGACAAGGACACTATTTGTCAAAGGAAAAATGTAAAGTTAACATTGAAATAACATCTGCAAAGATATATCATCTGTATGAAGTACAGGACACCTACAACGATAACAGTGACAATACAAACATGTTTTTCCCACTGAACTTTGAACAAGGGAGGAGACAGAGGTTAAGAGGGAGGTCAATGAGCCTACACTGTAGTTAAAGAGAACAAGCCAACCGGAAGGACTGGTTATTTTATTGAATTGCACATATAACTTTTGGAAGTGACGCATTAAATTAATAAGTAAACAGGGCTTGCAAAAGATCACACAGGCATACTACCAGCAGCAATGGCACAGGAACAGAATGAGATCATGGTAACAGAAGTCATTCCATTCATGGACTGCATAATAATTTTTTATCATGGAGGTTTTTAATTGGGACTGCAATAAAGTTTATGTGAATTTTATTGATTTATTTTGTTATAATGTTTAGTCCCTGCTGTTTTTTAGCACTGTTTAGTCTCTCCCCCACCTCAGATGCATCGAGTCTGGTAACATTAAAGAGCCTGATTCATTACATGCATAGACAGTTTGTTATGTCCCTGGTAGTCTAGTGGCCCCTCCCCTGTTCTCCGTTCGCCATCCTAGTGCTGCCGTTATGTCTCTGGTAGTCTAATATCCCCATCCCTATTCTCTGATCACCATCCCGGTGCTGCCGTTATGTCCCTGGTAGTCTAGTGGCATCCCCCCATCCATGTATAGTACCTGAAATAAAGAAAACCACCCTTTTTATTTCTTCATTTTTTATTTTTTCCTGCAAAAAAAGTCCCTCACCAATCAGCACCTCCTACTCTTACCTCCCACTGAGCACCCACCACCCCACACACCCCAGCACACCTCCACACATCCACACTGACCTGAACAGGTCCCAGATTCAGGATCCACTCTTTGATCGAAGGCACATCTTGCTGCTGAAACCAGTGACTGCAATATAAAACACTAAGGTAAATGGGGTTCAATGCATTTCAAAGAGGGGTTTCAACTTTTATGCATAACTCTGCCGTTTTTAAATATTTTGGCACCAAATTTTCAGTGTAGCCTTTTGGGGACCCCACCTCATGAACAATATGATGGTCATCATGCAACTCCTTCCTGAAATGTGATTTTATGATCAATTGGTGAAATCACCTTTTGGGTGGGATTTGAACATTTTTCCACACCTTGTTAATAAGGTGAGGTCATACAAAGACTATACTGAAAATCTGGGATTAAAATATTAAAAAATGTCAAAGTTGTGATCATTCATTGCAATTTCACTATGCACACTTGTAACTTTGAAAATTGTAAATATTTTGACCTCAGATTTTCAACATAGACTTCTTATTACCTCACCTCATGTATGTCACAGCTGCCAGTTTTCAAATCCTGGCCAAAATGTGTTTTTGCACCTGTGGCACAGAATGCCATTGCAGTTGCATAGAACTATGTTTTGGAGGGGATTTGAAAATATACTGTATGGGGTACATGAGGTAGGGTAATAAGATGGTTATGCTGACAGTTTTTTCACTGTTGTCCTATAAATGGAAGCGCAGGGCCCTTCAACAGCGACATACATATACACATCAATGGGGCACGGGAGTGCAGGGCCCTTTTTGGCCCTGTGTTCCCACAGGCAAATAAGTATATGATTACTATAGATGGGTGGGAGCGCAGGGCCAGGAGGGCCCTGCATTCCCAAAGGCAAATAAGGATATGATTATACTATCTCAGAAAGTAAGGAAATACATTGCAAAAAACTTTGTTAATGCTCTAGTTTGAGTTACAGCAACAAAGGTAGGGACATGAGGCTTTAGGGTTTCTAACCTTAACACCCCACCCCCACACTACAAACAGCAACAGGCATTGGGGGGGTGCCTTGGGGTCATCAATCCAAATGCTCAACCCCATCTCCTACACTGTACCCATCTCAGCTTATTTACTTATGGAATGAAGTGAGTGTTAGGGCAGATGGCCCCAAGGCACACCCCTGACACCTGTTGGTGTTTGCAGGGTGGGGGTGAGGTGTTAGAGTTGGAAACCCTAATGCCACATTTCCCTACTTTTGTTGCTTTAACCCTAACTAGAGAATTAATTAAGTTGTTTACAATTTGTATTATAGTGGTGTGATAGCACCATCATAGTTAGGGTTCAGTAGCATTTTTAATGTTAAACCTCAACTTTTGCACTTTAATAACTTTGCAAACGATCAATGGATTTGCACATAATTTGGCATGAAGTGTTCCATAGGGTATATCTCTTGAAGTGGCAAGTTTTGTTCTGGTTGGATGTGAGGATTCTGAGATCCAGATAGTACAAAAACCTTAAAAGTCGCCACTTTTGCAGTTTTTTCCTCATCGCCTTGCATATAGATGGTATGGAATTTTGGTGTGATATTTTTATGGTAGATACAGTTTGGGTATTAACAGAACTGCCATGCATTTGTTTTGGGAAAAATATTAATCTGTTGCAAAGTTATTCAGCTTTTCATTTCCCACTGTTTTCAATGGGAAGATCACTTTTCGGGATAGAGGTAAAAAGTTTGACAAAGAATTTGATCTTGTGAAAAGGAATTCTGTCTTGTAAGACCTATTCCTTTTTTGTGAGAATAAAATAATTTTTTGTGAGGGAAAAATTCTTTTTTGTGAGCCGCCATCTTGTTTTTTTCTTTCCACAAACTAAAATGCATGGAAAATACATAAAAATGTTATTTTGCAAATCAAACACCAGGACCTAGCTAAACAGATTCTGGTGTTTGTTTTGCACAGTTAGGGCCAGAAACACTTTTTCTGGGGACTCAAAATCCTGGATGCCAAGCTTAGCGAGAGGAGCCTTCCGCCGTGTTCTCTGTATGAGAACAGCAGATTTTCTTTTGTTCTGCAGCCACAGCTGAACTCCTTCTGCCAGCTGCAGTGTGAGTTGTGAGCTCCATTGGCCCCACTCCCCAGTTGCTGCCTCCTAAATAAAATATATATTCCTGGTGTCTAGTGGCACCCCCACCCTCTGATTGCCATCTGCTTGTCCTTGTTTTTTTTGAAGTTATATAATCTGACACCAAGATGCCCACCTCGATGTTGGACACCTCCCAAAACCTGTTGTTTTGTTAACTGGCTGATGTTGGGGGGCCCAATCCCCATGTCAGCAGTTAGAGCCCCCCCAGAAGTGTGGAACACTGAGGAGCCAACCCCCAGTGTCCTGAGATGGTTTATTTATGTGTTTGGTACCGGCAATATGAAAACCATCCCCAATGTCTTTTTTTTTAACCTGAAACAAAGAAGAGGGACTCTCATCATCGCCACTGGCCCCTCCCCCATTCCAACCCTCCAGCTGAGCACCCACCTCCCCACACCAGCCAATGCTGAATTCTGTCATCTTCTGTGAACAGAAACACATCTGCACTCTTCAAAACCAAACCACAAACTAAGGAATAAAGGTAATTGCTGTATAATCTATTTCAATAGCGTTTTGAACTTATGTTCATAACTTTGCCATTTTTAGGATTTTCTTTTCACCAAATTTTCAGTATGGCCTTTTTGGGACCCACCTCATGAACAGTGATTTTGTTAATCAGGTCTGGAAGCTGATTTTGCGGTCGCTGAATGAAATCACCTTTTGGGACTGGATAACAGAATTTCACTACCAGTGTTCATGAGGTGGGATTGGAAAAAGGCCATGCTGAAAATTTGGTGAAAAAATTCATAAAAATGGCTGGGTTATGAGCGTTCATTGAACTTTTTCTACACACGCACAGAACATTGGTAACTTTCAATATTTTGACTCCAAATTTTTAACATAGCAATTTTTTAACACCACCCCATGAACAGTATAGCTGTCATTTTTCACATCCTGTCTGAAACATGTTTTCACACCTGTGGTGCAGAATGGCGTTTTGGCATGGATTTGAAAAATTTCACCTACATGGTTTATGAGGTCATAAGAAGACTATGTTGAAAATTTGGGATCAAAATATGAAAAAATGCCAAAGTTATGACCATTCATTTCAGTTTCACTACACCACTCATAACTTTTGAAATCTTAAATATTTTGACCCCAGACTTTCAGCGTTGCCTTCTTATTACCCCCACCTCATGTATGTCGCAGCTGTCATTTTTCAAATCCTGTCCAAAATGTGTTTTTAGACCTGTGGCTCAGATTGATGTTGCAGGTGTACAGAATTATATTTTGGTGGGGATTCAAGATGTTTCTGTACCGGGTGCATGAGGTGGGGTAATAAGATAGCTATGCTGACAATTTGGTGACTGTTGTCCTATAAATGAAAGCACAGGGCCCAGAGAGGCTTGTGCTTCCCCAACTGCATACATATACACATCTATAGAGGGATGGAAGTTCAGGGTCCAAAGGATCCTGCGTTCCCACAGTAAAATAAGGATACTATTATTCTAGCTCAAAAAGTAAGGAAATAAGTTGCAAAAAACTTTGTTAATGCTCCAGTTATTGCCAAAGCACCAAAAGTTGGGAAATGAGACATTAGAGTTTCCCTGACACCTCACCCTCCCAAACCAGACAGGAGTGCAGGTGTGGGGTGTTACTTGGGCTTCTCAAGCCTAACGCTCACCCCCTTCTTTGCAACAAAACTTTATTAATGCATTATTTAGGGTTCCAGTGACAAAAGTTTGAAAATGTGGTGTTAGAGTTTCCAACCCTAACACCCCACCCCCACCCTGCATACACCAACAGACATTGGGGTGTGCCTTGTGTCATCAGCCCTGATGCTCACCCCATTTCATAAGTAAATATGCTGAGATGGATACAGTATAGGGGAATTGGGTTATGTTAGGGCTGATGACCCCAAGGTACACCCCCGATGCCTGTTGGTGTATGCAGGGTGGGGGTGATGTGTTAGGGTTGGCCTTGCACTCTTATCCATCCATAATTTTTGAGAAATTATAATTGTACACTTCTTTCCCTGTGGGACCCTGCACATTCATCAGTCCATAATCGTATCCATATTTTCCTGTGGGAGTGCAGGGTCATCCTGTAGTGTGCAGCACCAAAAAAGACCTCACATTGTAATGTTATCCCATAGAAAATATAGCAAAATGTTGAACCTGTTTACAGTAACTAGACACCAAATTGGTATATTTTCATAAAATCAGCAAAAGACACATCGGTGGCACAAGGCCTTTGTACCCTGAAAATATTATAGCAAAACTGAAAAATGTTTCTTCACAGCAGAGTGACAAAGAAATGACTATCCAAGCCACACATTACAATATTATCCTATGGGAAATGAACAAAAATTTAAAGCCGCAGAACTCCATGGCAACCTACTGTATTTTCACCAAACCAGCAAAAGACACATCTGTGGGGCAAACCCTTTGTACTCTGAAAATTTCAGATCAAAATCAACAGCCATTTGAAACTCTTCAATGACAAAGAAACAGCTGTCTTAAAATTCTTTTTTTGCAAATTTCAACATTTTTGCAAATTGCAAAAAAGAATCCTTTTCTGTGGTTCCTTTTTTTTCACGATTTGTGGTAAAAGAAAAATATTTTTCACAAATTGTGAAAAAGGATCCTGTTTCACAGCTTTTTCCCCCAATGTTTGTGGAAAAGGATTTCTGCATGTTAAAAAACACATTTGTAAGTGACTTTGAAAAAACTAAGCTCAGAATTGGCTTCTAGGGGTCCCAATTAGATAAACGCAACTGTTGGTGTTTCCTAAAGCTGTCCATTTTTTTGAGCTTTTTACATTTGTTGTCACTGCTAACTGAAAGCAAGATTGTGGTGGTGCAAAAAAAGATTCTGCATTTGCAGCAAAGGATTCTGCATTTGCAACAAAGAATCCTTTTTCGAGTGGGACATCTAACTAGCCCCATAGGAAATAATGAGAAACTTTGAAATTTAATAACTTTGGAATGGATTTAAATTTTTTCACCAAACCTTTAAAAGGTACATCTGTGACCCAAAACCTGACCTATATACAGTAACAATTTCAGACCAAAATTCCACACCATTTTCATGCAACGGCAGGACAGAATTTAACCAAAAATGGTCATTTTAAAATTTTTTGACAATCTGTGTCTCCACACCCACACATCCAACCAGAACGAAACTTGCCACATCAAGAGATCTTTTGTCCCTGATGACGCTTGCAAACTTTCTTGTGAATCGCTCAAATGGTTGTGAAGTCATTCAAGTTCAAAATTTTGAGTTTAACATAGAAGTGAAGACTGAACCCTAACTAATTAATAGCTTCTCCCCGTTCAAGAAAATTGCACTAAATTTTGCATGCAAAGTTTTGGGGGCAGGGTGTCTTGATTTGCCAAGTTTTTTTCCAGTCACATGTGCTGATTCCAAGAACTGCATTTTTAAGAAATTTGGGTTTTTTTGTTGTTTTTTTTGTCATCACCTATAGCCGAGACCGTTTGGAACTTTGGCCTGAAATTTTCAGTGAAGAAAGAGTATGCTACAGAATGGTGCCATTCATTAGTTTGGTGAAAAAATATTAATCCAATCCCAAGTTATTAGCATTTAAAATTTGTTTCTTAACATGTTCAGTAGGGTATCAAACGTCTATCCAAAAGACCCTACTGAGCATGCTCAGAACAGAAATTTCAGATCCTTATAACATGGCAATGGATTCTTATGTTCTTATAACTTGGCAATGGATTGATATTTCTTCACCAAACCTGTGAAAGCACATCTGTGGACCAAGCCCTTTCTACCCTGAAAATTTCAGGCCAAATTTCAAACCATCTGGGTGCTAAATGATGATGAAAACCAGCAAACAATGGCACGTTTATAAACTTTTTCACTGTCTGGATCTCAGAATCTGCACATGTGACCAGAAGGAAACTTGGCATGTCAAGAGATGTACCCTCCAAGGTCATGCTGGCAGCATTTTGTGAAAATCTATCTAACAGTTATGAAGATATTAATGTGCAAAGATGGCATCTCACGAAAAAGGATTTCTTTCTCACAAAAAAGGATAGTTGTCTCACAACAAAAAGACCTTTTTTGTGAGACCAAATTATTTTACTGTTCCAGGAAGCTATCCAAAAGAATGAACTGAGCATGCCCAGAACTCAAAACTTTAAAATTAAATAACATTGGAACAGATTAATATTTTTTCACCAAACCAGCGAAAGGCACTTCTCTGAGGCAAGCCCTTTCTAGCCTGAACATGTCAAACCAAAATTCCAACCCATCTGGGCACAGTCAGGTGACCAGAAAAGTGCAAAAAAACCCAGCAATTTTTAATGTTTCAGCACTGTGCACAGTTCGGAATCTTCAAATCCAACCAAAATGAAGCTTGGCACATAGAGAAATCTGACGCACAAGACTGCACATGCAAAATTTCATGCAAATCCATTGAACAGTTGCAAGTTATTAAAGTGCAAAGTTTGAGGTTTAACATAGAAACCCCTGCTCAACCTTAACTATAGTGGCGCTACTGCACCACTACAATATAGATACAAAGAGACACAGACACACAGACACAGACACACACACACACACACACACTCATTGGATTATCCTTTAATGTGAAACTGTGCTGTCAAAGTGAAGTGCAATCTAAAAGATGTAGATGCATACATACATACTTACAGTGCCTACATTAACCACATAAAAGATGGCTTGTTTTTCCCTTGGGGTGAAATGCAGATGAAGAGATGAGGCACACTGATGAGTCCTGACTAGGATGACACAAGTGTCTGTGTCTTCTATTTTCAGACTTTGCAGATTGTGCGAGAGGCCCTTTGGCACCATGCATTCTAGCTTAAAGCAGAACCAGCCTAAAGTTTCATAGTAATTTGCACATACATTCCATGATGCTTTGCCTTATGGGAGTATGTGTGACTTTGAATGCCTACATAAATTCATATATATTTAGGGTAGAGAGAAGATCCTTTGTCCATCAAGTTCCCCACCCCCACAACCCAGCAGCTCAGAGAGAGTACCTGATCACCCTTTTTTGTTTAAAGTACTTGCTAAGTCTGAGATTATGACATACTGTACTATTTATAGTGCTAAACTGTTATCACCACAGATTGTAATTTTTTTTTGTAAATATGTTTTATTGAAGTTTCAAACATACCATACATTAGTTACAGTCAAACATTTATTACACAGCAAATGCAAATATGCATAATACCATAATAGTGGTTAATTAAAATCACATCTGGGTTTATATCTTGGGAATGTAAATAGGGCTCAGCAGGTAACACACTCACCTCTGAGGCTGGGAGATCAGAAGGCTGTGGGTTCTATCCCCATACCAGGCACCTGGGTTAAATACCAGTAGTGACACTGTAGTGCAGCATGAGGAGGGTGCTGCACTCTGGAGGTGCCATCTTTTGGATGAGACATTAAACTGAGGTCCCATCTACCTGTTCTGGTGGTAGTTCAGGTGGATGTTAATGATCTCATGGCACTTATCGAAAATAGTGGGGAAATTTCCCTGGTGCCCTGGCCAAATTTCCTCAATTCATTAAAAATACCACCAACAGCTTAATCTGGTTCAAGGTCAGTGGTCATTCATCTGCATCCCTCTTCCCTGGGTCATGCCTGAAAATAGGCAGAATGTGTCTAGTGCACTTACCCGGTCAACAAAAACTAACTAACTAACTAAGTAAATATATTGGGAATGTAAATAGGTTCCTAAATGTGCACATTTATATCCACAATTAGCATCATTTCAGACTCTAGGCATGAATATTGAGACAAAGCATGCTTTGGTTATGATTAGCCCTTCACCTTGAAGCTTACCTCTACAGCCACATAGTTCATATTACATTCACTGTGTCCCTACCATGATTAATGCTCTTAATCTCATTTTGGGGGTAGAGATATTAGTTAGACGTTATATTTTGAACATTCCACTTTCAACAGCATTTTGGAGGGGACCCCAAATTGTATTACATTTATTTTCCTTGCTGTTGGCAGGTGGTTTAATTTTTTCCAGTTTTACACACATTAATAGATTTTTAGACCACTGGTTTATAGAAGGTGGATCTATACTTAGCCACTGCTTTGCAAGTGTTATTATAACATTTATTAAGCCTAAGGACTGGAGTTCTGTACCTTCCTTAAGGTACAACCCTGTATTATCAGTTCCTATAAGGAGTTGCAGGGAAGCAGCAGATAGCTTATTGTGTATAAACTCATTCATATACCTATGCATCTCATGTCAAAGTGGTAAGATTTTGGGGCAGGTTAGTGTTATGTAGCAAAAGTCATCCTCCACTGCTTCACCTTTTGGGCATAATGATGATTCATCTGGAAACAGGGTGTGATTCTTAACTGGAGTGATTATGCCCTGTCAAAGTGTCATCATTGCCACCTGCATTGGAGTTGCATAAATTGTATATCAGTCAATTTTATTTTTCATTTCACTTCCCCTTGAAATGTAATCTCTCATTTACTAAGGGGACCCAGGTTAAAAAGGTAGATGGTGGAAAAATAATGCACTACGGGCAATGAGATGCGACCTAACAGCACTGACACACATGAAAGGATTACAGTGCACGTGTGAGCAATACTGATATTGTACATTAGAATTTATTCCTTTATATTAGGCTTATTAAGTGCTTAACAAAATATAGCAACAATTATGTTCAGTAGTTTCCAATTTAGGATAAATATGAAGCTGCCAAGATACAAGTAAAAGTGGATAACGGGGAACTGTTCAGAGTGAATGGGAACACAAACATCAGTGGCAGCTCCATGAAGCTGGTGTGTGTGTGTGGGGGGGGCACTTTTAAAGGGGAACAGTCAGCGCTAAGAGCCCCATACCCAAGGGGTGAAAAAACCTCCTGGAGGAGGTGGTACTGTATATCCAAAATCAATGGTGGAATGCAAAAGAGGGTGGGACAGCTACAAGGGCTTGGTAAAGACTGCACCAGAAAGGGAGTAATAGAGGAGAGTAAAGCTTATCTAGGGCATTCTTATTCAGCAGCACTTAGGAATGGCAGACTCAAGGGGCCAACAGACCTTTTTCTGCCAATAGATTCTATGTCTCTACACTTGGCCAATTTAGCACCGGTGGCAGGGTTGCAGCCCAGGGTTTTCATAAAAGCTGTGACCTGTGTACCTATACCAGATTTTATTTAAGGAGCTTAGTACAATTTATACTTTGTATATTTCAAGTTGTAATGACTGATATACTTAAATTCAGTTGTGGAGCAAGGAGAGGAGATTCACATTCCTTAAAAAGTGGACAGCAGTTGATAAGTGGATGATCTATTCCCAAATGATGGGTTACCTCTAAACCATCAAGCAGTGAAAATTCTCAGGAATGTGATCAACATAATCAATGGGAAGACTCAATTAATGAAGGGGAAGGGAAGGGCATTGGAGAAGTCTAGTAAAGCCAAACATGGAGGGGAAATCAGGCAAATATGGAAATAGTTCCAAGGTAAGCAAGGAGATGGGGGAAAAAAAAGATGCAACAAACAGGACTGGGGAGAGGCAAAATGAGCCACATTGGAACTGGAAGGAATGTATCTGGAGGAAAAGATGGGAGAACTGAAGACACTGATCACTTTGAAGGAACTGGACACAACTGGAGTAACAGAAACATGGGTGGATGAAAGTGACCTGTGGTAAGAAGCTCAACAACTACAGACTGTTCAACAGAGATAGACTAGGGGAAAGAGAGGCTGTGTAGCATGATACATAAGATGCCAACTACAGATTCTCAAAATAAATTACCTTAACTCAGAAAGGATAAAAACACTCTGGACATTGGTGTTAAATGAACTGAGAGACACTATTACAAGTGGATTATGTGACAGACCTCGAGATCAAAAGGAAAACTGGGACCTAAAACTATAGGATGAGATCAAGAAAGCATCACTAAAGGGAAGCATGTTGTTAATAGGGATTTCAACTACCAGACATAGATTTGGAGAAGAGACCCACCAAGCCCAGGTGGTTTTTGCAATACATAGAGCATATTGAGTGTTACGTGATGCAGTGCATCAAGGAAACCACTAGAAAGCAGTCGATATTGGAATTTAAGAAAATAGAAGACCTTGTCAGAGAAGTGCAAATAGGATAAGCCCCGGCTAACAATGACCAGAATATCATCAGAGTTGTGATTGGAAGGAACAAAGAGAAAATCAAGGTAGCAACATGCACCATCCTTCTGCACATGGCAGATTTTGGGCCAGTGAG
The DNA here is from genome assembly GCA_016271365.2 of Neoceratodus forsteri. NCBI lineage: Eukaryota > Metazoa > Chordata > Ceratodontiformes > Ceratodontidae > Neoceratodus > Neoceratodus forsteri. Next base: position 322,968,897 of record CM057459.1, read on the forward strand.
AACACTTACAGAACAAGCTGACCTGGAAAATACACTAATGGGCAACAGTGTTTAATAATGGTCGATCCTCAAATATCACATTAAATATCCTCATTAATCAGAGTGTATAGTTCTTCTTGTTTAATATGTACTACTCCATGCCACAAGAATTCTGACACAGACAGTCTTTTTTTAAAATAGGACTTGGGAACTTTAGCTGTGAGAGATTGGAGTAAATACTGCAACTTGGGTAAGATACACATTTTTATTGAATTCACCCATCACATCAACATTAGGGGGAGGGTTTTCCATTGCTCACAACCCTGTTTTATTTATTGCAGCAGTAGGACTTAATTTACTTTCCATAAATTTACCAGATGTTTGTGAAACAATATTCTAAGATACTTTATTTGAATTGTATTCTTCATGTTCAGAGACAGTTGGGTTGGTTGGATTTGGGATCACTTTTCCATCTGCATCAATTCACTTTTTCCCCCAGTTTATTATATGATCTAAGGGGCCATATATTTGAAATAATTGATTTATTGCAGGGATTGCATGGATGGGGTTGGCAAAAAAAGCAAAAAGTCATCAACAAAAAGGTAAATTATTCAGTTGGCTGTGAACTCACTCACTCACTCCTGAATTGGATGTTTTCCTCTCAACCCCACTGAATCTCTGCTGCTGGTATTCTCCCAGATGCCTTCAGTGATCATTATATGACCTACTGCATACGCAGACTATGTCTGCACCATTCCCTCCCTACTGATAGCTGGACTAGGTCCCTACGGTCTCTTGATACCACAACCCTCCTCCCTGATCTTTCCTTCTCGAACATAGACTCTGCACTCTCCATCTTCTGCCACCCTTTTGAACACAACTTGGAACAACCATGCTCCTCCCCGATGCCAGAGTCAAACATTTCCATCACCCCTGGATCAATGCTGATGTTATCCTATCTCACAAATAGGAGGCAAAGGGTAATGATGGGGGGATCCACAACAGATGTTCGACAGAATTCTTGTAGAATGCCCTGACAGTGAAACCGGCAGGTCAACTGCATTTTGCAGTTGGCTACAGGTTTCATGGGCCATAAAGTGTTTTGTTTGGGGGCCTTCATCCCCGAACCCCCCACACAGGGGGCTGTGCCCTCTGCACCCCCCACTTAAGATTATCAACTCCGATTCAGAGCTGATTTGGGGGGGCGCAGGACCCCAACAGACAGTGCCCAGTTCCAGTGAGTCCCCTACAGCAGCATGGTGCTGTAGTCGCTGTAGAGGACCTCACTGTCAAACTGTCGATGTTGCATGGGTATACCATGATGGGGAATTTCTCCTCCTCCCTGAACCTTCTATCATGTGGAGTACTTTAGGGTCCGGTCTTGTCACTGATGTTGAGTGCTGTGTATATGCTGCCCCTTGGGTGTATCATTAGGAAGTACAGTTTGGAGTTTCATTGCCATATCAATGATACCTAGCTGTACCTATCCTTTGCCCCTTGGACATCCAATGCAGTGGATATACTTAACAACTGCCTGGCTGAGATTAATGACTGGATGACCTCCAGCTGGTTGTGACTGAACCCCGTTAAGATGGAGGTACTGGTGGTGGAGTCAAACAGGAGGCATGATAGGTTGGCCTCTGGCACATTGACTGGATTGTTCCTGGGATCTGTGCCATTGAAGGCCTCCTCTCAGGTGCATGACCTTGGTGTTATTCTCAACAGTGGATTGACATTTTAATCTCAGGTGTTGTCCGTTGTCCAGTCCAGCTTTTCGCATCTGAGGAATATCGCGAAGATCAACACCTGGTTCCTCCCCTGGACTTCCCCACCTTATTTGCATGCATTCATGACATATAGGCTTGACTACTGTAATGCTCTCTACCTCAGGGTCTCGGGAGGTACCCTCCAATGACTGTAGCTGGTGCAGAATGCAGCTTCCGGGTTGCTGACTGGACAGTCTAGATACTGCCATGTCACCCCGGTGTTGCACGATTTGCACTGGCTGCTGGTTTGATGGAGGGTTCTCTTTAAGGTGGGCTTACTTACCTTTAAGGCCTTACGTAGACTGGGCACTGGCTACCTGTCAAACATTTTTACACCTGCTACCCCAGTCTGCTCCCTCTGCTCCTCCTCCTCTATGGGCCTCCTGGTGATTCCCAGGATGAGGTTAAGATGTGCCTGCGACAGAGCTTTTAGTGTCGCTGGCCCCGTCTGGTGGAATTCACTTCCTCCATCTGTAAGGGAGGCCCCTTCAGTGGAAGTGTTCAAGGCTCACCTCAAAGCTTTCTTGTTTAGCCGGGCATTCCCAGACACTATTCTGTAGCTAATGTTTGGGTTATCTATTTATTGGTATTGAATTTTGCCTATAATCTTGACCTTTTTAATGATGTGATATGAATTTTTAATTGAATGTTGATTATTTATAATGTTTACACTTTCATTGTTTTTATTGTACAGTGCCCAGAGTCTCTGGGATTGGGCACCTGAAAAATAAAAGTTGCCTTGCCTTGCCTTATCAATCTTTGTAAATCCTGCAACCACGCCACCCCTCCGCTGATCTTTATTACTGTCAGTCTCTAAAGAAAAGCTTGTACCTTAGCCATAAGAACCACCAAGTGCAGTACTTCAAGTCTACCCTGCAGCAAAACCATGATTCCCCTTCTACATTTTGGCAGACCATTAACTCCCTCTTTAAACCCCCTCCCAAGTCCTCCTCCCCTTCCCTGGTCATTGACGGCAAACATCTCTGCTCCCTCCTCTGTTGCCTTGATCCTCAACTCTTTCTTCACCATCCATGCCCTCCCTTCCAACCCAGAAAATCCTACACATTCTCCCACTACCATCATCACCAAAGGTTTTCATTTCTCGCCCATCTTAGTCCAGGACATCCTCTGTGCCCTCCTGTCCCTGAATCCATGCAAATCAAGCCCTGATGGCCTTGAACCTCTTCTTTTTTGAATCTCCACCCCATGTCATAGCCCTTTCTCTCTCCCACTTGTTAAATATCTCATTCTCTGTTGGCACTGTCCCCAGGCCTGGAAAGCTGCCAAGGTGATTCCGCTGCATAAAGTGGGTGATCATTCCTCGCCTGGTAACTATCGCCCCATTTCCCTTCTTCCATCTCTGGCCAAGCTTCAGGAATCTCTTGTCCTTGCTAGGCTCTCCAACTTCCTTTTCTCTTCTGACTTCTTCTTTCCCTTTCGATCTGGGTTCAGAAAAAACATTCTACAGTGACATCACTGCTTCATATCACTGATACCATCCTGACAGGTATGGACCACAGGCTCTTCATTGACCTTGCTAAAGCTTTTGACTCTGTCTCTCATCTCCTCCTCCTCCTCACCAAACTTGACTCTGCTGGTCTTTCTTCCCCTGCAGTGGACTGGTTTGGGTCTTAGCTCACAGGGCGCACTCAATGTGTCCTCGCTGGGGATGCCCTCTCCCCCATCCCCATCCAAGCTGGCATCCCTCAAGATTCTATCCTTGGCTCTATCCTCTTCTCTGTCTTCTTAAATGACATTCCTTCTGCCTGCACCTCCACCCAGATTCCTCTCTATGCTGATGATACCATCCTCTATGCCTCTGGTCCCTCTACTTCTGTGGGTGAATCCCAACTGCAGAGTGACTGCACATGGATTTTACTCTGTTTCCAAGAAAACCAACTTAAGGTCAAAGAAAACAGTGTCCATGACCTTCGGAACCTCACGAAAACTATCAAACTTTTCCCCTCGCCCCTCCTTTTCCACCCTTGGCGGTACCATCCTAGAGTCAGTCCCTCCTATAATACCATGAGAGTTTGGCTAGACAGCCATCTGGACTTCTTGATCCACGTAGGCAATATCCACTCCAAACTCCACCCCAAACTAGGAGTCATGCACAGGAACAAAGATGCCCTCTCCCTTCCAGTCCACTGTGAACTACTCACCAAAATAATACTACCTGTTCTCAACTATTCTGACATTATTTTTGGGTCCACCCCCTCCACATTCCTCTCCAGGCTAGACACTCTCTTCATTGCTTTCTGCCATTTTGCCTCCAGCACTCACCCCCACCGGACCCATTACTACACTCTTTACTCTTCCCTCTCTCTTACATCCCTCTTTTCTCACCGCCAGCTCCATGCCACCAAACTTATCTCTAAATACTGGTTCTGGACTCTCATCTCCTACCTGTCCTCTCTCCTCTCCTCTCCCCTTCCTCCGCATCCTTTTGCCAGCTTCAAACCAGAGACCCTCGCACCTTCTTGCTTTCCCTCCCCCACTCAAGAGCAGGGTTGGCCGCCTTCTCTTACCATCTCCCTCACATCTGGAACTCTCTCCCCATCTCCTTTCAACTATCCCCCTCACTACCCACTCTAAGACACACTCTTTTCCAATCCCTTCCTACTTCTTGCACCTGTACCTCGTCCTCCTGATGCAACTTTGATCATCTTTGGTTTATTCCCCCACCTCCCCTCTTCTTCTTCTCCCTCCTCTTTTCTTTTTCCTCTCCATTCATACTTCTGCCAATCCATTACCAACTCATCCCTCACCTACCCTGACCTTTTTTCCTATATTTTGCTAACCTTCTCTAAATAGCTCTTTCATGCTATTATGACCGCCCTCCCCCCACCTTTCCCTCTTCTCCTAGGCCCTGCAATGTATAAATTGGCATAGCTCTTGTCACCGTCTCATAATTTTTATTTAAGCATTGCACTGTTACATGTTATTATTGAATGCTTAAGCTGTTATTGCACTTACTTTGTTAACATGTTTTTCCCCCTCTCCTTCTCCCAGGTCGCACCTGGAAATGAGCGTCGGCTCAGTTTGCCTCTCCCAGTTACCAGATTTTAAATAAATAAATAAAAATTTGCATTCCTCTAATTTCTGGATGGTTACAAATAGCTATCATTAGTAGTTCAATGATTAATACATATGGTGGGGTAGGGCGACCCTGACAAGTGGGGGAGAATGCCTGGAATAACAAGGAGTAGGTTTGAATTTGAGCCTGTGGGTTCTGATGTAATACTTTAATCCAATTTATTAACTGGGGGCCCAAATTAAATTTTTCTAGTACTCTAAATATGAATTCCTGTTGTACTCTGTTGAATGCCTTTTCTGCATCGGGTACGAGAAGGCATGATTGATATTTATCAGACCACCTCCAAGCTATGTTCATTGTGTGGCATTGCACATTCTAACAGATGCATCTTGCAGTGCATCTCTGGAACAAAGCTGGGCTTGCATCAGGGGGTGACCAGCCTGAACAGCAAACATAGGAATCAAAATTGCTGTGTTCAGGACATCAAAAAAGTGCAGAACCCAGTAGATATAGTAAAAATAAGCAGTTTGCAATAACAATAAATACAAGAAGTGACAATATGTACCAAGTTTGGGACGGTAATAGAGGAAAGTGATATCTGGGATCCCAGGGAGGAGAACTGTAATGTGTGAGGTTTGAAGCCCAGAGAGAGTAAGAGTTTTGGAGAAAAAGATGCTAAGACAATGAACAAATAAAGTGACATTGAAAAATAACATACATTGGGCTGGATTTTTAGATGGATTAGATTGCCACAAGCTCTCGGTGCACTGACGATATTGCGCACCGGGCTTGCAGCAGTCTAATACTATTTTCTATCTTGTGTGGCAATTGTTACAAGTTAGACCAATGTTTTCTGGTCTAGCTTTCTGCAATCGCAGGGGCCATTTTTATGGACCTTGTGCCACATATTTGGTGCAAGCCACCATAAATCATGGAAACTGTTGCAACTGCATCCAAGGTTGTAAAATTGGGTGCAGTTGTGGCATTGGGACTGGCACAGCCATGCCTAAGCAAGTATTTGATACAGGGCAGCCATGTGCCACCCTTTGAAAATCCAGCCCATAATTTGTCAATCTAACTGTTATCTAAATAGCATGAATTAGACCTAAGCCAAAAAATTGATAAGGCAGTACCTCAGTTTTTTTAGCTTGAAACAAAGTTAATTTGCCAACATTAAACCAAATCCATTATCTATTTAAATATTTTTATCACACACTGTACAAGTGTCCCAACAGGGAAGGGGGGTTAAATGAGGTCAAATGGATTCTGTCCAACTTGATCAGGTCACATCAGCATCTAGAAGAAAAGGAAACAGAAAACAAAACACTAATGACACAGACACAGGTATTGTGCTCATGAGCCTAATTGCAAAACATAATACAGAGCGAAGATCAATATCAGTACAACAGAAACTTAGTCCTTGAGGAAAGGAATACAATTAACCTCCTCATTCAGTTATGAGGGGCCTGTTGTGTTTAAAGTAATCATGCACCTTGTTTCCTTCTGTAACAATTCAGTAGCTCCGTCCCCACCCCTGTTAAGTGGTGGCATATGCTCCCGAGCAGTAGCTAATAACACACTGGGGTCAGAGGTGTGTACAGCTGCAAACTGTGCACCTAAACCACTTCTGTCACCACTGTTTACTATCGCCTTCACATGGTCTTGTATATGGGTTTTCTTGGGGTGTACAGTTTAACCCACATAATGTTTCAAACAAGGGCACCATGCTATGTGTACAACAAAAGCAGTGACACAGGTAGTAAACTGTCTGACCTCTGCCTTTCTCTGATTTGTCAGGTGAACATACGTATATGTTACTCTCTTTACCAAATTTGCAAACATTACAGTTTCCACATTTATGGAAACCTAGTGGTTTTGGAAGCTAGTTTCAGGGGTTGCTTTTTTTAAGTTGTAATAAAGTGACTAGATATAAGCATGTCTCCTAGATTGTTTACTTTTCTGAGTGTGACCTTTAACATTGCTCCACTTCATTTGTAAGAACTCTATAACACAATAGAATAGGCTAGAATTTATGTATAATATTTCCTACCCTGACACCTAGGTGGTTGTGTTGTGTGGAAAAAGTAATGGTGTTGTTAGGGTTCATGTTTCTATTGAGGGTGTTAAAAGGGATCTTGTCTCTGTTTCGTGAGTTATTGAGTGCTTGTTTCAATACTGCTGTATCATCACCCCTCTTTGTGAATCTGTTGCTCATTTCAGTAGCTTATATATTGAAGTCTTGACTATCAGAGCAAATTCTCCAATGTCTAATACATTGACCATAGGGGATAGATTCCACTAACTTACGAGGGTGGACTCTTTCTGCCTGTAAGGCAGTGTTAGCTGCTGCTGGCTTTCTAAAGCCTGCTGAGCATATTCTTTGGCATGGTTTAGCTTTTAACACTATGTCCAAGAATGTAATGTTGCTTGGATTAGATTCATAAGTGAATTTGAGACGGGGGTTTGTTGAATTGAGATACTTCATGAATTCATGCATTTCTTCAGTACTGCTATGCCAAATACAGATTATGTTATCAATAAAGTGGTTCCATGAAAGCCCTTTATCATGAAATTTGTTCTGTCTGCTATCAAAGATGTACTACTCTTCCCAGGTTGAAGCACCAGGCCTAGGTTGTCATCAGACAGTCTTTGTGACCAAGGCACTTGAGGCAGAAATTACAGTATGATCTGGATACATGTGAATATACAAGTTGAAACAGACAGTGGGAAGGTCATTAAGGAAGATTAAGAAAAAGATGGGACCCAGTATGTAGCTCTTGGGAGTCCCAGTCTGCATTGGTGGGGGGGGGCGGGGTGCAAGGCATCACCAACCTATATCCATTGGAGGCAACCAGAGAGGTAGGATCTGAACCAGCTGATGGCTGGAGCAGAAAGACCAGCAAATCTCAGCTTATCCAGAAGGAGGGAGTGGGCCACCATATCAAAGGTCTTTGCAAGGTCAATGAAAATGACAGGCCTTGGTGCATCACATTGAGGACAGAGTCAGTAATGCACAGGGGAGAGGAAACTGTGGGGTGTTTTTTTGTGGAAGCCAGACTGGAACAGAGAGAGGGAGTTGGAAGAGCAGAGCAAGTCTGATCAGCATTTAGTAGGGAGATTGATCTGCAAGATGGAACAGAAGCTCTGATCTTTTCCTGGTTTTGGGAGAACAGTTATAGTTGCCAAACAGAGTGATGGGACAGTTCCCTTTTGCAAGGCCTCTGTAACCATACTAGTTAGTGGATCTCTTAGGGTGGGAAGGAAAGTGTGATAAAATTCCATTGACAGCCCATCTTGGCCTAAAGCTTTCCCCATAGTCAATTTTCAACTGCCTCTACTATCTCTGCCTAACCCAGAGGGGCATCCATGCTTCCAGGTGTCCCAGAGAAAGGAAGAGAGTGTAGGAAAATCTCTGGTGGAGGGGTGCTCTGGCTTTCCACTGTCATATACAACTGCTGGCAAAAATCTTTAAATTCTGAAGATTTCAGCTGTGACCAAGGTGGAGCTCCCCTCTCTCTGAATGGAAAATATATTTTTTGAGGGCTTTTTCCTTCAGTTCTAGAATCCACAAACACCAACATCATCCTCTAAGAATTCTCTGCACATTTGTTTACTTCTTTTCATACATCATCTTATTCTAATGGTATTTTCGTTTAGCACTTTTCACTTTTATAATGTTTTTAAGTACTTCCTGGTTACGAGGGGTATTTAAATTGAGAACAGACACGATTCATGATCTCCCTGAAGAAGTGCACATGTGTGAAACTGATCAGGGCCTTTCCTGACACCATAGTGTCATTGTTTTTTAGATCTGCTGTAAACTATGGAAGTTGTGAATTTTTTGTATTTTTACTTCAGCACTTGAACTTTATTGAAATAAAAGAAGATTTCACTGAATTCCAACTGGATAGTGCTGTTTTTTGTGGATTCTGGACATATATTGTGTGAACCAGGCACATCAGTGGTTGAGCTGCCTTTGCATTTCTAGTGTTTTTTCAAAGATGCCAGGAGAGGAATCCCCCCCATCTCCCTCAATATACCCCTTATAGATAACAAAACAGTTCTCTCTATTTGGGTCATAATTTAAAGTTTTGTGTTGAATCTTGTCATACTGTAAATCATTATACACCCGGGGGCTTCACTGGCTATACATTGATTTTCCAAATCTTTGTAAAGTCATTAATGGTCAAAATTGTACTAGTTTTTTTAATATGGGCTGAGTATGAGATAATTTTCCCCCTTAAAAATGCTTTCAGGGTGTACCAGTGGGGTGGTTTCTGAGGGGCAATTTGTCCCGCGTCTTATCGCTCCCGACTCAATTCACTCCCGACAATCACACTCCGCGTTAATTCATTCCTGCTCACTCCTGCTGTGCTGTTTTGTGCAATTTGTTGATATAATGCCATAGTTCATCCAGGATGCCCAGAATAACACTCTGCAGCTGCAAAACAAAGATAACAGGTTGGGTAGTCCCTTATTTATAGCATCATTTGTAGCATCATAAATCAAATAGGGAAGATGAGGGATCCACCAGGCAAGGAGCTCCGACACAACCCAGTTCTGTAGCTAAGTTAAAACAATCTGCTAGGACTCGTAACGTGCAGAGAAAAGATCAAGGAAATAATTGTTTAAGCTCCTGACTAGCATGATCCACCTCTTCAAAGAAGTGCCTGGTACCAGCAATCAGGATTTGGAGCCATGCTGGATACAACATCTGAAAGCAAATACTGGCAGCAACTAGCTTCAATACGATGGGATGGAATGAAGATCTCTTCTGTCGTGTAGTGATGGGGAGATCCTGCATTATATGAAGTGCTCTGCCCTCCCATGTTATTTCTTTCAATTCTCTGGCTTTCATTAAAACATGCTGACTATCCATACAATTGAGAAGGCACATTATTAGAGGTCTGGGTGCAGATCCCATCGGCAGCCTCAGCTGAAGCGAGCAGCGATATTTTATTATCTCCCTAACTTTGTCCAATTGTACACGATACATTGTCTCAAAATTTGAATGTCCAGTCTGGTCATTATCATTATCATTAACCTGTCGCTGCCATAACAAATCCAGCCTGTCTCTATTTTCATTGTTTTCTCTATGTGTTTTCTAAAGCATGTCTCCAATTTGTCAGCCCTTCTAACAAAATCCATTGGCTCACTACAACTGTGTTTAACCCTGTAAAAATCTGGCAGTGAAAAGACGCAGAGTGAAAAGGAATGGGAGCGAGCTAGTAGGGAGCGATCTGTCGGGAGCTGGATGTCAGGGAGCGAATTGCCGGGAGCGAATTGACGTGCTCCCATTTCTGAGGGGTTATGAAAGAGAATCTACTCTATAACTGCATGTATTTATGTTTAAACTTTGCCTCTGCTAGTAGAGTGGGGTTTAGTCTCCACCTTCTGTAATGGAGGGGTCTGCCATGCACCAGGCTTAGTAAAAGAAGGGCATGATCTAAAATAATTATTGGCTCATATTCCATTTGCACTGATGGAAGGAGGGAGCCAGAGACCAATAATAGATCAAAGTGTGCATAGGTGTTGTGAGCGTGAGAAAAGGAAAATTCCTTACTTGCCAGATGCATGATTCTCCAGCCTGCCAAAATGCCATTTTCTTGTGCCAAAACTTGTAAGGCCTGGGCAGCTTTGAACAAGGCCCGGGCATGATTGAAGATTTGTCTAATATGGGGTCCCAGATACAATTAATTCTTTTTTAATTTTTTTATTTTATTCTTTGGTAACTGGGTAAGGCCCACTAGGCACAAGTGCCTATTTTTCAGGGGTGACCTAGGAGCACTGGGCAGTTAAGCAACTTGCCCAGAGTTGCACAGTATGTAAGTGGAGGTTGTGAGAATCAAACCAAGGTCTAGTCTGCTGGATGTACGAAGTTCATTCATAGCCCGTTACTCTAACTTCTAGGCTATGCTGCCTGGGTAGGATGCTACAATAACTGACTGATGATGGAAGAATGTAGCATCAGTTATGTTTGAATCATATATTGATCCTAGTGGTATTGGGCCCTGACCAACTTTTATCTGTGTCAGGGTTAATCTACCTCCTGGATCTGATGTATCATTTATCTGTTTTGGGAGGTTAGGTAATCCCTTAAGCCTTCAAGCATTCAGTGTAAAAAAGGAGGAAAGGAATCTGCCCTCCGGCCTTTCTCTAGGTTCTCTGCTTCTTTTGCAGAAATGGGCTTCTTGTTCCCCATTTTTCATGCCAACCCACTTCTCCTGATGCAATATAAGGCCCTGCACATCAACGCCTTGTGAGGGAAGGCTCCCTACCTGCCACAAAGTGTCACTTGTGTGGCAGAACCCTGGGCAAGCTCTTTCCAGGCTAAGAGTGGTAGTGCATAACGGTGCCAGCCCCCATCCTCGTGCTACCCAATTAGCTTCATGAGATCATTCCTGAACTCGAGTTGCTGCATGGGAACACAATAAACTACCCACTGGGCCAACAGCTGGCCCTATGCTCACCATTTCTTCATAACTTTGTTTTTTACATTTTCACCTCAAATTTTCAACATAGTCTTTTTATGACCCCTCCCCCTTCTGAACATGACAGATCCCTGAAATGTCATTTTATGCCACAAGTATGAAAACATGTTTTGGGCAGGATCTGAAAAAAGATATCTATGACATTCATGAGGTGAGGTGAGAAAATGACTATGCTGAAAATTTGGGGTCAAAATATTGAAAATGACCAAAGTTATGAGTGAACAGTGAAAAGTGTTAATGTTCCTTCATAATGAAGTCATATTTTAAGATTTGTTTTTTCACCAAATGCTCAACATGGCTTTTTTTGAACCCACCTCAAGGATAAGGTATTATATGTGAAATTGTTCAAATCTCACCCAAAAATCACCTTGCGGGCCAGATCTGAAATATTTCACTTACTTTCTTCATAAGGTGGTGTCCACAAAAAATCCATGTTGAATGTTTGGAGAAAAAAACCTTAAAAAAACAGCTTAAATATGAGTAAAAATATTTTTTTGGTACCTAGTTAAAATTCTTATGTCGTGAACTGGTATTCTTAGGTTGCACTTTCTCGCTATATAGGAATTGGCAACCCTGGCTAAGCTTGCAAAACAAGATTTTGGGGTGCTCCAAAAATGTATTTCTGGGTCATTGTTCATCAAACAAACTCCAGAATCTAGCTAAACAGATTCCATTTAAGTAGTTTCAGTCGTTCATTTCTTGAAAAAATACATCATTTTATGCTTTTCCATTTTTTGGGGACCCAAATCAAAAATAAGATGACCACACTCATAACCTAAATTTTTATTTTTTTCTCATGACCTAAGAACTGGCACATGACTTAAAAGTTCTTAGGTCACAAGCAACAGTTATACAGAAAAACCCACTGCACTTACTTAGAAGCCACATTTTTAAAATCATATAACTCTAGAACTAATTAATAATTTTTCACAAAACCTTCAAAAGGTTTTCTTCATATTTTGCTCCAACCCACTTCTCCTGATGCAGTATATGGCCCCTCAGGGCTTGACAGGCACATCATTCTCTTGTGGGGCAAGGCTCTTCGGAAAGCATAGACTATTGCTTGTGCAGCAGAACCCCACAGAAACCCTTCCCAGGCTAGGAGTGGCAGTGTGTGACAGTGCCATCTCCCATCTTCAGGCTGCCCAGTCACCTCCCATCCTCAGGCTGCCCAACCAGCTTCCTGAGCTCGACCCGAACTCAAGATGCCATCATAGAAACACAACACTCAACCCACAGAGCCAATGCCTGGTCCTGTGCACGTTTCTGCATAATAATTATTTTTGACATTTTGACCCCAAATTTTCATCATAGTCTTTTTATATGACCCTCTCCACCTTTTGAACGTGACAGGTGTCATTTATAAAATATTGGCCGAAATGTCATTTTGCTCCTCAAGCGCAAAAATGCATTTTGGGCAGGATCTTGAAAAATGACACCTGTCACATTCATGAAGTGGGGTGAAAAAAATGGCGATGTTCAAAATTAGTAGTCAAAATATTGAAAATTAACAAAGTATTGAGTGAATATTGAAGAAAATTAAAGGTTTGTTCATAGCAATCTTGTTTTTTTTTTTTTTAAGATTTTAACCCTGTGATTTCAACTTAATCTTTTTCTGATCCCACCTCATGAACCCGATAGGTGAAATTTTTCAAATCCTGCCTGAAAGGCGATTCCATGGAATGATTGTGAAATCATTTTTCAGGCCGGTTTGAAAAATTTCACCTCCCTCGTTAATGCGGTGGGGTCCAAAAAAGCCACATTGAAAATTAGATGAAAAAATCTTTAAAAAAAAAGACAAGTTATGAGTAAAAGTTGCTTTTTTGGTACCAGTACAAATTCTTACATTGCAAGTCAGTATTCTTAGGTCCCACTTTCTTGCAACATACAAAGTCTAAGCCTGCAACATAAGAATTGGCATCCCTCAATAAGCTTGCAAGATAAAATTTTGGGGTACCTAGAAAATGTATTACTGGGTCATTTTTTGTCAAACTCCAGAATGTAGCTAAACGTGTCCCATTTAGTTACTGTAGATTCATTATTTTGTTTTTTGGAAAAATATTACTTTCATATTTTTCCAATTTTTTTGGCCCAAACCAAAAACAAGCTGGCTGCCCTCATGACCTCAAAACTGTGTTAATGCACCAGTCAGGGCTTAACTTAATGCCACAAAAGTATGTAAATGTGGCATTAGGGTTTTAACTTTAACCTCCTCCCCCCAAGCAGCAAAAAGACAAAACCATGCAAACAACCACAGACAGCATCGTTAGTCAAGACAAACAACATACAACTGCTTCCAGATGACACAAATGCACCAGCACTGATGTGCCTTCAAAAATATGCATACAGCATGCTGCACTATAATAAACCATACTCCATTAGTGCTGTTTCAAAGCATAGTGTGAGTTACTACCAAAGGGTGCTGTGTGAAATGTAAGAGTATATGCAGAGTATAAAATACTTTGTGTTGTTATAGAGAAGCATGTCATCAGAATTTACATGTGTGCGTATAATGGTATTATTAGTGACAGATTAGTACTTCAAGTATACTTACAGCACATACAGCAGTATGAGATAGCTGTAACAATGTGCATGTTTGCATCTGAGAAATTAAATGATAGAATGAATCTCTTCAAGTTTAGTTGACCCTCATGTTACTCAAGTTAAACTGATGACAGAAAAAAATTGACAGTGGTATAAATGCAATGCTTCACATTTTGTATTGTGCAGTCATTTTCTTACTTCTTCATATTTGTTACAAAAATACCAAACATAAAAAAGATTTGCAATGTAAATCAGCTACTTGAAAGAGGTACAGTTTTAATACCACTCAAGTTACTACAATGTTATGACTGATCTTACATCATTGCATAATAAGTACATGTGGAACATTTTTTGTTTACTCAGTGTTCTCACCCCTGACTCTGTGATGTAACACACCCCTCTAATGACTCCTAATGAGTACATACTGCTCACAGCATTAGAAGTACACTGTCTTCTTGAAAGGCTGTAGCCTGCAGTTCAAGGGGCTGAAGCAACATCCACGCCTCCACCTGACCTATTTAAACTCTTCCTTCCTGCTTCATTCAGAAGCTTTTTTCTTGGTCAGCCAGAGGCTATGTTGGTCAGTCCCCCCCCCCGAGAGACCTGCCCCCCCACTCTACTTGTGCGTTTGGCTCTCCTGGTTTTTGCTTGACTCTATTCATTGTGCTTCTCCTGCTTTGGTTAGTATTTCTTGTCTCCGGCTACTTTCTTGTGTTGCTTGTTTTTTCCATTTGTATTTTCATTTTGTGTTTTCATTTTGGGGCTTTCTAGATTCCTAGCATCCTGTTGCCCTTTGATTATATTGTGCTAATCCTGTGCCTATGTTCTCCAGCTCCCTTTTACTTATCAGGTGTTGCAAACCATCAGTTCACTGCAATGTTATATCTCTGCTTCAGTTCCAGCTTCTAATCCTCAGTTTTCCTCCACTTTTCCTTGTATGCTGCAGCACCTGCTGCTGCATTTCCACTGTCTCCTGTGCTTCTACATTTAAGCAATATACCACAACAGCGTGTGGGTGATGCCTGGATTTACCCACACCTGGTGTAGTTCAGTCATGAGGCCACAGGCCGAGTGAGTAAACCACACCAGGCGTGGGTAAATCCTGGCATCACCCACAACCTGGAGTGGTGTATTGTGATTATACAATGGCCTCTTTATTGTTGTGAGAGGGAAAAAAAATGTTTTTACTTTCATCTTTGATTATTTTTATTTCATTTATTGTTGCGCAAGGAAAAATAGTCACAAGTTCTTACCTGGTACAGTAGGCAGTGACTTACAGTTTGTATTGGTGTGGTACTGCTGTTCACACTTGTGACTGCAGTAGCTTTCTTTCAACAGAGGGACAGTAGAGAGGGAGAGTGAGTGAGCAATACAATGACTTTTACAACAGTTGTTCCCCAGGTCTCATTAGTTTTATTTTGTTGTGTATTCCCAGAACTGTATGTGTGTGTGTATGGGGGTTCTCATGTTAGAATCTGTGTTCCAGCTGAAGAAGATTTGGTGCGAATTTGTGTGCGTGGTATGTAGTATTTTTATTTTGGGAAGGGGGATTAAAACAGTGCATGATAGCTGCATATCTGGAGATTAAAAAAAATACTGAGGTCATATGAGAGGGTGGACTGACAAGTGAGTGCTACAGATGATATGGAGCTGAGAAGTAACAGCCGCGCGTTTGAACTGATGAAGTCTGCTGTGATTGCCCTTCTGGTCCCCTCATCAGTCTTGGAAGTGGGCAATTTGAGCTGCTATGATAGTTTTTGGGAATCTGGCAATTCACAAGGTTTGAGAGGTGAGTCCTCTGGAAGTGGTCACGAAAGGTTATTGAAAAAAAGGAACTGTAACAGGGAGGTGTCACGAACAAAAGATTGTTTAAAAAAATTAATTTTGTGCTTTGAATGGGGGTTTGAATATTGGACCAGGAGTGGAGCACCAGTAGCGGAAGATGGACTTTTAACGGGGGATTCCCCAGTTTGCCAGTTATGGGTTTCTTTTACTCAGAGTGATTTTGGGGGGCTTTAATGATGCGGCTGACTGGCGGCTGATACCTTTTTCCATGGGGTAATAGTAGGATTTACAAAGGCTAGAAGGTGCCATCCAGCCAATCAGAAGGCTTTATTTTTCTAGCCATTGTATAATTAAGCAATAATGCATGACAGGGTGTGGTATATCATGGGATATCATCATGCTGAGGGTGGTTGGGCATGAGGCCGCAGGCCGAGTGTGTCCAACGACTCGAGAAGTGACGATATCCCATAATATACCACACCCTAGAGTGCATTATTGCTATTATGAAGTGGTTTAAATATTTTTTAAATGAAAAAAAATAGAAACATTTTAAAAATGTGTTTTGGGGGTGTTGGAGGAATACCTTTAAATAAAATAGTTCCTGTAGGGCTCTGGGCAGCAGGTGGCACTGTTGGCAGTGGTAGAGGAAGTGGCACTCTTGTGACTGGGTGACCCACTCCTTACCATTGCAGTTTTCTTTTTTTAAAGTGTTCTCCATTCACAGTGCACTTTATTTTTATTATTTTTGTTCTGGGAATTGGATGCTGAGGACTGGTAAGCTGAGAGAGAAGTTGGAAAGGCGAGCCAATGATGAACGTACAAGAAAAAGGTAGAGTCTTGGTGCGCTTCATTCGGGGCTGTTATTGTAAAAGCTACTATTAGAATGGTTAGGAATGTCTGGAACAAGACTGGCAGTTTTTTCTATGTGGCTGGGATGTAGCTTTCTTTTTGTGGTGGAGCCGCGGTTTGTGTGAAAATGACTACAATGCGCTGGTCTTTCATTTGTCCTTTTCAGAGGAAAAAAAATTATTCATCTGTTGTTGCCACTTGCATGCTGCTGGATATGTTGCTTTTGAAAGTATTGCTCCCAGTGGCTTCCATTGTGCTGAATTCTGTTGTGTGCGCAGTTGGTGGGAGTTCATTTTTTTTTTGCCTTTTTTTAAATAGCGGCCGACTGGAAGTCTGACTACGCTGTATGGACTTCTGGAGATGAGGAGGCTAATGGGTCAGTGAGGGCTGGTGGCGGAGGTTTTCTGAAGCCTTGATGATGTAGCCCGATATCATCATGGCTTCAAAAACCTCTCTGCCAATCAGCTTCCCGTATTTACAATGTTCAGTTCATAATAATTGTTTGCACCTGATCCGCACTCATACAGCACAGCAGCTACCACTCCATGTTGTACTGTGTTTGTTCTACATCTCTGCTTTCACTCACTCACTGATAGCTCCCCACTCCCTTGCTGTTCCTTGCTAAGCTGCTACCTAATCTACTGCCTTGGAATTTTACCAAACCACACTTTTACCAAAACCTTAGCAGTCTTTTTCTGCCTTCTGCTTTACTGAAAATGTAACCATTTAATCAGTTCAGTTGGGGGGGGGGGTTCCTACCCTACCAACATTACAATTGCTATTTGGTCTCCTGGTGCTCAGCTTGTGATCTCCCTGTTATTCCCACAGTGGTGAACTGTGATGTCACAGTGGGGCATTGCGACTCCAGGTAGTAGGAGCATGCCTTTATGTAAGCTATATGATTTTACCCTGCTCCTTCTGGCTACATGGATTTCACCTATCCATGACAAAGTATGTTTACCTCACAGCCTAAATGGCTTTCAAAAAATAATGCATTTGATAACGGGGGGGGGGGCAAGAGAGTAAAATAGGAGTAGTGTATAGACCCCTGCCCTGGCGGAGGAGCTGGAGGAGAGTCTGGTGGCAGATGTTGGGAGACACTGCAGACTGGGCAGAGGAACGGTGGTGGTGTTGGGGGACTTAAACATGCCAGGAACAGACTGGGAGACTATGACATCTTCTGTGACCAGGGAACAGAGGTTGTTGGACGTCTTTCAAGACGCGTTCCTAACTCAGCAGGTGGGGGAACTGACCAGGGAGGCGCGGGTACTGGATGTGGTCCTGGCAGACAGTGACCAGATTAGGGGCCTGGAGGTAAGGGACCCATTGGCGGGGAGTGACCATGCCACAGTCTGGTTCTGCCTGGACCTAGGAGGGCTAGAAAGCTGCACAAAGACGGAGGTAACTGACTTCAGGGGAACGGATTTTAAGGAAATGGGAAGGATCCTTAAGGAGCATTTGGATGGGATTGGGTCAGACATGGATGCTGATAGTGGGTGGGAAATCATCAGGAGAGGGGTGCAAGATGCTACCAGCACCTGTGCAAGAGTAAGACGAAAATGCGGTACGGCCCGAAAACCCTGCTGGTGGACCAGGGAGGTCCAGGAGGTGATGCAAGGAAAGAAGGCAGCCTATAGGCAATTCAAGTGCTCAAGGAGTGAAAGGGATCGAGGGGAGTATGAGCTGATGGCTAGAAGGGCCACTAGGGTGGTGAGGGCGGCTAAGGCAAGGAAGGAGCAGAACCTGACCAGGGAAATCAGGAGAGGGAACAAGGGGTTCTTTAGATGCATTGGGGAAAAACGAAGGGTGAAGAAGCAGATTAGCAGGATTAAATCAGGGGAGAGATGGGCACAAGACCCGGGGGAGCAGGCTGAGGTACTAAATGAGTACTTCACCTCAGTTTTCACCAAGGAAAATGGGGGTGCTGCATCATATATGGGAGGAGGCAGAGATACTGAGGAGGGGGGGACCTCACGATTGGCGGGTCTGGGGAGAGGGGAGGCATCACTGGCAGGAGGGGAGGGCTAAGCAGGGAGAAGAGGTACTGGAAGTGGAAATCACAGCAGACAGAGTGAGGGAAGCCCTCAGCTCTCTTAAGACGGAGAAAGCACCGGGGCCGGATACATTACATCCCAGAGTGCTGAAGGAACTTGCGGATGTCCTGGCGAAACCCCTGGCGGAGCTTTTCACCATCTCTCCGAGGACAGGGTGGGTACCCCAGGACTGGAAGGTGGCGCATATAGTGCCTGTCCACAAGGGGGGATCAAGGGAGATGGCAGAGAACTACAGGCCTGTAAGCCTGACATCGGTGGTGGGCAAGGTGATGGAGGGCATTGTCAAGGAGAGGCTGGGGGGGACCTGGAAAAGTCAGGGTGCCTGGACGATAGACAGCATGGATTCATCTCGGGGAAATCATGTCAGACAAACCTTGTGGAGTTCTATGACTGGATGACGAGTGCCTTGGACCTGGGTAGACCAGTGGACGTCCTCTATCTAGACTTCAGCAAGGCATTTGACTCGGTTCCTCACATGGGCCTGTTGGATAAGCTGGGAGAAATGGGGTGGGAACCAGATGATCAGATGGATAGGCAATTGGCTCCAGGACCGGACCCAGAGGGTCATAGTTGGTGGGATAGTCTCATCCCAAAGAGGGTCATTAGTGGGGTCCCACAGGGATCAGTCCTTGGGCCCCTCCTGTTCAACGCCTACGTCTCTGACATAAGGACAGGAATCAGGAGTGAGATGAGTCTCTTTGCAGATGACTCAAAACTGGGGGCGGTGGTGGATGGGGAGGAGGGGAGGGTGGCCCTACAGGGGGACCTGGAGGCTCTGGAAAGATGGTCTAGAAAGTGGAAGCTGAGGTTCAATGCAGGGAAATGCAAGGTACTCCACCTGGGGCAGAAACCCGGGCCAAGTGTACACCCTGGGGAATGCTACAAGTCTCGATGGCTGAGAGGGACCTGGGGTGGTGGTGGATGTCAAAATGAACAACTCTGAGACTTGTAGGAAGGCAGCAGCCAAGGCCAACAGGATGCTGGGATGCATTGCTGGGGGATCACCTCCAAAAGGAGGAGTGATGCTCCCTCTGTATAACTGCTTGGTGAGGCCACACCTTGAGTACTGCATGCAGTTTTGGAGGCCACACTTAAAGAGGACATTAAACTCCTGGAGAGGGTCAGAGGAGGGCAACCAAAATGATTTGGGGCTTGGGGACAGGACCTATGAGGAGAGGCTCGAAGAGCTAAATATGTACACATTGGAAGAGAGAAGGGGCTGGGGGACATGATAGAGGTCTTCAAGTACATGAAGAGGGTAAATAGGGGAGGAACAGTCAGGGTGCTTCAAAGGAAGGAGGAGGGAGCCACTAGAGGGCATGGGTGGAAGCTGGAGGGGGGAAGATTCAGGGGAGAAAGGAGGAGGTGCTACTTCACTGAGAGGGTGGTGGAGCCATGGAATGCACTGCCTAGGGGGCTGGTGGAGGCAGAGACGGTGGAGGAGTTCAAGAGGGGCTGGGACAGTTACAGGGGAAGGGTTCTGGAAGCAAAATCCAATGCAGCAAGAATATCCGGAACTGGGAAGGGAGAAGCCAGAGAAGGTGAGGGGGGCAGCAAGGTCAGCACCCAGGGTGGGGGCTGACCAATCGAGCAGACTCGAAAGACCGTTAGGCCTATTCTGCTGGCATTTTAGTATGTTAGTATGTTATTACTACGTTCCAAATACTCCCTGCCTTCCAATAACCTAACTCTGCCTTCATGGCATATGAGGTATTCATACCAATCACATTCACTATTCATGCTGAATCCATAGCCCATCCTTGTCAATTCTACTTAACCATCTGTTTCAATTCTCTATTCATGCTACAGCCATATCAATCAATGCCACACCTCATCAATTCAATTTACCAAACCTCATTCAATCAATTTCTGGCATCACAGCTTCTTACTGCTTAATGAATTCATAGCCTCTCACTACTTGATCATCTACCTTCCATGACATCATTAATTTGGCTTCCGTAGTGGAATTGGTTGGCTTGCTTTCACTGGCTTTGCTCATATCACTCAATCATATTAAGCATTCCTTCCGTCAGTCTCATCAATCAATCGTATCAGCTGATTGTATCAGTCAATCATCTCAGACAATAATACTGTAACCCCTAGGTGGCACTATCCCAAGAGCTACTACCCCTGCCTGCTTGGCTAGTTGCAGGTTAAGGGGCTTGGGTACTGAAACGGGTGCCTCCACCCAGAGGTCAGGGTAGTGACACCATTGACTACCCTCTTTAACAAATCATGGGAGGATGGGGTGGTACCCGAGGACTGGAGGAGGGCAGATGTGATTCCCCTTCACAAAAGTGGGAGCAAGGCAGAAGCAGGAAACTACAGACGTGTTAGTTTAACCTCAGTGGTAGGGAAAATGATGGAATCACTTCTGAAGGAAAGAATTGTCGAGTATCTAGAGGCCAGAGGGCACAGGACCCAAGGCAGCATGGATTCACAGTGGAAGGTCATGCCAAACAAATCTGATAGAATTCTTTGACAGGGTGACAAAAGTAGTAGATCAGGGAGGGGCTGTGGACATGGCCTACCTAGACTTTAGCAAGGCATTTGACACAGTCCCACACAAAAGATTAATATACAAGTTAGCCAGCCTGGGAGTGGGTCCCAAGATGACAGCCTGGGTAAAGAATTGGCTGGAGAATAGGACACAGAGAGTAATAGTAAATGGAGTCCACTCTGAAGAAAGGGGGTTACTAGTGGGGTACTGCAGGGTTCAGTATTAGATCAGTCCTCTTCAATGTCTTTATAGGTTTACATTGCAGAGGGGCTGGAAGAAAAGTATGTCTCTTTGCAGATGACACAAAGATCTGCAACAGAGTTGATGCACAAGGTGGGGTGGAAAGGATGAGAAGGGACTTGGCAAGGTTAGAGGAATGGTCAAATGTATGGCAGCTTAGATTCAATGCTAAGAAGTGCAAGTTAATGCACCTGGGAAACAAAAACCCAGGGGAAGAGTACACAATGGGGGGTGAGATACTAACAACAACAAAAATGGAAAGGGACCTGGGGGTAGTCATATCAGATGACCTAAAGGTGGGCAAGCAATGTGAGAGGGCAGCAGGAGGGCTGGGGGATACTGGGATGCATAAGGAGAGCATCACCAGTAGAAAACAGGAGATTATTATCCCTCTGTACAGACAGCTGGTGAGACCCCATCTGAGTACTGCGTGCAGTTCTGGAGACCCAATCTCCACAAAGACATAGACAGGATGGAAGCTGTCCAGAGGAGGCAACTAAAATGGTGCAGGGTCTGCACCGAAGACATATGAAGAGACTTAAGGAGCTTAATATGTATAGCCTCGAGGAAAGGAGGAGAGGGGGACATGATAGAAACTTTCAAGTACCTCAAGGGAATCAACATAGGCCAAGAGGGTAGCATCTTTCAAAAAAAGAGGTTTGCAAGAACAAGGGGGCACAATTTGAAGACGGGGGGTGTGGCTCAGAGGTAATTTAAGGAAGTAGTTTTTTACAGAGAGGGTTGTGGATGCATGGAATGGCCTTCCGGAGGAGGTTGTGGAGTCAAAAACTGGTGGAATTCAAGCATGCATGGGACAGTCATAAGGCAATTCTAGGGGGTTGGGGTTGGAAGAAGTAGGCTGCTGGTTAACTAGGATCTGCAGCTTATCCACTTTGTAAGGAAATGGGCAGACTGGGTGGGCCAAGCGGTCCTTATCTGCCGTCAAATTCTGTTTCTGTGTTAGTAGCAAGGCTAACCGGGGTACAGCCCTCCAGGACACTGTAACCCCCCTCTTTCCCCCTCTAGTGGCCTAGACAATATGCAACAAACACTTTCACAGTATCCCCTATTCAGTATACAATTCTCCATACTGTTTGCATTTACCACCAGGGCTGGTTCAACCAGTTTGACCCTGGAAACCCCCTGTAAAACAAGGTTAGGCATAGCAAATAACAACAGTACAGTGCTTTTGGTACAAACTGGAACCACAGTCAGATTAAATGCAGAAAGAGTTAGATCTGATTTATTCAGGGGAATTGAACAAGAGATGGGTGTAATCAGGTTGATTGGTCCTAAAACTTGTCTAGTCAGGCAATTATGCATGCACTTTTAGTCCCTGCACAGTCACACACTCTGGGTACCCAGTTGGAAGTAAGGTGGGCTAGCCTGGAACATTGCCCGGGGTTGGCCAGCGTCATAGCTGGTTGGGGCCCTGTGATGAAAAGAAAAGGCATGCACAACCACACACAATTTGTAATCCAGAACCACGAGGCTCAGTCTGTGCTGATTAAACAAAACAATTAAATCAGATGACACACTTTGAGCTGTTGTTGCAGGGAACTACCCTGGTGTTTACCCGTGCTACCCAGTACAGGACACAGGATGGATGAAATGGAGACTGCAGGATGACTTGCTGGTTTGCCAGGAGAAGCAGGGCCCACACGATTCACCATGGCGTCATTCCTGTTCATGATGTTGAGCAGGGGGCTGATCCCCAGACAGGTCTCTCGTCAATGGTCTTCTCTGTGGCATGAGTAGCTGGCTGGGCCAAAGTGTGGAGGCCCAGACCAATTGGAGATGAATGTGGATTCAGTCTGGTAGGTGCTGGATGCAGCTTCCAGCAAGCAAGACACAATTAAACAGTGGGGAACCAAATTGCGACCCACTAGCAGTTTACAGCACATTTATAGTAAAGCAATCATCATACCACCAAGCGGATAGCAGTCCAGTCGCAATATCAGTGTCTCTGAGCAAAACCGGGAGTTCTATGGTGAATGGATGTCCTGACAGGCCAATTGCATACAGTAAATCTTCAGTCTTTTTTAGGTTTAAATCTGGTCACCCTTCAGTGGCTTTGTCACACTCCAATTTGGATATAGCCCGATTGCTAAGCCTTTCAAAGGATTCCCTCTTGAGGGACAGCAGGCAGACAGGCCAAACTCAGCCTTTCCACCAATCTCCCACATGAACTATGCAGGAGCTGCTGCTTGAATCACTCGAGCTGTTCACTCTCCAAACTCTATCTCCAGACTGACACACTGCAGCAAGCAGCTTGGGAATTTCCCTTCGGTCCAAAAGGTTCTGGTTGGTTGATATATCAGTCTGTCAAAGCAGGGGCTCCCCTTCCAGGTGCATTTAGGCGCCAAAGTCTCAAAACTACAATTCCTACAGAAATTCACTCCCACAAGACCCCTGGGGACAGACTCCATTTTAGGGTCCCCAATGGTACTGATTGGCCTATTCTGGCAGCCCAGGACCAAGATGGTGGTGATAAACAGAACTGTCCATGCTGCAAAGAAGGCAGGTTAGACAAACTACAATATAATTACTATTCTAATAGATAATCAGCAAATAAGTACAGCTTCTAACAGAGCTCCCTCTGCAAAACTAGAGATGGCAGAACAGAGCAATTATCTGGCAGCCCGGGCGGGACTCAAACATAGAAACACTCAGCCTCCTCCCAGATTAAATAACCACCATGTTATAGGCAGCTCTTAAAGAGCCAGGGCACAGAGACATTAAGGCACTCTCATACACTTTTAAAACGCTAAGACACAGGATACCAGCCTGGCAGTGGGCATTTAGGCACACCCAAGGAAGGCTTTTGGGAACCCCCATTTGTAGGGGGGGTTACACCCTTCCCTGCCAGGAAAAACTTGGCATTCACATCAAATCTACACCATCACAATATTGAAGAAGTAATATATATGAGACATACGTGACGTTAACATACTACGAAAATAATATCTGATGCATCAGTTAACGTAAACTTATCACATTACTATACATTTCATTATATTTCTCTACACCATATCTTCATTGACAATACTTATGCATGTTTCATACATTCTATACTGATTCCATTATGATTAACATACTATGAACAGTTACCTATGACTTCACATTATAACTTCTTGTACAGTAAACAATGTAGAAGGGGGCCCTTCCCTATCAGCTAACTTGGGGCTAGATGGAACAGGAACACCTTGTTTAAAGGGAAGGACAATTAATCGGGAGGTGGCAGTCAAGCTCAGTTTGGGCAGTGAGCTCTTCAAAATGTAAGCACCTTTATGGACCACATTGAGAGGAAGCAGTCCTCCCAGGGGAATCATAACCAAAACGTAGCACTGGCTTAACACGTCACCCAGATTTTCTGGGGGGAACAGACACAGGCTCTGAGCAGTCAACACTGGCATTGATTTCTTCTCCTGTAGTTTGTCTAACCTGCCTTCTTTGCAGCATGGACAGTTCTGTTTATCACAACCATCTTGGTCCTGTGTAGTTCGCGTGGGAGATTGGTGGAAAGGTTGAGTTTGGCCTGTCTGCTTGCTGTCCCTTGAGAGGAAATCCTTTGAAAAGCTTAGCAATCGAACTGTATCTGAATTGGAGTGTGACAAAGCCACTGAAGAGAGACTAGATTTAAACCTGAAGAAGACCGAAGATTTGTTGTATGCGATTGGCCTGTCAGGACATCCATTCACCATAGAACTCCCGGTTTTGCTCAGAGACACTGATATTGCTACCAGACTGCTATCCGCTTGGTGGTATGATGATTGCTTTACTATAAATGTGCTGTAACCTGCTAGTGAGTTGCGATTTGGATCCCCACTGTTTAATTGTGTCTTGCTTGCTGGAAGTTGCATTCAGCACCTACCAGACTGAATCCATATTCATCTCCAATTGGTCTGGGCCTCCACACTTTGGCCCAGCCAGCTACTCATGCCACAGAAAAGACCATTGACGAGAGACCTCCCTGAGGATCAGCCCCCTGCTCAACATTATGAACAGAAACAACACCATGGTGAATCGTGAGGGCCCTGCTTCTTCTGGCAAACCAGCAAGTCATCCTGCAGTCTCCATTTCATCCATCCTGTGTCCTGTACTGGGTAGCGTGGGTAAACACCAGGGTAGTTCCCTGCAACAACAGCTCAATCAAAGTGTGTCATCTGATTTAATTGTTTTGTTTAATCAGCACAGACTGAGCCTCGTGGTTCTGGATTACAAATTGTGTGTGGTGCATGCCTTTTCTTTTCATCACAGGGCCCCAACCAGCTATGATGCTGGCCAACCCCGGGCAATGTTCCAGGCTAGCCCACCTTACTTCCAACTGGGTACCCAGAGCGTGTGACTGTGCAGGGCCTAAAAGTGCATGCATAATTGCCTGACTAGATCAGCTTTAGGATCAATCAACCTGATTATGCCCTCTCTTGTTCCATACCCCTGAATAAATCAGATCTAACTCTTTTTGCATTTAATCTGACTGTGGTTCCAGTTTGTACCAAAAGCACTGTACAGTTGTTATTTGCTGTGCCTAACCTTGTTTTACAGATGGTCTCCAGGGTCAAACTGGTTGAACCAGCCCTGGTGGTAAGTGCAAACAGTGTGGGGATTTGTATGCTGAATTGGGGCTACTGTGAAAGTGTTTGTTGCATATTGTCTAGGCCACTAGAGGGGAAAAAGGGGGGTTACAGTGTCCTGGAGGGCTGTACCCATGTTAGCCTTGCTACTAACAACCCTACCCTCTGGGTGGAGGCACTCGTTTCAGTACCCAGGCCCCTTACCCTGCAACTAGCCAAGCAGGCAGGGGTAGTAGCCCTTGGGATAGTACCACCTAGGGGTTACATCTTAGAGGCACTGCTGGGATTTGCACCTTCTAGTGGTCAGAAGTGGGTACTACAACCAAATGCTTAAAACTTGTGGTAAAATGGAGGCGCTCACTATACCCAAGTTTAAACTTGCTTTCCACAAGCTGCTAGTGCACAGTATGATGGGGTGGAGTGAGGCAGAGAGGGTAGATGCCCGTCAAGCTCTGCTATTAATGGACGTCCCCTTGGGGACCGATATTGCCACTATTGTGGAAGTGGTCAAATGAATTAAGTGTTTGGGGAAGGTTGAAGTAAGGGGAAGGGATTCCAACCTGTCTGATCAAACTATGGTGGCCCTACTCTCCTGCAGCCTGCTCATTGAACCAGAGAAGATATCCCCTGTCATTTTGCCTGAAGGGTCCCAAAAGGTGTGGAGGGTCATTCACTTACATAGCAACTCGGCTGCTCCTGGAGGGTCCTCCCACATCGAGGTGTTCAGAGACAAGCTATTTAAACTGTTAGCCTCTGAGGGGTGCTCTGCTACAGAGCTAGTGAAAATGTAAGTGCTTTCTGAGGATGTCATTCCCATGCAGTCCCCCATAGCCTCTCCCACCACCCCTACAGTTGCTTCCCCCATAGTGATACCTACTGTACATTTGGACTCATACTGCAGACTTAGGTTCTTTTCAGGCATGGTCCTGGTGCCCATGAGGGAGGATGATCAGGAAACGTGGATGGACTATGCCACCCCATTGGTCCAGAAGTGGCAGTATGCTGAGGGGGGAAAAGAGAAAGAGGCTCATGAAAAGTTTGAGGGGCCCTGCACTGGAGGCCATTCACTTCCTGTGATCCACCAGCCCAGAGGTCACAGCCAATGAATACCTCTCTGCCCTAGAGGGGGTATTTGGTAGCACTGAGTTGGGAGATGACCTGATGTGGAAGTTTAAAGCTGCAAAACAGTGGAAAAATGAAAAATTGTCAGTGTTTATTACTCGAATTGAGAGAGCTTTGCAGCGGGCCCACCGGAAAGGAGGGGTGCCCACCAGTGAATTGCACAGGGTCAGGCTAGATCACATCTTAAAGTCAGCAAGGTACTCTAGCATGATGTTGTTGAAGCTTAAACTACAAGATAGAAGCGGCAATTTCCCCACAATATTGTGAACTAATAAAAGAGATCCGTGAGACTGAGAATGATGAAGACGGATGGGAGCCCTATGCTGGGCCTCTCCATGCCTGCCAGGCCTCCGAGAGGGATGAGGAGGCCAAATTGCAACAGTTGAGAGACCTGATCAAGGAGTTGACTGAGTTGAGGGTCAGCCAGCAAACAGCCGAGGCTGCTAGAGATGCTAATTCCTGTCCAGCCACCCCCAAGGCTAAAAGCAAGGCCCTGCCAAGAGGGGTGGGATACATGTCATTTCCTCCAAGCCCGAGCCTGAAAACAGCCTGCGGGAAGAGGTACGAGACCTGAGAGCTGAGGTGGAAGACCTACTCCACCTCCAAACTACACGGGATGCTGAACCTTGGAAGGGCTCTGAGAGCCAGGAGAGCAAAACCCTGACCAGAGAGAGACCCCAAGACTCCCCTACTATGTTCAAGCAGAGGAACAGCTCCTCTTCCCCTAGAGACTCTAAAGGACCTGTTTTCTGTCACCACTGTGGAGAGGATGGGCACACCTGGTTCACCTGCCGTTCACCTGAGAATCTGAGAAAAGTTACTACTAGGCTGCTGGCAATGATTTGTTGGAGCAACATATGGCTACAAGATGGGGCTGCCCAAAAAAAGCTATGCATCCAAGGCAGCTGTAAAGTTGTCACCTGAGTGGTCCGAGGTGGTGGGCCCATTAATGGAAACTACAGTGATGGTGAACAGTGTGTCTACCTGGGCCGTGCTTGATGGTGGATCTCAAGTAACCATAGTATTTCAATATTGGTACCAGAAGCATCTGCCTGACATGTCCTTACAACCCTTGGAAGGTTTGCACGTGGGGTGCGGTTGAGTGAGAAGACATATCGGTACTCAGGTATATCTGGATCTGGCTGTCATTCCCTACTGCCGTGTCTAGGATCGATGAACAAGTTGAGACACTTGCCCTAGTGTGTCCCCCCACTGGACTGTATGATGGGGTTCCCCTGTTAATTGGAAAAAATGCCAACATGTTTGGGAGACTAGCACAACTCTGTCATGAGAAACAAGGACAATGGATTGGACGGGTGCAAAGAATTCCAGCATTAATCAAAAGGGCTTATGACTTGCAACAGAAACCCAATGAAGTAGACTGAGATGAGTCAGTGGGGATAATGGTGAAAAAAGATCCTGACTCTTTGGTGTTAGCCCCCAACGCCCAGTGTACGATCCATGGAGAAGGCCGCCTAAGGAGAGATGTAAAGAACAAAATATTGATGATAGACACCCTTGGTGAAGGGAAGCTGCCAGAGGGGTTGATGGTTAAGCCCAGTATACTACCTGCACGTGCCCATGCCTATGCCCGCCGAGTGATGGTGCAAGTGGGAAACATGTCGGACAGGGAAGTTCATGTGAACCGGGGATGTATGCTGGCTACAGTACACTGAGCAGACACTGCAGTATTACCCAGTAACAAGTACTCTGGTGAAAGGGAGAAAGTGACCCCAGACTTATTTGACCTAAATCACAATGGGTCGGACGCAGCTTAGAGATTATCTCTACCACCTCCCCAACCCCAATCAGCTCAAACTCATCCCACGCAGGAGAAGTGCTCCAACTCAACTCAGGCTGGACCCTACAGCCCTTTCAAGAGTCACTCAATGAGACCTCAGCCCTGATGGAGGACACCTTGTCAGCAAAAAACAGAGCTAGCTTCTTGCACCTTGTGCTAGAACCAACCCTTTCAACACACAGATATGCAGGATGTAAAAGCCTGTCCACTGTGTGGAAGAGCTGAGCTGGTCTGTTTCTCACTGTAGCAATCTCCCTAAACAGAAACTCTGCCTTTTTATGGGAGATTTCCCCCTGATAGTCTATGTAATGTGACCTCAGGGCCAACCAGACCAGATCTCCTCCAATGCCTCTCTAACCTCCGGCCCCTAGTCTTTAAACTGCAGAGATTCTCATCATACCAGGGAGATCTCTGACAAGTAGACAGGGGTCAGACAGGCAAGGGTG
Source organism: Neoceratodus forsteri (assembly GCA_016271365.2). NCBI lineage: Eukaryota > Metazoa > Chordata > Ceratodontiformes > Ceratodontidae > Neoceratodus > Neoceratodus forsteri. The sequence continues at coordinate 322,998,088 of CM057459.1, forward strand.
TGATTACATCAAAGGCTGCACCAACTGCCCCATTATAGGCCGCTAATGCCTCCTCCGACCCAATCACACAAGCTGCCCCAACACCTGATAGGTCCAGCACCACCAAAAGGTCTTCTGGGAATACTCCCCTTAATTACTGGTACTGGACCATCTTCATAGGGGTAGTACCATCTGGGGGGGCCCTAAAAGTGAACCCCATGGTGCTATGATCCGACCAAACCACCGGATCTAGACTAAGGTTCATAATATCTAACTCAGAAGAAAAAAACAGATCTAATGTGTGGCTGCCTGAGTGCATCGCTGTCATTACCTTTTGTGTCAGGCCCAGTGCCCCCATACTCCAAAGAAGGTCTATCCCAAATTTTGATAGCCCCACATTGACCCAGGCATTGAAATCCCCCATGATCAGCCACCTGGGGGACTCCAACACCAAGCCCACGATGAGCTCCTCGACCTCTTGCAAAAATCCCCATCACTACCTGGGGGTCGTTAGAGCAGGAGGACACTAAAGCCCGCACCCACACACCCTTGGGAAACCACACATTCAAAGGACCTTGTAGGACCCATAGGCAGCACTGTGAGGTTCAAGCTAGATTTAAAACAAATGGCAATCCCCCCGCCCCTACGATCCTTCCTCAGGCTGTGTATCACGGAGTACCCGGGTGGCACTGCCGCCTCTAAAATTGGGGCAGCATTTTCATCCAGACAGGTCTCCATGATGCAGGCCAGATCATCAGAGGATATCAAGCCCACCATTTTAGCCGTCTTGTTCCTTATTGATCTGGCATTGCACATCACAGCCCGAGTAGAATGAGGTGAAGCAGCCGGACCAGCCATCTACCCACACTCTAAGTGGGAGCCCTTGGGTATGGGAACCAGACAAGGTGGAACCTGTTCAAGCCCCCATTTCACCCCAGGGCATCTCCTTGACTTCACCACCCAAATCCCAGACACTCCGGCACCCACTCGGGAGGCATCCCGCCAAGGCCCCCCCCCGAGCTATCCCTAAAGCCCTACATCTCAAGTAGGCTTCACACAACAGTACTGGAAGCTCTCACCCACTATGGTCATTTAAGGGCCTTAAAAATAAGATTGTTGGAAATGTGGTGAAAAATCTTTTGTGACCTAAAAATTCTTGACTTGTGACATAAGAATCAGAAACCCTCATTAAGCCTGCAACCTAAGATTTTGGGGTGCCAAAGAAACATTTCTAAGTGATTTCTCATCAAACAATATCCAGAATCTAGCTAAGTTGGACCTGTTTAGATAAGTTTAGTGGCTTGTTTTTTGGAAAAGGATAATTTTTATGCTTTTCCATTTTTTTCCTCAAATAAAAAACAAGATGGCGGTTCTCACGATCTAAAAATTCTTTCTTGCAACCTAAGATTCTTAGGTTACAAGAAAAGGCCATCATGAAAACCCTACTGAGCATACTGAGAAGCTCCATTTGTAAAATCTTAAAACTCAAGAACCAATAAAACATTTTTTCATGAAATCTTTTGAAAGGTACCTCCTTGGGCAATGGCGCTTCTACACTGAAACTGTCAGAACAAAATTACAAACCGTTTTTACTCTAGACACAAGCAAAAAAGGCAAGAAAAATACATATTTCTTATTGTTACACTCCCTGGATCTCAGAATCCATATGAGTAGCCATCGCAACACTTGCCACATCATAAGAACTTGGCACTCTCTGCATGCAAAATGTCATATGGTTTGGTGGTTGAATGGCACCAAAATTATTAAGAGTCAAAGCTCATAACCTAAAACATTTTTCTCTCAAACTAAGAATGAGCTCATGACCTAAAAATTTTTAGGTTACAAGAAATAACTATCATAAAAACCTTACAGAGCATGCACAGAAGCCAGAGTTTTAAAACCTTATAACTGGAAAACTGATTTATATGTTTTCACAAAATCTTCAAAAGGCTCCTCATTGGGCTGAGCTGCTTTTACCCTGAACATTTCACAACAAAATTCCAAACTATTTTCTTTCTAGGCACATGTAAATAACAATGGACAAAAAGGTACATTTTTATGCTGGCTTGCGCGCATGGGCAAGCAACATCTTGTGCTAGTAGCACATTTCAGAGGTGTGTCATTGTTGGTGAATGCAGGGTATGCTTTAATAGGTGCATCCCTCATTCCTCAATAAGCCAGCATGCTAGCGCTGACACAAGAATTATGTAAAGTGGACACAGCTTCTAAGAAAAGTGCTGCTGCAATCAGAGACGAGCTTGTCATGCAGTGGTACAGATGACACACCTCCCGACGTGCCTTTCCTGGCAAAACATTTTAATAAACATGGCAGCGGAGCTGCTGCCACACAATCTCCAAAGGAAGCCAACATCGGGGGTGCAATCCCCGTGTTGGCATGTCCAGCCCCCCCACATTGTGTGGCACACTGGGAGCCCACCCCAGTGTGCTGCAGCTCACAGTAAGCCAACTGCATTGGCATGTTCCTGCCCCCAGGCCCTGACCCATCCCATTCTGTGGCAAACTTGGAGCCCACCCCAGTTTGCCCATTTGTTTTCTTTCATCTATAAAGAAAAAAAACTGTCTTGTGATGCAGTGTCCGTTTTTTTTTTTGTACCTGAAAAAATAAAATGGTTCGTTGTCTGTGGTACCTCCCTGCCCCAACCTGCATCCACCCTCTGCACACCCCACCTCTCCACCCCCCTCACACCATACTTACCTCTGGAAGTCCAGAGCTGCAATCTTCGGTTGACAGGGAACACGTTTGGACTCTTCAAAGCCAACTGCAAACTGAAGAAATGCCAGTAAGCTGTATAATGGCATAAATGGGGGGGGGGGTTAACTTAGGTGGACATCTCAGCCACTTTTTTTGAATTATGGCTCCAAATTTGCAACATGGGGTTCTTGGGACCCCATCTCATGAACACATGCACTGTCACCTCGTTATTCGGTCCCAAAAGTTCATTTCGCAGTCACTGTGTGAAATCACCTTTTGGGACTGATTAACAAAATGACAGTACCACTGTTCATGAGGTGGGGTCCCAAAAAGCTTATCTTGCAAATTTGGTGAAACAAATTCCCCAAAATAACTGTGATACGAGTGTGCATTGCGCAGTTTCTACGCACATCTGTAACTTTGACAATTTTTCCTATTTTTACTCCAGATTTTCAACATTGCCATTGTTTCACATCTCCTTATGAACAGTACAGCTGTCATTTTTCACATGCTGCCCGAAATGTGTTTTCACACATGTGACGTACAATGGCACAGTCGCTGTGGGAAATCAATGTTTGGGACAGAGTAATAAAATCACAGTGACACTGTTCATGAGCAAAAGTCCCAAAATGCCTATGTTAAAAATTTGGTTAATAAAATCCCCAAAATAGTTGCATTACGGTCGTGTGTTGCGCAGTTTCTATGCATGCTCGTGACTTCGCCAATTTTTCATATTTTCACTCCAGAGTTTCAAAATTGTCATTTTTTACACCTCCTCATGAACAGCACAGCTGTCATTTTTCACATCTTGCCTGAAATGTGTTTTTGCACCTGTGGCGCCAAATGGTGCAGTCGCTGTGCAAAACCACCTTTTGACTAACAAACTAATAATGCCACTGTTCATGAGGTGGGGTCACAAAAAGCCCACATTGAAAATTTGGAGTGAAAATGCCAACAAATGCTCAGAGCATTAGGGTTTCCAACTGTAACGCCCCGCCCTGTAGAGACTGATAGGTGTCAGGGGTGTGACTTGGGATTGTCGGCTGTAATGCTCGTGTCATTCCACCCCCACCCTGCAGCCAGTGACAGGCATCAAGGTGTGCCTTGGACTCTTTGACCCCAAAGTTCACCCCATTCTCCCTATACTGCACCCATCTCAGTGTATTTCCTTATGGAATGGGGTGAGCGTAAGGCTCGAAGACCCCTAGGCACACTGCGACACTACTCGGAGTCTGCACGGTAGGGTGAGGTGAAATAGCATGAGTGTTATGGCCAGTGACCCAAAGGCACACCCCAATGCCTGTCAGTTTCTGCAGGGTGGGGGTGGGGTTGGCGTCAGTTCACTATTTCACTGTCATTCCTATTATGCATCTCTCTATCTCCTGTACTACCAATGCCAATGCCAGCAAGACAACATTCGGCATTGACAAATGCTTGTTAAATGTGTTTTTACTTCCTGGATCTTGGAATCTGGACAAGCAGCTATAACAAAACTTGCCAAATCATAAGAACTTGGCACCTTGAACACATAAACAAAATGTATGCAATTTTGTTTAATGGGGTTGAAGTTATTAAGGTACAAAAATTAGAGTTTTGCATGACAGTACCTACTCAACCGTTAACTATTAAAGCACTACCATACCTAGATAGATAGATAGATAGATAGATAGATAGATAGATAGATAGATAAATATTACTGTTGCAGAGTTATTTTATTGCCACTGGTTATGCTGATATTTTCCCTGGTGGTCCAGAGACAAGTTGGCTAGTGAAAGCACTGTATTAGGAAGCCAGTTATGTTTAAATTTATATAGTGCCCATATATGAAGAGGGAAAGCCCTACAGAGTGGCATCAATGATCAGAAATCACTGTCTGCACTGTTTTAAATTTATTTGTTTAGTTTTTGATAACCGGGTGAGTGCACTAGACACAGAAGTGACTATTTTCAGACACGACCAGGGAGGTTACAACAATAGCGAAGGCAACAGTACAACAAATAAGAAGACAAGACAAATGACAGAATACAGCATATAGGAATACAGCAGAATTAAATTTAACCAGATAACAGATAAGACAATTTCAATAACAAAGAGACAGTGGGAAATTATACATTACAAAACTGCAATAAGTGCCCATGATTACAATTAGAGTATTAGACAAGTTAAAAATGCAGAAGTGCCGAGGATATGATTAGAGTATCAACTACATTGCACAAGAAGAGAGGGAGCAAGGATGCAGAATTACAAGTATAGCAAGGCATAGCACGGTCAGAGAGAGAGAGCGGAGACAGGGAAGGAGATCATGGTTATGTGGTGGGGAAGCAGGTGGAGATAGGGAAAATGCTTACCATAGGAAACCATGGAGCAGCAGAGCACAGAGTGCCATGATCTAGGGTGGGTTGAAACAGGTGCACTGGGTACGGCCAGTAAGGAGCCTATTTTTAAATATGGCATAACTAGGGGCTAGGCGTATATCAAGGGACAGTGAGTTCCAATAACTGGGTGCCAGATAGGAAAATCCTGATTTGCCTTTGGATGTTTTACATCTGGGAATGTGGAGTAAAGAAAGATCAGCAGATTGGAGGCCAAAGGATGTAGACTGAAGAACAAGCACAGCGGCAAGGAAGCTAGGCACATTAGCTCTCAGTATACTGTCCAGAAGAGCCCCAAGAGAAAGGAGCCGATGGACCACTGGAGAGGGCTGGTTTAGATCTGTGTATAGCAGGCAATGATGTTTTAACCTAGGGGATGCAGAAGCATATCAACATATATTATTGTAGGTTGTGTCCCATCTATGTAGGAAAGTTTTAGATGCATTGTTGTAGATGACAGCTCTGTATGTGAGCGACAGAAGTAGGATTCCTTTGGCTATGGCCAACCTCATGGAAGGGGTGAGATCATGGCTCCTTCTGTAGGCTAACCCTAATTTAGTTTTGACAGACTTACACGTGTTGGTAATATGGTGATCACAAGTAAGAGATTCGTCAAGTAGAACCCCCAGGTATTTAAAAGAGTTTACCACCTCCAGTGGAGTGCCATAAGTACAGGAGATCCTAAATAGGTCTTGACTGCTTTTTAGTTTGGTAGATGAGCCAAGAAACATAGCCTGTGTTTTACTAACATTGAGAACAAGCCTATGGCTGGTGATCCAGGATAGCACATTCAGGAAAGCCACGGATAGCGTATGGTTGAGAGCAAGAACATCATTTGAACTGGTATAAAGGACGAGGTCATCAGCATACAGTAGTGATGAACAGGGGGAGGCATTTTATGTTATTAATAAAAATCGAGAAAGGAAGAGGACCCAGAATAGATCCCTGAGGTACACCAACAGCAATGACTGTTTTGTCAGAGGTTGCTGCGTTGAATTTTACAACTTGAGTCCTATTGGATAGACAGCTATTAAACTAGCTTACGGAGATTGCCGAGAAGCCCAAGGATAGGAGGTTTGCTAGCAGGAAAAGGTGATCAACAAGATCCAAAGCCTTCATTAGATCTGTAAACACTGCACCAGTTAGGAGACCCTGGTCCATGGCATGAAGTGCATCATTAGTTAGTTGTAACAGAGCAGTTTGGGTACTGTGACCTTTTCTAAATCTGTGTTGATTTGGGGATAGGAGCTTATACTTGGAGAGGTGTTCAGTTACTTATGCTGTGGAGAGTTTCTCAAGGATTTTGTTTAGAACTGAAAGTATTGCTATTGGTCTGTAGTTGGCTATATCCTTCATCTCCATTTTTGAAAATTGGAATGACTTTGGCAGTTTTCCGTATAGCAGGTACAACGCATTCACCAACAGACATGGTAAATATTTTAGATAAAGGCCCTGCAATAGAGAGGGCAGCCAGCTTCAGGAGTTTTGGTTCTAGGCAGTCAGACCCAACCACAGTGCTGTCAGATATAGCATTGAGAAGTTTAAGGACACCCATTTTGGGTATAGCTTTAAAGTAAAATGATGGTTCCACTGGTGCGCCGTTTGGGGTGGAGGAGGCAGAAATTACAACTGTAGCAGGGAAAGGTGATAGTGTATTTGGAGAGGTCTGAGAAATGATTGTTGAAGGAATTTGCGATTGTGCAAGGGTTGGTACAGTGGACTCCTCTCGGTATCATATCATTAGTAGAGTGGATTTGCTTGGATTCCAGAAAAGGTTTTATGTGTGACCAACATTTCCAGAGTGAGTGAAAAACATGGTCGTGCTTGCCTAGAAAGCGGAGCACACAAACTGGCACGCTGAACTGTGAGTGCAGTTTGAAGGAAGGCTGTTGCCTGAAGTGTGTGAGAAGCTGCATGTGAGAGTGAGAGAGGGTTCAGTGACTCCTCACTTTTGCATTCTGTGGGGAACCATTTTTTCTTTTAAAAATAATTTAGTTGGCAGGGATAAGCACCCGGTCTATGTATTAGAGACTGGACAGGAAATAATGGAAAGGGTTGCCTGTGATTCAGTATGGAAGCTAGCTAACTCTACCCCATCACAATAAAAGGCAAGTAATTCCAGACCTCCCTGCCTTAGTTTGCTTCACATTTGGTGCTGCCTGGCTCTTCTGCATTTTTATTTGTTTGGTTTTTACTTCCTGGTATTCCTCCTGCCCTTTTCCTACCTTTTGATGTTCTTTATTGTCTCTTCTTGCCAATCATGAGAGTAGTGTAACCCCCACCCCTGCCTTTTTGCCAAAATGACAGGTGGCATGCTGTTGGTGCTGGCAGCAATACCTGGTAGGGACCTGGGTTCGGGGAGGATGAGGTTACCTGGCACAAGGGGACCTAGGTTTGGCTACTCTGCACAGGGGCACCCAAGTAAATCCGAACACAGGAAGCAACAACTGTAATGTCCAGAACCAGGATTGGGATTTTTCAGTGTGGCTTTTATTCACAACTAGCTGAACACAACAAAGCATAGATGGATCCCCAAGGGGTTACGTTTACTGATAATGCAGATTAGAGACTACAAGGCGGTCCACTTGAAGAATGGACCAATTCTACTGTTTTCAGGCTCTGGACCCACCAGGCACACAGCCCGGACTTGCATGCACTTTGGATACACAGCCCGACTGGCCCGGCTCCCCTGCCGGCCACTTGACTGGCGGTTTATTGGAAGAATGAACCCATTTTACTTGTTGTGGATCCCCACACCACTTAGAGTCTGCAACCTCTAGAGAGAGATTTCCTTCTTACTTCTTCTGACTCCCATCTCACAAAGAGAATTCTTTACCCATGTTGTGGCTCCCCACACCACTTAGAGTCTGCGACTCCTGGAGAGATTTTCCCATTTGCGACCCAAGTCTGGGTACTTCCCTCATCACTGGCCAAGCGCATGAGGTAAGTAGCAATCACAGCAGAAATCCGTAGAGGTGGACCTGGTTACTAAAGATGGGGGGTGTTCCCACCTCCAGCTCCCCCAGACCATACCCGGCCATTTCTCTGGACAAACTGAAACTTCGAAATGTAGATTAAACGGTGGATGAACTGTCACACCCCCTCTGCAACATTACTTGAATCCACACAGCACTTTAGCTTTTGACACTACTCCATTTGTTTGTCCTAGTACTATAGGCCTCCCAAATAGTAGTTCCAATCCCAGATTTCTTCACTTTTCCCAGGCTGAAGAAACACATTTTTTGCCCTCTCATATTAGAGCAAACACTCACCCTTTCGTTGCAGGTGCCCACAGTGAGTACAACTTTTCCATTTTCAGCACAAACCGAAACTGTAACAGGCAGCTTTCTTTCTTTAGCAGAAATTAGGGATTGCCCCTGGAATCTACATGGGGATACTTTACTTTCTCTCCCCCCCGGAGGGAAGGGGGCACTGAGACCTGGACAGCGGTCTCCACCACTTGAACACTGGACACTCACTCCTTCTCCTCAGAAGGTAAACAGGAACACTTCCTTCCTGCTTGCAGGCAAGCAGGAGACTTCGTTCTTGCTTCAAAACAAACAGGAGACTGACTTTGAAAACTCCCAACGTTCTATCTCACTCCCTCTGCTGCAGATTCCAATGTGGCTTATGCAGCTGCGACAGTTCTATTGGTGATGTCATCTCTCAGTCTCAGCTGAGACTGAGAACAGAGTGAGACAGTGTGAAACCCATTTAACTGGAGGTTCACAAGCTGCCTTCCCTGCCTACCACTAGGTCTTACTGGGATTCTAGTAACCCCGGGTAACAAGGGGTTACAGTAGAAAGACCCAGTTTGTGAGACTCCATCCCAAACCTGGAAGCCAAATATGTGGAGGCAACTTGATTTATTTTGTAATAGCCCAAGAGCAAATCTTAAAATCCAGTTTACAGGACCTCACATAAATCTGCAATATTGTAAGTTTCACAGGACAAGAACAGATAACAAGAAACCAATACTGTATCATTCAACAAAAGGAAACTGTTATTTAGTACAGTCAGAAAAGGATGATGTACAAGCAATTAACAAGTAACTAGGCAGCTGCCTCTTTCAAATAAATTGATTCCAGTACTTCCTCACAAGAAAAGCCCTATACACTGGTGACAGTCATCCTCCTCCTCCTCCCCCTGGGGGATACCAAAAAAGTATGATTTTCATTGAGGCTATCTCCTCCAATTGGTCACACCTTTGGAACTGTAAGCTGTTGGTGTCAGGACCAGTCTGAATCGTTTGATAGCCAGCACCACCCACGATGATGTGCAACACCACAATCTTCACTCACTCCCAACGGAGTGCGCAGCGAGCTACAAGGAGCAGCCAGCAAGCACTGCAATGCCACTCCACAATCTTCACTCACTCCTAACGGAGCACACAGCAAGCTACAAGGAGCAACCGGCAAGCACTGCAAGGCTGCTCCACAGTCTTCACTCACTCCCAATGGAGAGCACAGAGAGCTCCAAGGAGTAGCCAGCAAGCACCACAAGGTACTGAAAAACAACTCCCTACTATTGTTGCTGAACAGTTATCTGTGTAAATGTTTTACCGATCGGCAGACAGATGTAGATTGTTTTTGTACTGTTACTTACAGCCTACAATTGTAGTATTTAATTCAGTTCTTGCTGTTACCTTAAGACGCTCACTGTTTTAGATTCAGTGAGTGATTCAGACTCTGTGAGACATTCTGCAATGTTTGTACTAGCCCAGATGATGTAGCCTGAATTTAGATAGTGATTTACCTGCACATCCTCCTATTTTGTGCTTCTCCACCTCCCTATTTCTGATTCAAATTCTCCGCCATTCTTCCTTCTCTGTGGAACCCACACATGCGCAGTCCACCTCCCATGCCCCATCCTTGTCTCCTGCTTTGTCTCCTCTGTTACCTTCTACCCTCCAAAGACTCCCCCGTAAGCCTAATCTGTGTTCTTATTCACAGGTCACTCCACAATTTTTGCTTACTCCCAACAAAGTGCACAGTGAGCTACAAGGAGCAGCCAGCAAGCACCACAAGGTACTGAAAAACAACTCCCTACTACTGGAACTGAACAGCTATCTGTGTTAGCCCATCGACGCTTTGTGTCGACTGCCCTGCCACCCACCCTAGCTCGGCATTTGATTTATACATCATCAAGGTCACGTGACCAAGGCTGGATAGAAACTAAGTCCTCGCTTTCCCACTGGTTTATTATACTTCTCCTCCACTAGGAGTCACCCCTGTGCCCACTGATGCGCACCTAATACTGAATGATCTGATTCTCCCTCCCTTCTTTCTCTAAACTCTTGCCTGTCCTTCCTCCTTCTTGGCTTACACACTTTCTGACAGGATCCCCTGTTGCTCACACCCTCCAGCCTTCCTGGACTCGAACCCACGACCCTCTGACCACTATGCCACTCTAGGGGTATTACTGCTACCTAGGTTCGTACAACCCTAGTCTGTTGACATAGAACCCCATTTTTACCCTCTGACCGAACCTTTACCACTGCCACAGCAAACACCTTCACCCTTGCCCCATTAAGTTCCTTTCTCCATGTCTGCCCCTTTTCTCTTGAATCAGACCTCTAATACAGTATGGCACTTTATTATAACACTCTTCTCAGTGCCCTACTAACATAATCTCAGCCTCTGTCATCTTGTTACTACACTATACCCCACCATAGACCTGTCCTCAATGCTCATAAGTTCCCCAGCCTCTGGCACCACAACCAATCTTCTCACCCTGGCCCTCAGGCCAGTAAGGCTTACCTCTCATGCTATGCATCTGACTTCCCACATGGCTTACTATCTATCTCCCAATGTCAGCTCTATTATGATCCCTACAATCTCTCCCAAAGCCACCACAAATGAGCCCAAATCAAAATATAAGCTCCTCCAATACATCCTGACCAGATAGCTCTTATTACTAATACTACTGTCTGGAAATGTGCATCCTAACCCAGGTCCCCTGCAGGTGCTGTCAGGTAACAACAATAGTCCCATTGGTCTTAAAATCACCACTATCAACATCTGAAGCCTTCTGCCAAAGCTGGATCAACTCCAAGTCTGGGTGCTTCAGCACAGGCCTGACGTCCTCTCCATAGTCAAAACCTGGCTCCCCCCTGCTGTACCAGACACAGCAGTCTCCCTAAATGGATATATGATATTTAGGTTGGATAGGATAGGTAAACAAGGGTGGTGGCTGTGCTCTATATATATATATATCAGACTCATTGCAATGACAGGTGTGTTCCACATTGTCCCCTCAGAATGGTGCTCAATCGATAGGGGTTAAAATTGTATTAAGTAATAAAGGGAAATCTATTAACATCCTTGGTCTACATTCCTCCTAAGGATAGTCACAAAGGCTTCCAAGCTGTCCTTGGCTTCATTACACATCTGCCTAATGGATCAGAAGTCATTGCATTGGGTGACTTTAGTATAAACTGGCTGTCTCCTGACTCACACACCCGTAGGGATGCAGCTGCAGCCATTGACCTCACTCAGCTAGTCTCTTCTCCCACTAGAATTAACTACAGGACTGGTACTAGCACTGTAATCGACTTTATTTTCTCTAACCACTCTGAGAGGATCACTGACACCACAGTGTTATCGGATGACCTTAGTGACCATTCACCAATCACTTGCCACTGGTCTAATAAGATCCTTAAATGACTCTGCATAACTTCTTATCATTGGGTTCTCAAAAAAGGGCATCAGGGACATCTCCAAGAATATCTCCACAATTGTGATTGGTCCCCAGTCTTCCTGGGTGACAGTGTTGATAAGGCACTAAGCCTATTCATCATCTGTTTCAACTCGGCCTGTAATATATTTGCCCCTTAAGAAGCTCAAGGTGAAAGGGGTCTCTAACTCATGGATTACGCCCTCTCTTCTGCACATTATGGCCTCTCATGACCACCTCTGGAAAATGGCATGTGCCACAGGCAAACCGAGAGACTGGCAATGTTACAAGACCACCAGAAATAATTGCACATGGGCTATACAGAAGGCAATGGCCACACACTACCAAGACATGTTTACTAGCTCCTGGGACAATATTAAAAAGTTCTGGGACAATATTAAAAACCTTAGCAGGAAACCCAATCATTCCCTTCCCACCCTATTCAACCACAATGGGCTCTCCATTCAAGACACGAGTGAGATTGCTAACATTCTCAATACTTCATTCACTGACCTGAGTGGAGTCCTCCCTTCCAACTTCTTCGATGAACCTTTCACTGATGACATTGCCCACTGCAGTGCCTCCCCTCCAAATGCCCCTCAATTCTATTTCAGATCGATCTCCCCTTCCTACCACCAGGAAACACCTTATAAAAGTTCTTGTTAAGTCTAGGCACAGCTCTGACACCCTTGACCTCAAGCTACTCCACCTCTCCATTGATGCTGTCCTGGTCCCGCTCACCTGTATCCTGAATATGTCCCTACACCTCAGTCAATTCCCATCTGTCTAGAAAGCTGTGGTTGTGACACCAATCCATAAAAGTAGTGATAGAGCTAACCATGCAAACTACTGCCCTGTTTATATCTTACCACCTCTTTCGAAAGCCCTCGAGGGCATAGCGGCCGAACAGCTAACTGCATATCTCTCTACTCATGACATTCAGTGCCCACAGCAACATGGGTTCAGGAAGGATCATAGTACTTCCACCGCCTTGGTCACCTACACTAACTTTATACACAAAGCCCTTGACTGGGGCAGTCTATCTATATAGATCTTACAAAGTCCTTTGATATGGTCAATCACTCCCTTCTGCTCCTGACTCTGCCCTCCCAAGGGCTCTCTAATGATGTTACCACCTGGTTCAGAAGTTATCTAGGAGGCAGAACCCAGCATGTAAAAATCTCAGACTCACTGTCCAGTAGCAGCTCTGTACTGTCCAGTGTCCATCAGAGATCAATCCTTGGCCCCCTTATATTTAGCCTCTACCTCAACACCCTTCCCCTTGCCTGCCCTAGCAACCTTCTCCTGTATGCAGATGATGCTGTGATATACTCAAGACAGTTTGAGCCTGCATCGCTTACCAGTGAGTTGCAGCGTAGTTTTACCTCAATAGAAATATAGTTTGCAGATAAGAAATGATTCATGAACTGTAAAAAGACCAAATCCATGATCTTTGCTGGTCCACATAACAAGTTTAAAACAGCCCAACTTCTCATCTCCAACAACACTGGTACTCCACTCAAGCAGGTATTCAGCTTTAAATACCTGGGTATCACCCTGGACAGCACACTTTCCTATCAAGAACACATTTCAAACATCTTCAAAACTGCTAATATCAGGCTAGGCCTCCTCTATAGACACCTGCACTGCATGACCCAGGAGGCCTTTTGACTTGCAGTGACCAGCTCCATACTGTCTATCATTGACTATGGCACTGTATTTTGTGGTGCTGCATCCACCACCACCCTCAGAAAGACTGGGATCACCCTCAACAAAGCTTGCAAATTACTTACCGGTGCAACACAGGACACTCACACTTGCGGCCTATATATGCTATCCAATTGGCTCAACCTCCAAAACAGAATCCACTATCACACTTGCCTCACGGCCAAAAAGATCTCCCTAGGGCTAGCCCCAACCCCATTCAGCAGCATCAAAAGAGGGTCCAGACATACTCGCAGTGCACAAGAAGCATGCCCAATCACATTTTTCAGGTTCTGTTATGCAGGAGCTCCCAAAGACAAACAGCATTTATGTACAGAGCACCCAACTGGTTTAACAGCCTCCCAACACATATCCAATCCACTCTCAATATCGGCCCCTTCAAGAACAGTCTTCAACAACACCTAGTCAACCTCAGCAGCTGCTACTGCTGCTCTTAACCCTTGTCACCCACTGCATATAACTCTACAGCCCTCCACCTACAATGACCTCCTGGGCTGCTATTTTGGGTGACCACTGAGCCCCCTGGCCTTTCCTCGCTCCCTTACTATACTGGGAAATACCACCACCTTTCCTTCCTCAGTGAGCCACCACACTTGCTCTTCTACACTGCCTTCTTCCTCTATTGTCTGCTAACACTATAGCACTTAATATTACTTTTAGTTTGTACATAAGTTTGTTTCACAATTTATCAAGACTTGTATTCTCCATGCCTGTTTATCTGAATCCAATGTACACGTGTCTGTTTTCCATCCTCTGTATAATTAATTTTGTTGACATGGAGCCTTTGTGAAGAGCCCCTGGCTCAAAGGTCTTAATTCTGATATTTAATAAATAAAATAAATATAAAATTGTGGGAGGCCTCATTGCTCCTCAGTTCTTTCTCCAGCTATTGACTGTTCATCAGACCTGCAAAGAAACAGTGCTCTTGTTTCTTTGACTTTATTATTTTATACTGCTTTAACTTATGTTATGACTCTGTTCCTGTACGTCACCTTCGAAAGAATCTTTATTTAGGTTTTGTACCTGAAGTTACAAGATCGACAAGGATGACACTCACATGGTTTGTGTTTGCTTTCTGGGCCTGTCCAACAATGTCAGGGCCTGCAAGATCTACCAGGGATTTAATCAGGCAACAAGGAGATGCCAAAAAGGCTATAGAAACATTGTCTCTATGAAGGCCATGGAAACCACCTCCAAGGCAGCAAGCTTCAAACCAGCTTCTCCCTTATGCTCAACTGCAGTCACCGCTACAGTTGTCATGATCTTCGGACAAAGGCAAGGATAAGACACCATTAAAGTCCTCTTCTTCTGGCTATCACCACAAGCAAAAGGATAAAGATTCTGCATCGCCAGTGAGGTCAAGGTCTCCATTAAAGGAGGTAAGTCCTTGCCTGCTTCAGATGCGACAACTGCAGCCCCCAACCATCATTGAGACACCAAGGTCTGGCTCTTTCTCTGCCATACCCACTATGAATGGTATGCAGCCTTCAACATCAGATTCTGTCCCTTTGATGTCGGTAACTCTAGGTGCCATTGACTCCCAGGTTGTGCTGGTGTCATTCTCTGAACTATTCAGATGACTGTAACTATCACTCCTGCCAATGATAATCACTCTCCTGTCAGCTGAGCTTTCTTGTTGGCACAGTCGTCATTGACAGGATTCAAAAGTACACCTTTCATTTCTCCATCATGGCAGCCACAGCCATCACCAGCTCCATCGCTTGGCCCTGTCATCATTCCAAATGACAAGGTGGAATATTATCCTAATCTCCTTAATATGGAGAAGGATTTGAAGGATGATGAAGAAAGGGGTAATAATCCCCATGGGGAGATTGCCTTCTAAAGTGTCCCTAGTGCAGCTGGACCTGTGGTCCCTACATTTGCATGTCTGGCTCCTGAAGATGTAGCCATTGCCAGTTTTGGGGTTCCCCAGGGGGCTGGTGTCCTGCTTGACAGAAAACCTTCTATGAGATACACATATTCTTTGAAATGGATATGCTTCTTCATATGGTGTGCTTCCTGTTCAGTGGACCCATCTGCATATCTTGTCAATACTGTACTGGATTGCCTTTTGTCCCTATCTGACTCCAGTCTCCAGTTCTTATCCATTAAGGTGCATGTGGCTGCTGTTTTGGCATTTCATACCCTTATTGATGGGGGCATGTATGGCAGAAATAGACATGTCCCATACATGTTTGAAGGATATTCTGTACATGTGTCCCCTGATTTATAAACCAGTTCCACCCTGAGAACTTAATAAAATGACTCTGGCTCAATTTGAGCCTGCTGCAACCTGGGAAATACATTTCTTTTCATGAAAAACACTGTTTTTGTTTTTTACTGCTCAGCCCTAGACTCCAGACCACTCATCAAACCCTATGTCCAACTCCCTGTTCTGCCCACAAGCTGCCCCCTCAAAGCGGGGCCTCTGGGGAGCCCCCTGCAGAGACATGTCCAAGTTACTGGTTGCATCACTGCAACTGTCAGGGCTCCCTAGGCTGACCCTCCGGATGGGCTGGGGTGGCCATTCAACGGAATACTGTCCCGGTGGGGGTCAGGCACTTCAGGAATAAGGCAGCACTGGAAGGTGGGTATCATTCCAGGGCCAAGCAGTATTTTTGTAATGCTTGTGAACCCCGAGAGGCGTGACATGCAATGATGCAAAATGCATCTGTCAAGCCTCTCAACAACTTGGTGACAGTCATGGCGGTTCCTCCACCCTCCACTAGGGGTCTGTAATGTGCCAGACACACAACCTTCCTCCCACCCTGGAGAAGGCAAGTAGTGCCTGGATGCTCCAGCCTTCTCCCTTCTGGCCGGTCCCCTGACTCCCGGGTCCATTTGCGAACCTGGGATGTCAGCGTCACACACAGATGCTTTGTCACTGTGCTGGTGAGCTGGCTAAAAACACTGTTTTTTGTCATCATGACTTCTGCTTGTATGATTTCTGAGCTTTGGGATCTGATACATGAGCCTCCTTACTTGATTTTTCATAAGGACAGGGTGTCTTTGTGGACCAATCCATGTTTTCTACCCAGAGTGGTCTTTTTCACATTGAATCAGATCATATACCTTCTTGTGTATTATCCTAAGCATGTTGACAAAGCTGAGGCATTGCTCCATACACCTGATGTACTGTACATATAACACTGCTTTTCTATCCTGATCACACTAAGGGCTGTGGAAAGTCCTCTCAGCTCTTTGTTTCATTTGCCTATGAGAAACAGGTCACCCCTGTGACTAAACAATGTCTGTCCAAATGGCTGGCTAACTGTATTGTATTTTGTTATAGAAAGCATGGTAAAGAACTTCCTGGAGCTGTGCATGGCCACTCTACACATGGTACAGACACTTCTGTTGCTTGGTTTCAGAATGTTTCTGCAGCTGACATTTGTGCTGCTGCCACATGGAGCACTGTGCATACTTTCGCTAAGCACTACAGTCTGGACATTGTCATTTGTAGACATACTGGCTTTGATCTTGTGGTGCTGCAAGGCTTTCTATCCAGATTACATATCAGATTTCTGGGTACATTGTGTACTGCTTGGGAATTGTTATAAAGGTGTGGCCCAATGGAGGGAGATATATTCAATGAAAATAGAACAGTTACTCACTATAACAGCAGATCTTCGAGAGAATCTCCTCCTCTGGACCACAGCACACCTACCCTCCTTCCCACTTTCTGAGGTATCAGCTGGCAGGTTTGTCCACTGCCTTATTTAGTGGGGTCCAGAAGTGCCTTATGTATGTAATCCCCTTGTTACCCGGGGTTACTAGAATCCCAGTAAGACCTAGTGGTAGGCAGGGAAGGCAGCTTGTGAAACTCCAGTTAAATGGGTTTCACACTGTCTCACTCTGTTCTCAGTCTCAGCTGAGACTGAGGGATGACATCACCAATAGAACTATCGCAGCTGCATGAGCCACATTGGAATCTGCAGCAAGGGGAGTTGGTTAGAACGTTGGGAGGTTTTGAAGTCAGTCTTCAGTCAGTCTTCAGTGAGTGAGTGTGAAGTTGGGAGCTTGCTGAGAAAGCAGCTCAGTGAAGGCTCTAGGAGCCTCAGCCCTGACAGGGGGCTACTTTTAAGTAGAAGGGTGTGTGTCTCCACCTTAAAGAGAGACACACAAAAGATAACTGAATTGGTGGAGACTGCTGTTTTTCAGTTCTCAGTGCCCCCTCCCTTCAGGGGAGGCAGGAAAGGGTTCCCTGCAGATTCCTGGGGCAACCCCCTAGTTCTGCTTGTGAAGGAAAAGCTGCCTGTTTGCTCCAGAATTTATTTGGGAGAACAAGAAGATTTGTGAGTCGCCTGTGGGGCACCTGCAACGTGAGGGTGAGTGTCTGCTCTTGCTAAAAGGGCCTATGTTTTTCACCCTGGGACTTGTGTGACAATGTGGAGATTGAACTGCTAAATGTTGGGAAGCCTAGAGTAATGGGCTAAGCAAAGTAAAAGTAGGTTCAAGTCCAGAGCTTGTTGGGATGCAAATGATATGTAGAGGAGATGTGACAGATGTCTACCCAGAATCTACATTCAAAAGTTTTCAGTAAAGGAATTGTTCAGTTTCCAGAGAAATGGCTGGGTATGGGCTGTGGGAGCTGGAGGTGGGTGGCCATCTTTAGTGACCAGGTCCACTCTGGATTTCTTCTGTGGTTTCTACTTACCTCAGGCACTTGGCCAGTGATGAGGAAGTACCCAGACGATGGGATTGTAAGGAAAATTCTCTAGGAGTCAAGACTCTAGTGTGGTTTGGGAGCCACAACAGGATAATTGGTTCATTCCTCAAATGGACCGTGGATCAAGTGGCCGGCGGGGGAGCCGGGCCAGTGGGGAAAACCCAAGTAGTGTACAAGTCGGGCTGTGTACCCAAAGCTGCGTGCAAGTCTGGGCTGTGTGCCTGGTGGGTTTAGAGCCTGAGGGTTGGAAATAGTGATAAAGTGTTCTGTAGTCTCTAATCTGCATTACCAGGAAATGTAGCCCCATGGGGGTCCGTCTATGCTTTGTTTGTTCAGCTTGGATGTGAATAAAGCCACATTGAAGAATCCCATTCCTGGTTCTGGACATTACAATTATTGCTTCCTGTGTTTGGATTTACTTATGGGTGCCCTGTGCAGAGTACAAACCTAGGTCCTCCTGTGCCGAGTAACCTCATCCTCCCCGAACCCAGTCCCCACCAGGTACTGCTGTCAGCTTCAACAGCATGCCACCTGTCATTTTGGCAAAAAGGCAGGGGTGAGGGGTTATATGTATAGATTATTTCCAGTCCTATGCCTCTCCTTGTGTGCCTAGGCACATAGATGCATAGAACTTATTTGCAGATAATAACCACTTGGCCCACCCAGTCTGCCCATTTCTTCCTGCCTATACTGTCATCCCAGACCCTACTCAATATCTGACCCCCCTCCACACTGCGTCCCAGCTAAGATTCCCTTGAGCCTATCCCATGCATATTTACACCACCACTATCTCTAATGGAAGGTTGTTCCAGGCATTCACCACTCTTTCAGTGAAAAAGTACTTTCCCACCTTTCTCCTAAATTTTCTTCTTTCCAGCTTCATTGCAAGTTGCCTTGTTCTTGTGCATTTTTTCCTTTGAAAAATACTCCCCACCTGTACCTTGTTCAACCCACAAGGTATTTATAAGTCTCTATCCTGTCCCCACTCTTCTTCCTCTCTTCTTCCTCTCTTCCAGGGTGTACATATTGAAGTCCCTCAGTCTCTCCTCACAGAGCCTCTGGTGCTACTTCTGCACCACTTCAGCTACCCTTCTCTGGACAGACTCCACCCTGTCCATGCCCCTCCTGAGATGTGGCCTCCAGAACTGGACATAACACTCCAGACAGAGTCTCACCAGTGATCTATACAGTGGCAACATCACCTCATTCCTTCTGCTGGTGACACCTCCTCCCATATGCATCCCAGCATACTGCTGGCCTTGCCTAGTGCTCTATTGCACTGCTTCACCATCCAGAAAATATCAGATATGATTGCTCTAGGGTCCCTTCCCTGTCTGGTGACTGTGAACACCTCTTACCCCAGTCTATACTCCACCTCTGGGTTTCTTTGCCCTAGGTGCATGATTTTACACTTTTTCACAATGAAACCCAGCTGCCATACTCTTGACCACTTCTGCTACTGGTCTCAGCTCCTGGTTCCTCATGGTGAGAGACCTTCTGAGTTTATTTCTGGTGGGGAACTGAGGAGCAATGGGGCCACCCACAGTTATACAGGCATCAATGTTTCACGTCATCATGGGCAGACCCCAGCTAGCAAAGGTTTCTGAGTGGCCCTGATACTGGCAGATTACAGTTCCAAAGGTGTGGCCCAATACAGGAGATGCTGTTGAAGAAATACTGGTCCTCATTAAGGATATCTCCTCCATAGGGTCACACCTTTGGAACTGTAAACTGTTGGCATCAGGACCACTCGGAAGTTGTTGCTAGCTGGGGGCCACCCACAATGACATACAATGTCTGTGCCTACAAAACACGGGTGACCCCCCCCTTCTCTACAGTTCTTTTTTTCACATCAAATGCTCATCAGATCTGCAGAGAAACAGCATAATTATTTCTTTAATTTTCTATATTCCTTAAACATATCAATGTTGCTCCTGTATGCTGCCATCAAAAGAACCTTTATTTTGGTTTCATACCTGTGGTTACAAGGTCTACAATGATGATGTTCACAGTGTGTGTGTTTGCTGTTTGGGCCTGTCCCACAATGTTAAGGACTGCAAGATCTGCCAGGGATTTAACCACGCCACAAGGAGACACCAAAAGAAGGATATAGAAACCTTCATAGCCATTAAGACTATGGAAGTGCAAACCAAGGCCATGGCCTCCCAGCTGTCTTCTCCATCACAACTGGCCATCTTTTGGAAAGATACTCCCCAGTGGTTAGCGATGCTATCACCACCACTGTCTGTAAAACACTTGGACAGAAACAGAGAAACAGACAAGGACTGATTGTTGTTGAAACCCTCCTGCTTTAGCTTTCACCATAATCATTGTGAAGAAACTGCTTCACCAGTGAGGTTGAGATTTCTATTGAAGGAGGATAAATCCTCCTCATCAACCACTCCAGCATTGTCAACTACAGCTCCCTCATCCTGTTCTTTGTTCAGGAAGCAATGTCACAGCTTTGCTGTAGCACTGCTGTACCTACTATAGATGGTATATCATCTCTGTCATCAGGTTCTGTCCGAGTGACGACGGCAGTCACTCACCCTCTAATGGGTGATGGCGACTTCCAGGCTGTGCTAGCATCATTTTTAGGGATGGCGTTTTGCCTGTTCCTGTCGCTGCCAGCAACAGTGCCTACAGTTCTGTCAACAGGGCCTTTCCTGCCAGAACCATCACTGTTGACTAGACAAAAAAGCACACCTGCTGTTCCTCTATCATGGCCGCTTCCTCCATTGCCCCTCCATGGATTGCTCCCATCATCATTCAAGATGATGAGGAGTAATATAATCCTGATCTCCTAAACTTTGAGGAGGGTTTGGATGATGAGGATAGGGAGGAGCACCCCTATAAAGGAGGGCTGCCTTCCAACTCTACTCTTTTTTCTTGCAGTGAGGATTCTGTGGTCTATACACCCAGGTCTCCATCTGAAGAGCCCTCATTTCAGATTTTGTTCAGACAAAGCTAGGATGTCATGGGCTTTGAGGGTGAAGAGGAAGACTCCAGTAAGAAAAATCTAAAGGATTTTCTCTAGGTTACAGCTGCATCTACTACTGTGGTGCCTCTTGTATACCCTGCATTGGAAAATGCTTCCTTTGCTGCATCGCATAGCCCTAACACCTTGTCTGCAGTCCATAGAAAGGCTGATAAACAGTACCTTGCACTGTCTGTTAAGTCTTATTATGCTTCCCAGCCAGAAACTGATTCTGTAATAATCGCTGCTCATGATCATTTTAGAGCTCCTAGAGTTATGAGTACCTTGCCTCCTGACACAGAATCCAGAAGGCTGGTTGTTATGGACAAGCACACTTATGCCTTTGCATCCTTAGGCCCAAGGACTGTGAATTATCAGGCATACATCATAACATATCAGAATAGCCTGTGGAAATAAGCCATGAGCACTGTTCAGACTTTGCCAGATAGTCCTACCAAGGCAGAACTGTTTAAAGCTGCTTCAGCCACTCTTGATACTAGAAAGCATCTGTTATGCTCAACTTATGATGCTTCTGATGCTTCTGCCAGGGATGCTGTTTCTGGTATCAGTCTCAGAAGATATTCCTGGCTCAGGGTGGCTGGCTTTGCTACTAACATACAACGAGCAGTGTTAAATGCCCCTTTCTGGGGCTCTCAACTTTTTGGGACAGATGGTAACGATGCCCTTAAGGAACTTCAGTCATCCAAAATGACCCCTTAATTTGCCAAAGGATGAGGTAGGGGTTCCAGCAGGCACTGGCTAGTGTCAGCAGTCCTGTGGTCATGGGGGTGGTCCCCTTCCAGGTCACACAGGCCCTGGAACCCTTGGTAAAGGTTGCAGTCGAGGCAGCCCCATCACCCTTGGTACCCTCTGACTTCCTCCTCTTCTCCACTGTTACCTACAAATGTGCAAGTGGGGGGAAGGATCTCCAGTCATCTGCCAAGATGGAGGGAAATCACCATGGGCAAGTGGATCTTGGAGATAATAGAAAAAGGGCATGCTCTGGAGTTACTGTCCAACCCTTCAGTTTATCCTCATACTCCTCATTTTCCTCAGGGTCACTTGTCCCTCCTAAAAGAAGAAATACAGTCACTGATTCAAAAGAATTAATCAAACCCATCTCTCCAAAAGAACAGAGCAGAGGGCTCTGTTCCAGGTACTTCCTGGTTCCCAAACAGACAGGAGATCTGCGTCCTGTACTGGACCTCAGAGACCTGAACAAATTCACTGAATACAAGAAATCTCAAATGGTGTCTCTTAAGGCTCTCATTCTCCTACTACAGTTGTGGCAGCAGCTCTCTGGTGGAAAGGGCTTTATGCATTTCCCTACTGACCTGGTGTTACAATCAATGTACTGAAGTCTGCTTACATTCCCTGTTAGTGCCTGCAATACATTGGTGCAATGCTGGACACAGAAGTGGGCAAGGTATTTCTGCTTAAACACAGAGCCAAAGAACTGGATGCCCAGGCCCAGCAGGTTCACAGGAACCATTATGTGTCCACCTGGACCATGTTCCATCTCCTGGAACTAATGGCAGCTGCCATTGCGACAGTCTTCTTGGTCCACCACCATTTGAGAATCCCAAAATGGATACTTCAGGTACAGCAGGACCAAATGACGGATGAGCTGGAACAAATGGTTCTCATCACGTCTCCTCTTCGCAAGTCTCTGATTTGGCGGATATTACAGAGCATCACATTCTTCTCCCTGACCCTAGGACAGTTATTAACAATGTAGGCTCTGGATCGGGATGGAGTGCCCATGTGGAACCCTCTTAGACCCAGGGATTGTGAACCAACCTGGATTCAGATCTTCACATCAATGTTCTGGAGATGAGGGATGTTCTGCTTGGTCTCCAAGCATTTACAGAACACCTCAGTCCCAGTCCCTTGTTGATAAGGACAGACAATGTCAGTGTAATGCAGTACATCAACAAGCAAAGGGCACTTACTCTTACCCCTTATGCAGGGAAGTAATGAGAGTTTGGCACTGGGTATCATCTCATGACCTTCAACTATCAGTCTTATTTCTCCCAGGAGTCCAAAATATCTTAGCAGACAGGCTGAGATGGTGCCAGTCACAAGTACATGAGTGAGAACTGCTGAATTTAGTGGTAAAGGACCTCTGCACAAGATGGGTCAGTCCAAAGATGGACCTTTTTGCATCTCCACACAATGCAAAACTGCCACATTCCTGCTCACTTGCTCCTGGGCCTGGTGTTTTCTGGCAGGACATGTTGTCCGTCTCCTGGAAAGGGAGGTTTCTTTATGTGTTCCCTCTGATCCCGCTCATTCAAAGTGTTTTACTCAAGTTGCAGGCAGAGCGGCCATCCTAATACTGGTAGCCCCTTCTGGCCTTGCCAGATGTGGTTTCCTCTGCTACAGCATCTGTGGAACCTCCTGTTCATACACACCTATGTCAGAGACTGCTGTCACATGGCAAGGGGTCCCTGGTCAACCCAGACCTGTGGTCCCTACATCTGCATGATTGGCTCTTGAGGACATAGCCAGTGACCACTTCTGGGTTTTTCCCCAGGTGGCTGATGTCCTACAGGTGAATAGAAAGCCTTTCAATAGACATACCTACTCACTAAAATGGGAGGATTTCTCCATATGGTGTGCTTCCTGTTCTGGGTACCTATTTAAATGCCTGGTACTGTAGTACTGGCCTACCTGCTGTCTCTGTCTGACTCATCTCCAGTACTTGTGCAACTGGCTGCCATTTTGGTTTTCTGCGCTATAATTGATGGACTCACAGTGGCACAGCTAGACCTGTCCAGTACGTTCCTTAAGGGTATTTTGCACATACATACCTCAATTCATAAACTAGTTCCACCTTGGGACCTTAA
Source organism: Neoceratodus forsteri (assembly GCA_016271365.2). NCBI lineage: Eukaryota > Metazoa > Chordata > Ceratodontiformes > Ceratodontidae > Neoceratodus > Neoceratodus forsteri. The sequence goes on from CM057459.1 coordinate 323,022,047, forward strand.
TTTTATCCTTATAAAATTGAATGGCTCCATTTGAGCCTTCTGCAACATATGAAATGTGCTTCCTGTCATGGAAGGCTCTATTTTTTTGGTCACTATAACTTCTGCTCGGATGATTTCCAAGCTTCAGGATCTCATGAATGAGTCTCTCTACCTGATGTTCCACAAGGACAGAGTATCATTGCATACCAGTCCACATTTTCTACTCAGGGTAGTCTCTGATTTCTTATTGAATTAGAACATACACCTTCTTGTGTATTCTCCTGAGCATGCTAACAAGGCTAAGGTATTGCTTCGTACACCTGATGCACACAGAACACTACATTTCTTTCTTAATTGCACTGAGGACTGGAGAAAGTCCTCTCAGCTTTTTATTTAATTTGTCCTTGGGAGAGAGGGTACACCTGTTATTAAACAGAAACGGTCCAAGTGACTGGCTCACTGTATTGAATTTTGTTATGGGAAGAACTGAAAGGAACTTCCTGGAGCCATGTGTGGCCACTCTACACAGGGTATGGTGACTTCTGTTGCCTGTTTTCAAAATGTTTCAGCAGCTGATACAGTATATGTGCTACTGCCACATGGAGCACTGTGCATACTTTCACTAAGCACTACAGTCTAGACATCGTCTTATGTAGATGTACTGGATTTGGTCTTATTGTTCTGCAAGGCCTTCTGTCCTAAATTGATATCAGACTTTGCTATCCTCCCTGGGAATCTTGTATTCTGCTTGTGAATCATTTCAAAGGTGTGGCCCAGTAGAGAAGATTTCCTTCATGAAGATAAAATAGTTACAAGTTGTAATACCAGCCACCGCTTCGAACCTAGAAAACTAGCCATAAAGACTGTATTTTTTACGACATCAGGAGGTAAGCCAATTCTGACAGTTACCTGTGAAATTCTTACAGCTAAGAGAGGTGTTTTGCAGGATGTTGTTCTGAGAGATCAAAGGGATATTCTGTCCTGTCATAATTCATGCTCTGTGGCTCACTAATTAAAAAGTATACATATTTTTTTAATTGTAATGTTTAGCAGTGTGCAATGGCATGTGACTAATTCAGTATGCAGGAATGAGAGTGACCTCACAGCCAGCATTACCACAGAGCTGTGACCTCACAAGCTGGGTGGGACCCTCCCACCCAATAGTGTCAAATTGCTGAGTGAACATTGCATACTTGTGTTTGGACTTTCAAGAGACACTTGTGTTCTGGACTCTTAAGAAGCACTTCTACCAAAATTAGGTAATTTCAGCACCCCTATTTACCAACTGAAACTGGGGTAGGATTAGTTACTCAGTATAAGGTGGTTTGTGTACAATTGTCCATTTATTTTTATGACTGTACCATTAATGTTATATGTTTTGTGATTTGTATTTTATGTACTATTTTTAATTTTAGTAAACTCCGTTTTCTCTGAAATCCTGTCTGAGCCTTTTTCTCATTTTGAGTGTGAATGCTGGGACAGTTTTGTTAATTCTGACATAACTGTTAAAGTGCTTATAGTGTGTCACCATATGCAGCAAGGTAAGAAAATACCTAGGTCACAATTGAGTCAGAAGGGGATTGTGAACTAGGTTGTGTGCCCACTGGATTAAGTATTGCACTACTTTCCCTGAAGAGGGTGTGATATTTGGACCTGCTACCTGTGCATGCTAGCAAGAAAGGGTTCATATTTGACCCCAGGACTTGAGACTGGTAGTTGTCCGGACCCAAAACAGACAGGAGGATTTTCCTGTTTGTCTCCTGTTCACATATTGCACTTCAAGGTTGGGCACTGTGGGAACAGAAGGCCTGACCCCTGGAATACATTTGTGACAGTCCTGACACTGCAGATTTACAGTTCCAAAGGTGAGGCCAAATGGAGGAGATTCTCTCGAAGACCTATTGTTTCAATGAGTAACTGTTCTTTCTTTGAACAGTCCCTTTTTAACTGATACACTCATTATGACAGTCTCAATTTCAAATTGGCATATATCCAGTCCAGATGATGACAGTGCAAACCACTTAGCACTGGGCAGACATGGCCACCAAAATAGGGCATCACAATGGCTTAAACCTGCACTAAATTTCCTACATTCAGAAGGACCCATGCAAATGAGCCCATTGAGCATGCAAGGCACTAAAGGGACATTTGCATGCTCATTATGGGCTCATTTGCATGGAGAGTGAGGCTGGACTGTGTGGTGTGCCCCCCCATTGGCTGTTCTCTGAGCACTATCCCTGGTGCTAGTGGTCCCTGCCCCCACCAATCACTGGCCCAATACAAGGCATACTTTCCCTGGTGCTAGTGTTTTCTCCCCATGATCGCTGTCCTGAGGTTGTAATTTACATACTCCCTGGTGCTAGTGGTCCCCCCCCGATCACCATCCTAAGGGTGTACATGACATCTTCCCTGGGGTAGTAAAAACAAATACATTTCTCTGGCAGTAGTGGTCCCCCTCCCCATGATTACTGGCCTGAACAAAAACAAATAAACTCTTCCGGTGCTAGTGGTCCCCCCCTTTAATAGATGATCACCGGCCCGAGCATAAGAAAATAAGTTTCTCTGGTGTCCAGTGGTCCCTCCCCCCACCTGATCACCCGACCAATATATGCATGCAGTTTCCCTGGTGGTCAGTGTTCCCTCCTCACACCCAATTCCCTCTAAAATAATATTACACCATTCCCTGGTGTCTAGCGGACCCACTCCCTATCCCTGATCCCCTGTAACATAATGTTACAACATTCCCTGGTGTCTAGTGGACCCCCACTCCAGCAGGTAGTGCTGCACCACTCCATCCCCCCATCCTGACCTCAAGTCGGCAACCGGCACAGCCCTCCGCTCACCATCATGGCTGGCCACCAACTGAGCTGTCAGTGATGGTGTAATGTATACAGTATACACTCATTGATTGACAGCTGAGGGCTTTCAGTCAATGAGCATGTACTGTATACAATACGCTCTCATTGTCAGCTCAGTAGGTGGCTGGCTGTGGTGGTGAGTGGAGGGCTGTCCTGATCACTGGCTCGGGGTTGGGGGAATGGGGTGGTGGGGCACTACCTGTCAGGGTAGGGGAGGTCTGCTAAACACCAGGGAATGTTGTCATTATAGGAGGCAAGGAGGCAGTATAGCACAGTGGTTTAAGGCTCTGAGCTGCAAACCTGGAGACCTGGGTTTGAATCTTACAGCCCCCACTTGCATTCTGTGTGACCCTGAGCAAGTTACTTAACTTCCTAGTGCTCCCAGGTTACATCTGTAAACACATTTTCAGCTTAGTGTGTCTCTCCTGGTAAAAAAATAAAAAAATAAATGGTGTAACATTATGTTACAGGGAACTGGTGATGGGGGGTCTGCTAGACACCAAGGAATGGTGCAACATTATTTTACAGGGGATCGTGTTTGGGGAGGGACCACTAGCCACCAGGGAAACTATATACATATGCCAGGTGAGTGACTGGGTGGGATGAGGGACCACTGGCCATCAAAGAAACTATATACATATGTCGGGCAGGTGATCAGGTGGGGGAGGGACCACTGGCCACCAGGGAAACTATATACATATGTTGGGTGGGTGATTGGATGGGATGAGGGACCACTGGCCACCAGGGAAACTATATACATATGTCAGGTGAGTGACTGGGTGGGATGAGAGACCACTGGCCATCAAAGAAACTATATACATATGTCGGGCAGGTGATCAGGTGGGGGAGGGACCACTGGCCACCAGGGAAACTATATACATATGTTGGGTGAGTGATCAGGTGAGGGAGGGACCACTGGCCACCAGGGAAACTATATACATATGTCAGGTGGTTGATTGCATGGGATGAGGGACTACTGACCACCAGGGGAAACTATATACATATGTCAGGTGAGTGATCAGGTGGGGGGAGGGACCACTGGACACCAGAGATAGTTATTTTCCTATGCTCAGGCCAGGGATCAGTGATCATGGTGGGGACCACTAACACCAGGTAAACTTATACTTGGTCAGCGACTGCGAGGGGGACCACTACAGCCAGGGAAAAAGTACATCATACATTGGGGCAGCGATCGGTGGTGGAGACAACAGTAGACGCCAGTGATACTGTGTTGGGGATTGGGGGGCCACCGCACTTCCTCCATCAACTGCTAGGGTTACGTGGGAGTAAGTCAATGTTTTGAGCAATGGTATGTGTGCCATGCAAGGGGACTGAAAAACCAGCCTTGCGAAGTGCACATACTCTGAATATCGGACTGCACCAATATTCAGGTCCCTGCATCTTCATTTACATTGACCCCACCTCCGAATATTGCCCAAGTGCAAACCCTGTTTGCCCATGCTAACCAGGCTTTTCAATTTTCACCTGGGCAATCTTTTGAATATCAAGCTCCAGGTGAGCTGGGGAAGGAGGTACCAGTGGGGTGTGGGTGGGTGTTGACCTACACTGCTGGTTTATGTTAAGAGACCTGGCAGACGGGGGGAGGGGAAACAACCAGCGGTGGGGCTTGGCACTTGCTGCTGGGATATTTATAAACTGGGTGGCCGGGAGGTGGTGGGCTCGGGTTCTCACTGCCACAAGCCCTACACAGTGGGTATGGTACAATTTCTATGACCACTAAGAGCCACAGAAATGACTCACATCCACACATTTAGTCTCACAAAAATAGAAGACGCTGTTAACGTGAAAAGCACCTTATAAACAAACAAATCTGAGCATCTGTGAAAACGGGATTATCATGTTTTTGTAAAACCCGTTATTAAAGACACAACTCTTTTGGTCAAACCGTAATGAACCTAAACATTTCAGATTTCAACTGTCATTCATTTTTGAGCTATAGATGAGCAAAAAGTCTTAATTTCCATATTTTTTATGAAATTTCAGCCTTCTGGAACTTTTTACACAGCAGAACTGATCGTTACCACATTTTTAGGATCCGGATACCCTTGGCCTGAGAATGAATATAGCAAATTTCAAGCTTTTTCTTTCAGGGACAGATGCATTATTAAGGTGCAAAAATAGGTGTTTAACATAAAAAAATCACCTGTAGCCCTACACATAGCTGGGGCGCTACTGTGCACCTATAATGTAAAAAACACAGTTTACTGTGTTTAGTTTATTGTTCTAGGAATTACTACCTTTGAGCCAGAGGCTCTTTTACAAAGGTTCCACGTCAATTAGGTACAGTACAAAAAAGGTTACATAGATAACACAACAATTTGTGCTGTGTCAAGGCGAGAAAACATATACAAATACATATCAAATCATTTGTGCAAAGGACATGAGATATCAATAATCACATTATTATTACAAGAAAGAGGTCATGCCAGATTAGGAGAAACAAATAGGGAAAAGTCCAGACCAGAGAGGGTAAGTGAAAGGTGTGGGAGCAGACAATAGCAGGAGAAAAGGTTTCCCAAACACGTCTTTGTCAAATAACGGAACAGGGTGGGTAGTGAGAAAATAAGAGGTTTAATCAGGGCAGTCACAGGAGCTGGAGGTGGCAAGGTGAGAGAACAGCCTTGATTTGAAAATACCTAGAGGGTGGAGGCAGTAATATGAGTGCTGAGGGCATTTAGCCAGCTGGGGGCACGATAGGCAAATGATCTTTGTCCCTGAGAAGTCCGCATCGGGGACTTGGAGAGCTGGTGTTCTGATCTTCTGGTAAACGGGTGCCAGCGCTCGGCATAACAGGTCTTGGATACAAGGTGGAGTGAGGCCCAGAGTGGATTTTTCACCATCAGGTAGGTAAGGTACTTTATCCGGTTTGAGAGTTGCAACCAACCTGAGTCAGCATAGAGTTCACATGTGTGGGTACGTCGATGTGCACCAGTGAGCAGCCGACAGGCCTTATTTAGGGATGTTGTAATGCAACTAAGTGCTGTAGTAGTGGCAGATCCGTATATAACTAAGCCATAGTCAACAACTGAGATGACAGAGGATTGGATGGCAGTCCTCAGTGCAGAATGGGTAGAGCTGTCGGTTCCGATACAGAATCCCATTCGCTAATTAATAGTTTTTGCTGTACTATCAATGTGAGTTGCAAAGATTAGGCCTTGATCAAAGTTGATTCCAAGATATTTGAAAATTGGCACTTGTTCAAGGGTATTTCCCAGGTATGTATTACTGGTGAGTGGGACTTGCCGTTTCTTGTTTTGCGGGTTAGAGAAGAGCATGGATTTAGTTTTTTTGTGGTTTAGAACCAGGTTATGTTCAAGGAACCACATCTCAACTTTGGAAAAAGCATGCTGAAGGTTGAGGCGTAAGAGGTTCAGATCTTTATGAGTGGCAAGAATCACGGCATCGTTGGCATAGAGGATTATTTGTTCAGGGCAGGATTTGGGGAGGGAGTTTAGGAAAAGGCTGAAAAGGAGGGGGCCCAGGATGGATCCCTGGGGAACTCCTGAGTGAACCGGTTTGAGTCTGAGAGAACTCCAGCTACTTTTACAGATTGAGAGCACTGAGCAAGGTAATTTTTTAACCAGTCACCAGGACCCTGCGGGAGCCCTAGGGATAGTAGTTGTTTGATAAGTTGGCCATGGTGTACTGTATCAAATGCCTTGGTTAAGTCAATGTAGACTGCGCCAGTTAGGTTTCCTTTGTCCATGGCATTGTGGATTGCTCCTGAGAATTCAAGTAGGGCAGTCGATGTGCTGTGCCCTTTCCTAAATCCATGCTGCTGGGTGCATAGGATGTTGTGCTTTTCAGGTAGTCTGAAAGTTGGTCCACCACCAAGCGTTCAAGGGCCTTAGAGAGGTGGTAGTATTGATATCGGGGATAGTTACCAGGCAGTGACTTATCACCACTTTTGTGCACCGAATGACAACTGCAGCCTTCCATTTCCTAGGGAATTGGCTGTAGCAGAGGGAGAGATTGAAAATTTTTGTGAGGGGGAGCAGTACTTCCTCCAGAGTGAGGGACAGAAGTTTAAGGTCAATAGTGTCGCTGTTTGCTCGGGACTTAGAAATGGCCTTCTTTACATATTTATAGACTTCATGTGCCTTTACTAGTTTGAAATAGAAGGGTGGTTTGGTTGGAGAGGCAGTAGTAGAAGTAGAAATTGGAGGGTCAGCATCAGTGAAGAAATCAGATGAGAGTAAGTAAGTAAGTAAGTAAAATTTTATTTATATTAAGCGCCCTTCCCAAGCTCAGGGCACTTTTACAATAAAACAAGTGAAATCACATTTCAAACAATAAATCAAACAACCATACAATACACTTACTCTTTATGTACCAACAAATGCTAAGGTAAAAAGGAAAGTTTTTAATTGTTTTTTAAAACTTTCAACAGTTAGGCATTCTCGTATCTGACGAGGTAGAGAATTCCACAGGGTTGGTGCCATATAGGCAAAAGATCTACCTCCAGACATCTTTAGATGTACCCTGGGAATCTCTAGCAATCCCTCATCAGAGGAGCGAAGAGAACGGGCAGGACAGTAGGAGAAGACACCACTAAGGTCCGTGAAGGTATCATTTAGGGTGTTTGCAATGATCTCTGGGTCTAATGTAGTGGTTCCATCCACATTCATTATTGTAGGAGAGGATTTGGACTGCTGACCCATGATATTTCTTATGTTGTCCCAGAAGGATTTCCCTTCACCCCAGGAGTTGGAGAGGGCATTCTTGAAATAGGAGCTCTTCATCAAACGGATCTGTTTAGTACAGTGGTTGAGCCTGTTTATATTTTGGATGTCCGACAGAGTGCCAGTAGCTCTTGCAGTGGCCCAGAGATGATCCTACTTTTGAGTTGTGCCAATAGCTTCGCCGTGAGCCAGGGATTTGTGAGTGCTTTGATTTTGTGCTTTTTTACTGGTGCATAGGTGTCACAGGCAGTGTTGAAAGTAGTAATAAAGTAATCAAGGGCTAGGTCAACATCTTGAGTTTTGTAAATCAAGGACCAGTCTATCTGCTTAAGACAGGTCTTGAAATGAGTAAGGTTGCCATAAGGTAGGACTTTGCTATAGATGGTTTTTGGAGGCGGCTTATAAAACTTATTTGTCCAGGTACATATTATTGGATAGTGATCACTGAACGAGTCAGGGAGAACACTTACATTGGTTATACGGGTAGGGTGGCTGGTAAGGATCCAGTCAATGAGGGTGCTGGTCCCTGATTTGTAGTTTTTCCTGGTAGGGGAGTTTACCACTTGTGTTAAATTTGCTGCTAGGTTAGCATCTTTGTTTGACCCTGCATCAGGAGCAAGCCAATTTATATTAATGTCCCCAAGGAGAAGGAGTTCGATGTCAGAAGGTTGTGTACTTACAAACTCGAGGACAGCCTGTAGGCCGGAATCAGGATCTTTTGGTGGGATATAGACAGCAGCAATCGTGAGGACTTTGTTTTGGGCACCAAGTAGTATCTTGATAGGGAGGAGTTGCACTGAGGTTTCTGTGGTGGGGTAAGAACCAGGGAGACAGGTGAGGTAGTCCTTTATGTAGATTGCACACCCACCACCCCTTTTTGAGGTCCTATCCAGCCTGAATATCTTGTAGCCTTGTATAGAGATGGCATGATCCGGAGTATTAGGTGTCAGCCAAGTTTTGACGATGGCAAGGATATCCAGGTTGTGTTGGCTGTGTGTTCCCTTTAATAAAGTACATTTGATGAGTGTGCATTTACCATTGCTACCAACTGCTTTCTAAAATCCTGGTATTTAACGTAAAACAGGATAGTTATCTATATAACAGTATTTGCTACAGGACCCAAGGAAAATTATTTGGTGAGAAAATTAAATGCAAAAACACTGGGGTAATGGAATGCAAAATTGTCATCACCATGCCCAATGCAATAGGGGTATAGTTTTTATTTTATGCTTCTTTAAAACTTGGCTTTCTTGCCAAAGGCATTTTGCATAACCTTTACTCCAATGATTTGCAGTGAGTTTTTTTTTTCTGGCTAACCTCTTCTGCTGGACTGACACAATGGCCACACTACACTGATGAATCCTAAAGGAAACATCCGTGGTTTGTTGTTTCAGTATCTGCAGATTTTTAGTGAGCCCATCAGGTACCTTTCAGTTCTGCTGTTTGTCCAGCTGGCAAAACTTCCTTCATTGTAATACACATATATTTTCCATCTTGCAGTGTGTTTGGGGGGCATGAGTAATTCTGTGCTTCTTAAAAACTGCCTTACTCCCAATATGCTTTCCACATATTTTGGGAGCAGTCCTTTTCAATATGTTCATAAGCGACACAGCAGAAGGAACACAGGACAAGCTGTGTCTCTTCACAGATGTCACAAAGCTCTGTGGCAGGATAGAGGGTGAGGAAGAGGTTAGGGAGTTGCAATGTGACCTACAAAGGTTAGAGAGGTGGTCCAAGGTCCAGCTGCTGAAATTTAATGCCAAAAGGTGCAAGGTGATGCACATTTATTTATTTGTTTAACTTTTGATTACCGGGTAAGTGCGCTCGACAATAATACGCTTATTTTCAGTCATGGCCTGACAGAGTACAGTTACAGTACAAGCACAACAGAGTACAAATACAGTAAAGAAATAATGGCATTGGAAGTGTTGTAGTTTCACAGCACAATATTTGACTGCGGTAGCAAGGAGACAGTGCTAAGCAACAAAAAAACAACAGGAACATATGGTGCATCAGTAATAGATTGCATCAAGATAATTTTAAAAAACTTGGCAAACATGTTCTTAGCACAAATAATGTAACTGCACATAGATATGCATACCGTACATACTCAGGAATGCAAGACAACAAGAGAACAAGAACCCCAGGAAGGAATACTGGATGGGAAGAGTTAATGTGGTCACTACTTCAGAGGAAAGAGATCTGGAGGCCATCATAAGCAACCCTCTATATACAAACTAGCCAATGAGACAAGGGCCCGATTTTCAAATGGGGATGCAGGACTTGCAACCAAGCCCTGTGTCCCTGCAAAGTTAGCCGCACGTACGTCTAAGTGTTTGAAGCAACTGTGCCCAGTTCTGGAGTCCTCACCTGAGGAAAGACAGAAACAGGTGGGAGACAGTGCTGCATACAGTAACTAAAATGATTCAGGCCAGCAGGACAAATCCTATGAGGACTGGCATAGGTAACTGAACATGTGCTTGCTAGAGGCCAGGGGAGAGGGATATGATAGAGACCTTCAAGATCCTGAAAGGAATAAACAAGGTAAACTGTGAGGAACTATTTAGCAGGAAAAGTAGGTCAAAGGCAAGGGGACATGAATGTAAGCTGGTGGTGGTGGGGGAATCAGGAGGGATGCAAGAAAGTTTACTTTGCCAAGAGAATGGCTATGTCATGGAACAGCCTACCAGCAGAGGTGGTGGGTACAAAACCATTAGTAAGTTCAAGCATGGCAGTGACAAAGTCCAGGGCTTAACATTTTCTCGGGGGGGGGGGTAGCAGTAAGGCAGGGAGTGAAGGAATGAAGAGAGGAGGGAAAAAAAATGGACAATAAGTCACAGGGCAAAGTAGGGTGAAACTGGGCAGACTGGATGGACCAATGGTCTTTTTCTGCCAGCATTGCCTATGTTTTTTTATAAACCTAGACCCAACAGTTTGCCTTTTAAAATAATTTACTCTATTGGGATCATCATGGCCCAAAATGTAGTCAGCATTGGCTGAATGAATTCCTCTGCTGGACTGAGACAGTGGCTGTACTACATGGATTAGTCCAAACAGGACAACACATTTTATTTGTGCTTCGCTGTTCCAGCCATTCCAGGTTGTTCGTGGGATCCTCGGGCATGCTGTGATGCTGCTTAAAGTCTAGTATGGTTAAATTCCTTCATGGTATTTTGTATAAATTGCCTATGGTGCTCTCTGTTGGAGAATACGTGTAAGTCTATGTGTCTTCCTGTTTTAACCTTGTGTTTTATTGTTTTCATAAAGAATACAATACAAAATGCATCCCATGAGAGTCATATCAGATGTTTCATACAGTAAATTTTAGACATTCAGTGTAAGTACGTTACTCTACTAATGTTACAGCATATGGGGATTTAATAATGTTTTCTATCCATGAGGTTACTTATTGCGTCTCATGAGAGTCACATCACTTATTTCATGCAGTAAATTTGAAACATTCAGTGTGGGTATATTACTCTTCTAATGTTACACATATGGGGATTCAATAATGTTTTCTATCCATAAGGTTACTGAATAACCCACAGCAGTTGACCTTTAGTCATTTCCACACAAAGTGTTAGTTCTAATAAAGTAATACGGTTTGTAACTTGTGGAAGTTATTTTTGTCTTTTTACTGCTTTTCTCTTACTGAAGTTAATTCACTGAGTTCTCAAAAAAAAAAAAGTTCTGTAACATATATTATTTAGCCTCCCATCCATGATTTTGAGATGTATTGTAGAAATCTTAATCTGAACAAAGTTTATTTATTTATTTAGTTAAACATCAGTTTAGAAACCTTTGAGCCAGAGGCTCATTTACAAAGGTACCTCGTCACAAAGAGGACATCAGAACAGTAGTACAAGGGACACAGTATTTACAAACAAAAAAGTTACAGTTCAATTACAATTTTGTTACAATAGAGTACAATCTCCAACGAGCAAAAGATAACAAAAGGTGCAAAACTTATGGTCGGGGGAGAGCTGGTGGGGGTAGAAGGGAGGGAGATAGGGGAGGAGGAATAAGTAGGGAAAGGAAGGGGGGGGAGCCGCTCAGTGAGCATTGTCAAACAGAGTATATATATATATATATTTATTTTTTTTTTTACACTAGGCTAGCGGCAGTTGCATTTGCGAGAGCTAAGCAGGAAGTTATACTTTAAGTAACAACCTGAATTATCTAGAATAGATTAGCATTCTAGCAATAACATAGATGATAAAGAAATATGCTATATGCTTAACTGTGATTGCTAATAGCAGGCAACGCTAAATAACCATGCCTCACTCCTGTCAATCAAAGTTCTGGCAGTAAATTATAATGACATGAAGAGGAAGGCATCTACTAAAAAACACACAGATGCCACCATTCTACAGGTTTTAATGCCTGAAGTAAGTTGTAACCCATACAAAAATACCTTATTTAACAGGCATACAACTAATTTATCCATGATTTCCACTTAGTCAAGTCCCAAATGTATTGATCCAGCAAACATGAGACACTTGAATACAGGTCACCTAAAACTGACCATAAACTGCACAGTTACTTATCTCCAGTGATTTCCAAGTTTTCAGTCACTTCCCTCTGACTTGAATTGGCTCCTGTTTTAAATTCTTTTGCAGTTTTTGTGGTCCACTCCCTTGCCTTCTTGGTGTCAGAATATTGAAAATGTTTCCCTCCAAACTGGATTTGTATAGTAGGTCCACTTGGCAAGAGGAATGACTTATGATTCATACTGGCCTTAGTTGCTGCCAAACACTGTCAAACTGTTTTCCTGTCAGTACGGGTGGTGAAGCTAAGTCTGGAAACATTCTGATCTGCTGTTCTTCATACATTATTTGGGCACTAGAGCAAGATGCCTGTAAAAGCAACTAAGCAAGTCTCTAGCCGCTCTGGTGTCCATGATTACTATTACTGCCCCAATGAAACAGCAGCCATTAGCTTGATTTTTTGATTAATTCTGTTTTTTTTATAGCTATGTCTGCTTCCAATAATTCTCTGTGAGCCCCGCTTGCTCCAGCAATCAAAATATCTGTACATTGGGGTATCGGAGCTGGTTTTCTTTTTTTTGTCTCATCTTTTTATTCATTTTGTCAAAATACATACAGAAGACATTACAACAGTACACAGTTTAATACAATCAAGGCCAAAAATGAATCATAATAGATGGGACATCAAAATTATTGCCCCTCCCAAAACAGCACCACTGGTAATCTATTATAAGAAAATTCCTGCATCCTAGGAGGGTTCCAAGTGCATTCCCACTTTATGAAATTAATAAATAAATAAAAATAAATTCAATTCATATACAATAATAAAGGTGAAAAAAGAATGGAGAATTAAAATCATTAACAATGAAGATATAACAGTCCCTATGATGAACCAACATTCTTAAGTTAGTATCAATGCATACCAGTCTGGTTACCAATGCGTGAGCACCCGTGGGCAGCTGAGATGCAAGGAGTATCATACTTTTACCAGTCTGGGCCTACCGCCTTGCATCATATTACTCCTGTGGGACAGCTTGGAAAGGACTGCAGGGTACACCTGAGAGTACTACATTGAGGTTTAGCAGAGTCCATTGTACTGTACCCTGCTGTAAGAGCTGTTTTTTAATTGTCTCCAACCTATATTTTTGTGCCATATTTTCTTTGATTATTGTGGTAGCAGCGGTCAGATCTTTGGTAGCTGTATCATTTGCTCCCTCCACATTATCCTCTATGGCATTCATTGGGACTGAATGTGTTTGCAGTTATGTTGGAGGACAGAACTACTGCACAGACTGTATTCTTTATGGCCTGTATGGTTGACTCTCACTCCAGCTCTGCTGGCTCCTGCAGTCCGCTGCTGCTAGGGCCCAAAGCATGTTGCTGTTACTGTTTATGTGAGGTGCCTGGAATGGTTACTGTCTTTCAGTCCATCTTTTTCAAAACTGGCCATTCACTACTTCAAGGGATAATTTGTCAGATGAGCACAAAATCAAGGTGTTTAGACAACTTTGAAAATATTTTATTTGTGATGCAATGCTTTTGTGTTAGAGAGCTGCTGTGAACTGCTGCCTGTATCCACCACAGCTAGCTGGCACCCCATTTAATGTTTCCTTAAAGCTTGGTGTTTCTGAAGCTGCTACATTTCAAGTGGGGTTGCATGGTATGACATTACATCATTGCTGCAGTCTTGTTTTTCCAGTTCTGTTTATCCTCCCATCCTACCTGCCAGGACCTCCATCCACTTCTCTCTCCAGGACCCATATCCTGTCCTCCTGGGACTCCCCTTGGAACCCTGGTGCCCCGGTCCACCTGCAACCCACCTGCTGACTTGGACCCCTCGGCTTGCCCCCCGAGGTGGGGTGCCATTCAGATTTTCTAGCGACTCCCCATGCAATCCAGTAAGTCTGAGGTGAACATACAAGCATATGAATAAGCCAGCAGAAGAAGGCCATTTGGTCTATCTAGTCTGCTTGTATTGCAGGGTCCACAGCTTGAGCTACTGTCCCTGCCTCCCCTCCCCACTCCTCCCACCATCCATACCCATGATCCTTACCTTCTCCCTATGCCTATCCCAGCCACTCTTGAAACTTCCCACTGCCTTCAATGAGACCTCTTGTTCTGGCAGTGCATTTCAAGTGTCCACCACCCTCCCTGTGAAGAAGTGCTTCGTGACCTCCTTCCCAAACCTCCTCCCCCTCCAGCTTAAGACTGTGCCCCCTCGTGTTGTGGTTGCCACTCAGCTTAAAGAGACCCTCCTTATCCATCTTATTTATCTCTTTCAATTACCTGAAGGTCCCAATCATGTCCTCTCTCTCTCCTTTTCTCCAAGGAGTACATGTTCGGTGCCCTCAATCTCTCCTCGTATGCCTTGCCCTGCTGAACTGCTATCATCTTTGTAGCCCTCCTCTGGACCTTCTCCAGAAGGTTAATGTCCTTTTTTGAGGTGTTGGCACCAGTACTAAACTCCATACTCTAGATGTTTCCTCATCAGTGACCTGTACAAGGGTAGCATAACCTCCTATCTCCTACTACTGGTCCCCCTCACTATGCATCCCAGTATCTTGTTTGCCCGTGCTGCTTTCTTGCACTGCGTGGAGCGCTTCAGGTCATTAGTGATCATCACTCTCAGGTCCTTCTCCTCCTCTGATGCCAATACCTGGACTCCACCCAGGCAGTACTCCATCCTGGGATTCTTGGCTCCAACTGGTAGAACTTGTTTTGTACTAATAGGAAATCCCATTGATGGGAAGTTGCCATCTATGTACGGGACAACATTACTGCAACTATGGTGGACACGACTACAGTCCCTAAGGAATTTGAGTGCCTCAAGCTAAGAATTCAACCAGCCAAATCAACCTCTATATGCATTAGTGGGTGCTATAGGCCCCCCTCAGCTAGCCTCTCTCTGCTCAAACACCTAAGTGACATATTAGCTACCACCTCATCAGAAGTATCCATAATTGGCGATCTCAACCTTGACTGGCTCTCTCCAGTCTCCTTACCATTGAAATAATTCTGTGATGCCCATGGACTTACCCAGATCATTAATGAAGCTGCCTGCCCAAACACCAACAACCCAGAGCGTAGCTCCCTTCTTGACCTAATCCTTGTAAGCAAGCCTCACCTATTCTCCCACTCAGGTGTATTCATTAATGACATCAGCGACCACTGTGCCATTGCATGCGTAAGGTTGGTGCAACTCCAAACCTCTCTAAATACATCCATAAGAGATGTAAATGGAACTTCTGCTCAGATGCTTTTCTCTATGACCTCCAGTATGCTAACCGGCAGAAATTTTACCTCACATCTTCTGTGGGAGAGGTACACGAGTCACTTCATGTAATACTCACTGGAACCCTACACCTCCATGCCCCAGTTACCAAAAGCAGAAACAAAAGAAAATCCTGTCCCTGGTTCATGGATAAGCTAAAGACTGCCTTATGGCATAGGGATGCTCTTTGGAAAAGAGCCAGAAAGTCTAAATTGGCCACAGACTGGTCTGCTTTCTGAACCGCGAGGAATTTCTGCACAGAAACTATAAGAGCTGCGAGGTCTAGTTATTTCAGCTTTGAGCTCAACACATCCACTAACTCTGCTACTAAGTTTTGGAAAACTTTAAGGGAGCTAGAAGGCCATAACAATGCTAGCACGGTTTCCCACAAAATTTCAACTGGTGGTACCCACACTACAGATAAAAATGAGATCCTTGACCTTCTTAACAATCACTTTGCCACAGCAAGGATGGCTTTTGATACCTCCCCAGCAAATGACATCAGGACACAGTTCCTTAGTCAGTAATCTGATTGCCATGATCCAGAATCTATTGACCCTTACCACTCTTTCTCCTTCTGTCTGGTCACCATCAAACAGGTTGAGGATCTCCTTCTTCCACTTGACACTAAGAAAAGTGCGGGCGCAGATATGATTGAGCCTTTCTTCATAAAGTTGGCCTACTATATTTTGGCACCCTCTATTACCCACCTTTTCAATTTGTCTCTCAATCAGGGCCCCCCCCCAAGGTCTGGAAGATGGCCCATGTCATCCCTCTATTCAAGTCAGGGGACCTCTGTGACCTAAATAATTACCGCCCAATCTCCTTGGTCCCGGCCTTGTCAAAAGTATTGGAGAAGGCAGTAAATGAACAGCTCGGATCTCATCTGGAAAGTTTTACTCTACTAAACCCAATTCAATCCAGTTTCTGTCCCATGCATAATACCTCCACTGCCCTTGCTAAGGTTATAAATGACTGTCAGTCCGCACTTGATAACAAACAATACATATGCGCCTTGTTTCTGGACCTTAGCAAGGCTTTCGACACGGTGGACCATGATTTACTCCTGGTGACCCTGAAGAAAGTTGGAGTGGACAACCTGGCCCTAAGTTAGTTTGCAAACTATCTTGTGGACAGAGAGCAACAGGTCAAGGCTGAAGGAGACCAATCGCCATAAAAAAAATACTCCTTAGAGGTGTCCCTCAAGGATCCATACTTGGTACACTTCTTCTTGCCATTTATATTAATCAAATTGACACTGACCTAAATTTGTCTAGTATCCATCTCTTTGCTGATGATACAGTGCTATACATTGACAGATCAGCTCTGGATCAAGCCATTTTGGACCTCCAGAACGATTTCAACATTCTCCAAAAAAATCTACTCAACTTGAAACTCCTGCTCAATGCCAAAAAAACGAAGGCCATGATTTTCTCTCCACTGGCCCCTCATCTCAAAAAAAAACAAAAAAACAGATAAGGTTCCTCACATAAGCACCTTTTGGGGAGAAGCCCTGGAGTTCATGGAAAAATTAAAATACCTGGGGGTCTGGACTGACTACAAATTGTCCTTCATTGATCACATTGATGAACTCACTAAGAAATTGCATCAAATGCTCAGTATTCTCTTCAGGATCAAGCACTCATTAATCCAGGAGTCTAGAAAACTCCTAGTCCAAGCTACCTTCTTGCCTCTCCTAGACTATGCGGACTTCCTATATGGCCATAGTACTAGCATAGCTCTCTCCAAGCTTGATACCCTATACTACAGAGCCCTTAGTTTTATTTTGGATACCCCTTATGACACGCACCGATGCATCCTCTATTCTTCCATTGGCTGGACCTCCCTTAGCTTAAGGAGGCAAAAGAATTCTATTCTATGGACATATAAGGCAATCACTCATAAATTAGCTCAGTACCTCACGAGCTGCCTAACTCCCTGCATCCCTAGTGCCTATTCTTTCAGAAGTCTTACCATCTTATCTCTGGCTGTCCCTAAAGTTAAAACGTGCTTTAGTAGAGCCTCAATAAGCTTCACTCTTCCTACACTCTGGAATAAGATCCAGAAAACCTTAAGGCTCACTACCCTTGTCACATTCTCCCTCTTCAAATCCTTGTTCCTGAGGACCTTCTCCGAGGTCTGTCATTGTTTCAAGTCAAGGTCTTAACATCATGATTTGTTACTGCTTTAAATTCTGGACTTGAACCTCAACTATTGCCCTAGTCATCATTTGAGTCCTCCCTTCTGTCATTGTCCAAATCAAGGTCCCAACATCACGATCTGTCTTTGCTTCAAATATTGGACTTAAACCCCACCCATTGCCTGTGGCATCTGTCATGTTCTCCCTTTGAACAGTCCTTCCTCCCTAGGCCATCATGTCCAACCCTCTCCTATCTTGGCTGACCTTCTCTCTCCCCCTCATAACCCCCTTCCCATCCCACTTGCCAGGCCATGCCTACAGTACTTATCAGAGGACTCTTACATCTCAATCTTCTTTGCAATTTGACGCTAGAGGAACTGCCACTCCTGCTCACTATGACTCCTCCAATGATGTTTACTGTATAAACTTTAGATCATTACTTTATATCCATATATCTGTATCCATGCAATTGTAATCAAATGGCACTACCTCCTGTTGAACTTATTGCTATGTTTTGGTGCAAGTATCTTGTCACATGCTATATTTATATGTTATTATGTTATTATTATTACTATGTAATTGTTATGTATGCTCACACAGCCTGTGATGTCTTAACCCTGTTGGCAATTGTTTTGCCCCAGGTCCATATAGTAAATCAGCTTGTCTCAACAATGTTCTGTATGGCAAAATAAAGATTTTGATTGATTGATTGAATATGCATAACTTTGCATTTCTTGGCATTGAAGCCAAGCTGCCAGATCCCAGATCATCTCCCCAGCTTTTCCAGATCATCCTGAAGTGAAGGTGAAGACTGGGATTCCCAGGGTCAATGTGGGCAGGAACTGGTACCAAATGTAACAGCCAAGGAGAAGCTTCATCTGCTCAGCCCGTGGCACCATTTTCATTTTTTCCAAGTTTCCTCTGGAGACAGCTCACATGCAATGACATCATGGAGTATCATGCGTGCTCCTGTGGGTGGTGCTTCAATGTTTGCTGTGTCCCTCCGGTCCCTTCCTCTGAAAGATCATCAGACTCATTGCCTCCCAACCATCACCATAAGGCACCCAGTTGCAGGAGTGTCCCTTCTCCCACCCACCCCAGTGGAGGTAAGCTGTCCTCTGAATGCTGCACCCTGCTCCCCGAACTGGCCCTCCAATGCTTCGGGCTCTTTCCCAAACTTAGGTTGTCAGTATCACAAGTGTTAGTATTACCACTGCACCATTGGTCTGGACCATTGCTGCAGTTTTTTCCTCCCATGAAGGTTTTTAACCTCCTGTAGTTGTGGGACACAATGGCTGGTCTGAGGTTGAGGCTTGCTAGATGCATCAGTGCCTGTGGAGAAGTCACTGACAGCAGGACTGCTATGCTGGTTTTATTCTTTGAAAAGGTATGCTATCTATGCTAAACGTTATGCAGTCTTACCAGCCTATCTTTTGGTGAGCCTTAGCTGGATCTGTATCTCTCTCTCTCTCTCTCTCTCTCTCTCTCTCTCCTTCTCTAGTGTCGTCTCAGGAAAATTTTTCTTGACTGCTCTGGTGATGGCGATGGAGCGATAGTGAATGAGGATTTACCGAAGAGACACCATTCAGGCAGGTGCTGCAGAGAGAGTTGCACCTGCTACACTATATTTGTACTATTGGTGTTACTCATCTGAGGAATGTGCCGGATTAAAAGACTATATCCTTAAACTTTGAAGCTGTTTCTCAGCATAAAAGAGACGTGCCATCTTGCTCTTCTTTTTTTTTTTTTGAGTTTGGCTATATTTTTGTTCCAATGTTCTGATATCATTTTTTTTTTTATTATTATTTTTTTTTTTTGTTCGTCTCTTTTTTTTTCTTGGCTAGCGAGTGTTATTTTTCAAATTTAGGGTTTTAGGTTTGTATTTAAGAGTTTTTTCTTTGTTATATATTTTTTTGCTTTTGAATTTCATGGGGGGGGTTAGTACATCACATGCCCTCCGATAGCCAATTGGGATGCACCATCCAGGCCCAAGGTATATATAGCACATGTATGGTATTTTTTGCTCCATAATCTGTAGTGATTTCTGAATAGCTCACTTCACTCCGACACATTTTCTTGGTCTTGGTTTTCTCATCTCTCTCTGCCCGCTTTTCGCGTATTTTGCATGCTTTGCATCCTCTTTGTAAACTTAGTATGAGGGTTCAATTTAGTGTGAGTGTGATAAAGATTGCTGCCCAGTAGCTCAAGAAGCTCTAAGAAAGATTGAAGAAGGAAAGGAGCCCTGGGGGTATGGATTATTCACCATCCCATTATTTTACTTGCTATTTTGCCAAGAGTAATTTTTTTTTTGAGCAAGAAGTAAATGAGAAATGGTACGATATGGTAATTTCATGAAGCCTCCAATAGTGAACCTCAAAAGGAAGTTTATAGTAAACTTACACAATATTTGGAGGTTCCTTAGAATAAAGTTAGCACGGCAGCATTGTAGCATTGTAGTGTTTTATCGTGATATACTGTTAGTCTAGTAGCAATAGGCTCTGTATCCCCCCTACTTAGTGACTGTGATCTAGTGATAGTGGTAAGGATAGGGACTGAGAAGTTCATAGGTAACTTAAACTCCATTACCAAATTTTATTGTTTAAAAAAAAGTTTTAACAAGTATTTTTTGTCTCTCTTTCCCTCCTAGTGTCTGTAAGTTGTGCGTTGGAATACCTGAACCATGATCCTATAGCTCAGGAGAAATACAAATTGACTCTTAGCAATTTAAAACTGAGCATTGTGGAACATTTACAATCTAGTTTTTACTCAAGCTTTCTAATACTCATCCTGCCCTCATCCTATTATATACTCTGGCTGTTGGAGAAGTGCCAAAATGGAAGTAAGAAAGAAGACTCCAGAAAAGCTGTTAAAACCCCTATTTTAAATGGAGTTCATGCTAAGCTTCCTATGGACACTTGATGGACTTTTTCAAATTTTTTTGGTGGAGGGTACTGGGCATCAGGTTAGGCTTGGTTACCTTTGCCGATTGTGTAATGATTTTTATTCTGTTCTCCGATTGATTAATCTTATATGTTCATTTGTATTTATACAGGAAACTGAATTTTCTATACTGGCAAATTGGTAAATTGATTAACTGGTAAACTGGTAAATCAGTATTTAATTTTTGTTATTTGATATCAGTTTGATATTTGCTTCTGTTTCTGTTTTATTAAACATGTTTGCCAGAAGTGGGAAAACACTGCTGAAGAGGCAGACTAAGCCCTCTCAGCCCTCTCAGCTGACGTTAAAAGGAATAGTAAAAACTGCTGTGTTTACTCACAAGAACTGTCATTATCATCTTCTACACCTAAGGATAGAATATATGACCCTATTTCTTCTATTAGGGAAGAAGTGACCCACAATTTATTTATTTAGTTTTTGTTGACCGGGTAAGTGCACTAGACAAATCCTGCCTATTTTCAGGCACGACCCGAGGGAGGGGGATACAGATGAATGCCAACTGACTTTGAACCAGATTAAGCTGTTATAGACAAGTACCAGATTTTTCAAATCTTGCCCCTTTGCTTCATATTATGCCCCCTTTGGATTATTCCCAGCATTTTCAGCATTCTCAGCACTCTCAGCATGTGCATGAAAAGGCTGAGGAAAGGGGAACTCAGAACATATACAATTAAATCTAGCTTTAGAAGATGAGTCACAGGATTGTAGAATCTCAGATACATCTAATCAAGTAATTTGCACTTCACTGGAAAATAAAAGTAAATTTTGCAATTCTGACTCTCTATCCCCTTCCATAGTCCTTCCTTCTAAGCACTACCTGCAAGGGAAAATTACTGATTTTTTCCCCTCTTTAAGAGATGAATTTTCTAAAAATTAAAACCCCAAACATAATTCGGACTTGATAGATGAAAATTGGGTGAATGGACAGTGATATCTTTTAGAAGTCTCTGAGGAAAAGGATTTTGATAAAGGGGTGACCTTGGAAAAGGATGTAATCTCTCTACACCTAACAAGGCTGAATCTTTTCAGCCCGATGGAGCTTAATGCTAGTAATTTAAGTGACGTTACACTTCCCCATACACCACCCCCTCCTCCAGAAGATTTTTCAATTTTGGCAGGCTCCCCTGATGAGGTATTTGCAAGACTGGATCAAGAAGTGGAAAAGATATGTATTCCATCTGACATTTTAGCACAATGTCCAGATACCATCTTGCAATATACAGTTAAAGTTTTGGCACACCCAATAATGGCCAATATAGTTTTGCTTGAAGCATATAATGAATTGAAACATCATATAAAGGATCTGTCTATTCTATTCTTAGAAACCCAGTCTAAACTCTTACAGAGAATCGATGATCTGGAAGAGGCAACTCTGAAGGGAAGAGTTTTCCATCTCTCATTCCCCTCTATTCATAACCCTAATACCCCAAAGAAGAGGGGAAAAAGAAGGGAAAGAAATCTAGGAAACCTAGGAAAGTTAATAAGATTCTCTCTAAAAATGGTAAGACTATCACTAAAAATAATGAAGTATTGTGTCCTAATGGTGGAATGAAAAAAGATGAGGAGCTATCTGCTGTTAATTTGCAAAAAGGCTTCGTAAAGAGCATTGTAACAGATGTACCAACAATCCCCCCTTCTTTGAAGGAGAGTAGCATGATGGGTGCAAATTTACACCAGTCTAGTACTGTCGCTAGTATTGCCCCTAGTGTTCCCATTATTCCTACTCATGAAGTAAGCACCACTATGGGTGCTTTACATTTGACAGCTAGTCAGGCTATTACTCTTTTAGCAGATTGTGAAACTCCCTGTAAAACTCAGTCGAAGAGTGTAGATATTAATGGGGGGAGGAGCTGTTTTTATATTTGAAAATATTTTTGTTAAATCTTATGAAACGACTGAAACATTAACCAAGCTTATTAAACTCTTGTTTCAATATGAACTTGTATACCAGAGGCTGCTACTGCTAGTAGGTGTGTTTATAGAGACAGATCAGTTATCACTAACCCTGTATATGTTCTATTGTCTAATATGGATATTGCAAAAAAAAAATGGGCAAAACAATGAGACCTAGATAAACTAGGAATCTTGGTATTGTCTCCAGTAAATTGGACTACAATCTGGAAACATGTTTATGGGGAGAAACAAATGATGACCAATATCCCCTTAGAAAGTATTAGGGATACATTGTCCATTTTGAACTGGGACTTCGAGGACAAAAAAGCTATGGAGTATCTTTCTATATTTGGTATAGAACATTTTCAGGGAGAGAATTCTCAAATGTTGACTTCATATATTTGTAAATTGCTGATGTTTTGTTTAAATGTTGATATTACTACCTCAGATTTTAAGTCAGTGTTTAGAGTTTACCCTGCAACATCTGAGACTCAAATTGATATAGTTATAAACCCAAATCTTTATACTATTATAAAGCAAAATCTGTCCAAATTGGATAAAGCCCAAGTTTTTATAATGGATTTTAGAGAGCATGTAAACTCATTAAAGCAGAATGGTACTTCTGAAGTTAGTCCTTGACTAGTTAACTTGAACTCTATACAGTCTGATTTGTCTTTGGAACAGACTTTGCCATCTGATACTTCTTTATTACCTGAAGAGCCCAATTTATTATCCTGGAATATAGCAGGATTGGTTGCAAAATTAACGGCTCCTGACTGGTGGAATTTCTGCCAAAAATTTGAAATCATATTATTCCAGGAAACCTGGGCTATGGAACTAACCTTATTAAATGGATATGATTCCTATTTTATTCCTGCAAGGAAAGTAAAATACAATGGTAGGCCGGGGGGGGGGGTTGTCGTCAACATTTATAAAAATACGGAAGGGCCTTCAGGATTTAGAACATAATTCACCAATTAAAGAAATGTTGTTGCATGTCATTAAATGGGATAATTTTACATTTTTGGTGGCCAGTATTTATATCCCACCAAATTCCAAATCCTTAACACAAAATGATATATGGACTAAACTGGCTGTACAGATAGATATAATTTTGGTGAAGTATCAGACAGACATAGTCTTGTTGGGGGGAATTTTAATGCTTGTACTGCTAATTTTGACAATCTACCTTCACTGCAATCAATAGTTTACTTAGGTGATCTTGGAACAAGAAAGTCCACTGATACTGTTTTAAATAGTGCTGGGAGGAAGATTATTGATTTTGTTACTAATAATAACTTGTTAATTCTTAATAGTAGGATAAGAGGAGATCTAGAGGGAAATTGTACAGAATTTTCTACATTAGGGAAAAGTGTTATTGATTACTTTCTCATTTCACCTGAGAGTTACTTATACTTCTATTCCCTTACTGTACTAATGAGACCTGAAAGTGATCATGCAGCATTGGTAGTGAAAGTTGATATGATAGGAAGCAAGGAAAAGGCTGAAATAAAAGAATGCCACCCAAATGTCTTTATAAGTGACATTGCAGAGGGACTGAAAGGAAAAATATGTCTCTTTACAGATGACACAAAGATCTGCAGCAGAGTTGATACACAAGGTAGTGTGGAAAGGATGAGAAGGGAATTGGCAAGGTTGGAGGAATGGTCAAATGTATGGCAGCTTAGATTCAATGCTAAGAAGTGCAAGGTAATGCACCTGGGATACAAAAACCCAGGGGAAGAGTACACAATGGGGGTGAGATACTGACAACAACAAAAATGGAAAGGGACCTGAGGGCAGTCAAATCAGATGACCTAAAGGTGGACAAGCAATGTGAGAGGGCAATAAGGAGGGCTTGGGGGATACTGGGATGCATAGGGAGAGGCATCACCAGTAGAAAACAGGAAGTTGTTATCCCTCTGTACAGACAGCTGGTGAGACCCCATCTGGAGTACTGCATGCAGTTCTGGAGACCAAATCTCTGCAAAGACATAAACAGAATGGAGGCAGTCCAGAGGAGGACAACTAAAATGGTGCAGGGTCTGCACTGGAAGACATATGAAGGGAGACTTAAGGAGCTTAATATGTATAGCCTCGAGGAAAGGAGGGAGAGGGGAGACATCATAGAAACTTTCAAGTACCTCAAGGGAATCAACAAAGTTCAAGAGGGTAGCATCTTTCAGAAAAAGAGGTGTGCAAGAACAAGGGGGCACAATTTGAAGATATAGGGGGAGTGGCTGAGAGGTACAGTAATGTGAGGGGTAATGTAAGGAAGTATTTTTTTCACAGAGAGGGTTGTGGATGCATGGAACAGCCTTCCAGAGGAGGTTGTGGAGTCAAAAACAGTGGTGGAATTCAAGAATGCATGGGACAGTCATAAGGCAATTCTAGGGGGTTGGGGTAGGAAGAAGTAGGCTGTTGGTTTACTAGGATCTGCAGCTTATCCATTAGGTAGGGATATGGGCAGACTGGGTGGGCCAAGTGGTCCTTATCTGCCATCAAATTCTATGTTTTTATGTTTCAATTCAGTTAGAAGTAAGAGGTAGATTTAAACTATCATTGCACTCAATAGACAAGGGATGGACACGATGTATTCCCCACAGATGGCCTTGTTATTTTCACTTGCACAAAATACATGTTCCACTCAACATATTTATAAAGAACTTGAGAAATCTTTTCAAATGATTAGATCTAAACTATATGATTTTAAGACTGAATCATCCACTCCTTCCACCTGGTTTGATAGTCAGTGTAAAAAAGAAAAGAAGAACTTAAGGAAAATTATTAGGTATACTAAGAAGTTTCCATTAAAAGAAAACTTTGCTTATTTAAAAGATGCCAGCAAATCATATCAAAAATGTCTCAAATCTAAAAAATTAGATTGCATACAACATCAATGGTTTAAAATGCAAGATATTATAGCTTCCAATGACACAAAAGCCTTTTGGCAAATGGTTTCAAAGGGGGAAAACATGAACTATTCCTCTCCATCAGTGTTTATTCCCAAAGATAGCTGGATTACCTATTTAAAAAACTGTTTACCGTAAACTTACAATCATTTAGCTCTCAAGCAGTGCCATGTTGGACTTTTTCTGTTAACTGTGAGCCTTTAGTTATTCCTTTTGACGATATAGAATGTGTTTTGTCAAAAATAGCTAATAAAAAAGCTCCTAGTCTGGATTACATCCCTGGGGAAATTTATAAGAATCATAAAGACTACTGGGTTCCATTTTTTACAAATTTTTTTTAATTTATGCCTTAAAGAGAGGTATATTCCTCACTCATGGACTAAAAATATAATAGTCTCTTTACATAAGAAAGGTTCATATCAGTCTCCTTCAAACTATCATCCTATAAGCTTGCTGGATATTAGTTGCAAACTGTTCTCTGGAATACTTTTAGACAAACTTCAAACATTGCTTGAAAATTGCAGTCCGCTTTCTAAATTCCAAGTAGGTTTCCGCCATGGCTGTTCTTCATTAGATAATATATTTACTTTGGCTCACTTGATAGAGAGATATAAGTCATATAGGGAAATGAGAATTTATGCATTATTCATAGACTCCATGGCACCATTTGATTCTGTGGTGAGAGAATTTTGTGGGATATACTTTATAAAAGAGGTTTACCCTAGAAATACTTAATCCTATTATTTTATTATATTCTAATACGCATACAGCAGGAAGGTATGATAATATGGGTTATATTACTGATTACTTTGCCACCAATAAGGGGGTCAAGCAGGGATGTATTTTGGCCCCTTTATTATTCAATATTTATATTGACTCTTTACTCACTTTTGAAGTACTTCTGACCTTAGATTCCCCTAAAATTAATAATGTATCTATCCCCATATTAGCCTATGCGGATGACTTGATATTGCTTTCCCTTTCAAATATAGGACTCCAAAGGAAATTGGTCCAGCCTAAAGTAAAATGCAACCAGCATTATTTAGGAATTAACCTAAATAAAACCAAAGTCATGGTCTTTGGTAACCAATCTTCGACCCCAAGAATTTATATGGAGAAACAACTTATTGAGGTAATTCCGTTATACACTTACCTGGGAGTCACATTTACATCAAATGGGTTATGGATTACTCATGTTAAAGGTCAGGTTGTTATGGCAAAGCATATTGCAAAGGCAGTATTATGTTTTAATTTTAGGTTTGGAGGTTTTTCAGTGTTACCTGCTATTAGAGCAGGGAAAGCTAAAATCACCTCACTTCTCCTTTATGGTGCAGAGGTGTGGGGAACTAAAGAACTGCCCAATCTGGAACTTCCATTATCCTATTATTATAAGGCTATTTTACAAGTTCCTCTCGCCACTTCTAATCCAGTGGTACGTTCTGAGTTGGGAAGAATCCCGGTGACAGCTATTATGAGCCTAAGATTGGTTTCATACTGGTTGAGAATTATTAATAATAAGAAAAGTGTTGATATACCATCTCTTTGCCTAGTTGAGAAAACATTATGGCTCTCTGAGAGTTTTTATTCTCCTTGGTTAAAAAAGTTGATTACCACTCTTAGGAGTATTAACTCTTATCACTTGTGGAGAGATTACATAGGGGGGAATAACTATATCAGTGCAATAAAGAAATAAAATTAAAGAGAACATTTTTGGGTTGGCATAAAAGAAACAGATGGAATTAGTCAAAGGCCAAAGACAGGCAATTTGGTTCCGTCAAAACAAGACTGACTTAGGGACTGAAAATTATTTATTACTTCCTATAACCCCGAGAACAGTGAAATGATTACATGGGTGACGTTTGGAATTGTTACTTCTAAATATATGTACTTTAACCAGTTTAAAACAAATGAAGGCTCAGTAGAATCCTATTGCTTATGTAATAGAGGTTTTCAGGAAACATTGAATCATCTTGTAACACAATGTCCTTTATATAATCATTGTAGAGATTCTCAGTTAAAACAATTTTTAACAAGCTCTATGAATCAAAGATATGATTCTGTATTCATTCTAATGCACCCCATAATTTTGGAAGATACAATGATATCTGCCAAAATTATTGCTTCTGTTATTCACTTTAAAAAAAAGAATTATAAGGAGTGCAATAGACAATTGAGGTACAAGCTAACTGTATAGAGTTAATTTAATAATAACTCAAGTCATAGCAATTTATATTACTTGGTGTGTAATTTTATCAAATGCTGGATTTTATACGATGGTATAACATTTTTATATTTTTTGTAATGTCCGAACTGTTTTGTATTGGAGGAACAATAAATCATGATGATGATGGGAAAAAAACCAAAACAAAAAAACTCCTGTAGCAGAACAGGTGACTCTTCAGCCCTGTTCTGTGCACTGCAGCTGTCTCATATTTTCTTCTGGTTGGGGGGTCCTTATCCCTTGCGGATTTTCCCCATGGCAGGGTCAGGTGGTGGGCCATCCTCAACTCTGGACAGCATATCTAGAAATTCCCCTGGATCAGAGTGGCAGAGTGGGCCATGGAGTGATGGGCAGGGCTTCACATAGCTCATCTTCCATTTTTCCTGTTTCCTCTTCCCATGTTGCAGCTCCAGTATGTGTACATGGAGGTGCATACACCCTGCACAGCCACAGTCCCTCCCTTTGAGTTGCTTGAGCCTGCACAGCCACTGAGCATCAAACTGGTGACAGTCATGGGCCTAGACAGCTGGCCACCCCTTCCAGGAGAGGAGAGGAGAGGAGAGGAAAGGAGAGAAGAGGAGAGGAGAGAAGAGCAGTCCTTGAGAGGCTCAATCCTGTCCCACCCTGAAGACCCCTGGCAACCCATGCTCATTCCTGAACATGGGTTGCTGGTGTGGCAGAAGTTAAGGTGTTGAACTCCTCAGTCATCCACACCACCAGGCCAGCTTCCATTGCTGCAGACTTAATAGAAGAAGGGCATTCATATCCCTTCCTCCTATAAAGGACAGACTGGGCAG
This sequence comes from Neoceratodus forsteri, assembly GCA_016271365.2. Taxonomy (NCBI): domain Eukaryota; kingdom Metazoa; phylum Chordata; order Ceratodontiformes; family Ceratodontidae; genus Neoceratodus; species Neoceratodus forsteri. Next base: position 323,050,269 of record CM057459.1, read on the forward strand.
TAGAGAGGCGTCTGAAATAGATTTAGAAGGGAAGGGGCTTCCAAGTGTACCCTAAAGCACAGAGAAGCTAGTGCTGTCTGACAGAATGCTGAAAAATCTTTTATACACAGCCAACCATTAACACACAGTAGCCTAACTACCCTGATCCTTTAAGGTGTCCTACCTAGTCATCAGGGGGCAGTGCTAGGCATGTGCAGAGCCCTTAAATAGTACTTGTCATTAATGTGATACACACAGACAAATTAATGGATATGCCAGTTTACATATAGTATCAAAAATATGTCAGCAGGCAAACTTAATCTCCTATAGTTTCTTCAAAGACCTTAAGTAAATAATACTACTTTAATAGAGAATTTACATAATAAATAACTGTAATATTCAGCTGCAGGAGAACAGCAGACATAAATGAGAGAGACAACTAAAGTTATGTTCTTAATATTACTTTACAATTATCAGTGCATGAAATAAAGGAAATGTTAATGGTGAAGCTGTCTCTGTCTCTATTGTACTGTATATTCATGGGTTCTCATTAGCTCATATTATCTCATTAATACAACATAGGGTAAAGTGAAGTATACACAGGGACAAAAAAGTCAGAATGTGAGATATGCAAGAGGTGGTTACAATATATGATTCCCAAGCCAGGTAAGTCCCAAGGGGTGGACAATATGCACCCTAGGATCGCTGTGGAACTAATGGAACAATTGGCAGAGCTACTTGCAGTAATTTCTCACAAGTCTATAGAGACAGGTGTGGTGCCAGAGGACTGGAAAGTGGCCAATGTGGTTTCCATATTCAATAAGGATGCAGGGTCAGAGCATGGCGAGTACAGGCCAGTTAGTGTGACATTAGTGCTGGTCAAGATCTTGGAAGGCATTATCAAGGACAGAATAATGGACCACCTTGTTAAAGCCAAAGTCCTTGCCCACTCGCTTTATGAAGGGTAGGTCATGCTAAACCAACCTGATCACCTTCTTTGAGGGGGTGACCAGGGAGGTGGACAGGGGCAGGGCCATACAGACATAGTGTAGCTGGATTTCAGCAAGGCCTTTGACACTATAATGCATGATAAGATTCTGGACTATGTACATCAGTGCAGTATAAAGCATATACAAGGTGGATTGCTAAATGGTTTGGGACAGGAAGCAGAGGGTGGTAGTGGACAAGCATTACTCCAAGTGAAGAGGTGTACTCAGCAGTGGCCTTCGGGGATCAGTGCTGGAGTTACTGCTGTTCAACATTTTGTTTTCCAATTCATTCTTTATTGGTTTTTATAGGGGAATACACAAGAAGTGCAAAACTCATTCTTCCAAACCTCAACAATGAGTTGCAATAGAACACTGATATCTTTCAGTAACCTGTCATATTCTAACAACTAATTCTTGTTCTTCTGCTTAGGCACAACATTTTACAAACTGCTTCTTAGATAATATACAATATTACTGCCTATAATCTTACATCCTGTTTTGGTGCCTTTTATCCTGGTAGCCTACTTTGTTGTCTGTTCCAATTCATGTTGTTAATGGGCTGAGTGTTTTGGGTACCTACCTCTGCAGCACCTTGCCTGGCATGACTTTTCAATTTTCTCACATTCTTCTAACTTGATGACACGGCTGTCAATGGACACAGTCATCAATCAATTCCTATGGAACTAACATTACTATACAAAATTAAATCTAAGGAAAAACACAATTAAAAAATACCAAGTAATAGTCCACAGGGATTGAAAGCAGGGTTGCTCCTGTGTCTGTTTTTGACATTTAATGTCTTGTGAAGCATTATATAGATACATCGACAAAGATGGCAGAAAAAAGCCTGTCAGCCCATCCAGTCTGCCTACCCTTACTTACAGCCCTATGCTTTTTGAATTTGAAATTTGGATTAACAAATTCACCGTTACTTGTCTATGGGGCATCCTCAGGTGGCTTTGGTGTCAGAACTCAGAGCACATGATCAAGCCTGATGTGCCCTTTCAGGCTCTGGATCTTGAGTTGTTCAGGGAGCCAACATTTAACAAAAGTAAGTATATCACTCCCTTCCACCCCTTCAGCCAGCCCCCTTATTCATAAATTGTTGCTGTGCTGATTATTATCTCGACTATCTAGTTTTTCAGTCAATTCTACCACTACATGGTCAAGTTTCTCAAGCCAGGCAGGAAGGTACGCAATCTGATTGTCCAGGCAATATATACCCAACTCTCGACCTCTGTGATGCAGTTCTCCTGCTGTTGTACTTACTGTCCAGGATTTTGAGTTTCTGGGCAACCGCTTCCAACCTCAGGGCCAGCACTTCCAGGACCTGACCCAAGATTGCATGATTGATTGCTGCCATTGACTCCTGAAGACTTCAAGGCTGGAGCTGGTGCTTGGTCCCTCATCTGGTCCTGTCTTCTTGCTGTCATTTTTAGTATCCCAATGGGGCAACAGATATCCATATATACCACCATTAGGTACTGGCTTCCATCATTTATTGCCCATTTTGGTAATTTGGAGCACAAAAAAAGTAATAAAATTATAAGCAAAGGTGAAGAACATGTGGGAAAGTGTCTACCATGCTGAGCATGGACGTGCAGTCCCAGTGGCCCATTTTGAACACATCTAACTGTTCTCCAATCAATTTCCATAGCATTTCATTAATATATTAATTTCTGGTGGGAAACCTTATCAAAGGCTTTGCTGAAATCCAAATAAATAATATCACTAGGGATATTTACGTGTAGTAATTTACTAAATGGTTCATGGAAGGAAATTAAGTTAATCACGCAAAACATTTTTTTTTAATCTGGGTTATATTATATTTAGTATGTCATGATTACTAAGTGACTCACTAAAATAATATTTTATTAGGCTGTAGTGCTGTAGTGGTTGGCCAAATGTAATCTGTATTGTTATTAAGCAAAACTAAACCACAATTGTTGCTGTATATTGTAGTATGTATGTTTAACTTGTTTTTAAATCCAAGGTTAAAAATGTAAAGGTTTCTGTAAATCCAGATTGTTGCAAGTTCTAGCGAAGCACATCTTTTTTTTTTTTATATTCAAGTTTATTGCATATTTCGGCACCGGTTTACAGTAATCAGAGATTATTTCCATCATATTTAGTTTAAAAAGTACATATATTTTACATCAAGGATATCTTAGTACACAGTCTCATTTCATCTGTTAAGACTTCTTTCACTCTATTGAGTTTACTTTACTTTACAGAGAGCAATCTAGAAGTTCTAATTCTCTAATATTCTTTTAGTAAGGGTCTCGCATCTTTATGCCCCTTCCCAAGTTTTTTCTACCCTAGTCAACTCCCCCTATCTCTGGCAGCATCAGCCATGGAGTCCATCTCCTCACAAAGCTCTGTGTCCTCAAATTTATTCTGTAGGTGATTTCCTCCATGTCTTTAATTTCATTTGTAATTGAAAGCCAATCCTGACTTGTCGGGGGACATGGAGAAAACCACCTTCTGGTTAGAGCCTTGTGGGATGCTGTGAGGAAGATATTCCACAGATAGGTTTTGTCTGCTCCCTTAACTTTGTCTGGTTTCATTCCCAGTATCAGGTTCCTGGGACCCAATATGGATTGTATAGAAAGTACCTGTCTTATCTTCTGCTCTATTTCTGTCCAATAATTTATAAGGGTCGGGCATGACCAAAATACATGCAGGTAATTTGCTTTAATTGTCTCACATCCCCGCCAGCACTCCCCGGAGCAGTTCCTGTCCCATTTACACTGGACCACTGGTGCAATAAAGAATCTCATTCTTACTTTCCACTCAAACTCCCTCCACATCAGAAAAGACGTGGTCCTGAGAGCCAGTGCCAGAGCAGAAGTCCATTCCCCATCCTCCAAGCATTGCCCCATCTCTCGTTCCCACCTATTCTTAATTTGGGTAGTTCTGTTCCCTCCTCTATCTCTCAAGGCTCCATAGATGGTGGAGACCAGCCCTTTAACTTTTGTTGAATTCAGTATTTCAACTATGATACCCATCAACCCTACTGAAAACTTGGTTTGTTTATAAAGAGTTTGCAAACTGTGTATATAGGTTCTTATTTGCAAATATCTAAAGTAATCTGCCTGTCTCAGGGAGTATTCTTCTTTGATCTGGGTAAATTCCAGGACAGTGTTTCCATTCAGGAACTGACTCATGGAATATAGGCCCAGTCTGTCCCACTTCTTAAAAGTGAGATCCTGTCTGAATGGGGAGAATCCCGGGTCCCAAGCTAACCATCTTAGGGGCCAAACCTCTTCATCCAGTCTATGTTTAGTCCACAGATGTCTTAAGGACCCCAGAGTATTTTTTACTGACATCAGTGAGATATTCTCATCTCTAATCTGGGTCCCTGGTGTCACTACTGTCACCCCTAATTGCACCCCATCTGTCAGGGCCTCCTTGATTGTCTTCCATCGGGCCGTGTGTGCTTTAACTGACCACAGGAGAGCTCATCTTAGTTGGGTGGCTAAAAAGTAGTCCTCCAGATTAGGAACATTCTGGCCTCCATACTTTTTGTTTGTCTGCAGTACTATAGTTTTAAGTCTAGGTCTTCTATTGTTCCAGATGTATTTTACAAGCATCCTTTGTCATACTTGAAATTGTTTTTTATGGATTTTTATTGGGAGACACTGGAAGAGGTATAGATATTTAGGGAGAATGTTCATTGATACTGACTGTATCCTTGAGTATAGGGGTAGGTTTAAAGCTTCCCACCTTTTAATCTCTTGCCTGATCTGGGTTATTATTGGTTCAGAGTTAGTCGAGTATAACATTGCTAAGTTTTTTGGGATTTGGGTGCCCAGATATTTTATTTTCCCCCATTCCAGTTCGTGTCCAGCAGCTGCGTTATATTAGTGGGAGGGTTGTAGTGAAACTTCAGAACTTCTGTTTTATTTTTATTTAGTGTATATCCTGAATATTGACTAAATTTGTCTATAATGGACCATATTTTAGGGATGGATCTATCCGGGTTGGTTATGTATAGGAGGACGTCATCCGCGTATAGGGAGATTTTATGTTCTTCCCTTTCTACGTCCACTCCTTTTACCTCCTCTGCTTCCCTTATCACCTGAGCTAGGGGTTCTATATATAAATCAAAAAGGAGAGGTGATAATGGGCAGCCCTGTCTTGTACCCCGCCCCAGGTCAAACCTCTGTGAGATGCCCCCGTTTACCCTCACAAAAGCCTGTGGAGAGGCGTATAAAGCTTTAATCGCCTCCAGAAATGTTTATGGGAAACCCATTCTTCTAAGGACCAGAAAGAGAAAATTCCAACTGACTTTATCAAATGCTTTTTCTGCTTCGAGACTCATAAGACAGGTGGGGATATGCTTTTTATTAATAATGTCAATTATATTGATGGTCCTTCTTACTCCTGCAGGGGCCTGCCTGGCCTCCACAAAACCCATTTGATCTGGATGGATTAGGCCTGCAAGAAAGGACTGGAGTCTTTTGGCTATTATAGCAGTGAAGATTTTATGATCTACCTTAAGGAGGGAAATTGGTCTATAGGATCCACAAAGCGAAGCACATCTTGACCCCCAGTGTGACTAACAGCTAGTTCCAGTCAGGGAAGAGGTGGAAGTTAAGTTCTGTTGTTGAGTGAAAAAAAAAAAACAGGAGAATTAATTTGATGTTCATAGGCACAGTGGTCCATAGGCAAGGAGGAAGGAGGAAGGGATCAAAGCGGGGGGCAGGGGAATAGCAGGCAACAGGAGGGTGAAAAGGATAAAAGAAAGAAGGCTATCATCCTGGGGGACTTGATAATGAAGTGTGTAAGATGGGGAGGAATGGGCACCAGGAAAAGCAGCATTTGGGTGGAGTGCATACCAGGCATGACAGCAGACAGGCTGGGACAGCATATTAACAGGTGTGTGGGGAGGGGAGGGGAAAAAACACATATTGTGGTGCACCTGGGCATGAATGACCTGGAGGGGAGGGGAGAAGAGTAGAAGAGGTGCAGGGTAGTTTTAAGGAAGAAGAGAAACTGTGTAGTGTAGGGGAAGGTCGGTGGCCCTCTCTGAAATTCTCTCAGTACCAAAAATGAGTATAGCCAGGAAGCAGAGAATAGCAGAGTTCAATAAATGGCTAGGAGATTAGTGTGGGTCCATGGGGTGTGGATTGTTGGGGGGGGGGGAACAAGTGGGAGGACACAGACCTGTATGTGCTGGATAGGCAACACCTTAGCAGGGAAAGCTCTTGGGTACTGAAGCAGAAGTTGTGTCAGTTTATTAAAGACAATTATAATTTAAACTAGGTAAGGGGAGGCCAAGTGGTGGGCAGCCACCAGGAAAGGGGGTCCTTTGGACCTAGCCCCACAGCAGGGCAGGAGCCAAATTCAAATAGGAAAGGGGATTGGGGAGGGTAATGGTGCACAGGGGATGGGATCACAATGGAGGGTGGTATCATTAGAAACATAGATTTTGGCGGCAGATAAGGACTGTTTGGCCCACCTAGTCTGCCCATTTCCATACCTACTGGATAAGCTGCAGATCCTAGTTAACCAACAGCCTATTTCTTCCTACCTCACACAAGAATTGCCTTATGTCTGTCCTATGCATTCTTGAATTCTCCCACAGTTTTAGACCCCACAATGTCCTCAGGAAGGCTGTTCCATGCATCCACCACCTTATCTGTGAAAAAATACTTCCTCACATTGCCCCAGAGCCATTCCCCCTCTATCTTCAAATTGTGTCCCCTTGTTCTTGCACATCTCTTGTTCTGAAAGATGCTACCCTCTTGGACTTTGTTGATTCCACTGAGGTACTTAAACGTTTCTATCATGTCCCCCCCTCTCCCTCCTTTCCTCAAGGGTATACATATTAAGCTCCTTTAGTCTCTCCTCATATGGCTTCTCTTGCAGACCCTGAACCATTTTAGTTGCCCTGCTCTGGACTGCCTCCATCCTGTCTATGTCCTTGTGGAGATGGGGTCTCCAGAACAGGACTGAGTACTCCAGATGAGGTCTCACCAACTGTCTGTACAGAGGATAACAACTTCCTGTTTTCTGCTGCTGATGCCTCTCCCTATATATCCCAGTATCCCCCACCCTCCCTACTGCCTTCTCACATTGCTTGCTAACCTTAAGGTCATCTGATATGATTACCTCAGGTCCCTTTCCATTTTTTTGTTACTACCTCCCCCATTGTGTAATCTTCCCCTGGGTTTTTGTTTCCCAGGTGCATTATTTTGCACTTCTTTGCATTGAAATCAAGCTGCAGTACTCCTAACCATTCCTCCAATCTTGCCAAGTCCCTTCTCATCCTTTCCACGCCTCCTTGTGTATCAGCTCTGTTGCAGATCTTTGTATCATCTGCAAAGAGGCATACTTTTCCTTCTAGTCCCTCTGCAATGTCACTTATAAAGACATTAAGAAGGACTGGACCCAGTACTGAACCCTGCTGTACCCCACTAATAACCCCTTTTTCTTCAGAGTGGACTTCATTTACAATTACCTTCTGTGTCCTGTTGTCCAGCCAATGTTTTACCCAGGCTACCACCCTATGACCCACTCCCAGGCTGGTTAATTTGATTATTAATTTTTTGTGTGGGACTGTGTCAAATGCCTTGCTAAAGTCTAGGTAGGCCATCTCCACAGCCCCTCCCTGGTCTACTACTTTGGTCACCCAGTCAAAGAAATCAATTAGATTCGTCTGACATGACCTTCCCGCTGTGAACCCATGCTCTCTTGGGTCCTGTGCCCAACTTTCCTCTAGGTACTTAACAATTCTTTCCTTCAGAAGTGATTCTATCACTTTCCTTACCACAGAGGTCAAATTGACAGGTCTGTAGTTTTCTGCCTCTGTCTTGCTCCCACTTTTGTGAAGGGGAATCACATCCACCTTCCTCCAGTCCTCAGGTACCACATCATCCTCCCATGATTTGTTAAAAAGGGTAGTCAGTGGTCTCATTAGTTCTCCCCTTAATTCTTTTAGAATTCTGGGGTGAATTCCATCAGGCCCCATTGCTTTGTCCACCTTCAGTTTTAGGAGTTCTTTCAGAACCCTTTCTTCTGTGAAAGGACTGGGATCGACCACCCTATCCAGAGTGCTTCTGTTAATTGGATTAGGCAGCTACCACTCCTCCTCTTTGGTGAATACTGAGCAGAAGTATTCATTTAGTATCCCTGCTTTTTCAGTGTCCCTCTCTGCCCACCTACCGTCCTATCTGTTCAGCCTCACTATTCCTCCCTTTATCTTTCTATGCTCCCTGATGTACCTATAAAAGGTTTCATCCCCCTTCTTAACCGAGTTGGCTATCTTTTCCTCAGTCTGGGCCTTTGCTATTCTGACTTCCCTCACTGCTTCCTTCTGCCTTAACTGGTACAATTTTCTGTCCTGCTCCTTCTGCATTTCCTTATACTTCCTAAATGCTATCTTTTTCTTCCTAATCTTCACTGCCACCTCTTTTGAGAACCATAGTGGCTTTTTCTTTCATTTTGATTTGTTTATTTGCATCACACAAAGGCTTGTTGCCTATGTGATGGCAGTTTTGATGTTTCCCCATTGTTGCTCCACCCCTCCTTCTAGCCTGTTTGCTAGTGCTTTTCTAAGGCACTCTCCCATCTTGCCAAAGTCAGCTCTCCTGAAGTCCAGTACCCTCACTTTTGTGTGGCTTGACTCTGTAGTTGAGTTTATCATGAACCACACTGTTTGGTGGTCACTTGTTCTCAAATGGCTACCCACTTCTAGATCTGAGATCCTCTCGCTGTCCCCATTTGAGAGTATGAGGTCTAAGATTGTTCCCTCATGAGTGGGTTCCAAAACTAGCTGTCTGAGGCATGCCACCTGTAGGGCATCAAGAATGTCCCTGCTCTGCTCTGGCCCTGAATGCTAGGAGACTGGGGAACAAGATAGCAGAGTTGCAGGCAATGATGGGGAAGGAGGGGTGGACATAGCCACCATCACCAAGGCATAAGCAACCCAATACCATGGCTAGGATCTAGCCATCCCTGGATTCAAGTTATATTGGAGGGACAGGGAAAAGGAAAAAGGGGGGGTATCTACATGATGGAAGGAATAATGTGTAATATGGAGCAGGGGGAGGAAGGAAGGGCAGAAGTCATTTGGGTGCAACAACACAACCCAATGGGTGGAAAGGTTAGATTGGGGTAGTATATAGGCCTCCAGCTCAGAAGGAAGTGATTGCTAGGGAACTGGGAGAACAGTTAAGGAGGCTTAGTGGCAAATGGAGCATTGTGGTGGTAGGGGACTTTAATCTGCCAGGGGTGGATTGGAACATTCTGGCTACCTCATGTGCCAGGCAGCAGATCCTTCTGGAAGCCTTCATGGATGGCTTCCTGGCACAGAAGGTAACTGAGCCAACAAGGGATGGAAACATTCTGGACCTGGTTCTGCTGGATGGAGAACAAGTCAAAGATTTTGGGGTGAAGGATTTTCTGGTGGGACATGACCTCCACACAGTGTGGTTCACACTCGACCTAGGTAAAGAGGCAGCCACTACAAAGACTAAGGTCCTGGACTTCAAAAAGGCAGACTTTGCCAGGATGGGTAATATTCTAGATGGGCACATAGCTAGTATCTGCCCTAAAATGGACACCGAGCAAAAATGGGCACTCATCAAGCTAAGCTTGGTTGAGGCCACTTGTACATGTATAAAGAGCCAGATTAAAAAAAACAGGACCAAGAAACAAAGCTGGATGAACAGGGAGGTAGGGGAGAGGGTGAGGGAAAAGAGGGCTGCTTTTAGAACCTATAAAAGATGCAACAGAGAGGAAGACAGGGAGAAATACGTGAGGAAATCCAGGCAGACAAGTAGAATAGTAAGGGCAGCCAAGACATCAAGAGAACTGAGGCTAGCGCAGGGGATCAGAGAGGGTGAAAAGGATTTCTTCAGGTATATATGGGAGAAGAGAAATATTAAGGATCAGATAGTTAGGATCAAGAATGGCAGTAGGTGGGTGAAAAAGGGACGAGAGCAGGCAGAAGTACTCAATGAGTACTTCTGCTTAGTATTCACCAGAGAGAGGGAAGGGCCCATACCTAAGGAGAAGAGTGGGGTGGGCATAGGAGGGGGAAGTGGTCAAGGATGGAATAATCACAGAGGAAAGGGTGTTAGAAGGCCTTAGGTCCCTGAGGGTAGATAAGGCACCTGGGCCTGATGGAATTTATCCTAGAGTCCTGAGGGAGTTGGCAGAGGCCTGGCAGGGCCACTGGGGGACTTGTTCAACACCTCTCTTTATATGGGGTGTGTACCCAATGATTGGAGGGTTGCTCTTGTGGTGCCCTCCATAACAGCAGGCCCAGGGATGAACCAGGGAACTATAGAGCAGTGAGACTTACCACAATTGTAGGAAAGTTAATTGAGACTATCCTCAAGAAAAGGCTGGTCACATTTCTAGAGGATAATGGTCTCCAGGTCGGCAGACAGCACAGGTTTGTCTCAGGCAGATCCTGCCAGACAAACCTGGTGGACTTTTTTTATTCGGTGACACGGGCACTGGACAAGGGTCATGCAGTGGATGTCCTTTACCTGGACTTCAGCAAGGCCTTGGTGCCACATGGTAGGCTAACCAGCTAATTGAGCAACCTGGGAGGGGCAGGAAACTGGTTAAGATCAAGAACTGGCTACAGGATAGGATAAAGAACTGATTACAGGATAGGCAGCAGAAGGCAGTAGTGGGGGTGAATTATCAGAGCCCAGGGTGGTAACAAGTGGAGTCCCACAGGGCTTGGTGCTGGGACCAGTGCTGTTTAACATTTTCATAGTCAACATTCCTGGCAGGATAAAATGTAAGATCAGCCTCTTTGCTAATGACACTAAGATCTGTGGGGAAGTGGATGGGGGGAAGGGAGGTGGCAAAGTGCAACAGGAGGACTTGGCAAGACTGGAAGGATGGTTGAATGCATGGCAACTCGGGTTCAATGCAAGAAATGCAAAGTCATGCACTTGGAAGCCAGGAACCCCGGAAATAGTTACTGGTTGGGAGGAGTGCAGCTATCCATGTTAACAGAGGAGAAAAATCTGGGTATACTGGTAACAGGGGAAATGAACCACTCAACCCAATGCAGGAAGGCAGTGGCTAAGACCAACAGAATGCTGGGGTGTATCACAAGGGGAATTACTTCTAGGACAGGGGAAGTCATCCTACGCTTGTACAGGTCCCTGGTGAGGCCACGCTTGGAATACTGCATACAGTACTGGCACCCCTACTTGAAGAAGGACATCAGGCTACTGGAGGGAGTGCAGCACAGGGCAATGAAAATACTCCTGGGATTGGAAGATTAACCTTATTAGAAGAGGCTGAAAGAGCTCAATATGTATTCCCTGGAGGATAGAAGGGAGAGGGGGGATATGACTAAGACCTTCAAGTACATGAAGGCATGAACAGAGTAAACACTGAGAGTATTTTCAAACTAAAAGGCTGGAGAGAAACCAGGGGACACAGTCTGAAATTGGAATTGGAAGGAGGCAGATTCAGGAGGAAAATGAGAAGGCACTATTTCACCAATAGGGTGGTCACAGGGTAGAATGTGCTGCCGGAAGAGGTGGTATCACTGTGGACAGTGAGCAGCTTCAAGAAAGGATGGGACAGTATCAGAGGGAGGGTTCAAACTGGGAGTGGATGGGGGATGGGTATAAGTGAAACAGGAGGAAAAACAGTGGGGGGAGGGGAGTCAAGGGGAGGTGGGTGACAGCTGCAGTCTAACTGGCTGAAGTGCTGCACACTGGAGCAGACTAGATAGACTGGAGGGCCTGTATCTGCTGTCAATTTCGTATGTTCGTATGGCTCTGCTGGAATTTTTTTTTTTTTTGTGAGACAGCTGTGAAAAGAAAAAATACAAAAGGCTTGAGGAGACTGTACAACCTGTCTCCTGGTTTTGAGATTTAACAAAAAAAGGGAAAAAAAATTAATCATCCAGTAGAAGCACAGGGGACACAGAGCTTCTCAGCAAAGAATCTGAACATTTTAAAGATTACTACTGAATCTTTCTTCAGCTACTAAGCACAGTAAAAGAATTGTCCATTTTCAAGGAGTGGTTCATGAGCAGCAGGAAGTCTGAAAGACCAAGAGCTCCAGTAAATGATTGTCAAGCCTCAAGGGAAGGAGACGCAGTTTCTTCAACTGGGAGCAGGAGGTCAAGCACCAAGTTTCCAGAGATATATATTACCACTTACATTGAACCTGCAGCAAAGCAGAATCAGTGGAGTCTGCCACTGATATGTCCTTGAGAGGATCCAGCATTGATTTCTGTCAAACCCACAGGAGATATGGAACAAATAAACAGAATTTGAGGTCCTCAGCATTCTTTCTTGTTGCACTGTTATTGCTACCTTCCTGCAGAATTGCTTAGGGTTCTGGTGGGGCTGAAGGGTTTGTTTGTGGGGGTGCAGATGAATGGATGAAGAGATTTGAATATCTTTCCTGATTATCTAAGCATGTTGATTCTGTATACTTGGCGGGGGGAGTGATTCTTGCATATTATTTCTGTTATCTCCAAAGTGAAAGAGGTTAATCTATCACTCACAGAGGCCTTCCTTTTGGGGTTGTCAAGAGATATAATTGTTGTAAAATATAACTGGGGTATAACAAGTAGAAAATACCAGAATGGAAAAACATATTTGAGTTCCTGTACAGATAACTAATTTGTCACTGACTTTTTTAATAATTTTTATTATATGATTGCTATATGTTAACGTTTGTTCTAGCATGACTCCTAATTAATTGAAGCACGGTACTTTCCCCAGTTCATATCCATTTAATCCCTTACTTTTTGTACTGTTTCCTTTAGAACTAATTTTTTGTCATACTCTGAAAACCATTGTTTTTGTTTTCTTTTTGTTCCACAGTATTTTGTTTTCAACAAACCAGGTTTGTAATGTGTGATAAAAGGACAATATTTTTGCCTCTAGGTCCACTCCTGTTCTTCTTGTACTATAGAGAACTGTGTCATCGGCATACATTATTACTGATGCATTATCACAGATTCCCGGTAGATTATTTATAAAAATTGAGAACAGGAGCAGACCTAGCACTGATCCCTGTGGCACCCCATGTCAATTTCTCTCAATTCTGATCTCTCAGATCCAATCTTTTGTCATTTTTCTGTTGATTAAATAGTTTTTGAACCATTCAAGTGTGTAATCCACTACACCTAGATTTCTTAATTTGTTTAATATTATGGGGTAACCCACCAGGTCAAAGACCTTGGTCAGGTTGACAAAATTGCCCCAGTGAACATTCTGTTGTCAATATCATCATAAATATTGCTACTCAACCTGAATGAGGCTATCAACATGCTGTTCTCCTCAAAAAAATCATATTGGTCTTTTGTAAAAAGATTGTTTTCTTCCAAATGTTTAGGCAGTTGGTCAAAGACCACTTTTTCCAGAAGTTTAGCTAATGCTGGTCAGGTAGAAATTGGTCTATAATTAAGCAATAGTTCATGAGAGGTGGTTGGCGCTGATATTTACCCATAGCTGGCGGAAACAACCAGGACAGCCGTGGGTAAATCCCAGCATAACCCACACCCTGGAGTGATTTATTGTGATTATACAATGGACCCATTTTTTGGGTGATAAAGAAAAATAAAATATTTTTTTTTTGTAGTTTGCATTATTTTCATGTCATTGTATTGCTCTGCCAGAAAAAAAATAGTTCTGAGTTGCTATGGAGTCTGTGCCTGTCCTAAGGAGTTGCTTTAAATGAATATGGGACTAAGTCTGCTGTGATTTAAACAAGTTAAAAGTTAGACAAGTGTGGCTGCCCTGACACACAGATTGAGACAGGTGTTTATCTTTCTTCTGTGAGACACAGGGTGGGAGGGCAGGCACCTCATAACTTGTCTAAATCGCAAGAAATTTTGTCCCATGTTAATGTGAAGTAGCCCGTTATGCCAGGCAACATACATAGCAACACCAGTCCATGTCCTGAGGAGAATGTCTGCAGAAAGCAGTAACAGCTGAGGAGTTTCTGCTTTTTTATTTTATTTTTTTTCTGTTTACATTGATGGGAGACACAGAGAGAGGGACTGCACCCCAGAGACACTGGGGGAAAATGGAGAGAGAGCAGGAGTAAAGAGCAAGCGAACTGTAGAGCGGGAGTGAAGAACGAGTGAAATGTGAGGTGAGTTCAGTAAAATGCTCCCTCCTAGTTTCAGAACTACAATTAAATTTTTTAAAAGTACATTCCATTAAAAAAGAACTTCAAAGTGAATTCAATAGGAAGCAGTGGGCAGAGTGAAAAATGAAGTCGTGATGGTGTGAGTGTCATGAAAGCATACAGCGGGGGAAGTCGGGCAAGTAGCGGGCAGGGAAAGAAATCATACAATTTGTGACTGTTTGCAGGTACTTTTTCTAAAAGTGCACATATTTCTTGGAACTTCAGTTAATTTTAGGTGCAGTTAATTTTGCCCCAGGACTCTTGCTCTGCAGCATTTATCATAGCTGCCAAAAGTGCAGTGTGGTTTGAATTTCAAAACAGGAGCAGAGCAGGAGGCAGCGAGACAGTCATTTAGAATTGCTATGTTAGCCACTCGTGGGTTTGAGATGCTCGGAGTTATTTCAGGGGGAGTTACTGATGTGGCTGACTGGCAGCTGGCACCTTTTCCAATTGGTATATCTCAGGATTTACCACAGTTAAAAGGTGCTAGTCAGCCAATCAGAATGCATGTTTCTAGGACCCCATTGTATAATTTGTGATAATTTGCTTGTCTCCTTGTTTTTTTTGTTTTTTTTTTGCAATTGTTTAACTAGAAGTAGCACACTAAGCTGAAAGCTTGTTTACAGGTGTGACTTGGGAGCACAGGGAAGTTAAGTGACTTGCTCAGGGTCACACAGTATGCAAGTGGGGGCAATGGCATTCAAACGCAGGTCTCCAGATTTGCAGCGCAGAGATTAAACCACTCCGCTATACTGCCTCCCATATTTAGAAATTATTGCTGTCTTCCAGCATTCTGGAAGCTGGTTTGTACATAATGATAAATAGAATAAATGTGCCATTGGTCTAGCTAGTTGTTCAGCCACTATTTTAATAATTGTGGCAGAAGGTCATCCACTCTTGTTCCTTTGTTGCCATCTAGCTTTTATAGCAACTTTTGGATATCATTTACTGTTACTCTGAGAAAAATTTAAAGTTTCAGTACAGGCAACTTTAGAAACCAAATTATCATTTCCATTAATATTTTGTTTTATTTGTTCTTTATAAGTTGTCATGTTTATAAATAAATAAGTATGAGGATGTATGTTGTATACGGATGTATATTATCATCTCTGGGAGATTTATAGGGATCTAAATATTTAAGTGCACATTTAATACTGTCCTTGTGTTTCAAGGGATTTGATATCAGTGGTCTTACTCAATTCAGTATCCATATGTATACCATGGGAGTGCAAATACATTTTGCAAATAAATAGGGAATATCCCATGAGGTAGTTGAAAATATGATTGTTATTTGGTGTGGAAGCCACGAGTGCAAGGGAACAATAACACCAACATTTTACACCAAATAGCAATCATATTTTAAGCTACCTCTTGGAATATATTATGTATATCATGGGATTTCAAGATTTTGTGATAAAAATGTTAAAAAAATACAAAAGAAAGAAGTACAAAATGTAAACTGTACCCCCTGTTCTATAGCTCAGCATAAGGAATACTAATTGAGCAATATTATACAATGACAAAAAAGAATCTTGGCCTCTGATTGGTCAAGCTGGTACTGGAGCTGTGATGCTATCCTGGCATAACATCATGGCTTTAGTCCCAGCAAACTAATGACCACGCTGAAATGAAAAAAAAAATAGCATCCATCCACTGCCTACGAGCACCTTCAGTGCTCCCCACACTGCAGCTCTGCCGAGTGCTGACAGTCCCCGCTCCCTGCCCCTCTCGCAGTCTATATCAATTTAAAAAAAAGAATTGTCACACTAAACCTGCCAGATCACTTTACAACTCACACTACCACCTTCTCTTTCCAGACACCTCACTGCCAAATGCAAAAAAAACGAGAATACGATGGCTTCATGACCATTCGTTACTTCCCGCCGGCACACTCAGCCACCATGCGCTTCAGTGCAAAAGGCTGTTTCTCAGCATCAAGACCAGCTTCTACTTTCATTTTGCCGTGGTCTCCCGGTACAAACAATATAAGATATGGCACCGGGGGACCTATCAAAATGTTAATAAAACCTCTGGAAGCATCCGCGTGTTCTCACTGATCAGCTTGCTCATACGTAGTCAGTGGGCAGATAAACTCACTAGTATACTTTACGATCCAACAACCAACATTTCTGTTACTTCAGTCTCCTGGTAGAAAGCCACAATTAAAACAGACGGCGAGGGGGGGGCGTTCGACGATGATAATGTCTCACAGGCAGGGATAGCACAGAGACGTCTTAGTGTGTAGATTGCAGAGCCACATTAACAGCAGCTCCACCTACTGGCAGTCAATCAGCACTACTTTTTTTTAAAGTATATGTCCCCATTGGAAAAAAACAAGCAAAAATATACCTTAGAATGTACTTTTTTATTTTATTTTTTTTTTATACAGGAGCCACTGTATAATAGGAATAATAAACTCCAGGGTGTGTGTCATGCTGGGATAACATCACTTCTGGGGTGATTAGTCACACTTGGCCTGCAGCCTCGTGCCTAATCACCCTAGGTGTGACATTATCCCAGCATGACACACACCCTGTCGTGCATTATTCCTTTTAGACAAGATGGGGGGAGGGGGTTATGGTGGGATAATGGTCCACCTTGGGTGGGTTGAAGCACGAGGTGACGCCGAGTAATTTCACCACCCGAGAAGGGCCATTAGCCCACCATAACACACCCCCTAGAGTGCTTTATTGTGATTATGAAATGGGTCCATTTTACTAAATTAGATCTATTAAAAAAATATATGCTTTGAATTCTACTACATTTGAATAAAGAAAATTGCTGAAATGTAAAAGTGTAACAACAACAAAAATAAAAGTCCAGTTTGGACATAGTAGCTTGTCAGCATGTGGTGTTACTGCTACTTGTAAACAGAAGTTTAGTAAGAGCAAACACAGGGCAGGCGGTAGCTTCAGATGCTAGTGTAGCGTCTATAGTATTTATCCCGGTGTGCGCTCGTGAGGCTGCTGGTCAGGTCAGGTCAGGGCACTAGTTCTTATTTATTTTGTGTGAACACAGTTGAGAGAGAGAGAGAGAGAGAGAGAGAGAGAGAGAGAGAGAGAGAGAGAGAGAGAGAGAGAGAGAGAGAGAGAGAGAGAGATTCCATGGATCTGTGAGCATCCATCAAGATAAACAGAAGGATGAGAGTGGGAAGTGTGAGTAGCCGACGGGAAACAGAAGTACGAGCGAGTGGGAGCCATTACTTGTAAACAGCATTTTGCCAGATGGAGCAAGGAAACTGTGAATGTGGAGAGCGGAGCTGGGCCACTACCATCGGGGTAAGGTAGGCATGAATGTGGAGAGCGGAGCTGGGCCACTACCATCTGGGTAAGGTAGGCATGAATGTGGAGAGTGGAGCTGGGCCACTACCATCGGGGTAAGGTAGGCATAAATGTGGAGAGCGGAGCTGGGCCACTGCTATCTGGGGTAAGGTAGGGTCCTGTCGGCCACAAGTGAGGAAGACCGCCAGTGTAGCCATGCCTGTTGTGGGCATTTTGCCCTGAACAAGGTGCAGAGAATTTTATATTTGTGTGCTAGGTCCTGTTTGATTGGAGCTTCTTTCAGCCGGGCTGTTGTGCTGGGATAATGGCTTGGCTAAAAGTAGCTCTCAGCTAATCAGGATCCAGGGCTCTTCCTACCCATTTCATAATCCATAATAATCAGATGTCATATGGCTTTTGATTATTATGGTAATTCATAATGATCAAAAACTATATGGCATCTCACAAGTGAAAATTATTTTCTGAGCATGCTCAGTGTGGCCAAACTGAGTAAGATAGCTTTCTGAGCAGCTCAGTGTGGCCAAAATAAGTGAGATAAATTTCTGAGCATGCTCAGTGACCAACTTCATTTATTTTGCTCATGTTGGGCCAAGATAACATTTTTTTCTACAACAGGCATGAAAATAAATTTAGCAAGATAAACATTATTTTGGACAAGATGAAAGATAAATGTAGTTGGTCACTGAGCATGTTCAAAAATGTATCACATTCATTGTGGTCACACTGAGCATGTTCAGAAATTTATTCTCATTGGTGAAGATACATTTCAGAGCATGCTTAGTGACCAGCTTTATTTATTTTTCCACAGGACACTACTGAAAGTGAATTTTATGGCTCAGTAGGCCTTTCCTGGTGAAACTCTTTCAATAAATATATAAAATTTGAGGTACCATTATCTTTTGATTGAATATACAGTAGTCTATGTGGTTTACATTACTTTTTTGCTTTTGTAGCTTTTTGCCATATCTATCACAAAACCACCTAAACACCTGTTGTATAAATAAAATATGAGATGGGCTGACTTGAGATATCATTTTAATGTCCATTTAAAGTGATTTTTCAACATTGGGCCAGATATTCAAACTGTGCCATTGTGTGGCGCAAGCCCCTGCGCCGCTCAAAAGTTGTGCAGGGGTGGCCAGGGTGATATTCAACGGAGACTTCTTTGAATATCGCCTAGGTCACCTATCGTGCATGCATGCAGAGTGGAACCGCGCCACCATAAGTGGTCGAGTGAGCATTGAGATGCTGTGGCACAAGTTCCATTGCGCTATGCACAGCACCTGCGATATTCAAAGGGTGACATGCAAATGGGGCCATAATCTATGCAAGGCATGGGGGGGCCATTTGCATCTGATTATGGCCCCATTTGCATAACATTAGCATGCAGATGTGCTGATCCCCGACGACTTGCGCCTAGCACCCTGCCAGGCAGCAGCCATTGGGGACCGACGCCCCCTGCAGCCCGATCGCGGGCATACTGTTCCGTTCCCCCCCATTAGCCTGATCGTGGGCATAACGTTATGCTCCCCCCTGAGCAGCCCGATCACGGGCATCAGACTTCCCCCCCAAAGTCCAATGTCCTGGTGGTCCAGTGGACCGCAACAAGCCCGACCGTGGGCATAAAGTTAAACCTCCCCCAAAGTCCAATATTCCTGGTGGTCCAGTGGACCGCGAGAAGCCAGATCGCGGGCAGCATCCTTACCCCCCCAAGTATGTCATCCCTGGAGATCTATTGGCCACCCACCCACGGAGCCCACCACCCCGCTCCTCCCCGTCAGCCAGTCGGTGGCAGCACCCCACCCACCTGCCGCCCCGCCGCCCGCTGACTGACAGCTTGGTAGGGCTGCACACCCATTGGCGCAGAGCATGAGCTAATGGGCATGCAGCCCATATCGTACAAAGCAGTCCAGATATGTGAATTCATTCATTCACATATCTGGACCGCCTTGTGGCGAAGGGCTGCATGCCCATTGGCTCATGCTGTGCACCAATGGGCATGCAACCCTACCGAGCTGTCAGTCGGCAGGCGGGTGGGTGCTGCGGGGAGAGCGGGTGGTGGGGCTCCGTGGGTGGGTGGGATGGGGGCCACAGATCACCAGGGATGACATACTTGGGGTAAGGATGCCGCCCATGATCTGGCTTCTTGTGGTCCACTGGACCAGCAGGGATATTGGACTTTGGCGGGTTAACTTTATGCCCGCAATCAGGCTTTTCCCAGTCCACTGGACCACCGGGATATTGGACTTTGGGGGTTTAACTTATGCCTGCGATCGAGCTTCTCACGGTCCACTGGACCACCAGGGATATTGGACTTTGGGGGAGGGAAGTCTGATGCCCGCGATCGGGCTGCTCGGTGGGGACATAACGTTATGCCCGTGATCGGGCTAATGGGAGAACAGAATGGTATGCCCTTGATCAGGCTAATGGGGAAGTATAACATTATGCCCTGCGATTGGGCTGTGGGGGACACTTCAGCCCACGATTGGGGCATGGGGGGCGCCGCCGGGAATGAGTGGAGGGCCACCCACAGGTGGCAGCTGCTGTGTTGCACCCTGCAATGTGGCAGCTCACCTGTGGGTGGCCCTTGACTTGATCCTTTTTTTTTTTGGCGTAAAGTTGTGCAGGTGCAGGTAGGGGTTGCGCTTGCATAACTCTGCACAGCCCGGCTGAATATCGGGCTATGCAATTTATACATGGTTCCTCCCTCTTTGGTTGTGCATGCCTTCATTATCATTGTGCTGTTGCTCAGCATGATTTGGGGGGCGCAACTGCCTCCTGCTGAATATTGCAGAAT
The DNA here is from genome assembly GCA_016271365.2 of Neoceratodus forsteri. Lineage (NCBI taxonomy): Eukaryota > Metazoa > Chordata > Ceratodontiformes > Ceratodontidae > Neoceratodus > Neoceratodus forsteri. Next base: position 323,070,449 of record CM057459.1, read on the forward strand.
GGTGCATTTTGGACTTGCGCAGGCGCAACCCTATTTCGTATGGCTCAACTCTTTTGAATATCTGGGCCGTTATGTACATCAGCTACTAGTCACATATTCCGGTAGCTGATGCTGGTGATAGTAATTCCAGTTACTTTTGAGAATAGTATTTTAAGTCAGTATTTCTGTGGAAAGAATCATAAATTGGCCCAAAGAGGTGGCCAGATGATCCCTTCCACTTTCTGATAGCTCAACCCCCCCATGCTCAGGCACGTAATGACGTGTGACCAGGGAGAGCACAGGGTGTGCCCATTTGAAGTCAATAAAGCTCTAGTTCAGTTGGATTTTTATGCATAATAATGACCAGCTGGAGATTAATGGAGGACATTGCTCAACTAAAAAGGCCTTTGTTGGTCTGTTGATAGCTCATGAGTGGGGAAGCCACAAATGAGATAGTAATAGACCACATTAATGCCCTTAATGTGATTTACAAGGTTTCCCCCACACTCACGTATTCAGGTATCTGATGCTGGTGATAGTAATTCTAGTTACTTGTAAGAATGGTATTTTAAGTCAGTACTTCTATGGAAGGGATTGTAATTTGGTCCAAAGAGGTGGCCAGGTAATCCCTTCCACTTCCTGATCACTCTGACCCCCCCCCCTTGCTTAGGCATGTAATGACGTGAGACCAGGGAGAGCACAGGGTGCATTCATTTGAAGTCAATGAAGCTCCAGTTCAGTTGGGTTTTTATGCATAATAATGACCAGTTGGAGATTAATGAAGGCCACTGCTCAACTAACAGGCTCTGGCAGAGCCACTACGACTGTGAATGCATTAACTAGATAAGGGTGTTTCATGGGCTTAAACATAAACATGAATTGCTGTTGCATACACTAACTGAATTAAAGTATGGTACATTGAGAAAGGGCAGATTTAAAAATAATGCCACCATCTGTATTACAGTTATCTATATGTTTCACATTTTATTCTATGCACTGTTCTAGCAATCATCTCAACAGAACCAGGCCATCATCTACATGAAGGTACTGTACCTTAACTGAAAACACTGCTGAGACAACAACATGATGTGAGAAAGTGAAAGATAAACACAATGTTGAGACATGTTTTTGAAGATATTTGATGTGTTTAATTGATTTTGTAAGAGATTGCTATATACTGTAGTTCACACAGATAATTCATATAATATAAAAGTGCGTATATTAAATGTCAATGTAAAATTGTACACATTTCATTACAAGTGTTCTCTTGAAGGAAGATCTTACTATACAAGGCCTAAAAATGGGCATCAGGTAAAAGTAAACTGGGGTAGGTGTGTTATTGAGGGTATTGCATAGATTATCTTTTATTGCTGCTCCACCCCAAGCACACACAATATGAAAATCAATAACCCCTTGATATGAAGCCACAGGAATTAGTACAAGGACAGAAACAAGCAGGAGACTGACTAAGTGGGTAGACAAGCATAAGTATGGTAAGTCAAATAACATTTCAAAAAGTCTCACTATTATAATTCATATTTTGCAAATGCATCTGCAGTTGACAATTTTTGTCTCTCATTTTGTCCTTCAGCTAACTTTCCACTGAACTACGCCAGCTAAAACAATGAGCTTCTCATGTAAAATTACCTTTCTTCTGCACCAATTGTTAAATCTATTGCCAACCTATTTGTAGGGACTGTAGCATATTGATAACCATGGCTGTAACCTGCATACTCACCTGAATCTACACTGTAATCCAAGTCTTTCTCTGTATGAAAATATGTATTGTTATCCTGGGTCGCCCCTGAAAAAGAGACCCTTGGGGCTCAGTGGGCCTACCCGGTCACCAAATTTTAAAAATAAATAAATAAATAAAAACAATAATAACAATGGGAGTTATTCCACATGTGTCCAAAGGTGCCATGTGTGCAGGTGGAGAGATCTGAGGCCTGGATACACCAGTCTGCCCTGCTCCTGAGTCAGAAGATCATGGCAGAGAGGCAGAGGTACTGGGGATTCTATCAATAGCTGTTGAAGCAGAGGGAACCAAATCATTTTTTTGAAATTTAATATACTTTATTGAATGTTTAGATACAACAATAATCATAACATGTTACCAGGCAGTAAGGAAGGCTGGGGGATACTGGGATGCATAGGGAGAAGAATCAACAGTAGAAAAGAGGAAGTTGTTATTCCTCTGTACAGACAGTTGGTGAGACCCCATCTGGAGTACTGCATGGAGTTCTGGAGACCCCATCTCCACAAAGCCATAGACAGACTGGAGGCTGTCCAGAGGAGGGCAACCAAAATGATGCAGTGTCTGCACCAGAAGACATACGAAGAAAGACTAAAGGAGCTTAATATGTATACCCTTGAGGAAAGAAGGGAGAGAGGGGACATGACAGAAACTTTCAATTACCTCAAGGGAATCAACAAAGTCCAAGAAAGTAGCATCTTTCAGAAAAAGAGATGTGCAAGAACAAGGAGGCACAATTTGAAGATAGAGGGGCAACAGCTCAGAGGTAATGTGAGAAAGTATTTTTTCATGGAGAGAGTTGTGGATGCATGGAACAGCATCCTTGAGGAGGTTGTGGAGTCAAGAACAATGGAGGAATTCAAGAATGCATGGGACAAACATAGGGCAGTCCTAGTGGGAGGTAGGAGGAAGTAAGATGTTGGTTAACTAGGATCTGCAGCTTATCTGTTAGGTAGGAGAAGAGGCAGACTAGGTGGGCCACATGGTCCTTATCTGCCATCAAATTCTATGTTTCTATCAGGAAAGAACATGAAATCCCAAACAACTCTCCCAACTACCTGTCCCCCACCTTCCCCTCAGACCCCCCTCTACGCCCACCCTGGAGTGTGTTATTGAGTCAACTGTGATACCAAGAAGATTTAACTGGTGTGCTACAATGGTCTGGTGAGAAGCAAGGGGAACTATCCGGAGAAACCCATCAAGTACAAGGCATACAATTTATGCTATTTAGTATTGAAAAAATGAGGCTTAATTATGGATACTTGCAATCATTTGTTCAGTTCTCAAATAGAAGGATAACTCATGTAGCCACTCTTTATAAGAGATAGGGGACTGATTTATCCAGTGCTTGAGAACTAGCTTTTTGACCACTATAGAAATGAGTGAGATATGATATTTCCTTTCTTGGACCCTGATTTGAGAGAGGTCCCCCAAGATACAAATTGAAGGACTAAAAAGGTCATCCAATCCGAGTAGGGGATTTAGACGGGATTTAATCTTGGACCAAAGTGAGGAAACCTTCTCACAGTCCCAGAATATGAGCAGAAGAGTCCCCTCCACCTTATCACATTTTGTACAAACAGAGGAGGCAAGGCAACCCATCCTTACCAGCTTAACCGGGATATAATACATATTGTTTAATATTTGGTATTGGGTAAGTCTGCTGTCTTTTGAGTAGTACCTGTGTAGATCCTTCCTTGTATTAGCCCAATTACAAGTGTGGTCCAGCAGGAGACATTCCCATACCTTAGAGCCCGTTAAATGCATGGGGGACTGTTCCACAAGCAGCAGACTGTATAAGGAGGCAACTCCATGTGGTTGATTAGCCAAATTATGTATCTGATTAAGCATTTGAGAAATCTTTGAAGAGTCTGGAGTTAGGCCAAAGACTTGCAGGAGGAGGTGCAGTACTTGGTGTACCTTAAAGACATACTGAGAGGAAATAGGTATCGTGGTTAAGATATCTTTGACAGAGAGCAAAGATCCAGATGGATATAGATGTAATACAGTGGAACTCTGTAGATGTGGCAACCAGTCCTGGCTAAGGATAGACCCCCTTATTTTCAGATTAGGATTGGATAAGATCGGTTGTGTCCTTACTGGGAGATGTACGAAGGAAGTTAAAGAGTTGAGAGAGCACAGCCATTGATGTGCCTATTACAGTGTTTCATAAGTGACATGGAAGAGATGTCTTAGAAACAAAGAAGGCTGCATTGGGGGGAGATATTGGAAGAGGAGAACAGGTTTAAGTTTATTCGTACCAGATTGGAATATAACTGGAACTCTGAAGGATTATAGGAGCGGTAAACCATTTTCCCACCTTCTGGAGATGGCAGACCCAGTAATAATACAGAAAGTTGGGGAGTCAAAGACCTCCCAACTCTTTAGGGGGTATCAGTTTGGCATATGAGTGCCTAGGCATCTTGTCAGACCACACAAAATTGGAGCTAATCACATGAACCCACTTGAAAAAAAAACAGAGGGAGCCAGTTATTGAACATATTAAGTGGGTAGAAGAGTCTTGGGAGGATATTCATTTTTGCCACTCTGATCCTGCTCCATAAAGATAGAGGAAGATGTTTCCATCTATCTAAATCTTGCTGTATAATTGAAATAAGATCTTCTAAATTTAGTTTCTTCAGTAGAGACGCATCAGTGGTCAAATGGGTACCCAGGTATTTAATGGATCTGGATGACCAGCGTATACCAAAACAGGACAAATTAGAACTGTGAGTATGATGGTTCAGGGGGAAGATCTCCATTTTGCTATGGTTTAATTTATAATTAGAGAATCGGCTATAGTCTTCAATAATTCTAAGAACTTCAGCTAGGGAGGCGGAGGGGTTCCAGAGATGCAGGAGAATATCATCTGCACAAACCAATATGGATGGGGAAATATTACCAATCGGTATACCATGAATCTGGGAAGAGAGTTTTAATTGTCAGAGTAGGGGCTGTAAGTAAGGACTGAAGAGAAATGGCGATAAGGGACAACCTTGCCTGGTACCTGATTGGAGAGGAAAGCTTGGGGAAAGCACCCTGTTGCAATAAATTCTTGTATATCACTTGAAGCCACTTCAGAAATAAAGAAGGAAAACCAAATTTCTTGAGAGTGGCCCAGAGAAACCCCCAGTCCACCCTATTGAACACCTTCTCTGCATCAAGGGATATCAGGGCCATGGAGGTGTCTGCTGTTTTGGCTTTATGAAAAATATGAGCTAGCTTATGTGGGTGGTAGGGTGAGGAGCTCCTGGGAACATATCTTACCTGTTCTGGATTAAGAAGAGGTAACCATATCTGTCGGATCCTGGAAGCCAGGATCTTGGTTAGAATTTTAATATCACAATTTAGAAGGGAAATAAGTTGGTAAGTCGAAGGCTGGACTGGGGGTTTATCCGGTTTAAGAAGTAGCACTATGGTAGCTTCGAGAAGAGAGGGATCCAGAGATTCACCTGACAAAAGATAATGGAAGAGACGGAGTAATAGAGGAGATAATTCTTTAAGAAAACACTTGTAGAAATTATAAGAAAACCCGTCTGGTCCAGGAGATTTGTCCGATGCAAGACTTTTAATAGCTTGTTCCACTTCATGCAGTGAAATAGGAGAGGATAGGAATACCTGTTGAGTCTCATACAGGGTAGGGAGGGGAATCTTAGCTAGATAATTTTCTCTTTCCTGCTGGGAAGGAGGTGACTCCTTTCTACTATATAATTTAGTGTAGAAGCGCTCAAAAGCTTGAGCAATGCCTCTGGGATGGGTTTGAACTTTCCCATCCTGGTTTTCTATAGGCTGAATGATCTGCAAACTTTCTAATTTTCTCAGATGTAATGACCGTAAGCGTCCCGCCTTGTCCCCTTGTTCTATGTAGGTGGAATGGGTCTTAAGTATGGCATATTCAACTTTTTCTTGTAACAATAGGGAATAATCATTCCTTAGGGAGAGCAGGGAGGTTAAGTAATCTGGAGAGGAAGTGAGGGGTGGCGATCTCTCAAGGGTACGTATCTGCTCAAGCAAAGCTTTAGCTTCTCGCATACATTTTCTCTTCGAAGCTAAATGTATGAATTTTCCCCAGAAAGAACCAAATCTAATGAGACCAAAGAGGGGCTATTAGAATCATGTGAACCCCTTCCGCCTGTAGCTTCAGAAGAACCCTCTGAAGCACTAGGAAGGGAAGGAGGAAAGGCATACAAGAACCCCCTTGTCCAGCAGAGACAGTACATCTCACCAGAAAACACCACACCTGGGAACGAGCCAGCAACAGTTGGGTAGTTTTGTGTTGGATGGGGAGATAAAGAGGTCAATCTGCGGCCAACCCCACAGGTCGAATAAGCTTTCAGCCACCTCTTGATTTAGCTCCCACTCATGAGCCCTGACAGTGGTGTGGCTGAGACTGTCTGCTAGGATGTTACTGATGCCCAGCACATGGACAGCAGTCAGGCAGAGGTCATGCTGGACTGCCCAATACCACACTATCATCACCTCCTGGCATAGAGGGTACGAGCGAGTGCCTCCCTGTTTTTTCAGGTACCAGACCACAGACATATTGTCTGTCTGAATCAGGAGTGTCCCCGGACATAGAAGAGGGTGGAAGGCGTGGAGGGCATACAGTACTGCCCTCATTTCTAACACATTGATGTGTAGAGATGCTTCCAGCTGAGACCATGTTTCCTGGGTCTGATTGTCTCCTAGGTGGGCTACCCAGCCTTGACATGAAGCATCCATTGTAAGGGTCATGGTAGGAACAGGGGGTTGAAATAGGAACCCCCGTGGAGAGATTGGACAACTTCTGCCACCAAAGAAGATCCTTCTTCATGTACCCGGACACTAGGACTCTTTGGTCCAGGTTGCCCAGCCGCTGATCCCATTGGACATGAAGAGTTCATTGGGTCACCCTCATAAGCAGTCTGGCTAGAGGAACTGTAGGGACTGCAGTTGCCATAATCCTGAGAAGATGGAGGATCAACCTGGCTATGATCTAGCTTGAGTTGGCTACTAATCTGGTCTGTTCCTGCTGGGTCTGCACTCTGTCCAGTGGAAGCAGGTCCACCCTGGACCATATTGAGCACCACCTCAAATGAATTGTAGGCACTGGGAGGGGAGAGGTGGGATCTGGGATAGTTGACTGTTATTCCAAGTCTGGAAAAGAGGTTCCTGGTGAAGGAGAGTGACTCCCTCAGATTGATCTGTGATGAGGCCGATAGAAGCCAATTGTCCAGATGTAAGCACAATTGGATCCCTCTGAGGCATTGGGCTGCAGCCACCACTGCTAGACACTTGGTAAAAACCCAAGATGCTGAGGATAGGCCAAAAGGGAAAGCCTTGAACTGGTAATGTTCCCCCCGGAAGGCAAACTGCAGAAAGTGGTGGTGAGCCTGGAAGACAGGGATGTGCAGGTGAGCATCCTGCATGTCCAGCACACAAAGCCAATGGGATTTGTGGAGCAGGGATATAAGTCCCTGGATGGTGAGCATGCAGAACCTCTTGTACTCAACGTACAGGTTGAGCATGCTGAGGTCCAAGATGGGTCTTAGGTCACCCTTCTTTTTGGGCACTAGACACTAGGAAGAAATGAAAGTAGTATCCTTCCTATCTGTGCAGGAGCCATGAGCTGTATGGCTGACTTTTGCAGAAGAGCCTGGATCTCATCCCCTATCAGAGCTGAGTGCTTTGGAGAATAATGGGATAGGCCTTGGGGGTTGTACGGAGACCTGTCTAGGAACTCCATGGTGTGACCTCTTGCTATTAACTGAAGAACTCAAGAGTCTGTGGTTATATCCTGTGACCCCAGAAGGTGCAAGGCAAATCTTCTCCCCCCACTGGTTCCCCTAGAGGATCTATAGGAGGCAGAGGGGTCCCCCACAAGTCAGGAGGCTGAGGCAAGGGAGTCAGCAGCTCCTCTGGGGGGCTTCCGAGACTTGGCAGCAGGAGTAGGGGTTCCTGATGCTGGATACCAGCATTTGGGCTGGCCTTTGGCAGGGGCCTCTTTGGTCTGACATCCTTGTTGCTAAAGAAAAGATTGCCTTTGTAACCCTCTTGGTACATGAAGTGGACATTGCAAATGGATTTACTTCGGTCCTACATTTTAGTGATAATATCCTTCCTTAGCGTCACCACCAAGTAACACAGATCCCCTGAAAGGGGCATCCAGTATGGCGTTCTGGATGTCTTGTGTGAAACTAGCAATCCTGAGCTGCATATGTCGCCTAATACAGACAGCAGTGGCTGTCGTATGAGAAACTGAGCCTACTGTGTCATAAGTGGCCTGAAGGGCATGATGACAGAATATTTTAGCCATTCTCACAGTCTTGGCAATCTCGGCCTTAAGCTTCTGGTCCTGAATAGCTTCCATCTGTGACTTGAGTGAGGCCAGAGAAGATTTCTGATAGGAAACCATATAAGCCACATAATTAAAGGACCTGAGGGCACAAGTAGAGGAGGAATGGATCTTGTGACTGAAATTGTACAGCTGCTTACACTCCTGATCAGGAGGAGACATGCTCAAATGTTAGGCTTAGAGGACCGGTTGTGGGCAGGTGCAATAACAACCGAGTCTGTATTAGGATGGCCAGTAATGTGTGTGACTCCTTCTGGGGGGTGGTAGATCCTGTCTGTGTTTTCTGAGACAGCAGGAATTGAGGAAGGCTATTGCCAGATAGTGGACGTCTGGTCTTCATGGGGCCCAGTCCAAGGCAATATGGGCATAGAAGCTGTGTCTGTCATGTCTAGATGCTCCACAAGCCTTTTCCATTTTGGATCCTGTTCCTGGATAGCCCAGCTACAGGCATTTTGTATAGTTATGAGGAATTCTGCAAAGAAAGGGTCCTCTGGAGGGGACTTAGGAACATCCTTAGGCTGAGGCGCTATAGGTGTATGCATACCAGTGCTGGAGGACAAGCCAGAGTTCAAAGAGTGCCTGCTGGGAGTCTTAACCCTTTTTAGAGGAGTGTCCTGAGTTTTATCCCATACCTGCTGTCTAGAGGAGCCTTCTCCAGAAAGGTGGGAATCCACAGGAGAGGCTTATCTTAGGGGTTGGAAAGGAGGCAGGAGTAGAGGCCACCTCTGTTTTCCAATGGTCAATCTCCAAGGCTCGTTGAGTCCTCTCCTCCTAAATCAAGGTCTGAAACACTTCCTAGATATTAGCCTGAGGCTGTTGTGGAGGCAGATCCTGAGGCTCATGAGGTGGTGGTGGAGGAGGAGGCTGGTATAATGGATAGCTTGGCATCTGATATTGAGGGTATCCATGAGCCTGATAGGAGTAGGGAAAGCCAGAAGGAGCATACCCTTGATTAGACATAGCCTGGTGTCTGGTACCCCAGTACATAATGGAGTTGATGACCAGGCATTGGATACCCCGGCAAAGGGTACATTGGGTATTGGGGGGGTGGATAGCCTGGAACATTGCCCATAGGTCCAGCTGGAGGTGGAGCTGTAGGTCCAGCAGGAGATGGGGCTGAAAGCACAGCAGGAGATCCAGAAGGACCAGGTGTCAGCCCTGTAGGGACATTCAAAGGGGCTGGCACTGGATCAGGCACAGGAATGTTCGGTACTGAAAGATTCTGGGTCTGGGGGCCTGATGGAAGGCTGTTCAGCATTTCAGGAATGGCCAGAGTGCCAGATATACCCTGTTCTGGTGAAGGGTCACATGGCAAAGGGTCACTTGGTGTCGGGGTGTGAGCAGAACCTGGCGGAAGACCCGCTGTCATCTGGGGAGAAGGAGTCCAAGATGGTGGAACCTGGTTGTCCATAGGGGCTTGGGCTGAGGAGGTGCCGATGGAAGGTCCCCAGAAGAATTAGCAACAGGCCCAGTGGGTGAATCAGGAAGAGACTGACCCGGCAGAGGAGGGAGAATCTCCAGATTATTGCCCACCTCAGGCAGGCATACCCGGAGGGTCTGGTTGTGTCAGTGGGAAGGAGGAACCCTCAAAAGACTGTTCCATGTTCAGCAGCTGGCTCAACTCAATGTCTGGAGTATATTGCAACCCCGATGGGAGAGCTCCAGCTGTGTGGTACCTAGAGGAACCAGGGAGCGACTTATCAGCCAAGGCAGTGCAGACATCAGAAGCACTTAATGTCCAACATATCGGCCTGGGCCATGCAGACAACAGCGGAGTTGGAGTCCAGTTTACTGGCTGTGACCATGCACTCCTCAGTGGGGCTAGGAGCGACTTATTGACCTGGCTGCTGGCAATAGACCCTGAAGAAGATATGGGCTTAAGGAGCACAATAGCGGTTCCATCGTCCAAGAAGAGGCCTGACTGCACCATGAGTAAAGCAGGTAGGGAGGCCCTGGTCAGATCTGCTGGAGCAGTAGGAGACTGGCAATAGGGGTACTTACCAAAGTGGAGGATCCTCTGGTGTCAGTGGTGCCCGATGATCACACCAAGTGGATGGAGACCTATCCCGGAGTCAGTGCCCCTCCTTGTCGTTTTTTTTTTTTTTTTTTAGGTTCCAGTGTTGGAGAAGATTTTTCACGTAGATTCTGCAGCTCCTTTTCCATCAAAGCTAGGCACTTCTCCAGCAAGTGGGCTTCATACTTATTCTGGTGCCTAATCTGTGTGGCCTGGTTGAAGGATTGGCAGGTGCCCAATCCTTGGCCTGGTGTTTAAGGCCATGGCAGATCACACAGCGGGAATCTTAGTCAGCATGCAGGATCTGGGTGCTGCAGGACTTGCACGTCTTCATTCTGATGCATCACCCAACTGTTCATGTTCCTGAACTGTACCTGCAACTATATCCCATGTTGTAAATTTGTCACTGTAATTGATTTGCTTCCCCTTTCTTCTGTTTATCCCTCAAGATCTCTGTATAAGACCTGTTTATGTTAGACCTGTTTATACTGTATTTTACCATGTAATTGTCTGACCTGGTGTTCTGTTCTCTTTTTATGCTAAACTGGATATTTGTGTAAATGGCCATGTTTGCTCGACATGCCTTTCAGTATAAAATAAAGAATGATTGATTAAAAACTGGACTGACAGATCTGAACCACAGCAGTTCTGTAAAAATCCAAATTGGCCGTACTGGGTGCAACTTGTACAAATACTGCTGGTCCTCCTCATGTCCATTGTGCTCTGTCCGCAAAACTTCAATGTGGCATAGTCCCACATGCAGTGTTTCACTTCAGGGGCTGCAGTTTAATCTTCGATGCAATGTACCATCCTCCTCAGTATTCCCTCCCCACCTACACAGTCCTGAGACCTCATCCTCTGTGGGCTCTGCTGTAACAGTTCATCCCACATCCATGTGGTGTTCTGTGTTCCTTGCTTCTCGTCGTCATCACCAGACTGCAGTTGTTTAATCCTCGATGCATTGTACCATCCCTCCTCAGTATTACCTCCACTCCTCCATGTTTGTGTCTCAAGACCTCGTGTTCTGTGGGCTCTGCTGTTACAGTTCAACCCGTATCCATCTGGTGTTCTGTGTTCCAAGCTACTGCTAACCCTCACTCCTTCCTCTTCATCACTGCTGGTGCTTATTTTAAAAGCAGTTAATGCAGCAGCTTGTTGAGATCAGTGTGCATGGTTATAATGTGTTGGTTGGGCACCAGCCTCAAGTTCATCTTGCAGCTTATTCCAATCACTGTGAGGTATTTGGTTGAGAATGGGTGGAGACTGCACAGCTGCATGCCTTTAGAGATGCAGCAAAATTTTATTTCACTGCCAAAATTCCGGTGAAATCAGGAATTTCACTCTGTGAAATACTTTGTGAAATTCGTGCATTTCGCCAGAATTTTGCTGGTGTTAAATGTGACATTTTGTGTACAAAAACTTAAAAAAAAAGTGTTTTCCCCCTTCCCATTCACCCAACATGAAAATCTTCACCCCCCAAGACTCCACATCCCTGGTGCCTAGTGGTCCCACCCTCCTGGTCGATTGCTGGCCCACAATGTGAAAGAATCCCCCCACTCCCCCGTCGAGACTCAGCCCCGTCCCCCATCCATAATTTAAAATAAAAATAAATTTCCTGAATCCCTGGTGTCTGGTGGCCCCACCCCCCAGCCTATTGCTGGCCAAATGAAGAATGACCCCCCCCCAGATTTACACCCATCCCTCCCATTGTCCGTAACTGCCACCCACCTGGGCCAACATCAGTCAAGTTAATGTAATAAAAAAAAATAAACCTTTCCCTGGTGTCTGTTGGACTCCCCCCGCACCTTGTCTGGTTAATCCCACCCCACACCACACATCACCATCCAAGACCCCCATGGGCCACTGGCACAGCCCTCCACTCACCTCCATGGCTGGCAGCCTGACTGAGCTCTTTACAAATGAGCCCGAGTCAGTGAGCCCATGAGCATGCTCATTCATTGACAGGGGCTCACTGGGCTCATTTGTGAAAGAGCTCCAGCAGGCTGCCCGTGGAGGTGAGTGGAGGGCTGTGCTGGTGGCCCGTGGGGGTCCTCTTAGATGGGGGAGTATGGGGTGTGATGGGGTGGGATTAAATGGAGAGGGTGAGGGTGGGGGGTTCCCTAGACACCAAGGAAAGGAGTTGTTTTTATTACATTAACATGACTGATGTTGGCCCCAGTAGGCGGCAGTTGCGGACAACAGGGGGGTGAATCTTTGGAGGGTCATTCTTCATTTGGCTGGTGATCGGCCGGGGGTGTGTGGCCACTAGACACTAGGGATGTGGGGTCTTGCCGGGGATAAACATTTTCATGTTGGCATGGATGGGAGAGGGGAAAACACTTTAAAAAAAAATATTATCATCCCCCCAGCTCTCTCAAATGCAGAATTTCACCCACAGGTGGTGAAATTCCACATTTTGCCTGTTAAATTGGCATTTTGCAGGCGAAATTCCACATTTTGTCAGGGGGAATTTCGCATTTTGCACCTGCGAAATATTTTGTGAAATGTGGGAATTATGTGAAATATTTCACTGGGAGAAATGTTTTAATTTTGCACATCTCTAATACAGACTAGTTGTGGAAGAGCTGGTCTAGCACGGTCACTGATATGCTTGTCTTTCATTTTTAAGTTCGCTTGCACGCATGCGCAAGGAACATTTTGGGAGAGTAGCACACTTTGGAGGTGTACCTCTCCCTTGCAATCCAGTGCTCCATTGAGCAGGCATGGCGGTCCTGCACCAATGGGTGCGGGAGCTGTGTATGACAGCGGTGGTCTTCTCTTCAAAGAAAACCACCGCTGTTATACCGAGCACTGCGTCACACCACCCCCCCTCGCATCACGTGCTCCCCGCATCACGCTGCCCCCAAAGCTTTGGTGCCATGCTGGGAGTAGCTCCCAGCATGGCAAGCGTTATTGCTGATGGGGTGCCCAATCCCTAATCGAACACGGCCCCCTCAAGCCATCCTTCTGCCACGCTGGGGAGGCCCACCCACAGCGTGCCAAAGCGTCCGTTTTTTTTGCCGATGGGGTGCCCAATCCCCCGTTGGCTCCTTAGCCCCCCAGCCATCTTCTGCCATGCTGGAGCCCACCCCAGCGTGGCAAATGTCCCACGTAGTCCTTTTTTTTTTAAATATGTAAAGAAAAATGGTCCTATGTAGTCTCCCAGTCCCCCCTTCCACAATCCACACCCACCCACTCCCCAGCCTCCCTACCCCCCTCACCCCATACTTACCTCCGGAGCTCGCACGACGATCTTGTGTGGACCGGGAACACGTCTGCACTCTTCAAAGCCGACTGTGAACTGAGGAAATGCCGGTAAGCTGTATAATGGGCTAGATAGGGGGGTTTCAACTTTATTGCATATCTCAGGCATTTTTGGAATTTTTGCAACAAATTTTCAACATGGGGTTTTTGGGACCCCTTCTCATGAATGATGTCACTGTCATGGCGTTATTTGGGCCCGAAGGGTGATTTCATGATCACTCGCGCTCACTGTGAAATCACCCTTTGGGCCGAATATGATGGTATGCATTCATAGTCCCAATTATGTGAGGTCTGATAAATTCAAAATGACTGTTCTTACGAGCGTGCGTTGTGCAGCTCATAAGTTTGCGAATTTTCAATATTTTCACTCCAGATTTTCAACATTGCCATTTTACCACACCTCCTTATGAGCAGTATAGCTGTCATTTTTCACATCCTGCCCAAAACGTGTTTCCGCCCATGTAGCGCACAATGGCGCAGTCGGTGTGCAAAATCATAGTATGGGACACATTAAGAAAATCACAATGACACTGTTCATGAGCAGAGGTCTTAAAATGGCTATGTTGAAAATTTGGTGAAAAAAAGTCCTTAAAATGACTGTTTTACGAGTGTGCGTTGCGCAGTTCCTATGCTCGCGCGTATGTTTTTGGAATTTTCAATATTTTACTCACATTTTCAACATTGCCATTTACCACACCTCCTTATGAGCAGCAGTGCAGCTGTCATTTTTCACATCTTGCCCAAAAACGTGTTTCCCATGTAGCGCATAATGGCACAGTCGGTGTGCAAACTCAGTGTATGGGACACATTAAGAAAATCACAGTGTCACTGTTCATGAGCACAGATCTTAAAATGGCTATGTTGAAAATTTGGTGAAAAATTCCTACAAATAACTGTTTTACGAGTGTGCATTGTGCAGTTCCTACGCACGCTCATAAGTTTGCCAATTTCCAATATTTTCTCTCCAGATTTTCAACATTGCCATTTTACCACACCTCCTTATGAGCAGTACAGCTGTCATTTTTCACATCCTGCCCAAAACGTGTTTCTGCCCATGTAGTGCACAATGGCGCAGTTGGTGTGCAAAATCAATGTATGGGACACAGTAAGAAAATCACAGTGACACTGTTCATTGGGAGAGGTTTTAAAATGGCAATGTTGAAAATTTGGTGAAAAAATTCCTAAAAATGACTGCTTTATGAGCGTGCATTGCACAGTTCTCACGCACACTTGTAGGTTTGCGAATTTTCAATATTTCCACTCCAGATTTTCAACATTGACATTTTACCACACCTCCTCATGAGCAGTACAGCTGTCATTTTTCACATCCTGCCCAAAACGTGTTTCCGCCCATGTAGTGCACAATGATGCAGTTGGTGCAAAATCAATGTATGGCACACAGTAAGACAATCACAGTGACACTGTTCATTAGCAGAGGTTTTAAAATGCCAATGTTGACAATTTGGTGAAAAAATCCTAACAATGACTGTTTTACAAGCGTGCATTGCACAGTTCCCATGCACGCTCGTAGGTTTGCGAATTTTCAATATTTCCACTCCAGATTTTCAACATTGCCATTTTACCACACTTCCTTATGAGCAGTACAGCTGTCATTTTTCACATCCTGCCCAACACGTGTTTCCCCCTATGTATCGCACAATGGGGGTAACAAAAAGGTCATGCTGAAAATTTATTGTGCAAATACCAGCACTTGCACAGGGCATTAGGGTAAAGCACCATGCATGCCAAACACCACTGCAGATACCTGCAAGCGAACGTTCGGCATTGACAAATGCTTGTTAAAAGTTATGCCACCTTTGCCTGAATAGTTGAAGGAAGAGGATTATTTGTTTAATAATCCTGAAAATCAGTGCACTTTCCAGGACAATTTATGCTGCTGAAAAAAAAGGTTGCTGTGGTTTGTTCTAGCATCAAGGTGGTACTCCCGTTGCTGGCTTCCAAGCTGGTGGTGGAGTTTGCAACGGAGGCAGAAATTACCGGGTGACCCTGCGGAGGGTCGGTTGCTACAAGAAGCCTGCAGTCCAGAGAATATCTTTAGCTCTCAGTGTTGGAGTGTTTCTAATTCATATTTTATTATTTTTCTATTTTTATTATTTTTACATTTCCTTTTTTATTTCTATATTTATGCCCGTGTCCGTTTTTGTTAAAAATACTTGTATTATTGTGTTCTGTTTTCAAAGTACTGCAGTATTATAGTGGTAAAAGAGGGTTTTGTTTAGTTTTGTTTTTTTAGCTGAGGCCAATATCTGTGCCTCCTAGATTTAAATGAGCCCATTAAGTGTCCTTGAGACATTACATTTGCACTATTACACTGTTGCATTTTGAGAGCGCATTTTACAGTATTCTAGAGAGTGTCATAAAAGTAAATGTTTAGGGTAAAGGCACATTTTAAATATATTCTAAAATACACTAAAATATTTATTTTTCGCTTCTTTAGGACCCAAGTGGTTAACTGAGCACTAATTAGACTGAGTGTTAGAAACATACCTGACACCTGATACCTGTTGTAGCCCAGATTAAAGATTGAAGATTAATTGTTGCAGATCCTAGTTAAGCGCACGTGTGGCGTTCTACACTCCAAAGTTGCCATTTTACCTGAGTCTGCCTGAGGTTGCAGCAGACAGCTGAAAGTGGAGCTCCATTTGACTTTAGTATTCTGCTGATGAGTTAGTGTTTGTGTCTGCCAGACTAACTCTTTTAGCAAGTGGCATTAGCCTGTGAGACAGTATGTATCACAGTATGACTCGGAGCATATAGAAGTGGTCGAGCTACATAGCAGTGTAGCTAAAGTGAGCTGAAGTGAAAGGTTTTAAGTCAGACAGTGTTCTCGTCTATGTTATATTGAACTCGTCAGAGCAGTATTACTACTAAGTTCTGCTGTAAGTAACTCAGTCTTAATATTTTACTTGAGGTTATTTCTCATTATTATTTTAATATAAAGGCTTGGGCCAGATTAGACTGTGTTTAATTACCCCCATATTCATTTTTAAGCCATATGTTTAAAATGCTAGGGGCTTACAATAATTTGTTTTTTCTTTCCTATTATTATCACAGTATGTATTTTTCGTTGCAGTGGCTAGTTTTGTGTAAGTGATAACAAACTTTCAGAAAGTCTTGAGACAAAGAGCCCTGATAAAATAGATAGGAAAGATTGAATAAAGCGATCTGAACTATACAAGATATATGGAGTGGTTGGTGACCCAGAACAAAGAATTTTAATTGCAACATCAGTTTGGAGCTGCTGCTATTAAATTTGTATTGAACTTAGCACCTTTTTCTGGGACCGCATCTAGTATATTTTATTCTTCTTTACCATTTTGTTACACATATATCAGAACTGGAATTAGAGGCAAAGTTGGGGGAAACAAAGATAGGTTGATAGCATAATTGTCTCTAACTGGATAAAAAGAATAACATTTGCTTTGAGATCTTTTATTGGTTAAAAACTTTTACCTACTCATCAGTGCAGTGAATATTCCAAAGTACCCTTGGAAGATTGTGCTGCTTAAAGTTTCCTGAAATTTCCTCCTCCCTTTTTGGGGTACTTTTATTCAGATTACATGATTTGAGGTGTAATACTTTTATTGGAAAGTGCAATATAGAGGGCAAGATATTCAAAAGTGTGCCCTGAACATGCACAATTGGATGCACAGCGCAACCCAGTTGCGCCATAGGAAAGTTATGCAATATTCTGCTGATGCACCACAGAAATGCACCTGTGCAAAGCACACTGAATATAGCAAAAATGCACCATTGTGGAAACAGACATGCACTGGAGCAACCTGAACTGCACAGGAGCAAGTGTGCATGTTGAAAATAGCAGGTGGAGCAAGGCAGGAGAAGTAGGAGTGAACCACAAGGGGACAATGGGCATGAGGCACAGGACAGGTACAGAGACCAATGGCCATGGACAATGCACATAACCTCATACAGACACTGGTGACCAATGTGACATAGCATGGAACACCCATGGAACAGATGGTGCAGGGACTGGGCACTCCACGACCATGGTTCCAACAGCCAACATGGGAGAGGAAGATGTCACAGACACTGTGTGAAGGCACCATGCATGTACCTTGTGCCACAGCCACCCTGCCACACAGGCACCAGACTGCATGTTGCACACACCACACAGACACACACAGAGACAGGACACAGCACAGCACAGTACAGCACAGTGTCACCAGGATGGGCAACATGTCTGAGGTTGTACAGTCGAGTACAGGCAGACAGGAGCACAAGGCACTGTGCCACACACAGGGGAGGCACAGAGCCCACACCCTAGGAACCATGACACACAGGGAAGTGGCAGACAGGCCACTGTGCACCAAACAGAACTGCACTGCAGGGACAGCTCAGGCACAGATAGGGACCTGCCTTACCACAGCAATGATCAACAGCAGCACAGTGCAGCAGCATGCCTGTGAGGGAGACACAGAAACACACAAGCATATGGTACAAACTCTTCACTATAAAAGGAAAAACAAAGCAACACAAACAGATACAGAGGTGCCAAAAGTGCAAACACAGGAACGGGCAAGGGGACAAAATGCTCTTCAACTTAAATAGGGGTACTAAACGGTATGGTCAGGGGGCATTGTAGGGAGTACAGCAGAACACACATAGTCCAAGTGGGTTGGTGGGCAGGAGAGGGTGAAATGGGGAGAGAATGGACAGTGTCCATCAGCTATCACTGTAGCCATCTCAAAGTCCATCTCATCCTGTGGACCTCCACCACCAACTCCCTGGTAGCTGCCAGCTGTCTTCGGCTCAGCCGGATGTGCGCTGCAGTATGTGAAATGAGCCACAGTGTGAGGCGCTGCAATTGAAGCAGTCCACCGCCGAAGATGCCGACACACCTCTGTCCACCACCTGGCCCAGGATATCCTATGAAAGGGAAACTCAGAACAGCCACTAAGTGACAGGCCCCACACTGCAGATAGCATCCCTACCAAGATCTGTGTTTGCATAGGACAGCAGCGGTGCCCCCCATGGATGATGCCTCCAACAGCACATACACAGCAGACAGCCCCAGCAGCCCAGGGCAGTGTCCCACATACATACTGGGTGGCACGCCATAGAGTGCCATGCACCCACACCTGTGCACAGGTGCCTCACATAGTGGGGCCACTGCCCCCAAGAGCAATACAGAATTCAGCCAGCAGCAGCATGCACACAGCATGGGACACACACACACACACGCATGCATGCGCGTGTCGCGACGTGCACGCACACACACACACACACACACACACACACACACACAACCAGTGACAGCAACAGGATACCACTACACACAGGCCATGTGCATGATGGGGCAACCCAAGCTGCTGACCATTACAGACATTGGTGACAGTGCTCTAACACATGCCATAGCCCTGCATGGTGGCAGTGCCCTGGAGGATCCACCCATCCTAAATCCTGCAATGATGGCTGATGCAGACTGTACATACTCACCTGCTGCCTGTTGTGCTGGCCCTGCCACAGCACCATCATCAGGGTGCTGGTTCACCCAAGTGTTGGCCTCACTGGCCCTCCTGCACACCTCCGGCCCTGTGGAGGTAACACATACAGAAAGGAACATGAGTGGCATGCCATGCACAGGCACCCAAACCCCAGCCCGTGCAGGCTGGATGCAGCACACAGTGCTGCCGCAGCCCATGCAGTGACCCTGGCCCACATGAGGGGTATGTTTTTGAGGCCACTGGTACCATACAACACACAGGCACACAGAGCGCAGCAATGCTACAACACCATACACACAACCCACCAGTGCTGGGCCCCTTGTGTGTAGGTGCAGATGCACATGCAGTACATTCAGTTGCATGAATACTGGACAATGGCAGCATGCATAATGCACTGAGACACATACATGGTTGTGGGACCGAACCACAGTAGGCATGGTCCTGCAGCCTTCTTAGCCACTCAGGGTTGCGGTGCCACAGGTCCCCATATCAGTGGCAACACTGTTCCCCCACCCGGACAACACCATTGTCTCTCCAGTCCCTCTGCCACATGGGCCCATACCTGGGACCAGGCATCCTGCAGATCCCCTGCCCCAAACAGTTGGTCTACCAGGGGTTCCACCAATGCCACCAGGTTGGCCATTTCGACTTTTGACTAGTCTCTGGCCCACCCCCCCATGTCCAGCCGTCCATGCCATAACAGTTGGGCAGACCACTAGTCGTCCTGAGCAATGTAGTGTACACTGGAATCACGTGTAGCACTGCTGTGCCACATGCACAACAGGAACACACAGCACACAATTGCATAGCACATAGATGCGCGATGGACCTGCACAACCATGGCATATCGCACAATACCACACATGCACATCCCCAGAAGTGCGGGTGGGAGTTCAGGGTCATGTCTGTGACCCATGTATGCATAGGCCTGCGTAGCAACCATGCTGTAAAGGGCATGCGTCACCACACATGCCGCATAGCAATTGCACAGTGACCTCCCAGACATGGTCAATGGCAATGTGCAGCGGCACTAGGTGTGCAATATATCACCATCGTGCATCAGTGCTGCATATGCAGCATGCACCCACAGCCTCATGCCCAATAGGACAGGTATGCGCAGTGCAATCGGCTGCGTGATACACATCATGGGACGGTACCCTGCCACCTTTGCGCAAGGCTTGTGCACTAATGCACATCATGCATGTGCCAGAAGTGCACCTGTGGATTGCTCCAGTGCATTTACATTGCACAATGCACAGTCCATTGTGCAAGGAGCAATTCTGCAATATTCAGCTGAAGTATGCAAATAGCCTCATGAGCCAATGCCAGGTGCAGTTACTCACATTAACATCTCATTACTAGTAGTAGTAATAAAAAGCATTTCTTCTTGTACAGGATACAAAATGAACTTTCACATTTTACACTGTTAGGATAAAATCCTATTACAAGGTGTTCCTGTCTTAGATGGTTGCTCACAGCCTCATTTGCATGACTTGGGCCATAAAAGCGCCACCACACAGCACTGGTCACTGACAGGTATTGCAGCCATTATAGTAAGACTGTTCACATTGCGTTGAGTCACTGTTACTGCTATGCTGTGAGACAGTGCTGCACTGTGTCATGGACTGCTACCATGCTGCCCATCGTTGCACCATCCTACTCTTCATAGGTCGCATCATGTTGGATTTGGAGGGAGTTGAGGAGCAGGTGCCTGCCAGGAAGCGCAGGCCAAACTTCACAAATGATGAAAAGCAGGCCCTATTTGAGGCCAACCTTTAGAGGTAGGGCCTACTAGGACCACTGGGACCACGCAAGACCGTGCCACTGGGTGAGAGGAGGTGGCAACATATGTCAGTGCCCACGGCCACCACAACCACAATGCACAGGAGTGCAAAAAGAAGATGGGCACTGACAGGAGGTGCATCAAGGAAAAGACTGCTGCCATCAGGGCATCCCACAATAAGATGGGCGGTAAATTGGCTATAGCACCCCTCCAGTCAGCGGGGTAGGCGCTTGTAGCAGCCACCATCAGCCAGACAGCCATTGAGGGTGTCCCAGGAGGAGGATTCCAGATGGGTGGCGGCCCATCACCGCACTGTGAGTATGACAGCAGGTGTTTTGGGGTGGAGGCATGTGCATGCCACCGGCGTGACCTGTACATTGCAGGTGTGCTGCACACCTGTGACCATTGAGGCATGGTGTGGTGCATGCCGTGGGCACACTGTGCATGTCCCTTGTCCTGTGTGTGCAGTGAGTCCGCCACATGGGGCATGTGATAGTAAGGTGGTGCAGGGTCCAGGGGGATGCATGTCACCCTACATGCCCTATGGATGTGTGGGCACTGCAGTGTGTGTGGGTGCATGCAGGGCACAGCGGTCACATTCAGTATCGCAATGGACTGCACAGGGCATGGCTGGGGGGTGTATTGGGGGGGACATGCCTGCTGGCTGTGTGCAGGTGCAACACATCATTGTGCGGTTGCACATCTTGGATGACATGTCCTGTGCCATGACTGTGGCATGGCTGACCTGTTGTGCAGTGCTGCACAGACAGCCACTGGTGTGGCCTGGCATGCCTGTGTCACACATGCAGACATTGCACAGTACATGGCACTACATGCACTGCAGTAACATCACCAGTGACACCACACAGTCTATCTTCCAGCTCCATCATGCCTCATGGGTGCAGTGCGGGATGATACTGGCAACATTGGACCTGATGATGCCATGCCATCCATGTCATCCAGCATTGTGGCCACAGACCAGAGGCACCATAATGGTATGGGACTCATGGAGCTCCTTGGCCTGGGGGATGATGATCCACTGGCAGACCTCCTTCTAATGGATGATCTACCAGTACTCATACCTGCAACACAGGAGGATGGCTCATGTGACAGTGATGATGACCTTACCCTGATCCTGGGCAGCACAGGAATAGTCACACCACCCTGAGGACAGCTGTCAACACAGGAGGTGGCAGGCAGCATGGGAGGTAGGGCAAACACACAGGCTCCCCCCACACCATTGCCACACAGTGGAGTGTGGCACCGCTGCTGGTGCTGGCCATGGTTGGGGTGCTGGTGTGGGTGCCGGTGCTGCAGGGCAGGTCCAGCAGGCTGCTGGCATGCAGCAGCAGGCTGCAGGGGTCACTGTGCAACACTCCCCAGGGGCCATCATCAAAGCATCCTATCACTCCCCACCACCTGAGCGGATGCCTGTGTGGCATTCCCAGTGAAGGGATGTTGCATGGCTTACCCCACCCCTCCAACATGTCACCAGCAGCACCATGAGATGCTAGGTGCTGACAGGCTGGATGAGCACACCAGGCTGCTGCTTTCATTTGTGGACAACCAGGCAATGCTCAGGGCAGAGATACATGTGCTTCAGGTAGAGGTGCATCAACTGGCTGAGCGAGGGGACACTGGACATGCTTAACTGATTGGTGAAATCTGGCAACTGTGGGAGGCCACGACTGCATCAGTGGACTGCATAGCTGAGACCAGCACTGTTGGTTTTGCATCACTGGCATCCACTGGGCACAGCAGGGCACACAGGACACCCTATAGCACTATGACCACATCACGGTCATGGCGTCTGGTGACCTCAGCAAGGCTGACATCGTCCACTGCCATGCCCTTCCCAGACACACCCAGCAATAGTCGGTTTGCCAGTCTGTACACACCCATGAGGACCTGGTTGCATTCTCAGGCCTCTTCCCCCATTAATGTGTTGGTGACACCACCTGTGGCTGTTGAGCAGCCTGTGCCTGCCACACAGTCAGGGAGTGACCGCCCATGTGGCTGTGGCTCCGCATGGTAGTCCTGCCAGGTGTGCTGCCCAGTCCTGTTACCTGCTGCTGTTGCCTGCTGCACGCATGGCTATTCATGGCCTTGTTTGTGTGCTGTCACATAGGTGTGGCCTGGGTCACATCTCACGTGTGTGGGCAGTTCTGCTGGACCATGTGGCATGGGCGTGATGAGAGCAGCACTGTGACAGGGGGGAATAGGACTCTGTCCCAGTTGTTATAGAAAGTGTTTAAATGCAAGGATCTTTCCTTTTCTGTCTCTTCTCTATCTGGTTGAGCAACCAAATTTCCTGTGAGACCATGGAATTGATCACCCCAACAATCTTGCAATTCTTTGCCTCTCACTGTCTCTCAGTCCTCACTTCAGTCTTTTTCTCCCTCACGTAGCTGCTAGTATGAAAAGATATGCAAATTATTGTATTAAAATGCAACTGATGTTGGGATCTCTTTTGTTTAGAAAATATATAGTGCTACTGTTGAAATGTATATATTTATAATTTGAGATGACTGCAAAAAGCTGTTGAAAACTAGAGGTTACCTTAGTGCAAATCTTTGAGCCTTTTGCAAAAACTGTGCAAAAGGGGACCTCTGAGCTCAAGCACACTGTATTCTATCAACCCTGCCTGATATTTACAAAAACAGGATGCTTGCTAAGGATGGGGATTGAAAAGACTTATAAAAGAGTTAAGCTGCAACTGCAAGAAAGATTAGAAGAGAAAGGGACACAGAGACTGCAGGAAAACTCATAAAAACATAGAAACATAGACTTTGATGGCAGATAAGGACCGTTTGGCCCACCTAGTCTGCCCATTTCCCTACCTAGAGGATAAGCTGCAGATTCTATTTAACCAATAGCCTATTTCTTCCTACCCCCCATAAAAATTGCCTTATGTCTGTCCCATGCATTCTTGAATTCTCCCACAGTTTTAGACCCCACAACCTCCTTAGGAAGGCTGTTCCATGCATCCACCACCCTCTCTGTGAAAAAATACTTCCTCACATTGCCCCTGAGCTGTCCCCCTCTATCTTCAAATTGTGTCCCCTTGTTCTTGCACATCTCTTTTTATTTTGCCTTTGTAAATAGTTATACTGAACGAGTTTGTTTTTTTATGTTACTGCTACTGTAAATAAATATTTTTGTTGAATTCTACAACTGCCCCTGGTTTTCCTATGCTTCTTGACCTGTGCCTTGACAACAAGCGCGTACCCTCTGATCCATGCCACAGCCTGCTGTATTGCTGTATGCGATGACTCCTCACCAACCACACCTGTCTGTGTGTCCCAGCTGGTCCCCTGTGCCCTGCTGTGCACCCTGTGGTGGTAGTGCTGCGTGTGCCAGCCTGTGTATGGCCACATGTGTGTCCAGCACATGGCACATGGGTGGGTGCGTCTGTCTGTGCTGCGTGGTGTGTGGTGTGGCATGGGTCTGCATGCCTGTGAGTTCACCTGTGTGTGTGTGTGTGTGTGTGTGTGTGTGTGTGTGTGTGGTGCCGTGCATGCACATTTGCCCTGTGTGGTCCTCACCTGCAGTTCCCATAGTGCTCCTTGACAATGGTGTCTCTGTTCCTCCTGGCATGGACCACCAGCATGGGGCCCCTCCCCTCCATGGCTGGCTGCACCCCCATCTGGCTGGTCCTCCTCCTCATCATCATCGCTGCTGTTGCCCTCATTCACCTGGACAGCTATCCCATGGTTAATGGCCATGTTGTGCAGCATGCAGCAGGCCAGGAATAGGCCTCAGGCTGTCACAGGGCTGTACTGTAGGGCACCACTGGATCTATCTAAGCAATGGAATCACATCTTGAGCATGCCAAAGACATGCTCTATGGTATTGCATGTGGAAATGTGTGCTTCATTGTACAGCTCCTCCGCAGCATTGGATTGTCACCGGATGGGGGTGAGCAGCCATGGCCAGAGGGGGCATGCACTGTCACCTGTGGGGGGGAACACATGTGATGGTTAATGCCTGTCATTGCCTGTTTCCATGACCCCCCCATGGTTCACACTGCCACCTCCCACCACCCTGTGTGCCTTGGCCATGGCCTCCCCTGCATGGCTGCTGTGCCACCATTCACATCACGCCATCTGTGTTCAGCATGCCTGGGCACTGCTGTCCATGCTCACCTGCACTGTTTCTCTTCACATTCCCTGTCCTGTCCCCTCACCTTTCACTGTCCACAACCCCCATCACCCCATACTGTAGCTGTGTGGTGCCCTGCACAGCCACTCTGTCACCTCTTCCCAGGACCTGCTCACCTACTAGGTGTCCTGTGGGGATCACCCCACTCTCAAACCACTGGCACAGTCTAGATTGGTTCCATATAAATGCATCATGTGTACTCCCAGGGTGTGCGGTGCACACATTGATGATGTACCCAGTGGCACTGCACACCACCTGGCAGTTGACAGAGAGGTAGCCCTTTCTGTTGATGTATACAGCCCTTTCCAGGCCAGGTGGTGTGCTTATGACCATATGAGTGCAGCCAATGGCCCCTATCATGCCGGGCATGCGTGCCACACTGTGGAATTCCTGCATGTTTGCTGTATGCTCTGCCAGTGTGTTTGGGAATCTTATGTACTCTGCAGCATGTGGCAGCAGAGTGTTTAGGACCTAGGTGAGAATGCAGGATGTGGATGACTGTGAAATACCAGGGGTTGCGCCCACTGGTGTCTGGAAGGTGTCCGTGGTGAACAGGCACATTACCACTGTCACTTTGGTCTCCACTGTCATGGCATGACTCCTTCTGGTGGGTGCCTGCAGCTCAACATGGCACAGCTCATGTAGCTGCCTCAGAATTGCCCTGTTCAGATGGTACCAGCCCACTATATCAGTGTCCTCGAATGTGAGCCAGGCACGGTACTGTCTGTGTTGGGCATGCCACCACCATGCCCTTCCTTGGCCATGTTGCTGTTCCTCCCTCCTCCTCACCCCCCTCATCACCTGTACCATTTGGAATGGTCCTGCGTCCATGGCTTATGCTCCCCTGGATTGTGCATCTGCTGCGTGTGTGGTTGAGCCTCCTTTATATGTGCTCAGTTCTGTGTGGTGCATTCTATGGTTTGCTCTTCAGTTGCGCCATGTGTTTTGGCTGAATATGCCATTGCACAGCATATTAATGGCATGCCCCTGTACTTGCTTCGAAGACATACATATTGAACAGCAGCGGCACAATGGATATTGTGCTGCACAGCGTGCTGTTTGAATATGACTCCAAAGAGCATTTCTGTGTTTGCACCAATGTAATTCAATTGTGCAATGTGCAATGCCTCTGAATATCTAGCCCATAGAATATATATATATATATATATATATATATATATATATTATGGTAGCACGGTAGTACTACCATAGTTAGGGTTGAGTAGCACTTTTAAGGTTAAAGGGTCAAATTTTACACCTTACTAACTTTGTCACCATTCAACAGTTTTGCCTGAAATTTGGTAAGCACAATTAGGCATGGTAGATTTTGGGATCTGCCAAGTTTTGTACTGATCGGATATATGGCTACGGAGTTATTAAGTGACAACCAATTACGTAATTACGCTTTTTGAGATTTCTTTGCTCTCGCCTACAGGTTGCACAGTTTGCGCGACTGGTCTTAAAACTTCAAGGAACATGCAGCCAGGGTCCCTGATGTGCCTTTTGAAGATTTTGTGAAAAAATATTGAATGGTTCAAAAGTTATTCAAAAAACAAGTTCCCATTAGAAGTCAATGGGAAAAGTTAAAAGTTCAACACTTTCGCAAATGCAGTTTTTACTTTCGTAAATGGCCCTTTTACTTTCGCAAATCCACCATTTTGTTTTCAGTTGGTGATCAGAAAAATGCTTGGCATTTAAATTTGGGACCCTCTAGCAACACAATTCTTTTTGTGTTTACCTACCCTGAGGATGCTAGGCATGTCTTTATTTTGAGGTTAAACACCCTAGAAATATGTTTTTCAGGTTTCTGGAAAAAGTACTTTCACAAAGTAGTGTCACACTCACAAAAGTGTTGCAAATTTTTGCCAAAGCTTTCACAAATTGCGACACTACTTTTCCAGGCTATGGCAAAATGACAGCAATTCTTTGACACCCTGCTGCAAAAGAACAGTTTGGTAACTGACTTCAGGGGGGTGGATTTTAAGGAAATGGGAAGGATCCTTAAGGAGCATTTGGATGGGATTGGGTCAGACATGGATGCTGATAGTAGGTGGGAAATCATCAGGAGAGGGGTGCAGGATGCTACCAGCACCTGTGCAAGAGTAAGATGAAAATGTGGCAGGGCCCGAAAACCCTGCTGGTGGACCAGGGAGGTCCAGGAGGTGGTGAGGGGAAAGAAGGCAGCCTATAGGCAATTCAAGTGCTCAAGGAGTGAAAGGGATCAAGGGAAGTATGAGCTGATGGCTAGAAGGGCCACTAGGGTGGTGAGGGCGGCTAAGGAGAGGAAGGAGCAGAACCTGGCCAGGGAAATTAGGAGAGGGAACAAGGGGTTCTTTAGATACATTGGGGAAAAATGAAGGGTGAAGGGGCAGATTAGCAGGATTAAAACAGGGGAGAAGTGGGCACAAGACCCAAGGGGAACAGGCTGAGGTACTAAATGAGTACTTCACTTCAGTTTTCACCAAGGAAAATGGGGGTGCTGCATTATACATGGGAGGAGACGGTGATACTGAGGAGGGGGGACCCTTACCGATCGGCGGATCTGGAGAGAGGGGGAGGCATCACTGGCAGGAGGGGGGAAGGTTAAGCAGGGAGAAGAGGTAGCGGAAGTGGAAATCACAGCAGAGAGAGTGAGGGAAGCCCTCAGGTCCCTTAAGACGGAGAAAGCCAGAGTGCTGAAGGAACTTGCGGATGTCCTGGAGAAACCCCAGGTAGAGCTTTTCACCATCTCTCTGAGGACAGGGTGGGTGCCCCAGGACTGAAAGGTGGTGCATATAGTGTCTATCCACAAGGGGAAATCAAGGGAGGTGGCAGGGAACTACAGGTCTGTCAGCCTGACATCAGTGGTGGGAAAGGTGATGGAGGGCATTGTCAAGGAGAGGCTGGGGGGGACCTGGAAAAGTCAGGGTGCCTGGACAATAGACAGCATGGATTCATCCCAGGGAAATCATGTCAGACAAACCTTGTGGAGTTCTATGACTGGGTGATGAGTGCCTTGGACCTGGGTAGACCAGTGGACATCCTCATACCTGCGTAAGGACATAGACAGGGTAGAGAAGGTTCAGAGGAGGGCAACAAAGATGGTGCATGGATTGCATCACAAGTCCTATGAAGACAGGTTGAAGGAACTGAACACGTGTTCCCTGGAGGAGAGGAGGGAGAGAGAGGATATGATAGAGACATACAAGTATCTTACAGGGAGGAACAGGGTGCAGGAAAACACTATTTTTAAGCGAAAAAGATATTCCAGGACAAGAGGGCATGGGATGAAGTTGGAGGGAGGACGATTCAGAGGAAACATGAGAAAGAATTTCTTCACAGAACGGGTGGTGGACAAGTGGAACACCCTGCCAGAGGAAGTGGTGGGGGCTGAAACAATCACGGGATTTAAAACTGCATGGGATAGACATAAAGGAATTCTGGAGGTCAGGGGTAAGGGGCAACAGACTTCTAGGAAAACAAACTGAACTTACAAGCTCAAATGGGCAGACTGGGTGGGCCATAGGCCCTTATCTGCCAACACTGTCTATGTATCTATGTATCTATGTATCTTTCTAGACTTCAGCAAGGCATTTGACTCTGTTCCTCACGTGGGCCTGTTGGATAAGCTGGGAGAAATGGGGGTGGGGAACCAGATGATCAGATGGATAGGCAATTGGCTCCAGGACCAGACCCAGAGGGTCATAGTTGGTGGGATAGTCTCATCCCCAAGGAGGGTCATTAGTGGGGTCCACAGGGATCAGTCCTGGGCCCTCCTGTTCAACACCTACGTCTCTGACATAAGGACAGGTATCAGGAGTGAGTAAGTCTCTTTGTGGATGACTCAAAACTAGGGGTGGTGGTGGATGGGGAGGAGGAGGTGGCCCTACAGGGGGACCTGGAGGCTCTGGAAAGATGGTCTAGAAAGTGGAAGCTGAGGTTCAGTGCACGGAAATGCAAGGTACTGCATCTGGGGGCCAGAAATCCGGGCCAAGTGTACACCCTGGGGGGGAATGCTACAAGTCTCGATGGCTGAGAGGTACCTGGGGGTGGTGGTGGATGTCAAGATGAACAACTTGGAGACTTGTAGGAGGGCAGCAGCCAGGGCCAATGGGATGCTGGGATGCATCACTAGAGGGATCACCTCCAGAAGGAGGGAAGTGATACTCCCTCTGTATAACTGCTTGGCGAGGCCGCACCTTGAGTACTGCGTGCAGTTTTGGAGCCACACTTAGAGGGACATTAAACTCCTGGAGAGGGTCAGAGGAAGGCAACCAAAATGATTTGGGGCTTGGGGGACAGGACCTATGAGGAGAGGCTCAAAGAGCTAAATATGTACACATTGGAAGAGAGAAGGGACCGGGGGGACATGATAGAGGTCTTCAGGTACATGAAGAGAGTAAATAGGGAAGGAACAGTCAGGGTGATTCGAAGGAAGGAGGATGGGGCCACTAGAGGGCATCGGTGGAAGCTGGAGGGGGGAAGATTCAGGGGAGAAAGGAGGAGGTGCTACTTCACTGAGAGGGTGGTGGAGCCATGGAATGCACTGCCTAGGGGGCTGGTGGAGGCAGAGACAGTGGAGGGGTTCAAGAGGGGGTGGGACAGGAACAGGGGAAGGGTTCTGGAAGCAAAATCCAATGCAGCGAGAATATCCTGAACTGGGAAGGGAGAAGCCAGAGAAGGCGAGGGGGGCAGCAAGGTCAGCTCCCAGGGTGGGGGCTGACCAAACGAGCAGACGCGAAAGACCATTAGGCCTATTCTGATGGCATTTTAGTATGTTAATATGTCTTTTGGGCTGAAATTGGGAGGGAACGCAGCCAGCATCTCACAAATGTGCCTTTCAGTATTTTGGTGAAAAAATATTACAGGATAGCAAAGTTATGGCACTCCAAAGTTGACGCTTTTTCCCATAGAATAACATTACGGTGTCGGCAGCATTACAGGAATCCTTTGCTGCCCTGCTGCAAAATAGCGGTTTGGTCTTCTGGGCTGAAATTTGGAGGGAAGAAAGCCAACATCCCACTGATGTGCCTTTTGGTGGTTTGGTGGAAAAATATTACAGGGCGGCACAGTGAAGGCACTCCAAAGTTAACACTTTTTCCCATTGGATAACATTACGGCGCCCGTC
This sequence comes from Neoceratodus forsteri, assembly GCA_016271365.2. Taxonomy (NCBI): domain Eukaryota; kingdom Metazoa; phylum Chordata; order Ceratodontiformes; family Ceratodontidae; genus Neoceratodus; species Neoceratodus forsteri. Next base: position 323,100,333 of record CM057459.1, read on the forward strand.
ACGCCTTTCGGGGCTCGCATCTCGGAAACGGTACGAGATATGGACTTTTCATCACAAAAGTGCTTAGTCCCCATAGCCAGGAAAGTCATAACTCATATGAAATTTAAATTTTTTTTTCTATGTCATACGGTTCCTGAGATATAAGCAATTTAATATTCCAAGTCCTCATTTTCTGCTCCGAGGCCCATTGTTATGTATACATTCTTCGTTTTCACTGTGTTTTCAAATGCATTTTTTGGGGAAAAGAAGGGTGTGCCCTTTCGTTACTGTGCCAGTTAGCATTTCCAGTTGTGTTTACATCATTGTTTGTGGCACCTTTACTGTCTATGCCACCATGTGCGTTACGATTTGCGTTTTCGCTTGCGTTTGCATTTCTGTGTTGTTTGGTGTTATTGTTGCTGTTACCATTACCAGTTTCATTTGCAATTGTGGTACCATCCACGTGCGTTACGGTTTGCGTTTTTATACGCGCTTGCATTTCTGTTTAGTTTCTGTTTCCTTTGGCGTTATTTTTGCTGTTATTGTTATCATTTGCATTTACAATTGCAATACCATGACTGTGCATGTAATGGTTTGCATTTCTATATTTGCTTGCATTTGCATTTCTCTTTCGTTTGGCATTATTGTTTCTGTTACCGTTACCATTTGCGTTAGCAATTGCGGTTCTGTGACCATACACGTTACAGTTTGCATTTCCGTACGTGCCTATGTTCCCATTTCTGTTTCCTTTGGCATTATTCTTCATGTTAACTTTACCATTTGTGTTTACTATTGCAGTACCGTGGCTGTGCGCATTACGGTTTGCGTTTACATGTGTGCTCGCATTCGCATTTCTGTTTCTGTTCCCTTTCATGTTCTTTTTGCTGTGACACTTAACATTTTCATTTAAAAATACAGCTGCCATCACTGTTCGTGTTACCAGTTGTGTTTTTGTACGTGCTTCAACGTCCGTTTGCATCACTTTTCGCTTTGGCGTCACTTTGCACTTGCATTTCTATTAACGTTTTCTTTACCATTTACATTTCCATTACCATGTGCGCCACTGTCGGCACTTCTGTTTGTATTGCTGTTCCTGTTACTATGCCACAAGACATCCTTCAGGCCCCGTGCTCTGGCCGCTGCATTACTTTCACTATTTGTCATCATCATTCTCAAAAAGAAGGGAAATTAGATGCAAAAACTCTGTTTAATGCATCAGTTAGGGTTGTTCCACAGTGACAAAAGTGAGGAAATTCGGTGTTAGGGTTGAACACCCCGCCTTGGATCCCCCAGCCCACCTCCCCAACCAGCATTGGGGTGCATATTGAGGTCATCAGTCCTAACTCTGACCCCATTCTCCTGTACCTCTGTTTCTTTACACATGTGATAGGGTGAGAGTTAGGACCAACGACCCCAATGTGCACCCCAGTGCCGGTTGGGGGAGTTGGCTGTGGGGTCCAAAGGGGGTTTTCAACCCTAACACTGAATTTCCTCACTTTTGTCACTGTGGAATAACCCTAACTGATGCATTAAATGGAGCTTTTTGCCTCTAATAGATATATATATTATTTATGGTAATTAGATATTTGCATGAAGTTAACTTATTTGTACCATTGTTTATGATACTGGTGACACTTTAGAACATAGAACATTTCTTCCTGGATATAATGCCAGTAGAAACAAGGAATGGAAAAGGTACATTGCCTGATAATTTTGAATTAAAACCGGAGAGTTTTTTTTTTTAGACTGAAACCCTTAAGACAGCTAGCACTCAGCACTTTTCATAAAATGCAGAAACGTTCAGGCCATGTAAAGAAGAGCAAAAGCAAGAAAGGGAAGAAAAGTGGGAAAATTGAGAAAATCTCCACACCCATAGGGAAAACAAAATTATGTGATGTGATACAGGCTATGGGCAACTATGATAGTAAGCAGAATGGAGAAAATAAAGGTAGCAGAGAAAGTCAAAAGGATCCTAATAATGTTTCAGATCTTAAAAAAAGTTGAGTATGAACTTCACAGAAGCTTATGAAAATTTAGAATCAGTTAATATAAAAGTCAAAGAGATGAGAAAGATGATTCAGGATTCAATAAAGATAAATAAGGTGCTAGTATCTGAACTAGAATGAAAGATCAGGAAATATAAGGAGGAGATATTGGAACCTTCTGTTCACCATGAATTGGAACCTCAAATACAGGAGTTGTCCAGTTGAGCATTTACCCAGTTAATGAGTCCAGAGGAGACATTTATTCCTGCATTAGACAACATAATCAAGGATACAGTGTTAGTTCTAAAGGATCCATATGTGTCTAGTATCATGTTTTATGAACAGCTAACTATCAGACAAGAAATGTCCTTTGTTAAAGGGATCTGTATAGAAAATAAAAAGCAGTTAGATATATTAAGACTGGGTGGCACACTGGAACATCAAGAGAAACAAAAATTGTGCCAACAAGAGATGCAGAGAACTTTGAATAATGAGCAAGAAAATAGTAGAGAAGCTAGTGAAATTGGTCACAGAACATATGCAGGAAAAAGGGTCAGGTCAGATTAATGGAGATGATACTGAACACAAGCAGGTTTGGAACTCAACTTTAACTGAGAAATCTGAATTAGAATTAATAATGTTACCAGATGAGAACATTAGAAAAATAGTATACTAGCAGAATTAAAGAAACTGAATGCTACCCTATGGGAGAAAGGGGAAACACGACAGAAAGAAATTTAAACAGCCAAAAATAAGATGGTTAATAAGGGTATATTATCAAAACAAAAGCAAACAAGTGAAAAAGGGTATGATGGTAAAGAAACCATGGGACAATTAAATGAGGAAGGGAAGGAAGGAAGGAAGGAAGGAAGGAAGGAAGGAAGGAAGGAAGGAAGGAAGGAAGGAAGGAAGGAAGGAAGGAAGGAAAAAAGAATTTGAAGGTTGGGACCAAGGATGAATATGTCAAGCAACCTTGGTGAAAGTACCCAAGGCAATACTACAAAACAGAGAGGTGGACATCAGAGAATGGGGAAATGTAGAGAAAAAGATAAAGGGGGTAAAAGCAAAAGGAAAATACACAAGGTGAAAATATGCAAAACAGAGCAACTGGAAGCACAATCAATAGATCAAAGAGAGCCACAAACAAAGGTAGTAGTAGGATTATCTGAAGGAAAGGAGTCAGGGTCAGAGGCAGAATATAAAAGTAGAGATGGGACTAAAAACATCAAAGAAGATTTATGCAAAGAAGCACTTTCAGATACCACTGAGAAACAAAATAAAAAGTTCCAGAAATTTCTAGAGAAAATAATGGACAAGGATTATGTCTTACCACTTTTCAAAGTGGGAACAATTCTCAATGAAATGGAAAAAACTCTGAGTACCATGCTAAAACAATTTCTGGTAACAATTTTAGATGAAAAAATGAATAAAGAGAATGTAATTAACCATGTAAGTGTAATTAGACCTCTAGATGATATATAATTGGTTTTGGTGGTTTCAGATCAGTTTTTCATACTGAAAGCAATAGAGAAGCAAAGGTACAAAACAAGACAAAGGGGCCTAGAGATGGATTTAGTAGTTAATATAAGCACATTATTTCCTGAATATTGTACTATTAAGAAGGTATCCACACAGGAAGATTATGCCAAAACTCTGTCAATCTTTGGCATCAACCATTTTATTAAATGAAAATGATCATTTGCAGGGGCTTCTGCCCCTACAAGCCATACCCTCCAGTTTAGTTTTTCAGAGAAAAGTGCATTTTTTCTTGTGAAGAAAAGTATTTTAATTTAATTATGAAAATCCGCTACCTGGAAGTATGGCAGATGCTGGGGTGGCTCCATTATGTGTAAAGGTGCGGTGCTGCACTGTGCACTTCAATACAAATGCCATACTTTCAGGTAGCAGACTTTTCATAATTAAATTAAAATACTTTTCTTCACAAGAAAAAAGGCACATTTCTCCGAAAAGCTAAACTGGAGGGTAAGGTTTGCTGGGGCAGGAGCCCCTGCAAATGACCATTTTCCTTTAATGAACTCAGACAGCATTTAAGATCCCACAGGCCCCACTTGCATGCTATGTGACCCTAAGCAAGTCACTTTATTTCCCTGTGCTCCCAGGTCACACCTGTAAACAAGCTTCTGTTTAGTGTGTCTCTCTTGGTTAAAAAAAAAAGATCTAAATTAGTAGAGCTTCTACAAAATACACTCAAGGATTCCAAATCTAAATGCTAAAATAAAAAGAGCTAAAAGATGGGAAGATAATGGACAGGTTACAGTTAGGGTTACCACCTTATAAGAAGCCCAAAGTGGGACATTTCTTACTGAAACATGATTTTTTGCGGGACAGTACATAGCCTCTACTAATGCAACAGACTTGTTTTGTCTATATAATCAGAATTAAGGATAAGTACTGTAGTTTCTTACTTGCTTCTATTGTTTCTTATCATTTTAAGGTATTTTAGTTAACATGCTATGGTTTTCTGCAACATTTAGTGGAAAGTTGGAAAATATTTTTTCTCCTATAAAGTCAGGACATTTAGTATTTTTCATATTTTTTTGCAGGACACAGCTGCCCAAATCAGGACTGTCCTGTGAAAATCAGGACAGGTGGTAACCCTAGTTACAGTATGGTTAACTGATAAAAAAGACCTGCAAGAGATATCTGCAAGAACACCTATACTTGTTTCAGTAGGAATCTATATACAATATATCAGGAAGTGCAAGAGAAGACCAGTACTGTAACAGTACCTAATTCAGCACATTGGATAAATCTGATCATAACCACCAATAGTGTCACAATATTGCAAGATGGAGAGGGAGATTGACAGTCAAATGAGAGTCATGAAATTAATAGCAGAATAAGTAAAGATAGAGAATTGGATAGAAGGTATACAAACAACTTATATAATTTTATATAATAGAATGTTACTGGGAAAAAGGAAAAACTTGCTGACTATACATTACTAGAGTATTTGCAGTGCTTTGATGGTTAAATGAAGAATTTTATTTATTTATTTATTTTATTTATTGAAATGTTTCACCAGGAAGGCACACTGAACAACAAGTTGCTCATCTCCCAGTGTGTGTCCAGGTGGGGGGAGGGGAACTGGATGAAGAATTAGGCATACAGTTTAACATTTAACATATCCAAGAAATTAAACATTCAATTACATTTGTAACTAGACAAAAAGTTAAAAAAATATCATAAATAATCATACAGTTGCATTTGTGACATTACATACAATTAAATATATCATACCTGTGAAATATGCATTTAATTACAAGTGGCATATCTGATGAACATATTACATACTGGTGAAGGGAGAGGAGAGCGTGCGGAGAAGCAGGCTTGGGGTGGAAGGTTTAATAGGTGATGTGAGTAATGGAGAGGAGCAGAGGCGTAGAAGGACAGTTAAGGAGGGTTAAAGCAGGAGCAGTTAGATGAGAGAAAGTTATGTGAGACAAGGGGGGAGGAGAAGGAGGAGGAGTACTGCATTTGTGGGGGTGAGGGAGTTCCAGATTTGTGGGAAGTGATGGGTAAAGCCTGACTGACTGATGAGAGTGGTATAACGGGGGACCAACAAAGCACAAGTGTCAGAGGATCTGAGGGAGTGGGAGGGGGGAGGTGGGGAAGACAGTGAGCATGAGAGGTAAGAGGCAAGTTCTCCTAACCAAAATTTAGAAGTGAGTGAGGCACCTGTTGACAAGCAGGGGAAGAGACATGGTGTGGTAGAGGTCACAGTGATGAATGTGTGATGAAGCATCAAGAGCAAAGCGACATAAGGAGTTAAATAGAGTGTCCAATCTGGTTAGGGAGGATTTGGGAGCGGCATCATAGACTATATTACAGTAGTCAAAAGTGGGGAGGATCATCTTCTGGACTAGTTCATGTAATGCTGTAGGAGGGATGCAACTACAGTTCATGAATAAGACACCAAGCTTGGGGCACAATTTTTTCAGGATGGCATCAGTGTGGCCAGAGAGGTTGAGGTATTGGTCCAACCAGACTCCAAGGTATCTGAATGAGGAGGTGTCCTCTAGGATCATCCCATCAAGGGTATGAAAAGGCGGTAAAGGGTGGAGCCTAGAGAGTCTCTGCCTAGTGCCAAAGGTCATGGAGACAGTCTTTTTGGCATTTAGGAACAGTTGATTTGAGGCAAACCATAATTGAATCTGGTGGAAGTCAAGCTGAAGGGTGGTTGCTACATCAGCAGGACATTTGCCAGAGGAGAACAGGATGGTGTCATTGGCATACATATGGATAGAGGTGGTTATATGTTGTTTATAAAAAATGCAAAAAGATTGAAGAGATTTGTAAGAATGTCTGCTGGCTTAATGATCTGATAGAAAATAAAGAAGAACACTGAGGTACAAGAAATTAGGTGCAGAAGTGAACATACAATATGGATTCAAATAGTGAAAAAGACAGAATAATAATTGTACTGAATGTATATTTACCCCCGATGAGTCAAGATACAGTGACCCATATAACTTCTGCATGTTAGAAGAATTGTTAGATGAAGTCACATGTGATAATCCGGACTGTGGAGTTATAATTATGGGGGACTTTAATGCCAGGGTGGAGCGGCATCTAGAACCTACACCAGAGATGGTGTATATTCTCTGTGCTGAGAAATTTGCCCATAATAGATCTAGGTGAAGTTCCCAGGATCAAAAAGAAACAAATGGGGGGAGCACTATGTAAATTGTGTGAAGACAACATTTTTTTACTATTAAATGGGAGAATGCCTGAAGACCCAGAGGGTAGTTTTACATATATAGGCAATAGGGGAGCATCAATTATTGACTTAGTGTTTGTTTCAGTCACATTAATTCCATATAGTAAGAATGTAAGAATAGGTAAAAGAGCAGAGAGTAAACATAGCCCAGTAGAAATCCATCTGAATTTATGGCCCATAATAAAATCAAGTAAAAGGGACTCGGATAAACTAATAAGAACAAAAAGTGTATTAAATGGGAGTTACTAAATGATGAGTTCTTTAGAAGCCTAATAATTGATTCAGTTATGTAGGAAAACATTTTAGAGATTACAAATAATCAAGTAGTAATAATAAGTGTTTACAGGAATTAAAATTATTCCTAAATCAGATTGCCTCAATGATTCTAAATGTTACACGTGCAGGAAAAAAAGGTTCAAAATGGTATGATAAAGACTGCAAATTAGCCAAAAGAAGAGTGAATAATAACATAAGGCAGGTATGATTAAATCCCTCAAGGGAAAGTAAAAAGGCATTAAACACAGTTAGAAAGAAATACAAAATACTAATTAAGAATAAATGGGAGAAATATAGGGCACAATTGTGGAAAGAATTTGAAAAGGCAGTTTGGGAAAAAAATAATACGTTTTGACAGATGGTCTCAAGGGGCATGGATAATTATACAAAAGGTATTGAAACTTATATTGAACCACATGAATGGGTCGAACATTTCCAAAAATTTTTTTTTGAAGAGTGGGTAACTAACAGTGACTCGAGAAAGGTCAAATGGGTAGATCTAGACCAAGAAATAACAAGGGAAGAAATTGGGCTGACCACTTCATCTTCACATCGACATAAAACACCAGGCCCTGATGGGTTTCCAATTGATGTGATAATGAATTGTCTAGACTTATGGATCGCATGCCTACACATGGTATTTAAATGCATTGTGGAAACAGGTCAGATTCCAGATACATGGAAAGAAAATATTATAGTTCCATTATTAAAAAAAGGGTAATAAAATGAACCCAGTTGTTACAGACCTATTAACCTATTAGATAATACATTTAAAATATTTACAGAAATCCTGAATGAAAGAATTTTACAATGGGTACTAGAGAACAGCATACTAGATGAGGCATGCGCTGGCTTTATGCCAGGACATTCAACCATAGATCAATGATTTACTGTATCACATTTGATTCATAAATATATTAAAGTTAAAAAACCAAAAATTGTTTTGTATATTTATTGACTTGAGGGCTGTCTTTGATAGAGTAAATAGAGTTAAGGTATGGGAGACCTTAAGAGAATATAATATGGATGAAGCCATCTTAAATATCATAATTTCACTGTATACAAATAATAAAGCTAGCATAAGGTTTAATAATGTGGGAGATAAAACAGCAACATTTGAAACATACTGCAGAGTAATATAGAAACTTAGAAACATAGAATTTGATGGCAGATAAGGACTGCTTGGCAAACCTACTCTGCCCATTTCCCTACCTGATGGATAAGCTGCAGATTCTAGTTAACCAACAGCTTACTTCCTCCTACCCCCACCAGAATTGCTTTATGTCTGTCCCATGCATTCTTGAATTCTCCCACTGTGCTTGACTCCACAACCTCCTCAGGAAGGCTGTTCCATACATCCACAACCCTCTCCATGAAAAAATACTTTCTAACATTACTTCTGAACATCCTCCCTCCTCTATCTTCAAATTGTGCCCCCTTGTTATTGCACATCTCTTTTTCTGAAAGATGCTACCCTCTTGGACTTTGTTAATTCCCTTGAGGCACTTGAAAGTTCATATCATGTCCCCCCTCTCCCTCCTTTCCTCAAGGGTATACATATTAAGCTGCTTTAGTCTCTCTTCATATGTCTTCTGGTACAGACCCTGCACCAATTTGGTTGCCCTTCTCTGAACAGCCTCCACTCTGTCTATGTCTTTGTGGAGATGGGGTCTCCAGAAGTGCATGCAGTACTCCAGATGGGGTCTCACCAGCTTTCTGTACAGAGGTATAACAACTTCCTGTTTTCTACTGTTGATGTCTCTCCCTGTGCATTCCAGTATCCCCCAGCCCTCCTTACTGCCGTCTCAAATTGCTTGCCCACCTTAAGGTCATCTGATATAATTACTCCCAGGTTCCTTTCAATTTTTGTTGTTAGTATCTCACCCCCCATTGTGTACTCTTTCCCAGGGTTTTTGTTTCCCAGGTGCATTACCTTGCACTTCTTTGCATTGAATCTGAGCTGCCATACATTTTACCATTCCTCCAATCTTGCCAAGTCCCCTTTCATCCTTTCTACCCCACCTTGTGTATCAACCCTGTTGCAGATCTTTGTGTCGTCAGCAAAGAGACATACTTTTCCTTCCAGGTGCTCTCCAATGTCACTTATAAAGACATTAAAGAGGACCAGTCCCAGTACTGAATCCTGCGGTACCCCACTAGTTACCCTCCTTTGTTCACTGTGAACTCCGTTTACTATTACCCATTGCGTCCTGTTGTCCAGCCAATTTTTTATCCAGGCTACCACCTTAGGACCCACTCCAAGGCTGGCTAACTTGTATAGTAATCTTTTGTGTGGGACTATATCAAATGCCTTGCTAAAATCTAGGTAAGCCATATCCACAGCCTCTCCCTGGTCTATTACTTTGGTTACCCAGTCAAAGAAATCTTTTAGATTCATCTGACAGTAAAACAAGGTTGTGTCCTGTCTCCTATTTTAGTCAATCTTTTTTTTAAATAAGATAATAAAATTGTATGACACATAGTTCCACATGCCTAGGGTGGGTTCCAGATGTTGTCCCTACCTGACATATGCCGATAATGTGGTTTTGCTGTCTATGAGTTTCCTGGGAATAAGTAGATGTCTCATAAAATGTCTTAAAAGAGTGTACAGAGCTCTGTCTAGAAATTAATTATGATAAAAACAGATTTATGGTATGTGAAAACAATAACGGGAATATATTGGGTAAATATAAACTGAAATGCAATAACAGGATGACAGAAACAGTAAACAATTTTTGTTACCTAGAGAGTATATTTACACATAATCTGAATTGGAATTAACATAAAACAATGATAGAACAGAAAATGAAACGATTTGTTACCAGATGTGGAGAGTTTCTCGTACAAATACGGAGGAAACTTGATAAAGGAATGCTTGAAAGTATTGAATACTAAAGTAAAAAGCCAGTTATTATATGAAGAGAAATTTGGGGAATAGAAAACAAAGAGAAAATGGACTCCATAATGAATATATTTTACAAAAAAATATTAGGACTCCCAAAAGGAGCTCCTTCCAAATTGGTTAGATTAGAATTAGGACAGTTATCAGTACAGTGTACAATTGAGAAAAGACTAACAAAGTATTGGCTAAAAGCGTACAGTATGAGAGAGAGCAGATTTCCCTGGGTTTGTATAGAAGAGACAATTACATACATGAGCCTCCAGACATTCTTCCCAAATCTGGTAGCCATTGAAAAGTTTTAAAACCTTATGGATTACTATACTGTTTAGCTGAGACATTCATGAAACACCTCTTGAAGTGGAGGAAATAATAAAAGAAAGAATTACAGAGATTCATGTCCAAAATGAGATGGAATTATGAAAAAGGTACAAAATCAGCAGATGGTTAGGGACTAACAGTAGACAGTTTGGCTTTGAATCATATCTGAACATAATTAAAGATCTTAGAATGAGGAAGTTATTAACCATGTTCAGATTTGAATATTATGATAGTCAATGAGTTAGAATGTTTTTTGGGAAGGGTGAGGGTAATAGATGTAAATGTAACCATTGGGGAGGATGATGTTATGCATCTGCTGATTCTGTGTCCACTATACAAGAAACAAATGAATTATTATTTGGGGGAAATTATAGCAGGTTTGGATATGGAACCCAGATGTCAAGTTGTTTGTTTATTAAGATCTAGGTCTCCTCTGGTCTTAGAAAAAGTAATTTCTTTCTGCAAAGTTATAAACACTTTGAACTTAATGTAGATAACCAAAAATAACATATTTGATAAAAGCAAGTTACTTTGGTCCTAGAAAGATTAAGTGCAATAATGGATGCAATAATGGTTGATTAAATGTATGATATTTTAAAGCGACAGTTTTATATGCACCTGTAATGACTGGAGCTTAGCTCATCAATTTTTTTAAATGTTTTTGAAGATAATATTGTTTTAATAGTGTAGTTGTAATGACATGCAAAACGTTGATAACTAAACTAAACTTAACTGAATTGAATCACTGTGCAAGCTTATAACATGGCCAAGGCACACAGTCCCCAATTTCCCTGAACATGTTATAAGTGGATTAACCCACTTGGGAGCTGTGGGTTGCTGGGGTATTTAATCCACGGCTGGGGGAGTTGTCAGCACTTGGCCTGCAGCCTCATGCGAGCCCCCTCCCAAGCCATGGATTAATTCCCCAGTAACCCATGGCTCCCTTGTGGGTTAATCCTTACCTATTGCTATCTCATTTGTGGCTTTCCCACTCATGAGATATCAACAGACCAATACCCTTTCATGAAGATAAAAATGATATCTAAAGTCAGTTCATGTCATATCCCCTGTTTACATTGTCTGTATTAAAAACTGAACCAAAGTATTTATTAAATACCTCTGCCATTTCTTTTGGTTTGTCAATAGTAATATTCTTATCTATTAGGGGACCTATTTCGGTGCCTCTCCATTTTAATACATTTATATAGGTGTAAAATTCTTTAGGATTCTTGTTTCTACAATTAGCCAGGTTATCTTAAGTCTTCCTTTTCTTATCGCTGATTACATTCTCACATTTCTTTAGGTTTTTTTTGTACCTTTCCCTGTTTGCATCGTTTTCCTCCCCTCATCCAGGCATCATATGACCATTTCTTCTTATTGATTAGTCTTTTGGTCTAATAGTCAACTACTGTATCTCAGTTTAATGGATCTTTTATTGTACTTTTCTCCTTTTGTACGCATTTGTCTGCTAGATTTATAATTTCATTTTTGAGTGTCACCATTTCTTATTCATGGGCTAGTAAATGGTACTGCTATGCCTGATCCAGTTATTCAACTCCTCACACATTTCTGTGTAGTTATATTCCCTGTAAATATATGTGAGAACATTAATCTTAGTTATGTTTACCTTTTACCCACCATAAGATGGTCACTTGTGCTCAATGGTTCTTTAACTATACATTTCTTAATTTTGTTTCCCATGTTTGTTATTGTTAGATCTACCATGGTGTAACCTAGTAGTTAGGTAGCAAGGTGAGTGGTAATAAACCTAGCTGTTACCCAGGCTCAGGAAATTAGTACCTTGAGTTCATTTAGAGCCATGATGAGCAACGAGAAAGACACACAATTCAACAGTTAATATAACAATTAATGCAGCTGGTTAAATACCCACAAATGCAGGCCAAGTGTGTCAACCAGCTCCAACAGGGTGCTGCTTCTATAATAAGTCTTACCTGTTGCACAATTCAACTCTGACAGCAATACTGCAGGTGCAACAGGAACTAGGAACTGAGGCAAGTGTACTCACATGTGACATTTCAAGTGTTCAGATGGGGGTCAGCTACCTCTATCACTTTCACTGGTGCCAACTGTAGAGGGTCTGCATACAAAGTCCCCAGTGATGGATCAGCTGGTTCCAATCCTTGTTAAAAAAGAATGAATCAGCTACAGCAAGCAAGATGAGTCTCAGTTTTCCCCTGCTGGTAGTAACTAGTACAGCTGCTAATAGAAGGAAGCATTAAATATTCCAGTTGCGCAGACCAGCTTTCACCCAGTCAAAGGCCTGCTTCTTGTCCAGGACAGATTGAGGATAGCCCATGTAAAAAGAAATTATTTTGCCACCCACCAGAATGTTCTTGAGCTTCCTTGCTTTTTTCAAGATAATCTCTTTGTCCAGATATCACAAAATTTTAAATATCATGGGTCTTGGATGGTCTGGTGTAGTTGGCACTTTGCCATTTTCATCCACTATGCACAGTCTTTTGTAACATTGTAATACACCAGAATTTGTAGCCAAGTGAAGAATTGGTGTTGGAGGAAAGTAACCATATCTCAGCCCTCAAGGCCCTCAGGGAGCCTGATGACCTGTAGGTTTTTGCAGCAGCCCCTGCCCTCCAAATTCATCACTTCATGTTTTAGCCACTGGTTCTTCTGTTCTGTACATGTAATTTGGTTCAGGTTGCCCCAAAGGTTCAAAGGTCATTCTTTGTAATGTTGGGTCATCCAAAACGTACCAGACCTTATAAATGTGAAAAAAGCCAGATAAACTCCAAGGTATATCCAATAAACATTTGTTCTTTTAATTTAGTCACTTCACACATCAGTTTCATGGGTGACAGTTCCATGGTGTTGCCACTTTCTCAGGCCCAATACTGTGTATCTTTCAATTAAAAATATACAAAGCAAAATAAGTTCACAATGTTCTTTACAATTTCTCTTTTCTAGTTCCTTTAACACCAGACTCTTGTGCCCCCACACCAATAATTCTTTCTTGTACTCTGTTTTTAACACTCTGGCTACTCCCCGACCTGATTCATTACTCTTTTGCCATGTATTCTGGAAGTAAGAATTCATTATCCTTACTTTTGTTCCTTCATTGCTCCCTTGTTCTCATTTACATATTTACCTCCTTCATTTCCTGCATATTTTTATGTAACCAGTTCCCCGGTGATAATGATTACATTTTTACATTCATTTTGAACCTTTTTTTATATCTTTTTCATTAACACTGTTTTTCTTTCAGATTGCTGGAACTGCTCTTGTCTTGTCCTTCTATTGTATCAATACATTAGAAAAAGACTTTCTATGTTATATGCTCTTTTTCTCCTGGAATGCAAAAAAACATTTTAGTTTCAGTTCTCTTTTGCTCACCTATTCCTATGTTTGTTGATGTTTCATTCTCAATTTGTTTGCCATTTCAAAGCCTTCTTTTGAACTGTAATGGAAAGGTGGTATCTTTAAACATTTTTCTTTTTTTTTTTCTATTTATATTTTTCTGCCCAAGCGCGGTAGCCGGTACCATCTGCAGTCACACTCCACCCCCCATCAGCCTGCGCCCCTCTGATACCCGTGGCTTACCCCACGGTGGGGCTGCGGCACTGAGACACATGCACGCAGGCGTCCGGACTAGGTCGGAGGCTGGCCTGGGGGGGCTAGTGAGCTGTGACCGGCTTCATCAAGGCCCGCGGCATACTCCCATTTTCCTTTTTCCGGGAGGCGGGGACGTGCAATGACGTGGAGCGTCCTGCCCCGCCTCCGACGCACACACTGTTGAGGTCGGTAGTCGCGCTACACCTGGTCTCCACCAGGAGTCGCGCAGACCCCGAGCACTTCCCCATCCCTCCCGGAGAAGGAGAGCAGTCCATAGGGGCGCTCTATCCTTCTCCAGCCAGGCCTCCGGCGGCCAGTCCGTTCCGAACCTGGGTCGCCCGTCGCAAGTGGAAATCCTACCGCTGCGCCGGCGGGCCGGCTTTAAACATTTTTCTTTTTATTTATAATCTTCTAAATCTCTCTTAAATACTTTGAGTAAGGGAAAATATCTTACTTGTATTTAGGCATTCCAGTTAGCTGACTCCTCTGTGTCCTCAGGAGTGGCAGCTGGCTGTACATACTCAGCTTATATACAGCTGTGTGGTCATGGGTGGGAAGGGGAACCAATTTCATCTGTGACATCACATGGCATCCAGAATGCAATGTTAATTGTTGCCTGTGGAACTGCATATCTTGGTGGCAAAAGAGAGAAGTGCTGGTCTCTGGAACTCCCTGCCCAGATGATGCAGAGGACAGTGGTTCGCCACTCACCCAGGGATGTTAGTCCCTGAACTCTCTTTATTTTGTAGTTATTATTTTTAGTTCTGCTCTAATATACATCTCCACTTTACTGGTTCTAGACAATTTTCTTTTCTACTAAGGGGGTTGTGTGGCATCAGGTTGACCGATCAGGGAAACAGGTTTCTCCTGGTTAGCAGTCCATAACCATATAGTAATAAGTTTCCTTGAATCATTTCTGTACTCCTGTATTTACTCATTTTTCTCTAGCATCTCACATTTTTACATTCCCATTTACAATATCACATATTTCCTTTGTCCATTCTTTTTGTCAGTGAGCAAAAAGGGGGTATCATAATAAGAATCCTACCAATATAGATTCCATTCACACTCTTTGTTTAGTCCAATTCGAGGGTTTAAACAGTCCCAAAGTAAAAATCCAGTCTACTTTTCCCTTACAAAGTTCTGTATCCCAGTCAATGTCACTATTCATAGGTATCATAGGTATTCAGAGTAGAGAAGACCGAAGTCCATAATACTCGCCATTTAACTGTATCCCAGAATTTTATCAATAACCCTATATGTTTCTGCTAAACAAATATCTATCTAATCTATGCTTAAATTCCTCAGATGTCTTGCTTGTTACTACTTCTATGGGTAGGCCATTCCATATTTTTTGTATTCTTACTGAAAACCAGTTCTTCCTTTTGTTAATTTGGTATTCCTTGCCTGTAACTGTAAATGGTGTCCTCTCATGTTGTAGTTTTGTGTTTTAATATTGAGGTGCAGCTGATTCCTCAGTGAAGTGTCTGGTAGTATCTTAAAGACTGAACACATATCCCCTCTTAATCTACGATACTCCAGGGGAATACATTCCCAGCTCTGTCAGTCTATCTTCATATTCTAATTCATCAATATTTTTAACCATTTTTGTTGCCCTTCTCTGGACTCTCTTGGGTGCTTTTATTTCAGTCTTACCCCCTGAAGCCCAAAACTGAACACAAAATTCCATGTGGGGCCTCACCAGTGAGCTATGCAAGGGCACCATAACCTCCCTGCCTCTGCTCCTGATGTGTCACCTAATGCAGTTGAGTATGCCACTGGCCTTTTTGATGACTGAGTTGCAGTGTAATTTATGGTTTAAGCAATTTGTTATTCTAACCCCTAAGTCCCTTTCATCCATAACTTCCCCCAGGGTTATACCATTCAGTTTATATGTAAATTTGTAATTGTTGGTCCCAAAGTGTGTCACACAGCACTTGTCTGTATTAAATGTTAGTTTGTGAGTTTTTGCCCAGGCCTCCACATCTCCCAAAGCAGATTGAAGTGTGCCCATGTACAAGGTATTATTTACTATGTAGCCCAGTCTAGTATCATCTGAAAATTGGGACACCCAGGCATCATTTCTGGGTTTCATGGAGGAAATATAGATATTGAACAAACAGGGCACCAATATAGAACCCTGTGGGATCCCACTTGTTACTTCTGACCAGTCAGAGTATGCTCCCCTAAAGCACACTCTTTGCTTCCTATCGGTTAGCCACAACGCTATTAATTTAGTAATATTATCCTCAATGTTATAGTTGAGTAATGCATCGACTAGTTCACCATGTGGGACTTTGTCAAATGCCTTGGAAAGGTCCAAGAAGATAACATCCACCAATTTCCTTTCATCCAGAGCACTGCTGACCTTATTAAAGAACTCCAGAAGATTAGTCTGGCAAGATCATCCCTTGGTGAAGCCATGCTGAGTATAGTCAATGTTTCCTTTTGACTGCATAACTAACACAATGTGGTCCTTGATGATCTCCTCTAATACCTTGCCTAGAACAGCTGTCAAGCTAATGGGCCTCTAGTTCCCCATCTCATGCCTAGACCATTTCTTGTTTAATGGGCACTACCTCTGCTTGCCTCCACACCTCTACCACCTCACCTAATTCTAGAGATTTATTAAATATGGCTGTAAATGGGCCAGAAATCTCCTGTACTATTTCCTTAATTACCCAAGGATGCAGGCCATCAGGCCCCTGTGTTTTATTTGGATACATTTTTAATAGTCTTTCTTTAACATTTCTGTGGTCTATAATAGGATGAATGTCTCCTGTATCTAAGTTGTGATTTTTCGAACCCCTAGTTTTGTCATTTAAAACTGTTGTGAAATATGTGTTAAAATGCTTAGCCATTTGACTGTCATCGGTGACAGTTGTGCCATCCCTCTTTTTTAATGGTCCAACAGAATTTGCTCCCCCTCTCTTGTTATTTATGTACAAGAAAAAGGATTTGTAATTGTCCTTCACTCTAGGCGCTAATTTTAGTTCATGATTTTGTTTTGCCTTGGAAATCTTTCTTTTAGTTATTTTTAGTGTTTGACAGTATAAGTCCCAGCTAGTCTGGTGCCCACTGTTCTTAGCCCTTGCATATGCCTTGTTCTTCTTATCTATGCTTTTCTTGACTAAGGCTGTCATCCATGTCATCCCCCTCTCCCGGGTCGTGCCTGAAAATAGGCAGGATTTGTCTAGTGCACTTACCCGGTCAACAAAAACTAAAATAAAAAATAAATATTGGTGAAGTTTTAGGACTTTTAATGGTTTTATTCACATGCACCAGACCCCAGAAGCGCATTGAGGAAACAGAGTGGCCCACTCCTTTAAAGTGTTTAGCAACTGTTAATTTTTGCCTCCTAAGTGAATATCGCGTTTGTGTTCACTTATTTGATTCTTCAATTCCCGGATTGTCTTTCCCACATATAGTTCATCACAAGGGCAACAAAGCACATAGACAACAGTATCCATCCTGCAATTGATATGTTGTCTTATTGACTATTTCTTGTTTGTATATGGATCTTCAAAATTTTCTTCTTGTTTGTGTTTCCACATTCGAAACAGTGTCCACAGTGAAAACTTCCTTCTGCCAGAGGAACCAGTAACAATTGTCTTCTTACTGGTTCAAGGATGTAATGTTGTATATGCATTAATTTCTCCCTCATTGTTTGGTTCTTTTTTGAGGTGAACAATGGGGAATTTCTAAAATGTGTTACCCACATATTTCCCATCTGCACTATGTGCCAATTGTCAAAAAATATATTTTTGACCTTCCAATTCAAATGTCTGTAAGCCGTAAAAAGTACTATCCTATCTCCTACTTCTCCCCTGACTTGCAGGGTTTTAAATAATTGATTAGCATTTTTTTTCTTGGGACTATACTAACTGCATAGAAAGTATTTATATATATTTTCTAGAAGTGCTGTGTTTGTTAAACACAGTGAGGCAAGAGCTATACATTTTCACAAAGATTTAGCACTTTTATGAGCAAAACACTAATCATTTTTTAGAGTTAAATAAATCCCTGGATTGTGTTGTTAGGTATTCTCTTGGTTTGTTGGGTACTTCTCGCATGCTGTTCCCTACTAAGGGATACTTATATCCCCATGAGACAAATCTGTTCCTCATGTCTTTTGCAACCCTTATGTAGTCTGAATCCTCACTAAAGTTCCTATTAGCTTGAATAAACTGTGATTTAGATATACTTGATTTAAATTTTGCGTCGTGGTAACTCCTGTAATGTAAAATGGTGTTTTTTGTCTGTTTCTCTCCTGTACAGTGTTGTTTCCAGTCCCTTCTGTCCTTTGTATATCTTTAACTCCAAGAATGCTATGCTCTCTTTGTTTGCTGTCATTGTGAGTTCTTGGTTTTGGTTTCTACTGTTCAAGTAGTCACAGAATCTTCCCAAGTCTATTTCTGTACCTTGCCATATCAAGTTCAAGTTTTTTGAGCAGGAGAACTCCACTGAGCAAGCTCATGTACAAGGAGGTCCTGAGAGGGATTCTTAAGGTACAATACAGTATATGGAAGTTCGACAATAACAGGATGAGCTATACAGAGCAATGAAGCTTAATAAAGATAGAACAATCAAAAAAAGAGCATAATTCAATAGACGAAGAGCAACAGTGAGATGATGCAATACATGAATGTGTTCATTGGAATTATACAGCCAAAAAGACCTTGTAAACATATGTACAATGTATACAATACCATTACACAGGTACAAAGTGCAATAACCATCAGTACAGACAGTGGAAATTACAATTTAATCACAGACTCAAAAATTGTGGAAGCATTTCATCAATATTTCATACTTACAGAGGTGGAACATGGGACAGACGGGGAAGAGCAAAGGACAGACAGGAGATAGAGGGGAAGAAACGGTGGGGCATAGATGGAGTGGGATGGAGGGGGTAGCAAGAAAGTGAGTACAAAAAGAATGGGGTGGGGCCCACAACCCTGAAAGATGGATTACTACAACAGACATAATCAGGAGAGGGAGGAATAGTAGGTTGACAGGACTAGGTTATTAACAGGGGTGGCATTTGTAGATGTCATGCAATTTGTTGGTAGACAATTTTTAAAAATATTTAGAGGTATCAAATTTTTCAATTTGAGAACAGGTTATACTTTGTTCCAAGCATCAGGGAATGCATGGCAAATGGCCATTTTGCTGAAGTGGGAGTGAGAGTTAGGGACATCCAACATGATGTATAAGCTACTTTGTAGTAGATAGGGGAATACAGAGTGATGGAAAAGACACACTATATATGATGCAAGTCTTAGCAGAAGGGCTTTGTACAGCCACATGAGAGAGTGTAATAGCTGTGTAGTGGAAAGAAAGGACCAGCCCAATGAAGTGTATAATTCACAATGATGCATGTGAGGGTGTGCATTTGTGATGAAGCATATTGCTCTGTGGTAGAGTATTTTGAGTGAATGCAGCAGGGTATCTGAGCATTGACTGTATATGACATCTGCATAGTCCAGTTGTGGGATGAACGCGATCTGCACCAGTCTCAGCCTGGCTTCCACTGGGAATAGGAATTTGTTCCTGATGAAGAAGCTGAGTCTTTACTTCAGTTTTTTTGTGAGAGAGTCTATATGATCAGTGAAGGACAGGTGGTGGTCCAACAGATACCCCAGTTATTTAAATTTATCAACAACTTCTAAATTGTCCACGAGGAGGGTTTTGATGGGAGGCAGTAAGGAGAGATTTTTAAGGAAGGAGGTACAATGATTAGCGTGGAAAAACATGACCTTAGGTTTTTTTAGCACTAAAAAGAGATTTAGCCTGTATCAGGTTATGTTGAAGGAAATCAAATTCAGCCTGAAGTTCCATACAGTCTTTATTTAACTAGGATTTGGAGGTATAGAGGACAGTGTCTTCTGCGAATAAGTGTATTTTTGCTTTGTTCACATTGGCACTGATAGAATTTATATAGATTATAAACAGAAGAGGTCCTAGTATTGAACCTTGCGTTACCCATCTTGTGAGAGGGAGGAGTGGAGAGAGTACACCTTCCACCGTTACCTATTTCATCCTTCTTGACAGGTAGCTAGTGAACCATCTAATTGCTGGGCTGTTTATGCCGTGGCAAGTTATTATGTCAAGGAATAAGGTGTGGTCTACTGTGGCAAACGCTTTACGAAGATACAGAAATACAGCACCTGAGATCTGGTTTTGTCCATGACAAGTAACCATGGCAATGGCAGTAGTTGTGCTGTGAGCTGGCCTGAAGCCAGACTGGGACAGATTCACTAAGTTTGATCTATCGAGGTAATCTATCTGAGCATTTACTAGCTTTTCCAATATTTTTTATAGTAAGGGTAGTAGAGAAACTGGTCTATAGTTGTTCAAATCCATTGGGTATCCTGATTTGAATAAAGGAAGTATGTGTGCTATTTTCCAGGCCTCAGGTACAACACTGGAGGTAACTGACAAATTAAACATGTGCAAAATGGGAGCAGTTAAGTAATGGGAATGGGAATGGGAACATTGTTTAACCAGGAGTAGCATACTAAGCTGAAGCATGTTTCCAGATGCGACCTGGGAGCACAAGAAAGTTAAGTCACTTGCTCAGGATCACACAGTATGCACCAAGGTGGCTGTGGGATTCAAACCCAGGTCTCCAGATCTGCAGCTCAGTGCCTTAACCCACTGCACTATACTGCCTCCCCATGAACCCCAGATGTGAGGAAAAAAGGATCTATTCCATCAGCACCAGTACCTTTCTTTGTGCCAAGGTGAAGTAGCAGATCCTCTATTTGCTTATACTGGAGCAGGGAGAATGAGAAAATACTGTCAGTTAATGAGGGGGTTGGTTGAGGTAGTCCAGAATGTAGGGCAGTGGCTTTTGAGATATCAAAGGCTAGGCCTGCAGTGGAGAAATGACTATTAAAATTATCCAGGATTTCTGTCTTATCAGTTAAGATCTTACCCTGGTGGGTAATTTTGTCAGGTAATGTAGAGGATGGTTTGTTTCCCTCAGCTGACTTTATAACCCCAAAGAACTTAGCGGGATTCCCTTTTGCTGATTTGAAGGCTGTTAAGCAGTGATTTAATAATAATAATAATAAATTTATTTATAAAGCGCCTTTCAACATACCAAGGTGCTGAACACATTAAAACCATAACATCAAATATAAATCCATAATACATATAAATCAAATCATAACACAATAACATCAAACATTAAAATCAATTAATAAAATATAAAGTATGATCTCAGCACAGTTAAAATTAAGCTATGACTAACCATCCAAGAAGGCCATTTTCCACAAGTAAGTCTTCAGATTATTCTTGAATTTCTCCACAGAGGTGCACTGCCGTAACTGGCGTGGTAGAGAATTCCAAAGAGTGGGTGCAGCATAAGAAAATGCTCTGCTGCCAGAAGATTTTAAACTCACACTTGGAATCTCTAACAATCCCTTATCGGCTGAGCGGAGTGATCGGCCAGGGTAGTAAGGTACCAGGAGTTCTTTCAGATAGTCCAGACTCTGATCGTGAAGGGCTTTAAAAGTCAATAAAATGACTTTAAAGGTGATCTGCCACCATATAGGAAGCCAGTGCAGTTCATGCAGCACCGGGGTAATATGACAGGACCTACTTGTCCCAGTCAGAACCCATGCTGCAGCGTTCTGCACCAGCTGTAGGCAATGGATTTCAACCCCAGAAAGCCCAAAGTATAGGGCATTGCAGTAGTCCAAACATGAGGATACAAAGGCATGGACCAATGTTGGCAAAGAGTCAGACGGAACAAGGTGCCTAACCCTGGTGATATTCCTAAGGTGGTAAAAGGAAGTCCTGACAATGGCTGATACTTGAGACTGTAAGGTCAGCCTGTCGTCTAGGACAATCCCAAGGCTACGCAGCCGTTCAGAGGTCGGAAGTGACACACCACCAAAAAAAATTCCAGAGGGCGTGCCATCACGCAACCTCT
Source organism: Neoceratodus forsteri (assembly GCA_016271365.2). Classification (NCBI taxonomy): domain Eukaryota; kingdom Metazoa; phylum Chordata; order Ceratodontiformes; family Ceratodontidae; genus Neoceratodus; species Neoceratodus forsteri. Next base: position 323,122,064 of record CM057459.1, read on the forward strand.
CTATCTGACCACCCGGGTCCACAACCAAAACCTCTGTCTTCTCTGAGTTCAACTTTAACCAACTAGAATCCATCCAACCCTGGATTTCTTCCAGACAGTTGTTAAACACCGCGACAGCTCTATCCTGGTCGGGTGCAAAAGACAGGTATAGCTGGGTATCATCTGCATAGCAGTGAAACCTCAGCACATACCATCTTATAATGTCTCCAAAGGGCAGCATGTACACTGCAAATAACATGGGTGATAGCACGGAACCCTGAGGCACCCCACACAACAAAGGAGTTGGGCCAGAGAAAAGACTCCCGACACAACTCTTTGTGATCTCCCAGTGAGGAATGAGGTGAACCATTGTAAAACAGTTCCTGACATTCCACAAATTTGCCTCAGGTGTGCTATCAACACCAGGTGATCCACAGTGTCAAAAGCTGACGAGAGATCAAGGAGAACCAGAATGGAATGTCTCTTCTGATCTCTCGGCCTCAGAAGATCATTAAGCACCCGAACCAGCACAGTCTCGGTGCAATGTCTTTTATGAAAACCGGATTGGAAGGATTCATAGATATTATGGATGGTTAGATGATCTTCCAATTGGGCTGCCACTACCTTCTCAATAACCTTCCCAATAAAGGGAAGGTTAGAGATAGGTCTATAGTTTGAGAAACAGTCTGGGTCCAAGGTAGCTTTCTTCAAGAGAGGTGTCACCACCGCCTCTTTCAGGGAGCTAGGAAACTTGCCTGACTCCAAGGAGCACCAGACTATTTGCACCAGGACTGGACCGATGATATCAGTACAACCCAAAATTAGGGGATTCGGTCCAGGATTCCAAACTACAGCTTGTGGGGTGTATGCTATGGATGATCCTCATAATATCCATGAACTCAGGTCGACCAAAGGAACTCCAAGAGAATTGGGGTACTGTGAACTCACACTGTTCTACAACATCACCCTTAGAGATTGACGGACATAAGTCCGCCCTGATGTTGGCCACTTTAGTTGCAAAGTAACGAGCAAGCTCCTCGCACTCTAATTGCGAAAAGGCTTTTTGAACTTGCAGACAGGCTGGGTTGCAAAGTCTGTCTACAGTCTGAAATAGCTGAGCCAGTCGATTCTGAGCAACTGCAATCTCCCTGGACAGGAATTCTGCCTTCTTATGGGTGATTGCAGATTGATAGATAGAATAATGTTCTATCAATCTAAGGCGGTCGACCTCAAGGGCCGACTTGCACCAACATCGCTCTAACCTTCAACCCTGTCTCTGCATCTCCCTCAATGTCCCATTGAACCAAGGAGATCTGGGGTGAGGGGATAAGGGGCACTCATGAACAGGAGCAGTAAGATCCAGGGCTGCCGTAACAGCCACATTATAGGCCGACACCAGCTTCTCTGGATTACTGCTCGCCAACATAGGGGATGATAGGTCAAGGACCGCCGCAAGGCCTTGGGAAGTAATATTCCATAATGGGCGGTACCTGACCATCTCCACAGGGGAAGGCCTTCTCAGGGGGGAGCAAAAATTGAACCTCAGGGTGTAGTGGTCTGACCAGGCGACTGGTTCCACCCCCACGTTGGATGCATCAATCCCTAAGAGGAAGACTAAGTCCAGAGAGTGCCCAGATTTATGAGTAGCAGTGGAAATTACCTGTGTAAGGCCCAAAGAAGATATTAATTGGAGGAAGTGATTACCAAATTATGAGAGTTCATCGTCGACCCAGGCGTTTGAAGTCACCCAGAACCATCAATCTGGGCGACTCAAACAACATGTCAATGATGAAGTCTGCTACTTCCTGTAAGAAGCGTTTCTCATCTCCGGGTGGATGGTAGATGAGAACGATTCGAACGCCTACACCCACTTCAACTGTGCACTCAAAGGACTCAGCCTCACCCACTACTACTTTTGTGAGGCCCAATTCAGTCTTGAAACAGACTGCAACCCCCCCTTCCCTGCAGTCCAATCTTGGGTGGTGTATCACCGAGTACTCGTCCGGAGTCGTGGCCTCCAATATGGGGCCTGAATTTTCATCCAGCCAGGTCTCGGTGATGCAAGCCAAGTCAGCCGAGCCAACAAGATCGGCAATAATGGCAGTCTTATTCCTGATGGACCTGGCATTGCATAACACCGCCTGGGTTGGGCAAACCTCGGAGGCTGTCAGGCCTATCTACCTACTAAATTCAGTAGTGCCCTTGGGTATGGGCACCAGACATGGTAAACCATGATCTGGGTTCCATTTTGCCCCAGGGAGCCTTCTGGACTTAATACTGTGGCCCCCCTCATTCATCCTCTCCTGTTGGCACACACCCACCCTCCTCACTCTCCTACAAACAATCCCCAATGCTCTACAGCACTGGTAAGTATCAAATTGTAGGGGAGGAGTATAAAAAGGGTGGCGGGCATGAAGAGAGGAGGATGAATAGTGCACCACCATGGGGACTGAAGGCCAGCACATGTCACTGCTTAAACAAGATAAAACAAAACAATAAACCCCAAACACTAAACAATCAATCTTAACAGCATAAAATTAACCAAATAATCCCAAATGTGACCAACATAAATAAACAAAATCAAATAAACAAAAAACCTCACCTCACAGAAAACTGAGTCTGGACTGGATTGAAGACTCACAAATAAAATAAAAACAAACAAAAATAAAAATAAAAATAAAAATAGATAAATGTAAATGTAAGAGTTCTCTCACCACCCCATAACCAAAAAGAATAATAATAAAAAAATAATTATTTACCCCCCCCTTAGCTCTCTCGCAGCCAGGGAGAGAGAAGGAAAAAAAGAATACCTTAGCACTCTCACTGCAAGATATAAAATAAAACAGATCAAAAAACAATTTAAACTTTAAACAAATAAATAACGTGTCTCTTCCCCCCCCCAGTCGTCTCATGACCCAGGGAGAGGGTACAGTCCAAATTAAATTAGTGGACACAAGGTCCTCTCACCACCTCAAATGTCCAAAATAAAAAGTATTCAGATTACCAGGCACAGAAACGGATTAATCCGCAGGTTTAAAATCAACAAAAATGCAGATCATTCCAGAGGGTATCCAAAATCCAAGTCCAGAAATCAAGCAGGTCACAATTTGAATAAGGCCCTTTAGCCCCAGCTGGGCAACCAGCTGGGCAACTACACATGAAGAAAGTGGACCAATACAACACCCAAAATCAGGCCACAACAGTGGCCCAACTTGGGGGTCTAGGGAGCAGAGACCCCCAGTCAATTCCCTGACTACAGGCTCCCAAATGCCCCCTTCAGATCACAAATCAGGTGAGGCCCAGCAGGAGGGTACACCCCAAATCGTTATTAAGGAAAAGTCAACTTCACCTCAAAATCCACAACAAATTTAATAAAATCCTCACTCTTTCCCAGAATCACAGGGCACAGGCTTCCTTGAATAGTCTTCATAAAAAAATCACAGCCACAGGAATTATTCCCCGGCTCAAATTCAATGCAGAGACAAAGTACCTCAGGCCAGGGAAAAAAACAGCATCCTGGGGAAATCCTCAAGACCATGAGCCCTCAGTCCGCTCTGCATCCACCTCTGTGACAGCCTCAGCAATGGAGCACCAGCCACAAGGGTGCCCTCTCTTTTCCCTTTGTCCCAGCCAAATCCCAGTGGGCCCCAAAAGAAATTCAGCCCAAACAGTTGGATCAACAAGTCAAGGAACTCTGCACTCCGCTGCACGACCCCCAATATAGTTACAGCAAGCGGAACCTCACACTTTAAAAACCAACAACTCAGAGCTGGTTTAATAGCATTTCTGGAGTTAAAATCCTTCACCGGACCGAAAGCACGCTCCTACTCTTACTCCACCGATAGCGAGCGTCCTCCAGCCGATTCCGGAAATGAAACCAAGTGAGTTTCCTCCAGCCAATTCTAAAAATAAAACCAAAATAAAGCATACACACTCAGACAAACTACATGAACAAGACAAACTAAAATAAAATAAAACTCAAAACATATTGCAGATCACAACTCTGCAACCAGCGGCACGCGCAGCCCAGTGGCCATCTTGAACATCCATTCTAGGGGAACTCTGCTTTGCTTTAGCAGATCTAACCAGTTTGGTGCATTTATTCTGACAGGTTCTAAAAGCCACCCAATCTGAAGGGTGTTTGGTCTGCCTTGCTGTGGCCATTAGTTGATGCCTTTTGTTTAGGGCAGCTTTCAGATCAGCATTGAACCATGGGCAGGAGAGCTTCCTGGTTCTACATTTTTTCATAGGTGCATTTACATAAGGCATCATTAAAAATAGAGGTCACATCATTGGCATTTGTGGCCAGATAAAATTTTGTCCCTTTTATATTTCTCAGATCAGCTAGGTAATGGGCAGGGTTAAATTTTTGGTAGCTCCTTTTCCAAACAAATTTGCTGGTGGTATTAATTGCTGTCAAACTTCTAGTAAGCAGTGATCACTAACATCATTATGAAAAACTGCCGTGTGGGAGAATTTGTGGTGTTTGTTAGTAAGGATGAGGTCAATTAATGAGCTGTTTGCATTGTTTCTAGGGTTGGAACTGGTTATTTCTGACGTTAACTGGGTAAAGCCTGATTCATCGCAAATGTTTCTCAGTTGATTACATTTAGTGTTGGTGATATTCCAGTCAAGATTTAGGTCACCAAGAATGATGGTTTTGTTTGGAGTCCATGAAGTTATGCAAATGACGTAAGAGATCCATCTCCTCCTGTTGGTGGTCTATAGCAACCTATTACATTTATGGACTCCACTAAGAAGAGTACTAAATTTATCGCCAAGCACTCAGCAGTGAGTAATGAAACTGCAAACTCATCTTTGACATATATGACAACGCCCCCTCCCCTGGATTGCCTATCAATATGGAAACTATTATAGAATGGGAGTGTGATCATATTGTCAGGGATTGTACTTTTCAGCCAGGTCTCTTTCAACACAAGGATATCTGGGTTTGTGTGTGATACCCAGGTTTGGGCAAAATCAATCTTTTTTAGCAGACTACACACATTTAGATGCATGCATGTCATACCTTTTGCGGCTGCAAGCTCAGTGGCTGATGCTAAAGTTATTTGAGGGCCAAGGTTTAATTCAATGTTTCTAGCACAGAACAGAAACAGAAAGATCAGATTCTTAATCTACCTACTTAGTAATTTGAATTTTAAATAATGAGTAATTATGCTTTTGGGCCGAGAGTAAGGCACTGGATTGCTGAAATGGCAGGTTGGGTACATCACATAGAAAAGCAGCATTGTCTGAAACTGTAGAGAACTCAGTGAGGTCACAGGTACAGCAAGGTTAGATACAGATGAGTCCTACAGGGTGAGCATTGGGAAGGTAGAAGGGAGAAATTGAGAGTGGACATACGGGTAAGTTAGTTCCAGAGACTGTGATGTAGTTGGTACTGGAGAAAAAAGTGTGGCGATAGAGGAGAATGGAGGATAGCAGCTGAAAACAACAAGGCAAGGATGAATGGGAACATTGTAAGGTCTGATATATTAAGGGAGAAGGAACACACTGCTAATTAAATAGCAACTTGCAGTGCTACAGGAATATAAGTAAGATAAGGATGATTTATGTGGTATTAGTCCCAATTAAACAAAAGAGAGATTTAGGTTTGTGGATATTAAAATAATTAAGCACAAGAGAAATGCAAAACCACTTCAGATTTGTGGATGTCAAAGTAATTAATCACTGGGAGAATGCAATAGCACTTCAGAGGAGAGAATAATGGTGCTGTAACCTGATGCTCCCTCTACATGTTGAACAATATAACCTGCAAGTGGTAAGACAGGGAAATAGAAAAAAACACCAATCACATGACCCTACCACATGATGAACTATGACCATAAAAATAAGTGCAGCCAAGGGTGGATGTGGTGGGTGGTGGATGGGGCAGTCGCCATGCCAGCAGTGGTGGGGAAGAAGCTGGAGAGCTGAAATCTCTATGACTAGTACTGATTTTACTTTAATCCTTGGCTATAGAAGCCACTTTTACAGCAGAGAGAAAAAATGAATTTGAAAATGGCGCCAACATGCCTGAGGAGACATGCTGAAAGTATATCGTTCTAACTCTCTCCATGGCCATACCTTGATTACAGTGCTCCGATGAATGCTGACTGCAAGCTGAGCTGCAGGAGCTCTGGAGCTGCTGAGAAGAGAAGGTACAGCTTTAAACAACAGAATCAGGTGGGGGGTCATTAAGGCAAGGGGGTAGTGCAGAAGGAACAATTACAAACTTTACTTTCTGAGCAGTGAAACTAAAAATAATTTAAGTCAGGGCAGAAGAAACAGTAACAGACTTTAAATCAGAGAATTAAATTTAATTTAAGTCGTGAGCAGAGAAAGTAAAACACACTTTAAGCTGGAGAGCTGAATTCACTATGAATAGTACTGATTTTACTGAAATCCTTGGCTAAAAGAGCCACTTCTACAGCAGAGAGAAAAAACTGAATTTGAAAATGGTGCCAACACGCTTGAGGAAACACTGAAAGTAAGCTGCTTTCACTCTCTTTGTGGCCATACCTTGATTACAGTGCTCTGAGGAATGCTGGCTGTGAGCTGAGCTGAGCTGTGGGGGGTCTGGAACTCGATAACAGTGCTCTGAAGAATGCTGGCTGTGAGCTGAACTGCAGGGGGTCTGGAGCTGCTTGATTACAGTGCTCTGAGGAATGCCAGCTCTGAGCTGAGCTGTGTGGGGTCTGGAGCTTGATTACAGTGCTCTGAGGAATGTTGGCTCCGAGCTGAGCTGTGGGAGGTCTGCACCTGCTTGATTACAGTGCTCTGAGGAACACCAACTGCGAGCTGAGCTGCGGGGGGTCTGGAGCTGCTTGATTACAGTGCTCCAAGGAGCACTGTAATCAAGCAACTCCAACGATATATTGATTACATTAAAATGTCATGAATATATTGCTTCCATTTTATTATTTTATTGAAAAATGGATTTACTGTTTGTTCCAAAACATAAGTCTGCTCTGTTTTCCACATATGGTGTATGAAGGGGCCATAGTGCTTCCCATAGACATCCCCCTCGTTTGAAGGAAGAACTCTTCCTCAAATTTAAAAAAGTTTTTTGTTAGTACTATTTCTGCCATTCTATATAGAAATTAATTAGGTGGATGTTGTTCTGCTCTTTCCCTTAACATCTTCAGTAGTGAGTCCAGTCCCTCTTCATGTACTGTGCTGGTATGTAAATCTTTGATATCAAATGTAACCAACCAAAATCCATCCCAATTACTGATGTTCTGATTCATTTCTCTTGTAATGACTATCAGATACACTGTAGCTAGAATGCTTGACATACGTCCCCATGTTGCTCACCTCTGTATTAATATGACAATCAGTGTATTTGGATAATGACTCCAAAATAGATCCTACACCTGATACTAGGTGTCTGCCTGATGGTTTTTCAGGGATTTTATGAATTTTTGGTAGCACATAGAACAGTGGTACCTTAGGAGAAGTTTTTGTAACATGTTCTTCTCTTCCTCTGCACACCATCCCATCTCAACTGCTTGACTCAACACGTCCTCTATGTCTTGCCAAATCTCTGCTTTTGGATCTCTGTCAAGTTTGTTATATTTCTCACTGTTGCCTAGTTGTCTTAAACACTCCTCCTGGTATTCTTTGTACTTCTGTAATACAATCCCCCAGCCTTTATCGGCAGGTTTTATAACCAGGGTTTTATTTTTCTCCAAAACTTTCACGGTGTCTTTTTCTTGTCTTGTTAAGTTATGAAATTTTGGTTTCAGATCCTCTTTTTCTGTCATTTTTCTGAATTCCTTTTCTACTATTGTTATGTATGCCTCAATTAAGTCCTTCCCCCTAGAGGGATTAAAGCTAGATTTAGTTCCTAATGCTTGTTGTAACCTTTATTTTCTTGTAACTGGTTCTTGCAATTTCTCACTAAACCAGTCTATCAGTCTACATTTTTTATAGAATTTTTGCAGGTCAATTTCCAGATGGAAAATGTTCAGTTTTTTCAATGGTGGAAAAGATAATCCTTTCCTTAGGACTTATTCCTCTATTGTCATGAGTTCTCTGCCACTCAGGTTAAAGACTACTGTTCCTCACCTCGAGGTCCCCTGAATCCACCTCCTCCCTTTCTTCCTCTGCCTCCTCTTCCACCTCCTCCACCCCCTCATCCTCTGGGGTTTATATATTCGCCCCGTATGTATTTGGTCTTTTCTACCCTCCACTCTGTAGATTGTATCATCTCTGATATGGGAGGTGTAAGGTTTGCATTGTGTTTACAAAAGAAATTCGCTCGAGCATTCAGATTTCTTCTAAGAGTTTATTGCGGTTATTCAGGTTCACATGCATGCTCATTCCTTCCTCTATATTGGAGCTGTTTATTCAATTTACATACAGTGTTTATATAAAGATTTGTTATCTTGAAAAATACCCACACCCCTTTATAAGCCAATCTTAAAACAAAATAACATATTAATCTTAGGGTGTGGTATACCTAACACATAGGTATTACTTCATTACTTGTATCTTTCCACTCAAAAAATAAATATTACTTCAGTTCTTGCACAACCTCATAAGTGTTGACCACACTTAAAGAAGGTTCTTTGTTGCTCACCTTCCTTAACAGGTGTATACCATCCTAATAAGGCTCACCATCCCGATAAAGGTTTATTATAGGACATTTTGATTTTAAATGTTGTGAAATATGAAATGTGAAATTATAACGTTATCACACGACATTTGGTTAGATATTGTGAAAGAGTACTGTTGAATAAAATATTATATTTAAAATATTACACTACAATCCCCCCTTTGTGACTCTCTATATTAGGAGATCACATTGGACATTGTTGCCATTGTAGCATTTGTATTTGTCGAATCATGTGTCTCATTTTACAATACAATAACACTTGTATAATAATAAGAACACAGATTACTGCAGTACCGCATACTACCACTATTAAGGTTGGACTAGTACCCAAAACAGCCGAGCCCCAATCCCACCAGATGATAATAGGGATATATGATGACTGCTTCTCTATCTCTTTAGCAGAGGCCTGTTGTGACAAAATAAGTCCTTCAGTTTGTTGATGATACAACAAGGCACCAAGTGTCATTTTATTAATTTTGGGTAATTCGAAATGAGGTGGAGTTGCCAAATCAGTGAGTAAATCCAAAGCCATACTGGAACCATCGATATGGGTAACATTCATTCGGCTATAGGCAGGATGTTCCTGAAGGGTTCAGTTTGCAACCCACCAGGTTTTGTCACTACACCCCCCATACATTCCAAGGTTGACCTGCGATTACACACCATGATTGGTTCCATCTCGTAGCTTGGCGGTATACATTTGCAGACGTTAGGGTAAATTAACATTGATCAGGAAACCATGGGGCGGTTGATGTCTCTTCCTCACATATTAAGGTTTCATGTTCTTGTACACACTGTTGCTTAGGTAAGACAACATATTCATTGTGTACTGTGATAGTATCACCTGGTATTTGGAGTCTCATGATCTGGTCATGTATTAATACTCCCAAATTACTGATTTGCCATGATATTTTCGGTGGTTCAAAACATACAGGTATTATCACTAGTATGGGAATCACATGTTACAGCACATGTGCATTTTGATTTGATGAGTTCCATACTTTTACCATAGCTAAGGGTGGTAAAAATACAGTGGGATGATCCAATAATCTAGTCACATTAATCTTACCTATTCCTAAAGGTAACCTATTTGTTTCAATTCTATTTAATTCATTGACTAGATAAACATGTGCTTCAGCAGCTAATTGAGAGCAAGCCAGTTCTATATACTTTTCTTTAGACATATTAGAAAGTGAGTTATAATAACGGACTGCTATCTGAGCACTAATTTTAAAATTCTGTAAGGTTTCTCTAAATGCAAACCAATCAATTTCTTCATTATCAGCTTCTAATCTCACAGTAGCTGATAGTGGTCCAGTAGCCAGATTTTTCAAAGTAATTTCCAATGAGCGAATATGACCCTTTAAAACCATAGAATCAATACCATTAGCAATTCCTAGTCCTGAGCCTAACCAGTCCCACACGTCGCTTTTATGATGAAATAAGCCTGGTGATGCTTCTGCAGGAATTTTAAATGACCACGTTTTGTGTCTATCATGGTATTGATTTAAAGTATTATTATAATACTGTTGCCACAATAATACTGAAGCTTGATCCCTACATTGAAGCGGTAATTGTGAAAAGGCAAAGGTAGCAAAATATTATAATACTCCAACATGCATGGATAATACAAAGGATATACATTTTGCATCAAGATAATACCATCTGATGGGGGCAAGAACTTTTGCACTGATATACCTTGTTTTTCATACTCTATATTCCATGCCGCGAAATTATGCCATGCTGTTAAGTTAATATTACAGTCCATTCCCAGCCATAGTGCATTTTGAAAAACACGCAACTATGTTAACAGTGAATATTTATTTGTTATTGATAATGCTGTCAAAAATTGCTTTAACCCTACTGTATTGTTAGCTACAATAGATGTATTATATAAAAAATGCCACATATTACATCTTGAACCAGTATAAGATGCATTTAACAACGTAATATTAGATGGATAGTGTAACATGTCCTTTAGTTTTGTTCAAAATAAATCTTGTTCTTTTTTTGTCAAATTTGTAGTATCCCCCAAAGTGGAGTGGATATAGATCCCTTTCTAGGCTGTTGTGTTCACCACACACATCGCCGTGCCAGGCCAAGCTTCTGGCAAACATCCCCATGTCACATTTTGACATTGTCCATAACAAATAAAGTACCATTTGACAGGAAGATATCCAGTGTGTTCAAGTCATTCTCCTAATAGTACAGGGATACCCCACACGGTACGATTTTTGGCATATATTTTGTTATATAAACTGTTCCAAATATGCCCCGGATATCTATTTATGTTGGAAGTTACCAGGATCAGTAAAGTACTACCCAGTATAAGTACAGGAAACATCATTGTACTTCACCTATTGGGAGAAACTGAGCAGTATCAGTTGTCATCATTTAAAGGCTGATACAATTTACATTGGTCCACATGGACCCATCTGGTCTCTGTAGACCCTTGTCAGATTCGACGGACCTGAATGACCCGTGGCCCCAAAGCATTAATAACGGTATAGGGCCCCATCCAATTAGCATTCCATGGTCCCTTTTGACCAAAATTTTTCACCATGATGTGATGACCCGGTTCAATGGGCGGCATAACTTTTTCATCATGTCTCTGTTTGTTTTTCCAATGAGTCTGTGCCATGTTTCTGGTACCATGGGGGCAAATACAGAGCTAACTGCTTCTGTATTTGTTGTAGCAATACATCAGTTTTGATGCGATCTAACACAGGTGTAGACAAATCTGGATCCGGTGGATAATACAGCTGCATATCCCATCCAGTCATCAATTGGTATGGGCTATAGCCAATACTTTTGTTTTACGTACCTCTAATACCCATTAGAATTCCTGGTAAGTGCATCACCCACCCTTTACCAGTATCCAACACTGCCTTTTTTAGTGCATTTTTCAGAGTGCTATTTAACCTTTCTACCATTCCCCAAGATTGTGGATGGTAGGGTAAATGCAGGCATTGAGTGATACCTAAGATATCACACAAGGCTGTCATTATTTTCACTGTAAAGTGAGTCCCTCTATCACTTTCAAGAACTCTGGGAAACCCCCAATGTGAGAACACTTGTTCCCATAATACTTTTGCAGTATCTTGTGCACTATCATTGTGTACTGGTAGTGCTTCTACCCATTTGGAAAATATATCAGCAATGACTAGTAAATATCAGAACCCCCCCTTTTGCAGTAGGTAAGGGCCCCACATAATCAGTTTGTAAGCTGGACCAAGTACCGTCTACCAGGGGTATATGCCCTAAAGGAACCCTCTTACCAGACACTGGAGGATTCATCTGTGCACAGATGAGACAAGCCTTCCGGCATGGTTTGACATCTTTTGCCATTTTTGGCCACCAATATTTTTGTGCCAACATTTTACATGTTTTATGGAGTCCACAATGACCTCCAATTTGATGCTTATCCATGATAATATCTTTTCAAAATGAAGTGGGTGGTATCCACTTTCTAAACCCTGGTTGTCATTCCCATATTACCATATCTTCCCATATACTAACATGTTTGGTGGTACACTGTCCTGTATCTTTCCATTGGTTCTGGCAACCAAGAAGCCAAGCATCAGTATCTTGGCTTCATCCCGAACTAGGGACTTGTAATAATGCTGATATCCATTCCGGATGATTTTTATCATACTCTTCAGCTTCCCACAATTGTGCAGAGTCACCTCCTAGAGGGTCTACCCATAAGTTTGATTGTTTTGCAGCTATTTTAGCCAGGTTATCCACCAGATTATTATTCAATTTGTGGATATCCTTTGTATGATTTTGATGAGCTCGAACTTTACAAATAGCAATTCTCAGTGGCATTTGAGCTACTATATCCCATATATGTTGTAATACGGGAGCAAAAGCCACAGGTTCACTGGTGCCTGCTCGCATTCCTCTTTTTATCCAAATAGGAAGAAAATCTAACAAGGAATTGACAACAAAAGCACAGTCTGAAAAGATATTAATGACTTCCTGTGGGTACGCCATAATAGCTCCACAGACTGCCTCCAATTCTGCATGAGGGTCAGAAAATGAGGATGGACAGCATACTAATATTTCCTGATTTGTTCCACAAGTCCAAATAGCATATCTGGTATGGAAATAGCCATTATCCCAAAAGCGGGAGCCATCCACATACACATCAATATCCATAAAATTAGGTTCAGCAACAAAAATTGGTCTGTATTCAATACTCATGACTTTCCCACAGTCATGCACATCTCCCTCCCATGTCATTAGGTCTACTAGCATAGGGGAGGTACATTTTTCCACAGTGATATTTTTCCCTTGTAGGGCCAATGCCCATTTCACCAGTCTCTAAGAGAATACTCCCCTTACATCCCTTTCCAAGAGAAATTTTACAGGTGTGTGTGAGGTTTGCAATACAATGTGATTAAACCCCACAATATGTTCAGTAGCTTGTATTGCCTAATATACAGCTAATAAATGTTTTACACGTTTCATAAGTTTCCTCTACTGGAGTTAATACCTGAGAAAAATATCCCACTGGAGGTAAAGTCCCTGATCACTTTAGTAACAGTACTGCATTGATTACTTGATCAGTTGCAGGTACCTGTATAACAAAATCTGATGACTCAGAAGGGCTAGTGAGGGCAGAAGCCATCATTAGTGCTTGCTTTAGAGCCATAAAAAATGGCTGATGCTCTGGTTCCCACTGGAGGATATCTGTTTCTTTTCCCTCCCTTTAACAAATTGTACAGCGATTTTGCCATACTAGAACATGCTTCTATAAAATCTCTACAGAAGCCTACCATTCCTAAAAACTGTTGAAGTGCCATTTTCGTTTTAGGTCTGGGTAACTGTTGTATGACCCGATTCTTATCTGGGTCTACAGTATGACCTTCCTGATTGATACAAATCCCTAAAAAGGTGACTTGTGATTGCCCAATTTGAGCTTTGCTTGGGTTCAGTTTTAACTCTCCTTTCTGTAGTACAGTTAACAGCTCGTTTAATAAACTGACATGTTCCTGATGTGTGTCAGTCTGTAACAAAATATCATCCACATATTGGATTATTGCCTCAGGGTGAGAAAATTCTAACAATATCTCAGCTAGACATTGATGGAATAAAGTTAATGAGGAATGAAAACCCTGGAGTAAACACTGAAAAGTGTACTGTTTATCCTGAAAAGTAAATGCAAATTTACACTCACTATCAGGATGGACAGAGATGGACCAAAAGCCATTTGACACATCTAGTACAGTGTAAACTGTAGCTGTAGGAGACAGCTGAAATATCAAGTCAGGAATCCTCGATACCACGGGGGTGACCAAGGGCATGACCTTATTCAGAACCCTATAGTCCACCATTAATTATCAGGTACCATTGGGTTTGCGTACCAACCAAAGAGGACTGTTCACTGTGGAACATATAGGTATAATAACTTTCTGTGACTGTAACTGTTTTAGTATCAGACATATTTCTTCATAAGCTTCTTTAGGAAAAGCATATTGGTTTTGTGGAGGGGGGGTCTGGTTCCTTCAATTTGGACTTCCATATTAGACACCCTGCCACACTCTGTAGCATTTTTAGCCCAAATTGTTTCATGTTGTTTAACCACAGATACTACCCATTGAGGTATGTGTTTCCATAATTCCTCTAAATGGTAGATTTTCAAAGATTTTACAGTATATATACTATGTTAATCATCCACATTCGGTCCTGGGTTAGTAGTACTCCCTTTCCATAAAATCATGTTACTATGATCTACTACCAAACCATGTTGTGCCAAAATGTCCATACCCATGATGGTACCTTCATGTGTATTACATTTACAAAACATACATTTTAATTGCTGTTCTCCAATCTGGACCATAACTGGTTTTGTTAGGTATGCTATTAACAACCCCCTGAGAAACCCTGCAAACTTATTTGCTGCTTCCCATGGGTTGTTAAGGGCATATCACTATCTGTAATACTAACTGTAGCTCCAGCATTGACCAATATCACAGTCTGGCAACCCCTGACCATAGCTGATACAGTAGGATGACCCTCCCAGTCCTCTATTAATTTACCTAGGACTTGGAAGGTGGGGGCTTCGTCCCGTCATTGCCCTAATCGTATCAGTTCTTCTTCATCAGGTTCCCTTTTAATGGCTGGCACAGCCTTGGTATTGACCTAATTACTGAGCATTTCAATACATTTTTGTAAGTCTGCCTTACCACCTGGTTTAGTATCATTACCAAGAGCTTGTGCTCGTCTCCTTTCCAACACCTGTTTTTGTTTTCCCTCCATGTCTCCACCTTTTGCCCAACAATCTCATTTATAGTGTCCCTCTTTGTTACAATTACTACAGATATATCTACTCTTTCCTTCTGTTTTGACAATAGCGGCTACTCTCCACTTGTCTTTTCCATTTTCAGGGTTTTGATCATCCTGTTGCATCCCCCACCAGTCAGTCAACAACTCTTCTTTTTCTGCACATGCAAGTGCTCGCATACACAACATGCATATTGATGCAGGGGCTAAAGTAGCCAGCCGATCTATCAAACTAAGAAATGGCTCCCTATCTTTACTAGGGTCAGCCACACCTCCATAGGTGGCGTATGCAACATATAATCTGTTAATAAACATAACTGGGGATTCCTCAGGAAGTAATTGTACTTCATAAATCTTTCCCCAATCTGTGTGGGACACAACATGCATTGACTGTAAAGTAGCATGGATCTCATCCACAGTTGCCCATGTACCATCACTGTCCAGATTAACCTGGGTTCCAACCATTTTTGCTGGTAAGCTTTGTAACAGCACAGCAGGTAGGGACAACGTCACTACTTTACATGCATCTTTATTAGTCAGATTAATATTTGCTACCAATGTTTTTAACTTTGCACAATAGCGTACTGGCTTTTGTCCAGGCTCACATTTACCAAACTGGTCCACTAACTGCAATGACTCTTGTATAGTCAAATCTCTTTGTGAGAATTTGTGGACATATTCCATTTTTTCACTAGTATGGCATCTTCCTCCTCCCGGGCTATATGATCATCTTTTATTTGTTTTTCATAACCCTCAATCAAACTCTCACAACATTTTATACTATGCTCAAGATTGTCTTTCTGAGTCTTCCTTTTCTTATAACAACTTTTCTCCTAGTTTGTCTAATTTACTTTTAGCTGATGCAAGATCTGCCAAAATATTTTTTTTTTGCCTTTGGAGTTAATTTACTCAGACTTGTACTTTTATGAGGTATTTTTGAACCTTCTTTCATTTTAACACAGAAAGGAGCCATTTTTCCTTGCCTCTTTCTTCTGGGTTCTTCCTCACTCTCATAACTACTGGAGCTTGAGGAACCATCTATAACCTCCTTGCAGCCACAATGATGTTTTGGCTGAAAGGGGTGCTTAACCTGCACAGGTGCCATCTTATATTTCTGGACATCATCGCCCAATGAGGTAATTTGATGTCTTAATTCTAAGGAGATTTGGCACTGCAGCTGTGCCTCTGCTTGTAATGTATACAAGGACTGTTCTTTATAAGAGAGGTCTTGGGCATATTCTTGATTTGCCTGATCTAATCTTTCTACTGCCTGCTGCAATTGTCTGGTCAGTGCATTAATTTGAGCCTGACTCTGTTTATTTATAAATTTAATATTCTCTTCTAACTGGTTATTCTTAATTTTTAACCCACAAACCTCCCCTTGTGCCACACTTAATTTATACTCCATTTCTTTGGTATCAGTGGCACATTTTTGCATTTCCTTCTCTAATTTATTTTCCATATCTGCCATTGCAGTAACACATTTTCCTGACTCCTTTTTTTGGAGAGCTAAACCGTCCATACATTTCTCTTCATTTTCTAACATCTGCCTCTTCATGTTACACATTCTAGCTGTTATTTCATACTGGTATTGTACATACATTTGACAGATGTTGACTAAATTAGTTCTATCCACTTTAACCTTCTCATTTCTGTCCATACATTGCTTAGTAAACATAAGTAGGCATCTTCCTGTTGTTCAGGGGAGCGGTACGGACCTCCCTTTAAATGTGTTTCTAGAAATTTATGTAAAATGGTATCCATACTTACATCTATCTTGTGGCTGGCAAATCATGTCTGACTTCACATCAGTCCTCCTGAGTCCCTTGCTCGACTCCCTTCTGTACTTGATTGATCAGGTCAGGTGCAGTAAGGCGCTCCCAGCAGCTTGGCCTCTTCGGTCCATTTGATGTCATCAGCAACCGTGTACACTGTATTCAGACATCCCAGTCACTGCACCAATTGTAAGGTTTGCGTTGTGTTTGCAAAAGAAATTCACCCAAGCCTTCAGATTTCTTCTAAGAATTTATTGTGGTTATACAGGTTCACATGCATGTTCATTCCTTCATCTATATTGGAGCTGTTTATTCAATTTACATACAGTGTTTACATAAAGATTTATCTTGAAAAATGCCCACACCCCTTTATAAGCCAATCATAAAACAAAATAACATATTAATCTTAGGGTGTGGTATACCTAATACATAGGTATTTCTTCATTACTTGTATCTTTCCACTCATAACATAAATGTTACTTTAGTTCTTGCACAACCTCGTTAGTGCTGACTACACTTAAAGAAGGTTCTTTGTTTCACACATTCCTTAACAGATGCATACCATCCTGATAAAGGTTTATTATAGGACATTTTGATTTTAAATGTTGTGAAATATAAAATGTTGCGAAATTATAAAGTTATCACAAGACATTTGGTTAGATATTGTGAAAGACTACTGTTGAATAAAATATTATAATTAAAATGTTACACTACGGGGGGAGCATGTTCTCCCCCCCCATTGTTCATATCAAAAAAGAACCAAGCAATCAGAGAGGAAATAGTGCTTACACAACATTACATCCCTGAGCCAGTAAGAAGATAATTGTTACCGGTTCCAATGACAGAAGGATGTTTTCACTGTGGACACTGTTTCCAATGACAGAAGAACGTTTTCACTGTGGACACTGTTTCCAACGCAGAAGGAAGATTTCCCTGTGGACACTGTCTCCAATGACAGAAGGAAGTTTTCACTGTGGACACTGTTTCCAATGACAGAAGGAAGTTTTCCCTGTGGACACTGTTTCCAATGACAGAAGGAAGTTTTCACTGTGGACACTGTTTCCAATGGTAGAAGGAAGTTTTCACTGCGGACACTGTTTCCAATGACTGAAGGAAGTTTTCACTGTGGACAATGTTTCCAAAGCAGAAGGAAGTTTTCTCTGTGGACACTGTTTCCAATGACAAAATGAAGTTTTCACTGTGGACACTGTTTCCAATGCAGAAGGAAGTTTTCACTGTCGACACTGTTTCCAATGCGGAAGGAAATTTTCACTGTGGACACTGTTTCCAATGACAGAAAGAAGTTTTCAATGAGGACATTGTTTTCAATGCAGAAGGAAGTTTTCACTGAGGACACTGTTTCCAATGCGGAAGGAAGTTTTCACTGTGGACATTGTTTCCAATGCGGAAGGAAATTTTCACTGTGGACACTGTTTCCAATGACAGAAGGAAGTTTTCAATGTGGACATTGTTTCCAATGCAGAAGGAAGTTTTCACTGTGGACACTGTTTCCAATGCAGAAGGAAGTTTTCACTGTGGACACTGTTTCCAATGCAGAAGGAAGTTTTCACTGTGGACACTGTTTCCAATGCAGAAGGAAGTTTTCACTGTGGACACTGTTTCCAATGCAGAAGGAAGTTTTCACTGTGGACACTGTTTCCAATGACAGAAGGAAGTTTTCAATGTGGACATTGTTTTCAATGCAGAAGGAAGTTTTCACTGTGGACACTGTTTCCAATGCAGAAGGAAGTTTTCACTGTGGACACTGTTTCCAATGACAGAAGGAAGTTTTCACTGTTGACATTGTTTCCATTGACAGAAGGAAGTTTTCACTGTGGACACTGTTTCCAATGACAGAAGGAAGTTTTCCCTATGGACGCTGTTTCCAATGCAGAAGGAAGTTTTCCCTGTGGACATTGTTTCCAGTGGCAGAAGGAGTTTTCAATGTGGACATTGTTTCCAATGGCAGAAGGAAGTTTTCCCTGTGGACATTGTTTCCAGTGGCAGAAGGAAGTTTTCACTGTAGACACTGTTTCCAATGCAGAAGAAAGTTTTCCCTGTGGACACTGTTTCCAATGACAGAAGGAAGTTTTCTCTGTGGACACAGTTTCCAATGACAGAAGAAAGTTTTCACTGTGGACATTGTTTCCAAAGCAGAAGGAAGTTTTCCCTGTGGACATTGTTTCCCACGGCAGAAGGAAGTTTTCACTGTGGACACTGTTTGTAATGGCAGAAAAAAGTTTTCCTGTGGACACTGTTTCCAATGACAGAAGGAAGTTTTCTCTGTGGACACGGTTTCCAATGACAGAAGAAAGTTTTCACTGTGGACATTGTTTCCAATGCAGAAGGAAGTTTTCCCTGTGGACATTGTTTCCAATGGCAGAAGGAAGTTCTCACTGTGGGCACTGTTTCCAATGCAGAAGGAAGTTTTCACTGTGGGCACTGTTTCCAATGCAGAAGGAAGTTTTCACTGTAGACACTGTTTCCAATGCAGAAGAAAGTTTTCACTATGGACATTGTTTCCAATACGGAAGGAAATTTTCACTGTGGACACTGTTTCCAATGACAGAAGGAAGTTTTCAATGTGGGCATTGTTTCAAATGCAGAAGGAAGTTTTCACTGTGGAAACAGTTTCCAATGCAGAAGGAAGTTTTCACTGTGGACACTGTTTCCAATGCAGAAGGAAGTTTTCACTGTGGACACTGTTTCCAATGCAGAAGGAAATTTTCACTGTGGACACTGTTTCCAATGACATAAGGAAGTTTTCACTGTGGACATTGTTTTCAATGCAGAAGGAAGTTTTCACTGTGGACACTGATTCCAATGCAGAAGGAAGATTTCCCTGTGGACACTGTTTCCAATGCAGAAGAAAGTTTTCACTGTAGACACTGTTTCCAATGCGGAAGAAAGTTTTCACTATGGACATTGTTTACAATACGGAAGGAAATTTTCATTGTGGACACTGTTTCCAATGACAGAAGGAAGTTTTCAATGTGGGCATTGTTTCAAATGCAGAAGGAAGTTTTCACTGTGGAAACTGTTTCCAATGCAGAAGGAAGTTTTCACTGTGGACACTGTTTCCAATGCAGAAGGAAGTTTTCACTGTGGACACTGTTTCCAATGCAGAAGGAAATTTTCACTGTGGACACTGTTTCCAATGACAGAAGGAAGTTTTCACTGTGGACATTGTTTTCAATGCAGAAGGAAGTTTTCACTGTGGACACTGTTTCCAATGCAGAAGGAAGTTTTCCTGTGGACACTGTTTCCAATGCAGAAGGAAGTTTTCACTGTGGACATTGTTTCCAATGCAGAAGGAAATTTTCACTGTGGACACTGTTTCCAATGACAGAAGGAAGTTTTCACTGTGGACACTGTTTCCAATGCAGAAGGAAGTTTTCACTGTGGACACTGTTTCCAATGTGGAAGGAAGTTTTCACTGTGGACATTATTTCCAATGCGGAAGAAAATTTTCACTGTGGACACTGTTTCCAATGACAGAAGGAAGTTTTCACTGTGGACACTGTTTCCAATGCAGAAGGAAGTTTTCCCTGTGGACATTGATTCCAATGACAGAAGGAAGTTTTCACTGTGGACACTGTTTCCAATGACAAAAGGAAGTTTTCCCTGTGGACGCTGTTTCCACTGCAGAAGGAAGTTTTCACTGTGGGCACTGTTTCCAATGACAGAAGGAAGTTTTCACTGTGGACACTGTTTCCAATGACAGAATGAAGTTTTCACTGTGGACACTGTTTCCAACGACAGAAGGAGGTTTTCCCTGTGGACACTGTTTCCAATGACAGAAGAAAGTTTTCCCTGTGGACATTGTTTCCAGTGGCAGAAGGAAGTTTTCACTGTGGACATTGTTTCCGATGCAGAAGGAAGTTTTCCCTGTGGACAATGTTTCCCATGGCAGAAGGAAGTTTTCACTGTGGACACTGTTTCCAAAGGCAGAAAAAGTTTTCCCTCTGGACACTGTTTCCAATGATAGAAGGAAGTTTTCTCTGTGGACACAGTTTCCAATGACAGAAGAAAGTTTTCACTGTGGACATTGTTTCCAATGCAGAAGGAAGTTTTCCCTGTGGACATTGTTTCCAGTGGCAGAAGGAAGTTTTCACTGTAGACACTGTTTCCAATGCAGAAGGAAGTTTTCACTGCGGACACTGTTTCCAATGACTGAAGGAAGTTTTCACTGTGGACAATGTTTCCAATGCAGAAGGAAGTTTTCACTGTGGACACTGTTTCCAATGACAGAAGGAAGTTTTCACTGTGGACACTGTTTCCAAAGCAGAAGGAAGTTTTCACTGTCGACACTGTTTCCAAAGCGGAAGGAAATTTTCACTGTGGACACTGTTTCCAATGACAGAAGGAAGTTTTCAATGTGGACATTGTTTCCAATGCAGAAGAAAGTTTTCACTGTGGACACTGTTTCCAATGCAGAAGGAAGTTTTCACTATGGACACTCTTTCCAATGCAGAAGGAAGTTTTCACTGTGGACACTATTTCCAATGCAGAAGGAAATTTTCACTGTGGACACTGTTTCCAATGACAGAAGGAAGTTTTCAATGTGGACATTGTTTTCAATGCAGAAGGAAGTTTTCACTGTGGACACTGTTTCCAATGCAGAAGGAAGTTTTCACTGTGGACACTGTTTCCAATGGCAGAAGGAAGTTTTCACTGTTGACACTGTTTCCAATGACAGAAGGAAGTTTTCACTGTGGACACTGTTTCCAATGGCAGAAGGAAGTTTTCACTGTTGACATTGTTTCCATTGACAGAAGGAAGTTTTCACTGTGGACACTGTTTCCAATACAGAAGGAAGTTTTCCCTATGGACATTGTTTCCAGTGGCAGAAGGAGTTTTCAAAGTGGACATTGTTTCCAATGGCAGAAGGAAGTTTTCCCTGTGGACATTGTTTCCAGTGGCAGAAGGAAATTTTCACTGTAGACACTGTTTCAAATGCAGAAGAAAGTTTTCCCTGTGGACACTGTTCCCAATGACAGAAGAAAATTTTCTCTGTGGACACAGTTTCCAATGACAGAAGAAAGTTTTCACTGTGGACATTGTTTCCGATGCAGAAGGAAGTTTTCCCTGTGGACATTGTTTCCTATGGCAGAAGGAAGTTTTCACTGTGGACACTGTTTCCAAAGGCAGAAAAAAGTTTTCCCTGTGGACACTGTTTCCAATGACAGAAGGAAGTTTTCTCTGTGGACACAGTTTCCAACGACAGAAGAAAGTTTTCACTGTGGACATTGTTTCCAATGCAGAAGGAAGATTTCCCTGTGGACATTGTTTCCAAAGGAAGAAGGAAGTTTTCACTGTGGACGCTGTTTCCAAAGGCAGAAAAAAGTTTTCCCTGTGGACACTGTTTCCAATGACAGAAGGAAGTTTTCTCTGTGGACACAGTTTCCAACGACAGAAGAAAGTTTTCACTGTGGACATTGTTTCCAATGCAGAAGGAAGTTTTCCCTGTGGACATTGTTTCCAAAGGAAGAAGGAAGTTTTCACTGTGGCACTGTTTCCAATACGGAAGGAAATTTTCACTGTGGACACTGTTTCCAATGACAGAAGGAAGTTTTCAATGTGGGCATTGTTTCCAATGCAGAAGGAAGTTTTCACCGTGGAAACTGTTTCCAATGCAGAAGGAAGTTTTCACTGTGGACACTGTTTCCAATGCAGAAGGAAGTTTTCACTGTGGACACTGTTTCCAATGCAGAAGGAAGTTTTCACTGTGGACACTGTTTCCAATGCAGAAGAAATTTTCACTGTGGACACTGTTTCCAATGACAGAAGGAAGTTTTCACTGTGGACATTGTTTTCAATGCAGAAGAAAGTTTTCACTGTGGACACTGTTTCCAGTGCAGAAGGAAGTTTTCCCTGTGGACACCGTTTCTAATGCAGAAGGAAGTTTTCACTGTGGACACTGTTTAAAATGCAGAAGGAAGTTTTCACTGTGGACACTGTTTCCAATGACAGAAGGAAGTTTTCTCTGTGGACACAGTTTCCAATGACAGAAGGAAGTTTTCACTGTGGACATTGTTTCAATGCAGAAGGAAGTTTTCCCTGTGGACATTGTTTCTAAAGGCAGAAGGAAGTTTTCAATGTGGACATTGTTTTCAATGCAAAAGAAAGTTTTCACTGTGGACACTGTTTCCAAAGCAGAAGGAAGTTTTCACTATGGACACTGTTTCCAATGCAGAAGGAAATTTCACTGTGGACACTGTTTCCAATGCGGAAGGAAGTTTTCACTGTGGACATTGTTTCCAATGCGGAAGAAAATTTTCACTGTGGACACTGTTTCCAATGACAGAAGGAAGTTTTCACTGTGGACACTGTTTCCAATGACAGAAGAAAGTTTTCCCTGTGGACATTGTTACCAGTGGCAGAAGGAAGTTTTCACTGTGGACATTGTTTTCGATGCAGAAGGAAGTTTTCACTGTGGACACTGTTTCCAAAGGCAGAAAAAAGTTTTCCCTCTGGACACTGTTTCCAATGATAGAAGGAAGTTTTCTCCGTGGACACAGTTTCCAATGACAGAAGAAAGTTTTCACTGTGGACATTGTTTCCAATGCAGAAGGAAGTTTTACCTGTGGACATTGTTTCCAATGGCAGAAGGAAGTTTTCACTGTGGGCACTGTTTCCAATGCAGAAGGAAGTTTTCACTGTGGACACTGTTTCCAACGTCAGAAGGAGGTTTTCCCTGTGGACACTGTTTCCAATGACAGAACAAAGTTTTCCCTGTGGACATTGTTTCCAGTGGCAGAAGGAAGTTTTCACTGTAGTCACTGTTTCCAATGCAGAAGAAAGCTTTCCCTGTGGACACTGATTCCAATGACAGAAGAAAGTTTTCAATGTGGACATTGTTTCCAATGCAGAAGGAAGTTTTCCCTGTGGACATTGTTTCCCATGGCAGAAGGAAGTTTTCACTGTGGACACTGTTTCCAATGCAGAAGGAAATTTCACTGCGGACACTGTTTCCAATGTGGAAGGAAGTTTTCACTGTGGACACTGTTTCCAATGCAGAAGGAAGTTTTCCCTGTGGACATTGTTTCCAATGACAGAAGGAAGTTTTCACTGTGGACACTGTTTCCAACGACAGAAGGAAGTTTTCCCTGTGGATGCTGTTTCCAATGCAGAAGGAAGTTTTCACTGTGGGCACTGTTTCCAATGACAAAAGGAAGTTTTCACTGTGGACACTGTTTCCAATGGCAGAAAGAAGTTTTCCCTCTGGACACTGTTTCCAAAGACAGAAGGAAGCTTTCTCTGTGGACACAGTTTCCAATGAAAGAAGAAAGTTTTCACTGTGGACATTGTTTCCAATGCAGAAGGAAGTTTTCCCTGTGGCCATTGTTTCCAATGGCAGAAGGAAGTTTTCATTGTGGGCACTGTTTCCAATGCAGAAGGAAGTTTTCACTGTGGACAGTGTTTCCAATGCAGAAGGAAGTTTTCACTGTAGGCACTGTTTCCAATGCAGAAGGAAGTTTTCACTGTGGACATTGTTTCCAATGCAGAAGGAAATTTTCACTGTGGACACTGTTTCCAATGACAGAAGGAAGTTTTCAATGTGGGCATTGTTTCCAATGCAGAAGGAAGTTTTCACTGTGGACACTGTTTCCAATGCAGAAGGAAGTTTTCCCTGTGGACAATGTTTCCCATGGCAGAAGGAAGTTTTCACTGTGGACACTGTTTCCAAAGGCAGAGAAAAGTTTTCCCTCTGGACACTGTTTCCAATGATAGAAGGAAGTTTTCTCTGTGGACACAGTTTCCAATGACAGAAGAAAGTTTTCACTGTGGACATTGTTTCCAATGCAGAAGGAAGTTTTCCCTGTGGACATTGTTTCCAATGGCAGATGGAAGTTTTCACTGTGGGCACTGTTTCCAATGCAGAAGGAAGTTTTCACTGTGGACACTGTTTCCCAGCGACAGAAGGAGGTTTTCCCTGTGGACACTGTTTCCAATGACAGAACAAAGTTTTCCCTGTGGACATTGTTTCCAGTGGCAGAAGGAAGTTTTCACTGTAGACACTGTTTCCAATGCAGAAGGAAGTTTTCACTGCGGACACTGTTTCCAATGACTGAAGGAAGTTTTCACTGTGGACAATGTTTCCAATGCAGAAGGAAGTTTTCACTGTGGACACTGTTTCCAATGACAGAAGGAAGTTTTCACTGTGGACACTGTTTCCAATGGCAGAAGGACGTTTTCACTGTTGACATTGTTTCCAGTGGCAGAAGGAGTTTTCAATGTGGACATTGTTTCCATGGGCAGAAGGAAGTTTTCCCTGTGGACATTGTTTCCAGTTGCAGAAGGAAATATTTTCACTGTAGACACTGTTTCCAATGCAGAAGAAAGTTTTCCCTGTGGACACTGTTTCCAATGACAGAAGAAAGTTTTCTCTGTTGGACACAGTTTCCAATGACAGAAGAAAGTTTTCACTGTGGACATTGTTTCCGATGCAGAAAGAAGTTTTCCCTGTGGACATTGTTTCCTAAGGTGAAGGAAGTTTTCACTGTGGACACTGTTTCCAAGGCAGAAAAAGTTTTCCCTGTGGACACTGTTTCCAATGACAGAAGGAAGTTTTCTCTGTGGACACAGTTTCCAACGACAGAAGAAAGTTTTCACTGTGGACATTGTTTCCAATGCAGAAGGAAGTTTTCCCTGTGGACATTGTTTCCAAAGGAAGAAGGAAGTTTTCACTGTGGCACTGTTTCCAATACGGAAGGAAATTTTCACTGTGGACACTGTTTCCAGTGACAGAAGGAAGTTTTCAATGTGGGCATTGTTTCCAATGCAGAAGGAAGTTTTCACCAGTGGAAACTGTTTCCAATGCAGAAGGAAGTTTTCACTGTGGACACTGTTTCCAATGCAGAAGGAAGTTTTCACTGTGGACACTGTTTCCAATGCAGAAGGAAGTTTTCACTGTGGACACTGTTTCCAATGCAGAAAGAAATTTTCACTGTGGACACTGTTTCCAATGACAGAAGGAAGTTTTCACTGTGGACATTGTTTTCAAGGCAGAAGGAAGATTTCACTGTGGACACTGTTTCCAATGCAAAAGGAAGTTTTCCCTGTGAACACCGTTTCTAATGCAGAAGGAAGTTTTCACTGTGGACACTGTTTCCAATGCAGAAGGAAGTTTTCACTGTGGACACTGTTTCCAACGACAAAGGGAGTTTTCCCTGTGGGCGCTGTTTCCACACTGCAGAAGGAAGTTTCACTGTGGGCACTGTTTCCAATGACAGAGGTAGTTTTCTCTGGACACTGTTTCCAATGACAGAATAGAAGTTTTCACTGTGGACACTGTTTCCAACGACAGAAGGAGGTTTTCCCTGTGGACACTGTTTCCAATGACAGAAGAAGTTTTCCCTGTGGACATTGTTTCCAGTGGCAGAAGGAAGTTTTCACTGTGGACATTGTTTCCGATGCAGAAGGAAGTTTTCCCTGTGGACAATGTTTCCCATGGCAGAAGGAAGTTTTCACTGTGGACACTGTTTCCAAAGGCAGAAAAAGTTTTCCCTCTGGACACTGTTTCCAATGATAGAAGGAAGTTTTCTCTGTGGACACAGTTTCCAATGACAGAAGAAAGTTTTCACTGTGGACATTGTTTCCAATGCAGAAGGAAGTTTTCCCTGTGGACATTGTTTCCAATGGCAGATGGAAGTTTTCACTGTGGGCACTGTTTCCAATGCAGAAGGAAGTTTTCACTGTGGACACTGTTTCCAGCGACAGAAGGAAGTTTTCTCTGTGGACACTGTTTCCAATGACAGAACAAAGTTTTCCCTGTGGTCATTGTTTCCAGTGGCAGAAGGAAGTTTTCACTGTAGACACTGTTTTCAATGCAGAAGGAAGTTTTCACTGCGGACACTGTTTCCAATGACTGAAGGAAGTTTTCACTGTGGACAATGTTTCCAATGCAGAAGGAAATTTTCTCTGTGGACACTGTTTCCAATGACAGCAGGAAGTTTTCAATGTGGACATTGTTTTCAATGCAGAAGGAAGTTTTCACTGATGGACACTGTTTTCAATGCAGAAGGAAGTTTTTCACTTGGACATGTTTCAATGGCAGAAGGAAGTTTTCACTGTTGACATTGTTTCCATTGACAGAAGGAGAGTTTTCACTTGGACACTGTTTCCAATGACAGAAGAATTTTCCCTATGGACGCTGTTTCCAATGCAGAAGGAAGTTTTCCCTCTGGACAGTGGACACTATTTCCAATGCGAAGGAAGTTTTCAATGTGGACATTATTTTCAATGCACAGAGAAGTTTTCCTGGACCTCTTTCCAATGCAGAATGAAGTTTTCAGTGTGGACACTGTTTCCAACAGAAGAAGTTTCATTGTGGACACTGTTTCCAATGACAGAAGGAAGTTTTCTGTGGACTGATTTCAATGAGAGAAGAAAGTTTTCACTAATGGTAGTGTTTCCAGTAAGAAGGAAGTTTTCCCTATGGACATTGTTTCAACGGCAGAAAAGGTTTCATTATGGGCACTTTTCCAATGCAGAAGGAAGTTTTCAAAATGTGGACACTGTTTCCAATCACAGAAGGAAGTTTTTCACTGTAGACACTGTTTCCAATGCGGAAGGAAGTTTTCACATGGACATTGTTTCCAATCGGAAGGTACCCTGTGGACACTGTTTCCAATGACAGAAGAAGTTTTCAATATGGGCATTGTTTCTAATGACAGAGGACTTTTCTGGACACTGTTACCAATGTGGAAGGAAGTTTTCACTGTGGACACTGTTTCCAATGACCAAGTAGTTTCACTGTGGATGTGACAATGCAGAAGAAGTTTTCACTGTGGACACTGTTTCAATGCAGAAGGAAGTTTCACTGTGGACATTTTAATGAAGGAAGTTTTCACTGTGTTTTTTCTAATGACCAAATAAGTTTTCAGTGTGGACACTGTTTCAATGCAAGAAAGAAGTTTCACTGGACACTGCCAATGTCAGAAGGAAGTTTTCTCTATGGACACAGTTTCAAAAGACAGAAAAAGATTTCACTGGACACCAATTCCAATCCCGGAGAGTTTGCCTGTGGACATTATTCCAAAGGCAGAAGGAATTTCAATATCGACATTGTTTTCAATGCGATTTCCATGTAGACCTGTTTCAATGCAGAAGGAAGTTTTCACTGGGACACTGTTTCAATGCAGAATAAGTTTTCAGTGTGGACACTGTTTCCAATGCAAAAGGAAGTTTCCACTGTGGACACTGTTTCCAATGACAGAGGAAGTTTCTCTGTGGACAGAATTTCCAATGAGGAAGAAATTTTCACTATGGACAGTTTTCCAATGCAGGAGAATTTTCCTATGGACATTGTTTCCAATGGCAGAAGAGACTCATTATGGGCACTGTTTCTAATGCAGAAGAGTTTTCCTGGACACTGTTTAAATGCAGAAGAAGTTTTCACTAGAACTGTTTCAATCGGAAGGAAGTTTTCCTGAACATTATTTCCAATCTGGAAGGAAATTTTCTATGGACACTTTCCAATGACAGAAGAGTTTTCAATGTGGGCAGTGTTTCCAATGACAGGAGAAGTTTTCACTGTGGACACTGTTTCAATGTGGAAGGAAGTTTTCACTGGACACTGTTTCCAATGACAAGTAGTTTCCATGGACATGTTTTCAATGCGAAGGAGATTTCCACTGGACCTGTTCCAATGCAGAGGAAGTTTCACTGTGGACACTGTTTCCAATGTGAAGGAAGTTTCTGTTGACTCTTTTCATGACAGAAGAAGTTTTCTGTGGACACTGTTTCCATGACAGGAAGTTCACTGTGACACTGTTTCCAATGACAGAGGAAGTTTTCACTGTAGACTGTTCCAATGACAGAAGGAAGTTTTTCCACTGTGGGTAGCTGCTTCTAATGCAGAGGAAGTTTTCCCTGTGGACATTATTTTAATGTAGGGAATGAAGTTTTCAATGTGTACATTGTTTTCAAAAGAAGAAGTTTTCTGTGGACCTGTTTCAATGACAGAAGGAAGTTTCACTGTACACAGTTTCCAATGACAGAAGAAAGTTTCTGTGGACATTGTTTCCAATACAGAAGGAAGTTTTCCCTGTAGACACTATTTCCAATGCAGAAGGAAGTTTCACTGTCGTCCTGTTTCAAAACAGAAGAGTATTCACTGTGGACGACATTTCCAATGCAGAAAAATTTCACTATGGACACCTACCAATAACAGAAGGAGTTTTCAATTTGACTTCTTTCTATGCAGAAGGAAGTTTTCACTGAGGCACTGTTTCCAATGCAGAAGGAAGTTTCCTAGCACACTCTTTCCAATGCAGAAGAATTTCACTATGGGCACTGTTCCAATACAGGCGTTTCACTGTGGACACTGTTCCAACAGAAGGAGGTTTTCCTGTGGACACTGTTTCCAATCAAGAGCAAGTTTTCCTGGAACATTGTTCCAGTGTCAGGAAGTTTTCACTGTAACACAGTTCCAATGCAGAAGAAAGCTTTCCTATGGACATTGTTCCAATGACAGAGGATTCTCTCTGGACACACAGTTCCAATGAAGAAAGTTTTCATGGACATTGTTTCCGATGAAAATCTTTCCTGTGGACATTGTTTCCCATGGGAAGAAAGTTTTCCTGGACACTGTTTCCAATGCAGAAAATTTCACTCTTGTTTACAATCGGGAAGGAAGATTTCATGGACATTGTTCAATGGAAAGAAATTCTACTATGGACCTGTTTAATGCAAAATGAAATTTTCCTGTGGACATTATTTAATGACGAAGAAGTTTCACTGTGGACACTGTTTCCAACGACAGAAGGAAGTTTCCTGGACGCTGTTTCAATGCAGAAGGAAGTTTTCTGTGGGCACTGTTTTAATGACAAAGTTTTACTATGGACACTGTTTTGTGAGAAAATGTTTTCCCTCTAGACACTGTTTCCAATGACAGAGGAAGTTTTCTCTCTGGACACAATTTCCAATGTGAAGAAAGTTTCACTGTGGTCATTGTTTCCAATCTGGAAGGAAGTTCTCCCTATGGACTGACTTTCTTTCCAATGGTAAGAAGGAAGTTTTTATTGTGGGCCTGTTTCCATTGCAGAAGGAAGTTTCACTGTGGACACTGTTTCCAATCACAGAAGGAAGTTTCACTGTGGACACTCAGGCTTCCAATACAGAGGAAATTTTCCTGTGGACACTGTTTCCAATGACAGAAGGAAGTTTACTGTAGACATTGTTTTCAATGCAGAAGGGTTTAAGCTGTGGACCTCTCTCAATGCAGAATGAAGTTTTCAGTGTGGACACTGTTTCCAAAGCAGAAGGAAGTTTTCACTGTGGACACTGTTTCCAATATCAGAAGGAAGTTTTCACTGTGGACACTGTTTCCAATGCAGAAGGAATTTTTCAGTGTGGGCACTGTTTCCAATGCAGAAGGACGTTTTCACTGTGGACACTCTTTCCAACGAGAGAAGGAGGTTTTCCCTGTGGACACTGTTTCCAATGACAGAGCAAAGTTTTCCGAGGACATTGTTTCCAGTGGAAGAGGGAAGTTTTCACTGTAGACACTGTGCCCAATACAGAAGAAACTTTACTGGACACTGTTTCCAATGTCGAGAAGAAGTTTTCTCTGTGGACACAGTTTCCAATGACAGAAGAAAGTTTCCTGTGGACATTGTTTCCGATGCAGAAAGAAATTTTCCCGATGGACATTACATTTCCATGGCAGAAGAAAATTTCACTGTTGACACTGTTTCTAGTAAAATGCTAAATTTCACTGTGGACACTGTTTCTCCCATCTTGGAAGGAAAGATTTCACCGTGGACATTGTTTCCACTGCGGAAGAAAGCACTACTCGCAGGACACTGTTTCTAATGCAGAAGGAAGTTTTCCCTATGGACATTATTTTCCAATGACAGTAGGAAGTTTTCTTTGAGCCTTGCTGTTTCCAGCGACAGAGGAAGTTTCCTGTGGAAGCTGTTTCCAATGCAGTAGGAATATTTCACTGTGTCACTGTTTCCAATGCACAAGGAAAGATTTCACTATAGACACTGTTTCCAATGCGGGAAGGAAATTTTCACACTTGGACATTGTTTCCAATCACGGGAAGGAAATTTTCACTGTGGATACTGTTTCCAATGACAGAAGGAAGTTTTCAATGTGGGCATTGTTTCAAATGACAGAAGGAAGTTTTCACTGTGGACACTGTTTCCAATGCAGAAGGAAGTTTTCGCTGTGGACACTGTTTCCAGTGTCAGAATGAGGTTTTCTCTGTGGACACAGTTTCCAATGACAGAAGAAAGGTTTCACTGTGGACATTGTTTCCAAAGCAGAAGGAAATTTTCACTGTGGACACTGTTTCCATTGACAGACGGAAGTCTTAAATGTGGACATTGTTTCCAATGCAGAAGGAAGTTTTCACTGTGGACACTGTTTCCAAAGCAGGAGGAAGTTTTCCCTGTGGACACTCTTTCCAATGCAGAATGAAGTTTTCAGTGTGGACACTGTTTCCAATGACAGAAGGAAGTTTTCTCTGTGGACACAGTTTCCAATAACTGAAGGAAGTTTTCCCTGTGGACATTGTTTCCAATGCAGAAGGAAGTTTTCACTGTGGACACTGCTTCCAATGCAGAAGGAAGGTTTCACTTTGGACACTGTTTCCAAGGCAGAAGGAAATTTTCACTGTGGACACTGTTTCCAATGACAGAAGGAAGTTTTCACTGTCGACATTGTTTTCAATGCAGCAGGAAGTTTTCCCTGTGGACACTGTTTCCAATGCAGAAGGAAGTTTTCCCTGTGGACACTCTTTCCAATGCAGAATGAAGTTTTCAGTGTGGACATTGTTTCCAATGCAGAAGGAAGTTTTCACTGTGGACACTGTTTCCAATGTCAGAAGGAAGTTTTCTCTGTGGACACAGTTTCCAATGACAGAAGAAAGTTTTCACTGTGGACATTGTTTCCAATGCAGAAGGAAGTTTTCCCTGTGGACATTATTTCCAATGGCAGAAGGAAGTTTTCAATGTGGACATTATTTTCAATGCAGATAGAAGTTTTCCCTGTGGACACTCTTTCCAATGCAGAATGAAGTTTTCAGTGTGGACACTGTTTCCAACGCAGAAGGAAGTTTTCATTATGGACACTGTTTCCAATGACAGAAGGAAGTTTTCTCTGTGGACACAGTTTCCAATGAGAGAAGAAAGTTTTCACTGTGGACATTGTTTCCAATGCAGAAGGAAGTTTTCCCTGTGGACATTGTTTCCAATGGCAGAAGGAAGTTTTCATTGTGGGCACTGTTTCCAATGCAGAAGGAAGTTTTCAATGTGGACACTGTTTCCAATGCAGAAGGAAGTTTTCACTGTAGACACTGTTTCCAATGCGGAAGGAAGTTTTCACTGTGGACATTGTTTCCAATGCGGAAGAAAATTTTCACTGTGGACACTGTTTCCAATGACAGAAGGAAGTTTTCAATGTGGGCATTGTTTCTAATGACAGAAGGAACTTTTCACTGTGGACACTGTTACCAATGTGGAAGGAAGTTTTCACTGTGGACACTGTTTCCAATGACAGAAGTAAGTTTTCACTGTGGATATTGTTTTCAATGCAGAAAGAAGTTTTCACTGTGGACACTGTTTCCAATGCAGAAGGAAGTTTTCACTGTGGACACTGTTTCCAATGGCAGAAGGAAGTTTTCACTGTTGACTCTTTTTCTAATGACAGAAATAAGTTTTCACTGTGGACACTGTTTCAATGGCAGAAGTAAGTTTGCCCTGTTGTACACTTTCCAATGACAGAAGGAATTTCCTGTGGACACTGTTTCGATGACAGAGGAAGTTTTCCTGGACTCTGTTTCTAATGGAAGGAAGTTTTCCCTGTGGACATTATTTCCAATGGCAGAACAGAAGTTTTCAATGGACATTGTTTTCAATGCAGAAGGAAGTTTTCACTGTGGACACTGTTTCCAATGACAGAAGGAAGTTTTCTCTTTGTATACAGTTTCCAATGACAGAAGAAAGTTTTCACTGTGGACATTGTTTCCAATGCTGAAGGAAGTTTTCCCTGTGGACACTGTTTCCAATGCAGAAGGAAGTTTTCACTGTTGTCACTGTTTCCAATGCAGAAGGAAGTGTTCACTGTGGACATTGTTTCCAATGCGGAAGGAAATTTTCACTGTGGACACTGTTTCCAATGATAGAAGGAAGTTTTCAATATGGGCATTGTTTCCAATGCAGAAGGAAGTTTTCACTGTGGACACTGTTTCCAATGCAGAAGGAAGTTTTTACTGTGGACACTGTTTCCAATGTAGATGGAAATTTTCACTGTGGGCACTGTTTCCAATGCAGAAGGACGTTTTCACTGTGGACACTGTTTCCACGACAGAAGAAGGTTTTCCCTGTGGACACTCATTCCAATGACAGAGCAAAGTTTTCCCTGGAAACATTGTTTCCAGTGGCAGAAGGAAGTTTTCACTCTAGACACAGTTTCCAATGCAGAAGAAAGCTTTCCCTGTGGACATTGTTTCCAATGAGAGAAGGAAGTTTTCTCTGTGGACACAGTTTCCAATGACAGAATAAAGTTTTCTGTGGACATTGTTTCTGATGTAGAAGATGTTTTCCTGTGGACATTGTTTCCCATGGGCAGAAGAAGTTTTCACTTAGACACTGTTTCCAATGCAGAAGAAATTTCACTGTGACACTTTTTCAATCACGGAAGGAAGATTTCACTGTGGACATTGTTTCAATGCGGAAGAAAATTATCACTGTGGACACTGTTTCAATGTAAGAGGAAGTTTTCCCTGTGGACATTGTTTCCAATGCAGAAGGAAATTTTCACTGTGGACACTGTTTCCAATGACAGAAGGAAGTTTTCACTGTCGACATTGTTTTCAATGCAGAGAGGAAGTTTTCAGTGTGGACACTGTTTCCAATGCAGAAGGAAGTTTTCCCTGTGGACACTCTTTCCAATGCAGAATCAAGTTTTCAGTGTGGACACTGTTTCCAATGCAGAAGGAAGTTGTCACTGTGGACACTGTTTCCAATGTCAGAAGGAGTTTTTCTCTGTGGACATGGTTTTCAGACAGAAAGTTTTCTCTGTGGACATTATTTCCAAATGCAGAAGGAAGTTTAATGTGGACATTGTTTTCTTTTGAAGGAAGTTTTCACTGTGGACACTGGACAATGCGGATGGAAGTTTTTCACTGTGGACACTGTTTCAATGCAGATGGAAGTTTTACTATGGACACTGTTTCCAATGCAGAAGGAAATTTTCACTGTGGGCACTGTTTCCAATGCAGAAGGACGTTTTCACAGTGGACACTGTTTCCAATGACAGAAGGAGGTTTTCCCTGTGGACACTGTTTCCAATGACAGAGCAAAGTTTTCCCTGTGGACATTGTTTCCAGTGGCAGAAGGAAGTTTTCACTGCAGACACTGTTTCCAATGCAGAAAAAAGCTTTCCCAGTGGATACTTTTTCCAATGACAGAAGGAAGTTTTCTCTGTGGACACAGTTTCCAATGACAGAAGAAAGTTTTCACTGTGGACATTGTTTCCGGTGCAGAAAGAAGTTTTAAGCTGTAGACATTGTTTTCATGGCAGAAGAGAAGTTTCACTGTGGACACTGTTTCCAAGTGCCGAAGGAAATTTCACTATTACTGTTTTAGTGTGGAAGGAAGATTTCACTATGGACATTGTTTAATCTGGGAAGAAAATTTTCTGCATGGACACTGTTTCCAATGCAGAGGAAGTTTTCCTGTGGACATTGTTTCTAATGACGGAAGGAATTTTCCTGTAGACAGTGTTTCGGAACGACAGAAGGCAGTTTTCCCTGTGGACGCTGTTTCCAATGCAGAAGGAAGTTTTTCACTGTGGACACTGTTTCCAATGCAGGAGGAAGTTTTCACTATAGACACTGTTTCTAATGCGGAAGGAAGTTTTCACTTTGGACATTGTTTCCAATGCGGAAGGAAATATTCACTGTGGACACTGTTTCCAGTGCAGAAGGAAGTTTTCACTATGGACACTGTTTCCAATGTCAGAATGAGGTTTTCTCTGTGGACACAGTTTCCAATGACAGAAGAAAGGTTTCACTGTGGACATTGTTTCCAATGCAGAAGAAGTTTCACTGTGGACCTGTTTCCAATGACAGGCAGAATGTTAAATGTGGTTGTGTATTTCCAATGCAGAAGGAAGTTTTTCCCTGTGGACATTGTTTCATTAGGTAGTGAAGTTTTCAATGTGGACATTGTTTCAATGCAGAAGGAAGTTTTCACTGTGGACACTGTTCACCCATGCAGAGGAAGTTTTATGCGGACACTGTTTCCGATGACAGAAGGAAGTTTTCACTGTGGACATTGTTTTCAATGCAGAAGGAAGTTTTCACTGTGGACACTGTTTCCAATGCAGAAGAAAGTTCTCCCTGTGGACACTCTTTCCAATGCAGAATGAAGTTTTCAGTGTGGACACAGTTTCCAATGACAGAAGGAAGTTTTCCCTGTGGACATTGTTTCCAATGCAGAAGGAAGTTTTCACTGTGGACACTGTTTCCAATGCAGAAGTAAGTTTTCACTGTGGACACTGTTTCCAATGCAGAGGAAAATTTTCACTGTGGACACTGTTTCCAATGACAGAAGGAAGTTTTCACTGTCGACATTGTTTTCAATGCAGGAGGAAGTTTTCCCTGTGGACTCTGTTTCCAATGCAGAAGGAAGTTTTCCCTGTGGACACTCTTTCCAATGCAGAATGAAGTTTTCAGTGTGGACACTGTTTCCAATGCAGAAGGAAGTTTTCACTGTGGACACTGTTTCCAATGTCAGAAGGAAGTTTTCTCTGTGTACACAGTTTCCAATGACAGATGAAAGTTTTCACTGTGGACATTGTTTCAATGCAGGAAGTTTTCCTGTGGACATTATTTCCAATGGCAGAAGGAAGTTTTCAATGTGGACGTATTTTCAATACACAGAAGGAAGTTTTTCCTGTGGACGCTCTTTCAATGCAGAATGAAGTTTTCAGGTATGGACACTGTTTCCAACCTTGGGAAGGAAGTTTTTCACTGTGGACACTGTTTCCAATGACAGAAGGAAGTTTTCTCTGTGGACACAGTTTCCAATGAGAGAAGAAAGTTTTCACTGTAGACATTGTTTCCAATGCAGAAGGAAGTTTTCCCTGTGGACATTGTTTCCAATGGCAGAAGGAAGTTTTCATTGTGGGCACTGTTTCAAAGGCAGAAGGAAGTTTTCAATGTGGACACTGTTTCCAATGCAGAAGGAAGTTTTCACTGTAGACACTGTTTCCAATGCGGAAGGAAGTTTTCACTGTGGACATTGTTTCCAATCTTGAGGAAATTTCACTGTGGACACTGTTTTCAATAGAGAAGGAAGTTTTCAATGTGGGCATTGTTTCCAATGACAGAAGGAACTTTTCACTGTGGACACTGTTTCCAATGCGGAAGGAAGTTTTCACTGTGGACACTGTTTCCAATGACAGAAGTAAGTTTTCACTGTGGATATTGTTTTCAATGCAGAAGGAAGTTTTCACTGTGGACACTGTTTCCAATGCAGAAGGAAGTTTTCACTGTGGACACTGTTTCCAATGGCAGAAGGAAGTTTTCACTGTTGACTCTTTTTCTAATGACAGAAATAAGTTTTCACTGTGGACACTGTTTCCAATGGAAGAAGGAAGTTTGCACTGTTGACAATGTTTCCAATGACAGAAGGAAGTTTTCACTGTGGACACTGTTTCCAATGACAGAAGGAAGTTTTCACTGTGGACTCTGTTTCTAATGGAGAAGGAAGTTTTCCCTGTGGACATTATTTCCAATGGCAGAACATAGTTTTCAATGTGGACATTGTTTTCAATGCAGAAGGAAGTTTTCACTGTGGACACTGTTTGCAATGACAGAAGGAAGTTTTCTCTTTGTACACAGTTTCCAATGACAGAAGAAAGTTTTCACTGTGGACATTGTTTCCAATGCTGAAGGAAGTTTTCCCTGTGGACACTGTTTCCAATGCAGAAGGAAGTTTTCACTGTCGTCACTGGTTCCAATGCAGAAGGAAGTGTTCACTGTGGACATTGTTTCCAATGTGAAAGGAAATTTTCACTGTGGACACTGTTTCCAATGACAGAAGGAGGTTTTCAATTTGGGCATTGTTTCCAATGCAGAAGGAAGTTTTCACTGTGGACACTGTTTCCAATGCAGAAGGAAGTTTTTACTGTGGACACTGTTTCCAATGCAGAAGGAAATTTTCACTGTGGGCACTGTTTCCAATGCAGAAGGACGTTTTCACTGTGGACATTGTTTCCCACGACAGAAGAAGGTTTTTCCTGTGGACACTGATTCCAATGACAGAGCAAAGTTTTCCCTGGAAACATTGTTTCTAGTGGCAGAAGGAAGTTTTCACTGTAGACACTGTTTCAATGCAGAAGAAAGCTTTCCTGTGGGACATTGTTTCCAAGACAGAGGAAGTTTTCTCTGTGGACAGTTTCCAATGACAGAGAAAGTTTTCACTGTGGACATTGTTTCTGATGTGAAAGATGTTTTCCCTGTGGACATTGTTTCCCATGGCAGAAGAAAGCTTTCACTGTGGACACTGTTTCCAATGCAGAAGGAAATTTCACTGTGGACACTTTTTTCAATGCGGAAGGAAGATTTCACTGTGGACATTGTTTCCAGTGCAGAAGGAAGTTTCCCTGTGGACATTGTTTCCAATGCAGAAGGAAATTTTCCCTGTGGACACTGTTTCCAATGACAGAAGGAAGTTTTCACTGTCGACATTGTTTTCAATGCAGAAGGAAGTTTTCACTGTGGACACTGTTTCCAATGCAGAAGGAAGTTTTCCCTGTGGACACTCTTTCCAATGCAGAATGAAGTTTTCAGTGTGGACACTGTTTCCAATGCAGAAGGAAGTTTTCACTGTGGACACTGTTTCCAATGTCAGAAGGAAGTTTTCTCTGTGGACACAGTTTCCAATGACAGAAGAAAGTTTTCACTGTGGACATTGTTTCCAATGCAGAAGAAAGTTTTCCCTGTGGACATTATTTCCAATTACAGAAGGAAGTTTTCAATGTGGGCATAGTTTTCATTGCAGAAGGAAGATTTCACTGTGGACACTGTTTCCAATGCAGAAGTAAGTTTTCACTGTGGACACTGTTTCCAATGCAGAAGGAAAATTTCACTGTGGGCACTGTTTCCAATGCAGAAGGACATTTTCAATGTGGACACTGTTTCCAATGACAGAAGGAGGTTTTCCCTGTGGACACTGTTTCCAATGACAGAGCAAAGTTTTCCCTGTGGACATTGTTTCCAGTGGCAGAAGGAAGTTTTCACTGTAGACACTGTTTCCAATGCAGAAGAAAGCTTTCCCAGTGGACACTTTTTCCAATGACAGAAGAAAGTTTTCTCTGTGGACACAGTTTCCAATGACAGAAGAAAGTTTTCACTGTGGACATTGTTTCCGATGCAGAAAGAAGTTTTGGCTGTGGACATTGTTTCCCATGGCAGAAGAAAGTTTTCACTGTGGACACTGTTTCCAATGCAGAAGGAAATTTCACTGTGGACACTTTTCCAGTGCGGAAGGAAGATTTCACTGTGGACATTGTTTCAATTTGGGAAGAAAATTTTCACCATAGACACTGTTTCCAGTGCAGAAGGAAGATTTCCCTGTGTACATTGTTTCTAATGACAGAAGGAAGTTTTCACTGTGGACACTGTTTCCAATGCAGAAGGAAGTTTTCCCTGTGGACACTCTTTCCAATGCAGAATGAAGTTTTCAGTGTGGACACTGTTTCCAATGCAGAAGGAAGTTTTCACTGTGGACACTGTTTCCAATGTCAGAAGGAAGTTTTCTCTGTGGACACAGTTTCCAATGACAGAAGAAAGTTTTCACTGTGGACATTGTTTCCAATGCAGAAGGAAGTTTTCCCTGTGGACATTATTTCCAATGGCAGAAGGAAGTTTTCAATGTGGACATTGTTTTCAATGCAGAAGGAAGTTTTCACTGTGGACACTGTTTCCAATGCAGAAGTAAGTTTTCACTGTGACACTGTTTCCAATGTGAAAGGAAATTTTCACTGTTGGCACTGTTTCCAATGCAGAAGGAAGGTTTCACTGTGGACACGGTTTACAATGACAGAAGGAGGTTTTCCCTGTGGACACTGTTTCCAATGACAGAGCAAAGTTTTCCCTGTGGACATTGTTTCCAGTGGCAGAAGGAAGTTTTCACTGTAGACACTGTTTCAATGCAGAAGAAAGCTTTCCCTGTGGACACTGTTTCCAATGACAGAAGGAAGTTTTCTCTGTGGACACAGTTTCCAATGACAGAAGAAAGTTTTCACTGTGGACATTGTTTCCGATGCAGAAAGAAGTTTTCGCTGGACATTGTTTCCCATGGCAGAAGAAAGTTTTCACGGTGGACACTGTTTCCAATGCAGAAGGAAATTTCACTGTGGACACTGTTTCCAGTGCGGAAGGAAGATTTCACTGTGGAAATTGTTTCCAATGCAGAAGAAAATTTTCACCATGGACACTGTTTCCAGTGCAGAAGGAAGTTTTCCGTGTGGACATTGTTTCTAATGACAGATGGAAGTTTTCACTGTGAACAGTGTTTCCAATGACAGAAGGCAGTTTTCCCTGTGGACGCTGTTTCCAATGCAGAAGGAAGTTTTCACTGTGGACACTGTTTCCAATGCAGAAGGAAGTTTTCACTATAGACACTGTTTCCAATGCGGAAGGAAGTTTTCACTTTGGACATTGTTTCCAATGCGGAAGGAAATTTTCACTGTGGACACTGTTTCCAATGACAGAAGGAAGTTTTCAATGTGGGCATTGTTTCAAATGACAGAAGGAAGTTTTCACTGTGGACACTGTTTCCAATGCAGAAGGAAGTTTTCCTGTGGACACTCTTTCCAATGCAGAATGAAGTTTTCAGTGTGGACACTGTTTCCACTGCAGAAGGAAGTTTTCACTGTGGACACTGTTTCCAATGTCTGAATGAAGTTTTCTCTGTGGACACAGTTTCCAATGACAGAAGAAAGTTTTCACTGTGGACATTGTTTCCAATGCAGAAGGAAGTTTTCCCTGTGGACATTATTTCCAATGGCAGAAGGAAGTTTTCAATGTGGATATTGTTTTCAATGCAGAAGGAAGTTTTCAATGTGGACACTGTTTCCAATGCAGAAGGAAGTTTTCACTGTGGACACTGTTCTAATGGAAGAATTTCTCTGTGGCGTTGTTTCCAATGCAGAAGAAAATTTTCACTGTGGACACTGTTTCCAATGACAGAGTGAAGTCTTAAATGTGAACATTGTTTCCATTGCAGAAGGAAGTTTTCACTGTGGACACTGTTTCCAATGCAGAAGGAAGTTTTCACTGTGGACACTGTTTCCAATGACAGAAGGAAGTTTTCACTGTGACATTGTTTTCAATGCAGAAGGAAGTTTTCACTGTGGACACTGTTTCCAATGCAGAAGGAAGTTTTCCTATTGGACACTCTTTTAGATGCAGAATGAAGTTTTCAGTGTTACACTGTTTCCAATGCAGAAGAAAGTTTTCACTGTGGAACAGTGTTTCCAATGACAGAAGGAAGTTTTCTCCTGTGGACTACATTTCCAATGACAGAAGAAAGTTTTCACTGTGTACATTGTTTCCAATGCAGAAGGAAGTTTTCCCTGTGGACATTGTTTCCAATGCAGAAGGCAGTTTTCACTGTGGACACTGTTTCCAATGCAGAAGGAAGTTTTCACTGTGGACACTGTTTCCAATGCAGAAGGAAATTTTCACTGTGGACACTGTTTCCAATGACAGAAGGAAGTTTTCACTGTCGACATTGTTTTCAATGCAGAAGGAAGTTTTCCCTGTGGACACTGTTTCCAATGCAGAGAAGAAGGTTTCCCTGTGGACACTCTATCCAATGCAGAATTAAGTTTTCAGTGTGGACACTGTTTCCAATGCAGAAGGAAGTTTTCACTGTGGACACTGTTTCCAATGTCAGAAGGAAGTTTTCACTGTGGACACAGTTTCCAATGACAGAAGAAAGTTTTCACTGGACATTGTTTCCAATGCAGAAGGAAGTTTTCCTGTGGACATTATTTCCAATGGCAGAAGGAAGTTTTCAATGTGGACATTGTTTTCAATGCAGAAGGAAGTTTTCACTGTGGACACTGTTTCCAATGCAGAAGGAAGTTTTCACTGTGGACACTGTTTCCAATGCAGAAGGAAGTTTTCACTGTGGACACTGTTTCCAATGTGGAAGGAAGTTTTCTCTGTGGATGTTGTTTCCAATGCAGAAGGACATTTTCACTCTGTAGACTGTTTCCAATGACAGAAGGAAGTCTTAAACGTGGACATTGTTTCTAATGCAGAAGGAAGTTTTCACTGTGGACACTGTTTCCAATGCAGAAGGAAAATTTCACTGTGGACACTGTTTCCAATGCAGAAGGAAAATTTCACTGTGGGCACTGTTTCCAATGCAGAAGGACATTTTCAATGTGGACACTGTTTCCAATGACAGAAGGAGGTTTTCCCTGTGGACACTGTTTCCAATGACAGAGCAAAGTTTTCCCTGTGGACATTTTTTCCAGTGGCAGAAGGAAGTTTTCACTGTAGACACTGTTTCCAATGCAGAAGAAAGCTTTCCCAGTGGACACTTTTTCCAATGACAGAAGAAAGTTTTCTCTGTGGACACAGTTTCCAATGACAGAAGAAAGTTTTCACTGTGGACATTGTTTCCGATGCAGAAAGAAGTTTTGGCTGTGGACATTGTTTCCCATGGCAGAAGAAAGTTTTCACTGTGGACACTGTTTCCAATGCAGAAGGAAATTTCACTGTGGACACTTTTTCCAGTGCGGAAGGAAGATTTCACTGTGGACATTGTTTCCAATGTGGAAGAAAATTTTCACCATAGACACTGTTTCCAGTGCAGAAGGAAGATTTCCCTGTGTGCATTGTTTCTAATGACAGAAGGAAGTTTTCACTGTGGACACTGTTTCCAATGCAGAAGGAAGTTTTCCCTGTGGACACTCTTTCCAATGCAGAATGAAGTTTTCAGTGTGGACACTGTTTCCAATGCAGAAGGAAGTTTTCACTGTGGACACTGTTTCCAATGTCAGAAGGAAGTTTTCTCTGTGGACACAGTTTCCAGTGACAGAAGAAAGTTTTCACTGTGGACATTGTTTCCAATGCAGAAGAAAGTTTTCCCTGTGGACATTATTTCCAATTGCAGAAGGAAGTTTTCAATGTGGACATTGTTTTCATTGCAGAAGGAAGTTTTCACTGTGGACACTGTTTCCAATGCAGAAGTAAGTTTTCACTGTGGACACTGTTTCCAATGCAGAAGGAAATTTTCACTGTTGGCACTGTTTCCAATGCAGAAGGAGGTTTTCACTGTGGACACTGTTTACAATGACAGAAGGAGGTTTTCCCTGTGGACACTGTTTCCAATGACAGAGCAAAGTTTTCCCTGTGGACATTGTTTCCAGTGGCAGAAGGAAGTTTTCACTGTAGACACTGTTTCCAATGCAGAAGAAAGCTTTCCAGTGGACACTTTTTCCAATGACAGAAGGAAGTTTTCTCTGTGGACACAGTTTCCAATGACAGAAGAAAGTTTTCACTGTGGACATTGTTTCCGATGCAGAAAGAAGTTTTCGCTGTGGACATTGTTTCCCATGGCAGAAGAAAGTTTTCACGGTGGACACTGTTTCCAATGCAGAAGGAAATTTCACTGTGGACACTGTTTCCAGTGCGGAAGGAAGATTTCACTGTGGAAATTGTTTCCAATGCAGAAGAAAATTTTCACCATGGACACTGTTTCCAGTGCAGAAGGAAGTTTTCCGTGTGGACATTGTTTCTAATGACAGAAGGAAGTTTTCACTGTGAACAGTGTTTCCAATGACAGAAGGCAGTTTTCCCTGTGGACGCTGTTTCCAATGCAGAAGGATGTTTTCACTGTGGACACTGTTTCCAATGCAGAAGGAAGTTTTCACTATAGACACTGTTTCCAATGCGGAAGGAAGTTTTCACTTTGGACATTGTTTCCAATGCGGAAGGAAATTTTCACTGTGGACACTGTTTCCAATGACAGAAGGAAGTTTTCAATGTGGGCATTGTTTCAAATGACAGAAGGAAGTTTTCACTGTGGACACTGTTTCCAATGCAGAAGGAAGCTTGTCCTGTGGACACTCTTTCCAATGCAGAATGAAGTTTTCAGTGTGGACACTGTTTCCAATGCAGAAGGAAGTTTTCACTGTGGACACTGTTTCCAATGTCTGAATGAAGTTTTCTCTGTGGACACAGTTTCCAATGACAGAAGAAAGTTTTCACTGTGGACATTGTTTCCAATGCAGAAGGAAGTTTTCCCTGTGGACATTATTTCCAATGGCAGAAGGAAGTTTTCAATGTGGATATTGTTTTCAATGCAGAAGGAAGTTTTCAATGTGGACACTGTTTCCAATGCAGAAGGAAGTTTTCACTGTGGACACTGTTTCCAATGCGGAAGGAAGTTTTCTCTGTGGACGTTGTTTCCA
Source organism: Neoceratodus forsteri (assembly GCA_016271365.2). Classification (NCBI taxonomy): domain Eukaryota; kingdom Metazoa; phylum Chordata; order Ceratodontiformes; family Ceratodontidae; genus Neoceratodus; species Neoceratodus forsteri. Next base: position 323,165,183 of record CM057459.1, read on the forward strand.
ATGCAGAAGAAAATTTTCACTGTGGACACTGTTTCCAATGACAGAAGGAAGTCTTAAATGTGAACATTGTTTCCATTGCAGAAGGAAGTTTTCACTGTGGTACTCTTGTTCCAATGCAGAAGGAAGTTTTCACTGTGACACTGTTTCCAATGTGGAAGGAAGTTTTTCACTGTGGACATTGTTTTCAATGCAGAAGGATGTTTTCTATTGGACACTGTTTCCAATGCAGAAGGAAGTTTTCCTGTGGACACTCTTTCAGATGCAGAATGAAGTTTTCAGTGTACCTGTTTCCAATGCAGAAAGTTTTCACTGTGGAACAGTGTTTCCAATGACAGAAGGAAGTTTTCTCTGTGGACACAGTTTCCAATGACAGAAGAAAGTTTTCACTGTGTACATTGTTTCCAATGCAGAAGGAAGTTTTCCCTGTGGACATTGTTTCCAATGCAGAAGGCAGTTTTCACTGTGGACACTGTTTCCAATGCAGAAGGAAGTTTTCACTGTGGACACTGTTTCCAATGCAGAAGGAAATTTTCACTGTGGACACTGTTTCCAATGACAGAAGGAAGTTTTCACTGTCGACATTGTTTTCAATGCAGAAGGAAGTTTTCCTGGGACACTGTTTCCAATGCAGAAAGAAAGGTTTCTGTGGACACTCTTTCCAATGCAGAATGAAGTTTTCAGTGTGGACACTGTTTCCAATGCAGAAGGAAGTTTTCACTGTGGACACTGTTTCCAATGTCAGAAGGAAGTTTTCTCTGTGGACACAGTTTCCAATGACAGAAGAAAGTTTTCACTGTGGACATTGTTTCCAATGCAGAAGGAAGTTTTCCCTGTGGACATTATTTCCAATGGCAGAAGGAAGTTTTCAATGTGGACATTGTTTTCAATGCAGAAGGAAGTTTTCACTGTGGACAATGTTTCCAATGCAGAAGGAAGTTTTCACTGAGGACACTGTTTCCAATGCAGAAGGAAGTTTTCACTGTGGACACTGTTTCCAATGTGGAAGGAAGTTTTCTCTGTGGATGTTGTTTCCAATGCAGAAGGACATTTTCACTCTGTAGACTGTTTCCAATGACAGAAGGAAGTCTTAAACGTGGACATTGTTTCTAATGCAGAAGGAAGTTTTCCCTGTGGACATTATTTCCATAGGTAGAACGAAGTGTTCAATGTGGACATTGCTTTCAATGCAGAAGGAAGTTTTCACTGTGGGCACTGTTTCCAATGACAGAAGGAAGTTTTCTCTGTGGACACAGTTCCCAATGACAGAAGAAAGTTTTCACTGTGGACATTGTTTCCAATGCAGAAGGAAGTTTTCCGTGTGCACACTGTTTCCAATGGAGAAGGAAGTTTTCACTGTAGTCACTGTTTCCAATGCAGAAGGAAGTTTTCTCTGTGGACATTGTTTCCAATGCGGAAGGAAATTTTCCCTGTGGACACTGTTTCCAATGACAGAAGGATGTTTTCAATGTGGGCATTGGTTCCAAAGCAGAAGGAAGTTTTCACTGTGGACACTGTTTCCAATGCTGAAGGAAATTTTCACTGCGGGCACTGTTTCTAATGCAGAAGGACGTTATCACTGTGGACACTGTTTCCAACGAGAGAAGGAGGTTTTCCCTGTGGACACTGTTTCCAATGACAGAGCAAAGTTTTCCCTGTGGACATTGTTTCCAGTGGCAGAAGGAAGTTTTCACTGTAGACACTGTTTCCAATGCAGAAGAAAGCTTTCACTGTGGACACTGTTTCCAATGACAGAAGGAAGTTTTCTCTTTGGACACAGTTTCCAATGACAGAAGAAAGTTTTCACTGTGGACATTGTTTCCCATGGCAGAAGAGTTTCACTGTGGACACTGTTTCCAATGCAGAAGGTAATTTCACTGTGGACACTGTTTCCAATGTGGAAGGAAGATTTCACTGTGGACATTGTTTCCAATGCGGAAGAAAATTTTCACAGTGGACACTGTTTCCAATGCAGAAGGAAGTTTTCCCTGTGGACGCTGTTTCCAATGCAGAAGGAAGTTTTCACTGTGGGCACTGTTTCCAATGACAAAAGGAAGTTTTCACTGTGGACACTGTTTACAATGGCAGAAAAAAGTTTTCCCTCTGGACACTGTTTCCAATGACAGAAGGAAGTTTTCTCTGTGGACACAGTTTCCAATGGCAGAAGAAAGTTTTCACTGTGGACATTGTTTCAAATGCAGAAGGAAGTTTTCCCTGTGGACATTGTTTCCAATGGCAGAAGGAAGTTTTCACTATAGACACTGTTTCCAATGCGGAAGGAAGTTTTCACTTTGGACATTGTTTCCAATTCGGAAGGAAATTTTCACTGTGGACACTGTTTCCAATGACAGGAGGAAGTTTTCAATGTAGGCATTGTTTCAAATGACAGAAGGAAGTTTTCGCTGTGGACACTGTTTCCAATGCAGACGGAAGTTTTCACTGTCGACATTGTTTTCAATGGAGAAGGAAGTTTTCACTGTGGACACTGTTTCCAATGCAGAAGGAAGTTTTCCCTGTGGACACTCTTTCCAATGCAGAATGAAGTTTTCAGTGTGGACACTGTTTCCAATGTCAGAAGGAAGTTTTCTCTGTGGACATAGTTTCCAATGACAGAAGAAAGTTTTCACTGTGGACATTGTTTCCAATGCAGAAGGAAGTTTTCCCTGTGGACATTATTTCCAATGGCAGAAGGAAGTTTTCAATGTGGACATTGTTTTCAATGCAGAAGGAAGTTTTCACTGTGGACACTGTTTCCAATGCAGAAGGAAGTTTTCACTGAGGACACTGTTTCCAATGCAGAAGGAAGTTTTCACTGTGGACACTGTTTCCAATGCAGAAGGAAGTTTTCCCTGTGGACACTCTTTCCAATGCAGATTGAAGTTTTCAGTGTGGACACTGTTTCCAATGCAGCAGCAAGTTTTCACTGTGGACACTGTTTCCAATGTCAGAAGGAAGTTTTCTCTGTGGACACAGTTTCCAATGAGAGAAGAAAGTTTTCACTGTGGACATTGTTTCCAATGCAGAAGGAAGTTTTCCCTGTGGACATTATTTCCAATGGCAGAAAGAAGTTTTCAATGTGGACATTGTTTTGAATGCAGAAGGAAGTTTTCACTGTGGACACTGTTTCCAATGCAGAAGGAAGTTTTCTCTGTGGACGTTGTTTCCAATGCAGAAGGAAATTTTCACTGTGGACACTGTTTCCAATGACAGAAGGAAGTCTTAAATGTGGACATTGTTTCCAATGCAGAAGGAAGTTTTCCCTGTGGACATTGTTTCTAATGGCAGAAGGAAGTTTTCAATGTGGACATTGTTTTCAATGCAGAAGGAAGTTTTCACTGTGGACACTGTTTCCAATGCAGAAGGAAGTTTTCACTGTGGACACTGTTTCCAATGACGAAGGAAATTTTCACTGTGGACATTGTTTCCAATGCAGAAGGAAGTTTTCACTGTGGACACTGTTTCCAATGCAGAAGGAAGTTTTCCCTGTGGACACTCTTTCCAATGCAGAATGAAGTTTTCAGTGTGGACACTGTTTCCAATGCAGAAGGAAGTTTTCACTGTGGACACTGTTTCCAATGACAGAAGGAAGTTTTCTCTGTGGACACAGTTTCCAATGACAGAAGAAAGTTTTCACTGTGGACATTGTTTCCAATGCAGAAGGAAGTTTTCCCTGTGGACATTGTTTCCAATGGAGAAGGAAGTTTTCATTGTGGGCACTGTTTCCAATGCAGAAGGAAGTTTTCACTGTGGACACTGTTTCCAATGCAGAAGGAAGTTTTCACTGTAGACACTGTTCCAATCTTGAGGAAGGAAGTTTTCACTGTGGACATTGTTTCCAATGCGGAAGGAAATTTTCACTGTGGACACTGTTTCCAATGACAGAAGGAAGTTTTCAATGTGGGCATTGTTTCCAATGACAGAAGGAAGTTTTCACTGTGGACACTGTTTCCAATGCGGAAGGAAGTTTTCACTGTGGACACTGTTTCCAATGACAGAAGAAAGTTTTCACTGTGGACATTGTTTTCAATGCAGAAGGAAGTTTTCACTGTGGACACTGTTTCCAATGCAGAAGGAAGTTTTCACTGTGGACACTGTTTCCAATGGCAGAAGGAAGTTTTCACTGTGGACACTGATTCTAATGACAGAAGGAAGTTTTCACTGTGGACGCTGTTTCTATTGCAGAAGGAAGTTTTCACTTTGGACATTGTTTCCAATTCAGAAGGAAATTTTCACTGTGGACACTGTTTCCAATGACAGAAGGAAGTTTTCAATGTGGGCATTGTTTCCAATGACAGAAGGAAGTTTTCACTGTGGACACTGTTTCCAATGCAGAAGGAAGTTTTCACTGTGGACACTGTTTCCAATGCTGAAGGAAGTTTTCACTGTGGCTACTGTTTCCAATGACAGATGGAAATTTTCACTGTGGACATTATTTACAATGCAGAAGGAAGTTTTCACTGTGGACACTGTTTCCAGTGGAGAAGGACGTTTTCCCAGTGGACACTCTTTCCAATGCAGAAAGAAGTTTTCAGTGTGGACACTGTTTCCAAAGCAGAAGGAAGTTTTCACTGTGGACACTGTTTCCAATGACAGAAGGAAGTTTTCTCTGTGGACACAGTTTCCAATGAGAGAAGAAAGTTTTCACTGTGGACATTGTTTCCAATGCAGAAGGAAGTTTTCCCTGTGGACATTGTTTCCAATGGCAGAAGGAAGTTTTCATTGTGGGCACTGTTTCGAATGCAGAAGGAAGTTTTCACTGTGGACACTGTTTCCAATGCATAAGGAAGTTTTCACTGTAGACACTGTTTCCAATGCGGTAGGAAGTTTTCACTTTGGACATTGTTTCCAATGCGGAAGGAAATTTTCACTGTGGACACTGTTTCCATTGACAGAAGGAAGTTTTCAATGTGGGCATTGTTTCCAATGACAGAAGGAAGTTTTCACTGTGGACACTGTTTCCAATGCAGAAGGAAGTTTTCACTGTGGACACTGTTTCCAATGCGGAAGGAAGTTTTCTCTGTGGACGTTGTTTCCAATGCAGAAGAAAATTTTCACTGTGGACACTGTTTCCAATGACAGAAGGAAGTCTTAAATGTGAACATTGTTTCCATTGCAGAAGGAAGTTTTCACTGTGGACACTGTTTCCAATGCAGAAGGAAGTTTTCACTGTGGACACTGTTTCCAATGACAGAAGGAAGTTTTCACTGTGGACATTGTTTTCAATGCAGAAGGATGTTTTCACTGTGGACACTGTTTCCAATGCAGAAGGAAGTTTTCCCTGTGGACACTCTTTCAGATGCAGAATGAAGTTTTCAGTGTGTACACTGTTTCCAATGCAGAAGAAAGTTTTCACTGTGGAACAGTGTTTCCAATGACAGAAGGAAGTTTTCTCTGTGGACACAGTTTCCAATGACAGAAGAAAGTTTTCACTGTGTACATTGTTTCCAATGCAGAAGGAAGTTTTCCCTGTGGACATTGTTTCCAATGCAGAAGGCAGTTTTCACTGTGGACACTGTTTCCAATGCAGAAGGAAGTTTTCACTGTGGACACTGTTTCCAATGCAGAAGGAAATTTTCACTGTGGACACTGTTTCCAATGACAGAAGGAAGTTTTCACTGTCGACATTGTTTTCAATGCAGAAGGAAGTTTTCCCTGTGGACACTGTTTCCAATGCAGAAGAAGGTTTCCCTGTGGACACTCTATCCAATGCAGAATTAAGTTTTCAGTGTGGACACTGTTTCCAATGCAGAAGGATGTTTTCACTGTGGACACTGTTTCCAATGTCAGATGGAAGTTTTCTATGTGGACACAGTTTCCAATGACAGAAGAAAGTTTTCACTGTGGACATTGTTTCCAATGCAGAAGGAAGTTTTCCCTGTGGACATTATTTCCAATGGCAGAAGGAAGTTTTCAATGTGGACATTGTTTTCAATGCAGAAGGAAGTTTTCACTGTGGACACTGTTTCCAATGCAGAAGGAAGTTTTCACTGAGGACACTGTTTCCAATGCAGAAGGAAGTTTTCACTGTGGACACTGTTTCCAATGTGGAAGGAAGTTTTCTCTGTGGATGTTGTTTCCAATGCAGAAGGACATTTTCACTCTGTAGACTGTTTCCAATGACAGAAGGAAGTCTTAAACGTGGACATTGTTTCTAATGCAGAAGGAAGTTTTCCCTGTGGACATTATTTCCATAGGTAGAACGAAGTGTTCAATGTGGACATTGCTTTCAATGCAGAAGGAAGTTTTCACTGTGGGCACTGTTTCCAATGACAGAAGGAAGTTTTCTCTGTGGACACAGTTCCCAATGACAGAAGAAAGTTTTCACTGTGGACATTGTTTCCAATGCAGAAGGAAGTTTTCCGTATGCACACTGTTTCCAATGGAGAAGGAAGTTTTCACTGTAGTCACTGTTTCCAATGCAGAAGGAAGTTTTCTCTGTGGACATTGTTTCCAATGCGGAAGGAAATTTTCCCTGTGGACACTGTTTCCAATGACAGAAGGATGTTTTCAATGTGGGCATTGGTTCCAAAGCAGAAGGAAGTTTTCACTGTGGACACTGTTTCCAATGCTGAAGGAAATTTTCACTGTGGGCACTGTTTCTAATGCAGAAGGACGTTATCACTGTGGACACTGTTTCCAACGAGAGAAGGAGGTTTTCCCTGTGGACACTGTTTCCAATGACAGAGCAAAGTTTTCCTGTGGACATTGTTTCCAGTGGCAGAAGGAAGTTTTCACTGTAGTCACTGTTTCCAATGCAGAAGAAAGCTTTCTCAGTGGACACTGTTTCCAATGACAGAAGGAAGTTTTCTCTTTGGACACAGTTTCCAATGACAGAAGAAAGTTTTCACTGTGGACATTGTTTCCCATGGCAGAAGAAAGTTTTCACTGTGGACACTGTTTCCAATGCAGAAGGTAATTTCACTGTGGACACTGTTTCCAATGTGGAAGGAAGATTTCACTGTGGACATTGTTTCCAATGCGGAAGAAAATTTTCACAGTGGACACTGTTTCCAATGCAGAAGGAAGTTTTCCCTGTGGACGCTGTTTCCAATGCAGAAGGAAGTTTTCACTGTGGGCACTGTTTCCAATGACAAAAGGAAGTTTTCACTGTGGACACTGTTTCCAATGGCAGAAAAAGTTTTCCCTCTGGACACTGTTTCCAATGACAGAAGGAAGTTTTCTCTGTGGACACAGTTTCCAATGGCAGAAGAAAGTTTTCACTGTGGACATTGTTTCCAATGCAGAAGGAAGTTTTCCCTGTGGACATTGTTTCCAATGGCAGAAGGAAGTTTTCACTATAGACACTGTTTCCAATGCGGAAGGAAGTTTTCACTTTGGACATTGTTTCCAATTCGGAAGGAAATTTTCACTGTGGACACTGTTTCCAATGACAGGAGGAAGTTTTCAATGTAGGCATTGTTTCAAATGACAGAAGGAAGTTTTCGCTGTGGACACTGTTTCCAATGCAGTCGGAAGTTTTCACTGTCGACATTGTTTTCAATGCAGAAGGAAGTTTTCACTGTGGACACTGTTTCCAATGCAGAAGGAAGTTTTCCCTGTGGGCACTCTTTCCAATGCAGAATGAAGTTTTCAGTGTGGACACTGTTTCCAATGTCAGAAGGAAGTTTTCTCTGTGGACACAGTTTCCAATGACAGAAGAAAGTTTTCACTGTGGACATTGTTTCTAATGCAGAAGGAAGTTTTCCCTGTGGACATTATTTCCAATGGCAGAAGGAAGTTTTCAATGTGGACATTGTTTTCAATGCAGAAGGAAGTTTTCACTGTGGACACTGTTTCCAATGCAGAAGGAAGTTTTCACTGAGGACACTGTTTCCAATGCAGAAGGAAGTTTTCACTGTGGACACTGTTTCCAATGCAGAAGGAAGTTTTCACTGTGGACACTGTTTCCAATGCAGAATGAAGTTTTCAGTGTGGACACTGTTTCCAATGCAGAAGGAAGTTTTCACTGTGGACACTGTTTCCAATGTCAGAAGGAAGTTTTCTCTGTGGACACAGTTTCCAATGACAGAAGAAAGTTTTCACTGTGGACATTGTTTCCAATGCAGAAGGAAGTTTTCCCTGTGGACATTATTTCCAATGGCAGAAAGAAGTTTTCAATGTGGACATTGTTTTCAATGCAGAAGGAAGTTTTCACTGGACACTTTTCTCCAATGCAGAAGGAAGTTTTCTCTGTGGACGTTGTTTCCAATGCAGAAGGAAATTTTCACTGTGGACACTGTTTCCAATGACAGAAGGAAGTCTTAAATGTGGACATTGTTTCCAATGCAGAAGGAAGTTTTCCCTGTGGACATTGTTTCTAATGGCAGAAGGAAGTTTTCAATGTGGACATTGTTTTCAATGCAGAAGGAAGTTTTCACTGTGGACACTGTTTCCAATGCAGAAGGAAGTTTTCACTGTGGACACTGTTTCCAATGACAGAAGGAAATTTTCACTGTGGACATTATTTACAATGCAGAAGGAAGTTTTCACTGTGGACACTGTTTCCAGTGGAGAAGGAAGTTTTCCCAGTGGACACTCTTTCCAATGCAGAAAGAAGTTTTCAGTGTGGACACTGTTTCCAAAGCTGAAGGAAGTTTTCACTGTGGACACTGTTTCCAATGACAGAAGGAAGTTTTCTCTGTGGACACAGTTTCCAATGAGAGAAGAAAGTTTTCACTGTGGACATTGTTTCCAATGCAGAAGGAAGTTTTCCCTGTGGACATTGTTTCCAATGTCAGAAGGAAGTTTTCGTTGTGGGCACTGTTTCCAATGCAGAAGGAAGTTTTCACTGTGGACACTGTTTCCAATGCAGAAGGAAGTTTTCACTGTAGACACTGTTTCCAATGCGGAAGGAAGTTTTCACTTTGGACATTGTTTCCAATGCGGAAGGAAATTTTCACTGTGGACACTGTTTCCAATGACAGAAGGAAGTTTTCAATGTGGGCATTGTTTCCAATGACAGAAGGAAGTTTTCACTGTGGACACTGTTTCCAATGCGGAAGGAAGTTTTCACTGTGGACACTGTTTCCAATGACAGAAGAAAGTTTTCACTGTGGACATTGTTTTCAATGCAGAAGGAAGTTTTCACTGTGGACACTGTTTCCAATGCAGAAGGAAGTTTTCACTGTGGGCACTGTTTCCAATGGCAGAAGGAAGTTTTCACTGTGGACACTGATTCCAATGACAGAAGGAAGTTTTCACTGTGGACGCTGTTTCTATTGCAGAAGGAAGTTTTCACTTTGGACATTGTTTCCAATTCAGAAGGAAATTTTCACTGTGGACACTGTTTCCAATGACAGAAGGAAGTTTTCAATGTGGGCATTGTTTCCAATGACAGAAGGAAGTTTTCACTGTGGACACTGTTTCCAATGCAGAAGGAAGTTTTCCCTGTGGACACTGTTTCCAATGCTGAAGGAAGTTTTCACTGTGGCTACTGTTTCCAATGACAGATGGAAATTTCACTGTGGACATTATTTACAATGCAGAAGGAAGTTTTCACTGTGGACACTGTTTCCAGTGGAGAAGGTCGTTTTCAGTGGACACTCTTTCCAATGCAGAATGAAGTTTTCAGTGTGGACACTGTTTCCAATGCAGAAGGAAGTTTTCACTGTGGACACTGTTTCCAATGACAGAAGGAAGTTTTCTCTGTGGACACAGTTTCCAATGAGAGAAGAAAGTTTTCACTGTGGACATTGTTTCCAATGCAGAAGGAAGTTTTCCTGTGGACATTGTTTCCAATGGCAGAAGGAAGTTTTCATTGTGGGCACTGTTTCCAATGCAGAAGGAAGTTTTCACTGTGGACACTGTTTCCAATGCAGAAGGAAGTTTTCACTGTAGACACTGTTTCCAATGCAGTAGGAAGTTTTCACTGTGGACATTGTTTCCAATGCGGAAGGAAATTTTCACTGTGGACACTGTTTCCAATGACAGAAGGAAGTTTTCAATGTGGGCATTGTTTCCAATGACAGAAGGAAGTTTTCACTGTGGACACTGTTTCCAATGCGGAAGGAAGTTTTCACTGTGGACACTGTTTCCAATGACAGAAGAAAGTTTTCACTGTGGACATTGTTTTCAATGCAGAAGGAAATTTTCACTGTGGACACTGTTTCCAATGCAGAAGGAAGTTTTCACTGTGGACACTGTTTCCAATGGCAGAAGGAAGTTTTCACTGTGGACACAGTTTCCAATGACAGAAGGAAGTTTTCACTGTGGACGCTGTTTCTAATGCAGAAGGAAGTTTTCACTTTGGACATTGTTTCCAATTCGGAAGGAAATTTTCACTGTGGACACTGTTTCCAATGACAGAAGGAAGTTTTCAATGTGGGTATTGTTTCCAATGACAGAAGGAAGTTTTCACTGTGGACACTGTTTCCAATGCAGAAGGAAGTTTTCACTGTGGACACTGTTTCCAATGCAGAAGGAAGTTTTCACTGTGGACACTGTTTCCAATGCAGAAGGAAATTTTCACTGTGGACACTGTTTCCAATGCCAGAAGGAAGTTTTCACTGTCGACATTGTTTTCAATACAGCAGGATGTTTTCACAGTGGACACTGTTTCCAATGCAGAAGGAAGTTTTACCTGTGGTCACTCTTTCCAATGCAGAATGAGGTTTTCAGTGTGAACACTGTTTCCAATGCAGAAGGAAGTTTTCACTGTGGACACTGTTTCCAATGACAGAAGGAAGTTTTCACTGTGGACGCTGTTTCTAATGCAGAAGGAAGTTTTACCTGTGGACATTATTTCCATTGGCAGAACGAAATTTTCAATGTGGACATTGTTTTCAATGCAGAAGGAAGTTTTTACTGTGGACACTGTTTCCAATGACAGAAGGAAGTTTTCTCTGTGGACACAGTTTCCAATAACTGAAGAAAGTTTTCACTGTGGACATTGTTTCCAATGCAGAAGGAAGTTTTCCCTGTGGACACTGTTTCCAATGCAGAAGGAAGTTTTCACTGTAGTCACTGTTTCCAATGCAGAAGGAAGTGTTCACTGTGGACATTGTTTCCAATGCGGAAGGAAATTTTTACTGTGGACACTGTTTACAATGAGAGAAGGAAGTTTTCAATTTGGGCATTGTTTCCAATGCAGAAGGAAGTTTTCACTGTGGACACTGTTTCCAATGCAGAAGGAGGTTTTCAATGTGGACACTGTTTCCAATGCAGAAGGAAATTTTCACTGTGGGCACTGTTTCCAATGCAGAAGGACGTTTTCACTGTGGACACTGTTTCCAATGACAGAAGGAGGTTTTCCCTGTGGACACTGTTTCCAATGACAGAGCAAAGTTTTCCCTGGAAACATTGTTTCCAGTGGCAGAAGGAAGTTTTCACTGTAGACACTGTTTCCAATGCAGAAGAAAGCTTTCCCTGTGGACATTGTTTCCAATGACAGAAGGAAGTTTTCTCTGTGGACACAGTTTCCAATGACAGAAGAAAGTTTTCACTGTGGACATTGTTTCCGATGCAGAAAGATGTTTTCCCTGTGGACATTGTTTCCCATGGCAGAAGAAAGTTTTCACTGTGGACACTGTTTCCAATGCAGAAGGAAATTTCACTGTGGACACTGTTTCCAATGCGGAAGGAAGATTTCACTGTGGACATTGTTTCCAATGCGGAAGAAAATTTTCACTGTGGACACTGTTTCCAATGCAGAAGGAAGTTTTCCCTGTGTACATTGTTTCCAATGAGAGAAGGGAGTTTTCACTGTGGACACTGTTTCCAACGACAGAAGGAAGTTTTCCCTGTGGACTGATGTTTCCAATGCAGAAGGAAGTTTTCACTGTGGGCACTGTTTCCAAAGACAAAAGTAAGTTTTCACTGTGGACACTGTTTCCAATGGCAGAAAAAGTTTTCCCTCTGGACACTGTTTCCAATGACAGAAGGAAGTTTTCTCTGTGGACACAGTTTCCAATGGCAGAAGAAAGTTTTCACTGTGGACACTGTTTCCAATGCAGAAGAAAGTTTTCACTGTGGACATTGTTTGCAATGGCAGAAGGAAGTTTTCATTGTGGGCACTGTTTCCAATGCAGAAGGAAGTTTTCACTGTGGACACTGTTTCCAATGCAGAAGGAAGTTTTCACTATAGACACTGTTTCCAATGCGGAAGGAAGTTTTCACTTTGGACATTGTTTCCAATTCGGAAGGAAATTTTCACTGTGGACACTGTTTCCAATGACAGAAAGAAGTTTTCAATGTGGGCATTGTTTCCAATGACAGAAGGAAGTTTTCACTGTGGACATTGTTTCCAATGGCAGAAGGAAGTTTTCACTGTGGGCACTGTTTCCAATGCAGAAGGAAGTTTTCACTGTGGACAGTGTTTCCAATGCAGAAGGAAGTTTTCACTATGGACATTGTTTCCAATGCGGAAAGAAATTTTCACTGTGGACTCTGTTTCCAATGACAGAAGGAAGTTTTCACTGTGGACACTGTTTCCAATGCTGAAGGAAGTTTTCACTGTGGACACTGTTTCCAATGCAGAAGGAAGTTTTCACTGTGGTCACTGTTTCCAATGCACAAGGAAATTTTCACTGTGGACACTGTTTCCAATGACGAAAGGAAATTTTCACTGTGGACATTGTTTTCAATGCAGAAGGAGGTTTTCACTGTGGACACTGTTTCCAATGCAGATGAAAGTTTTCACTGTGGACACTGTTTCCAATGGCAGAAGGAAGTTTTCACTGTTGACACTGTTTCCAATGAGAGAAAGAACTTTTCACTGTGGACACTGTTTCCAATGGCAGAAGGAAGTTTGCACTGTTGACACTGTTTCCAATGACAGAAGGAAGTTTTCACGTTGGACACTGTTTCCAATGACTGAAGGACGTTTTCCCTGTGGACGCTGTTTCTAATGCAGAAGGAAGTTTTCCCTGTGGACATTATTTCCAATGGCAGAACGAAGTTTTCAATGTGGACATTGTTTTCAATGCAGAAGGAAGTTTTCACTGTGGACACTGTTTCCAATGGCAGAAGGAAGTTTGCAGTGTTGACACTGTTTCCAATGACAGAGGGAAGTTTTCACTGTGGACACTGTTTCCAATGACAGAAGGAAGTTTTCCCTGTGGACGCTGTTTCTAATGCAGAAGGAAGTTTTCCCTCTGGACATTATTTCCAATGGCAGAACGAAGATTTCAATGTGGACATTGTTTTCAAAGCAGAAGGAAGTTTTCACTGTGGACACTGTTTCCAATGACAGAAGGAAGATTTCTCTGTGGACACAGTTTCCAATGACAGAAGAAAGTTTTCACTGTGGACATTGTTTCCAATGCAGAAGGAAGTTTTCCCTGTGGACATTGTTTTCAATGGCAGAAGTACGTTTTCAATGTGGACATTGTTTTCAATGCTGAAGGAAGTTTTCACTGTTGACCCTGTTTCCAATGCTGAAGGAAGTTTTCACTGTAGACACTGTTTCCAATGCAGGAGGAAGATTTCACTGTGGACACTGTTTCCAATGCGGAAGGAAGTTTTCACTGTGGACATTGTTTCCAATGCGGAAGGACATTTTCACTGTGGACACTGTTTCCAATGACAGAAGGAAATTTTCAATGTGGACATTGTTTCCAATGCAGAAGGAAGTTTTCCCTGTGGACATTGTTTCTAATGGCAGAAGGAAGTTTTCAATGTGGACATTGTTTTCAATGCAGAAGGAAATTTTCACTGTGGACACTGTTTCCAATGACAGAAGGAAGTTTTCACTTTCGACACTGTTTCCAATGCAGAAGGAAGTTTTCACTGTGGACATTGTTTCCAATGCAGAAGGAAATTTTCACTGTGGACACTGTTTCCAATGACAGAAGGAAGTTTTCACTGTGGACACTTTTTCCAATGGAAAAGGAAGTTTTCCCTGTGGACATTGTTTCCAATGGCAGAAGGAAGTTTTCAATGTGGCCATTGTTTTCAATGCAGAAGGAAGTTTTCACTGTGGACACTGTTTCCAATGCAGAAGGAAGTTTTCACTTTGTACACTGTTTCCAATACAGAAGGAAGTTTTCACTGTGGACACTGTTTCCAATGCGGAAGGAAATTTTGACTGTGGACACTGTTTCCAATGACAGAAGGAAGTTTTCACTGTGGACATTGTTTTCAATGCAGAAGGAAGTTTTCACTGTGGACACTGTTTCCAATGCAGAAGGAAGTTTTCACTGTGGACACTGTTTCCAATGGCAGAAGGAAGTTTTCACTGTTGACACTGTTTCCAATGACAGAAAGAAGTTTTCACTGTGGACACTGTTTCCAATGGCAGAAGGAAGTTTGCACTGTTGACACTGTTTCCAATGACAGAAGGAAGTTTTCACTGTGGACACTGTTTCCAATGCAGAAGGAAGTTTTCACTGTGGACACTGTTTCCAATGGCAGAAGGAAGTTTGCACTGTTGACACTGTTTCCAATGACAGAAGGAAGTTTTCACTGTGGACACTGTTTCCAATGACAGAAGGAAGTTTTCACTGTGGACGCTGTTTCTAATGCAGAAGGAAGTTTTCCCTGTGGACATTATTTCCAATGGCAGAACGAAGTTTTCAATGTGGACATTGTTTTCAATGCAGAAGGAAGTTTTCACTGTGGACACTGTTTCCAATGCAGAAGGAAGTTTTCACTGTGGACACTGTTTCCAATGGCAGAAGGAAGTTTGCACTGTTGACACTGTTTCCAATGACAGAAGGAAGTTTTCACTGTGGACACTGTTTCCAATGACAGAAGGAAGTTTTCTCTGTGGACACAGTTTCCAATGACAGAAGAAAGTTTTCACTGTGGACATTGTTTCCAATGCACAAGGAAGTTTTCCCTGTGGACACTGTTTCCAATGCAGAAGGAAGTTTTCACTGTAGTCACTGTTTCCAATGCAGACGGAAGTGTTCACTGTGAACATTGTTTCCAATGCGGAAGGAAATTTTTACTGTGGACACTGTTTCCAATGACAGACGGAAGTTTTCAACTTGGGCATTGTTTCCAATGCAGAAGGAAGTTTTCACTGTGGACACTGTTTCCAATGCAGAAGGAGGTTTTCAATGTGGACACTGTTTTCAATACAGAAGGAAATTTTCACTGTGGGCACTGTTTCCAATACAGAAGGATGTTTTCACTGTGGACACTGTTTCCAATGACAGAAGGAGGTTTTCCTTGTGGACACTGTTTCCAATGACAGAGCAAAGTTTTCCCTGAAGACATTGTTTCCAGTGGCAGAAGGAAGTTTTCACTGTAGACACTGTTTCCAATGCAGAAGAAAGCTTTCCCTGTGGACACTGTTTCCAATGACAGAAGGAAGTTTTCTCTGTGGACACAGTTTCCAATGACAGAAGAAAGTTTTCACTGTGGACATTGTTTCCGATGCAGAAAGATGTTTTCCCTGTGGACATTGTTTCCCATGGCAGAAGAAAGTTTTCACTGTGGACACTGTTTCCAATGCAGAAGGAAATTTCACTGTGGGCACTGTTTCCAATGCGGAAGGAAGATTTCACTGTGGACATTGTTTCCAATGCGGAAGAAAATTTTCACTGTGGACACTGTTTCCAATGCAGAAGGAAGTTTTCCCTGTGGACATTGTTTCCAATGACAGAAGGAAGTTTTCACTGTGGACACTGTTTCCAATGACAGAAGGAAGTTTTCCCTGTGGACGCTGTTTCCAATGCAGAAGGAAGTTTTCACTGTGGGCACTGTTTCCAATGACAAAAGGAAGTTTTCACTGTGGACACTGTTTCCAATGGCAGAAAAAGTTTTCCCTCTGGACACTGTTTCCAATGACAGAAGGAAGTTTTCTCTGTGGACACAGTTTCCAATGCAGAAGGAAGTTTTCACTATAGACACTGTTTCCAATGCGGAAGGAAGTTTTCACTTTGGACATTGTTTCCAATTCGGCAGGAAATTTTCACTGTGGACACTGTTTCCAATGACAGAAGGAAGTTTTCAATGTGGGCATTGTTTCCAATGCAGAAGGAAATTTTCACTGTGGACACTGTTTCCAATGACAGAAGGAAGTTTTCACCGTCGACATTGTTTTCAATACAGAAGGATGTTTTCACTGTGGACACTGTTTCCAATGCAGAAGGAAGTTTTCCCTGTGGACATTGTTTCCAACGACAGAAGGAAGTTTTCACTGTGGACACTGTTTCCAACGAGAGAAGAAAAATTTCCCTGTGGACATTGTTTCCAGTGGCAGAAGGAAGTTTTCACTGCCAATGACAGAAGGAAGTTTTGATTGTGGACACTGTTTCCAATGTGGAAACACAAACAAGAACATTTCTGAAGATCCATATATGAACAAGAAATAGCCAATACGACATCATATCAATTGCAGTATGGATACTGTTGTATATACGCTTTGTTGCCCTTGTGATAAACTACATGTGGGGAAGACAACCTGGGAATTGAGAAATCGTATATGTGTACACAAAAGTGATATTCACTTAGGAGGCAAAAATTCAACAGTTGCTAAACAGTTTAAAAGAGGGGGCCACTGTTTCCTCATTGTGCTTCTGGCGTCTGGAGCATGTGGATAAACCCATTAAAAGTCACATTGAGCGGGATACAGCACTTTGTAAGAGAGAAGTATACTGGATTTTTACTTTGGACTGTTTAAACACTCAAATTGGACTAAATGAGTGTGAATGGAATGTATATTGATAGGATTCCCATTGGGATACCCCTTTTTTGCTCACTGACAAAAAGAATGGACAACGGAAATATGTAATATTGTAAATGGGAATGTAAAAATGTGAGATGCTAGAGAAGAATGAGTAAATATAGGAGTAGAGAAATGATTCAAGGAAACTTGTTACTATTTAGTTATGAACTGCTAACCAAGAGAAACCTGTTTCCCTGATTGGTCAACCTGATGCCACACAACCCCCTTAGTAGAAAATAAAATTGTTTAAAACCAGTAAAGTGAAGATATAAATATTAGAGGACTAAAAACAATAACTACAAAATAAAGAGAGTTCAGGGACAAACATCCCTGGTTGGGGGTGAGCCGCTGTCCTCTGGGCAGGGAACTCTGGGGACCAGTGCTTCCCTCCTTTGCCACCAGGATACGCAGTTCCACAGGCAGCAGTTAGCATTGCATTCTGGGGCCTATGAGACATCACAGATGACATCAGTTCTCCCCCCACTACCACACAGGTTTATATAAACTGAGCATGTGAAGCCAGTGGCCACTCCTGAGGTCACAGAGGAGTCGGCTGACTGGAATGCCTGGATTCAAATAAGGTATTTCATCTGCTGTTCTATTACCTGCATTTAAGTATCCTGTTCCACCTTTGCAGTTTCAACGTCTGTCAGGTGAGATTCAGCTTGTATTACTCTCCCAATCAGAATGGTGATGGCACCTGAGTCTCAGTAATATTTTCTTGTAGAAGAAAAAAACAAATATGTTGCAGGTGATACCTTTTATTGGACTAACAAAATTGTTTTTGAGGCTAGATTTTAAGAGATAATACTCTCTTTTTTCAGGTCAGTAACAGTTTCCAAATTGTCTCAACATTAAGAGCTATTGATTCGATCAGTGTTGCCTGGCATTCTGTGTCCTCAGGAGCCAGCTAAAGGGGGTCACACTGGTTGGCCATTTTAAGAAGAGGAGGCATTTAAGTTGATGCAGAGCTACCGATTGATTTCTTAAGCTTGTTCAGGGTCCATTTTCTTCCAAAGCTGGCCCAGTTTGTTGGCATGCTCTAGGGCTCTCTTTACATCTGTAAAGATTGTTCCAGTGCCCACTGTCCACCAGGTAAATGATAAGATGGATGCAGATTTAGGATGGGGCAGCCAGGAGTAAAAGCTTTAGGTTGCCATATTGGTTTCGGCCCCCACATGACTTCCATCACATGGAATTTTCTACCATGAAGGTATTTATGAAATTTCATAACACTGGAAAATCGTATTATTCCTAAAGCCACCTTTTCAATTCATGCATACCTTCTTTCTGTCTTGAGCAGGGTATGAGATACATAGGATATACATGTTTCACATCTGGCATTTTATGAAAACGTACAGCACCAACACTGACTGGCGAGGCACCACTTGTCAAAATTACAGGCAACACAGCCTACACAGCCTCAAACTGCACTAACGAAGGAAAAGTAGAGAACTGCTTTTTTGCCCATTTTTGAAAGCTGCTTTTGACCAAACCTATTTCTGATCTTTCTGTAGCAGTTCTGCCAAAGTGGATAAGTTCTCAGGTCTCACTAAACACAATCATTTTTATTATAAGTCAACAGAACTGTATTACAGAGGACTGTATCTTGAGTCATAGCTGCTTTCTGTAATCACGCTGGATAACAGATGGGCAAAGCTGATGAAATCCACAATTTTTGGCAACTTTGGTTTGCTGATAACTGCAATTCATGTCGTTATTTGCCTGGTGAATTACCCGAAGTCACGCAATGAAGCTGCGTGAATTGCCAATGCTTGGGTGAATTAGGCACTTTGCATAGTTCTACTGCATGAATTTATGCAATTCACTGGTGAAAAATACACAAATTGTGGTCCTCACAGTGCAAAAAATACCTCCTGTTATCCACTGTGCTATAATTTCACCATAACCCCCCCACTCGCACCCCACTCTATCTCCCCCTGTCCTGGTGAATTTCACGTAATCATCCAAATTAATAGATAGGCATAGAGTGTAGTGTATATAATATACTCAAAGTTTGTATCATTGTTAATATACTGTTTTCCCCATCTATGTACCAAACACACCCCCACTACTCCCCAATGACCAGACCCAATTGACATAGTAGAACACCCCACACAACCCTTTCTCTGGCCCCACCAACACCCAGAGAAAATTATTTCTAGCTGACCTGTAATAAAGAAAACAGTCCCCCCAGTGCAGCACATCTGCTCTGTTCTGTGCCTATCTTGATAATGGCACTGGTGCATGAATGAATGGTGATGTCTTTGCTCCTAGTATAACCTGATTGGCTAAATTTCATACCTATATGAACGTTCAGTGTATTATAAAGATTACACTGTATAGCTACCTATAAATACTAATGATTAAGTGAAATTTGCCTGGGAGGAGAGGGTTCTAGCAGGGGGATAGGAGGGATTTATGATGCATAAAAATTTTTGGGAGGTGTGACAGAGGTGAAATTTCAGCATAGTAGGTGAGGGAAGTTATTTTATGCAATCTGAGAGTTTTTTCAAAAAAATAATAAATTCATTGGCAGAGTTTGTGCACCCACCGGTATATTCACAAAGCTTTGCAACTGTGACTTTGTGCCATTTTCACTGGCAAATTAAAACGTTGCTTCTTCTGTACTATGAATACAGAGACTGCTATTTTTAGATGAAAATAAAGAGAAACACAGAGAGCTGGACAGGGTACAGGATGTGAAATCTACCAAACTTCTTTTTTTTTTCAATAAGTGTTTCATCTCCTCTCTTTTCAACCAGCCGCAGTTTGGACTGGTCCCCCCAGCTCCATCACCCATCTTTTCTCTGACTTACCATTTGTCCAGATGTCCTCTGTTAGAGGACCAGGGAACCCAGTCATTGGTGTGGTGCCTGTGGGGACTGGGTCTTCATCCTGCTGGTCGGAGTTTTTTCTTTCATTTTCTCACCAGGCCTGCAGCACATGCAAGGATGCATTGTGTGAGCTCTGTCTCTATGGGGACACCTCTGCAGCATCAAGTTGGTGGGGCATCTTCCCTGCCATTCTACTATGCTGCCACCTGGAACCTATGAACATGCAAAAATGCCAGCAGAAGCAGGCCTATACGGTCTATCGAGTCTGCTTGAATGTGCAGCCAGCCCCTCAACTTGCAGCTGCCGCACCCTCCTCCCCCCTCTAGGTGGCAGCTGCCTAGTGGGACACACAGACCCCCCTCCCTGAGGGAGAAGAGCTGCCCTTGGAATGCTCTATTCTTCCTCACCTAGCCACCCCAAGTGACCTGTGTCCATTTTCAAAATCTAGGTCACCAGCATGGTGGGAAATATGGCACCCAGTGCCTTCAGACCTCCATGCCAATGAGCTGGCTCTGAAATCTACTGAAGTTCTAAAACTCATTTAACTGAAGGGAACATTCTGATTTACAAACAAATGATTAGGAGAGGCATGACAATTTCCTATGTACCGTATTCTCTGCTGGCCACCTGTGTGCCTCTTATGGGCCAACACTCTGTTTAAAAAAAACTTGAAGCCAGAGATGGGTTTCCATGCAAGACAGAGAAAGCAGTGGCATTACAGCTAAATACCTAGGGGGGTAAATAACATTCAGGAGGGAGGTATCTTTCAGAGAAAAAGCTGCTGTATAACAAGGGGGCATGCTGTGAAACTGGAGGGGGACAAATTCAGGAGGGATGTGAGGAAGCAATTCTTCACAGAAAGAGTGGTGGATGCTGGGAACAGCCTTCCAACAGAGGTGGTGGAGGTGAAAATAGTTGTGGGATTCAGTGGAGTGCGGTGACTATTTTAGCAAAGCATGCAATGGGTGCTCAGAGCAATTATAAAAGGTTGTGGAGCAGCCAGAAAGTCGGGGGTCTGGGGGCTGGCTAGGCATTTTTGGGTGTATTTTGACACATTTTAGAATGTGTATGCCACCACCACCATTACTCCACTACATCAGCACCAGTGCAAAAAAATAATCCACACACTACCGTCATTACTGATGGGTAACATAGGTAATACAGATGTGCTATGCCTAAGTGAGCAGTCAGTGCTGTGATGGACTAATAGTATCTCCATAGCTTCACATAATTAGTAAGGAACTGAAATAATAAATGCAGCCAAGAGAAAAAATGCCACATAGCTCTTCACGACTATGATAATTTGGCCAATATACATGACATTAACCCTTTCCTTAACCATAAGCACCAACTTGAATGGTTTTGCTCTACATGAGCAGGCCAATATGAAAAGCAGGATCACATATTTAAAAAAAAAGAAAAACACTGCCTCCCTCCTTCTATGCTGCAAATATCAAAATGTGGTGTTCTTGCTCTCCTTTTGTCAAATGCATACCCTAAACTGGCTTCGGAATTAAGGGATACATTTGCTTCTTGAAACAGTCCATTGGAAGATTTATACAGCTACCAGATTAAAGTTATTCTTCCTTAAAGAGCTGTGTTTTTTTTTTGGGGGGGGCAGTAGCAATTAATACTTTTTCCATTTCCCTTGGGCAGACCTTTTTCATCCTGAACAGTGTGTTCCCGAATCTGATGGGTGGCAGGATGGGAGTTGGGGGGGGTAGTTTCTCTTAAAATTAGTAATCTCAAGCCTGAAGCTGGGCCCTGTCTAGAGATATTTCTTTCCCTTAGAGATGACACCAGAGGTGGCAGGTCAAGTCAAACCACTGTATTATGGTGAGTAAAGCCTTCTGTCTATTTGGCACCTAGTTCCACTCTCATAAGGCCTAAGCTTAGAGTGTCTCAGTTTCTGTTGCTTTCTCCTGCTCTGGTCCACACCATCTGCTAGCTGCGAAGGGCTCTATTAATGAAGCCTCTGTACTGCATTTATGACATAAGCATGTTACTGCTGAGCTGTTATAGAGCTGGGCTGGTGGGGCTGCAATAAGCTGCATGCATGGAAGACATCTGTGTATCACTTTCTACTGCTCAAGGGGGGGTGGGGATGAGTAAATTATGCCAGAAAGAAACTTGTTGTGTGCTATGCTGTCATGTCCATGCATCAATATTTAAATTTGCCATATACCAGTAGTGCCAGCAGAAACTGGACATGGAAATTATGCCAGCCGCTGCTAGATGCTGCTGGTCACTCCTGAAAAAGGGACCCTTGGTTCCTGTGGGCTTACCCGGTTATCAAAACAAAATAAATAAATTAAAAGGAAAACAGTGCTTTGTTTTCTTGTGATCAGCCAGTAGCGGTACAAGCCCACTACTTATAAGGGGGTTCTATGTTGTGCCGTGTGGTACATGTACAGTGCTGTAATTTCCATGTGTCACCACTGAATGTCACCATATACTAGTAGTGCCAGCAGAAACTCTGCATGGAAATTGTTCTAGCAGTTGTGTAGTGAAAGGAAAATGGTAGATTTTTATTTTATTTTATTAGTCAATGGCAGTACAAACACCCTGCTGGCAAGTGGGTTGTGTGTTGTACACAGTACATCTGCAGTGTGCCAGCAGAAACTATACAAGGATTGTGCTAGCAGCTGTATATTAAAAGGAAAACAAGATAATTTTTTGTGATCAGCCAGTATCAGGAATCTCAGTACTTATAAAGGGATCCTGCATCATGCACCACAGCCTGGTATGTGTGCAGTGCTGTTATTTTCAAAGGACAGCACTGAAATTCTTCATGGAACAGTAGCACTAGTCATAACTGTACAGAAAATTCAGTTTTTTTTTCCAAAAAAAAACTTATTTTTGTGATCAGCCCATAGCAGTAAACGTACCCTACTCATAAACGAGAGCCATGTCATGCCCAGTAGGATAGTGTGCATGATGTTCTGTATTTCCCAGGTGTCAGCACTGAAATTCACCACATAGCAGTAGTGCCAGCTGAAATTGTACAGTGAAATTGTGCCAGCAGCTATATATTAAAAGGAAACCTGTGTTATGTTTTGTGATCTATCACTAGGTATACAAGCACATTTCGCAAACAGGGGTCCTGCCTCATGCACATTATCAGCAGTAGAGGCAGCATAAACTATACAGGGAAAGTGCCGGTGGCACAGTAGGTAGCACACTCACCTCTGGAGCTAGAAGATTGGAAGGTTGTGAGGTCTAGCCCCACACCAGGCTCTTGGGGTAATACCCATAATGACACTGTAGTGCTGCACTGATGATCAATTTTTCAAGCTGAATATACAGGTACTTCAGGAAATATGCTTGAAGGAACAGGTACTTTAGGATAAGTACTTTGTAGGCAATGAGAAAATTCCCTACTGCATCCTGTGTTTTGAAGACAATCCAGTATATAATATACTGTAAATCCTATTAAAGACCTCAGCTACTACCTTGGAAACTTAGGGCTGTCTTATGATACCTTCAATTGGTTTAACAGTTATCTCTCAGAACGTTCACAACAAGTTAAGATTGGTGACACCCTCTCCTCCATACAACCTGTCTGGGCTGGCGTCCCCCCAAGGGTCAATTTTGGGACCCCTACTATTCAGCATTATCCTGAACAAACTCCCTATTGCCTGCAATGAACACATCATCCTGTATGCAGATGATGCGATGATTTTCTCTATGAACTTGGATCCCTCCCGTTTGGAACGATAGCTACAGGAAAGTTTCAGGCAAGCTGAGGGCTGGTATATCTCACAGTAATTAGTGCTAAACTAGAAAAAAACAAAGACAATGTTATTCCATGGCAGACATAGCAAACATAAATTTAAACAGTTAACTGTCAGAAATTGCTCAGGTGTGACTCTTGACCAGATGCAAATTTTCAAATATCTTGGTGTGACCTTGGACAGTACTTTCTCCAGCCATATTGATATGGTTGCCAAATCAGTCAATATCCACATCGGCCTTCTCTACAAACATAAGCACTGCCTGACCCCTGAAGCCCTTAATCTAACAATACACAGCTCTATTGTCTCCATCATTGTTATATATGGAGTAGCCACAGCTACTGCACTACAACGAATTTCTATAGCGCTGAATAAGACCTGCCAACTTCTTACTGGAACTGCCCACAACACGCACACCTGTGACCTCTACAAGCAGGCTAATTGGCTACAACTGCAGGGAAGAATCACATACCTAACCTGCCTAGTAGTAAAAAAGGCATCAATGGGTCTCATGCCCCCTGGGGTCCAGAATCTCCTCAGCCCAGCCAACTGAATCCAAAACACCAGAAACTCTGATAACTACATACTGTCTGTCCCCCGCTGTCGTTCCACCCAAGGCCAGTGGTCTTTTACAGGTAGAGCCCCCAAGATGTTCGACTCCCTGGGTGGTGAAATCACTAATTTAGACACCCTTGGCCCATTCAAACACAAACTTCATTTGATGCTTGTGTCCAGGGCCATTTGTGACTGTTTTTCTTAATTCCCATGATGGTCACTCCTTTTTTCCTTCACCTCTCTACTACCCCCCCGATTCCCACTCCACCCTCACCTTCCCTCAGCCACCTCCTTTACCCCCTTCCTTCCACCCTAGTATGGCCCCTGCCCACTCTCCCTTACCCATTATCCCTTCCCCTCCCCTCCCTTTTCTGTCTGCTCACCCCACTTACTTACTTACTGATGTACTATCCCCTGAACCTCGTCTCCCATTTCCAATCCTCTTCTACCTCCTTCCCAGGTACCTCCTTTCCCCCATCTCTCTCTCCCTAACTCCACTTGCCACTGCTGGTTATCCTCTCTCCCTCTTCTTGCTAACCTTGCTCCCCCTCATCTCCACCCACTCCTCCTCAGCCCCCCTCAGGCCTAGCCTACCATGGTTATAACTTCCAAACAAGGTCCGAGGCAACTCACTCTTCTGTTCCTCTTGACAATGCTACTCTGGCTGCATTACAAATATGTATATATTGTCTGTGTGATCCTTTAAATTGTATACGTACGCTATGTTTTAACTTTCTAACCATTAACTATACTACCTGGAATTTACTCAGTTTGAATGTGTTACCCTTTACTATAATTGGATTCCTGTACTACTTGCCTCGCTAATTTTATCAAGTTTGTACTACCTATTTATGTATACTGACGTGGAACCTTTGTAAAAGAGCCTCTAGCTCAAAAGTGTAAATCCAAAATCTAGTACATAAATAATAAATAAACTATATTTACAGATGTAAAGTTGACATCAGAAAGCAGGACACACTTTACACTTTATAGTCCTGTGTCTAATATAAAGTAAGGCAAAAGCAGCCTCTTAAGATGATGGCCCTAATTTACTCAAT
Source organism: Neoceratodus forsteri (assembly GCA_016271365.2). Lineage (NCBI taxonomy): Eukaryota > Metazoa > Chordata > Ceratodontiformes > Ceratodontidae > Neoceratodus > Neoceratodus forsteri. The sequence goes on from CM057459.1 coordinate 323,189,976, forward strand.
TGTCTCAGTTTCCCTTTTTATAATAGTGTGGGTTGAAGAAAAGGCAGCCAGACCTCAGTTAAGCAATGTATTTCTGGTTATAGCTGACAAAATATAAAGGACATTATTTACATATTACTATTAACAGTAACAATAATACTATACTCTGATAACCTGGCCCATAGTGTATATGCAGTGGCTCAATTTTTGCTTTGCAAGCTAATGAATCTATGGGGTAACCTAAGTCAGTCTTAAAAGAAGGCACACTAAATAAAGATTATCCTGCCAAAATCCAATAAATTCCACTGCCTGGTCACATGTGTGACTAGAGATCCAGAATGAGTAAATGGCGGGTCATTATTCATAGTTACAGTATTGAATTAGTGGATTTTTAATGTTATAAAGCTTGGTGCTTCTCAAAGTTTATAAAAATGCATTTTGAATTTTCAGATGAAGCATATCTGCAAATATACTCATTTTCCAGCCATTGAGGAAAATAAGACAGTAATTAACATAGTGCTACAAATTTTGATGATCTGATATTGGCATCTGGGTTATAGAAGTTAATATTTCCCATACAGTTCAGGACATAGCTAAATGTTGTGATAAAGTACAATATCTGATGAAGCTCATTGATTTGCAGATGCATGTTCTGTTTTAGAGAGTCTGTTTCATATTTATTTCAGGCAAAAGGGATTAGGGATGGGACAAATACCATTTTACTATTCGAATAATAAAATTAAATTAATACTTATGACCAATCAGTGGTAAATTATATTTCAGAAAAATCAGTCTCTCAACATTTTCTGGCAGTAGCCTGCATCTGTGTTCTGCATATATGTCCCCTGCTGTACTAAAGAGTCTTTCTGAGGGGACAATACTTGGTGCTGGTGACAGGAAAATGTTAGCTATAGCAGCTAGATTTGGCAGACGGACAGAGTTGTGCTTCCACCACTCCGCAGGGTCACTTTCTCATGGAATGCAAGGCTCAGACAGGTACTGTATAAGGACAGTTCAGTAGCCACTGCTGTGGATGCTACTGGAGCTTGTGAGTCCTCAACAATTTTGTCCCAACAGCTCCACAATGTTCATGTGTCCATTTTTGTCTTTTTAACGGTGGTAGCGCTAAGATGTCCAGTGTTGTTACTTCCACCTTTACATCAGTAATCGCACTCTGTGACATGTTTTGTTCAGCAATACTTTGTGTAGTAGTGTTGGCAGTGCACCGGTTGGTATCTGAACTGAAAGGATGCAGTTTAAAATGTGGGTCTATCGCACAGGAGACAGCATACCCTTGCTCACACTCAACAGGGCTGAATCTTGATGATAGTGATTCAAGTATTTGAGCTTTCATTTCCTTAATACCCTTGTCACTTGCCTCTGTGCTCAGATACATTTTAAGAGCCCTCACTGCAGGAAGCACCACAGAAATGCAGCGTCTGTGCTGATTTCTCTTGTAAACTGCTACAATGGTTCAAGGATGTTAACTACAGTTTCTGCGGTAGACCATTGGGTCGGTGTCAGTGAGGTAACGATGGATTCTTCAGCACAATAGATACTCAAAGCGGTTTCTGCTCTATTAGCCATCTTAACATGTAATAAGTGGAGTTCCACCTCGTTACAACATCTTGCATTAACTGTGCATTAGGCAGTTCCAGTTCCTTTTGAATGCTGTTCAGGTTAGAAACAACAGATGCTGAGTGTTTGAAATGTGACACAAGTTTTCTGCTGTTTGTGATCAGAATCTCAACAGAATGTTGGCTCAATAAAGCATCATGGAGACACAGCTAAAGTGTGTGCACAAAACAACCGAGACTGTTTATACCACATTCAGAAAATAGCTTTTTTCATGTTAGTGTCATTATCCCTAAGCACCACGTGGCATGTTTCTCTTTATGCCCCGGTTCTCAAACATTTTCATCAAGGCATGTGAGATAGCTGCTCCTGTGTGCTTTCCCTGAAACCACTTGCAATACAAAACAGCAGACTTTGTATCAAAATAGTTATCTATCCAGTGTGCTGTTAGCCCTAAAAATGACTGAGTAGTATTCTCCTGTGTCCATGTCTGCTGCAAAATGACGATGACTGAGTGTTACTCAATAAAGCTCTGATTTGATTGCATACACATTCATACATAATAAGGAATAATGGTTTCAGAAAGATACTTGTGTGATGGCAACTTATATTGTGGCTCCAAAACTTTTAACAATCTGATGAAGCTTGTATCCTCCACTATAGAGAATGGCTGCATGTCCGAGGCTAGGAATATCTGCAACAGCATAATGTATTTTTGTAGCCTTAGGTGTTTTGTTTGTCCACAGTCTTTTTCTAGCTGTACAATCCTCAAGTGTGGGCTGTTTTGTTTTCAAAATGCTTATCCCTTGAGCTTTACCATGGTTACATAGAAACATAGAAACATAGAATTTGACGGCAGATAAGGACCGCTTGGCCCACCCAGTCTGCCCATTTCCCTACCTACTGGATAAGCTGCAGATCCTAGTTAACCAGCAGCCTACTTCTTCCTACCCCAACCCCCCAGAATTGCCTTATGACTATCCCATGCATGCTTGAATTCCACCACTGATTTTGACTCCACAACCTCCTCCAGAAGGTCGCCCATGCATCCACAACCCCTCTGTAGAAAAATACTCCTTAAATTACCTCTGAGCCGCCTCTATCTTCAAATTGTGCCCTCTTGTTCTTGCACACCTCTTTTTGAAAGATGCTACCCTCCTGGACTTTGTTGATTCCCTTGAGGTACTTGAAAGTTTCTAACATGTCCCCCTCCTCCTTTCCTTGAGGCTATACATATTAAGCTCCTTAAGTCTCTCTTCATATGTCTTCCGTGCAGACCCTGCACCATTTTAGTTGCCCTCCTCTGGACAGCTTCCATCCTGTCTATGTCTTTGCGGAGATTGGGTCTCCAGAACTGCACACAGTACTCCAGATGGGGTCTCACCAGCTGTCTGTACAGAGGGATAATAACTTCCTGTTTTCTACTGGTGATGCCTCTCCCTATGCATCCCAGTATCCTCCCAGCCCTCCTTGCTGCCCTCTCACATTGCTTGCCCATCTTTAGGTCATCTGATATGACTACCCCCAGGTCCCTTTCCATTTTTGTTGTTGTTAGTATCTCACCCCCCATTGTGTACTCTTCCCCTGGGTTTTCTTTCCCAGGTTACCATCACAGAAATGCTGTTTTGTTTCTTTGTACACTTCGGTGTGCTTCACCTGCACGTGGTTCGTCATGGCTGTAGTAGTCAACCCAGATGCTTGCCTTCCTCAGGAAATATTTGTTTTACAGATGAGACACTCAGCTTTAACAGTGTTGTCTTCACTGACTATAAAGAACACAACACAACACAACACTGCCTTCTATGGGCAGTATTGTATAATGTAGTGGTTAAGGGCTCTGAGCTGCAAACCTGGAGACCTGGGTTTGAATTCCATCAGCCTCCAGTTGCATAGTGTGTGACCCTGAGCAAGTCACTTAACTTCCTTATGCTCCCAGATCACACCTGGAACAAGCTCCAGCTCAGTGTGCCTTTCCTGGTTAAACAATTCCCCCCCTTTCCTTTATGATGCATAGTGACCAATCAGCGGGCATGCTCGAACGCAAGGCAACATTTTCCTAGTTTTAAAGGTATAAAAGGCAAAACTGTAAAGTGTATATTCGTTATTCATATTTTTGGTCAAAGAGCTATTCGATCAGATACGAATACATCAGGGGAGTCACTATTTGTGTACAAAGCAAATATTTGTCACATCCCTAAAAGGGATACAGAATACCTACTTTACATAAATCAGCCACAAAGTTTGTATTTTTGATCATATACTATGCAAGCACAAATGGAAAATGATTAGCAATTGTATTTCATACTGTATTTAATGGTGAGACATAGGGTTCACATTCAACATCACTTACCAAACATAAATCACATAGACCTGTCCATTTATGAACTCATTCAAAGTATGTTTTCTTGAAATCTGCATAGTGGCCATAAGTACAGAGACAAACTTGTAGTGAAAGGTTATCAGGCATTTTACTAAAATCTGAAGTATAGCATGTAAGAGTAAGGTGCCGGGGAGATTTGCTAACTGCACTGACTGGAAATAATTTTTTCTATTTTAACATTTGGCCATTCCACAGAAATCAGACCGAAAAAATGTCAGGATTTGCAAGTATTCTGGAATTAGCAAAGGAGTAGAACTAAAAGTGCATGTGAGGTCCCCAAGCTTTACACACCAAGAAAGTTTCATTTTAAAGGTATGTTCAGGTGCTTCTGTACAGACATGAATGATTATTGAAAGTATATATATAACACAAGATGAAACTATAACACTGTATAACAGTGGCTATCTTTACAGTAGCACAGATTAGAAAAGTCACATCATAAATTTGTTCTAAGGGAGTGAATTACTGGGGTGGGGGATGTTTTAAACAGAAATGAATTCCTTGTTTTTTTTTTTGTCAATATAATCTTTATTAAACTTTTTATAGTTAGCAAATCTACATGATACAGTTAAAAGAGCACAGAAAGCAAAGTGCAGTTACAGCTTATTACATGCATAACCCCCTATGTGGGGCTTATCTTATTTTCCCCTGGGCCCCCATATGGTAATTCAGTCCAAACTGGGGCTGCAGGGGTCTGATAGTGGGACTGGTGACCTGGGTTTTTGTTTTGAAGAGGTCCTCCAGGCCGCACATGCGCAGTTGTTCCCGGAACGTCAGCCATCTTAGTGGCTGCAGAGTGGCCTTTCTACATGCCTTCCGGTGCTCTGGACCCCCTAGCTCAGTAAAACAGAGGTCAGACACCTGGGGAGGCAGGTGAGGTCCACATTTCAGTTTAAAATAGCACCTGTAAGTGCTGGAACAGCCAAGAGGGAGATTTTACATATGTATATAATGCTCATGAATATTAATGAGCCAGATCGCAGCTCAAGGGGGGGGGCTGTATAAAGCAGAGCTAGCGACAGGCAACAGGAGGATGTGAGATTAAGAATTGTGCAGTCACTCAATAGGGGGCAGCTGCCACTATATTATGTGGGAGAAAGAAATGTATAAATCTGCTTTGGTGGCTGGAATGGACATTCAAGGAGGGGGCTATATATGAACTGCAAGGAATAGTGTATGTAAGCAGCCACGTTGTGACACTTTGAACCCCCTATGGACAGCCAATCAATTATCAAAGTGCCCCAAACTGTTTGAAAGGGCTGGTGGGATAAGGTGTGTACTAATTTCAGGTGCCAAGAGATTTTTCCAATCATTAATCAAAGAGGGTTCAATATTGTGATTGGTTGGTTTCAGTCATCAATCAGTGGGCAGGATTCTCGGGAGAGATCCCAGGGACTTTGTGGCAGTTGAATCAGCCTTTGCTGGCCTCTGATCGAGTCAAGAGGGGCTCAGTGCTGTGTGAGAACACTTCTAAGGCCTTTCACAGGATTTAAAGTGGAGTTTGTCTGAGGAATAAAGGTGAAGGCCTTATGCTGATCAGAGGAACTGTGCACATGTACTGATCATTCCAGGCACCTTTTGGAAACTGCCATTTTAGGGAGGTTTCTGCTGCAGCCATCCTGCACCAGTGGGACTGAGAGAAAATCCTGATCTGATACCAGGAGGTGTGGAATTATGTGTAAGCCAGAGAAAAGGTGGATGTTGATTTGAGTTAGAGAGACTATAAGAGGGAAAAGGTGAGCAGGTGCCCTATGCTTCAGGGACCTGTTGCTGTGGTTGAAATCCAGCTGAGAAAAGGAACTGTTGATCTGGATTTGAAGTTTGGAATCTGTTGCTCGAAGGCACTGGAATGCAGGAAAGTTGGAGAAACTGTTCTGACTGCACAGCGGAGCTGTTTTCAGTTGGGAGGAGAGAGAAACCAAGAGGTTCCCAGCTTAATTCAGAGCCAGGTGGGGAACTTGCTAACCCCTATAAAGTGGGGTCTGCTGGCTACAGGGGGCCACTGGCATGTGCAGGGGGAGCTAAGGCACCGGTGACCTGTGAGGGAGCCGGCCTGTGGAGCCACTCCCAGGTCTGGGTCCTCTGTGGTTTGGTGGGCCTTGTGTGGGAGCTCTGCAATGAGCCTGAATAGGCAGAAGGTGACAAGCTGCAAGATCTTCAATCAAGCCCAAATTGTCAGAATACTTACTGCTGCCCATTTGTTCTACCCTTCCTGAACTGAAATCCCCAGAGATTGAACTGGTGAAAGCCCTCTGCTCCAGGAACATCTCAGATCTTCAAGACTGTGAGTATCCAGGGCTTGCCCTGGCAAGCAAGGGGAGTAAAGGTTTAACTGTTAACTTTTAGTTAACATTGTTCCTAGGGCCCCGATGCCAGCCAACCCGCTGCACTGAGCAGGCCTGCAGAAACCTGAGTATCCAGTTAGGACAGAGGGACAGTCACTGGTACCAGTGGGGGTCTGCTCTGGGGTGGTCTGTCCTATGGGCCCTGTTGATATTAACCCTTTCTAACCATTTCTATTCCACAGCCATTCCTTCTAGAGGTACCCCAACCCTAGCCCTTCCCAATAATAAAGCTGTGTTGTGTTGTTTGAAATTGCTGTGTGAAGGGTGCTTTGTGGAAACTAACTGTAAAGTGCATGTGGTATATGGTATTGGGAAACTGTTTGGCATCCAGTGTGTGGGGTAGTTGGAAGGGGGTTGGGTAGGTACAACATCCCAGGGGGTTGTACCAGTCATACATTTGGCCCACTGCAATTTACTCTGGATGGAGGCACCACACTATTTTATGTATTTCTTAGGGATAGAACCCCTGAATACCACCACAGCAGGACCCAGGTCCCTTAACCTTTGTGAAGGTCAGCAGGTAGGGATAGTAGCCCACTGGCACATGGTGCCTCAGCTACATCTTTGGAGGCACCACTGGGATCTCCTGTTCCCCAGCCATGCCCACCATGGAGGGCCAAACTGGAAAGACCACTGTCATTTTCTCCCACCCCCAGTTCTACCCCCCCAGGCCTAGAAGAATGGAGTGGAGGTATGAGACTGGATCCCCAGAAATCCCTTTTACTCTTAGGGGTACTCCCTGAGATGGAAGAGGGGGCTATAGAAGGACATTTGTCCACAATAACGAGGCTGGGCCAGGTAAAAGTGTGGGGAAAAATGCTTGACTCTGTTTCAGGGACCTTGAGCATGCTGATGGAATGTAAAAATGTTATGGAAGCATCCTGGGTACCAGATGCCTTAATGCTAGAGGGGTTGTTGGAGGCCAGGGCCATTGTTACTATGTTCAGTACAGTTTCCCCAGGGGAGGGAGTGTCCGAGCCCTCACTGAACCCCCCTCAAAATGTGAGGCCTTGACCTGGATATGGGCCTGCCCTTTCAGAGTCATATAGAAAGCTGAGAATGTTTTCGGGGGTGACACCCACCCCCATGGGGAGGAGGAGTATGAGTCATGGATAACCTGTGTGATACCACTGCTACAGGACTGACAGTGTAGTGAAGAAGAAAAATGCAAAAGGCTAACAGAGTTTACGAGCCCCTGCTCTTGATGCTATCTGGTCCCTTTGGACCACTGACCCTGAGGCAAGTGTGGTGGACTGTATAGCTGCACTGGACAGTGCTTTTGGTAGCACTGAGATGTGTGAGAATTTGTGGTCAGGGTTCAGGATGACTTGCCAGCAAAGAGGGAAACTCTTATCAGAATATGTGCAGAGATTGGAGAAAGCCCTGCAAAAAGTGTATCACAAAGGGGGGATACAGGCTACGTATTTAGATAAGATCAGATTGGAACAGGTGTTGAGGGGTGCCAGGTACTTAGAACTATTATTGTTAAAGTTGGGCCTGAAGGATAGGCTGGGTATTCCCCCCTCCCTCTGTGTCCTCCTCATGGAAGTTAAGGAGGTGGAGGAAAGGGATGCTCAGTGAGGACCCCGTCTGGCAATAGTAGCTGCAACCCAGGTTCAGGAAGTCACTCCCCGGTCTGAGGCCTCCGAGCTCAAAGTGTTGTTGAAGGAGTGCAGGGAGGCACTGGATAAAATTAATGCTGGTTCTATTAGGTCTACTGAAGTTCTCTCTAGCCAACCCATTCATTCAGCTCCAGCCACTCTCCCCATGATGGGCCTGGGAGCGCAGGCCCAGGTGCCCCCTGTGTTTCCCCAGATTGAAACTTGCCTTCAGGAACTGTGTCATGCTGTCAGTGAGTTAAAGAACCAGGGCATGCTAAGGGTAGGGGACCCCAAATGAAGAGTGGTGATGGCCCAAGTGATTGCTCCTGTCTCAGCTCCAGCCCCATTAGTGTACCCAGGGCTCCCAAATTCTCCAGAGCCTCGGCCACCCCCTGCAGCCCATTACCCAACCAGATCCAGGAGAGGAGATAACTTCTGCTACAGGTGTGGGAGGGATGGACATATCCAGAGAGTGCCAGTCCAAGGAAGATCCCACTTGAGTGAGAGACTGGTTATTAGGGAGAGAGCCAAAGCCACAGGAAAACTTCAATGGGGCCTAGTGGGCATACTGGGGCCCCCAACAAGATCACCTCCACTGTTTATGTGAGGAAATCTTCCTCCAAAGCCCTCATTTCAGCACCCCCGACATGGACCAATTGGTGGGCCATCAACAGAGAATGCCGTCACCATAAACAGAGTGGCCACCCATGCCATTTTAGAAAGTGGCTCCCAGGTAACAATCATCTTGAAGTCCTGGTATGATAAACATCCATCCCACCTAGAACTGCAACCATTGGAGGGGTTACATGTGTGGGACTTAGTGAAACATCCTACTCCTATTTGGGTTATGTCAAAGTCTTTCCTGACCAAGGTGGCTGGAGTGGGAGACCCTGTCTTTAATCTGCCCAGAGACTGGTATATATGATGGAGTGCCTGTGCTGGTGGGTACCAAAACTCACATGTTTTGATGGTTGGCCCAGCTTTGCCAGGTCCAGGAAGCTGAACAACAGGGGAAGGAGTTGCCAGTCCACCCAGCAATAAAGAAGTGTACAGCAAGCAGGGGCAGCCCACCGAATGAATCAGTGGGTAAAGTCTAGAGGCAGGATGCAGAAGAAACAGTGCTACCACCCAATGTGGAATGTAACATAAGTGGTGAAGTATGGCTGAAGAAGGAGGTGAGAAACCAGATATTAATGTTGGATTCCCCAGAGGAACATGGGTTGCCAGCAGGCCTGCTCTTAAAGGTCAGTGTCTTACCTGCACGGGTGCATGCTTATGTCAGAAGAGTCACGGTGCATGTAAAGAATGTGATGAACAAGGAAGTGGTCATCAGGAAGGGCCTTACTTTAGCTCAAGTCTACTGCACCAACATGACAGCACAGCCAGCTGCTCCTGGAGGAGGTGTCCAGTTTGGTATTGACCCCAGCCTGTTCGACCTGAGTGATTCCCCCATCCCCAAGGAGTGGAAGGCTCAAGTTTGACAAAAGCTGTCAACAAGAACTAAGGTGTTTTCCCTACATGAATGGGATGTCGGATTTGTGACAGGGGAGCAACATCACATAGGCTTATGGATCAGCGCCCTTAGAGAGAGATCCAGGCAGTTCGCCCCAGCTGATATAGATGACACGAGGAGGCACCTTCAAGAAATGATGGCTGCGGGCATAATCCAAGAGTCTAGGAGCCCATATGCCTCACCCATGGTGGTAGTAAGGAAGAAAAGAGGGGCTATTAGGATGTGCGTGGATTACCGCACACTGAATAAATGGACTGTTCCCGACCAGTATATGATGCCATGGATTCAGGATGCCTTGGATTGTTTGAACAGCAGCCAGTGGTTCTCAGTATTGGACTTGAGAAGTGGTTATTATCAAATTCCCATGGCCCTCCAGGACCAGGAGAAGACCGCATTTATCTTTCCTCTGGGGTTTTATGAGTTTCTGAGGATGCCCCAGGGCATTTTGGGTACCCCTGCTACTTTCCAGTGCCTCATGGAGAAGGCTGTCAGGGACATGAATCTGCTGGAGTGCTTAGTGTACCTGGATGATATAATCATATTTGGCAAGACTCTAGAGGAACACAAAGCAAGGCTTATAAAAGTATTGGACCATCTGGAGGAATTTGGCTTAAAACTCTCCATCAATAAGTGCCAATTCTTCCAGGCTTCTGATAAGTATGTCAGGCACATAGTATCAGCAAAGGGCATTTAGATGGACCCCAGCAATTTTGAGGCACTTATCACCTGGCCAAAACCTAAGAATCTGAAGGAACTGCAGTGGCTGTTAGGATTCAGTGGGAACTAGAGGAGGTTTGTAAAGGATTACACCAGGGTGGTCAGACCCCTCCTGAATTTGCTACAGGGTTACCCCCCTACAAGTAAAGAAGAGTAAGAAAACCAAACAACCTGGGGCCTCCACTGAGTCACCGCAATACTTCAGACCTTCCAAGCCATTTGGTTCCAGGTGGACTAAGGAATGTGAATGGGCTTTCGAAGACATCATTTACTGCCTAACCCATGCCCCATTCTTGGCCTATGCAGACCCACAGAAGCCCTATGTTTTACACAACAACACTATTTTCAGTGGTCTGGGGGGGTGCTATATCAAGAACACCCAGCGGGTTTGCGTCCAGTGGCCTACGCCAGTCAGAGTTTGAATCCTGCAGAATGCAAACACCCAGTGCAAAAGCTTGAATTCCTTGCGCTGAAATGGGCCATTGTGGATCAGTTCCATGATTACCTGTACGGGGTGAAAATTACCGTAAAGACTGATAACGACCCCCTAACATATGTACAGGCTACAGTCAAGTTGGATGCACCTGGTCATAGGTGGTTGTCAGCCCTTTCCTCATATGACTACTGTGTCGAATATTGCCCTGCGTTAAACCATATAGATGCTGACACGTTGTCCCGACACCCCCGGCTCATCAAGAAGAGCACTCCAGCTGGGTGAAGATACCTGAGCAGGTTATAATGGTGCTGTGCAAAATGTTTGACACTGAAGTGTCCCCATCTGCTGAGGATGTGCTATGCCTGGTGGACAGTTTAGGAGCCTTTGGGAGCTGTCTCACATAGCGTATTGCCACTTCACTGCTTTGGACATGAGGTCCTTGCCAAAGCTAACCACTCAAGATCTGATAAGGGAACAGTGGTTTAGCCCAGCCATCAAAGAAATCATGCAAGTTTTACAGAGAAGGGGTGATCCAGCACAAGTAACCACAAGAGACCATGATGCTCAATTGATGCTGTGAGAGTGGTCAAAGCTAAACATAAGGAATGGTTTGCTGTACAGAGAAGTACAAGATCAGCAGGGGGCACCCAGAGTAAAACTGGTGTTGCCAGACTGATTCCACTAAACTGTGTTGAGGGCTCTCCATGATGACATGCACCACTTGGGCAGTGAACGTTCACTTGACCTGGTTCGTAGCAGATTTTATTGGCCCAAAATGGGACAGGATGTGGATCAATACTGCAAAACCTTTCACTGGTTCATCCAGAGGAAAGCAGTTCCCCAAAATGCTGCCCCACTAATCAACATTGTCACAAATGCCCCTATGGAATTGGTGTGTATTGACTTCCTTACTATGGAACTGAACTCCAGAAATATCTCAAACATACTAGTGGTCACATATAATTTTATTTGGTATGCCCAAGCCTACCCCACCAAAGATCAGAAGGCATCTACTGTGCCCAAGGTGCTGGTCGAGAAATTCTTTGTACATTATGGGGTGCCACAAAGGATTCACTCAGACCAAGGCTGTGATTTTGAAAGTAGGCTAATAAAAGAACTATTGTCTCTGTGGGGAGTCAGAAAATCCTAAACAGCCCCTTACCATCCCAAGATGACCCCAGCCTGAAAGATTCAACTGAACCCTATTAGAATGGCTGGGCACCTTGGACCACAGAGACAAGTGTACCTGGAGTCAGTGAGTTAGCACCTGGTTCACACCTATAACTGTGTACCAGGAATGATACCACTGGGTTCTCTTCATACTGCCTCATGTTTGGGAAGGAGGCCCACCTGCCTGTTGACCTGTGCTTTGGGGTATCAGTAGATGACATTAAAGAGGATGACTACCTATAGTATGCGCACTAGCTAAAACAACTGAATGATGCCTATCATTTAGCCTCTGAGATGGCCAACAAGAGGAACCAAGTCAACAAGGAGAGATATGATAAGAAAGTCCAGGCACAAGACTTGATGCCAGGCAACAGGATCATGCTGAGGACATTGGACATTCCTGGAAAGCAGAAGATCACTGATCACTGGGGAAGCACACTATATGTAGTACTGGAGAAGTTTGAGTGGTTGCCAGTAAATAAGATTTGACCAGAAGGGGAAACTACAAAGTGTTCCATAGAAACCATCTACTACCCATGGAGACAAGGTGGTTGGCTCAGCCTCTGATACAGTAGATCCTCCACACCTCCAACCATTTGAGCTGCTGCACACAGATGACAGCAAAGAAAATGGTGACCCCCCAGGGGTGGTACTGTGCCAATAGATGAAATGTCTGAGGGGGACAAGTCGGTGGATGAGACAGAAAGAGAGTTTGATGGTCCACCTGTCCATTTCTATCCCACTCCAGAACTGGCTAGACTGTTTCATGGAACACCCTTGACATTTTTATTTGTATTTTATTTATTTATTTGTTTATTATAGTCTTGGAAATACCATTTGAGCTGGAAGCTCTTTACATAGGTTCCATGTCGTGTACAAATAATGAGGAAAAAAATTAACAAAAAACAAAAACAAAACAGAAAACAATTTGAGTAATATGAACAGTTACAGGAGATAAAGTTAATACCGGATAAAATAACAAGATAAAGGAGCATAATAGCACATCAAAGGAAATATAAACAAGGTTAGGATGGGTACTTTGTACTTGACAATCAAGAGCATGGAGAGTAATAGGAAGATAAATACCTGAAAGTTGGATGCTCAGGGGAAACAAGACCCCGATTGTCTTATAGGAGGAAAGCGTAAGTGGGCTTCAGAGGGCCAAGGAGGCAAGAAGCACAGAGATCAGGAGGGAGAGAGAGAGAGAGAGAGAGAGAGAGATGGTAGACAAAGCAGGTCAGGACGTAGGACTAGTGAAGGCAGTCTCATCGGGAGTTCAGTACCATCTGGTGCTTGAGGTTCAGTTTAAAGGTGCTAAGCATAGGCAGGTTAACAATGTTATGATGTAGGGAGTTAAACCAGAGTGGTGCTCAGTAAGCAAAGGACCTTTGCCTTTGGGACGTTCTGCATTTGGGGGTTAGGAAGAACTGGTGTTCAGAGTTATGAGTAGGATGTGGGTTAATGCATGGGACAAGGAGTTGTGTGACCCTGGGAGGCATGCGGCCAAGGCAGATTTTTTTAGCTAGGAGGCAGGTTTGGTATTTTAAATGGCTGCTAAGTGGTAGCCAGTTTGCACTGGCATAGAGATCACAGGTATGTGTCAGCCAGGGCACACCTGTGGTGAGATGGCAGGCTCAGTTGAGTGCAGTTTTGGGCACTGGAGAGTAGTGTCTGTGGAGGATCTATATGGCAAGACCATAGTCCACGGAGACATGACAGAGCTGTGGACAGCTATGCTTAGGCTTCAGGCATCCAACTGATTTTATGTCTATACAGTAGCCTGATCCACAAATTTATAGCTTTGATGGTATTATCAATGTGGAGGGTGTAGGTGAGCATGTTGTCTATTGTAATACCAAGGTATTTGAAGTGTTGGACTAGTTCCAGGGAGGACTCAGAGCTATTGGTTATGGAGAGGGGTTACTTTCGGTGTTTGTTGTGAGGACTGGAAAACAGCATGGTTTTAGTCTTTTTGTAGTTCATGACTGGTTTGTGGTCACTGAACCATTTTTCAGCATGGGAGAAATCATCTTGCAATTGCCATTCAAGGGTGCACAGATCTGGGCCATTGTGAGATATTACAGCATCTGCCTGCATAGAGGAGGATGCGGTTCTGACAGGCTGGGGAGGCTATTCAGAAACAAACTGAGTAGTAGTGGGCCCAGGATTGACCCTTGAGAGACACCTGAGCAGACAGGTTTGCAATCTGAGAGAACAGTGTTTATCCTTACTTGGTGAGAGCGGCATTCTAAGTAACTGCTGAACCATGCAGTGGTATCCTGGGAAAGTCCAAGGGCAGTTAGTTGGGTGGAATGAAGAGCGTGCTTTACCGTATTGAAAGCTTTCATCAGATCAATATAAATAGCCCCCACCAATTGTGTCACAATCAGTGTCAGTGGCTCAGTAGGTAGCACACTTGCCTCTGAGGCTGGGATATCAGAGGGCTGTGGGTTCAATTCCCACATCTGGCACTTGGGTTAATATCCCTGTACTGACACTGTAGTGCAGCATGAGAGGGGTGCTGCACTTCTGAGGTGCCATCTTTCGGATGAGACGTTAAACCGAGGTCCCATCTGCCTGGATTGGTGGTAGTTCAGGTGGATATTAAAGATCCCATGGCACTTATCAAAAAGAGTAGGGGAGTTTTTATTGTAAAAAACATAGAAAAACAACTCAGTAATTCATTTTACAAAAAAAAGTAAAAAAAAAAATACAATATTCACAAAACATACAGAAAACTTCATTATGGTAAAGCCATCTTTAAAACTCATTTAAATTTGATAAAGTGAATAAACCCTTTCCACCATTTGGAAACTGTCCGGGAGGAAAACTTTTTTGATTCCTGAAAATAAATCCTCAAAAGTTCATTGGTTACTAAACATGCATAACAATCAAAGGACATTTTGTGTTGATAGATCACCCATTGGCACCGGGCTTGCCATAAATAGTACCGTACACAACAAAAAAATAGTAACAAAGTACTATCCCAATAAGAGGATAAACTAGGGGGATAAATTCCAAGGACCAACATATCATATGATGGATTCATAAGCCAGTTCAGTTTCCATGTTTTTGTTAAATAAGGCCATAAACCCCTAGCATAAGAGCAAAAAAGAAAAAAATGTTCCATAGTTTCTTCCGCATTAACACAGTCAGAATAAGGACAATTCCTTTCCTCCTTAGCTTTATATTTAGCATTCCCCCTAACATTTAAATGCCCATAAACTATAAGCCATTGTGTTTCCCATTGAGAAACTGGCAATCTAGAATTATTAAGCTGGGCAAAAACCCTAAAATTAAGAGCAGAAGGTCAGTTTTTGAAACAAGGCTCCTGAGGATAAAGCAATCCAACAATCAACCGATATAATGACTGAGTGGTATTATTCAAAATCATAACCTTAGTTAATTGCCATTTAAACAACTTTTGTGCTGCTGGTTTAAAATAAACAGGGATAATAATGTGTGGATTCAATTTTGGGGCCAAAGTAAGCCATTTTGTAAAGTAACTGCCCAAAACAGTAACCACCGAACCTTTACAAATAGTATCTTCATGACTTAACCCAGATGTAAGTGTAGTTGTAAAAAAAATGGAATGCACAAATACAACAGGATCTAACACACCTAAACCTCCAGAGGTTTTATCCAAATATGTATACTGTCGTTTAACAGGATTTAACTGATTCCCCCACAACATTTGTAAAAATAAACTATATAACTTTGTTTCAAGTGGGGGAGGAAGGGGAAAAATCATAGCTAGATATTGCAAACAAGGAAGGATAAATTGCTTCAAAATATGAATTTGTTTAAGCTTTGAAAACTTCCAATGTTTCCATCTATTAATCTTAGTTTCCACTTTCCCAAGAACTTGTTCCCAATTTAACTGAGGCAGGTTCTGGGGCCCAAACAAGAGTCCCAACATTTTCAAAGGAGTATGAGAAACACAAATTCCATTTTGATAAAAGTCAGACAGACCTGACGCTCCAAGAAATAATCCCCTAGTCTTCTTTAGGTTCAGTTGTGCATTGGATACTGCTGGAAAACATGAAAAAAACCTCCAAAAAATAGTGAAGCTGAGTATAATCAGCAAAATATAAAATTAAATCATCAGCATAAGCTTGTACAAAAAAAGGAGGTAACATCCCAACCTGAACACCCAGCCAACACTTAGATTGTTTTATGAGCCGTAAAAGGGGATCAAGAGAAAAAATATACAAAAGGGGACTTAAAGGACACCCTTGTCTAACTCCAGTAACTAAACGAAACCCTTCAGCAACTGTTCCTGGCAGGAAGGGATGAATTAAATTATGCTCATAAAGAGAAACAAGAATTTGGATCATTGGCTTAGGAACTCCATATTTTCCTAAAACTAAATAAAGGGAAGATGAACCCTATCGAAGGCCTTTTCTAAGTCTACTGAGAGCATACAACCTTCTATATCATGGAGTGAAAAATGTTCTATAGTATCTCTAACAAGCATTAAAGCAGACTGAATCCTCCTATGAGGGATTCTGCAAAATTGATACGGAGATATCACTAATTTAGCATATTGCTTAAGCCTGTTAGTTAATATATTCGTAAATATTTTATAATCCGTATTTAAAAGAGTAATTGGCCTCCAATTTTTAATGTCATTCCTATCCCCTGATTTAAATACGTATAATAATAATCCATCAGTGAAAGAAGGAAACACAGTCTTGGTGTCTAGAAAAAATTGAAAAAGTAAATGAAGACACTGACTAAATTCTTTAACAAAGTTTTATAAAGTTGGTGGGTAAACCATCCAAACCTGGTGAGATGTTGAGTTTTAGTGTTCGAATGACTGCGGCTATTTCCTCAAGTGTGATTGACCCTAACAGATGAAGGGCTTCAGTAGGCACAGAGGGTAATGCAACAGTACTAAAAAATTTTGCAAAATCAATTTTTGAGATTAGTAATTTGGGTTCTAAAGTCTGAAAATGCTGTTTAATGACTGTCCTAAGTTGGGGCAAAGTGGTTGCTTTAGAACCATCAGGAGCTATGAAAAATCAGTGGTAGAGGAATCTTTCAGGGATTTACAGGCCTCAAAGGATCCCATTGGAGCCTTTTGAGTACCATTAGTAAATATAGCTTGAGTATTTTAGCCCTATCATATTGAAAGGTTTTCATAGAAGTTTTAAGTACACTAATCTGGGCCAAGTAGTCAAATTTGGAAATGTAAGAAATTGAAATTAACCATTGCAATTGCTGCCTCAGGGATAAATATTTAATGAAATTAGAATATTTTGTGACCACACCTTGATTTTTTATTTATTTATTTATCAAGTCTAGGATTACAAATACCTTTGAGCCTTGGCTCTTTTACAAAGGTTCCACATCGGAGAAATACAAATTATGGGGAACATCAAGACAGATATTACAACAATGTGGACATTGCAAACAGAGTACAGATTAATACAATTCAAGGGTAGCATTATAATAAGGCAGCCAGCGGCATTTGTCAGAGAAAATAGACAACAGATGCTTAAACCATTTCTGTAAAAGAGTTTTAGTATCAAGCCACCAGGCCCCTACAACAGAATACAAAAAAACAACTGATAGTCTAGCTTGCAAAAGCATTTTTACCCTCAAAATAGTCTGAGGAGAATCTAGAGTGGAAACATTTAGTTTCCACCTCCCATGCCTACCACGGCCTAGGTTCCCAGAATCAAAAGAACTAATCGGTAATAAATGATCTGAGAACTCTAAAGGTTTCATTTGAAAAGCCTGAACATGAATTGATGGAGAAACAAACGTATAATCAATAAGAGAATGCAGTTTACCTTTGGAAAATGAAAAAAGCGGACCTTCCGAATGAGAAGTGAGACCGTTGCACAAACCTGCTGTTTTGATTATGGAAGCTAATGCACGTGAATCACAATAAATTGTTTTTGTCTGTTGTGCTAGACCAGTAAGGCTGCAATTGAAATCACCTCCCCATAAAATAGGCAGGGAAGTAAACAAATAAGGTTGTACTGCTCTCATACATTGCACTCTATCAGCTTTAGCTTGTGGGTTGTAAATATTTATAAACCTGTAACAGGTATTATGCCATTTACCATCAATTATCAACACCCGTCTGGGAATAAGATCAACAAGTTTGTGCAAAGTAAAGTTGAAAGAAGAAAAAAGAATCCCAACACTATCAACTCTATCTGTGCCAAATGACCAATAGGAAGGTCCCCAAGGCCAATCTCTTTTAAAAGTGTAGAGGTGTTCTATGGAAAACATCCATGTCTCTTGTAAAAAACATACAATAATCTGAGAATCAGGTAGGTATTGAAAAAGAGCCTGCCTTTTAACATTTTTTAAAAGGCTATGCATATTTAAGGAACCCCAAAGAAACTGCATATGGGAAAGTCATTTATTTTTTCCTTTTTTTCTCCTTGTAATTATCCAAGGGTTGTGAAGAGGTAGAAAAAGAGGATTTCTGGGAATCTGAATCCCCAACCTCCATGTCTGTTTCACCACAAGGAAAAAACAAAGCCGCATAAGAGTTGGTGGACTCTACAGGAACAGGGCCTGGGGGAGATTTAGATTGTAAATGCCTAGAGGACCTCCGCCTAGGCAAGGGGGAGGAGGGGGCTACAGAAGCATTACCAGGACTCACAGCAACAGAATCAGTATAACAAACTGGTACCATCTCCTGAGGTAGTACAGGAGCCATGTCCACTCCTGCTTTTGAAGAAACCTGAAAAGAAATATCAGTATGCTGACCTGAAGATGTAGAAGAAAGTGGAGAAGGAGAATTTCCTGAGGAAGTTGTACTATTATCTCAGAAGAAGGGGGGGGGGGAGGAGGTGGACAGGGGAAGGGGGAGGAGGGGAAGGTGAAGAAATAACTGAATCTTGTGCTTTCTGAATCAGTAAATCAGGACTAATGCAGGATGCTTTGTTTTTTGCTGCCCATGGGCAATCTCGAAACACATGGCCATATTCTTCACATAAATCACACATTGTGTGATCTGCACACTGCATAGTGCCGTGGCCCACTTCCCCACAATTATCACACCTGGGCTGATCACATACGCTTGATAAGTGAGTTCGAGAACTGCACTTATAGCAGGTCCAAGGTTGACCACTATAGAAACAAACTCCCCGATCCCTCCCCAATAAAAAGGAATTAGGAATGTGCTCGATACCAGAGTCAGACTGATGCAGCTTAACTTTGTATTTCCACCCTCCCATCCAAAAATGCTCTGTATCCAAAATAGGTTCAGGGGAACTCAACACTTCACATTTTTAGAGAGCCAGAAAGTAATGTCTTCCACATGAACCCCCTCATTCCAAAACATCACAGTCACAGATTTAATTAAAGGTTTAGTCAAAGGTATAACCAGAAAGGGGGTCCATGTGGGAGAAAACTTAACCTGCCCATACCTTTCCCAAAATAAGTCTAAAATATGAGATGACTGAAAGCTGATATCAAAATTATCTTCTCCTGAAATATTAATAAAAGCATAAATATCTTTGGGAGAAAAATGTAAAGAATCCTTAATTAAAGTTCTCCCAACATAATATCTGTCAGGTCTGGAATCCAAACCCCCTTTATACCGAATCCGAACGGCGTTCCTCCGGGGGGCTGCTTCCCATGTGGTAGTTGAAAAAAGTTCAGACATTAAAGGTTTTTCCTGAGGTGGTTTAGAGGCCTCTAAACTTGAAGAAGAAGGGGGCAAGGTATCATTAACTGTTTTGTCTTGCAGGGTATGAGGTGTTGAGGGAACTGAAGGAAGAGATGGTAATGCAGCTTGCTTTAAAGTAGCAGTAGAGCCTGGTTTCCATGTAGGAGGGTTTTGAGTCACTTTGAAGTCAGAATCCCTCCGGGTCAGTGCCAGATACCTGAAGAGCCTGTTTCCAACCTGCTGGTATATAGCTTTCCCTTCATCCAGGGCCCTTCAGTTTTGGCAGAAGGATGTGTGAGACTAGAATCAATATGAGCAGTTGTGGTTTGAACAGGAACAGTTCCCCAGCACTGTAAGTGCATCTTTAAAGAAAAACTCTGTGACACCAGGCTGAGGGTGTCATTTTGGTTTGATAAGTAATTGTAGGAAGATCAGCTGATTTCCTACAGCAGGTTGCTTATAAATGAACCAGCAGTTTTACTGTGAGTGAGTGGTAAGAAGAGAGGAAAATCCACAGGAGATGCAGGAATCTGTAAAAATGCTGAAGTATTTAATTTATCCTGCCCTCCAATTTTGGCTTCAGGCACTCATCTGTTCTGATGAAAATACTGCCAGCTTTTGAACAGGTTTACAGAGTGAAGGAGGTACATGTATTGGATCTATAGCAGTAGAAAGGAAGAATCCACAGTAGAAAATGGGGCTTGCAATAATTCTGTAGGTTTTAAATGCTCTGCCCTTCCGGCGGCTCTAGGCACTCGTCAGATCCGACGACAATACTGCCAGCTGGTTGATCAGTCTGACACAGGAGCAGTAGAATCCTTGGGAGCTTGCACCAATGCTGAAAAAGTTATAGCCGGTATTTTCCCCTGGCCCTCTAAGTTCGGCTTTAGGCACTCGTCAGTTTCAACAGAAAGATTGCCAGCTGGTTGAACAGTTTGACAAAGCAGAGGGGGTTTGCCTGTTAAGTCTTTAGAGTGAGCACCAACAAGTAAAGGAAAAGACTCATCGAGCCTTGCAGGCGGTGCAGAACGCTGCTCCTCAGCTGAGGAGCTGTCAGAGATTACAGCGCTAATGACAGGGCGCGATCCTGGAAGCTGCAGCTCTGCAGAAACTTCAAGCGGTGGAAGAAAAGAGCTGCTTGTTGCAGAATCAGACAGCAATAAAACTTTGCAAACATCAGAGGCAGCGACAATGTCAAAATCTTCTGAAGAAAACGGAACTTCATGAAATTCTTCATCTGAGTCAAAATCCAGAGAAACCAGTGTGCCTCTTGCAAAAGCACAGTGGGAGATGAGGCAAGCTCTCCCACTGCACTAGCGTCCTCTCCCTCCGACGACCTGCACCGAGTGGCCATCTTGCTGACAGCCTGTCCCCCTACTGGCCAAACAGTAGGGGAAATTTTTATTGAGAATACAAAAACAAATACTTCAAAATGAGATAAACAAATATAATCAACGGAACATAATACAGAAAAAAAACAAGGAAAATTAATTACAAACAATATATATAGAAACTATTAATCAGATAATGAAGGAGCAGGAAGTTTAACCTACCCAGTCCTCATTCCTCCAAAGAAAAGTACCTACAGCTTTCCCCATGGTGAGGAATTCATAAGCATAGAGTGCATCCAATTCTTCCTGTATATGAAAAAAAACCTCCTGCAACTGTAAAGGTTTGTTCTGTAGCACTGTCAAGCACCGAGCCTGTCAAATATGCCATTTAAGACAGGCTAATAAAACAAACACTGTACCTTTGTGTCATTTGTTCCATCCTGCTGGAATCTGTCCTAACACCAAGATATTATAGGTAATAAAACCAAAAAGCGGTTCTCCCCACCAATGTGCCAGAGCATACCAAAAGGATTTTAGTAAGAGAACACTCAAAAAATAAATGCTGCATCATCTCAAACTGCCCCTGACAGGAGGGCTCCTGACATACTCACACATAACTGTTTATGTTTATGATTAGCCCTCACATTAAGTTTTTGATGTGCACACAACCAGACCACATACCGCATCTTTTGCAGAATTCTGGGTTCTATCACACTTGCTAATAAAGAAAGAGGGGACAGAAAAAAGGGTTCCTCAAAATAACAAGTAGAAACAATATTAGTATAAAAAGACTTCCGCTCATGCGAAACAAACCAACTAAGCTGTACTTTCCACAATCTAATGTATTTCAACGTTTGCTGAACATATAAGGGTAACTGCTTATCCACAGGATGCCATTTTCCCCGTCCCCAGGCTGTTGAAAAAGGCCATCCCCACAGGAACATACACTTACGACCCATAACATTTTGCTCCAACAACAAAGGCCTAATTGAACTATAAAGAAAATTACCAAAAAATTGAACAATGGGATGTATCATACCCAGTCCACCTTCTTTCCAGGGTCTATAGGTGTGTGCTCTCTTCACTGGGTTCAAATGGCTACCCCAAAGCAGCTAAAAAAAAAGACTCAAAATTTTGGAATGCATATCAAATGGTAACGGAAAATTACGAGAAATAAACAAAAAAAGAGGAGCAATATAGGATTTTAACAAAAACACACGTTTTTTTCCGTGTCATTTTCCAAGATTGCCATTTTTTAACCTTATTAAGCTCTTTATCATAAATCTCATCCCAATTATACTGTACTGAGTCTGGTGAACCAAAATATATACCGAGGAGTTTAAATTTTTTATCAACAACCGGAATATCAAAAATATGAATACTAGGAGCCATACCTAAAGGCAATAATGAACACTTAGAGGTATTAATTTTAATGCCAGTACTAAGTTGCACCCAATATAAAAAACCAAGGACACGTCTCCCAGAGTCAATATCAGCAACAGAGCAAATACAGTCATCCGCATAAGGCAAAATTTTAGAAAAATTATAGCCTTCTGAAGAAACAATAGCAAAAATATCTTTATCCAGCTCAATAAACTG
The DNA here is from genome assembly GCA_016271365.2 of Neoceratodus forsteri. Taxonomy (NCBI): domain Eukaryota; kingdom Metazoa; phylum Chordata; order Ceratodontiformes; family Ceratodontidae; genus Neoceratodus; species Neoceratodus forsteri. Next base: position 323,212,258 of record CM057459.1, read on the forward strand.
CAGCAAGGGGTCCAAACCAAAAAGAAACAACAGCGGACTCAGCAGACAGCCCTGCCGTACTCCAACCTGGTAAGGAACTGAGACACCCAGATGACCATTAACCATAGGTGTTACTCTAGCTGAACTATAAAGGGTTTGGACTAAATCTAAAAAATGAATAGGAATACCATAATATTCTAGAATAGTCCAAAGATAATCATGGCGTATAGCGTCAAAAGCTTTTTCCTGATCTAAAGCTAACAAATAACCAGATAGTTTATTCTGAAGACCCTGGTCTATCAATTCCCTGACATAAATTAAATTCTGGGAAATATTTCTGCCAGGAACTGCACAAGTTTGTGTAGAAATCAACAACTTATTAGCAATCTTTGAGAGATGGTGATTTAGAATATTAGCCAAAATTTTGTAGTCTGAGGTCAACAAACTCAATGGTCTCCAGCTTTGCAAAATAGCAGGATTTCCTTTTTTATATATAAAATCATTACCCCATTTTTCATGCTAGAGGTTAATCTTTTTTCTGCCCAAACAGCTTGAAAAACAACAAGCAGCCAAGGTGCAAGAACATCCGCATACATTTTATAAAATTCATTTGGTAGACCATCTATCCCTGGTTTAGTATGTGCAGACAAATGATCTATAGCCTGATTAATTTCATCTATGGAAATAAGGGATTCTAGCACTTCAATGTCAAGATCTGAAAGTGACGGGATTTCAATATGGTGATAAAAGGGAGAAAAAAAATCAGAATCAGGCTTTTTAAAATTCTGTGTAACATAAGATTGAACTATAGTCCGAATACCCCTAGTATCATGAACTAATAATCCATCTGAAGACTGTAAGACTGTCATACACAAGTGTGGCAATTCCTGGTCAGAAAGATCAAAAAGGTTCACCTGCTCTCGGGTACCAGTAACAACATATTTTTGTTGATGTCTATATCTTCGTTCTTGTGTTTGGAGAAAATCAAGCATTTTTGCCTTAATATCTAAAAACTGTTGGCGCTTTGCACCCTGTGAAGAACACGCCTGTGACAACAAAGCCAAATACTTAGCTCTATAACCCAGATAGGTAAGATAAGAATTCCGGGCTTTAGTCTGAGAAACCTGAAGAAAAAGAAACTTAAGATCCTGTTTTGTGTCTTCCCACCACTATCATACAAAAAAACTATATCCGACCGCAGTGAAAAAAAAGAATGTAGCTGTGAGGAAAGATCCGCATCCTGTAATAGAGATGTATTTAATTTCCAATAGGCACGTCCCATCAAAAGTTTTTGATAAAAACCAATAGTAAGTTTTAGAATTAAATGGTCAGATGTCTCTAATGGTAATGTGGAAATAGCAAAACAGGAAAGTCTCCTGGACAAAAAACAGAAATCTATCCTAGAAGAGATAGTCCCTTTATAAAAGGTATGCTCTGGCTGCTGTTGTAATAAATCATAAGACTCCATCAAATTATTAGTTTGTAAGACTTGCAATAAGGCATTGGTGTCACAAAACATTTTTTGAGTCTTACGTCCCCAATCTCGAGCAGCTAATCCACAATTAAAATCACCACCCCATAAAACTAACTTTGAAGTATGTAAATATGGAGAAATACGATGAAACAAAGCTGATCTATCGGCCTTTGACTGAGGAGCGTAGATATTTATAAGATGATATGTAAAATGATAAACAACAATGTCCATAAACACAGCTCTACCAGGAAGAATATCTAAGAGTTGTAAAACCTGAATAGCAATGCTAGAAAAAAACAAAATACCCAAGCCATCACACACATCTTCTCCTGGTGACCAAAAGGAAGCACCCCATCGCCAATCCTTTCCTGCTTCTCTTATACTTTCTAGGGAGCCCAGTCTGGTATCTTGTAAAAGTATAATAGAACCAGAATATGCACTAAGACTGGCAAAAGTAAGACGCCGTCTTGATTTGGATTTAATACTGTTTACATTAACAGTAATAAAGGAAATGACTTTTGCCAGAGAAGAAGGAAAAACCTAGAACTAGAAAACATGTAATTTCCTTTTTTTCGGTTTAGGCTTTTCCTTAACCTCTACATCCAGGGCATGATCAGAAAGAGAGGAGGCAACCAAGGAGAAATCAGATTCCACCCCATCATCATCTCCCTCATGTTCCAATAAAGGGGCAAAAGGATTAGCAGCTATAGCTAAATCAGGCTCAAGACAAGTGGAAGGGACCCCAGAACCAGTTTTGGTGGACCTAGATCGGGTAACTCTTTGGAAGGGAATATCAATCTGCACTCCTGGTGGGGGCATACAAGGGGTCTCCTGATTACCTATAGGCACACCAGCCTGGGTAAGAACAGTATCAACCATGGGAGGAGCTCGTTGCGCAGCAGACATAGGAGAGGAAGGGGGAACAAGATCAGGGCCTGCACCCACACCAGTAGTGGAAGGGGAAAGTGGAGCTGGGGCACTAGTATCCATATCATCTAAGTCTGGGACCTGAATCATCTCTCCCTCAGCAAGAACAGAAGAAGGGTGAGAAACAGGGGCAGGTACAGCAGGACGCAGGAGTAAATCCTGCATCTTTTGATGCTCTTTTTGTGCATTTGCAACATAGACATCTTGTTCAGCCTGAAGAGCAGGATCAGCCTGATTATGAGAAGCCCAAGAGCAAGAGTGGAAAGTGTGTCCCTGCTCATCACATAAATTGCACCTCATTGGACGTCTACAATCAGCCCCTATGTGACCTAAATCCCCACAAAGCCCACATTTCTGTTGATCACATACATTGCTTAAGTGTCCCAAAGCCCCACACTTATAACAAGCCCTTGGCTGTCCCGGATAAAAGAGAACACCCCTATCCCGGCCAAAAAAAAAACAATTGGACAAATGTTTAGTTAACCCATTCTCTAAACGTAAATCAATTAAATAACGCCAACCCCCTGTCCAGAGATGTTCATACAAACATACGAAATTTGCCAGCAAATAAAGGCCTAGAGGTTTATCAAGTCTGCTCGAATGTGCAGCTAGCACCCCTTATTCTGCAGCTGCCCCTCCCTTCCACCCTTCCCCTTCATTAACCCTCCCCCTTGCCTGTCCCATCCTCATTTGAAGCAGTCCACTGTTCTACTGCATACCACTTCAGCAGGTAACGCATTCCACCCAGCCACCACCCTCTGTAAAAAAGTGTCTCATCTCCCTTCTGAACCTTCTTCACTCCAGTCTCATATCATGGCCCCTGGTGGCCCTCCCTTCCCTTATTTTGAACAGCCCCTCTGTACCCATCTTGTTTATTCCTTTCATGTATTTAAAGGTTTCAATCATGTCACCCCTGTCTCTCCTCTCCTCCAGTGAGTACTTCAACCTCCTCTTGTATGATAAGTCCCCCAGCCCCTTGATCATCTTTGTCGCTCTGCGCTGCACCCCCTCCAGTAACTTAATGTCCCTCTTCAGATACGGACTCCAGTACTGCACGCAGTACTCCAGGTGTGGTTCATCATCAAGAATGGGCTCAGGGGGACCTTTGACAGTACAGTGCTGCTGTAACCAGTAGGTTATATCGGCAACATTAACCCCTTCATTCCGAAACAGGATCGTAATTTTCTTAGAAACTGGTTTTGTCAAAGGAATAGCCAAAAATGGTTTCCACAGAGGTGCATTTTTCAAAGCCTGATATTGTTTTCAAATCTGTCCAATCCTGCTGGATGCTTAAAGCTGATGTCAAAAATGGTATCCCCAGGCATATGAATCAATGCATATATTTCATATGCATAAAATCGCATACTGTTTTTCAATAATTCTCGACCAATAAAAAATCTATTGGGAACATCATCCAGTGACCCATGAAATTTCAAACGTACTGCATTACGTCTAGCAGCAGGCTCATTTAAGAGACCAAAAGTAGCAGGAAACAGCTTTTCATTTACCTTATCATGCCACACAGATGAGGTATTTTCCTTTCCAGGCTCAGATGCAGAAATAGATGGCTGAGTTGCAAGACCTTCAGATAAGGCCTCGGGGGTGCTCAGAGGGAAGTAACAGACCACCATCTTCTAATTACCTAATGTTTTTCATGAGATCCGGACTGGGAATAAGGGAGGCTGGGGCAGATATGTTGTTAGGCACCCGTCCTGGAGGAAGTCCCGAGTCTACATCTGAAGAGGAAAGCACAATACCGCCTTCAGACACTACATTTGCATCCCATGACTTCCCATCTGGGGATCTCACCCACCCCGCAGCCTCAAGGGCTGTAGCTACCCATGTGGCAGGGGCCTCAGTCTCCTTACTCGTCAAAAGTGTTTTCTCAAAAGAGGGGGAGACTTCTGTAACAAGCAGAGGAATTTTCTGCACTGTAGAAGCTTGACCTGGATCCACAGGGCCCCCAACAAGTCCCTTTTTAACTTTAGGCATTAAGCCTATGGTAAAGCACCCCACATTCGGGCCGTGAAGCAATTTAGGGACGTCTGCTGAAGCAGAAGATGATGCTATAAGCCCAGAAAGTGGCTGCTGGGATGCAGAAGCAGAGAAATTAGTAGACTCACCCAGTTCCAACAGAGATGCAGAAGAGGAACAGGAGGGATAGGAAGGGAAATTCCAGGCTCCGAAACATCTCCCGGCAGCGTTCCAATAACAGAGGTCTGCTCAGCACTAGACCGTACCGCTTCCTGTTCCAGTGCGTTAGACAAAACATTTCAGCGCTGCCACAATTCTTGCATTAAGAGGTTCCTAGCGCTAAAAAACTGTTGCTCTACAGCATGAAGCTGCCTACTAATTTCTGCAACATCGCGAACTGGAAGCACTTCACCTGTCTCCGAGGGGATATTGCAGGGAACTTCCACATCAGGTACCAAATCTACTGCCGTTGCAGCATTCAAATCTGAAATTGGGTCCAAATCCATGACGATCACGCAGTCCGTTGGAAGCTAAGGAGGTGATTAGCCCCTCAGCCTCCCACACGTCTTTCCACACAGCCGTCCGCTAGCACACTGACAAATCTCCACAGACTAGCAGCGCCCTCTCACGAAAAGAGTAGGGGAATTTCCCCGGTGTCCTGGCCAAATTTCTCTCATTCACTAAATATACCACCAACAGCTTAACCTGGTTCAAGGTCAGTTGGCATTCATCTGTATCCCCTTCCCCTGCGTCATGCCTGAAAATAGGCAGGACTTCTGTAGTGCACTTATCCGGTCAACAAAAACTAAATAAAGGTACTTGTGGTCAACAAAAACTAAATAAAGGTACTTGTGGATGGAACCAGTGAACTCTAGAATTGCTGTAGTAGTGCTGTGCCCAGACCTAAAGCCATGTCACTCCTTGCAAAGCAGTTGGTATTTTTCCAAGTATTCAACAAGCTGGTCAGGCATGATACACCCCAGGGCCATTGAGAGGGGTGGTAGGATGGAAATAGGTCTATAGTTCCCAGGCTGGGCCAGATCACCATTCTTGAACACTGGCATAGCTACCGCTGCTTTCCATCTTAGTGAGAATTTCGCAAGCCGAAGTGTAAGGTTGAGGATATGTGTGAAAGGAGTTAGGATTTCTTCCAACGTGAGGGAGACTAGTTTAAGGTCAAGGGCATCCCCGCTATATAGTCCTTTACCAAGCAATTTGCGAATATATTTTCTGGCTTTCCCCAGAGTGATAGCCTTGAAATAAAAAGGGGGGTGCTTAAAATGCTGTATAGGCTCATTCGAGTTGGTACAGGTGAAGAAGCTGTCAAGGAGCACACCGCTGAGATCTGTAAAAGTGTGGTTGAGGTGTGTTGGCTATGGACAAAGGATCAAGGATAGGGGTCCTGTCCATGCTGAGCATGGTGGGGGCAGATTTGGGCTCCTGACCATTGACCTCTTTTAAGTTTGCCCAGAATTTTTTGCCATGGCTCCAGTCTGATGCAAGGGCTTCTTTAAAGTAGTTGTTTTTTGCTACTCAGATTGCCCTAGTGCAGCTGTTCCTTTCCCTTTTGTAGTTGAGGACATCGGCCAGTTTCCTTGTGGCCCTGGCTACATGCAAGAGATGGTCCCTGTTATGCATGAGCTCAGTTATGTCATGGCTCAGCCAGGGGTTACAATAGCCTTTGATTTTATGCTTCCTGATTGGGGCATGTTTGTCGCAGACCAGGTTAAAAAGAAGGATGAAGTGGTCAAGCGCAGAGTCAACATCACTGCTCCATAAACAGAAGACCATTCTGTGCTATGGAGTTCTGCTTTTAACCGGCCAGAATGGCCCTGCTTTAGGACCCTATTTGTAATGGTTTTTGGCAGGGGTTTGGAGTATTTGTTAGACCAGCAGAACCAGACAGGGGAGTGGTCACTGATATCATCTGAGAGAACCATGGTATTGGTTCAGAGCAGTTTGTGAGTACCCAGTCAAGCAGAGTGCTAGTACCTGTTCTGTAGTTGGTCCTTGTGGGGTGTCAATAAGTTGCGTGAAGTGGGCAGCAAGGAGTACATATTTGAAGTGGTTTGTTTCAGGTGCAAGCCAGTTGATATTAAAATCACCTAGAAGTATGACTTCTGTGGTGAGACTTAGATTACCAAGGCAGTCGATTACTGCTTGGAGGCCACTGTCAGAGTGCTTGGGAGGGATGTATATGGATAGTAGGGTGATAGATTTGTTGTGAGCACCCAGGAGGATTTTTATGGCTAGGGTCTGGGTATTCTGTCCTATGCTGGGTAGCTGCAGTGTGATTCTGTGTAAGTTATCCCTGAGGTAGATGATGCAGCCACCTCCCCATTTAGATAGCCTATCTTGCCTAAAGATCCTGTAGACCAGGAGAGTGAGGGCAGTATCAGGAATTTTAGGGGAGAGCCAGGTTTCAACTACGGACAATGCATCAGGGTTATGGAGGGCTACCCAATCCTGAAGATTATCAAACTTGGCTATTAAACTTCAGTTACTGAGGGATGCAAAAGTTAATGTGCCTGATTTTACTGTGCCAGCACCTGAAACATGAGGAGGGTCTGAGTTGGGATGAATGTTACCAGAGCGGATGAACAGGAGCATGGCTAGGTGAACCAGATGGCTCTTAAAAAATTTGCAGTTGATTTTGTGCTGCCTTTTTGGGTTGTTCCTAGCAGAGAGCCTGTCTGAGCAGGTCACAAATGTGATAGTGAATGTTAGTGGCATAAACCACTGCTTTGGGCTCAGTGGCGTGTGCCAAATATGTCTGGGTGTGCCATGGGTGTGAGAGCCAGGTCGATTGTAGTCATCCACATTGGAGACTGGGTCTGTGGAAGAGGGGCCTACTACAAGATAGACTTAGAACCGAGGGGATGATGATGATGAATCTGGGGAAGTGGACTCAGCTGTGCCTGTGGGACAGGGCACTGAATGGGAAGCTGTGCTCACAATGCCCCTTGAAGGGACCACTCCGAACTTGAACACTAGTCCAGCTGAGCCTTTTGAGTGGTTCCAGAGCAGCTTCCCTGAGCCAATGCCTTTTGGACCACTCACTTCAAACTTGAATAATGGTTTGACTGAGCTTTCTGAATGGCCACAAGAAAGCACCACTGGGCAGAGTGGTGAAAATGATGTGATGACTGAGCACCCTGCAACAGGAGAAGGAGAAACAGGCCCAGTGGCAAGTGACATTGATTCCACCTCTGAACAGGATGTGATCTCTAGGACTGATAAACCAGCACCCCCAAGAAGGTCGGGGAGGACTATGAAACCTTTACTTAAGTTGACCTGTGATACCCCAGGGGCACCCACCGATCTACCCCTATTCGTAGTGCACAAGGGTATATATGTCACCCCCAGGTCATTGCCCAAGGTTTACATGTGTCCCATTATTGCTAAGCCCGCCAGGCTCAGAGGGAAGGTGGCAAAATGAAAAAGGGGGAGGTGAAAATGCACCCAAGGAAAACAAAAGGTAAATGGTGCATTATCAATGTGAGTTCAAAATACCTCTGTTTCTGAATAATTAAAGGGGTGCAAGTACGGGTGCTACACATACTATGGTATTTGATATCTGTCAAAAGGGAAAAGTGCTTAATTTTATAAATTGTACATGTGTTTCATGTTTCTGATTGTTTAATACCTGAGTAGATAGGAACCAGGTGTCTAGATAGAAATGCTTGCAACCTGTTGAATGTTAAGGGTTACTGTTTTACTTGTTTCAGGTTCTTATCCATAGGCTTGGTGGGGATGCCAAGCATTAAGGGGGGGGAGTGTAACCCTCCCGTGGGGCGCTTACCTTATTTTACTGCTCCCATGGGCTCCCACATGGTAATCAAGTCCAAATCCGGGCTGCGGGGTCTGATAGCAGGACCAGCGACTTGGGTTTTTGTTTTGAAGAGGTCTGCTGGTCCACACATGTGCAGTAGTGCCCAGAATGTCCGCTATCTTAGCGACTGCTGAGTGGCCTTTCTACATGCCTCCCGGTACTCTGGGCCCCTAGCTCAGTAAAACGGGGGTCAGACACCTGGGGGAGGCGGGTGAGCACACATTTCAGTTTAAAATAGCACCTGCAAGCACTGGAACAGCCGGAGGGGGTGATTTTACATATGTATGTGATACTCATGAATATTAATGAGCCTGATTGCAGCTCGAGGGAAGTCTGTATGAAGCAGAGCTAGCGAAAGGCAACAGGAGGATGTGAGATTACAAATTGTGCAGTCACTCAATAGGGGGCAGATGCCACTATATTATGCTGGGGAAAGAAATGTATAAAACTGCTTTGGTGGCTGGAATGGACATTCAAGGAGGGGGCCACATATGAACTGCAAGGAATAGTGTATGTAAGCAGCCACGTTGTGACACTTTGAACCCCCTGTGGACAGCCAACCAACTATCAGAGTGCCCAAAACTGTTTGAAAGGGCTGGTGGGAGAAGGCACAAATAGACTTTTCCAATCATTAATCAAAGAGGGTTCAATATTGTGATTGATGACTAAAACCAACCAATCAGAGGGCAGGATTCTCAGGAGACATCCCAAGGACTTTGGGGCAGTTGAGTCAGTTTTTGTTGGACCCTGTTTGAGTCAGGAGGGGCTCAGTGCTGTGTGAGAACACTTCTAAGGCATTTTAAGGCCTTTGACAGGATTTAAAGTGGAGTTTGTCTGAGGAATAAAGGTGAAGGCCTTATGCTGATCAGAGGAGCTGTGCATATGTACTGATTGTTCCAGGCACCTTTTGGAAATTGCTGTTTTAGGGAGGTTTCTGTTGCAGCCATCCTGCACCAGTGGGACTGAGAGAAAATCCTGATCTGATACCAGGAGGTGTGGAATGTGTGTAAGCCAGAGAAAAGGTGGATGTTGATTTGAGTTAGAGAGACTGTAAGAGAGAAAAGGTGAGCAGGTGCCCTATGCTTCAGGGACCTGTTGCTGTGGTTGAAATCCAGCTGAGGAAAGGAACTGTTGATCTGGATTTGGAGTTTGGAATCTGTTGCTCAAAGGTGCTGGAAAGGGGGAAAGTTAGAGAAACTGTTCTGACTGCACTGCAGAGCTGTTTTCAATTGAGAGGAGAGAGAAACCAGGAAGTTCCCAGCTTAATTCAGAGCCAGGTGGGGAACTTGCTAACCCCTATAAAGTAAGGTCTGCTGGCTACAGGGGGCCAGCGGTGCTTGCTGTAGGAGCTAAGGCACCCGTGACCTGTGAGGGAGCTGGGCTGTGGAACCACTCCCAGGTCTGGGTCCTCTGTGGTTTGGTGGGCCTTGTGTGGGAGCTCTGCAACTGGCCTGAATAGGCTGAAAGTGACACGTTGTAAGATCTTCAATCAAGGGGACAAGCGGCCAGACCTTCAGTCAAACCCATGTTTTCAGAATACCTAGTGCTTCCCATTTGTTTTGCCCTTCCTGAACTGAAATGCCCAGAGATTGAACTGGTGAATGCCCTCTATTCCAGGAACATCTCAGATCTTCAAGACCATGAGTACCCAAGGCTTGCCCTGGCAATCAAGGGGAGTAAAGGTTTAAATGTTAACTTTCAGTTAACATTGTTCCTAGGGCCCCAATGCCGGCCAACCCATGGCACTGAGCAGGCTTGCAGAAACCTGAGTATCCAATTAAGACAGAGGGACAGTCACTGGTACCAGTGGGGGTGGGCTCTGGGGTGGTCTGGCCTATGGGTCTTGTTGTTATTAATTGTTTCTAACCATTTCTCCTTCCACAGCTATTCCTTCTCGAGGTACCCCGACCCTAGCCCTTCCCCATAATAAAGCTATGTTGTGTTGTTTGAAATTGCTGTGTGAAGGGTGCTTTGTGGAAACTAACTGTAAAGTGCATGTGGTATATGGCATTGGGAAACTGTTTGGCATACAGTGTGTGGGATAGTTGGAAGGGGAGTTGGGTAGGTACAACATCCCAGGGGATTGTACCAGTCATACATCTGGCCCACTGCAATTTACTCTGGGTGGAGGCACCACACTATTTTATTTATTTCTTTGGGATAGAACCCCCCAAATACCACCATAGCAGGACTCAGGCCCCTTAACCTGTATGAAGGACAACAGGCAGGGATAGTAGCCCACTGGCACATGGTACCCGGGCTACACATGTAATACTTTACCGATCAGGCCTGTGAGACACAGTAGATATTGTACCTCCCTCTCCTTAGGTACAGCGTGGAGGGTAGGGGAACATAATTATTATGCTGTAAAAGGTGTAGGAAACCACAAAATAAGTGTGACACCAGACTGGGGGAGACAGGAGGCCATCCTTCTCACCCTATGGGGTGATTCAGTGAGCCCTCTATCCTGCCCATGTCCAGAGTTTTTGAAAGGGAGTTTGTTTTGGTTGTAATCAGGAATACTGTAATTGATCATCACTGTCACTTAGGGGACGAACTCTGAGTACTTAAGCATCACATGTATGATCCACCCATTCCACCTAGATGAGCACAGTTCTACTGCATCATTAATCCAGTGGGTTATTTTCTTCACTTTGTATATCTCATTTACTATAGATCTCCAAACACTCAGGGTAGGGACCCGAGAAGTGAGCCACGCTTTGGTGATCACCTTCTTTGCAGCCAATAGAAACTGACAGTCATTATTTGCAGATATAACTCTGTTATATGTCTTTGTATGTGATTTTGTGTATGTTAAATGACAGTGTTAAGAAAAGGGATCATACAGAAAGAGAGAATGGATTTTTTAAAATGTCTGATAGTCATCTGTGAGCTAGGAACCAACTGCTTGCCAGAAAGCTAAATTACACTATAAAAGGAGTGGACATTCCTTGTAAACTTAATTGAGGGAAGCAGAGGTAAAAAAAAAGTCAGGAGGTAAACCTTTGCACTTCAAAGGCAGGATGCTTGGGAACTAGGATCTGGGAAGTAGCCATTTTTGGCAGGCTGGTGTGAGTTGTCTTACAAGGCCAAGATATTCAGAGGAGTTGCACAAAACGCAAGTAAGTTGCACTGGTACAATACCCAAATTGTGCCATGATGCCATATTCAAAGCTGGGAAATGTGCTGCGCAAAACTGGGTGTGCCGTTGTGCAATCATAAGTATATGTGGCACAAATAGAGGGGGCGGAACCATGAATAAGCAGCGCAACTGCATATTTAGCCCAAGTACATTGTGCAACCATGGAGGAAATCACAGTTTGCACAGCACAAAATTGAGCACATATAAAACAGGCTCAGCTGCACACACTGAGTGGCAGAGAGCAGGACAGGCAGTGAAGCATGGATGCCACAGCCTTCTTGATGGTGCAAGTAATGAGGGGGGTGAGGAGGAGAGAGGAACACCAACATGGCCATGGAAGGGCCCATTGGCAGTGTGCCCAACAGAGATGGTACTGTGCCCGGCTCACATTTGAGAGCTATAGTGACACAGACATAGTGGACCAGTACTGCCTCAGCAGGGCAGTTCTGAGGCAGCTCTATGAGCTGTGCCATGATGAACTGCAGGCACCCACCAGAAGGAGCCATGCCATGTCAGTGGAGACCAAGGTGACAGCGGCAATGTGCTTGCTCGCCACGGGCACCTTCCAGAAACCAGGTAGCATCATCCAGTTGGTCACGTCCTGCCTCCTCACCCAGTTCCTCAATGTTCTGCTGCCACATGCTTTGGAGTTCATCACATTCCCAAGCACACAGGCAGAGCATACAGCAAACATACAGGAGTTCCACAGGGTGGTATGCATGCCAGGCATGATAGGTGCCATCGACTGCACCCATGTGGCCATTCATGCACCACCTGGTCAAGAAGGTGCAGCCTACATGAACTGCAAGGGATACCACTCCATCAACTGTTAGGTGGTGTGCAATGCCACAGGGTGCATCATCAATTTGTGTGCCATGCACCCTCAGGGTACACATAATGCATTTATCTGGCACCAGTCGATCCTGTGCCAGAGATTTGAGAGTGGTGACATCCCCATGGGCCACCTAGTTGATGAGTCTAGATGGGGACTGGGAGAACACCTGCTGTAGTGTTGACAACCAAACAGCAGCCAGAAAGGGCGGTGGGGAACATGGACAGTGCCAGGTATAAAGACATGCCTGGATATGTAGCCCAAATACACTGCAGATGTGCAGGAAGACAGGGGCCCATGGTGTGAGCACCGCATGGCATGCATGGCACAGGCACGGCCCTGCCGTGCACACCATGGATGCAAGGCATTGCAGGTGGCCATGCATCCAATGGACACAATGGCCAGCTGAAACAGTGGCACACTGCATGCAGCTGTGGTGTGGACCAACATGCCCGGAGAGGGGAGCAAATGATGGGCAGGACACACAGTGTGGTGTGACTGGCAGCACATGTGCTGCACATGGGGTCTGTGGGAAGGTCCCACAAGGTGGCAGGAGGTGGATGTGCAGACGGGGTGGGGGGAAGCCAAGGGCCAGACAGGGAGATAACTAATACATGTGTGTTCCCCACAGAAGACAGTTTGTATCCCCTCTGACCCTGGCTGCTCACCCCCATACGGCATCCCAGAAATGGGGCTGAGGAGCGATACAATGAGGCACACATCACTACATGCAACATCATAGAGCATGTCTTTGGCATGCTCAAAATGTGTTTCTAGTGCCTAGACAGGTCCGGTGGTGCCCTACAATATAGCCCTGAGAAGCCTGTGGCATATTCCTGGCCTGTTGCATGCTGCACACCATTGACCATGGAATACCTGTCCAGGTTGAAGAGGGTGACAGTACAGAGGATGAGATGGCAGACCAGCAGGATGGGGATGGGCAGCCAGCCTTGAAGAGGAGGGACCCCAGACTGGCCATTTGTGCCAGATGGCACAGAGACACTATAATAGAGGAGCACTATGGGAACAGCAGGTGAGTAACACACAGGTAAGCAGTGCACGCACACCATGACACACATGCATGGACACATGCATGCAGGGACACAAGGACACACAACAGGCACACAGGCAGACACACAGATTTGCACAGGTCCCTTCCCCAACACATTCGGACCTGGACAGTTAATCACCATATGGTGCATGCCCACGAACACACAGGCATGCTGAAACATGCATGCACACAGCAAACGGCCACACTGCAGGGCACACAGCACCAGGCAGTGGCACATGCATTGCTGCACACAATGACTTGACTCAAACAGCTGTACTGCCAGACGTGGCATGGATCAGAGGGTGTGTGCTCGCATGCAGGCATTGCCAACACAGTGCTGCACTCATTATGCCCATGCCACATGGCCCAGCACCACTGCCCACACACACCAGCCATGACCCTGGCCATGTGTGTGCCACAGCACATGGACCGGGCCACAGCCAGCAATGTGTGTGGCTGGCAACGGCAGCAGGGGATTGGACTGGGTAGTGCACCCATCAGGGCTACCATGTGGAACCACGACCGCCACGGCCACTGGGTTGGCCACACCCTGACTGTGTGGCCGCCACAGGTGGCACAACAGCCACTAGGGGTGTTGCCACCACATCCAGGGGGGTTAAGGCCTTGAACATGACCTGGTCCTGTGTACAAACAGTCAGACCATTTCCTGGTGTGATGGGGATGGGTATGGCAGGGGTTGGCATCAGCCTCGATGGGGTCACCAGACGCCGAAGCCTCGGCATGCTCATTGTGCTACAGGGAGGCCTGCACGCCCTGCTGCGGCCAGTGGATGCTAGCAATGCAAAGCCTGCAGCAATGGTGTCCACAATACGGTCCAAGGATGCAGTCATGGCCTCTCACTGTTGCCGGATCTCGTCTATCAGCTGGGCACGTCCCATGGCACCACGCTCAGACAGTTGCCACACCATAGCCCGCAGTGTTCGCATCTCTGCCATGAGAGTAGCCTTGTTCTCTACAGAGTCCTGAAGAAGCTGGGTGTGCTCAACAAGCATGTCAGTGTCTGGTGACCCATGGTCCCAATGCTGACCTGCAGGGGGTGTGATGGGCTGCTGTGCTGCATCCCTCAACTGGGAACGCCACTCAGGAGTCTGAGGATGGGTGTGGATCTGTGTGTGGGTGCCAACAGTGGCCCCTGTGGATTGCTGCACAGTGTCCCCCGCAGGCCATCGCAGCATGGCCGCAGGCTGCTGTACCTGGCCGGCGGTACCAGTGACCATACCTGCGTGCCACCCCAGGCAACACTGGCAGCAGTGTCCTGTGCTGCCATGGGGCCACTTGGGGGTGTGTGCAAGCATGGACCCTGGGCCACCTATGCTGCCTACTGCTGCCTGTGGGTCTACGGTAATGATGGGTGGTGTCGACACCTGAGCCCCCCAGGATCTGTGTCAGATCATCATCAGTGTCGAACAACAAATTGTCTGGCGTGTCCGGCACCAGCGCAGGTAGGTTGTCCTGTAGGAGGAAGTTGCCCAGAGGGTCATCATCATCTGCAAGACCAGGCAGTGCCACCAATTCCAGGTGTGGATGACACCCCCCTGTGGTGGCCACCACACCCATTGACATATAAAGCACAGCATCGTTCTGTGCCATGGTCATGGGTCCAGACTGCATGGCATCCCTGAGGCATGATGGAGCTGTGAGGCAGAATGGAGAGAGGTTAGTGTGTCCCTGAAGCATTGTAGGTAGTCAGCTATACAGTGGAATGTCAGAATATGTGCCACAGGTGTGCCTGCACCACCTTGCATGAGGTGCGGTGGGAACACGGTAGATACCCATCAGGATGCCAGCATGACATAGGACACATGGCCTTAACTATGCACCCACACTGCGCCATGTGGCATCTGCCCTTCACCAACAGGCAGTGTGGCCCACCCCAATACGGTACATACGTGATGGCCCTGTCAGTTGTGGCATGCCGGTGCAAGTGTGCACTGTGCACATACCCATGCATGCACGACCTGCTGTGGACAGTCATGGGACCTACGTGTCGGCGTTGGCGACACACCTGGTCCAGGCACCACACAACCATGACAGTGTGCATTGAGCTGCCTCATTGCACACAGTGGATCATACCATAGCCTAGTGTGGATGTGCAGGCTGTGAACCACACTAAAACACAACCTGAGCACATTAGTGGCACCCCTGCTGTGCACAGGCACACCCATGGCCTGCTCCCATGACCCCCCCCATGTAACACAGGTATACTCACAGTGCTGTGATGGTCTGCCACCCATTTGGAACCCCCCAAGACACCCACAATGGATGCCCAGGTGAAGGTGGATGC
This sequence comes from Neoceratodus forsteri, assembly GCA_016271365.2. Taxonomy (NCBI): domain Eukaryota; kingdom Metazoa; phylum Chordata; order Ceratodontiformes; family Ceratodontidae; genus Neoceratodus; species Neoceratodus forsteri. Next base: position 323,227,774 of record CM057459.1, read on the forward strand.
CAACAGCTCCTCCTCTGCATTGAGGACGGGTGCTGTTGGGGGGTTCCCCACCCATTCTGCACCTTGCTGCCCTTATGGCTGCCACCTTCTCCTTAGTCCTGTGGTTGTCAGTGCCCATCTTCTTCTTGTACTCCTGTGGAGTGCAGTATGTGGCTTCTGTGGGCATTGATGCACCTGGCCACCTCCTCCCAGCCTTTAGCCTGCTCCTGTGCGGTACCAGTGGCCTCACTCAGGAGGTTCTCCCTGTCAACATATGCCTCTATGAGGGCCTGCTTCTTCACTTTAGTGAAGTTGGGCCTGCGTTTCCTTGCAGGCTCCTGCTCTTCCATGCTGTCAGAATCAGACATGCTGCCACCTGTGAAAAGGGATGGTGTACAGATCTGCAGTTCAAGTGCATCCACAGTTGCTGTGCTACATGAACTGTCTGGCAGGGCAGTACAGCATTCAGCACTCAGATTGTAAACAAATTTACCTTCCAGACTGCAGTTCCTGTCAGTGACCTGTGCTGTGTGGGGTGCTTAAATGGCTCATCGCGTGCAAATGAGGTGTGGAGCAACCAGTAATGGAATGCTAATGTGCTGGTTTGTGCCTTGCATTGGCTCATGAGGCAATCTGTATATTCTGGCTGAATATCACAGAATTACTTCAAGCGCAACCAAATGTGTGATGTGCAACAGGAATGCGCTGGAGCAAGTCACCAGCGCAATTCCTGTGCATGTGTGATGTGCATTAATGCACTTGCCATGTGCGCCACCCGATTTGCTCCACCTGTGACTGCGTATTACGCATGATGCTGTACTGCATTTGGTGGTCCTAGCACTCATGTGAGCAGCATTCACCATTGGTCATTGCAGAGCAGTTGCAGTCAATGCACTATTGCTGTGTGTTCTGTGTGGCAACACTTGCCCTTCACAAGATAGCACAGATTTATGGCTGTGTAGATGTGGGTTGCAGACGTGATACCGGTCTCCCGCCTGAACTTCCGGCACTGCGCATGTGCGGTACTGTGCGATGTGTCCCACTGGTGCATGTCCGTTGCATAAATCTTTGCTGGGTGTTGCTATCATGCAACTGGTGTGGCAGTGCAATAGGGTCACAGTTCAGCAGCAGACCGCAGCCCGGCCCTAGTTCATTGCACAGTCACAATGCCACTTGCGTGGAGTGTCAGACCAAGGGCCATGAATTGGAATGAGATTGATATGGCCAACCTAATGGCTGTGGTCACTTCTGTGGAGAGGCAGTTGTTTGGAGAGGAGGAACTTCAGGAGGCACGGTCCCAGGTGTGGGCCTGTGTGGCAGAGTGCCTGGTACTGTGCACTGGTGTACCCCAAACAGTGCCATCACCTTTACCTGTGCAGACAGGATCCTGAGTACTTTCGAAGACTGGAGGACCGTGACTGCTGAGGTGTGGTCCTGCAACCAGGTACATATGTGTGTGCACTAAGCATGCCAGTTCTGGCCACTAGAGAGGGCATTAGGTTGTGGAGCAGGTGCGTATGCACCTGCTCACAGGGTGGGGCCACTTCGTGTGGGTATGATGGCACTGTCGTGGGGCAGGGCTGTGCTGTGTGTGTCCCTGTGATGCACTGTGACAGTGACCCACCTCTGTGTAGAAACATAGACTTTGACGGCAGATAAGGACCGCTTGGCCCACCTAGTCTGCCCATTTCCCTACCTAGAGGATAAGCTGCAGATCCTATTTAACCAACAGCCTATTTATTCCTACCCCCCAAAAAAATTGCCTTATGTCTGTCCCATGCATTCTTGAATTCTCCCACAGTTTTAGACCCCACAACCTCCTCAGGAAGGCTGTTCCATGCATCCACCACCCTCTCTCTTTGAAAAAATACTTCCTCACATTGCTCCTGAGCTGTCCCCCCTCTATCTTCAAATTGTGTCCCCTTGTTCTTGCACATCTCTTTTTCTGAAAGATGCTACCCTCTTGGACTTTGTTAATTCCACTGAGGTACTTAAATGTTTCTATCATGTCCCCCCCTCCCTCCTTTCCTCAAGGGTATACATATTAAGCTCCTTTAGTCTTTCCTAGTATGGCTTCTCTTGCAGACCCTGCACCATTTTAGTTGCCCTCCTCTGCACTGCCTCCATCCTGTCTATGTCCTTGTGGAGATGGGGTCTCCAGAACTGGACATAGTACTCCAGATGGGGTCTCACCAACTGTCTGTACAGGGGGATAACAACTTCCTGTTTTCTGCTGGTGATACCTCTCCCTATACATCCCAGTATTCTGAGCCCTCCCTACTGCCTTCTCACATTGCTTGCCAACCTTAAGGTCATCTGATATGATTACCCCTAGGTCTCTTTCCATTTTTGTTGTTGTTACTACCCCCCCATTGTATAATCTTCCCCATGGTTTTTATTTCCCAGGTGCATTAATTTGCACTTCTTTGCATTGAATCCAAGCTGCCATACTTCTGACCATTCCTCCAACCTTGCCAAGTCCCTTCTCATCCTTTCCACACCTCCTTGTGTATCAACCCTGTTGCAGATCTTTTTGTCATCTGCAAAGAGGCATACTTTTCCTTCCAGTTCCTCTGCAATGTCACTTATAAATACATTAAAAAGGACTGGACCCAGTACTGAACCCTGCGGTACCCCACTAGTAACCCCTCTTTCTTCAGAGTGGACTCCATTTACAATTACCTTCTGTGTGCTGTTGTTCAGCCAATGTTTTACCCAGGCTACCACCCTGGGACCCACTCCCAGGCTAGTTAATTTGACTACTAATCTTTTGTGTGGGACTCTGTCAAATGCCTTGCTAAAGTCTAGGTAGGCCATGTCCACAGCCCCTCCCTGGTCTACTACTTTGGTCACCCAGTCAAAGAAATCAATTAGATTCATCTGACATGACCTTCCCGCTGTGAACCCATGCTGCCTTGGGTCCTGTGCCCCACTGGCCTCTAGGTACTCAACAATTCTTTCCTTCAGAAGTGATTCCATCACTTTCACTACCACAGAGGTCAAACTGACAGGTCTGTAGTTTCCTGCCTCTGTCTTGGTCCCACTTTTGTGAAGGGGAATCACATCTGCCTTCTTCCAGTCCTCAAGTACCACACCATCCTCCGTGATTTGTTAAAAAGGGTAGTCAGTGGTGTCACTAGTTCTCTGCTTAATTCTTTTAGAATTCTGGGGTGAATTCCATCTGGCCCCATTGCTTTGTCCACCTTCAGTTTTAGGAGTTCTTTCAGAACTCTTTCTTCTGTGAAAGGACTGGGATCAACCCCCCTCTCCAGAGTGCTTCTGTTAATTGGATTAGGCACCTCCCCCACTTCCTCTTTTGTGAATACTGAACAGAAGTATTCATTCAGTATCCCTGCTTTTTCACTGTCACTCTCTGCCCACCCACCATCCATTCTATTCAGCCTCACTATCCCTCCCTTTGTCTTTCTACGCTCCCTGATATACCTATAAAAGGTTTTATCCCCCTTCTTAACCGAGTTAGCTATCTTTTCCTCAGTTTGTGCCTTTGCTATTCTGACTACCCTCCCTGCTTCCTTCTGCCTTAACTGGTACAGGTTTCTGTCCTGCTCCTTCTGTGTTTCCTTATACTTCCTAAATGCTATCTTTTTCTCCCCGACCTTCACCGCCACCTCTTTTAAGAACCATAGTGGCTTTTTCTTTCATTTTGATTTGTTTATTTGCTTCACACAAAGGCTTGTTGCCTCTGTGATGGCAGTTTTTATATTTTCCCATTGTTGTTCCACCTCTCCTTCTAGCCTGTTTGCTAGTGCTTTTCTAAGGCACGCTACCATCTTGCCAAAGTCAGCTCTTCTGAAGTCCAGAACCCTCACTTTTGTATGGCTTGACTCTGTAGCTGAGTTTATCATGAACCACACTGTTTGGTGTTCACTTGTTCCCAAATGGCTACCCACTTCTAGATCTGAGGCCCTCTCACTGTCCCCATTTGAGAATATGAGGTCTAAGATTGCTCCCTCACAAGTAGGTTCCAAAACTAGCTGTTTGAGGTGTGCCACCTGAAGGGCATCAAGAATGGCCCTGCTTTTGGATGTGGCTGCTGCAAAGGTGCTCCAGTTAACATCTGGCATGTTAAGGTCCCCCATCAACAGTATCTCCCCTTTCTCTGCCATCCTAAGTATGCCTTCTATCATATCCTTGTCCATTCCCTCCCCCTGACATGGAGGTCTATATACAACCCCTGTGCAGATTGTGGTGCCATTTCCAGTCTCTAAGGTGATCCACAGTGCCTCCTCTCCTCCCTGTTTACTCCGCAAAGCAATCTCAGTTTTTAAAATGTTGGTGGGAGGGGTTGGAAGAAAACTCTGTGGGAAAAATTGAGGAGGTTGTACTTTTAGAGTACTACTTTTGGGCTTGCCCACAAGAGTTGAAGACCTGGGTAGAGGACTGAGACCCAAAAACAGCACAGCAAGCTGCTGAGCTCTTGGATCGATATGCCGAGAGCAGACCTGCTCCGAAAGGAAGTGTGGCCGGTGTGGCAGGGCAGAATGGGTGGAGTGCACCTTCAGGGCAGCTAAAACCCTCACTGCCTCCACAGAAAGGGGGAAGCCTCAAGTTGCCAAAAAGGGATTTCTCAGATAAAAGAAATGATGACTGTTGGTCTTGTAAGCAGCCTGGGCATCTTACTAGACAGTGTCCAGTGTACAGAGTGGGCAAAGTGGTGCTTAAACAGAGTTGGGTTGTTTGTGTATCCCTGAAAGCATGCCTGTAAACATAAGGGAGCACATGCACCCAGCTACTGTAAATGGGGTGCAAATCCATGGGTTAAGGGACACACACCTACTAACCTACTAACACCTTAGTAAAAGGGGATTTGGTTGGGCCTGACCAGCTTATACCAGATCAGTTTATCACTGTGAGGGGATTCACTGGGGAGGAGAAAAATCTGCCCCTCGCTAGTGTTCTCTTGGACTGGGGTGAGACTGGAGAGACTGTGCAAAAAATGGTAGTGGCAGACAATCTCTTCTTGGATGTGATTATAGGGAATAATCTACAGAAGGGGTGGTGTGTATGGTTACCCACAGTCAGATGGCAAAGGCCATTTGTAGTTCTCTGGACCCCATAGAAGCCCTTGCGGGAAAGCAGGGGAGGCTGGTTCTCCAGCCTGTGTCTCCTAACATGGAGAGTAGTGAAAGGGAGCTAGAACTTCCCCAAGTAGCAGTTCACAAAACAGCTACAGATAGTCACTCTGGGGTAACCAGTGGTCAGAAGGTTATGGATGGCAGTGGCCCTGAATGCCCTGACACCAGAGCTATGGACCCCAGTTTAGGATCTGAGGAAAACATGTCCCATACCTTGGGAAAATGTGAAGATTTTGCAGCTGCTCAGAGAACTGACCCTAGTTTGGAGAGGCTGAGGGCATGGGCAGAATCTGATGGGACACAAGGAGGTGACATAAGACATAGGGTATTTTGGGACAATGGACTTGCATACACAGAATGTGAGGACAGAGGAAGGGGTGATGGGCAGGCAGCCTGTTGTTCCTCAGAGATATCAGGAGTGGCTGTCCAAGGTTGCTCATGATATCCCAATGTCTGGACATCTGGGCATCCCATACACCACGCAGCGATTGCCCCAGAATTTCTATTGGCCCAACTTCGTGAAGGAGTATTGCAGGTCATCACCAGTGCCAACAAATAGGGAAGGCAGGTAATAAAACCAAAGCTGCCCTAATTCCCTTGCCCAATGTGGAGGAGCCATTCCAGGGGTAGGAATGGATATTGGGGACAACTGAGTACTCCAAGCTCCTTCAGGAAAAAGTTTATCCTGACGGTGGTAGATTATGCCATCCGGTACCTAGAGGTGGTCGCCCTCTCCTCACTTAGGGCAGACAAAGTGGCTGATACCTTGCTAGGGATTTTCTCCTATGTCGGGTTTCTGCAGGAGGTTATCTCTGATCAAGGGGGTACTGTCATGTCGGACCTGATGAAGTATTTCTGTGAGAAGTGTGGGGGTGGTGCAGAGACACACAACACCTTATCACCCATAAACCAATGGGCTTGTGGAAAGGTTTAATGATACCCTAAAATCGATGCTTCAAGTGTTTGCTGAACTGCATGGGAGGGACTGGGAGAAATACCTTCCCCACCTGTTGTCCACATACAGGGAGGTTTCCCAAGAGTCTATAGGATTCTCCTCCTTCGAACTCTTATATGGACGTAGGGTGTATGGGCCCCTAAATTTGATCAAGAAAGACTGGGAAGGCAAGTATGCCACCCAGGGAACTCCTATAGTGGAGTATGTCCTTAAGTTTAGGGAGAAGCTGAAGGAGCTGATGGGGAGCAGCCCAAAGCAACTTGTCAGCTTCCCAACAGAAGCAAAAGGTCTGGTACAACTGCGGAGCCAGAGCTCACTTGTACAGTGCAGGTCAGGAAGTAATGGTCCTAATTCCAGTCTGGAAGGACAAGCTGCAGGCTGAGTGGGCAGGACCATATAAGGTAGTCTGACAGATCAATGAAGTAAACTATATTGTAGAACTGCCTGACAGGAGACATATTCATAGGATGCACCATGTCAACATAATGAATCGTATGCAAATAGGACTGACTTGGTATTTGCAGTGTGTAGTACTGAGGAGGGGACAGATGAGGAAAACCCCTTACTGGACTTGGTAGAGGAAAGCAACTGGGAGTCCTCTCTGGAGATAATCAAACTGTCACCCTAGTTGACCCTGGAACAGCTCCAGAAAGTGAGTGAGGTTTTGGAGGACTTTGCCCCTTTGTTTATGGCCAATCCTGGATGAACCCCCTTAGTGACACATGATGTAGACTCGGGGATGCAAGCGCCTATACGGTGGACAGCCTACCGGATGTCTGAGGCCATCCTAAAAGACATTAATAGGGATGTGGTAAAAATGCTGGATTTAGGGGTAATCCAGAAATCTCACAGTCCCTGTGCCTCACCTGTAGTCCTCATTCCCAAGCCGGATGGCTCTACTCACTTTTGTGTGGACTATCATAGACTCAACACAGTCACGAAGTCTGATGCCCACTCAATGCCATGGATGAATGAATTACTAGACAAGTTGGGAGGGGCAACATACCTTACCACAATCGACTTGATGAAAGGGTATTGGCAGGTGGAGTTAACTGCCAGAGCTAGAGAACAGTCAGCCTTCATCACTCCAATAGGATTATTTGAAATCTGGGTAATGTCTTTTGGAATGAAGAATGATCCTTCCACCTTCCAAAGGTTGGTCAGCCAGGTGTTACATGGTACTGAAGAGTATGCAGTGGCTTGTCTGGATGATATTGGCAACTTCAGTATCAGCTGGAAGGAACACCTGTCCCCCCTGGAGGAAGTGTTGGGCAGGATACAGAGGGCAGGGCTCACTGTCCACGCTTAAAAATGCCAGATGGCTATGGCAGAGGTGGTATACCTAGGCCATGTAGTGGGGCAGTGGCAGCTTTGTCCCAATCAAGCAAAGATTGAGGTGATATAGGCATGGCCCATGCCTGAAACCCAAAAGCCAGTTAGACACTCCCTAGGGACTGCAGAGTACTATTGAAAGTCTGTACCAAATTACAGTACCCTGGCAGCTCTCGTATCTGGCCTGCTAAAGAAAAGACAGCCCAAAAAGATAAATTGGGAGTCAGCCTGTGAACAAGCCTTCACACAGCTAAAAGAGGCATTGTGCAGTGCCCCTGTGTTGGCCAGTCCAGACAGATGCCTCAGATGTGGGTATTGGAGCACTCCTCCTTCAGATATCTAATCTGTGAAAAGACCACCCAATCGTATACCTGAGCAAAACTCCACTGTAGAAAAGGAATGCCTTGTGCTGGTATGGACCCTGAAGAAATTAGAGCTGTATCTCTATGGGAGGTGCTTTGAGGTACACACCAATCATAACCCCTTGGTGTGGCTAAATCAGATGGGTAAAACAAATGGTCATCTCTTAAGGTGGAATATTGCCCTACAGGCCTATAATATGACCATTACACACAGAGCAGGGTCAGCCAACTCTAATGCAGATGGCCTATCTCAGCAGTTAGAATAGTAACAGAATTTGTGAAAAACTTACCATGCAGTAGGGGGCGTGTTCCAACAAATTCAGTCTAGAAGGGAGAGATGTGGTGAGCTAGCCACTGCCAGTCGTTATTTGAAGATGTAATTCTGTTATATGTTTTTTTTATGTGAGTTTGTGTATTTTAAATCCAGTGTTAAGAAAAGGGGTCATACAGAAAGAGAGAATGGATTTTTCAAAATGTCTGATATTCATCTGTGAGATAGGAACCAGCTGCTTGCCAGGAAGCTAATTACACTCTAAAAGGAGTGGAAATGCCTTGTAAACATAATTGAGGGAAACAGAGGTAATAAAAAGTCAAGAGGTAAACCTTTGCACTGCAAAGGCAGGATGCTTGGGAATCAGGATATGGGAAGTAGCCATTCTTGACGGGCTGATGTGAGTTGTCTTTCAAATGTTATATTGTAAGGCAGTGAGACAGCAAAGGTACCAATTCTGAAATGTAATGTGCCAAGAAGTTGTGATATAAATACCTAGATGAGGAATAATAAGAATTCCTTAAACTTTTGGGAATGCACAAAAATGACATCTACTGGCCTAAAAGTTAAGTCCAGACCAGGAATTTTGGCACTATTTAAGGAGCTCTGAAAACAGGAGCAACCTCTCATTTCCTGGAGCATTTCAAATGACTCACTTCCTGACAAGACACAGAACAAACTGCCAGCAGACACTGAAAGCCAGTGGCTGAAAAGAAGGAAAGAGTTTTTCAGATGTTTACTTATTCTTCTGGATTTCAATTGACTATGAATTTAAGGTAGAAATTAGATAACAGTTTACAATGCATTTTTCTTGTACCTGTCCATTTTTATTTGTGTTATTCTGTGACCAAATGTATGATTCTTTTAGTTGTAAATTCATGATGATTATATAAGTATTTAGCAAAAAAAAAGTTGTTTTTTAAAGAAAACATGCCTGAGCGAGATTTTAATATTGTGTGTGATTGTGAGGCATTTATTAATAATCTGTGACCAAACTGTTATTGCCAAAGGGGTGCCACCATAAGCTACCAATTGAGCAAGGATCTATAAGGAAAATCTGGGTAAAGACAGGGAGAATACAAAAGTCTCAGGAGAGTCTGTATGGATTTGAACCAGGTTGTTGCATGCCCTATGGGAGAAGACAAAATCAGGGTCACGAGGCTACAATGAAGAGATCATAATGCCTAGATCTTCCTCTTTGTGCAACAACCAAGAAGGGTTCTCATTTTGCTACAAGACTCGAGACTGGTATTGCACCCTTATCCAGAGTTTAAAGAGGAAGCCCTAGGATCTCATGGTGGGTGTTTAGTCATGAACTCGGTGAGCACTCTAGGAGGGCACAAGGAGGGTATTCCTGCCCCCCATCATGGATAGCATTTAGGGGTGGTCACTGAGAGCTCAGTGGACCTGATCCCCAGGAGTGGGTTTATGACACAAGAGGCCATCCTTCTCACCCTATAGGGGTGATTCAGTGAGTCCTCTCTCCTGCTCATGTCCAAAGTTTTTGAAAGGGAGTTTGATTCAGTTGAAATTGGGAGGATTCTAATTGATCATCACTGTCACTTAGGGGACGAACTCTGAGTCCTTAAGCATCACATGTATGATCCATCCATTCCATCTAGATGAGACCAATTCTACTGCATCATTACTCCTGTGGGTTATTTTCTTTAATTTGTATATCTGATTTACTATAGATCTCCAAACACTCAGGGTAGGGACCCAGGAAGTGAGCCAGGCTTTGGTGATCACCTACTTTGCAGCCAATAACAAAATTCCCAGTAGGTAACGTGTATTGGGGTCTCAGAAACCATGTGGCATTATGCTAAACAGAAAGAGCTCTGCAGTTAATTGTATTGCTCTACCATATGATTCTTCTAATTCCTTCTGGAGCGATTGAAAAAAGGGGTACAACTTAGGGCAGGACCAAAATATGTGAGTATGATTGCCATTAATATTACTGCACAGCCTCCAACATGAGGCATCTCCTGTAGTATGGAAATGGGCAGTGGTATGGAAATATCTGATCTGATGCTGCCAGGAAAACTCACGTCATAGGTGTGAATTTGTTATTTTAGATATCAGACGGCATGAGTTGTGCCACTGTTCTAAAGTTATTTTTTGGTCTAGTTCTTCATTCCATTTGGAAAGTATATATTCAGTTGAATAGTCATTAGAGTCAGACAAGGCCCTATAAAAGATAAAGATTGCGTGAGCTAAATTCCTAGTATGTATTACCGAGATAAGAGCTGTGAGAATTGGCAGGTGTGTTTCTCAGCGCCGGACACCGAGCGGGAGGCTGTCATAAAAGTGACATAATTGTAAGTACCTAAAAAAGTCATTTTGCCTTAGCTTACATTCTTGTTTTATTTGGTCAAATGTTTTAAAAATTGAGTCTGTAAGTAACTGAAAAAGGTAATATAATGAGGCATGTTCCCAATTACAGAATGCACAGTCAGTCCGAGCTGATTGAAAGTGTTCAGGAAGTGCTACTGGGCAGAGTAAATTCAAAAACGGGTTTAGATGCATCGATTTATGCATGGCAAAGCCTAAACTAGGGGTTGGGTGCAACTTGCCACCCATGGGGAAAGTCAAAGCATAGGGTAGTTGCTATAAATTCCTGAGTTGGGAGGATCACCTCCTCCACCTCTCTCCATCTCACTTGTGTGGTCCCTCTATGTTGGTGTGCAATAAACACCAGGTGTGAAGCCAATAGCATAGTTTGAGGTTGGGGAGGGATAGCCCTCCTCTCTCTTTTGAGAGAAATAATGTCGATAATTTTAGCCTAGGACAAATAAACCTAGACATTGTTTTGTTCTAAGTTTTGAATATGTGCAAAAGCAAAGAGAGTGGAACATTTTGGAATAAAGATAAGGCTCGAGGCAGAGTTACCATTCTGATGACCTCTACTCTGCAAGACAAGCTCAGGGGTAGGAGGTTCCATCTGGCCAAATCATGTTGCATCTGTATAAAAAAGGGGGGGGAGTAATTATACACTATGGCCTCCTCTACATTACGGGTCAGAAAGACTCCCAGGTATTTTAACTTGTACAACTCCCAATGGAATGGAAATCAAGCTTTGAACTCTGTGGTCAGCTTGAAGTGGCAGGAAAGGGCATCTGTTTTGGTGGTGTTAAACTTGTATCCTGAGATTACACCAAACCTCTACAGAATCTGAAACATCACCAGGACTGAATCTATAGGATTATCTAGGTATGGTAGCACATCATCGGCATACAGAGCAATGCAGTGTTCTTTGCCCATGATTGATATCCCAGTTATGTGTATCGATTCCCCGACCACCTGTGCTAGGGGTTCTATGTAGATGGTGAACAACCCCTGGGATAAGGGGAATCCTTGCCTTGTTTCTCTATAGAGAGGAAAATCGGTGGAATGGTGGTCAGAGACCTTTACACATGCTCGAGTAGATGCATATAGGTTCTGTCAGGTTGTAATGAGTGGGATGGGGAAACCCATTTTTCTCAAAGTGGCATAGAGAAAAGGCCAGCAGACTCTATTGAATGCCTTCCCTGCATCTAAACCAAGAAGGACTGAGGGGGATCCCTGAGACTGCTTTTCATGCTTCAGGTGCAACATGCATCATATATTGTCAGTGGCTGATCTCGCGCTTACAAAGCTGGTTTGGTCTAGGCCAATCAAGGTCACTAGAATATAATCCAGACGATGGGCCAGGATGGACAGGAGATATTTATAATCAGTACTGATAACTGAAATAGGCCAATATGATTCGCATACCTAAGGATTCATATGCAGTTTTAATATAATGGATATTGCTACCTAAGACCAGCTCAGGGGAGGTGGGTCACCCAGAATGACCTCATTAAAGGTCTGAAGTAGCAACGGAAATACCTAATCCCTAGCAAATTTATAGAATCCCACCCCATAGCCATCTGGGCCTGGAGTCTTCATGGTTTTAGATTAGGTGATGGCAGCCTCAAGCTCCAAGGCCTGAATTGGGTTAATGAGATACTGTGGTTGATCCTCCGAGAGTGTTGGCAGAGTTATGGAGGAAAAGAAGGAAGCTACTGCTGCAGAATCTACCTCTCGCTTGGGCGTGTACAGGGTTTGATAAAAGGAGCAGAAGGCCTGTGTGATGTCATTGAATTTAGTAAGGTGGTCACCTGTGGTGGGATTCTTGACTGAAGTAATTGTAGGTGCACACCTCTGTTTACAGAGATGATATCAAAGTAAATGGGATGCTCTGGGACCTATCTCACTATACTGTTGGTGTAGAAAGGTGAGGAAGATCTCTGTCTGCTGGAGACAAAGAGCTTCTAAGTCCAATTTTACCTGTTTAAGTTGTGGGAGTACAGATTGGTCTCCCTGCTGATGTGCCATCTGCAAAAAATGGAGTGTATCCTCCAACAGTCTTTGGTGCTCTTTCCTTAGTTTTGATTGGGTTAAGGTGTATTTAATCAGCTGTCCTCTGAGGACTGCTTTCAGGGTGTCCCATTGGATGGAGTAAGATATTTCTGGGTCTGAGTCATCCAGGAGAATCTCTTCTATGGTGTTAGTTAAGAATTTTCAGAAGGGCTCCCCTCTTAGATATACTGGGTTTAACCTCCAACGGGAAGAACGTTGCTCCAAGCCTAGATCCAATTACTTATTACTGGGGCAAGGTCAAAATGGGCTATATCCCCCAGGGTACAGTTGACCAGGGAGATTAGGTTCTCTTTTTATGTATGACACTGGTCGATTCGTGAAAAGGTGCCATGTACTACTGAGTAATAAGTATATTCTCTGGCTCTAGGATGTAAAAACCGCCAGACATCCAACCAGCCAACCTCCTGAACAAACTGCTGGAATGTTTTATGTGGGGTGGGATGCCTATACGGGGTTACATTAGTAGAGTCCAGACTTGGATTTGGGGTGATATTCAGGTCTCCTGCCAGCAACAACAATCCTTATCTAAAAGTGGAGCTGGTTCCTGGGGGCAGGTATATATTTGCTAATGTAACCTCTGTGTTATATAGGTGGTCCTGAACAATAGTTAGCCTACCTTCTTAATCTGACCAAACACTGGACTCTTGAAACTGGGTCTGGTGGGGGATTAAAATGGCCACACTTCTTTTTTGTTCCCCCTCATAGAATGAATAATAAACAACAGAGAAACATAATTTAGCAAGCTTTTCTTACTCTAGGTTGGTCAGATGAGTCTCTTGGATAAAGACCACATCAGCCTTAGATCTTTTAAGAAGTGTAATAATCCTGAACGTTTTATTGGGGTTAGTTAAACCATTCACTTTTAGTGAATATAATTGCATATGTTTGGTAGCCATGATGAGCTCTAGACAAGGGGAGGCCTGAAATTTAGCTGTCCAGCTCCCGCTACCCCACTCTGCACCCCCCACACATTGTACACTGAACTACACCTTATATAATGCATGGAACTGCTGACTTTTTTAAACCTATATACAACAAACCTGCTAACTTATATTTTACAACTGAGACTAAAACTAAATAACATTACGAATATAGAAATACCTAACCATAACATAACTTGGTCACAGTAATTTGCCAACCGGGCTAGTACTGTGAAACTATAGGGACATAGTACTTCTAAAATATTTGGGTCAGACTCTGCCCAAGAGACCATGGTAATTACCAGGTCTATTGTGATCCATTATTGCGGCTTTAAGACATGTATATTTTAGGGAAAAGGGGTTAAGGGAAGTGAAGCATCATGCCTTGGCTCCACCTAGGACTATCTCAGTGCCAAAGGTACCCCATGCATCAGTCATCATTGAACAAGGAGGGGAAGCATATAACATGGAAGAAGTACCAAACTAGTTTGAGCCCATTTAAAAGATCGATGTGGAGCCCATCACTGTACAGAGGCAAGTCCCTCACAGAGGACTGCTAATCTGTTTTCCCTGTCAGGGCAATAGTGAATGGGGACACTGAAAACATGACTCAGGAAGTGTCTGGGATTAGATTCCTCTTACTCCTGGTGCCACTTACTAGCCCTGGTTATGGCTTATATAAGATAAGGAGGGAGGCTGCAGGAGCTGAGTTTGCACCCACACAACAATACTGGGGGCCTCATTAAGGATCCAAAATGGTTCCTCCCAAGAACAAGTCAGTAACAAGTGCACAGTCTTTCTACTGAAATTATAATGCTCCTCTCTTCAAACCACATGAAGTCTTGCTGTATTCTGACAATTGCAGTTAGCCCCAGGACTCAAGCTGCCCCGGAGAGAAGAGGGTTAATTTTCTATGCAGAGCATAGAACGTTGAGCTTGAGCTCGGTTCGGACCTTTGTCTGCTGTACTTAGAAGCACAACCATCAGATTCTTTATTCTGCCTATCTGAACGGTCGCTCCAGAGATTTCTCCTTTGCTCGCAGTTTGAAAGTTGGTTAAGTTTTCGGTTTTACCGATTATTTTTTCGCAAGTTTCGATTCAGATCTCTGCCTTTGGTACAGTAAGTACTAGGTAGTGAACTTGACATAGTAAACATGTGGAAATTGTAAAAATTGATTTTCGACCAGTTTGGCTGAACCGGCCATTTAGTGAATTACATATTCTGTCTTTGTTTCTAAACTTAGAGTGTGGTTACCGGTCCTTATCGGTTTAAAAAAAGACACATTTTCTTGTGTTTTTTCCAATACCGTGACACGGTTAGAAACCGATAAGGATGTCTTGCCTGGTTGTTTGCCATAAAAAGGGTAAGTTTGTGGTTAGGATGGCTATGTCTGAGAAACCCAAAAGAAAAACCGGGCCCACTGGGTTTCAACACTGCAGTGTGTGTGGGGAGGTCTTTGCTAAGGCTGATCCCCACACCACCTGTGTTTATTGTCTGGGAATTGACCACCTCGATTCAGACTGCCAAATCTGTAAAAATTCCCCTAAGTCTATCCTGGAAAAAAGATTAGGTAGGCTTAGGGATAAGGAGGCCGTGAAGTCCACTGACCCGGATGGCCAGCCCAGTTCGGTTCCAACCGAACCTGAGGGAGTGCCCCCTGACCAGGGCGACACTTCTTCAGGCAAGAGGAGAGCCGATCCTGAGGGATCGGTTCCTACAAAAAGACAAAGAAAAGAGAAATCAGCAGGTTCGGATCCAGAGACCCATTTTCCGACCACCGAAGAGATTGCCAAAGCGATAAGGATTGTAGAATTGCTTCGCCCAGTTCCGTCTGATCCGGCGCCTTCTGGCAGGGGCTCGGTTCAGTCGGTTCCTCCGGTTCAAGGTTATGCCTCTGAAGATTTTTATGAACTGGATTTGGAGGGGGATGAAGATTATGATGATGATGATGATGATGAAGTTCTGGATGAACACATTGAACCGGACATCTC
This sequence comes from Neoceratodus forsteri, assembly GCA_016271365.2. Taxonomy (NCBI): domain Eukaryota; kingdom Metazoa; phylum Chordata; order Ceratodontiformes; family Ceratodontidae; genus Neoceratodus; species Neoceratodus forsteri. Next base: position 323,243,082 of record CM057459.1, read on the forward strand.
CCCAGACAGGCCTTCTGGTGTTTCCCCTCCTAGGCTTTCTGAGTCTCCTTCCCACTACTTGTTTTACAGGAAAATGGCAGAAACCCTCCAGCTCCCTGTGGAGGAAGCCATGGAGGAACAAGAGGAACCTCATTATGTGGAGATGATGGACATCTCAGAGTCCAAGAGACTGTCTATTCCCCTTCATAAGTCTTTTGGGAAACAGACACAAAAGATTTAAAAAACTCCAAATTCTGTACCTCTTGTCAACAGAAGGATGGACAAAAGGTACACCTTATCAGGTTCAGGTACAGAGTACTTGTATCAACAATGCAGCCATGTTGGGGTTGTGCAGGCTGCAGCCTGTGATAAGGCTAATATACCCTTGGCTTCACCCCCCCAGATAAAGACTCTAGGAAGCTGGATGCCATGGCAAAGGAACAGTACATGGCATCCACCTTGGGACTCAGGCAGGCTAATTATACGGCCTATGCAGCCAGGTACCAGAAGTCCAGGTGGGACACTGTACTGGCACTGGTTAAGCAGGCCTCCTCCCAGCTAGTCTCGGAGCTGGAGGAGGTGGCTTCTGATGGGACTGAGGCATCTAAGGTACAGTTCCATGCTGCTGTGGACTCCAATGATGTGTCATCTACAGTCATGGCTACATCTGTGGCTCTTCAGAGAATGGCTTGGCTCAGATGTACTAGTCTCTCACGGGACACCCAGGCTAAGACCATGGACTTCCCTGTGGTGGGTAATTCTCTGTTTGGGGAGCAGACAGAGAATTACATGAAAAAGATGGATGAGTATAGGACCACCTATAGGAGTGCACAGGCCAAGGAAAGGCAGGCAACTCCTCAAAGGCAGCAAGCTAGGGGCAGGGGCAGGCCTTTTCATAGGCCTTTCTACCAAGCACAGGCCTCTTCTTCTTTTCCTCAGAGGGGCTTCTTCAGAGGGAGAGGCAGAAGGGGGATGAGCAGGGCTGCATCCACCCCTCAACCTAGGGCTCCTGCCAAGCAGACACTCTGATCTGTCAGCCTGGGTCGACTCCCCCATTCCTGTAGGAGGCAGGCTGGCTTGCTTCATCTAGGACTGGATGTCTGTTACCTCAGACAAGTGGGTCCTGGAGGTGGTAAGCCAGGGGCTGGTTCTTGGCTTCAAGAAATTTCCAAAGCTGAGGGCCAGATCTTTTCCACCTGCAAGCATCTCCGAAACCATTGCCTTAGAGGCAGAGGTTTCATCTCTACTGACTCTAAAGGCTGTAGAGAGAGTTCCTGCATTGCACAAGGGCAAAGGTCTGTACTCCAGGTGCTTCCTTACCCAAAAAAGAAGGGGAATGGCGACCCATCCTAGACTTAAGATACCTGAACAAACATCTTTTAAAACCAAAATTCAAAATGATGACTCTGGGAATAATCCTTCCCTCTCTAAGGCCAGGGGACTGGCTAGCCTCCCTGGACTTAAAAGATGCCTACTTTCACATTCCCATCAAGTGCTCCCACAGAAAGTACCTCAGGTTCGAATTGCCTTCAGGCCATTAACAGTTCAAAGCTATGCCCTTCGGCCTGGCATCGGCTCCAAAGGTATTCACAAAATGCCTGGCAGTAGTAGTGGCCTTTTTAAGAAGGAAGAATATTTCCATATTTCCATACCTGGATGACTGGCTCATTGTTGGTCAGTCCCCAGACCAAGTCAAGTCAGATCTGCTAGGACTAACCAAGTGCTCACTTCCCTAAGATTCTTTCTCAATCTTCCCAAGTCAGTTCTCAAGCCTGTACAGCTCCTCACCTTCATAGGTGCAGAGTTGGATACAGTCAAGGCAAGAGCTTTTCTTCCCCTGGAAAGGGCAAGGGCTATTGTAGAGCTGGCTTCTTCATTCCACTTTCTGGTCTCTTGGCCAGCAAGGCACTTCCTTCAGCTTGTGGGCCACATGGCAGCTTCTGCGGCAGTGGTCCAAGGGCCAGATTTCAGATGAGGACATTCAGTTTCACCTGAGGGCCTTTTGGTCTCAGAAGAAAGATTCTCTAACCAAACTAGTTCCAGTGACTCAGACTCTGATCCAGGCTCTCCAATGGTGGCAGGATCAGGGCAACCTCAGACAAGGAGTCCCATTCATCACTCAATCTCACTCTGTGGTCTTAACAGTGGATGATTTTCTGTTGGGGTAGGGAGCCCATCTGGGGGTTCTCACAGCCCAGGGACTGTGGTCCCCTCAGGAATCCCTTCTTCATATCAATCTCTTGGAACTCAGGGTGGTCTTTCTGGCCTTGCAAGCTTTCTCTCAGTCAGTGCAGAACAAGGTGGTTCAGGTCAGGACAGACAACATCACCACCATGTGGTAGATCAACAAGCAGGGAGGCATGCAGTCCACAGCCTTGTGCATGGAAGCCATGAAATTGTGGTCCCTAGCTTGTTCTCTGCAGACCTCTCTGATAGTAGTCCACCTTCCAGGGAAGGACAATGTGCTAGCAGATGCATTGAGCAGGATCTCCCAGGGCCATCACAAATGGTCCCTGGACCCTCTGGTGTTGAAAGTGATTTTTTCAAGGTGGGGCACTCCAGAGATAGAGCTCTTTGCAGCCCCAGACAATCACCAACTTCCTCTGTTTTGTTGCAGACCTCCAGTCTTGGGCTCAGTCCCTCTGGATGCTCTGATCTTGAACTGGGAGGGAAAATTTCTATATGCCTTCCCTCCTTTTCCTCTACTGTTCAAGGTTCTCATCAAGATAAGGTCACAACCCTGCAAAGTGATTCTGATTGCTTCAGACTGGGCCAGGCAGCCTTGGTACCCCCTGTTGCTGTCCCTAGCAGTCCATCTTCCCCTGTCTGTTCCCAGGAATTACAACCTGTTAACCTCCTCCCAGGGGAGGATTTGGTACCCCAGTCTTCGGTCTCTCAATCTCAAGGCATGGCTCTTGAAGAGTTAGAGTATGCAGATTTGCATCTGTCCCTAGGGGTTCTGGATATTCTCAAAGCCTCTCGAAAGCCTGCCACCAGAAAAACTTATAACTCCAAATGGAAAAGATTCAGCATTTGGTGTTCCAAGCAGCATATATCCCCAGATACTGCTGAATTGTCTACAGTTCTGGATTATATGATTCATCTTAATGGCCTAGGCCTCAGACCAGCTACTCTCAAAGTACATTTGTCAGCTGTTTCTGCTTTTCTGTCAGTGGGAAAGCCTTCCTCACAGTCATCTCATCCTGTATTATGTAAATTTTTCAAGGGATTGCTTCATACCAATCCCCCCTTTAAGGATCTTACCACTGCTTAGGATTTTAATGTTTGCATTGTTCAGCTTATGCAACCCCCTTTTGAGCCTTTGTCTTCAGCAGAGCTTAAGTACTTGACTTGGAAAACTGTGTTCCTGGTAGCTATTACCTCTGCCAGGCGTATCAGTGTATTGCAAGCTCTGTCAGTGGAGCCTGATTTTATCTCATTCCATAGAGATAAGGTGGTCCTTAGAACTAACAGGAGGTTTTTACCTAAAGTGGTTTCAGATTTTCATCTGAACCAATCTATGTCTCTCCCTGTGTTCTTCACTGATCATTCTTCTTAAGAAGAAATAAGTTTACACAGTTTGGATGTTAAAAGAGCCCTTAGTTACTACATTGAGCATACTAAGGCTCACAGGTTTGACTCCCTCCAGTTGTTTCTCACTTATGGGGAAGTGGGGAAGGGCAAACCTGCCACTAAGAGAACTATTGCCAGGTGGATTGTCTCTTGTATTCAATTCTGCTATGAGAAGCTAGGCAAAATACCTCCCTCAGGTCTGAGGGCTCATTCGACTAGAGGTACAGCTGTTTCCCTGGCTGCAGCCAGGTATATTCCTTTGCTAGAGATATGTAAAGCAGCCACCTGGAAAACAGTCCAGACATTTACCAAACATTACTCCCTGGACATCCAGGCTAGGAGTGATACTCGGTTTGGTACAGCAGTACTGCAGAGCCTATTTCCAAGGTAGGTTTGATTCCCTCCTCCATGAAGGTACTGCTTGGTAGTCTGCAATAGTCAAAATACAGCAAGACTTCATGTGGTTTGAAGAAAAAATGACTCACCTTAGTAATTATGTTTCTTCTAATGGAGTCTTGCTGTATTCTGACCTCCCCCCCGCCTCCCTCTCAGAACCTGTTTTTGGGAAGTGGACTGGCAGGTGCAGTGTTGCACCCCAGGGGTGCATTTGGGCACTCCCTCCTTTTAGAGAGAGGGAGTGGGTTAAATTATTAATTTAACAGTCTTAAGTTGTTCACTACCTAGTTTTTGATTTGGGATTTCTTGACTTGAGTCTTTTGGGGATCCAAAATATTTGGTTGCCACTTGGCTAGTAAAAATGTTACAATTTCCAAATAGTAGTTAGTATTAGCTCATAAGAAGCTGATGGCTGTGCTTCTAAGTGCAGCAGATAGAGGTTTGAACCAAGCTTGAGCTCAACATTCTATGTTCTGCATAGAAAATTAACCCTCTTCTCTCCAGGGCAGTTTGAGTGCTGGGGCTAACTGCAATAGTCAGAATACAGCAAGACTCCATTAGAAGAAAGATAATTACTAAGGTGAGTAATTTTTTCCTCAGGTTGGCCAATGGATAGGGTAATTAATGCACGGTGGGTGATAGAAGTTGTCCCTCTCTACTAAGGGGAGGCCCGGTGAGCAAACAATTGAGAACTCATCCTCTCCAGGGTACGGAGTGACAAAATTATACCTCCGCCATTACGCCATTTTATGCACATGGGCTACTCATGCAAAATATTCCATATTGGCAGCTGTTATACAGTAGAGTTAGGCACTAAACTTAATTCAACCTCTACATTATATAACTAGAATAATACTCCTGTCTGGAGTTCCAGGAAAATGGTGTAATAGTGACCTTAAGCCTTGCACAAGACATGTTGACTTATACCCTGAAGACAGGACCATGCTCATTATTCTAAAAATTGCAGGTGACCCCCTTGTCCTCCTGCCTGCTTCATATACTTAACATCAATTAGTCTGTATCATCTGACAAAGTAGAATGTCAATAAAGTAAAATGTTACATAGGGAGCACACACATGTAGCCCTCTGTTATAATGTAATATAATCCATGCTTCCAAAAAAAGGATGCTAGTATTGTAATTGGCAGATGTATTCCAGATTGGTACTGAGAGTTAGGTGCCTGCATTAGGTATGAACTAATAAGTACATGATTTTAGTTTATTTTTGTTTCATTAGATATTGGACACTCCAGGAAAGGCAACGGGGAGCCTTTCCAGGAGTCCAACAATCTTCCCCCAGCCTCATAGTTCCCCTGATCCATTGTGACCCCCCCAACACACTGGGGCCATATCCACAAGCCACCACCAACACACAACACCCCGAAATAGGAAAGGAAAAGGGTAATCTGGGGTCCCCAAGACAGCAAGCACTGAAACTCATTCATCCATCTTGATTGTAGAGTCAGCCACATGTTGAATGGCAGTCCTGTAGGGTGCCAAGTGCTTTGTAGTCCATTCTCTGAGCCAGATCTAAATGGGAGTGGGCTTCACTAGGGCAGAGACAAGCAATACAATGAGACAAAATGAAAAATTTAGTACACTCCTGAGATGTGCTTAAATTGACTTTGGCACTAGTACTCTGGCTCTCTCGGGTATGCAGTTTAGCCAACTGGAAGGGTTACTGCCCCTGTAAGGAAATGTGTGATCATCAGTTAGGGGTGGTAGTTTATTCATAGGGTGCTGCTACACCGGTGCTGTCCCCTGGCCTCCAGCTCCCAAAACCAATCACCAGAATCTGTCAGGGAGATTGTACCTTAAGGGTTATGATTAGCTTTGGTGGTAGCCCAGAGGGTGGCTGCAGCACAGCTCCCACTTGGGGGGTGGTATGTAGTAGTAGTAGTAAAAATATTTATTTTTGTACAGGATATACAAGACTTTAGGTCCGAAGACCTATTTTCAAAGTCATCCTGTGCTAAAACAATCAGGTTACAGATAAATAACAAAAAACATTACAATACATACGTAGCAATACTCTTTCATACAACAATTCACAAACAACATCTGATTTACTTAGTGTATATCATAAATACAGAATAAAATACTTATCTAACAAGGCATCTAAGAACAATGAATAAGGGGGATCCAGAAACTTTTATCCAGGCAGCTTACATGGACGAAGAATTGAGGACTTACCTGTCTGGTTCACTGAAGCTCTTGGTCACTCCACAGATTGCTCAGTGGGGTTTTCAGTTGACGCTGAGTGTGTCTGCCTTTTGAGATCCACCACAATATTTTGGATGGCTGCTGTTCCTTCTTGGCAGCACTGTTCCCTAAATGGCATCTGCTGCCAGAGTCTTTATGCTAATTTAGCAGCTATAGTCTGTTGTTATTGTGGTTGGGTTTTCAACAACAGGGTGTCAAAATTCCTCTTTTTACATCTGCTTGGGCAGAGCCCTGCAGGCATTTTGGGATTACTAGAAGAGCGAGAGAGGGGACTGACAGGAAATGATGACTGTGTTCTTCCCTTGAATGCTTCAGAGTGGACATACATCAGTGCTTGCTTCAGTCCAGGTTATCTCATTTAAAGCTGTGGTCTGTTTCTGTCCGTCTTCTGCTTCATTTCCTTTCAGCCTGCCTGCACTACATCTGGACTCATTGCTATCGATCTCATTGTGGGGGATAATCTCTGAGGCACTCCCCATTCATGACATCATGGGTTGTGTACATCTGATAGGTTGCTTTATGCACATGTAACTTGAAGAAAGTCCATCCCCCACCTGGGGGGGGGGTCTGCTCTCCTAAGGTCAGTTCTTATGTGCATCAAAAACAGGTTGCACGCACACCCTAGAGCTCCAGTGTGTTTCTTGTGAAGAACAAATATTTATTATAAAGAACAACTTCATTACTAAGGTAAGAAGCCACCTGGCTAAGCCATTTATTAATATCCTACAACAAAGATCAAACAAGACCACAAGGGTATATTTCTGCAGATTTGCAACTGTATAAAATTGCAAAACTTGTAGTCTTAAAAATATTAGCACTGCGGCTTCTACCAGCGTCGGTTGTCTAGGAAAATGTTAGCTGAGAAAGTGCCAGCACAGTATTCAAATTATGAACATTATTGCATTGTGCAACTATAGAGATTATTAGCTACCTGAACACCCCTGCTAGCATTGCCAGGAACTAAAATAATATAAAATACAATTAATGAGATAAGGAAACATCCCTGAAATCCATAGGAGAGAATGGGTCAAACATCACAGAATGGAAGTTTCCTGCAGCAAATTATCTGATAGCAAGTGCTTAGTAAGGATGCATACCTTAAAGAATGAAGGTTTGAGGTCCTTTGCTACAGTCATTGAGTCTGCCAATAAAGGGCAAAGTTTGTTACTGAAAGAAGTATCTATTTATTTTGAAAAAGATACAAAAATATATTTGGTTTCCCATTGAAACACATTGGGCCCCTAACTAGCTGGCAGTTTCTGACACAACAGTAATAGAATTCTATTGAATTCTTTTCTACTAACAGAGAGAAAAGTAAAGACAAAAACCTTCTTGTTTCACTGCACTAACACATATTTTGTTACAAAAGTAGAACGTAATTACTAATACATCAAAATACAATAGATTTCTTAGAAGTAAACACCTGCTCTTTAAATGTCTTTCTGAAAGTAAGTTGGGGAGTGTGAGTGTATACATGTGTGTGGGTGTACTAGAAACAGCAGTTCTGCTGTATGAAATTACAGTCTATGAACTCATCATACCACCAGTTAAAATCAAACCTCTAGCACACCTAGTTCAATAAATTAGACAGATACTATATATCAGCATACTAAAAATATGTAAGACCAATACAGAGTAATTGCCCCATATTAAAAGGTATCAGGCTGCCCCTTGAGTCTCTTTCCTTAGTGCAAATTAGTACAGTTCACTAAATATTCTATACTCAGACATGCTTGAAGCAAAGTGGACTGCCACAAGCATGTTTGAATGTAGCCCCCCAAAGCAACAAATTCTGGTCAGAGCCAGGACAGCTGCAGTTGAGTTGATGGAGAAACACGGGGGGACCGGAGAAACACGGCACTGTCCATACTGAAGATGGCTACCACAGCTTTTTGCGCATGTGTGACGACTCACACATGTTCACTGAACTCCAGTGGCCATCTTGGACATGGGGGACTGTGCCATCAAGAGATATCAACCGGGCAGTTTGGGACCAGATTAGTCAATTTTTGACACAGTTCGTGAATTATTGTTGAACTCCTCTAATTACAAGAATTTGCTGGAATGGTCACAAAACTGCTCAGAATGGCCTGATGTAGCTCCCACAGAGTCAAGAGACAGCAACCGGACAGTCTGGGGTAATTTTTGGACAGATTCTGTCAATGTTTGTGAATTATTCGTGAGCTCATCTAATTGCATGTGTAACCCCCTTAAAACCCGGGGTTACAAAAATCCCAGTTAGATCTAGTAGCAGGCAGGGAAGGCAGCTTGTGAAACTCGAGTTAAATGGATATCACACTGTCTCACTCTGTTCTCAGTCTTAGCTGAGACTGAGGGATGACATCATATAGAATTCTTGCAGCAATATAAGCCACATAGGAATGCTGCAGCTAGGAGTTAAATAGAACATTGGGAGGGTATGAAGTCAGTTTGTAGAAGTCTTGGAAGTAGACTTAGTAGGGGAAGGAGGTGTACTGCTGTAGGCAGACCCTCAGAGCCCTCAGCTCTGATATAGAGCTGCTGTTTGTTTTGGTGTGTGTTCTCACCATAAGAGGGACACAGAAGAATCTGTTTGAAGTGGTAGAGACCGCTCTCCAGCTGGTTCAGGGCCCCATCCCTGCGGGGATGGGGGGAGCCAACAGCCAGCTTCCAGGGGCAATCCCTTGGCCTGGCTAAGTGAAGAGAGAAAGCTGCCTGAAGATTTGTGCTGAGGATCCAAGAATTCATTGTGTTTTCCCATAGAAGAAGCATGTGGAGCACTTGCAATCAGGGGTGAGTCTGCTCTTGAAAAGGGCCAGTGTTTCACCAGAGACAGTGTGTACTAACTATCTGCTGCTGTGGGTCAGGAAAGGACAGCCAAGTATAGTACTTAAAGAGTGTGGGATTTGGACATCTTTAATCAGTGGTTGTCTACAGGGATGGACATAACCACTTAACAAGTATGCCTCAAGTCAGCGCACTGGAGTTTCAGAGACTGTAGATTGAATGTGATTTACATTTAAAGTGTTAATCTACAATCATTAGAGTTTTCATGGAAGAGGTGTCTTAGAACAAAGGAATGGCCGGGTATGAATTACGGGAGCAAGAGGTGGGAGACCCCCACTTGGAGTAATCAAATTCACCTCTACGGGTTCTCTTTGGGACACCTGTTGCTTTCTTTCGGGCACTTGGCCGGTGTCTGGAGAAAGTACCCAGACGTGGGATTTAGATGGAAGAAGTTTCCCCTTAAAGGAGCCTGTATGTGCTCATGGGTGGTTTAGGGAGCCACCGAGTAATGTTCCATGCCCTATGGAAAGTAGTCCAGTTGCTGGCTGGATGTGCCATGCAGGGAAGTAGTCCAAGGCTGGTCAGATGTGCCAGGCCAGGGAAATCCAGAGAAGAGTACAAGTTCGGGCTGAGTGCCCAGAGTGTTTCTAAACCCAAGGGTTACGGTGTGTAGAGGATATGTTCTGATCTCCATAAATCTGCATTACCAGGAGCATAGCCACAATGGGGTCTATCTGTGCTTTATTGTTCAGTTGTGTTGTGAATAAAAGCCACAGTCTAGAATCCCACTCCTGGTTTGGACATTACAGTTATTGCTTCCTGTGTCCGGAGTTACTTGGGTGCCCCTGACTAGAAGTCAAACCTAGCCAAAATACCGAGCAACATTTTTCTCCCCGAACCCAGGTCCCAGGTAGGGAGTTACATAATGGAGGCACCACACAGTGCTAATAACACAAAAAATACCACCGACCCAACCCCTGGGGTTACAAAAATGGAGGCTACCACTGGGATTTGGCTTACAATTTGGGAGAAAACACAAGAAAAGTTGCTCAGGTGGTGGCTACCATTTTGGCTGTCTGGCAGTAGGTAGCCCAAAAAGCTGAAGCAATGTCAACTAAATGTGTCGCTGTGTGCTGCTGTCTATGTGCTGCTGTAATATGTGCCAACTGTTTACCAAGGAACAGTAAAGCCCGAGTGTGTATGCCCTTGTCCTGCATTGAATTACAGCATTTGCCAGCTTTTAAAAGTATTGTATGATAGAGAAAAGTGTGGAAAACTGTGGGAAACAAACAAAGATTTGTGCCCTGGACATTGGAAATGCTTGTGGTATGGACTAAGAGTAGTCTCTGACTAATATGCCATGATAAATGGTTGAAATGGTGCTCCTGCCGAGGAGCTGCAGCTGAAAAAAAAAAGTGTGATTTGCAGTTTAAATTTGGCCTGCTCGACCATTGCTGTGGAATAGAAGAGCTCAAAAGTAAAGAGGCTAATTTGCATGGCGTCGAGTGATTGGTGAGACTGCAATCAGTCCCACCCCCAAGCCAGCTCTAGAGCGACTGCACAGCATTCGAGAGGGAGAGTGAGTGGAGTGTGCGAGCAGGTTTGCTAGGAGCAGCGTCGCGGTGACTAAAAGCACTGTAAAATAGTTAGAATCAGACTTTTTCTGTTTAACTTCGGGCTGAACCCGCATCTCGATCATTTGGAAACAAAGCATGGCGTTCAGAGGAACAATCGGCAGGACTGCCAGCCCGCTTCCTTCAAGAGGCCTCCAAGACTGGCAGCAGGTCGTTTTTCCTTTGAAAAAACAAACTACTGATAACAGTGAGTACCAACCAAGCTAATAGCTCAAACTGTGTGATTTTAACTAAAGCCAGCTGAATCTGTGTGTAGCAGTGGATCATGTTTGCAAAGAAGGACTGTGCACATTTTTTAAGCTAAAGCAAGAATTCTAAACAACAGACTGTGAGCATAATTATAGGTTCAGCAACAGTATAATTTTCAGTGCCATGTGAGAGACTGTGAGTTGCATGAGAGACGCAGCAAGAAATACAGGCAATCCTGTGTGATGAAATACTGTAGCTTTAGGGGACTGTAAGCTAGAGCAGTGAATTCAGTGAGTGAAAAGTTCATAATAAATCATATAAGTGTGCTGAGAGAGAGAACAGCGCAAGTTTGTGCAGTTTGAGCAAATTTATCAGTAGAGTGTGTAAATCGGATGCACAGCAGCTTGAGTCATGGACAGAATGTTGATGCGTAGGATTGCTGCCGCCACCATTACAGGCTGGGGTAATAATGTAAACACAGCAGCAGAGGAGATATTTTGTAAAAGTTGTTCTAATCAAGTGGGACTTGCAATAACAGTGAGCGTTGTTTGTTTTTCACTGCAGTCGTGGCTTCAGGACCAGCCCATTACCCAGACCATGCCCGGGCTATGATAGTAGAAGAAGTTAACAAGTTGAGAGATAGTGAGAGATATTACTATGGGGGATGACTGCCTCTTCATGTGGCAATTCCTGGATATCCAGTACGAGTATGTGTGATGTGCTTAAATGCTGGAAGGGACATTTTCATGGTACCTCACTGTTCTGGGTGCCTAGAGAAATATGGCTTGACTAAAGCACCCAAGATTTGTTTGGCTCCCACATGGACAAAGCTTCAAGAACCTGCAGTTGGCAGCACACAGCACCAGGTGGAGCCTTATAGGGAAGGCCCCTCAGAGTGTGGCATGAAGCAAGAGGGCGCAGATTTACAGACAGAACAATGTACTGATGTTTCAGAGTCTGAGTCGCAGAGAGACATAGCAGGAAGAGCATCAGTAGACCCTTGGAGTGAGGGGCCTAACCCTAGTCTCATAGGTGAAGATGAAACTAGGGAGGCCTTTGAATGGGAGGTATCGACCTCCGCACCCAGAGAAGAGTGGACAGTCTTAGGAGTGAAGACGCCTGCACACTACTGGGCACAGATTATTAGCGAGGAAGAAGAAGAGGGGGAATCTATGTGGCCTTGTGAAGAAGGGACAGATCCACAGCCTCAAGCTCTTGCCTCAGAGGAACCGATGGTAGAAGAGAGTAGTGACTCCACAGCTCTGCCCCCACAAGGAAGAGTTAAAGATCCATTCTGTGTTACATTAAGTATACGTAGCTGGCAGAACCAGGACTGGCTGCCCCTAAGCCAGGCCAGAGGTTGCAGGTTGACCAAGAGCAGTACAGAGGAAAGACTGGTTCATAGGAAAGTGAATGAAATCTATGGGATGCTCTTTCCTACCTTTCCTTGGAGAGTCTGGGAGGAGATTGAAAAAAGCAGGAAATTCTGGATAATAGAAGAGACAATGACACATGTGCATCCTGGTGCTAACAGACAGGTCAAAAATAGAGTATTGCAATTAAAAATCAGCCAGTGGAAAAAGGGCAGGACACTGTTTGTTGATACTGTTCGAATTGTGGATGGAGAGGACATGAAACCTTTCACAGTGGGGATTATGAGCACCCAGACGGGGTAATAATTCATGCACTTGACCCATTGTGCTATTGGCCACAATGCAAAGACCAACCTGCGAATGTGCCCATGCCTACCAAGTGGAGAGCAGAGCAGTGGTAGCCAGTGCTGTCATCTAGCCATTGCCGTACCTATGTTGTTCTGCCAGACTGGCGTTGCAGGACTCAGGTGCCCCACATTCATCAGTCCTGCAGTGTACTGGCCTTTCAGATTCCATCAACTGGCCCACCAGATGACTTCATATCCAGAGAGGATACCAGCTCAGCTGTATCCTGATTCATTGCCTGAGATTCCAGATGACTTCAGACCAGCTGTTTTTTCCCTTTTTTCCTGTTCCAAGGTTCCATCTCCTAGATAACATCAGCCCATCAGTTTCCAGATGTGCCCTCCTGTCATTTTCTGGAAGATGTCCACCCAGCTGTATCAGAAGAACGCTGCCAGGGAGAGTCTTCAGCGGAGGACCAGGTGGTGTACCATTTTCATTCTACAAGGGGCTGGTAAGTCCAGACTTTTCTATTCTTATGACATTCCAGTACACACCCTACACTAGCAGACTCCAGATGTTTGAACTGTCCTCAAAGACTCTCACTTTGGATTTCAGCCTGCTAGAACTGTGCTTCACTGGGCTCTGGCACAGGAGAGACTCTTTATTGGACTTGCCTTCGGGCACTGTTGTCACTAGAAGGGACTTTTAGGGCACTCCATCCCCCAAATAATGTGTATTGTAAATAATGTCATTTTCCTACTGTTTTTACTGCTTTTTACTTTTCTAAAAAATCTTTTTTGGGATTTTCCAGTGTTCTGATGGTGGGGGTTTAGCTAGACTGTGCATGCAGATTAGGAGTGTGTTTTGTTTTTCTCTTTTTCTTGCAGGTGTTCCTGAAAAAGATAAGAAGAGAAGACAAGAAGAGGTAGAGGGACTCAGCAGAGTTCCTTAGTAGTACTAGAGTTTGTAGTGTTTAGAGTACAGAAGGTTGCGATTTTCTGTGTGTAACTTTTCCTTCCACAGGTATGGTTGTGGGGGAGTGTGGGAGTAATGTATAGTGTATTGCATTAGCTCCTGGTGTTTGGTTGCGGGTGTCCCAGGTTGCAGGGAGGCCTCACTTTTTGTTTTGTTTTGGGTGATTTTGGGTTAAAGGGAGATAGGTTTTCCCTAGAGGGCTAGGGGGGGGATAGGCAGGCTGTGGTCCTGACCTGCTGTAGGGGCCGCAGTACTGAACTATTAGGGCTATGCTCTGGACAATTCTACCAGGGCCACTAGGTGTCCATAATAAGATCTTAGAATAGAGGCTGATGCGTCAGCCGATGGTCTCTGAGCCCTTAGTGTTGCCTGCCTATGCTTAGCACATGGTAGGAGAGGGACTGATCACCCCTCTCCGTAGGTAGCACAGAGGGTAGGATGACCTAGGCTGGATTAGTAATGACTGCAAACAGTCATTTTCCTGGCCAAGGGTGGGTGTAACCCCCTAAAACCTGGGGTTACAAGAATTCCAGTTAGATCTAGTGGCAGGCAGGGAAGGCAGCTTGTGAAACTCCAGTTAAATGGATTTCACACTGTCTCACTCTGTTCTCAGTCTCAGCTGAGACTGAGGGATGACATCATATAGAATTCTGACAGCAGCATAAGCCACATTGGAATGCTGCAGCTGGGAGTTAGAACGTTGGGAGGATTTGAAGTCAGTCTGTAGAAGTCTTGAAGTAGGCTCAGCAGGGGAAGGAGGTGTTCTGCTGTAGGCAGACCCTCAGACCCCTCAGCTCTGATACAGAGCTGCTGCTAGTTTTGATGTATGTTCTCACCATAAGAGGGACACAGAAGAATATGTTTGAAGTGGTAGAGACCACTTCCCAGTTGGTTCAGAGCCCCATCCCTGTGGGGATTGGGGAGCCAACAGCCAGCTTCCAGGGCAATCCCTTGGCCTGGCTAGGTGAAGAGAGAAAGCTGTCTGAAGATTTGTGCTGATGCACCAAGAATTTGCTGTGTTTTTCTGTAGAAGAAGCCTGTGGGGCACCTGCAATCATTGGTGAGTCTGCTCTTGAAAGGGCCAATGTTTCACCAGAGACAGTGTGTATTAACTATCTGTTGCTGTGGGTCAGGAAAGGACAGCCAAGTATAGTGCTTAAAGAGTGTGGGATTTGGACATCTTTAATCAGTGGGTGTCTACAGGAATGGACATAGCCACTTAACAAGTATGCCTTAAGTCAGCGCACTGGAGTTTCAGAGACTCCAGATTGAATGTGATTTACATTTCACGTGTTAAACTACAGTCATTAGAGTTTTCATGGAAGAGGTGTCTTAGAACAATGGAATGGCCAGGTATGAATTATGTGAGCAAGAGGTGGGAGACCCCCCACTTGGAGTAACCAAATTCACCTCTGTGGGTTCTCTTTGGGACACCTGTTGCTTTCTTCCGGGCACTTGGCTGGTGTCCGGAGAAAGTACCCAGATGTGGAATTTAGATGGAAGAAGTTTCCCTTAAAGGAGCCTGTATATGCTCATGGGTGGTTTAGGGAGCCACCGAGTAATGTTCCATGCCCCATGGAAAGTAGTCCAGTTGCTGGCTGGATGTGCCATGAAGGGTAATAGTCCAAGGCTGGTCAGATGTGCCAGGCCAGGGAAATCCAGAGAAGAGTACAAGTTCAGGCTGAGTGCCCAGAGTGTTTCTAAACCTGAGGGTTACAGTGTGTAGAGGATATGTTCTGATCTCCATAGATCTGCATTACCAGGAGTGTAGCCCTGTGGGGGTCCATCTATGCTTTATTGTTCAGTTGTGTTGTGAATAAAAGCCACACTCTAGAATCCCACTCCTGGTTTGGATATTACAGTTATTGCTTCCTGCGTCCGGAGTTACTTGGGTGCCCCTGACTAGAAGTCAAACCTAGTCAAAATACCAAGCAACATTTTTCTCCCCAAACCCAGGTCCCAGGTAGGGGGATACATAATGGGGGTACCACACAGCACTAATAACACAAAAAATACCACCAACCCGACGCCTGGGGTTACAAAAATGACACACACCAAAACAAACAGCAGCTGTATATCAGAGCTGAGGGCTCTGAGTGCCTGCCTACAGTAGAGCACCTTCTTCCCCTACTGAGGCTACTTCAAGACTTCTACAGACTGACTTCAAATCTTTCCAACATTCTATCTAACTCCCAGCTGCAGCATTCCAATGTGGCTCATGCTGCTGTGAGAATCCTATATGATGTCATCCCGCAGTCTCATCTGAGACTGAGAACAGAGTGAGACAGTGTGAAATCCATTTAACTGGAGTTTTACAAGCTGCCTTCCTTGCCTGCCACTAGATCTAACTGGGATTCTTGTAACCCCAGGTTTTAGGTGGGTTACACATGAATTTGCCGAAATTCCAACAAAACTGCTCAGTATGGCCCGTTCTTGCTCCCAACCAGTCAAGATACTGCAACCAGACAGATTGGGACCATTTTTGTCATTTTCTGTCATAATTCATGAATTATTGGTGAGCTCCTCTAATTACACACATTTGACAAAATGGTCATGAAACTGTTCAATATGGCCCGTTCTTGCTCCCAGTCAAGAGACAGCAAATGGATGGTTTGGGACCAGTTTTGTCAATTTCAGACACAATTCATGAATTACTAGTTCAAGCTCCTCTAATTATACAAATTTGGCCAAATGGCCATGAAACTGCTCAGTATGGTCTATGTTTGCTCCCAAACAGTCAAGAGACATCAACTGGACAGTTTGGGACCAATTTTGTCAATTTCTGACACAATTTGTGAATTATTGGTGAGCTCCTCCAATTACAAGAATTTACCAGAATGGTCACGAAACTGCTCAGTATGGCCCATTCTTGCTCCCAACCAGTCAAGATACTGCAACTGGACAGTTTGGAACCATTTTTGTCAATTTCTGTCATAATTCGAGAATTACTGTAAAACAGGTAATATTTGATGTAAAATAATTATAGCTATATCCACTTAAATGATAATTGCACTAAAATACAATGGTACTAATTTGCCAAAATTGCATTAATTTCAATGGGCATAAATTAGGAGCTACTTGCAGAGCATGAAATTAAATTTGCACAATTGTGGCTGATTAGTGCCATGCGCTAAATATAACTTGCGTGAGAATAAACAGTTCTACAGTATTGGTGAGCTCCTCTAATTATAAGAATTTATTGGAATGTCATGAAACTGCTTAATATGGCCCATTCTTGCTCCCAAATAGTTAAGAGACAGCAATTGGACAGTTTTGGACCATTTTTGTATAGATTCTGTCAATATTCGTGAATTATTCATGAGCTCATCTAATTGCATGAATGTGCCACAAAAATTACTCAGTATGATCGTTTTTGCACCCAACCAGCCAAGAGACTGCAACTGAAGGGTTTGGGACTATTTTTATCAATTTCTGACATGATTAGTGAATTAATGTTGAGCTCCTCTAATACAAATTTGATGAGATGGTCACAAACATGCTCAGTATGGCCTGCTGTTGCTCACAAACAGTCAAGAGACTGCAACCAGACAGTTTGAGACCGGTTTTGTCAATTTCTGACACAATTGGTAAATTATTGGTGAGCTCCTCTAATTACATGAATGTGCCAAAATGGCCACAAAACTGCTCAGTATGGCCCATTATTGCTCCCAAACAATCAAGAGACATCAACCAGACAGTTTGGGACCAGTTTTGTGAATTTCTGACACAATTCCTGAATTATTGGTGAACTCCTCTAATTACACGAATTTGCCAAAATGGCCACAAAACTGCTCAGTATAGCCCGTTCTTGCTCTTAAATAGTGAAGAGGCAGCAACCAGACAGTTTGGGACCATTTTTGAACAGATTCTGTCAATGTTTGTGAATTATTTTTGAGCTCATCCAATTGCATAAATGTGCCATAATTCCCACGAAACTGCTCAGTATGGTCTGTTCTTGCTCCCAACTAGTCAAGAGGCAGCAACCAGACAGTTTGGGACCATTTTGTTAATTTCTGACACAATTCGTGAATTATTGGCGTGGTTCTCTAATTTCACTAATTTGCCAAAATGGTCATGAAACTGCTCAGTATGGCCTGATCGAGCTCCCAAATAGTCAAGAGACAGCAATCCAACAGTTTGGGACCATTTTTGGACAGATTTTGACAATGTTCTTGAATTATTTGTGAGCTCATCTAATTGCATGAATTTGCCCAAAATGGTCAAGAAACTGCTCAGTATGGCCCATTCATGATCTCAGCCAGTCAAGAGATTGCAACCGGACAGTTTGTGATCATTTTTTGGGCAGATTCTGACAATATTCGTGAATTGTTTGTGATGTCCTTTAATTGCATGAATTTGTCGAAGAGATCAAAAAACTGCTCAGAATAGCTGGAGCCATTGTCTTCACCACGGCAGACTTCAATGCGGCAAGAGCGAGTAAAACCATACTCAGAGCTCTCACCGCACAAAAGCACCACAGTTGCTCTGGGCAGCCATATCGGCTCTGATCAGAGTTTGTTTAATTCAGTAGCAGCTTCCTCAGATGATTCAAATGTGAAAGGCCCATCTGAAAATAGATGACCATTTTGGTAGGGTACGGGGTGTGAAATTTAAGTTTAGCTTCCGGAAAGACTTCATCAGTGGTGCATATGCTTTCTGACAGGCTGCAATTGAGGCTGGGTAATCATTATCAATGTATAGATGGTGGAACTGGTACATTAGGATGCCCTCTGCCACGTCTTGTGCAGGACTAACTCTTTCTTCTGGAACTGAAGAAATCGGAGCACCATGGGACGAGGGTGGGAGATCAGTTGTGAAGGTTTAGGCCCTAAAGCACAGTGGGCCCGGTCCATTTCCAGAGTATAGGAGTCAGGTAAGTTCAGGGTTGTTTGAAAAAGGGTCTGTAGGAATGTGATTGGGTTGTCCCCCTCAATGCCCTCTGGGAGACCTAAGATATGTAAATTGTTCCTGTGGTTTTGAGCCTTGGTGTCTTCAACCTGTGTTTATAAATCCAGGATGGCTTGATACAGTTGGGCAATGGCTTTTCTGCAAGATCCAGCCTGAAGTCTGCCAGTGTATACTATTCCTCTGAGCTGTCTACTCTTTTTTTCTACTTTCGTGATGTTGGTGCATAGGCCAGCCATGGTCAGCCTGCTCTCTTTCCTGGAATCTGAGAGCTCTGATAGTATTAAGGTCGTCGCTTTTGCAGCACTTTAGTATCAGAGGCCCCAGATTAAAAATGGCCACAGTGTGAGGAAAGTTGTGAGATGTCACTATCGGTCGGCAATCCCTCGGCATCTGATGAGTCTTCCAGGGAATGGGCACTCCTGGCTCTTCCTTGAGGCATATTGTATTATTTGGTGGTAAACTGTCCCTCAAAAAGCTGTTCAAAATGCTGATTTAATTAATATTTAGTCCTAGTGGAAACGGAGCTGATGAATTAAGCTGCTTCTGTTGGCATGACATCACCTGAAGTCCCTCAATTCCTTGCATAAATGTTCAAGGAATATGCCATGCCTGTTAACTATACATTTCACTGCCTTTATTTATTTATTGTTTAGAATTAAACCTAGTTTTAAATGCAGAAGTTCTCTTGGAACAACTATTATAATATAGTCAGATAAAACAAAATAGGTAAAACCAGTAACAGCGTCCGTTGCCTACTGGCTCCTTTCACCTCTTTGTACTGTCTTCGGAACCTTAGCCCTCTGTGCAGCTTGGAGCTCCTCGATTGCAGAATCAGATTTTCCTGGACTGGTGCTCTCCTTATAATCAGATCACCACAATTGTGGCATTGCTGCCCGCTGCTACCACATTGCCAGCCAGAGGACCAAAACTTTTGAAAATAACTAGTGGCCCTTTTTGCCTTTCCACTCCTGCTGCTCCTTCAGCCTGCTTCATGGAATGGCACCAAACTTCAGGGTCTCAGGCCTCTAATACTCCTGGATGTGACGTCTTCTCTTCCCCCTTCCCCTCCAACCATTTCAGTTCTTAGTTTGCATGCCCTGGTCACTTTTTCCAAGGCAGTACCAGTCAGAGAGGGTCAGCTGCATGGCATCACCGTCACCTAGGTAACTGGATGCAACTTGGAGTGTTGCATACTATTACCAATAGGGACAGCCCACGTTTGAGCACTGCTGGTGCTCCCAGTACCCATAGTGATTAGTTATGATGACAGACTGACTTTGAAAGAAAAAAATAAATGACACACACACAAAAACATTAACACAGTAATTTATAGGCATGCAATGCATGCCTTGCATACAGTGAATGCAAGTCACTTGTGGAGTTCAAAACTACCTAGGACAGGCACAATGGAATCCTAGGGGTAAGGAAGAGGAAGAAATGACTCCTGAGATCAAATTTGGCCTGCAGCAAAAAACAGAGATCTAGAAAAATAAAGAATCAATAAATGGGCAGACTGGATGATCTCAGCAGTCCCTACCTGCTGCCACATTTTGTGTTTCTATGTGTCTACAGCTCATATTGGCACGTTAAACCTGAAAGTGTAACTTCCTGGTCAGTGGGGGGGGGGTCACCACGTCAAGGGTGATGATCAGGCTTATCACAACTAAGTCAAATTATGAGACCAAGAACCCCTTCTAAATTCATGGAATGAAGAACAAATGTGTAAGAAAATAGAGTAACAAAATGATTTGCAGCCTCCTTTGAGCAGCATGTGGGTGGTACATTGGATGCTGTTTGTTTTTGACATTTGCCACACACTAGTAGCACCCCTACAAAATTTAAGAAAAATGTATAAGAAATTAAATAACATCTCAGTGAATGAGCCAGGGTTATGTTGTTATGTCCTTAATCACTCTAAAATTTCTTAAAGACAACAGTCTCCTGTTTCTTCTGCTTTCTGTTTCTGGTGCCTTGAATACCCTCCATCTAGCTTCACTCATTAATGCTAATTTCTCAGAACATACCTCAATGAAACACCAAACATCCTGTGCAAACTAGTCAACTCTAGTCATCTTTTATTCATATTGTGGTCCTCCAGTACAATCCTGTACCATCAGATGTAACAAATTTGTCAAACACACAAACTCCAGTTTCTTGGCTCAGATCTTGGGATCATACTGTTCTTAAAGTTACAAGAGGTAAAACAGTGTTAAAAGAGCAATTTATTATGTTTCAGCTTATTCTTAAAATGCTCAAACAGGTTTTGACTTTATCTTTGGGAGGTTAACAGGTAATTGCTTAAAATGTACTTTTAGTGCTTATGATTCTTAGGGCTCGATCCTCAATAGGCGTGCAGCCACTCCGCAGCTGCAGAAGGCTGATAAATGCCACAGAGTGCCCCCTACATGTGGGAGTCACACCCTTGGAGCACTCTGTGGCATCCACAATTGCGGCTGCATGCCTTTCTTGGCCACACGACCTGCTTCATGGTGGGCTAGGTTGGGGGTGGGCTAAGGGGCAGAGGAGGTCTTCTGCTCAACCCACAATGCTGCAGGGGGCATTGTGCACAGCCGACAGGAAGGGCAAATACTATGTGGCCCTAGAGGCTGCTGTAGTGCCTACACACTCCTCTCCCTCCAGCCCCCCTCCAGTACCTGGGCCTGGGCAGCCCACACTCATCTGGCCCCAAGCTCCGGGAGTATCAGTAGGGGGCTAGGGTGTCATGAGCTCCAGATAGTGACTGCTCTACTACATTGTTGCTTCAGTGTGGGAGATATGGCAGCTGATGAAAGACTGACATGGGCTGCCTAATCCTGTGTATCCCCACTCCGTGCGGAACAGAGACTCCACTGCTGAGTCAACCCAGGCATCCAGTTGATCCTGGTGACCCTTGCACCACTCATAGCCCCCATTCAGATCTGCTTCTGCAGGCTGGGGATTGCATCTGTCTTCCCACGGCCCCTGGGCATGCCATGCTGCAGTGTGAATACACCCATTTCAAGTATATCCCCACCACTTTCCTGGCTTCAGCTCTAAACCTTCTTCGGAATAGCCAAGAAGCAGCATGCAATATTTTAGAAGTTACACATTCTTAGACACTAGAACCTAGGAGAATTCTGAAGCTTTTTAATAATTTATTTGTTTGTGTTTAACAAGGTAGATAGATTGAGCCATGGTCCTAATTCAGTCATGCCTGAGGTCCATACTAAAAAAAAATACAGATGTAAGAAATGAAATTACAGAGTATATGCAAAATCCTGTGAACAAAACAGCTTATCAGGTTATGTAACCACCATGCATAGACAGGAAAACATTAGCTACATAAGGGAAGTATTGCTGCAATTGTTACTTGTTTTCCTCTTTGCAGATGGCTGCTGCATACTTCATATGCATGAGACAAAGGCACACATTCAGCAGACAATTCAGAGGTAGCTGTGCTGTGCTAGCAAACACAGATTGCAAAACCCTTAAGGCTGTCCCCGATCTTTCACTACAAAACCTGGGGGTGATCAGCACTGCTGTTCACCTTATGGCACTTCTAGCATCAGGCATACAAAACAATGTTTTGCATTGATGGAGCATGAGTGGCAACCTGACACCGAACGGCTGTGACAGACAAGTCTTCAGAGTACAGGGGACAGAGGCTTCACTGACAAACTCAGTAGCACTGGAATTGTGATTCTGTTTCTTTACATTACTGGCAGTGTAGAAATAAAGGATTCATGATAGGGAAGGGTTGATTATAAGGACTCTTCAACAACTGAGGGGTGTGCAGCTGCACAGTAGCGACACAATGGTGAATGGCAGGGCAGGATCCTCCCATTCGGCCACAGTTGTTCCTGTTGTTCGCTGATGTTGTGGAAAGGGCACTATGTAGCTGCACCTTACCATTCTGCTTTACACATAGTGAGCCTAATTCCTTTATGGTGATAGTGCATATGACTACAGACCCGTGTTTTTCTTAAATAAGAAATAGTAAGAAATAACAAGAAATTAAGGTATAAAAAGAAATAACAATAACTTCAAGGTATAACAAGAAATTCAAAGTATGACAAGAAATAGCAAGAAATTCAGCATATAAAAGGAATAAAATAAAAAAAAACACGAATAAAGTGAAAAAAATTGCTTTTTGGCAGGCAAATTCTAAATAAATGCTTGCAGCAGTTGTTGTTTAGGCTCTGTTATTACCACAGAGATGGTCCACAAGGAAGCAACAGCGGAATTGTTTCGACCACAAAACCTTACAAGACCATAGCATAATGCTGCTTAATACAATGTAGTATACTAGGAATGTGATTTCTAGTGTGTATAAGGTCATTTTGAGGTAGTTTATGAATATAAATGTGATAACAAGAAACAAAACGCAATTTTCAATGAATAAAAAGAAATAACAAGAAATTCCAGAAAAATAAAATGAAAAATGATAAAAAATTAATAGAATTTCACGGGTCTCTACATATTATCCATGATGCCTTGTATTAGGGGTGCATGTGCAGTTTTTTTCTTTATTACAAACATTCATGAGGCACTGAATTATGTTTTAAAGCACCTCAAGTATCATAAGTAAGAATGTTAACATCCTAGATACCATATATTTGGGCATTTAACAAAAAATGAGTTTTATAATCTTCATAAATAATGAAGTTCCTTGACCATGACCAATACATGACAAAATTACAATCTACAGTATAGTAATGATGTCTTCTGTCTCTATAATACATATGTATTCAGTACATTGGTTTATTGCAGCTGGAGTTTAATTTACTTTCAATCTTGTTTGTATTTTTAGTATTTGTATATGTTTTTATTATATTTAATTTTGTGTTGACTGGGAAAGAAGGGTTAGACAATTCTGGCTATTTTCAGCATTATCGTGGGGGGGGCTGTGGGATTCAGATACAAATTGACGTATTAAATCCAATTGACCTGTTGGTGGTATTTTGAGACATACAAGTGCCTGCATAGTATAAATACAGAAGACACCAATGAACATTCTCCTTGAGTTCAAACACAGAGAAGAGAGTGAATTCACTAAAACTAGTAGGGGAAGATTCATAAAGGATGTCTGCAAGCACTTCTTCATGGAAGGGTGGTGGAGCTGAATAAGCTACCAGAAGAAATAGTACAGATCAGTCAACAGCTTCAAGCAGGGATGGGACAGGGAGGTGGGTTTAGTTAGAAAAGGGGGGGGGCAGCAAAAAAAGGGGAGGATTGCCACTAGGGCAAGGCAGAATAGTTCGGTAGGGTGAGCAGACTGGATGGGTGAAGAATCTTTTTCTTTCATCAATGGCTATGTATCTGTGTATCTATGCTCTCAGGAATGGGAGGACTTTGATCAGGAAACTAGGGAAATCCCATTGCTCTTTTCAAGAAGTGCCATGTGATCTTTAACATCCATTTAAACATCCAGGCATATAGGACCTCAGTTTAAAATCTCATCTTGAAGACAGCACCTCAGGAGTACAGACCCCCCCTCGACTATTTCTTAACAGTTTGTAACCATCTTGCTCCTGTAATGCCCCAGAGTTGGGGCATCCCAGTAAATAAATTAAGTTTTAGGGAGTTTTAAAATGCCTCAGGGATCCGTCCCTCTTGTTGTGCCCTAGCAAAATGTTAGGCAGGGTTTTTTGCACAATTAAATGTTTTATTCTCCCTGCTGCCTGCCTGCTCCATTCCACCCACCCTCCCAGAGCAGGCAACAGGAGAATGGGCACCCACGGGCCAGGTTCGCTGCCTCTGGCCAGCGCGTGGTGCCTTTTTCAAGTCTCTGGTGTTGGTGTGGCGCAAGCTCAGGGTTTGAGAATCCGAACCCCGAGCACTTTTTGAAATGGGGTTTTTGTCCGTTTGGGGAGTTGTCAGGCTGGCTGTGGAGTGGAGAGGATCACAGGAGTGCAACAGGGACTTGTGGCTTACCTGGAGTTGTGAAGCCGGTCCTGTTGACTCAGCGGTGATTCCCCTCCTCCAGTTCAGTGAAACCACCTGCTGCTGCTGTCTGGTTGTGCTGCTGAATCCGGCAGGCCGCCCCGAAAAAAGAAGAAATCAGCCATTTGCCACGTGTTGTGCTGTATAGCCTCTTCGTTTTCTTATTTTAGCCCCCTCCTGAGTATTGTTTAAAAGTTAAACTTCGGTCCCACGTCGGCAGCATTGAAGATCTGCATCGTCGCTCTTCCTGTCGGCCTGCCAAGGCCCCCAGTCATCTCCCCAGCTGCCTGTAGCATTTCCTCCCACTACCAGCATACCTCCCGCCTCCCCACATCATGGCAGCCCTCCAGCGGACGACGGAGCAGTGAGTCGGCGGCAGCACTTGAAGCGTGTTGACCGCCCGTTACGGGGAGACCTTTTTTTTTATTTAATAGAGCGCAGGAGGTGCGAAGAAAGGCAGCCAAGTGCCGCAGGGGCATTGGGTCGCTAGGACCCTGAATTAATTATTCAGAGGGGAGACGGAGTGTAGCGACGCCCAAAGGAGGGGCCAGAAAGCGAGGACAGTATAGTGACCTATGAATATTAATAAGGGTCGGGATTTAGGGCAGCAACCCAACAGTACTGAGTGACAGCAGCTCTCAGAAAACTGCAGATTTAAAGGGGCCATTCAATTAAAAGGGCAATTCAGGCCCAAAAGTAAAGTAGGGCATTTGGCTCACAGTTTAAGTGGGCTACCAGGCCTGGTGAAGGAAGGGCTATCAGGCCCATGATTTAATAAGGGCTACTAGGCCCTGCATTTTGAAGGGCACTAGGCCCACTGTATTTAGGCTGTCAGGCCAGAGGTAATTGTAGGGCATCAGGCCTGAGGTAAATGTAGGGCATTAGGCCCAAGGTAAAGCAGGGTTCCAGCGCAGCCCCGGCCTAGTGGAGTAGGGCAAGCCAACCTAGTGGTAGTGAGGGCAGCCCCGGCCTAGTGTAATAGGGCAAGCCAGTCTAGTGGTATTAAGGGTAGCCCTGGCCTAGTGGATTAGGGCAAAGCCAGCCTAGTGGTACTAAGGGTAGCCCCGCCCTAGTGGATTAGGGCAAAGCCAGCCTAGTGGTACTAAGGGTAGCCCCGGCCTAGTGGATTAGGGCAAAGCCAGCCTAGTGGTACTAAGGGTAGCCCCGGCCTAGTGGATTAGGGCAAAGCCAGCCTAGTGATACTAAGAGTAGCCCCAGCCTAGTGGATTAGGGAAAAGCCAACCTAGTGGTACTAAGGGTAGCCCCGGCCTAGTGGATTAGGCAAAGCCAGCCTAGTGATACTAAGGGCAGCCCCTGCCTAGTGGATTAGGGCAAAGCCAGCCTAGTGGTACTAAGGGTAGCCCCGGCCTAGGCGACTACGGCAAAGCCAGCCTAGTGATACTAAGGGTAGCCCCGGCCTAGGGGATTAGGGCAAAGCCAGCCTAGCAACAGTAAGTGAGGCATATAGGCCCCATAGTAAATAAGGCATTTAGGCCTTTGGTGTTCCCGGCAATCAACCCAGGACAAGTGGGACCCTCAGTATAGGGGATAGGACATCCTTAGCAAAACGTTCAGGGGTAGCCAGATCCTATTCAGGAAGACCCTACATTTAGGAAAAAGGGTGCATCCAAGGGTGCTCAATTCACAAATACTGTAAAGCTCTGTAACAGCTGTACTGTTTATACAACTGTGTTTGCTGAAGTATTCGAAAGATTGTGAACTTACTAAGAAGCACCAAGACTGTATTGTATATGGATTGTGGTTATTTGCCCCTGAGTATCTGAACTATTGCCCAAAGCATCCGAACTATTGCCCCAATCATCCGAACTATTGCTCTAAGTATCCAAACTATTGTTCAAAACATTTGAACTATTGCTCCAAGCACCTGAACAATTGCCCCACCTGTAGCAGTTACCCAGAAATTTATAATTTGCCTTTCCTCGGAAAATCATCAGAACATTCCACAGTCCCCTTGGCATTGCAGGAAGGGGCATCTTTCAGCTATATTGTTCCTAGTGTATGGGGACAGTCTCAATCTTCTACCACACTGCAGTCCCATAGTGTGGTCTGTACTCCTCTGTACTCAGAATCAGTCTCTACCCAGAAGAGGACGTCTTCTCAGCATTCTTCACTCAAGTGGGATCATCCATCAGCTCATCTTCTTTGACTGTGTCATCTGCCGAACTCAAGTCCGTCGCTAGTCGCATAAGTCGACTCACCGTTTCTTGTTTTCAGCTCAAGGTACGTCCGCCGAAGCGCATCATGACAGCCGTGTCAGAGTCATTTCGTATGGTTCCTGTTCCAGATGTCCCAAAGTTGGTCACCCTCCTCAGAAGAGTGTGCTCATCCTGGAGAACCTGGTCTGTGTCCCTGGTCATTTGCCGAAAGTCGAGTCCGTCAAAGCCCAGTACGGGATGCATCCGCCATTTCTTTGTTTTTGCTCTAGTTTCTTATGACAAGATTGCAGAATCAGCCATCACTTCTACAGATTCTTCTGGTTCCTAATCCTGTCAGAGATCCTTCAGAGTTTAGCTGGCCCTTGGAGTGCTGCAGCATCCTTCAGGTCGTGGTAGTCCTCCATTGGATTCATCGCCACGCAGGTCCTGATTTCTCTTCGTCCTTCACGACCCTGGAAGTGGGTTTTGGCTGAGGAACCCTTTGTTTTCAGTTGGGAATCAGATAGCCCATCAGTGGGTTATTTCAGGAACCAGTTGCTGTGGTTCTTTATTCTGGCAGCTTTGGAGAGAGTGGGCTTTGCTGAAGAATCATATGGTCTGTTTAACAAACCTCTCACCACCCAGTAGCCTTGACAAGGTCCCTGCTGAGAATTACATTAGCATCTCTTGTTCCATTTGCTTCCCCTTCATAGCTACCATCGCAGACCAATGATGTACATGAAGATGCCAGACCTCTGGACTCAAGTAACATCTGGACTTTGGTAGAAGTGTGTAGTGACAGTTTAACCAAATACTGTTCTAAGTAGTGTATGTCATCTGATCCTCACCTAAGCTTATTGAATTGTAGAATTATTATAGAATAAGAGTGGCAGTAGGCCTCTAGTTTATTCTTGTTGTAATAATTTTAGCAGTCATAGATAAAGTATCTGTCTTGTTTACTGCCCTATTGTTTGGGTGACTTCTCCTTTCTCTTGTGACTTTGTCTCTCTACTCTCTGGTACAAAATAAATGCCCTGCGGGCACTGAATCTCTAGGATGACTCCTGCCTCTCCTTGTCTGGGTAACGGTTGTCTTATCCACAATAATTCGGACCTTGGTGCCTCACTCATCTCTTTTCACCACCTTTAGAGCAGAGTACCACACAGAGCACCTCTTTAGACCATCACACTCCACTCAAAAATGAAAAAAAAAATATTCATTGGGTGTCAGAATCCCTGGCTGTGTGGGGTGGGTGGAGAACCAAAGGAAAAAGATCAAGGAGGGAATAACTAATAAAACAGCATGCTGTTTGAAGGAAGTAAGCACAGGTAGGAGGAAGAAGAGGCCACTATGTTTCTCAATGGAGGTGGCTAAGGTGGCAATGGAGACAAAAACAGCTTAAAGGAAGTACAAGGAGACCCAGGCTGATGTGGACAGGAAGGGAGATCTGAAAAAATAAAGAGAGGCTGGAAGGAAGGTGAGAGCAGCTAAGGCACAAACAGAGGAGAGGAGGGCCAAGGAGGTCAAAAAAGATGATAAGGCTTTCTTCAGATGTGTGAGCAAAAAGAGAAAAGCAAGGGGTTGGATAGTGAGAATCAGGAGGGCAGGGGGGACTGTGCAGAAGATCAAGAAGAAGCTACAATTTTAAATGAGTACTTCTGCTTGGTCTTCACAGTAGAAGGTAGAATGGATGCAACGGCAGGCACCGGGGGGGAGGGGACACTAGTCCATTTTCAGAGGAGAAAGTCCAAAGGGGATTGGAAGCCTTAAAGGAAAAACAGGATTCACCCAAAGATTCTAAAAGAACTAAGTGCTTGCCATCCTTCTGGCAACACTGTTCAGCATCTCACTGGAGACAGGAGTAGTGCCAGTGGACTGGAGGAGGGCCGATGTGGTCCCTCTGCACAAGAGGGGCAGCAGGGAGGTGGCTAGCATTTACAGGCCTGTCAGCCTCACATCAGTGGTGGAGAAATTAATGGAGACCTGCTGAAGGAGAGGCTGATGGAGTAACTGGAGGCAAATGGACTGCAGGAACACTGGCAGCATGGTTTCACAGGAGGAGGTCATGTCAAGCTAATCATATATTTATTGACTGGGTGACTAAGGAGGTGGATCAGGAGAGGGCACTGGATGTGGCTTGTCTGGACTTCAGTAAGGCTTTGGACACTGTGCCCACAGGAGGCTAATAAAGAAATTAAGCAGACTGGGGGCTGGAGATAAGGTGGTAAGCTGGGTATCAAACTGGTTGAAAGATAGGGGCCAGAGGGTGGTGGTAAACAGCAGACACTCTGGGGATGGGAGAGTGACCAGTGGGGTGCCACAGAGATTAGTACTGGCACAGGTCATATTGAATGTTTTCAAAAGTGACATTGCTAAGGAATCAGAAGGGAAGGTGTGTCTTTTTGTGGATGACAAAAATCTGCAATAGGATGGAACTTAGGATGGATGGAGAAAATTCAGAGGGATATGGGGAAACTAGAGGGAGTAGTCTAGAGTGTGGCAACTGGGTTTTAATGCCAAAAAGTGCAAAGTTATGGACCTGGGCCAAGGGAACCTGAGAGTTGTGTGTAAGATGGGGAGGTACTTACAGTAACCAAGCAAGAAGGGTACCTTGGAGTAATAATATCTGATGATCTAAAGGTGGCAGGGAAGTGTGACAAGGCAAGAGGCAAGACTAATACAATGCTGGGGTGCATAAGGTGGGGGATTTCTAGCAGGAGAAAGGAGGTGTTGTTGCCACTGTATCACTCAGTAGTGAAACCCCATTAGAGTACTGTGTCCAGTTCTGGAAGCTGCACCTCTGCAAAGACATTGACAGGGTGACAGCAGTCCAGAGGAAGGCTACCAAAATGGTGCAGGGGGTTGCATGAGAAACCATATGGGGAGAGACTATGGGATCTCAACATGTTCTGCCTGGAGGAGAGGGGAGCAAGAGGGGACATGGTTGAAACCTATAAGTACCTCATGAGGTACACAAGGTGCAAGTGGGGAATCTCTTTCAGAGGAGGAAGAGCACCAGAATACAGGAGCATGCAATGAAGCTAGTGGGGGAAGGGGACAGTTTAAGAGGGATGTGAAGAAATACTTCACAGAAAGGGTGGTGGATGTCTAGAACAGCCTGCCAGAAGAAGAGGTGAGGGAAAATACAGTGGGGAGATTTAAGCATGCATGGGATAGGTACATGGGCAGAGTAAGTAGTGAAAATGGAGGTGGGAGGGACGCTGGTGACCAAATAGGGTTCAGGGTGTTGAAATAGGCAGGGGAAATAGGCAGACTAGATGGTCTTATCAGTCCTTTTCTGCTGATGTGTCTATGTTTTAAGTTAATTAGAGTAAAAGACAGAATCTGAAGGAACGCTAATAGATATTTAAAAATACAAGATTGAGAATCATTCAGGAAACTAAGGAACAAATGTGAAAGCTAGACAAGGGAAGTAACAAGACTTTATTACAGGGATAAAATCAATGAGACCACCAATCTTTTATTGTACTGGAATCTTATTAAAAGCCTTGAAGGCTCTAATGTGAAAAAAATCTAGTATTAGTTTTAGGGATAAGGATAATAATAATAGGGAACTCTCCTGAAAAGACAGCTGATTTGCTGAACACTTATAGAAACACAGAAACATACTGTAGATGATTATGGTAGAAAAAGACCCAAGGTACGTCCAGTCTGCCCATGTTCCTTATAATCCCTGGAACATTCCCTGGAACCTATTGTTCCTCCAGGGTACTAACCCTCCCTATTCTAGCCCCATTCTCCTCCCTGGTCTTGTCACCCCAGGTGACCACTATTCCCTTTATTGTTTCCCATGCTGCTTGAATCCCCTGACTGTATTTGCGCCCACCAATTCGACTGACAGACTGTTCCAAGGTTCCACCACCTTTTCCATAAAGAAGTACTTCCTCACATCCCTCCTGAACCTCCCTCCTGTTAATTTCCACTCATGACCACATTATTTCACGTTAGTATTCAGGGTAAATAATTCTCTGCAGTTTACTTTGTTAATTTCTTTAAGGAACTTGAATGTCTCTGTCATATCTTCTCTCTCCCTTTTGGTTTCCAGTGAGTATGTATGTGTGTGTGTGTATATATATATATATATATATATATATATATATATATAGTGCCTTGAGGTGCTCCTGACCCTGAATCATTTTTGTTACTCTATGCTGCAGTGTTTCAAACCTATCCCTGTCCTTTCTGAGGTGAGGGCACCAGAACTGGATGCAGTTCTCCAGGTCGGGCCTCACCAGGTATTTGTATAAGGGAAGTATTACCTCTTCTTTTGCTATCTGTACCCCTCCTGATACATCCAAGAATCCTGTTAGCCCTGCTATAGTCCTTGTTGCACTGACTCATTTAAGGGAGTTACTGATGATAACTCCTAGATCCAATTCCTCTTCTGTAGTGCTAAGTAGTATCTCACCCATCCAGTACTCCGTCTTTGGGTTCCTTCTCCCTCGCACTTTTTGTTGAATTTTAACTGACAGACCTTGACCACCTCTCTAGTTTTTGTAGGTCCCTCTGCATTACCCTATTCCCTCATCACTTTCCATCCTCCCACATAGTTTTGTGTCATCTGTGAAGAGACACAACCTGCCCTGGATTCCCTCTCCAATGTCACTAATGAACAAGTTGAACAGGACTCTACCCAGGACATGTCCCTGTGGAACTCCACTCATAACCTTCCTTTCCTCTGATTTAACCCCATTGACCACCACACTCTGCTGCCTCCCTGCTAGCCGACTACCCACCCAGATCTCTACGGTTTTAACTGCACACAGGTCTTCCATCTTTTTGAGCAGTCTTTTGTGCTGTACCAAATCAAAAGCCTTGCTGAAGTCAAATTACTGCAGATTTACAACAGTGGCCATTGTCTACTTCCTTAGTTACCCAGTCAAAGAAAAAATCAGGTTAGTCTGACAAGACCTCCCCTCCACAAAACCATGTTGTTTACTATCCTGGAGCCCATTGCTCTCTAGGTAGTCCACTCTTTGATTGGTGATCCCATCAGCTTCCCCACGATGGAGGTCTGACTGGCAGGCCTGTAGTTACCTGGTTGCTCCCTATCCTTCCCCCTCACAAAGCAATACAATGTCTGCCATTCTCTAATCCCTTGGAACTTCCCCTGACCTAAGTGATCTGTTAAACAGCCAGGCCACTGGTTCATCCAGTTCTGCTGCTGATTCCCTAGGTATACAGGAATGCAACCCATCTGATCCTGGGGCCTTATCCATCTTAAGGGCTACCAGCCCTTTCAGGACCCTCTAGCTAGTAAGTATTGACTGCCTCATTTTTGTGACTTCCTTAATGGCAATTTTGTTGCCACTTTCTGGCATGGACTCACAGTCCTCTTCAGTGAATACTGAACAAAAGTAGTCATTCAGGATGGTGGCCTTTTGCTCATCCTCCTCTATCACCCTACCTCCCTCAACTAGCCATACGATGCCCCCCTTTTTTCTCTGATATATCTAAACATTGTTCTTCTGTTTTTAACCCTTCTGCAATATGCAGCTCCATGTTTGCTTTCACCTCCCTTATGGCCCTCTTTGCCTCCCTATTTTTCTGTAGATAATCCTCCCATTCTTCTTCCCCTTGCTTTTCCTTGTATTTATAGAAGGCTTTCTTTTTGGTCCTAACCAGTTCCCTGACCCTAGCTGTGAACCATAGTGGTCTCTTTAACCAGTTTTTTGTAGATACTGTGCTTATGATTGCCTTTGATGCCTTGAGGATAGCTCCCTTTATTGCTCCCCATCTCTCCTCTACTCCCTTATGTCCTCCACCCCTACTAACATATCCCTGACCAATGCCTTCAACTTATTGAAATTTGCCCTTTTAAAGTCAAGGACTTTGGTTCTTGATTAACAGTTGCTGGCCCTGAGGGCCAATTCAAACCACACAAAGTTGTGGTCACTGTTCCCCAGTGGATCCCCTACTTCCACAGCACCCACCATCTCTGAGTTGGTGAGCACAACATCAAGGATTGCATTCTGTCTGATAGGTTCCTTAACAAGCTGCACTGGTAGACAGTCTTGGAAAGTGTCCAGTAATGTCTGACTCCTGGCACTTTTGGCCACTGGGACATCGACCAATCAACGTCAGGCAGGTTCAGACCACCTACCACCACTGCTTCCAACTTAGCTGCCCCTCTTCTAAGTTCCTTCTCGGATTCTCTGTCCCTTTCTTCCCCTTGCCCTGGAGGTCTATAGATCACCCCTAAGCGTATTTTTGTACATAACCAGAGATACAAACAGTAGATAAAGATGCAACCAGAATGAATACTTTGCCTACATTGGAAAACACTGGCCCTTATCTCCATGACAATCCTAGATTTTTCTCTAAAATTATGAAGCAAAACTAAGCCCTAAAGGAAATTAAAAATTAAATTCTAGGAAATCCCCTGCACTAGACAAAACCAAGCCTACATTTTTTAAAACATTCCACTGAAATAATTTCTCCAGTACTTACAAAATTATTCAACAGAAGCTTAACACAGAAGCATAGAAATTGTTGGCAGATAAGGACGGCCTGGCCCATCTAGTCTGCCCGTATGCCCTTGTACTGGATTACTGCTTCCTAACAAAAGCAGTTTTCCCCTGAATTTTGGAAGTGTGCCAGAGTCATTCTAATCTTTAAGGGTGGGGACATGGGACAGCAGTAACCTTCAAACTATCTGCCAGTGGATTTATTATCTATTGTATCCAAAATATTTGAAAGGTTAATTTGCAAACAGAGTCAATTCAATTTCAATTCAGTTTTCAATTTTATTGATCAACTACTTTATATCTCATTTCAATATTTCAAACAATTACAGTATCACACATATTTTTGAGGTACAGACAGACATACATATTCTTTACATAAATACTAGAGTTTGGTATGACACAGAAAAATGCTTGCATTTAGATATAAAACATTCCAATCCAATCCAATCAGCTTGATTTATAAAAAGGTGCTATTCCAAAGATCATAATGCTATAACAATAAATACATAAATACACAGATAAAAACATCCATCATAACAGTACAATATGTTTTCTTAAACATTATCACAGAAGGCCAGCCCAAACAAATATGTTTTTAATGCGGTCTTGAAGCTCTCCACTGTCAGACGCTCATATCCGACGAGGTAGAGAATTCCACAGGGTAGGGGCTGCAAACATAAAAGCCCATGACTCAGATGACTTCAACCAGACCCTGGGAACCTCTATCAATCCCTCATTGGCTGAGCGGAGTGGTCAGAGGTGGCCATAATGATGCAGAAGCTCCTGTAGGTAACTTGGACCCTGTCCGTGTAGGGCATTGTAGGTCAGCGAGCCAACCTTGAAGGTGATCTGCCATTGAATTAGTGGCCAGTGCAGTTCATGCAGCACAGGTATGATATGACTGGACCAAGATAGCCTAGACAACAACCTGGCCACTGCATTCTGCATGAGCTGCAGGCAATGAATATCAACCCCTGGAAGCCCTAGGTACAGGGAATTACAGTAGTCAAGGTGGGAGGTAACAAAGGTGTGGATCAGTGTCAAAAGGTCACCGGATGGAACAAGGTACTTAATCCGGGCAATATTCCTAAGAAGGTAAAAGGAAGACTTGATGATGGCCGACACCTCTGACTGAAGCGTAAGCTCGTCATCAAATATTACCCCCATATTTCATGCCTGTTCAGAGGTCAGCAGCTGACCTTCCCCAAGCCAAAGCCCGGAGCGATAGCCAGCCGCCAACCTCTCTATCCTGTGACCTGGATCCCGCACCAGCAACACCTTGGTCTTGTCAGGATTCAACTTCAGCCAGCTGGTATTCATCAAGTCTTGTATCTCAGCAGTTGTTAAACACTGAGACTGCACTATCCTGATCGGCCATAAAGGACAAGTATAGCTGGGTATCATCTGCATAGCAGTGAGACTCCAGCCCATACCTCCTTACAATGTTCCCCAGCAGCAGCATGTACACTGCAAACAACATGGAGGACAGCAAAGAGCCCTATGATACCCCACAAGGCAAAGAGAATGAATCAGAGGAATAAATCCCTGACACCACCCTCTGAGATCTGCCAGTTAGGAAAGAGTGGAACCACCTGAGGACTGTCCCAGACAGGCCACAGATGAACCTCAGATGCTCCAGCAACACCCCATGGTCCACAGTGTCAAAAGCCACTGAGAGATCAAGAAGAACCAAGATGGAACGACTCTTCCGATTTCTCGCCACCAGGAGGTCATTGAGGATCCGAACAAAGGCAGTCTCGGTGTTACATCTCTTCTAAAATCCGGACTGGAGAGGATCATATATACCATGGATGATAAGATGATTCTCCAGTTGCAGTACAACCACCTTCTCAATAACCTTCCTCACAATGGGGAGGTTAGAGACTGATCTGTAGTTAGCAGGGTAGTCCAGGTTGAGAGAAGTTTTCCTAAGGAGGAGTGTCACCACCGCTTCCTTCAGGGAGTCTGGAAACTCACCCAAACCTAACAAGCTCCAGACCATCTCTGCTAGGACCGGGCCAATGACATAAACACACCCCATTAAGAGGTGCATTGGGCCTGGGTGGAAACTACAGCAGGTCGGCCACACAATCTGGACAATCTGCATGACATCCACACTCTCCAGCTAGTCAAAGTGCGTCCAACTACACTGAGGAGTAGCAACCTAACACCGACCGCTGCTATCCCCCATAGAGTGAGCTGATCGGATCTCAGACCTGATGTCAACAACCTTATCAGCAAAGAAGTGAGCAAGCTCCTCACACTTTTCTTGTGACAATGATCTTCAAACTTGCAGACAGGCTGGATTGCGCAGTCTATCCAGAGTTTGAAAGAGCTGAGCTGGATGAGTCCAAGCTGCAGCAATCTCCCTAGACAGGAACTCTACCTTTTTACAAGAGATTGCCGTATGATGGTCCCTGTAATAGTCCATCAATCTAAGTCTGTCGGCATCAAGGCACAATTTCTGCCAGCACCGCTCCAACCTTCATCCTATTTGCCTCAGCTCCCGTAAGGTCCCATCAAACCAAAGGGACTGAGGGCAAAGGGTGAGAGGATGAACCCAGACAGGAGCTATGACATCCAGAGCCCCCACCACAGCCCTGTTATAAGCCTGTAGTAGGTTCTCTGGGTCTTTGCTTTAACCTGGTAATCCCAATAGGTCCAGCTTCACCAATAGACCATCTGGGGTCACACCCCTCAAAGTGTGGTACTGGACCATCTCCACAGAGGCAGGCCTATAGAGGGAGCCTGGAAATTGAACCTTATTGTGTGGTGGTCCAACCATCCCACTGGTTCCACCACCAAGTTGGAGGTTTCCATCCCCAGGAGGAAGACCAGATCCAGAGAGTGTCTGTGATTATGGGTTGCAGAGGCAACTGCCTGTGTAGCCCAATGAGTTCATAAGTTGGAGGAAGTCCTGACCAAACTGGGAGAGTTCATCATCGATCCAGGCATTGAACCAGCACCATCAATTTGGGAGACTCCAATACCATGTCAACAACGAAGTATGCGACTTTCTGCAGGAACTGCTTCTCACCACCTGGTGAACAGTAGATGAGAATGATCCTGCATCCCACACCTGCAACCACTGTACACTCAAAGGACCCGGTCTCCTCAACTGGCACAGCTACAAGGCCCAATTCTGAACTAAAAAACTTGCTACCCTCCCACCCCTGCAATCCAACCTCAAGCAGTGTCTCACTGAGAACCCAGCTGGAATCATTGCCTCTAGTATGGGGCCAGCATTTTCATCCAGCCAAGTCTTGGTGATGCAAGCCAGATCCGTTAACTCAACAAGATTGGCAGTAATAGCTGTCTTGTTTTTAATGGACCTAGTATTGCACAACACCGCTTGAGTCAGATGAGGTACTGGGGCCGGCTAAACTACAGACCCGCGTGACAGCGGAGCCCTTGTGTATGGGTACCAGGCAAGGTGAACCTCATTCTGGGACCCATTTTGCCCCAGGGTGTCTCCTGGTTCTCACTACCCCAATCTGGCCACTCAGCTCTCCCCCCCATTTCCAGCCCCCCCCAGCCTTCTACCCATAATTCCCTCAGCCCTGCAGTGACCATAAACTGCTGCAGGCAATGGAGGACAACTAAAGGGGTGGAGGTCCCGGAGCTCAGAGGGGGAGTAGTGACTGACAGGGAGAGCAGTCTTCAAACACATGCTGACAAAAGCCAGAATTCTAGCCCCCAATTATCCCAAAATAACACTCACAACACCCAAAACCACTATACAATAAAAAAGCCAACACCACTCCAAATTAAGTAAACAACTAAAATAAAAAACTAAAAATAAAACTCCTATACCACCCCAACCAAAAATAACCCCTCAAACAGCTAATAATAAAATCACCCTCAGTTCAAGAAGACAAAAAATATATATACAAAGAAGCAGGTTTAGCCAATAATCCAGCTGCTAATCTTCTTTGCTGAAGCTCTCACCCCCAGCAAGCATATTTTTAGATGTCCAATGGAAAACACCAGTCTCTCACTCCAGCAGTTCTCCAGTCTATGAAGTTTGTGCAAAGCAGCTTATAAGGAGGTCCTCTCACCACCTCCAACCAAAAGACTAAAAGGCAGAAGTGGAACAGTCAATCCCCCACCACTCAGGAACAGTTCTTTATCCACAGTCCATGAAATAGGAGCACATCCAGGTGAGAGTTCTACCCAGAGTAGAGCCTCACCTAATGACCATAGCTGGGAAGAGCAACCTCCCCTGGAAAATTGGGGCCCCCAAAGAGAAACCCACTGGTCACTGATTGGGGGACACCCTAGGGAACCAAGGTCCTACTGCCCTCCAGCCACAGTTCCCCTGATGTCCAACCGGGGAGGCAGCCTGACCCATGCCCAGCCACCACACTAGTTCCACAGGTCAAATCACATCCAAGACCTCAACAGACAGTAAGCAGAATCAAAGATGACTAGAATGGCCCAGCTAAAACCCACAGATGAGGGGAAAAGCTGAAACAGTCCCAAGATGGCTAGGGACAGGGGCCTGATTTTTTTTCCGGCTGTCCTCTAACAGCCACATACCCCAGACCCCTTTCACTACAGCAGCCCCCACCCTCCAGGATCCCACAGCAAAAGCTCCAGTCACCCAAGGCTGCACTCAACCCCTCCCCACACTGAAGAGCACAGTGGCTAGAATCCAAATCCTCCATCTGAACAAAATGCTTGAGTTCCCAACCAGTTCACACTCCAGGAAAAGCAAGGTAGTAGCAGACTGCCAGCACTCATGCCATCCAGTGATCTTCCATCCTAGATCATATAGGTCCTCACTCCCCAGTATGGATTCCCTTCCTGGCCAGCAAGCTCCTCTAGAGGTGGTGGTAACCAGAGAGTAGGGTGAGATGGGCTACAAAAAAAACCCATCCACTCCAGCAACTGCCCTTAAAGAAACTGCTTACCAATGTGAAACTGCCAAAAGCAACAGCCAAATGGAAGCCCTCACTGTGACATATGAGTGCTTCGAAAGAAAAAGAAAAGAACACATTAAAAATTCAGTGGTCTACCTGAAAGATGCTGTAAAGTTGGTAAAAACACTTGGTCTCAGTCCAGACTGAAGACTCAGCCTGCCACACTGCAAAATGGCCGTAGTCTACCAAGACACCCAATAAAATTGGTTAAATGCCAGAACACCAGAGGCAGCAAGAAAAGCAGCCCAAAAAAATGCTACCCAAAAATACACTCTATACCCTGAGCTACCTCACTTTTCCAACCCTTACTGAGCTATTAACTTAGAATAAAATTAAAACTATAAAAGTAGACTGCCTCCCTGCTCCATACTTGCACCTTATGTCTTACACTCTATCCGCATTACCCTACTGTACCATCATCCTTTCAGCACTTACTCTCTGCTACCCCCTGCTTATCCCCACCTATCCCTTTCCTCCCACATCCTTCCCTCTCACCCACCTCCTTCCCCTTCCCTTGTCCACCTTCCCCCTCCATTTTGACCTGCTACACCTTCCTGCCCTTAGTAAGCAAGCTTTTACCTGACTCAGGTATGCCTTGTACACTGCCTCTGTTGTTTAAATGAATTGTACTGTCTGTTTGGAGTGTATTCATTTAAAACCCCTTGTCTCTGTTCATTGCCTATCTCAATGAGTCTAGTCCCACCTCAGTTTTAAACTGTATTTTTTCAGCGAACCTACGGCTTTTGCTGTATTCTACCTAGATGTATTCAGGCCTGGTGACACTTGCAATGTACCTGTTATCGTAATTGTTATCATGATGATGTTTTTCTTTTGATGTGGAACCTATGTAAAGAGCTGTTGCTCAAAGGTATTAATCCAAGGTTTCAATAAATAAATAAATAAAATGACAAAACAACAATACATATAAAATAAAATAACTCAGAGCTAATGTTCTGACTGGCTCACAGCAGCCGCCATCTCATGGTATGTAGACCTATGTATGTATGTTTGTATGTATGTAGAAACATTCATGGCATATGTCTGTATTTCAGGTATAGTATCTGAGTTTTACATAGAAAGCAAACTCATGTTTACTTGCATTGCAAATAAAGATAATAGGAAATCCTTTTACAGGGTTGATGCATATTCAGTAAGTTATACATTTAGGAACCAGTTAGTATTACCTGTAGGTTATACATCTTTTGCAAGTATACTTAAAGTTTTATTCTTACAGAGTACTACATGGTTGAGTATTATTAGACTTCTTTTTAGATAATTTCACAGCATTTTAGTTTAGAATATAAATATGATGCTGAAAGTGTTCAGGTCTGTTTATCTACATTCCGCAATCCATGTATTCTGGCTTATAGTTCCTGTTTCCAAAAGGAATAGATAAGTTTATCAGCAGGAGAAAATAAAGAAGTCAATGAGACTGACCCATTAGATGACAATACACTCAACCATATATTAATGTAGGATGTCAGATAGTCATGAGAAAATGAATAGGCAAATAGTTTTTGTTTTTATAGTACAAGAATAAACAGTGAGATTCCAATAAATAATGATAGGCTAGTTTACTAACATGTACTAAATCTGGTAATATTTGTTTTATTATGACAGTTTTAACTGTTCTAAAAGTCAAAGCAAGTTTTCTGTATAATTGTCATTTACAAATGAAAACAAGTGTATGTAATACTTGTACATCTGAACCAGGAATTTCCACAAGAAAGTTGCTCAGCCAGCTTTCTCTTTGTTTGTTGAATATGGGACAAACAAAGATTAAACGCTCAAGATCATCTTGATCTCCTATACCACATTTACAGTAATTGACTGGTACCAAAACGTTCTAGTCTGAATCAAGTAACTAGATTTCTTTTATCTCTATCCAAGTTTTTGTTAAATATGGCTCACTCCTAAAAACTTTTTAAATGTACTTATAATCAATATGAATTTTAGAAATAAGAATTTTTGCCATATCTTGCTGAGCAGCTATGTCTTTACACTTTAGCCGAACATGATCCATGAGTATTATACGAGGAGTTCCATGAATTTTAGTCAAGGCAAAATGGAGAATCATGGAACACAATGTAGATATCAGGAATTTCATAAAAGTAAAATAAAAAAAACTCCTTAATGAATTGGCAACTTGTTCCTCAGAGCATTGTTTCAGTAAATGTGCTTCATGCATTATTTCAAGATCCATTATATAAATGATTACTTTGGATAATATAAATGATGCAACTGAATACTGTCCTAGCCCACACCTAAGAATATGAGAGATGTGTTATTTGGGACATTTATTAAATATGGATATATTTTGTTTAATGTCATTTCATTAGATGAATAATCTGAATGCCCCTATCTTTCAGCTGCATACAGTATGGCATTAGTATTTTTTTTTTATTTATTAATGCATGAGATCCCTGAACTGAATAGCTACCATCATTTCTCATTAAGTGTTTGGCACTGTTTATTGTGGATTGCAACTTGTGTTTAATATCTTTAATATGATGATTCCATTTAGTGTTCATAGCAAAGTGTGCTCCTAAAAAATCATAATGACTGACTGTGTCTGAATGCAACTTATTCAATTTTAGATGCTATTTCCTAAATGGTGTATCACCAAAAACAACCATCTGAGTTTTCTTCCTGTTTATTTTTAGGTGCTTATTATGACATAATTCTGAAAATATGTCTAGTTTCCTCTGTAAACCCAAAAGAGAAGTGGAAATCAATATTATATCATCTGCATAAGCAAGAAGGGAGATCTATTTGTTGAAAACCTTCAGGGAATGGTAATCCTGATTATACATTTGCTCTGTTACAGTATTTATGTATAAATTGAAATGGAGTGGCACCAATACAGCCCTGTCTAACACCTACATTAGTTTTAATTGGTGCCATGAGGTTACCCACTAAATTATATTTTACTTTAGACCATGTATTTTCATGAAGCCTTATTAACAAATCCAACAAACAGTTTTCAATACCACACTTCAAAAATATGGACTAAAGAGTTATTTGACTTATGCTGTTAAATGCCATTTCATTATCTATAAAACAACAAAAAAGTCCTCTTTGTATTTGTAACATACTTAGTAATTAAATGATGTAGGACTTGACAGTGCTGTATTGTGGAGTAACCCCTTGTAAAGTATTTTGGGTTTCATCCAGAATATTGCATTCTTCTACCCAAAACTCAAGTCTGTTTAGTATTATTCTAACAAAAATGTTCTGAGTTGTATCAATCAGACTTATAAGTTGGTACATCAGTGCATCATTAAGTTGTCAGTTTCTGTGTATTGGGAAGATAATATTTCCTTGCCAAGATTCTGAGAAAATAGTGTGTTGTATCATAAATTTAAATGCAAAATATAATATCAATACCCACCGTTCAGAGAAATGTCTAATTATGTCACTGAGGATTCTGTCTGGACCTGATGGTTTACTAAATGTAATATTAGCAAGAGCATGAAGGATCTCTTCTTAAGTAAAATGGGTTTAGGACCATATTCAGACTGCAACATTATACTAAGAGTTTTAATTACTAAAAGATGATTTTCTCTGATTCACTATAATATACTTGGGCAAAATGTTCTTCCTATTAATATGGCTGGATATAAGCATCTACAGAGACTGCATACAGGTTACTGCCCTTGGCCACCAAGAGCCAAAATTCTTTGAAATGTTTGTTTCTTATGGTGTCTCTTAATTATATCCATAATCTAGACTAATATTTCACTTTTTTCTCATTCAAGGCATTATTATATTCTTTCCTCTTTTTATTATGTGTTCTTAAGTTATTTTTAATTTCTAATTTTTTCACCAATCTTACGTATTTGGATAGGGAAATTTTCTTGTAAGTATACAGCAATGGTGCTAAAAATGTAAAAACCTGGTATGGCATCACTACGGTGACAGCTGTACTGCAACCGACACTACAGGGACAGCAGCGCCAGTTCACTGTAGTGTCGGCGCAGGACCCCCAGCACTGCTTTCTGGGGGTATTGAACCCCCTCCCTGAAGCAATTCTGACTCAAAGTTGATTAATTTAGTAGTGGGGGGGATTCAGGGGGCTTCA
The DNA here is from genome assembly GCA_016271365.2 of Neoceratodus forsteri. Taxonomy (NCBI): domain Eukaryota; kingdom Metazoa; phylum Chordata; order Ceratodontiformes; family Ceratodontidae; genus Neoceratodus; species Neoceratodus forsteri. Next base: position 323,284,951 of record CM057459.1, read on the forward strand.
GCACAGTCTCAAGTGACTCCCTTTATGCCGACTGAAAATGCGGTCAACATAAAGGAGTCCCTGTAACGTCAGTCGACAATGAAATTGTCGACTGACTGTCATGGATCTGCAAATATTTATCTCACAGTACCAGATTATTTCCTTTAAATTAAGCAAATGATATGTTGTCCATTTAATTCTTTTGGCATTAATTATGTTGAGTGAAGGTGCATTATAAGGGAGGCAGTATAGCGTAGTGGTTTAAGGCTCTGAGCTGCAAATCTGGTGACATCCAGCAGACCAGACCTGGGTTTGAATCCCACATCTTCCACCTACATACTGTGTGGCCCTGAGCAAGTCACTTAACTTCTCTGTGCTTCCAGGTTGCACCTGTAAAAAAGCTTTCAGCTTAGTGTGCTACTCCTGGTTAAACAACTAAAAAAAATATATATATATATTTCACAGTTTCAGAAGATGATAACTTATAATTTATGATAAAATGGGCACAAACTTTCCTCAATTGTGATTGACTGATACACGTTTCCAGTTGTGTCCTTATCAGGACAAAACTTTTTTTCCATAGAGATATTTAAGCTCCTTCATCAGGCCGCTACTACTGTCCACCACCCAGGGGTCGTTCAGGGTCTTGTTACACTGTGTGTGCCCCGGTGGACCCCCAGAAGCTTGCCCAGAGGAATCATCCAGTGACCACCTCTGATTTTTCCCCTGGTTTCCCTGATTATCCTGGGACCCCAGACAAAGAGGTGCATGTTCATGGAGGCATACATGCGCCTTCTTGCTCTGATGATAGCCCCATCTTACACCCCCTAGAATGTTCTATGCAGTGTCAGTGGCTCAGTAGGTAGCACACTCACCTCTGAGGCTGGGAGATCAGAGGGCTGTGGGTTCAGTTCCCACATCTGGCCCTTGGGTTAATATCCCAGTGCTGACACTGTAGTGCAGCATGAGAGGGGTGCTGCACTTCTGAGGTGCCTTCTTTTGGATGAGACATTAAACCGAGGTCCCATCTGCCTGGATTGGTGGTAGTTCAGGTGGATGTTAAAGATCCCATGGCAATTATCAAAAAGAGTAGGGGAAATTTTTATTCAAAATTCAAAAACAATATCCAAATGAACATAACAGAACATGCCATAAAGACCAAAAAAAAAAATAAGTAAAAGGAACATTTTCTTGTGAAATCATATAACAATCCCTCCTTTCTCTGACATATAACCTTGGAAAAAAAAAAACCCTACCCCACCCAATCAACATTTTTCCATAATTTAGCAAGCACATCTTTGCCAAGAGTACGTTTTTCATACGCATAAATACTGTCCAATTCTTGCTGTATTCGGAAAATAACATCTTGTTGTTATACTATTTTACCTTGTAAGGACCGTAGACATCTTGCTTGCCAAATAGACCATTTGATACATACCAAAATAACATGAACTGTACTGTTTTCCCATTTTTCCCAAGCAGCTGGGATTTGTCCTAGAACCAAAACACTATAATCGATTAATACGTTTAACTTTTCTCCCCAGAGGTTTGACAATAATTTCCAAAAACCCTGCACATCAATACATTCAAAAAAAAGATGCTGCATTGTCTCCACAATCCCAGTACACGCTTGTTCTCCACATTCTCTCTCATTTATTTGCTTATGATTCTGGTTGCTTTTAACTTGCAGATTCTGATGACCACAAAGCCAGGCAAAATCTTGCATTTTCCAAGGAATCCTTGCCTCTATCATACCTTCCAATAACAAAGCAGTATTAATATGAGGGGAGACCTGAAAAATTGGGTCTTCCCGATACCAAGAGTCTAAAATTGCCTGATAAAACCCTTTTTTCTGTTTCCCCATACACCAAGCTAAATCTATCTTCCAAGTTCGTATATATCGAATTGTTGTTTGCACATAACTAGGAAGCAAACGCTCTGCGGGGTGCCATTTCCCTCTACCCCATGCTGCAAAAAATGGCTTGCCCCAAAGCTGCATACAAACTTGCCCTAAACTTGTTGTCTGCGTTAATAAAGGAAAAATAGAACTAAAGAAAAAATTCCCAAAAAGGTATATTGTGGGCTGTATCATATTTAAACCCCCTTCTTTTCGTGCCCTATATGTGTGATTCCTTTTAACTGGATGTAACCTACTACCCCATAAAAAATGAAAGAATAAACCCAAAACTTTAGTATGCATATTATATGGCAAGGAAAATACGTGAGATAAGTACAAAAAAATAGGCGCTATATAGGCCCTTAAAAGATACACCTTCTTTTTCTTTGACATTTTCCAAGTCAGCCATTCTTGCACTTTAAGATGTGCTTTATCATAAACCACATTCCAATTATAGGATTCCGACTCCTTATTGCCAAAATAGACACCCCAAATTTTCACCTGATCTTTTGTCATCAGAATGGGAACATTTCATATGGTATTATTATCCCCTGAAATCAGAACAGTACTTTTAGTCATATTAACTTTGATACCTGTTGTATTGTAAAGTGTTTGTGTCATTGATAAAACTGCCATTCCAGATTTCCCATCTGCTACAGAAAAAACACAATCATCTACATAAGCTGAGACTTTTGAGAATTCATACCCATCCTTATTCCTTATAGCCACAATATCCTTGTTTTTCCTAATTTTCCTCAATAAAGGGTCCAAACCAAAAACATACAACAAGGGGCTCATTGGGCAACCTTGTTTTACCCCATTCTTCAAAAAAATTGGGACCCCTAAAAACCCATTCACCAGCGGCACAGCTTGAGCTTCTTTATATAAAACCTTTATTATGTCTATGAACCCTGATGGGATTCCATAATAACTTAAAACCTGCCAAAGATGTTCTTGACTAACTGCATCAAAAGCAGTTTCCTGGTCTACTGCCATCAAATATCCATTTAAATTCTTCCTTAAGCCTTGCTCTACAATTTCCATAATGATTGCCAGGTTTTGTACAATATTTCTACCTGGGATTGCACACGTCTGCTCTTGAATAATCACTCTTCGTGCTACCTACGCTAATCTTTTGGTGAGTATCTTTGCAAGTATTTTATAGTCAGTATTTAATAATGTTAATGGCTTTCAATTTTGTAATTCATTTGGATCCCCTTTCTTGAATAGGAAAAACATTATTCCCATCTGCATTGAGGGGGCAAGTCGTCCCTCTTCCCATATGGCCTGGAAAAGTACTTCAAGACAGGGGACTAAAATGTCACTGTAATGTTTGTAAAAGTCATTAGGTATCCCATCCGAACCTGGAACCATCCTAGTCGATAACTGTGAAATAGCCTCCAAAATTTCTAACTGGGAAATACGAGCAACTAAAACATCCTCCTCTCTCTATTCCCTTAAAAAAAATCAGAAGTTTCCTTCCTGTCTTTCTGAAAAGTAGTTACCATATGCTGCTGTACAAGAAGCAGGATATCTTGATTATGGTCTTTTAACGTTCCCTGTTTGTCTCTAAGACCTGTCAAAGTCTTTTTATCCACCCTGTTTGCTGTAATCTCATAGGGGTTAACATCTTCCTTCATACCTTGTGTTCTATATCTCTGCTGCACTGCCATTTTGTGAACCACACCTTCCAAGTACTGCGTCATCTGATTTTTTATAGTTTGAATCAGTGCCTGTCTACCCACACTATCCCCTACCTGAGCCAAATTTTGTAGATACTGTGCCCGTAATCCTAAATAGACAATATATTCATTCTTTGCTTGCTGTTTTGTAAAGGCACCGTACCAATCCTGCAAATCTCTTTTAAAATCTTCCCACCATTCTATTGGACTGTCATACATAAAACATAACTCTTTTCTTGCCTGTAGCAAGGCTTTGACACCTTTTTCTACCAATACATCCTGCAATTTAGAAATATTCATTTTCCAATACCCTCTCCCAACCATTAATTTCTGTTTTCCTCCCAACCTTAAAACAACTACTAAATGATCAGAGGTTTCCAAAGGTCGTACATCCACTGTTTGACAAGTTAGTCGCATTGATACTAACCAGAAGTCAATCCTGGTTGATAATTTACCTTTAAAAAAAGTATGACTTGGTTCTGAATGTAGGATATCATATACATCTTTTAGATTATTGTGATGCATGATTGTTAATAAAGAGTTCGTATCACAAAATACTTTCTGCATACTTCTTCCCCAATCTCTAAGTGTGAGTCCACAATTGAAATCACCGCCCCATAACACCAACTTTGAAGTGTGTAGGTAAGGCTCTATGCATCTAAACATTCCAGACCTCTTTGCTTTACTTTGTGGTGCATATATATTTATCACCCGAAACACTTCTTTCTGCAAGACCACATCCATAATCATGACCCTCCCTGGTATTAAGTCATACACATGTAACACTTGAACATTACTTTTGAAAATCACCCCAATCCCAGAGCATGTGTCCTCACCTATTGATCAAAATGAAACTCCTCATCTCCAATCTTTCTGTGCACTTTGTACCTCAGCTAAAGAGTGTAGCCTAGTATCTTGTAATAAGATAACGTGCCCATCTCCAATACTGAGGCTCAAAAAAGTGCTCTGTCTTCTGTCATAGGCCTTGATGCTATTAACATTGATTGTACAAAAAAAAATCACAGCCATCAATACCCAGCAAAAATAGAGGAAAAAGTATCCAACACCATTCATCTTTTCTTTTTCCTCTTTCTGGTTTTTAGTTTTTCTGGAGGGCCTGACTCTGAAATCCCATCTGCTTGGGAGGAGGCCACTAAGGAGAGATCCGACTCGCAGCCATCCTCATCCATCCCATCCTCAAACAATAAAGTGCACGAATTCTGTACCACTACTTCCTCTATCTCTTTTGTTTGTTTTAAGGCAGCAGTTGCTAACTTCCCTGCTTTAGACCTAGTGACCCTTTGAAAATCTGCATCTGATTGCACTGGGGGGCATAGAAACATTTTCATTCCCCATAGTCTCTACTTGGTCCACCTCCTGCACTACTTCGCCTTCTGCAAGCTTCTTTACCACCATATCCCCCCCATCTGACGTACTATTATGAGGCATATCTTCCAGAATTTGTGCCCCTGCATTCTCTTTCGTCACTACCTCCCCAACCCTTCTAGAAATCCTTTGTGGCAGTGGGATACTAATGAGACCTTTTGCTAATAACTTGATCATTTTCAGTTTCTCTTTCTGAGCTGTAGCCACATATACATCTTGCTCAGCCCAAACTAAAGTATCTACATTATTGTGTGAAGCCCAAGAGCAGCTACGAAAAGAATGACCCTTTTCTTCACAAAGGTTACACTTCAAAGGTTGCTAACAATGAGCTCCAACATGTCCCAAATCCCCACATAATCCACATTTTTGTTTGTCACAGACATTGCTCAGGTGACCCACCTCTCCACATTTAAAGCAAGCCCTTGGTTGCCCAGGATAGAAGATCACTCCCCTGTCCCTGCCAAAAAAAAACCAATTAGGTAGATGATGTGTTTGCCCATTCACTAATCTCAATACTATTTGATACTTCCACCCCCCTGTCCATAACTGTTCCTCATCCAAAATCAGTTCCGGAACCCCTTGAACCGTACAGTGCTGTTGCAACCAATAAGTAATATCTGCCACGTTTACCCCCTCATTGTGAAAAAGAACCATGATTTTCTTTGTTAAGGGTTTTGTTAATGGTATTGCCAAAAAAGGCTTCCATAAAGGTGAAAGTTTCATTAACCAGTATTGCTTCCAGAATCTTTCTAACCCAGCTGGATGTTTAAAGCTTACATCAAATAATACATCTCCTGGCACATGTATTAAGGTGTAAATCTCATAGGCAAAAAACTTCATACTATCTTTCAACAATACTCTGCCCACAAATTTCCTATCTGGAATTGCATCTATAGCACCCCTAAATTTTAAGCGTACAGCATTACGCCTTCCTGCAGGTTCTAACAAAGGGCCTTTATCATCCAGAAATAAGTGCTCTGCTACTTTCCCATGCCATGCTTTTTCAGGACTTGCCCCCAAAATACCATTTTCAGACATATTTACAGAAATGGCTCCCTGATGCACCACCTCTTGTTCAAAGCTAACCCTCTCTACTGAGTCCATTAAATCATCTGCTTCTTGGTCTTTAATAACCTGTAGTAAAGGATGAGGGTCATCTTGCTGCTGAATCATTTCATTTTATACAGGGCGGCAAGCAAGAAGATAGTACCATCCCGGGCAAGGAGTTGGGGGGTCTTAAGGGCTCAGAAATTGCAACAAAAGAATCATCATTGAGATTTACATCCCAACCTTGCCCTGACGGGCTTTTCACCCATCCTGCAGCTTGTAAAGCTGTGTCCATCCAGTTTCCTGAGTCTTGTTTTTCACCCAGCAAATAATCTTGTCCTTGCCTGGGCCCCTCTACAGCTTTATTCAGCAATTTCCTTCCCTTTTCCCCCCTTCCTTTAGGAGTCATTTTAAGCCTCCTACAGAGGCTCTAATTGAAAAGTTAACCACAGGCAACACAAGTTTGGTAGAGTTCACACTACCTGTCTCTGATTTGCTTTCAGTAAATGGCTGCAGTTCACAGTTTCCACCCCTGAAACTCCCGCATGCCGCTCCAATGTCATCAGTCCCCCTTCATTGTGCTTCACTCCCGATTCATTTGGCAAGATTTCTCATAATTCCTCTCCATCCTGACTCACTCTCTCCTTGTTCACCTCCTCTCCATTTTCCAAGGCCATCTTGCCATCTCGTAGTTCCACTTCCTGCACTGTCGCTTGCGTGCTCTGACACTCCAGTGCATCCTGCAATCTCTTCCTCGCAGCCATACAGCACTGTTCCGCTTCTGCAAGCTGTAACCGTAAGGCATTTTCCAGCCATGAAGTTTCAAAATCGGTGTCCTGTTGTGTTGTCTGGCCATGGAGAACCGAGTCCCCTGATACATCCATCACATCGCTTGACACTGCTACTGGTAAGATTCCTTCAGCATTCGGTAAAAAGTCAGCTCTGGTCTCCATGGCAAATTTGTTAAGGGAGACCTACTCCTTAGCCTCCTGCACATCTGCATCTGCCAAAGACTCAGTCCCCACTGAGTAACAATGCTGCTTAGCCACACAGTGCCCTCTGCCTCCACAGAGTAGGGGAATTCTTTATTGCAGAGAAATAACATCATAGGAAGTCACAAAAAAATACTCAAAAAAAGAAAATCAGCAATATAAATAACAAAGGAAATGAACATCCAAAACTAATCAAAAAACAAGAAAAATTAATCAAAATAAATTATCTACATTTTTCCAAAATATAGCAAATGTCCTCCTATCCATCTTTAAAAAATCAGAAGTTTTAACTTTTTGTATTGCTTTTTCAATTTGTGAAATAATAACAGAGTTTAATAAAACAGCATGTTGCAAATAATAGTGACACCGAGCTTGCAAAGATGATATTTTATGCAGGCAAAGATCACATTCAGAGTACTAGGGTGATATCTCCTTAAAACCCTGAGTAGTCCCCTAAAATTAAGGATTCATAATTAATAGGACTCCACTTCCATTTACTCTGTAAATCAAGCCAAAAAGTACAATATATGGACAATTAATATAAAATGTTCTAGGGTTTCTAATAACCCATCACACCCTGGTCTTAAACACTCCTTTCCTCCACCGCCTTATGTTTCCAATTGCCATGGACCCTAATCTCCCATAACAACAAAGCCAAGAAACATCCCACATATGCACAGGAACTCTAGGTCTCTTAAAGTTTCAATGCAAACTGCAGTCTAGATGGACAGCATTTTGGAAAATCTACCTGAACCAAGAAATTCATTTCCATGATCCTACGATAAATCTGTTTTCTATTCAGTAAAAAGGCCTCTGCTTTTTGTAATTGCCATGCTTTTACTTTTCTGAAACCAGGGACTGCAAAATCAGGAAGGTTCAAGCCTTTGATCTTCTTAATTCCTTGATCCCCCCAATATTTAAAAAAAGAGCTAAACAGCTCATCCGTCCAATCCATCCATAAATCCTCAGTAGTATTTGAATCATTATGCAAGATAGAACTAAAAAAGAAAGAACAGAAAAAAAACACCGGATTTATCATACCAAGCCCCCCAGCCTGAATTGGCAGATAGGTAAAATCTCTTTTGATGGGATTTAACCTGTTACCCCATAACATTTGAAAAAAACAACTTAATAATCGAGTTTCAAATTTTAAAAGCAAGGGAAAAACATAACTAATATACAAAAAATTGGGAAGAAGAAACTTTTTAATAATAGAAACCCATTTTAATTTTGAGAGAGTCCCAGATTTCCACATCTGTATCTTTCTTTCCCCCAACAGTAATTTCTCTTCCTAATTCAAAGAAGCCACATCACAAGATCCAAAATAAATTCCTAAAATCTTAATATAAAAATGTACTATATTAACAGAACCAATCATTTGTACCACATCCCCTAAACCTATTTGTAAACCAAAACATTTATCATAATTTAAATATACTCCCGAAAATCTGGAAAAATCCTCAAACTGTTGTAATGCCCTAATTCCTGAGACTGAATCTTGCACTATAAGACAAATATCATCTGCATAAGCAGAGATTTTTTTGAGGCGAAATATCCATACCTGGAGAAACACCAAAAATCAAATCATTACTTATTATCCCTCTGATCAAAGGATCTAATATAAAAGTAAAAAGCAAAGGGCTTAGCGGGCATCCCTGACGAACCCCTCATTTTAAATCAATACTTGTCCCCACCAACCCATTAACTATTGGGGAAAAGGAAGCACCCTTATACAAGGATGTAATCCATAATATTTTAAAACAGTAAACAGAAAAGCATGAGAAACAGAATCAAAAGCCTTCCTCTGATCCAGGGCCAAAAGAAACCCAGACAATTTATTTTGTTTACCAAATTCTGTTAGTGCCCTTAATAATAGTAAATTTTGTTTAATGTTCCTCCCAGGAACAGAGCAGGTTTGTGCAGGATGTATCAGCACGGATGCCACCTTCTGTAATCTACTACACAGAATAGAAGAAAATATTTTATAATCAGTATTGAGGAGACTAATAGGCCTCCAATTACACAAATCACATCTATCTCCAGATTTAAAAATAAAACTACCAATGCTGAGACAAAGTTCATGACGATTCTGTCTTCTGTCTCAACCAAAGAATGGAATACATGTGGTAATATGACACTTAGTTCATCTATATACTGCTTATAGAACTCATGCGATAAACCATCTATCCCAGGAGAAACCCCCAGTTTTAATCTAGTAATTGCCGCCCTAACCTCTTGGGCAGAAATAGGTGTTTCTAGCTCAGTAATTAAAACAGAATCTAGCTGAGGAATAGAATAAGAAACATTCTGCCCCCAAATACGTGAAGAAACAGGTTCTGTGCCCAAAAAATTGAAATAAATGAGAATGTACAACTTCCAACATTTCCACATCTGAAGTTTTCAAACAGCCATTATTATCATACAGACCCGTCATTACTTTATGAAGTACAGTATCCTTACAGGCCGCATACGGATCAGAATAAGGTTGTGTGGTCGTACTATATCTAAATACTGTATTCTGGACAGTTGCTTTAGTAGCATGATAAGAAAACATTTGTTTTTTAATCTCATCCAATTGAGTTTTAATTCTATAGTCTAGACATTAGGTAAGACATTAGTTTATAAAACTGATCCCTATAGTGCAAATATCGTAAATAATCCTTATTACCAGTAAATTTACCAAAATCGATAAACAATTTTTAAATTTCTCTTTGTATCCAACCACCAATGCATCCAATCCTCATAAAATTCTGCCACAGATTTCCTATAAAAATAGATTTGCCAACTTTATTCTAAGCTCTGAGTGATGTAAAAACAAACATTCAGCTTCCACCTCCGAAAAATAGCAGGGAATCTAGCAGGAATATTTCGGAAAGATATATCACATAATAGCAGAACATGATCAGTAAATTCAGAAAAAGAAAGTTGAAATCTTTGAGGATATAAAAAACTGAGATACAAAAATGAAATCTATACGTGTAGACAATGCACTTCTATAATATGTGGCTCCTGTATCTTGGTACAGAAATCTTTAAGCATCTTTAAGTCCTGCAAGCAATAAAGTGTCTCTAAGAGCATGAGAGTCACAATAAACCTTCTTTTGAATGTTATCTTTAAGTTTTAAATCTAACCCACAGTTCATATCCCCTCCCCAGAGCACATGCCGCTCAGTAAAAGAAAAGGCTTACTAATATTAAATAAATCCACTCTAGCTGCTTTACTTTGTGGAGCATAAGTGTTAGTCAGGCTACAGGAAACCCATACCAATAGCAATCTACTAAAAGGGCCGTCCAGGACAATATCTAAAATTTGCTGGACTTTGACATGAGATGTATAGAACAAAATCCTAAGCCATCCGCAGCATCCCCCAAATGTCCAAAAGAAATCCCCAGGGCCACAATCTCTTAGTGGAAGAAATATCATGCAGGAATGAAGCCTAGTTTCTTGTAAAAAGGATATCAGTTTTAAATCCTTACAGAAGGATAAAACTGTAGTTTTTTCTTAATGTTCTGTATACTCCAACATTAAGAGAAGCTATACGTAGGAGGTCATAAAACAAAATAGGAAAAGAAAATTAATCCTTATCTTTTTTCCTTTTTTTCCTAATCTTTTTAACTCCCTACCAGACAGAACCGTGTCATTGTCATACTCCATCTCTGAGGCCACCTCAGACCTGGAAGAAACATCAGACTCAGAACCCATATCTCCATCTAGAAGTACCTGATAGGTATTCTGAAGTGGGATCTGTACAGGTTGGGCCTTACTTTTGCTAACAGACCTAGTCACCCTTTTAGGGGCTGAAAATCAGTTCCTGGGGCATAGGTTTCTGTAAGTTAAGAAATTACAGGAGAAGACTGAGAGGGCACAAGTTCTTCAGGGTATGAGAAAAAGGAAGCACCAGTATCTCGGAAGTGGGCCTCTGCAGTATGAGTAGGGCTAGAGGGAGAAGCATCGGTGTGACTAGTTGGTCTAGCTTGGGGTTCTCCTTCAGCTGAAGGATGCGACCCTTGCGGCCTACATCTATCTTGGGCCTGACTGATAAGGGAGTCCTTATCTGGGCCTCCAGGTCTATTCTGACCTGCCCAGGGACATTGATGGTATGCATGGCCCTGTTCTTCACATAAATTACAGCGAAAGACATTTCTACAAACAGCACTATCATGGTCATAGTCACCACACAAAGCACAGCGTACCCGATCACAAGTACTGCTAAGGTGCCTACCACTACCACACTTATAACAAGCTTTTGGCTGACCTGGGTAAAAACAGACACCCCTATCTTTACCCAAAAAAAAGCTGTTAGGTATATGGCGAACCTCATTTTCTACTATTTGTAATTTAACTTTAAATCTCCAGTTCCCTGTCCAAATTCCCTCCGAATCCATGATGGCCTCCGAGGCCCAACACATCACATTTTTTCCTAACCAAAAAGAATATCCCCACATTAACACCCTCATTCCTAAACATGATATTAATAGTTTTAAAGAGGGTTCTGTTAATGGTATTGCCAAAAGGATGTCACAATGCAGTCACTTTAAGAGTTCATATTTCCTCCAAAAGTGTCTAACCCCATAAATGTTTTAAAGCTGACATCAAAATAATCTTCACCTCTAATATTAATTAGGGCAAATATGTCTTCAGCACGAAAATGCATAGAATTAAGTAATAAAGTCCTAGCAACATAAATCCTATCAGATGCTCTTGTAGACCACCTCTATACATAAGGACGGCATTACCGGTGAGGAGCTTGCTCAACCTTGTTATTTTTGAACAGGTCTGAAAAAAAAGGCCCACGCCGTCTCCTGTCTTCATTTGGGAGGGGGGAATCCTAGGTGAAGTGGTCTCTGAAGCCAGGCCAGAAGGTCCCGATGCCTCCATTAATAGTTCTGTGTCAGTAAGTAACCCCCTTCCCCCCAATGCTACAGCAGTAGCAGATGATGCAGAAACACTGACAGAAACTGCCTCCAAAGGGGGAGAACCACTCACAGAAGTACCTGAAAAAGTTTCCCAAGTCTTATCTGGGAGCCATCGTCCATCAGCTCCTTGTATCCATCCAGCTTTTTGCAGAGCCGACTCTTTTGTCCAGTCTTCACCCATGAAGGGAACATCTTGCCCTGAAGCAATAGATGATTTCTGCATTCCAGCGGAGAAATCCTTCAATGTGTCTGACACTGACGCACTACCCTCTCTCCTGTCAGCAGCTCGCTGACTCACCAGAAGCTCGTCACTACTGTCAGGTCGACAGACAGGCCTGTCAAGCAGGGGAACAGTCTCCAAAGGGCGTGCTTCATCAGAAAATGTATTAAAATCCTTGGACTGTAAGTGTAAAGCTGAAGAACTCGCCGATTCTGCCACTGCAGATTCTCAAGGTGCATCAAACGGTACAACAGAAATCATAGTTGCAACATCCAAACAGTTCTTTTTGCAGCGCTTCACATTGTGATGTAAACTGCTCTTCTTTTCTTAGCAGCTCTAAAACTAATTTCTCTTTATCTGATACAGTCTTAACATTATCAGGCAAGGTGTACGGTACCTGGGTTTTTTCTTCAGCATCCTCCATGATCTGAGACCAATCCATGTTATCTTTAAAGAAACATACCAGCACATCATTCTCCTCCATTGATGCACTTAAGTCTTTCTCATTTGCCGAAACTGCAGCCTCCAAAACAATAGCTTTCTGACCTTCCTCTCCAGTTTGAAAGTTTGTAGGCCTTGAAACCAGGCCTCTTCCTTGCAGCACATCCTGCTCCCCTGCCACATCAGCACTTCTTCCTCCTCCTCCTGTGTCCGGCTCCAAACTGAGCCCCTCCATCCTGTCCACAGGAAGTGACAGCACCCCTACAGGCAGAGTAGGGGAATTTCCCCGGTGTCCTGGCCAAATTTCCCTCATTCACTAAAAATACCACCAACAGCTTAATCTGGTTCAAGGTCAGTTGGCATTCATCTGTATCCCCCTCCCCCGGGTCATGCCTGAAAATAGGCAGGATTTGTCTAGTGCACTTACCCGGTTAAACAGAATGTAATAAAAATAACTCATAAAACATGCCTTCTTTTGTATGGCACAGTGTCACTCATAAATAGGAAAGCACTCAGAGAAAAACATTTAGTATGGCAGCTGCAAAGAGATGTACTCACTCTTACGGAAACTGCTCACACTGGATAAAATCCAGCCTGAAAATAAAACCCTTACAAAAAATAGACTGTGAAAGCTGTTTGACTGTATGGGAATGGAGGGTGGCATAAAAGAAATACATTCTTCCTGATGTTTTTGAGGGGGGGGCAAATTGATATTAACACCCTCTAGTGTCTTTTCATTAAACAATGTGGATTACTTTTTTAATAACATATTTTTGTACACATTTTAACAGTTATTTACCCATTTTGTAAGTGCAATAAGATACTCCAAGGTATGGGTTATAACCTGATAAGAGCACTTTAGAGGTGCTAAAGGCACTCAGCACAAGTGCCTCATGCCCCATAATGCACCTGGGGTGTCTCACCTCATCGTGTCTTAATGGTTACATAATATACTGATGGAGAAATGAGATTCAGAATGTTCTATGACTTCAAGATCAGTTACCTTATCCATGGCAGAAATATTACTCATGAATAAATCTATCACTGAGGTTCCATTAGGGGAAGTGATGGTCACTGGAAAACAAACAAATAGACAAATGACAAAGAGATAAACAAATTACTTGAAAAATATCACTTGCTAACCAAATATCAATCAGTGTTCAGGGTAGGAAAGTTGACAAGCACTGAACTCATGGACTTTATTGATATTGTTGCAGATGGCATGGATGTAGGTGTGTCCATGAGTGTGGTGTTCATTGACCTCTCCAAGGTTTTTGACTTATTGGACCATACCATACTTTTGAATAGGCTATGGAATAAGTAATAATGTTGAAAGTAGTAACTTCATGATTCCAATTATATTTTATTGGTAGACTTCAACAGGTAGCCATATATGGCAAACTTTCTAACCCAAGTATGTTGCATACAGGCATCCTAGAAGGTTCAATCTTGGGACATGTACTGTTCCTAATATATGTTAGTAATACAGCTTGGTAAGTTATTAATATGGGAATCAAATTTTATGCAGATGATGCTGTTTTGATAGGAAAAGCAAATAACCTCCCTGATCTAGAGGACAAACTTCAAAAAGATTTCACAATCCTTCAAAGTTGGTTCACCAATTCGAACATGGGGTTGAGAGCCAAGAAAATTCAGGTTATGCACTTTAACAGTAAAAACATCAAATAAGATGATAAAAACATCAATTAAGTAATGGAAATGGTATGTGTTTGGCCAACACCAGTAAATACAAATAATTGGGGGTGAGCATCAACAAACCCCACTCCTTTTCAATCAGCATATAAATAGAACAATTTGAAAGGTCATTTCTCACTTAGGGGTATTGCGATGAAAGGCTTTTTCTGTTCTCAAAGTTGCCAGCAAGACAATGGCTGCACAACTTCTTTTACAAGTTCTAGTATCTGGAAGCATAACTCAACATGCAGATATTACTACATTAAACTAATCACATAGTAAACTTGCACACTTCATACTGAGATATCCATTTGATCACCATCACTACTGCATGTATCAAGAGCTAAAATAGGACTTGTTACAATCCAGGAGAAAGACATTGGGAGCTGTTATGTCATTTTAAATTGATTAAAGGATCACAACAAGGGGCAACAGCTTGTGATTTTTGATGCTCCAACACAAATTCATAATCATAATCTCAGAGAAATCAAAAACAGGGGGTTTATCATCCCTAAAACTTTTAACTGTTATGAAAAGATGGTATCTTATTGGTTTATCACCAAAATTTGGAACTCTCTTTCCCCTAAGACTAGGAAACTAACAAAACCTGGAGCATTTAAATCCACTTTGAATAAGGAACTGACTGAAAATCATATTTGTTGATTCTTCATTGGAACTTAAATCAAGATCACCCTGGGATGTGAACTATGTAAGGGATATGCCATGACCCCAGAATAAATATCACTGATACTTTTCACTAGCGCTGTTTGAAATGATGACATCACGAGTGGTGAAGCTTGTTAATAGCTTCACCCCATTCAATGGAATTGCATGAATTCTGCACACAGTCTAGGGGGCAAGTTCTCTCAGTTTGGTAAGTTTTGTGATGGTTGCATGTCCAGATTCTGAGATCTGGAGACAACAAAAAGTGTGTGTGTGTGGGGGGGGAGGAGGAATCAGGGATATTATTGCCTTTTTTTGCTCTCACCTACAGCCCAGATGGTTTGGAATTTTGTTCTGAAATTTTCAGGCTAGAAGGAGCAGTACCGCTTTTCCTTACCTCGCCTCTCAGGTCAACCTCCCCCATTCTCATTATACATATGGTGGTACTGGGGGTGTCCATCTCCAGTGCCTATAGAGCTTGACGCTGAGGTGCCCAATCCTCAGCATCAAGTCCACTGAAATGAAGAAAATCATCCTTCATTAATTTTTCTATTTGTAAAAAAGAAACTGGTCCCTTGTCAATCTGAGCCCCCCACGCACACCCATCGCATAACAACTTACTGTTCAGCACCTAGCCCCCCAATACACACTCACCCTCACTCACCTGAACATGTCCCAGGATGCAATATGTTCACTGCATTCTCAGCATGATAGCAGTGTGACTTTCTTGAATTCTGAAGCCACAGCTGGAGTTGTGCTGCCGGCTTCAGTTGAAACAGTGAGCTGGCAATCCCATACTGTGTGTGTGTGTGTGTGTATATGTCTCTCTCTCTCTATCTACCTATCTATCTATCTATCTGTGTGTGTGTGTGTCTGTCTGTCTGTCTATCAATCTTTCTATTCATCCATCTAGTACTATAATAGTAGCAAACCAGGGTGCTTACCTTAGGTGCCACTTTTTTCTCCTCCCCCCCCTCCAGGTTACCTGCTATCCTTTTCCATGTTTAATTTATGCTTTCATAAGTGGACCAGGGTGCCCACCCATAGTACTGCTTCTCTTCAACACACTCATCTCCAGGTCATCCGCCCCATTCTCATTATACACTTGTTGGCACTCGGGTGCCCACCGTTGGTGCCACTGAACAGTAGCCAAATCCCTGAAATAAAGAAAACCATCTCTCATGGATTTTTTCTTGTTTTTTCCTGTAAAGAAGAGAACAGCCCCTAGCTAATCTGACCCCCATGCACCTCCAGTCACCCCATCCCAATCTCCCACTCAGCACTCACCACCACATCCACCCCCACACACCCCACTCACCTGAACATGTCCCACAGTTTTGATCCACTCTCAGATCAAGACATATCTTGTTGCAGGAACCAGCAACTGCAATACAAGAAAATGAGATGAGTCCTTTTTAACGTATTTCAAAGGGGTTTAAACTTTTTTTTCATGACTTTGTCATTTGTTAATATTGTTGCACCAAATATTCAACATGACCTTTTTATGACCCCACCTGATGACCAAGGGCAGTAGAATTACACAAATCTGTCCTGAAAGGTGATCTTATGGTTGCTTTGTGAAATCACCTTTCAGGTGGGACTTGAAAATGTTCACCACCCTTATTCATGAAGTTGGGTCATAAGAAGGCTATGTTGAAAAGTTGGGGTCAAAATATTAAAAAAAAAGCTATGTGTGTATGCTGACATTTTCTGCACTCGCTCATAACTTTGGTAATTTTCAATATTTTTACTCCAAACATTCATAAATGTGTCAGGTGTTATTACTCAAATCCTGGATGAGATGTGTTTTCACACTTCTGGTGCAAAATGACACTATAAATGCCACATGTAATATTTATAAGGGGAGTCATGAAATGACCATCTTGAAAATTTGGGGTCAAAATAAAAGAAAAAAATATAATTATTAAGAAACTTTGTCTGTACTGCCTGTCTTGACCCCAGTGGGTATGCATTGTGATCTCATGTCAGAGAGCTGAATTTGGGGGTGAGCTCAGTGAGACAGCTAGATGGGAGTGAGGGGATAGCACTGTTATGCAATATCCCCCAGCCAGGGAATGAAAGTTGCAGGGTTGCCCAAACAGGCCTGGGTACCATATACTGAAAACAACTCTTCTCACGGAATAGGGCACTGCAGCTCTGCACCCATGGATGGCATAGGGCCTGTGCATTGGCTGACAGATGGACTCTTTGCCCTGTGCATCTGAATCTGCAGCCACATTTTATTATTTAAACTAAAGAGAGTGGGGGAGGGATACCAGAGGCAATGTCGGACCAAAAGGTGCTGCTAGTAAATGCAAGGAGCATTAATAACAAAAAGGACAAACTACAATTCATATTGACCACTGAGGGAATACACATGTGTGCTATAACAGAAACATGCTGGGGAAACAATAACTGAGGCTATGATGTGTCAGGGTACAACACATTCTGTGTAAATAAAAAAGGTAGAAGGGGTGGTGGTGTAGCTCTCTATGTGTTAAATACTATTGAAGTTACCAAAATACAAATACAGGAACAATATAACCCTGATATTCTAATATTGAACAATTATGGGTAAACATCAACCTGAAAGGGGTAGAAAAGATTCAAGTCTGTGTCAATTATAGGTCTCCAAACCAGACAATTGAAGATACTAACTCATTTTTGGAAAGGTGAAGAATATTGACCCTGGACCCAGAGTAATAATCATGGGGGACATTAACTTCCTTACAATTAACTGACAGGAGTTTATAGCAGATACACAACATGAAAAGAGATTACTGGACTTAATGGCTGTCAACAATCTAGAACAACATGTTCAAATATTATGTAATAACACTAGGGAGGGGACAGAATACTCGATCTGTTAATGAGTAACATTGAAAATGAGATCATAGAATATAGAACCAGAGAACCACTAAGTGACAGTGATCATAACATGGTTCATTTCATACTAAACAGAACTTGGAAACAAATTGCAGGTAAAACCAAAATAAAACAGTATTATAAGAAAAAGTTTGAAGCAATTAGCGGTCACTTAAACAACTGGAAAGGGGAACATGATTTTTATGGGAAAACGCTAGAAAGGAAATGGGACATACTCGACTCCAAACTAAGCTTCTGCATAATGACCTTAGTTTCAGAGAAAACTAAATATAATAAAAAGGGTAGGATACCCGTATGGTTTAACTCATATAAAGAAGTTGATTTAAAAAAAGAAGGCATATGAACATGCAAACATACAAAACTGCCAGCAGATACAGGCCAAATGGTCTATCACATCTGCTCGATTGTACAGCACAGAGGTTAGACTCCTGCTGCTCCCCCCACCCCTTGCCCCCCTCTCTTCCACCTCATGTTCCCACTGACTTGTATCTTTCCCATAACCCTATCCCACCCCCTTTTGAAGCTCTCCACTGTTTTAAGAGATACCACTTCTTCAGGGAGCTCGTTCCATCCCACCACCACCCTCTCCATGAAGTAATGCTTCCTCCCTCCCTCCTGACTCCATCCCCCATCAACTTCCAGCTGTGCCCCCTAGTACCCCCTTCTCCTTTAATCAAAACATGCCCTCCATACTAATCTTGTTGATGCCCTTTAATAACTTGAAGGTTTCAATCATATCACCCCTTTCCCTTCTCTCCTTCAATGAGTACATGTTGAGGTCCCTCAACCTATCCTTGTAAGGCTTCCCTCCATACCTATGAAAATTTTAGTCACCCTCCACTGTGCCACCTCCAGTAACCTGATATCCTTCTTTAAGAATGGGTTCCAGAACTGTACACAGTACTCCAAGTGCGGCCTCACCAGTGACCTGTACAGTGGCAGAATTACTTCCTCCCTCCTAGAGGTCATTCCTCTAGCAATGCACCCCAGCATTCTATTGGCTTTTGCCACTACTTTCCTACATTGAGATGAGTGGTTCATATCCTTGTGACCATTACCCCAAATCCTTTTCCTCCTCAGAGACGGACAACTGAACCCCTTTTAGATGGTAACTGTACCCAGGTTTCCTCACTCTGAAGTGCATGACCTTGCATTTCTTAGCATTGAAACCCACCTGCCAAGTGTCTGACCACTGCTCAAGCCTTCCTGAGTATTCTTGGAGGACTTTTCCTCCCTCTACCCCATCCACAGCTGCCCCTATCTTGGTGTCATCTGCGAATAGACTGATTCTACTCTTAACTCCAACTGCTATATTGGCTATGAAGATGTTAAACAGCACCAGACCCAGCACTGAACCCTGTGGGACCCCACTAGTGACTGCCCTAGGAGTTGAGAGTCCCCTCCCACAACCGTCCTCTGATGTCTGTCCCCCAACCAGTTACTGACCCACTTAACCAGTTTCTCCCCTGTTTCCAGGTTCCTCAATTTACTAGTTAATCTGCCATGTAGTTCTGAGTCAAAGGTCTTGCTGAAATCCAGATACAGGACATCTATGGCCCGACAAGTGTCTAGTTCTTTTGTTACCCAGTCAAAAAGGTAAATCAGGTTTGTTTGACATGATCTCCCAGAGACAAACCCATGCTGTTTGTTGTCCATAAGACCGTTCACCTCCAAAAAGGTCACCAACCTTTCCTTTTGGATCGAGTCCATGAGCTTACCCACAGTGGATGTCAGACTGGCTGGTCTATAGTTACCAGGCTCATCCTTGGGACAGGGGTACCACATGTGCCATCCTCCAGACCTGAGGCATGCACCCTGTTTGCAGGGAGGTATTGAATAAGCCTGCCAGTGATGCCACCAGGACCTCAGCTAACTCCTTCAGGACTCTAGGGTGCAGCCCATCCAGCCCTTGGAGCCTTGTCCATGTTCAGTGACTTAAGGCCCTCAAGCACCCCACTCACAGGGATCTCCTCATCCATTATCCTATCTCCTCCCATGCTAGTGTTGCCCTGCCCCCGCGGTATTGGCCCATCTCTTTCCCTGGTAAACACTGAGCAGAAGTACTCATTGAGCACCTCTGCCTGTTCAACCCCCTTATCTATCCAACCTCCATCCTTCTTTATCCTTGTAATTTGTTCTTGGGAAAAAGTAAAAAAATGCATATATGACATAAAACAATCCATCAAGCACAGCATGGTCTGTCTTCACTAATACCAACAAAAAATGTAAAAAGATTATTAGAAAAGCAAAAATGGAACATGAAATCAAATTAGCTGAAAATGCTAAGGTTAATAAAAAAATGTTTTATGCCTATAAGCAACCTGATATAGGACCCTAAGTATGTAAAGATGGAGTCATAAAAGATGAATCTGAAATGGCCGAATCTTTCAACAAATACTCTGTCAGTATATACCAACCAAAGATCCCCAGTGGTATTATATTGCCAGTATGTAACATAAACAATATAGTGATAACCAAACACAAAGTAATGAAAAAGCCATCCTGCCTAAATCCAAATAAATCCCCCGGGCTGGACAAATTACCCCCAGTGTTGCTCAAGGCAGCTGCGGACGAATTGTCAGGCCCTTTGGCTGATATATTCTCAACCTCACTATCCAAAGGTAAGGTTTTAAGCAAGTGGAAAATGGCTACAGTGATACCTATATACAAAAAGGATCTAAATGACATCACAAACTACAGTCCTATTAGTCTTACCCCAGTAGTAAGCAAGGTGTTGGAGGAAATTGTTAAAGAGAAGATATATGATCATATAAACAGAAATGGTCTTGTTAGAAAAGGGGAGGTCTTGCCAAATCAACTTATTGCATTTCTTTAACCCAGTAAGCAAAGCACTAGATGAAGGCCTTTTGGTAGAAATACTGTTTTTATTTATTTATTTATTTGAGTTTTGGTAACTGGGTAAGTCCACTGAGACAATTGCAGTCCCTTTTTCACAGACTTCTCAAAGGCATTTGACACCATGCCACACCTTCCATTGATTAAACAACTCCACAGTATGAATTTTGATCCAAGTATTATAAACTGGGTAGCCTCATGGCTACAGGGAAGGAAACAGAGGGTTTGTATAGCAGGACACACTTCCTCATGGGAGGAGGTGACCAGTGGTGTCCCTCAGGGGTCAGTCCTGGGACCTACCTTGTTCAGTATCTATATCTCCAGTATTAAAAAACTTCATCAACCTGGAGCTGTAAATTCACTGATGACCTCAAACTGGGAGCAATTGTAAATAGTAATGCATCTATAGAGAGATTCCAGATGGAAATAAATAGCCTATAGCTTTCGGGAAAAGAACACAAGTTAGTATCATTCTTCACTTTGGTTCAAACAATCCCAAAAACATATATAGAATAAACAACATACCACTAAAGGCATCTACTACTGAAAGAGACCTGAGAAATCTTATTAACAACAAATTCACAACCCACAGTCACTGTCAAAAATCACTAGGACAGCTAATTCCCTACTCAATCAATTCAGACACTCTTTTGTTACTAGAAAAGAGCAATGTCTAACTACCCTATATAGATCCTACATAAGACGCTATCTGGACTATGGCTCACCTCTCTGGAATCTACATTTAAAGGGTGACATAATACAACTGTAGCGTGTTCAGAGACATGCCACAAGAATGGTGTCTGGTATATCCTCCAGACCTTACTCTGAGAGACTCCAGATCACAGAACTACACACTCTTCAGAAGAGACAATGCGGGGGGGGGGTATTTTGTTTCTCTACAAGGTCTTACAATCTCCTGAACTTATGACAAAATGTAGACTCACTTTTTTTACAACAACAAGGGTACTTAGGTCACACAATAAACAAATCACAATAAAAAAAGCAAATTCCAATAAAATAAATAATTTCCTAACAATTCAGGGATCTAGACTATGGAACTCACTCCGGCAAGAATTAATCGACCTCAGTAATGTTGAAACATTTAAGAAACATCTGGACATCTGTCTTGCTACTAATCCAAATCATATTTACTAGCCCAAATTGTGTGGGGGAAATCACGATGGGCCTCGGCCTTCTTTTTTCCAAAATCAAAACTTCGTAAACTTAGCACTAAATCTGGAAAAATGTAAAACTGTACACCTCAGAAACAAGAATTTGATGGCACCTTATTTTCTAAATGGGAAAAAACTATTAGAAATGGACAGAGAATGTGACTTAGGAGCAATTATAACAAGCAAATTTATACCAGATGAACAATGTAGGGAAGCAGTAAAAAATGCAAATAAAATAAAAGGTTGTATCTCCAGAAACATCAAGAGTAGCGACAAGAGAGTTTTTATGCCACTGAATGCTTCACTGGCATGCCCCCACCTGGAGTACTGTGTTCAGTTTTGGGCACCTAAGTAAAAACAATATAAAAACAAGCATTTGTCAATGCCGAATGTTTGCTTGCTGGCATTGGCAGTGGTAGTATAGAAGTTACAGAGCTGCGTAATAGGAATGGCAGTAAAGTATTGAACTGAAGCCAACCCCACCACCGCCCTGCAGAGAGTGACAGGCATTGGGGTGTGTGTTTGGGTCATCAGGCATAACGGCCATGCCATTTCACTCACACCCCACCCTGCAGACACTGACAAGTGTCCGTGTTCCTTGGGGTCTTTGGTTCTTATGCGCACTACATTTCATTAGGAAATATGGTGAGATGGGTGCGTATAGGAGAATGGGGTGAACTTTGGTGCCGAAGAGTCCAAGGCATACCGATGCCTCTCACTGGCTGCAGGGTGTGAATAGTATGAGCATTACAGGCAAGAATCCCAAGTCACACCCCTGATGCCTGTCATTCTCTACAGGGTTGGGCGTTATGGTTGGAAACCCTAATACCTCAGGCATTCATTGGTATTTTCACTCCAAATTTTCAACATGTTTTTTGTGACCCCACCTCATGAACAGGGGAATATCAGTTTGTTAGCTGAAAGCTGCTTATGCACAGCGACTACGGCATTTAGCACCACAGGTGCAAAAACATTCGAACAGGATGTAAAAATGACAGCTGTACTGTTCATGGGAGGTGTAAAAATGGCAATGTTGCAAATCTGCAGTAAAAATATTTAAAAAATGGTGAAGTCACGAGCGACATAGAAACTGTGCAACGACACCCGTAATATAATTAGGTTGGGGATTTTTACAGCAGATTGTCAACTCAGGCATTTTGGTGCCTCCGATCATGAACAGTGTCACTGTGATTTTCTTTATCTGTGCCGAACAATGATTTCCCACAGCGACCACGCATCTCTGTGCTGAAAGTGTGAAAACACACTTCAGCCATGTTGTGAAAAATGACAGCTGTACTGTTCATAAGGAAGTGTGGAAAATGCCACTGGTGAAAATCTGGACTGAAAATATTACAAAGTCATGAACTTATGAGGGTGCGTGGAAACTGCGCAATGCTCACTCGTAACACAGTCATTTTATGGACTTTTGTCACCAAATTTTCAACATAGCCATTTTAAGACGTCTGCTCATGAACAGTGTAACTGTGATTTTCTTAATCTGTCCTAAACATTGCTTTCACACACCAACAGCACCATTGATCGCTACAAGTGCGAAAACACATTTTAGGCGACATATGAAAATGGCAGCTGTACTGTTCATAAGGAAGTGTAATAAAATGGCAATGTTGAAAATCTGAGTGAAAATATTAAATTTGCAAACTTACGAGCATGCATAGGAACTGCAATGCACACTAGTAAAACAGTCATTTTGGAATTATTTCACCAAATTTTCAACATAGCCATTTTAAGACCTCTGCTCATGAACAGTGTTACTGTGATTTTCTTAATTTGTCCCGTACATTGATTTACCACACCGACTGTGCCATTGTGCGCTACATGGGCGGAAACACATTTTGGGTGAGATGTGAAAAATGATAGCTGTACTAGTCATAAGAAGGTGTGGTAAAATGGCAATGTTGAAAATCTGGAGTGAAAATATTGAAAATTCGCGAACTTACGAGCGTGCGTAGGAACTGTACAACGCATGCTCGTAAAACAGTCATTTTTTGGAATTTTTTCACCAAATTTTCAACATAGCCATTTTAAGACCTTTGCTCATGAACAGTATCACTGTGATATTCTTAATTTGTCCTGTACATTGATTTTGCACACCAACTGCACCATTGTGCGCTACATGGGCAGAAGCACATTTTGGGTTAGATGTGAAAAAGGAAAGCTGTACTACTCATAAGAAGGTGTGGTAAAATGACAATGTTGAAAATCTGGAGTGAAAATATTGAAAATTCGTGAACCTACAAGCCTGCATAGGAACTGCGCAATGCACACTCATAAAACAGTAATTTTTTGGAATTTTTGCACCAAATTTTCAACATGGGATTTTTGGGACCCCTTCTTATGAATGATGTCACTGTCATGGCATTATTTGGGCCTGAAGGGTGATTTCACGCAGTGACTTCGCAGTGACTGCGAAATCACCCTAGGGGTCCCAAAAACCCCATGTTGAAAATTTGGTGTAAAAATTCCAAAAAATGCCTGAGATATGCAATAAAGTTGAAAAAACCATATCTAGCCCATTATACAGCTTACCAGCATTTCCTCAGTTCGAGGTCAGCTTTGAAGAGTGCA
Source organism: Neoceratodus forsteri (assembly GCA_016271365.2). NCBI lineage: Eukaryota > Metazoa > Chordata > Ceratodontiformes > Ceratodontidae > Neoceratodus > Neoceratodus forsteri. The sequence continues at coordinate 323,309,369 of CM057459.1, forward strand.
GACGTGTTCCCGGTCCACCGAAGATCATCGCGCCGAGGTCCGGAGGTAAGTATGGGGTGTGGGGGGTGTGGGGAGGCAGGATGCGTAGTGGGTGGGTGCGGGTTGTGGGAAGGGGGGCTGGGAGAAGTGCCGTGGGACTGTTTTTATTTTTCAGGTAAAAAAAAAGACGACGTGGGACGTTTGCCATGCTGGGGTGGGCTCCCAGCGTGGCACAAGGACGGCTGGGGGGGCTGTGGAGTTGACGGGGGATTGGGCACCCCCGTCGGCCATATGATCACTTGCCACACTGGGGTGGGCTCCCAGCGTGGCACCCAGTACTCAGGGGAGGACAGTGAAACCGATGGAGGATTGGGCACCCTCGTCGGCTATGCTATGAGTTGCCACGCTGGGGTGGGCACCCAGCGTGGCATGTGGAAGGCTTGGGAGGGAGCGCAGCACAAGCTGACAGAGGATTGGGCACTCCCCTCGGCTATACGTGTGTGCTGGGGGAGGCAGCACGCAGTTTGTGTGTGTTTCTGTGTGTGTGTGTGTGTGTGTGTGTGTGTGTGTGTGTGTAGGGGGAGCTGCGCATGAGCAGGCGATATCTTATCACTGCTCACTGAAGCATAGCTCCCCCTTTCAACTGTATGCCACTGCATTTTGGAGCTTTTCATAGACAGCTCCAGCATGCATTGGCTTACAGGGGCCGCGCCTGCCAACACACTGACTGAATTGGAGGAGGAGGTGACACACCTCCAAAATCTCGGATGATGGCACTATGTTTCTTGCACATGCGTGCAAGCAAACATAATGATAAAGAGAACTCAGAGAAGGGTCACCAAAATGGTCAAGGCTGTATCAAATCTACCATACGATGAGAAGCTGAGGGAGCTAAATTTGTGGGAGAATTCAAGGAGACCTCTGTGTGGTATTCAATGCCTTTAATGATGATTACTTATGGGAATGTATAGGCCTTGAACTTAAAGTATCAGAAAGGGAAAGTAGGTTCCCACTGTCATCAATTGAGAGGAGAATTCTACAAAACAGAGAAAAGGGGAGCATGGTTCTAAGAGTGGTTAGCACCTGGAACAGATTGCCAGCAGATGTGATAATGAGTGATAGCCTTCCAGCCTTCAAGACTGCACTTGATAACTACATGGGGAATATGAAATTTGAATATACATAAATATAACTGGTCGAGTCAGAATAGCTTATGGCGACTGACTTGAAATACCTGTGAACCACATGGAAGCACGTGGACTAGAGGGCCGAGACAACCCCATAAATTCTTGGCATCTGTCATTGTACGGAAATGCAGAGCCTGCAAGGGATCTGCATTTTCTTAGTTGGATAGAGTCTTCTTTTGGCAAAGGGCCCTGAGGGGCCTGCACATCAGCATGTGTGTGAATGAGGAAACAGTTCCACTATCTCAAAAAGACAGAAATTCCTTGCAAAAAAATGCATTAATGCACCAGTTAGGGTTCAAGTTAATATCACAAAAGTAGGCAAATATGGCGTTAGGGTTTCCAACCCTGACTCCCCAACCCGACACCCTCAAAAAGCAAAAGGAAAAATCATTAACGTTTTGGGTCTCCAGAGTCTTGGGCCATCACTGGTGTCGACTTCCTTGGAGTTGTCAACCCTAATGCTCCCCCCTCCTCCCAGCCAGTAGCCTCCTGTCCGAAGCACAAGGTACAGCTCCAAACCAGTGCCTCATAGTGATACACTCTTCAAAGGTAGGGCAGTAGGTCTTGCCACTTGTTGCCAATACAGTCTCTTGTAGCTTTCTTCACGCAGGGACCTGCACCCTGCATGAAGAAAGGAGATCATGTCTGACCTTGTTTCCTCTGGAAATGGGGTGGGAATTAGGGCTGACAATCCAAAGGAAGATCCCAGCACTGATTTGCCAAGACTCCAAAGACCCAAAACTTTAATGTTTTCTTTCTTCCTTTTGCTGGTTTGGGGGTTGAGAGTGGGGAGTTAGGTTTGGAAACCCTAATGCCACATTTCCATACTTTTGTGACATTAACTTGAACTCTTAACTGGAGCATTAACACAGTTTTTTTGCAAAGAATATATATACATATATATATATGTGATATGCAATTGTGGATGCATGGAATGGCCTTCCTGAGGAGGTTGTGGAGTCAGGAACAGTGGGGGAATTCAAGCATGCATGGGACAGACATAAGGCAATTCTAGTGGGGGGTAGGAGGAAGTAAGCTGTTGATTAACTAGAATCTGCAGCTTATCCATCAGGTAGGGAAATGGGCAGACTAGGTGGGCCAAGCAGTCCTTATCTGCTGTCATATTCTATGTTTTTATTATAATTTGTCACAAATTCAATTCTCTTAGTACTGTAAAACTTTTTTTCCTCCCTCTCATGCCCAGTGGAAGATTTGATGATGGGTTTAGAGCTAGAATGGAGCTGCAGCTGATGGAACAGACTTGAACACTATGCCCAGTCTCGCTGCTTTCTGCACAATCCCAGACCCCAAAGTGGCACAAATTTTAGCCCCCCAACTCTATCCATGAAACTCCACACAGAGAAACATTTTGGCAGAGTTCACAGCTATTAAGCTGATGCTAATGGAAATTACAGATGAGCTAAAAGCTGTGAAAACCTCCATCAATGGTTTGACGCTCAAGATGTGGGATATGGAAACGAAGGTCAGCTCGCTCAAGGACACTACACAAGGATGGGACAGAGCTGGTTTCTCTACGGAGAAAAATACGTTACATGGAGGAGAAAACTGATGACTTAAAAGAATTGCAGCTGTCACAACATTCTGCTCATTATAGTATCATGGGATCATAGGGTTGTACAAGTCAGTTGGCCAGGGGCCATAGTGACTTGCCACATTAACCTATAAACTCAAACTTCCTGTCATTTATGTAACTATCCAACACAGTCTTGAAGGAATTCAAAGAGGTACACTTAACTATTTCCTCTGGTAGTCTATTCCATACATCAACAACTCGTTGATTGAACCAGGCTCCCCTTTTATTAGTTCTGTAGGTGTCACCCCTTAACTATAGCTTATCGGCTCTTGTTTCACCTTACTGAGAACTTTTCTTTAAATCAAGGCAAACCCATAAATTCTCATCTCTAAAAGCCTTGAACATCAGACATAAGTCACCACTTAATCTCCTCTATTCAAGGGAGTATAGTACCAAATCTACTAGCCTCTCACTGTAAGTCTTATGAGATAAAAGCCTTATTTTGTTGGTAGTTTTTCTTGGGATACTCTTGAGCCTTCTAACATTCTGTTTGGTATAAGGGCACCAGAACTGTACACAATACTCTAAGTTAGGTCTCACCAGTGCCAGGTACAAGGGCAGCAGGACCTCCCTGTCCCTACTCCTAACCTCATTTTATATATACAGCCCAAGATTTTATTGGGATCCTCAAACAAGCGGAGGGTTCTGATCCTCCAAAATTTTTGAATGGGCTGTTTTTACAAATTGCAGGCCCACCACAGCATGGTCAAGATTACCTCATTGAGCAGGCTGATAGAGCCCTGTGTGTCTTACGACACGGAAAGAGAGACCTAGAGCTATTACGCTGCAGAAAGAGGAGAGACCTAGAGCTAGTCTATGTTGGCTGTTGAATTTTCAAGATAAAGTGGTCATTCAATGAGCAGCCTGTGCTCAACCAGTACTTTACTTGTAGGATCACAAATACTATATTTTTAATGACCTCAGCCAATCATTGTGGAAAGAGCGATGAGCTTACAGAGATATAACGAAGGAACGAAGGTTTTACATAATGGAAATATAATATTCCGGGTTCAATTTCCTGCTCGGCTCACAATCACCCTCTCTCACAGATCCTTGAGCTAGACTTCAGGTGCAGCAGCTCAAGAAGAGCTTTCTAAGCTTCTGCCACTGCTTTTTCTTAAGCACTCAACATGACCGAGTACTTTGGAAGCCCACTGCCATCAAAGATGTCTGTATATATGTCAGCCCAGTGGCGCTGAGGGTTGAGGCACTGAACACGACACCTTACACTACGCCAGTGACCCGAGTTTGGGAACGGACTCAGGGTTGTCGGGGACTGACAGGGGGTGGAGGATCGAGCATACCAATGGATGCTCTCCTCTGCCAGGGGTGGGTTACCGGGGGTGTCTCACACACCTGACATTCCTGGGGGCTGGTGGAAGCATGGACTTAGAGGGGCAATGGCAGCTCTCCGGAGCTGGGGAGGAGAGGGCGCTCTGGGTGCTTGGCACAGCATGCATCAGCATGTCATTTGCTTGGACATACATCCTTCACGCCAGCATTCTTGGGGGTCAAGGGGAGAAAAATGGGAGAAAAAATCACATACAACCCTGGTCTCCCGAGCACAATGAAGCCGGGGTAGGGGTGGCCTTGAAAAGCCCAGGCAGACGGAGTAGGTGGGGGTATGAGGCCTCCTTCAAAAGCCGTGGGAGCTGGGCAAGTGCAAAAAAAAAAAAAGCCGTCTGTACATTATAGTAGTGGCTCTTTATGGTTGATGCAAGCTCTTTTTTTCTTTGATCTGCTACTGGATAATACAAGGAACAAGATACCTGCTTAAGGCAAGGTGTTGGGGGGGAGGCGAATGCAGGATTGTATTATTAGTTGCTTAGAGTAGCTCCCAACTTAACTTTTGTTATACTGTGGTGGCTATGACCAGTTTTGTTATGGTTTGATGAATACTTTTAGAGTGCTGGTCTACTTTGCAACATTTTAGCCAGAATGGAAGTGTACTGTATTACAGGATTATATTTTTTTCTTTTTCAATCCTTCCCACTTGACTCTCTCTCCGCCCTCCTTGTTTGTGTCCCCACTTTTTTTTCTTTTGTAGGTACTGAAGTATTTGGTTCTGTTGTTGCTCTGCCAGAATGGATTAGATGGATGACTTCTAGGTACTTTAGTTATGCTCTCTCATCTTGTAGGAAGAGATCATATTGACGCAGTTATAATTGCCCTTCTCCTTTCATGATTCGCCAGAGTTGCAATGAATTTGGAGTTTCTCAGCTTTATTGGAGTGACATAACTCATCAGTTATTACTTAGTTTTCATTAGACTGCAGAGACTAGACTTTTCTCTCCCCTACAGAGAACCAGGACCTTTACATCTGCCACTCATGCAAAAGTGCCTCATTAATCACATCAGTATGTCCTAGTATGCTGGATACAGAAGATATGGGTGTTATTTGGATACTGTGGTTGCTTGGTGTACTAGTTCACTAAAATGAGGCAAAATATGAGTTTAGGGTTGTGGATAGCTACAATTTGAGTGGACTGCACAGTCTACAATAGCCGAGTATCTCAGAGCTGGTCATAGACAATGTGGGGACTCAGTTTACAATGTGTTGCTATATATTGTTCGTCCTTTTCTGTCCTTTTAGCAGGCTCCAGGCTGGATACTACCTCCAAGACTGACTGAGGGTGGGTGTAGAATCTGTCTGATCATTGGAGTTAATTCCCCCTCAGGATGTTAGGGTGTTATTGTTACTTTACATTTGAATATGGGATGCTGTAGAAGAGAGTGGGGGATTGGTTGTACTGAGGGGTCAATACTGTTTGAGGAGGAGGTATTTTCTGTTTTGGTAGTAATATATTTTCTTTGTGGCCTATTCACAAAAGTGCATCTACTATGCAGGAACACGACATAAGTAGGGGTGCGCAGCTACGCACTGCACAGACCCTGCTGAATACACGGCATTCACAAACAAGTGCGTAACACGACAGGAGCGCAGGGGCGGTGACATGACAGGCATACAGCTGCATGCAGGGGCGGGCTGCAGGGCATGCAGAAGCAGCACCCTGTCCCTTGACCCCGCCATATAAGGAGATGTGGAACTCCTATGCAGGCGATGTACGCAAGGTGTGGAATGTACATGGATTGTGGGCATGCACGGATGACAGTGGCCAACGAGCAGTGGGTGGACGCTCTGCCAACATGGCCCACAGTGGCTGCCATGGGAGATGGGCAACCCGGATGAGGGAAGGGCAGACAGCCCCTTTCTGCCAACTTCATTAGCACTCAGGTGGCCATGTTGGTGACAGACATCTGCCACCATTGCGACATCCCGTATGGGACAAGATCCCTGGCCAGCCCAGCGGAGACCAAGGCAAGAATCTGGCTGGACAAACAGGTGTCTGTCAACACCGTGGCACTGGAGGCCTGCACTCTTCTGCCATATGCACAAGTGGCAGGACCTCAGTCTCCAGGTAAAATGGAAGATGAGCCACGCAAGGTAGTCCCAGGGCACCACAGGTGGAGCCCCCCCCCCCCGAACCACCACTGACATCCATTGAGAAGCTGGTGGGTGACACCATCAATGATGTAGTGAGGGATGGTGAGCCAGATGGGATTGACAGCATGCGAGGTAAGGGCCATGGAAATAGTAAACCACAGGTAAACAAACATGGCCCCAATGGGGCAAGATGACAGTCATCTTCCCCCCACAGTGCCTGAAGATGACAATCCAGGAGAGGGGTCGTTGGGCCAGAGCACAGGACCCATACACACAGACAATGCCAATGGTAGGTGCCAGAACAGCAGATATGCACATGTCACATCCACACACACAAACACTGCAGCCCTAATGGTACTCCCCAACAGGTGACACATAACCTGACACCCAACCAACAGCACCATCAGAGGGCATGCTGGCAACACCCAGGGACACAGGACCGACCATCTCCTCAGCACCGAGCCAGAGCACTGAGACACAGGCCACCACTCTTGATAGCAGGGAGTTGTGGACATCAGAGATCCACTGACAGCCAAACATCTGAGGGAACCATGGTGGAGAGGACTCTGGCAGCCCTGCATCGCCTGGTGGTGGAAGCACCAGCCTGGTCCAGCATGGCATTGATGTGACACCCTCTGGGGCCCAGAACACACACAGGGCACTACAGCCACACCCCAGGATGAGCAACTGGGGACATCAGGCGGACCACCACCTGCACGATGTGCCAGACAGAGACTGCCACGTAGCCCCCTGACCACCTACTACACTGACATATGGAGGCTGGAGCAGGAGTGGCTATAAGCAACCAGGGAGCAAACGCACACCCTGGAGTGGCTCATAGGGGTCCTGTCCAAAACTGTAAGGGCACAGGAGTGCATGACCGAGGAGCTGACCGCCAGTGTATGGGCACAGGTGCGCATAGCAGAATGGCTCGTGGCTGGTGTATGCACACAGGAACACTTCAACATGGAATTTGTGGCCACACCCATGCACAGGAGAGGATGGCTGATGCCCTCTCAGTCATCACCTCCACACCTAGGTGCCACAACCCCTTGACACACCTGCTGCACTAGTCAGGCCCACATGGGCAAGATGGATACCACAGAGCACTCAATGCAACCCACATGGCCAGCCCAGACCACCAGTGAACTGGGATACCCCAGCACAACACTGGCCAAACCCCCAGGGGTGGCAGCCCCAGTGTCAGTGCAGCAGTTGCAGCATACTTCGCAGCCTCTAGCTGGTGCCATGGCACAGGGATGGCCACAGGGCACAGGCACAGGTCCTGTCAGATGTGCCGGGTGTGGTCGCGGGCCATGACCATGCAACCACATGGCCTGACAGGGAACAACACACATGGCACACACACGCACCACTCACCATGCACATTGGCACATGCAGCACATAGTGGTGGACACACACACAGTGTATACATGCTACACACCACACACACACAGGCATGGGAGGCCCCCCCTACGATGCCAGTACTGCAGTCCCGTACTGTCACATTGGCATCCCAGTTGTGGCTGGTGGTACAGTGGCAGTATCATTGGTGCATGGGGCCCACAGGTACCCATACATCTGCTGAGCCAACACACTCCATGGAGGGGTGAAGGTGGCGATGATTAGACAGCACAGATGCCAGGATGGATGGCCTGGCAGTCCCATGGTGGGACCCCATGCCCAAACAGCACAGCACACAGTGCTGGGGCACGTGTGGGCCCAGGCCAATGTGTGCTCAGCGTTGTGGTGTCATCATTCCCCCATGGCACAGCACCCTAACAGCTGAATGTACCATGGGCAATGCAGTGACAGACAGCACATGCAGCCACATATTCCAGCTGTGGCACACCACTTTGCTGCTGTGGCCTGTCACCATGTCCCGGTTAGTCCATGGGCTGTGGGCCATGAGGACCTGTCTGGGGTGCTGTAGGGGGTTCAGGCAGGGGGACATCCGGGGGTATGGGCAGTCTCCAGCACACACAGATGTTGTGCAGCATGGCACAGGCGGTGAAGACTCTGCACACCCTTCCGGAGGCTATCATCATCATCCCACTGCTGTGGTCCAGGCAACAGAATTGCATCTTCAGGAGCCCAATGGTGCATTCTACAATGTCTCTCACCCTCGAATGTGCGTAGTTGTAGGCTTCCTCCACTGGGTACTGTGGTACCAGGTACGATGTCAGGAGGTATGTCTGCAGTGGATATCCACTGTCCCCTGTGGAGGTGAAGGAACAAAGAATTAGGTCAGGTGAAGCAGTACACCATGGAACACGTGGCCATGGAAGACACTGGCACTCTCACCTAGGAGCCACCCAGTTCCCTTGGCATGTGTGGCCAGGTGTTGTTTCAGGGCACTGTTGTCAAATACGAATGTGTCATGGCACAAGCCTGGATAACTGGCATACATGTTGGTGAGGATGCTTGTGGCATCACACACCACCTTGCAGTTTTTACTGTGGAACCCCTTCTGATTCCTGTATGCCTCTTCATCTACTGGTACCAGTATCGCCACATGGGTGCAGTCAATGGCACCCAGTATGTTGGGCATTCCATAGGTTTTATGGAACCCCTCAGTCATGGCCCTGATGACCCTCAGCATGGTGGGGAAATGGATGTGGGAGGTCACATGCTGTAGAAGGGCATCCATCACCTGGTGCAGTGCCCTGGAGATGGACACCTGGCTTATGCCCATGATATTTACTGTCACTCTCTGGAAGGCCCCTATGGCATAATACTGCAGGGCACACATCACCTTGGTTTCCATGGACATGGCCCTGGAATGAGATGTGTGGGGCTGGACCTGGTCTTGGACCAGCCCACAGATGTACCTCAGTGTGGCATGGTCCACATGGAAAAACTGCAGGCATTCTGTGTCACACAGTGTCTGTGCTAGCAGCCTGCTACAATACATGCATGGGTGTTCCTACTGTTGCCTTGGCCACATGCACTTGATGTCATCCTCAAGGAGGATGACATGCATCAGCGCACCAGTGCACATCCTTGCCAAATGGGAACCTCTCCGCATGTCTGATGTAGCACCTGTGGTGGTGTGGGTGTCCTGAGGTGTGCAGTGCACAGCTGACTATTGCAGATATATGCCCTTTAAGGGGCATGGTCTGGCATGTACTCTGCCATGCAGTCCAGTGCACGTGGTGGTGTGTCACATACAAGTGGACCACAATGGCACGTGCAGCACGTAGTGGGACCAGTATGGAGTTTGAGCGTGGCCTACCATGATGACTAATTAGTGTATCTCTTTCTTGCTACCAGGATGCACGCCCTCCCGGTGGAGAATGTATGGAAGGTAAGGGAGAAGCCTAAAGTGAGTACCGCTCCAGTAGTATTTGCTGGAGTCTGTCGCTGTGTCTGTCACCCTGGCTAATGTGTCCCACTCTGCTGTGTGTTACAGGCCACACTGGATTGGCTGTGGACTATAGTTATGGAGTGGCTGGATCTGGGAGAGAGGACTGTGAGTGAGGTGATGGCACACAGGCATAGAGGGCAGCAGTGGCCAGAAAACATACCCCAGTACCTCTCCAGATGAAGGATGCCCCTCGAGGTTGTCTACAAGGATGAGTGCAAGGACCTGTGGGCCATCCAGCTGCTTTCTGAGGTGGGTTGTGTGCATGGACATTGTGTGTGTGTTGGTGTGTGTGTGCACCATGCAACTGTGTGTCCACCTGGTTCTGATGGACATCCTCCTGTTTGTTCTTGTCATTGCAGGGATCCAGAGGTCCAGTGAGGAGGCTGGTGACAGTCTAGTGGCCCTACTCCAGAACCCCCTGCCCACAAGCTCCAGTACCTCTGAGTCATCAGATTCAAATTAGTGTGCAGTTTATGCCTTTCTTTCTTTCTTAATGTGCTGTTCTCTTCCCATGTCCTCTCCAGTACCCCACCCCTCTAGATGGTGATCAATAAAGGCCTACATTTTGCATCAGCCTTGTCCATGTCCTTTTGCCGCCCTGCTGCTGTATGCTCAGGGTGGGCATGTCTGGTGTGGTGTGTGTGGCCTGTGTGCATCCAACCCTGTGTGTCTGCAGCGGACTACTTTGGATGTGGTGGTGGCTGTAAAATGTAGATGTGCGGCCATGGCACTGGTCCTGTGTGACTGTGGTGCATGTGTCTCCTGCAAGAGTTGCCCTGTCCTGTGCCAGTGCCATTTATCTATTAGTGCCTGTGTTAGGGGCTGGGGCTGTGTGTCACATGTATGGTGCCTTGGCCTGCTGCAAGGCATTTGAAGGTGTGGGCTGTCTGTGTTGGTTCTTGCATCCCGGGGGGGGATTCGATCCATGCCGGTGTGTGCCTAGTGTATCTGTACTCCCCGTGTGTTCCCCGGTATGTCCTGCATGTAGGCTGCACATGATGTGTGGCCTGTGGGTAGTACTCACGTTGCACTATTGTTGTGGTGGCCTGTGGCAGCACGGGCATCCTACTGGGCCCGTTCCCAGTGCAGCTTGTGGGTGCCCAGTGGCAACTGTGCTACATGGCTGATGTTTACAGCTGCCTCATCGCTGAATAGGCTGAGACCTGCTGCCGTGCGCCACTTTCTGCCTTGTGTTACTTTGTGCATGCACGTAGGACATGCCTCCCAGGTGGGGTATGCGGCCATGCCCCTATTCACCTGCAGAGCCCTGTCCACCTGCATGTTCATGGAATGGGCCTGCGCACACTGCTACACATGTTTTGTGCATGCCACATGCACATGGGTTACGTGCCTGGTGCACGTATCCCCCTGAATGCCTTGCGTGTGCGCCCTACATAGAGGCTATGCACTTTTGTGAATAGGCCACTTTATTTGCAGTACACACGTATACTAGGGGTGAGATGGCTGGCTGGCAGCCCATATGCCTTCTCAGGACACGGGATGCCTCCTAAAGTATGGGGAGGGAAGATGACTACTTAAAAATAGGTGCATGTGTGCATTAAATGTGAGTTTAAACTGGTGGAGGTGGTCGAGATCATTGAGGTGACCTTGAAGGTAAAGCACACTTACTGTGAACTGGACCCAGCCCTGACTCATTTCTTGATGAGATGTGTCTAGACCATAGGCTCGGTGTTCGTTGGGATTGTCCGGTGTTCGATGTCAGAGGGAATCTTTCTGGATGCTTTTAAAGAGGCTCTGGTGGGATCCCTCCTGAAAAAGCCATCTCTTGACCCAGACGTCCTAGTGAATTACCGTCCAATCTCCAACCTGCCATTCTTGGGCAAGGTTGTTGAGAAATTAGAAACATAGAAACATAGATTTTGATGGCAGATAAGGACCGCTTGGCCCACCCAGTCTGCCCATTTCCCTACCTATTGGATAAGCTGCAGATCCTAGTTAACCAGCAGCCTACTTCCTCCTACCCCCACCCCCTAGAATTGCCTTATGACTGTCCCATGCATGCTTGAATTCCACCACTGTTTTTGACTCCACAACCTCCTCTGGAAGGCCATTCCATGCATCCACAACCCTCTCTGTGAAAAAATACTTCCTTAAATTACCTCTGAGCCGCCCCACTTCTATCTCCAAATTGTGCCCCCTTGTTCTTGCACACCTCTTTTTTTGAAAGATGCTACCCTCTTGGACTTTGTTGATTCCCTTGAGATACTTGAAAGTTTCTATCATGTCCCCTCTCTCTCCTTTCCTCGGGGCTATACATGTTCAGCTCCTTAAGTCTCTCTTCATATGTCTTCTGGTGCAGACCCTGCACCATTTAGTTGCCCTCCTCTGGACAGCCTCCATCCTGTCTATGTCCTTGCGGAGATTGGGTCTCCAGAACTGCCCGCAGTACTCCAGATGGTGTCTCACCATCTGTCTGTACAGAGGGATAACAACTTCCTGTTTTCTGCTGCTGATGCCTCTCCCTAAGCATCCCAGTATCCCCCCAGCCCTCCCTACTGCCTTCTCACATTGCTTGATAACCTTAAGGTCATCTGATATGATTACCCCCAGGTCCCTTTCCTTTTTGTTGTTGTTACTACCTCCCCCCATTTTTATTCTTCCTCTGGGTTCTTGTTTCCCAGGTGCATTATTTTGCACTTCTTTGCATTGAATCTAGCTGCCATACTTCTGACCATTTCTCCAACCTTGCCAAGTCCCTTCTCATCCTTTCCACGCCCTTTGTGTATCAACCCTGTTGCAGATCTTTGTGTCATCTGCAAAAAGGCATACTTTTCCTTCCAGTCCCTCTACAATGTCACTGATGAAGACATTGAAAAGGACTGGACCCAATACTGAACCCTGCAGTACCCCACTAGTAACCCCTCTTTCTTCAGAGTGGACTCCATTTACAATTACCTTCTGTGTCCTGTTGTGCAGCCAGTGTTTTACCCAGGCTACCACCCTGGGACCCACTCCCAGGCTGGTTAATTTGACTATTAATCTTTTGTGTGGGACTGTGTCAAATGCCTTGCTAAAGTCTAGGTAGGCCATGTCCACAGCCCCTCCCTGGTCTACTACTTTGGTCACCCAGTCAAAGAAATCTATTAGATTCGTCTGACATGACCTTCGCTGTGAACCCATGCTGCCTTGGGTCCCAGCCCCACTGGCCTCTAGGTACTCAACTATTCTTTCCTTCAGAAGTGACTCCATCACTTTCCCTACCACAGAGGTCAGACTGACAGGTCTGTAGTTTTCTGCCTCTGTCTTGGTCCCACTTTTGTGAAGGGGAATCACATCCGCCTTCCTCCAGTCCTTGGGTACCACACCATCCTCCCATGATTTATTAAAAAGAGTAGCCAGTGGTTTCACTAGTTCCCCCTTAATTCTTTTAGAATTCTGGAGTGAATTCCATCAGGACCCATTGCTTTGTCCACCTTCAGTTTTAGGAGTTCTTGCAGAACCCTTTCTTCTGTGAAAGGCCTGGGATCGACCCCATCAAGAGTGCTTCTGTTAATTGATTAGGCACTTCCCCTCTCTTTTGTGAATACTGAGCAGAAATATTTGTTCAGTATCCTGCTTTTCACTGTCCCCTCTTCCCACCCACCGTTCATTCTATACAGCCTCACTATCCCTCCCTTTGTCTTTCTACGCTCGCTGATGTACCTATAAAAGGTTTTATCCCCCTTCTTAACTGAGTTGGCTATCTTTTCCTCTGTTTGGGCCTTTGCTATTCTGACTTCCCTCCCTGCTTCCTTCTGCCTTAACTGGTACAGCTCTCTGTCCTGCTCCTTCTGTGTTTTATTATACTTCCGGAATGCTATCTTTTTCTTCCTGACTTTCACAGCCACCTCTTTTGAGAACCATAGTGGCTTTTTCTTTCATTTTGATTTGTTAATTTGCTTCACACAAAGGCTTGTTGCCTCTGTGATGGCATTTGATGATTCCCATTGTTGCTCCACACCTCCTTCTAGCCTGTTTGCTAGTGCTTTTCTGAGGCACTCTCCATCTTGCCAAAGTCAGCCCTCCTAAAGTCAATACCCTCACTTTTGTATGGCTTGGCTCTGTAGCTGAGTTTAATGTGAACCACACTGTTTGATAGTCACTTGTTCCCAGATGGCAACCCACTTCTAGATCTGAGATCCTCTCACTGCCCCGTTTGAGAGTACAAGGTCTAAGATTGCTCCCTCATGAGTGGGTTCTGAAACTAGCTGTCTGAAGCCTGCCACCTGTAGGACATCAAGAATGGCCCTGCACTTGGATGTGACTGCAGCAAATGTGCTCCAGTTAACATCTGGCATATTCAGGTCTCCCATCAACAGTATCTCCCCTTTCTCTGCCATTCTAAGAATGCCTTCTATCATATCCTTGTCCATTCCTTCCCCCTCACATGGGGGTCTGTACACAACCCCTATGCGGATTGTGATGCCCTTTCCAGTCTCCAAGGTGACCCACAGTGCCTCCTCTCCTCCCCTCCCTGTTTACTCTTTGGTTCAGTTGCTTTTATCCCTTCCTTTACATAGAGACTACTCCTCCCCTCTTCTCCCTGCCTGTCTCTCCTGTAGGTTATGTACCCTGGTATGTTAACATCCCAGTCATGGTTCTCTGTGTACCATGTTTCTATGACTACTACGATATCCAGGCATCCCTCTTCCATCAAGGCCACCAGCTCAGGGAGCTTGTTGCTCAGACTACGGGCATTGGTGCTCATTACTCTCCATTTCCTGATGGCCTTACTCCTTTTTGCCCCATCTCTGTCCTTCTTGTCTTTGTCACTTTCTCTATTTACCCCTGCTCTTCTCCCTATCTACACCTCTATGTTGGTGCTTGCCGCACTTACTACCATGATTTTTTGGGGGGGCTAGGATTTCCCTGCTCCTTTCCAGTGCCTCCCCCCTTGGCTAGTTTAAATGTTTGCCAATGAAGCATTTAAACCTATCACCTAGGATCCTGGTTCCCCTCCTGGACAGATGCAGCCCATCATGCCAGTATAGGCTTGCATCACTCCAGGTGGGCCCCCAGTCCCCAATGAAGCCAAATCCCTGAGCTCTGCACCAGTTTTTCAACCACTGATTGAATCCCATGGTGTGGAACACCCTAGCCTCTCCTATGCCATAGATGGGCAGCACCTCCGAGAAGGCTACCGTGCGTGCTACTTGTCTAAGGTCCCTCCCCAATTCCACAAATTCTTCCTGCACTTCTCTAATCCCTTTTTTAGCCAGGTCATTTGTCTTTAGGTGGACAATGATATCCAGCTCCCTCCCCTGTGCAGCTGCTCCGGCAATCCTGAAGATTCGCTCCCTGTCCCTCCAAGCCATGGCGCCATGCAGGCACCTTACCTCCCTCTCCTTCCTCCCCAGTTCTACCTTCCTAACAATGGAGTCCCCCACCAGGAGTTGTTTCCTTCCCTGCAGGGTCCCTGCCACCTCTCCTGTGGGTCTCCTTGTGGAGGTTCCCAGCATCCTCCTTGGTCTCCACTGCAGGTGCCTCCATAGAGGAACCACACTTTGCCAGAATGGCATAGGAATTGTGTAGAGGTACAACTGGAGGGATGTGCCTTTGTTCCACCGCCCTCACCCTCCCTGAGCCCACTATGGTCCAACTGCTCCTCTTTCTTGGCAACCTCTGAGGCAACGGCAGTGGCACTGGTGGTCCCTGGATGGAAGAGGAGGTCCCACAAATCCTGGCCAACTCAGCCTGGAGATGAGCAACCTCCTCCCTCAGCCCAGAGAGGTGCCTGCAGATGGGACAACACCGCATCCTCCAGAACGTCTCCCGGAAGACTGCTGCTCCACAGCCACTGCACTGCACCACTCCAATCATGTCTTATTTCTGGCCCCTTAACTGTTTGCAATCCTTACTCTTACCTCTGTTTTTTTTTCTCTCTCTCCTTACTTTCTGCCTGTGTGCCCTTTAAGCTCCTGATTGTCCTGCTCTGAGACAAGAATATCCTATATTTCTCAGTAGACCCCTTACTTGCTCAGAGGCAGACCTCCAGCAGCTAGAGGGGTCCGGAGAGCTACTCTTGCCCTTCTAGAATGGTGGGTCTTTGGTGGCTCTGTGATCACTCACTTCCTGCTCCGAACCAGGAAGTTCCTGTTGTCAGTCAAATACTGTGCCTATAAAAGTAGAACTAGCTTTGCGTGGGAGGGTGGAGGGGAGGGAAGGAGGGCAATATAGTCTTTGTAGAGAGAAGTCCAGTCACACAGCAGTCCTTTCTCCTGGTGTCTTCTGCCAAGCTGGGCACTGGATAAATAAAATTTGCCTTGCCTTGCCTTATAGTTGGGTGGGAATAGGGTTTTTGGGAATGTTTTCTTTGTTTATTCTGGAGGGGAAGAACGTGAGATATAGAATGGTAGTGGGAGAACCAGAGAGTCACTTGGAGCAAATGAGCTAAACGGGGGTCACAAGGCCAGTTTTGGCCTCTATATTTAAGTTACACTCATAGAAACATAGACTTTGATGGCAGATAAGGACCGCTTAGTCCACCGAGTCTACCCATTTCCCTACCTATTGGATAAGCTGCAGATCCTAGTTAACCAACAGCCTACTTCCTCCTACCCCCCACCCCTTCAGGTTCTATGGGATTTCTCAGTTAATTTAACAGTTGGTCAGGTTAGGTCATCAGTTTATTACATGAAATGTTAAGGGGGCCAATATACCTAAAAAATGCAACTTCTAACCCATTTATATCGCTACTGCCCATCAGTAGTTTTCCATCAGGAGACCCATCTGCTTACAAAAAATGTATTGTTACTACACAGAATGTGGGTGAGTCAGGTATACAGAGGTGGATCTCACTCCAAGAGGGCAGGGGTAGCAATTCTTATAGTGAGGTCAGTTTCCTTCACACTCACACAGGAATTGGTGGACCCAGTGGGGCAGTTTATTCTTTTACAAGGTTTTTTAGAGCAGGTGGAACTTATTTTGGTTAATTTCTACAGCCCCAATAAGGACAACCCTGTTTTTTTTATAACTTAGATGACACAGTTAGCATCATGGCCACAGCTCCCGCTTATTTTAGCAAGTGATTGGAATATTATTATAAAGCCCAATGTGGACAGGTCAGGTAGGTGACACATAGACTTAACTCCAACTCAGAGAGCTCTGCATGAATTACAGGACACCTGTAATCTAGTGGACCCCTGGAGGACGTTACATCCCTGGGATAGGGATTATACTTTTAATTTGACACCACATGGCACGTGCTCCCATCTTGATCTCTTTCTTATTAGTCATAGATTATTCCCTGGCCCCTGTTTTTCTGAGATATTACCTCAGATGCTCTCAGATCATGCCCCAGTTGAGATACTTTCATAGTAGATATTCAGGAGGAGATCGATTTTTATTGGCGAATCAATGATAACCTTCTAAAACGTGAAGATATAGTGACCCAGATTAGAGAGTTTACTCAACTTTTTTTTAAGAGAATAGGGGATCAGTCAAGATGGCAGTAGCCCTCTGGTGTGCTTATAAGTGCCGTTCAGAGGAGAGCTTATCTGTCTCTCCACCAAGATTAAGAGACAGAGACAGGCATGGGTGGCCCATTTATTAGCTGGAATATAGGAATTAAAAACTCAGCTCACACAAGGGAAACAGAAACATAGAAATTGTCTGCAGATAAGGACCTCTAGGTCCATCCAGTCTGCCCATAGGCCCTATACATGTATGCATCTACTCACCCTAAGTGGTCAATGGTTTTCCATCACTCCCTTCCTGCCCAAGGTTTTCCTGTGTTTGTCCCGGACATGTTTAAACCCCTCCACTGTGCTTACCCCTACCACCTCTTGTGGCAGACTATTTCAAGTGTTCATCACCCTCTCTGTCTAGAAAAACTTCCTCACATTACCTCTTAATCTCCCCCCCCCTCCAATTTCATATCATGCCCCCTTGTTCTGGTATCTTTTCTACATTGGAAAAGATCTCCCAGCTGCACCTTGTTTATGCTCTTGAGGCACTTAAAAGCTTCTATCATGTTGCCCCTTTCTCTCCTCTCCTCTCCTCCAATGAGTACATACTGAGGTTTCTTAGTCTCTCCTCATATGTTTTGTGGTGCAAGCCCAGCACCATCTTTGTTTCCCTTCTCTGGATAGTCTCCACCTTGCCTATGTCCTTGCATAGGTGTAGCCTCCAGAACTGCATGCAATACTCCAGGTGAGGCCTTGCTAGTGTTTTATACAATGGCAACACCACTACCTGCCTCCTACTAGTAATACCTCTGCCTATGCACTCTAGCATGCCACTGGCCTTCCCTGCAGCCTTTGCACACTGCTTTGATACCTTCAGGTCATCAGATATGATAACCCCTAGGTTCCTCTCCTCTTTGGTGATGGTCACCTCCCCCTATCTTGTAGGTCTCACCAGGGCTCCCCCTACCCAGGTGCATTATCTTGCACTTTTTTGCACTGAACCTCAGTTACCACACCTCCGACTATCTTTCAAGCTTCTCCAGGTCCCTCTTCATTGTCTGCACCCCTTCTGGAGTATCCACCCTGTTGCAGATCTTGGTGTCATCTGCAAATAGGCAGACCTTTCCTTCCAGCCCCTCTGCAATGTCACTAATGAAGACATTAAACAGGACTGGTCCTAGTACTGATCGTTTTGGCACTCCGCTGGTCACCCTCTCTCCCCAGATTGGATCCCATTTACCACCACCTCTGCCTTCTGTCTGTCAGACAGTTTCTAACCCACTGTATCACCTTATTCCCCATACCCAGACTACTCATCTTATTAAACAGCCTTCTGTGTGGGACAGTATCAAAGGCTTTGCTGAAATCCAGGTATGCAACGTCTACGGCCCCTCCCTGATTCACTTCCCTAGTCATCCAATCAAAAAAACTCAATCAGATTTGTTTGACAAGACTTTCCTGATGTGAATCCATGCTGCCTCAGATCCTGAGCACCAGTGGATTCCAGGTGTGCCACTGTCCTTTCTTTTAGCATTGTCTCCATGGTCTTCCCCACCACTGAGGTGAGGTTGACTGGCCTGTAGTTCCCCACTTCCACCCTACTGCCATTTTTGTGCAGTGGGACTGCATGCACCCTCCTCCAGTCCTCTGGAACCACACCTGTGTTGAGTGACTCTGTGAACAGGGTGGCCAGAGGTGCTGCTAGTTCCCTCCATGGCTGCCTTAATATCCTTGGGTATATCTGACCCTTTGGCTTTATCCACCTTCAGCTTTGTGAGTTCCTCCTGAACTCTCTCCACTGTGAATGGACTGGTGTCCACTTCTCCTCCCCGATTATCTCTGCTCCCCAACTGTGGTCCTTGACCCTCTCCCTCCTCAGTGAATACTGAACAGAAGTATTTGTTTAGTATTTCTGCCTTGTCTAGATCCCCTTCCTTACACTGTCCCACCTCCCCTTTGAGCCTTCCCTGCCTCTCTGAGACATTCAAGGTACACCTCCCTGTCCTCCTCCCTTTGGGTCCCCTTATATTTCCTGAAACTTGCTCTTTTAGCCGTTACTTTGTCTCCCATCTCTTTAGAAAAACATAGTGGTTTCTTTCTTCTTTTCCCTTTGTCCACTATCCTAATGCATTGGTTAGTTACCTCCAGAATGGCTCATTTTAGTCTCCCCCACTGTTCCTCCACCCCCTCCATTACCTCTGCCTTCTCCAGGGCTACTTTTAAACATCTACTCATTTCACTGAAATCTGCCCTCCTGAAATCTAATACTTTTGCCCTTGTGTGGCTTAATTGATTCCCTCTCTCCATGTCAAACCACACCATGTAGTGGTCGTTGGATCCCAGCTGCCCTTCCACCTAGATTCTTTTGACTCTGTTCCCATTGGTCCATACCAATTCTAGAATTGATTTGTCCCTGGTTGGCTCATGCACAAGCTGTCTGAGTCCAGATCCCAGCAGGGATTCCAGGATGGCCGTGCTTCTGGCTGAAGAAGCTACCTGGGTGGTCCAATCCACGTCTGGCATATTGAAATCTCCCATCAACAGGATTTCGTCTTTAGCTGCCATGTCTTGAATTTCCACCACTAGTACCATGTCCACTTCCTCACTCTGTGCTGGAGGTCTGTAGATCACTCCTGTACATATTGCTGTGCCATTACCTAGTTCAAGGGTGACCCACATTGCCTTGTCCTCCCCCACCTTCCCTGTACTTCTATAGCCTTTATGCCTTCTCTGACATACAGGGCCCCCTTTTTACCTTCCCTGTCCCTTCTGAACAGTGTATAGCCTGGTACATTGATGTCCCAGCTGTGAGTAGCAGAATACCATGTCTCTGTTATTGCTACTATGTCAAGGTCTGCATCCGTCATCAAGGTTTCCAGGTCTGGAACCTTATTTCCCAGACTTAGGGCATTTGTGAACATGACCTTCCATATTTTACTCCCTGCCTTCCTTCTGTTCCTGTTTTCTCTACTTTGCCTCTCCCCCCTCTGCCCTGGTATTTATTCTCATGTGCTCTTGCCCCCCCTTATCACCCCCTTATAAAGTTTTCCCTGCCTGCCCCTCACTGCTCGCTTGCATTGTTCCTGTTGTCAATTTGTACTTTTGCACATTCTTGTGGGAGGGGTGTTCCTAAGCCACCTGCCTCTCCTTGGTCTCACCCCTTGGCCAGTTTAAATGCTCTCTGCTGAATATTCCAACTTCTTATTAAGGACTGAGGTCCCCTTTCCAGACAGATGCAGGCCATCCTCCTGATGCAAGCTCACATCTGCCCAGGTTGGGCCCCAGTCCCCTATGAAACCAAATCCTTCCCTTCCACACCAGTCCTTAAACCAGGAGTTGAAGGATTGGATGTGGAGTGCCCTGGCCTCCCTCATGCCTTGGACAGGTAGCACCTCTGAGAATGATGCAGAATGTGCTACCCATTTCAGGTCCTCTCCCAGCTTACAGAAATCCTCCTGGACTCTGGCTAACTCTACCCTTCTCCTCACCAAGTCATTGGTCCCCAGGTGGACAATGACATCCATCTCCTCCCTCCTGGCTATTGTCCTAGTGATTCTATTGATTTGCTTCCCATCCCTCCATGCAGTGCTTCCTGGGAGGCACTTGACCTCCCTCTACCCCCTGCTAGTTGTCCCTAATTTCACACCTGTGCAATAGAGTCCCCAGCTAGGAGAAGTTTCTACCTCCTCTGGGGTCCCTTGTCCCCCCTTCCCTGGGACTCCAGATTGGAGATCCCAACCATCCTCCCTGGTCCCAGCTGTGGGTGCCTGTGTGGGGCAGTCCTTTTCCTCCAAAACAGTGTAGAAGTTATTAAGCTGGTCTGGTTGGGGGATGTGTCTCTGACCCTTCCCCACTCTCCCTGAGCCCACTGTGGTCCAGTCATCCTTCTTCCTGGGCTACCTTTGAGGTTGATGCTGTGGATCCAGTGGTCTCTGGGTGGGGGTGGATGCTGTCTGTAACCTGGCCACCTCTGCATGGAGACAGGCAACCTCCTCCCTCAGCCCAGAGAGGTGCCTGCAGATAGGAAAGCATTGCACCTCCAGAACATCTCCCTGAAGACTGCTGCTCCACAGCCACTGCACTGCACCACTCCTGTCATGTCTGATGTGACCTGGCCTGCAATATAATCTAAGTATGCCATCTAGATGAACCCTTATGCTCCTCCCTTTCCTCGGTGTGGAACTTCCTGTGTGGTGTAGGAAGGTGTAACACTATGGGCCCACACCCTATAAAAGGAGGACTAGCCCAGGGGTGGGTGGGATGGATTACCTTCTGTCTGAGTCCAGAAACAATCAGCTGAGGATCCCTTTACCCTATGTTCACAGAGGACAAGCCCCAATGAAAAAAGAAAAAAGAAAGAAAAACAACAAAAAACAAACAAACAAACAAACAAAAAAAACAGAACACCCAAAATCTGTTAAAATATGAGACCTGCCCTAAAGGTAACAGACTCAAACAAGTACAAACAGTTCCAAGCTTACCAGCAACTAAATCTTTCACTTCTGCCCCTCCACAAGCTTATCAGCAACAGAAAGATAAATCTAGCTGAGCCAAACTAAGTCTGCTTCTACACTACTGTTGTGTGAGAGAACCTTCTGGTATTTAAACCACAATTAGCTATAAATTGATCCTAACTGAGGGGAGAGAACAGAAACTTCCAGAAAGCTGCTACCAATACCTGTTGAAAAAAATAAATGAATCTCCAGCTCACGCTATAAATCACACAAAAAATACACTGTATTAAACAAACTCAGCAGTACTTCCCTAAAGGTAACAAGAAATGTTTAGTGCCCTGCAAGTTCAGTGATGCAAAAGCAAAAATGAGCATTTGCGGCATCAAATTTTTACTTTCGCCACAGACTGTTATCGGAAAAGCCCTACTGCTTATGCACAATGCCAGAAAACAGTAAATTTAAAGCCTTACAACTCGGGAACCCTTCAATATTTTTTCAGCAGATCTGTCAAAGGCACTGCTTTGGGACATGACACATGTCCTCTGCACATTTGCGATAAATTCCATTCCATGTAGGCTGAGGGGAGAGCAAAGAAAACCCATGTTAAGTATAGGAAAAAGATTTTTATAAAAAATGATACGTGGGGAGCTCAGAAACCGCACAAGCTGCCATCACAAAAATTTCCACACATCAAGATCCTGCCTCTTAGTACATACAAAATGTCAACTCATTTCATCTAAGGGAACCAAAGATATTAATGCACAACATTAGGGGTTTAACATTAAACAGGCTACTCAACCCTAACTATAGGGGCACTGCAGTGCTCCTATAATACTATAGTGGTGCAGTAGTTCCACTATAGTTAGGGTTGAATAGGCACTTTAATGTTAACCCCCTTTTTTTGCACTTTAATAACTTTCAACTGTTCAACAAATTTGCAAGAAATTTTGCATGGACTGTCTCATGTGGTAGATCTGCGAATATGCCAAGGTTCATTCAGGTGGAATATGTGTATTCTAAGTTCTGGATAGCGCAAAACATGAATCTTTCAGGATTTTCCCCCATTAGTTTTGTTGAGTTTTCTGTTGAGATGGCTAGTGCCGAGACGGTTTATAATTTTCATCTAAAATTTTCAGGGTAGAAAGGGGCTGGTCCACAGATGTGCCTTTTGCTTGTTTGGTGAAAAAATATTAATCCTTTCCAAAGTTATTCAGTTTTGAAATTTGCACTTCAAAATAGCTGCATGAAACAAAAACAATCTTTTTCATGTTGATGTCATCCTTTTTTGTGAGGGGGAAAATCCTTTTTTATTTGCCGCCATCTTGTTTTCTTTTTTTCCCTAAAAATTCTAATTTGGAAAACCACAAAAATGACATTCTGGAGAGTGACCACCACATGTAGCTTGGTTATCGGGACCCCTTTAGCTGCATTCTTCACTTAACTTTTGGAGAAATGCCCTTGAAATGTTTTTTTTTTTTAAGATTATAAATCTTTTTTTGTGACCTGTGATACAAAAAAATATATATTTTCTTGTATCATGAGTCATGAAAAAAGATCATGAGGAGAAAACCATTTTTCATTTGCCAGCATCTTTTCCCTGGTGTCTAGTGGCACCCCACCACCCTCCAAGTGCCATCTCTGTAACAACAGGATGTTTCCCTGGTGTCTAGTAGTGCCCCCCCCATCCTGGTTACGGGACATAGAGGAATTCAAGAAAAACTTGAAAACTTATCTGTGGAAAATGGCATTTTTGGATGTTTGATCCTTTTGGATGTTGAAGTAAATTTATTCTGCTGAGATTTTTATTTATATTTATTAATTGATTTTAATAATTGTTGTTAATATTATATGAATTTATTTATATGTGTTATTGGTTTGTGTGTGTTGTTGTGGCTTGATATGTTCAGCACCTTGGTATGCTGAAAGGCGCTATATAAATAAACTTTTTTATTATTATTTATTATTATTATCTTAAGATTTCCCTTTCCATATTTTGTTTATATAATATATTTATATTTTATATTTCCCTCTGGTGTCTAGTGACTCCCCCACCATCTGATTACCACCCCCATAATTATTTATTTACCTGGTGTTTAGTGGCACCTCCACCCTCTGATCACTGCCCCCCCCAAAAATTATTATTAATTAATTCCTTGGTGTTTAGTGGTTTTCTTCCATCACTGTCCCCATAATATTCTTTTTTGTCCTTGGTGTCCAGTGGCACCCTCCACCTTCTGATCACCATCCCTGTAATATTTTCTTTTTTCCCTGGTGTCCAGTGGTACCCTACCATCCCTCTCCAATCCCCTCTCCTGTTGGAACACCTGTGATAAAGAAAATGGTCCCTCAATGTCTTTTTTTGTTAAACCTGTAAGAAAAAAAGGTCCCTCACTGATCTGCTCCACTCCCTACCCTGACCTCCCACTCAGCACCCACCACCCCACACCCCCCACACACCCTCACTCACTTGAACAGGTCCCAGTGTGAAGATCCACTCTCCCACTGAAGATACATTTTGCTACTGGAACAGCTGACTGCTATATGAGAAACTAAGGTAAGTGCAGTTCAATGTATATTAATGGGGTTTTCAACTTTGATGCATAACTTTGCCATTTTTGCATATTTTGACCCCAAATTTTCAACATAGCATATTTTGAGACCTCACGTTATGAACAGTGTCAGTAGAATTATGCAAATCTGGCCTGAAAGGTGATTTTGTGGTTGCTTGGTGAAATCACCTTTTGGTCACAATTTGAAAATTGCCACCACCCTTGTTCACAAGGTGGGGACATAAGAAGGGTATGTTGAAAATGAGGGCTCAAAATATGCAAAAATGGCAAAGTTATGCACATATGTTGAAATTTTGCTACGCACGCTCGTAACTTTGATATTTTTAAATATTTTTGATCCTAAACTTTCAACATAGCCTTTTTGTTACACCACCTCATGAATGTGACAGCTGTCATTTTTCAAATCCTGCCAAAGCTGTCTTTTTGCAGCAGTGGCATGGCTGACATTTCTGTGGCCATATTTCCTTACTTTTTTCACTTAACCCTAATTAGTGCATTAATTACTTTTTTTGCAGTGAACGTATACTATATATATATTCTTTGCAAAAAACTTTGTTAATGCAACAGTTAGAGTTCAGATTAAAGTGACACAAGTAGGGAGATGTGGTGTTAGAGTTCTCAATCCTAACACCCCACCCCACCACCCACCATGCAGGCAGCGAAAGGGAAAACCAGAGGAGGAGAAGGACCTGGGAGTGATGATGACTAGTGACCTGAAGCACTCAATGCAGTACAAGAAAGCAGCAGCAAAGGCAGACAAGATGCTGGGATGCATATCTAGGGGGATCAGTAGTAGGAGAGAGGAGGTTATACTGCCCTTGTACAGGTCACTGGTAAGGCTGCATCTAGAGTATGGAGTTCAGTACTGGTGCCCAAACCTCAAAAAGGACATTAACCTGCTGGTAAACGTCCAGAGGAGGGCTACAAAGATGATAGCAGGTCAGCAAGTAAGACATATAAGGAGAGGTTGAGGGCACTGAACTCCCTGGAAGACAGGAGAGAGAGGGAAGGGACATGATTGGAACCTTCAGGTACTTGAAAGGAATGAATAAAATTGATAAGGAGAGTCTCTTTAAGCTGACTGGCAACCATAACACTAGGGGGCACAGTCTTAAGCTGGAGGATGGGAGGTTTAGGAGGGAGGTCAGGAAGCACTTCTTCACAGAGAGGGTTGTGGACACTTGGAATGCGCTGCCGGAAGAGGTTGTCTCATTGAAGACAGTGGGCTGCTTTAAGAGAAGCTGGGATAAGCAGAGGGGGAAGGTAAGGATCATGGATAAAGAGGATGGGAGGAGTGGGAAGAGAGGACAGGGACATTAGCTCAAGCTGTGGACCCCACAATATGAGCAGACTTGATAGACCAAATGACCTTCTTCTGTTGGCTTTTTTGTATGTTCATATGTGTGTTTGTATTATGACTTCACCTCTCCTGAGTCTTTCCAAATCAGCCATGAAGTCTTCCTTAGGGTTGTCAACCCTAATGCTCATCCCATTCTCATGTACTCTACACAGCTCATTTTCTTTATTGATAGAATGGATGAGCATTAAGGTTGACAACTCCGAGGCACACCCCACACCTGATTTGTGAAGATGCAGGAGAGGGCAAACCGTATTGGTTTGTCTTGTTGCTGCCTGCAGGGGTGGGAGGGCTGTTAGTGTTGGAAACCCTAACGCCACATTTCCCCTACTTTTGTGGTTTTGTTACCCGAACTGGTGCATTAACGCGTTTTTTTTCAGTGAATATATAATAAAGGTGTATGTGTTGCACTCTGCCTATTGCTCAGTGCCAGTTCTGCTTTGCTGTCTTCACCTATACCTGGCACAAGCTTTCTGAGTGAAGCTGCTCTCTTTTTTGCTGACTGTACAAGTTAAATACAGTTCTGATTCTTTCATATCATTATGAGTATATGATTATATTGTTGTTGGTTTTTTTTTAAGATCTGGGGCTCTGAGTCTGTGGAAAGTGGGGTGGGAGAAGGTAATTTTTTGGTTTCATCCTTTGCAAAAAAGTGTTTTTTTGGGGGTGTTAACTTGTGTATTTGTTTTTCTTTAATGTGGTTCTCTTGATAACATTTAATGAAGTATACTGTCTAAAAAAATGATTGAGACCTATAAGTACCTCACATGGATGAACAAAGTGCAGGTGTGTGTGTGTGGGGGGGGGGGATCTCTTTCAGAAGAGAAACAACACCAGAACACAGGGGCATGCAATGAAGCTAGAAGGGCAGAGTTTAAGAAGGATGTGAGGAAATACTTCTTCACTGAAAGGGTGGTGGACATCTGGAACAGCCAGCCAGAAGAGGTGGTGGGGGCAAATACAGCGGGGAGCTTCAAGCATGTGTGGGATAGGGACATGGGTATAATAACTAGAGAAAAGGAAGGAGGCAGGGACGCCAGTGACCATCTACGGTCCAAAGTGTTGTAGTATGCAGGGAAAACAGGGCAAACTGGATGGAACTACCAGTCCTTTTCTGCTGTCAAATTCTATGTTTCTAACTCAATATTACAACTACTCAATGGGAAACAATATTATCAAAAATGAATGACTATATACATGATTGTAATATAACCATTCCAGCAAAAATTGTAAACAGAAGATATTTCACTCCAGCTTGCTTAGTTAAAATGGAAGTAGCAGGCAGTGATAAGTGCTGGCATGGACGCAATATTAAGTATGACACAACACATGCATTTGGATATGTCCACTAGGCCAGTTTTGGTGACTTAAAACCAAGGAAATAATATAAAGAATATTGTTAAACCATTTACATTTTGTCCATTAGGATCTATTTATGATAACTGGCTATTACTTTTTCTATGATCATGGCCAGTTATTATGTGTCATAATGTCTATTTATTATGGTAAACACACGAACACAGCTGCTGCGGTGTTAAGACACTCTTGAGCACAGCATAGGGTGAGACAGCGGCTTTTATCCCTCAGTGCAGGTCACCACTGTAGACTAAATTCAAATGGTCAATTTGGGTAGAAAAGTCATATAAACAAACTGACCTCATTCTTTATTGATAAAGTCCAGGTTTTAATCTGGTTGTGTCCAAAGTGAGAGTGGCACTTCTAACATTGTTTCAGACCAGAGAAAGGTGCACAATTCAGTCTGGGAGTGTTACCGGAGAGTCACATATTCAAACAGCAGCAAATTTCCCCACAGGGGAAGGAAACAACTCCTGGTGGGGGACTCCATTGTTAGGAAGGTAGAACTGGGGGAGGAAGGGGAGAGGGAGGTAAGGTGCCTGCATGGCGCCATGGCTTGGAGGGACAGGGGGCGAATCCTCAGGATTGCCGGAGCAGCTGCACAGGGAAGGGAGCTGGATGTCATTGTCCACCTAGGGACAAATGACCTGGCTAAGAAAGGGATTAGAGCACTGCAGGAAGAGTTTGTGGAATTGGAGAGGGGCCTTAGACAAGTAGCACACACGGCAACCTTCTCAGAGGTGCTGCCCATCTATGGCGTAGGAGAGGCTAGTGTGTTCCGCACCATGGGATTCGATCAGTGGTTAAAAAACTGGTGCAGAGCTCAGGGATTTGGCTTCATTGGGGATTGGGGGTCCACCTGGAGTGATGCAAGCCTATACTGGCATGATGGGCTGCATCTGTCCAGGAGGGGAACCAGGATCCTAGGTGATAGGTTTAAATGCTTCATTGGCAAGCATTTAAACTAGCGAGGAGGCACTGGAAAGGAGCAGGAAATCCTAGCCCCAAAAAATCATGGTAGTAAGTGCAGTGAACTTACCAACACAGAGGTGGCGATAGGGAGAAGGGCAGGTAAATGGGAAAGTGACAAAGGCAAGAAGGACAGGGATGGGGCAAAAGGAGTAAGACCATCAGGAAATGGAGAGTAATGAGTACCAATGCCCGTAGTCTGGGCAACAAGCTCCCTGAGCTGGTGGCCTTGATGGAAGAGGATGCCTGGACATCGTAGCAGTCACAGAAACATGGTACACAGAGAACCATGACTGGGATGTTAACATACCAGGGTACATAACCTACAGGAGAGACAGGCAGGGAGAAGAGGGGAGGAGTAGCTCTCTATGTAAAGGAAGGATAAAAGCAACTGAACAAAAGAGTAAACAGGGAGGAGAGGAGGCACTGTGGGTCACCTTGGAGACTGGAAAGGGCACCACAATCCGCACAGGGGTTGTGTACAGACCCCATGTGAGGGGAGGAATGGACAAGGATATGATAGAAGGCATTCTTAGGATGGCAGAGAAAAGGGAGATACTGTTGATGGGAGACCTGAATATGCCAGATGTTAACTGGAGCACATTTGCTGCAGCCACATCCAAGAGCAGGGCCATTCTCGATACCCTACAGGTGGCAAACCTCAGACAGCTAGTTTCGGAACCCACTCGTGAGGGAGCAATCTTAGACCTCGTACTCTCAAATAGGGACAGTGAGAGGATCTCAGATCTAGAAGTGGGTTGCCATCTGGGAACAAGTGACCATCAAACAGTGTGGTTCACGTTAAACTCAGCTACAGAGTCAAGCCATACAAAAGTGAGGGTACTGGACTTAAGGAGGGCTGACTTTGAAAAGATGGGAGAGTGCCTCTGAAAAGCACTAGCAAACAGGCTAGAAGGAGGGGTGGAGAAACAATGGGGAATCATCAAAACTGCCATCACAGAGGCAACAAGCCTTTGTGTGAAGCAAATAAACAAATCAAAATGAAAGAAAAGCCACTATGGTTCTCAAAAGAGGTGGCTGGGAAAGTAAGGGAGAAAAAGATAGCATTCCCGAAGTATAAGGAAACACAGAAGGAGCAGGACAGAGAGCTGTACCAGTTAAGGCAGAAGGAAGCAGGAAGGGAAGTCAGAATAGCAAAGGCCCAAACTGAGGAAAAGATAGCCAACTCGGTTAAGAAGGGGGATGAAACCTTTTATAGGTACATCAGAGAGCGTAGAAAGATGAAGGGAGGGATAGTGAGGCTGAAAAGAATGAATGGTGGGTGGGCAGAAGGGGACAGTGAAAAAGCAGAGATATTGAACAAATATTTCTGCTCAATATTCACAAAAGAGGAGGGGGAAGTGCCTAATCCAATTAACAGAAGCACTCTTGATAGGGGGGTCGATCCTACCCTTTCACAGAAGTAAGGATTCTGCAAGAACTCCTAAAACTGAAGGCGGACAAAGCAATGGGGCCTGATGGAATCCACCCCAGAATTCTAAAAGAATTAAGGGGGGAACTAATGAAACCACTGACTACTCTTTTTAGTAAATCATGGGAGGATGGTGTGGTACCCGGGGACTGGAGGAAGGCAGATGTAATTCCCCTTCACAAAAATGGGACCAAGACAGAGGCAGGAAACTACAGACCTGTCAGGTTGACCTCTGTGGTAGGGAAAGTGATGGAGTCACTTCTGAAGGAAAGAATTGTTGAGTACCTAGAGGCCAGTGGGGCACAGGACCCAAGGCAGCATGGGTTCACAGTGGGAAGGTCATGCCAGATGAATCTAATAGATTTCTTTGACTGGATGACCAAAGTAGTAGACCAGGGAGGGGCTGTGGACATGGCCTACCTAGACTTTAGCAAGGCATTTGACACAGTCCTCACAAAAGATTAATAGTCAAATTAACCAGCCTGGGAGTAGGTTCCAGGGCGGTAGCCTGGGTAAAACATTGGCTGGACAACAGGACACAGAAGGTAATTGTAAATGGAGTCCACTCTGAAGAAAGAGGGGTTACTAGTGGGGTACCGCAGGGTTCAGTACTGGGTCCAGTCCTTTTTAATGTCTTTATAAGTGACATTGCAGAGGGACTGGAAGGAAAAGAATGCCTCTTTGCAGATGACACAAAGTCCTGCAACAGGGTTGATACACGAGGAGGCGTGGAAAGGATGAGAAGGAACTTGGCAAGGTTGGAGGAATGGTCAGAAGTATGGCAGCTAGGATTCAATGCAAAGAAGTGCAAAATAATGCACCTGGGAAACAAGAACCCAGGAGAAGATTACACAATGGAGGGGAGGTAGTAAGAACAACAAAAAAGGAAAGGGACCTGGGGGTAATCATATCAGATGACCTTAAGGTTAGCAAGCAATGTGAGAAGGCAGTAGGGAGGGCTGGGGGTATACTGGGATGCATAGGGAGAGGCATCACCAGCAGAAAACAGGAAGTTGTTATCTCTCTGTACAGACAGTTGGTGACACCCCATCTGGAGTACTACATCCAGTTCTGGAGACCCCATCTCCGCAAGGACATAGACAGGATAGAGGCAGTCCAGAGGAGGGCAACTAAAATGGTGCAGGGTCTGCAAGATAAGCCATACGAGGAGAGACTAAAGGAGCTTAATATGTATACCCTTGAGGAAAGAAGGGAGGGGGGGACATGATAGAAACTTTTAAGTACCTCAGTGGAATCAACAAAGTCCAAGAGGGTAGCATCTTTCAGAAAAAGGCGTGCAAGAACAAGGGACACAATTTAAAAGATGAAGGGGTGGTTCAGGGGCAATGTGAGAGTATTTTTCACAGAGAGGGTAGTGGATGCATAGAACAGCCTTCCTGAGGAGGTTGTGGGGTCTAAAACTGTGGGAGAATTCAAGAATGCATGGGACAGACATAAAGCAATTCTTGTGGGGGGTATGAAGAAATAGGCTGTTGGTTAACTAGGATCTGCGGCCTATCCTGTAGGTAGGGAAATGGGCAGACTACGTGGGCCAAGCAGTCCTTATCTGCCATCAAAGACTATGACTATGTTTAAAACTACATGCAAAAAATGATAAAAACGCATGTTGCGCATTTCTTTTTCAGGCATCAACATGCATAGTTTTCCAGCACCTACTGTGGTCACCCATTCTCTTTTTCTTCATTTTAGTCAAGTTTAAGGAGACCTTTTGCACGAGTGAGTTGCCATATGTGGGTGATGTGCCATGTGTCAGGGCAGACAGACAGCTCTCTCTACCCTGATGCATGGCTCATCACTCGCTGTTTGATATGGACAGCTTTCTTTGATCAGTCATGTGAAAATACCACCACCATGGGTGCCGTGCTCGTTGGCATTACCAACATGTTTGTAAGTGCATTTGTTCAACTTTCGTCAGCCCACGCTAGAGAAATTGCCCTGCTCACCAACAACTGCTTGAACATTTCATATAATTAATGTATTTTCTGGTACAGAGTGAGTACTTTTAACATATAATATCTTTTGGCCCCCTCACCAGCTGTATTCCCTACCCACTCCTTTTGGCTTGCTGGGTCAGGAGACATTCAGGAGCCAAACTGTTCTTTTTTTTTTTTTTTTTAATCGTATAATGTTTTTTATTAAGTTTTCCTTTTAACATATAAACTACAAATCGCAGCATTGTGCAAGGTATGAAGATACAGATACATCAAATACACAGTGCAATAATACACCATCAGTAGACATAGTCTCCATAGATCTGTACTAGGTTCTCTAGCTGTATATTGACATGTATGATACAAATCATAAGTATACATTGTGTACCTCTTACCAAACTAACCAAAGAAGGTCAATGCTTTCACCTCAATCTAAAAGATATCTCTGTGCCAATATAGACAGACCAGGGAGGAGAGAAAGAAAGTTTCAAAATCCTCAGGGAGGGTTCCCTGGTTGTGTTGGAATTTTCAAAAAGTCAGACTGAAGGTAAGGTTCCCATTTGGCATAGTATGAATGCATGTTAGATCCTTGCAAGGAAGAGGGACGTTCAAACTGAGAAAGGTGTGCGTTAGCTGCGTGCCACACAGGCCTGCTAGATATTATGAGCTGTCTCCAATGCATGAGCAGGAGTCATCTGGCTTCTAGCGTGTCGGAGAGGACCCAGTACTGCAGGAGTTTTGGAAGGGCTACCAATTGGCTTGCATCCCCCAAGAGTACTAAGGGGGCAGACAGGGTGACCTTAACCTTCAACACTTTTGAGAGGTCATCAGCCACCATAGCCCGGAAGAGAGCAAGAGAAGGGCATGACCAGAGTATATGTTCAATGTGAGCGTTCGGTTGTGTGCAACGCCAGCAGAGGCTGTGGTTAAGCAAACCTCTCCTATGCAAAAACTCTGGAGTTCAATACCACAACAACAGTATTTTTGTTGTATAAAGCGACTGTTAGAGTCCCTGTAGGAGTAATAAATAATTTTACAATATGACAACTATTGCTCTTCTGAAACTGATACCCTCAGTAGTTTTTCCCATTGTGCCCTGTAGTTCTGTCTGGGATTGGGTTGTGAGTCCTTCCAAGTGCCATAGAAATGACCCATAAGGCCTTTCTGGGAATCCAAAACATGATGGTCAGTAAGCCACTGCCATTGCTTGCTATCTGTATTTTTGCTTAGGAAGGAGGTTAGGGCACTACGGATCTGCAGATATTGCCAAAAACTTTGTTTGGCAGGGAGTATTTGTTCCTCAGCTGTTCAAATGACAGCAGCTGTTGAGTTCCAGAAACAACTAAGTCTTGGACTATCTGAATACCCTGTTGTTGCCAATTCGACCAACAGACTCCCTCCCCCTCGATCTGAATCATCTTGTTATGCCAGAGGGGGGCAAACAGTATCGGGGGATACCATGTTTTCTTGAGTGTATGAGATTTGGAGAATAAAAATGTCCAAGCTCAGGCTGTATGGGTGATTATGGGGGGGAGTTGTAGATCAATCCTTGGGTGGGGTGTTAGGAGATGGTAAAGTGTATGGGGCCATGCCAAATCGGTTTCCAAGTGAACCCAAGGGGGGTTGCTATATTACTTGGCACAAACCATCTGGTGGCCTGGGTTGCCAGACATGCTAGGTGGTGGCCATAGAACCAAGGCACATTGAGACTGCATCTGGCCCAGTGTGCTCTAGTCTTTTGCCTGCTCCACCTTGGTGGTTTGTAGTCCCAGATGAAGTTGGATACTAACTTGTCCAGGAAATGGAAGAGTTTTGCAGAGAGGGGAATGGGTACATTGGTTAATAGGAACAAGACCCATGGCAAGAGCAGCATGCGCACCACCGCTACTTTACCTGGGAGAGACAGCTTAAGTCTACGCCATCATTCCACCTCTATGGCTAGTTGGGTGCACAGGGGAGAGAAGTTAGCCATTTCCAGGGCTGTCCACTTAAAGGGAATTTGGACCCCGAAGTAGCTAAAACTGTGTTCAGCTCAGGTGATGTTGGTGCCTTGTATACAATCCTTCATACACAAAGAGTTGAGACGGGCCAGCAGAATGGTCTTTTTCTGATTAATCTGAAGACCTGAGAGTGTGGCGTACTCTTCCAGAAGCAGAAGTGTCATGGGTAATGCTTGTCAAGGATTAGTTAGAATCAAAAGGAGGTCATCTGCGTATGCCATGGCTACATATGCACACCCTTTGTTCTCAATGCCTTGTATCCGAGGTTCTGCAGTGAAAGCCCATTATCAGTGGGTCCAAGGCTATAAGATATAGGAGAGGGGAGAGCGGCCAACCCTGCCTAGTACTTCTATGGAGGGAGAAGGGGGGGAAGTATATCACTATTTGTGAGAATGCGTGCCATAGGGGAAGTTTACAGAGTGTATACCCATTGTTTAAAACATGGCCAAGATCTGAACATGTTCAGAGTTTCATGTAGAAAGATCCATTCTAAAGGGTAGAAAACTTTGGCAAACTCTATAGCCAAAGCAGCCGCAGGGTGGGGAGTTTTAGTGGCCAGCCACTTAAGGCCGAGCAGAAGGCGTGTGTTATCTACACCCGTTTTTCCCTTGAGGAAGCCAGCTTGTGCAGGATGAATAATAGTGGGGAGCACTGAGCTCAATCTGGTGGTGAGGACTTTCGCCATAATTTTAGTATCAACAGACAATAAGGATATTGACCGGAAGTTCGCACAGTCCAGTGGATCGGATGACTTCTTCAGTAGAAGAGTGATGATAGCATCCCTCATGGTCAGTGGAAGGATATGGTTTTTGTGAGAGTCTTGAAGGACCAATAGAAGGGGGGGAAGATGTCTGAGCCAAGCACCTTGTAAAGTTCCACAGACATACCATCCAGGCCAGGTACTTTCCCTCATGCCATATTAGCCAAAGCGAGCTTTAACTCATTGCAGGATACAGGCGCCTCCAATAGGGTCACTTGCTCAGGAGATAGGGAGGGGAGTTGTGCACGATGACAAAACCCCAATAGCCTCTGGCCCATTTCCACAGGGTTTACAGAAGAACGGGACTGATACCGAGAATCATAGAAGATCCGCACTGTTTGGTTCACCTCCTTTGGGGTAGTGACTACTGAACGCGATGCAGTCCAGAGAGAATGTATCCTGGTAGCCGCCTGCTGTTTATGCAGACCATAGGCCAAGAGTTTCCCAGACCTTTCACCATAGGCTCAGTATTCTTGCTTGGAGCATAGTAAGTGCCATTTGGCTTTTTGATGCAGTATTACATTAATCTGATATTTAAGGTTAAGTATTTGGCGGTTTATATCCTTATTTACAATGGGCTGCAGGTTAACTTTGAACCTCCATTCCAAGCTGACTAGTTCAGCCTGCATAGAGGTGAGATTAGCTTTACCTGTTTTATCCCTTGCTGCGGAAAAAGCGATAATGCGCCCCCTTAGAACCGCTTTAAAGGGATCCCACACTATGCCTGAGGAAACTCCACAATCTGAGTTCAGGGAGAAGTATTCCTTCGTGGTGGAGGCAAACATCCAGCCAAAGTCTGGATCCTTAAAGAGCAGTGGATTACAGCGCCATCTGACTTTATGGGAGGGTTGCACAAAGGGGAGATATGATAGCCAGACCGGGGAGTGATCCGAAATTACTATTGAACCTATCCCTGTGTCTGTGACACCTCTCCCTGTGATATCGTTCATCAACCAGTAGTCGATGCAACTGTGTGTGTGGTGTGGGGTAGAGAATAAAGTATAATCCCTATCAGTGGAATGTTCCTTTTACCAGGCATCTACTAGGCCCCACTCTTCCTGCAGCTCCACAAGGGATTGCCTTGCTTTAGGGCTGGCATGTGGAATGGGTGTTGACTTCTCTAGGAAAATATCCTGTACCAGGTTAAATTCCCCTCCCAGTATAATGGGAAGGGGAGTGCCATCTATTTGGAGTTCCGAAATTGCTTGGCTGACTGCTGGGAAAAAGTCTGTATGGTCATTATTAGGGGCGTAGATGCTACCCAAAATCAGAGCTCCCCCCGGCGAGGATAGCCGCAATACTAACCATCTTCCCTGTGTGTCCTTCTTTACACAGTTGATTTTCCAGGCTGAGGATCGTCTCAGCAAGATGGCCACCCCCTTGGATTTTGTAGGGGCAGAACTAGCTGCCACATCACAACCCAAGATTTCTTTAGCCAGGCATTTTATTTGGCTAGGAGGTGTGTTTCTTGAAGTAATGCTACTTCTGCCTTCAGAGACTTTAGATGCTGCAGAACTTTAGTTCTTTTGACTGGGTGGTTGAGCCCTTTAATGTTCCAGGACACCCACCTGCAGGTCAGAGATGGAGAAGGGCTCGACCCCATTATTCCTCTCAGAGAGTATAAAAAATGTGTACTTACTGAGAGATGTGAGGAAGGGAGGAGACTTTGAGTAGTATATAGCAACTTGTTGCTATACCTTACACCATCTAGCACAGACCAACTCAGGAGCAGAATAGACAGGACTGGAAGCATTTCCTGAAGAGAACCAGAAAACTTAGTCGTCAAACTTCAAACTGCTGCTACAAAACAAGCAAGACGAAAAAAAAAATCAGATTCGCTTAGTTAGAAGAAAACCAAGTAAAATACCAACAATCAACTGAAGGTGTTAATAAACCTCCAAGTGTCTGCTAAATGGACACCAAATATGTTTCGGCTATGAGAGCGGAGATCACTACACAAGATGTTTGTAAAATCACCCTACAGCTGTGCTAGCTCCTGCTCTCAGTACAGGGTGCAGATAAGGAAAATGTTCACTCAGTCAGAGCTAAGAGAAATAGCCCATGCCAGGTGACCATCCGTAGTCGGTTGCCCCGACTCCGTGGGGTGGAGGGGAGTGTGAGGGTATAGATCCTGCTCATAGAATGCTTAATGCTTAAGGCAGGCAAATCAGAGTGCCTAAGTGTAACACAACGGGGGGGGATCCTGGAGGAAGGGGAGGCGGGGACATCCGCTGTCCAGTCACTGCACTATCTGTCATAGAGCTATCCATTTCATATAACATAATAGGATCCTGTTAACTAAGCCTCGCAACAGCAGTTTATGTAGGCTAATTGCAGGTAGCAAGTGGGGGGAGGGACTGCATGCCCTTTTTTGGATTGGTCAGTGACATACAGCAGGAGTGGTAGGGTACCCTTAAGACCCATTCAGGGGTAATGATGGTCCGTATCCTGTGTATGAGAGCAGCCCAGGTCGCCACTTGCAAAACCCACTCCGTACATAATAATAAGAAGCAAAGGACGAAGGTAAACTGTTAAGAAGAAACAACATTAAACAACTTTTAACCAGAATTGAAAGTGATATCAAGTGTTCGGGCAGTCAAGTATTCAAGTAATCAATCCTTCGGCCAACTCGCGAGAACCCTGAGGGAGTGTGCCAGGGTCTATGACCTACGCTGCAGCTGCAGCATACGAAAGAAGGCCAGGCTTTGTCAGATAGGAATCTTCTGCCACTTCGAGTAAGGTGGAGTCAAGAAAATCTGCCCAGTCTCCTATGAGCTAAGTTTCCATCTCCGAACTAAGAGAAAGTTCCGAGTCCTTGGAATTGAGTGGAGCGGGGGGGGGGGTCATCCCTCGGTATTTTTGCAGGAGGGATCTTACTAGACGAGAGTTGGGGGCTACTTTGTGGTCGCTGTCAAGGACTGCAGAAGGTAGCATTTGATGTTTGTGGTGTGGCCATCATGCTGGGCTGGCTCGTTTGCTTGCTGCCCTTCCTATGGGGGGGGGGGATTGCCAGATGAGTGCATTGGTCCTGTCACTATTACGCCCCTAGGGTTATCTTGAGCAGTAGGAAGTTTCCTAGGTGGAGGTGGGGTTGCATGGGGTTCCCAAAGCCTTCTGGGTGTGGTAGTTTGGGAGTACAGACCAGGCCAGAACATAGCCAATGAACGCTCCAGCTCTGCCGGGTGGTCTACAACAATCTAGCGCCCTTCTTTGCTGACATAGAGCCTGGCAAGATTTTTAAATGGGAAACAAAAATTGTTTTGGTATAGGAATCGCTCTGCACAATACTATAGGACATTTATTGCTTGGCACACCAACAACAGCCTCTGCACAATACTACAGGACATTTATTGCTTGGCATACCAACAACAGCCTCTGCACAATACTACAGGACATGTATTGCTTGGCACACCACCAACAACCTCTGCACAATACTACAGGACATTTATTGCTTGGCACACCAACAACAGCCTCTGCACAATACCACAGGACATTTATTTATTTATTTATTAGCTTTTGGTAACCAGGTAAGTGTGCTAGGCAACAGACCTGCCTATTTTCAGGCACGACCCGGGAGAGCACAGGACATTGGTTACACTATGCAGAAATGCACAGACATAATATAGGTGTACAGGAGCAAAACAAGATATACATTGGGTAGCACAGTAATAGTTACATAAGGGTACATTTTAGGCATAGATCATAATTTATTGCTTGGCACACGAACAACAGCCTCTGCACAATACTACAGGACATTTATTGCTTGGCACACCAACAACAGCCTCTGCACAATACTACAGGGCATGTATTGCTTGGCACACCAACAACAGCCTCTGCACAATACCACAGGGCATTTATTGCTTGGCACACCAGCAACAACCTCTGCACAATACCACAGGGCATTTATTGCTTTGCACACCAGCAACAACCTCTGCACAATACCACAGGACATTTATTGCTTGGCACACCAGCAACAACCTCTGCACAATACCGTAGTACATTTATTGCATGGCACACCAGCAACAACCTCTGCACAATACCACAGGACATTTATTGCTTGGCACACCAGCAACAACCTCTGCACAATACTGTAGTACATTTATTGCTTGGCACACCAGCAACAACTTCTGCACAATACAATAGTACATTTATTGCTTGGCACACCAGCAACAACCTCTGCGTAATACTATAGTGCATTTATTGCTTTTCTGACAGACGGAACACCTATTTTTATCAAGGTGTTTTTCTATTGTGATCCCCAACTGTATCCCCCTCCCTGCTACAGACCAGTGCTTGTTCATCTGCCTTAGTTTGGCACTTGCTGAGACACATGCAGCTAGGTATGCTTTTGTAATAATATTTTCGCATTCATACCACACCCCTCCCAACTGTATATCCCAACCAGATCTGTATTCGCAGGTGTGCATGATTCATGAATTGTTACTTTCATTTTGATTGCTATACTGATCTAGCCTGCTTCACTACCAATTCAGTCATGACTTTTTCCCAGCAGTGCCCAGTCTGTTTAGTCTAGAATAACATTGGTTAGGGCTAACTCAGTGGTGCCCATATATTATATGAGGAATAATCCACATAACGGTGGGGCAATATTGTAATAACCAAGTGATTTGGGTGGTTTATGAGGCCTGATTTGCAGCTGAGAGCTTCAACCACCCAAAAAGTGAGGTTATCACAGTATTGACATACACCCTGGGTGGATTATTATGCGTATCATAGAATCATAGAAGCTTGATGGCAGAAAAGGACCATACCGGCACATCTAGTCTGCCCTTTTTCCCCCTACACCTCCCCCTCCCTGCCAGCCCCCATCCTCCCCCAATACTCAGCCCCATATGCTTGTCCCATGCCCTCTTAAATTCTTCCACTGATTTAGCCCCCGCCACTCTGTCTGGTAGTCTGTTCCAGGGCTCCACCACACTCTTCATGAAGAAATGCCCTCTCATATTGCCCCTGTATCTTTTTCCTTGCAGTCTGAGGCTGTGCCCTTTAGTTTTGAACCCCTTCTTCCTCTTAAGTAAACCCTCTTTCCCCACTTTATTGAGCCCCTTTACATATTTAAAAGTTTCAATTGTGTCTCCCCTTTCCCTCCTTGCCTCCAGCGTGTACAAATCCAGCTCCTTACACCTCTGCTCGTATTACTTTCCCTGCATACCCTGTACCATCTTAGTTGCCCTTCTCTGAACCCTCTCCAATGCATTTATATCCTTGCGGAGCTGTTGCCTCAAGAACTGAACCCCGTACTCCAGGTGTGGCCTGACCATGGCTTTTTAAAAGGGGCATTATTACCTCTCTCTCCCCTGCCTATGCATGCCAACATTCCATTGGCCTTTCCCATTGCCCTGCTACATTGGATTCCTACCTTAAGGTTTGAGGAGACTATGATCCCCAGATCCCTCTCCTGTTCTATTACTTTAATTTCCTCCCCACCTAGGGTGTACCCTGCTCTTCTGTTCATACTCCCCAAGTGCATCACAGCACACTTCTTGGCATTAAATTTCAGCTGCCACATCCCAGACCATTTTTCAAGTGTCTCTAAGTCCTCCCTCATGTCCTCCACCCAGTCCCCAAGTGTCCACCCTATTCCATATTTATGTATCATCAGCAAATAGGCACACCCTCCCCTTCAAACCCTCAGCAATATCACTGATGTAGGTATTGAAGAGAAGCAGACCCAAAACTGACCTCTGTGGCACTCCACTCTTCACCCTCGCTGTCCCAGAGTACACCCCATTTAGCACCACCCTCTGAGTTCTTCCTGACAGCCAGCCTCCACCCAGCTTGTTATTTTCCCACCCAAATCCAGGCTTTCCATCTTGTTCATCAGCCTCCTATGGACATTTAACAATTTTATATAACATTTATAGAATGGTCAAAAGTGTTATAACACCATATATTATCACCAGGCTTTAGAACAGTTCCACATTCAGCTGTACTGTGGCATATGTGTTCCTAAAATACATACTGAAGCACCACTACACTGAAACATCTCGATCATTACAGATGTTGGGCTCAAGCCTGAAAAGCACCCTAGATATATGAAACTTGCTCATATCTTGGGTACACGTTCCCACAGCTGCATAAGCTGGCACTCCTGACAGCATCCACAACTCCTTCCTACTGTGGTGCCCTGGTGCTTAACAGTGCTTAAGGGCACTGAGAAATTTGGGTGGGCAGCATGGGTTCTGACCAGTTATCCAATGAGATGTCAGTGCCTGTCTACCAGTGTATCCCTGCCCATAAAGGGTGCATGGACCGATGGGATATGGCAATCTTTCTGCACATGTCTCCAGCTCCCAGCCCTATGAGCTGCCACAGCTGGCCATGGGCATCACTGCTCAGTGCTGGTTATTTTGTAAAATGTAATGCCTGTGCACGTGGGGATATGGCACTCCTTGTGGAATGGTGTAGGCATCGGATTAGACGTAAATGGTCCAGACCCACTCTGCCCACCCCATCCTCAATGTATTGCTCTGTAGCAGTGGCACACTAGGGTCCATGTTTCCAGATGCTGGCATGTGCTTGGGCACCTGCAGCTGCGTAGCAATGCACCATTGATACACGCATGTCAAGCATATCAGTAGTGCCTTTGAGGACCAAGCATTTAATCCTCCTCTCAAGAAGACAACAAATGAATGGCATTAATTTTGTTTTCAATGAGAGTTGAAGAGCCCACTGAAACATTGTGAAATGATATTGAGCAAAATTATTTAGCATCCACCCTGGATATATCACCCCCTTCACTCCCCCTGCTCTCTGATGAAGGCCCTGTGTTGGGTTGAAGCACTGGGGTTACGGGCATGGTCAGTGTTCCTCACTGGACTTACAGTAAACATATTGAGTACCTTTGCTGTTTGCTATTTTTTATGTAGCAGGGATCCTATGAGTGCAGAGCTTGGTTCCTTTTGTGTGCAGCAGGCTGGCCACCCTGCCCTGCACTGCCTCCTACTACCTGAGTGCACCATTCAAGTAATTTGTGCTCCTGGATGTATTCTCTATTGCTCATTTATTTATTTACTTTAAAAGTTTCACCATGAAAGACACACTGAGCTAATAACAGCTAATTTCCAGATGCATCCTTGGTAACTTGGTAACTTGGTAATTTGGACATAAAAAGGCAGAAGCCCATCGAGAATGTCCTCCACACATGTAGACCATTAATAAGTTTGTTATTTTTTCAAAAGCCATCTATCTAGTTTAATCTTGAAGGTATTAATGTTCTCACAATCAACAACTTCCTGTGGCAGGGAATTCCATACTCTCGGAGCTCTTACATTGAAAAATTGCTGTCTTTATTTGTTCTTGTCTTTTCAATTATAATTTGTTTATTATGAAGTCGAGAACAATTTTCCTAGTCATAGGACAAGCCATAGATTCCATTAATATAGAAGATGAGATAATTTTAAATAATTGTAACATGTCGCCTCTTAATCTTCTGTTTTCTAATGAATATAATCCTGTTCTCTGAAGCCTAGTTGCATAGTCATGCGAGAGGTGGGGATATAATTTAGTTGCCCTTCTTTGTACCCTCTCGATTTTTGCAATGTCCTTTAGTATGGGCTCCACAAGGGAGAGCCGAAATCCAAATAGGGCCTGACATGAGACTTATAGTGTCATAATCCATTCTTGGTCTTAGAAACAGAAGGTATTTTTATCCTACACCCAACAAAGCATTGGCTTTGTTCGTTACTATATTATAGTGGTTTGAGAAGGACAAACGATCGTCGATCATGATACCCAGATCTTTTTCAACAACTGAGTCTAGTATTTTGGTTCCATTGAGATAATATGGTTGTACAGGGTTATTTTACCAAAATGCAACGGAACATTTGGATACATTAAAACACATCTTATTGGTGGTTGCCCATGTTTCAATTATTTTTAAATCTTTCAATATAGTGTTCCTACTGTAATGCTCGTTATGTACAGGTCCCCCAGTTTGGTGTCATCAGCAATTTCGATAACTTATTCTGAGATCCGATCTTTAAATCACTTATAAAAATTCCAAACAAAGTGGGGCCCAACACAGATCCCTGGGGGACCCCACTTGTCACAGGTCTGTCCTCTGATAATACCCCATTGATTCTAACTGTTTGAGTTCATTCGTGTAGCCAGTTATTCACCCAAGTTATAATACATTTAGAGAATCCTAATGTAACCAGTTTATTAATTAGTATTGAATGTGAGACCTTGTCGAATGCCTTACTATAATCCAGCAGGACAACTTCCACTGGAATATTTTGGTCAAGTTTATTACTTATAGTATTATAAAAAGATAACAAGTTTGTATTGCATGAGTACCCCGGTTTGAATCCATGTTGCGTATGATCATATATATTAAGTTCGAGCATTTCTTTATCCATTAGACTTTTGATATACTTTTCTAATAGTTTACATGGTATAGAGGTTAAACTGATAGGTCTATAATTCTCAGTTTTAGAATGTACTCCTGTTTTAAAAATTGGGGTAACAATAGCTGTTTTCCAAGTAGTAGGCACAATTAGTTCAGTAAGTGACTTATTAAATATGATTATAAGTGGAGTGACAATATTGTCTATGGTTCCCATAAGAAGTTTGGAAGTAATACCATCGGGGCCTGGGCTCGTAGTTGGTTTCAAAGTTCCCAAAAGTTTATAAGTGTCAGAAATAGTTGTGGTATAACTCTGAGGAAACAGGAGTATGAAAGATCGTTCTAGGTTCTTTGTCTTGTTGAAGACCGAACAAAAGTACTTATTAAATTCAGACGCTGTCACCATATCTGAAAGAATAGTTGAATTATTGATAATTATTGGACCTACTTTATTAACAGTACCCTTTTTATTGTTTAAGTATGAATAGAGACTTTTATGTGAATCCTTGGTGTGGGCAATCTTGAATTCTAGGTTCCTTTTATTTATTTATTTATTTTTTATTTATTTAAACATCAGTTTAACAACCTTTGAGCCAGAGGCTGATTTACAAAGGTACCTCGTCACATAGAGGACAAACAGACATTAGAACAATAAACAACAGTTAATACAGAATAAGGCAAGTTCAAGATACATATGTTTAAGGTGAGGACCGTAGGGTAAGGTTAGATGGAGAGGATGGGGAGGAAAGAAGAGAGGTAGGGAGGAAGTTGAGGGAGAAGAGAAGCAGGAGAGGGTGGGAGTGCTGCTCAGCGAGCATTGTCAAGTCTATTTTTTTTTAAAGTCTTATCTTTCGGTCTAATCACCCCACTTCTACTTCTCAGCAGCAACACCTGCGTGAATTGAGCAGGTGGTTTCTGAGGCTGAGTTTAACGCTTGCTAGTGTGGGAGAGTCAGAGATACTGGTAGGGAGTGAATTATAGCAGGTGGGGGCTCTGTAGTGGAATGCCCTTTGGCCTTGTGAGGTCCTAGCCCTTGGTATGAACAGTTTAGCCAAGGTAATAGATGTTTTTAAGTTTTTTAAAGCATCCTTGTACTTAGTATAAATGTCCTTCTTGTCCTCCGGTTTGCTCTTTTTTAGCAAACTAAATAATTTCCGTTTATGATTACTAAGTTTTCTGATATTGTTACTATACCAAGCAGGGACCTTTCCTTTATTATTGTATCTCCTTCTTACAGGTACATGTTTTTCTTCTAAATTATGTATAATTTTTTCAAAG
Organism: Neoceratodus forsteri; assembly: GCA_016271365.2. NCBI lineage: Eukaryota > Metazoa > Chordata > Ceratodontiformes > Ceratodontidae > Neoceratodus > Neoceratodus forsteri. The sequence continues at coordinate 323,352,843 of CM057459.1, forward strand.
GTGTTCCAAGCATCATTTGCATTAAGGGGTGCCAATAATGAGTCCCAAGATAGAGCAGCCAGTTGTTCATTGATCTTAGTAAAATTTGCTTTCTCATATTGTTTGATCATGCAGCTATTATTAAGATGACTTGTGTGAGTTAAGGCCATGGAAAACTGAATAGTCAAATGGTCACTATTACCCAGGAGATCCAGCACCCGTAAGCTTGATAAAGCTGTATTCATGTTAGTAAAGACTAAATCAAGAATATTGTTCCCTCTAGTAGGATCTCTTACATGTTGTGTAAGGCCAAGATCAGTAATGGCAGAAATCAGCTGTAAATCGTGTGAGTTATGTCCAGAGAGAGTATCCTGGGGGGGAAAAGGGAAGAGGAGTACAAGAATAATCAGAGCAATAACATTATACAATGTGTTTAAGCTAAGCATTACTAACAGAGAATAATATGAACAATAAAGTATAGATTACATTGAGACTAAACAATAACAAAAGGAATAGGCATAGTTATGCATGAGGCAAGGCAGAGTGCCTGTCCAATTGGGTTTAAAGTTTTAGTGGAGCTACTTATGGGCCTGGTGCCTTCTTAAAGCTTGTAAACATTAGTGGCAAAGTTAATACATGTTTAAATGCAGAGGAAAAGTTGGGCTAAATGCTGTAGGGTGGTGAGGAAACAAAAAGGAGAGGGTAACCAGTTGAAGACAAGGGGGAGAGAGGGGGAAGAGGGATGTAGGGTATTGGGACAAGGAGAAGGGTCATGTGTCAGGTGCAGTAGCAGGAGTGAGAGGTGATGTCCTGGAGAAAAGAAGAGAAAGAGCATTGGGAAGAGGAGGAACTGATGCGATAGGGGAAGGGAATTCCAGAGTTTGGGGAAATGGTAGGATAAAGCAGCCTGGTCAGCAATGGACTTCCTTGAGGGACTGCGAAGGAGTAATAGCAAGAGTTGCAAACTGAATAAGAGGAAGGTGGAGGGGGTAGAGGAGTGAGGTAAGATAAGAGGGAAGGGGAGGGAGCCAAAAGGAGGCACAGTGAGTGAGGCAACACCAATAGGGCTGCAAATTCAGTTCTACAAAAGACTACAACTCCTCAAACTTTGGTTGTTCAATTCTTTAGGATGGTGGCAAACTTTCAGGGCAAACAGGCAGACTTCTGGTTCAGCTGATTCGCCCTGGTTTGAATGATGTGGACTTGTCAAACCAGTCGAACCTCAAACTGCAGTTAGCACCTGAACCAGTTAACTTTACTGTGACTCATAGTCTCTTTGATGCAGCTACATAGCTCAACCCAACGTGATCCAGCGAGAAAGCTCACTTGTGCACTTGGCATTGGGCTGATAGGTAGCTCAGGCAAGGTATTGTACAAATCTAGTTAGATTAGCTAGGAAAAAAGGAAAAATTTTCTTAAATTTACACCCAAACATTTGATTAGACAGATGTCTGAAATTAAGGGCTGCAATTTAGGGTAGTGGAGAAAAAGGAAGAAAAAAATGGTAGCAGCAGTGCAGCTTGTAGGCTTGCAGCAGGCCTCTAGGACCAGGGCTTGCGAGACTGGTGGGACTATAGGAGTGTGCTGTCAGCTAGGGAGTGGGCAGATGGGGCACATGAGGTGGAGTTTGCAGTGTCCAGTTTTTAGGGCTGCAGTGGGTGGAGCCCTGCTGACCTCTTGCTATGAGAAAAAAGGACTCCCACATTCCTTGCGAATGAACATGGAGTGACAAAAAAAGTCACCTCCGCATATAACACTCTGCACTTGCACTGCTTTTTTTTATTTTTGGTGGTCTGAGACCACTGAAATACATAACCTTCCACCCAATCCTCCCTCTTAGCACCCCCCCTGAAATATAATAGTGGCACTGGGGGTGCCCAATCCCTCAGTGTCCCGATCACAAATCCCCCCCCCACTACCACGCATGCATGGTTGCGTTTAAAAATAAACATATATTTTATAATTTCCTCTCCCTTCCCTCCCCAGAAAAGTAACAGTGGCACTGGAGGGTGCCCCAGTTCCTCAGTGCAGGAATTCTTGTCCCCCTCTCCCCAATACCGCACATATGCATTATTTTTCTTCTGCCTTTTTACTTTACTCCCACACCCAGCCCTCCCTCAATAACCCCCCAGAACATAGTAATGACACTGGGGTGCCCAATTCCCCTGTAACAGTGTGTTGCGATCAGCATCTCGGTCCTTTTTCTGTTTTCTTTAACCTATAACAAAAGTCCATCAATGTCTTGAGCCATTTCAGACCCCCCATCTAACCCTCCCACTCAGCAACCACCACTCTCCATTCCCCCAATCCCTTACTTACTCAAAAGGGGTCCAACGCTAAAATCCGCTCTGGATCGCAAACATGTATTCACTTTTTAAAGCCGGACTGCAAACTGAAGAAACAGGTATGCTGTGTCACAAACGCACTCCAGGGGTCAGGACCTCTGCTCCCACAGTGCCAAACCTTGAAGTGCAATATGTGAACAGGAGACAAACAGGGTAACCCTCCTGTCTGTTTTGGGTCCGAACAACTACCAGTCTCAAGTCCTGGGGCCAAATATGAACTCTTTTTCGCTAGCACGCCCAGGTAACAGGTCCAAATATCACACCTTCTTTGGGGAAATGCAGTGCAATATTTAACCCAGCTGGCACACAACCTGGTTCACAATCCCCCTTCTGACTCAATTGAGACCTTGGTATTTTCCTTACCTTGGTGCATATGGTAACACACTGTAAGCGCTTAACAGTTCTGTCAGAATTATCAGCACTGTCTCAGCATTCACACTCAAAATGAGGAAAAGGCTCAAGCAGGATTTCAAGGAAAACAAAGTTTACTATAATTAAAAATAGTAAATGACATACAAAACACAGAACATTTAACATTACTGGTACAGTCATACAAATAAGTGGACAATTATAAACAAACCACCTTATATTGAGTGTCTACAGCAACCCTACCCTAGTTTCAATTAGTAAATAGCGGTAGTTGAATTACCTAACTTTGGTAGAACTGCTTCTTGAGAGTATGCTCTTTCAGGAGTCCAAAAATACAAAGCACACTTTTCCCTCAGCCTTAACAAGATCTATGAGGGGGAAAAGGGTCCCACCCAGCATGTGAGGTTACAACTCTGTGGTGATGCTGGCTGTAAGGTCACTCTCGTTCCTGCATACCAAATGAGTCTCATGCATCTGCATGTTGCTAAGCATCCCACTAAAAAAAATACTTTTTTTTAATTAGTGAGCCTGCTTTATGGCAGGTCAGAATTACCCCTTTGATCATCAGACAAACTTCCTGACAGCTATTTCTCCTATCTGTGTGAGGATTTTCACAGGTATCTGTCAGAAGTTACTTTCCTCCTAATAGGTCAAAAAATGCAATACTTTATACAAGTGGCTGATTTACAACCTCCACAGCCTGGTTTTGTTATAGTCCCAGGAAGTGATTTGATCAATTCCTGGACTGTGTGACTGCCAAAAGTGGTGGGACAGGGTGGTTTGATCAGAGGAGTTGCCATTCATGTGTTGTGCTTCAGACATTTACATCTTGCTGTTTCAGTGAGTCCCTCGATGTGCTCTGGCAGAGGGCTATTAAACAGGCTGCAGTAAACCAAACAGGAGAACTGTGCTGCTATTTTAGGGGACAGGTGCTTGTAATTTTAAACTCAGCCACACAATTGTTCTGGGGGCGAGAACTGTGCAGCTTCCAGATCCTTTCAGGGATTTAAACAGACACTCACGTGAGGGGTGCGAACGTGTGCAGCGCATCTTGGCATGCTGAGATGCGCAGAGACATGCACGTCTAGCACGTATTTGCATGTTAGCATGGAGCAGTGGCAGTGTGCAGAGGAGTATATATATTTTCTTGAAAAATTAAAGTAAATTGGAGTATAAAATGGCAGCAGAAGAGGTAATGACACAAAGTTTGGTAGCCTCAGTACTGACAACAGGGGGACTTGATGATTGGATGTAAAGGATGTGGAATGTATAAAATGGTAGAATTGAGGATGGACTATAATAGTTACGAATGTGAAAAATGTGTACAAAATAAGGAATTACATAGTAATTTAGTAATGGTTACTGAAAGATTACAGAATTTAGAAAGGAGTCAAGGGGTATTAACAGAAAGGATTAAAATACTCTCAAGTTTAAATGTAAATGAGGAGGTTAAGGAAAAAGAAGGTTTAGAAAATGGATATGGGAAAAGGAAGTCAAGATATGTTGGAAATGAACAAAAGTCTGGAAAATATCATGAGAATAACAAAGTTAAAAGAAAGCGTGGGGTCAAAGTCCTTTTAGACCAGTTCCAAGAGAGTTAAGAAAGGATCAGGAGATAAGCACAAATTATAACACAGAAGGTACAGGTCAGGTTGAGACTGAAATAAATAAAACAAATGAGTCTGCTGTTAGTATAATAGAAGGAATAACAGTAACAAATAGATTTAATGTGCTGGGGGAGTTAAATCAATCTACCATAGTGGAAGATGGTGGCAATGAAAACAATGATCATATGAAGGAGGGAGGAGTAGAAAATCCAAGGCAGGTTATAGTAATCAGTGATTCCATCATCAAGTATACTGATCAGTATATTTGTAAACATGACAAAGAAAACAGGATGGTCAGTACCTTCTCAGGGGCAGGGACTACGGATTTATACAATATGGCTGATAATATATTTAGATCCCGGCAGTGATTCACGTAGGCATAAATAACATTATGAGAAAAACCCTACCCGAGATGCAGAAGGATTACATTAATTTGGTGGAGAAATTAGAAGAGAAAGGGTGTGAAATAATGATTTCGGAAATACTTCCAGAACCCAGGACAAATGTTTATAAAATGAAAAGGATTGCACTGGCAAATGAATGGCTGTGTAAATGGACCAAAAACAAGAACTTTCAATTCATTAAACATTGGGGAACGTTTGATGAAAGAAGGGATCTGTACTGTAAAGATGGGTTGCACTTGAATTTTAGAGGAAGTAGAATGTTGGGAATGAGATTGCGACAGGCAATAGAGAATTGTTTAAATTGAAAATGAAGGGGATGAGGGGAAATGAAGAGGTACACAAGGGAAAAAGTAAAAGGTTATCTATAATTAAGGCCATGTTTTGCAATGCCAGAAGCTTAAATATAGCAAGCATGGCAGAATTAGAGGTTATAATTACAAAGGAGAGTTTAGATATGGTAGGAAAAGTTGAAACATGGTGGGATAATGAAAGTGAGTGGTTGCAACATATTCCTGGATATAGAGTCTTTAAAAGAAATAGGGAAGGGAAAAGAGGAGGTGGCATGGCTCTTTTTATTAGAGAAGGAATAGAGGTTAGGGAACTAGAACAATGTAACAACTTAATGGGAATCAAAATAGTTAATATTGAGCTGTTGGGTATTAAGAGTAAAAATGCAGAGTCTCCATTTTTTAAAGGGCACTTAATGTTGGTATGGGATAAACAGAGGCCCTTATTAAAGATATTGTAAATCAGGCTGAAAACAAATATTATTTTTATGGGGGACTTGAATATGCCTAACACTGAGTGGGATAAAAAACAACTTGGCAATCATTTAGCATGTAGAGTCCAAGAGGAGCTGATGGTGGGGGGCGTCAAACAATGTATAAGAGAGGCTACAAGAGGCAATAATATTTTAGATGTTCTACTAACTAACATTCCTGAGGTAATACAGAATTTTAGCGTTCAACCTCAATTAGGTAACAGTGATCATAAGTCCATTATGTTTATGATGGATTGGGCACTTAAACCAGTTAAGGGAGGTACAGTGCAATATTTATATAATAAAGGGAATTATAGCACTATAAGAAAGGAATTGGTAAGAATAAACTGGGAAAGTGACCTAGAAGGTTTAGACATGGAAGAAGCTTGGAATTAGTTTTTGAATGCCTAAATAAATTGAAGAAAAATTACATCCCGTGTAGAAAGGCTTACAATCATAAGTGTAAAAAGCCACCGTGGTTGAACAGAAAAATATTAAAAATGTACAGGAAAAAGAAAATAATGTTTAATAAAATGAAGTCTAATGGGTCAGAAATGTCTAAACAGAGTTACAAGAAAGTTCTGAGGAGATTAAAGAAGGAAATAAGAAATGCCAAGAAATGTTCTGAATTTAGATTAGCTGTAAATAAAGATAAAAAAGTTTATTTGCTTATGTGAATAGCAGTAAGGGAAGTAGGGGCACAGTTGGACCTTTAAACATTAATGGAGTCATGACATCTGAGCCTATAGATATGGCCAATGAATTTGGCAGATGTTTTGGAGCTGGGTTTAGGAAAAATAATGTTAACACGGATAAGTGTAATAGAGGGACTTGTAATCAGGATCCTCAAAACATTATAACTGTAGAGAGAGTAGCAAAAAGAGTAAGGAGATTGAAGTTGGATGGGGCAGCAGGACCAGATGGCATTCAGCCATACTTCGAGAAGGAGTTGGGTGATGTGATGATATCTATTATTACCAAACTGGGACAAGAATCTTTAAGTGATGGGGTGGTGCCTGAGGGGTGGAGATTAGCACATGTTGTGCCAATATATAAGAAAGGGAAAAGGAGCGATGTAGAGAATTATCGTCCAGTTAGTTTGACGTCAGTGGTAGTGAAGATTATTGAAAGAGCTCTGAGTGATGCTATTTATGAACGTTTGTCAAAGAGGGGTATTTTGGATAAGAACCAGCATGGTTTCATGCCTAATAGGTCATGTGAAACAAACTTATTGACCTTTTCTGAGTTTGTCAGCAAATGTATTGATGATGGAAAAAATGTGGACGTGGTAATGCTTGACTTTAGTTGAGCATTCGATACAGTTCCACATTATAAAATATTAGAAAAAACTTATTAATATGGAAATTGATAAGAACATTGTAAGATGGGTAGAACAGTGGCTGAAAAACAGATTACAGCATGTGAAGATACAAGGATATCTGTCTGATCTAAATGGAGTATGGAGTAGAGTCCCACAGGGGACGGTACTGGGCCCACTGTTGTTCTGTATATTTATAAGTGATCTGAAACTATCTAGTAATAATAATTTGCGAACACAGGCATGCAACTTTGGTAATTTTCAATATTTTACCCCAAATTTACAACATAAGCCATATATTTCCAGCACCTCATGAATGTGACAGCTGTCATTTTTCAACTCCTGCTCAAAATGTATTTTCAAATCCTGAAAGTTGATTTTGCAGTCCCTGCGCAAAATCACCTTTAAGTCAGTAGTTGAACATTTTATCTACCTGTCTTCATGAGGCAGGGTCATAACAAGGCTATGTTGAAACTTTGGTGCAACAATATTAAAAAACAAATTTACATTATTTTTACCCTAAAATTCCTCAACTTCAGCCCCATCGGCTCTGGCCAGAGTTTGTTCTTTCTTGTTGCAGAAGTACTGTAGCATTTTAGCAGGGCATTGCAAAAATCCTGGCAGAAGCCTTTTGGAAGTTACTCTGTTAGAAAAAAAATCTATTTTACTGGGCTGGGCAGTAAGTGTGTGCCAGCTGGCAGCAGGACAGTGCCTGGCCACAGGTAACTGGCACCTTGGTGGCATCCTCTTCAGTTTCAACTTCCAGTTCTTTTTGTGGCAGTTTTTTCAATAATTCATTCCTCCTCCTGACTTCTGAAGTAGCTTTTTACAGTGTGAGCTAGGCAGTGGCCAGCAACTGTGTGCCAGCTGAGCTGGCAGTATGCCAGTACCTGGTCCCTGGTAAGTGGCACCTTGGTGGCATCCCATTAAACTTCAAAAAAATGGTTTCTTCCTTCCTTCTCCTCCTTAGTCCTGAAGCAGCTTGTTGCAGTGTGCTCTGGGTGGGCAGTGTGCTCTAGGCAGTAAGTAACAAGTGTGTAGTGACTGGCAGCATGCCAATGCCCAGCCCCTGTAGGTGGCACCTTGGTGATATCCCATTATATAAGAAAAATGTTTCTTCATCTTCCTCCTGAATCCTGAAGCATTCTTGTGCAGTGTGATCTTGGCAGTGGGCAGCAAGTGTATACCAACTGACAGCATGCCAGTGCCAGGCCCCTGTAGGTGGCCCCTTGGTGGCATCTCATAAAAAATAAAAATAAAGTGGCACTTCTTGATTTATGTTGAGTGTCTACAAGACTGCATCACATGCCCTGTAATCATTATTTGTTTCACTCATTCACATCACCACTGACATGTGGACTGGTGGTCAGACTACTGATTACATAGCAGTGACTGCCCATTGGGTCAGTTTCCCCTCTTTGTTCCCCTCCTCTTCCTTCTCCTCCTCCTTTGGGTTAAGTGACAGCAATAGTAGTAGCTGCAAGCCACCAGGGTCCCTCAATCTCTGCAAGAAGGCAGCTTTATGTGTTGCTAGCTTTGACAATGACCATCATGTAGAAAACTTGTTACACTTCCTTCAAAAGAAATTTGAAGAGTGGCTGACACCACACTCACTGACATCAGGTTTTATAGTAACAGATAATACAAAGAACGCTGTTAAGGCAATTGACAATGGTGATTACACACGTTCCTTGTTTTGCTCACTGTATAAATCAGGTAGTTTAGGGATGCCTAGATGAGGAATGCACCATTGTGCAAACATGTGTAGGTCTGGCCAAAAAAAGTGTGTGGTCATTTTAGCCATTCTGTAAAGGCATGTAAGCTGTTACATAACATTCAGCAGTGGAACCATCTGCTCCTTCTCCACATGAAACTAGATGCAGCAACATGATGGAACTCCACCAATTACTGTTTGTACTACTTGCTCAGTGTTTTCATGTAACTCCCTGCATGCCTCAATGATAGATTCACTAGATGGAATGTACATAGACTCAGATTTTTTCATTGTCATCCAAACATGAAGTCTCTGTGAAGGGACAGAGTGATGGAACTGGTGTGGCTGCAAACACATGGCTTGCAACAGGTAGATCACATCATATGATCTACTCAGAAGATCAAACTGGACTGCCACATCCATGGTTTTCAATGGTTTGGTCTGTGTACTTATGGCATCAAGTATCACAGTATTCAGTTACAAACTACAGGACAGACGCAATAACACAATCACAACACAGGAAGCCCACCTGTACTGCCCATACTTATATTGTATTTACATAACATGAAACATTGTACAGCACCACCACCACAGTGAAATAATGGGTGGCAAACCTTCCAGGCCACAAGTAATGGCATTGAGGTGTGCAGGCAAGCAAGATGGAGTAGTAGACAGACATCTTTGTAACTGTGAGCAGTGAAGTAAAACATTGAACACAGATCAGGACAGCTGTAGTCAAACTGAATCAGATTCTACACTGCACATACAGTAGAATCACCCCTGTGAAGGCTGATGAACCAGCAACAATCACTGTGTCAGTAGTGCGACAGCACATGTACTGCAGAGTGTGGAGTGTTGATGCACTTTTCTCAAGAAGGACATCAAGGGAATCGAAGCAGTGCGCAGAAGTATGGAAACCATTATCCAGATCAGCAAATATAACACACAGTATGAGTGGCTTAAAGGGCTAACATGTACTGTCCTTAAGGCAGCAGTGAGAGGGGGAATATGACTGACACATTCCAAAACCTCATGGGCACAGACAAAGAGAGCACTGAGGACATTATCATGCTGAACAGACACAACATCATGGGGGTAACACTGTGCAAGTAGTGATGTAAGGTTCTGAAAGGAGATACTGAGCCATCAGTTCACAGAAAGTATGTTGGGAGGGTGCAACCTATTGCATGAACAGTTGGCATTCATAAAAACCCTGCAAATCTTCAGAAGAAGTTGCAGTACTGCTGGGGGTGGTGATCAATTTATGGTATGGGTGGGTACACAGGCAAAGAGGTGAACATGACTACAGTATGTACCGTACTATGGAAACTGTTCATGTGGATCCACACACTCAGTGGTGGTCGAACGATCAGAACTGAGTGCTGCTGCAAGGGTTCCACCGCTACCTTGTACTCCCACCACACATCCTTGAGTGTGTTGTAGCAGAGGCACTTACTGTGGTCATCCAATGGTAAGTGTGTAGTATGTGAAATGGAACATTACTGAGAAACAGCAGCTTACAGTGCCTGGTATCGTGATACCCACACAAAGGCATTGCCCTTATTCATCACTGTCTCAAATGTTGACAGTCTCCCTTACCTCAGGAAGCCATCAACCATGATGCCAACATGAGAAGTACTGATGCTTTCAGTTTTGCACTATGTGCAGAGACCCTGCAAACCACAGTGGATCCCCCTGATGACGTGCTGAAGCACGAAACTGGTCAGGGTTCCTTGTGAGTATTTGGTTCTCTGTTGCTGCTTGGCAGCCTTTTAAATATTTGTAATAACACCTTTCTACACCTTCTGAGGAGTGCAGCTTTCTTGCTAGTGTAACCCCCCTGCGAATGGGGGTTCCCAAAAGACTTCCAGGAGCTTGCTTGAATGCTCCAAGCCTGAATGGTGTTTGGCATTTAAGCCATTTATCAGTGAGTGTTTTAGAACCTCTGGTACTGTCTCTTTAAGAGCTGTCTGCTTGCAGACATAATTAGTTTGTATGGGGGGACTGTGTGCTTCTCTGAGTACCACTCGAGCTGCTGCCAATTCACTTCATTTTTGCAGTCACTAGGAGTGCAAAGGGAACCTATCTGAAAGATGTAACTGTTTGCCAGAAATTCTTTAGAGTAATAATGAAATTACAGTTTGTCTAACCTGCTTTCTTTGCAGTCAGAACTGTGTCTGCTAGTTCCCATTCTAGTTTTGAACTGCTGAACTGGACCAATCAGTGTGGGGTAAGCTAGCTCTAAAATGGTGCCTTGGACGAATCAGAACTTGGACTCATAATCTGAGCCAGCCACAAGAGGATTGTATGGGCAGTGACTCTGGGAGATGTAGTTTAGACTTCAGTGCCTTTTGGACCAACAGCAGCAGTCTATTGTGAGTGACAGCCAATCCAGTCAAGAACTGGGAGGAACTCAAAGGAAGTGCCGGTTTTGTCAGTTGGAGTTTCAGTTGAGCTTTGGCAGTGAAGAAGGAAGGAGCCCTGTGCTATTTCAGTGTGCAGTTTTAGTCAAAAACGTGTGTAAGGCCCAGAGTTCGGTCTGCAGCTTGTGTAACAGTTTGTTAGGACTGAATCTGTCCTGTGAAAGAATCAAAGGATCTCTGAAGAGTAGAAACCAGGCTCACCCTGTAGAAGACTGGAGGAATTGCTGAAAATTGCATTCGGTCTGTCAGAACTGAATCTGCTGTGTGTTCTCCGGGTATTGTGCAGTAATTACGATTGGGATACAGATGCAGCCTGCCTGGTATAGTGCTTTCTTTTATATGGATGTGTGAAGAGGTTTGTGTACCTCAAGTGAGCCCTGCTGACATTGAAGGACTCTATCTTATTTGGAGGTCGTGAGTACTAATTCAGGGTCGCTCCCTGTTGAATTGCCACATTAAATCCAAATGGAATTACTGTACTGCTGACTGTTTAATTCTCCTTTTCTCTGTGGAAAGGGCCCTTACCAGCTGCCATGGTTTGGACTAGCCACTAGGGCTTGGGTACCCAGGGACAGTAACTGATAGGGACAGGCCTGTGCACAGAGCCATAGGTAGATTATTAGAGTGATAAGCTAATTAACCTGATTTCCCCCTGTCCTTGTTATATCCCCCTAATAAATCAGAGCTGCTTGTTTCAGCAAAGTTATACTGCCTGAGGTATTTGTCTATGTTAAAGTACTGTACTGTGATTGTTGCACTGTATCTCATTTCACAGGAGGTCCCAGTGCCGGAACCAGACCTGGGGGTAAGTGTATACTGTGAAGATAATTCTGATATATTGTGTGGGCCACTAGTGGGAAGAAAGGGGGGTTGCAGTGTCCCAGAGGGCTGTGACCAAGTTAGTTTAACTATTGCAAACCCTGACCTCTGGGTGGAGGCACCCGCCATTGGATCCAGGCCCCTCAACCTGTTAGTGGCAAATCAGGCAGGGGTACTAGCCCCTGGGATAGCGCCATCTAGGGGTTACATCTTGGAGGCTCACCGCTGGGATTGTGTGTCCTCTAGTGGCCATATTTACGAACCACTGTTAAGAAAAAAATGGGTACCCCGACAGAAGTGGCTGTGCACCGGCTGGTGGAGTGGTGTACTGGGGAGGAGATCGACCCCCAAAATGCTATGCTTATCCTTATCCTTATCCCCCTGGGTATCAATACGGACACTGTGCAGGGAGTACTTTCCAAGGTGGAAGGTTTACAAAACCCTGTGGTGGTGGGTCGGCATGCTAATCTGCTCACCCACACTTTCCTGGCCCTAGTAGAGTTTAAGGATCCCATAGATAGCTCCAAAGTGCCACAGACCATTACCCCAGAGGGAGCCCTCACTGCTTGGAGAGTGATAACTAAGGACAGTAAAGACCCGGGGGGGAATCAGCCCCCACCACTATCTGAAACTTTTGAGGAGAAATTTGCTGAATGGTTGCTGGGAGAGGAAAACTGTGGAGGACTTGAAGAAACTATTCTTGCCACCTGGGGTGTTCCTCCCCAACACCTCTCCTGCTCCAGTGCCCGTAATGGTGGCTGAACCAATGCAGACTCCTATTTCTGCACCTGCCATTAGTCACGACTCACCGAGGTTGAGGATCTTCTCTGGCACCTCCCACCCCCAGGGAGGATGACTGGGAGACCTGGATGAACTATGTTGCCCCCAAGTGCTAGAATGGCAATGCTCGGAGGCGAAAAGTGAAAGAGGGTTAGTGAGAGCCTCCAAGGTCCTGCCCTGGCTACCATCCGTGCTAAACGGGCCAGTAACCCTAGAAGCGACTGCACAGGCCTATCTTGAGGCCTTGGAGAATGTGTATGGGAGCCCAGATTCTGATGAGGACCTATGGTGGAGAGTAAGAGATGCACAACAGTACCAAGGGAGTTGTTGTCTGTGTGTATCTCGGCTGGAAAATTGTTGCAAGAATGCCTCAGAAAGGTAGTTTGCCAGCGATTGAACTGGACCGAACCAGGCTGGACAGGATCCTTAAGTCTGCCCCTTCTCAGAACCGCTGTTGCTTCAGTTACGCCTGGCAGATCGACTGGAATCCCCACCCTCCTATGATGAGTTAATGAGAGAAATTCGAGGAGTTGAGAAAGACGACCGGGAGGGACCTGCACCAATAGCTGCGGCTACGACCAGAGTGACTGAGGGTGACCCATCAAGTGAAGTTCAGGGCAGAGGTTGGCAGTCAATGAGTGCTCTGACAAGGAAAAGATATGCCACAATGGGGCTAACTGTTGAGAGAGATCCGGGAATTCAAAACAGTCCTTTATGAAGGCCACGCCTGCAAATCGGGCCCTGACCTATATCCAACTGCATCTGCTATGGGGTGGGGTACCCACCATGTATCTCCTGCTGATAACAGCTCCAAACTCGATTCCTTGACCATGGAAGTGGAGAAACTGACGAGATGTCTCCAAATGCTTATCACGCGCAGACAGAGATGGCACCAAGGTTTCCAGTTAGTAATACCCCTGCCCTGGCTCCCAGTGTGGCGCCCGGCCAGCTCAAACTCCAGAAAGTATGTTTTGCTATAATTGTGGGAAAGATGGGCACATGAAAAGGAATGCCAGTCCCAAAAGACACTGACAAAAGTTGCATATAGGCTACAAGGAGAGCTTGGAGAAGAAATCAGTGGTTAAGAGGTGCACGACATGATCCCAGTGAGGGCACCAAAATGCTAATTCACGTCCTTTTGTGGCAGGTCAGTTGCCCAGGCCCCACTACCGCCTCTCCAGACTGGTCCAGAATAGTGGGTCCCTCCATGGAGACCACTGTAAAGGTGAATGGAGTGTCTACAAGAGCTGTATTAGACAGTGGCTCCCAAGTGACAATTATGTTCCAGGATTGGTATCAGAAGCATTTGTCGACGATTCTTACAACCATTAGAAGGACTGCATGTATGGGGGTTAAGTGAAGGCCTACCCTATTCGGGTATATCGAATTTGGCTGTCTTTCCCCACCTCCGTGGCTGGAGTGGCCGAACAAGTGAGACCCTAGCCTTAGTGTGTCCCCCACTGGACTGTATGATGGTGTCCCTTTGTTGATTGGAACAAATGCTCATATGTTGGAAGGCTGGCACAGTTGTGTTATGAAAAACAGGGTCAAAGACTAGTAGAGCTTTAAGAGTTCGGCTTTAATTAAGAAGGCCTATGAGGCACAGAGATGCTGAAAAACAGAACCAGAGGAACCGGTCGATTGTATGGAAGAAGGATCCTGAGTCTCTGATCCTGGCGCCAAATGCCCAGTGTACCTTACAGGAGAGGTCCGTATCAGAAAGGATGTTAAGAATAAAATATTAATGTTGGATGCACCAGGCGATGGAAAATTGCCAGAGGGACTGCTGGTCAAGCCTAGTATTTTGCCCGCTAGAGCCCATGCTTATGCCAGAAGGGTAATGGTCCAAGTTCATAATGTGTCTGAAAGAGACATTCGAGTAAACAGAGGTTGCATCCTGGCTAATGTGCATTGTGCAGACACTGCAGTGCTACCCAGCAGCAAGAGTTCAAGGAAGAATGACAGAGTAACGCCTGACTTGTTTGATTTCGGTGACTCCCCGCTGCCAGCTGAATGGAAAGTGAGGATCAGTGAGAAGCTTACCCAGAGACCAGGTGTTTTCTTTAAAGGAATGGGATGTAGGATGCGTGCAAGGAGCTGAGCACAATATCCGGCTGCATGACGAAAGACCAATTTCGTGAGAGGTCTCGACGCCTGGCACCTGCTGACATAGATGATGTGAGACGGCATCTGCAAGAGATGTTAGCTGCTGGTGTAATACAAGAATCCAGAAGCCCTTATGCTTCCCCCATTGTGGTAGTGAGGAAAAAGAATGGAACAGTAAGGATGTGTGTGGATTATCGCACCTTAAACCGGCGGACTATCCCTGATCAGTACACAATGCCCCGCATTCAGGATGCTTTGGACTGCCTAAACGGGAGCAAGTGGTTCTCTGGCTGGATCTCCGCAGTGGGTACTACCAGATCCCAATGGCCCCAGAGGACCGTGAGAAGACGGCCTTTATCTGTCCACTTGGCTTCTATGAATTCATGAGGATGCCTCAAGGGATTTCAGGTGCCCCAGCCACTTTTCAACGATTGATGGAGCGTGCAGTGGGGGACATGAACTTACTAGAGTGCCTGGTATACCTAGATGATGTTATTGTATTTGGCAGCTCACTGGAGGAACATGAGAGCAGATTATTTAAGGTATTGGACCGACTGGAGGACTTTGGCCTTAAACTGTCCATTGATAAGTGTCAATTCTTTCAAACATCAGTAAAGTATGTGGTACACATAGTATCCACTGAGGGAATAGAGACCGACCCAAGTAAAGTTGAGGCCTTGACCACCTGGCCACAGCCCAAAAATCTAAAAGAACTGCAAAGATTCCTGGGATTCTGTGGTTATTATCGGCGCTTCATCAAGGACTATTCAAGAGTGATCCACCCTTTACTTAACCTTACTCAAGGGTATCCCCCAACCCACAAAAAATACCAAAAGTCAGCGTCCCTCAAGACTGAAAGAGTGTATTTTCATCCGAGTGAAGTATTTGGGGCCGCTGGACTCCTGATTGTGAGACTGCTTTTCATGAGATCATATATCAACTTACCCATGCTCCAGTGCTGGCCTATGCCGATCCAAGAAAACCTTACGTCCTGCACACTGATGCTAGCTTGCAAGGGTTGGGGGCTGTGTTGTACCAAGAGCACGAGAATGGCCTGAGACCAGTGGCCTTTGCCAGTAGAAGCCTGACCCCATCCGAAAAGAACTATCCTGTACATAAGTTAGAGTTCCTAGCTTTGAAGTGGGCTATTGTTGACCAATTCCATGAGTACTTGTATGGGGCTAAAATACTAGTAAAACTGACAATAATCCTTTGACCTATGTGCAGACCTCAGCTAAGTTGGATGCCACTGGCCATAGGTGGCTTTCTGCATTATCTACATATGACTATGCTCCGAATACCGAGCAGGTCTGAACCACATAGATGCTGATGCTCTCCCGGAGGCCTGTTCCCCAGAATGATTGGGTCCGATTGGCAGAACCTGACATTCGGGCACTCTGCCGAAGTTTGACAGGAGGAACAATGTCCACGGACGAGTGGACTGCATGGTGGATTGCTTGGGAGCCTCTGAGAATTGCATACCTGCTGCTTATTGCCACTTTTCTGCAATAGACATTGGTGCACTGCCTCAGCTGGACAATGACAGTATAAGCGGGCTCAATCCCAGATCCCATGATCAAAGCAGCTTTAGAAGCCCTCTATGCAGGAAAAGATGTGTCCAAATTACTCCACTGATTTGAGAACTGCACTGTTATACAAAGAGGGTCCTAAGTTGAAACTGATCAATAAACTGTTATACAGAGAAACAGTAGACAGAGGGGACAAGTAGACAAACAACAACTAGTGCTGCCCACTGCCTTTCGAGACTCAGTACTGAGGTCCTTGCACAACCACATGGGGCACCTTGGTATAGACAGAACACTTGACTTGGTGAGATCCAGATTCTATTGGCCTAAGATGGGGCTGATGTGGAGCAACACATTTGAACTTGTAGTCGCTGCTTACAGAGGAAAGCTTTGCCCCAGAGGGCTGCCCCTTGTTAACATAACCACCAGTGCACCCATGGAGCTGGTCTGTATTGATTTTCTAAGTTGGAGTCAGATCAAAGAAATATCAGTAATGTGCTGGTGGTCACTGACCATTTCACGAGATATGCCCAAGCTTTCCCACCAAAGACCAGAAAGCATCCACTGTAGCCAAAGTACTTGTAGAAAACTTTTTGTTCACTATGGGGCTCCACAAAGAATCCATTCTGATCAAGGAGACTTTGAGAGTCGTCTTATCAAAGAGATGCTTTCTCTGTGGGGAGTGCGAAAGTCCAGAACCACTTTACCACCCCAGGGGGACCCACAGCCTGAACGCTTTCAACCGCACTTTGCTAGATATGCTAGGCACCCTGCACCCAAAGGACAAGCCTAGATGGAGCCAACAAATTAGCACCCTGGTACATGCTTATAACTGCACCAAAAGTGATGCCACTGGATTCTCCCCCTACCGCCTGATGTTTGGAAGAAGCTCGACTACCAGTAGATGTGTGTTTTGGGGTTCTCCTGATGGGGTTCAAGCTGACAACTATTTACAGTATGTGCAAAGTTAAAGGCCCAGCTAACTCATGCGTACCAACTGGCTCAAACCATGGCTGCCAAAAGAAATCTGGCCAACAAAGAAAGGTATGATAAAAGGTGAAAGCACAGGAACTCCAGGAGGGAGATCGGTATTGCTAAGAAATCTGGGACTGCATGGCAAGCACAAGATTGCTGACAGATGGCACCATCTCCCTCACATTGTAGTGGCAAACTAGATGATCTGCCAGTGTACAAAGTAAGGCCTGAGAATAATTCAAAAGATGTAAAAACAATGCATAGAAATCATTTACTGCCCATTGGACAAATCCTGATTGAGTCTGAGCCCCAGAAGATGCCCTCTGGACCAGTGACTAGAGCTGCTGCTAAGAAAAGACCAAGGAAGTCTGCACCTACAGAAGCAGAGTTAAAGTGTTCCCCTGCACAAGTCCCAGTTCAGCATGACTGTCAGTCCATATCAGAAGAAAGTGAGAGTGACTTTGAATACTATCCTTCTTACGAACTGAGTCAATTGTTTGAGGGCAATCCCTAGTCAATACTGGAGACAAAGCTGGGCCTTCTGGACTGTCTAAGCCCCAGCTTCATCTGGAGCCAATGCTCCCAGAAAGTGAAGTGCAAAGCATCAGATCAGATGAAATGGAATCATTGTGCATGGTTGAACTGTTTGAGCTTTCAGGGAGGAAATGATAGATTGGGGCAGACTGGTGATACACCGAACAAGAAGAGTATTTTGAGTGCCCTGACAGTCCACTGCCAGTGTCGAAAGCTCTCCATGCGAGCCAAATGTTGTGGACTCAGAAACTGTAACTCCTGGAGCTGAAAGTGCCCCAAGTTCTAGCCTCTCTACCCCATGGAGACTCCTGACAAGTGAGGACAATGCTGAAAATGAGGCTCAGAGTGCAGAGACTATAACAGTTCCCCTAGAAAGACTGGTCGAGCTGTAAAGCCTGTGGTGCACCTCAGTTATGATTCACTTGGGAGGCCTGTGGACTTGCCTCTCAATGTTGTCCATAAAGGAGTATGTGTCCCCAGCTCATTGCCCAAACTGAGCGTCAGTGCTAACTCAAGTTACTTGTGTTGCCCTCTAAGTATGGTGCCCTTGCCCCATCCAGCCCCAAGGTAACTGATAGGGAAGGGCCCCTCTCTTCAGGTTTCATGTACAAGAGGTAATAACTTGAGTTATGGTACAATGTGTATGTAATACTGTGTAAAGTGACGTACTGCAATGTTTCAGAAATGTGTTCTTGGTAAAATGATATATTGACTGATGATTACATATGCGAGCCTAATGCAAATGTATATGGTTGCAGTTGAAACTTAGGTACTTGTTGAGCGCGACGTCAAGCTTTCCCAAAGCCAGGAAGGGTGTAACCCCCTGCGAATGGGGGTTCCCAAAAGACTTCCAGGAGCTTGCTTGAATGCTCCAAGCCTGAATGGTGTTTGGCATTTAAGCCATTTATCAGTGAGTGTTTTAGAACCTCTGGTACTGTCTCTTTAAGAGCTGTCTGCTTGCAGACATAATTAGTTGTATGGGGGACTGTGTGCTTCTCTGAGTACCACTCGAGCTGCTGCCAATTCACTTCATTTTTGCAGTCACTAGGAGTGCAAAGGAACCTATCTGAAAGATGTAACTGTTTGCCAGAAATTCTTTAGAGTAATAATGAAATTACAGTTTGTCTAACCTGCTTTCTTTGCAGTCAGAACTGTGTCTGCTAGTTCCCATTCTAGTTTTGAACTGCTGAACTGGACCAATCAGTGTGGGTAAGCTAGCTCTAAAATGGTGCCTTGGACGAATCAGAACTTGGACTCATAATCTGAGCCAGCCACAAGAGGATTGTATGGGCAGTGACTCTGGGAGATGTAGTTTAGACTTCAGTGCCTTTTGGACCAACAGCAGCAGTCTATTGTGAGTGACAGCCAATCCAGTCAAGAACTGGGAGGAACTCAAAGGAAGTGCCGGTTTTGTCAGTTGGAGTTTCAGTTGAGCTTTGGCAGTGAAGAAGGAAGGAGCCCTGTGCTATTTCAGTGTGCAGTTTTAGTCAAAAGCGTGTGTAAGGCCCAAGTTCGGTCTGCAGCTTGTGTAACAGCTTGTTAGGACTGAATCCGTCCTGTGAAAAGAATCAAGGATCTCTGAAGAGTAGAAACCAGGCTCACCCTGTAGAAGACTGGAGGAATTGCTGAAAATTGCATTCGGTCTGTCAGGAACTGAATCTGCTGTGTGTTCTCCGGGTATTGTGCAGTAATTGCGATTGGGATACAGATGCAGCCTGCCTGGTATAGTCTTTCTTTTATATGGATGTGTGAAGAGGTTTGTGTACCTCAAGTGAGCCCTGCTGACATTGAAGGACTCTATCTTATTTGGAGGTCGTGAGTACTAATTCAGTCGTCCCTGTTGAATTGCCACATTAAATCCAAATGGAATTACTGTACTGCTGACTGTTTAATTCTCCTTTCTCTGTGTGAAAGGGCCCCTACCAGCTGCCACGGTTTGGACTAGCCACTAGGGCTTGGGTACCCAGGGACAGTAACTGATAGGGATAGGCCTGTGCACAGAGCCATAGGTAGATTATTAGAGTGATAAGCTAATTAACCTGATTTCCCTGTCCTTGTTATATCCCTAAATAAATCAGAGCTGCTTGTTTCAGCAAAGTTATACTGCCTGGAGGTATTTGTCTATGTTAAAGTACTGTACTGTGATTGTTGCACTGTATCTCATTTCACAGGAGGTCCCAGTGCCGGAACCAGACCTGGGGGTAAGTGTATACTGTGAAGATAATTCTGATATATTGTGTGGGCCACTAGTGGGAAGAAAGGGGGGTTGCAGTGTCCCAGAGGGCTGTGACCAAGTTAGTTTAACTATTGCAAACCCTGACCTCTGGGTGGAGGCACCAGCCATTGGATCCAGGCCCCTCAACCTGTTAGTGGCAAATCAGGCAGGGGTACTAGCCCCTGGGATAGCGCCATCTAGGGGTTACACTAGTCTTGCTAAACCACAGTGGCACTGATTACAGAATCTACATAACATGACTGAGAAAATGGCATGTAGATGCAGCACCAAAAGTACAGGTTTTGGGGCCTCCTTTATACAGGTCGAAGGACTGGTGCAGAGTGGAAGAGTATGGCTACATTGAGGACAGGGAGTCCACCTGAGAGGATAAGAACCTGTACAGTGGTGACAGCCTGCATCCATCCAGAAGGGTGAACTACAGTTCTCAGTGGATGGTATAAATGTTACTTCAATGAAGATTTAAGTTAGCTGAAAGTGGTGGTGGAAAAAAACTGCCCCCCCACGGCTTGAGATAGTGTGTAGGGGGATGCCAATGGGTGAGAGTCCCACCATAAAGCAAATAAATCAAGGAAGCAGGTGGTTAGCAAAGGAGGGAGATGGGAAAACAAGCAGTCAGAAAAGAAAAGGGAGGATAGGGGCCCAAAAGGGAAAAAAGGGAAGCAACAAGCAGAGAGCTAACAAAATCTGGAAGGCCATGTGTGCAAATGCAAGAAGTCTGGGAAATAAGATCCCAGACCTAGAGGCCATCATGGCAGAAGCTGACCTGGATATTGTGGCCATTACCAGGTCATGGTGCACCGACAATCATGATGGGGACATGGTCATACCTGACTACACAATGTTCATGAGGGATAGGGTAGGAAGGAAAGGAGAGTGAGTGGTGCTTTATGTGAAGGAAAGCATAAAAGCAACAGAAATACAGGGAACTTGGGTGGTAGAGGTGCTGTTGGCACCCTCAAGTTGGAAAACAAGGCCACTATTTGGACAGGTGTGAACTACAGGCCCATAGGGGATGACTTAGATAAGGAAATGTTACAAGCAATTGGCAGAATGGCTGAAATGGGGGAGGTGTTGCTGGTGGAGGACTTCAATCTGTTGGATATAGATTGGAGCTTCCTTGCAGCAGCTTCAGCTAGAAGCAGGGACATTCTGGACTCTCTACAGAGGGCATTCCTCAGGCAACTAGTCAGTGAACCTACTCATGATGTGGCAGTACTATATCTGGTAGGGACAGTATTGCAGATGTCAAGGTGGGAAGCCATCTTGGGACTAGTGATCATCGCAAATTTCCTACTGCATTGAAACATAGAAACATAGACTTTGACGGCAGATAAGGACCGCTTGACCCATCTAGTCTGCCCATTTCCCTACCTACAGGATAGGCCGTAGATCCTAGTTAACCAACAGCCTATTTCTTCCTACCCCCCACAAGAATTGCCTTATGTCTGTCCCATGCATTCTTGAATTCTCCCACAGTTTTAGACCCCACAACCTCCTCAGGAAGGCTGTTCCATGCATCCACTACCCTCTCTGTGAAATAATACTTCCTCACATTGCCCCTGAACTGCCCTCCTTCTATCTTTAAATTGTGTCCCCTTGTTCTTGCAAGTCTCTTTTTCTGAAAGATGCTACCCTCTTGGACTTTGCTGATTCCACTGAGGTACTTAAAAGTTTCTATCATGTCCCCCCCCCTTCTTTCCTCAAGGGTATACATATTAAGCTCCTTTAGTCTCTCCTCATACGGCTTCTCTTGCTGACCCTGCACCATTTTAGTTGCCCTCCTCTGGACTACCTCTATCCTGTCTATGTCCTTGCGGAGATGGGATCTACAGAACTGGACACAGTACTCCAGATGGGGTGTCACCAACTGTCTGTACAGAGGGATAACAACTTCCTGTTTTCTGCTGCTGATGCCTCTCCCTATACATCCCAGTATACACCCAGCCCTCCCTACTGCCTTCTCACATTGCTTGATAACCTTAAGGTCATCTGATATGATTACCCCCAGGTCCCTTTCCTTTTTTGTTGTTGTTACTACCTCCCACCCATTGTGTATTCTTCCCCAGGTTCTTGTTTCCCAGGTGCATTATTTTGCACTTCTTTGCATTGAATCCTAGCTGCCATACTTCTGACCATTCCTCCAACCTTGCCAAGTCCCTTTCATCCTTTCCACACCTCCTTGTGTATCAACCCTGTTGCAGATCTTTGTGTCATCTGCAAAAGGCATACTTTTCCTTCCAGTCCCTCTGCAATGTCACTGATGAAGACATTAAAAGGACTGGACCCATACTGAACCCTCGGTGCCCACTAGTAACCTCTCTTTCTTCAGAGTGGACTCCATTTACAATTACCTTCTGTGTCCTGTTGTGCAGCCAATGTTTTACCCAGGCTACCACCCTGGGACCCACTCCCAGGCTGGTTAATTTGACTATTAATCTTTTGTGTGGGACTGTGTCAAATGCTTTGCTAAAGTCTAGGTAGGCCATGTCCACAGCCCCTCCCTGGTCTACTACTTTGGTCACCCAGTCAAAGAACTCTATTAGATTCATCTGACATGACCTTCCCGCTGTGAATCCATGCTGTCTTGGGTCCTGTGCTCCACTGGCCTCTAGGTACTCAACTATTCTTTCCTTCAGAAGTGACTCCATCACTTTCCCTACCACAGAGGTCAGACTGACAGGTCTGTAGCTTCCTGCCTCTGTCTTCGTCCCACTTTTGTGAAGGGGGAATCACATCCGCCTTTCTCCAGTCCTCGGGTACCACACCATCCTCCCATGATTTATTAAAAAGAGTAGCCAGCGGTTTCACTAGTTCCTCCCTTAATTCTTTTAGAATTCTGGGGTGAATTCCATCAGGACCCATTGCTTTGTCCACCTTCAGTTTTAGGAGTTCTTGCAGAACCCTTTCTTCTGTGAAAGGACTGGGATCGACCCCCCTATCAAGAGTGCTTCTGTTAATTGGATTAGGCACTTCCCCCCTCCTCTTTTGTGAATACTGAGCAGAAATATTTGTTCAGTATCCCTGCTTTTTCACTGTCCCCCTCTGCCCACCCACCGTTCATTCTATTCAGCCTCACTATCCCTCCCTTTGTCTTTCTACGTCGCTGATGTACCTATAAAGGTTTATCCCCTTCTTAACTGAGTTGGCTATCTTTCCTCAGTTTGGGCCTTTGCTATTCTGACTTCCCTCCCTGCTTCCTTCTGCCTTAACTGGTACAGCTCTCTGTCCTGCTCCTTCTGTGTTTCCTTATACTTCCGGAATGCTATCTTTTTCTTCCTGACTTTCACAGCCACCTCTTTTGAGAACCATAGTGGCTTTTTCTTTCATTTTGATTTGTTTATTTGCTTCACACAAAGGCTTGTTGCCTCTGTGATCGCAGTTTTGATGATTCCCCATTGTTGCTCCACACCTCCTTCTAGCCTGTTTGCTAGTGCTTTTCTGAGGCACTCTCCCATCTTGCCAAAGTCAGCTCTCCTAAAGTCCAGTACCCTCACTTTTGTATGGCTTGACTCTGTAGCTGAGTTTAACATGAACCACACTGTTTGATGGTCACTTGTCCCCAGATGGCAACCCACTTCTAGATCTGAGATCCTCTCACTGCTCCCGTTCGAGAGTATGAGGTCTAAGATTGCTCCCTCACGAGTGGGTTCCGAAACTAGCTGTTTAATGCCTGCCACCTGTAGGACATCAAGAATAGCCCTGCTCTTGGATGTGGCTGCAGCAAATGTGCTCCAGTTAACATCTGGCATATTCAGGTCTCCCATCAATAGTATCTCCCCTTTCTCTGCCATTCTAAGAATGCCTTCTATCATATCCTTGTCCATTCCCTCCCCTGACATGGTGGTCTGTACACAACCTGTGCAGTTGTGGTGCCCTTTCCAGTCTCCAAGGTGACCCACAGTGCCTCCTCTCCTCCCTGTTTGCTCTTTCGTTCAGTTGCTTTTATCCCTTCCTTTACATAGAGAGCTACTCTTCCCCCTCTTCTCCCCTGTCTATCTTTCCTGTAGGTTATGTACCCAGGTATGTTAACATCCCAGTCATGGTTCTCTGTGTACCATGTTTCTGTGACTGCTACGATATCCAGGCATCCCTCTTCCATCAAGGCCACCAGCTCAGGAAGCTTGTTGCCCAGACTACGGCATTGGTACTCATTACCTCCATTTCCTGATGGCCTTACTCCCTTTGCCCCATCCCTGTCCTTCTTGCCTTTGTCACTTTCTCCATTTACCCCTGCCCTTCTCCCTATCGACACCTCTATGTTGGTGTTTGCCACTTACTACCATGATTATTTGGGGGCTAGATTTCCTGCTCCTTTCCAGTGCCTCCCCTTGGCTAGTTTAAATGCTTGCCAATGAAGCATTTAAACCTATCACCTAGGATCCTGGTTCCCCTCCCGGACAGATGCAGCCCATCATGCTAGTATAGGCTTGCATCACTCTAGGTGGACCCCCAGTCCCCAATTAAGCCAAATCCCTGAGCTCCACACCAGTTTTTCAACCACTGATTGAATCCCATGGTGCGGAACACCCTAGCTTCTCCTATGCCATAGATGGGCAGCACCTCCGAGAAGGTTACCAAGGCATACTTGACCAAGGCCCCTCCTCAATTCCACAAACTCTTCCTGGCATTTATCTAATCCTTTCTTAGCTAGGTCATTTGTCCCTAGGTGGACAATGACATCCAGCTCCCTCCCTGTGCAGCTGCTCTGGCAATACTGAGGACTGCCTCCTGTCCCTCCAAGCCATGGCGCCAGGCACCTTACCTCCCTCTCCCTTCCTCCCCCAGTTCTACCTTCCTAACAATGGAGTCCCCACCAGGAGTTGTTTCCTTCCCTGCAGGGTCCCCTGCCACCCTCCTGTGGGTCTCCTTTGTGGAGGTTCCCAGCATCCTCCTTGGTCTCCACTCGGGTGCCTCCATAGAGAACCACACTTGCGAGAATGGCATAGGAATTGTGCAGAGGTACAACTGAGGGATGTCTCTGTTCCACCACCCTCACCTCCCTGGAGCCCACTGTGGTCCAACCGCTCCTCTTTCTTGGCAACCTCTGAGGCAACGGCAGTGGCACTGGTGGTCCCTGGATGGAAGAGGAGGTCCCACAAATCCTGGTCAACTCAGCCTGGAGATGAGCAACCTCCTTCCTCAGCCCAGAGAGTGCCTGCAGATGGGACAACCGCATCCTCCAGAACGTCTCCGAAGACTGCTGCTCCACAGCCACTGCACTACCCCACTCAATCATGTCTTATTCTGGCCCCTTAACTGTTTTCAATCCTTACTCTTCCTCTTTTTTTCTCTCTCCTTACTTTCTGCCTGTGTGCCTTTAAGCTCCTGATTGTCCTGTTCTGAGACAAGAATATCCTATATTTCTCAGTAGACCACTTACTTGCTCAGAGGCAGACCTCCAGCAGCTAGAGGGGGCCAGAGAGCTACTCTTGCCCTTCTAGGATGGTGGGTCTTTGGTGGTTCTGTGATCACTCACTTCCTGCTCCCAAACAGGAAGTTCCTGTTGTCAGTCAAATCCTGTGCCTACAAAAATAAAACTAGCATTGTATCAAATTATCTGTTGTATCTCTGCAAAATGTACTGTATCATAATAACTGTTGTATTCTATATAATATGTGCTGTTCCTTTCTGTATTGCTATGTATTATCTATACTGGTATTCTGTTAATTATGCACTTTTCCTTTCTGTATTGCTGTGCATTATCTGTACAGTCTCCTTTGCCCCCCTCCACCCAGGATGCATCGGTAATTGAGCAGTTTGTCTGCTCAGTGTGCATTCCTGGTAAAACTTTTAAATAAATAAATAAAAGTGTGGTTCAACATAAGAAGAGCTGCGTAATTCAACCACACAATGGCATGAGTCCTGGACTTCAGAAGAGCTGATTTTACAAAGATGGGTGAATGCTTCAGGAGTGACCTGGCAGGGGGGAAAGTAGCTGGGAGGAGTAGCTGGTGGTAGGGTGGAGTAAAAGAGGACCAAAGTAAAAGACAGCACAGTGAAGGCAAAGAGAAGGCAACAAACTTCTGTATCAAGCTGGTAAGCAACAGTAAAGAAAGAGGAGACCACTATTGTTCTCAAAAGAGGTAGCAGAAAAGGTAAAGACTAAAGGCCAAAAAAGGTAGAACCAAAGGAGTCCTAGAGTGAGGAACATAGGGAAGTGTATCTGGGAAAGCAGAAGGAGGCAGGCAAAGCAGTAAGGCACAAACTGAGGAAAGAATAACTCAAAAAATTTCAAAAGGGGACAAGATATTTTTTTAGTTATGTTAGTGAGAAAAGAAAGAAATACTGATGTACTTTGGGTTAGTCAGTGAAGTACATCAGTATTTCACAGTGTTTGACTTTGTAATAGCCCTGGGTATATGCATGTTCTAAAGTATGAGCAGCTGCTAACTTTTGTGTTTTGGATGGATAGTAAGGTTAGACAGGGAGGGCATGACTGTACGGAGGTGAATCAAGAAAAGGCTAACATCTTGATCAAATATTTCTGCTCAGAATTCACAGTAGAAGGGGAAGTGGAGGGACCACAAAGAGAAGCCAGGAGTTTTGAGGGGAGGGAAATGAACATTAATCAGTTTTCTGAGGAGAAAGTCTGGAAAGGACTTACTAAGCTGCCTCTCAATGTGGCTCCCAACTTCTGCCCCCTACCCCCCAACAAGGAGCCACTGGCCCTGTTCATATGTCTGGCATCCTTGCCTTCCCCCACCAAGACTGGCAGTATCTCCAACTATGCTTGTCTGAGTCTGAATTAATTGTTTAGTTCTGTCATGCTATGTTCAAATGGTAGAAACTATCACCTCTACTTTAGCTACTACACTGTATAGGATATTCTAATTGTTTGGCTATACTTTTTTTTTTATATATACATTTGTATGTTTACTCTGATGTGGAGCCTTTGTAAATGAGTCTCTGACTCAAAGGTTTGCAATTCTGATACCATTAATAAAATAAAATGAATCTGAAGGTGGACAAAGCTATGGGTCCAGGCGGGGTACATTGAAGGATGCTGAGGGAGCTCAGGGAGGTGATAGCTGCACCACTGAGATACCTATTTAGCAGATCACTGGAGACCAGCATGATCCCAAGGGACTGGAGAAGGGAAAAGGTAGTCCCACTTCACAAAAGTGGTAGCAAGGAAGAGGTGGGCAACTATAGGTCTGTCAGCCTGACATTAGTGGTGGGAAAGTTAATGAAAACACTACTAAAGTGAAGACTTGTGGATTGTCTTGTATCTAATAGATTACAGAATCAAAGGTAGCATGGTTTCACAGGGGGAAGGTCATGCCAAACAAATCTGATTGATTTAACTGGGTAACAAAGGAGTTGGATCAGGGAGGAGCAATGGGCGTGGCCTACCTTGATTTCAGTATGGTGTCTGACAACGTTACATACAGGAGGTTGGTAAGCAAGTTGTGGGAACTTGGGAATGGAAGATAAGGTGGTAACCTGGGTAAAACACTGGTCAGTGGATAGGACACAGAGGGTAGTGGTAAAAAGAGTTCACTCTGAGGAAGAGAGGGTGACTAGTGGGATACCTTAGGGATCAGTGCTGGGACTGGTCCTCTTCAGTGTCTTCATAAATGACATAGTTGAGGAACTGGAAGAAAATGTCTGCCTCTTTGTGGATGACAGCAAGAGCTGCAACAGAGTGGACACTCTGGGGGTGGGAGTGCAAAGCATCTCAAAAGAGTGGAGGAGTGGTCAGGGGCACGGCAGCTGGATTTTAATGTTAGAAAGTGCAAAATAATGCACTTGGGACATAGAAACCCAGAAGCGGAGTACAAAATGAGCAGACTGATACTGACAAACACCAAGCCGGAATTAGACCTAGAGTTAATCATATTGGATTGCCTAAAAGTGTCCAGGCAGTGTGACAAGGCAGTCAGAAGGCCTACTGGGATGCTGGGGAGCATAGGCAGGGGTATCACCAGCAGGAAAAGGAGGTGGTGCTGCCTCTGTATAGACCACTGTAAGACCTCACCTTGAGTACTGTGTTCATTTCTAGAGACCACATCTTAGGAAGGACACAGACAAATTGGAGAAGATCCATGGGAGGGCTACCAAAATGGTGCAGAGTCTGCAACAAAGGGCCTAAGAAGAGATGCTTACAGAACTGAATATGTACACCCTGGAGGAGAGGAGGGAAAAGGAGACATGATAGAGACCTTTAACTACCTCATGGAGGTAAATAAGGTACAGGAGGGGGTATTTTTTAGAGGAAAAAGTGCTCTAGAGGAAGGGAGCATGCTATGAAACTGGAGGGGATAAATTCAGGAGGGATGTGAGGAAGTACTTCTTCACAGACAGCGTGGTGGATGCCTGGAACAGCCTTTCAGTGGAGGTGATGAAGGCGAAAATAGTGGTGGGGTTCCAAAATGCCTGGGACAGGCAGAAAGGAATCATAGGGTAAGGAAGAGAGGGGAAGAGAAGGCACCATAGATCAAGTTGCATCTTCAGAAAAAATGAAGATTGAAAAAAATACACAAAAAAAATGGGCAGACTGGGTAGACCCAGCGTCATGTTCTTTGTTTCTGTTTCTATGTTTCTATAGCACACACGGCCCCTCACATTTGCACCGACAGTGATGGTTACATAGTGACTGTCTGAATCTGTAGCATGTGCCTTCCTGTTGCAGTACACTGTAAACAACTGATGTAATGAAATAACCCCTTGAAAATGGAAAATCCACCCTTATTGGATCAAATTAGTTTTCTATGAATCTGCATTGCTTTTGATTGTCAATTGCATGTCTCAGCTGCAGAACACTCAGTGACATCAGAAGCCAAAAAGGGAAATGAGGTGTCACTTTGTGTGTCGTCTACTGTGGTGATGTGGTTTGTGATGTCCATGACATGTTCTACACATGAATTGTCCATGACATCCTCAACACTGCTATGAGATGAATATTCATGTATAAGCTGCAAAACGGTGGTACGAATTGTCACAGTAGTGTTCATACACACCAGATCTGAATGACTGATTGTGCCACATAAGGAAGGGACATGAAACTTCCTCCTCAGGGAATAATCCTCATTGTAAACTTGAGGTATCCTAGTAAGGACAACAGTGTTCATTTTGTGTAGGATCATTTGGATAAGATGAAGAGACCAGAACAGAAATGCTGAGCACTTTGTCCTAAGACCCAGAGGTCCATGACCTAGAGAAATGAATTGATGATTTAGAACAAATAACTGAGGTGGATGGCATGGGATAAAGTCCAGTAGGGAAGACTTTGTGGAGGATGAGAAGAGAAATTAAATCAGATTCAGGTGGATTGGTGGGAACAACTACTGGACAAGAGGTACTGGAGTCAAAGTAGGCAAAGGTCAACTGTGGCTTTGGTTAGGAAAGAGGCAGGAAAATAGTGACAGACCAGTGCAGAGCAGGTTTTCTGCAGTAGCTGCAGCATGCAGCAGAGTGCATGGTGGTGCAGAGCAAGCAGATTTGTTGTAGTTGATGGAATTGCTTAATCTGAATAAAACACAATCTGCTGTCCTTTTTTATTACTTGGTATTACTCGGTTTTTTAAAGTGGAAGAAGGCACTAGGCCAATCGAGACCACTTTCCCCACAATTGTGGGGGGTAGTTTTTTAACTGCCCAACATTAACTTATCTAGTTGGACCTTAAACTTTTCCCAAGATGTTTCTTCAAGTATATACTGTGGCAAGGAATTCCACAAAGCTGTAGTTCTCACTGTGAAGAAATATTTCCTTTTATTAGTAATTGCCTTTTGTACTTTAATTTGTCTGTTGTTACATCTTAATCCATATACCTTATTCATATATGTTAATCCACTTAATTTCATCAGATGCTCATCATTTAAGATGTTAAAGAACAACAGCAAGGCTCCTGTATCCTGTCTCGCCTGTAGATCATACAAACCCAGAGTTTTCACTCTATCTTTATATGGTAGGGATTTTATGTCTGGGATGAGTTTGGTCATTCTTCTTTGCAAACTCTCTATCATTTTCTTATCCTTTTCTAAATATGGTGCCCAAAATGAAGATGCGGAATCAGTATGTGGTCTAATATAAGCTTTATGTAATTTTGTTATACAGTCTTTATTACGTGTTATAAATGATTTTTTTATAGCATTGATAATGCGATTCCCTGTTTGAGTTACTGTAATGTATTGGCTACTCCAATTAAGTTTGTTGTTAACTATAACTCCCAGATCTTTTTCTTGTATTCCAGTCAGGATTTGTTTCCCGTCTAGTGCATAATTAACACCTGGGTTCTTTTTACCCAAGTGCATCACCATGCACTTATCAGTGTTAAACCACATATTGTCGTCATTTGCCCATTTTTCTATGATCATTAAATCCATTTTTAATAGGTTAATATTTATTTCTGAATCCACCTCCGCTGATATTTTAGTATCATCTGCGAATTTGCTGATTTGATTACTAACCCCCAACTGTAGGTAACCAATAAATATTCCAAACAGGGTAGGACCCAAAACAGAGCTCTGGGGCACTCCACTTGTAACAGGGATACTAGATGAAACTACATTCTCAATTCTAACACTCTGGCTTCTGTCCTTTAACCATTCCTCAACCCATTTAACAATATATCCATTAAATCCTAGCTTGATTAGTTTCATGACTAAGAGATTATGGGAAACCTTGTCAAATGCCTTTCTAAAGTCCAAGAATACAACATCAACTGGAACTCCTCTGTCCAAACTACTATTTATACCTTCATAAAAAGTAATAAGATTAGTGGTACATGATCTTCCCTTACAAAATCCATGTTGTGTATTATCCACTATACCCTTGATTAGTATTTCATGATCCAACCTTGCTTTCAATATCCTTTCCATAATTTTACACACCACTGAAGTGAGACTAATGAAAGATTAACTGGTGTGCAAAATACTTGCTCAGAAATTGAAGAATAAGATGAATAATAATTTGGAGATGGACAAGAGTCAAGAAATGAGAGGACAGAATGCAGCAAAATGGCAAAATGACCCACACAGGGAGCAGATAGAACATGTAGTCCAGTGCAGTGCCTGCAATATATGCCACTATTCGGAGCCACCCAGGATACTTTCAATTTAACTCTGAATTGATAAACAACAGTTTGGGCAGAAATTGACCAGCGGTAATCATAGAAGCACCACCACTATATTTGATAGCAAGCACAAGTTGTGAAGGTGGAGACAATTCACCTGAGAGGAGTGCTGTTGGTTGCTAAATCAGTTTAGGATGCTCAGCCAGAAACAACGATGTCTGCTGGCACAGCACAAGGGAATGGAGGGTGAAGAAAGAGTCAGTATTAGAATAGGAATATTATTAGGAAGACCTGGATGCCAGTCCGAAGGACCCAGATTCTACTGTTGACTAGCAGATCTGGATTGTAAGATGTCACTCTGGAATTAAAGGAGTACTACAATCAAAATTTGCAGAAAAATATGGCGTGCAGAGTGTGCTGTGTGTTTAGTCCTGGTGTGTCCTTTCCTTTGTTTGCTATTAGTAGTTTTTTTCTCATTTTGCCTACTAGCTTTATGGGCACTTCTACTAGTTTTATGGCCTCTGGGGATCTTCATACTACCATGGTTTACTGCTCTTCTTTTCCTACAATGTCTTCTGTCCCATGTGACAGTGAGACATCCAGGACCATAGATTCCACAAGTACTGGTTTATAGTCAATTTTACAGCAGTACCACTGTGATTTTAAGTCACTTTCCTTATCCAGTGGGCACTGAAAGCTACACTTACAGATTAGCAATCACTTGAGGTTTAATTGAGTGGGTATTCTGTAAGAAAAACAGGTAGAGTTTTTACTAATTATAGCACTGATGAACTAGGGTGATTTGTGTGTTGTCTATGGCTGGGTGTAGTTTGAAGACATTAAAACCTTCAACAGCAAACCATTTACTTATGTTTACTGAACCCACACAAACATATAGAAAACAAAAATACTGAATTAGAGTTAGCTAGTTGAGGCTGAAACATCAGGCTCCTATATTCAGATTACTGCTGCAGTACTTTCCCTCACTGAATCAGTGATCCTGGATGCATCACTGCCACATGAGACAGGAGGTGCTGCAGGACAAAGAAGACCAATGAAGCATGCTAACATGGAAATCCCCAGAGGCTATAAAACTAGTAGGCAAATTTAGAAAAAAAACTCCTAATAGCAAATCATAGGAAGGACATACCAAGACTAAACACACAAATCAAAACATTGCACAACATATATTCTTGCAAATTTTGATTGTAGTATTCCTTTAAACCAAGCTATGGCTGAGTCCACTTGCAGAATGAGAACCTAGAACTCCTCAAACTGAAATTATGCCAATGTTGTAGTAGGCGTAGGTACTGGTGGCGAAGGTGAAACTGTTTTTCTGTTAACGCTGTGAGATACAAATAGAACAGTTTCTGCTTTTTGGCAGAGGAAGAAAAGATGGGCTTTCAATATTCGGTATGCAGACTGCAGAACTGAGATTTCGAGGAGGCTTCCCATGAAGAATCTTGTGTAAGGCAGCCTGCCAGAGAATGAGAACCCAGAACTCCTCAAACTGAAATGATGCCGATGTTGTAGTAGGAGTAGGTACTGATGGTGAAGGTAAAACTGTTAATGCTGTGAGATACAAATTAAACAGTTCCTGCTTTCTGACAGAGGAAGAAAAGATGGACCCTCAATACTCGATGTGCAGACTGCAGAACTGAGATTTCGAGGAGGCTTCCCGTGAAGACTCTTTTGGAAGGCAGCCTGCCAGAAATTCATGTCATTTGGGTTTGAACTGATGGAATGAGTGACCATGTGGTTCAATAATGATAACCAGGAAGGATTACAAGGAGGATTAGATAAGCTTGAGTGGAGCTCAGGGTGTTGAGCCTGTTCTAAGGAGGTAACTGCTAACCCGAGTGATGCTTTGAGGATGGGACCCAGTTCCAAGTATAGGCTAGGCACACGGCTGCATGGCTGTGCCTCTGCAGGCCACTATACTACAGCTACTTTACTTATACCTGGAGTGGTAGTAACTAATGAACACACTTGAGGTCTTTGAACCCAGTCCTCTCCAGAGTATGTTGTAAGAGGTCCAGAGGGAGAGCAAGGCCATTGGAACACTTGAGCATGATGAACAAAAAAAGGAGCTACTAACCAGAATTAACTGGGAATACAAATAAAGGCTGCAAGGCAGATATCAAAAAGCAGCAACTGAGGTAAAGAAAGCTGTGGTTGGAACTTCCAGGGAAAGGAGACAGTTGGCCAGCAGAAGAAAGCAGGAAGCTGATAACTAGAACGGGAAAGGAGAACTGAAGAAGCCCAAGCAATAAAAGCACACCAAAGAAGGATAGATAAGCAGCAGCAAGCCACAGACTACAAGCAGCTGGGGCAGAAATGCAGTGAATTGGGGTGCGAGTGGGGCAGAAAAGCTGCAGCAGAAACAAATCACCATGAAGAGATAGAGCAAGACAGCAGCACAGAATGCACAGACAGCACATGGACCCAGGAAAGAAAATAAAAGAAACAAAAACTTGGGGGGGGGGCTGAAGCAAATGGAACAAGTGGGCAACAAAAAGCACAACAGCAGCAGCAGCAGCAAAAGGAGCACAAACAGCACAACAAGGAGCAAACAACAGACAGAGGCAAATGCAAGGTATTAAGTAAGCAGCAAAAATTGATTATCAGTTTTATGCATGAAAACAGTAATCAGCTACGACAATGCATAGCTCTTGGTACAGATTGATTAGCAAAACTTAAAAAATATGTATTATTGTTTCATTAATGTTGTCTATTGTGTCATGCAATCACACGGGCAACTAGAGCTCCATGAAAGAAGGGAATAAAAAGCAAATTCATGTGTACAGGTGTGCAACAACCATTTACTGTTGATCATGACGCAAAATGAAGTGGGCTCTACAGGCAATAACATGCTCACTTCCCAGGACCTGCATGGACCTGGTTTGTGGGCCTGCTTCTATTGAAGGGGTGTTCTCCTGTGTGGCATCTGGAAATTTTCATGCCAACTCTTGGCTTGACTCACCATATTTGTTGATGTTATTCCCAGATGTCACCTTTGCCTTGGCTTCTTCCTCTGGTCCCT
The DNA here is from genome assembly GCA_016271365.2 of Neoceratodus forsteri. NCBI lineage: Eukaryota > Metazoa > Chordata > Ceratodontiformes > Ceratodontidae > Neoceratodus > Neoceratodus forsteri. Next base: position 323,386,795 of record CM057459.1, read on the forward strand.
GTAGTAGATGATGCCTGTGCTGTCACATTAACTGTTGTTTCTGTGATTAGGTGCAGATCTTGCTGGCTGTGTGTTCTCAGCAGGCTCAGTGGCCTATCCCAGTGCTGTCAGCAGAGGATCATGGCCAGGTGCTCCTGGGTCACATCCCTGTACAGTGGTCCAGCTGATGATGTGGCAGAGAGGTTGCTAATGAGTGTGACGTGGCACAGGGTGCACAGGTGGAGGCCAGCTGTCTACTTACCTCTCAGCCTGTCAGCATTGAAATGTGTTGCACTATTCTTTACAGTGCAAAGCAAATGGCCAGAATGCATGGCACATTTTTTAACTAAAAGAATAATAAGACTGAAAAATTTAAATAACGGTATTATATTTTTTAGTGTTAAAATATGTTTCTATACAGTACTTTTATTTTTTTAATGGTTTGTGTATTCAGAAATAGCTTCAGCATGATGTGAAACACTGAACACTGTGTGGCATCTGGAAATTTTTTTTGTAGTAAATTTTTTTTTTACACACCTACAAGCATGTGCAGTAGGCCAACAAAACATTTTGCATACATGGAGCCTGACAGTGATAACATATTACTAAGCACTGCATCCAGTTACATAGGGATTAAGGTACATTTTTTGTAGTTAATCTTATTAGAGAGCTAGTGGAACAAAAACAGGCAGATAGGAAAATAATACAAAGTTTAAGAAGTAGCCAGTTGGAACTTTTTATTTCTCAAGGAATTTCCTTTTTCCTGTAGATCATGAGAGTCTTCTATGTGATAATATTGTGCTGGATGTGTGGATCAGCTCTTAGACTGGCAGCTGACATATCTATCTCTATCCCCCCACTACATCATCAGCATTGTGATCTCACTGACTGTGACATCACAGGTGACTTACCTGGCAACTAATAAGTGACTGTTCCTCAGCTGCAGTGATGTCACAGTCAGTGAGGTCACAATGCTGATGATGCATTGTGGTGGAACAGAGAAAGATATGTCAGCTGCCAGGCAGAGTGCTGTCCCACACATCACACCTACTCACATCATGTGAACAGTCTTCTAATTAACCAAACAAAAAAGAAAAAGTACTTTAGATATAAAATATAATGGTAGACTGTGTTTAAAAACTAATAGTAGCTTCAGGCAGTATACTAACTCTTTAAAGTTTTTATACACCTACAGAAATTTTATTTTTTAATATAGTATATTTGTGGAGCAAAGACTAAATTTAGGCATAGAGCCATATGCATCAGTGTATCCAGTATGCACCAGTAAGGGCACATAAGAGGGCATGCAATTATGCAGCATGTACTCAACCCCTATGGGATGTGCAAGGCTGGATGCATAACTCCCAGCCAGCCCTGTGCTGGCCATGTAGGTCTGCGCATGGGGTGGGGCAGGCTGGGAGGGCCAGACCTAGGCTAGACCATAGGATTCCAACTGGAAGTCCCAACCAGCACCAAAGTGGATCCCTTGCAGGGCCAGGGGATCATGGGACATGGTGGCCTATGTATGGACTGCCATGTCCCCTATGGACAACCTATTAATGCATGAGTTGCAATTGAAGGCCTGATTTTAAGGCTGAGGCGCTAGGGAAGCAATTATGCTCTAGAAATTAAACTGCACTTTGAACCTTGACTGCTGCTGGTTGTGTAATTTGTGGGACCAGGAGTTCCACAAGTTGCTGATTTTGTTCACGAGTTGCAACAGGCAGTGCCCCACCATTGATAATCAATTCACAGCCCTCTGTGGCATGTAGGGAGGCTGGGGTCTGTAGTTAAGTAACACCATTCAACTTCATTGCCTCCATTTATCTGAGCTAACAGATCAATCTACAGACAGATCTAAATTAATACCGAAACTACATTTTTTCTTATCAACAATGTTAAATTTATTCCATATCCGTTGAAAGAAAAGTGGGAGGCAGACTTGAACATTATTATTTTGGAACAGAAGTGGGAGTCAATTTGAAAAACCTGTTACAAGGCAGTTAATAATAGAATGAACCAAATACATTTTTATGTTACATAGAATGTACTAGTCTCCATATCTTCTTAATAAATGTAACAGTGTCATCTCCCCCTTCTGTAACAGTGGTTGTGAAGAAATTGCCAACTCCACACACGCACTGACAGTATCTCCCAGTATCAAATCTTTTTTGGATAGCGGTTATAGATCAGATAAATTTTATTTTGAACAGTAATGTAATTTATGAACTTGAACTATGCTCATTAAGTATCTCTTCGTTTCAAGATTTACCACACGGTAATAGTATGCACCTATCCATCTTGCATTACTAAAGGGCAAAAGGTATACTACAAGACTTTGGAAAGAAGCATCAGTTCCTAATATTGGACTATTGAAAAATATTTTTCTTAAAACCATGAGGCTAGAGAGAAATCATTACTTAACTGATAAATGAATGTCAAAATACTGGGACATTTGGGAGTCAGTTAGTGATGGGCGAAGTGGTCCCAATTCGCTCTGCGAAGTGATTCGTGGAGTGAAGGCAAATTCGCGGAGTACTCCACAACGAGAAGCAGAGTACTACGCGTTATAATGGGTAACACGAAGTCCATTGAAAACAATGACTTCGCGTTACTCTGCCTTCCACTTTGCCTCACTTCGCCTTGTTTTTAAGCTCCAAAGGTGAATTTTGCAGTGATTCATGGGACTTCAGGTCACATGGGCTCTGCACAGCCTCAGTTTGGGGTAGTGTTTGTAGGAAGCTGTAGAAGATAATCTGCTCTGAGAGCTCTCTGCAATTCGAACCTTCAAAAAGCTGTTAGAAAAGCCTTTTTGAATTATTTTTTTTTTCTGAAACTTTAGTTCATCGATTATAGGAAACCCTTCTGTGCTCATATCTTCGAGCGTTTATTGTTTGCGTATGGATTTTGAATGTTAATTTACAACAATCAGTCTGTGTACTGAGAGACAGTGGAAGTGTGCTTTGGGGAAGGGGCGTATCTGTGGTGTAGGTAGATGAACTTGAAGAAAAAGACAGTGCTTTCTGTTTTGGTGATATTTTTCTTGTATAACTGTGTTAATGTACACATAGTAATATTTTCAATATTTCTTGCCATTTTTTTGCTGATTGCTGTGGTGCAGCAGTGCATAATTTTAGTTTGTTTAAAATATGTGGTTATATTACTGAAGTTTTCAATTTGCTATGCATTACTTAGTGTGTGTGTGAGTATGTGTGTGGCGCGTGTCATCAAATCAGACTCCTTTTATTTTGCCATGTAATAATTTCAGCAATGTGAACCTGCTATCCACTGCAGCTGTGTGATATTTGTACTTCTTTGTGGTATCTTTACTGGTACTAGTACCCCCTCGGCCTGCCCCAACCAGCAAAGGTATTCTTTTCCAGATTTGAATTTCTGATGGTGAGCACTGGTTAGGTGTTGTGCCTTTGTGTCTGCATCTCGTCAGTGCACAGTGCAATCTTACTCTGTCTGTGCATTTGCATCTCTTTAGGGCCCAATCTCCATCTGTAACTTAAGTCACAGTTGTTTCTTTGGCTTTCCTGCAGAGTACTGGACAGGTATGGTGCTTAATTCTGCATGAACATTGTACTTATTAATATGCGTTTTTAAGTCAGGACCATCATCACAAGTCACTCGTGATACAAATCACGTTCTTCATCATCACGGTCACAAATGCTGTCACAACTCACTATTCATGATCATTCATGTTACGAATCACAACATTAATTTTTTTTCTAGTTACTTGGATGTATTGTAAGCCAGTTTTGTAGTATCGCTCCATGCTTCACCACCCCACCATTGTACTCATTAATGTTTGTTTTTAAGTAGGGGAGTTTTGTGCCACACCTCATTGGGGCCCGGGGAAGTACAGCCATAGGCATTCACATTTCTTTATCATCATGGTCACAAATGCAGTCACAAATCAAGATTTACGATCACGTCATGAATCACAACATTCATTCTTTTTAATAGTTACTTGGATATATTGTAAGCCTGTTTTGTAGTATCTCTCCATGCTTCACCACCCCACCATTGTACTCATTAATGTTTGTTTTTAAGTTAAGGAGTTGGACAGTGTCTGCAGTACATACATAGACTGGAAAGAAGATTGACTGCACACATGCAGTTTAGCACAGTATACTTGCACTGCTCAGAATACAAAGTGTCACGCATACGGAAGACAACAAAAAAGGGCATAATTACATACAAGGGTTGAGGATGGTGGAGGAATACATTTTATAACACAACAAGGAAGGTGTGGGGGGGCACATGGTGTGAGGAAAAAAAAACTAATGTGGGATATCATGGTGATCCAGCAGCAGTTCCAGCATGGACATAATTTGCAGCTGATGTCTCTCTATGTGATCCAGCCACTGCTCCACAGCACTCACCCTCTCGTTGTTCTCCTTGACAGCACTCCAGAGAACTGCCAAGTCAGCCTGTGTTACATGCAGTTCTCTGGGGTCCACATGGTCTACAGGCTGACCTGCTGGTGGTGGTGGGGGGTGGTGGGCATGCTGGTGGAGCAGCAGGTGCTGCTATGGCCCTCCTCTTCTTAGGGATCCCACAATGCACAGCTGCACCCTCTGCCACAGAATGGCCAGCAGGTGCAAGCATGGTTCATTCTGTGGCAGCCTGCCACTCCAACTGCTGGTGATTGAGCATATGGGTGTGCTGGCCCCCAGTCCCCAGATGAGTCCCCAAGGGGCCACGGCACACCTCCTCCTCACATAGGCAGCACTTGACCACACTGCTGTCCCCCGACACAGTCAAAAAACTGCCAAACAATGGAGGTGTGGGGACGACCAGGCACAGGCAGGGGATGGCCAGATGAACTGGCAGCCAGCTGGTCATGGTGCTGAACAGGGATGGGATCCACACCTGGGCCTGGGGGAACAGGCACATCCTGCTCCAGAGGACCTGATGCTATACTTGGTGGTGGTGGTGGTGGTTCAACTGCCTCAGAGTCAGGACACGAGGCGGTGCTGGTCCTGCTCCGGGGGGCGCACTCACATGTTTTGAGCAGTCCAACAGGGATGGGCAAAAATGCCCTCCACACATGCGCATGGTACGATGCTTACCACTACCACGCTGTCCCAGAGCTTCCCCCACCCCAGACATTCCTTCACCCTGGTCCATCTCTCCTACTGAGCTCCCTCAGTCCGAGCAATCACTACTCACACTGTCACACAACACACACACACAAACACACACACACAGTCACACTGACACAGACAAACAACTAACTACTTATAAAGGTAAGAAAAATACAATTTATGGAAAGAACAAATTAAGTAAAAAAGAGTACAGAAAGGACAAAAAAATGTAGCTTTTAAAAAAGCTGTTGGGTCTAAATCAAAGTTTAAATCTCCTTCTGGCTCTGATTTATGATTTAAATACCATGCTATGTACTGGGTCTCGGCCCCCAGGTTGCATCTGGAATCGAGCATCACTGTTCAGTATGCCTTCCTGATAAAACTCGTAAATAAATAAATAAATAAAAATCTTAAAGTATCAGCAGTCACGAAACACACTACTCTTTCTCTATCTGCACAGGAGAAAGTAAAAGTGTCTGCTTGTTTGACTCATTTTCTTCCTGCCCAGCTAAAGAGCATGTGACTTACAGTACTGTAAGCCATGTGATGCGTGGGGGGGGCTGCCAAATCTTAAACACCAAGTGGATCACTTAGAATCATAATGAGGAATGCGAAGTCCATTAAAAACAATGACTTTGCCTTACTTCGCATTGCCATTCTGCCTTAATGAGAAGTGGTAATGACAAGGCAGAGTGAGCACTTTGCATTGCCCACTCCAGCGTAGCAGGCCAGCAGCAGGAGAGAGTGCTGCCCTCTTCGCGTTCACTTCGCCAGTGGAATTTAAATTCACTGTCTCTAGGGTCAGTCCAAGTGGCTTTGTCAGAGGGGAAATTTTAGGGATTTTAGAAATATTTGGTGAGTTGGAAATACTTGATGAGTTGAATATGTATAGCCACTCTCATTTCTTCTTTTTCACATAGCTTTGTAGGATATTTACTATGAAGTATTTATAATTGAGCAATATCTGTAACCATGTATAATAACATTTTAATAGTTATTTATATTTTATAAAGACTGCAGTTATTAGAGTTTCTATATATACTAGTACTGTTTCATTGCTAAACATTCAATCCAATTTATATTCTGTATGTGATTTGTTTTTACTGTGCATTTAAAAATGTATATATGTATATATATTATAGTGGCGCGTCACGCCACTATAGTTAGGGTTGAGCGGTCAGTTACATACTAAAGTCAAAAGTTTGGGAGTTAATAACTTTGGACCCGTTCAGCAGTTGCCTATGAAATTTAATACAGCGCAGGAATCAGTGAATCTCTTGATCTGCCAAATTGTGTTTTGGCCAGAGTACCAGCTTCAGGTACATAGCCACCTTCTCACCACGGTTGTGCTGCCGATTATAGAGTTGATTTTCAGCAGCAATTAAAACAGATGCCAGGAAATTATTCTTTATAACTTGTTTCAATTGCCACTGGTAATACACACAGTCAGCAGCTGGCCGTGGAGGTGAGAGCATGTTAGCCGCCAGCTGGGGAAGGGTGGGGTGATGCTGGGTGGGCTGGCAGGACAGGGTGGGGGGCCACTAGAGTATCAGGTATTGCTAAATTGAAATAAATTTTATCATTATGGAAGGGGGACTGCTAGACCACCAGGGATAGGAATATTAATTATTAAGAACTGCAGATCACGGGTGGGGAGGGGCACTAGACTACCAGGGATATAATTACAAAAAGTATACATAAAGACACATGGGGGGCCCACTAGACTACCACGGTTAATAAAGAAAGATATTAATATGATACTCATTCAGGGGGGCCACTAGATTACCAGGGATAATATAAATCATTATCTACATTGCCATGATAGGGAGGGGGCTGCTAGACTACCAGGGATAACAAAAACTACACTTTTTTATTCAGATGTGGAAGAGGGAAGCCCCCTGAGAAAAACCCACCCTTATTTTACTTAATAGGGCACTCCTGGGCTACAAAACACTATTTTTAAATCTGGCCATCTCGTTCCTCATTCTTTGTTCATGAGTGAACAATTTCTTTGACCGCCAGCATGCAAATTCTTTGATCGCGAGATTCTTTGATTGCGATCATGCATCGTGAGTGAGGGATGAGATAGGCAGACAAAAAATAATTTTCTCAGCTCAGGGGTGTCCTAGGAAGATAAGTGAGGGTGGGTTTTATGCAGGTGGCTTCATTCTGATGAACCATGGTGGTGGATTACCTCAATTGTGTAAATTTTGTTAATTACATTAGTTTTTATTCTTTGATCGTGACCATGCAAATTCTTTGATCGTGAGCCTGCAACTTCTTTGATCATGAGATTCTTTGATCACGACCGCACCTCATGAGGGTAGGACGAGATGGCCAGATCAAAAAATCAATTTTCTCAGCCCAGGGGTGTCCTAGGAAGTCAAATGAGGGTGGGTTTTACTCAGGGGGCTTCATTCTGTCGAACCATGGTGGTGGTGGTTTACCACAATTTCTTCAATTTTTTGTTTTATAAGGTTTTTAAATCTTTGTTCATGAGCCTGCAAATTCTTTGATCATGAGATTCTTTGATCGCCATCTTTGATCGCGAGGAAGGGACAAGATGGACAGATTTTTTATAATGGAATAGATAGGGAAATTTTAATAATCTTTGATACTGAATATCTCAGAAATGGTTTGGTCTTTTTATTTGAAATTTGGAGGGTGTTTACAGCATGTCCTGTAGATGTGAATTATGGTGGTTACGTGTAAGGGAAATTTTATTTTGCGGAGATATTGGGTGATGCACTTTACGTGTTGCGGACAGTGTTTTGCTTGTGGTGGTGGCTTAAAATTGATAGGATACCTAGCCTTAGTGTCATGAATGTAATTTTCAGTCATTGTGTGTGTTAAATGTCAACAGGTGCAGAACTGTGCCAGTCTGATGAATGAAAATATCATACGTTAAAATGTTATATCTCGGACACAGTTTGGTCTATTCACTTGAAATTTGGAGGGTGTTGACAGCATGTCATGTGGATAAAAATTACAGTGTTTCTGTGTTGAAAATTTTTTTGGGTGCAGATATAGCATGGTGCAGTTTGGTGTCTGCGGACAGTGTTTTGCTTGTAGTGGTGGCTTGAAATTGATAAGATAGCTAGCCTTAGTGTCATGGATGTAGTTTTCAGTCATTGTGTGTGTTAAATGCCAACAGGTGCAGAACTGTGTCACTCTGACGAATGAAAATTTCAAATTTTGATATGCTGTATCTTAGACACAGTTTGGTCTTTTACTTGAAATTTGGAGGGTTTGACGACATGTCCTGTAGATGTTAATAGAGGTGTTTACGTGCCAGACAATATATTTTTTGTGGACATATTGTGTAGCTCAGTTTGTTTTTGTGGACAGTGTTTTCTATTGTTCTACTAGATTAACATTTGTTTGGTGGCTGGCCTGGCTGTTGTGAATGTACTTTTTAGTCATTGGGTTAGTCATGTGGGCTGACACTTACAAGTTGGTGGGAGTGCGGGGCCCAAAGGGCCAACTTGCGCAACTTTCTACTTTTCTATTCTTTCTTAAAAAGTAAGGAAATTCTATGCAAAAAACTTCATTAATGCATCAGTTAGGGTTCTTCTGCAGTGAAAACAGTCAGGAAATTTGATTTTATAGTTCCCACCGCTTGTACCCCACCCCAGCCTGCCCCCACCAACAGGCATTGGGGTGTGTGTTGGAGTCCTTGGCCCTAACTCTTACCCCATTGTCCTACACTGCACTGCCTCAGCTTATTTACATATGGGATGGGGTGAGAGTTAGGCCCAAGGACCCCAATGCACACCCCAATGCCTGTTGGTGGGGGTGGGCTGAGATGGGGTGCAAGGGGTGGGAACCCTAACATCGAATTTCCTCACTTTTTTCACTATAGAAGAACCCTAACTGATGCATTAATGAAGTTTTTTGCATAATATATATATATATATATATATATATATATACACACTTCATGGCCTCTGGTTGGGGAGGTGTGCACCCATTTTGGGAGCCCTCTGTCTGGCGTAGCAGAAAGCCCCCCACCTTGTGAAGCATTAAGGGCATTGTGCATGTTGCATTCTGCCACCCCTTCATGGGCATGCCTGCTCCCTGCCCCCTGTCTGGACTGGCCATACAGTTGTGCAGGATCTAGTGGTGATGGGCCCTGGGCAGGGTGTGCAGAGGGCACATGTGGTTAGTACATCTGTGAGTGTCCATCCGACAACTGGGATATGAGTATCCCAGCTCTACATGCTCCTTTTTGGAGCATGTAGTGTCAGGATAACTTCTGTGCATATGATCCAAAATGTGTAACACTTTACATAGTGTTTAGCACTTGAGAGGTATGGCTGGCTGCATTACCAGAGTTTTTGCTGTTTGCCAGTGTTGCTTGTTGAAAAGCAGTGTGTGTGTGTGTGTGTCTGTGTGTGTCTGTGTGTGCACGTGTGCATGTGTGCGTGCATCTGTGTGTGTGTGTGTGTGCACTTTTGCCGACCTTTAGAATGTGTGCTGCACATGACCTTGCAAAGTGTTCCCCATGTGATCTTTGTCTTTCGAGAGGCTCTGCCCCAGCTAGCATATCACTTGGGATAGTGATTTCGTTCATAGTTAAATTTTTATTGAGCGGTAAAATACTATTACAAACAGGACATTTTAAAACACAATAAAGTAATAGAGTATACACTACTAATGATATTTCATTGCAGGTACAAATCTGTTTATAGCATGTAAAATATCGCTGATACGTTGAAGGTCCTAACAAAGATAAAGTGTAAGCTTTACACCAGTGGTGAAGTCATGTAACCAGCTAGGGAGTGGTGGGTTCAGGTTGGGTTGCCTACATTCCCTGTACACAATAACTGTAATTGCCATAATTCATGATTTATTTATTTATTTAGTTTTTGTTTACCGGGTAAGTACACTAGACAAATATTATGCCTATTTTCAGGAACGACCCGGGAGAGTACAAAAGGGTACAACAGGTACAACAATACAGCAATTGGTTCAGACGAATACATTAGATACAGAAACAGGAGAAAAGACAATTTTTACAGTTTTTACAATTACGTAGAAAGTACACCCAGATACCATGCTGGGGCAAGGTATAGATTGGAGATAAATACAAATGACCAACAGGGCTAGTGAGGATTTATGAGCATAGGAACACCATAGAGTCAGTCAACAAGGGAGGGGGGATTTGGATGAGGTCATAGCGCAAGAGTGGTGACGCCAGAACAGGAGAGATTTATCAAGCCACAAAGAGGTTATAGTATACTTTCAATCATATTATTCAGTAAGTAAACATTTATCATATAGCTAAAAAGCTAGACTAATTCCCAATATTGTTTTTTTTTCTATGTCAAAGAATAGTATTTTGCCCAAACCAGTCATTGCCTGCAACATGCTTAACACTGCCAGGAGACTGTTTCTTCATGGGTCCTATGAGCTTTTGCCATTGATCCAACTGGAGTGCATACCTACTCTACTGTGTGTATGATAGCAAAGATAAAAACGTTTGTAGCATGTAGTACATTAGGTTTCTAGGGACCAAATCTTTTGCTTATGTGACTCTGTACCTAACCAAGAGAGCAACTAAGGGGTATAAATGTGCAGCAAGAATTCCATGGTAAAAGGATTGGTGATTTAATTTCTAGAAAACTCCTCTTTTTCTCTCCCATGTGTGTGTTTTTTTAACCAGGACAAAAGCATCAGTATCTGTAAATTTTATGTTAGCATTTATTTACCCAGGAAACCCCAGATGAGACACAGCAGTGCCATTTTACTGGGGATGCTGCTTCTACTGAGCTACTAAAAGTTCAGCAAATGATGCAACTGACTCCAAATAAAATTTAAAAAGTGTTGCCCATGGGTTTGCATACTATACCCCCTTCCCCCAAACACACACATCTGGAACAATCCACTGACTAAGTTTATTCTTGAAAATAGTTTAGAAATTTAAATCCATATCTGCACCAGATGTTATTCTGATGAATAACTGATTATCAAAATATTATTAATTTGGAGAAAAAAACAATCAGTATAGTCTTGCCTTCAATTGGGTCCTCCTTGGTGTCAGCAGAGGACATGTACCTAGGGTCTGTTTTTTGATGTTTGTATTTGCCTTCATGGCACTTGTATTTGTAGTAAATAAAAAAAATCAGGCACTCGCCACCTGGTTGAAGAAAGACATCATGCTTCCAGAGTTAAAATGTAGCTGTGCTTATTCTATTTAAAGTGCAGGGTGCAAAACTCACTGACACCACTGAAGCCACGCCTGACACTTTTGGATCTTGTGCTGATCCATTAACAAAGGAGCTGAAACATGAAGTCAGAGGGTTTAAATACACTGCCCAGTACTAACATCATATTAAATTGGGGGTTCCCTACTGATAAAATGTGGACTATGTTACTATAGCAACCAATAGAAACAAAGAGCAAAAAATTTAAAGCTCTGTGCTGCATAAATTTAAACACTAGCAATCAAAACAATTAAAACACACTATATACAAAAGCACTCCATCTTGTTAAAATGCAGTTTTGTTACTAAAATGGAAAATCCACTGAATCCAGTTTAATAGTAGACTAAATGCTTGAATTCATAAAAGGTAGTGGCCCTCTGAAATGACATTTTTGGTGGCTGTTCTGTAATCCTGTGCCAGAACCCTGTCATCTTGTAACATGTGCCAATGGGCATGGATAATCCTATCTACATGGTTGGCATGTGCAGAGTAAATTGTTACAAATTTGAACCTGGAGTTTTCTCTTCTCCCATTTGCGTCACTATACAATGGGGTCGGGCAATCCAGCGATCTGGTGAATTCTGTGGTTTATACAACAACTGCTTGACTATCTCCCATTCACAGACACTATCCTTGAAATTACTGGCAATGTTTCAAAACATATTGTCTGTACCATAATTTTACCTTAATCTTAGGAATTGTCCCTTGGGGATGTTGGTGACAGTGTGACATGGATGACAACTAGAGGCTTCCGAAAGAGTGCTATGGTCAGTCTCCTTTCTATAAGTGACAGTCACTACTTGAACTGAGGGAATGTGCAGCAGCTAGCCTAACAGTCATCTCTGAGATCTCATCCTCGAGATGTCAGCATTCAGTGAACTCTTCTATTCAGACAAGGAAGCTCAATTCTTCAAGATTCAGCTGTTTTGCTATAATTTAGCTGAATGCGCGCAGGAATAGCTTTGTAATCTTTGGCTTCCCTTTAACACCAGCAGCTGTAGTTTAAATTCTTCAGAACCACCATGAGACAGCCCAATTTTAGGTTGCAGAGTCATGGTTAGTACAAATTTAGCTCCACAAGGCAACCATGGTCGGTATGAGACTCTAAGTTGAAATGGGACAGCATAAAAAAAGCTGCCAAGCTCTGACCACATTGCTAACCACGGGCTACATATTTTGAATACTGTGGTCAGAAAGAAGATTTGCAGCTGAGATGGGATGGGATGGTGATTAACTTTCCACTGAGCCAGATTGTGTTTTGTTAACACAGACTGTGCACTGATGAAAGAAAATGAAGGACAGCCAAGGATTCACCCTACCAAGACCAGAGAAGAAGAAACTGTCTGAGTATTCAGAAACTCTGCATAAAAGGTAGTAGACGAATATGCAAGCTTCAGTGTTTGATTAAATCATTAAGAAGCATATCCAAAACCTGACAAGAAAGAAATTATTACAAAAGAGACCTTATAACAGACAACGAAAACAAATTAATTAAAGTTTCAGAGACTCAAATAATCTTAAATGACTGCATTGACAAACTAAAAGCTACTGTATTGGACTTTCAAAGAATACTGCATACAAAATTACCAATAAAATAAGTTAACTGTGTGGCATTAGGTACTAAATTAGAAAACAAAAACAGATGTAAGTTGCTACAAAAGTACTTTTATTCAATGCAGAGGGAGAGTTAATTGGAACAAAAAGAAAAAAGATTGCTTAAATGGCAAAAAAGAAGACGAAGGCTCACAGTCCTCAACATTTTGGAAAAGAACAGATGATACAGAAGAACCAACAGGAAAAGGAGTAACTAAATCTTGAATAGAAAGTACACCCTTTAAGCAAATAAAAAAGCAAATACAGATAAAGTGTCTTATAATTTTACATAAACTGAAAATTTTTTTAACTTTGTTTTTTTTTTAAACTTTACATGAACTGAAAGTGTAGAATATGAAATGGCACCTAAAACCAATTCCAGGCTGGATCAAAATTATTGTCACAATCTAAAACAAAAGGTAGAAAAACAGGCCCAGCAAACATCTATGGGTGAAAGTTCTAAACAGCATGGAAGTAAAAGAGATGATGACATAAACGACCGTAAAGGTATAGCCAGTCAGGCACAAAATACAGGAGAAGGGGAAAGCATTAGCAGAGCCACCTTCCTGGGCCAGAATATTGATAAAAAATATCAGAAAAATACAAAAAGATGTAACACAATAACTTCAACCACCTCAAAAAACAAACTACTTACAAGAATCTATAAGATGTTAAATGGAAAAAGACTCCAAGCAAATAGATGAGCTTGAAACCAGACAATCAACACTAGAAGATACTTTAAATCCTTTGCTACAACAAAGACATGTACTACAAAAAGAACAGACTCTGCTGAAATCCAAGCAAGATAAATTAGGCTCTGTACACACTAGGAGTCCTGTAACATTACTGTCAGGTGAAAACATTACAGGGGCCCCTAAACATGGTTAGCGTCTACACTAAAAACGTTACAGAACAGTGTTTGAAAATCATGTTCAAACCCTAATAGTATCAGGATTTAAACATGGTTTTTAACATGGTTCTGCTAGAAACATGCTTACCTAATTTTTGTGGATGAGAATGCTTAGTGTATATCTTGGCACAGTGCTTTGTAGGTCCTCCTAGGAGCCATGATTCAGAGCTCCTGTATTCTAGCCCACCCCTTCCCAAAACAATTCACTCACGGAGTGTGGATGCACTTGACAACAGGATCAAAACACGGATTCATCGTGTGGACACACTAGCATGGTAAGCCCTGCAATGATTTTGGAAACGTTACAAAAGAAACGTTATTAGTGTGGCAAGGGCCTTAGAGAACAGAGCAAGTTGTACGAATGTTAGAATACTGTATATGGAATCTTAGAAGAATGGGAAAAAACAACTCCCCTCAGCAGCATTCTGGTGGATATATTTAAGGATCTTTTAGAACCTGATGCTTCTTCACCAAAAATTGATAGAGTTCACGGAATTGGACTTAAACCTGCACCTGGTTCAAACACCCACAGGACAGTAATTGTAAAATTTCAGCGTTCTGAAGATAAGCGCAGGATAATTTAGGCATAAATTGCTCACAAAGGATTCCAATATAAAGGACAAATAACAATTAAACAATTCTTGTCATCTGATCTGTGGTCAACAAGGAGGCAGTACATACAGACATTATGGACAGAAAAAATAAAATCACCTGTTATTTATCCAGCAAGACCTGAAGTTTGGATGAACAATCACATTTCCGTTTACAACACGAAAGAAGAAGCACAGGAAGACTTGAAGACAAGGATGCCACAGTTGTTTCAAAGCAGATGATCTTTCAACTATAATCTTTATCAACATATGATATGATGTCTGAAGTTGTCTGATACTTGATGGTATTTATTGATATTTTTTTCTCCCTGAAGGTGACCTGTTGCATACTACCTTCACTCCCAAATGATGGGTGTTAAGATGCCAGACACAGGTCATTGGTATCCTTCTGGGAAGAGGGTGGAACAAAAAAGGGGACAACAGAGGATTACAATTAAGCATACTGTAGGTCTGAAAAAAATATAAATGGAGGAAACCTGCACATGAAAACAAAAAGAAAAAAGAAAAAAAAAAGAGGCAACCAAGCACGGGGTATATAACAGGGCCCAAAAGATCACTATCTAAAAGAGGTAAGAGTATTGACTAATGATAATAATAATATCTTTATTTGTCGAGCGCCTTTCAAATTATCAAAGCGCTTCACACAATTGCAAACAGCAAATTAAAACATTGTTAAAATCACAACAGATAAGGAAATGCCTTAATCCATCAAAACTTTTTCAGTGCCTGCTTAAAGCTCCCCATGGTCCTGCACTCCCAAAGCTGATGAGGCAGAGAATTCCAGAGGGTTGGGGCAGCGAACATAAAGGCACATGCCCCAGAGGAATTCAAACTAACAATCGAAATCTCCAGCAGCCCCTCGTCAGCCGAGCGGAGCTGTCGCACAGGGGAGTAAGGAATCAGAAGCTCTTTCAAATAGTCAGGACCAAGTCCATGTAGGGCTTTGTAGGTTAATAAACCTATACCTTAAAGGTGATCTGCCACTGAATTGGCAGCCAGTGCAGATTGTGCAGCACTGGGGTAACATGAGATCTCCTAGATACCCCAGTCAATAAGTGAGCAGCAGCATTCTGCACTAGCTGCAAGTGGCAGATGTCAACCCCAGGAAGCCCTAAGTAAAGGGAGTTGCAATGGTCAAGGTGCGAGGTCACAAAGGTGTGGACCAGTATGGGCAGATCACTGGATGGAACAAGGTGCTTGATCCTGGCAATGTTTCTAAGATGGTAGAACGCTGTCTTCACGACTGCGGACACCTGATGATGGAGGGTCAGCCCATCATCAAGTACCACTCCCAGGTCACGCACCTGCTCAGCGGTAAGAATCTGAGCACCCCCCCAGAAATAAGCCGGAGGGCCAATCAGTCCTCAACCCCTCTATCCTACATCCTGGGTCCACCACCAAAACCTGTTTTACCTGCGTTCAACTTTAACCCGCTTGAATTCATCCAGTCTTGTATTTCAGTGAGGCAGCTGTTAAATGCTGAGAGAGCACTAACCTGGTCGGGGGCAAAAGACAGGTAGAGCTGGGTATCATCAGCATAGCAGTAAAACCTCAGCCCATACCGTCTTTCAATGTCTCTGAGGGGCAGCATATACACTGCAAACAACATGGGGGACAGTACCGAGCCCTGGGGAACCCCACAAAGCAGAGACAAAGACTCGGAAGAAAAAATTCCCAAGACAACTCTCTGAGTTCTACCAGTGAGGAAAGACGAAAACCATCTGAGCACAGTGCCAGTCAGTCCACAGATGGACCTCAGGTGCTCGAGCAGTATCCTATGGTCTACAGTGTTGAAAGCTGAAGAGAGAGATCAAGGAGTACCAAGATGGAGCAGTTTCTCCGATCTCTCACCATCAGGAGATAATTGAGCACCTGAACCAGAGCTGTCTCAGTACTATGCCTCTTATGAAAACCAGATTGGAGAGGTTCGTATATACTATGGATGGTCAAATGTTTCTCCAATTGGATCGTCACAACTTTCTCGATAACCTTTCTCACAAAAGGAAGGTTCGAGATGGGTCTGTAGTTAGCTAGAGTATCCGGGTCCAAAGAAGCTTTCTTCAGTAGGGGTGTCACCACCTCCTCCTTCAGAGAGCTTGTAAACTCGCCCGATTCCAAGAAGCACCAGATAATCTGAGTCAAGACCAGGCCAATGATGTCACTACAACTCAAAATCAGGGAAGTAGGGCCCGGATCTAAACTACAGCACATGGGGCACATCCCCTGGACAATCCTCATAATATCGACAAACTCCAGCAGGTCAAAGGTACTCCTGGAAACAAGGGGCATAGTGGCCAAACACCAACCAAATGCATCCCCCATAAAACGGGTCTGATGGATCTCTGACCCGATGTCAGCCACCTTATTCACAAAGAATCGAGCAATCTCATCACACTCCATTTGTGAAAAAACTTGACGGAGCTGCAGACAGGTTGGGTAGCACAATCTGCCCACAGTTCGGAAGAGTTCGGCAGGTCCATTCCGAGTGACAGTGATCTCCCTGGACAGGAATTCTGCCTTCTTATGAGAGATCACTGATTGGTAGCACTGATAATGCTCTAATAAAATAAGGCGGTCAGCATCCAAGGTAGATTTCCACCAGTGACATTCTAACCTACATACCACCCTCAAAGACCCATCAAACCAAGGGGCCCGAGGGTGAAGTGGAAGGGGACGAATGCAGACAGGAGCAATCAAATCAAGAGCTGAGGAAATGGCCTTATTACAGGCCTGAACCAACAGCTCTGGGCCTGAGCAGGCATCGGCAAACTACGAGATTTCAATCACCACCACCAGGTCTTCAGGGACCACATCCTGTAAAGGGCAGAAACTGACCATCTCCACAGGAGTAGACCTACTCAGAGGGGGGTATGAAAATTGAACCTCATGGTGTAGTGATCGGACCAACCGACAGGTTCCATTCCCAAGTCAGAGGCCTCAATCCCCAGGAGGAAGACCAAATCCAGAGAGTGACCACCATTATGGGTAGCTGTGGAGACAACCTGTGTGAAGCCCAGTGATATCATCAACTGGTGGAAGTGTTGTCCAAAAAGCGAAGATTCGTCGTTGACCCAGGCATTGAAGTTGTCCAGAACCATCAGTTTGGGTGACTCCAAAGCCATGTCGGCAGCGAAATCTGCTACTTCCTGTAGGAATCGCTTTTCATCCCCGGGTGGATGGTAGATGAGAGCTATCCTACACCCCACACCAGCTACCACAGTACACTCAAAGGATTCAGCCTCCTCAACTGGTACACTCGTGAGGCCCAATTCGCCCTTGAAACAGACCTCTACTCCCCCTGCGATCCAATCTCGGGCGATGTATCACAAAGTACCTGGGTGGAATAGCTGCTCCAAAATTGCAGCAGCATTTCCATCCAACCTGGTCTCAGTGATGCAAGCCAAATCTGCTGTTCCAACAAAATCTGCAATAAGTGCAGTTTTGTTCTTAATAGATCTGGCATTGCATAACAACGCCTGAGTTGGACGATGTTCATGAGCTGTCCCTGCTACTTGCCATTCAAAAGGGTGGTGCCCTTGGGTATGGGGACTAGACATGAAACAACACATTCCAGACATCATTTTGCACCAGGGTGTCTTCTTCAATTCAATTAAATTCAACTTTATTTTTAAAAGGCGCTTTTCTTAAAATCAAAGCGCCTGTACAATTACATATAACAATAAATATAATAAAACAAACTAATAAAAATCCTTAAAAGCTATATTAAAAAGGTGGGTTTTCAGCGCTCCCTTAAAACTAAGGACGGTCGGGCAATCTCACACCTGACGAGGTAGAAATTCCACAGGTAGGTGCCATAAAACTAAATGATCTAGCACCAGATGTTTCAAAGCGTACCCTGGGAATCTCTAGCAATCCTAGTCAGTGGATCAGAAAGAAGGCGAGAGGGACTATAGGAAGCACAGGAGCTCTTTCAGGTAGGTAGGTCCCAGATCATGTAGGGGCTTTATAGGTCCAGCAAACCGACCTTGAAGGTAATTCACCAAAACACTGGCAGCCAGTGCAGTCCACTGAGCACAGGCATTATGTGACTGGATCTAGAAACTCCAGTCAACAGCCTGTCCTAACTACCTCTATGCAAGAGAACCACTCATTTGAACTCCAATGTCCGCGCCCCCCTACATGCCCACCCCTCCCATGAGCAATTCCCCCACTAAAATGGCTCTCAGCATTAAAATAGTATTCTGGAAAGCCAACTGGATTAATTCACCCATAAAAAAGATACAGAATTTTGCAATACTTGGCCAGACAGAAGACAGATGTAGCATTGCTGCAGGAGACATACTTGCAAGAAAAAGAGACAATGAAAATGAGACATAGCTGGGTGGGTTCCGTTTTTCCCTCAGAAGGGAACAATAAAAGTAGGGGGTAGTGATTCTGATAAATACTGCTCAATAAAAGTTTTGGAAATCTTAAAAGACAGTGAAGGTTGAATAATACTGTTAAAGGCACATGTGCAGGATATGCATTTGATTATAGGGTCTCCCTATACATCTTTTAAGAGCTACAATAATTTTTTAGCAGAAGTGTCAGGAAAATTAAGTAACTAAGATGCAGATGAAATATTGTTAGGAAGTCTTGCCTGCTGGAAGTAGAGGTTGTGCACCTGAACTGAAGGAACTGGAAGGGGGACAGGATCAGATCTACAGTACAGTAGCTTCTTGTTTTACATTGTTTTTCATGGATTCTACTTGGTAGAATGTTTATTTTCTTTCTTACTACTAAGGGGCTAGCAGGGTATTGTTTGGGGCTGTTGGAATTTTGAAACCTGTTTTGGTAGCTAAAAGTGGGCTCATTTGTTTGGTTTACGGTGTGGCAGGCTGCATTTGTAGAGGCCTATTTCTTCTCTTTTAAACATAATTGGTGTAATTTAACTGGTCTGTTTCTTTGAATTGGAGACCTATATCTTATAATTCCAAACCTATTTTGATGTATTGTTGGTGAAGCTGTTTGAATTGGTGTCCTGTTTCTTTGGGTAGAATTTATTCATTGTTGCTGGCTTCACTAGCTGCAAAGTTTTGAGTGGGGGAAGGGTGCTAATTTGTCTGGCCAGGTCTCACTCAGCAGGGAGGCAGAGCTGAATCAGGTGTGGAGTCAGTGCTTTAGCTTCTCAGAAGGAACTGGAAGGGGGACAGGATCAGATCTACAGTACAGTAGCTTCTTGTTTTACATTGTTTTTCATGGATTCTACTTGGTAGAAGGTTTATTTTCTTTCTTACTACTAAGGGGCTAGCAGGGTATTGTTTGGGGCTGTTGGAATTTTGAAACCGGTTTTGGTAGCTAAAAGTGGGCTCATTTGTTTGGTTCTGAGTGTGGCAGGCTGCATTTGTAGAGGCCTATTTCTTCTCTTTTAAACATAATTGGTGTAATTTAACTGGTCTGTTTCTTTGAATTGGAGACCTATATCTTATAATTCCAAACCTATTTTGATGTATTGTTGGTGAAGCTGTTTGAATTGGTGTCCTGTTTCTTTGGGTAGAATTTATTCATTGTTGCTGGCTTCACTAGCTGCAAAGTTTTGAGTGGGGAAGGTGCTAATTGTCTGACTAGAGGCCTCAGCTACCTGATTGTTTCCAGAGGACTTGGGCTGGTCCACCACCCAAACCCCTCACCCCACCCACCCCTGGTCAATTATTCCCTTTGTACTAGGGGTTCTGACATCACTTCCTCAAACAGGCAAAGATTTGCACCTGTCATAACAGAAGCAGACATCCAGGAAAGGAACTGCAGCAAGTGAAGAGGTGACGCTCTCTCAGTGGAAGGAAGTAAATGCAAATCTAGGAGCTTTCATTATTACTACTGCACATAGTTATTGCATTGGGTAAAGGGAGTAGGAGTTGAAGAAGGTGTGCAATGGCTACTTAAAGTATTTTGAGTGTGGATAGGAATATACAAAGCAGTTGCTCAACATATCTAAACGTGTGCAACAAAGGAGGTAAGGGACATAAAGAATGTTTTGCACTGATAGAGGGGGGAGAGTGGGGACTTGGGGGAGTGTTTGGTATCCTGCATCTGGAAGGGTGGGGGTCGCTGGTGGGCATCGACAGCAATGGGTAGGGTGGTAGGCTGCAACAACTGCGGTGCACCAATCTTTCTAAACATTGCCTGGAGAGTAGGAGGATGTTTAGTGTGCAACCATAGAAAAACTTGGAAAGGAGATTGAGGGTCTGCAGGAGGAACTAAGACAGGCAAGGCAGATTGGGGTGGGTTTGGCCCAATACTGGAGGGAGGAGGAAGGGGAGATGAGGAGGCAACTTAAGCCAACAGTGGTGAGGAGGAGGCTCAGAAGAAGGAAGCAGAGACAAAGGGCCCAGGACAGGAAGAGCGATTGCGGAAACCAGGTCAGGAGACAAAAGTCAAATGGAAGGAGGCAATAGGGACTTGTGAGGGGAGGCAAAGAAGTGGCAAAAGTCATGGACTGGAAAGGAGAGAACAGGTTACTATGCAGAGAGAGGGAGCAGGCATTTGTGAAGGATCTTCAGAAAATAGTTTTGCACTGCTAGAGAGGAAGAAGGTGGAGGAGGGAAGTGATGAAATTAGAGGAGTAATTGATAAATGCCTGGACCAAACTGGAGCGGGAGGAAGTTCTGCTGGGAGAACTGCAACAGGGGTAAAAGGGCATAATAATGTGCAGGAAGAAGAAGAGGAGCTGGAAATGAGGGAGGAGATGAAAGAAGCAAGCAGGGAGTAAGAGGGTGGAATCTTAGTGCTGGGGACTCAATACTAAGAGGAGTTAGGTGGGGTAGCAGAGGAGAGGCATAGTCGCATTTGGGTGGAGGCCTTGCCAGGAATGACAGCGGAAAGGGTGGGACAGTCTGTTCTGAAATATGCTAGAAGGGGTAGGGACAAGCCTCATTTAATTATACATCTTGGGACAACGACCTGGCTGACAAGACAGTGGATATAGTCAGAGGAGGTTTGAGGAACTAGCACAATTATGTGAGGGGCAGGAAGATCAGTAACTTTTTCCGAGATACTTCGGTGCCAAAGGCAAGCACAACAAAGCTGAGAATAGAGAATTTAACAGATGGCTAAGAACCTGGTGTTGTGCTAAGGGTATGGGCTGTTGGGGGTGGGGAGGACCTGGGAGGACAGTAGTCTCTATGCCAAGGACAGACTACACTTGAGTGAGGAAGGAAAGAAAGTGTTGAAGCAGAGGATGGAAGAATATATAGAGGAAGTTTGGAGTTTAAACTAGGAGTGGGGGGTGGCAGTTGGGAAGAGATATGCAGGGACCACAGGTTGGAAATCATATGAGCTTACCCCATAACAGTGACAAAGGACAAATGGCAAGTACTATTGGTGATGCTAGGAAAGGAGGGCAGGATGGGAGGAGGAAAAGGGTGGAAGGTGGTTACCCTCAATGCTAGGAGCCTTGGGAGGAAAACTGCAGAGTTGCAGGTTCTCATGGCAGAGGAGGTGGACATTGCAGCCATCACGAAACATGGGCCACCCAATATAATGACCGGGACCTGTCTGTGCCAGGGTACAGGTTATTTCAGAGGGACAGGGTGACTGGGAAAGGAGGGGGGGTGGCACTATATGTGAAGGAAGGACTGAAGTGTGTAAGGGAGGAAGGGGAGGAGGGCAGTACAGAGTCACTTTGGGTGCAAATCCAGGATTCCAAGAATAGAGTCTTAGAATGGGAGTGGTGTACAGGCCACCATCTCAGATGGAGGAGTTAGACAGGAACTAGAGGGACAGATCAGGAGGACCTGCGAGAAGGGTAGTTGTGGTGATTGTGGGGACTTCAACATGCCAAGTGGACTGGAGCACCCCAACAACCAGGAACAGAAGGGAGCAGGTACTGCTGGATGCCTTCCAGGACAGCTTCCTGCTGCAAATGGTCAGTGAACCAACCAGGTTAGGGAATACCCTTGACCTTGTGCTGGCAAATGGGGACTTTGTGAGAGAACTTACAGTGGAGGAACCGCTGTCAGGAGTGACCACCACTCAGTATGGCTCACATTGGATATGGGCAAGGAAGGAGTGGAATCTGGCACAAGAGTGCTGGACTTCAGGAGGCTGACTTTGGGAGGATGGGGAAGTGGTAAAAGGGTACCTGGCCAGAATTCAATCTAGTATGGATACTAACCAGAGATGGGAGCTCATAAAGTTGGGGATAGTGGAGGCAACCAAACCTGCTGCAAAGCCCAGAGCAAGAAGGCTAGAGCTAAGAAACTGATCTGGTTGAGCAAGGAGGTCATGGAAAAGGTAAGGAAGAAAGAGCTGCCTTTAGGAAATACAAGAAAACAGGGAGGGGAGGACAGAGAGGAGTACTTGACAGAATCGAAGGAGGTGACAAGGGCAGTAAGGGAGCCAAAGCATCTACGGAACTCAGGCTGGCACAAGGCATTAAGAAGGGGAGAAGGACTTCTTTAAGTATATCAGGAGAAAAGGAGCTGTAAGGACCACATAGTAAGGATTAGGAAGGAGGGGTTGGTGGAAGCAGGGTATGATAATGGAAGCACTAATGAGTACTCTGCTCAGTATTTACTAAAGAGAAGAGGGGTGACACCCAAGATGGGTGAAATGGCAGACGCAGGGGGAAGTGGTGACAGATGGGAAATCATGGAGGACAGAGTTCGAGAGGGTTTGAAGGCACTGAGGGTGGACAAGGCACCAGGCCCAGATGGCATCCACCCCAGGGTACTGAAGGAGCTGGCAGAGGTCCTTGCAGGACCTTGGCAGACCTATTTAATGCCTCACTACATTCGGGTGTGTACCTCAGGACTGGAGGATGGCTCATGTGGTGCCCCTCCACAAGAGTGGCCCAAGGATGAACTGGGAAACTACAGACCAGTGAGCCTCACATCCATCGTGGGTAAGCTAATGGAGACTATGCTGAAGGAGAGGCTGGTGGCCCTCTTAGAAGGCCAAGGACTACAGGACAGCAGACAGCATGGCTTCATCGTGGCCAATCCTGCCAAACCAACCTGGTCGGGTTCTATGACTGGGTAACTAGGCAACTGGACGGGGACATGCAGTGGATGTCCTGTATCTGGACTTCAGTAAGGCATTCGACTCAGTGCCACATGGAAGGCTGGGAAGGAAGTTAGTAGGCACAGGGGCAGGTGCAATGCTGGTGAGATGGGTAGGAAACTGGCTGCAGGAAGGCAACAGAGGGTGGTGGTGGGTGGGGAGCTCTCACACCCAAGGGCAGTGACGGAGTGGTGTTCCACAGGGCTCGGTGTTGGGACCAGTGTTGTTTGGGATATTCATTGCAGACATATCATGGGACATCAAGAGCAAGATCAGTCTGTTTGCTGATGATACCAAGGTTGGCGCGGTGGTGGATGACCTAGGGGGATGGCAGGGGGTTGCAGGATGATCTGGCAAAGCTTGAAACCTGGTCAGACACCTGGCAACTGGGCTTTAATGCCAAAAAGTGCAAGGTGCTGCATTTTGGGATGAAGAACCCAAGGAGGAGTTACCAGCTAGGGGGAGTGCAGCTAGCCCAGACAGAGGAGGAGAAGGATCTGGGTGTGCTCATCACAGGGTCAATGAACAACTCGGCACAGTGTAGGAAGGCAGCTGCAAAGGCCAACAAAATGCTGGGTTGTATTGCAAGGGGTATATCCTCAAGGAGGGAGGAGGTGATTCTGCCACTGTATAGGTCATTAGTTAGACCACACCTGGAGTACTGCGTGCAGTTCTGGCGTCCGTATCTGAAAAGGGACATTAAGTTACTGGAGGGAGTGCAGCGCAGGGCGACAAAGATGATCAAGGGTCTGGGGGACTTATCATATGAGAGGAGGTTGAAGGAGTTGAACATGTACTCACTGGAGGAGAGGAGAGACAGGGGGGACATGATTGAAACCTTTAAATACATGAAAGGAATAAACAAGACAGGTACAGAGGGGCTGTTCAAAGTAAGGGAGGGGAGGGCCACCAGGGGCCATGATATGAGACTGGAGCGAGGAAGGTTCAGGAGGAGATGAGGAGACACTTTTTACGAGAGGGTGGTGGCTGGGTGGAATCGTTACCTGCAGAAGTGGTATGCAGTAGAACAGTGGACTGCTTCAAACGAGGATGGGACAGGACAAGGGGGAGGGTTAATGAAGGGGAAGGGTGGAAGAGAGGGGCAGCTGCAGAATAAGGGGTGCTAGCTGCACATTCGAGCAGACTTGATAGACCTCTAGGCCTTTATCTGCTGGCAAATTTCGTATGTTCGTATGTTCGTATGTTCATGATCGTAGTACCGTAGTGGACCCTAAAATGGACAAATCTCATACCCCCTCAGGAAGGGACAAATACAGATCCTGGATTATGAAAGAATTTCTCAAAACGAATGCACTGATAATGATCAACACTTGGTATACCTTGCCAACAGCAAGACTGAAATTAAACAGAAAACTTACAGATTTACAGTCAATAGAAGTATAAGGCAAGGGTGCCCTCTCTCACCATCCTTATTTATACTGTGTATGGAATTTTTTTAACCAAAATTCGAGCTAATGCCAGAATAAAAGGAATTAACAGTAGGAACATACAATTATATTGTGAATGCTTATGTAAATGATATACTACTATTATTAACTAACCCAATCAACAGTTTAAAGGAAGTACACCTTGAAATTGAACAACACTCTAAAGTATCTGATTGCTGCTTAAATGAAGGGAAATCTGAATTATTGGCAACTAGATCTTCCACAGTGCAGGCAATTCAAAAATGTTTTACAGTTCAATACAACAATAATTTACTGGACTATTTAGGAATAAAATTAGTATTCTGGTATGCAAACTATTTCAATATAATCATAATGCAATGATTAAAAAATGCTAAATAAATATATACTATGGAGTAAAATGAAGTTGTCATTATAGGGCAAAATTCAATTGAATAAGATGAACATACTGCCCCTAATTTCCTACTCACTACAATCCATCATAACAGAGGTACCTACAAAATGGTTTAAGGCAATACATAAACTTCTAAAATATTTTATATGGGATAAAGAGAAACCAAGAGTGGAATGGACCAAATTATGTCTTCCTAAAGAATATGGAAGCCTGGCATGCCCAGATATCAAAGATTACTATATATCTTTTTTGATTAAAAAAGCAATACAGTGGGTCTATGATCCCAAAGTGGATACAACTCTTGAAGATACACAAAAAGTAATAATAGGCAGGAATACAACCATTCAGACAATATTGTTTTGTCCCTCTAAATTTAAAAGAGTTCAAAGCCAAATAATACAAAACTATGCAAAGAAAATAATAGACTACCAAAAAAACAAAGGTTAAATTAAAGGCTCAACTAAGTATTAACAATATTATATGGTGATGATGGAAAATGTGAAAAGAAAATTGTGACTCCCAATGGGACTTGAACCCAGACCCCTAGCATTCCATGCTAGTACTCTAACCCCTGAGCTATGGGAGACTCAGTGATTAGCAGGCTTCTGAGCTTTCCCATGAGGCACACACATTCCTTTCTTGTGTGCAATCTACCTGCTTGAGTATTTCATCTAAGAGGGCTGTTATCTTAGAGGTAGATGTATTGTGTGGGGTAGGATTGATAAACGAGAAGAATATTACTTTAGTCTTTTCTGCATTTAGTAGTAGCTGTCATGAAAAAGGTTTGGTTGTAATTGGATAAATTCCATTTGGAGGTCATCATATGCCTTGAGTAGGGTGGGCCTTGATATGTACAGGACATGTCAGCATAGAGGTGTAGGGTAGCCTTATTTATATTTTTATTTAAATCATTGGTATAGATCATGACTAGCAGGGGCCCTAAAATTGATTCTTGTGGTACTCCCCTAATTAAGGTTGTACAGGAAGAGAGGGAGCCCTCCACTTTAACTTGTTGCTGTCTACCAATTAAGTAATTTGAGAATCATAGCCATGCAGTGTGCCCTATTCCTAAATTTTGTAACTTGTGTAAAAGTATGCTATGGTCAACCATGTCAAAGGCTTTACTTTTACTGAGGTAGAGAAAAATAGCTCCTGTGATATGGTCAAGGGCTGATTGATTAGTCATTGATGACCTTCACAAGTGTTGTAGTTATGCTGTGTTTGGGTCTGAACCCAGACTGCATGGGCATAATAAAGTTTTCTCTTAACTGAGCATTAATGAGTTTTTTGAGGACTTTGACCAGGACAGGTAGGATAGATATGGGTCTATAATAACTGGTGACCAATTTTTTAAATGGGCTTACTGAGTTGATATTTGCCATAATAACCAGTGGGTTATTACAGCATTCATGCGCTCCATCTATCAAAAGGGAGCGCTCCCTCATTAACTCCAATTTTGTGAGTGGGCAGGCTAACAGTTCCGAAAACTTGGCGGCTCCATATCCCAAATTTTTTTGAATCTATTTTAGTGACCCTACCATTTTTTTAAGTATCTGGTTGATCCTGCACTTTGTTAGCTTTGGGCAACAAACAACAGCGGCAGCAATGAGTCTATGTCTGCCTGACACAGGTAAGCGCGATCCTAATCGTGATCATGCTTTTAGTTTTAAATTGTAAAAAAAAAAAGAAAATTAAACTTGGAGCAGAGTGAGCAGGAGGGTGCTGTGAGGCAAGACACAGAGGGACTGTGGAGTGTAGCACAGCTCAGCATACCTCTCAACCTCCTGCCTCATAAATCAGGGACAAGGCTTAAGAAAATCAGGGACAAATGACCAAAATCAGGGACACATCTTCAAACTTGACGATATCCACTCAGGAAGCTGGTAGAATATGGGGCTTAGTGCAAAATGCATTTTTTAAGGAAGAACAACTCTTTAACTTTAATGTTTGACATTATTTTGTGCTTCCAACTCCCACTGTTTGGTCATGGAAACACAATTTTTAGGAGGGACAGAGTAAAATTTTGAGGCAAAATCAGGGACAGTTGAGAGGTATGCAGCTCAGCTGGGAATTTAGAGTGGGAGCTGCTACTGGGTGCCCCAGAGAACTTGAGTAAAGGTGCCACTGAATGATACAGAGAGAGAGAGAGAGAGAGTGTGTGTGTGTGGTGTGTGTGTGTGTGTGGAGAGAGACAGAGACTGTGTGGGGGGAAGGGGGATCACAGCACTGATTTGCAAAAAACTGGTCACCAGCAAATTATATAAAATAAAAGATGAGGAAGTGTGTATATATGAGAATTTAATTCACAACCTCGGTGTGGGATGCTTTGATAAACCCCTCAGGCTTCGCCCTCGGGGTTTATGTAGCATCCCGCACCTCGGGTGTGAATTACATTCTCATAGCACACACTTCCCCATCCATCATTCTCTATGTAGTAGTTTAGTTTACAGATTTGAATAGCGGCATAATGTTTACCATTTTCCAGATTAAGGGGAGGTCATCGCTGGAGAACGATAGATTAAAGAGATGGGCTATAGGTGCTACTAATTGTCTGAAGTCAATTTTTAGAAAAAAGGGGTCTAGGCAGTCTGGGTATACTGTTGCTACACTGACACAGGCACCCTTAAACCCCCACAGCAAAACCCCCACTGCGCCATTATTGGCAGCGATGGGGGTTTCACGTCGAACAACTGTTTGGTAGTGGGGGGTAAATATCTAACGCCACTGTCTGTGCAACATGGAGTTAGATATCTTTAGTAGAGAAGGTGTTGAGGGGCACGCCCCGATGATAGTCGCTGAGTTGCCGGTAGTTCAGGACTCATTGGGGGTGTTGATGGGTTCCCGGTGCGGTTGAGGTCATCAAGGTATTTGTCATTGTGCCAGCATCGTAGACCCAGCAGTCTGTGCCTGCAGTTTCTTTTGAGTCGAGGCCCAGTGAGATTTTTACCTGCTTGTAGTGATGGGCTAGTAAGAGAAATGGTTGGTCGATTGTTTATTAATGTTAGTACCTTTGGGACGAGGAGTAGGGTGAGATGTGGCTGGTAAGCTATCAAATGCCAGTCTAGCCTACGTGAAGTAGGTGTTTAATTCTTCCAATATAATTTGCTTATCAGTAATGAGTTTGCCTGGAGATTCAATTTTATATGGTAAAAAGGGGGCTATCTTTTGGCCTCAGTGGTTTAGTGCATTCCAGAATTTGGCTGTGTTACTTTTGGAATTTTCAGTAATACTGAGATAGAATTTTGCTTTGATGTTTCTTATAAGTTTGGTACATGGGTTTCTCTTTCTTTTAAATGCTGTCCAATCAGTCTCAGATTTTGTGCACCTAGCGGTGGACCAGAGTCTGTCCCTCTCTCTTATCACCTTTTTTAGATCACTACTAAACCAAGGACACGGTGATTCTTTAACCGTATGCTTTATCATGGGTGCATGTTTATTATCCCCAGGAGCAGTTGATTAAAGTGAGCAGCTGCTTCATGTAGAGAGAAAAAAAGGCCATTGCATCTGATGTCCCTTCATGGGGAATATTCGTATACAGAGACTCGATGTCTAGTGTGACTATATTAAGGCTTATACTAAGGTTGTTTGGAGTTGTTAAAGATGTAAGGCCCATGTAAACTACTCCCCCCATTTCAGTGGCAGTATTCCAAGTTTGATTCACTCATGCAAGAATCTAATATTTTGTAAGTAGCCTTGATCTCACTCATGGCTACTTTAAAGACAAACTATTCTAGATGCCCACCACTCTCTGGGTGAATAACTACTTCCTTTTATTGGCTTTGAATTTTTTGGACTTTACCTGATGTGGGTGGCCTCTGGTGTACACAGTGTCCTACTTAAACTGTAAATCTAATTCCATCATTAAAAACTAGGTCATTTATAACCTTAGACATGAACAGGAGATCACCTCTTAGTCATCTAGTCTCCAGGGGGTGCAGTTTAGTCTTTTCCAGTCTGCCCTCATATATCGTGTTTGACATGCCTGTAATCAGCTTATTTTCCTCTGCACCCTTTCAACTATTAATATACTCTTTTTCTCTTGTATGGGTTCCACAGCTGTGTACCATAACCCAGTAGTGGAAGTATATATGCCCTTTATACTGGTATTATTACTGCCTGGCCTCTGCTCTTAATTGCCCTTTTGACATTCCATCAGGACTGATTTGCCTTGGTAATTACCTTTGCACAGTGATCGTCCATCTCAAATCTGCTGTTTACATTTTTTCCCCAGATCTTTACTAGACTAGATATGAGTCTCTAATTCAGTGTTACCCAGGACCTGCAGAATGTCCCTTGTGTCCTTTAAATAGGAGACTAGTGAGCTTACAAATGGTAGTATATGATAATCAATATGTTCTGGTAAGGGCTCAGTGTCAGTGAGCCAATTCTGCTATCACCCTACCCGGGCGGCACAAGGGATACAAGACTCGGCCCTACTCCATCCTAATAAAATTCTTGGACTACCATAGTAAAATGGTAGTGTTCTGAAAGGCTTGAGGAAAGATGATGTTCAGGATTTCTATCTAGAAAACAATTTCACTTCCCAATAGGTGGATCAATGCTGTCAGATCCTAGAAGTCATGAAGGCACTGACGGAAAAGAGAGTTAAGGTTTAGCACTTCGCTCCGAGGCAAATAAAATCTTCAAGGAAAAGGGGCCAACATTTTCACAGCTTGGAGGAGATGTCACAGACCATTAGAAAGATATGAGTAACCCAAAACCCCCCAGTGTCATAACCCAGTGTGGCCATACTGGAAAAGGAGCTGCGTTCACTTACCTGCACCACCCCAAAGTCTGGAGCCAGAGTCCAGAAGAGATGGCATTTGTGGAGATCCATGGACATGTTTCACTTACATGGATACTTACAGTAGTCAAGCAATCCTGTGAGCAGTGTGTCATCCAGTGCTTGGACAGTATTCCGAAACCTAGTATTAGTGTTCTGAACAATTCCACAATCGTGGAAATATTTCCGTAGGCTTACTGGCTACTGGCATCCTCATAAATTTGCAAAATTAAGTTTTACAATTAATACAGCAATATTGTTTACAGGCTGCTGCTCGGCTGTCATTCATTGCAGTTGGGGGGCTCTGCTCCCGTACCTCCAGTTACAAGAAAAAAAAAATACATTTGTACTGATTTTACTGAGTTTAATGTGGTTTTGAAGGGTGTGCTTGTATGTTTTTTATATCATGGTTCTCACTTGAAGTTTGTAATGCCAGGGGATGTGGGGGCGGAGCCCCCAACAGAAGATAAGATACATGCAGTCATGCTTTCAGTGTTGTTACCAGGGGGTGTGGGGGGAAGAGCACCCCCACTGAAAGCATGACTGCATTTACCCAACTGCAATGATAATACTGATGATTTTTTATCTTCCTATTGTGTTTTTCACTGGAAATTTGTAATGCTAGAGGGTGTGCAGAAAACCTTGCTTTTATTGTAAATAAACACTGTTTCTTTACTTATTTTTAGCCTATCGTGTTGTTTATTTTGCTGGGGTGAGTGCAGGGAGAACAAGCAGGTACAGTTTACAAAACAGGTAAAGCTGAAATGCTTCTATGTTGCATGTCAACTGCATCATCATGTCTGCGCCGTAAAATATCAAGTAGGACAAAAAAATGCACGACCAGTCCATGGAACTCCACAATCACCATGAAAACCATAATAGGAAGATAAAAAATCATCAGTACTATCATTGCAGTTGAGTAAATGCAGTCATGCTTTCAGTGGTGGTGCTCTGCTCTCCACACACCCCCTGGTAACAACACTGAAAGCATGACTACATTTATCTTATTTTCTGTTGGGGGGGCTCCACCCCCACACACCCCCAGCATTACAAACTTCAAGTGAGAACTACAATAGAAAAAAAAATACAAGAACCCCCTTCAAAACCACCTTAGATTCAGTAAAATCAGTACAAATGTCTTTCTTTTTCTTGTAATGGGGGAAGGGGGTTGGTGGCAGAGCCCACAATTGCAATGAATGACAGCTGAGCATGGAAACAATATTGCTGTATTAATTGTAAAACTTAATTTTGCACATTTATTAGGGGGCTGGTTATCAGTAAGCCTGAGGAAACATTTCCGCAATTCTGGAATTGTTCGGAACACTAATACTAGGATTCGGAATACTGTCCATGCACTGGATGACACACAGCTCACAGGATTATTTGACTACTGTAAATAACCCTGTAAGCACAACATGTCCGTGGATCTCTACAAATGCCTTTTTTTTTAATCACACAAACTTGTGAAATGCTGCCACCCTGTAAAGTTGCAGTCGGTGCCTGGGAAAGTGCAGTGTGGCCATGTCAGGAGCTAGAATGAGTTTTGATTTTAAAGACTGCACTATCCAGCCAGTGGCACAGAGGACTGATGCACTGGACACCTTACTTCTACCCACACCATTGACCTGGGTTTGGGAGCGGACTAGGGTGGCTTGGCGGCCGGCCGGGGTAGGGAGGGATGTAGGACTAAATGTCTCAAGAACAGCTCTTCTCCCTCAGGAAGGGGGAACACTGAGCCCTGCTACTTGCCTGCCACTCAGTGGAGGCTGGGAGGCAGCACAGCAAGACTAGTAAGACGTGGGCAGGAGGCATAATGGTGCAGCACGCATGTACATCAAGATGCATGCGTGTGACTGCATCATATACAGTTCCTGGTGGGCAAAGGAAAAAAGGAGGAAACTACCAGGCTTGCACGGGATCCCCTGCAGACCCTACATGACCCTGTGTGGTAGGCCACTCACTAAACATGGCTCTGTGTAAGTGGTGGTTAACCTGTAAACCCACAAGAAGGGCAATGATGAGGCTGTGGGATGCCACTGAAACCAAGGACGCTTGAGAGATAAAACAGGAATAATGTGAAAAAAAAGGCTGCTTGAATTGCTTGTGAGAGTCACTCAGTGTGACTAGTGGTAGAGAGCAGAGACAGAAAGAGAAAGAGAAGGAATTGCAGTGCATGACGTCTGATCATAACAGTGGGGCAGAGGGGAGGTTCAATCTAGGAGTACCTGCTGTCAGTCACTCAGCTCACACATATGGACATAGTCAGCATCTCTGGGTTATCACTGTGACTGGCACTGCTGGGTAATGCGTGTGTGTGTGTGTGTGTGTGTGGAAAGGGAGGCTTTCTAGCAACCAGCCATGAGAGTACTGTCACTGTTGCTGAAAATGAGTAAACTTGCATGACCTGCAGTAGGAGATCATGTGATTGTTGTGAAGTCAGTTGTGGGTCGTTAATCAGGAGAGCTTTTTTTGTTCTTGTTTTTGCTGTGAAGAGCATCTGTCAGTTGGGTATCACTATGTGATGGACACTGTTCAGCAGCAATCGGAGCCCAGGGATGGGGGCGGAGTCTTGATAAGAGACATGTAAGAGAGCACAGATCAGTAGTGCAAGTCATATACAGCTCTCGTGGAGAAGAAAAGTGTGTGAAACAGGATGGGTAATCTATCTGGTGCAGATGTACTGAATGCTATTAGTGGTTATTTAGGCAGAGAAAATCAGGTGTGTTAAGCAGAATACTACAATTTCAAGTAGTTTTTTGTCTCCTTAGTTTAATTTCATTTTTATTATTGTTTGGCCAGTGCAGGTAACCTGTCTTTGGTGCATGTAACTTTTTGGCCACATGCACATTGGTGCAGGTACTAAAAAAGTCAATTTCTACTCCAGAGACACCAAGATACAGCTACATCGTAATGTGCCTGCTGACTGGCTAGACGCTGGCTGGCTGGGGTTGGGGGTGGTGTCCCTGCTTCTCTAGGCCAATGCATGGGGACCTTGCTCTCTGCTGTGGATTTTTTCTTTCTTTTTCTTGTCGGGTTTGAGGTGAGGGTCTCATTCACTGCCCTCCTTGCTTCGTATGGGAACAGCACTTCAGGGTTCCTTTTGGTCTTTGGCATGATCTTGGGTTATAAATAAACAACAATAAATCAGAACACATGATTATTTCAGGCACAAGCCCCCCCCCACACACACATCAATTTCATGGAGCCTTTGCCCTTTAAATAGGCACTGAGGACTACATTTAGATATCTTGGGATTAAGACCATGCCAAATTGGTGGAACTTTACACCCTGAATGATGTTTCCATATTAGAAGAAATCGCAAAAGATCTACAAAGTTGGAGTCAGCTGTCACTGTCACTGGGACAGAGGATGGGAGCCCTTAAAATGAATATGTTACTCCAGCTTATGCTTCTGTTTCATGCCCTTCCATTTAAACCCTCTAGCAATTTTTGGTCCTGCCTTAGAAAACTCAGTTTGAAGTTCCTGCAGCAGGGCCACAGAATTCATGCAGGGTTAGCCACGCTTTCTCTTCCCAAAGAACAGGGAGGATGGCGTCTTCTAAATTTTGAATTATCTGGCTACACAAGCAGCCCAGGTGATAATAGTGGTGAAACAGACACTGGGCTCTGACTAGTACACCCTTGAAAATAGGTTGGAGCTTCCAGCTCCACTGTTCATGTTACCAGCTGCCAAACTGACCCCTTCCCTATTTCAAGGCATCTCCAACCTCTGGACTAGGCATTCCCTGTTGATAAAAAGGATTAGGCACATCACCCAAACTTCCAATGAGATAGGCCCACTAAAGTTTGACCCTATGTACAGGGACTGGGGTTTTGGGCACTGGAATCGGATGACCCTCACCAGGCATGCCCAACTGAAGGGGGATAATTGTGTTATTTGACCACCTGAAGGAGACCTTTGCAGTTGTGAATAGGGACCTGTTCCACTACCTGCAGCTCTGGCATTACCTCAACATGGACAACCGCTTGGAACAGGTATATAGGGAGATGACTAAATTGAAGGATTTCCTTTTTTGGTCTGCCCTGCTCAATGCTCCAGGCAAATACATCGCCATGGTGTACAAGGTGTTGCGATCTGCTAGTAACCCAGAGCTAGTGGTTCTAATGGAAAAGTGGGAGTCAGAAATGGGGAAAATTTTACAGATCAAAAATAGCAGAAGATATTGGACTTTCACTTGGACCAAAATGTCACTGGCTGTTATTGTCCTGTACCTCCACCCACCTCCCGGTAGTAACTAAGACTGTGACAATCATTGAGCACAGACAGACCTGATAGCAGCAGTTGGTATCATCTTGAAGAACTGGTTTGTGAAGTGGGTAAGGGAGGTGGGGCGCTTTATATTTCAAAAGGGGGCTGCTATAAGCAGGGTTAGCGTAGGCACCTTTGAACTTGGTCTTGATTTTGGACTGGAAATATCTTCGGTTGCTGTTGTCCTGTACCTCCACTCACCCTTCAGTAGCAGCTAAATACTATTGTAACCATCTGAGTATGGACCTACCTGATGGCAGTGGTCAGTACCAGCTTGAAGAGCTGGACAGTGATGTGGGGGTAGGGCATTTCATCTTTAAAAGGGAGCCGCTACAAGTAGGGTCAGGGTGCCACCTTTGAACTTGATTCTGAATCTGTTTGGACCAGAAGTTCCCCTGGCTGCTGTTGTCCTGCATCTCCACCAATGCTCCAGTAGCAGATAAGACTGTGGTGACCATCTGAGCATGGACTGACCTGGTGGCAGTGGCTGGTACTAGCTCAAAGAACCAGACTGTGATGTGGGTAAGAGTGGTGGGGCATCTTATTGTAAAAGACAGCTGCTATAAACAGGGTCAACGTGGCACTTTTGAATATTATCTCGATTTCACCCGGACTAGAATTATCACTGGCATCATTTGTCCTGCACCTTTGCCCACTCTTTAGTAGCAGCTAAGACTTTGGCAGACTTCTTAGCATGGACTGACCTGGTGGCAGCGGTTGGTACCAGCTCAAAGAACTGGACTGTGATGTGTGGGTAAGAGTGGCAGGGCACCTCATCTCTAAAAGGGAGCCTTTTTCATTGTAAAATGAGGTTGTTATTGGTGTTGATTTGTTTGCTGGTTTGGGTGGGGTGAGGGCCGAAATTATCTATTGAGCAATAGCCTCTGTTATTTAAAATAGATTATACTATTAGAGGTGGTAATATAGAGTTACCCCAAGCTGTCCAATAAGGCATGATTTTATGTTTTCAATGATGAAAAAAGATATTCAAGTATGCAAGGACCTCTGTAGTGATTATTCTAAGATAATATCTTGTTTAAAAGGTGTTAGAATTATTAAACGTAAAACTAATCCTAGAACATATCAATTGACTAAGTCTCACTACAGATTGTCCTTGTATATGATGAAGCACTGTACCATACATTTTTTGCTTGTGCTGGGTTCAGTCCACCCTAATCCTAGTCCTACAAATGTACCTTCTGATATTTTAAGGGGCTTCATTGACTGCCTCCACATCAATGTTGGGAGTTTATTACCAAAGTTTGATGAGTTTGCTGCACTGGTTTATATGAGGAACCCTGATGTGGTGGCAGTCACCGAGTCCTGGCTGAATGACAAAATTAGTGATATTGAGGTTTCATTACCATCATATAATCTTTATTGGAGGGACGGACTGGGTAAAAGGGGTGTTGGATGTCTCCTTTATGCTATAAAACATCTTCAGTCTACATTACTCTCAATGGATAATAATCAGCCGCACTGTGAGTTTTTAGCAGTTAATATTAATTTAGATAAGGGGAAAAAGAACCTTATAGTTGCCTTTGTTTACATTACTCCTGGATTAGTTGATCTAGATTTTAACATGTTTCAGAATTCAGTTCAAATTTTAAATAAGAATCATGAGAAAATCCTATTAGAGGATTTTAGTATAAACTGGTTGTCAGAGAAATCCTTACCATGTAGAAATAAGGTAACTAGTCTTTTCCTGAATCAACTTGTGGATTCTCTTACTCATATTAATTACAAGGGTGGTACTATGTCATTGATTGATTGATTGGGTCCTTGCGACCCATAAAGACAGGTTTCGGAAGATTGAAATATTGCCTGATTCAATAAGTGACCATTCACCTGTTTATTATTTATCTAGTCCCAGAAAATCCACCGACCTCGACCTCCTCCAAAGTTCATACTCCAACATTCCTACAAATCTCTAAACCTTGCCTCTATCTTGAAGACTTAGCTCTTGCTTGCTGGGAATCCCCTGCCAAACCCTGCTCTATCGACGATGCCTTCCTTCATTTCCAAAACACGTTCCTCCAAGTCTGGGACGCTCATGCCCCACTGAGTCCCTCCAGGGTACATGGCTATCACCTGCCCCAGGAACTGACAGCTTGCCAAATCACTTGGGACAAAGCATGGAGCACTCACAAAACCTCACGCCTCCCAAGCAACCTTGTCATCTATCGGTCTCTACACAACAAATGCACCACAGCAACCCACCTAGCTAAAGCGGAATACTTCAGCTCCTCCCTTCATTCCAACTTAAACTGTCCATCCAAATTCTGGAAGGTTATTCACTCCGTCTTCTGCCCCCCAACTGCCCACCCTCCTCCCCTCCTCCTCGTGAACAACTCCCTCCTCACCAAGCCACAGGATGTCGCCACTGCATTCAACACATGTTTCTCCTCCTGTGCCTCAGCCCTCCTCTCTTCCCTGCCCACCTCGGTGCCACTCAGTCCTCCTCCCATATGTTCTAATTCCAGTGGACCCCCCACCTTCACCTTCAAAGTAATCCTGCCAGTTGATGTCCTCAAAGCCCTTCAGGTCCTCGACACAACAAAAGGAAAATCCCTCAATGGCCTAGACTGAAATCTCCTCCACCTCTCTGCCCCAGCCATTGCAACCCCCCGCCACCCTCTTAAGCCTCTCCTTTTCCTCTGCCGCTGTCCCCCAGGTCTGGAAGCAGGCCATCAACATCCCCCTCCCTAAAGGGGGTGTCACCACCTCCCTCTCAAATTATCGCCCTATCTCCCTCCTCCCTGCACTCACAAAGCTGCAAGAATACTTAGTGCTCAACCAACTCACCTGCTTCCTCTC
Organism: Neoceratodus forsteri; assembly: GCA_016271365.2. Classification (NCBI taxonomy): domain Eukaryota; kingdom Metazoa; phylum Chordata; order Ceratodontiformes; family Ceratodontidae; genus Neoceratodus; species Neoceratodus forsteri. Next base: position 323,423,880 of record CM057459.1, read on the forward strand.
TGACACTAACTTCTTCACTCCGTTCCAGTTCGGTTTCAGGAAGGGACATTCCACAGCCTCCTCCCTGGTAAGGTTCACGGATTCCATCCTTTCAGGCATGGACAAAGGGTTGATCACCTCAGCCATTTTCATAGACCTTGCCAAAGCTTTCAATATGGTCTCCCACCCTCTCCTGAATGAATGAATGAATGAATACTTTATTTCTAAAAAGCACCTTTCCAAAACCAAGGCGCTTTTACAACAGATCAATACTTATAACTTAAATTCCTAAAATCAATCCATAAGTATATTTTAAAAATCCGGATATGCTAGGTTAAACAGATAAGTCTTCAAAACTGACTTAAAGCTTTAGACAGTCAGGCATTCTCTCACCCGATGAGGTAGAGAGTTCCACAGGGTTGGGGCCATAAAACTAAATGATCTTGCCCCTGATGTCTTTAAGCGAACCCTGGGAATCTCTAGCAATCCCTCATCGGTGGATCGGAGCCGATGGGAAGGACAGTAAGGGCAAAGAAGATCTTGCAGGTAACTAGGTCCCTGATCGTGTAGGGCCTTATAGATCAGCAAACCAACCTTGAAGGTGATTCGCCATTGAATTGGCAGCCAGTGCAGTCCACGGAGGACAGGCGTTATATGACTGGTCCTTGACGTACCAGTCAAAAGCCTGGCCGCAGCGTTCTGCACCAGCTGCAAACGGCGAATATCCACCCCTGGTAGCCCTAGGTACAGGGCATTGCAGTAGTCCAAGCGGGAGGTAATGAAGGCGTGGACCAATGTTGGAAGGTCATCAACGGGAACTAGATGCTTCACTCGGGCTATATTCCTCAGATGGTAAAAAGAGGTCTTGACAACAGCTGACACCTGATGTTTGAGGGTCAATCGTCAAATATAATGTCCAAGTTCCGCACCCGGTCTGAGGTTGTCAGCTGGGTCCCCCCAAGCCAAAGACCTGAGGATGACCCAGTCAACGAACCTACCCCTCGATGGCCTGGATCCACAACCAACACCTCAGTTTTTTCAGGGTTTAACCACAACCAGCTCACAGTCATCCAGTCCTGAATTTCGGTAAGACAGTTATTAAAGACCGAGACAGCATCACCCTGGCCAGGCACAAAGGACATGTACAGCTGAGTATCATCTGCATAGCAGTGAAAACTCAAGCTGTACCACCTAATGATCACTCCCAATGGCAGCATATATACACCGCAAATAACATGGGTGCTAAAATAGAGCTCTGCGGCACCCCAGAGGATAGGGGGAGTGATGTCAAGGAATAAATCCCAGACACCACCCTCTGAGTCCTACCCTCGAGGAATGATCGAAACCAACTGAGGACTAAACCAGATAGCCCACAGATAACCATGGGTGCTCCAAAAGAACCCCATGATCAACAGTATCAAATGCATGAACAGATCAAGAAGGACCAAGATGGAGCAGGTCTTTTTGATCTCTCGCTATTAGGAGGTCATTTAGTACTCTAACAAGGGCTGTCTCGGTACTATGACTTTTTCTAAATCCAGACTGGAGAGAATCATAGACATTGTGGCTGATCAAATGATCGTCCAACTGCAACGCAACCACCTTCTCAATAACCTTGCCTACAAAAGGCAGGTTAGAGACAGGCTTGTAGTTGGCCAGACATTCCGGGTCTAAGGAGGGTTTTTTTAGAAGAGGCCTAATCACGGCTTCCTTCAAGGAGTCAGGAAAGATCCCCTTCTCCAATGACAACCAGATTATCTCAGCAAGGATCAGGCTGATTTTATCCACACATCCTACTAAGAGGCGGGTGGGGCCCAGATCCAAACTACAGTTGGTCGGTCGCAGTGATTGGACGATCATCACTATGTCACTGATGTCACAAACTGGGTGTCCGACATCTCCTGCCAACCACTACAACTCCCATTTGAGAGAGTTAGAAGGAGATCGGACCTGATTGTGGCAACCTTATCTGCAAAGAATCGAGCAAACTCCTCACAGCGTTCCTGTGAAAATGCTCTCTCAGGCTGAAGACAGAGTGGATTGCACAGTCTGTCCATGGTCCGAAAGAGCTGGGCTGGTCGATTCTGTGCAGCAGCAATTTCCCTGGACAGGAATTCTGCCTTCTTACAGGTAATTGCTGATTGATAGACACGATAATGGTCCATCAAATTAAGCCTGTCACACTCCAGACCCGATTTCCGCCAACATCTCTCAAGCCTTCTTCCCACTCTCCTCAACTCCCTCAAAGTCTTATCAAACCAAAGAGACTTTGGGCAAAGGGTGAAGGGTCAAACACGTTCAGGAGCAATGGAATCTAGGGCCCCTACTACCGCCTTATTATAGGCAAGAACCAGGTCCCCAGGATCCATGCATTCACTTGGCAAACTCGATAGATCCAGCACCGCCATCAGGTCTTCTGGGGTAACACCCCTCAAAGGCCGGTACCGGACCATCTCTGTAGAGACCGACCTAGAAACTGAACCTGATGGTGTGATTGTCAGACCATCCAACTGACTCCACCACCAAATTGGATATCTCCATCCCCAGGAAGAATACCTAATCCAATGAATGACCATCTATATGGCTAGAGGAGGAAATAACCTGTGTGAAGCCCAGTGAATTCATTAGCTGAAGAAAGACAGAACCAAACTGCGAGAGTTCATCGTTGACCCAGGCATTGAAATCCCCCAGGATCAGCCATCTGGAGGATCCCAATGTCATGTCGTCGATGAAGTCTGCGACTTCCCTCAGGAAAACATTCTCATTACCTGGTGGATGGTAAATGAGAAGAATCCTGTACCCCACACCCTCACCCAGGATACATTCAAAAGATTTGGTAATTCCCACTGCTACCTCCATCAGACTCAGTTCCATTCTAAAACAGATACTGCTACCTCAATGTCTCTCAGAAGCGGGCCTAGCTGGCTCAGCTACTAATTGGTTCAATGACTACCTCGCTGACAGAACTCAATCAGTTAGAATCACTGACATCACCTCTTCACCCCTCCCCATAGCCACCAGAGTTCCCCAGGGATCAGTACTTGGCCCTATCCTGTTCTCCATCTTTCTAAATAACCTCCCTCTGGTGTACTCATCCACGTCTATTCAAATGTACGCAGACGATACTGTCCTTTTTGCCTCTGGCTCCTCCCCAGAAGAGGTAACAGCCAACCTCCAGGCTGACTTGAACAAGGTAGAGTTATGGTTTAGCTCTCACCAGCTCTATCTCAATATGAACAAAACTACCACCATGACCTTCAACACTCGGCAACGTCTAACCAGGCTTCCTTCCCTCCCTACCTTCCACACCCTTGATGGGACGGTACTGGAGGACGTCACTTCCTTCCACTACCTCGGGGTTTGGCTCGACCATCACCTGTCCTTCTCCAACCACATAGATGCCATCATAAAAAAACTGTGCCCCAAGCTAAGAGCCCTTTACAGGAACTACAACTGCCTCCCTCTCATGGCCAGGCATGAGCTAGTGCATAAGATGATCCTCCCCTCTTTTGACTACTGCAACATAGTATACAGTGTCACTCCCAAATCTACCTTATCCAGACTGGACACACTTTTCCATGCCTTCTGTCACTTCGCCCTCGATGCCACCCCCTGCACCCATCACTGCAACCTCTACCATGCCCTCGCATTCCCTTCCCTTTAAAACCATCGCCTGCAGCACTGCGCTAAATTTGTAGCCAAATTCTGGCATGACACCCTGCCCTCATACCTCTCTACCTTACTTACCCAAGCTCCCTCCCCTTCTTATGCCCTCAGATCCCTCGATGACCAGAAGCTTCAAATCCCTAGGCGGAAAACCACTATTGGGCAAGCTGCCTTCTCCTACCGCTTCCCCAAACTCTGGAATGAACTTCCTCCCCAAATTTGCCACTCCTCCTCTACCCACTCCCTGTCTTCAGCACTAGCAAACTACCTCTTGGTAAACTGCTCCTGCACTTAAGCCCCAAAGGTGTCCTCTTATATCCCGGCCCCCTTCTGGCTGGCTGACCAGCAGCACCTAGCTTACGCTATGGAAGCTGGCTCATCTATACCAACTTTAGCACTTCTAGTACATGGGCTTTGCCCTGTCCTAAACCCTACTTGATACTGCCTGATCCTCACATATTATCCACTCAGTGTCACACCTCATCTATCCAATACTATCCCATTCTGTAATGTAATCTATGCCTGCCTACTGTTGTTGTTGAACTGTACTGTTTGTCTTGTCCCTATTCCAACACACAATTGTATCCTGCAACTGCATGACTGAATCTTCTCTGTAAACTGTTCAGCTGAATCTCAGTCTACTGTATTGCTGTAATTGTGCTCAGCTATGTTCTACTGTTTTTCCTCACATATGTAACTCTTGTAAACCTGCGAGTTATCTCCCACTGTACCCTCACCCCCCAGGCCACACTGGGAGACAAGCATCTTTTTGCTCAGTGTGCCATCCTGGTGAAACAATTTCAATACATAAATAAATAAATATTGTTCTTGGTCACTTAAAAAGAGGAGCCCTTCACCCAAGTTGTTTTTTATTCGGAGTCTTAAAAGGGTAAAAGTACAGGCTTTTAAAGAATATTTAGCTCAGACTAACTGGAGTTATTAGGTTGATATCTAATACTTGTTTTTTTCTTTGGAATATTTAAATAAAGTTTGTGATCTGTTTGCACTCATTAGGAAAAAGAGGGTTAGAGGGTAACTGCAGAATTATTTGAATATTTTAGTAAGAGAGATACTGCTTGGGTTAGATTTAAAAACAGTGGATTAAGGATACATCTTTGGGAATATAAACAATTAAGAAATAGATGTAAGATGTTTGTGAAAAAATCTAAAAATGATTGCTTTAAAGCTCAGCAAAGGGATGCCCAAAGCAACTCAAAAAAGCTATGGTCTAATATAAATGAGTTGTTGGATAGAAGGGACGTTTCTAATCTCGGTGTAAGAAATATTGATGGTCAGAATATTACTGACCTGATGGTTATCACTGATCATTTTAATCATTTTTTTGTTAATGTTGGTTAAATTGATTAACTAATTAACTAAATTAACCAATTAATCTGTCCAGCCTAGGCCTGCAAATAACCACCAGGGCATGGCTGGCACCACCGCCCTGCAGTGTATGTTTCTGTTACCTGCTACCGTCTGTACTCTGTATCTATGCTTGGCAACACTCTGTATCTTTGTATCACCAGCTGCTTTACTGTGTTACCTGTAACCAATTTGTAACCATTTCTGTAACTATTGTGTCTAATTGTTGCTATTGTCCCTGATGTCTTTGTTCTCAATGACGTGGAACCTTTGTAAAGGAGTCTTTGACTCAAAGGTATGTTACCCGATATCTTCAATAAATAAATAAATAAAATAAATAAATAAATAAATAAATAAATAAATAAATAAAGCTGAGTTTACCTCTGGGAAAAAACTCCTGATTTAGATATCATAGGTGAAACTGATCTGCCAAGGTCAATTTTTACTTTAAATATTTGACATCTAAGACTATAAAGAGATTCTTAGTTAAGTCATCCTCTAAGACTAGATTAGGATCAGATCAATGAAATATGAGGCTTTTCAAACTAGCTATTGATGAATTAGTGATACTTGCACAAAAACAGTTTAATTTTTCACTACAATTTGGTATACCCCCTGACATCTGGAAACAGGCCAATGTTACACCAGTTTGTAAGTCTGGGAACCATGCCACTGTATCGAACTACAGGCCCATTTCCATTTCCATTTTCATTTTGTCCCCCCTGTCCAAGACTTTTGAGAGGGTCATCAGTGATCAACTGCAGGATTATATCTCCAACTATGGTTTGCTCACCAAGGAACAGCATGGCTTTCAGAAATTGCATGATACCACTACTGCTATGACTGAGTTAACTGAGGACCTTCGGAGAGCCTCGGACAAGGGTGAGTAGGTTGGAGCGGCCTTTCTTGATTTATTGAAGGCCTTTGATCTTGTTGATTATAGATTGTTCGTAAAAAAACTAGGGGAGATGGTTCTATCAGCCAGCCCGATGGTGCTGAGGGCTGAGGTGCTGCATGCCACACTTCACTCCATGCCATTGACTTGGGTTCAGGAGTGGACTCTGGTTTCTTGGGGTTGGCCAGGAAGGAGAGGATTGAGCATCTAGAGGACTGCTCTCCTCTCCTGGGGAGGGAGGGAGGGTAGTGCATCCCACAGTTCTGGCAGCTCTCAGTGGAGACTGGGAGCATTGCAGCTAGCAGGGGCATGTACATGGGGTGGAGGGGTGTTGGCAGATGGGTGTAGGAGTGCATCCATCCTGTGCTGGATGTCATTGCACATCCATGCCCCTAGGACACAGAAAAAGTATAAAAACCCATGCAGCCAGGTAGGCAAAGGCAAGACCCTGTGGACAGCACCCACAATCATCGCTGGATCCTTCTGGCTGACCTCCGGCTCTCACCCTCACTCTGGTCACCATCTAGATTCTAGACAGAGTGCTGGAGGAATTAGCAGTCCCACCTTGGGGAACACAGAGCCAGGGGGTTGGTTAGGTCAGGGGGAGGCACGAGAGCACCCTGGGATGGAGGCTGGGCTGGAGGATTTTCAGGCAGAGCAGGAGAATGGTGGGCACAGTGGTCCACACTGGAGAGAGTCCTAAGGGGCCAGTGAGAAGGAGGCATAAATAAATTTGTAAAAAAAAAAAAATGGGTCTGTCAGTTGATGCAGTGGAATGGCCATTTTCATTGACCTTGCCAAGGTATATGACTTGGTCTCCAACCCTATCTTGCTAAATAAACTTAGCTTGGCTGGACTCCATCTCAGCAGTAAATTGGTTTCAGTCCTACCTCTCTTGTTGTTCACAATGTGTCTGAGTTGGTGGTGCCCTCTCCCCCACCTCCCCATCCTAGCCGGTGTCTCCCATGACTCAGTCCTGGGCCACATACTCTTTTTTTATTTTTCTTAATGATCTCTCCTCAGCCTGCTCCACTTCAAACATATAAATGTATGTGGAGAATACCATTCTCTATGTCTCTGGTCCTTCCACATGTATTGTTAAATCTCAGCTGCAAGCTGACTTTCACTCAGTCCTACATTGGTTTCAAGACGACCACCTCAAAGTAAATGTCAAAAGAACTGTTTCAATGACTTTTGGTTCTCCCCACAACCTAGCCAGCCTCTCCTCCCCACTCATACTCTCAGTCTTGGATGGGGCACAACTGTAAGATGTCCCCCATTATAAATACTTGGGTGTCTGGCTCGATCATCACCTCGATTTCTCCAAACACATTGAGCACATCTGCTCTTAGCTCCACCCAAGGCTTGGTGTTCAGTATCACAATAAGGACTCCCTTCCTCAGAAAGCTAGCTTCACACTTCTTACTAAAATGATTTTACCCACCTTCGACTTTGCTGACATTATCTATGGTACTGCCATAGATAAGGTAGGTGCTATACATAGGTAGAAGAGTGGACTGCAAGGAAGTGGTTAGGGACCTACAAAAAGTCCTCCAGGGCCTAGAAAGATGGTCTAAAACCTGGCAGTTGAAATTCAATGCTAAAAAGTGCAAAGTGATGCATCTGAGTAAGGGGAATTCGAAGACAGTCTACAGGCTTAACGGGATACAGCTGAATGCCTCCCAGGAGGAAAGGGACCTAGGAGTCATCATTTGCAATACCCTTGAGCAGATCAGTGAATGCAATACAGCTTACAGCAAGGCCAGCAAAATGTTGGGGTGCATAGGGAGGGGATTTGACAGCAGAAGCAGGGGGTAATACTTCCGCTTTACAGATCCCTGGTAAGTCCCCATCTGGAATATTGTGTTCAGTTTGGGAATCCACACCTAAAGAAGGATAAGAACAGACTGAAGACAGTCCAGAGAATATCAACCAAAATGATTCAAAGCCTCCAAGGGCTGTCATTCGAGGGGCGGTTAGAAGCTTTGAATATGTTCTCACTGGAGGATGGGGGGGGGACATTATAGAGACATACAAGTTCCTAAGTGGAATAAACAAAGTCCCAGAGTCTGATCTGTTGTGTAGAATCACTAACTCCAGCACTAGAGGTCATGAGTGGAAGTTGGGGGGGGGCTTCAGGAGGGAGCTTAGAAAACACTATTTCACAGAAAAGGTGGTGGAACCATGGAACAGGTTGCCCATTGAGGTGGTGGAAGTTAAAATAGTGACATCATTCAAACAGAGGTGGGATAGAGCTATCGTATGAACAAAAGGAGGCAGAACAGGGGGAATATAAATCAAACGGGGGTTAGGTCCTGAGATCAGAAAAATCTCAGGAACAATTGGGCAGACTAGATGGACCGTGGTCTCCTTCTGCTGTTATTTTCTGTGTTTCTATGTTTTCTATGTACTGATGTTTCTATGTTTTCTATGTACTGCCCAGCCTCTGCTCTGGCTAGGCTCAACTCCCTCTTCAATGCCTTCTGTCACTTTGCTTTGAATGCCCCTCCCCACACCCACCACTGAACTCTGTACTTCTCCCTCTCCTCACTTCACTGCCATTGCATGCTGCTTTCCTCTCTCTTCATCTCCAAATTCTGGTTTGGCTCTCTCCCCTCCTACCTCTCCTCTCTCCTCTCCTCTTCTCTTCTCTTCTCTTCTCTCTCCTCTCCTCTCCTCTCCTCTCCTCTCTCTCCTCTCCTCCCCTCTCCCCGTGACTAAGCACTCTTTCCTCTCTCCTCTCCTCTCCTCTCCTCTCCTCTCTCTCCTCTCCTCTCCCTCTCCCCGTGACTAAGCACTCTTTTCCTCTCCTCTCTCCTCCTCTCCTCTCCTCTCCTCTCCAGTCTCGGGACAACTGCACTTCCTTCCTTCTGTGCCCCTTGCTCTGCTGCCTTCACCTCTAGGCTCTCCTCTCTCTCTGGAATTCTCTCCCTCTCTCCATTTATCTCTCCTCCTCCACACCAGTCCTCAAAAGAGCTCTATCAGAACTCTCTCTCTCTTCTCTGGCTCCTGTTCATGCTAGGCCCTGTCCCATCCGTTCACACCTTTTGCTACCTCCACATACTCCTTTCATCTTGGCTAACTCAGAGTGTCATATTTGCACTTGTTTACTGTGGTATGCCTTAATAATCATTACTATGTATTCTCTGGCTCTGTACCTGCACAATTTAATTTTTCTTTGTTGTAATCTTACTCTCATGGCAGATCCTCATGTTTAATGATGCTCCCTTCTCCCCTTCCCCTGAGTCACACCTGGAAACAAGCCTTGGCTCAGTGTGCCTCTCATGGTTACCAACTTTAACTATATAAATGGTTCTCGAATTATTTGACCAACCGAACGCAAAGGGTAAAATGCAATAACTTGTTTTCTCCCATTTTGCCCTTGGATATGATGGTCCCACAGGGAACAACAAAAGAACCCCAGAGAAAATGCAATGGGACAAGGGTTATCCCAGAGGATATTGGCCATACAGCCAAATTTTAAAGAAAACACAAATTGCACATACCCCAATAATGCAAAGCATCATGGGAAACATATGCAAATGCCCATGAATTTATCTGGACTGGCTCAACTTTAAGCAGAATTGCATGGTGCCAGAAGGCCTCACAATACAATCAGCAAAGGCTGAGAACAGCAGACGTAGACACGCGTTTCATCCTCATTTCAACTCATCAGTGTGCTTTTGCTGATTGTATTGTGGAGGCCTTCTGGCACTATGCAATTCTGTAAACAAACCAGTCCAAAATAATTCAGGGGCATTTGTGTCTTTCCCATGATACTTACGTAGTGAGGTATGTGCATATTTTCTTTAAAATCTGGCTGTATAGCCAATATCCTCCGGGATAACCCTTGCCACAGTGAATTTGCTCTGGGGTTCTTTTGTTGTTCTCTTTTCTCTCTACTTTGGGCTGCCATGACATAAACCAATAAGATCCCCTATAGGATGGCTGGCTATCTCTTCCTGGACTGAGGTACAGATATGGCACACTGATGAGTCCAAATGAGGATGAGACACGTGTCTGTGTCTGCTGTTCTCAGCCTTTGCTGATTGCGTTGTGAGGCCTTCTAGCACCATACAATTCTGCTTAAAGTCAAGCCGGTCCAAATTAATTCATGGGCATTTGCATATGCTTCCCATGATGCTTTGCATTATTGGGGTCCCATAGGGGTCTGCTTTACGATCCCTATTGTTTAGTATTTTTTATAAATACAGTGTCTAATATCCCCAAGTACTCCCATACAATTTTATATGTTGATGACACTGTTCTTTTAACTTCCAGGATAAATCATATTAATATGCAAGAATGTTTGCAATTTGATTTTAAGTTAATTTGGGAATGGTCTGAACAAAATGACCTGGTCATTAACACAAAAAAAAAAAAAAACAAGACTATGTTATTTGGGAGTAGACATAATCAAGGAAAATGCTCAGACTTGACTATAATGACCCCTAGAGGTGATTGTATTGAGCAGATGTAATCCTTTAAGTACTTGTTTTTTTTATCCACGTTTGTCTTTCACATGTCATGTTGATTATGCTGTTAAAAATATTAATTGCCGTATAGGTTTTCTTTATCAAAACAGGAATAATTTTACTTTGGAAGTTAAAAAACTGTTAATCAGCAGTCTGATTTTTTTCTATTATTGACTATGGATTAGTAGTTTACTTGGCAGCCTACACTACTACACTTGAAAAAATAAATGTTGCTGTAAATAATGTCTGTAGATTTGTCCTAAACTGTAAAAGGGATAGTCCTAGATGTTGTTTATATAGTATACTTAATTGGCTACCTCTTTATACTAGAACTGATAACAATCTTGCAACTATGTGTAAAAAGTCTCTTTTGGGTTACACCCCTGGTGAGGTCCAAAAGCTTTTTAATTATGTTTCTAATAGATTTTCAACTAGGAACATGGCATGTGAGAAACTTCAAGTACCATATTGTAGAACAAACTTGGGACAGAGGTCTTTCTCAATGAGAGCAGCAAAGGGTTGGAATTCGCTTCCGCCTGGGATATGTCATCTGAGCACTTTACTTTTAAAACACATGTATTACAGATACTCTTAAATAAGATTACATGTGATTGTAAATTATTGTTTATATTGATATATTGTATGATTGTCTTGACGTAGACACCTTTGAGAAAGGGATATACTAGCTCAAAGGTTTTCTGAAATAAAGAACTGAAATTAAATATTGAAAGAGAGGTGGAGGGTTACTGCATTGCACATGTGGAGAGAATTCAGGTAGAAAATTCTAATATATATTTTCTCACCCTCATAATTAAGGTCCACTTTGGAGAAGGACTTAACAACAGCTGTTAGAGACGATGCGGGGATAGCAGGAGCCATTACCACATGTTCTAGAAATGTGTCAAAATGCAAGTCTTCTGGTCCCAGATCCATATTGACTTGTGCTGGATCTGGGGACTAGAGGGGCAACTGGACTTTAGGATTTGTGTGATAGGCCTTCCATCCAGAGGCCTGGGGTCTGGAGGACACAGAAATGAGTTTCAGAGTATGTGCCTGGTGTGACACTTGGACAGCTGGTTCTGATTAATCTATGCTTTTTGGAATATAAAAAAAAAATGTAGAGTGATTGTCATGAGAAATGCTGTGCCTGGATAACCAACACCCCCCCCCCCAGGTTTCAGTTCTAACAGGACAGGATATATGTTAAACAGCACATCTCTGTGATGAGGTTAACTCCTAAGAACCCCCATTTTATAGCCTTAGTTAGGATATGGGTTGTTTGTAGCTAAGCCCTGAAATATCCATTTTATGGCATCCTCAGGAAGGTCAGTTAATTGCAGCTGGTGTCAAAAGAATATTACACCTCAGTGAGAACTGGCAGACAGAGAGAGTCATAAAACGTTCTTTCATGTCTTTGTAAAGAGCAGGATGTTGCTCATGGATGAAAGAAAGAAATTGGAAAATTACAGACTTGATTGGGAAGTCACATGGGGAAACAAAGTTTAGCTGATGTCACCTATTAAATTTACCTTCTGAATGATGAGACATCCTGGGTGTATAATTTTTAATAAACAGAGGTGGAGCTATGTGACATCATGGAGGAGGAAGGGTCAGAGACAGTTTTTTAACTATGCTGTGACTGACCTTGACACACACAAGTTTGGACTCTGAAAAAGCAACCTCAGGCACTGTTAGAAGGTATACATTAGAAAATATAATTCTAAGTGTACTGTGGTAGGAGGTTTTGTTTGCACTTATAAACCTCTTTTTTTAAGTGATTTGTATGTTTTGTGATATATGGTTCTGTATTTACAGTTTACATTTTTATCTATTTTTAAGTAAACATCTCATTTTTAGAGACTACTTTGTGTGCCTTTGAAATTCTTTATTTGACAAGTGAAGCATATATGGTTAAAGTTTACACTGTGCAAAATTATTGGTAATACCAAACTGGGAAAAGGTAAGAGTTTATTCTGAGGACTTTCACAGAGTTTTAAGGGTTCATTTTGTACACCTGGTTAGGTGCCTGAGGGTGAAAGATATCTGGCCCCGCCAAAGAGCAGAATTATCTGAGTCTCTATATTGGCTACGCTAGCAAGAGGTTCACAGTTTGAATCCCTCCAGAACTTGAGACCAAAGTTTGATTCAAACCCACAAAACAGACAGGAGGGTTACCCTAGTCTGTTAACTGTTCACTATACTGCACTCGGAGGTTAGCACTGTGGGAGCAGAGGGCCTGACTTGCTGAGTGGGGTTGTGACAAATTGGTTAGCAGAGGTGCAATAATTTTGGTATTAGAAGCTTTTATTGTTCAGTGTGTCAGCTTGAGACCATCAGCTCACTTGCAAAGAAAGAAAAAGGCAGTGATTTATTTTTAAAAATAAGACAGAACTATATCACTTGGCGTACAGTCAAGTTCCTACCCATTTAATTTTTTTTCTAAAGTGCAAGTCAGAGTAGCCGTAGCTAGGGAAGAAGATGGCTTCCAACCACAGCAGGCACACTGTAGACTACTTAAAGCAGTTGTGCAGGGACAGAGGAGTCCCATTTGAGGTGAAAGCCACCAAACAGAATCTTATGAATACCCTGATGGTAGCAGATACCCAGAGCATTGAGTCACAGACAGTGACTGAAAAGGACTGAACCTTGAGTGTGGCAGGGCTAGTGGCCAGTGCAGTGGCCAGATCCAATGAGGAGGGCAACAGGGCCAGTGCCAGTGAAGGGCCACAGCAGCAGAGAAAGGTCACCAGTATCCTGGATCTAGAAGTACTCAGTCTAGAGATTGAGTTGTGTTGAATGGAGCTAGAGTTCCAGGAGAAGAGAGAGGGAGAACAGTGAGAGATGGAATGAGAGAGATGGGAGGAAGAGCGGGAACAGCGGGAGGCTGAGCGTGAGGAGGATGGGCACCAGCGAGCTGGAGAGGAGAAGAGGGAGCAAGAACGGTGAGAGGCGGACCGTGAACAGTGAGAGGTGGACCATGAGGAGCATGACTGCCAGAAGCAACATGAAATGGAGAAGCTATGACTCCAACCAGTGGCACCAGAGCAGGTAAGTGGCTTGGGTTTAACTGGGACTACAGGACTGGGTAACAAATTGATAGCTGAATTTAAAGAGGGGGAGGATATGGAGGCCTTTTTAAATTCTTTTGAAAAAGGTTGTATTTGGGCTAAAATTCCTAGGGAGTCCTGGAGCTTCCAACTATCCCCACTACTTACCGGAAAACCCGGGATGCATTGGGTCAAATGGACAATGAGGACAGTGATGATTACAGCAAACTTAAAGCTGCACTGATAAAAAAATTTGAATTAACTGCTGAATCATACAGAGCAAAATTCCATAAGCTCAGGAGAAGCCCTGAGAAGAACTATGAGGAGCTAGCCACGAAACAACGTCAGTTTTTAAAACGTTGGTGGGAAGGAATTGAAGCAAACTCTGTTAACAAAATTGAAAATGTGATTCTGTTAGAACAGTTTTATTGGGCAGGCCCAGCCGAGCTAAAAATCTGGCTGGAAGACCGAGATCCCAAAACAGTGCAAGAGGCTGCTGAACTCTCGGACCACTATGCCAAGAGCAGACCTGCTCTGAGAGTGAAAGGGGCTGGTGTGGCTGTGCAGAAAGAGAAAAGCGCACCCTCAGGGCAGCTAAAACCCTCATTGTCTCCACTGAAACCAGTTAGCCCTTGGTTTCAGAGAAAAGATTTCTCTGAAAAAAGAAATGAGTGTTGGGTATGAAAAGAAACTGGGCATATTGCCAGACAGTGTCCCAAATGGATGAGCAATAATACACAAGGTGGTGCTAGGAGGGAAGTGGGTTGTTTGTGTTTCCCTGGAAGCATGCCTGTGAACATAAGGGAACACATGCACCCAGTCATGGTGAATGGTGTACAGATGCAAGGGCTAAGTGACACAGGGGTATCCCTGACATTGGTGAAAGGGGATCTGGTACAGCCTGGTCAGCTTATACCCAATAAATACGTCACTGTACAAGGGTTCACTGGTGAAGAGAAAACATTGCCACTGGCCAGTGTTCTCCTAGACTGGGGTGAAACAGGGGGAACTGTGAACAGGTGGTTGTAGCCCAAACCTTAGCAGTGGATGTTATCCTGGGCAACAATCTCAAACAAGAGATGGTGTGTGCAGTTACCCATAGCCAAGCAGCAAGGGAAAATTGTAGTTCCCTGAACCCCACAGAAGCCATTGTGGAAACCATTGAGAGGTTAGTTCCCCAGTCTGTGTCTCCAGATGGGGAGATTAATGAAAAAGGGGTAGAAATTTCCCCAGTAGCAGTTAACCACACAGCTATGGAGGGTAAAGATGGAGGGGTGACTCATTGTCAGAGGGTTGGTATTGACAGTGATCCTGAGTGCCCTGATGCTAGTGCTAGGTACCCAAGTTTAGTAACTGAAGGGGACCTGTCCCATGCCTTGGGAATTTGTGAGGGGTTTGCGGCCACTCAGAGAAGTGACTCTAGTCTAGTGAAGCTAAGAACTTGGGCAGACTCTGACAGGGCACAGGGAGGTGATGGCAGACATAAGGTATATTGGGAAAATGGACTGATGTATACTCAGGCTGTGCAGACAGAGGAAGGGGTGCTAGGCAGGCAGCTTGTTGTTCTCCAGAGGTATCGTGAGCAGTTGCTCAAGATTGCACATGATATTCCCTTGTCTGGTCATCTGGGAATCACACGCACTATGCAGTGGTTGGCCCAGAATTTCTATTGGCCGAACTTCACCCAGCAGGTGAAGGAGTATTGCAGGTCTTGTCACTGGTGCCAAGAAATGGGGAAGGCGGGCAAGAAAACCCAAGCCACCCTGATTCCATTGCCCATAGTGGAGGAGCCATTCCAGAGGGTGGGAATGGATATTGTGGGGCCTTTAAATACCTTCAGCTCCCCAGGGAAGAGATTCATCCTTATTGTGGTTGATTATGCCACCTGGTACCCAGAGGCAGTTGCCCTATCCTCACTGAGGACAGACAAAGTGGCAGATGCCTTACTTGGGATTTTCTTCTGTGTTGGGTTTCTGCAGGAGGTTATCACCGATTGAGGGGGTTCCTTCATGTCAGACCTGATGAAATGTTTATGGGAGAAGTGTGGGGTGGTGCAGAGATGCACGACACTGTATCACCCACAAGCCAGTGGGCTTGTGGAAAAATTCAATGGTACCCTGAAGTCAATGTTCCGGGCATTTGCTGAACAGCATGAGAGGGACTGGGAGAAATACCTTGCCCACCTGTTGTTTGCATACAGAGAGGTGTTCCAAGGATTGACAGGATTTTCCCCCTTCAAACCATACATGGACGCTGGGTGTGTGGCCCCTAGACTTGATTCTGGAGGACTGGAAGGCAAGCACACCACCCAGGAAACTCCCATAGTGGATTATGTCCTTAAGTTTAGGGAAAGGCTGAAGGAGCTTATGGGGACAGCCCAGAGCAACCTGGCAGCTGCCCAACAGAAACAAAAGGTGTGATACAACTGCAGGGCCAGAGCTCACTCATACATGGTGGGTCAGGAAGTTATGGTCCTTATTCCATTCTGGAAAGACAAGCTGCAGGCTGAGTGGGCAGGACTGTACAAAGTGGTTAGGAAGGTAAATGACATGAACTATATTGTAACCGAAGACAGACAGGAAGGATGCACCATGTCAACATGATGACGCCATATGCAAATAGGGCTGACATGGTGTTTGCAGTGAGTAGTCCTGGGGAGGGGATGGACAAAGGAGACCCCCTTCTGGACTTGCTGGAAGAAAGCAAGTGGGAGTCCTCTGTGGAGGCAGTAAAATTGTCTCTCCAGCTGGCCCTGGACCAGATCCAGGAAGTAAGTGAGGTTTTATCAGACTTTGTCCCATTGTTTAGCACCAAGCCTAGACTAACCCCCTTAGCGATGCATGATGTGGAGACAGGGACACAGAAGCCCATACGGCAGACAGCATATTGGGTGTCAGAGGCTGTCCAAAAGGACATTAGGAGGGAAGAGGAGGAGATGCTGGATTTAGGGGTAATCCAGAGATCCCACAGCCCCTGGGCCTCACCTGTAGTCCTTGTGCCTAAGCCAGATGGTTCTACTCATTTCTATGTGGACTATCATGGACTGAATGCAGTCATGAAGTCAGACACCCACCCGATGCCCTGGATGGATGGATGAACTCCTGGACAGGTTGGGAGGGGAGACCTACCTTACAATGATTGACCTGACCAAGGGGTACTGGCAGGTAGAGTTAATGGACAGAGCTAGGGAGAGGTCGGCCTTCATCACTCTGAAAAACTTATTTGAATTTAAAGTAACGCCTTCCGGAATGAAGAACGCCCTGGCCACTTTCCAAAGGTTGGTGAACCAGGTGTTAAATGGTGCTGAGGAGTACACCACGGTGTACCTGGATGACATTGCCATCTTTAGTGCTAGCAGGGAGGAACACCTGTCCCACCTTAGGGAAGTGATGGGCAGGATACAGAGGGCCAGGCTCACTGTCAAAGCCAGGAAGTGCCAGGTGGCCATGGGAGTGGTGGCATACCTGGGGCATGTGGTAGGCCGGGGAAAGCTCCATCCTAACCAAATAAAAATAGAGGTAATCCAGGTATGGCCCAGACCAGAAACACAGAAGCAGGTCAAAAGTTTTCTAGGGACAGCAAGGTACTATTAGAAAATGTTTACCCAATTACAGTGCCCTGGCTGCTCCCCCTATCTGACATGGTAAAGAAAAGTATGCCAAAGAAAATTACATGGGACCCGGCCTGTGAGAAAACCTTTACGAGATTGAAGGAGGCACTGTGCAGTGCTCCTGTTTTGACAAGTCTTGACTATAGCAGACCCTTTATAGGTCAGACTGATGCCTCAGATGTGGATATTGGGGCAGTACTGAGTCAGACATCCAGCCAAGGGAAAGATCACCCTGTAGCGTATCTGAGTAAAAAGTTACTTCCCAGGGAGCAGGCATACTCCACTGTGGAAAAGGAGTATCTTGCCATAGTGTGGGCCCTAAAGAAGTTAGAAACATACTTATATGGGCAGCATTTTGTGGTACAGACTGACCATAACCCCCTGGTTTGGCTGACGAGATGGGAAAAAAAGAGGCTGGTAGATTGCTAAGATGAAGTATTGTTTTACAAGGTTATGCATGCCATCCCACATGTGGTTGGAGGAAAATCAGAACTCAGATGGGTTGTCTCGTGTCTGTGAGGAGTGAACTGATTTGGGAAGCTCATTTCATGCAGCGGCTAGAACCCCCAAATTCAGTCTAGGTGGGGAGGAATTATAACACTTGGACAGCTGGTTCTGATTAATCTATGCTTTTTGGAATATAAAAAAAAATGTAGTGTGATTGTCTTGAGAAATGCTGTGCCTGGATAACCAACACCCCCGGCCCCCCCCAGATTTCAGTTCTAACAGGACAGGATAGATGTTAAACAGCAGATCTCTGTGATGAGAGTAACTCCTATGAACTCACATGTTATAGCCTTATTTAGGATATGGGTTGTCTGTAGCTAAGCCCTGAAATATCCATTTTATGGTGTCCTCAGGAAGGTCAGTTAATTGCAGCTGGTGTCAAAAGAATATTACACCTCAGTGAGAACTGGCAGAGAAAGAGAGAGTCATAAAACATTCTTTCATGTCTTTGTAAAGAGCAGGATGTTGCTCATGGATGAAAGAAAGAAATTGGAAAATTACAGACTTGATTGGGAAGTCACATGGGGAAACAAAGTTTTGCTGATGTCACCTATTAAATTTACCTTCTGAATGATGAGACATCCTGGGTGTATAATTTTTAATAAACAGAGGAGGAGTTGGGTGACATCATGGAGGAGGAAGGGTCAGAGACAGTTTTTTTAACTATGCTGTGACTGACCTTGACACACACATGTTTGAACTCTGAAAAAGCAACCTCAGGCACTGTTAGAAGATATACATTAGAAAAGACAATTCTAAGTGTACTGTGGTAGGAGATTTTGTTTGCCCTTGTAAACCTGTTTTTTTTAAGTGATTTGTATGTTTTGTGATATATGGTACTGTATTTACATTTGTATCTATTTTTAAGTAAACATCTCACTTTTAGAGACTACTTTGTGTGCCTTTGAAATTCTTTATTTGATAAATGAAGCATATATGGTTAAAGTTGACATTGTGCAAAGCTATTGGTAATACCAAACTGGGAAAAGGTAAGAGTTTATTCTGAGGTCTTTCATAGAGTTTTAGGGGTTCATTCTGTGCACCTGGTTAGGTGCCAGTAGGTGAAAGACATCTGCCCCCCCACCGAAGAGCAGAATTATCAGAGCCTGTACATTGGGTACACTAACAAGAGGGTCACAGTTTGAATCCCTCCAGAACTTGAGACCAAAGTTTGATTCAAACCTCAAAACAGACAGAAGGGTTACCCTGTTCGGTTAACTGTACACAATACTGAGCTTGGAGGTTGGCACTGTGGGAGCAGAGGGCCTGACCTGCTGAGTGGGGTTGTGACACCTGGCAGCCCTCAAAAGTATCACCATGCACTGGCTCTCCCTGGGTGGCCACAATGAGGGAGTGGCACGAGGGACTTAAAGCAGCAGTGCACAATAGCGGTGAAAATTTTGACCTATACTTTTTTATTCTATTTTGGATTTTTCCTTATCTCCTGACTTGTATGATACCCTTATTTCCTCATTTTGAGTCTACTTTAGTACTTTTTTTCACATTTGAAATACAAAATGGAGCACTCTTTCTAATAAGGCTAGGACTAGGTTTTTAACAGTATTCTCAGCTGTTTTTGTACACCTGTTATCACATAAGGTGAATGAATTGTTTAAAATCACTTCTGTTGTGACAAAAATGAACTACCATGCAGCAGGCAGTGCTTCCTGGCCTTATGGGACAATAGGTGTTGGAAAAACAGCTAAGAATACTGATAAAAACCTGGTCCAAGCCATACTGAAAGGAGCGCTCTTTTTATTGTTTCAAACATAAGAAAGTGTTGGCAAAAGTGTTGCCTAAACACTCGTAGTGTGTAGGGTAAATAATAATAATACAGATTCTTATGTCTTCGGAGTCTGCCAAGAAACATTCATGAACAAGCAAGAGTACTAATAAATATTTCTTATACTACTTACACCAAGCATGTGACAGACACTCACTAGGGAGATGGGTTTCTCACCACTCTCCTGAAGAATGTATATTATTTCCAGAATTTCTAGAATCTTAGGTTGTCCAAGATCTTATTCTCTCTCCCCCCGCTCTCCTGGAGCTACAGTATGTTGCAGAAGGCTATATACTACAGATGACAGCATGGCAAAAAGAGATTACCTCATAGTACAGATATGAGAAACAATATGTATTGGTCCTAAGTCATTCTCCATTGGAGAATGACTTAGGAGAAAGAATTACAAATGAGTATCATATGAGACAAATAATATGCTTCCGTTTGCATTATAGCTTGGACAAGAGAAATGCTGATGGGTTCAAACTACACATGGCATTTTTTGCCTGTGTATAAGACATAACAAAGGTTTTCTCTCTGTGTAAGTTTCCTTAGACAAAGAGAAATGCTGACTGGCCACAACTACATATGATTA
Organism: Neoceratodus forsteri; assembly: GCA_016271365.2. Lineage (NCBI taxonomy): Eukaryota > Metazoa > Chordata > Ceratodontiformes > Ceratodontidae > Neoceratodus > Neoceratodus forsteri. The sequence continues at coordinate 323,443,802 of CM057459.1, forward strand.
TGCGAGAATACATTTATAGTGTATAAAGTAATCACTGATGATCCCTCAGAGTCATCTTATCAGTAATTAGGTAGATTATATATGGAATATATGTAAAAGACAAACATAATGCATTATAGTGAGGTATAATAGTCATGCATGATCCCATCCTATGAAAGGATGTAAACATTAGCAAATGCGAGCAGCAAAGCACATTCCTGGCACTCATGCTTATACGATAGATGTCTAAATCTATATATTAGTGCAAAATAGCTGTATCACAGTATAATAGACCAGGAATACAGTGTAAGGTGTATGTGGGACAATAGGGGTATAACCCTGGTGCAACAGTCCCCTCTTTGTTGCCCTAATTGCAAAAGTGGCAACACAACAAAAAGTTGACGGCTAGGCACCATTTGTTTACAGGCCTGAGGCATGAGCCTGATAGAGGAATTTTAACTGGTCACGGTGGTGTTTCAGGGTTTTCCTTAAACAACAAAATATAATTATAAGGGAAAATGTGAGTAAACCTTGTATTACTATAAACATTTGGAATAAAACTTCACATTGGGGGTTTCCAATATCAAAACAATCAGTAATTATTGATATGTATGTATCAGGTGTGTGTCTGTCCTATTGGAAAGAAATTGAAGAGACAAACTTAAGTTGCCTGTAAGGACATTAAAATTAAGTAAAAATCGAGATAGAGCATCAAGATAGGACTAGACAATGATATTTGCAGTGTCAGTGGCTCAGTAGGTAGCACACTCGCCTCTGAGGCCGGGAGATCAGAGGGCTGTGGGTTCAGTTCCCACATCTGGCACTTGGGTTAATATTCTAGTACTGACACTGTAATGCAGCATGAGAGGGGTGCTGCACTTCGGAGGTGCCGTCTTTTGGATGAGACGTTAAACCGAGGTCCTATCTGCCTGGATTGGTGGTAGTTCAGGTGGATGTTAAAGATCCCATGGCACTTATAGAAAAGAGTAGGTGTCCTGGCCAAATTTCCCTCATTCACTAAAAATACTACAAACAGCTTAATCTGGTTCAAGGTCAGTTGGAATTCATCTGTATCCCCCTCCCCCGGGTCCTGCCTGAAAATAGGCAGGATTTGTCTAGTGCACTTACCCGGTCAACAAAAACTAAATAAATAAAAATAAATATCTGGTTTTGGGATGGGAACAGGTGTGATTACCGTAGAACCTATTACCTGTTTAGGGAGTAAAAATAGAAGTTAGAAAAGTTCACTTTGCATAACTCTTAGTCCATATCAGAAGAATGTATAATTGGTCACCACACAATGTTCTACATCAGCAGAATGTACCACCTTGGAAAATGGCATTTTTCAGTTGATAAGTCGAACAGGACATGAAATGTCATTGTCCACAAGGCATAAACTACGAACAGTTCCAGGGATAAATCCAGGGTTTCTTCAAGTGTTAGATGAAGATTCATAGTTGAAATTCGATGCATTTCGATTTTTGAAAGGTAGATCCAAATGTTCGGGAGACAGCAGTATTTTCAGAGGCCTCAGCAGGGGGTGCATTAGATTGCACATCGAATTTTGCAATGGAATAGCAACAGTGTTCAGTGGAAGATGATCACATGTCTGTACAAAGTGTAAAAGTTAATAACAGTACTCAGTTTGTATGAGGTGCCAGCCAGGCTTGGAAAACAAGCAGTGAAGAAAATGGATTTCTTGATTGTAGATCAAATGAAGAAGAGTCTTCTTGCTGAAGTTAGGAGATTGCCCCTGTGACAACCCACCTCTCCCTCTGGGCTGAAACAGCTTTTAGAGAGGTGTCTGTCCTCGGGTATTCGCTGCCACCAGCCGAACTTTCCTTCCGGCACCTCTTTCAAGTGTACAAACTTGAAATAATTAAACGTGCAATTGCACAAGTTAAAGTCTGGTAGTGTGTCTCTCCCGGGTGGTGGATGCTACACAGAGTTTACCTCAGCCAGTGGTATTACCTTAGAAAAATTACATCACAGTCACAACTGTTGAGCAAATAAATAGCTTTTTACTTAACAGAAAGTACAATGAGCAGTTACAGGATATGTATTTACAACACAAGAGAATAACATTCATACAGGAAAAGTAAACAAATGTTTTAAATAACAGATGGCAAAAGAAGAAGGCTATTACTGAAATATGCTATCACTAAACTTACCCTTCCCTGTCCTTACAAGAGACACTGGACCCTGTTCTAGCTGCCAGCTCCCATGGACATAGCTACAAGGTAGGCTCCAAGCTTATGCTTCCCCTCCCAGCTTCCAAAGCACAAGGAGAGAGCCTTCTCTGTCTTTTAGAAGGTTATATACTCCAGGGAGAATAGGTCATTCCTATTCTCCCTTTAAATGCACCAACCAACTAACATGTATGTATTTAATTGTCCCAATCAGAGTGAACACTTATCAGTGACCAATTATAGTCCCTTTTCACCTTAAGTTTATATTTGAATGATCCAATCCATTCAAACTGCCCTGTGTCCGTGTCTGCAGGTCTGTGTGTGTCTGGAGAAGTCCACTCGAGATTTATGACCCAGCTCTTATCCAGCAGCTAGGAATTCCACAAGCTGGATGCTGTTGGACAGAGGATTTCAGCCTGACTGTATTTTTTTCCAAACTGCTGAAAAATAAGGCACCTACAGAATCCAAACCATTAACTCTTTCCTGCCCATTTCTGTCACAGCCCCTACCCCAGACTTGCTTCAAAGTATGCATAACAATAAGCTTGATTGTACAATCTTAATTGGCTGGACCGAATACAGTTTGTTAGAGAGCTCACAAGAGGAAGCCAAATTTAAATTATTAGGCCAGTATTCACAAGTTAGTAAGACAAGTTGGAAGATGTCACATCTGTATAAGAGGTGATGATCCTTTCAGGTACGACATTCAGTGTACAGAGTCAGTCACGATTCCAAGACCTCATGGTAAACAAGGAAAGGAGGTAGTTTCAACCTTTCATGATAAAAGTTCCCATCAAGATGATCAATAGAATGGACAGTTGCCAGACAATCAGAGATGGATGTTGCCAGATGAAAATGCAGGAATGACACTGTGAGAGTCACAAGCATGACTTCCTGGATTGTGTAGGAATAAGTTTTGAAACATGGAGCAATACTGGTGTGTGTGGTGACATATCCAAGGTTCCTTGTCATTGACAATGGAAGTGTTAGATTCTTTTTTTTTCCCAATTGTTTAACCAGGTGAGAGACACTAAGCTGAAAGCATTTTTACAGGTGCAACCTGGGAGTACAGGGAAGTTAAGTGACTTGCTCAGGGTCACACAGTATATGCAAGTGGGTGCTGTGGGATTCAAACCCAGGTCTTCAGATTTGCAGCTCAGAGCCTTAAACCTGAAAGGATCATCACCTTTTATAAACATTTGTTAACACATGCAATAGAAGTGCAAAATGTGGCAATACCACTGACCCATATATCTGTCATGTATGAGATCAAGGATATGTCCTAATTCCAGATCCCGGAAGAGATAACCAAAGGGTTGTAAGAAAATGATAGCCATAGGCAGTGCGAAGGACTTTCCTAGCTATGTGATGCTCATATGCTTCTTTAATGTGACCAGAAATTAATTCATAAACATAAACATTTGTCAGGTCACTCTCCTTCATAATATCCTTCATATTGTAAATGTAAATCAGTCTTTTTATGAGCAAAATCATGTATACCATGCAATGGGGGGGGGATGGTATGATTATATTTCATACTATTATGAACCTTTAACATATGTGCTTCAATAATGGCTATATCAGCCCTATTCTATTTCAAATAGATATGTCAGAGCCAAATAGGCCTGAGTCTAAACCTGTGTTCTTTTTTTTTATAAATAAAAACAAAAGCAAAACAAAATGCCTAGTGTGTTTGGGTAGATTTACAGTCATAGGATGTACCACTAGCAGTCAGGATGTGAAAATCCTGTGTGTGCGTGTTTGTATTACTATCAGTCCCTGTGTAGGGGCCATTATTGAGTACCTGGTATGCTGCCAGGGTATCCAATCACATCATTATTAAAAACATTGTTGGAAATGTTTGTTGTGAAACATAAAACAAATCATTCCAAGTTCTAAAGGTTGAGATTTAAAAATCACTGGGATGTGCATGAACTGCACATTATTAACTAGGGTACCTGGTTAAGAAGTGGCTATTAGACTACTGGGTGGGCCAGGGTTCTATCTGAGCACTCAGTATTAAGTGTCTCAAATTATGGGGTATCATTTGATAAAACTTTAAGGTCTAATGGCTTTTATTGCCATATAAATTGGATGCAAAATTCCTAATTATCAATAAAATGTAAACAGGGGTCCAGATCAAATCTAGTTGTTAGGACTGATCCAAAGCAATTAACATAACATTCAGTAGGGCCTCACTACCCTTCTGGATGATGAACATGTCTTTTAGGACTTTAGTGTGAATTCCACAGGATGCAATTAAATCATGTGGGCTTCTGAAGTACTCTGCCTCAAGAAGCTTTTTAGGATTAGGTCATTGGTTCTTTTCTGCAATAAGATGTGCAGTTTAGGCTTGTAAGAAGACCCATACTTTTAAAAATAATAATAAGCATAAAAGCAAGCATCTCTGTCCGTCTTTCTCTGGAACCTAAAAGGAAAGAGAAAAGAAAAAATCACAGTTGGTTTAGTATTATTCCACCCATTGGGGTATGGAAAAGTAATTTATTCTCCTTTAAACAGGTTCATTTGATTGGCATGCAGCCATTTATCAATGACTGTTATTGTGAGGCAGTCTAACTCAGTAGACTGCTAGACTGAGTTTGTTTACACTGTGATAGGGCCTGTTGTTAGGCCTTGTCCATACATGTCTTGTTTGAGTTAACAAATTTATCTACTGATGCTCCATCAATAGTGGCAGTACACCGGTCCAGAAGTAAATGTTCTGGGAGTCTCATTGACTGTCCGCTCATAAGTTCAAAAATGGGGTACGCTGGCTGTGTACCTGCAGAGGGTGTCCCTCTTATTGCTATAAGGAGTAAAGGCAATAATGAATCCCAGTCCTTTTGGGTTTTTGTGAACAAGTTTATTATAACATAACTTTGATCTGCCTGTTAGCCCATTCCACCTGTCCTGATAACTGTGGGTGGTATGGGAAACAAAACTTTTGTTTTACCCATAACATATCCAGAGTTTCCTGCATTACTTTAGCTATAAAGCTGAATCCCTGTAATCAGAATTTATCTTTAGGGGTAAAGCCCTACCTGGTAAATAGCTGGTTTACCAAGACATTTGCAGTCACTTTGGCTGTTGTTCCAGAGGCCTGATTGCCTCTGGGGTAGCAATGCATTTTTCATAGCTGCTATAGGATTGTTCTGTGCACAGATCAAACAGTTACTAATGTAGTGTTCTACATCATTTCTCATGTGTGGCCACCAGACGGGGATTTCAGTTTGCCTAGGGTTTTATTGACTCACTGGTGTCCACCAGTTGGAGTATTATGTTCTTGGTACAGTAGATAAAATCTGCTCTCAGGTGTTCAGAAATTACCCATAACTTTTCATGAGTCTTAAGGCAATGATGCCAAATGAGTAGGCCATCACTGGATAGGTGAATGTAATTTGTACTTTCTTATAAGAGCTATTTTTGGAAGTTATTCCTCAGTTCCTTTATTATGGAACCTAAACACTGCCCTGAAATGAAGGTCCTTCTTTTGGAGCATAAAAAATATGCATTCAAAACATAGAAACATAGAAACATAGAATTTGACGGCAGATAAGGACCGCTTGGCCCACCCAGTCTGCCCATTTCCCTACCTAATGGATAAGCTGCAGATCCTAGTTAACCAGCAGCCTACTTCTTTCTACCCCCACCCCCTATAATTGCCTTATGGCTGTCCCATGCATTCTTGAATTGATTCCACAGCCTCCTCTGGAAGGCCATTCCATGCATCCACAACCCTCTGTGTGAAAAATACTTCCTTACATTACCTCTGAGCTGCCCCCCCTCTATCTTCAAATTGTATCTCCTTGTTCTTGCACACCCCTTTTTTTGAAAGATGCTACCCTCTTGGACTTTGTTGATTCCTTTGAGGTACTTGAACGTTTCTATCATGTCCCCCCTCTCCCTCCTTTCCTTGAGGCTATACATATTAAGCTCCTTTAGTCTCTCTTCATATGTCTTCTGGTGCAGACCCTGCACCATTTTAGTTGCCCTCCTCTGGACAGCTTCCATCTTGTCTATGTCCTTGCGGAGATTGGGTCTCCAGAACTGCACACAGTACTCCAGATGGGGTCTCACCAGCTGTCTGTACAGAGGGATAACAACTTCCTGTTTTCTACAGGTGATGCCTCTCCCTATGCATCCCAGTATCCCCCAACCCTCCTTACTGCCCTCTCACATTGCTTGCCCACCTTCAAGTCATCTGATATGACTACTCTCAGGTCCCTTTCCATTTTTGTTGTTGTTGGTATCTCACCCCATTGTGTACTCTTCCCTGGGTTTTGTTTCCCAGTGATTGCATTATACTTCTTAGCATTAAATCTAAGCTGCCATACATTTGACCATTCCTCTAACCTTGCCAAGTCCCTTCTCATCCTTTCCACCCCACCTTGTGCATCAACTCTGTTGCAGATCTTTGTGTCATCTGCAAAGAGACATACTTTTCCTTCCAGTCCCTCTGCAATGTCGCTTACAAAGACATCGAAGAGGACCAGTCCTAATATTGAACTCTGCGGCACCCCACTAGTAACCCCCCTTTCTTCAGAGTGGACTCCATTTACTATTACCCTCTGTGTCCTATTCTCCAGCCAATTCTTTACCCAGGCTATCATCTTGGGACCCACTCCCAGGCTGGCTAACTTGTATATTAATCTTTTGTGTGGGACAGAGTCAAATGCCTTGCTAAAGTCTAGGTAGGCCATGTCCACAGCCCCTCCCTGATCTACTACTTTGGTCACCCAGTCAAAAGAAATCTATTAGATTCATCTGGCATGACCTTCCTGCTGTGAATCCATGCTGCCTTGGGTCCTGTGCCCCTCTGGCTTCTCGGTACTCGACAATTCTTTCCTTCAGAAGTGATTCTATAATTTTCCCTATCACTGAGGTTAAACTAACAGGTCTGTAGTTTCCCGCTTCTGCCCTGCTCCCACTTTTGTGAAGGGGAATCACATCTGCCCTCCTCTAGTCCTCAGGTACCACCCCATCCTCCCATGATTTGTTAAAGAGGGTAGTCAGTGGTGTCATTAGTTCTACCCTTAGTTCTTTTAGAATTCTCAGATGAATCCTATCAGGCCCCATTGCTTTGTCCACCTTCAGTTTTAAGAGTTCTTTCAGAACCCTTTCTTCTGTAAATGGGCTGGTATCAACTTCTGTATCCAGAGTGTTTCTATTGTTTGTTTTAGGTGCCTCCCCCTCTTCATTTGTAAATACTGAGCAAAAATATTTGTTTAGTATCTCTGCCTTTTCACTGTCACCCTCTGACAACCCCCCTTATTAAGCCTCACTATCCCTCCCTTAGTCTTCCTTCGCTCCCTGATGTACCTAAAAAAGGTTTTATCCCCCTTCTTAACTGAGTTGGCTATCTTTTCCTCAGTTCGGGCCTTTGCTGTTCTGACTGCCTTCCCAGCTTCCTTTTGCTTTAACTGATATAATTCCCTGTCCTGCTCCTTCTGTGATTCCTTGTACTTTCTGAATGCTTTCTTTTTCTCTTGAACCTTCACTGCCACCTCCTTTGAGAACCATAGTGGTTTCTTACATCATTTTGTTTTGTTTATTTGCTTCACACAAAGGCTTGTTACCTCTGTGATGGCAGTTTTTATTATTCCCCATTGTTCTTCCACACCTCCTTCCTGCCCATTTGCTAGTACATTCCTTAGGCACTCACCCATTTTGGCAAAGTCAGCCCTCCTGAAGTCCAGTACTTTTGCTTTTGTATGGCTTGACTCTATTGCTGTGTTTATTGTGAACCATACTGTTCAATGGTCACTAGTTCCCAGATGGATACCCACTTCTACATCTGTGATCCTCTCTCCATCTCCATTTGAGAGAACCAAGTCTAAGATTGCTCCCTCTTGAGTGGGTTCCAGTACTAGTTGTCTAAGGCATACCCCCTGTAGGGCATCTAGAATAACCCCACTCTTAGAAGTGGCTGCTGCAACTACACTCCAGTTAACATCTGGCATATTCAGATCATCCATCAGCAATATCTCCCCTTTATCTGCCATTCTAAGTATACTTTCTATCATTTCCTTGTCCATTTCCTCCCCCTGAGAGGGGGGTCTGTATACAACCCCTGTGCAGATTGTGGTGCCATTGCCTGCCTCCAAATTGACCCACAGTGCTTCTTCTCCTCCTCCCTGTTTACCCTTTTGTTCTGTTGCTTTGATTCCTTCTCTTATGCTTGAACCTTATGAATGTACAGTTTGTATTTAAACTGTTAGGTTGTGAAGTACACAAACAAGTCTCTGTATTTCACAGAGGTAATATTAGAGTACTGGAACAGAAGCTTGTTTTCTTCCAAAGAAATTCAGTTTAGAGAGGAAACAGACCCAATTAGAATCTGTAATAAAACAAAAAAACTTTCTGCAGCACTTTTATAATTAGATCAAGGTCATTTCTTCAAATGTGCAATGCTTAACCCTCTCATGGAGTGCTGGTATCTTTTTACATAAGGAAAAAATCTCTTAACACAAGCTGTGTCTTTCTCAAGGATGTTTCAGCTCTCTAAACCATTCACAAATATTTGTGGTAATAAGGAGACTCCTCACTGACCTACTTTTCATTTTATTTGCCAGGCGTGTTTTAACATTGCCTGTGAATCATACATAAATGATGATGCACTTACTAGCCATGCACACTCTGTCATCACCAGAATGTAAAATAATTCCAAACCCTGCTATCTGATCCTTGTTGGTATGTGTGGCTGAGTCAGTCAAAACATGACACACAGGGGTGTCTTTTAACACTGTCTGAGGTTCTGTCAGAAAGGGTCCTGGGGCAGGTAGGTCAGGGGGTTGGAGTGAACAATCATGGGTCTCTCCTGCAAATTGTAGGGCATGGGCCAACAAGGATGGAGTTTTGATAGGAATGACAGTGACATCATGATCCTGTTAAATGAGAGACCAGTGTGTAAGTCTGGCATTGGAGCCAGAGTCATCTTTTACTCCGTCTGACAACAGAAAGTTAGTTGGAAAATGATTGGAATGCAGCACAATGGGTGCATATCCAGTGATTTACATAAAGTATCTCACTGCCTATTATGTAACTAAAAGATTCCTTTCACAAAGGTTGTATTTTGGCTCCACTGGGGCAAGCATCTGGGATGCATGAGCAATGGGTCTGATGTGTCCATTGTATGTTTGGGCTAAAACTGCTGAAATTTCTATATCTGATGTAGCAGTTTCAATATATCCTAAAACTGTGTTAGGATTAACCAATGCTGGGACCATGGTTAGTGATCTCAAAAGAAAAAAACAATGATATCAGTATTAGGAAATCGTGTACCTTCTTATCAGAAGTGCCTGCTATTGTGTGTACTAGGAATAACCCAGACTGTTTCAGACTTGTGTCTGGTATTGCATGTGCTGGGAATAACCCAGACTGTTCCTGGCTTGTGCCTGCTATTGCAGACACAGTATGGGATGATCCAGGTGTCACTGGTGGAGGGGGTTCTGCATTATGTGCTGGCACTATCGGGGGTGCCTGCACAGTGGAGAAAAGTGGTGTGCAAGCTGCATGTAGTTCTCCAACTATGGATTGTTCAGTAGCCATCGGGGTGGAGAAAGTAGTGCTGTAACAGCTGTCAGCTCAGGTTCAGAAATGAAACCTGTAATCCTCCCCCCTAATGTGACCTGTGATGCTGAAAATATCACAGCCATGGGGCTTTCAGAATCAGAGTTGTCCCCTCCCCCATCAAATGTAAAGTGGGTTTCCCCACCGGAAGGTTGCTGGATGGTAGCAACATTGTTTTTAATGCTACAGCTTATGGTATTAATGCACTGCATATGGTCAGTGCTGCCAGGGTTGGGAAAAGCAGTACATTCAGTCTTCTCAGGTAAAGCTGATGCTATTTTACATTTCACATTATAATTAAAAGCAATGTGTTCCTTAGCCAAGAACCTTCTAGTATAGTAAACATTACTAGCAGCAACTTCTTCTGCAGTGTCACACACTGACTTCATGACCAGTTGCATACCAACCTCATTCAAAAGCACATCAAAATACTTTTTAATGAGACTCTTCTGTCCCTCAGAAACACTAGTGTTACTGATAACATTATTAATCATGCAAAAAACTTCTGGTATGTTTTGTTTGGTTACGGCAGCAGTCACAGGTCGCTGTGACTGCATGATCCAACTTCCATGATATGGTGGGTGGCCATTTTGGATTACCTCATGGGCATCTTGGGTTACTGTGTTATGACCATCATCACATGACCATGAGTGGCCATTTTGGGGATGGTATGGGGATGCAACCTGATGACATGTGTGTCCACCATTTTGAGACTGTAACAGTTCTCCATTTTGTGAATCACAGAAAAACAAGTGGCTAGCCTTTGTTCTAGTCCACCTCACTGCACACTGTGAGTGTTCAAAATCAAACTCTTCAACATCATAAGAGGCAAGGTCTATGCGCATTAAGTTAGTATGCCCTGCCAGAACCTCTGGCTGATGGCGCAAGTTCACCATATCTGACTTTTTACTCCTACATTCTAACTGCTCAGATACAGGAGTTAGCACACTGTAAAGTGCCTTGTTTTCAGATCGCAAGACATTCTCATCTTCTAAAACTTGCCTTTTATCAACAGAAGCTGTGTCACAGTTTAGATTCAAAACATTCATTTCAAATCTTTCAGTAATTATTTCAGACTTATCCCTAAGTTCCTTGTTTTCAAAATGTAAGGAATCAGTGTTATTAGCCAGAACTCCATTCATTTGAAAAAACCTTTTTTTCTAGCAAGTTTTGCCATTTCAGCATTATCTCTTAAGGCATGCAGGTCTTTGCTGCTTCTGCCATTGAAGATAAACTCATTTTCTTGACAGAGAGACTGCAGCTGAGACTGCAGTCCATCTATCCTTTCTTTATGAGAAGCCTTTTTCAGACTAATCTCCTGCTTGCAAGCAGCAGTCTCCATTTTACAAGCAACATTCTCAGATTCCAAAACAGATAGTTTATTTAAAACAGCATCAAAGCAATTAAACAATGTTGCAATTAATAATCCTTCAGGATCAACTCTTTTGGTACCATTTTAAATTCTCCACAATGGGCAATGATATTCCTGAAAGGGCTACCACTCTGTTTTGCTGCCTCAGCAAAATCAGACCAACCAGCGTAGGCAGTTTGGTATGTTAAGACATCCAGCCTCAACTCAGTACTGATATTTAGTAAAGGGGGAGGACAAGAGGCACTCTGGGTCACCTTGGAGACAGAGATTGGCATCACAATCTGCACAGGGGTTGTATACAGACACTCATCTCAAGGGGAGGAAACGTACAAGAAAATGATGGAGGACATTCTCAAAATGGCTGAAAAGGGGGAGATACTGTTGATGGGGGACCTGAATATGCCAGATGTTAACAGGATGACATGTACTGCAGCCACATCCAAGAGCAGGGTCATTCTTGATGCCCTGCAGGGGACAGACCTTAGACAGCTAGTGTTGGAACCCACTCGGGCGGGAGCAATACTAGGCCTGGTACTCTCAAATGGAGAGAGGATCACAAATTTAGAAGTCAGTAGACATCTGGGAACAAGTGACCATTGCACAGTGTGCTTCACAATAAGCACAACCATGGAGACAAGCCGTACAAAAACAAGGATATTGGACTTTAGAAGGGCCGACTTTGGCAAAATGGGTGAATACCTGAGGAATGCACTAGCAAATGGCCAAAAAGGAGGGGTGGAAGAACAATGGAGAAAAATCAAAACTGTTATCATAGAGGCAACAAGCCTTTGTGTGAAACAAAGAAAGAAAACAAAGTGGAGTAAAAAACCACTATGGTTCTCAAAATAGTTGGCAGGGAAGGTTAAGGAGAAAAAGGCTGCATTCAAAAAGTATAAGGAATCACAGAAGGAGCACAACAGGGAACTGTATCAATTAAAGCTGAAAGAAGTGGGGAAGGCAGTCAGAATAGCAAAGGCCCAAACCGAGGAAAAAATAGCCAACTCAGTTAAGAAGGGGGATAAAACCTTCTATAAGTACATTAGGGAGCATAGAAAGGTTAATGGAGGAATTGTGAAGATTAATAAAGGAGAGGGGAGGTGGGCAGAGGGACACAGTGAAAAGGCAGAGATACTGAATTAATACTTTTGCTCAGTATTCACAAAAGAAGATGAGGAGGAGTTACCTAAACCAGACAATAGAAGCACTCTGGGTAGGGGGGTTGACACCAGTCCATTTACAGAAGAAAGAGCCCTGAAAGAACTCCTAAAACTCAAGGTGGACAAAGCAATTGGGCCTGACGGAATTCACCCCAGAATCCTAAAAGAACTAAGGGAGGACCTAGTGACACCACTGACCACACTTTTTAACAAATCATGGGAGGATGGGGGTGGTACCTGAGGACTGGAGGAGGGCAGATGTGATTCCCTTTCACTAAAGTAGGAGCAAGGCAGAAGCAGGAAACTACAGACCTGTAAGTTTGACCTCAGTGGTAGGGAAAATGATGGAATCACTTCTGAAAGAAAGAACTGTTGAGTACCTAGAGGTCAGCGAGGCACAGGACCCAAAGCAGCATAGATTTACAGCAGGAAGGTCATGTCAGATGAATCTAATTGATTTCTTTGACTGGGTGACCAAAGTAATAGACCAGGGGAGGGGCTGTGGATATGGCCTACCTAGACTTTAGCAAGGCATTTGACACAGTCCCTCAAAAAAGACTAATAATCAAGATAGCCAGCCTGGGAGTGGGTTCCAGGGTGGTAGCCTGGGTAGTAAACTGGCTGCACAACAGGACACAGAAGGTAATAGTGAGTGGAACACATTCCGAAGATGGGGGGTTACTAGTGGAGTACCTCAGGGCTCAGTACTGGGCCCAGTCCTCTTTAACATCTTTATAGGTGACATTGCAGAGGGTTTGGAGGGAAAGGTATGCCTCTTTGCAGATGACACAAAGATCTGTAACAGAGATGATACACAAGGGGGTGGTAGAAAGGATGAGAAGGGACCTTGGCAAGGTTGGAGGAATGGTCAGACATATGGGCAACTTAGATTCAATGCAAAGAAGTGCAAAGTAATGCACCTGGGAAACAAAAACCCAGGAGAAGAGTACACAATAGCAGGGGAGGTACTAACAACAAAAAAAATGGAAAGGGACTTGGGGGTAGTCATATCAGATGACCTAAAGGTGGGTAAGCAATGTGAGAAGTAAGTAAGGAAAGCCAGGAGGATACTGGGATGCATAGGAGGGGGTATCACAAGTAGAAAAAGGGAAGCGGTTATCCCTCTGTACAGACAGTTGGTGAGACCCCATCTGGAATACTGTGTGCAGTTTTGGAGACCCCATCTACGCAAGGACATAGACAGGATGGAAGCAGTCCAGCGGAGAACAACTAAAAATGGTGCAGGGTCTGCATCAGAAACCATATGAAGAGAGACTGAGAGAGCTTAATATGTATACCCTTGATGAAAGGAGGGATGGGGGGACATGATAGAAACTTTTAAGTACCTCAAGGGAATCAGCAAAGTCCAGGAGGGTAGCATCTTTCAGAAAAAGAGATGTGTAAGAACAAGGGGGCACAATTTAAAGATAGAGGGAGGACGGCGCAGGGGTAATGTGAGGACATTTTTTTTTCACGGAGAGAGTGGTGGATGCATGGAACCACCTTCCTGCGGAGGTTGTTGGGTCTAAAACAGTGGGAGAATTCAAACATGCATGGGACAGACATAAGGCAATTGTAGTGGGGGATTGCAGGAAGTAGGCTGTTGGTTAACTAGAATCTGCAGCTTATCAAATAGGAAGGAAAATGGGCAGACTGGGTGGGCCAAGTGGTCCTTATCTGCCATCAAAGTCTATGTTTCTATGTTTCTATGATAAGAAACCCTTGGCTGTCTGTGGATCAAAAACTTTGTTTGCAACCAAAGTTCAAGTCAGAACACAAACAGCCTTTGGCATATGTGGACTCCTAGATCAGTAAAAAAAAAAAAAGGATTCGAGACCACACATGAAAGCAGTCTATCTGTCTGTTCAGAATCCTTTACAGCTCTGTGTTCCCACAGAGAAAGAAGAGGAAAAAATGAACTAAAAATAAAACAACTCATTACACAGAGACTGAATATCTGCCAAATGATTGTTTTGTCTGCACTGTGGTACACACAACAGACCAAAAAGTTAAACAGAAGACACTCTCAGCTGCTTGTTAATGAGGATTTCTCACCCAGTGTTTTAATTTACAGGGAAATTAAAAATGTAACTTGGCAAACACCCAGACTCCGCTCTCGGTTGTCATTTTATGTTGCCTAAACACTCTTAGTGTGTAGGGTAAATAATAATAATACAGATTCTTATGTCTTCGGAGTCTACCAAGAAACATTCATAAACAAGCAAGAATACTAATAAATGTTTATTATACTACTTATGCCAAGCTTGTGACAAAGAAAATTACTAGGGAGATGGGTTTCTCACCACTCTCCTTAAGAATGTACATAATCTGCAGAATTTCTAGAATCTTAGGTTCTCCAAGTTCTTGTTCTCTCTCCCCGCTCTCCTGGAGCCACAGTAGGTTGCAGAAGGCTATACAGATAACAGCATAGCAACAGAGAGGACCTCATAGTTACAGATATGAGAAACAATATGTATTGGTCCTAAGTCATTCTCCATTGGAGAATGACTTAGGAGACAGAATTACGAATGAGTATCATATGAGACAAATAATGTGCTTCCGTTTGCATTATAGCTTGGACAAAAGAAATGCTGATGGGTTCAAAGTACATGTGGCATTTCTTGCCTGTGTATAAGACATAACAAAGGTTTTCTGTCTGTGTCAGCTTGCTTAGACAAAGAGAAATGCTGACTGGCCACAACTACATATGATTATATGAGAATATATATATAGTGTATAAAGTAATCACTGATGATCCCTCAGAGTCATCTTATCAGTAATTAGGTAGATTATATATGGAATGTATGTAAAAGACAAACATAATGCATTATAGTGAGGTATAATAGTCATGCATGATCCAGTCCTATGAAAGGATGTAAACATTAGCAAATACGAGCAGCAAAGCACATTCCTGGAACTCTTGCTTATATGATGGATGCCTAAATCTATATACTAGTGCAAAATAGCAGTATCACAGTATAATAGACCAGGATTACAGTGTAAGGTGTATATGGGATGATAAGGGGCATAACCCAGGCACAACAGAAGGGGACAGTGTGGTCCATCTAGTCTGCCTGTGTATGCTACCCCCTCATAGTCTCTTGACTTTGCCAGATTTCTGCAGTGCCTAGCCCATGCTAGCTTGAACTTCCATACTGTTTTTGATGCCATAACCTCTGTGGGTAGACTGTTCCAGGGGTCATCACCCTTTCAGTGAATAAGAACTTCCTGCAGTTTGTTTTGAAACCACCTCCCTTCAGACGCATGCGGTACCCCCTTGTTCATGTAGATTTGTATTCCGTGAAGAGATCTTGTGTCTGCACTGAGTTGATTCTGCAGAGGTATTTAAATGTATCTATCATATGACCTCTGTCCCATCTCCTTTCTAGTGAGTACATGTTTAGGTGGTTTAGTCTTGATTCGTAAGGTTCTTTATGTAGTTCATGGGTATCCAGCGAGGATAGCGACTGAATATGAGTGACTGTCAAAAAGGCAACTCATAACAGTGTTATCCTCATGGGCTACCCTGCAAGGGTATCAACCCTATGCAAAGGCAACCATAAGGGAGGGTGACCAGAAGGGTAGAATAGCAAGGGAAAGAGGAGGGATAGGGAAGAGGGTTTTTCAGGGGGGTAGTGTGCCTGCTGCAGCCATGGTGAGAGTAGCAAGCTCCAGTGCAGCAGGTACTGGGTTTGAGGCTGGGGACCGGGGGGGGGGTATTTTGCTGCTGCCTTTTTTTTCCAATCCGGAGTGTCACCCCTTCCCCGACATGCACCTCCAAAAGTTAGTAATCTTTAAGCAGCGGGTGCATGGGGCAGAGGTGCAGGGGGGCACAGGCCCAGCCCCTCCTAGACACTTAGTCTAGCTGCCAGATGTCTGGTCGCCGGCATGTGTATATCGCTGATTTGCTTTTCGGCGATATACACTCGCCATTATAGTGATCGCTGTTTTGCGATCACTATTATGATATGGAATCTAGTCCATGTATCATCGTGGTAGCTCTCCTCTGCACTGTCTCTAGTCAATCTCTATCCCTCTTGTGGTGTGGTCTCCAGAACTGGACACAATATTCCAGATGCGGCCTCACCAAGAAACTGTACAATGGCATCATCACCTCCCTTTTTCTACTCATGATACCCCTACCTATGCATCCGAGGATGCCTCTAGCTTTCTGAGCCACCTTTTCACATTGCCTGCTTGTCTTCAAATCACCAGACATGAGTACTCCCAGATCCCTTTCAACCTTAGTTCCTTCCAGTTGTTCTCCACATAGAGTATATTTGTTGCCAGGGTTTTTCCTACCCGGATACATAACTTTACATTTCTTGGCATTGAATTTCAACTGCAATTGTTTTGACTATTCTTCCAGCTTTTGTAAAACAGAGACCATTCCTGAGACCCCCTATGGTGTATCTAACCTGTTGCAGAGCTTGGTGTCATCTGCAAACAGGTGCACCTTTCCCTGTAAACCTTTTGCAATGTCACTGATAAATATATTAAATAGAATTGGTCCTAGCACTGATTCCTGGGGGACTCCACTGATCACTTCACCCTCCCTCGACTGAATGCCATTGACCATCACCTTCTGGGTTCTCCCCTTGAGCCAGATCCTAATCCAGTTGGCAATTTTATGTCCCATTCCTGTGTGTTCCACTTTATTTATAAGCTTCCTATGTGGAATGGAGTTGAACACCTTAATAAAATCTAGATACACTACATCCACTGCTCCCCCGGTCCACTATTCTGATCTCCCAATCAAAGAAATCAATCATGTTTGTCTGGCATAACCTACCTGCTGTGAAGCCATGCTGTTTTGGATCCAGCTGGCCAGCTGTTTCTAGATGCTGCACTATCCTTTCTTTCTGGAGGAAGGCAAATATGTTTCCCCTTCACAAAAGTGGGAGCAAGACAGAGGCAGGAAACTACAGACCTGTCAGTTTGATCTCTGTGGTAGGGAAAGTGATGGAATCACTTCTGAAGCAAAGAATTGTTGAGTACCTAGAGGCCAGTGGGGCACAGGATCCAAGGCAGCATGGGTTCACAGTGGGAAGGTCATGTCAGATTAATCTAATTGATTTCTTTGACTGGGTGACCAAAGTAGTAGACCAGGGAGGGGGCTGTGAGCATGGCCTACCTAGAGTTTAGCAAGGCATTTGACACAATCCCACACAAAAGATTAATAATGAAATTAACCAGCCTGGGAGTGGATCCCAGGGTGGTAGCCTGGGTAAAACATTGGCAAACAACAGGACACAGAAGGTAATTGTAAATGGAGTCCACTCTGAAGAAAGAGGGGTTATTAGTGGCATACCGCAGGGTTCAGTACTGGGCCCAGTCCTTTTTAATGTCTTCATAAGTGACATTGCAGAGGGACTGGAAGGAAAAGTATGTGTCTTTTCAGGCAATTCTTGTGGGGGGGGGGGGGGGTTAGGAAGAAATAGGCTGTTGGTTAACTAGGATCTGCAGCTTATCCTGTAGGTAGGGAAATGGGTAGACTAGGTGGGCCAAGTTGTCCTTATCTGTCATCAAAGTCTATGTTTCTATGTCTCTATGTTTCAGTAATGTCTCCATGATTTTCCCTACCACTGAGGTGATGCTGACTGGACAGTAGTTTCCAGCATCTTCCTTGCTCCCACTTTTGTGCAGAGGTGCCACCATGGCTTTTTCTCAGTCATCTGGTACTATACTACTCTTCAAGTACTTGTTGAAGAGGTCTGCTGATGAGGTGGCAAGTTCCTCTCTGTGCTCCTTCAGTATTCTTGGGTGTATACCGTCAGGTTCCATGGCTTTGTCAGTCTTTAAATTTTTTAATTCTTTTAAGACCCTTTCTGCTGGGAAGGGGTTTGTGTCACCTTCACTGGTGTGGTGAACCTTTTTTGTCGAGTACTGGCCCTTTTCCCTGCTCCTCCTTTGTGAAGACTGAGCAGAAGTAATTATTTAGAAACTGCCCTTTTTCTGTCTGATTCAACACTTAACCCCTCTTTAGCCTTAAGCCGAATAATACCTCCCTTAGTTTTCCTTTTCTGTCTTATATACGTAACTACCCAGTCCCCTGAGGTTACTAGAATACCCTCAGTATCAGTGCTAGGCAGGGAGAGGCAGCTGGTGATTAACTAGTTAAACATTTTTCACTTACTCACTCTTCTGTTTACTTGGCTTCAGCTGAGATGGAAGTGATGAGCTCATTTGGAACTCTCGCAGCAGCATAATCCTTGTGCCAGCTGTTAAGAAGGGAGCTAGAATGTTGAGATGGGAGTCAGTGTGTGAGTGAGTGTAGAGTTGCAGTCTGAAGTGAGAGGAGTGAGGACTGCTCTGCTGTAGGCTCTGAGCTGAGGGCTCTGTATTCTTACCCTAGTTCTGGTATTCTCCAGCTTGCCAAGACAAGTGGTGGAGACCTTTTCTACAGGAGGATTTCTTGAATGTTCATCCCTGGAGGGGTGAAAAGGACTACTAGTGGATGGATCCAAGGGGCAATCCCTTGTTTGATCCAGGATGTTTTGAATATGCCTGAAATGTCTAACAGTGAGTGGATTCTAACTTTTGCTACAGAAAGCAAGTACCTGTTTCTGTTGTGTTCCATGCCCAGAGGGAAGACACAATTTCTGTTTCTGTAAGTACAGACATGCAAGACTGTCTATGAAGTAAAGTTGGCTGAGGTCTGTGATGTCCAGAGGTATGACTATAGAACACTGTTTGGGACTTTGTACCTTTACATTACTGAGGTGGTGAATTTGAATTCGCAATGCCAGTTAATTCAAAAGCAATTCAGAAGGTTTCCAAATGTTTAAGGTGTAACTCTGAAAGAATGACTGAGTATGGATTTGGGAGCAAAAGGTGGGCAGAACCCCACCTGGAGTAACCAGTTCAGTACTAACAGGTTCAGTAAGGGCACCTGGTTACTTTAGACAAATGGCCAAATGACTGAAGAGAATTTTACCCCCTGGAGTGGGTTGCAGTTTCTTCTCTGGTTATGAAGAAGGGTGCTAGTTCTTAGCAAAATATGTTTTCAGTTATGGTCAGTGCCACTGGAAGTAATGTTTGATGTCCCATGACATGCGAAAATACAAGTCTAAGTTGTTCTATGTCCTACGATATGTGGGAATTCCAAGTGCAAGTGTCCTATGTCCTGCTGTGGTGGGAATACTAAGAATTTCTGTCAGGTACAGTTAATGTTGTTCTGCAATTTTCTAGTGCCATGATATGTAAATCTTGGGGGTCCAGCCTTGCTTTGAAGGACATCTTTTGGAATAAAGCTACACTCTAGAACCCCAACTATGGTCTGGACAGTTACATTATTGCTTCCTGTGTAGAGTTACTAGGTACCCCTCCGATGATAGGTTTGGCATATGCCTAGTAAAAATTCTCTCCCCAGGACCTGGTTTTGTAAATACCAAATATTTATGCTTTTGTACACCCCCACATCTTGATCTCTAGAAGAATGAGCCTGGTATACATACCCAAAGCTAGGGGTGGTACCTTTTCTAAGTTTGAGTCTGTGCCCAGTATGATTGCCAGGAGTGCTAACTATGTGAAGTAGTGGAGGGTGGTTACATATACCTATAAAAAGTCTGGTACCCCTTCTTTACTCCCTTAGCTATTTTCTCTTCTGCTTGAGCTTTCGCTATCCTAATAGATTTCCCTGTTTCTTTAAGCTGCTCCCAGTATTCTTCCCTGTCTCTGTCCATCCCCATTTCTTTGTACTTCTTGAAAGCTCTTTTTTTTTCTTTATACTGACCGCCATCTCTTTTGAAAACCAAAGAAGGTTTCTCCTCCTTTTAGCTTTACTTATCTGTTTGGCGCATTCTGCAGTGACCAGATTGATAGCACCTTTTATGGCATTCCAGCTTTCTTCTACACTTTCCCTGGCTACAACCTTAAGATTGTTTGTAATGCATGCTTTCATTTGCCAAAGTCTGCCTTCCTGAAGTCTAGGATCTTCAGTTTTGTGTGACTTGTTTCTTCTGTTCTATTGACTGTGAAGCAAACTGACCTGTGGTCGCTTGCCCTGAGATGTACTTCCACATTGACGTCTGTGATCCTGGGACTGTTTGAAAGTACTAGGTCCTGGATTGCATTTTCTTTGGTGGGTGACTGCACCACCTGTGTTAGTCCTGCTTCTTTTTGAGCCCTGAGGATTTCCATGCCGAAGAAGCTATGGAGGAGGACCAATCTATGTCAGGTAGAGTAAAGTCTCCCACGAGCAACAGGTTGCCTTTATCAGCCAACGTCAGGATGGTTTGCAACATTTCTTTGTCTCTATCTGATGAGACAGGGATCTGTAGATTACCCCCACTCAGATGGGGGACTTTTCCCCAGGTTCAAGGGTAACCCATTGGGCTTCAGTCTCAGTGAATACCATTTGAGGCCTTGATTTCTTCCCTCACATAGATGGCCACACACCCTCCTTTCTTCCCTTTGCTGTCCTTCCTGAGCAGTGTGTATCCAGGGATAGCAACATGCCAGGAATGGTTCTCGTTGAACCAAGTCTCCATTGCAGTGATCCAGAGCAGGTTAGCCTCTGTCAATAAGGCTGTGAGGTTTGGTATCTTTTTTACCAGTGTATGGGCATGGAGACAGAGTGACTGCCAGATTTGATGTTGCCTGCTTGTGGTGTCTTTCCTTTTTTTCTGCTGATCGTTTATTTTGGTTTGGGCTGCTCTTGTTTTGTCCTGTTTGTTGCCTGTTTTAAAACTGGGAGGTGATGGGGAAGGGGCAACTGGCACCTCTGGAGTCACAGTGAGTGCTGTTGCCCTCTCCCCATTTACTAGTTTAAATGGTCAAGCAGTACTTCGAGCATCTGGTTAAGTGCATGGGTCCCCTCCTTTGTGAGATGTAGACCATCGAACTTGAAAATGTTACACTCCTAGAAATTTATGTAGTCTCCCACAAAGTGATGGCCCTTTTCCTTGCCCCAGTCCTTGAGCCACGTATTTAATTCAGTGATCTCCTTTTCTCTGATTTTTTGCCTGCAACCTCCTGTTCCCCCATACAGACAACATTTCAGAGCAGGAGACAGTGGACAAAATAGAAGTTAATTTGTCCCGTAGAATGGTTAGTTTCACTTTTGTGTCATCAATGGTTTGACTAGCTAAGTTGTTTCTTCCTATATGTATCAAGATGTGTGTGTCCTTAGCCATATTATGAGCAATTCTTTCAATGCAGTTTGTGTCCCTCCAAGCTGATGTTCCAGGGAGGCATCTGACCGTGACCTCAGAGTACCCATTTTGTTTTAGGTGAAACTCTGCTCCCCTTATCATAGAGTCACCAATGATTACTAAAGGTCTTTTATTTGTTTTTCTTTGTGGTCTGGTCTTAGAGTTATGCTCATTTGTTTTATGCATCTGGTTTTGATCTACTTCATCCTGTGCAACTACCTCTTCTTAGGGCTCAGATGCAAGTGACAAGTATCTGTTTGATGTATGTAGCATGCTTTCCTTTGTGCTTGCATATCATGGCTATGCAAAGTGGGACATGCCATATGGTTGCTGACTGCCTGCCAACCACCAGGTCTGGTTGTCCTTTGTGGTAATGGTGGTGCTGTGTGTGGATGGTATTGTGCTGCCAATGGATTTCTGCAATGTTCCAATGCACAGAGAGTGGCCCTGAGGTATGATATTTCAGCCCATATGGTGCACAACTGAGAATATAGATTGCCAAGTGTCCAGCATGTGCGACAGTGTCCAATTTTTTGAGCATTTTTTGACATAAGGGGCAATCCAAAATAGAATAAAAAAAGTAAAGGTAAAAATGTTCACCACTATTATGCATTGCTCCTTTAATGCTACAATGGGACTGGAATGCATCACAGCCACCTTAATGCTTACACAAAAGAAATTTATGGAACAATGGGCTTAGTGGGTAGCTAACTAGACCCCATTCAGAAACCCCTCTGCAACCTAGGTTACTGGTTCCCCCGACCCTGAAGGACACTCTTAGATCAATGTATAAAGTATGAGTTCCCAACACTGAGAGTTACTTGATAACCCCACATAGATGCTCGGTTTGGTTTCTTAGTTTGTGTTTATTATTAAATGTTTTAAATTATTGCTGGCAGTTGTTTTTTACGACTGTTACAGATGAAGCTCTGCAGACCCTTCAGGTATTAACTTGTCTGGCACTGTAAAACAATATATTCTTTCTCAGATCTTCATTCTTTGTGCACGATTTAATTGTACAGTTCATAATTTTGCCTGATACCACTCTGTTGCTTCATACTGCATGCAATAAACTTGAAGTTTCAAAAACAAAGGAAGCTGAACACACTCAGAGGTGCAGCATAAATGTGCATATTAAAACTGCGCAAATATTACGTGCGAAATTGACTAACCAGGCTGTGCAGCACAAAGGGGAAATAAACTGTGGATTGCAGAACACCAGTACCTCCCCTACATAGTGAGGTACATTCATGTCTTTTTCAGGGAGACTTTGAGTAAATGGTGCCTGAGTTTGGTGAGTCTGGAGGTAGCTGGAATATGGCATGGTGCCTCCAGCTATGGCGATCCTTCTGACAGGTAGCTGCTAGGGTGCTGCCCTAGAGGAAATAATTGCATCTCCCACCCTTAGTGACAGGGACCCTTAATAATATATTCAAGTGATTAGCACTCTTGCATGCAAGTAAACACAATAATAACAATATACTCAGTAAATGCAGTTCAAAAACAAAAGGATATATATTTGGGGGACAAGAACAGGCTGTGGACAGGGAAAGGAAACAGTTAAATTCAGACAACCAATACTGTGCAATTTATACCCACACAAAATCCCACCACACTCTGCTGAATACCACTGTCTCTGCTTAATGCCCCACTGCTACACCCAAAGTCTGGTGGCAGCTCCCAAACAGCCTGTTGGGGATATCAAGTGAAAGAATACCAATAGCAAATTAAGTTGCTCCTGGCTTTACATTCTCTTTGTGGGTATCGTTCTATAATCCCACAGGCTTGCCCATATTTAACTAACTTGCCTTCACAAATTGCAGTGACTGTAAATTAATTACATCTGGGCAAGCCTGAGCGAATACAAGGGATGGGGCATTGTCTCTGTACTCATGCCCTCTGGTAGTCTGTGCACTAGCTAGTTTCATTGGGACATCTCTCTCTGGGTCATAGGTGCCAGAACCTGTGGGCCTGGTTGGGGGCTGCAAAACCTCCAGTTTTGCCCATGAGCCTTCAAAGTGCCCCTTTAATGCATTCAAGGTCAGGAGGGAAGCAATCATTGCCTCCTTTGTAATTTATTGTGTGTGGACCAGTTTAACAATTGAACTGGAAGCTCCCAGCAGACTGACACCTAAAAGTACTTAAGACCACCCCAATTAAAAAACAAGCATTTGTCAATGCTGAATGTTGCTTGCTTGTATGTGCTGTTTAGGTATTTGGAAGTCATTGGAGTGCAAATATTGAAAATTCGCGAACTTACAAGCGTGCGTAGGAACTGCGCAACGCACACTCGTAAAACAGTCATTTTTAGGAATTTTTTCACCAAATTTTCAACATAGCCATTTTAAGACCTCTGCTCGTGAACAGTGTCACTGTGATTTTCTAAATGTGTCCCATACATTGATTTCGCACACTGACTGCGCCATTGTGTGCTACATGGGTGGAAACACGTTTTGGGCGAGATGTGAAAAATGACAGCTATACTGCTCATAAGGAGGTGTGTTAAAATGGCAATGTTGAAAATCTGGAGTGAAAATATTGAAAATTTGTGAACTTACGCACGTGCATAGGAACTGCACAACGCACGCTCGTAAAACAGTCGTTTTTAGGAATTTTTTCACCAAATTTTCAACATAGGCTTTTTGAGAGCCCACCTTATGAACACTGGCAGTGCCATTTCACGCCATGACAGTGCAAGAATTCATGAGGAAATTCATGAGGAAACGTCCCAAAAACCCCATGTTGAAAATTTGGGCCCAAAATTCCCCAAAATGCCTGAGATATGCAACAAAGTTGAAAAAACCCTATTTATTCCATTATACAGCTTACCGGCATTTCCTCAATTCGTGGTCAGCTTTGAAGAGTGTAGATGTCTTCCCGGTCCACCGATGATCATCGCACTGAGCTCTGGAGGTAAGTATGGGGTGAGGAGGGTGGGGAGGCAGGGTGCGAGTGGTGGGTGCGGTTGTGGGGGTGGGGAGACGGGAGGAAACATTTTCTTCTTTACAGTTTTTTTTTTTTTATTAAGACGATGGGACGCTTGCCACGCTGGGTGGGCTCCCAGCGTGGCAGCTGGAAAGGCTGTTTGGGGGCTGGAGCCGATGGGGGATTGGGCACCACATCTGCCATAACAAGCTTTTGCCACGCTGGGTGGGCTCCTGTGGCACTTGGAAAGCTTTTTGGGGCGCAGTAGCTGTGAGCCGATGGGGGATTGGGCACCCCCATCGGCTATGACAGTTTTTGCCATGCTGGGGTGGGATCCCAGCATGGCACCTGGACAGTTTTTGTGGGGGGGGGCGTGGAGCCGACAGGGGATTGAGCATCTCCATCGGCCATATAGTGTGTGCGTGGGGGAGGAGGGAGTGCATCAGCATACAATATGCATGCTTGTGTGTGTGTGTGGGGGGGAGAGCTCTGCTCACTGAAGTGGAGCTCTCCCTTTCAGCTTTATGCCACTGCATTTTCAACTGCTGTCATAGACAGCTGCAGCAGTGATTGGGGAACTGGGGCTGCGCCTGCAAACACACTGACTGAATTGGAAGACAGGTGCCACACCTCCGAAAACTCAGATGATGGCACTATGTTTCTTGCACATGCGTGCAAGCAACATAAAAAAACTACATTTATTAGAAGTCAGACTTTATTTTTAAAGTGAGAAAAAAAGTAATGTGATTTTTTTTTTAACCCTAACTCCGTTGGCCCCCATCCACCACCCCTATGAATTCCACCTAACTGAATTCCAAAGCACAACCCAGGTTTCAAAAAGACATGTTAACTACACCTCATGATGAACACTGCACTCTTATGTTGCAAGAAAGTGCCACATACTCCTCAGGTACGCAATACATGTTCTCTCACACTTCCAAAGGTTTGTGTTATCCCTTAGTATAAAAATTTTCATTCTGATGTCCTATTCACAAAACAATACTGTGACAAATTAGAAATATCGGCCCAAATCAGAGCCAAGTTTAAGGACTGACATCAGTCCAGCTATATAACTTCCTTCTGTAATGTCATCCTTGTGAATTTGAAACCAAAGTCCCGCTTGCCTGAAAATATAGAGTTGTGGTGCTTTTTCAGAGAAGCCCAACAAATGGTGAGGGACTGCTCACAAAACAAAGATTCTACAAGTTGGTGGTACAAACAGGCTCACAAATAATTAGTACAGTACGTGTAAACAAAGTGGGCTGCACTCAACCCAGGGCTAAAAAATATATACCTCTCAACTGCCCTGATGATGAGTGACGTCCCTCATGTTACTCCTCAAAACTGCTCTGTTCATCATCTGTCCCTCATGGAAAAGGTGCTGCGCACACAGAGAATGTACTGTAAATTCAGACTTTAAAGCAGCAATTCCTATTTCAATATGCTAAATGAAAAAAAAAAAACGCTGTAGAAGAAAACACAACGGTTTCCACAGTATTCTGCCTTTGCATCTCCATGTCCGAGTATGTGTTCCTCATTATGAGGGTCAGCATCCCTCATTGTACCTCAATTCAGTGACAGAAGGTTGAGAGGTGTGCTAAAAAAGAACCCACTCCCAAACACTATGAAAATATTAAAAAGGGAATGCTTACTTTATTCACAAAAGTGCCACGGTGCACAAACAGTACATTAAAAATGCAAACTACCAGCTCAACAACAAATGTACATGCCCTGGTCACAGACTAACGTTTGGCGTCTTTGCTATCGACATAATTATAGTCTGACAAATAAAAGACGCATTTTAATGGTCTGTTTTTGCACCGCTGCATTTTTGCAAATAAAGTAAGCATTCCTGTTTTGAAATATTCTTGGTGTTAAATCGTGTCTCTAGCCCACTGAGTGTTGTTCAGTTAACTTTACATGTACACATGATTAGAGGTTTTGTGAATAAAAGTTAAGGCAAAAACTGGGAAATACTAGTTTTATACAGCTTGAGAAAAGACGATTTAGAGGAGACTTGACCTTTTTTGAACAAAATTAAACATAACAAAGAAAAACTCCAGAATATTATTAATAGTTCTTAGGTGACGGGAGAAAATATTTTTACATGCAGAGAGGATTGTGGTGATCGGGAATAATCTACCAGAACTTCAATGCAGACAAATCCCTGAATATTTTCAAACTAAGTTTAGACACACGTATTGTATGTTATGAATACGATGTGTTACAGTTACTGTGGAGCGAGGAACTGTCTTGGTGGAGTGTTAGGTTTGCTCCTGTATTATGTATATGATGTTCTTATGATAAGTACTACACAAGTATCATTCATGGGACCCAAAAATCATACAGCAGAAGCATATGATGTAAATGACAGAGAAATGTTTTTTTTTTTTTAAAGGGGTACTGTTGTGATAAAGGCTGGCAAAAAAGAAAACTTCGAAAAATGAGAAAAGATGGTGTAAAAAAAAAATAGGGTGGAGATGTAATGAACGGGGAGCACTGATAGACTTCTGATAAACCCTGCGATCCTTTTGTGGTTTATCTGCTGTCTCCATCTTTATTATGCATTGCTCTATTACAGTCTTTCAGAAGTCCTCATACAAAAGAAATTTAATTTAGGAGGGGTGGAAACAATGAGGTGTATTGCGGGGAAAAGACATTTCTGAAAATCAATTTAATAATGCTCCTATCTTCCCCAACTGGAATTTCCTTTCCTGTAGATGTAGTCAAGACTTGAATAGAAGCCTGTGCAGGGTTAGTGTCATACTCAGAACCCATATTTTTAGAAACCAAAATCGTCCAGATAAATTGAAATGTACTTTTACAAGAAAATCGTTGTTATGCCCCCACTTTGGCGCATGAGCAAACTAAATATTTTAAACCATGAGAAAAAATTGTTTTACATGTTATAACTTTAACGTAACTATGCTACAGAAAACTGTATTATGTTTTCGATATTGAAAGACAGCTGTAAAACCAAAGAGTGCCCAATTATATCAGTGTTATTCTGTCTAAGCTGGTAAACCTCTAAAACTTAATGATACTGCTACTGTAATGCTGCAATGACAATTAAGGCTCTTGTGTATTCCAGCTTTAGTTATGTCCCACAATACTGCCATCAGAAATCATTTTAAAACTATACTGCGTGCTTGCGTGTGTGTGTGGGGGGGGGAGAGCTCTGCTCACTGAAGCAGAGCTCTCCCTTTCAACTGTATGCCACTGCATTTTCAACACTGTCATAGACAGCTGCAGCAGTGATTGGGGAACTGGGGCCGCGCCTGCAAACACACTGACTGAATTGGAAGAGGGTTGCCACACCTCCGAAAACTCGGATGATGGCACTATGTTTCTTGCACATGCGTGCAAGCAACATAATAAGCACCTTTCTCAACAAACACTCCCCCATCCTCAGTGAGTTTCCAGAAGGAGGAGTATGGTTTACTTTTTAGATCTTCTTCTTCCGCTCTCTGCAAGATCGCAAAACCAGCAGTGTCTGTGTTTTGCTTGGCTACTGAGTTTGTTTCAGTTGTACAGGATTTGACTAGGCCATCATCTTCAAAATCAAGTCATCTAACTCAGAATAATTGTGTTTTTTGGAGCAGAGGGGAGCAGAAAGTACCTCCCTCCTGACCAGGGTGTCAGATATGCTGAGCATATTTCTGTAAGTAAATTGCATAATTTCTTTAATTCCTGACTTGACTGGGAAGGGAGATGTCTAAAGATATGCTTAACCTATTAACCTAAACTTTCTATGGTTTTAAAGCTGCCATTCCCGTCTTAAAGGAGAACTTTACTGAAATTGTGAATTACATTGTCTATTAGCTTGCCTGTTAATTTCCCCATGTAGCAATTTCATTTTTTTTACAGTGAGACTACCTGAATTTGATTTGCTCCATTTTTTGAGCTTATCCCTGTGGCAGCATTCTCCATGCTCTGTGGCTATGTGTGCTGTCACCGCACTTTGTATGTAAATTTATTTCAGTGCATCTGTTCACTGTCCTTTTCGGTTCTCGCTGCTCCTACCCCAACTAATCCTCTCTCTCCCTATACCTTCATCTTGCAGTAAGAACCCTATTTGGCACTCCTCACCCAACTCTAAACTGTTAAAGCACGTACTTTACTGCTATGGCCTGCTGCTTCTACTGCTGTCTGGGAATATCCACCTGAACCCTGGGCCTGGCTCTACCCTCTGTCCTTCCGCTCAATCATCTGCTGGCTTCAAGACTGCACCAGTAAACATCTGCAGCTTGCAGTTAAAATTTGACTTGCTCCAAGCCTGGGTGGTTCAACATAAACCGGACATGCGTGCCATTGTGGAAACCTGGCTAACCCTTGATATCTACAACTCTGCTGTTACACTCCCAGGATACTCGGTGTTCAGAGTTGATAGAATGGGTAAGGGACTGTACTCTGTATCTCGTGGATGCACTCCAGGGTCTTGTTCTTGACACCTCTATATCTCCTGCTGTTGCCCAGGCACTGGCCATTAAAGTTGCTATCAGCAGTGCTGGTATATCCATTACAATACTATCCACCTATATCCTCCTCCCCCCCATAATATCAAGTTTGGATTTGATGCCATTCTTAAACGACCATCAGGAAACACTACCATCACAATAAGGACAGGTCCAGATCATATTCCTGCTCCAGATCTCCGCACAGGAAGATGGCCAGCTCGAGTCCTCACTTCCACAGGAGGTCAGACTCTGCCCTCCCCCCAGTAGCTCAAGCTCCTTCTGGGTTACTGGCTTTGAAGCTTCCAACACTGGTGAGGATGTCAGGTGGAGGATCTTTGAGGTAAGGGCTTTCAGCCCCTCCTTTGAGACTTAGACCCTACAGCCACTCTTCCAGGCCTAAGCCAGGGGATCCAGCCAGACTATCTGCAAGTGACAGACTCGGTTCTGCTGTTCAGCAGGCTGGAGCATCCTCCTCTTCGTTGGTCCGTCCTTCAGAGTCCAACAACAGGAAATGGTGCCAGCAGCAGGACCCACTCTCTGAAGTCCACCCCATCAAGCACCGGATGACAGATTCCCAGCACTCAACCCCATCATCCTTGGCATCTTCACCTTCGGGGTCTCACAAGGCTACACCCCCACCACCTGCCTCTCCCAAGCTGCCACCAACAGGGCAGCCGCCAGCCAAGGAGTTGCCACCACTGAAGCCAGCCCGCAGAAATAGACAAACAGATGCCACACCAATCCTCTGACATGATGTCAGGTTCAAAGCCGCCTGCGGGACCGATGTTTGACACACCTGAGTCCACTGAGCGACCGTCGACTCCTGAGCAGCCATCAGGCCAGACACCCAAGATGCCTGTCACATCACCGCAGATGCCAGGCCCCGCGGTGCAAGCTATGGTCTCCCTCTCAGATGGCAAGAATCTGTTTAGTTTCTGGTGGAACACACTTAAAGGGGACCTCATCCCTAAGAAGCCTCTCATGCCACTGCCGAACCTTGCCCCGGTGGGCTCTCCGCAGCAGCTGGTGAAACCACCTTCTCCACCCAGGAAGCCATCACCTCCCCCGTCAAACCCTTCATCACTGTTGGACATCGAGTCTCCGAGACATCAAGGACATAGATACTCATCCAGGTCTTCCTCTAGACACCACTGCCACTCCAGTGGCAGACAGTGCCGCCGCTCGCAATTGAGGTCTTTCTTGTCGGTTTCTTCTAACAGGAGCTCTTCGGATTCCTCCAGGTCCTCAGATACCTCCTCCTCTTCTTCCCCTTACCCTGATGCTCATAGGGACTCTCCCCGGTTTCCCCCCGTATGACCCTACTTTTCTAGACATCATGCATCACATACAGTTCTTGAATCAAAGAGAAACAAAGGATTTGGACCTGGAAAGGATGAGGCTCACCCATTGTTTTGGGATGAATGAACTCAAACCTTTAGTAGTGCCCCCCCCCTTTGGTGGCTCCTTTTTAGGATATAACCAAGTTGGCATGGAGACACCCTTCAACAACCTCCGCTATCCCCAAAAAGGCAGATAGGCTGTATCGAACTCCTATCAATGAACCATTCCCAGGGGAACATCCTAAGCTAGACTCTGTAGTCCTGACGGCAGCCCATGGCAAGACTAAGCAGTGACATCACATGGGTTCACAACAGCCCGATAAGGAATTCAAGTGCTTGGATCAATTTGGATGCAAGGTGTACTCTTTGGCCACCTGCACCATACGTTCGCTAAATTTTTTGGCACATATGGTGCAATACCAGAAGTCACTTTGGAACAAGGTGATCAAGTTGGCATGAAAGCAGCCCAACTCCAGCAATAAGTCAGAGATGCTGGATGACTTGCAGTCCAGCCTTGACACTGGCAAACATGTGCTGAGATCCTCTTACGACTAAGCCGACACAGCAGCCAGGGCAACCGCTACTGACGTTTGCATGAGGAGGTACTCCTGGCTGTGCATCTCAAGGTTTTGTCAGGACCTCCAGGACGCTGTCCTGGATGTCCCTTTCCATGAGTCTGTGCTGTTCGGTTCAGATATTGAGAAAATGAACACAGACCTCCAAGATTCGAACAAAGCAGTCCATCACTACATCAGATGTACAGATCCGAACCAACCCCAGGGAGACAAAAGTCTTTTCATCACCAAGGGGGTCAAAAACCTAAGGGACAGCAGCAGAGAGGTCCCTTCTGATGTAAGGCTCCCTCTCAGCCCAGTAGTGCACAGGGACCTTGGAACGCTAAGTCCTCCCAGGTCTCCCTGCCTACCCCTGGATCCAACGCCTGACTCCTTACCCGACCTGCTGCCCCTAGCAGAATCCTTGGGGGAGGTGGTAGGGGGTTGGTTCTCACTCTGTCTTAAAGGATGGTCCACCATCACAACAGATGTATGGGTGCATGCATTGGAATTCCTCCAAATTCCCCAGAACAGTCCCCTGGTCCAGTCTGCCTACTCCTCCTCCCACGCCGCACTCATCTGGGAGGAGGTCCAGACCCTTCTCGACAAGAAGGCCAGTAGGGAGGCAGTATAGCGCAGTGGTTTAAGGCTCTGAGCTGCAAATCTGGAGACCTGGGTTTGAAGCCCACAGCCCCCACTTGCATACTGTGTGACCCTGAGTAAGTCACTTAACTTCCCTGTGCTCACAGGTCGCACCTGTAAACAAGCTTTCAGCTTAATGTGCCTCTCCTGGTTAAACAATTGGAAAAAAAAAGAAGGCTATAGAATCCGTCCCTCCCTCGCAATGAGAACAGGGTTCTACTCCCTCTTCTTCTTGGTTCCCAAGAAGAAAGGGGACCTACGCCGATCCTGGACTTGAGCCTCCTGAACAATTATATTGAGTACAGGAGGTTCAGGATGGTTACCCTGCCAGGTATCATCCCCATGCTGCAGCAAGGGGGACTGGCTCTGCTCCCCAGGCATGCAAGATCCACATCCTGGTGCTTCCTGCCCACAGGAAGTTCCTAAGGTTCACCTTTCAAGAGCAGCATCACCAGTTTCAGACATTGCCATTTAGCCTTTCCTCAGCCCCATGAGTGTTCACAAAGTGCCTCGCGGTGGTGGCTGCAGCCTTCAGGAGGCAGGGGCACATCATTTACCCCTACCTTGATGATTGGCTCCTAACAGCAGCCACAAGAGATCAGCTCCTGGCCACTCTGGAGGATATCTTTCACCTGTTCCAATACCTAGGTGTTACTCTGAACATGTCAAAGTCATCCCTTGGCAATGCCAGAGATTGTAGTACATAGGGGCAATCCTGGACACGGTGCAGGGAAAGGCTTTCCTCCAACCAGACAGGGCAGTGAGCCTTCAGTCATTGGCCCACAAAGTCTCTGTTTTGCACCAGGTACCAGCTCGGACCATACTGCAGCTCCTAGGCCACATGGCAGCTGCCACTGTGACAGTTCACTCAGCACACCTCTTTATGAGGGTCCCCCAATGGACCCTCAGGGTGCAGTGTGATCAAAGGATGGATGATTTTGATCAGCCAGTCCTGATCTCCATAACTGTGGTCCAAACTCTCTCATGGTGGCTCTCTTCCTAAAATCTGGAGCTGGGAACCCCCATTTGGAGAGATCCCCT
Source organism: Neoceratodus forsteri (assembly GCA_016271365.2). NCBI lineage: Eukaryota > Metazoa > Chordata > Ceratodontiformes > Ceratodontidae > Neoceratodus > Neoceratodus forsteri. Next base: position 323,476,182 of record CM057459.1, read on the forward strand.
TCCCAGACCCTGACAATAGATGCCTCGGGCCTGGGATGGGGAGCCCACTTCTGAGATCAACAGGCACAAGGGATGTGGTCACCGTTAGAACTGTCTCTCCACATCAATGTCCTAGAAATGACAGTGGTTCTCTATGCTGTACAGACGTTCCAACCAGACCGCCGTCCAGGCCCCCTGTTGATGCAGACAGACAACATGTCAGTTGTCTTCTACATCAACAAGCAAGTGGGGACCCACTCTTGTCCCCTCTGTTGAGAAGTCATGAGAGTATGGTTCTGGCCCATGGAATATGGCTTGGTCCTCACCGCAGTCCATGTTCCAGGAGTCCAAAACGCCTTGGCCAATGCCCTAATTAAGTCACGGTCAAGGGCCCATGAGTGGGAACTCCTTCAGTCCATGGTGAAGGACCTCTTTCAATGATGGGGTCATCCAGAGTTGTACCTCTTCATGTCCCATGCAATGCAAAACTGCCAGTTTTCGCTTGCTAAATACAGGGCCTGGTGCTTTCTGGTGAGACGCCTTGTCCCTCTGTCGGACAGGGAGGTTTCTGTACACCTTCTCTCCCTTTCCTCTCCTTCAGAGGGTCCTACTCACGCTCCAAGTAGGGTATGTGGATATGATCCTTATAGCTCCGCTTTGGCAACGGCAGATTTGGTGCCCCTTGTTACAGCAGCTAGTGGTGGAGCCGCCGGTTCCCAGCCCTTGTCCTCCCACTTATTGTCACAAGAGCATGGCACTCTGGTTCACCTGAACCTCTGGTCCCTACATCTGCATGTGTGGTTCCTACAGATGTGGCCATATCCCAATTCAGAGTTTCTCCTAGGGTGGCCGAGGTCTTGGTGACAGCCAGAAAGCCATCCACCCGAGCTACTTATACCATGAAATGGAAATGGTTTGGCTTGTGAGCTGCTAACCATGGGCTGGACCCATTCCACTGTCCTGTGAATGCTGTCCTAGAGTACCTCCTCTCTCTTTCAGACTTGGGCCTCCGTCATTCCTCCATTAAGGTAACCTCTCTGTGATATCAACCTATCATACACCAGTGGAAGGCAAATACTTTGCCCAGTTGAACCTGTCCCTTACGTTTTTACAGGGCATGCTGTATCTGAAACCTCCCATCAGGGACCCTATTCCCCCATGGGATCTTTTATTTCTGTTAGAAAATCTTACGTTGCCTCCCTTTGAACCAGCCGCAGACAGTGAACTGTGCTTTCTGTCATGGAAAGTATTGTTTTTATTTGCAGTTACGTCTGCCCAGAGGATTTCCAAGCTTCAGGCCCTGCTGTCCAAGGAGCCTTATTTTGTTTTCCACAAGGACAGGGTCTTCTTGAGAACTAATCATATGTTTCTTCTAAAGGTGGTGCCTGAGTTCACCCTTAATCAGGACATCCACCACCTGTTTATTACTCAGAGTATTCTAATTGGGGGGAGGCCCTTCTTCATACTCTGGATGTGCATAGGGTGCTTCATTACTACATTGACCACACCTGGGACATATGTAAGTCTGACCAACTTTTTGTTTCCTTTGCCCCGAGAACCCTTGGGGCTCCAGTAGCAAAGCAGACTCTTTCTAGATGGTTGGTGAACTATATCACCTTCTGCTACAACAAATATGACAAACCCTTACCGTGCTTGGTCAAGGGTCACTCCACCTGGGGTGTTTCTGCTTCTCTCGCGGAGCTTCGCAATGTCTCCACAGCAGACATCTGCACTGCAGCTAGCTGGAGCTCAGTGCATACCTTTATGAAGCACTACAGCCTGGACAATGCTTCCCGTTGGAGAGCTGGTTTTGGTTTAGCAATATTTCAGGGTCCCCTATCCTGATTTGGTTCCCCCTATTACAGCAGCTAGCGGTGGAGCTGCTGGTTCCCCTTTCCTTTACCACCTCCCCTTCTGACCTGGGTCCAGTTAGTACTGCTTGGTACTCAGGCCTTATGGTACAGCCTGCTGCAAGAGCTCCAACTCAAAGTAAGATAGTACAGTTATGTAAGAACTTACCATAACAGTAGATCTTTGAAAAGAGCTCTAGCAGCAGGCTCTGCTTCCTCCCCCTTTCCCCTGGTCCTTTTTTGTTTTCCTTGGCAGGATTATTCAGACTGCCTTGGTTTCTTCATTCCTGTGTTGGCCGGGTCTCCAGCGGGAAAACTTAGGTGGGGCCGGGGACTGCCCCCTTTATACCATTGGTGGACGTCGGAGGCAGTCCAATGTTGGGGGCGGTCCCTGCTGGGTACTGCTAGCCAAGTTTTTTCCGTGGGGTTCTAGTGCCTGGTGGCATAGTCCTTATGGTATAGCCTGCTGTAAGAGCTCTTCTCAAAGACCTACTGTTATGGTAATTTGTCACATAACTGTACTTTCTCCTAACAGTGATCAGTGATCAGAATGAAGTGAGTCCCTGAAGGGGGCAGCATGGTGATATGAACATACAAACACTGCCAGCAGATACAGGCCTGATGGTCTATCTAGTCTGCTCTACTGTGCAGCTAGCAGTCTGTTACACTGCAGCTGCTCCCCCCTCCTACCCATATATCCACTTTCATGCCCATACTAGCTGTTACACCTCCCTCCAGTGCCTCACTGGTGATCTTCCCCCTGACTTTGTCCCATCCACTTTTAAAACTGCCCACCATCTTCAAGGATACCACCTCCACAGGTAGTGCGTTCCACCCTGTGACCACTCTCTCCATAAAATAGTGTGTTCTCATTTCCCTTCTGAATCTACCAACCTCCAACTTTAGATTGTGTCCCCTAGTATCCCTCCCGCTCCTTATTTATTTATTTTTTGGGATATTCAGAAAGACCTTTGAGTCGAAGACTCATTTACAACGGGTCTACATCATACATTAAGGTGCAGAGCAACATTTGTTAAAAGAGATGACAGTACACTGCAATATATATTAGACAGGGCTACAACGCAGAATGCAATAAGTGCACTTGGGTCATTAGGCGGGCCAAGGCAGAGCACTACCAGACCACCCTCTCTTCCACTTGGGGTTCAGCCCAGACCTTCTGGGATAATATGAAAGAGCTAAATGGTAAGTCCCACTCCCCCCCACCACCATCTCAGCTCTCCATCAATGGCACCCCCACCACAGATCCACTCCTTATAGCCGATTGCCTTAACACTGCCTTCTCTGACCTAAACTCGGTCCTCCCCAGCAGCTTCTTTGACCCAATCCCCACCTCTCTTCCTCCAGTCCTGCATCATCCACCATTCTACCTGTGCACCCTATCCCCCCAAGAAGCCAGGCCGCACTTGCTAAAAGCCTTAAGCAGTGATAACCCCAGCAGTGACCCCCCTCAACTCCAGGATCCTCCATATGGTCTTGGACGAAGTCCTAGTCCCCCTGACTGACCTTCTAAACTGGTCTCTATGCCTGGGTCAGTTCCCAAGTGCTTTGAAAACTGCTGAAATCACACCCATACATAAGAGTGAGGACCGGTCCGCCCCCAACAATTACTGGCCCATCTCCATCCTCCCCCTCACTCTCTAAAGCCCTTGAAAAAGTGGTGTTGATCCAGCTCTCTGAATACCTAACCAAGTACAACATTATGTGCCCCAAGCAGCACGGTTTCTGCCCAGGACACAGTACAACCATGGCTCTCCTGGAATTCTCCCAACACCTGCATGCTGCTCTCGACTCTGGCAGCCTTGCAGGAGCAGTGCTCATTGACCTCTCCAAGGCCTTTGACACTGTCTGTCATCCCCTTCTACTTGACTTTTCTCCACCAACTTGGCTTCTCTGGTGGTCCCATTTCCTGGTTCTCTAGCTACCTTGCTGCTAGATCCCAGCGTGTCAAGATCAGCGGCTCCCTCTCCAGCACTCTTCCTGTTCGCTCCGGGGTCCCTCAGGGATCCATCGTGGGTCCAATATTTTTCAGTCTCTACCTCAACACCCTCCCCAGCTCATGTACCGGTAAAATGCTCCTCTACACCAACGATGCAGTCCTCATTGCCTCACATCCTAATCCCACCTCCCTCCAATTATCCCTCCAGCAAGCTTACAACCAAGCCAAAAAGGTGGTTCGGCGACCGCGGTCTGGTCATTAACATAAAGAAAACCAAATCAATGCTCTTTACCCAACACCAAAATAAAGCTAAAAATACCCCCCTCTTGATTATCCCCAGCACTCTGCACCTACTAGAACAAGTGACCACATACAAGTACCTAGGCATCACGTACGATACTGCCCTCTCCTTCCACACCCGCATGAATGCCCTGTCAGCCACCATTAACTCTCGGATTGGCCTGCTATACCGGTACAGGGACTGCCTGAATCAGGTTGCCCTTAGGCTGGACATCACCTCCTCCATCTTGTCCCACGTGGACTATGGCTTGCCCATCTATGCCGCAGCTGACAACACTGCCCTCTCCAAAATCCAACTCTCCATCAATAAGGCCTGTAGGCTCCTGACCAGTGCCCCCAGCCGAACTCACACCTGCCTTCTCTATACTACCACCAATCTGCTCAACTTTGAGGAGCGACTGCTCTACCAGACCTGCCTTCTTGCTAAGAAATCACTGGTAGGACTCTCCTCCCCGGGGGTCTCCACCTCCCTACAGCAGTCATCATCATCCGTCACCACCCATAGCTCTGTTAAGGCTACTTTCAAGGTGCCCAGAACCAAGACCTCTCTTGCCCAGAGATTCTTCCTCTACCGAGCCCCCACCTGGTTCAACTCCCTCCCTAGCTACATCTCCAACTTGCCAAACATTGGCTCTTTCAAAATAGCCCTTCAGAACCATATCTTTAATACCTGCTGTTGTAGGTGCAACTAACCCCCTGTTGTAACCTGTGGTACCTGCCCGCCTTGCCCCCTGGCTCGACAACGTCCACTGGACAGCCTCTCCCTCCCTCAGACCCACTTCTTCCCTACTAGATCCAAACAGGGATGTAACCCGCTGTCTTCTCTGAGGACCTACTATATCCATGAGTGTAACTCACAATTGTGTAACACTATGCAACTTAAGTAATATACAAACTACTACATTATGTTACCTAAATGTATCTATGTTAAATGTTCCTTTTACTGCACCTGTAATGTTATCCTCTGTTTTAATCTGCATTGTAATAACTGTCTTGATGTCTGCCCCCCCCCCGCGATGAGGTGCCTTTGTAAATGACTCTCTGACTCAAAGGTTGTAAACCCGATTTGTAATGAATAAAAAAATGAATAAAAAATACATTACATTTCTTTACAAGACAGTCAATGTTGATCAGTAGGAGGCTTAAAGTCATGATAGTAAATGATTCAGTATTTTAGCACAGCCAAATAGTTGCAGTAGTTCAGTAACAGGCTGATAGTCATATAGTAATATAGGTGGGATTTTGACACCGGGATCGGAAGCAGTTAGGTGCGGTATAGGACAACATACTGCAGGACAGTGTCAGGGGCAATCACATACGTTAGAGTTCTGGAAGTGCTCCCTTAGTCTAGATTTAAAAGGGCCTAGCCTTGTTTTGTTGGTTATTTGGCTAGGGAGAGAGTTAGTCCTGTAAGGGGCTTAGTAGCTGAAGGTTCTTTGAAATTAGGAGGTTCAAGGGCGGGGTACCCATAGTAATGGCTTGTCCGAATTACGTGTGGATCTGAATCTTAAAATTCCCTCAGTACCATCTTTATTTGTGCCTTTCATATATTTGAAGGTTTCTATCATGTCCCCTCTATCCCTCCGTTCCTCCAGGGAGTACATTTTGAGCTCCCTCAGTCTCTCCTCGTAGGGTTTGTCATTCATACTGAGGATCATCCTGGTTGCTCTGTATTGGACCCCCTCCAGCAATGTAAGATCTTTCTTTAAGTAGGGGTGCCAGAGCTGCACACAATGATGAGCGTTCATGTTACTGATAAGGTGGTGGGGCTTGTGAATGAGCATGCATTACACTGCAAGTTGAAAACACAGGAGAGGAGAGGACATGGCAAAGCTGAGCATGAGCTTGGAGGGGGAAATGGCACTTTTAGAGTAAGTAAGCTTACGACAATCACTAACTTGAAGAACTGTCATAGGGTGGGGGAACAATACATAAATGCAACATGCAGGCTAAAGTATGTTCCCCTTTAAAGCAGATTAAGTTCAAAGGACAATACTGTCTCAGAAATCATTCCGTAATGTCATGTCGGGAGTTTAAAAAAAAACACAATACAATTTATTCAGGATATGCTTAGCATCAGGAGTCAGACAAGTGACATTGGGACCTCAGTCAGGCTAGCAAGGGACAAACCGCAGACTAAATTAATATGAAGGTCTTGTTTGTGCTGTTCTTTCATTTAAAAACAAGCATCTGTCAATGCCGAATGTTTCCTTGCATGGTGTATGTGGCAGGGGTGTATTGTGTTAATTAAATTATAAACACCTTGTGTTCTTAAGTTAGGTAAATAAGGAACTTCCCCAATGGTGATGAAATTGTCAGCATAGCTATCTTATTACTCCACGAGATGTATCTGGTACAGAAAATTATCGAATTACCGCCAAAACGTAATTCTACGCAACTGTAACACCATTCTGCGCCACAGGTGCGAAAACAAATTTTGGACAGAATCAGAAAAACTGCAGCTGTGACATACATGAGGTGGGATAATAAGAAGGCTATGTTGAAAATATGGGGTCAAAATATTTAACATTTTCGAAGTTAAGAGTGGGCATAGCGAAACTGCAACAAAAGGTCATAACTCTGGCATTTTTTCATATTTTGACCCCAAATTTTCAATATAGTCTTCTTATGACCCCACCTCATAAACCTCATAGGTGAAACTTTTCAAGTCCATGCCAGAATGCCATTCCACGCCACAGGTGTGAAAACATGTTTTGGACAGGATGTGAAAAATGTCAGCTGTGCTGTTTATGAGGTAGTATGGAAAAGTGGCTATGTTGAAAATTTGGAGTCAAAATATTGACAATTACCAAAGTTATGCATGTGTATAGAAAAATTTCAATGAACGATCGTACCTCAGCCATTTTGAGGAATTCTTTCACCAAATTTTCAACATGGCCTTTTTGAGACCTCACCTCATGAACACTGACAGTGACATTTTGTTATTCAGTCCTGAAAGGTGATTTTGTGCAGCAACCGCAAAATCACCTTCTAGCCCAATTAATGAAATGACAGTGGCATGAGGTGGGGTTCCAAAAAGGCTATGTTGAAAATTTGGTGAACAAATACCTAATAATGGCAAAGTTATGAACATAAGTTCAAAACGCCATTGAAATACATTACAAGGCACTTACCTTTATTCCTCAGTTCAGAGTTCAGCTTTGAAGAGTGCAGACGTGTCCCAGTCAACAGAAGATGACAGCCTACAACCTGCAGTGGTAAGTATGGGGTGGGGGTTGGTGGTGGGGTGCTCAGTGGGAGGGGTGGATGGGGAGGGAGATGGGGATGGAGAGATGATGAGGCACTGTTTTCTTTTTTTAGGTTTAAAAAAAAAAGATGTCGGGGGACTGTTCTTTTTTTTAAAGGTTTTATTTAAGTAAATGGAAATCTGTGGATGTGGTTGCCCCCAGCATAAGTCTTTACTTATAGTTCAAGTACTACAGGCAAAGTCACTAACTCCTCAGTTGGCTTCATCATCCTCTGGTGATTCTCTAGAGCCAAAGCCAGCTTGTATTTTTGCAAGGGGCTTCCCTACTTTGTGTGGGTCATTAGAAAGATACTGTTTCCCCGATTACATGACCCAGAGCTGAGTTGGGTATTGTAGAGTGTGAGTGATGCTGAGGAACCTCAGTTCACATCCTATAGGACTTTTATTCTTTTTGCTGAAACATTTGGTTCTGTGTGCTCTCTGCACTTATGAGCTATGCCCTTTGACCCTGCGCTACAGCAGTGACCTGAGTTTTCCTCTACATGCACATACTCTGCTAGATAGCATAATAGCCTAATGTAGGCAGAGGGATTACCGAGAGTAGCAATGTCACTCATGTTGGCAGGGGCGGAGCAAGATGGTGTTGACGGTGTGAGAGAGCATGGAGCAGGATCCTCCTCCACAGTATGCCATGTAAAGAAGGTGTCTCAATGCGGTTAAATGACCACTAAGTAACCGAGTTGGGGGGGGGGTTCTTTTTTTTTTTTGTAGGACAGGATTGAAAGACTTACTAAGCTGAGGATTGTTTCCAGGCATGTCCTGGGAGCATAAGAAAGTCAACTGACTTACTTATAGTCACACAGTATGCAAGTGGTGGCTGTGGTCTTCAGACCAGTTCTCCAAATTAGCAACTCAGTGCTCTTACCCACTATGCTATACTGACTCCCATGTGCGAATGTTGGTGCCTGTTTCATGAAGACTGTACTGATGGCTTCAGAGGTAGTCATATGTTAGTTCCCAGCTGCAGCCAGTTTTCTTTATATTTTTTGCCAGCAATCCTGGAACTGGGAAGGTGGAGGTGTCAGCACTGGAGATCGCCATGTAACTGAGTTTGTGGCTGGCATTCATGGTGCTCACGGCTGACGAGACTGAGCCTTGCTGAGTTGAGTATACATGCTGAGGATAACATTTTGGTGAGCCCCTCTCTCTTGTTTACTATGCACACATGAATGCTGTAATTAAACGGGCAGGTCAGCTATAAACGTTTTAGTTCCATGGCAGTTCCTTAAGGTAGCAGTGTAGAGTCTAATTCATTGATACAGAGACTTGCGAAGGAACTTTAACGTTTGGTCAGTGTTCCCCTTTTCTTTGTCCTAGGCCTATGCTTTATTGATGTCTTGAAGTCTGAGCACCTGAAGGCAAAATTGTTTAACAAGCATCAAACGTTCAGCATTGACAAATGCTTGTTATAATTTTTGGTGTATAGGTATGCCAAACGCCAGTCCTGCGCTCAGCTGCTTGCCGGCCAACTGTATGCAAATGAAAGTACTGAAGGGCTCTCTCATTGGAGTGCTTCATTTCTTTCAAGTACACAAAGTTTACACTCATGAAACTGTGACCACTGTCATACTCTGCTTGGGTGGTCATTGGTCTGTCAGGGACAAGCCCAATGTAGATTGCTCTGCATTGGGCTAGTCCATGACACAACTCTCAAATGATGTTCTCTGAGGCAAAGCAAGATGTTTCTTGTGCATGTGCAAGGAAACATAAAAAGGCCCATACACAAAGATTTTTTTTTAATTTAATGTTTTATTTCAGCCAGCTATGAAGGCATGAATAAACAACGAAATTAGATTCACAGCCTCAAACTGCAGGAAGATTTCATACTTCAGCAGGTAGCTCAAAACAGTTCCATAGAGTTACTCCAAAGGCCCAGTCCATGAAGCCCAACATGCATCCCCATATGGATGTGTTGTGCGTGCACATATCATGGAGACCCCCCCGTGCCCATGTGGGGACCTCTGTTGCTGTCAGAATTGGTGTTTTGCTCCCTCTGCACCCAATCCAGCACAAGCATGCACAGCTACTCATTGGTCTGACTGTGAGGGGCGGTACTAGGATGAACTTGCACTACATAGAACAGAGAAAGATGCCAAAGAACCCATTCTGCAGCTCCAGGGGTGCATAGTCTCTGCCACCCAGAAGTCTACTATAGTGACTGTGTCCCCCAGGCAGTGTAGGATTACCCGGTCTGGCCAGTGATCAGCTCCCTCTTGCCCCATGACTCAGTATTGGGGTCCAGGGAGCATCAGGTTACAAAGAGAGCCATGGTAGCACAGTACCGATACTTCAGATGATAAATACAAGTCACAGTGACCATTTATTGTCAAATGCTTCCTTTTGCATCTCACAGTGCACGTCAGTTTCTCCATGTGATACATTTTATCCAACATGCACCACCATTTCACCTGCTTAGAATGCATTTCTGAGCTACTGATAACATTTGCTTGCTGCAGTAACTGGAATCAAAAATTGATGTTTCTTGGTATTGTTATCAATTGATCTTGACAGCCACCTGGAAAATGAATATCTTGAAAAATGTTTATTTTTTTAAAATTAGTAAATCTCATTAAAAATGTTAAAATCTCCCCCTCCATGTCCTGCTCTCATCCAGCACTCCCAATATTTTCTCAGCTTGTTGCTGCATGTCCAGACTAGAATGTGAAGTTATTTTTCTCCACAGTAGGATCTCTTGAGCATTTCCCAGAACGTTTTATCACACTCTCTTACTATATCTAAAATATAAAATAAAAAAAACTGCAACTTTCCAAGCAAACACACCCAAGCTCCCCAGTTGGTGTGGTGATGGATATTACTGTCTGTTTCCACTGTACATCTGAAGGTGATGTAGTATACTCTCTTTGCTTCATCTGTTGGATTCCAATCCCTTCTAGTTTGAATAACTTTTATCGTCTTGCAGAGTCTGGAAATGTGATGCCTTGTTTATAGATTCCCCTTTTATCATTTTTATAATTAAGTGTACAAAATGACTTACAGGGTTATATTCCTGTCCATTGTTTATGTACTAATAAATAGCCTCTTATTTGAAAATACAAGTGTATATTTGAAATGGAAAATATACTGCATATATGTCTTTTACTAAAAACATGCAAAACTGCAAGTCATTTCAGGGGCCTTTGGACATGCAGATTCAACAAAAATAAATAATCAAGCTCACCGCTATGTCAGGTCAACTGCACGAGCTGCCTTGCAGTGGTGCAGAGCTTGAATATGTGTTTCCATTTGAATTCAAAGGTCCAAAAACTTGTAAAATGGCTTTAACATTTGATTTTGTGGGTAAGTGTGATACAATATATCTCTTGTGTTTTGCATTACAAAATGTGTGAATACAGTAGTTCTGTGTATAGAAACAGTGGCTTGCAAAACTACCTTTTTGAACCTGTGTCCTATTGAACTTCAGTCCTGCTGCTAGCTTTTGGAAGATAGAAATCTTGTTTGTAGAGCAGAAAGCAGCTAACTAAAAAAAGCTGCAGTTTTTCTTACTAATTTAACACTTCTATCCGAGCAGGAGTCAGTGCCTGTTGAGATTAAGCAGACAGATACTTTATTAGAAGTAGAGGATGTCTCATTTAGGGTTAAAAAAAGAGAGAAAAGAAAGTCAGTGTGTGTTCTGTGCTGGGAAGGGTACTGTATCAACTTACTTTGCTAAATCAGTTGGAGGGGAGAGAGCTTAATTGGGGGTATGGCTTAGGCAGTATAAAAAACAACTTCCTGCTGCTAGCTTTTGGAAGACAGAAATCTTGCTTGTAGAGCAGAAAGCAGCTAACTAAAAAAAGGTACCATTTTTCTTATTGCCCTCCATCCCACCCCTCCACCCTAAGCTAGTTCTACTTTTATAGCCACTGGATTTGACTGACAACAGAAACTTCCTGTTTGCAGGTAGGAAGGGAAGGATCATAGGGAAACATTAGTTTTGTCAACCCTAAAGGAAAAAAGTAGCTCTTTCTCCCCCCCAGCTGCTGGTGGTCTGACTCTGAGCAAGAAAGAAGGAGGCTACTGAAGAATACAGGAAGTTGCTGTCCCAGAACAGGAAGGGTGAGAGTTGTAAGGAGAGGAGAGGAGAGAGTAAGCATACAGAGAAACAGGAGAGGAGACACAAAATAAGACGTGATGGGAGTGGTGCAGTGCAGTGCAATGGTTGTGGGGTGGCAGTGTTCCGGGAGACATTCTGGAGGCTGCGATGCTGCCCTATTTGCAGGCACCTCTCTAGTCTGAGGGAGAGCTTGCCCTTCTCCAGGCTGACCTGGCTAGAATTCGTGAAACCTCCTCCCCCACCCAGGGACCACCAGGGCCACTGCCGCCACCTCAGAGGTTGCCAAGAAAGAGGAGTGGCTGGACCAATGTGGGCTCAGAGAGGGAGAGGGTGGTGGAACAGAGTTGCATCCTTCCAGCTGTACCTCTCCACAATTCATACGCTGTTCTGGTGAATAGTGGTTCCTCTATGGATGCACCTGCAGTGGAGACTAAGGAGGATGCTGGGAACCTCCACAAAGGAGGAGGGTGGCATGGGACCCCATGGGGAAGGAAACAACTCCTGGTGGGGGACTCAATCATTAGGGGGATAGAAGTTGGGGAGGAAGGGGAGAGGGAGGTAAGGTGCCTGCCTGGCGCCATGGCTTAGAGGGACAGTAAGCAAATCCTCAGGATCATGGGAGCAGCTGAACAAGGGAGGGAGCTGGATGTCATTGTCCACACAGGGACAAATGATCTGGCCAGGAATGGGATCAGAGCAGTGCAAGAGGAGTTTGTAGAGTTGGGGAAGGACCTTAGAAAAGTAGCACATATGGTAACCTTCTCGGAGGTGCTGCCTGTTAATGGCAAGGGTGACGCTAGGGTACTCCTCACCATGGAATTCAGTGAATGGTTGAAAAACTGGTGTGGAGCTCAGGGTTTTGGCTTCACTGGGGACTGGGGAGCCACCTGGAGGGATGCAGGCCTATACTGGCACAATGGTCTGCATCTGCCCGGGGGGGACCAGAATTCTAGGTAAGAGGTTTAAATGCTTCATTGGCAAGTATTTAAACTAGCCAAGGGGGGAGGCACTGAAAAGGAGCAGGGAAATCCCAGCCTTCCCCCACAAAACATGGTAATTAGTGAGGTAAACACCAAGGTAGAACAGTTAGGGAGCAGGACAGAGGTAAATGCAAAAAAAGGCAAAGGCAGTAAGGACAGGGATGGGGCTAAAAGGGGTAAGGCCATCAAAAATTGGAGGGTGATGAGTACCAATGCCCATAGTCTGTGTAACAAGCTCCCTGAACTAGTGGCCTTGATGGAAGAGGGATGCCTGGATATTGTGGCAGTCACAGAAACATGGTACACAGAGAACCATGACTGGGATGTCAACATACCAGGATACACAGCCTACAGGAGGGACAGGGAGGGTAAAAGAGGAGGAGGAGTAGCTCTCTATGTAAGGGAAGGGATCAAAGCAACAGAACTAAAGAGTAAACAGGTAGCAGATGAGGCACTCTGGGTCACCCTGGAGACAGAAAATAGCACCACAATCCGTATGGGTGTTGTATACAGACCCCCATCTCAGGGGGAGGGAATGACAAGGAAATGATAGAAGGCATCCTTAGAATGGCAGAAAAAGGGGGAATATTGTTGATGGGGGACCTGAATATGCCAGATGTTAATTGGATCACCTTTGCTGCAGGCACATCCAAGAGCAGGGTCATTCTTGATGCCCTAACAAGGTGCATGCCTCAGACAGCAAGTATTGGAACCCACTTGGGAGGGAGCAATCTTAGACCTGGTACTCTCAAACAGGGACGGAGAAAGAATCTCAGATTTAGAGGTGGGTAGCCATCTGGGAACAAGCAACCATCAAACAGTGTGGTTCACGATAAACACAGCCATATAGTCAACCCATACAAAAGCAAAAGTATTAGACTTTAGGAGGGCTGACTTTGGGAAAATGAGAGCGTGCCTCAGAAAAGCATTAGCAAACAGGCAAGAAGAAGTGGGCAGAGGAACAATGGGGATAATCAAAACAGCCGTCACAGCGGCAACAAGCCTTTGTGTGAAGCAAATCAACAAAACACAACGAAGAAAAAAGTGCTATGGTTCTCAAAAGAGTTGGCAGGGAAGGTTAAGGAGAAAAGGCTAGCATTCAGGAAATACAAGGAAACACAGAAGGAGCAGGACAGAGAACTTTATCAGTTAAAGCAGACAGAAGCAGGAAAGGCAGTCAGAATAGCAAAGGCCCAAACTGAGGAAAGGATAGCCAACTCTGTTAAGAAGGGGGATAAGACCTGTTATAGGTACATTAGGAAGTGAAGAAATACCAAGGGAGGGATACTGAGGCTTAATAAATGGGAGGGAATGTGGACAGAGGGTGACAGTGAAAAAGCAGGGATACTGAATGAATATTTCTGCTCAGTATTCACAAAGGAAGAGGAGGGGGAGGCACCTAAACCAAACAAGGGAAACACTCTGGAGATGGGGGTCAATACCAGTCCATTTACAGAAGAAAGGGTTCTAAAATAACTAGTAAAATTGAAGGTGGACAAAGCAATGGGGCCTGATGGGATTCACCCAAGAATTCTAAAAGAACTAAGGGTAGAACTAGTGACACCATTGACTACTCTCTTTAACAAATCATGGGAGGATGGGGTGGTACATGAGGACTGCAGGAGGGCAGATGTGATTCCTCTTCACAAAAGTGGGAGCTGGGCAGAGGCAGAAAACTACAGACCAGTTAGTTTAACCTCAGTGGTAGGGAAAATGATGGAATCACTTCTGAAGGAAAGAATTGTTGCGTACATAGAGGCCAGTGGGGCACAGGACCCAAGGCAGCATGGATTCACAGTGGGAAGGTTGTGTCAGATGAATCTAATAGATTTCTTTGACTGGGTGACCAAAGTAGTAGACCAGGGAGGGGCTGTGAACATGGCCTACCTAGATTTTAGCAAGGCATTTGATACAGTCCCACACAAAAGATTAATACACAAGTTAGCTAGCCTTGGAGTGGGTCCCAAGGTGGTAGCCTGGATAAAAAAATGGGCTGGACAACAGGACGCAAAAGGTAGTAGTAAACAGAGTCCACAGTGAAGAAAAGAGGGTTACTAGCTAGGTACCACAGGGTTCAGTACTAGGACCGGTCCTTTTTAATGTCTTTATAAGTGACATTGCAGAGGAACTGGAAGGAAAAGTATGTCTCTTTGCAGACGACACAAAGATCTGCAACAGGGTTGATACACTAGATGGAGTGGAAAGGATGAGAAGGACTTGGCAAGGTTGGAGGAATGGTCAAATGTATGGCAGCTCAGATTCAACGCAAAAAAGTGCAATCTAATGCACCTGGGAAACAAAAACAAAGGGGAAGAGTACACAATGGGGGGTGAGATACTGACAACAGTAAAAATGGAAAGGGACCTGGGGGTAATTATATCAGATGACCTAAAGGTGGGCAAGCAATGTGAGAAGGCAGTAAGGAAGGCTGGGGGGATACGGGATGCATAGGGAGAGGCATCAACAGTAGAAAACAGGAAGTTGCTATCCCTCTGTACAGACAGTTGGTGAGACCCCATCTGGAGTACTGTGTGCTGTTCTGGAGACCCCATCTCCGCAAACACATGGACAGAGTGGAGGCTGTCCAGAGAAGGGCAACCAATATGGTGCAGGGTCATCACCAGAAGACATACAAAGAAAGACTAAAGGAGCTTAATATGTATACCCTTGAGGAGAGAAGGGAAAGGGGGGGACATGCTTGAAACTTTCAAGTACCTCAAGGGAATCAACAAAGTCCAAGAGGGTAGTATCTTTCAGAAAAAGAGATGTGCAAGAACAAGGGGGCACAATTTGAAGATAGAAGGGGGGTGGCTCAGAGGTAATGTGAGGAAGTATTTTTACAGAGAGGGTTGTGGATGCATGGAACAGCCTTCCTGAGGAGTTTGTGGAGTCAAGAACAGTGGGGGAATTCAAGAATGTATGGGACAGACATAAGGCAGTCCTAGTGGGGGGTAGGAGGAAGTAGGCTGTTGGTTAACTAGGATCTGCAGCTTATCCATTAGGTAGGGAAATGGGCAGACTAGGTGGGCCAAGCGGTCCTTATCTGCCATCAAATTCTATGTTTCTAAGTCCCTCCCCCCCCCCAACTACTTTTCTGTATGTTCCGGAATCCATGGTGTGGGTGGCAGACACAGGCTGTGCTAAAGGTGTGGTGGACCCAGTGTACTTCCAGATGGTGAGGGGTATGGGTCATGCTGGTCTCTGATGGTCTCAGATGTCCTCTTCACCCCATGGAAGGACTTGCCATCATCTACCTTGACAGGCAGGCAGTCACTCAGGGCCCCTGGTAACTTAGATTCTCTGACAGGACAAGTCCTCGTAGTGTCTGGAAAAATAGCAGATTATTGTTTCCCAGTTTTGGAGCCTCTTCAAAGGAATCCTCATGCTCCAGTTATACTGGAGCTGAAACAAGGCAACCCTGCTCCAAGTCACCTAAAGCCCCTCAAAGGCACTTTGGTGGTGTTCTATTTCACAAGAAAAATAAATCTCTTTGCAGAGATTTTAACCTATTTGTTCAAACAAATGGCACTGGGTGACATCTGAATAACTTACACATCTAACTCTTTTCTTTCCAAAGCAAATCTGAGCTCCGACTCACATGTGCAACTCTGGGGTTTAATTCTGATTGGGTAACACATCATATATACTTGATTATGTTCTCTCAATGGCTGTCAGTCACACAGGTAAAGCATGCACAGAAAGCTCTAACCTGGGCCAGTCTGCAGCTTGCAGCTCTGCAGAGTTGTGCTGAGGATTGACTGTTTCTTCCGGGCAGCATGTGCTGTCCTTTGACCCTAACCCAGCAGTCCTGGGTCCAGAAGCTTGAGAAATATGGCAACCCCCATGCAGTCTTTTGATTACTTTATTTTTAAAACATATTTCCGTCCCTTGGTGTGACTTCTGTCTGCCAAGTTCGAGACCTCATGGTCTCTGCTATCATTCAGTGGTGCCAGGGAGGTGGGTGAATTGGTGGTACAAGAGTGCTGTCTGGTGCTCCAAATGTTCAGGCTTCATAGGTTGAGCAGTTTCATAGTGCTGCTGAATTGTGGTGGTTTGCAGCTTTGAGAACCACAGAAAGAGTGGCAATGTTTTCTGCATGCACACCAGCCTGGGGGCCAGATGAGCAGTGTCCAGGTGTGGCAGAGGCAGTTGATGTATCAGGTATGGCTGCAATGAAAAAGAGGAGCTGCAGATGGTTCATAGGCACCCCGAACTCACTGCCAATGTCCATGGGGCTGGGGAGCAGGGAAAATGGGTGACTGGCCATTTGCTGTGAGAGAGGCACTCCCAGTCCAAATATGTTGTGATGGTGGTCATCCTACCCAGATCCTCCCAACCCCCATCCTGCAGCTGCAGTCTGGACAAGGACCGGGAGTAAAGGGGGGGGAAGGTTGAAGATGTGGGACAAAGAGGTGGACACAAAGTTTAGCTTCCCTGTGGGAAGGTGTTACACTTAATTGCTCTATATTTTTACTTAAAAAATCCAGAGTTATGTAAGGAATTGGGGATAAACACAAAAGCAGATAACAGTTTAACTTATTTGCCAGGGATGCTACGATTACTACCTCTGTCTTGTGGGGATGTGTAAGATTGAGCAGCCTGGATTCTTTTATCTCCTTTGTTGTTGAGGAGGTTTAGAACCAAGATTAAGATAAAAAATATCATGGTGTCTTCACCCAGAGAAAGGTTTAAGTGTGCCTAGTTCAAGTATGGTATAACCCCCAGGTACTACCTACCCTCCCCCCTACAAATTCATCCCACCCATGAAGCCACACACCCCACACACACACTGCAGTGACAATCCTCCACAAAGTATGCACTTAACACTGTAACTTAAACAGAAGTCAGCCAAAATGGTTTCAAATAAACAAAAAACAAAAACACAAACAAACAAACAAACAAACAAGCAAACAGTACAAACAGTTACTTACTAGAGCAGCTGATTTTAAAAAACATCTCCCCCATTGGGCCACACTTTTGGAATTGTAAGTCTTCAGCATCAGGACCAGTTCGAAATTTTTGCTAGCTGGTGGCTGCCTCCAATGACATATGATGTCACTATCTTTATAACCTAGGTGGCCACATCACTTCTCAATTCCCCCACCGGAGACCAGCTCAGGCATATCTGACAGACATGAACCAGGAGACTAGAACCAAGATGAGGCACACTGCAGAGACACAAGATTTGAAAGGAAGCCTATAAGACACTATATGTGCACCCCATAAAGGAAACAGGCATCGCTCAAACTGTATCATCCAGAAATTTGACTAAGGGGAAATGGTGCTTTGGTCCAGTGGAGAAGAATCTCCTGAAGCTCTTCTGTTTAAAAGGCCATCAAGCTCTTGTGAGTATGGATTAGGACCAATTGACAGTCTGAATATATGATGCTTGTGCAACTGTGTATTTTGATGTATGCCCTCTCTGTCCCTGCTACAGTGACTACCATCCTGTCAGGGTGTTATAAGGACACTGCATGGTGAAGTTCTCATTTGGTGGCCTCCTCTTAGATGGGCCATTACTACCCTTTAAAGGGCTTCAGTCAGAAGGACTGCAGGTGGTAATGGACATCTTGAAGATGTTTGCAGCTTATGATATGGGTTTGGAGGAAGTAGCGGCTTTTAACAGGATCATCACTGGGGTGTTTGACCCCATAGCACACACTCATGTACAACTCTGGGTCTCATGATTGGGCTTCCCGTGGTTTGAAGGGGAGCTCAGGGAGTTGAAGACTAGGGGTCGGAGGTTAGAGAGCTGTTGGAGGAGATTCAGGGCTCTGGAGGACAAATTGACTTTGAGGATTCTTCATCAAGATTCTTCATGATGAGTATCAAAGGGTAATCACCTGTAAGAAGACAGCACTTCTGTTCAGGGAGATTATGGCTGGGAGGAATCAACTGGCTCAGCTCTTCCTTACTATAATTAGGTTATCATATCTGACCTGTCACCAGCCAGTTAGAGCGCATTTGTCTACAAAGTGAGAGGAGTTCACTCAATTCTTCTCGGACAGAGTGTCCTTTATTTAGGCTTAGAAAGTGGGCTAGGTAAATCCTTAAACCTGATTGGCTAAGGCCACCAACCAGCCGGCCTGTATCAGGCAACAGAGACCGGGAAGTAATGAGTCCTCATCTCTGCTGCTTAATTTTGTTCCATATCCTTGTGCCAAATGAATCTTCCTTTTCAGATTGCTGCCATGTTTTCTTACCTGGTAAGTGAGAGACAGCTCCCCCCATGAAATGATTGGTTATGCTCTCAAAAATAGAATAATTACAGCCGAAAACTGCCACACAATCATTTTCTGAGTAAACTGCCACTCAATGTTTTATGTTAGACTCCATTTGAAAAAGAAAACAAACAACTTTAGAGATTCGAATAGTAGCGGTAGCACATCACATGCTCACCGCTACTCCGAGACACCCTGCTCTTCTTGACTGCAGCCCTGGTTCGCTGCAAACAAAACAAGGAATCCTTTCTGAAAAAAAAAACAAAAACAATAAAAGTATCTCACTACAAGAATCCTCCGCCTTCTCTTCCGCACTCTTCGCAAGCAATAATATCTGAAAGGGTGAAAGGTTAGCAACACTGGACCGCCAGGGGCATAATAAGGTCGACGCTGCAGGCGGAGGGCCTTATAGCCCCTGGAAGGTCCAGTATTGCCCATACTACCCACCCTGGAGAGTATTATTGTGCTTAGAAAATGGACTATATGCAAAGTTTTTATGTAATATTTAAGAAAAAAAAAAGTAAATAAAAATGACTAAAAATGAACTTAAAGTTGCTTTGCTAAAAAAGTAGTCCCTCTTACTTACCAATGCTTACCAGTAGAGGGCAGTGCAGCATTTCTCAGTTCTTTTACAGGTTTCTTGCTGGTATGTACAGCATGTCCCTGCTTTTGCCCCCCCCCCGCCAGCTCATTTGTGTTGCTCCTTTTTTTTGGGGGGTGGTTCATTTGTGAGACTGCAGTTGTAACCATCATTGCAGATAGTTATCTTGCATGTTTTGTTTGGGGCACTACTGTCAGCTGATGGTAACAAGCGTGATCGGGTGATCAGGGAAGGAATGGTAGAAGTTAGAGGTAGTTGTTGAACTTAATAGAATTTGATTTTTGTTAAAAAAAAAAATGACAGATCTCTAAATGTTTAGATGGAGCGGGGTGGAGCTGGAGGGAGTCAGGGACACAGATGTAACCCCTAGATGGCGCTATCCCAGGGGCTACTACCCCTGCCTGATTTGCCACTAACAGGTTGAGGGGCCTGGATCCAATGGCGGGTGCCTCCACCCAGAGGTCAGGGTTTGCAATAGTTAAACTAACTTGGTCACAGCCCTCTGGGACACTGCAACCCCCCTTTCTTCCCACTAGTGGCCCACACAATATATCAGAATTACCTTCACAGTATACACTTACCCCCAGGTCTGGTTCCGGCACTGGGACCTCCTGTGAAATAAGATACAGTGCAACAATCACAGTACAGTACTTTAACATAGACAAATACCTCAGGCAGTATAACTTTGCTGAAAACAAGCAGCTCTGATTTATTTAGGGGATAACAAGGACAGGGGAAATCAGGTTAATTAGCTTATCACTCTAATAATTACTTTATGGCTCTGTGCACAGGCCTATCCCTATCAGTTACTGTCCCTGGGTACCCAAGCCCTAGTGGCTAGTCCAAACTGTGGCAGCTGGTAGGGGCCCTTTCACACAGAGAAAAGGAGAATTAAACAGTCAGCAGTACAGTAATTCCATTTGGATTTAATGTGGCAATTCAAAGGGAGCCACCCTGAATTAGTACTCACGACCTCCAAATAAGATAGGGTCCTTCAATGTCAGCAGGGCTCACTTGAGGTACACACAAACCTCTTCACACATCCATATAAAAGAAAGCACTATACCAGGCAGGCTGCATTTGTATCCTGATCGCATTACTGCACAATACCCGGAGAACACACAGCAGATTCAGTTCCTGACAGACCGAGTGCAATTTTCAGCAATTCCTCCAGTCTTCTACAGGGTGAGCCTGGTTTCTACTCTTCAGAGATCCTTTGATTCTTTTCACAGGACGGATTCAGTCCCAACAAGCTGTTACACAAGCTGTAGACCGGAACTCTGGGCTCATACACGCTTTTGACTAAAACTGCATACTGAAAAGCACAGGGCTCCTTCCTTCTTCACTGCCAAAGCTCAACTGAAACTCCAACCGACAAAACCGGCACTTCCTTTGAGTTCCTCCCAGTTCTTGACTGGATTGGCTGTCACTCACAATAGACTGCTGCTGTTGGTCCAAAAAGGCACTGAAGTCTAAACTACATCTCCCAGAGTCACTGCCCATACAATCCTCTTGTGGCTGGCTCAGATTATGAGTCCAAGTTCTGATTCGTCCAAGGCACCATTTTAGAGCTAGCTTACCCCACACTGATTGGTCCAGTTCAGCAGTTCAAAACTAGAATGGGGAACTAGCAGACACAGTTCTGACTGCAAAGAAAGCAGGTTAGACAAACTGTAATTTCATTATTGCTCTAAATAATTTCTGGCAAACAGTTACATCTTTCAGATAGGTTCCTTTGCACTCCTAGTGACTGCAAAAATGAAGTGAATTGGCAGCAGCTCGAGTGGTACTCAGAGAAGCACACAGTCCCCCCATACAACCTAATTATGTCTGCAAGCAGACAGCTCTTAAAGAGACAGTACCAGAGGCTCTAAAAACACTCACTGATAAATGGCTTAAATGCCAAACACCATTCAGGCTTGGAGCATTCAAGCAAGCTCCTGGAAGTCTTTTGGGAACCCCCATTTGCAGGGGGGTTACACAGAGTTCATGGAAGAGCTATCTACACACAGCACTGGGCATGCAATGTGCGAGCACTACTAACTTGAAAAGAAACGCTTTTGTTGTACTACTGTGGGAGAACTGTGACAATAGTGGGACATAAAAATTGTTTAAGAACCTATTGGAAGCAATGATTTAAAAGTGTTTCTTTGGAATGTCTAGCAGGGTGGGGGGGAGTGGAGCAGACCGGTGGTGGCTGAATGTGTGCACAAGGGCAATTGTGCAGCAAGTTTAAAAGAAGATTTTTACAAGAAAAAAAGTGTTAAAAGAGTGCTTTGTATTTAAATTGCTTTCTTTATAGTAGTTCAGTTGCGAGGTGGGCTGACTTGCTGGGCTCTCTCGCTAAGGTAAGGGAAAAAATGGTGGCTAATCAGTTTTCAAATTACGACTGGCACAAAGATACCAGTATGAATGTGAGCCATGCCAGTTTAGAACTTTTTCTTTCCTGGTCATCTATTGAAATTTAATGTACCTCCCTGGCAAGATACCAGCCTATCAGACACCAGGAAATAAAAAGCCCATGTTCTAATCCAAATTACACTCTTAGCCGCTTGCCATTATCGACAGCAGATGATGCTGCAGTACTGGTTAACATTACAATGAACCATTAACAGCAGTCACTCCTCAGACCACAGTTTCAGTAGGCTTCCATCTCGCAAAAAACTGCAGTCCCAATCACAACTTATTATTTTACTATTTTGTTGTGTGTGTGTGTGTTGGGGTGGGGTAACCACAACAACCACCTCCAAACTTGCAACTACAGAGGCTCCACAAAAGTCCCTACCTCAAAATATAAACAGCATTCTAATGCAGGCTGAGAAACGATTGTATTAAAAAATAATTGAAACTGCAAAGATTTGTAACATTTTTTGTTTTTCAAACATATATAATACAGTGGCCCATTTTCTAAGTGCAATAATACTTTCCAGGGTGGGAAGTAATGTGTTATACTGGACCTTCTAGGGGCTAGAAGGCCCTCTGCCCATGGCGTCAGGCCTCATTACGCCCCTGGGGTGGTCTGGTATAGCACGATACCGCCCACCTTGTTGGGTATTATTGCTTACTGGGATCTTGCCACGCAGGCTAGTACAACCCAGCAAGGTCAAGCCTGCACCTCTAAAACGCTTTCAGTTGTCTTGGGAAAAGTTCAGGCCTCTCATGATGGAAGAAGTCTGTGAGGTTATCACGGAGATGTGGCCCACATTTTGAGAACTAGACCCAGGCCAGACATGACTACTAGTGAGTTGTGTAGGGTCACTGGGTCTGGCGTTGGCAGGAATTGTTAGGTGCTCTTTATCAGAGGGGTCTTGTTGATGGCATTAAAAAATGCAGTCATTCGGCCCTTCTGAAAAAAACATCTTTGGACTCGGACGTCCTGGTGAATTATTGTCCTATCTCGAACTTGCCCTTTTTAGGAAAGGTTACTGAGAATATTGTGGCATTGCAACTTGAGGCATGCCTGACAGCCCATGACACATCTATGAGCCCCTCCAGTCTAATTTTAGATCTAGGCACAGCACTGAGATGGCAATGGTCAGGGTGCATAATGACCTTCTTAGGATGAAAGATGGGATGAATGGTCAGTCCTTGTTCTCCTCGATCTCTCTTCAGTGTTTGACACTGTAGACCATGGTTTGTTGTTGGATTGTCTGAGGAATATGGAGGATTCACCAACACAGTTGCCTGCTGGTTTCAGTCCCACCTCAAAGACAGGATGCAGAGGGTGGTGATGGCTACTTTCTCATTGCCCCCAATGACCCTGCATTGTGGCATGTCCCAAGGGTCGGTCCTCTCACCTATGTTGTTTGCTGTGTACATGGTGTCAATGAGTAAGATCATCAGGCGATACAGTGCTATGAAGATGATACCTAGCTGTATTTGTCATTTGCACCTGGGATGCTGGACACTGTTGAGGTGCTTAATTTGTGCCTGGCTGAGATTCAGAACTGGATGGCATCATTATTTTTTTGAGGGGGTTCAGATGAATATCTCAGCTAAGTCATCATTTGGTCATCCAGGTCAATATGAATAGCCATTTTCATCATCACAACCCCTGTCTAAGAACTGTTCCTATCTATTTTGATGTAACCTCACACTAATGGCCTTTATCCCTGAATATTACTGTAACATAACCGGACTCTACTGTGTGATAATTCCAATGTTACCTATGTCTATGACACTAAACCTTCTTGTATCAAAACGTGGAATGGGGCACAGATTTTTTCAAAATGTTCTTTCTTGTCATTTTTGAAATATTGTATTCTTTCTAGTTTCATAGTGTCAGTCATAAAATTGACCGTTTCATAACCCAGTGGGACTGCATCGTTCCATTTTATTAGTATACATTTTATAGCTATAGTTGATGCTACTGGGCGCTATGCACCAATGGGTGGGTAATACGTACCGGAGGCACATTATTCACCTGCTAAGCTCTGCATCTGCGGACAGGTGTGTACCAGTGGCATTCGTGACCGCTGGCCACCTATCCATGTCTCCACCCACCGGTACGCAGGACTCTGCAGTGCTGCTGGGGCCGGGGTCACAGTTCTGGCTGGGCATTCAATCAGTTGGCCAGACCAGGTCCTGCACTGAATCCCTTATGTGGTGGGGCGCACATTGGTAGCGAGCCCCGCAGATATCTGATGGCCAGTGGCTGCAGGGGTGAGAGGTGGGTATGCCACTGGCTCATCTGCGATGGGGCACCAAAGTGGGACTGCATCTTTCCATTTTATTAGTATACATTTTATAGCTATAGTTGATGCTATTGGCCACTATGCACCAATGGGTGGGTAATACGTACCGGACGCACATTATCCGCCTTCGAAGCTCTGCACCTGTGGACAGGTGTGCACCAGTGGCATTCGTGACTGCTGGCCACCTATCCATGTCTCCGCCCCCTGGCACACAGGACTCTGCAGTGCTGCTGGGGGTGGGGTCACAGGTCTGGCTGGGCATTCAATTGGATGCCCAGACCAGGTCCTGCACTGAATCCCTTATGTGGCGGGGCGCACATTGGCAGCATGCCCCACAGATGTCTGATGGCTGGTGGCTGTGGGGGTGAGAGGTGGGTATGCCACTGGCTCATCTGCGATGGGGCACCAAAGTGGTGCACCTTGAGGGGGGAGAACTGTACCCCTCCATATGCCCAGAGGGGCTGGTGTCAGGGTGGAATGGTGGTGCAGTTGGGGGGGCACCATTCATGAGCAAATGCCCTTGCTTCCCTGGGTCACTGTAAGGGAGGGCACCTCATAGGGGCTGCACACCTGTGTGCTGGGCCAGGCTATGCCTGGCGGGACATGGGGGTCAAGACTGCTGTGGTCCTGGGGGTGGGTGGCCATTCCACCGATGGGTGTGGGGGGGCACATATCAGTCTTACGGCAGGCTTCTCCATGGTGTAGCCTGCACCCCATCTGCACCCCCATGGCCAGCACTACGTGGGGTTGCGCATGCCGCATAGTGCTGGCACACCGCCAGCCCAGTGCATACCATGTACCAGGAGAATCAGACATGTAGTTCTGCCTACCCCCTTGTGCATCATGCATGGGGGGTGCGTAGGGTGTGGAGTGGCTTCGCACCCCAGATATGTGAGCCTAGCCACTCTGCTTTTTTTGTGCATTGGGCCCATTGTTATTAAATTTATTTGATATATATCAAAGTGATAACTGACTTCAGGTATAGCTAATAATGTTAAAAGTGGTGTAAATTCTATTGTTGTTCCAACCACTTTTGATAAGGTTAAAGGTTACCTAAACAAGCAGTTTTTTAAAACTGCAAACTCCAAAATCTGGCTTCATAACTAGGTAGAGTAGAGGCTGCTGTTTACATTTATGCTAAAACTGCATTTATGTAAATAATATAAATGCAGTTTCATAGCTTTTGAAAATTGTAAACATCAGCCTTTCACTTTCAGAAAACAGCCTTGGTTTCTCCCTAAAATATCTGCCAAGTCTGTTAAGTGATGAGTCATGATGACATCATCTGAGCCAAAGACAGAGACCCACACATATTTCTACAGTGCTTACTAGTTCTTTTTTTCCCTCTTTGTTTTGAATTGTTATACCAGAATGATCAACACTATGTATTAACTCGTGGATTATTTTGATCAGTACACATGTTAGGCTATGATTTTGTTCATTTTGTTTACTTTAACTTGCAGAAAATGTTCTTCAATCCAGCTGACTTTTTCCTTGCAAACTGCATTACAGTACAACACTTCAATTACCTGATGATCTAGTGGTTATGTGATGCACTGAATTTTGTTTTTTGTTAGCCAGGAGAGACACACTAAGCTGAAAGCTTGTTTACAGGTGTGGCCTGGG
Source organism: Neoceratodus forsteri (assembly GCA_016271365.2). NCBI lineage: Eukaryota > Metazoa > Chordata > Ceratodontiformes > Ceratodontidae > Neoceratodus > Neoceratodus forsteri. The sequence goes on from CM057459.1 coordinate 323,501,712, forward strand.
AGCACAAGGAAGTATAATGACTTGCTCAGGGTAACAGTGCAAAGTACTGGTCTGGTTCAGTTTCAAAGCCCATGCTCTCTTGTTAATCCACAAATAAGGCTTTCTTTTTCCCTGTGAACCTCCTGCATCTAGCCTGCCTTCTGTTGAATACCCCACCATCCATACCCTATCCTTAGTACTGCCTGGTGCCGCATATGTGCTTGCAGTCTCATGAAGAGAATTATCATACCTCAGATTGTAATCCTGTATCTCAGAGAGTTGTGCACACCTATACCAATATGCATCATCAGCTGGCACTGTTAAAAAATGCCTCCCAAATCACTCTTCAGTCCATATTCTCAGTGTTTGACTTCTGCTCCCACAGTAAACATTGAGTGGATCACCACCCTTCTGCACAGTGACGGTAGTATGTACAGTTCCCCTATTGTGTTTTTTCCCACTTCATTAACCAACATCTAGGTCTTCCTGGAGGGCCAAGAAATAAGCATCATGACCCATCAGAAAAACTGCTGTTCATGTCCCATAAGGGCTGCACTTAGAATGGGTAAAGATATTATTAGCAGGAGAGGCATACTAATACCTTGAGAAAATCCACCCGACTTCCAGTGTCAGTCTACTCCTTTACCTGTGATCTGCAGAACCCCGCAGGACAGTTCCCAGCAATTCTTCTCCAGTACTTTTCTGTGCTCTACTCCACAATTCGAGTTGGCTGGCTACCACCCTTCCAAATCGTGAATGAGCTATACACAACTCCCTCAATACTGTCCTAACAAACGTCAACCCCCCCCCACCTGAGGGTAATCTCCTTACACTGAATTCAAGTAACAGTTTAGGTGCAGCCCTGCCACTCTGAGTATTTGTCATCACTGGCTACTCTCATCCACAGTCAGGTAGTATCACAATGTTGGCAGCCCCACATTTCAGATCTCACAGTGATCTGCTCAACGTCCTCCTTCATGTCTTCAACTAACCTGAATATAGCTGTACCCTGCTGGAATGGCCTCTTCAGTCCCTCTCTGGCATTCATTCTTCTCACCTGCTCCCAACACCAAAAACTGGTGAGTTCACTATCCTTCTGTATCATGAATGTGTTTAGTACAGTCTCCCATGTTATTTTTACATATTAATAATAAATATGATCTTCTGGCAAGCCAGGCTGACAGCTGCATTGTACAAGTGGAAAAATAGACTTTCCTATCCATATAAGATCTAAGCCACCTATGATTAGGTACTATTAAATGACGTGCATAATGATGCGCACACCCATCATTTAACAGTGCCTAATCAAAGGTAGCCTAGATCTTTTAAGGGTAGGAAAGCCCATCATTCCCCTTGTTTCCTGTTGCTATCAGCCTGACTTACTGGAAAGATATGTTTATATTTGATATGTCAAAATAAAACAGGGACTGTACTACTTGCATTCATGATGCAGAAGGGTGATAAACTCACCAGTTTTCGGTGTGAGGAGGAACAGTGAAGAATGAATACCAGAGGGGGACTGAGAAGGCCACTCTTGCAAGGTACTGCTATATTCAGGGAAGGGGGAAGACAGAGGAGAGAAATAGGAGCAGATTACTGTGAGAAATAAGATGTGGGCTCCAGCACCTTGATCACTACCTGACCCCATTGTCCTGGCCAACAATCCCCTTCCCATAAAACCAGTTCATGCAATTGTCCAAGGCTGTATGTGGATATTAATGTATGAAATGGCTGCCGCTACATGTTCAGTCACTTCACTACCAGTCTAGTATTGCTTGTAAAGCACTTTGGGATACAGTGTGTATGAAAACCACTACATAAATGCTGATTTTTTTTCTTATTATTATTTCCCATGGAAAAAGAAGACAAGGCAAGCATATATTTGAGTTTCAAGAAAGTATGAACTCTAACATTGGACTGAACAAGAACTTTACTACAAAAAAAGTGGTGACTCTAAGGGGTCGTGAAGGGCGTGGCTGCACCCCCCACACATAGTAATGTACTTGTGTGCTGCTGCTGCTACATTTCACTTTGTTGAAGAAGTCTGATTTATTGATTAAACAAATGTTTGCATTCAAACTGTGGATTACATTTATAGGTTCTGTCAAAAACGTACTAGAAAAGAATAGCAGAAAATATAAAGGTTTAATAAAAATGTTAAAAAGTGCATATTAAGCATGCATGCCACCCCAGCACCCCCTCTGTAGCATCTTGGATCCACCATAACCACTAGACCACCAGATTATTCAAGATTTGTACTGCACTGTGGTTTGCCACAGAGAAAGTTGGTTGGATTAAAACACAATTTCAGCATGTTAAAATAAACAAAATGAACAGAACCATAGCCTAACATGTGTATTATACAAAATAGTGCACATGGTTTTGACCATTTGGGTGAAACAATTCTATACAAAGGGAAAAAAATAACTAGTTAGCACTATAGAGAGCCATATATCTTTCTGACTTTGGCTCCAATGATGTCATCACATAACACATTTGGCAGCTATTTTAGGAAGCAGGTAAGACTTTTTTTTCAAATTAGAAGGCTGATTTTACAATATTCAAATGCTCTGGAACCACATTTAGGTAAATTATATAAAGGTAGTTTTAGCCTTAAGGAATACAGCAGCCTTTCCTTTAGTCACCTACGGAGTCAGATTTTTGAATAGTTTGTTGTCAGAATGTTGTTTAGGTATCCTTTAAGATAATTTTTTACCAAAAGTTTGTAAGATATGGACACTCATGTATTAAATGAATTAGTGTACCAGCAGTATATCTTGGGCAGGTTGGTGTAATTGTATTACTCATTTTGTGCAATTTAATTGGTATATAATAAATTCTATGGAATGTATTAAACTGTGTCTGCTGAAGTCTCGTTTTAACCCTTGCTATTGAAGTATTAAATATTTCACACCGTAATTCATTAGATAAGTTAATTCTCAAATCTTCTGCCCATTTATTCTTTAACTTTAATAAATCTATGCATGCATACAGATGCAGTCATAACTGGCTGAAATGACCTTAATGTTTTCTTTTTTTATTTAATAAAGTACCTAAAATTGGGGAGCAAGAAGGTACTGTTAATGATCAAATAGTTTCTCAGCTGAATACAGTGAAAAGTGCAATTGGGGTAAATTATGCTGAAATTTAAGTTTTCAAATGACTTAAACATGTTATTTTTGAATAACTGACCTATTTCATAAATGCTCTTATCTTGACATTGTCTAAATGTGTTATCAATCAGTGAGGGGGCAATAGGTAGTTATTACAAATAGATGTACAGTATATGGACTTATAAGAGTATTATACTTATTTGATGTGCCTTATACCAACATTATATTGTAGTTTGAGTTGCACAGTTACCAATTCTTGTTCTTTTTTGCTGATAGTAGTAAGAAAACAATAAATGCTTGAGTCCAGGATATGGGTGGAGATTTTGTTCCATTGCCATAGAAACTGGAGTTATAGTAGATTTGTGAAACCAAAACCACATTATACTAATTTGTGATGCTAAGTAATATATTTGAAATTCAGGTAAAGCCAACCCACTTTTTGATTTCAGTAAAGTAAGTTTATCATATGCTATACCAGGTTTTTAATTTTTTCAAATAAAGTTTGTAGTTATCTTTTTAAGATTACTAAAATATGTTATGGACACAGGGGTCGGTAGTGTTTGAAAAAGGTATATTAATCTTGGTAAAATATTAATTTAAACCACATTTATCCTACCTATCAAAGTGAGAGGAAGAGTTAACCATCTCTTTAAAACAAATTGAATATTGTCTAATGTTGGAGGATAGTTGATCTGGAATAATTGTTCTACCTTATATGATAAATTTACCCATAAATAAACTATAACAGTTGACTGTTTACATGGGCAGTTATCTGTAGTTGAAAAGGATATGCTTGATTTAGCTGTAGGATAGTTGTTTTATTCCAGTTAATTTTATAACCAGAGGCCTTACCAAAAGATTCCGATAATAAATTCCTTTATAGAGCTAGTTGGATTTGTTAAAAAAAGTAGAACATTGTAAACACAATGGCTTATTTTATGTAAAGCATTATTAATTGAAATACCTGTAAAATATGGATTTTCCCCAATTGCTATGGCAAATGACTCCATCACTAAAGCAAATATAAGAGGTGACAAGGGGAAGCCTTGTCTGGTTCCCCCGATAATATAAGATTTTCTGAAACATTATTATTAGTTTTAATTCTTGCAGATAGATTACAATATATTAATTTAATCCAGTTAGTAAACTGTGCCCCAAAGCCAATTTTTGTTGAAGTCTGATGTATAAAACCCCATTCAATTCTATTGAAGGCCTTTTCTGCATCGATAGCCAATACAATTGCATCCTGACTGGTATTTGTACTTATATTAATGGTCCTTCTAATATTTTTCTGTTATTCATCTTCCTTTTATGAATCCATTTTGATCCTCTGCTATTAGCAAAGTATTATCTGTTCCCATCTCATTGCTAATGCTTCTGCAAAAATGTTATAATATATGGTTAGAGGTTATTATATATAAAAATTGGTGGCTGCTCTAATGTTGTACACATTCTAAATGTTGTTGTGCACATTCTAAAAATTATTGTGTACATTCTACAATAAATATTCAGGAGCCCTAATTAATATTCATGACTCATGCACTATCCTGCCACATGACTGGATGAACCAGACCTCTTCCGAAAAATTCAAACAAACATGGTGCCGGCACTAAATGAGCAGTTCACGGAGATGGTTTGGACATGAACTGCTGTAGATAGCTCCATGTTCCCAAACAGTAGCAGCTTAAAAGTTTTTCTTTCTTTCTTTCTTTTCTAAATCAAAAAATAATGCGAACAGTTGGAGATTCGGCATGGGAATGAGACTGCACAGAATTTTTCAGCTGAGTCAGCTGTGGATGGCAAGCGGGAGCACAAACTCAAGGAATGAAACCATGTCACTCTTTAAATAAAGAAAAATTAATCTTTTTTCTTCTATATCGCAGAACCATATACTATAACAAATAAAGTATGGCCAAGTATACACAGCTCACCATGTTTCCGTCTCAGGGTACAGCAGTTCATGTCCCAACCATCTCCGTGAACCAGCATGGACCTTTCGAGCTTCGTTGTCAAGGTCCAGATGCTGGTATCTTCAATCCCTTGATAGAATCATAGACTCATTGTGTATACTTGGCCATACTTTATTCCTTATATTGTCTGCATTCAGCAATGGTCTATATGAAGCACATTCAAGTAAGTTTTACCTTTTTTATGAAACACATGGTAAATTGCTTTTTTAAATGAATTTGGAATAGCCTGGGCTGTGTTGCAGCTGTTATTTGTTGTTGTTAACATAGGTACTAATATTGTTTTAAATGTTTTGTAGAACACCATTATTCTGACATCTGTCCCCAGAGCTTTGCCTTTTGGAAGTGTTTGTGTAGCTTTTTTTACTTCCTGTATTGTAATTGGCCTTTCAAGGCTTTCCAATATTGTGGCAGATAGATATTTCAAGAAATATTATATATTTTAAACCTTTTTTAAGCCATTCTGAGTCAGATTGAAGCTGTGACATATATAATGTCTGATAATATTTTGTAAATTGTTTATAATTTCCTTAGGTTTTTCTTTTACTACTCCTGTTTCATCATTAATACTTATAATAGAGTTATGCTCCTGGTCTTTTTTTAAATGCCAAGTAATTTTAGAGGCTTATGTGACATAAAATAATATTTTGATCTAGTTTGCAGAATCTGCTTTTCTGCTTTTTCTGTACATAACCTATTATAAACTTCTCTTTTTTGAAGTAAGCGGTTATAAATAGCTATGTCAAAAGTTGAGCTATGTATTTGTTTTAAATACTGGATTTCTTTTTCAAGTTGATTTTAAAGGAATAATGCCCGACAGAGTGTGTGTCATGCTGGGATAACGTCACACCTGGGGTGATTGGGCATGAGGCCACAGGCCGAGTATGGCTAATCACCCCAGAAGTGATGTTAGCCCAGCATGACACACACTCTGGAGGGCATTATTCCTATTCTACAATTGCTTGTTGTTATACTAAATTTAAAAAAATAATTGTAAAGATGTTTTTGTTAGTGGGGAAAAATATTTTGGTTTCTTCAGAGAAAAGGAAAAAATCATCCAACAAATCCTAAGCAATCAGTCAAGAGATTCATAGTGAAGCTGAGACTAGACCCGTGATGTTATGCTGGGATAACATCACTGGTCCAGCCCCAGAATGACCAATCAGAGTCCAGGAAATGTTCTTGCCATTGTATAATTAAGCAATAAGGAATGACAGGGTGTGGTATATCATGGGATATTGTCATGCCTCGGGTGGTTGGGCAAGAGGCCACAGGCCGTGTGCATCCACCTGTCCGAGAAGTGACGATATCCCATGATATACCACACCCTGGAGTAACTTATTGCTATTATGAACTGGCTTAAAAGTTTTAATAGTATAAAATACAAAAAAAATGTTTAAAATATTTTTAAATGACTTTTAGAGTGATGGAGGAGTATGTTTTCAGAAAAAAGTTCCTATAATTCTCTGGTCAGCAGGTGGCGCTGTTTTAAGTGGAGATGGTTGAAGAGGTGCTGCTCTGAACTCTCACCTCCCAGCAGTGTGTGCTCCTTACATTTAACCTGGTCATGCTGTGTGCTCCGAGTCTGTGTGAAGATGGACTGTATTTATTTGAAACTCTGATCTGGTGGCAGTGGGAGAGAGCAACTAAACAGGTACGCATACACACATCGTGTGGACAGTTTTTTTTTTGTGTGTTTCGTGGGGAGTTGCTCGAGGCATGCCTAACGCCATGCTGAATGAGTTTTCTGCTTTGCCATATTTGTTGTGTGAGGAGGAATGAGCGACGGTTGTTTTTAAACAGATGCTCCGTGTCGCTCATGTTGGGGAACTCCGTCCATGTTTTCAGAGGCAGTGGACACAGTTGCATGAGCTAGAGTGGGGAAATGCAGCTGTCAGAGGAATTTCTGCCTGCGAGGAGGCTGGTGGCCGGAGGCTTTTTGAAGCCGTGATGATGTAGCCCGATATCATCATGGCTTCAAAGAGCTCTCAGCCAATCAGATTCATCTATTTACGATCGCCAGTTCATAATGTAGCTTAGTCCATTGCTGCCATTTGCATGCAGTTTGAAATCTTCCCCTTGTCCACATTTTAAGTGCATCCCATATAACCAATAATAAAGAATTGCCCCTGATATTTTATTGAAATAAATTATCCGTTTCCATTTCAAACTGTCTTATAAAGAAAACTGGATGGCATCTAGCTGGCTAAGACTTAACCAAAGACAAATCTGAGGCACTGGTGATTGTGCTGGATAATTGGAGGATAGCAGAGGTATCCAAAGATGTGATAGGGCTTTAGTTTGGGTCCTCTAGGCTGTTGGCCTCCACTAAAGTGAATAATCTAGTCACAGTTCTGGACAACAGGCTGACATTTGAGGCTCAGATATCAGTGGTAGTCCACAGTGGCTTACCATCTTAGAAACATCTGTTGGCTTAACCCCCTCCCCACTCCCTGAGGACCTGCCACACTGATATATGCATTTGTGACATTCAGGCTGGATTACTGTAATGTGCTCTACCTCAGAGTCAATGGAGGTACCCTGTGATGCTTACAGCTGGAGCAGAATGCAGCATCCAGGTTGCTGACTGGTCTTCTGGGGTCATATTATGTGAACACGGTCCTGCGGGAATTGCACTGGCTTCTGTTGAAGTGGCATGTTATCTTCAAGGTTGATTTACTAACCTACAAGGCAGTTTTGAGTCTCTGAAGAAGGATGTCTTAGAAATAAATATACTACTACTACTTGAGAAGAAGCCAAATCCTTGAGGGGCAAAGCACAGGAGTGGAGCCCTTGGAGTGACAGAGCAGTTGAGAAGTTGTGTGATCTTCATCCTTGAGGGGCACAGAAAGGGAGGAAACGGGGTGAACCTGAGGTGGCCAGAAGAGAATAGCTTCCGAAGGTGCTGCTGACATGGTCTGCACATCTGAAGGAGCCTTCAAGGATTTAGAGGCCCCTCCTCTTAAATTCAACATTAGGAGGTGCTGGTGAGTTAAGCTCCATGGCTTAAGTGCGTAGGACATTCTACCTGAAAAGTAATGTTGAGGGACCCACCCTCAAAATTCTGACTTCAAGCAAGCAGCAAAAGACCATCAGTTTACAGGGCAAGGGATGGACGATGTCATGGCTGGCATGGGTCTTGGAGCTAGTACAACAGAATAACTGATGGAGGAGGCCAATGGTGAAGCCTGACGGCCATTGGCAGACAAAACAGGTCAGAAAATTGGACAAGCAGATAAAATGAATAACTAAACATGGTATGTGAATGAGGCTGACTGAGGTTTTATTAATAAGGTGAAAAAGCTAGTAAAGTCAGACATATGCCTATCACTCCCAAAGTGTAGTAAGGCCAGTTCAGCGGAGGCAGAATGAACCTGAAAATAGAAACTGCTGAAGGAGAACAAAGAGCTTAACTAGTTGCAGTGGAAACTGGGGAGCAAAATACTGCCAAATGCTGTGGGGTTAAGGAAAACAACGGGTATGCCATGGTTAAATTGAGTGAGGCTAAGCAGCTGAGAATAGAAGGGGTTCTGCTACTGGAGGAAGTCAAAATCAATTGGAGGACACTAGGACCCAGGAGTAAACCAGTGAGAAAACCAGCAGAGCAGTGAGCCAGAGAGTTCAGTAAGGCGATGCAGCAGGCAGGCTGAACACAGACTTTGACACGGGTATGGAGGACCAGAAAGGTGGATGGCAGCAACTGGCAGAAGGAAGCAATGCAGACCATGTAGTAAACCCTTGCCTGAATTGAAAAACAGTCAGGAAGCAGACAGGAGTGGCAGGAGGCCGCACACTGCTCAGGGAAGCCTGATGTGAGCGGCGCCCAGAGACCAGCTATGCAGTGGCAGACATATGGGACAGGGAAAGAGCAGGCATGCAAGAAAAAATCTGAACTTCCAAAGGATGCTTGGACATGCACAGTTATATACTGGTAGAGGTGTGCGTGGCATGTTATGGCCCCGCGCATCTCTGAAACTGCAGGCAAAGCCTTTGAATTATTGTAAGTATCTGTTCTGTCTTCAATGAGGACATCTTCTCCATTGGGCCACACTTTTGAAACAATTTCCAAGCAATACACAAAGTACCCAGGAGGAAGGTCAATGTCTTATGATAGCTTGGCAGGATGCCTTGGAGTATAGTAAAGCCAGATCTGGCACATCTACAAAAGACAATGTCCAGACTGTCGTACTTAGTGAAAGTATGCACAGTGCTCCATGTGGCAGCAGCACAAATGTCAGCTGCAGAAACACACTGAAAACAGGCCATTGAAGAGGTCATGCCACAGGTTGAGTGGCCATGAACAGAACCAGGAAGCTCCTTACTGTTTTTCCTATAATAAAAGACTATACAGTTGGCCAACCAATTGGTCAAGCACTGTTTAGTCACAGGAGTGACCTCGTTTCTGGGGGCGAATAATACAAACTCCTGAGAGGACTTTCTGTGGTCCTTATTGTGGTCACGATAGAAACTCAGTGTTCTATGCACATCATAGTGTATGCAGCAATGCTTCATCTTTGTTAGCATGCCAAGGATAATACAGAGTTGTAATATGCGTACTATTATGTATTATGTTTTCTTTTATACCATATTTTATACTGAAACTGTGTGTATGAATGTACGAATGGTGCACCCCTTTATAAATGAGCCAACGCTCAACTGGGCAATCCTTTCTTTGATCTATAAGAATAAATTATTTACTGCTTACTACCATTACTAATACACAGGAAGGTAGATGGTCTGATTCAGTGTAAAATCAGAATCCACTTTAGGCAGAAACCTATGACTGGTCTGTAGGAACACCCTATCCTAATGAAAATCAAATAAGGAGGCTTGACCATCAGAGCCTCTAGTTGATGATGGAGGCTGTGAGCCACTGTTTTTCAGAGGTGGATGAGCCAGAGTCAGACCTCAACCCCAACCTCGTTGTCTCTTTGACGATCGAGGAGCTGTGGGGGTTGAGGCTGCTGGAGTGGACAATGACAGGATTTACCCTCCTGGAGGAGTGGAGACATGGACCTCACCGGGGATGTATGTGCCTTGTGTTTATGTTTGTGGTGATGTCCAGAGGAAAATGACTTCAACAACTTGCGCTTTTCATGAGACTTCATTGACTGTGACAGCAGCACTGTCAGTGATTGACTGGCAGATTTCCCAATGTAAGCCCCCCAATTTGGGCATACCTGAGTGGGCTCCAGCCCCGACCCAGCGCTGATGCCTCTCTAAGGGGTCCCAGGTTGGGTCCAGATCCTGGCACCTCCTGTGGCCTTGTGGCTATGGCCACTGATGCCAGTGCTGTCCTTGGCCCTGAGTGGCCCTGAGGAGTCCCTGTAGAGGGGGGGGCCAAGGATCAGAACAGCACTTCCGTGCCCATGGGTGCTAAAGAAAGAAAAACAGAACTTGCGGTCCCAGAGTTTGAAAGACCAGGACCACAAAGTAAATAAATAAGATGGCAGCTGCGCCCCCTCTGAGCATGTGAGGCCATCAGAATTAAAATTTAAAGAAGCTGCACTCCAATCTCAGTTCAGCTATGTGGATGTCAATAAAAAAAATATATTCCTGGCTCTATAAGGGGTGATCTCCAGTTGAGGGGGAAGTAGTTTCTAGCCCTGTTAAAGTGCTCAATTAAATAAATTCAGGCTGGACTGCAAAAAAGCCCTTAAAAAAAGGACAAAGTAGCCACCCCATGAAAGACTACAAAATGGGGTTGCTGGGTAAAATACAAATCCAGCCCTAAGATCACCTGGTAAGCTGCAGCCAATCAGAGAGAGGCTGCTGGGGGGAGTTATAAGACTGTTTTGCCACCAGAAAGGAAAGAGTTGTCAAGGAGAGCTATAGTGTGGCTGTGACTGAGGAGAGAGACTGTCCAAGTCTATGAAATTGACCTGGCTGCTTCTAAGCCCGGACTACCTAAAACTACTAAGCTGAGTGCAAAATGAATAGAAGTGTTTCTGTGTGACTAAAGCAGAACAAATTGTTCTCCGACAGCCCAAGCAGTTGGACAGCTTTTTGAACTGGGAAAAGAGTTGGGCTGCAGACCTTGAGTGAGCCACTGATCCCCTCAGCAGAGAAGTTGTTTAGTGAAGTGAACATTCGGCCAGAGGAGAAACTGTAAGTGTTGAGCCCAGCCGTTGTGACGAGACCCAGCACTGCTTGTGGAGGCATCCCCAGAAATAGGGGCTGTGAGGTGAGAGACTATGAAGCCCCGCTGCCCTGCACAGGTCCTGTAGGGTGATTAGACATGCAACAGAGGGGTTTGAGGAACATCGCCAATCCTGGTTTTCAATACTGAAAATGACGATGCCACCCCCCAGTGTTGAAGGACAGAAGAAGCCTGCCTGAGTGAAGTCAGTCTATAAAGGCCCATAGCTGAAGCTGGCAAGGCCAGGCTGGTGACCTACTAGGGTCAGCATGTACGTGCAGCTTTATGTGCGACAAAACCGCCTGTGAGGAATAGCACAATAGGGGAACAGTGAGAGGGTGCAAAACCATGAAAGAGTATATGCGTAGTAGTGCACCCTCTCACTCTCCCAGTAAGAGGATAAGACCTCTGCTGGGACAGGGGGCCAGTGAGATGCTGCCATAGCTCGACGGGATGAGCCACTGGCAGCAAGGGAGGCAGGCAGTGCGTTTGGGACCGGGTTTCGAGTCCCAGTCTCAGATGCATGGATTTTTTAATTTGTCACACTTTGTCTGATTTTAACTGTTAACCCCCCTGCCAAAGCTGCCATAGCTCGATGGGAAGAGCCACTGGGTAGCAAGGGAGAGGCAGTGTGTTTGGGACTGGGTTTCGATTCACGGTCCCAGATGCATGGATTTTTAAATTTTTCGCACTTTGCGTGATTTTAACTGTTCACCCCCCCCCGGAGTTAGTTATTTCAGCTGGGGGGGGGAGTTGGGGGGTTGCAGCCTCATGTAGACATATGCCGGTGGCAATATATTGCACTGTATATTGTTATTACTCTATATTATTGCTGCGGCATAATGTCTTGCAACATTATGACCCCATGCCAACAGGCAAAGATAATCACCCCTCGAGTCTGTCCAGTTCTGGTTTCCCACCTGTGGTTCACTACCAACAGAGACCCTCCATGGTTCTGTGCAGCTCCTCTGGTTGTGAGCCCCCTGTGTTAACTGTAAAAACTGTGAGCACCCCGAGCTGCGGCTCTGGGGAGTCTATTAGTTAGTTTGCCAGATAGGATTCTGGGGATAATCTCCAAACAGGATTTTTAGTGACATACAAGTTTGGCAAGCCTAGCATTGCAAGTCTGAAAGTGTGTTCTGTGTTTATCTGGGTCCACAACAAAAGACACCAGGCCTGCATCACTGAGCGGTGAGGTACCCACCATACAGAGACATTCTGGGTGCACCCAGGAGTGGCAGGAGGGGTTGCTATGGGGAAAGTTATTGTCTAACTAAAGTAAATAGTGGCTAACATTCTTCTACTTGTGTTCCCCTTCCCCAAATAAATAAGTTTACTGTTTGCATTTTATCCACTGTCACTGTGTTATTGAAAGAGTGTTGCTAGGGGGAGTAGGCAGCTACTGTGTGGGAAACTGTTGTTGTGCGGGGAAAAGTATTACCAGGGCAGCTTACTTATTTCCTGGGGGGGTGGTAATCTGTTCTTTCTCCACAGGAGTTCCCTGCCAATACCCCAGGTGGAGGCACTGTGCCACATTTGCTACAGCTGTGGAACCCAGGCTGGTCCCCTCGGAGGTGTGTGCTGAATTACCCTGAGGGCCCCAGTGCAGCCTACATAAGTCAAAGGGCTGTTATAAGTGGAGGCACTGCTGGGATTGCTGCCCCCTAGTGGTTACCCCCCAGACTGCAGTTTGAAATTGTGGTACCCACCCCGTAGTTGGAATAAACGATAATGGCATTTCAAGAAGTAGAGGATTGGTGTGTGTTTGAGGTCCTTGACCCCCAGAAGGTGCTTCTGATAAGAAATGTGACTGGGGGGGTGGACAAAAGTGTTTATTTTAGGAGTACTAGATGGGGCCCTGACAGAGTGTGGGAAAATGAAAATTCAAAGGCTGACCAAGGACCCCAGCACTGGGCTTAGGGATTTAATCATAGACACTGACAAGGACTTAGGTCCTGTTGATGTATCCCACTTGTGATGCTAGAAGGGTTCCAAGAGACCTGGATGGTGCTGAAGAGAGAGAGAGAGCCAGACAAGTCCACAACCTGTCAATCCACCACCCCTGAGAACCCTCTGCCCAGTGATGAAGGGAATTTTGAAGTGAAACTGGAGTGCCTGCTCGCTAGTGAAGGGAAGTCCATGAAAGTCCTTCAGGCTATGTTTCCGGGAGCGGGGCCCTGTCCTGTTGTGCTGGCCAGTGGGGTGACCCCCATGTGGTGGCACCATATGAGCAGTACAAGTGGCTGTGCACCTTCTCAGAGGCAATCCCAACACCAGCTGTGGAAGATGATTTTGAATCCTGGATAAGTCAGGCTGCTCAAATGGTCTAAGTCTGGAGGTGTTTGGATGAAGTAAAATGCAAGAGGGTTGTTGAAAGCTTGAGAGGCATGGCTCTGGATGTGATTTGGTCTCTATGGGTAAGTCAGCCTAACTATAGCGCAGATGACCATGTGGCAATTCTGTAAAGCACCTTTGGGGTTGTCAAGAAGAGAGAGGCCATCCTGTTTCAATTATGGGGCACCATGCAGCAGCATGGAGAAAAATTGTCGCACTACATTACCAGGGTGGAGGCCGTGGTGTGCAAGATTGCTGATGCTGGTGTAGATTCCCTGGAGCAGGTTGCCAAGATAAGGCTCGATCAGATCCTTAGGGGGGCTGTACACTCCTGATTGACTCCCTTAGGTTGTGGGACCAAAAGACCGACCCCCCAATCCTTTAAGCAGTTATTGGATGAGGTGAAGGAGGAAGAGGCCCAGGGAGATGTTGATGACTCACTGTAGATGTCTGCAGCTACCATTGCCGCCCTGCAACCCCAAGCGACAAACCCTGCAGAACTGCCTTGTTCCTTGGAGTTGGGAAATATGCTGAAAGAGCTGAGAGATTGTTTTCAGGACTTTAAGGGAATGAGAGAAACACCCCACACCCCTACTATGGCCGAGTTCCAAGAAATAAAAGACTGTGTGAAGGCCTTGCAGCTGGCGTTGGCGTCCCGGCCCCTTCAGAGTGTTGTTCTGTCTGAGTCTAGATGGCAGTCAGCTCAATATGCTGCCCCAGGCCTAGGCTCTGAATACCCCTTGAGCCTCGAGAAGGCGGGTTCTGTTTCAAATGTGGACAAGATGGTAGTGGAGGGGTTGAGGGGTAAGAAATGGACCAGACTTCGAACATCATGTTCAACACACAATCTCTGTGTGATGTTTATTCAAAATACAGAAGATAATCTTCAGGAATGGCAGTCCCTTCTTCAGTACATCAGTTTGCAGCAACAGACTATGCATGTCCTTCCTCTGCACTTAGACAGCACCTACTGACTCACTGATATCTGATCTAACTTATCAGTTGAGATTTAACCTCCCCTATGTGGGTCTTGTTTGCTTGGGTGTTGGAGACTCAAATATAAAAAAAAAAAAAAAGCTAAAGACAAAGAACCTCAGTGTAGAAGCACTGAAACAAGGTTTACCCCAAAGGGCATTGACAATAAGCCAAGTTTCAATGAACCACAACATCACACATACTTCCATAATGCAAAGCAACATGGGATATATGCAGATCACCATGACATTTCAAACGTGTTCAGTTTACAGTAATTTACATGCATTTTAAATAGCACAACTAACTTATTTTTTTATAATAGTCACCTAGTACATTTTACCATTATCAAAAACACCTAGTACCATGGTATTTTCAATATTTACAGGTTTCATAAGCATAAGATATATATCAAGGTATTTTATGACATAGTGCTATTACATACTAAATCCACCAGTGATAAATACAACCTGTTTTACATATGCTTGGATATCACCACAATAACCTCCCTGTACGAGGACCTGAGAGGGAAAAGGAGAATTAAAGAGGACACTAAAGCATAGTCAAGAAAGGAAAGGGGGTGCCCATAGGTGGCCAACCTTATGGACTAGAAATTGTAAAGGATATATTAGGTTAAGAAATAGAAGAACTGTTGCAACAGATTTGAGAAAAGGTCGGTCCTCAAGAGTGGCAGGAGCTCCCTGTCACACTGGTCATATGAGGCAGGGTTGCATCAGTGCAGAAAATCCTCAGCTCGTGTCAGAAAAACAAAGGCAGATGGACCAGGGGAAATGTCAATGGGGACCAGTAACAGAGCTACCTGGGTCCCAGCCATTGTATTTCTCCACCAAGTGGACTGACCCCCAAATTCCCCCCACCAGCTGTGTGCCAGCTGGCCTGATTGACCCTTGGGCTGATGTGGAAGTCTTGCTAGAGGGAGTACCTTATTTTGCCCTGCTGGATAGCAGGTCGCAAGTCACCGTCATACACCAGACTTTCTATGACAGGCATTTTCACCTCCTACCCCTGTCTGGTTTGTCACTGTCGGGGATAGGTAGTTCGGACTACCCCTATTATGGTTATTGCCTAGTACAAATAGCTTTCATTTCAAAGGGACCTGAAGAACATCCCACCATTGAGACTTTGGCCTTGATATGCCCGGAACCAAAAGGGATGACTGACACACCTGTGCTAATTTTAACAAATGCTGATATGTTTGGGCGGCTGGCAAAGATGTGTACCAAAAGAGGTGGGGCTGATGAGCTAGTGAACCCCTCTGGTAAAAGCTGTGGTAAAGAAGGCTGGCTTGACTGTGGGAAGTGTGAGAACCGATGTGGTAGAGGAGAGTGTTGGTGTAGTGTGCTCAATGGATGGAAAAGAGTTGATCCTGCCTTCGAGTTCAGATTGCCAAGTTGTGGAAATTGCTCAGTTTGCTCAGCTACCCCAAGGACCTGCCTTCTTCATCGACACCCCACCACCTGACAGTTTACTGGAAGGGCTGCTGGTGCAAAGAGGAGTGCTGCCACCTCCAGATACACCCTGGGCCAGGCGGGTTACAGTGAGGATCCAAAATGAATCAAGGAAACCCAAAGTCATCCAAAAGGGTCAAGTATTGGCAAGTATCTACAGGTGTGACAGTGCTATTGCAGTGACCCTGATGGTAGCCACAGAGGAACAGACAGATTCTAATTTGTTCGAGTTTGGTGATTCCCCTATACCCGCTTACTGGTAGAGCTTAAGTCAGAAGTTGGCCAAGCAAGCGCTGAAAGGTCTTCTAACTCCATGGGTGGGACATGGGGTGTGTGGAAGGCAAAGAGCATCGGATCCATCTAAAGGGTGATCACCCTTTCAGAGAGAGGTCTTGGAGATTGGCCCCTGGTGACATTGAAGATGTCCAGCAACACCTGCAGGAGTTATTGGATGCTGGCATTATTACCAAGTCCTGGAGCCCTTATGCCTCCCCCATTGTAGTGGCCGGGAAAAGAAACGGAGCTGTGAGGATGTGCATAGACTGTCACACACTCAATAAGAAGACAGCTCAGGATCAGTACACTGTGCCCTGGGTGGAAGACGCTCTGGCCAGCCTGTCCAGGAGCCAGTGGTCCTCCACGTTGGATTTCCAGAGTGGCTATTACCAAATCCCCATGGCAGAGGAGGACAAAGAAAAGACCGTTTTTATTTGCAGTCGGTGTTCTACCAGTTTGAGCGCATGCTGCAGGAAATATCTGGAGCACCAGACACCTTCCGGCGCTTGATGGAGAAGGCTATGGAGGATATGAACTTGCTTGAAGTTATCATCTACCTGGATGACTTGATCATATTTGGTTGCATCCTGGAA
Source organism: Neoceratodus forsteri (assembly GCA_016271365.2). Taxonomy (NCBI): domain Eukaryota; kingdom Metazoa; phylum Chordata; order Ceratodontiformes; family Ceratodontidae; genus Neoceratodus; species Neoceratodus forsteri. The sequence goes on from CM057459.1 coordinate 323,518,554, forward strand.
GAACACGAGACCCAGCTGATGAAGGTCCTGGATCGGCTGGAGGAGTTTGGTCTAAAGGTTTCAATTGACAAGTGCCAGTTCTACCAGCCTGCTGTAAAGTATGTGGGTCACTTTGTCTCAGCAGAAGGCATTCAAACTGACCCAGGTAAAGTGGAGGCCCTCACCACCTGGCCGAGGCCCACCAACTTAAGGGCCCTGCAATCCTTTTTGGGGTTCTGTGGCTACTACCATCATTCTGTGAAGGACTACTCGGTGGAGGTACGCCCGCTTATTGACTTGATGCAAGGTTATCCTCCAACAAACAAGAAGAAGAAAGCTCCATGGACCAACCTGCCCAAGGAGTATTTACAAGTTGATGAACCCTTTGGGGACCGTTGGACCCCTGAGTATGAAGCAGCTTTCTGGGAGTGTAGCTCCCCCACCAATTAGGGGCTTACCTTAAGGGTCTCCCAGGGCTCCAGTAATGCCCAGTGCCAGGCAGATGACATGCAGAGATAGTAAATCCATGGTTATTTGTTTAATCCTGTTGATCTGCATGAGAGTGCCATGATGTGCCTCCGCGCCTGTCCCTTTAAGGCCACAGCCAGTGTGTATACAGTAAATGGTCTTGGCTGGGTCAGAGTGCTTCAAAGCTCGCAACCGGCCAGGCACCGTCTTAATTTGCTCCACTCTTCGGTTGATAGTAAAGCAGAGGGAGCTCTAACTAGAACTGTACATATTTACTTCTGACTTGTTGTTATATTTAAATTAGAGTGCTTGTTTTCACCTGCCTTTATTGCAGCTTATGCATCTAAATGGGAGCCACCATGTTTGGCCCGGGACTTTCAGGAATTTGGACCAATTGGGACACAGGGGACCTTGAGGGGTCCTTAGTTCAGGTGCCTTGTGGGAAAAGGCTGTAGTTCTTGTAGTTTTACAGGTTGGCTCCTAAACTGACAAATGGGAGCACCAGAACTGTAATTGACAGCTCTCCATACGAACCGAAACCCAGGAAAACTGGACTAGTTCAAGAACTGTTAAAAAAAAGAGGTTAGCTGCTGTTAGAGTGGAGAGAGTGAGCAGCTCGAGCCATCGAGAAGCAGCTCCAGAAAAGGAGCTGAGGAGAATTGGCAGAGAAAGGCCTGACTTGCCTCCCTGCTATCATTTCCAGCAATGGACTGCCTGATAGCAGTAAACCGGACTAATCTGAAACGAATCTTTAAACTGAGGCAGTTTGCCCCAAGACTCTGAGGAGTGCAGCTCGAGCTATTGGACTGAGAGGAGCTTCTGTGGAGCATTCGGCCCAAGATCTGTGTTAAAGACTGCCTTTGCAGATTAAGAGGTTCATGCAGCATATTGGCTGTAATTGCAACCGGCCTAAAACCGAATTGAGAGGTAGAGAATTGAATGGTGCTTCTATTAAATGCGCTGAAAGCTTGTCATGGGTCAATGACTACTGTCCAGGAACTCCTTATCTTTTGAACTTGGAGCTGGGAAGGATGCACAATCTTGAACTAGGAACTAGTAAACTGGAGGAAGGCACAATCTTGCTCGAATTCTGAGGGAGGTGGGCCTTACTTTTCATTTTACAATGGTTTTTGCTTGTTTGAATCAAGAAGAGGTTTGCAATACTGCTGATCTTTTTGTAGATTGTTACTTTATATACAGAGAGATTTCTTTTTCTGTGAATCTGGTGCCTTATTTGTTGCTTGATAATATTTTGGTGACTTTTTGCAACAGACATTTAAGTTTTCACTGGAGTGTTCTTTCATTCCTTCTGTCAGTAGAATTGTGTATTAGAGCCAGACAAAGCCTCAGAAGGTTCAAACTGGATTGCTCCAATTGTCCTCACAGCACAGAACAGGTGGATTGCCCAAATTCTACCTTCCTCCATTTCCACCCTCCCCTGGCTAACCTAGCTTTATGGGGTTAGACAGGAAGGTGCGACAACTTTTTGCTCAGGCACAAAACAGGGTGGCTTGTGCCACAGAAGGCAGCCAGGCAGTGTTGCATAAGCTAGGAGGATATCTTCTTGTGACTGCTATTGTAAAAATAAAAAAATAAAAATTTGGGGGGGGGGGCCTAGAACATAGTCCCTAGGAAAAGGGTTACACTACTAAGGGGAAATGAGGTTCCCTAATAGTGGGGAAAAAAAACAAAACACAATTTCAACAGGGAGGGAGAGAGACATGTGGGGAGTGATGCAATGCACTGGCTGTGGGACAAAAGTCTTCCAGGAGATGTTCTGGAGGCTGCGATGCTGCCCTATTTGCAGAAACCTCTCTGCTCTGAGGGAGGAGGAAGTTGCCCATCTCCAGACCAACCTGGCAAGAAGTAGGGAAACCTCCTCACCACTGCAGGACCAGGCAGGGGATTGGGAAATCTCCCCCCCCCCAGGAACCACCAGGGCCTTTGCCTCTGCCTCAGAGGTTGCCAAGAATAAAGAGTGATTGGACTATGGGGGGCTTAGGGAGGGTGAGGGTGGTGGAACAGGGGCGCATCCCTCCAGCTGTACCTCTCCACAATTCATATGCATTTCTGGTGGAGCGTTGTTCCTCTATGGAGGCACCCGCAGTGGAGACCAATGGGGATGCTGGGAACTTGGTGTCAGCGTGGCTCATTTGATAGCACATCCACCTCTGGACCAGAAGGTCGTGGATTCTCATCCCACACCAGGATTGGACTTGCACCTAAAAATCGCTGGTATCTGAGTGCAGTATTGGGGGGGTGCTGAACTTCTGGGGTTTGCCGTCCTTCGGATGAGATGTTAAACCGAGGTCCCTTCTGCCCATCCTGGCGTTGTCCTGGTGGATGTCCAGCTGGAAGTAAAAGAACCCAGGGCGCTTTTCGCAAACAGCAGGGGACATTCCCAGTGTCCTAGCCAACATTCCTCTTCCCATAAAACCAGTTCATGCAATTATCCAGGCTGTGTGTGGGTGATGATGTGCGATATGGCCTCCACCACACATTCAGTCACTTCACTACCAGTCTAGCATTGCTTGTAAAGCACTTTGGGATACTATGTATGAAAAAGCACTATATAAATGCTGATTCTTCTTCTTCCACAAAGGAGACCTACAAGAGGGTGGCATGGGATCCCACAGGGGAGGAAACAACTCCTGGTGAGAGACTCAATTGTTAAGGGGGTAGAACTGGGGAGGGAGGGGAGGGAGGGAGAGGAAGGTAGCTGCCTGCCTGGTGCCATGGCATGGAGGAACAGGATGTGAATCCTCAGGATCACAGGAGCAGCTGCACGGGAGAGGGAGCTGGATGTCATTGTCTACCTAGGGACAAATGAGCTAGCTGGGAATGGGATCAGAGCTGTGCAGGAGGAGTTTGTGGAGTTGGGGAGGGGCCTTAGACAAGTAGCACACATGGTAACCTTCTCGGAGGTACTGCCTGTCTATGGCATGGGTGAGGCTATGGTACTCTGCACCCTGGGCTTCAATGAATGGTTGAAAAACTGGTGCGGAGCACTGAGTTTTGGATTCATTGGGTTCATTGGGGACTGGGGTTCCACCTAAAGGGATACAGGCCTATACTGGCACAATGGTCTGCATCTGTCTGGGAGGGGAACCAGAATCCTAGGTAATAGGTTTAAATGCTTCATTGGCAAACTTTTAAACTAGCCAAGGGGAGACGCTGAAAAGGAGCAGGGAATTCTCAGTCTCCCCCCATGAAATAGGGTAGTTAGTGAGGTTAACATCAAGGTAGAGAGGTCAATAGGGGGCAGGGCAGGGGTAAATGGAGAAAAAGGCAAAGGCAATAAGTACAGGGATGGGTTAAAAGAGGTAAGGCCATCAAAAAATGGAGGTGATGAGTACCAATCTCCATAGTCTGGGTAACAAGCTCCCTGAACTAGTGGTCTTGATGTAAGAGGGACACCTAGATATTGTGGCAGTCACATAAACCTGGTACGCAGAAAACTATGACTGGGATGTCAACATACTGGGGTACACAATCTACAGAAGGGACAGGGAGGGTAAAAGAGGAGGAGGAGTTGCTCTCTACATAAGGGAAGGATCAAAGTAACAGAACTAAAGGGTAAACAGGGAGGAGAGGAGGCACTGTGGGTCACCTTGGAGACAGGAAATGGCACCACAATCCGCACAGGGGTTGTATACAGACCCCCATCTCAGGGGGAGGAAATGGACAAGGAAATGGTAGGAGGTATTCTTAGAATGGCAGAAAAAGGGGAGATATTGTTAATGGGGGACCTGAACATGCCAGATGTTAACTGGAGCACATTTGCTGCATCCATATCCAAGAGCAGAGTCATTCTCGATGCCCTACAGGGGGCATGCCTCAGGCAGCTAGTGTTAGAACCAACTTGGGAGGGAGGAGTCTTACATCTGGTACTCTCAAATGGAGACAGTGAGCAGGTCTCGGATTTAGAAATGGGTAGCCATCTGGGAACAAGCGACTACCAGACAGTGTGGTTCACAATAAACACAGCCGTAGAGTCAAGCTATACAAAAGCAAGGGTACTGGACTTTCAGAGGTCTGACTTTGGCAGAATGGGAGAGTGCCTTAAGAATGCACTAGCAAAAGGGCAGGAAGGAGGGGTGGAGGAACAATGGGGAAAATCAAAACTGCCATTAAAGAGGCAACAAACCTTTGTGTGTAGCAAATAGACAAAATAAAATGAAGGAAAAAAACACTATGGTTCTCAAAAGAGGTGGCAGGGAAGGTTAGGAAGAAAAAGACAGCATTCAGAAAGTATAAGTAATCACAAAAGGAGTTAGACAGAGAACTCTATCAGTTAAAGCAGAAGGAAGCGTGGGAAGGCAGTCAGAATAGCAAAGGCCCAAACCAAGAAAAAGATAGCCAACTCAGGTAAGAAGGGGGATTAAAAACTTTTATAGGTACATTAGTGAGCCAAGAAAGACCAAGGGAGTTATAGTGAGGCTTAATAAAGGGGAGAGGGGTGCAGAGGGTGACAGTGAAAAGGCAAAGATACTGAGCGAATACTTTTGTTCAATATTCACAAAAGAAGAGGAGGGGGACGTACCTAAACCAAACAATAAAAGCACTTTAGATGGGGGGGGGGGAGAATACCAGTCCATTCACAGAACAAAGGGTCCTGAAAGAACTCCTAGCACTCAAGGTGGAAAGGTGGACAAGGCCTGGTGAGATTCACCCCAGAATTCTAAAAGAACTAAGGTGAGAACTAGTGACACCACTGACTACCCTTTCTAAGAAATCATGGGAAGATGGTGTGGTACCTGAGGACTGGAGGAAGGGCGGATGTGATTCCCCTTCACAAAAGTGGGAGCAAGGCAGAGGCAGGAAACTACAGACCTGTTAGGTTGACCTCAGTGGCAGGGAAAATGATGGAATCACTTCTGAAAGAAAGAATTGTTGAGTACCTAGAGGCCAGCAGGACACAGGACCCAAGGCAGCATGAATTCACAGCGGGACGGTCATGTCAGATGAATCGTATAGATTTCTCTGACTGGGTGACCAAAGCAGTATACCAGGGAGGGGCTGTGGACATGGCCTACCTAGACTTTAGCAAGGCATTTGACACAGTCCCACACAAAATATTAGTAAAGAAGTTAGCCAGCCTGGCAGTGGGTCCCAGGGTGGTAGTCTGGGTAAAATATTGTCTGGACAACAGGACACAGAGGGTAATAGTAAATGGAGTCCACTCTGAAGAAAGGGGGGTTACTAGTGGGGTACTTCAGGGTTCAGTACTGGGGCACGTCCTCTTTAATGTCTTTATAAGAGACATTTCAGAGGGACTGGAAGGAAAAGTATGCCTCTTTGCAGATGACACAAAGATCTGCAACAGGGTTGATACACAAGGAGGGGTAGAAAGGATGAGAAGCGATGGCAGCTTAGATTTAATGCAAAGAAGTGCAAAGTAATGCACCTGGGAAACAAACCCAAGGGAAGAGTACACATGGGTGGGGGGTTACAAACAGCAACAAAAATGGAAAGGGACCTGCAGGTAGTCTTAACAGATGACCTAAAGATAGGCAGGCAATGTGAGAAGGCAATAAGGAGGACTGGCGGGATACTGGGATGCATAAGGAGAGGCATCATCAGTAGAAAACAGGAAGTTGTCATCCCTCTGTACAGACAGTTGGCGAGATCCCATCTGGAGTACTGCATGCAGTTCTTGACACCCCATCTCTGCAAGGACATTAGACAGGATGGAGGCAGTCCAGAGGGGGCAACTAAAATGGTAAGGGTCTGCACTAGAAACAATATGAAGAGAGACTAAAGAAGCTTAATATGTATACCCTTGAAGAAAGGAGGGAGAGTGGAGACATGATAGAAACTTTCATGTACCTCAAGGGAATCAACAAAGTCCAAGGGGGTAGTATCTTTCAGAAATAGAGATGTGCAAGAACAAGGGGGCATAGTTTGAAGATAGAGGGGGGACGGCTTAGGGGCAACGTGAGGAAGTATTTTTTCACAGAGAGGGTAGGGTGGTGGACAGATGGAATGGCCTTCCTGAGGAGGATACGGAGTCAAAAACAGTGGGGAATTCAAGGATGCATGGGGCAGACATAAGGCAGTTATAGTGGGAGGAAATAGGCTGTTGGTTAACTAGGATCTGCAGCTTATCCAATGCGTAGGGAAATGGGCAGACTGGGTGGGCCAAGTGGTCCTTATCTGTCATCAAAGTCTATGTTTCTATGTTTCCTGATTACCAGAAAGTAGTCTATTTTTACCAGTGACCGAGCTGTCTGCAGCAGGAGGGGTCACCAGCAAAGAAACTGAACTTTGCCAGAAGTGTTTATCCAGTTTTAGACTTATGCCAAACCCAGCCCAAGCCACCTATTCTTGCACCAGTTACTGTTTTCTCAGCAAGAGACCAGCTTGGGGATCCAACCCCTGTGCAGTAAGGAATCACAGGTTGCAGCCACCTGGAGGGAAAGGCCGTGAAGCGGAGGTGAGTCGTGCAGGCCCAGCTTCCCCATGCTCTTCAGGACTTTGAAACAGGTCTTCATTTCGCCAGGTCATTTTCTACCAACTGGTGTTGTGAGTAAATTCAGGGTAACTCTCTGCAGTCTGCAACAGTTCTTTTAATTGTTTTGTGGTACCATCTGATTTCGCTAGTGTGTTTCAGGGTTACATTGGACTGGGCTAACATGATACAAATATCCAAGGTCTTTGTTATTGCATGTTTAACTGCCTTTCTTTCCATCAAGGGCCCCAACAACAGCTGCAAACCCAGGCAACGTTCAGGCTAGCCACCAACAGTCTGGGTACCCAGCAGCAGCAAGACTGTACAGGGGGACTAAATGCATGCATGCATGCATGCATGCAAAGTGCCCTGGTTTAAATACAGTATAGTAATCATTTATCTAGATTTGCCCCTTTCCTTGTTCAAATCCCCCTTATTAAATCAATTGGTTTGTTTCACTGTTACATAGTCTCATGCATATCTCCTTGTCTGAGGGAAATGTATCTAAAAGTACATGCCTGTATTGAATGCTGTTTTACAGGGAGTTCAAGGGGACTTGCTAAAGACCAGACCCTGGAGGTAACTGCAAAGGGTGTGTGCATATTGTTAATGTTTATTGCTAACTGGGTGTAAACTTCTGTACAGGGCTGTTCCCCATTACGAAGTACGTGGTCACTAGGTGGGTTTGTGGGTGGTTATAGCTTCCCTGAGGGCTATACCAGGTTAGGTAGATACCCCCACATACATTACTCTGGGTAGAGGCACCAAAATATTGTTGTTACTAAGGGAAAGGAAACCCTGGTAATTGTTAAGTTTGAACCCAGGCCCCTCAACCTGTTGTCAGAAGTACAGGCAAGGGTAGTAACCCTAGATATAGCACCGCCTAGGTGTTACATTGTTGGAGGCACTGCTGGGATTAGCTCCCCCCAGTGGCCAACACTGAAAACTGCAATTACTGGCTAAACAGGAACAAACTTGAAAATGGAGCCATTTCATAGAAACATAGAATTTGACGGCAGATAAGGACCGCTTGGCCCACCCAGTCTGCCCATTTCCCTACCTACTGGATAAGCTGCAGATCCTAGTTAACCAGCAGCCTACTTTTTCCTACCCCCACCCCCCAGAATTGCCTTATGACTATCCCATGCATGCTTGAATTCCACCACTGATTTTGACTCCACAACCTCCTCTGGAAGGCCGTTCCATGCATCCACAACCCTCTCTGTGAAAAAATACTTCCTTAAATTACCTCTGAGCCACCCCCACTCTCATCTTCAAATTGTGCCCTCTTGTTCTTGCACACTTTTTGAAAGATGCTACCTCTTAGACTTTGTTGATTCCTTGAGGTACTTGAAAGTTTCTATCATGTCCCCTCTCCTCCTTTCCCGAGGCTATACATATTAAGCTCCTTAAGTCTCTCTTCATATGTCTTCCGGTGCAGACCCTGCACCATTTTAGTTGTTCTCCTCTGGACAGCTTCCATCCTGTCTATGTCTTTGCGGAGATTGGGTCTCCAGAACTGCACACAGTACTCCAGATGGGGTCTCACCAGCTGTCTGTACAGAGGGATAATAACTTCCTGTTTTCTACTGGTGATGCCTCTCCCTATGCATCCCAGTATCCCCAGCCCTCCTTGCTGCCCTCTCACATTGCTTGCCCATCTTTAGGTCATCTGATATGACTACCCCCAGGTCCCTTTCCATTTTTGTTGTTGTTAGTATCTCACCCCCCATTGTGTACTCTTCCCCTGGGTTTTTGTTTCCCAGGTGCATTACCTTGCACTTCTTAGCATTGAATCTAAGCTGCCATACATTTGACCATTCCTCTAACCTTGCCAAGTCCCTTCTCATCCTTTCAACCCCACCCTGTGCATCAACTCTGTTGCAGATCTTAGTGTCATCTGCAAAGAGACATACTTTTCCTTCCAGTCCTTCTGCAATGTCGCTTATAAAGACATTGAAGAGGACCGGTCCTAATACTGAACCCTGCGGTACCCACTAGTAACCCTCCTTTCTTCTGTGTGGACTCCATTTACTATTACTCTCTGTGTCCTATTCTCCAGCCAATTCTTTACCCAGGCTGTCATCTTGGGACCCACTCCCAGGCTGGCTAACTTGTATATTAATCTTTGTGTGGGACTGTGTCAAATGCCTTGCAAAGTCTAGGTAGGCCATGTCCACCGCCCTTCCTGATCTACTACTTTGGTCACCCAGTCAAAGAAATCTATCAGATTCTGTCTGGCATGACCTTCCGGCTGTGAATCCATGCTGCCTAGGGTCCTGTGCCCTCTGGCCTCTAGATACTCGACAATTCTTTCCTTTAGAAGTGATTCCATCATTTTCCTATCACTGAGGTTAAACTAACAGGTCTATAGTTTCCTGCTTCTGCCTTGCTCCCACTTTGTGAAGGGAATCACATCTGCCCTCCTCCAGTCCTCGGGTACCACCCCATCCTCCCATGATTTGTTAAAAAGGGTAGTCAGTGGTGTCACTAGTTCTACCCTTAGTTCTTTTAGAATTCTGGGATGAATCCCATCAGGCCCCATTGCTTTGTCCACCTTCAGTTTTAAGAGTTCTTTCAGAACCCTTTCTTCTGTAAATGGGCCGGTATCAACTTCTGTATCCAGAGTGTTACTACTGTTTGTTTTATGTACCTCCCTCTTCCTTTGTAAATACTGAGCAAAAATATGTGTTCAGTATCTCTGCCTTTTCACAGTCTCCTCTGCCCACCCTCCTCCCCTTTATTAGCCTCACTATCCCTCCCTTGGTCTTCCTTCGCTCCCTGATGTACCTATAAAAGGTTTTATCCCCTTCTTAACTGAGTTGGCTATCTTTTCCTCAGTTTGGGCCTTTGCTGTTCTGACTGCCTTCCCAGCCTCCTTTTTGCTTTTAACTGATACAGTTCTCTGTCCTGCTCCTTCGATTCCTTGTACTTCCTGAATGCTTTCTTTTTTCTTGAACCTTCACTGCCATTTTCTTTGAGAACCATAGTGGTTTCTTACATCGTCTTGTTTTGTTTATTTGCTTCACACAAAGGCTCATTACCTCTGTGATGGCAGTTTTTATTATTCCCCATTGTTCTTCCACCCCTCCTTCCTGCCCATTTGCTAGTGCATTCCTTAGGCACTCACCCATTTTGGCAAAGTCAGCCCTCCTAAAGTCCAGTACTTTTGTCTTTGTATGGCTTGACTCTATTGCTGTGTTTATTGTGAACCATACTGTTCGATGATCGCTAGTTCCCAGATGGCTACCCACTTCTACATCTGTGATCCTCTCTCCATCTCCATTTGAGAGTATCAAGTCTAATATTGCTCCTTCTCGAGTGGGCTCCAGTACTAGTTGTCTAAGGCATGCCCCCTGTAGGGCATCTAGAATAACTGCACTCTTCGAAGTGGCAGCTGCAACTGCACTCCAGTTAACATCTGGCATATTCAGATCACCCATCAGCAATATCTCCCCTTTTTCTGCCATTCTAAGTATACTTTCTATCATTTCCTTGTCCATTTTCCTCTCTGAGAAGGGGTCTGTATACAACCCCTGTAAGATTGTGGTGCCATTGCCTGTCTCCAAATTCTACCCACAGTGCTTCTTCTCCTCCCTGTTTACCTTTTTGTTCTGTTGCTTTTATTCCTTCCTTATGTAAAGAACTACCTCCTCCTCTTTTTACCCTCCTGTCCCTCCTGTAGATAGTGTATCCTGGTATGTTTACGTCCTAGTCATGGTTTTGTGTGTACCATGTTTCTGTGACTGCCACGATATCCAGATGTTCCTCCTCCATCAAGGCCACTAATTCAGGAAGCTTGTTACCTAGACTACGGGCATTGGTACTCATTGCTCTCCATTTTTTGATGGCTTTACCTTCTGTTGCAGCATCCCCCACTGACCGTTCTACCTTGGTCTTTTTCTCATTTAGTACCCTGTTTTGTAGGGAGAGGCTGGGATTTTTCTGCTGCTTGTCAGTGCCTCCCCCTTTGACTAGTTTAAAAGCTTGCCAATGAAGCATTTTTTTTTTATTTAGTTGTTTAACCAGGTATATCACACTAAGCTGAAAGCTTTTTTACAGGAGCGACCTGGGAGCACAAGGAGGTTAAGTGACTTGCTCAGGGTCACACAGTATGCAAGTGGAAGCTGTGGGATTCAGACCCAGGTCAGGTCTGCTGGATGTCACCAAATTTGCAGCTCAGAGCCTTAGACCACTGCGCTATACTGCCTCCTAAACCGATTTAAACCGATTGCTCAAAAGACTTGTTCCCTTTCTGGACAGATGCAGACCATCCTACCAGTATAGGCTGGTGTCCCTCCAGGTGGAACCCCAGTCCCCAATGAAGCCAAACCCCTGTGCTCCGCACCATTTTTTCAACCATTCATTAAGCTGCATGGTGCCAATTACCCTCGCCTCACCCATGCCTTTACAGGCAGCACCTCTGAGAAGGATACTGTGCGTTACTTGTCTTAGGCCCTCCCCAACTCTGCAATGTCCTCCTGCACTGCTCAAACCTCATGATGAGCCAAGTCATTTGTCCCTAGGTGGACACTACGTCCACTCAGAATCCTTGCAGCTGTTGTCGTGATCCTGAGGATCGCTTCCTGTCCTCAAGCCATGGCACCAGGCAGGCACCTACTTCAGTTTTCCCAGCTTCTCCCAGTTCTATCCCCAATAATTGAGTCCCCACCAGGAGCTGCTTCCTTTCCTTGTGGTGTCCTCTGCCTCCTTCCTGTGGGCCTCCCTTGTGACAGCTGTCCTCAGCCTCCTTAGTCTCCTCTGTGGTGCATCCATAGGAGCTATGCTCCCCAGAATGGTGTATGGATTGTGGAGTGGAACAACTGACTGGGTGTGCCTCGTTCCACCATCCTCACCCTTCCTGAGCCCACTGTGGTCCAACTGCTGTGTTTTCTTCACAACCTCTGAGGTAGTGGTGGTGGCTGTGGTGCTCCCTGGATGGGGAGGTTCCTTACTACTGTCCAGTGTGGCCTGGGGAAGTCCCGAACTTACTGTCCAGTGTGGCCTGAAGACAGGGCAACTTCTCCCTCAGGGCAGAGAGTTGTCTGCAAATAGGGCAGCATCTCAGCCTCCAGAAAGACTCCCAGAAGACTGCTGCCCACAGCCATTACATTGCACTACTCCCACATTTTTTTTTTTGTGTGATTGGTTTGTAATATAGAAATATATATTTATAATATACAATGTGTATGCTTATATTGTCAGTGCAGTGTGCTAGAGAGGATATGACAGTGACATGCACCTTGCACTCTTGAGGAAATGATGTCAGAACCCCAGGTATAAAGGAACTATTTCCAGGGGTGGGTGGGTGAGGTGGGAAGGGTTGGGCCTAAACTGTGCCCTCGCAAAACAATCAGCTAAAAGCTCTGACCCACTGCTGCAATGAGTGCCTTCCTGTCAGCAAGATGCCCTACACAACAATTTGATAGAGAAATACCCTACTAATCAAACAGAGAAAAATCCACACATCCAAGTCAGACACAGGTAAACCTTCCCAGCCCCAAAACAGGCCTGGTGGTTTGTGCTCCGAGAGCTGTCAGCCCCAAAACAAGTCAGCTGTGCTTTAAACTCTTCCTGCACTGAAAATCTTAAGAATTGTAACAAACAAACGTAAACCTAGATCCACCACCCTCTGTTGCTTGAAAGACTGTCTTTCCTGTTTCACACTGTAGGTTTTTCTGGACCACCTCCTAACCCCAGTAACTCTGATAAAAGAGTTTAACTATCACAAACTCCTACGCACCAGTAAATTATTTAAAATAGTTTCTGTCCCAAAATCCTAGTAGTCAATCCAGCTACCCCAAGGGACAACCAGAATGCAGTATTCAAACACTTATGAGGTTACTTCAAGATAAGCAGAGTTTGCAAGTTTCTTTTCAACTCCTCAGCCAACTGTAATTCATTTAAAAATAGTTTAACTGTCAGCAAATCCTAGTAGACAATCTAGCTACCTCCAAGGACCTACCCAAATGCAGTATTTAAATCCTTCTGAAGTTACTAACAAGATAAACCGAGTTTACAAGCCCTTCTTGGTTAAACACTAAATAAATGTGAATAAAAAGCAATTACCAAGGGTGGTTAGTTTCACCTCCCACAGAATTAAAGCAAAAGTGCACGTTTGTTGCAGATATCAAGTGCAATATAGAATTTCTCACACAGCTCGCAGTTGAAGAAAGTAGTGTCCTTCCAGCCCCAGAAAATGTGCTTTGTGTCTTTGAAAATTGCAGCCAGTAGTAACTTATAGTAATCTGATCTAGTCTGGATATCTCCATCCAGGACAATTTGTTGCCAATGGTTATATGTAACCCTTCCTGTTCTAATACAACCTGTTTCCAAGGGTTAAGCTTGAGATTCTGCCTCACAAAATGGCTGTGCACCAGTAAATGGGGTGGTGTGAGGCAGAAGGAGTTGGTCCCCACCATGCCCTAACATTGCTGGATATCCCTCTAGGCACTTTTAGAGCTGATTTAGCAGAAATAGTGAACAAAGTTGAGGGTTTAGGTCCTGTCACTGTTCATGGGTGGAATGCTGATTTATTTGTGTAGACCATAGTAGCTCTAGTGGAGTGTAATGCTCAGTTTGAGATGGAACAAGTGCCCCCATCATTATCCCTGAAGGATACCAGGTGGGTTGGAGGGTCATTACAATGTACAGTGGAGTGCCCTCCTCTGCGGGGGGGTCACCCAAAGTGGAGGGGTTAAATGAAAAGCTGGTAAAGTTGTTAGCAGCCGAGGGGTAGACCTTTGAAGAATTTAAATGAGCATTAAAGTCCTGGGGGGGCCACTTCTGCAAATTCTTGCCAGACTACTATGCTTTTGCCCATATCATCACCACAGGCAGTGTTTCCTATGGAACTGCACTCTGTGAACTTGGACTCTTACCTCAGGCTCGGGTTATTTTCAGGTATTGTTCCCACCCCTGTGGGGGAAGATGACTTAGAGACCTGGATGGAGTATGCATCCCTGTTGGTGTATGAGTGGCAATGCTCAGAGGGTGAAAAGTGAAAAAGGCTTATGGAGAGCTTAAGAGGCCATGCACTTGAAGCAACCTGATTTCTGAAGTCCACAAACCCGGATGCCTCTGCCAACGAATACCTGTCTGCACTAGAGGGAGTGTTTGGTAGCACTGAGTCAGGGGAGGATTTGATGTGGAAGTTCAAATCCACCAAGCAATGGAGAAATGAACGCTTGTCTGCATATGTCACCTGATTAGAGAGAGAGCCCTTCAAAGAGCACACTGCAAGGGTGGTATACCAGCTAGTGAATTGAACTGAATGAGGCTAGCACATATTCTCATCGGCTTGCTACTCTAGTGTGCTTTTGCTGAAGTTAAAATTTCAGGATCGTGAGGACAATCCCCCTGCATACTGCTGGTTGATGAAGGAAATCTGGGAAGCGGAGACCGAAGATGATTGTTGGGACCCGCATGTTGGTGTTGTACAAACTGCTCCTACCACTGAGAAACCTAATGAGAAAGATACAGCCCTTAATTCTCAGCAGATTAGTGACTTGTTAAAAGAACTAAAAGAACTGTGAACCAGCACCCAGAACACTGCTTAAATGGTGAAAAGCCACGTCAACTGTGCTTACAATGCTGAGGCCACCCATGAAGGTCAACCTGCCATAATAGGGGCCAGTGCCCAAGTTACTGAAACTAGATCAGGCAGTGATATAATGGAAGAAGTGAGAGAGCTGTGAACTATGGTGAGAGATCTTATTCACTCATCTCGACAGCCTGTGCCCTGGAGGAACTACAGTGGAGCTGAATCTGAGCCTAGGCCCAGGGAAGAGTACCAGCCTGCAACATCTGACCACCACGACAAACCCAGAGAAGGTCCTGTTCAGCCTTCTGAGCCCAGAACTCAAGTATTCTGTTACCAGTGTGGAGAAGATGGGCACGCTATAAGATCTTGTCGTGCTCCTGAGGATCTGCATAGAGTAACTGTCAAACTGCTTAACCAGGTTCAGCAAAGTATCATAAAGCCACAGTATGGACCACCCCACAAGCCTTTTTTATCTTAGGCCACTGTACAGAGACCTGCTAAGATTGCTCCTCCAGACTGGTCAGAGATGGTAGGCCCTTCTATGGAGACCATAGTTCACATTGACGGTATCCCGGCTCAAGCCATATTGGACTGCAGATCTCAGGTCACTATCATATTTAAAGATTGGTATGACCAGCACTTGTCTGACCACCCTCTACAACCCCTAGAAATACTGCATGTATGGGGTTTAAGTGATAAATCCTGCTCTTACCTTGTTTTTTTATAAATATGGCTATCTTTTCCTTCTACCATGGCTGGCATGGATGAGCCCGTGGTGACTCTGGACTTGTTCTGTTTGCCAACGGGCTTATATGATGAGATTCCTCTATTGATTGGCACTAATTTTCACAAGTTTGGCCGATTAGCCCAGATGTGTCAAGAAAGACATGCCCAGAAGACTGTACGAGCTTTACACATCCATGCCATGGTGTGGAGAGCGTATGAAATGCAGATGCAGACCAAAGAGACAGACAAGAATGTGCCAGTGGGAATCATGTGGAAAAAGGATCTAGTGCCTCTTGTCTTGCCACCCAACATGCAGTGCAGTGTCAGCGGTGAAGTGTGGATTCAGAAGGATGTAACCAACAAGATTCTTATGCTGGATGCACCCGAGGAAGAGAAGCTGCCAGATGGGTTCCTACTCAAACCTAGTGTGCTACCTGTCAGAGTCAATGCCTATGCTAAGAGAGTAGTAGTGCAACTCTGCAATGTGACTGACAGAGACACTGAAGTTACTCGGGGCTGTACCCTGGCTAAGGTATACCGCGCAGATACCACTGTGTTACCAAGCAAATGCCGTACAGAGGAAAATGGTGATGTGACTACAGACTTGTTCGATTTTGGAGAAGCCCCCATTCCCAAGGAGTGGAAAGATAAAGTCAGCTGTAAGCTAGCAGAGCAAAGTAAAGTATTCTCATTAGAGAAATAGGATGTCGGATGCATCACAGGCGCTGAGTACCATATCAGGCTCCATGACGAGACAACCATTTCAAAAAAGGTCACACAGATTGGCACCTGCAGATGATGATGTTCAATGCCACCTCCCACACCATAGTCACTTCCCCATGGACACACACACATACCCATGACTGCACCACCTCTGACGCCATGCACACCACTGCAGCTGAGCACCTATAGCCTGCTGCAAATCAGAGACCACCACAGTATTCATATCAAAAGAATTGTAATCAAAAATATCAAACAAAACTATTTACAACTATGTACAAATGTGTGGGAGGAGGGCCACAAACAAGGTGGGGGTGGGTAAGGGGCAGGGGTGAACAAATGGGACAGGAAAGGAGGGGTGTGAGGGTGGGTCCAGTGGGGGTAGGGGAAATCAGGAGCATATAGATGTTCAGTGGGAGCCCCGCTCCCCGCTCCAGCTGCTCCGCCTCCCATGTCTCCGCCGGACCCCCACCGGCTCAATCCTTCCCAGGATGTCCAATGATGCCCTCGCCACGGTCAATATCTCCTGCAGTGCCTCCCGGATTGCCTGCAGCTGGCGGACACCTAGGACAAGGGAGCACAGTCAATAGGTGTGAATGCACAGCCCCATACAGCTCACCTACTGTGCATGGCATACGGCCGTGGGACATGCCTCTGTGATGGTGTGTGACCACCCACAGTGATCACGTCTACAAGACCTGTCCACCCAGGTGCATACAGCCATGCGGACCACTGCACACACCCACCGGCCAAGTCCTGCACAGCACCACTGTGGCTGTTTAGTGACATGGCTATGTGGTGTGAAGGCAGTGGCACAGCCATGTACCCGGTGCATGCATGGATCACCATTGACGCAGTCCCAGACATGCAGTGCCACTGGACAGTGCTGACTGTAACAAGTTGCATGCATGGCAGTGGTGTCAATGGATGGTGGCCATGCCCCGCTGCCCACCCTGTTACATAGCATGCAATAGTAATCATGGAGGTATGGCACTCACCATCATATTGGCCCTGTCTTCCTGCTGGCGCCTCTGCTCCCTGGCCAGCCATCTCTCTTCTGGCCCTAAGGTGCAAACATGGAGAGAGGAACATCAGTACAATCCTGTAGCAAAGTCCCCCTGCCCCCATGTGTGTGCAATCCCACCCAGCCAGACCCACCCACCCACACCCTGATAACACCACCACAGCCAACACCGGACAGTCCCTCCCCATGTTCCTGACACATGCAACTGTGATACCCATTGGAAGATAAAAGTGTGTGGACATTACACTTACCTGGCCGTGGCACCGTGCCCCTCCTGGCATGTGCCCGCAGGTGGGCAAGCAGGTCTGGGTCCCTCTGCCTCAGGTCCCCATACCTGTGGCAGCACTGCTCCACCATCCACCCCATTCCTGTGGCCTCCTCCAGGGTGTCGGCCACCTCCTGCCACACCTGGCTCCTGGACCTGTCCAGGGGTGCCTCCCCAAACAGTGGGCCATAAAGTGGCTCAACAATGGCAACCAGGTTTGCCATTTCGATCTGGCTCCACTGGGCAGCTCTCCTTCGCACCATCTCTGTTGCTCAGTAGGTTCAAAATGGCGCTCTGCAGCGTGGTTCCACCACGTGCAGATGCTGCGTGGTACAGTGCTGCCATTCCCTATCGCACTGTCATTGAACAGCGCGATAGTGGTGCACCCATGCCTGATGCATGGTGCCTAGGGGGCAAAGGTCGGGCACAGGGTCAAGGGTCTCTGGCACACGGACAGGCACAGCATGATTTGAACCCAATGCGTGTTGCGCGATTGGGTGCCTGTGTGCTACCTCCAGTAGCGGCCTACCGTGCTGTTGCCCCAGTGCGCCTACGATGCCCCAGTGCCACAGCGCCATATAGGTGAACATCGCTGTAGTTCCACTGGCACAATGGTGTCAGCAGCACGGCAGGCGCCTGCATCAGCAACCCGGGCATGCGCAGTTAGGTGTGTACTGCGCATGTCACAGAACTGTGCCCTTGGCTCAGCATGTTCAACACAATTATGCAAAGCGCAACAGCGCAATATTCAGCTGTCATATGCAGATCAGCTAATCAGACATTCAATGGCGCAGCACTGCAATTTGCATCCACTTAAAGTTGCGCCTCGCCTCATTTGCATGGGTTGCGCTATAAAAGTGCGACATTGGGCTGCACTGGCTATAGTCAGTTACTGCAGTCTATTGGTGAGTTGCATGCTGTTTGGGAGTGTGGACTGTGGATTTTGGGACATGCATGGGACTGCACAGTCACAGGTAACAACTTTCAGTGTCACAGGCTAAATCATGACAGAGCGAGTTGTGGGAGAGGAGGAACAGAGTGGTGGGAGGAGGAGGAGGCCTAATTTCACCAAGGCCGAGATGGATGCCCTGTTTGAGGCCTACCGGGATCAGGAGCCACTTCTCAGTGGATGGCAGGGAACACCACAGGCCCATGCTGCTGCATGGGAGGACATGGCACGTGCAGTGAACCTGCATGGCAGCCACCAGTGCTCCGTGCAGGAGTGCAGGAAGAAGATGGGCACAGACAGGAGGAGGATAAAGGAGAAGGTGGCTGCCATCAGGGCAGCATGATCTGCGACAGGTGGGGAACAGCTGGAGGTGCTACACCTGACCCCACAGGAGGAGAGGGTTGCTGGCAGCACGCAGCGTTGTGCCATTGAGGGTGTTCTGGGTGGTGGCTTCCAGACGGGTGGTAGCCCGTCCCTGCATGGTAGGTCATGGTCTGTCTATTGGAGGGGGCAGGGTAGGTCACATGCAGTAACGCGACTACTTTGTTT
Organism: Neoceratodus forsteri; assembly: GCA_016271365.2. Lineage (NCBI taxonomy): Eukaryota > Metazoa > Chordata > Ceratodontiformes > Ceratodontidae > Neoceratodus > Neoceratodus forsteri. Next base: position 323,537,228 of record CM057459.1, read on the forward strand.
TCCCTTACATATCCTGAGCATCTGCATGGGTCAGCGGTGGTGGGCCTGTCCACTGAGGCCTGTCAGATGGAGATGGAGGAGTGCCCATCCACCATCACAGGTATACGCGGCTCAGTGCGACAGTGGGCCCACCTGGCTGTCCACACTGATGTTGTTGGAACAGGTGTGGAGGAGGCCCTGCCCATGTCCCAGCATGCCAGCGTCCACGGATGCCAGCATGCTGTGACTCGGGCTGGTGCCGGGTCCGTCACAGATGATGATGTCACTAACGCCATGGGCAGTGACACGTGTGTGCCATGGAATGGCCACACAGCAGGTAACATCGCGTCCATGGCTGTGGGTGGTGCCGCCATGGAGGCCTGCATGTCATCACAGTCCCAGCCTGTGTCTATCAGCACCAGTGGGGCAGCATTGGTGTGTGTACAGGACAGTGGGACTGTTGTGGCCACTGCGGTGGCACCAGTGAGCCCTGGGGAGCGGCAGCCAGAGGGGCAGCATCAGCAGTCGGCCAATGGGCTTGGGGGTACAGTGTCAGGGGGCGGTGTCAGTGCACCACCTGTGGACATGCCCAGACCTGGTCCTGGTGTGCAGTGCCCACCCTCAAGGGGTGCTGAGCATCAGGGCCACGCACACCCTGATGGACAGGGTGCCAAGGAGGCAGATGACCTCTTGGATGAACACACCCGCATACTGCAAGCATCAGTCAACCAGCAGATGCGGCTTGCGACGTCGGTGGATGCACTGTGTGCAGCTCTGGAGTGGGCAGAGGAGCGTCACAGCACAGACACCGCTCTGATCCTGGCAGGGATGGACCGGTTGCGGGAGGATGTGACCGCTGCCATTGACAGGCAGACACAGGCATTCACTGCTGTCATGACCACAATGGACACACAGTTATTTGCCCATGTGTCACAGACACCACGCAGTGCACTGTCCACCCCCCATTCCCGGCATCATGCGACACCATCCTTGTCAACATTGGGTTCAGCTGTGGGCATCCCGAGCATGCCTGGTGCAGGCATGTTTGGTGTGCTGCAGACCCCTGCACGAGCACAGTCGCGTTCATGCAGTGGAACCCCTGGGAGACCATCGGTGCCACCCCATGAGGCCAGTGGTCAGCCTGTCAGTGCTGGCAGGTCTCGGTGGGGCCGCCCACGCATCCGTGGCAGCCAGGGCACTGTGGCGCGTGACTGACCTGTCTCTCAATGCGGTTACTGTCTGGTGCTGCCCTGTGTACATTGTGTCATTCAGCAGGCAATTCACAAGTGGGTACCCGGCCCTGCACATGGACACACAGTCCATCTGCACACCCTCCTGGCTGCTGTCCGTAGTTGCGTGTGCATGATGATGCCTGCATTGCGCTGTACACCAATGTGCAATGGTGCTCAGCATCTGACACACGCACAATGACAGACAGTGGGCGTGGTGGTCTGTGGACATGTGTGTTGGCTAGGGGTGGCATTCTGGGTCGGTGTGCCTCCTACCCTTTGTGCAGGTCTGGTGCGTTGTGTGCTTGTGTGTGTGTGTGTGTGTCCATGTGGCATGTTAGACCTCACCCATCCCTGGTTGTGTGTGTGGTTTCATGCCCGGCCAGTTCCCTTGATGGCATGCACCCCTGGTGTGTGTCCATGCGTGTTTGTGAGTTGTGCCTTAGCCACTGTTGGTTGCACATGGCCCCATGACTTACCTGGGTTGGCTGAAGTGCTCCTCCATGATGGCGTCCCAGTGCAGCTGTGCCAGCCGAAGCAGTCGGGGGTCCCGTTGCCCAAGGGGGGGCTGCCCATCACCATTGTCACCGGCATCCTCATTGTCCCCATTGCTGCCCCCCTCTTCGACCTATATGGCTATCCCCACATTCGTTGGCCATGTTGTGCAGGATGCAACAGGCCAGGAATAGCCCGCAGGCCTTTGAGGGGCTGTACTGTAGGGCACTGGCGGAGGTGTCCAGGCAACGGAAATGTGCCTTCAGCATCCCGAACACCCACTCGATGACATTACGTGTGGTGGCATGTGCCTCATTGTAGCGTTGCTGCGATGGGGTCGCGGGCTGCCGGTAGGGTGTAAGCAGCCAGGGACGGAGTGGGTATCCACTGTCACCTGTGTGTAGAGTGTGGAGGTTAGTTTGGTGATCAGCATCGCCCTGCCCCGGGCCATGTAGTCCACTACCCATGTCACCTCTGACCATGCCCCCCCAGGTCCTATGATTGTCTGTGTGGTTTGCATACTCACCCACTAGGTGGCCAATGGGGATATCCCCACTCTCGAATATGTGGCACAGTGCTGACGGGTACCAGATGAAGGCATCATGTGTTCCCCAAGGGTGCGTGGCACAGACATTGATTATGCGCCCCCTGGCATCGCACACCACCTGGCAGTTGATGCTGGCCTAGCCCTTGCAATTTATATATGCGGCCCCCTCGGGGCCAGGTGGTGTGCGGATAGCCACATGGGTGCAGTCTATTGCCCCTAGCACGCCAGGCATACGTGCTACCCTGTGGAACTCCTGTATGTTTGCTGTGCGCTCCGCCGCTGTGCTGGGGAAATGGATGTACTTCACAGCATGTGGCAGCAGTGCGCTGAGGAATTGGGTGAGGTGGCATGACGTGGCCGACTGGGTTATGCCTGTGGTGTCCCCAGTTGGTCTCTGGAAGGTACCCGTGGTGAGCAAGCACATGCAAGCTGTCACTTTCATCTCCACTGACAGAGCATGGCTCCGTCGTGTGGGTGTCTGCATCACATCACTGCACAGCTCACAGAGCCGCCTCAGAATTGCTTGATTCAGGTGGTACTGGCCCACGATCTCTGTATCACTGTACAGCTCGAAGCTGGTGCGGGCTCAGTACTGCCTGTTGGGGGCATACCACCTATGGGCCCTTCCACGGCCATGCCCCCCTGCTGCCCACCTTCTCACCCCCCTCATTGCTGCCTCCATCTGGATGGTGGCACTGGCCATGTCCCTGGCTTGTGTTCACCCCCCCGGCAGCTGTTTCTATATTCCCCCCACTGTCCTGGCTGCTACTTCCCCTGCACCGGGAACACCTGACTGTGCTGGCCTCACTGCTGTGTGGCAAGTACTTCCCCCTTCTGCACTGTGGCTTCCCACCCCTTCCCCTGAGCCTGTGGGTTTCAGGTACCCTTTCCCTGGCTTGCCGTGTGTGTCCCTGCTGCCCAGTTTGTCTTGCTAGAGTTCAGCCTCATGTACCTTCCCTGTAGCGTTCTTGCGCCTCTCCCTTGCTCCCTTTTATTTTGGCTCATTTCCGCTATAGCGCAACTTCCGCTGGCTCCCCTATTGCGCATGGCGCATGTTGTTGAATATCGCACTGTGCCATTTATGCATGGTTCCTCCCCCTTCAGTTGCGCATACATTCATTATCATTGCGCTGTTGCTCAGCGTGATTTGGGGGCGCAACTGCCTCCTGCTGAATATCGCAGAATGGCGCATTTTCGGACTTGCGCAGGCACAACCCTATTGCGCATGGCTCAACTCTTTTGAATATCTGGCCCAGAAGGCTTAACTTCAATAATTACAACTACCTTTTAAATGAATTTTTTGACACTTACAGAACTCCAATTAATCTGCCTGTAGTGTTTTAATTATACTCTCTTACTTTAGCCCATTTTCAAGTGTTTTAAAAACAAGGGTACATTTCTCATTGCTTTGGGGCTTATTAGACTCTGCACCATAGCAACTAAACACAGTTGCTTTAATTTCCTCCTAATTTTAAACTTGAGTGTTTGGATACAGGGGTATTAAACTCATACAGTAATTGTACAGGTTCTGTAGCACTTTCCTGCAAATCTGTACTTTGTTTCTGTTGCCTAAAACATTGTTCCCCCTGTTTGCAGCAATTTTACAGTCTCAGCTTTCCTTACTCACTAATTGAATTGTAGCTGAAGGCTTTTTCCCACAACCCAGCCCTCTACTCATTTTGGGGCTTCTTTTAAGTGACATAGCTCCTTCTTTACATATATTATAACAAGATGCAAGTTTTTTAATACCAGAGCAAAAAAGTGACAGTAAAGGCAAAGTAGAAAACTGTCAGGTTGGCCACCCTGACAAGAAAATTAGGATAGATAAGAATAAGCAGAAGACAGGATAGAGTGAAAGCAGAAACCAAAAGGGGGGGGGGGGTTATTGCATCTTCTCTGTGTCAGCTTTATCTTTCAAAACTGGACCTCCTGTTACACTCCAGAATACAAATTGTGGGTTAAAGTGCATGTTGTGTTCTTTCCTAAGGGCTCCAACAACAGCTGCAATGCCGGCCTACCCTGGGCAACACTTCAGGCTAGCCTGAATAACAAAAACACAGGAATGGGAGTGCACTGCAAATGACAGGTGCTACTGTTACAAATCGAACACGAGAAAGCACAAAAAGTAGCAACTGGTGCAAGCAAAACGTTCACTGCATAAATGCAAAGGAGCCCGCGGCTACTTTCCATGGCTCTCCGGGCCTGACTCATGACCCTTTCTCAAGGGTGTGCTAGAGGGACTCTTAGTGCATACATGCTTAACCTGACTAAATCAGATCTGAAATCAAATGCTAGATTGCTGTCCCACCCTTGTTCACGTCCCCCGAATAAGTCAAATTCTATTCTTTCTGCATTTAACCTGGTTGAAGTGTACTTTTGTGGAGGGAAGTCTGTATTACCATTGTATTGTTCTACTGCAGGTCTTGTTTTACAGGGGTCTCCAGGGTCAGTGCAGATGATCCAGCCCTGGTGGTAAGTGTGCCAAAAGTGGATCCAATATTGTATTCTGGTGTTAACAGTGATTATCTGGTGACCAGTATAGACCACTAGAGGGGTTAGAGGGGGGTATCAGCGTCCCATAGGGCTGTACTCAGAGCAGCTAAACTACTCTTAAACCAACCTTCTGGGTGGAGGCACCCGTTCACAGAACTCAGGCCCCTCAACCTGTGCCTAGTTATGCAGGCAGGGGCAGTATCCCTCGGGATAGCACTACCTAGGGGTTACATATAGATCTATACTCATGGGCCCTAAAGGGGAGAACAGAGGGTTAAAAGCAGTGAGGTATTACAGAAACAGTACTAGGCCTGGTCCTCGGTGCCCTTCAGGGGCCCAGACTACTTCAATCCTGGCAACTCTTCAGTCCCGGCTGCTCTTTCATACCCTCCAAGGTGCAGCCAAATTAGTACTTTTCCTTCAAGCTGTGGTTAAGTGACCTTACAAGTGCAGCCTTTTAACCATAGTCTGCAACTGGGAGAAGAACCTGTCTAGCAATGGTTTACATATATCGGGGGCTAGAGAGTAAATGGTAAGACACAGGAATCCTAATTTCTGATCAATTATTTAAAACTGTGTCAATATGGTTATCGAAAGGTAGACTTCTCTTTCATTACATTCTTTAAGTACTGTACATTCCAAGGTCTTTGCATGGTTGAACTGCCTCTAAACATTTGAACATCAAAGATAACATATCGTTGGTTGAGGCTGTTTTTTTTTTTTGAGCTGTACTAAAAAGCATTACTTTAGCTTTTGCCTCATTTATTACATTTTTATTTTTATATTTGTAGGCCAATGGGCATAAATGCCCATTTTCACTAGTGACAAGTTTAACATATAACAATAAAACACGATCAAATACAAATGAAGATACAAGGCAGATGCAATACAGTCAATGAAGATCAAGACATGAGCAGATTGTTTCTGAACATATATAATCATTAAGTAAACTGCTAAAAATTGAGACAGTGATAGCATTCCTGATCTCAGCTGGGAGAGAATTGTAATAAAGTGAGACCCTATGTAAAGGAGCTCTCTGACTATGGGATTCTCACTGTATATTGCCTAAACGGGGCTGATCTAGTGCTGCGTGAGTATGCATTGATCTTGAACAAACATGAAATTGATGAAGGAAGTCTAGGAAATGTTTTGGCATTAGTATAGCTAAGCTGAACTTGGATCTGTTTTTTAGTATTAGTTTGTGAACTATGGACCAGTTTAATAGAGTGTTTATAATTTCCTTTTAATTTCTCCTGAATTTCAGCAGCTATGGTGCCCAAATCAAAGATGACCATGTCATCAGCATACGTGATTATGTTTATATCTGTACAGGAAGTAGGCAGACTGCTCATAACACTAGAGAACTGAAGAGGGCCCAGGACTAATACCTGAGGGATCACATCATGACTAAGCTATTACTTTATGCTGCCCTTCCTTTGTAATTCATCCACTGTCTCCAGCCTATGCAAAAGGCAAAGGCTAGGATGCTGTTCTCAGAAGGCCTGAGGCAATATGTATTACTTTACAGCAATTGTATTGACTGTCAGGTGGGCAGTGGATTAGCTTCATTGTTCTGTTGTTTAAACACCATGAAATCAGTAGGCTGGGACCATACTAGCTGCAAGACCTCACATGGCCTCTTCATCTTCTTGTCACCATAGGTCCTCGTCCTACTAATATGTGCAGTTCAGGGTTCACAAATGCAGCTGAGCACAGTGGGGGAATCACGTCTTTGCAATTGTAGTGCTTCACCTTTGGAACTCACTCCCTATTCAGATTTGGTTTGCTACATGCAGACATTTAAAGCTAGGTTGAAAACATTTATTTTGGATGCTTTTGGAAAAACCTAATTCATATCCTAGGTCTGAACCCCCCCCCCCCGCCAGATTCCTGAAGCTGACTGCTTCTGTTATTGCTGCCCCTCTGGCCCATGTTTTCAACTGCTCCCTCAAAACTAGGGGTTTTCCCTATATCTAGAAATACACCATAATGATTCCACTGTACAAAAGTGGTCCCCCCAGCTCCCCTGCTAAGTATTGACCCATCTCCTTTCTCCCAGGTCTCAACAAAATCCTTAAGAGGCTGGTTGCCAGTTAACTCAAACTACTACGCCTTGCACGATTTCTTTTCTGACTACCAGTCTGATTTTTCTGCATTCCACTCAACATCTACCTACCTCTTCTGGTTCACTGACTTGATTCTCACCAGCATGACAGCAGCCTGCCTACTAAGGCCTTATTTTTCTACTTGGCTAAAGCGTTTGATACAGTAAATCACACTGCCCTCATGGCTAAGCTTGTTGCTTCTTGTCAAGGCTTTTCTTCTTTCTCCTGATTCTCCTCCTCTCTCTCTGGCTGCTCCCAAACTGTCTGTCATGGTTTAGCCCTCTCAGACCCCAGACAAGTCCTTATGGGGTCTCTCAAGGCTCTGTTCTTAGGCCCCTCCTTTTTAATATCTTTGTTAATGACCTTCCACGGACTGTAAATTCCTGTAATGTTCATATGTATGTGGACAGCACCATTCTAGTTACCTCTGGCCACAGCCCCACTGACATCTTTGTTGCTCTGCAGTTTATTTATTGAAATGTTTCACCAGGAATCAGCACTTCTGTAATCTGACTTCTGTAATCTCTTTGATTGGTTTAGATCAAATTGCCTTGCCCTAAGCAAGTCTAAAACTGTTTCCATGCTTTTTTGCTCCAAAATAAGCCTGTTGGATGGCCCTGCCCTGGACATGAAAACCCCAGATGGTGCCACCCTTAAGTTTGTGTCAGAACAGAAGTACCTTGGCATCCTGCTTGACCAGTCCCAGGATTTATCTCTTTACATTCTGTCTATGGTGCCCAAGTTCTTCAGAAAGCTTGGAGCCCTCTACAGGGTGGATCACTGACTCTCCAAAAGTCTGAAAAAGGACATCACTGAACATTTAATACTATGTTTAATACTAGTTTGTAAGAGATGAAATGAGACAGTTTGTATCCATTCGAGTTCATCTCTGAATTATTTAATATATGAGTTGAACTAATCATCCTCCATCCATATAACTCCTCATGCCAGCTCTTACTGCTAAATCACCACCCCACCGTCACCCTCTCCCCGGAAACTCAATTGTTCGATAAATCCATTACTGTAAATATGTAAATACACGCACTTGAAATTTAAGGTAATAAATGGTCTAGAAATGAAATGAAGAAATTATTTTTTCAACCCTGCTGTTCATTCAAAAGTGTAACCTCTCCACCAAACTCCATGTAAATGTACCATACTGTATCACTCGTCTGTTACTTGATAATTGCTGTATTTGTATTTCTCTGTTTACCACCTTGTACTACTTGTACCCGGGTTGCACCTGGAAACGAGCCTCAGCTCAGCATGTTTTTCCCGGTCACCAATTTTAAATAAATAAATAAATATATCAAGTTTCCTCTTGAAGATTTCCACATTGTTACTATTAACTACATTAACTCATTATTTTATTAACTAGGTCAGTCTCCTTTCTTGTACTTTACTGCCCTTTGATGGACTGTTGGGACTTGCCCCTGCTGACCCACTCCTCTGGTGGGAGGTACTGTGCTGCATTGGTGGGCGAGGCCAGTGATCCAGCTCCATAGCAGCTTTTGAATCCAGCCGCATTCTAAACAGTGCTGCTGTCTAGGGACTCCTGTTATGTTGTTGCAGGGATCCAATTGGGCTCCTTTCTTGGACTTTACTACCGTTTGCCAGATTTTTGGGACTCTACCCCTGCTGACCCACTCCTCCGGTGGGAGGTACTGTGCTGTATCGGTGGGCGGGGCCAGCGATCCAGCTCCGTAGTGACTTTTAAATCCAGCTGAATTCTAAACAGCGCTTCTGTTTAGGGACTCCTGTTGTGATGCTGCAGAGAGCCAGTCAGGCTCCTTTCTTGGACTTGACTGCCCTTTGTCAGATTTTTGGGACTTGCCCCCTGCTGAGCCACTTCTCTGGTGGGAAGTACTGTGCTGCATTGGTGTGGAGAGGTCTCAGTACTCTATTTAAAGGTGACTTCCTAGCAGTCTTCCGCTGCAGTTCTTTTGTTAAAGGGCTGCAGCTTAAGGGCGTCATACTGTGGGCATAAGCATGGGGCAGCAATCAGCAGGAGACTCTGCACCCATAGTAAAACACTAGTATGCTACAGCTACAGTTTGTCCTTTTTTTTTAACTTTCTTTCTGCACTGGACCACCCAGGCATCCTTCAGGAATGCCCACATGGATGTGCCTCTCACTTCTGGCCTGAACACCCGCTTTGCCCAGGCTCTCCCCCATACAACTCTGGCAAGTCTGACCCCTGGATCACCTCCGGGGCTAGGCCTGCCCTCCCTTGGTGGCTCTGTATACTTACGTGTGAGGGACCTACCTTGTAGCCGGGTCGGGCATGGAGATACTTGGGTGCACTGGGCCGGCATAGGGATGTAGGCACTCCAACGGGGCCTCCGTCATCTCACAGGGTGGCCAGAGGATTTTATCATGTGTGTGTTCCCTGCTTCCCCCCTCTCTGCGAAGCACAGCTAGCAAGGCAATGTTATGCCGCAGCTCTGCTCCCAGGCTTACACCATGCCGCCATGTCATAGCTCCTCTGGTTGCCTTCAGAGGTCACTGCATGAGCGGACGTTCCCCCCACCCACCCTGGGAAGAGAGAGCCATCCTCCAGATGCTCGATCTCTTCCCTCCCCTGCCAACCCCCGGTGGCCGGGGCTTGCTCCCATACCCGGGTCACCAGCATGATGTGAAGTGTGGCATTCAGTGCCTCAACCCTCAGCGCCACCAAACCGGCCTACAGTTTGTCCTTGAGTCTGCTTCACTGTGTTTTGTGCACTGTATTATTTCTGAACTTACCTAATGTATGTTCTATGTGTTAGTTCATTTTTAAATTCATTATTTAGTGTAGTTTAACTAAATCCTTGCTGAGTATTCCAAGCTGTTATGTTTAAGTTTTGTCACACTGCTCTATTTACTTGTACCTTTCAATTGCATTTATTGGGTTGATCCTATTCTTAACTGTTGTGGTTTACCCATGTGTTACTTCATTTGGAGAGAGGGTATTTTATCTGTGCTATTTGTTTCTATTTGAGTTTTAAAGTGCATTGTATATGCTTTCTCTGTTCTATCAGCCTTGTTGCTTCCCTATTGCCTTCCCATCTGGGCCTGATAACTTCATACATCACTTACATTTCTTATTACTGTACTCTTGTCTCTAAATTTCTCATTTGTTTTCCTCCATTTGATCTTCACTATGCTGACAACTTCTCTGGTTTTTCTCCTTCCCTACCTTCCTTACTTCACCATTCCACAATCTGTTTCTTCTTCTATCTACTCTCACCTTTTCCCCATCCTCTTCACCTCCTCTCCCTTCCCCTCCTCCTCAATTCCATGTCTCCCTCACTCTTCCTGGTGACTTTTGTGTCAGTTTTTTCCTGCTCCTTGGCTTCACCTTGAAACTCTTTGGTGCCTTTTGTCCCTTTTCTCTTCCTGTTCCTCATTTTCTTCCTTTCTCCCACCTTCATCCAAGCAGAACAACTGTACTCTAAAACTTATTGTCAGCTTAATACTTTTGTTAGCAGGTGACATTGAAATTAATCCTGGCCCCATTACACCTTCACCTTTACAACTTCCCGATGGTTTGAGGGTGGCTCATCTAAACATCTGTAGCCTTCTCCCAAAAATTGACAAGCTACCACCTATCATGCTTAATCTTTGGCTGAATGTTCTAGTTATAACTGAAACCTGGCTCTCCTCTAAGATCCAGAATTCAGCTGTAACTGTACTTAGCTACACCCTAGTTAGGCAAGATCACTATAAAAGGGGTGGTGGTGTTGCAGTTTACATATCCACTAGGATGCAATGTATGACTGTTCTTGCTGTCTCCTCCTCCTCTTAATACGAGATGATCTTCCTTAAACTCTCCATTCACTTCTCTATTTCAGTCTTTATAGCTGGTGTTTACTGCTGCCCTGGTGCATTCTCTACTTCAGTTACTGAGCTTCTTTCCTCTATCTGTTCTAACTCCTTGAGTGGTGAACTACTTATACATGGTGGCTTTAATTTAAATTGGCTCTCCCCTAATGCAAGTACATTTTCACATAATGTAAAGTCACTCCAGCTGACCCAATTGATTTCTGAACCAACTCATTAAAATTTAAAATCCTTAAACCACTCTCTGCTAGACTGGGTCCTTGCTTCTGATCCCCACTGCATTGTGGATGCAGGTACTCTTCCTGATGCACTCAGCAATCATCATATGGTTTACTGTGTGTGCAAGCTACATCGTCTTAAAGGCCCCAGTAAATGTATATTTCTTAGGTCTTTTAAGTCACTTGACTTAACCTCTCTCCTAGCTGATCTTTGGTCAATTGATTGGCTCCACCAGCTCTGCAGCCAGTAATATAAATTCTGCCCCACATTACTTTCAGTCTAAAGTCTTGGCTGAATGGGATATTCATGCACCCCTGAGAAAAGTTAGAGTGCGGGGTCCACATCTTCCCTGGATACCAGCTGAGATGCTTACTTATCTCTGCTCTAGAGACCTTGTCTGGCATATTTTAAAAATCACTGGCTCCCAATCTGCTCTGGCCAACTATAGATGCCTTCACAACACTTGTACCAAAGCCATTAGAGTCACAAAGTCTGAGTATTTTGGTTCCACGCTCAAAAACAACATTAATAACCCCTCCAACTTCTGGAAGATTAGCCAGTACCTTATCTCCCCTCAGACCCAGTCTCCCCCTCCTACTCTGAAGGATGGTGACTCCCTCATCTCTGACCCTTCTGATGTTGTCAAGTTTTTTAACTGTTACTTTACTACTTGTGCCCATTCTCTTATCCTCTACTCCTCCATCCCCCTTCCTTCCCTCTCTCTGCCTTCCTCTCCTCTTTCATTTTCTTTCTCTCCTCTCATTCCCCCTGTTTCCCTGAAGGCACTACTTGCTCTTAATCCACTAAAGGGAGGTAGTCCTGATGGTCTTGACCCTAAACTTCTCCTTCTTTTCAGCACCTGCCATTGCTCTGCCCGTTACTTTATTTCTAAATTTTGTTCCTTCTCTTCTGCTACTGTTCCTGGTGTTTGGAAACAGGGTATTGTCATACCTATTAACAAAAGTTTTGATCCCACTTCTCCTAGTAACTTCCATCCAATATCTATCCTTCCTACCTTGACTAAGTTACAGGAACACACTATCTTAGCTTGCTTCTGTTCTTGATAACCCTCCTTTTTCACTCCTTTCCAGTCTGGCTTCAGGAAATTCCACTCCACTTCTATCTCCGTTTCCTTCAACTGACTGACTCCATACTTACAGGTATGGATCAAGGACTGATTAGTTCTGCCATTTTTGTTGATCATGCTAAAGCATTTGACACTGTGGCATATCCTCTCCTTCTGGACAAACTTAAAGCTGTGGGTCTCTCTGATTCTTCAGTCAATTGGTTTTATTCTTATACTGAAGGCAGATCTCAAGCTGTCCACAGAGGAAAAGACATTTCATCTTCACTTCCCATCAGCTCAGGTGTCCCTCAAGAGCCTGTCCTGGGTCCTGTTCTCTTTTCCATATTCTTAAATGACCTACCCTCTGTCTGCTCCTTTGCATCCATTCATATGTATGTTGATGACACAGTTCTTTTTGCATCTGGCTCCTTCCCCCGTGCCCTTACCTCCCAGCTACAGTTGGATTTTGGCAACATTCAATGCTGGTTCAGAGCTAACCAACTGTTCTTAAATGCCAAAAAAAAAAAAAAAACTGTTTCATTGACTTTTGGCACCCACCAGAGGCTTGTCAAACTTACTTCTCTCCCACTATTTAATACTCTTGATGGTGCTTAGATTGAAGATGTTTCCTCCTCTAAGTACCTTGAAATCTGGCTTGACCTGCACTGTGATTTCTCAGTGCATATTGATGTAACTCACCATAAGCTTCCCCCTAAGCCTGATGCTTTGCACAAGAATAAAGCAAGTATTCTGTTCCTCACCAGCAGAGAAATTGTATTAAAAATGATTATTCCAGTCTTTGACTATGGTGACTTTGTCTACAGTAGTGCCTCTAAATCCTCCCTTGCAAGACTGGGTCCCCTTTTTCATTCTTTCTATCATTTTGGTTTAGATTGCCCCCCTTGTACTTATCACTGCTCTCTTTACTCAGCCCTTTATCTCCCTCTCTTGATGCTAGGCACCTTTCCCGTTGTGTCTTTTTATCCCAAATTCTGGTTCGGCAACCTTACCTCTTATTTTAGATCCCTTCTATCCCCTCCTCCTTCTTCCTACCCTCACCGCAACAGTACTTCCCATTCTCTTTCTATTCCTGCTAGAAAATCTACTGTTGGTCAATCTGCTTTTTCTTACCACTTTCCTAAACTTTGGTCCTCTTTTCCCCTTTCTATTCATTCTGTCTCTTCTCCTTCCTCCCTAAAATCTCTTCTGCATGACTTTTGTTATTCTTCCTGCAACTGTCTATGATTCTTTCCTCTTGTTAATTGTTGTCCTTTTCTTACTCCCCTTCTCTTGTTTTGCCATGTTCATGCTGTTCCACTGTTTTGCCTTCTTTATATATTACAGAGTGTTTCATATTTCTAATTGTATTCATTACCAGTTTGCCTCTAATCTTTATGATCCTGCTTGTAATACTATATCATTGTATTTAACTTCTTGTAATTTTAGTAATTTTAATTGTTTAGCTATCGCCTTCTCCCTTCTTCCCCAGGTCACATCTGGAAGCGAGCTGTTATCAGCTCAGTATGCATTTCCTGGTTAAACTTATAAATACATAACTTGCTAAAATAAATACATACATGCAGTACATTCATAACTAAGTAACTAACTACATCCATTGGTACGCTGTTCCAAACATTCACCACCCTGTGCGTGAAGTATTTCTTTCTTACATTAGTTTTAAAATATGATGTTTTATCTGTTTATTGTGTCACCTTAATGTATAATTATCCCATTTCTGTATCAAACTGATTAGTTGTGTGTCATTGTGAATATTATAGAGGAACAGTAAGACTCCCCTAGTTGTTCTTCTTTCCAATGTATGAAGGTCCTGATGCGTGAACCTTTCCTCACATGTTTTGCTTTCTAGACCTTTAATCATTTTTGTTGCTTTGTTTAATTCTCTCAATTTTTAACACTATCATCAATACTCAAGCCCCCCCCCAATTGTGAGCCATAGTCTATAATTGGGCAGACATAGGAGTGATATGATGGTAGTAGAACTTTCTCAGCCTGATGTGTAAAATGTCTCCTAATTACATTTAGTATGTAGTTTGCTTTTGCATAGATTGCATTAATGTGTTTTTTATTTCTTAAGTCATGTGTTAAATATATTCCAAGGTCCTTTTCATTGTTCGTAATCCTCAGGTCAGTACATCCCATATGACATTTCCTCTGTGGGTTATCTCTACCCAAGCTCATAGCAGTACATTTTAACATGTTAAAACTCATCCTCCACTTTTTAGCCCACTGTGCTATTTTATCTGGGTAATTTTGTATAATATTCGAATCAGATGCAGTATTAAATTTTCCATCTAATTTACTATCATCTGCAAACTTATTACAAGTTGAACTCACATCTAAACCTAGATTGCTAACGTAGATACTGAATAACACCGGGACCAGAATTTAGCCTGTGGCACTCCATTGGTGACCCCGCCCTCACTAGGTAGATGCCCTTTGACCCTGGTGTTCTGACTTCTACCATTTAGCCAGCTGGCTACCCATTTCACAAGTTCAGGATTAATATGTGAGATCAGTATTTTATTTACTAATTGAATATGGGATACCCAATGTTGAAGGCCTTACTTAAATCTAGAAATATTACATCTACAGAATTTCCCTCATCCAGATCTTTACTGATCAGTTCATAAAATGTCAATAGGTTGGTCACACATGATCTCCCAGATTTAAATCCATGCTGGAGTTTATCTACAATACCATTAGCTATGCAGTTCTCCTCAATCTTTGTCTTAATGCTATTTTTCATACCTTACATATTACAGATGTTAAACTTACTGGTTGATAATTGCTCACTTGGTGTACATTACCCTTTTTAAATATTGGGATGACAGTAGTAGTCCTCCAGTTATTTGCTATTGCATCTGTCTGTTAAGAATTATTAAATATATGATGTAATATTGGGTTGATTTCTCGAGCTACCGCTCTTATAAACACTGGACTGATTCTTCCTGTTACCAGCTTTGGTGATTTGGTCGACATTGCCACCAATGCCATTTATCCAAATTAGGCTTGTTACTGAATGCTGTCTGCAGATTCATTCTCCACAGCCCAATCTGCACACTTTATTATCACCTAAACTTACCTTCACTGAAAGACAGATATGTGCAGCAGCACCTTGTGCTTCATGACTTCAGGTTCTGGTTAAACAAACTCTCCAACTCACTGTGTATCCTGCTCACCCCTGCTGCCCCCTCCAGTCACAACCTGCACTTCACCTTGGGAAAAAGATTTCTTGTTCCCAGGGGGAAAACAAAACTCTGGCTAGCTAACTTTCAGTCACAAATTCCCTCAAATCTGGGACAACCTGGCCCTGGGAAATAGCCCACAACCCAGCACTGCCTCAGCCAAGCAATACCTCAAAAATGTAGTTGTCTCATACCATGACTGTACCTGACACTGACCTACACTTCTCAGTGTATCAGACTGCCCAGATGTGTCTGCTGTTTTGTAAATGATTGTAAATTGTGTACATTATTTGTACTGTTGTTCATTTTATTTTGTCCTCTCCTTACCCCCACCCACAAGTTACATTTGACAACTAGATTATACTTTCATGTCTGTATGTTTACCTGGTGAAGCAATTTCAAATAAATTACTAAATCAGTCAATAACTACATTATATAAGGGCTATTCAGAAAATATTTCTGCAATGCTATCTTGTAATTATCTTATATGTATCCTATTTTATTGAAAGTTGAGGTGGTCAGATTTGGTTCCTGTGATCTGAAAATTGCTGGGATTCCCAAATAAATTTGATGTGACATATGCATGTATATTATAATCATACACAACAGTACAAGCATTTAGGTTAGGGTTGTTTGGATTCAGAAGTTCAGGATTGCAAAACATTTTGACCTGTGAATCAGTAAACTAGTTTGCATTCAGTAATTAGTTATTTCTAAATTAGACCATGTTAAAGTTTTCTTATATTAAAACTTAAAGGATAACATTAATTTTTCATCTTAACACAACAGGAAAGGTAGGAAAATGTTCACTCTGCGGTGATTTTGTTTACAGATGCATATAATACTGTGGTTCCTAAACCTGCTATGCATATTAGTTATTTTATTTTTTTGTTGACCAGGAAGTGAAGGCTAGATGATGCTGCCTATTTGCAGCCCTGTTCCGGGGCAGGGTACAGTTGCAAACCAACTAAAAATGGACCTGATTTAGCTACTGGTGGATGGTATTTAGTGAATGGGAGAAATTTGACTAGGACACAAGGGAAATTCCCTACCCTTATTGAGAAGTGCCATGGGATATATAACATTTACTTGAACTAGAAATGGCAGTGAGGACCTTGGTTTAACATCTCATCCTACAACTTTTTTCACAAAAAACATACACAGGTATTATCTCTATTGCTCTCTTTCCCTCCCATCCAGAAGAGATCAAGGGAGGCCCAAGGTTACAAATAAGAATGCCAATTCTCCTTCCACCACTCCCTAATAAGTTTTCACTTGTGGCATTTGCGCACTGGCTATGATAGTGCTTCCTCTTGCTCTTTACCTTATACTGTACTGCTTGTGTTATTGATGTTGTCTTAAGCTAAACTGGGACCTCGCTGAGGGCCATGATGACCGTTGGGAAGGGAAAAGGCACCAACTGAGGTCCAGAACATGACTAGACTGTGATTTCACAAGGCTCTTTGGGATCACAGGATGACAGAGCCATGGGCCTCACTGGGTTAATCAAGCAGATCTGCAAGTTCCATCAACAGTTTCTGGACCAGACTGACTAGTTCCTTGGCTCCCCTCATTATTAGTAAGGTTAAAAAATTGCGAAGATGGCGTGAACAAAATGTGACACTTCGCACACCACATGTGCTTTTCAAGATGAAAGAATAAACCGTTTTCTGTAACAAATGTATTAGCACATCTTGGGTTCTGATGACATCTAGGAGCACTCAAGTTTCACTTTTGTTCTATGATGTCATAAGAATCTTTGGTGTACTAATGCACTTATTATTCATACCTACCTGTTCATTATTTCTTGTATAACAGATATCTGCAGTAGGAAAAATTACATGGAAAGACAGGCATCCCCTGAGCCAAGGGGTATCTGACAATGCTAGGGTAATCAACCCCCCCCCAAATGCACACTTTGTGTTTTTCTTGGTCTTTTTTTTTTTCTCCCCTACAGCCTGTGTGGCCCTCCTTCCATTCCAGCCACCCTAGTTCCATCACTCTCACTAGGACCAGGACTTACCCTTGCATGGAAGGAGCATAGCCTGGCTGCTCATTGGGAGTGGGACCTGAGGATGTCTAAGAAACAGCCAGCTGCTTGCACTCTTCGTCATGCCCTAAGAGGAGTGGGACTGTAATGCCATCCATGATGGCCCCACACATGCTCTCATATGTATGATGTTAATGGCTGCCACTCTTTCCCTTCTTCAACAATTGGTACCTGGTTGACATGCCCCCCCCCCAGCCAATGCTAGGGGCCAGGCTAATGCCAGGTGCCATGACTTACCTTCCCTAGAAGGGAAGAGCAGCTCTCCAGATGCTCTGTCCACTCCCTTCCTGGACAACCCCCAGCAACCCAGGTGATCCATTCAGCGGCTTTACCCTACATGCCAATGGGCTGACTATCTAGTGGTGTTTTGTGAAGCTTGGCGTGATAAAGAAGCACATTGCCATATGAAGCCCTTTCCAACCCCTGACTGCCACCAGGTGCGACACTATGGATATGCTAATTGATGGCATAAATTGCAATAACGCTTCTACCATTGCTAATGCCTTTAACAAGCAATTCACTGATCTCTCGGCATACACCTCCCTGCTCACTGCTGCTAATGACAAGTCATCTACCTCCACCCATACCTCCCTACCAGAACCCCTGTCTCACCCACCCTTCTATCTCAAGGTAATCTCAGTGAGGGAAACCCACAAGCTTCTCACCGGCCTGTCTCCTCACATGAGTGCTGGTCATGATGACCTCAAACCTCAGCTCCTAAAGCTTGGGGTCCCTTTACTTGCACTCCCCATCTCCCATATTCTTAACCTATGCCTCACCACTGGAATCATTCCCCCAATCTGGAAAGTAGCAAAGGTGGTCCCTGTCTTTATGCAGGGTGACCGGAAATGCATAGAAAATTACCGTCCTATAGCCACCTTGTCTAGTGTCACCAAGATACTGGAAAAGGTGGTGGAAGTGCAGCTGACAGATTATCTGACTAAACCTTACTGTCCCCTGAACAGCATGGATTTTGAAAAGGCCATAGCGCTGGTACATCCCTTGCTAAAGTCACATCTGAAATAAGGACTGCCATGGACCATGCCATGTTGTCAGGGGCTGTCTTTGTAGACTTCTCTAAGGCCTTTGGTCTGGTGGATCACACCCTACTTTGCGCTAAACTTTACTCCCTTGGTGTGTGTCTGGCCCTGCTCTAAACTGGTTTTCCAATTATCTCACTGGCAGGCTACAGCTTGTTAAGTACAATAGAGCTCTCTTGGATCCTTCTCCTGTTGTGACTGGTGTTCCTCAGGGATCTATCCTGGGCCCCATCCTATTTTCTCTTTTCATCAACGACCTTCCTATGGTCCCCACCTATAGTGCCACAACACTTTATGCAGATGACCTGATCCTCCTATCTAGCTCGGGTGATGTCAGTGCCATAAATCACAATTTACAAGCTGACTTCAACAAGCTGCAAAACTGACTCCTGGCAAACAAGTTTGTGCTAAACATAAAGCAAACACAACTCATGCCTTTTCAGATCCTCTGCCAAGCTCAAGCAGTGTCCCGTCCCACTAAATGTCTTGAGTCATGATGGAGTCCCTGTTGGCACTACATGCTCTTTTAATTACCTGGGAGTTACTCTTGACCCCCAGTTAGAGTTATCTCTACATATTCAAAATGCATGCAGGACAGCAAACAACAGGCTTGAACTTGCATACAGGGCTTGTGGGTCCCTTACAGCAGCTGATCACCTTGCCCGTGCTAAAGGATTGTTTCTTCCCTCTCTCAGCTACGGACTGACTACCTTTACCCTTGCTACTAAAACTAGTCTCACAAAATGGGATGTGGCCTATAATAATATCTGCTGCTTTGCCCTTGCTGCCCCTCGGCTTACCCATCACTGTGAGTTATACAAGAACCTACACTGGATGTCCCCAAATAATTATCATTCCTTTATCTTGGGCTGCTTCCCAGATAAAATTGTCCATAATGCCACCCCACCTGCCTTGTCTCAACTCCTCCAACTGGCTCTACTGTCATACCAGCTCAGGTCAGCTGTCCTACACCCCCGTCCCCAAAACTCGTGCTCTGGCAAGTGATTGTGCCTATGCTGTCTGTGCCCCTAGATTCTGTAATACCCTACCTGCACCCATCAGATGTAGTCCCACCCATCCCATGTTTAAGAGCTCCCTCTGGTCGCACCTGAAGTTTGCCTTAGCCTGTAACTGTCCCTAGGCTGCTTGGTCCCTCCAACTATGGCTTGGACCCAGGTGTGCTCCATCCACTTCCCTGGTTCCTAACCCCATCCCACCGAGCTCAAATAGGGGAACCATCCACTCTTTTGGTTTCCTGCACCTCAGCACTTATCATCCTTATACCGGTACAACCACCCAATGTCCCACCTTAAAAGCCCATGTGTTATACAAAGAATTGTTATTACTGCTTGTATGTTCTTACCTTGATGTATATGCTTATCTGATCATCCTGTACTTGTTTATTTATTTCACCCTGTTCAATGTCTGTATTTCACTATGCTGTAATTGCTCTCATTCTGCTTGTAAACCTACTCTTGTAATCTCCCGGGTCACACCTGAAAATAAACATTCCTTGTCTAGCGTGCTTACCCGGTAAACAAAAGCTAATAAATAAAGAATCTTAAAAGATAATATTTCATTTATCTGGGTGTCTTCATGTTGTGTGTTAGAGACTGTACCCCCCTGTCCACTTTTCAAGATGAGCAGCAGACCTTTTTTTCTCCTTTCTTGGTATTAATTTGTCCAGGGGGGATGATGCAAATATATCACAGTTAAAGCAAGCCTAGAGATTTGTTAAAGGACTGCCTAGCAGCAAAGTCCTTCAGTAGTTGCATTACTGAATCTTAGAGGCTAGCCAGGACTGGCTAAATGGAGGAAGACCACTGTATTATAAACACTTCAAATTAAGATGAAGAATTCCCTAGATCTCGCCTTAATGGCAACCATATAGAGAAATCATGATTAATTGTACAAGACTCATAGAGATGTTAATGTGCTTTAAACAGAATACAAACTATGACAAGGCCAATACTGGCTGCTCCCCTTCTAATTACCTCTCTCCCTCCCTAACTCCCCTCTCTGCCTGTACCCCCTTTCCCCCTTGCCCACCTGCTTCCTTCCCCCCTTGCCTCTCCCTCTGATGCTTTCAGCCCCCCCACCTCTGTAATCCCTGCTTTACTGATGTATCCCCTCTACATAACTGTCTCCTCTAAGATATTTATTCAGGGTACCAAGTTTTGAATCTAATTACTGCACTTATGTTTGTCTAGCTAACGTTATCATCCATTATATACCACCTGTTAATGCATGCTGTTAATTGTCTTCTTGCCTCTGTATATCAATTTTTTATCCAAGTTCCCAGTTTCCCTGGGTGGTATTATATTTCTTTGTACTTTGTCCTATCTGTATATTTTACTGGGAAATTGCTACTGTACTGTCTTTTGCTGCTTGTGATTATGTAGCCACACCTTATCACTGTACCTTCTGTTCTTATGACAAGGAGCCTTTGTAATGGAGTCTCTGACTCAAAGGTTTGTAGTTCTGATATTTTCAATAAATAAAACAAAAGCCGAAAGGGCTATTGTTCACAATGCCAGTGATCCAAGTTTGGGCACAGGCTAGGGTCAAGGAGAACCAGCTGCGGGAGGGAGG
Source organism: Neoceratodus forsteri (assembly GCA_016271365.2). Taxonomy (NCBI): domain Eukaryota; kingdom Metazoa; phylum Chordata; order Ceratodontiformes; family Ceratodontidae; genus Neoceratodus; species Neoceratodus forsteri. The sequence goes on from CM057459.1 coordinate 323,558,071, forward strand.
ATCGAACATCCCATAAACAACCCTCCTCCATCAGGGTGGGAGGGGGACTGTGTCTTGCTACAAGACTTCCACCTGGCAGAGGTCAGGTGGTACAAGCAAGGGCATCAGCAGGGGATGGGACTGCCACCACATGCCTGCACATATGTCACACGCACTGCACACTGGTGTCCTGGGAGAACATTAGAAGAAAAATGTCCCAGTTGGATCCAGTACCCATCCCCACCAGGCCCTCAGATGACTGACATGGCAGGTTCCCCACCATAGAGCAAGGTCCTGTGATGGGGGCTGCGGGGTGTCACAAAGGCTATGGGTTAAAGGAGAAGAACGACAATGAATGCAACTTTTAAAAAAGGATACAAACTTCTACATAAAAAATAAGATGCAGCCCACACCATTTCTGGTCCAATCAAAAATCAGGCCTATAGGTATATGTTGTATCTGGGAGCACAGCCTATGGAGAAAGGAGCCTAGAACAGCTGGATGGGACCTGTGGTAATATGCACTGGGTTAATAATATAGAGTCCACTGGGCTTAGCCACCCCTTCAACTGCAAGAGCAGTAAATTGAAGAATGCTCTGAAGGTAAAACAGAAAGACCTTTTGAAGTATGCCTTTTTTTTTAATTCAGCCTTTTGGCCCCTCCCCTAGCCACCTTGTGCCTGATTCAGGCCTTTTTTCTTCGCCCACTCAGTCCCATCTGCCACTGCTCCTACTGTCAGGCCAGTGGGGATCCATATGGTGTGGGACCCAGGAGTACCAACACTGTCACAAATGATGGCCAGTTCACTTAGGATTTGTTTTGTTTCTGCCCGTGACCCCTCCCGCCACCCATACGACACTAGACAGTACCTGGAGGTTGCTCCTGCATGCAGCGTGCCTCTGCAAAGGATGCAAGCTCCCTGGCCCATGCTAGTGCAGAAAAACCCAGCACCTACCCCTCAACAGCCGGGAGTGCTGCTGCATGGTAGCATAACCCCAGCCCCTGGAATGGCTGGCTCCTTAATTTGCTCCCAAACCCAGGTTACCAGTGTGAGAGCATGATGCCCTACTCACTAGGCCATTGGACAGCCCAAAGCCATGTCTCTGTAAATGTTTTTTTTCACACCAAACTATCTTAAGTTCTGATGTGCAGTGTTTACAGAGCCTCTTTATCTCTCTTCCCCATGCTAATCAGCATACCTTTATTAGAATGATTATTAAGCAGGAAAATTATAAGAACTGATGAGGTTTTGGAGGCAGTGCAGTAATGTTTGTATTCGCAAAGCAAATATGGTCTAGAGTCCATGATGCTTAATTGGATGTGAGGTAGCAAGCAAAGAGGAACCATATCCAAGGATGTGGTGCTTGCCGCTCCACCAGGTACCAATCAGAGAAAAGAACAGAGATGGCATAGATGGCAGATTCAAGACACTTGGGAAAGTGCTTTGCAGGGTGAAAACCTTCAGGTCAGGGAGAGGCTGGACCACTTGTTTGCAGTTTGATCAATGAATAAACTATGAAGTTGCACTTAATTTTTCAAGTGTTGGAACCCCTTTTTATTTTTAAATTTAGTGTACTTTATGCCCCCTTTCACATTGTCGGCCCTCGTTCAGCCATTGCTCCACTCCCAGTCCCTTTCTCCTGGATTTTTCCCACATCCTATTCCTCCCTGGCTTACCCCCACCCCCCCGGCAAGGCAGGGATAATAGACTGGGCAGAACCCCTGCTGGAACTCAGGATGATTTCATGCTGCAATGGCCAGTTTCTTTTTTCCTGTTCACTGTGATGCTGCCAGTTGAGGGCCCTGATGTTGCGCATACTACACGTACTCATGGCAATGCGGAGCAGAGTCCTCCCTTCTGCCAAGTGGCTCTCACTTGCAGTGCCACCTGTGGTCACCCAGGTGGCGGTTTTGCAGCAGAGCTCACTACCCACCCCGACTCTCAGAGGAGGACAGTGTCGGCTCGGATGCTCAATCCTCCTACCCTGGGTGGCCCCTGATTACCCAGGCTTGTTTTTGAACTCAAGCAAGTTGCCAGCATGACAAGAGGTAGTGCTGTTGTGCTGAGGGGCTGGCAGAAGTAGTGAAACCTTTAATCTGCTGTGTATGCCACCTCTGTCCTTTACTCTGCTTAACTGGATGTGTCCCACAAAATATAATCGATTCAACACACATATACGTATGATTAGTGTTTGCCAAAATGTGGAGGTAGCCCAACCAGCCTGTAAATCAGTTGTAATAACAAAAGTGAATTAAAGAACATTGCCCGTTTGCTATCCTGCACCAAAATGAAATTAGCAAACCATCACCTGAAGATACAATATTCTGGAAAAAGTTATTGGTTAAAGCATCCCCTTTTAGTAGTTAAATAAAACACACACACATTTTGCCTGAATAAAAAGGTTTACTGTAAATATGTTGTTTTTTACATAAGCAAGTTAACAATATAGTTAAAGGCTACAAGGCTACAAGGAGTTGCCAACCCCCCTTCAAAATTACAAGCAAATGACCTTCACTGGTATTCATTGTGTGAGATGGAGACACACTACTGCAAAGCTTGACTGTATTTCAAGTACCAGAGGACATTGCTGGAACGTGAAAATAGTAGCAGTGCTAGAGGAAAAAAAATAACAGACACACTCACACAGACACACACATACCACCGAAGCTCCCGCCGCTCTGCTGGGAGTCAATTAAACATTCCCCCACAGCATTGCTCCATTCTGCATATCCAGATTAAAACCTCCCCATCTGAAACAATACTGAAGCAGCTCGAGCACAGACATGACAGACATGTGGGTTACATGGCTGAGCTCACTGATGAAAAGGACTGAGCAAAGATTCTGTCACTCAAACAGCTGAATGTCTGACCCCCCCCCCAGGAACAATGGGTTATATTTAGGCCTTAAAGCTGCAGTATCCATTTTCAAACATAACTATGTGTCTTTTCCAAAAGGAACCCTCCAGGAGCCTAATTTCCCAATTGGGTTTATTCACCCTGCAGCCATATTAGAAAAGGAGATCAACTCTGCACTTTCTTCTTGGTAAAAACTGAACCTAATCAGAGATGGGAACACCAGGGGCCCAATAAATAGTCACAGTGTGGGTTGGCAGACATAAGGGGAGCAAAGAGGTTCCCTGTTCCACTAACCCTGAAAACTGCAATACACAAAGGCCTGATTAGCCAATGGGGGAAGAGCCCCCCCAGGCTAATCTGCAATGCAAAAGATGGTTGCCAGATGCTTGTGGTTGTAAACATGAAAACTGTGACCTCCATGGATGTCACATAGCACACTGCCATGCCGCAAAAGGTCTTAATGCCTCAGTCATTCTCCCAACCTTAAGGCCTGCTTGTGGGCCAAGTGTTTTTTTATTTTTCATGTCCTTGGCTGCTCATCCCTGATGGTCCAGTGGCCCACTCTATCCCATCCCTGTGCATGCCTGTTCTTTTTCTGGTGCCTCAATGATCACCACTGCAGCTGCCACACATCTTTGCCACCTCAATAGAACAGCTTCATATGGTTCTACTGGTGTTGGAGGTGCCGGGGTACATGCCAGGATACATCTGTGCATAACACAGTGCTTCATTTATACTAAGGTTCATACTAAGGTGATAATGGAGCTAGGAGGCTTATAGGCCCATAATTGCACCTGTGGAATTAATTAAAGGCCCTACCCTTTTCCCTGTGCTGGTGTAATGCCAGTTGTGACATTGCAAGGAAAGTTTTGCTAACACTTTGTGCATGGCATAAAGGGGCAAGTTAGAACAGTGGCACAAAGTGGTTGTTTCGATCATATTGTACCATTTAACTGTGACTGCATATGAGGCCCCAGATGCTTTAGGAAGGGAAGCAGGTATAATAGTGTTGGGAAGTTAGAAGCCAAATCCCATTTGAAGCAACAGTAACTTCAGTTTAGAAATATGTTTCAACATACAATTTTCATGACTACTTTCCTTAGACAAGCTGCCCTTTACTAATGTATACTTGACATGCCCAAATCAGTTTTTGCATCAAATATTTCTTTTCAAGAATCCAGGAATGCATGCCTATCAATTCAGATGCATAACAGCTGTTCTGTATTTACTGGGCTTCAAAAGTCACCAGATCAGTCCAGACCATAGCTGAGTACAGAAGACCTCATATTCATCCGTCCCTACAAGAAGGGTGCTTTATAATTCTGGGGCACCTGGGTTAAGAAAATGTTAAAACACCAGAGACCCATGATCATGTATGGAGAATAGCTGCACATGTTTTTCTTCAGGCTGTTTTTGCTCTGACCCTAAAGAGAAGGAATTTTAATGGAGAAGAATTTTAAAAACTGCTCCTGGCTCTGCATGTTATCTGCAAATTCAGCTGACTACCGTACCTCTTTACCATCTGGAAGTTACCCACGTTTGGCCCCTTAAACTGTTATTCTGGAAGTTGTGGTAACGGTATATTTTATTCCTAGCATCTTTATTCAGACTCCAGTATTTCTCCTGAAGGAGTTATCACTGGCTTCCTCCTTTGACTCCCTAGAGCAAGCCCTAAAGCCCTATCTAAAATGAGATGGAGAAGTTGTGGCAATGGATATTTCACAAGTGCACTGCTAAAACTGCAGTCAGACTTCCTGGGATTTTCTTTTTAATTCTGAGGAAACAAAATACTTACTGTGCATGTTTACTATGTTTCACCTTACTGGCCATGGAAAAAATGGACCTGTTCTTGTCTACTGAAAATAGAGAAATCAGCTGTCCATAGAACTTTTTTAACAGTTGGCACATCTATGCACAACGCATAGAGATGAGAAAGCCTCTTTTTGATCACCCTGAAGAGCTAATCCAATCTGTCAAGTATAAATCTTCTGTTTATTCTGCTGCAGTACCCTGTCTAGTCAATAATGTTGTATGCCTTAATTCCAAAAGCTGGGCCTGCTTGCATATACATGTCTGCAAATGAAAAAATAGCTATGCTTCTTGATTGCCACCTTTGGCTTTAAAGTGTTACAAAGCAGCTTGATTTTCTATCCTGGAGTCAAGGCCAGCTTTAGGGTTTTGGGAGGCCCTAGCAGGATTAGTGAAGTCATGGGGCTCCCCTACTTGGCCCACCTTCACCCCCTGTGTTTGACTGTAGCCTATATATGCGTTATGTTAGTTCAAGGGACTATTCTTCCTATTTCATCCACTGCTGCTAATTTACCTCTTATTGACTGGGTCATAGTTTGGTAAGGATGCCAAATCAGAAGGAGCTGCACAGCCCTTTGTTGCTGTCTTAAGAAGACAATAAAATAAAAAAAATTAAACAACAATTAGGTGAACTGCTCAGGCAGGGGGTCCCCAGGAGTGGGGTCCTCCAGGGCTTGCTGGTGCCTAAAGTTGGCTATGCCTGGAGCTGTTAGGGACTAACAGTATCACTGTGCTGCTCATGAGGTTTGACAGAAAACCTGGGCACTGATGATCTCAGTTTGTTCATACCGCAGGACTCTCTCCCAGAGATCAAATGACAATCCTGACATAGTGTGACCTGCCCAGCCCTAATGGCACATTCCGAATAGGCTGCCATGTCAACAGGACACAGCCCATATGTGACCCTTATTTACTCGATAAACAAGACCTACAACCCCCTGACACATACTGGGAAGGATTTTAGTGTACTTCCTTGGTGACCTAAATCTAGATCCAGGGCAATGTGATATAACCCTCCACCACTTGTGCTGGTAAAATAAATTACAGTACATGACAGCTGCCCCTCCCAACGAACCCCACCCTTACAGACTCTGATATGGGAAAGCATTCACTTCACACAGGGCACTCGCCTTTGGAAAGTGACTGATGATCAAAGTAAGGTCAGGTCAAACATACCCACCACTTGTCTCATAACTAACAGCAGGTATCTCAAAGGAAAAAAAAACAATCTGGCTAACTGGAACTGCATGTACTTTAGCTTTTCAGCTTGGCCTCCATATGAAATATTAGTTTAGCATTTAACAAGCTTATTGTTTCACCCATAGACAATTTCTGCTGTTGTTTGCTGAGTAGTAGCAAAATCCTTCATTGCAAATAGTTCATGTTAGACAGCAACCGTACTAAAAGGAAGCTTTAAGTAGTCAAGCGCACTAAGAAGGTATCATCAGATCAGGATTTTACATGAACCCCTTAACCTGGGGGGTTAAAAGACATAACTTACAAACTAAGATTAAATAGTGCTGTTTGGAAAGACCTGCCATTGTGGAGACTGACTAGAACAAGAATACCTGTTTGCTTCCTGTTTAAAACAGTGTGTTAGTCATATTTGACATGATATGTGATCTTCTTGAGGGGGTGTCATTACTTTATTTCTGGATCCCTGGCAAGCAAGAAATGTCACTGAAGCAGAGACATAATAAATACTTTACAAGATAAATAAAGTGACCTGTATATGGAAAAAAACAACCACCACGGAGCGTTATATTCGTCTACTGTTAGTAGTATAACTAAGGCATGAGACTCCATTGTGTTATTCAAAACAAAGTCAGGTGTCCCATGGGATATAAAGCCTTCTCCCAGTAGGATTTGCATTTCCAGCTAGGAGTGTTTAAGATAGGTAGAGTAGTAATATGTACCTCATTACAACCTTATTCAGCACGTATAAGACAGCATGATTACAGAATTAAAACAAAGGTTCATCTGTGACTTTGACTTGTGCCAGCATACATAATTAACAAACTGGTTGGCTAAGGCCACAGGGACGATATCTTCCATGTTTTTGGCTGTAGTAGCTCACTGCAGTGTGGGATTTTTAATTTTTTTGTACTGGCATCCCAGGTCCAGTTGGTTCTGTACTGAAGGAAGAAGACGAGAATAACACTACTTGGCTCCAACCTTCTGTTTGGTCGTGTCATATGCTCGGACAACTTCAGACTGAGAAACAACTCCGTGCTCCTCTTGGGAAAAGGCATATCCATCTGAAACAGCACAGTAAATGAAGAAAAGTCAGAATAATGTCAGAAAAGTCAGAATAATGCTCAACTTGCAAACAGGTTGCTACAGTGTAGCTGAGCCCTCACATATGTTACCTTATGTACAGTTACATGTGACATAACAGTTTTCATTTCCGATCCTGACGGACGTGATCTTGCACAGTTTTTCCATTGTGTTTATCAGGTTACTACAAATATGTAGAGGAACATTTATACTAACAAAAACTGGCCTGTACTTTAACTGGTATGACCTGATGTGATCACATTAGGTTTTTATTGCATTTTAGCATTTTTTGATGGGCTATGTATGAGTAGATGAGCTTCAATAATAGAAAGTCAAGTATAGTGGGATGACATACTACATTTCTCGCCACTGCCACGCTCATCCCCTTCTCAGACCTGTATAGCTAATTTCATTTCCATGCTTTCTCTCATCGTACCCTTTTATATCCTTTTTATTTAACTGCCCAGCACTTTTCGTGATGGACCCATTTTTTTGTGGACTAAACACCCATTCCTCCCCCACATATCTCCTGTCTCCTCCACCCTGATTATTGGTGCCATGCAATGTGATAATGGAACAAAAATCTGAGGATAAGTGCAGGAGTAGTGGTTCTGAGGTAGTATAGCCTAGAGGTTGCATACTGTGTATAGACTAGAGGTTAGCATAACAAGCTAACATACTAACATACTAAAATGCCAGCAGAATAGGCCTAATGGTCTTTCGTGTCTGCTCGTTTGGTCAGTCCCCAACCTGGGTGCTGACCTTGCTGTCCCCCTCGCCTTCTCTGGCTTCTCCCTTCCCAGTTCCAGATATTCTTGCTGCATTGGATTTTGCTTCCAGAACCCTTCCCTGTACCTGTCCCACCCCTCTTGAACCCCTCCACTGTCTCTGCCTCCACCAGCCCCTAGGCAGTGCATTTCCATGGCTCCACCACCCTCTCAGTGAAGTAGCACCTCCTCCTTTCTCCCTGAATCTTCCCCTCCAGCTTCCAGCCATGCCCTCTAGTGGCCCTTCCTCCTTCCTTCAAGCACCCGACTGTTCCTCCCTATTTACCCTCTTCATGTACCTAAAGACCTCTATCATGTCCCCCAGTCCCTTCTCTTCCAATGTGTACATATTTAGCTCTTGAGCCTCTCCTCATAGGTCCTGTCCCCAAGCCCCAAATCATTTGGTTGCCCTCCTCTGGACCCTCTCCAGGAAAGTTAATGTCCCGCTTTAAGTGTGGCCTCCAAAACTGCCACACAGTACTCAAAGTGCAGCCTCACCAAGCAGTTATACAGAGGGAGTATCACTTCCTCCTTCTGGAGGTGATCCCTAGCGATGCATCCCAGCATCCTGTTGGCCTTGGCTGCTGCCCTCCTACAAGTCTCAGAGTTGTTCATCTTGACATCCACCACCACCCCGGTCCCTCTCAGCCATCGAGACTTGTAGCATTTCCCCCAAGGTGTACACTTGACCTGGGTTTCTGGCCCCAGGTGGAGTACCTTGCATTTCCCTGCATTGAACCTCAGCTTCCACTTTCTAGACCATCTTTCCAGAGCCTCCAGGTCCCCTGTAGGGCCACCCTCCCTCCTCCCCATCCACCACCGCCCCAGTTTGAGTCATCTGCAAAGACTCATCCACTCCTGATTCCTGTCCTTATGTCAGATCGTGAGGCGTTGAACAGAAGGGGCCCATGATTGATCCCTGTGGGACCCCACTAATGACTCTCCTCGGGATGAGACTATCCCACCAACTATGACCCTCTGGGTCCGGTCCTGGAGCCAATTGCCTATCCATCTGATCATCTGGCTCCCCACCCCCATTTCTCCCAGCTTATCCAACAGGCCCACGTGAGGAACAGAGTCAAATGCCTTGCTGAAGTCCAGATAGAGGACATCCACTGGTCTACCCAGGTCCAAGGCACTTGTCACCCAGTCATAGAACTCCACCAGGTTTGTCTGACACGATTTCCGGGATGAATCCATGCTGTCTATCGTCCAGGCACCCTGACTTATCCAGGTCCACCTCAGCCTCTCCTTGACAATGCCCTCCCATCACCTTGCCCACCACCGAGGTCAGGCTGACAGGCCTGTAGTTCCCTGCCACCTCCTGATCCCCCTTGTGGATAGGCACCATATGTGCCACCTTCCAGTCTTGGGGCACCCACTCTGTCCTCAGAGATGGTGAAAAGCTCTGCCAGGGGTTTTGCCAGGACATCTGCAAGTTCCTTCAGCACTCTGGGATGTAATTTATCCGGCCCTGGTGCTTTCTCCGTCTTAAGGGAGCTGAGGGCTTCCCTCACTCTCTCAGCTGTGATTTCCACTTCCGGTACCCCTTCTCCCTGCTTAGCCCCCCCCACCTGCCAGTGATGCCTCCCCCTCTCCCCAGACCTGCCGATCGGTAAGGGCCCCCCTCCTCAGTATCTCTGTCTCCTCCCATGTATGATGCAGCACCCCCATTTTCCCTGGTGAAAACTGAGGTGAAGTACTCATTTAGTACCTCAGCCTGCTCCCCCGGGTCTTGTGCCCATCCCTCCCCTGATTTAATCCTGCTAATCTGCCCCTTCACCCTTCGTTTTTCCCCAATGTATCTAAAGAACCCCTTGTTCCCTCTCCTAATTTCCCTAGCCAGGTTCTGCTCCTTCCTTGCCTTAGCAACCCTCCCACCACTCTAGTGGCCCTTCTAGCCATCAGTTAGGCGCCCTTGATCCCTTTCTACCCTTGAGCACTTGAATTGCTTATAGGCTGCTTTCTTTCCCCACCACCTCCTGGACCTCCTGGTCCACCAACAGGTTTTTGGGCCCCACCGATTTTCGTCTTACTCTTGCACAGGTACTGGTAGCATCCTGCACCCCTCTCCTGATGATTTCCCACCTACTATCAGCGTCCATGTCTGACACAGTCCCATCCAAATGCTCCTTAAGGATCCTTCCCATTTCCTTAAAATCCGCCCCCCTGAAGTCAGTTACTTCCGTCTTTGTGCAGCCTTCTACCCCTCCTAGATCCAGGCAGAACCAGACCGTGGCATGGTCACTCCCCGCCAATGGGTCCCTTACCTCCAGGCCCCCAATCTGGTCACTGTCTGCCAGGACCACATCCAGTACCTGTGCCTCCCTGGTCGGTTCCCTCACCTGCTGAGTTAGGAACGCGTCTTGAAAGACATCCAACAACCTCTGTTCCCTGGTCACAGAGGATGTCATAGTCTCCATCTGTTCCTGGCATGTTTAAGTCCCCAACACCACCACCGTTCCTCTGCCCAGTCTGCAGTGTCTCCTAACATCTGCCACCAGACTGTCCTCCAGCTCCTCCGCGAGGGCAGGGGGTCTATACACCACTCCTATTTTTACTCTCTTGCCCCCCCTTGTTATCAAGGTGACCCAAATCGCCTCCACGGTTCCCTCCGCCTCCTCTATTCCCCCTATGCCAATGCAGTTTTTGACTATCATTGCTACCCCTCCTCCCCTTCTCTCCCCCCTGTCCTTCCTGAATATAGTGTACCCCTCCAGGTTCAGGTCCCAGTCATGTCTTGCAGTGGCCCAAGTCTCAGTGACGCGCCACATCCACTGCTCCCTCAGTTAGCATCGCCTGGAGCTCAGGCATTTTATTGCCCAAGCTCCTGGCATTTAGCAGGACTACCTTCCACCCTTTCCCTATAGTTCCATTTCCCTGCTCATGTTCCCATGGGATTCTGTTTTCCCTGGTCTGCACTCTGCCAGTCGGCCTTTTCCTGCAATCCTCCTGGTCCCCAGGGGGTGAGACAGAGCCCTTCCTTATCGGCACCCCTTGACAGCCTTTTCTCCCATCCCACCCCCTTCACAAGTTTAAACCCCACTTTTCACCAATGAACCTCTATTTTCAACTAGATTCCCTCCTCCAAATTGAGATGTAGTCCATTTCTAGCATACAGCTCCTTATCCTCCCAGGTCTCCCCAATCCCCCATCAACCCATACCCTCTGGCCTCACACCACTCCCTGAGCCACTGGTTTATCTCCCTAATTTTCCTTTTGTGTTCTCCACTAGCCCTTGGCATATGGATTTCTGAAAAGGAAACTGTGCATCCTATGTCATGACAGACCCTGGCGAGCTCCCTGAATCTTGCCTGTATCTCTAGCTCGCTATTTCCCTCAATGTCATTTGTACCCAGGTGGACCAGTATGTCTGAGGTACCCCACAATCTTTGCCAGCTGATATACCTCGTGCTTAGCCCTGTGCACTGTTAGTCAGGAAGCATCTTGTTCTAACTGGCCAGGCTTCTCCCTCCCTATCCCATTTGATACCCCGATCATAGAATCCCCAGCAGGAGCACTCTGACCACTCCTTTCCTCCATTCCCCCCTTCCATGTCCCTCATCCTTTCTACAGGCCTCCACCCAGCTGGCTCCGTGTTCCTCCCCTTTCTGGGTGCCACATCACCCCCTCCTCTACAATCCTATGCCTCTCCCTCCTAGCCTCCTTCTGTTCCTTCACCCCCTCACTGCTCGCAACTGGTCCTTCTCCCCATCTGCTAAACTAGCCTGGCTCATCCTCCCTTTCTTCCTGTCTCCATTAGTTCCTCCTTGCTAGTCATGCCCCCTGGCCTAAACCCTCAGCTCCCTTTACTGAATCCTCCTTGTACTTCTGGTCCTTCTCCTTTACCTTTCCTCCCAACTGGTCCTTCTCCTTGTGCTTTCCTCCTCTTCCCCTGCCCCTCCTGCTCTGATTCACTGCTCCCCCATTCTCCTGCATTCCAGGTCCCCCTGTTCTTCCTCTATCTGGCTCCCTCCTGCTTCCCTCCTTTCCATCTCTAACTACCCTGTCATGGCTACATCCACCCCTCATCCTTGAGCAGAAGAGAATTAGAGCGGTTACTGAGTGTAAGGTCTGATCCACTTCCCGCCTTGCTTCCTTCTGTCCAGCCCTGGCCATCTGCCTACTTCCCTGAGAATGTTGTCCCTCCGTCCCCCTTTGTGAGGCCCCCAGTTACCTGCCTGCTTCCTTGGTAGTGTCCTTTGGACCCCTCTGCCAGGTTCCCTATGTGACCCCTGAGATTCTCCTGCACTCCTTTCCCTGTGCCCCCACCCCAGTGCTTGGTGCAACCCTGTGGAGATTCCAGCCCCTTCCCCAACCATACCACCCCTTCCCCAGCTTTCTCCCAATCCCCAACCTCCTCCTAAGCTGTGCCAGCTGGTAGCACATCGGCAACCACCGAACTGCCAAGCCCAGTCCAGTATCATGGCTGCTCCACACCCTGTGCACCCCACCACCCTCCCAAAGATGCGGCCCTAATGATGTGTGGTTCCATCCCCTTCCAAATAGGTTTCCTTGGGTGAGCTACCAGGTTCCCCCTAGTCCAAGATACCCCTACTGCCTAATCAGGTCACCCACTAATCTTACAGACAGTCCACTGTACACCAGTAACCCTGTTACTAGGTGCAGTACAACACATTAAACTTGTAAGGGAAATGAACAACTCCCAAAGCTCCTCTCTCCCAGCCTTTAAATCCTACCCCCAGTGGCTAGAACTACATGAGCTGCACCTGCAGCCTCTTCCTCCAATTGCAGGGCAGGTGTTCCCCTATAAATTTGCAGACTTCTGGTGGGGGACGGTGGGTCTAGGGCAGACACCTGACTCGAGAGAGAGAGAGTGTACCAGCCCTGTGTCTCCCCTCCAAGCCCAGCAAAGCTGTGAATGAGTATGGTACATCCAGCAGTCCTGGGTATGATTCCCATAACCTCCACTCACATGCCATGTGACTCTAAGCAAGTCACTTAACCTTCCTAGAGCTCCTGTTTTACCACTGAAAATAGGCACTTGTGCCTCATTTTATTCAGTTACCAAAGAATAAAAAAAAAAGCAAAGAAGAGAGTGGCCTGTAGAGTATTTACTAGGCAGATTTTTGTTTGAGGCACAGCAATGGGACAGAAAGAGGCATCTAGGCTGGTTGTATGTTTACAGATTTTCATTCCTGTGCAAAATTAGGCTGATAGGTGTTGTTTGGGGGTGATCATTACTGCAACTTATGCCCGGAATGTTCAGTTGTGGAAACTAATTAGTTTCTGTAAGATTCGTGTTCTTGGGTTCTGACACAGCATACTTTAAATGAGGAGATTAGATTGCTTTCTTTTAATTCTGATGATATTGTAACTTTCTCCACCACATAACGTTCTGGGATACATTTTGTGTTACAGCTTCTATATAAAGCAAAACTGTATTGTCATTTTGTCCAGCTTTGTGTGTATGTTACACAATTTGCACAGATCTGACTAAAAAGCAACTAAACAGTAAAAAGCACATTATAGTGTATGATCAGGGCTTATTGTAGATAGAAATCAGTGGCTTTTCAAATCTTGTTGTAGGACAGTTCAAAGGTCAGAAAAGTTGTTGTACTATCATTCTGAAGTCACATCGTTAGTACAACGACTTTTCAGCCTTGTCCTACCTCCTGATTGGCTGACTCGAATAGCTGCATTGTAGAAGAAAAAATGGCAACACGATTAAGCAGGGGCAGAGTGGCAGAGCAGTGGATCCTACTCCTCCTGACACAAATAGCCTCAGACGGCTTTGTGTCATAGAACAATTTGATTTTTGTAGATTAATTTCTAAAAATGGAAACTGCTGCTGTGAGAGTGAGTGAGTAGGAGTGACGAGAAGCCCCAGCCAGCGGGAGCGCAGTGAACCTGAAATGAGTGGCAGTGGTGACATAGAGCAGGAGCAGGAACTGTGAGGTAACCAGCAGTTTTCAAAAAACAATAAGCTTTAACCGTATACTATATAAAACAGTGGATGTTCGCCCATCCACAACTAAGGCTGCGTTTCCATCTCGGGATGTAGAAGAAACATAGAAACATAGAAGGTGACGGCAGATAAGGACAGCAAGGCCCATCTAGTCTGCCCATTTCTTTTTCTACCTTATGAATGTGCCATCGGCTTTTACTCTGTCAATGGCCTATCTATTCATACTGATCTGTATTGCTCCCTTATGCCTATCCCATGCCTGTTTGAAGCCCTGCACTGTATTCATATCAACCACTTCCTGAAGTAGGCCATTCCATGTATCCATCACCCTTTCTGTGAAAAAGAACTTCCTCACATTATCCCTTAATTGGCCTCCCTCTAATCTCATGCTGGGTCCTCTTGTCCTGCTATTTTTCTTATATTGAACCATGTTAGATTCTTTCACCTTGTTAATGCCCTTAAGGTGTTTGAATGTTTCGATCATATCACCTATCTCCCTCCTTTGCTCTAGGGTATACATATTGAGATCCATTAATCTGTCCTCATATGTTTTCTGATGCAGTCCCTGCACCATTTTGGTTGCCCTTCTCTGGACTGCCTCAGTTTGGTTAATGTCCTTGTGAAGGTGTGGCCTCCAGTACTGCACGCAGTACTCCAGATGGGGCCTAACCAGTGTCTTGTAAAGAGGGATTATTACCTCCCTCTTATGACTTGTGATACCCCTACTAATACACCCCAACATCTCCCTAGCCTTACCTACTGCTTTAGTGGTCTGCTTGGATGATTTCAGGTCATTTGTGATGATGATGCCCAAGTCTCTTTCTTCCCTTGTGATTGCCAGCAACTCCCCTCCCAACCTATAGGTGGTTTCAGGGTTTCTCTTCCCTATGTGCATGATCTTGCACTTCTTTGCGTTAAACCCCAGTTGCCACTCTTCGGATCATTTTGCCAGTTTATCCAGATCTCTTCACATTCTGCCCACTCCATCTGGATCATCTACTCTGTTGCAGATCTTGGTGTCATCTACAAACAGACAAACTTTACCCTCCAGTCCATCTGCAATGTCACTGATGAAGATACTGAAGAGAACTGGCCCCAGGATTGATCCCTGAGGTACCCCACTTGTGACTTGCATCTCTTCTGATTGTATACCCATTACCATCATTCTCTGTTTTCTGCCCATCAACCAGTTTTCCACCCAGTTGACCAACAGCTGACCCACCCCGAGCCTACCCAGCTTATTAATCAATCTTTTCTGTGAAACAGTATCGAACGCTTTGCTGAAGTCAAGGTAGGTGACATCAACTGCTCCCCCTTGGTCCACCACTCTGGTTGCCCAGTCAAAGAAATCTATGAGATTAGTTTGACAGGACCTTCCTGTTGTAAACCCATCCTGTCTTGGATCCTGTGCTCCTATGGATTCCAGGTGTTGCACTGTCCTTTCCTTAAAGGAGTGCCTCCATAATCTTGCCCACTACTGACATCAGTGAGACCTCTCAATCTTCGCTCTCGAGGTCTCTATGATGTCATCAACATCCCTTGAGGGAAACACAGCCTTGTTGTGGATGGTTGCCCATCCACTATTCTATATGTTTTGCTGTTTTTTTAACTTTTTTATTGCTTTTTGTAATTGTTTTAAATTTCAGTTTTCAAACAGAATATCAGTTAGCAACAGATAAAACACCTGACAAAGGAGCTTGTGTGACTCCCAAAAGGTTACATACTGTAACATCTGTATATAGTTTCTTTGTTGGTGCAGTAAAAGGCATGATAGTATGCAACAAATCCAGTAGATAGCCAGCATCACCACTCTGAAACCTGACTGAGAAGATCCAATAAAACTACTCAGGAGAGCAGTCAAACAAATCCAATGACAGCCCACTAGACCTATTGAATGGTATGATTTAATGACTGGGGCTATATTATGATGACTGCGAGTATACGTTAATGACTGGGGCTATACTATGATGACTGCAAGTATACGTTAATGACTGGGGCTATACTATGATGACTGCGAGTGTATGTTAATGACTGGGGCTATACTAATATGACTGCGAGTGTACGTTAATGACTGGGGCTATACTGTGATGACTGCGAGTGTACGCTAATGACTGGGGCTATACTGTGATGACTGCGAGTGTACGTTAATGACTGGGGCTATACTATGATGACTGCGAGTGTACATTAATGACTGGGGCTATACTATGATGACTGCGAGTGTACGTTAATGACTGGGGCTATACTGTGATGACTGTGAGTATCTATTAATGAATGGGGCTATACTATGATGACTGCGAGTGTACGTTAATGACTGAGGCTATACTATGATGACTGCGAGTGTACGTTAGTGACTGGGGCTATACTATGATGACTGTGAGTGTACATTAATGACTGGGGCTATACTATGATGACTGCGAGTGTACGTTAATGACTGGGGCTATACTATGATGACTGCGAGTGTTCACTAATGACTGGGGCTATACTATGATGACTGCGAGTGTACATTAATGACTGGGGCTATACTGTGATGACTGTGAGTATCTATTAATGACTGGGGCTATACTATGATGACTGCAAGTATACGTTAATGACTGGGGCTATACTATGATGACTGCGAGTACACGTTAATGACTGGGGGAGCATGCAGTGTTCTCGGAAGGGAAGGGTTATTTTTTGCTTATGAATCATCAGCATAGGGTACAAATGTTTAAGTATAAAAAATATATACCCTTCAAAAATATGATCAGGAATCACAGCCTTATTGTACTGACACACTTTCCAGATATAACCTTTTACTTTCCGTCCTATAACTTGCATAATCATGATGTAACCCCCTCTGGGGTCTTATTAAAGGTGCCTTCTGGATTCAGGACTCAGGACAGCATGGTGCTGTGCTGTATTGCATCCCTCGAGACTTGGAATTGGGGCTGGTCTGGCTGAGCAATTTGGATATTGGACTGCTGATTGGGTCAGAGTGTCAGGCAATGGACTATTATCTAATTCTGAGTATGCACTTGCTCTTTTCTCCCAATCACTCTGTGCACTGTATGTTCTCTTTGACATCTACAGCCACACTGAACTTTTCCATTGCCTGCCTGCTGCAACACTGGGTGAGTGATGGAGATCTCACCAGTTAAGAGGAGTGAGATGCAGCCAACTGGGCTGATGTCTTGAACAGTCAAGCTGGGCAGGCTGTACTCAAGCTAATCAGTGTATTCATTTGATGGTCGAACACGCAAATGCCTTGCTGTCCTGTAATTTGCACATGAACACTGAAGCCAGTAAAGCATCAAGATTTGAGAGTAAGTCAGTCAACTGTGTGTTTGTGTGAGTGACAGCGCAGGACAGTAAAGCAAAAGCTGACATATAGCACATTAAGGACTTATGTCCAGTGAGGAGGAGGAGGAGGAGGAGGAGGAATTGGCATTGTTGTATTTGTGGTTGTCGAGTGGGGAGCAAGCAAGAAGTGGGAGATAGGTCAATGATGTAGAGGCTGTCGAATTGTTTGACCATGTGATCCAAGTTGAGACCCATGTACAAGTCGACCAGTTCGCTGTTTACAGAGTTGGTGAGCATTTGAACCACACCTGTATAATATAAATTAATTATACAAATTTAGGCTAGAATTGAGGCTTATAGGGGTAAACATTGCCCGAAGGGTGAACATTTTTTTTTCCCAATTGTTTAACCAGGAGAGACACTTTAAGCTGAAAGCTTGTTTACAGGTGCAACCTGGGAGCACAGGGAAGTTAAGTGACTTTCTCAGGATCACACAGTATGCAAGTGGGGGCTGTGGGATTCAAACCCAGGTCTCCAGATTTGCAGCTCAGAGCCTTAAACCACTGCGCTATACTGCCTCCCCAAAAAGTGATCTATGGATGGTTATACTGCCTGAGGTCGCAGGCTGAAGGCATTATTGTCACTGGAAGTCACTTTTTCAATAGTTTATTAGCCAAAAACATCAGTCTATATTTGTTTCTTAAACCTTTTTTTATGACAGTTTTTTTACAGCTTTTTGTGCAGCTCTAATGCAGGTTTCTGTTAAACAGCAGCTGGATTCAGTGAGCTGCTGCTACTTTTAACAAGCAGTGATCAGCAGCTGCATTCAGTGAGCTGCTGCTTCTTTTAATATGCAGCAATCAGCAGCTACATTCAGTGAGCTGCTGCTACTTTTAACATGCAGCAATCAGCAGCTGCATTAAGTAAGCTGCTGCTACTTTTAACATGCAGCAATCAGCAGCTACATTCAGTGAGCTGCTGCTACTTTTAACAAGTAGCAATCAGCAGCTGCATTGCTGTAACTTTAGTTAGCAGCAGCAGCTTAAAGGATCAGGAGCCGCTTTTAAAGATCAGCAGTCAGGTTACGGAATGCACTTCTCATGCCCAGAGAGTTGACTGGCTTGGAGGGCAATAGTTCAGAGACTATTGACTTCTGTCATGGCAACAAGGGCATAGTAAAAATTATATCTGGTCATGTGTCTGGGTTTTAAACAATCATATTGCATGGTATTATCCAAGAGCTTATACAAATATTAACTGGAGTTGAGGGATATAGTATGAAAACCTTGACCTTGAGAGATAATTCATCCTGAGGGGTCAAGGTTTTCACACTATAGCCCTCAGCTTTGGTCAATATCTGTTTTATAAAACCTCACAACTTGATTAGTTATGCAATATCACAATAAAAAATACAAGAATAAGAGAATATAAAGTCTGATTGATGGCGAGAGGTGGTCAATAGTTTTGAGTACTATTGACCAGTTGTGAGTACTACTGATCAGTCTTGAAAATTACTGCCCAGTGATGGGAACAAACTGGTCAGTAGTTCAAAAACTCTGTATGTCATTTGACTGGCTCTGGACCAACTGCAGAGCAGGATTCTTTTTTCAAGGTGTTATGAATCTGTGTGTATGTGTGTGTACTTTCATTGCCACATGGTCCTGTTAGGCTTGTTCTGTTCACCAATCGTCCACTTGGGCTTCTTGTTCATGCAGCTATTGTTTAAATGGGGCTTCCTGCCCAGATGCCACTTGTTTGCATTTCTGAATAATAAGTAATACTTATATTACTATTGCCTGTTGCGCCATGATGCTTTAATATGTATGTATGCATACTGTCCAATATTCCCCTGAGGGAAAACAAGACTTTATTGGACTTGTATTGTTTTTTAAACCTGTTTGCAGCAAGTCATGTGACTCATGAACCTCTTTTTGTAGCACTGATTTATTGACAGTTGTTTTTACAGCTTTTTGTACAGTCCTAATGCAGATTTGTGTTAACCAGAATCTGCATTTAATGAGCTGCTACTACTTTTAATGAGTATCTATACTGAGCAACAATTAGGAGACCATATTTGAAAATATATTTTATTGTCATTATTTCCCTCAAAATAACCTAAGTATATTTCAAAATTCCTATGAGCTTTAAAATGTTTGACTCAATTGGAATCTGTATGGTCAAAGATTCATTATGTAACAACCCCCTCTGTACAGTAAGGGAGATGACTGTTCACCAGAATAAGCCAGAAAGACTGATGCTCTGGCTTTATCCCCGTGGGTGTAGATGGGGGTGTGTGGGGTGGGAAGGAGTCTATACAGTAGATAAGGTTAGGGTACCCTTATAGTGCCAGGAGGTTGGAGATATTGATGCCCTAGGTTGCACTTACTGGGCATGTGCCCTTGGGGTGCCCAGCAGGAAGCCAGACAGGGATGCCCTTGCCAGAGGGGCCAGTTTGGAGGCATGGGTACTGCCACAGAGAAATGCTGGCAGCATTTAGGTACCCTTGAGGTGCCAAGGGGCCATCTGACAGTGCCAGTGGACAGTGAACACCAGCTAGTGCTCACCATGCCACTATCTCCTTATAGCTGCAGGGAGAGTCAGTGCCCAGACTTTAGCTGGGGTGGCAGCTGGCTGCAGGATCCAAAGGTGGAGAAGGCTCCCCCTAAGACTGTAGGTGACTACTGCTCTTGGGGCTCTAAGGTCCAGGACACCTCAAGTACTTAAGGGTGTCCAAGGCAACAGTGAAAGAGACTCTGGTAGCCACCAGGGAGGGACCTCAGGCACCATGGACATATCTTGAGGGAGTGGGGATCTGTGGATTAAGGAAGGATGGAGAAAGATAAATCCCTCAGCAGAGATGGTGGTCTGACTTGCCAGGGAAGGTATTTGAGCAGGTAGATCCATGATCATCAGGCAGTACAAATGGCTGTGGGTCGATATGTTCCAATGGGCCCTGGTATGGATCAGGACAGGTAGAGAGTCAGCGGGTTTGTGATGCTGAAGGCATTAAATCCCAATAGTCTCCTCTGAGCAAGGATTGAGCTCATACAGTGGGATTAATGGCCTTTTGATGTGTTGAACACAGCAGACTGGAATTAAGGCAGGGCAGAATCCCTGCTACTAAAAAGGCAAAAAGGTCATCACAGAGGACCTATGATGGTAGCTGAAGCATCAGACGCCTCAGGTACATTCTGTGAATGAATAATGCATGTGCCTATAGTGAGAGTACAGACAAAGGGGGAATAGGGATCCCCTGACAGAGCTGACGTAGACAGGCCTATCCATGTGGCACAAAGTGCACATAAAGGAAGGACAGAGAATGTTATGCCAATCGAAGATACAGATAAAGTGGGAATACTGGGGATGGAGGCAGGGTTACCATGCATCCAAGTGAGGGGCTGTATAGGAGTGTCAGCTACCGACAGCCTAGCAAAGGGATCAGGAAGCTACAGCTTGGATATGAGCGGACAGCACATATGGGAATCTGGATATGGGAATCTACAGTGGTATTGAAGTTTGAAAACAAACTGGGATCTCTGGCTCCATAATGAAGTGTGCCAATTAACTTTCACAGTTAATCCTCAGTAATGACCAAGGGCTTGCAGATTTCTGAGCAAAACATAGAAACAAGCCATCAGAAGAAGGGCTTTGGTCTAACAAGTCTGAAGAAAACAAGCAAATACTGGCATCACACTTCTTGTATTGCAGCTTTTATTGAAAAAATGTAAGGTTTATGACTAATCTTGTATGATATGTACAAAAAACATAAGAATATGCATTTAGTGTTAAAATCTTGGCATGACTGAGCAAGAATTTCATCAGATACACAAACTGCAATTTTTCTTCTATGAACAAATTCAAATTCATTGCAAGTACACACATGATTTTTGCAAGATCACAACACAAGGTTTTATACCAGTCAAAAACTCTGCAAGTTTAAAATGTAGTGTGGCACAAAATATCATACTTGCATGTTTCTTGACTAGTGGTAGCACAGGATTGTTTTCTTGCACTATTCTTACAAACATGTAACTTGCACTATTTATACAGACATGTAACTTGCACTGTTCTTACAAACATGTAACTTGCACTATTCATACAAACATGTAACTTGCACTATACATACAAACATGTAACTTGCACTATTCTTACAAACATGTAACTTGCACTATTCAGACAAACATGTAACTTGCACTATTCTTACAAACATGTAACTTGCACTATTCTTACAAACATGTAACTTGCACTATACATACAAACATGTAACTTGCACTATTCATACAAATGTGTATATATGTTTGTAAGAATAGTGCAAGAAAAAAAGCCCTGTACCTACTCTAGTCAAGAAAAGTGCAAGTATACGATGTAGTGTTTAAAGATGAATGACACCTTCACAGGTGTGAGTGTTCATCATTAGGTATACTCTGAGCTGTAAATAACTGCATGTACCTCAGTAGAAACTATGTAGTTACTAATCAACTAATATTACATATATCTTAGATTTCCCCTTCCTGTTATTACTGCAGAACTTTGTACAAAAAGGATCTTAATCCTTTACAGTTTATCTACCCTTGTTTCTTACTCCCCACTTGAATTCGTATCCCTCTATAACTACATCATAATTAGTCATGGTAATGACTGCAATGCCATCAGTACAGTACTATGACCTCAGGTATATGTTAATACTAGTGTGGACACCATTCTAAGAGTCGTAAGTGGCCTTGTGCATTCAACTCAAAAATACTGAGAGCAGAAAGAAGACATTTTATTTATTTATTTGAATTTTGGTAACCGTGTGAACCTGCTGAGACAATACAGTCCCTTTTTCAGGGGTGACCCGAGTAGTGCATTACATTGTCAAAGTGATTACATAGTGCAATACACTAACAAAGACATGTCAGTAACAGAGGTTACATTTACATTCAGTTACATCATTCACAGATTAAACATTATAGCATATACCAAATCATTTACATACATTTACAGTTACTCATACAGATTATCAATTACACTTGCAGAACACATATACATAAGCATATACAAAAGAGATTCAAGAGTGTAGATATCTAACCACAGCGATAATGTGGTAGGGAATAAGGTTAGCGGAAGCATGAGCAAGGCGAGGAGGCAGAAAGATGGAGTAATAGGGTAGATTGAAACATGGTGAGAGAGGAACAGGATAGGATAGAATGTGGTAGGAATTCCAGGTGGACACCGCCGAGTATGCAAATGATCGCTGGGCCACTGCTAGTCGTAATTTGGGTACTATAAGGAGAGGGAGGGAGGCGGATCTAAGAACATGCAGGGGTTGTCGCAGCTGGGGGAGTTTACTTAGGCAAGGAGGTGTGAAAATGTGCACCAGTTTGTACACTAGATTCAGGGTGGTATACTGTAGTTTCATATGGGAACCAACCAAGGGCGGAGAGAATATCACAGAGGCGGCTACGGGCATTGATGCCTAGGGAAAACCTTCCCACCCTATGATAAGATTGTTTGAGGTGAGAGAGGATGGATGCATTGGTTCTGAGTAATAATGGGGCACCATAAGAAAGGAGTGGAAGGAGTGTGGTGGAGGCTATTTTAAGGCAGGACACCGAAGAGAGGAAAGGGCATATACGATAAAGAAGACCCAATTTTTGGTTTAGTCATCTGGTCAGTTGAGTGACATGGGGGTCCAGGGAAAGTGATGCATCTAAGAAGATGCCTAGATATTTAAAGGATTGGACCAGCTCAAGGGTATCACCTGTGCTTGGGCATACCACAACAGAAGGGTAAGCATGCGTTATGGGGGAGAGGTTGGCAAAGAACATGCATTTTGTTTTTTTGGTGTTGAGGACTAGTTGGGTCTCTTGGAACCAGCCCTCAAGAGTTTGGAAGTCCAAGGCTAGCATACTGTTGAGCCACCCAACATCAGATGAAGAGTGGTAGATAACAGCATCATCGGCATGGAGGTGAACAGAGGCTCCACCAGTTATTTGGCAGTTTGTTAATAAAGAGTGAGAATAATAACAGGCCCAGTATGGAGCCTTGAGGGATGCTGTGGGTAATAGGTCTAAGGACCAAGAGTGCTCCAGACCACTTGACCCTTTGTGTGCAGCCTGTGAGGTAATTTTGGAGCCAGGTTAAGGCACTGGTGTTGAGGCCAAGAAAGTGTAATTGCCGGAGTAGCAGGTTGTGGTTGAGCAAGTCAAATGCCTTGGTCAAATCGATGAAGATAGCACCAGTGGCAGTGCCTTGGTTCATGGCCTGTAATAGGTTGGAGGTCACTTTTATTAAGGCAGTGAGGGTACTATGGTTCTTTCTGAACCCATGTTGGAACTTTGAAAGGAGGTGGTGGCAGTCCAAGTAATCCTGAAGGTGGTTGTACAGTATACGCACTAGGATTTTTGCCAGTGGACAGAGGATAGAAATGGGTGTAAAATTTGTAATTATTGTGGTGAGTGTGCCATTGTGCATGGGGACAACCACTGTAACCTTCCATTTATCTGGGACAGTCCCCATGAGGAAGGAACGGTTGAACAGGTCATGGACTAGGCAGGCGAGGGCTGGAGCCCCCAGCTTGGGGAATTTGGGTTAAAGGGTGTTATGACCCGAGGAGCTATCCACTTTTAGATTAGTGAGTAGCTGGTGAATTTCTTTGAGGGTGGTGAGTTTAAGGTGAAAGGTTGGGTGGGCACCAATGTCAACAGGAGGAGGTGTGGGGGAGGGGTTTCGGTAAAGAGCGATGTGTACCTATGTAGGTCGGCAAAGAACTTGTTGAAACCAGCAGCGATTGTTGGGAGGGGGGGTCAGAGAGGACAGTGCCTTGGGCAGTGAGGGAGCTAGGGACCTCTGTGGACTTGCCTTTGATTAGGAGTTCACCTGTCTCCAGAATTCTTTTGAATTGCAAAGATGTTCTTTTTGGAGTGATCTAAAGTGGGTGCACTTGGCTTTCTGAATGGAGTTTTTACATGAGTTCCTGAGCTGCCTAAAGGTTTGCCAGTCAGTGGGAAGCGCACTATGTTTGAAGGTTCTCCAGGCCCGCTCACGAGCGGTCATGAGTGTTTTTAGATCCTTACAGATCCAGAGAGCTTTGAGTCCTTTTGATCTGCACCTCTTCATGGGGGCATGAAGATCAACTATATTGGTGAAGGCAGTCATGAAGAAATCAAGTACCTGGTGGACATCTGGTAGTGTGTTTATAGGATCCTAATTCGCATCTGTGATAGAGGCAAGAAAAGCACTGGGATCAAGTCATGACATATCCTGGGCCAAAGAATCCTTGGGTGGGGGGTTGGAGAAGTTATTTTGCCAGATGCAGAGATCGAGAAGTGATTGCTGATGCTGTCGGATAGTATGCCCACTGATTTCACCTTGAGTGCATAGTTGATGATCATTCAATCAAGCAGTGAGTGGTTGCTCATTTTTGCGTTGATTCTTGTTGGGTCAGTAATGAGCTGGGCTAGGTTACAATCAGCAAAAGTGGCACATATCTTGTCAGAGCAGGGGTTCAGCCAGTCTACATTAAAGTCACCACAGAGTAATGAAATCATGGTGGGGGAGATTGGTAAGAGAGATTATAAGGGGGGAAGGCAACTAGAGGCTTCATTGGGGGGGCAGGTAGGCACAGTCCACTATTAGTTTCTTGACATTGCCAAGTATTAAGTAAGAGAAAAAGTCAAGAAATATGTATGAATTTATCATTATTATTACTTGGTATCTGTTTATGTACTTTTCTGCACAACACTTGAACACTGTTAGTGGCTCAGTAGGTTGCATGCCTGCTTGTAGAGCCAGAAGATTGTAGGTTCTAGACTCACATCAGGATGTAAAACTAATGCTGTAGTACAGTAACCACACACACATTTTTTTCTTGCATCTCAGGATGCTGACAAGGAATTTTCTTTCATCAAGCAATGAATTTTTCTTGCATGAATTTTCATGCAAGGAAAAGGTCAGAATCCTTTTACATTCCTTGCATATAATTCTTATATAAAACCTTACATACAAACTTGCGTGTAGCTTGTATATACCATGTTGTATCATCAACATTTTTACAGAGTTCTTGCCTTTGTTTCGGTAAGGGAGTGCAATCAACTTATTAGAATTTGAAAGAAAAACAGTGTGGGGACATACAGTACCCCAACAGAATGCCACTGGATCCAAACACTTTTACATATAGTGCTTCGTAGGGGGAAGGTCCATGCATTTGTTAGCTACATCAATATAAACAAATGGTTTAAAGTGACACTGCAAAAATTTGAAGACAAAAAGTTGAAAAAACAAATTTTCTCCCGTTTAAGTGCAGCTTCAAACAATTTTTCGATGTATGTACCTCATATTATACAGTACAATGGCATAAAAGAATCTTGAACTCTGATTGGTTCATCTGGAACGGAGCTGTGATGTTATCCCAGTACAACATCATGGCTCTAGTCCCCACACACGGATGACCACAGAACTATTAAAGAAATCCTTCCCTCCCCCTGCAAGCCACCGCAAGTCCGACACTGCCCTGTCCATCAAGAACCATTACCCAAACATTACTGTATAGTGAGGCCATCACAATATCATCCCCACAGTAATTTCCTCCCTCAGGGCTAATACAATAATGCCATAAAACAAACCTTACCGATATTTTTTAAAACTCCTGCTTAGCTGCCAGCCTTTTCTGTTTTCACAGTGTCGCACACGCTAGCAATCAACTGCTCCTCTACGAGCAGCGTCACACTTCAGATCTCCCTTTCCCCAGACTCGGTCTCCAGTCACAATAAAAGTAACAGTGCTCCACCACCCTTTTTGCAATCTCACGCCGAGAGAAAACAAATTTAAAAGAAAAATAAATCTGACGATCTGAGCAGCATATTGGCACACATCTTCCAGCCACGTCAGTGAATGGTGCAGACTGTAATAGGTGGTCACGCACTTCAGTAAAGCTGCTCAGTTTGGTTTGCAGGGGAAAAAAGTAACGGTGCTTTCTCTTTATTCTAGAACAGCCTCGTAAGTACAGTGATGCCATATATCATAAATACACAATTCCATCTCCTAACACCCTCTCTTAGCTACAAAGCTTGCTATAATTCAACGTTCACCCAATGGCTCAGTAAAGAACCGCCATGTCCGTTGCTCGAAAGCCTGCTCGCTATGCATTTCTCCTGATCACAGTGACTGAAAATTTGAAGGGAAAACAATACAAAAACAAAATTCTACCAGGTATACTACCTGGTATCATTCTGTGTGTGTGTGGGGAGAGGGGGCAGACACTTGCTCCTGGATATGATGGTCAGAGCCACAAAACACAAAAAAGCACCATTCACCAGATCCACTCACTGGCCGAAACAATGAAAAAGAACTTTTTTCTTATTATGTGTACCTACTCCAGTAAAACAACTAACTAAAATAGGTTATTTTATGCATTTTTGCAATCTTTTTCTTTTTTTCTTTACAAACGAGCCATTGTATAATAGCAATAATGCACTCCAGGGTGTGTGTTGTGCTGGGATAACGTCACGCCTTGCTGTTGGATGCACTCAGCAAGGTGTGACGTTATCCCAGCAAAACACACACCCTGTCATGCATTATTGCTTAATTATCTGATGTTATGTATTCAGCCAAATGTATCTGGAATTTGAAATTACTCAGGGCATTAATTCCCTTGCTGCTTTTACTGTGTATTGTTTGCTACTTTTATGCACTTATGAAATTTTGCACCATTATTTTAAATCACTTGTTTATACTGACGAAGCCAGCAACACGCAGACCCCCTACTATAAAGTACTACATGCAAAACTGGTCCAGTCTAGTGGCATCCTGCTGTGGTATGTTCCCACACTGTTTTTATTGCTAATTCGAATAAAGTGATGGCACTGCAACACAAGAAGTTTGGTTCTGGTATTTGCTAGTTTTCTTCTGTTTTCGTTTCCCTGTCACAAAAATACTTGGTTGACTGACTTTGCTGTGCAGTGTATCTATCAAGTCTACCTGGTGTGGATGTCCATGCCACCCCTTTGAGGTTCATATCCATGTATTTGTGAAAAATACCACCAACAATTTAATCTGGTTCAATTTCAGTTGGTTTCAAACTGTATTACCCCATGAGGCTGAAAATAGGCAGAACTGCTAGCCTTCTTTTCATGGTCAACAAAAACAACATATTTATTTATTTATTTTTTGTTGACCAGGCAAGTGCACTAGACAAATCCTGCCTATTTTCAGACACAACCCGGGAAGGGGGATACAGATGAATGCCAACTGACCTTGAACTAGATTAAGCTGTTGGTGGTATTTTGAGTGAATGAGGGAAATTTGGCCAGGACACCAGGGAAATTCCCTACTCTTTTGGATAAGTGCCATAGGATCTTTAACATCCACCTGAACTACCACCAATCCAGGCAGATGCGACCTCAGTTTAACATCTCATCCGAAAGACAGCACCTCAGAAGTGCAGCACCCCTCTCATGCTGCACTACAGTGTCAGTACTGGGATATTAACCCAAGTTCCAGATGTGGGAACTGAACCCACAGCCCCCTGATCTCCCGGCCTCAGAGGCGAGTGTGCTACCTACTGAGCCACTGACACATCAATCAATCAATCAATCAATCAAGCATCCCTCTCACCAGCCCTATGCCTATC
The DNA here is from genome assembly GCA_016271365.2 of Neoceratodus forsteri. NCBI lineage: Eukaryota > Metazoa > Chordata > Ceratodontiformes > Ceratodontidae > Neoceratodus > Neoceratodus forsteri. The sequence goes on from CM057459.1 coordinate 323,585,580, forward strand.
CCAAAGCTCTTGAAGCTTTCCACAGTTTTTGTGTTGACAAGTGTCTCTAGGAATTTATTTCTCCCTTTCTATGAAATAGTACTTCCTGACATCCCTCTGGAAGGTACCGCCCACCACACATACTATTTTATTGCTGTTTCCCCTTGTATTCCTGTTCTCCCTGGCCTTTAACCATTTGCTTGAGTCCACCTAGTTTATGTCCCTAATGTATCTGATTGTCTCTATCAAGCCCCTCCCCTAGTCTCTAGTGAGTACATGTTTAGACTTTCCAGTCTCTGCTTGTATGTATTCCCCTGCTGACCCTGTCTCACCTTTATTTGCCCCGTCTCAATTGTCTCCAACTGGTTTATGTCCTTCCTGACGTAAATGTTTGAAAACTGAGTACCCTACTCCAGGCATGGCTGTACCAGGGTTCTGCAGAGGGCGGACAGGATAACCTCCTTCCTCCTACTGCTGACCCTCCATGGTATCTATGCAACCCAAAACCCAGAGTGTGAATGCTTTATTGCAAAGACCAAGTGGAGTTGAGATGATTACAAGTATCAAAAATGTCAGAAACGACTGCAAGGGGACTCCTGGGGAGAATATAGATACCCCTAGGCATGGGAGTTCCCGGGAACATGCCAGCCCCCATTCCAGAGCAGGGAAGTGGGAAGGTGTAGCCATACACATCCTGTGGGGTGTAGAGAGGGCACTTAAATGACTCTGAGATAGATTTTAAACAGAAAGTGACAGCTCAAGTAAGACACATTACAGACTTTGAACAGATGTGACATCTCTATTAACATATGAACATGTGAAATTAGAAGCGAAAGAAGCCCACTGGTCCATCGAGGTCTCTGTGATGCCAAGTCAGTCGGTAGACCCAGTTATTCTCTTCTAAGTATTTGTCAAGTCTTATTTTGAAAACTTGAACTCTTTCAGCTGTCACTACTTTGTATGGGAGCTGGTTCCACATACCAATCACCCTCTCTGTGATGAAGTAGCACTTCCTAATGTTCTTTTTAACTCCCCTTATTAATGTCACTGGATACCCCTTTGTCAGGATGTACTGCACCTGCTATTATGGTTTATACACTGAACAGAACAGTTACTTCAAAGAGCCACTAATGATTCTGTGAGAACTTTTGAGAAAATATATAAAGACACAGTTCCGATTATGTTTTAAGTTGTTTCTGTATTTATTTTACCCTTATTTTTTTATGCTGTGGGAATCTGGTCCAGCAGTTAGAGCATGAAACTGTGAAACATGAGATTCTAGGTTCAAATCCCACCACAGCCACTGGCTCACTGTAAGACCTTGAACCGGTCTCCTGACCTCCTTGTGCTTTAGTTCCTCACCACTTTAAAACTGAATAGAAGCAGGACACCATGGAAAATGATATGCTGCATCTTAGTGTGGCAATCCTAGGTCAATAAACTATCAAATATTTATTAAAGAGATTTTCTAAGGCTAATACAAGGGCATTTTTAACACCACAACCAATTACCTAATATTGGTGAAAGTCCATTGAGCTATAAATTGCAATTTTTCTAGTAGTCATCTTCGAGAAGGAAGGGGTCTAAATTGGCCAGAACCAGTGGCCAGCCAATCCCTTCCACATTCCAGTCTGCTGGCCCCACCTCCACACTCAGACATATTGTGATGACTAACTAGGGACAACATAGTGGCGTGCCCTATCGACATCTATGGAGCACATTTTCACACCCATTTTATATATGTTAAATCAAGCTCTGATATAAGTGAACGCCACCTCTTAACTAATAGGGACCCTACTAGTTAACCAGTGGCTTTCATTTTTAGCAAAAGTTGATTTAACATATATAAAATTGGTTTGAAAATGTGCCCCACAGACTTCGATGGGGCATGCCTCTGCACTCTTCCTAGTTAAATGTCACAGAAGTCTTATGTCAGGGCAGGGCTGGAAGGGCAGGAAATGGAAGGGATCAGCAATCTACCTGTTCTGGTGATTTCACCGTTCCTCCCAAAACTGACTGAGTTTTGAGAAAAATTTAGAAAACTGAGAAAAATTGCACTTTATAGCTCAGTGAACTTTCACCAATATTAGGTAATGGACTGTGGTACTAAAAAGCCCTCACATTAATCTTAGCCATTTCCTTTAAGAACATTTACAAGAAAATAGGATATTCATGGAGTCTGGGACAGCCTGAGAATTGGTTTGAACTTGCTAAGTTAAGTAAAATGTGTTGTTTGAAAAGTTAAACCTTCATCTTGAGAGTTATTCTGCTGCCTTCTACACATCCTGGCAAAAGCTTGCTTGTATCTAGTGCACCTGCATGGCACCTTCCCTCCCAGAAGCCAACTGAGGAAGGTAAGCAACTTCCAAGGATATTTGTCCCTTAGATTTCATCTGCGTATTCTTCTCCTCTGCTTGTGCGACATCACAATAATTTCTATAGCAACAGCCTGGGATTCCACAAGTAGTGTGAGGAATAAGTAACTGGAGAAGACGATGTCTAAAGGATAAAGATCTTATTTTCATGCAAATTTCCATTGTAGTAAAGACTTGAGAAAACAAATGACAGAAAGTATATAGAAAACAAGTTGATTTGAGTCCCTCTTTTGTTGAAGTTTTCCCAAATGTGTCTTGTATTAAATGTGGGGAAGTGCAAGGTAATTCACATAGGGGCAAGGAATATGGGTCACACATGCACCCCGTGTGGTGCAACAGTGAACAGTACAATAAAAGACAAGAATCTAGGTGTACTCATGGATAGTAAGCTGAAGCCAGATGGCTAGTGTACTGCTGCGGTCAAAAACATTCATGCAACTCTGGGATGCATTAAGAAGTGGACAAGGAGAAGGTCAAGGGAGGTGATCCTCCTCTTCTACAAGATTTCAGTTCAACCACACCTGGGATACTATGTTCATTTCTTGTCACCACAGTACAAAAGGACACTGAAGTAGGCATGGGTGGGTACTAAAATACCCGACTCTCAAGACTACCTGCGGGTACCTCTAAACTACCTGAAATTACCTTAAAAATACCCAGATGAAAAATGAGTAGTTGTTTCTGGTCAGGTAGTTACTACTCGATTCTTTCTGCTACCCTATTACCTGACCCTGACCATAACAAAAATCATGTAAAGTCTGTTTTTGACTATTACACTGTTTGTTAGGTATCCCAAGCCATTATACCCATGGTAGGCATTGCTGAGGCAGGTACAAGAGGCACAGCTTCTCTTAGCGAGCCTGCTAAAGTTTCCAAAAATTATACCCATGGTAGGCATTGTTCAGGCAGGTACGAGAGGCTCAGCTGCTCTGACTGAGCCTGCTGCTGTTTCCAAAAATTATACCCATGGCAGGCATTGCTGAGGCAGGTATGAGAGGTGCAGCTGCTGAGAGTGAGCCTGCTGCTGTTTCCAAAAATTATACCCATGGAGGACATTGCTGAGGCAGGTATGAGAAGTGCAGCTGCTCTGAGCGGGGCTGCTGCTGTTTCCAAAAATTATATCCATGGTGGGCATCAAAGTTACATAATATAAAACTGATGATTGACAAAAGAAAACTAAGAGTAGTGTGGCACATGTGGTTGGCATGGTGGCAGTGGTGATGGTTGCTTTTAATTCATGTAATTAATCCCGGGTTGCCCCTGAAAAGGGGACTCTCTAAGGGCCCATTGGGTTTACCCAGTCGACAAAATTCAGTAAATAAATAAAATATTCAGTGTCATTGTTTGCAGGCTGTTGTCCATGTTCAGAGTCAGTATTGCGTAATTCAGTGTTTGGGACAATCGGGAAATTGTCAGCATTCATTTTAAGAAATGTAAGCCATTCCACAATTTCAGGACTTAGTAGTGTTCTGTGGTCAGTGACTATTCCTTCAGCTGCATTAAATATGTGTGCTGGATATATGCTTGAAGGTGGACAAGTGAGATATGTTATTGCAAGATTTGTTGGATCTGGCCATATTGTTCTCTTTTGTTTCCAATACAGTAATGGATCTTCCTCGAGACCAATCACAGTATGGTCTGCAAAATACTCCAGAATCATTGTGCTGCATGAGATTTATACCAGTCTGGCAGATGAACCAGCTGCACTTCCTTTACATGATACTAGTCCATGTTGTTGCAGATGACTCAGAAGTGATTTGCCTTTCTGACCCTAAAGATAGGATGCTTGAGAAGTAGCTGCAGATGTTCTTTTCCTCGCTGATGACACTGGTAATTATGAAGAATTTATAGATGTGCTATTGTGTGCACCAGTGGCACAATCTGATGGTTTGGCAGGGTTTGACTGCTGTACATCAGTTAATGGTGTTGATGGGGCAATGTCACATTTGGTTAGCAAAAGATCTCTCCAATACTCAATGTCTTCCCTTGCAGGAAGGATGGCTTCAATGTTCCCCTTAAAGCAGGGATCTAGCAATGTAGCCAACACATAGGTGTCATTCTTAAACATGGCATTTATTCTTTGATCAGTCAACAGTGTGAGACTCAAGTCATCCACCAGCATAACGGAAGTGGTGTCTTCTTTGGTCTGAAAGTCTTTCTTTACCTCATTAAGGAAAATGTAAAGAAATCTTATTTGAGGAAGAATTTGATTCCAGAGTTGCACTGTCCTCACTGATATCACATGTAGCAGCCTCAAATGGCTCGAATAAGGTGACCAAACATTCAATTATAGTCCAGCTGCTGGAACTGAGCATGATGTCTACTTTACCAAATTGATTCTGCATGGTGTAGTCACATAAAGCTTTTTTCTGTTCAAGAAGCCTTTCCAACATGTAAAATGTTGAATTCCAGCAGGTTGGAACTTCCTGCTTTAATGTATGAAGTGGTAAGTTGTTTGACCTCTGCAGCCCCTTTAGGATTTTTTGTGCTTTCACAGAGTGGCTGAAATGCCCACATATTTTCCTAGCATGACCTAACAGGTTTTCAACATTTCTGTTTCCATTTAAGAAGCTATGGATGAGAAGATTTAAGCAATGTGCAAAACAAGGTATGTGTTGGTAGTTGCAATCTCTAACTGCTTTGACTGTGTTGGCACCATTATCTGACACTATGAACCCTGGAGATAAGGAATACAGAGTAAACCATTTCTGGAATTGTTGTTCCAGGTCTTGCAAAATATTCACAGCAATGTGGTTTTCCTCAAATGTGGTGACGCATAATACAGCCTGCTACCTACTGCTTATGGTAGAGTGAGGATTATTGCTTTCTGACTGAAAACTTGCCCAATGAGCTGTAAGAATCATGTAGTCAATTGTTTGGTTGCTGGTCCATATATCTGGTTATGTGAACCTGCTTCACCTCAGAGAGTTTCAACTGCTTAATGAATGCAGTGGTATCTGGGGAAAATCATGCATCCGCAATAGTGCGAGTCAATACAGCGTTGCCATAACCGTGCAAACCACAACAGAATTAGTGCAAAAGAACACATGTTAGAAGAGCGCGTTTCAATGAGTGTCACTGGATACCATCTGAATTACACTACCAATGGAATTCAGCAGAATTAAATTCAGCACCTCTCTGTCTGGACCCGGTTACCATTTAAAGTACAAGATGGAGTGTGTTTGATGGAAAAGCATGAGTGAGACGGCACTGTACCATGAATTGTGCAATGGGGACTGTGTGCAATCAGCTTCTGTGGGTGGGTAGACGGGTCTCCTGTCTCACTTTGTTCTGACTCTCCAGGGAAGTGGGAAATTCAAACCACATGGCACTAGACAGGTATGGGGATTGAGCAACCTTTGGGGGCACTCAGAGTGGGTAATTTTTGTAATAAAATACTGTATAGACCAAAAAATAAAAGTTACCCCTTATACCCACTAGGAGAGGGATAGCTTTTTTCTTACAGCAGCACAAAGACAGGGATTGGGAACCCGGGACTGGAACTAATTGCAGCATCAAGGATGTGTATCGGGTTGTCACCGCCAAACAGAAGCAGTATCAGTACACACTGCACTGTTTTTTCCCCATGCTTTGCAGTTCAGTTAAACACAGATACCGATATATCAGTTTCTCAGGATAGTACACATGAATGTATGGGACCCTGTGCCAGCTATACTTTTATAAGTTAGATAGATACAGCTCCTCCATCACAATGGAGGCATGACTGACTCGACCACTATTTTGTGCCACCGATATTTTGTTACAGCGCGATTTGGAACAAGGGCTAAAAAGTAAGCACTTAAATGCCTTGCGCTTTCGCGGTTACACAATTCTGACATTGCACCGACTGCAGTACACACCAAGTCATACAACTCTGGAACAGCCTTTTTTTCAAGAAATATGTTCAACAGGGAACAGTGTACCATAGTTCAGTTCAGTTCATGAACTTGAGGAAACGTTTTCGGGCAACAAAAGCAAAAGGGGGTTGACAAATGGCCAACAGCTCTGCAATGGCTCTATTTAACAGCTGACATGTTGGATGCTTGCTGGTAAATGTTGATGTCCTTGCAACACTTTAATGTCAGTTGATGAGAATCAAGAGATATTTTACATTTTGGGAGGGGGATGTATGTTTTTCACGCCTTTTTCACATGCAGTACTACTTTGGAATTTTACAGTACTTGATGATGTCAGAAGAAAACAATCTATGTTTGTCTGGGAAGACTGCAAGGACACATCAAGTAATTCAGTGTCAGTTCCTGCTTACAGTTCATTGTCACTATGGTCACTGCTACCACTACCTCCACTAAAGCCCATACCAACCACACTGCCCCTTGCCCTGCCTCACTCAATTGGGTGTTTTGTCTTTGCATCTTGTATCATTACTGATGTTCCAAAATTTGCTGCTTTGCCACCATGTCGAATGCTCTTTTTGCACAGACTGCATATAGCTCAGGGTCAATATAAAAAAATTCAACATTAAAGATTTACCTTTTTGCTTTGTGCCACAGTGCCTGGCATTATTTCTTGTACAGTCAAGGGACCTGGAGAAAACCCTACACTGCCATTTCCTTGTTGACAGGAATTATTTTCATTCATGATCATCTTCTTATTCTTATGCTTAGCATATAATTTTTTTTCTGCACTTGCCTCTCATGCCTTACAGTGGCATCCTCTCCTACCATCCCCCCCATTGAAACTATAGACCTCATTGACACAAGACTCAGAAGAACTGGAAGTGCCATCATCATCAGGTGGGACATGGCCTGGGCTACCCCATTCCCAATCCCCACTATAACTACTGTCTTTATCAGCATTTGCTGCTTCAGCACCTAAGCTTATATCTGAGGAGGATGCTGCTTCAGCAGCTGGAAGTATCCTGGCACATGTGGCAAAACATTCAGTACCTCTACAAGTAATTCCTGTCAGTTTTTTATGAAGCTCTACTATCATTTTGTTGCTAACGTGCTTTTATGATTCAGGAGGACATTTAGTGCCAGTCCTGTTAATATAATTATTATTGCCGCTATGTTCTTCATTAGTTTTACGATTCATATTGTCCATATCATTAACAGCTGCACATGCAACAGCACTGTTTTTTTATTTTATTCATTTATTGAAATGTTTCACCAGGAAGGCACACTGAACAACAAGTTGCTTGACGCCCAGTGTGACCTGGAGGGAAGGGTACAGGGTGTCTTACAATACAAGAATACAGTATAACATTGCAATGAAACAAAATAATGCAGTAATAACAATATTAAAACTAACAACAATCCAGAATAGTGACAATGCAGATCCACAGATTAATTACGCATATACAGTAGTTGGTTGGTTTAATAGGTGTGGTATTTACAAACGTAAGTGCAGTAGTAAGTAAGGTAAGGCCTTGCAGGAGAGGGAAGGGGAGTGAGAGAGTGGTAAGGGGCAGCATTTAGGACTGAGAGAAACAGGTACAGTTTGAAGAGAGAAAATTTTGGAGGATAGATGAGAGGGAGAGAAGGGATGAGGAGTGCCGAATTTGTGGAGGAGTGCATTCTAGATTTGGGGGAAGCAGTGTTTGAAGGCAGACTGACCTGCCAATGTGGAGCAATGAGGGACAGGAAGTGTACATGAGTCAGAGTACCTTAATGAGTGGGCAGGAGGAGGAGGAGTAGTGAGGATAGGTAAGGAAGAAGAGAACGTAACCAGAATTTGGAGATGAGTTTGGTGCAGTGGGAGAGGTGCCAGTTAGTTAGTGAGGGGAAGGGAAGGAAAGAGAGTGATAGAGGTCACAGTGGTGAGTAAGCGCGAAATGGCAGAAAGAATTGATGAGGGGGTCCAGTCTGGACAAGGTGGATTTGGGAGCAGCACTGTAGACTACATCACAGTAGTCGAAAATAGGGAGAATCATCTTTCGGACAATCGCATGCCTGGCCGTAAGAGGGATGCAGTTATGGTTCCTGTAAAGGGTGCCAAGCTTGGGGGCAGTTTTTTCAGGATAGCATCGATATGACTAGAGAAGCTGAGGTGTTGGTCCAACCAAACCCCAAGATATCTGAATGAGGTGGTATCTTCAAGTTGAGTCCCATCCAGGGTGTGGAAAATGGGCAGAACAGGGAGCCGAGCAAGTCTCTGCCTAGTGCTGAAGGTCATGGAGACTGTTTTCTTGACAATGAGGAAGAGTTGATGGGAGGCAAGCCAGTGCTGGATCTTGTTGAAGTCAAACTGGAGTGTGACTTCCACATCAGAGGGAGATTGGCCGGTGGTGAACAAGACGGTGTCGTCAGCATACATATGGATATAGGAGGAGGAGCAAGATGACGGTAAGTCATTCAGGAAAATGGAGAACAGGATTGGGCCCAGCACTGAGCCTGAGCTACTCCAGTATGTATATGGTGTGGAGAGGAGGAGGAGTTGGTGATTCTAACGGATTGTGTCCCGTCAGTGAGCTAGGCCCTACACCAGTTAGTAGCAGATGGTGAGAGGCCAGCTGCAGAGAGGAAGTGGAGAAGCAGGGTGTGGAAAACCATGTTGAAAGCCTTGGCAAGGTCAACAAGATGGCAGAGGTGATCTGGCCATTGTCCATTTAAGTGAGAATGGTATCAGTGAACCTGAGTAGGGAGGTGGTGATAGAGTGTTTTTTCCTAAATCCAGATTGGAACGGGGTGAAGAAATCAGAATCAGAGAGAAAGGAGGAGTTTTGAGAGAGGACAAAGTGTTCCTGGACTTTAGTGAGGGTCGGGAGCAAGGAGATGGGGCGATAATTCCCAGAGGAGGAGGAGTCGCCACCCTTAGGGAGGGGGAGAACAACCGCATGCTTCCAGGGCAAAGGGACCTCAGCTAGCAAGAAGGAGTGGTTCAGAATTTCTGCAATTGGGCAGGCGATTGCAGGGACAGAGAGGTAGAGTAGTTTAGGGTCCAGTTCATTTGGAGAGCTGACTTTGGATGGATTGATGGACAGCAGTGGTGTGAGTGCGTTGACAGGCGAGATGAAGGAGAAAGAGAAGGGGTGGGAAACAGTCAATTTGCTATGGTCAGGGTTGGTACTTATGGAGGTGGATGTGGTACAAGGGGGGCTAGCAGGGCAGAGGCACACAACGTGAAATAGGTATTAATTCCTCAGCCACTAATGCATGACCTGCAACAAGGGAGTTATTTATTTTAAGGAGGGTTGGGGTGGAGAAGCGTGCATGAACTACTTTCCAAAATTTAGATAGGAATTTAGGTTGGTGTGGGGACGTAGTGTTGAAATACTCGGCTTTGGCTAACCTAACCGCTTTAGTGCAAGCATTGTGAAGTTTGCGGTATGTTATGAAATCAATAGGTGATTTGGTTGCCTTGAGCTTTCTCCATGCCTGGTCACGTGCTCATAGGTAGGCTAGAAGTTCTGGGGTGATCCATGGTATGTGACTGCCTCGCACTCTGGCGCATCTTAGAGGGGCATACTGATTCCAAATAGAGAGGAATTTGTCTTTAAAGTATGTTAGAGCAGTGTCTACCTGTGGTGCCATAGTTGGTGGGGACCTGTTCGTGTTTGCTAAGTCTTGGAGGTGGGGGTGGGGGTTATGTCAAGGGATTTATAGGAGTGGGTTAAAATTATTTTGGGAGGGGATTTAGGCTTGTGGACCTTCCTAATTAGGTAAATCGAGTGATGATCGCTGAGAGCGTCAGGTAGAATGCCTGTAGCAATGACGATGTGGGTGAGAAGTGAGGGCCCAGTCAATCAAGGAGTGTTTTTTTTGTTTTGTTGTTAAGACAGGTGGGTTCTTTGATGAGCTGGGTTAAGTTTTGAGAGGTTATGAAGTTACGAGCCTTAGCTTATGAGGGCAATAGCCAGTTTAAATTGAAATCACCCATGATGTACAGCTCACCAGATTGAGAGTGGAAGGTAACGGTGGTAATTAGTTCAGTGGCCACGGTACAGGGGAAGTTGGGGCAACAGTAAATACCTGCAACATACATTGGAATAGTGTAGGGCAAGGATACATGAATTACTAGAGCCTCATAATTTGCTGGGGAGGTGGTGGAGAGGGTGATGGCGTATTGCAGGGGGGAGGAGGAGATACACAATGCCACACCCCCTCCTGTCCCAGACCTATCTTGTCTGGCCAGAGAGTAACCAGGGATTGTGATGGCATGGTCTGGAACCTTGTTATTTAGCCAGGTCTAGAAGGTCTAGAGAGGACTAAAATGTCGGGGTGAGTGAGGCAAACAGTGTTTGGAGGAGGTCTAGTTTGAGCAGTAAACTGGATATTTAAATGGAGCAGTTTAAGACCGCTAGGAAGGGTAGATAAGATTGAGGGACTTGACCCAGCATTAATAAGGAGAGACCAAGGTGCACTGGCAAAAGGTGGCTCTGGATTAGGATGTACTTCCTTTTAGCAGACTTAGATGGGAAATACAAGACATAGTAAACACAGCCGTGAAAGAAATAGATATTGTTTCACGATGCTGCAGAGACACACAGTGTAGCTATGTCACAGTAATACATGACAGGGCTCGGGGCACTTAAACAGTGTGATAGCACTAGAATGAAAGGTTGACGGTTAAAATGTAGTGGTAGATGCGTCACGGTCTAAATGTCGCATGGATATTTGGTGCCAGAATAAACATAGCAGTAAAACTGCTGCATATTCAAACAGCGACGTTATGCCAGTCAATTAAATAATATAAATTCAATGTATTGCATTACCCCATTGGGCTCCTCTGTGTCTCTCACTGTACCCCATTGAAATAATTCAGTCTTCCTTTTTTCCACCACTGCAATCAAACAATCAATCAATCAATTAAGTAACATAAAGATCCTCACCTGTGTTGATTTTAATTTAAGGCAATGTGTGTCTGAGCAGGCATTTGGTCTGTGACTTTCATATCTTTAACTTGCAGTTCATCCCCAGTCAGAATGGCAAGCTTAAACTTGCACTCGATAACTACCATTATACAAAAGAAAAGGATGGTGCCAATAGCAAAATTATTTGGCGGTGCGAGTTGAGATCTTGCCACACACGGCTCCACACTGTGGGATACACTGTGAGCAAGGAGCCGACAGAGCATAACCATGCACTGGTCCGGGGAAGGTATCTGTTGATGCTGCCAGAGCAAGCATCAAGCGCCAAGTGAGAGACACAGAGGAGACCACACGCAACGTTGTGCATCATGGGTTGCAACAGGTTGATGTTCGACACGCGCACTTGCTACCTTCTAAGGACACCCTAAGAAGAGACGTCTGTCACCAGCGGCAGCAAAGCAGCACCAATGAGAACTGTGGCATCTAAAACTGTCAACAATGAGACGTTTTTACGTGTTAATGAGGACATAGTTATTTTTGCTAGCGATGATGAGCTAAAATGCCTAGCAGAAAATTGACATTGGTTTTATGACGGTATGTTTAGTGTTGCGCCATGGGGTGATGACCAATTGTATACTGTGCACACTTTGGTGAATGGGGTTAACTGTCCTTGTGTATATGCACTTCTCCCAGGCTGCAGTGAGGCTATATAACATAAGTTCTTCACTAACCTAGAGGCCTTACTAAACTAGCACTGGAAAGTGTAATGCTCGACTTTGAACTGGCTGCAATAAATGTCCAGTGCAATCTTGTCCTATATGCTGAGCTTAATGTGTGCAATTTCCATCTGTGACAAGCTTTGTGGCACCACATTCAAAGTGCTGGTTTACAACAGTGTTATGTAAAGGAGGAGGATTTTGCCCTCAAGGTTCACTGTGTACTGGCTCTGGCTTTCATACTACCTGACTGCGTGGAAAGATTTTTTGAGATGTTGCAAGATGATGACACCTATACAGATCTTGAAGAAATACTAGATTACTTTGAGGACACATATATCAGCAGACCATACAGAAGTCGAAAGAATAGATGACAACCAAGGTTTCCAATAGCATTCTGGAATCAATATGAGTGAGTGATTAATGACCTGCCAAGAAGCAATAATGTCCTGGAAGCCTGGCACAGGGCGTTCTCCAGAACTGTGACAATTGCCCATCCTACCCATGCCAGACTGGCAAGAAAGTTGAGGCAAGAGTAGCATGCTGTTTCGCTTCAGCACAAGCAATTGGAGATTGGTCAAGATCCACCATAAAAAAACAGCAAGTACGTACAAGTAAATAAAGTGTACAAACACATCTGCTCTGATTTTCCTCACAGAACGCCAGTGAAGTACTTTGAAGACATTGCCAGTGTCCTTGAGATCAATGTTGTTTAATTGCATTTTTAAAGTTTTAAAGTTTTTAGAAATTAAAGATTTTAATAAATGTTTTAAATGCCCCTGTACCGCACAAGCACAATCTTCACAACCAAACCCCTGCACAAGCACAGTCCTCTCCATCTTACTGTAACCCCCCTGCAAATGGGGGTTCCCAAAAGACTTCCAGGAGCTTGCTTGAATGCTCCAAGCCTGAATGGTGTTTGGCATTTAAGCCATTTATCAGTGAGTGTTTTTAGAGCCTCTGGTACTGTCTCTTTAAGAGCTGTCTGCTTGCAGACATAATTAGTTTGTATGGGGGGACTGTGTGCTTCTCTGAGTACCACTCGAGCTGCTGCCAATTCACTTCATTTTGCAGTCACTAGGAGTGCAAAGGAACCTATCTGAAAGATGTAACTGTTTACAGAAATTATTTAGAGTAATAATGAAATTACAGTTTGTCTAACCTGCTTTCTTTGCAGTCAGAACTGTGTCTGCTAGTTCCCCATTCTAGTTTTGAACTGCTGAACTGGACCAATCAGTGTGGGGTAAGCTAGCTCTAAAATGGTGCCTTGGCCGAATCAGAACTTGGACTCATAATCTGAGCCAGCCACAAGAGGATTGTATGGGCAGTGACTCTGGGAGATGTAGTTTAGACTTCAGTGCCTTTTGGACCAACAGCAGCAGTCTATTGTGAGTGACAGCCAATCCAGTCAAGAACTGGGAGGAACTCAAAAGGAAGTGCCGGTTTTGTCGGTTGGAGTTTCAGTTGAGCTTTGGCAGTGAAGAAGGAAGGAGCCCTGTACTTTTCAGTGTGCAGTTTTAGTCAAAAACGTGTAAGGCCCAGAGTTCCGGTCTGCAGCTTGTTAGGACTGAATCCGTCCTGTGAAAAGAATCAAAGCATCTCTGAAGAGTAGAAACCAGGCTCACCCTGTAGAAGACTGGAGGAATTGCTGAAAATTACACTCGGTCTGTCAGGAACTGAATCTGCTGTGTGTTCTCCTGGGTATTGTGCAGTAATTGCGATCGGGATACAGATGCAGCCTGCCTGGTATAGTGCTTTCTTTATATGGATGTGTGAAGAGGTTTGTGTACTCTAAGTGAGCCCTGCTGACATTGAAGGACCCTATCTTATTTGGAGGTCGAGTACTAATTCAGGGTCGCTTCCCTGTTGAATTGCCACATTAAATCCAAATGGAATTACTGTACTGCTGACTGTTTAATTCTCCTTTTCTGTGTGAAAGGGCCCCTACCAGCTGCCACGGTTTGGACTAGCCACTAGGGCTTGGGTACCCAGGGACAGTAACTGATAGGGATAGGCCTGTGCACAGAGCCATAAATAGATTATTAGAGTGATAAGCTAATTAACCTGATTTCCCTGTCCTTGTTATATCCCCTAAATAAATCAGAGCTGCTTGTTTCAGCAAAGTTATACTGCCTGAGTATTTGTCCATGTTAAAGTACTGTACTGTGATTGTTGCACTGTATCTCATTTCACAGGAGGTCCCAGTGCGGAACCAGACCTGGGGGTAAGTGTATACTGTGAAGGTAATTCTGATATATTGTGTGGGCCACTAGTGGGAAGAAAGGAGGGTTGCAGTGTCCCAGAGGGCTGTGACCAAGTTAGTTTAACTATTGCAAACCCTGACCTCTGGGTGGAGGCACCCGCCATTGGATCCAGGCCCCTCAACCTGTTAGTGGCAAATCAGGCAGGGGTAGTAGCCCCTGGGATAGCGCCATCTAGGGGTTACATTACCATGAGTTTGAAGCACAAGCACAAGCTTTACTGCTTTACCGTCTCACTCCTCAAAAGAATGGTGCTAAAAATACACAAACCAGCACAAGAATCCTTTATCCTTTAGAACCCCCAGAACGCCTCTCCACTGCATATCAACCCCTTTCCAACCCCATCCTGTACTTGCCACAAACCTGGAAAGCAGGCAGCTATGATTTTCTGCCCACCAACATGCAATGTCAGCCGTGACATTTTTGTCTGGCGATATTTGAATTACGCAACTAATTTGTGTGCTACAAACTGTCACATCGACATTTGAGCCACTTCCTTTTCCCTGCAAAATTTTGTCCAGGGACATTACCTCTGCTTTTGAGAGTGATACAGCCTAAATGGCTTTCACTATACTGAAGAGAGACACACAGTGTAGTTGTCACAGAAAAAAATGAAAGGGCTTGGGGCACCTAACAAACAGTGTAATATAACCTAAATGGCTTTCACTATGTTGCAGAGAGACACAGTGTAGCTGACTGTCACAGTAATGAATGACAGGGCTCCAGGCACCTAACAAACAGTGTGATACAGCCTAAATGGGTTTCACTATGCTGCAGAGAGACACACAGTGTAGTTATGTCACAGTAATAAATAACAGGTCCCAGGGCACCTAAAAACAGTGTAATACAGCCTAAATGGCTTTCACTGTGCAGCAGAGACACACAGTGTAGCTGTCACAGTAGTAAATGACAGGGCCCAGCCAGGGGCACCTAACAAACAGTGTAATACACAGCCGTACAAGGTTTTCACTATGCTGCAGAGACACACAGTGTAGCTAAATAATCCAGTAATCATTTAATGACAGGGTCCGGAGCATCTAACAAATAGTAACACTTTTCAAACTAGCTGTCAGTGCCTTGCCTTCTGTGATTTTTTTCCCCCCCC
Source organism: Neoceratodus forsteri (assembly GCA_016271365.2). NCBI lineage: Eukaryota > Metazoa > Chordata > Ceratodontiformes > Ceratodontidae > Neoceratodus > Neoceratodus forsteri. The sequence goes on from CM057459.1 coordinate 323,600,786, forward strand.
TTGCTACTTCTCCGTTCTCTGCATTGCACCATCCACCTCTTTGACTGAGGCTGATCTCCTGATTCCCCCCCTCTGAGATCATTTCAGTTCCTAATCCTGATCCCCATTCCCTTTGCTCCTTTGTGGAAGTTTTATTTTTATTTTATATATTTTTTTTAATTCAACTTCTAGTTAAATGATTGTCATGATTTACCTGCAAACTGCAGAGCAAGCGTCCAACCACGGACACAGAGCTGCTTCTACTCCAGACTGCTGCTGGCTGCTATCTGCGCAACACAGGCTCAAAGCAGACAGAGCACAGACACCACTGACCAATCAGGTTGTCAGCATAGTGTCAAATGCGCCTATTCTTGCTATAAGCTTGTGAAGGACCCTACATGCTGCCATTTAATGCCTGTTTCCAGCCTGGGAGTCCTGGCAGGAATCCCAGGACCCCAAAGGCTGCCCTTTACTGCCCTATAATGCCTGTTTCCAATTACCCATTACCCGTGTTGAAACTACCTGACCCAAGAAATACACTGTTTATGTTGGGTAGGGTAGTATATTAACTGAATTACCCCACCAAGCCAAAAATCGCAGCTGCCCGAACTACCCGACCCAGCTACCAGTCGGGTAGCCCATGCTAACATGGATGCTAAGGCAGCATTTTATCTTACCAAATTGGATTCTGCAGCAAAGTACTCCTCTAAATTCTGGAGGACAATCAAGGACCTGTCCAGATATACACCTGGTAATTCCTTGCCACCTAAGATTACAACCGGGAGTACTACTATCAATGTTAAACCGGGAATCCTATATGCATTTAACAATCATTTTGACACAGATGGTCTAGCTTTTGACAATTCTCCTGCATCCCTGGTCTGCCCCCAATTAAGTGTTCCATGCTCAGACTCTCCTGCCCCAGTACCTGGCTTCTTCTTCCACCCGGTCTCTCTCTGAAAGAGGTTGAAGACCTCATGCTCCAATTGGATATTAAGAAAAGTACTGGTGCTGATTCTTTGGATCCTTATTTCCTTAAAATCGCCTATCATGTCCTAGCTGTTCCTATCACCCACTTATTTAACGTATCATTGTCCCAAGGGTTTATTCCCCAGATCTGGAAAATTGCTCATGTCATCCCCTTGTTTAAATCAGGGGATTCCTGCGACCTTAACAATTATAGACCAATTTCCCTTCTCCCAACTTTGTCGAAACTTCTGGAAAAGATTGTCAGCAACAAACTAAGGGACTACCTTGAATCCAACAACCTACTAAACCCTATGCACTCTGGCTTTAGAACTAAACACAGCACTATTTCAGCCCTTGCCAAAGTAACAAATGATTGGTACCGAGAACTGGATAGCAGAAACTTTGTCTGTGCTGTATTTTTAGACCTTAATAAGGCTTTTGATACAGTGGATCATAGTCTGCTTCTGTCTTTTCTGAAGAGTATAGGCCTGGACTCAGTTTCTTTGCATTGGTTCACTGAGTATCTTGTAGCACGGCTCAGCAAATTAAGGCTGAGGGTGAGTTATCCCCGCTCAAACCTCTACTGAGGAGAGTACCGCAAGGATCCATATTTGGTCCCTTACTATTCGCTATCTATGTTAATAACATTGATGAGAGTATTAACAAAGCCAACATACACCTGTTTGCTGATGACATGGTTGTATATATAAGTCGTCCGACACCTGAAGCCACTTGTGCTGACCTCCAGGAGGAATCTAACCAGCTCCAGAACCAGCTCCTCCATAAAAAACTTCTTCTAAATGCTAAAAAAACAAAAGCAATGTTGTTCTCACCCTATAGCCCTGTGATGAATCCAGACAGCACTGGAACACTACCTCAGATTACCACAATTCTTGGAGAGAAACGAGTTTGTTTCAAAGTTTAAATACCTCGGTGTGTGGTTAGACCATAATCTATCATTCACTGAGCATGTCGAGGACCTTGTAAAGAACTTAAGACAGAGGACGGGGCTATTCTTTAGAATTACCCAGTTTCTTACTAGAGATGCAAAAGTGCGCCTTGTCCAAACTACTTTTCTTTCGCTGATCGATTATGCAGATTTCCTTTATAGTCAATGTCCCAAAGTCTTGCTTGCAAAGTTGGATACGCTTTACCACAGGGCCATCTGGTTTATTACTGGTCTACCCACCTCTACCCATCATTGTTCCTTGTACAAAGCCATAGGATAGTCCTCTCTTATGTTTAGGTGTAATAGAAGTACAGTCCTTTGGACTTATAGAGTCTTCTTGAAGCGGCTTCCACAATATATAACAGACCGTCTCCCACTAAGTAAGCCAGGAACATATGCCTTAAGAAGCACATCCTACATCACATTATGTCTCCCCAAGGCTTCCTCTTGCTATGGCAGAGTGGTCATTTCCTGTTGCCAACACTGTGGAACAAAGTAAAAAAATTATTGAAATTAAGCTGCCTCCGCAGTATGAATGCCTTTAAATAGCTATATGTTCGGTATGTGTGTGTGAGCCACGCAATTGCTACCCCAGCCCCTAATTTTTGTCCGAAGCATCAGCCTGCTGCCCTCTGAGCATAGTTGAATTTATGATCGCTTGTAACCTTTGGTGACCTTAACTCCGTGAGCGTCTTATGTCTTAAATGTTTTTCCCCTCTAGAAATCCCTGTAGGGTTATTATCTCTTCATGGCTTTGCAGCTGCTACACCTTACTCACCCAGCTGTCTTTCACATATTGCTTCATCTGTGGCTCTCATTCCCCCTCCCTGTACCATTTAACTGCCCAATTTCATCTTTGTATTCCCTTTCCACTGCATTCCACTCTTACTATCTGTATCCTCTGTCCCCTAACTCTCTTCCCTGCTGTAGACTAGCCCTTCAGGGGCTCCCTGACCCTCAGGTGGGAGAAATGTGGATACCGGGCGGTTGTTGCTTCAATAGTCATTGCCTGAGACACCTAGACCGGACTCCTTACTAGTGAGGTGCGGCATTGCCGATACCCAATCAGAACACGAGCGCTTTTCTGCTCTGGCATCTGACTGGCTCCTGCAGTCTGCTCCAGTGTCTCCCTCAATTCTTAGCTAAAGTCTGATTTTCTGTCTAAAACTTGCACAAAAAAGAGCTGTACTTAATTATTGCCTAACAGTTATGACCTCTATTTTTTTCCTGTTTAGAGTGTCAAGAGTTGGGACTCTGTTTGATTATACTCCTTTCTGAATTTCTGTGTTTGGGCCAGTCTTTAGGCGTCAAGGAATACCCAATTCTGTTGTCCTGCTGTTTTGGTCCTCCAGCTGGCTCAGATGTTCCATTGTCTGTGGCCCAGTACTTACTACCGACCCCTTCTTCCATCCCCTGCCAAGGAGGCAGTATAGCATAGTGGTTAAGGGCACTGAGCTGCAAACCTGGAGACCTGGGTTTGAATCCCATCAACCCCATTTGTATCCTGTGTGACCCTGAGTAAGTCACTTAACTTCCTTGTGCTCCCAGGTCGCACCTAGAAACAAGCTCCAGCTTAGTGTGCCTTTCCTGGTTAAACAATTTTCCTCTTTCCCTCCTCATATGCTCTCCACGGGCTCCCTGCCCCATAGGCATGGGACACCCGGACACCGGGCGGTCGGCGCTGCCTCTACCACCACCTGAGAACCTAAGCTCAGACTCCCCATTAGCAAAACATGGCATTAGCAGCCATCCAATTGGAACGTGAGCGCTCTTCGGCGTTGGCTTCCGATTGGTTCCTGCAGTCTGCTTCTGTGTCCATTCTAAACCAAGCATAAATCTGATTTCCATGCTGAAATTTGCCAAAAAAGAGCTGTAATTACTTTTCTCCTTGTCTGTTAAGACCCTTATCCTTCTGTTTAGAGTGTTACATTTAGGGATGCTGTGTGATTACACTGCTTTTGAAATTCTGTGCTTGCGTCAGTTCCCTACACATGCGGCTGATCACTTCTCCCAACTGAAGTTCCAACTAAGCCTCATCTTATGTCCTCCTTAAATATTACAGAAGCACTCTGAACTGATATGACTGATGTAACATTGAGTACTTACTTGCATTAATAGCATTACTTGTTTTTTACTTGTGTTATTTGGCTCTATTATAAATATCTCTGTATGCATTATACCATTTGACCCGGAGCTAACCAGGTCCATCTTGTAAAAGAGCTTGCTCAATGATGTTCACCTGGATATATAAAGATTTTGATTGATTGATTGAAGAGATCGAGATGGTTGAGCACAGAGCCACAAAGCTGAGTAGTGGTTTAGGAGGCAAGAGCTACAGTAGGAGGAGAGATTGGACATACTCAAATTATTTAACCTAGAAAAGAGATGGCTGAGAAGGGTCATGATCAGTTTTCTGAATAATAAAGGGCATAGAAAGGGTGGACTACACACAGATGTTTGAGCTGGTGAGTGCAAGCAGATGAGAGGGGGCAGAATAAGGAGAAAAAAAGAAATCATCACTTCACAGTCACAAAGAGGTTAGTAAACAACTGGAAATAGCCTGTCCAATGAGAGTGTGGAAACTAGCACCATTTCGTTTTTCAAAGCTGAACAATAAATATTCCTGAAGAAGAATGGCATTGAGGGTTACACAGTATGAGTACGGGTAGGATTCTGGCTATTAAGCTTGGTTATATGCACATACTCGAACTGGGAAAAGTCAATGCCTTGTGGCAGGAGGAATGGATAGTTGCCCCGAGTCCCTTCCATATTCACAATACTATGTTAGTGTGATCTCATTAGCACATTTTTATACTGGAAAATGCAAAATACAGTAATGTTTATCAAACATCCCAGTGAAAGATATTTATTTCTGATTCTGTTGACAGAGAAAAAGAACATTTATGTAAGATACATTGCACACATCTGTAAATAACAGAATGTGATGACGCTGTTAAAGGGGAACCCTCACATACAAATAAAGTTGACAGTATTGTTGCGAAGGGAAATCTATTTCAAACAAGCTACTGGCCAGGCCAAACCTGCAACTCTTTCGGGGCCAGAAACATAAGACATTTATTCCCCCCTCCCCTCCCTTTACGGCTGCAGGCATCCATTTTCTACATCACTAGCACAGGAAATGACATCAGAGAAGGGGAATAAGGAGATAAAATACAGAAATTCCTAATGAAGCTCTCCTGATCCCCATGACTCTCAGTCTAAACCTATGCTGATGGCATTTTCAGGCACCAGCACTTCTGGGAACTTGCAGATTTATAAAGTACTGTTTCATGGAAATACATTTTGCACCATTTTGAGACTTGTTTCACAGTTCCAGTGTCAGCGGTTTCCAAAACATTTGTGATTCGCATAATGTTTTATAACATTCCCGGTTAGTATACAGCTATATGTCTGTGATGTTTGCAAAATTTCTTTCTGCATGCACTACTCTAAATAATTTTTGTGCTAGTGGCATTTTGTATATTTGTTTGCAATGATGCAGTTTTGTATACTATGTTGTGCTGGCATCATGTTGTGCAATCTGAGGGAATGTAGTCTAGCAGTAAGAACATGGGCTTGAGAACAGAGAGATCATAGGTTCAAACCTCAGTAGTACTGAATACTGTCAACACAGTGTGACCTTGTGCAAGTCACATAATGTCTCAGTGCTCCAGCTGTCCAGTTGGGTCGATGCAGGATCCCACAGAGAATGAGGTTATATCGCAACTGGGCAAGTCTGGTTAAGTAGGCTGCAAAATGGTAGCTGTTTTTGGATGATGTGTGGTAGGATCTGTGGGTGCTGTAAGCAATTCTTACAGAGTTAACAGCAGGAACACAGCTCATTAGCATTGTCAGTCCTATCAGGGAGACCCCCTACAGACAGTATGAAGCAGGACAGGTTAACAGAAAAGAAAATCCTTTTATTATTGTTCTCTTGTCCCTGGAGACGTGAATTTAGGGATAATCTCTAAGGGGTTGGGGCAACTGCTAAGCAGATCAGAAACCATGAGCCACCTATTAATCTAGTGACAGCACCTGGGAGGGCCAGGGAACCAAATAGGTCATGAGACAGATTTTCAAAAGTGGAAAAACTGCACATGTGGAAAAAAAAAGTTGCGTAAGAGAGGGGTTTCTTGTGCAGCTGAGTTTCTTTCCGCATGTGCTCAGTTTTCAAAAAGGTTGCCTTTTTTGCAAACTTTTCCACAATTCATGGCAGTGTGTGCATATATTTTTTTGCACAGGTGTGGACAAATGCTACCCGACAGTGTTAGGTGTTATTATGAAGAACAGCACTTTATCTGGTGGCTGACATACTCTAAGTAATTATATTCCTCTTACAACCACATCCACAGTGTGATCTCATTTACTGTGACATCGCTAGTGACCAGTCCAGCAGCAGGGAAGCATCTCTTTTTGACCGGTTACCCCCCCCCAGACAGTGACATTTCGCGAGCGAGGTCCCCCACAGTGACTACAGCGCCTAGCCGTGGTGGAAGACCAGCTGGACCCGGCTGTCTGTCGGGGGTCCTGCACTCCCAATCAGCTCTGACTGGGTTGGGAATCCTTAAGTGGGGGTTGCGGCATAGGGTTCGGGGCAAAGCCCCGAAAAGCAAAGAACAAACTGCTAACCGGCAGCCGACTGCAGAATGTGGTCGATCTGCCGGTGTCGCTGACGGGATGTTCGACAAAATTTCTGTCGGACTCCCATCGTGGACCCCTTCTTGACTAGTTGTGATGTCACAGTCAGTGAGTTATAAATGCTTATGAGGTATGAAGGCATGAACTAGGTATCAGCCTCCCGGTACAGTATCTTTTCCACAAATCACACCCAGTACCCTCAGGTAGAAAATTTTCAAATTAGCATAAGGAAAAAGAAAAAGTTTGTCAGATATAAAAAGGAACCACTTACTCCTTTAAAAAATAAACATTGATTTCAGGCAGTGTATTAGACGTGGCAAAGTAACTCATTTCTATATCACCCTTTCCCTGGGGCTCAGGGTACTGAATGATTAAAAAAAAGAAACAGAAAAATAAAGAATTTCAAAATCACATACATAGGAAACTGATAGACAACCCATGTTGCAATACCGCACTTACAGAATTGAGAGGAAAATAAATCTTACTCTAAACAGGCATTTGTCAATGTCGAACGTTCGCTAGCAGGTATTTGCAGTGGTATTTGGCACTTGGACATGGCTTAAAAAAATCAGTGACAAAGAAGTACAAGCATTTGTCAATGCCAAATTTTGCTTGCTTCTATGTGTTGGTTAGGTATTTGGAAGTCATTGGAGTGCAACTATTGAAAATTCGCGAACTTACGAGCGTGCGTAGGAACTGCTGCAACGCACGCTTGTAAAACAGTCATTTTTAGGAATTTTTTCACCAAATTTTCAACACAGCCATTTTAAGACCTCTGCTCATGAACAGTGTCACTGTGATTTTCTTAATGTGTCCCATACATTGAGTTCGCACACCGACTGCACCATTGTGTGCTACATGGGTGGAAACACGTTTTGGGCAGGATGTGAAAAATAACAGCTGTACTGCTCATAAGGAGGTGTGGTAAAATGGCAATGTTGAAAATCTGGAGTGAAAATATTGAAAATTCGCACACCTCTGACGTCTGCGTAGGAACTGCATAGCATAGCGCTAAGTAAAACAGTCATTTTAGGAATTTTTTCCAGCAAATTTTCAACATAGCCATTTTAAGACCTCTGCTAATGAACAGTGTCACTGTGATTTTCTTAAATGTCCCATACATTGATTTCTCACCGACTGTGCCATTGTGCGCTACATGAGGCGGAAACATGTTTTGGGCAGTATGTGAAAAATGACAGCTATACTGCTCATAAGGAGGTGTGGTAAATGGCAATGTTGAAAAATCTGGAAAAATATTGAAAAGTCCCTTGAACCCTCTGAACTGCGTAGGAACAGCGCAATGCACGCTCGTAAAACTGTCATTTTAAGGAATTTTTCCACCAAATTTTCAAAATAGGCTTTTTGAGAGCCCACCTTATGAATGCTGGCAGTGTCGTTTCATTAATCGGGCCCAAAAGGTGATTTCGCGCAGTGACTGCGAAATCACCCTTCTGGCTCGAATAACGCCATGACAGTGACATCATTCATGAGAAGGGGTCCCAAAAACCCCATGTTGAAAATTTGGTGCAAAAATTCCAAAAAATGCCTGAGATATGCAACAAAGTTGAAAAAACCCCATCTAGCCCATTATACAGCTTACCGGCATTTCCTCAATTCGCGGTCGGCTTTGAAGAGTGCAGACGTGTTCTCGGTCCACGAAGATCATCGTGCCAGACTCGGAGGTAAGTATGGGGTGGGGGTGTGGGGAGGCAGGGTGTGCAGTGGGTGGGTGGGTGCAGGTTGTGGAGGCGGGCCAGAGAAGCGCCATGGGACCGTTTTAATTTACAGGTTTTTAAAAAAGCGGCGGGACATTACCATGCTGGGGTGGGCTCCCAGCGTGGCAGAGATACTGGGGCGTGGAGCCGATGGGGATTAGGCGCCCCGTTGGCAAACAAGGTTTGCCATGCTGGGGTGGGCTCCCAGCGCTGGCACCAAAAGCTTTGGGCGTGGGCGCTGCGAGCATACAGCGGTCTTGGTGGGGCGTTGCTGCGCTGGGGCGAGCTCCCAGCGTGGCAGCAAGCAAGCTGTTTGGGGGCGTGGAGCCGGCGGGGTGGGCACCTCCGTCGGCCAAAACAAAATTTGCCAGCTGGGGTGGGCTCCCAGCATGGCACCAAACCTTTGGGGGAATGCTACAGAAGCAGCCAGGACAGCAACAGCGGTGGTTTCTTTGAACTGAACACCACCGCTGTCATACACAGCACCCATTCATTGGTGCAGGACCACCACGCCTGCTCAGCAGACAGTGGATTGCACAGGAAGTCACACCTCCAAGTATGCTATTCTCCCAGAGCGTTCCTTGTGCATGCGCCTGGCGAAGCAAAAAACTAACCCAGAGGCATAGGTGCCAGTTTCCTTTTTTATGCAGATCCGCAAAACATTTTACATCTGGTAGTACCAAACGTCCTGTTGTGCTGCAAGTAAAACCAAGGAATTTGGGAGTTTAAACTGAAATGCTGTTATACAAGGGTGATCATAGAGTCAGATTGGCCCACCAGCATACCTGGAAATTGCCTCTGTTGGGTACCTGGCTGCCTTTTAAACTCCAAAAGATCTTTGCATTATCATCCACTTTCTAATTCAATTAGGTATTTTGGGCACTTCTAGCAAATGTAAGATACAAACACAGAGGTAGTGTATCAAACTGAAGTGGAATATTGATATGATGGTGTCACCCTAGCCCCTCCCCTACTTGATTTTCCAGGTAAGCCCCTGTATCCACTTTCCAGGTGGGTCCCCCTGAACCTCAGTCCAACCCTGGGTGATCACCATTTATAATGAACTTCAGTGAAAGTGAGAGCATAGGGGTATATTTTGTTCCCCTTTATTTTCAAATTGAGCAGTCAACAAGACAGCTCAAAGCAGCATAACATACATCAGTGACAAGACCTGAACCTCTCATTTTCCTAGTAGTGTGCAAAACTGAGGGACCAGAGACCAGGTATATTTTTATTTTGAAGAAAGTTTTTTATGGAGTAACTAGCATAGTTTTTTCTAGGTAAAACTAGTGGGTCATGTTACAGTTTTTAAGTCTCCAGGAATGAGGATAGGGCCTACTTTTCATTAGTCTCTTTCTCACTCTAGTTTTTTCTTATGTTAGTCTCTTTTGGTGTATTTTAATTCTGTTTGTAAAAGAACTGCTGTACCTAAATGAGATCATCTCAGTGTGGACATTATACATAAATAAAAGATTTGTAAAAAAATGGTGAAAGAATGGGGTGGAGTGAGGTGGGATGAGTAAACTGATTCCTGAAGGAAACTCTCTGATTTTTGCCTGCATTTTGGAGGAAGAAGGACAAGACCCTTCTGTGGAGGAGCATCTATCATAGAAACACACATAAAAATAAAGAACTTGACCACAGAAAAAGACACACTGGCCCATCTAGTCTGCCTGGCCCTACCTATAGTATGATGTGAATGTCCTAACATGGTGAATGAAAAGATAGATGGAAGGAGGTCTTCTGACCAGTTGGAACACTCCTGTCCTGTGTGTGTATGAAACAGTTTTATCTGTACAGTGTAGGCACCCTCGAAATAGGTACTCTCCGTGGTGTTTTTTTTTATAAAAATGTTATTACTGATCAGCCTTGATAATAATAATATAGAGAATAATTAACACCAAATGTGAAGAACAAGCTGGCTCGTGCACCCTGTGGCTGTTGTGACATCAATGGGCATGAGAGTGAAGCTCAAGTGCCTCGGTGGTGTCCCAGCATCCACAAGAAGTGTGAACCAGCGAGTTCTTCACATATTGCTGTTTTTTAGTTTGTGTAATATAATGGGTAGCATATTTTTAAGCACTTACCTTGTATTCTTAGGCATCAGCGTAAAGTATCAAAGCATAACAAAACAGGGACTCGGTGAGTGGCTGTTTTTTCAAATCGATGAATCACTTTATCTGACCAGTTAATGAGCACAGCTTTAATCACAGCTGAGCTTGAGCTGAACATTTGAAGCTGTTCTTAACATTCTAAGAAAAGTAGTTCTTAATGTGTGTTAAGAAGAACTTTTAGAAATGATGGAAAAACATGATAACCATGTTATTATAAAATGGACATTAAAAAAGTCCTCCCCAGTGGTGTAGAGGGTTGAGGTGTGGGCACCTTACCTGGACCCACACCGGCGACCTGGGTTCAGGATGCCGGGGGCTGGCAGGGGCGGGAGAGGACTGAGCATCCATAAGGACTGCTCTTCTCATCTGGGGGTGGCTAAGGGAGTCATCGGTCGGCAGCGGCCTCTGGTGGAGACCAGGAGCACTGCACGACGGCGAAGGAGGGACATACACAGAAAAATGTGAAAATGCTCCACGTCACGCTGGATGATGGCCGCCTGGTTCTCCAAGCCCGTCAATGCCTCCAAAGCCTTCTGCCTCAGCGGCACCCCCGGGCCAAGATGTTGCACTGGTCTGGGGCCCCCTGGCTGGTGCTTTCCCCTCAGAGGAGGAGGACCCATCCAGTGAAGGATTACGCCGGGTTACCTGGGGGATGGCTGTCATTTAAGAGCAGAGAGACTTGGGGGACAGGACGAGTTGGTAGAAGCATTGGCTCACCTGAAGGAGAGACTGGCATAGATGCAAGCTGGGGAGAAAAGAAATAATACAAAAAAAAATCCTCTAACCTGATTGGTTGAGCAAGGTCTTTACCCATGGGTAAATCCTGCAACAACCCATGCCCAAGTAAGGGCATTTATAAAAAAACATACAGTGCTCCCTCGCTGTACTGAACCCCGATATACTGACAACTCGGTTATAGCGAACAGTACTCGTAGCTCCCAACTTATCAGCTGTTGGCTGTTCTGTTCAGTGTGATCAGTTACACATTACACAACACACAGAAACATATAGAAACATAGACTTTGATGGCAGATAAGGATCACTTGGCCCACCCAGTCTGCCTATTTCCCTACTCATTTGATAAGCTGCAGATCCTAGTTAACCAACAGCTTACTTCCTCCTACCTCCCCACTAGAATTGCCTTATGTCTGTTCCATGCATTCTTAAATTCCCCCACTGTTTTTGACCACACGACCTCCTCAGGAAGGCCATTCCACGTATCCACCACCCTCTCTATGAAAAAATGCTTCCTCACGTTGCCCCTGAGCTGTTCCCCCTCTATCTTCAAACTCTGCCCCTTTGTTCTAGCACATCTTTTTTTCTGAAAGTTGCTACCCTTATGGACTTTGTAGATTCCCTTGAGGTACTTGAAATTTTCTATCATGTTCCCCCCTCCTCCTCCTCCTCCTCCTCTCCTCAAGGGTATACATATTAAGCTTCTTTAGTCTCTCTTCGTATGGTTTCTAGTGCAGACCCTGCACCATTTTAGTTCCCCTCATTTGGACTGCCTCCATCCTGTCCTAGACCTTGCGGAGATGGGGTCTCCAGAACTGCACACAGTACTCCAGATGGGGTCTCACCAACTGTCTGTACAAAGTGATAACAACTTACTGTTTTCTACTGGAGATGCCTCTCCCTATGCATCCCAGTATCCCCCAGCCCTTCTTACTGATTTCTCACACTGCCTGCCTACCTTTAGGTCATCTGATATGACTACCCAAAGGTTCCTTTCCATTTTTATTGTTGTTAGTAGCCCCCCCATGTACTCTTCCCCTGGGTTTTTGTTTCCCTGGTGCATTACTTTGCATTGCTTTGCATTGCATCTAAGCTGCCATATTTTTGACCATTCCTCCAACCTTGCCAAGTCCCTTCTCATCCTTTCCACCCCCATTGTGTATCAACCCTGTTGCACAATACAACATACTGTACTATACCCTGCCATTTGCTAAAATACAGAAGCCAGATGTTGTCTGGTCTCACCCTACTAGTTTGCTCCACCTTAGCTCCTCCATGCAAAGGATTATATTTTTAAATTTATTTTACATGTGTCCATTGTATAATGGCAATAAGACACTCCAGGATGTGAGTAATTGGGGATTACCCATTTCTCATGTGGTTACATCACTTGGCTGTGCCTCGTGACACACCAAATGATGCATGGATGAATCTCTCAATAACCCATGCCCTATCATGCCTTATTGCTTAAATGCTGTCATAGAGATCACTCTTATGGTTGTAAGAGTAGTCTCACTTACATTCTTAGAGTATTGAAAATCACTCACATTTTGCTTGCAGTTCTCATATGCATGTCAGGCCAAACTTACAAATGTAAGAGTGGTCTCTGCAACAATATCAACACAAAGAAGTGACCCAAAGTTGAACAGATTTCAGAGGAGCTACCATTTCCTGTCCAATGAGAAATCTGTTTAACACAAACCACATAAAAAATATAGACACTCCATTCAACACTAGATTGTATATCCACTTTTTGCAGCAGAGGTAACCAACATAAAGTTGTCAGTGTCTAGTTGTACCACTGATGCCAGAGTTGATGAATCTTTGGTCATAGAGAAGGGGATAACTATTTTTGGGCAATGTTGCTGCCAGAAGCACTCAGCCTTCCCATCCCTTCATCTCTTAACCCCATGAATCTGACCTGCCTGCCAGCTTTCATTAAAACTAGAACAAGAGTGTGTGTAATCTTCTTTTATGGAACATGTGCATGTCACTGCATCAGAAGATACGTCATACCAAGTGTTGTCTCCCTCCATGAACAGTTTGTTGCAGCTTTTTTTATGCATTTTAAAGTGTACTAATTCATTTTAAAGTTTATTAATATAATTAAAAATACATTACTACATCTTAAAATGTATTGATTTACATCATACGAATATTTCAGTATAAAACTAAAACTGGCTTTAACAGTTCCACGGTTAATCCTTTTCAAAGAAATTATTATTAGAAAGGACTAACTTTAGAACTGCTAGGGCCAGGAACTTCATTTGTATTTATTTTTGTAATCAGCTAAATTTGGCCCTGGCATGCCAATACAGTTTCTATGCATGGATGGTCCGACTGTATCGATATATTGACTTCATACTCTAGTAACACGTATCAATGCACATTGTTGCAAGGAAACTGTATCATCATGACTCGAACATGTGAAGCTGATTAATTCATTTTTTTAAATGAAGTTCCTAAGTTGGACATTTTCAAATGAATTGTCTTTAGAAAGGGCTAACTTGGAATCATTAGGGCTAGAAACTTCATTTTTTAAATGGAAGATTGAAATCAGCTCAACATGGACGAGTCATACAATTTCCATGGGTTGATACATGTCACTATACACCAATATACATAGATATATATTTTTTTATTATAGCAGCTTAAATAATGTAAATATAGTTTTTGAAAATTTTTGATTATTGGTTTATATTCAGCATAAACAAATAAGAATGGCATGTTTTTCCAGTAGTTGGCACTTTTGTGAAGTGGCGTGATCATGCCACAAAAAAACAATTCCCTCAGTTCACCTCATCACCTTCCTGTGCCATCAGAAATGAATGCTGTAATAAGCTTCACTGGTGCTACCATGACCAGCACCACTACATTTACCAGTAGCTGTCTGCAGGGATGTTTCGACATTACAATGAGATTTTTTTAGACCAAACACCATGACAGAGATAGTAATTCAAATACTTACGTGATACACTTTGCTGGACAGAATGGGAACGAATGAGGCTAGGAGGAGTTTTTCTGCTAATTCTCTTTAAAAGGTGGTCACGCTCGTTCAGGCTGAAAGGATAGGAAATACAACAGACTTTTAAATGAAGTCCACCAAATCAAAAAAACTAATCTTGTAGTTGGTACTTTCTGAATATTTAAAAATATTTAATCTATCAAGTTTTTTTCTCATCTTCTTCATTTAGATACTAAACAGGCCAGTGACACCTGGTAGATTGGTGTGGGGGTGGGGGGCTTGGACTGAAATACTGTAGGTTACCCATACCCTCCCACACTAAATGCTGATGGTAAATGTCTGCTCCTCAGTATGATTTATTTAGCGTAAGCAGTTCCAGGATGTCATATTCTAGTTTTCTGTCTCCCAAGGGAAGACGGTCTCAAATGGAAGCCCCCAGATGAAGGTGTGCATCACCAAAACTGACCCTCACTAGGGAGCATAGCTTCTTTTTGAATGTTTGCACACAATGTTGGTTACAGTACATTTCTAATTTTGGACAATGTAAATGAAGAAAGACAAAGGAACATGTCTGGGACAGACATAAAGGAACTCTAGTGATAGGAAAAAGAGGGTAAGCCGCAGACCATTAAGGATCTCCGGTATATGAAACAGGTAAGGAAAATGGACAGACTAGCTAGGCCAAGAAGTCCTTATCTGCCATCAAATTCTATGTTTCTATGCTTCTAATGCATTATATGTGAGTAGTATGTTTTATTTCCAAAAATAGGAGCGATTTAAAGGAGAATTTACGCTGAACCTCTCAGTCATTTTTCACAGTAGATGCTTTTTTCATCTATTTGATCCCTTTTTTGTCATTGTTCCATCTTTAGTGGCCTTTTACTAAACACCATGGGTGTTTCTAATGAACACACTGGTGGTAAGTGCCACTTTAGAACTGTATGATGTAGTTTATGTTCTCAAGTTCCAGAGTAGAACATGAATGAATTGTGAAAACAATATAAGTTCTTTAACAAGGACAAAAAGTGCATCACACTGTTCTAAAATGGTACTGCCCACCAGAGTGTAATGCAGAAACACCCAGTGAATCTGCTGAAAGGCCAGCAAAGATGGAACAAAAACAGAATGTGAATCAGTATTAGAAACACAGCTTCTACAGAAAACACAGGCTTGTAGGTTCAAGGCAGTTTTCCTTTAAGAAAAAAGAAGTCATAAATGAGATGAATTCAGGAGGCAGAAGCAACTAATAGAAGTACGAGTCACGTCACAATTTGAACCTGTAGCTGCTTGTTTTCTGAAATAAGACAGCTCCTAGTGCCATCCTCAGCTCTCATTCCCTTTACCTGCTATATGAGTAATTATACAACTGACATAAAAATCTTGTAGCCAGGTTAGTAGTAATAGTAAGTTGAATGACCTGTATGACAGGCTGTGCAGATTTGCCTTTGAGAGTGATCCAAGGATCCAGTTGCCTGTTCTGTAACCAGCTTGGCATGCTGAGCTCCACAGTCCACAGGAATTACCACTGGTACACACTCTTCCATAAATGTACCCACTCCCCACTCCCTTCATTTATTTGAAAACTGATAACATACATACATACATTGTACACCTCTAACTCCTGTTCTGTGTTCACCCCACCCTTATTCTCTAAGCTTGGTCAAGGTAGCAAGCTGAATAGTACCTAAATTCCATAAAGACTTTAGTGGACAGGCCTCCTACTTCCTTGGAACAGCAGAACAAAACTACCTACTAGTCCTCCTTTGTCCAGCTTCAACCCTTCCCACTTTCCAAATGCTGCTGCATAAACAGCCCCAAGATCCATGTAGATGCACCCCTCCCTTTTTATCCACTCCCCCACATTTACTGGTTCATAAGGAATACTAACAGGAAGTAAGCACAAAGGTGCAACCTTAAACACTTATCACTCTCATCCTTTTATCTGCTTCGACTATTGATTATGCACTCTGTTCATTGTATGATTTTGCAAAATATCTGGATTTTAAGGTAATACAAAGAATGGAATGTGATCATCTTCCAATTGTTCTTTTTAAGAAATCTGATTGCCCAATAATAAGAAAGGAAGATGAACAAAATGAAATTAGAAATAAAAGCTGGCGATGGGATAAAATATCAGAGTGTATGGCTAATAACATTATTGCACTATTTATTGCAGAAGTAGAACATCTTCTGGAAGCTGAATTTGAACTGGAAAAAATATATAACATAATTATGCAAACGTATTACAAACATATAGCAGTACTGTATAGAGAGAAGAACACTGATAATAAACAGAACAAAGTTTGTAGATATTTTGTTTTATTATTTTAGTCTTTGGTAACCAGGTAAGGCCCACTAGGTACAAGTGCCTGTTTTCAGGGGCAACCTGGGAGCACTGGGTGGTTAAGTGACTTGCTCAGAGTCGCACAGTATGCAAGTGGAGGTTGTGAGAATCAAGCCCAGGTCTGGTCTGCTGGATGCACTAAGCTCGTTCTAAATGAAAACTGGTTCTATAAATACTGCAGAAATGAGAAAAAAAATTAAGTAAACAACTTAGAATTACAAAAAAAAATCCAACTAAAGTAAATGTACATGCTCTTAAACAAGCAAGGTATAAATGTAGAGGGCATGTAAAACAAAAAAAAATATGAGCATCAACAATTTTTATGGGAATCCATGCATGATGCAGTTATAAATAAGGATGACAAGAAATTCTGGTCCCTTGTAGCTTCTGGTACCAGTGCATATAGAACTAGTTTACATACCTACATAACACCAGATAAATGGTCTGATTACTTTTCTAAAATGTACCGGGATGTGAACATGAGAAGTCACAAAGATGTTTTTGAGATTAAGGAAGACTTTAAGTGGTTTACAGTAAATGAGATTAGTAGGGCAATTGATAGCTTCAAAAGAAACAAGTCACCTGGACCAGATAAACTATCTATAGATTTTTGTAAACTTAACACTGATTGGTGGGCTAATATATTAACAGATCTTTTTAATAAAATTGTCATGAATGCATATTTATAACCGACTTGGCATGGAAGTTATATCCTGCCTATATATAAGAAAGGGACAGTACTTGACCCCAGTAATTATAGGTCAATCAGTTTAATAGATAATCTAGCTAAATTATTTGCAATGGTATTGCAGGATAGACTGACTATATGGTTGGAACACTCACAGGCAGTACAGTGACTCAAATCTTTCTTTTAAACCATCTTTTGGAAAAATACTGTAAGATAAGAAGGCAACCATTATTTGTTGCATATGTAGATTTCTCTTATGCATTCAACTCACTTAACAGACAATTGCTATGAGACAGTGTACAAAATATAGGTATTGACATTAACCTAATTAATATCATCAAAAGACTTTATTTGGACACTTGGGTTCAAATTAAATACTTAAAACAAGGGGATCTAAAATAAAATTAAAACAAATGTGGGTGTCTGACAGGGCTGCGTATTAGCACCAACTCTATTTAACATCAATATTAATAATATTATTACAACTTTGAGTAAGGGTAACCATCATGCCCCGAAGACAGGTATGTTGAAAATTCCAATCTTATCTTATGCGGATGATCTTGTTATAATTTCTACTGGTAGACTAGTAGCCTAGGCCCAATATGCAATTAAGGATATGGAACAACTATGCCATGCAAAAAATTTAAAACCAAATTTACAGAAAACACAAGTGATGGTATTTGGAAGTAACAGATGTTATAGAAGTATTTTCTTAAACAAAAAATTAAAATATGTAAGAGAATACCATTATTTGGGGGTCTGGTTTTCCAGCAATCTGAAGTGGAATAAGCATATATGTTATATTGATAAAACAAGTAAAAAATACACAGTTAGCCCTGAATAGGTTTGACCATCTATATGGTGGGCATTTAATTGTCTCTTTTTTAAAAACTTTGAATGTGAAGGTTGTTGCTGAAATCCTGTATGCAGCTGAAGTATGGGGTGTTCTTAATCCTGTGAAGTTAGAATCAGCTCTTAATAATGCATATAAAAAATATCTAAAATTACCAAAAGGTACATTGAATGCCCTGGTTAGGTCCCAGATTGGACAGCCTAGACTAGAGCATATGGTCCAGGCTAGGCTGATCAATTTTTGGATTAAAACTAAAACAGACTTGAAGGATAATGTGATTAAGTCATGTATGAAAAAGAAGAAAAGAATATTACAGTATGACAAAAAAGTATGGTTGAGTAAAATCAAAGGCTTATTGGAAGTTTATGGGCTCACATACCTAAAAAATTGGGTTAGTCAAAATATTGCCTTAAATTCCAGATATACAGCTTTTGTTACAAAAAAGATTTATGATTTCTCTAGACAGAAAAAATTATAAGACATGAAATCACTAAAAACTGCTCCATGGCTAGTAAATAACACAAAGGAACATAGTATAAAACAGTATTTTATCCTGGTTAAAAACAAGGAACATAGGATTATATTAAGCAGATACAGGTTTGAGAACTTTGCCAGCAATGTTTTGCTTGCTAGATATAATAAACAACAAAAAATGTCTGTAAATTGTTACTGTATTACAAGAAACAGAAGACTGAAGACACGTGGTGTTATGCTGTCCTGTTGTCCATGGTATGATAGCCCAAGAAGGAAATTTCTGGAAAATATTTAAAATCCTGTACTATTCCGGATAGATACTTGTTGGATCTCTTATTTAATTCTGAAAATGAGAAGATCCTTACTGATCTTGCACTCTATTTAACTTTGATTGGCAAGATACATGACTGGAAAACTTTACCAGTAACAAAATAAAGCAGGGACACTGCTCTGCTGGTTACCAGTAATAATATTATATAGTGGTCACTCTTTTTTATGTTGATTACACGCATGCGCAAAAAACATATTGTGGCAGCTTTCTCCACAAGCAGGTTGTGGAGGCGTGGCACTGTTGTGGCCAATGCCCCCACAGCCTTGAAAGGCTTGTCCAGCATCCCCCAATGCCGTGGCACGCTGCTGCTGACACTAGTTCAGCTAGCGTGCCACCAACTGGTAAAAAATCAGCCACTGCAATCAGGGGCTGCTTGTCATTGCAGCGTAAGCCATTCACTGCAATGAGAGAGCGATCCGTCATTGCAGGGTGGGATCTTCACAAACAATATTAACCCCCCACCATGTTTATTTGCCAACAGGGGCCCCAATCCCTGTCAGCCTCAGTGCCCCCATGTTTATGTTGCTAACGGGGGAGCCCATTCCCCGTCGGCATTAAGCAACCCCCCACTTATATTCTCTGCCGATGGGGTGCCCAATCCTCGTCAGGATAATGTCACCCCCACCCTTTTTGTTGTGTGCCGATGGGGGTGCCCCATCCCCCATTGGCTACAGCTTGCTCCTCCCAAAAGGAAGACTCTGGTGGCACACTGGGAGCCCAGCCCAGCGTTCCACAAGCCCCTGTAAAATAAAAACGATCCTTCGTTGTCTTTTTTTTTTTTCACCTGTAAAAAAGGAAACTGTCCCTCAGAGGTCTCCCTGCCCCTCTCCTGCAAACCGCGCCCACCCACTGTGCACCCTGCCTCCCCACACCCCTCCTCACCCCATACTTACCTCCAGAGCTCAGCGCGACGATCTTCGGTGGACCAGGAACACGTCTGCACTCTTCAAAGCTGACCGCAAACTGAGGAAATGCCGGTACGCTGTATAATGGAATCAATGTTTTTTTTTTCCAACTTTAATGCATATCTCAGTCATTTTTGGGAATTTTGGCACCAAATTTTCAACATGAGTTTTATGGGACACCTCCTCATGAATTCTGATACTGTCATGGTGTTAATCGGCCCCGATAGGTGATTTCGCGGTCATTGTGAGGAATCACCTTTTGGGGCCAATTAATGAAATGACAGTGCCAGTGTTCATGAGATGGGCTCTCAAAAAGCCTATGTTGCAAATATGGTGGAAAAAATCCAAAAAACGACTGCTTTACGAGCCGAGCATGCGTTGCGCAGTTGCTACACACGCTCGTAACTTCACCAATTTGCAATATTTTCACGCCAGATTTTCAACATTGGCATTTTTTCACATCTCCTTGTGAACAGTACAGCTGTCGTTCACATCCTGGCCGAAATGTGTTTTCGCACTTCTGGTGCAGAATAGCGCACTCGCTGTGGGAAATTAGTGTTCAGGACAGATTAAGAAAATGACAGTGACACTGTTCATGAGTAGAGGGCCTAAAATGCTTATATTGAAAATTTGGTGACAATACTCCATAAAATGACTGTTACGAGTGTGCGTTGTGCAGTTTGCACGCATGCTCATAACTTCACGAATCTGTAATATTTTCACTCCAGATTTTCAACATTGCCATTTTCCCACACCTACTTATGAACAGTACAGCTGTCATTTTTCCCATTCTGGCCAAAATGTGTTTTTGCACTTCCAGCGCAGAATAGAGCGGTTGCTGTGTGAAATCACTCTTCGGGACAGATTAAGAAAATGACAGTGATACTATTCATGTGTAGAGGTCCTAAAATGCCTATGTTGAAAATTTGGTGATGATAGCCCATCAAATGACTGTGCTACAAGTGTGCATTGCGCACTTTCCATGCACCCTTGTAACTTTGCAGATTTGTAACATTGTCACACCAGATTTTCAGCACTGGCATTTTTTCACACC
Organism: Neoceratodus forsteri; assembly: GCA_016271365.2. NCBI lineage: Eukaryota > Metazoa > Chordata > Ceratodontiformes > Ceratodontidae > Neoceratodus > Neoceratodus forsteri. The sequence goes on from CM057459.1 coordinate 323,621,499, forward strand.
TCCTTATGAGCAGTACAGCTGTCATTTTTCACATCCGGACCGAAACGTGTTTTCACAGTTCTGGCGCAGAATAACGCAGTCACTGTGGGAAATCAGTGTTCAGGACAGATTAAGAAAATGATGGCACTATTTATAAGCAGAGGTCTTAAAATCCCTATGTTGAAAATTTGGTGACGAAACTCCATAACATGACTGTGTTACAAGCGAGCATTGAACTGTTTCCACGCACCCTTGTAACTTTGCAAATTTATAATATTTTCACACCACATTTTCAACAGTGGCATTCTTTTACACCTCCTTATGAACAGTACAGCTGTCATTTTTCACATTCTGGCTCAAATATGTTTTTGCACTCCTGTAGGAGAATAGTACAGTCACTGTGGGAAATCAGTGTTTGGGACAGATTATGATCGAGCGAGTGAGAGGGGGGAGTGACCAAGCTCAACTGAGCTCTGTCGGAACTGCTACAAATTTGTGTGTGGGAAGAAAAAGGCCCTGACTCAAGAGCCCAGTACAAAAGGGCAGCCTGCAGCACTGGGAGAAACGGAACAAGAGAGTGAGTGAGGGAAGGGGAGTGAGCAAACTCACTGGAGCGCTGTCAGGACAGCTGTGGATTTCTTTGTAGGCAGAGAAAGGCATCAATGCAGGCAGGGGCCCAGTACAAAAGGCCAGCCTGCAGCGCTGGGAGAAACAGTATGAGCGAGTGAGACAGGGGGACTGAGTGAGCTCAACGGAGCTCTATCAGGACTGCTACAGAAATCTTTGTGGGCAGAAAAAGGTGCCAATGTAGGCAGGAGCTCTATACAAAAGGGAAGCTTGCAGTGCCAAGACAAACAGAATGTGCATGTGAGAGAGAGAGACTGAGCAACCTCAACAGAGCTCTGTTGGGACAGCTGAGGTGACAATGCAGCCAGGAGCCCCGTACAAAAGCGCAGTCTGCAGTGCCAAGAGAAACAGAACGAGCGAGTAACAGAGCGGTAGTGAGTGAGTCCAATGGAGCTCTATTGTGACTGCTGCAGATTTCTTTGTGGGCAGAAAAAAGTGGCAATGCAGGCAGGAGTCCAGTACAAAAGGCCAGCTTGTAGCACCGGCAGAAATCGAATGAGTGAGTGAGAGAGGGGGAATGAGCGAGCTCAATGGAGCTGTGTTGGGACTGCTTCAGATTTCTTTGTGGCCAGAAAAAGCCCCAACGCAAGCAGGAGCCCAGTACAAAAGGTCAGCCTGCAACAACAGGAGACACAGAATGAGCTAGTGAGGGAGGGGGAGGGAGTGAGTGAGCTCAACGGAGCTCTGTTAGGACTGCTGCAGATTTGTTTGTGGGCAGAAAAGGGCAGCAATGCATGCAGGGGCCCAGTACAAAAGGCAGCCTGCAGTGGTGGGAAAATCAGAATGAGTGAGTGAGAGAGGGGAAGTGAGCGAGCTCAACGAAGCTCTATTGTAACTGCTGCAAATTTCTTTGTGGGCAGAAGAAGGTGGCAATGCAGGCAGGAGCCCAGTAGAAAAGGTCAGCCTGCAGCACTGGCAGAAACGGAATGAGCGAGTGAGAGAAAGTGGAGTGAGCGAGCTCAACAGAACTTTGTCAGAACTGCCGCAGATTTCTTTGTGGGCAGAAAAAGGCGCCAACAGAGGCAGGAGCCCAGTACAAAAGGGCAGCCTGCAGCGCTGGGAGAAAAACAATGAGCGAGTGAGACAGGGGGAGTGAGCGAGTTCAACAGAGCTCTATTGTGACTGCTGTGGATTTTTTTGTTGGCAGAAAAAGGCGGCAATGCAGGCAGGGGCCCAGTACAAAAGGTCAGCCTGCAGCTCTGGCAGAAACGGAATGAGTGAGTAAGAGAGGGGAATGAGCAGGCTCAACAGACCTGTGTTGGGACTGCTGCAGATTTCTTTGTGGGCAGAAAAAGCCATCGACAGAGGCAGAAGCCCAGTACAAAAGGGCAGCCTGCAGCACCAAGAGAAACAGAATGAGCAAGTGAGAGAGGGGGAATGAGCTACCTCAATGGAGCTCTGTCAGGACAGCTGCAGATTTCATAGAGGGCAGAAAAAGAAGCCCAGTACAAAAGAGCAGCCTGCAGCACCGGGAGAAACAGACTGAGCGAGTGACAGAGGGCCAGTGAGCGAGCTCAATAGACCAACGCAATCAACATTCGGCATTGACAAATGCTTGTTTGAGTAATGTTCTTAACCACTGTATTTTCCCCTTCCTGAAGAAATATTTTTACTGTACAATGTCAATATAATAAGGGCATGTGGCTTATGTTCTCTAGGTCTCCGTTTTATTTTAATGCAATTTTATTGTACAAGCTGTTATAGAATATTTTGTATTGTGATTAAATTTTTATATGAAATAGCTAAGGCTGATCAATAAATACTTATTAGTGGGGGAATACAAGAATACAATGTGAATAAAAGAATCTTGTAACCCTATTAGTAGTAGTAGTAGTAGTAAGTTTATTCACAAACACGACAAGGAGTTTTCCAAACTACACCAATGTTTTTTTCAACTGGTTTCTAATTCCTAACTACTCAGTTAAGATCTCTGCCAATGAGCACAGTCCTACAATAACCCCTAATCAAGCACATTATTCAATTTATTATACACATGGATCCACTGTACAGACACAATGAGGCACTCCAGGACATGGGTAATTGGAGGATTACCCATTTGTGGTTAGTCACTTGGCCCTGCCTCATGACACACCACAAGAGGTGTGAGTAAATCCCCCAATAACCCATGCCCCATCATGCCTTGCTGCTTAACTGTCCTCCATTGTTGTCATATGCTATCTTGCAGGGTATAAGTAACTTGCATTTGTGTATACTATTGCACTGCACAAGCAACAAAGCACTTTTTGTACCCCCCGGACCAAGGCACCCTCAGAAACATGAGATATTACACCTCATGGGGCTGTACTTCCATCTGTTTTATGCAAATACTAATGAAATCAACAAGTAACCCATTGTTCCAACAGTGAGAACAAACTACTAATCTAGTGCAATGGGGACCATGGCTGGTCTAAGGGGACTTAGAATGTCTCCCTCTGGGAGACTTCTGAGAATTCCACATTAGGGGATGTGGCAGCTTGCGTCTCTCACATGCCCCCTAGCACCAGGTTGCAGCCCATATTTGGGCACAGGGGTGGCACAAGTCCCATTTGGGTCAGGCAGCCTGAGGTTGATGCAGGCTGCTTTTGTGAATAACTCAGGGGGCAGTTTTTGATGCAAGGTGCCACTTGCTCCATTTATGTTTGGCGCAGGCACCTTGTGTTAATCCCAGGGCTTTGAGAATTGAGCCCCATGAATCTTTCTGTTTTTACATGCATGTTTACAAAAAACATTAGTATATGGCATTTCCACAGCAGCTGATGGGTAGATGTGGTACTTTTTAAACAGAGGTTTTGTGAGAGTTTGATAGTTTAAAGGCTCTGATATCACAGCTCCTCTGCAGTGTGACTTGCCCAGTTCGCTGCTGGCCACACTCCCTTTTTATCTTTTTTTTAAAGATTTAATTTTTCCATACACTTTAAAAGTGTATCTTGTCTAGTAGCTCAGTTGGTCTCAACTGAACAAGGGATCTTTGAAGACCTAAAAGCTCAAAGGTTGTAACGTACATGTCAGTACAATAACAGGTATTGCGTGTCATTTGTATTGTCAATTTTGAAAAATTATATATTTTTTATAAATACAAGGGGATATCAAGTCAAAAAAAGATCAGGCAAAAGTCACTCTGTTGGGAATTGACAGTGTCCATTTTAAAAAACATCACCCCCTCCCCCGCCGTTGTAAGCATAAACATTTTTTAAGGAAGATTATGAAAATCCATGCCTACAGAGCACTGACACTGAGATGTTTACAAAATTATCTTCACATCTGGTGACTACGTGGCTAGAATAACAGAGCTGCTAGCTGGCAAATCTTCTGTGATGACCATCATTCCATGTAGTACTATAAGAACCTTCTGAAGTTCGACCTTGCAATCTGTGAACCTTACAAAGCCCACCATGGTCCAAGTCGGTTTCCAGTTCATGAGAACAAACTAGAAATTATTTTTATGAAAACCCTTCTGACTGCTCCTGGGTGGCCATGGATAGCCCTTTGTCCACCCTCCCCAACTGCAGTCATTTCAAATCCTCTACCTCCCTGACATCTGACACATTTTTTTTAATTCATCTTTTGTACAGGTGGAAGATACAGAACAAACAGTAGCCAATGTCCAACTTTGAAGTCAACTACACATACATTATAATGCAATTATAGAGTGCCAGTGTCCTCGACAAATCACAGCGCTTCCTTCAGTTGCACATGAGGTACTCTTATTACCATAAGAGAATCTCATGTGCTAAGCCACTGTAATGGGCTTGTCACTGACAACTCATGCCATCAGCATTTTTAATAAAAAAAGGATTTTTTTTTATTTTAAAAAGTTAGCATTCTATAATAATTTTATGGGTCTGGTTGGAGGGCCTCTTATGGATCTAAGAGTGTTGCCTCTTGTGTCCCTAGGATCTATCCTTCAGTCTGCAGTTCTGTGGTGCTAAGAATGCATGAGGTGACACTCTTAGATCCATGAGACCCCTCCAACTGGACCCTAAACTTATAGAAAGGTAAATTTGCAAGTCAGCCCCAGATTCCCCCCCCACCAGCGGTCCCTGACATGAGAGTCATGACAATGTCATCAGAGTGTTCCTCACCAGTCCTGCAGATTATGCCTCAGATCCTACTCCATGCCCCTTCCCCGAACCAACTCCCAACGTCTCACAGAGTGAAATGTGGGTCTCTCTTCCCCAGATAGTGTATCTAGCTCAAATATTTTAGCTGTAAAGGGCCGCTAACTTTGATTCATGGTTAATGATAATTGTTCCATTTTGTAGATTCCCCTCACCACCTCTATTCAATTCTGTGGGGGGGGGGGCTCCTCCAAGAGCCACTTTCAGGTTATGGCCATCTGAGTTGCTACCAGCAGCACCCTCCACAAGTAAATTTGGTCCTGCCACACCACATCCTCTGGGACCAACCCCAACTCTCAAAATGGAGTGTGATGCTCATACCAAACATGTCCTTAAGAGCCTTCCACCTTCTCCCAGAAAAAAGCCAATTTGGCCTCTGAGCTCCCTAGATTGCCTCCAGCACCTGGGCTTGATCCTGGTGCTCCTCTTCTCCTAAAGCGTGTAGAAGAACACTTCCCATGCATGAGCATACAAAAAAATTGCATTATGCCAGGATTCGACTGACTTTATAAGATATCCCTTTCCGTAATCAACTCACTCCTAGCCACAAAATACAGTTACTGAATGGTTGCCCCCCTCCACCTACAAGCCACAATTTCAGGGGTTGGGTGGACGATAAAAGTCCAGAAGGCTAGCTCTGTTAGTTCCCACTCCCTTGCCCTCCCATGCAAATGGGAGGGGGTAGTAATGAGAAAGTTCCAGGCTAGTTCAGAGGGGTGACATCCCCCTTCCTAGCCTGTGGCACATGCTAAACTCATTCCTACACTGAGCATGAGGGAGGTGGGAGGGGGTGGAGCAGGCAGCAGCAGCACTGAGGATGCTAGGAAGACTGATTGGTTAGTGTGTGTACCTAGTGTCATCAATGATCCCTCCCTCCTGGGCATGCGCTACATGTATGAAGGAATCTAGTGTGTGCCATGGATTGGGGCCATCACCTGACTGAGAAAAACTTGACATTGGTCACTGTTATCACCACTCCCCAAACTGTGATTGGGCCATCTACTTCATTTGGTATTTATGTAGATTTTATTGACTTGGATAGGTGGCCTAGAAAATACTGCCTACTTCAAGCCTCATCCAGAGGGGGAGGTAGGGATGCAAATCAAAAGAAATTCAACCAGGTTAAACTTTTTGGTGGTATTCCCTAGGCTGGGGCGGGGGGGAGAGGGGATTCTGTTATAATTATGGTGTCTGCAATTTATTTGTGGGGGGCCTGAGAGAGCTAGCCTTCTTAACTAGTGTTGGCCCCCCCAAACCCGAAAATAGTCACATGGGGTAAGAAGGGGAAACTATTATTGTATTTTGTACAATAAAATTTAATAATCATATTTTGGGGTTAGGTGGGTGGACGAGGGAGGGAGGGTGGATAATGGCAATCCTTTTACATGCATGAGTATGTGTAGGAGGACAGGGAGGGGTGGAGGGCAGGTTCAAAGTAAGCCACCTCGACCGATTCAGCTGGTTCGCATCAGTCAACCAAAAGTTTACCTTTTGGCACCAACTGTTCATGAGACTGCTAGAAAATCAAACACATGAAGTTCAAGGTGTTCAATTCTACAGTAGAACTGAACCTGCAGTGCTAATTTCTGTGGTAGTTTCCAACTGAGAGGTAGTGCACCCTAGTGGTTAGAGTACAGAGCTGTGAACCTGAAGGCCCTGCTTCCAATCCCACCAGAGCCACTTATTTATTGTGCTCGATTTTCGACTGAGAGTGCAATGCCCACAGATGCAGGTGCAGTAAAGAACTTAAGCACTTTTGGTGCACCTAGTCCATGTGTCTAACTTTCAAACAGTGGTTACACCTGTGGCACATGGATATGCTTTGCAGAAGCTTTAGATGCAAGCAGCCCCAAGATGTATGCAAGGGGACCCAACAATGACACATGCCAAGCCACCGAGATTTGGACAAGTGAGCGGGCCTTTGGTGCAAGGATGCAAAATCATCATTTTAATGAAAGTCCAGTACATCAAATATTTGACAAAATGCTGTGTCAAAAAATAGTTTAAAAAATTCTGCCCATTGTGTGACTGAGCAGTCATTTATCCTTACTATGTTTAACTTCTCCTTCTCGCTCTCTCTCGCTCTCTCTCTCTCTCTCACTCACTGCTTAGCTTTATCTCTCTCCCTCTCCAAAACCTTCCTCCCTCCATCATACTCAGGGCCCCTGGTGTTCTGCGGCAGAATTTTCTGATTGCTGTGGCAGGGCTCCTTGACTACTGCGGCAGCATTTTCTGATTTCTGCGGCATGATTTATTCATCTCTCTCTGGCAGAATGCAGTCCTGTCATTGTCTAACTATGATGTGATGTCATCGATGACATCATATGCTGAGCATAGAGGAGGGGCTTCAGGATAAATGAAGTGGGAAAGAAAGCCTGACAGTATGGAAAAACAGTATATTTATATGAAAATTCACCAAAAACAATGAATTCTGCGTCACTATATATATTCTGCAGCATGATGCAAATTCTGCGGCAAATTCCGCAACCGCAGAACCGCAGAATTCCAGGGGCCTTGATCATACTTAATCTCCCCGTTCTTGCCTCATGGCTGCCGCAACTGTTTATGCCTTGTAGATGTGGTCAAGTGCCTCCATGTCTTGGGGTTCACTCTTACCCCCAGTGTCCTTGATGGCAAGCAGTCTGGGGTTCTGGTTAATTATAAATGATGCAGTGCCTCCTCCTGGGGTAGTGATAGGGGCATCTGGGATACACACTAGGGGTGTGCGAGTAGCAAACAGTATTTCCCAAATAAAAAGAATAAAAGGCTATTCGTTACTCAGGAAGAAAATTGAATAAACTGTGCTATTCAGGGTTTTTCAACATTTTTCTATTCAGCGGGAGTTGAGGATCTCCCAAGACTTCATGTCCAATCAAAGGCCACTTTGGAAGCTCACTGAAGGCAGGTCATGTGACCCAGCACTTGCAAAAGATTCAGGCAGGAGAGACAGACTACTTCAGCTGCTGCAGAGAAATAATCTACTTCCATCCACGTATTAAAACTAGACAAAAATCTGAAACCTTGATAGTTTTTGTTCCGTCTCTGAATTCCAAGCCAGACAGTTGATTTTTCACACTGTATGGGGTAAATTAGGCTTTTAGGAAAGGGAAAATAGAAGGTCTGTTTAGTGTTTGCTGAGAGTGAGAGACAGGCAGGCAGGCCCAAATATCACGCACACATGCAGTCTGTGTGTGTGTGTGTGCACGCGTTTGCAAGCGTGCGTGTATTGTACTAAAACTAAACAAGATTTAAAGCTGCAGTGTATAAAATTAACAGTTTACGGGAGTAAGGAAGGTTTTGTAAAATTTATTTTGATTAGAAATTAAAGGTTTTTGTAACTAGTTGTCTGAAACAAAGAACAAGGCAAGTAATCTAATTAAAGTGTAGTTAGCTGTTTGGGACCTTTTTCCTGTTGTTTTTCATGCCTTGGCTTCGTGCGCCCCCCCCCAATATACACATTTTTTTTGGCAGGTTTGACTATAGTAAGTGAGACTTGTCAGCTCAGCATTGCTGCAGTGACTTATGGGACTTGATTTCATGATAATTATAATTTAAATTTAATATCAGAAATCTTCCTTTTGCTTGGGTCCCTCCATGGCCAGTTAAGCAAGTGCAAGTGCGCCATGGCTGCTGCTGAGCCAGCTGGCTCCCGACCACCACTTCAGGTAACATCTTTTCTGTTCGGTGTGTGTGCACGACTGTGCACTCAAGACATTTCCTATGTGTGTGGCTGTATGCCCAAGAAGAAATTTAAAGAAATGCTTTTTTCATGAGAATTTAGTCAGGCTTGACATTAGTGAGTGAGATTTGTTGTCAGCTCAGCATTGCTGCAGTGACTTGACTGCCTTGATTTCATAATACATATAATTTAAATTTAATATCAGAACTCTTCCTGTGAGTAACCCAGGCTTGGGTCCCTCCATGGCCACTTAAACAAGTCTGAGTGCACTGTAGCTGCTGCTGGTAGGGTGGGACTAGTCAGCTGACTCCCAGTTACTGCTTCAGTTTGCTGCTTTTCTGTTGTATGTGTGTTCACAGCTGTGCATGCAAGACATTTTTCTAAGCATGTGGCTATGTGTCCAAGAAGAAATTAAAAACATTTTTTTGTTTTCCTGAGAATTTACTAGTCAGGTTTGACTGTAAGTGAATGAGACATGTCAGCTCAGCACTGCTGCAGTGGTTTTGATTGATTTTATTTCATAATAATATAATTTAACTTAATACACCTTCCTATGCAGAATACAACCATGGCAGACAGAGGACGTAGTACCAGAAAATGGAGTTGATCCAGCAGCACCAGCAAAACTGCAACAGCTATAGAACAGCAACCAGCAGGGAAGGGTGATAGCAGCGCTCAAGGTGCATTTGCCATGCACAACTATGTTTTACTCCATCAAAGCCTGCATTCTCCACCAGCACCAGTATGGGGTCAGCTGACACCAGGGAAAATAGTAAAAGTACTATACAGAGTACTAGTAATGCTGCTAGGAGGACATTGTCCTTATCTGCCACTAATGCTACCAATGTGATTGTGTCCTCTTCATTCCTTGCCACTGCCACCAGTACCACCAGGATGAGGAGATCCTCAGTAACCACCACTGCTCTGATCCACCTCCCATCCACTACAACAACTAGCATCCCAACTTCTGCTGTACCAGTGGCCCTGCCAGCCGCTCCTGTTACTGTGACTGAGACCACTCCTGCCATTGTGACTGCGATCACTCCTGCCACTGTGACTGAGACCACTCCTGTCACTGTGACTGAGACCACTCCTGCCAATGTGACTGAGACCATTCCTGCCAATGTGACTGAGACCATTCCTGCCAATGTGACTGAAATCAATCCTGCCATTGTAACTGAGACCACTCCTGTCACTGTGACTGAGACCATTCCTGCCAATGTGACTGAAATCAATCCTGCCATTGTGACTGAGACCACTCCTGTCACTGTGACTGAGACCACTCCTGCCATTGTGACTGAGATCACTTCTATCACTGTGACTGACTCCTGCCATTGTGACTGAGATCACTCCTACCACTGTGACTGAGACCACTCCTGTCACTGTGACTGAGACCACTCCTGCCACTGTGACCCAGACTACTCCTGTTACTGTGACTGAGACTACACCTGCCACTGTAACCATGGTGACCAGCAGTACTGCTTTGCTGACACAGGCTAGTACTACCATTGTGGCCACAGCAAGTTAGTCAGCTATTTCCAGTACTGTGTCCACCTCCACTGTGACCCTTTTTGTTTCTTGGCCTGTCTCCAGTACCGTAGAAGTTGTCAGTGCACATGAGGAGGAGGCACACTCATCTAAGTCTGAGTACTTTCCACCAGGAGATTTGTCCATTGATACACCATCTGAGAAGGCTAACCTAAACAACATATGGGGAGTACCTTGACAGCCATAAAGCAAGAAAGTCAGATGGCCAAAAAACCTCAGCCTCTTAAGGTCACAGTGGTGGGAGAAAGAACGATATGGCTCCTCCCCCACTAAAAAAACTCAGCAAGCACTTTGTTCAGCAGGCTCCACTCATGCAGCTAGTGTCACCAATACCATCACCACTCTTTTGGTCCCTAATTGCCTTTCTTGTTTGGACCTGTGTCTGTAGGTTTTCCCCTGGCACCACTGGTTCCCTTGCACCTGCTGCACCTGCTGTACTTGGCTGTTCTGGCTGGGATAGCCAGAACAGCTAAGTACAGCAGGTGCAGGGGAACCAGTGGTGCCACAGGAAAACTAACAGACACAGGTCCAAACAAGAAAGGCAATTAGGGGCCAAAAGAGTGATGATGGTACTGGTGACACTAGCTGCATGAGTGGTGGCTGGAGCAGTAAGAGCATGGTATGGTTGTATTTCATGTTACTAAAAGAAGATAACAGAAAGGCAGTGTGCACACTGTACAGTATGACTATTAGCAGGGGGCAATCTCTGGCAGATTTAACAACCACCTTCTTAATGGACCACCTAAAGGTAAAACAACCCCAGGTTCTTAAAGTGTCATGGTCTGTAGTTCCATCTGACCCATCTGGTGGTGATGATGCAGGCAGGCAGGGTGCTAGTAGCATTGGCAATGCCACAGAATGTTCTGCCTCTGAAAAAAAAGCTGCTGCACCTGCTGCTGCTTCCATTCCATCTCCCTCGACACCAAAGAGTCCTCCATGTACCCTCAGCACTCCCACCAGGCATCAGTCAGTTGCTATTTGCATACCGTCTGGCAAGCATGGAACATCCCCTCATCCATGGTCATTGTCAGTAGTGGAAGTGTTCCAGGCCAGAACTGAATACTAGTCATTACATCCAACAGCTGAGCACATCATACAGCTCATTGGTGAAATGATGGTATTGAATGTGCAACCCTTTTCACTTGTGGAAGACACTGGCTTTCCCAGACTTCTGCAGCACATGTAGCCACAGTACCAGCTCCCATTACATTCCACATTTTCATGCACAGTGATGCCAAAGATATAGGAGGGTATCAGAATGACAACTGCCACACTACTCTCAGAGACTGTGGGTGGAATCTTCCACTACACCTCAGACATCTGAAGCAGTACAAACTCCATGCATGCATATCTTTCTTTGACCACACACTGGTGTATGCAAAAGCTGTTGCAGATTACTCCTTCACTCCCTGTGTCACTGGCCCTTCCTTCATCCCTCCACAATCTGGCAGTCAACTCCAGGTCCTCTCTTTTATATGTTGGGCTTATGGAGAAAGACCACATATCACTGAACATAATGGCATTCATTCAAGACATGCTGCAGTCATAGGCAGTTGGTACCAATCTGCATGTTGTTGGTTTTTTCATCACAGATAATGGAGCAAATATGGTGAAAGCAGTTGCTGAAGGAAACAGTGTCAGCATTCATTGCTTTGCCCACACCTTAAACCTTGTGATCACATCTATCTCCACAACAAGTTCCATCCGTGCTCATTTTTATCCTTCAGTAAAGGCAACTAACCAACTAAGTGTGACAACGCCTTGGTCTGCCTCAGCATTGCTTATTACAGGATGTCAGTACCAGATGGAACTCATCATATCTAATGCTGTACACACTGCTAGAACAGAAGTGTGCACTTCATGACATGGCAATGGACTGGGACATTAGGGGACTCCTAGGCCACCATGAGTGGTCAGTGGTTGACGCTGTGGTAAAAGTACTTGGGCCATTGAGAGAAGCACCCATGATCTAAGTGTGTCCACAACCACTTTGAATCAGTTGATCCCAGCAGTGCATGTACTGAAAGCATCCGTGGAGAAATATGTATAGGAAAACAGGGAGATTCCAGATGGGGCGGCTGTGCTCATTGAGCAGCTGCACTAAACTGGTGCAAGACTTCTGTAAATGCTCAATAGTCACAACCACAGTTTTGCAACCATGCTGTATCATTGGTTCAAATGTGAGATTGTTCACATGGCTATGGATAGCTACAGGGTGAATAATTTTCGGCAAGAGCTGTGTGGTGAGCTGACAGGTTGCATGCAGGGACTGGTGATACCATTGACTGGCACAGAAGGTGATGAGAGAGTGAGAATACCATCTGGCATGTCTGGTTCCACTGGTGGAGATGGGGAAGAAATACCTGTTACTGATAGCAGCACTGGTGGGAGTGGCGGGCACTGTTCAGCACATCCTTACGTCAAGAGCAACAGAACAGGATATAGTCTGCAGAAAATGTCCTGAATGGTTATTTTGCAGAGTCGCTTGAGCTATTTCAGGTTGATCCATTGGGCTACTGGGCACAGAAGATGCATTCACCCCCTCACGTGGTGCAAAGAAAAGTCTTCATTACCTCTATGGGGGTGTATGTGGCTTTATCACCAAAGGCCATATGTGATAGAGCTCTCCTTGAGGGCAGTGGATACTGGGCTGGGAAGAACATTAGCTAGTGATGGGTTTGGGTCCATCAGCACACAAACAGTAATCAACACATTTGTCAGTTAACAACAGCTATAAACAAGCATTGGCCAATGCCAAATGATCGCTTGCTCATATCTGCTGTGTAGTTGTTGGGCAGAGATAGCACAACAGTTAAAATTAACACTAGTGACACTGTCATGATTGGGAGATGAAGGGGTTCACTCATAAAATTGCGACTGCATAAACACTGTTTTATTAACATATGTGCCTTAACCTGTACAATCTGACTCTCTGAGTGTATATGCTTGTATTGCATTATTTTATAGTAAAAAAACATAAGTTAGGTAACATTGCAACTGCACAAGGACTTCAAAGGGAAAATGAGGAGAAAGGCAGAAAGTGGGCAAAACTGGGGAGGAAATTCCATATTCCAGTTCTGCGACAGGTGAAGAAAGGGCTCATCCCCAACAGCTCTCACACAGTTCTGACTAATACTAATTTATTCATATGCTTTGCTTAAGCTTGATTCCTAGGAGTGGGTAACCTGGATGTATGTGCTGAGCCTTATTTATTTGTGTTGTGATGACCCAAATGTTTTTTATTTTAGTGTTCAAAACACAAGTAAGCAGAGTAACACATATCCTTACTTAAACTGATTAATGAGTGTAGGAACATGTAAGAATATGTTTTTATTACGTTTTACTACAGTATCAGAATGCATTGATTCCATGAACTGCAATCACTGCATCATGGGTATACAAAAAGTGTTGTGCAGTATCTCTGCCATTCCCTCAGAAACAAAGCACTAAATAGGAGAACATATGACAGAAGTAAACAGTAGTACATATTTGGAATGAAAAGCAGGGGTAAGGTTTCAAGAACGAATTAGGAGTTGCACAAGAAAGCCCTCTACCTTGCATTTTCTAGCCTTGTGATCGGGCAAGGACTTCAAAGGGAAAAGGAGGAGAACAGCAGAGAGTGGGTGGAATTCAGGAGGAGATTCAGTATTCTGAAGCTGTGATAAATGGAGGAGGGGTGCGCTCCCCAAAAGCCATCTCATAGTTAAGACTGATCCCAGTATGTTTGCATGCTTTGTTAGTGAACACAAAAGGGGGTCTCCTAACTTCCCACTTTAAGTTAAAAGGCAAGAAAGGCCTCAGAGTTCAGACTCTGAGGCATTCACATTCCATCAAATTTTAATTAACTCAGTCGACTGTAGTATCCACTGCACTACAGAGAAGGAACAGGGTCAACAGGACTTCATTGAGTTGAGATGGTGGAGAGGATGTAGGCTCATCTGGTTGGCTCTGTACTCCTCATGAACTCTCAAGGTCCACTGTGAAAGCGGTCTCCCTCTCACTCCTCTCTCCTCTCTCCCCTCTCCCTCTCTCTCCCCCCTCCTCTCTCTCTCTCTCTCTCCCCTAACATTCCAGCTTTCACATCAAGACTCTGCTAATACCCAAAAAAGCCCCTGACCTGAAGGCATGCCAAGGCTTCACTCTAGGTCTCTTACTACCCTAGCGAGATGGTGATAGGGTTTGGTCTGCTGATGGATCATCTAGGAGAAGGACAGGCAGTGCTTATCTGTGGACACAATTTGCTGGGCTGCTGCTGGTGTAGGTGATGGCCTCAGATGGGTTAGGTCTTAAAGTTCTGGAAAGGTTACCTCCAGGGAAACACAGAGTAGTGGGTGCATTCTCCTGACACCTCTAAGTCTCTGTTGCACAAGTAACTGTAGTAATGGTTGAAGAAAAACAGAATTTAAAGCCAAGATTTGAAACGTATCAACAAAATACTTGTCCTGCAGCCCAAAAGTAATTGGGGCTGAATTCTCTTTTCTTTTGGCAATACCTGTGTTGGTTTCACTCCGATTCTAAGACAAGTAGTCTAAAATTTTTCAGATAAGACATCAAACCAATGTCCCATCTGTCTGTTCTGGTGGTTATTCAGGTGGATGTTACAGATCCCATGGCACTTCTCGAGAAGAGTAGGGGAATTTTTTATTGAGAAGATCGGACTTCATAACATCATTTAACATATTTATGTTTACAAAAGAGACCTTCAAAACAAACATTAGTAACAAATATCACAGATTTTAAACACAATTCAAGGAATTATTTTCTTAAGCAACCTTCTAAGTTACCCCATCCAGCACATTTAATCAATAGATGAGTTACTTTAGATATCGGATAGTTCTTTGTATCAAATTTGATAAGAAGTTGTAATGCCTTCTTAATGTTAGCCAAGACTTCTGCCTGAGCCATCCATTTCTGTTGTAAAACCAGAACACAGCGGGCTTGCCATAGGTAGTACCTGATTATAGCTAAGATAACATAGATTGTATCTTTATGATATTTCCCTAGTAACCGCACATTGGACCCATGCATAATTTCAGGGTATGATAACTGTGAAAAGAGGTTCTCTTTCCATTCTTTTGCTATCAGGTGCCAGAACTCTTGAGAATATGCACAGTCTAAAAAAGATGTTGCTGCATTTCTAATAATTGGGAACAAGGCTCCAGGGGGCAATCTCTATCTATTAGCTGTTTGTGTTTGTTGTTCCCCATACACTGAGTCTGCCATAAGTCTCCAGCCATAGGTTATCCCAAACCAGTACTGGACTCCTAGGATTAGAGAGGTGTTTTAACATGTGTGCCCTCTGTGAGTCAGGGCATAGGGGAAACTCAACAGGGGTCTCACCTTCAGCTTTCAGAATAGTTTTATATATAGTTTTCCTATCCAAATGTGGGCAAATTATGAGGATTTAGTCCCCCTTTCAAGGCAAACTTCAGGCTTTCCATCCCATATAATGGCAGTGTTACAGTCCTTCCTAGTAAGCGTGGTCTGCTTTGTTCCCATGGAAGAAGACTGGGGCCAAGCTACAGGCCTACCCACGGTTTCCATTCTTTGGCCCTGGGTCTTAATGCATGCCCTAGGTTATAGTACAGAAATGAACTGAAAAAGAAAACCACAGGGTTCACCATTCCTACCCCACCCTCTGTGATGGCCTTATAAGTGTGTACCTTTTTAATTGGGTTTAGACGACAGCCCCAGAAAGCTTGAAAAATAAATACAATACAACCTGGTTATAATGCACTGAGGGGAAGGGAAGATGTAACTTAAATACAAGAGTACAGGTATTAGTAGTGTCTTTATCAACCATACTGGTTTTTTCTTCCCAATAACTTTATTCTGCCAGTTTGACACTAATCTATCTGTTCTAGTAAGTCCTAATTCCCAATTCAGTATAGGGGCATTGGGGGGGACCAAAGGTCACACCAAGAATTTTAAAGGGTTCCTGTGATACTCTGATGCCCCCAATACTCCCAGAATCAGAGATGGGGTGTTCCCAAGTGGGATCCCTTTACTCTTTCTAATATTAATCTTGGAGCCTGATACTGATGAATAGGTTTCAAGTACTTTTGTGAGTGCTATTTCATTCATGCTGGTACCCATGGTGAGTACCACATCATTCGCATAGGCTAGTACTTTTACTGGTGGAATACTAGGATTGACACTTATTCTCATGACCTTGTGCTCCTGTATAATCATTCTGATAAAAAATATCTACACCAAACCCATGTAAGAGGGGGCTAAGCGGGCATCCTTGATGTACCCCTCTCTTCACCATAATGCTTTCCCCATACCATCCATTTACATTAGGTATTAAGGATATATTACTATATAAGAGTTTAATCCATACAATAAATTGATCTGGGATCCCATAGGCCTTCAAGACAGCAAATAAAAACTTGTGGGACAACCTGTTGAAAGCTTTCTCCTGATCTAACCCCACCACCCAACCTTCAGTGTTTCCTAATTCACCCTGAAAAAAAATCTCTCTTAATAAAATTAGATTATCATATTGTGATCTCTCAGGTACTGCACATATCTGAGTGGAGCTAATTAAATATTTGGACACTCTTATAAGTCTATTCAATAAAATTTTAGCCAACATTTTCAAATCCATGTTTAGGAGACTGAGTGGTCTCCAGTTGTTAATATCAGTAGAATCCCCTTTTCTGTGAATCAATACTAGGACTGCCTCTTACATTGTGGGGGAAAATTTTGCTTGGCTTCACATATAATTAAACAAAATAACTAACACTGGGGCCAGTGAATCTTAGAATTGTTATATAATCCAGCACTAAGCCCATCAGGGCCAGGGGCTGAACCTGTTTTTAGAGTGCCAATTACATGAAGAATTTCTGCTTCTGTATTGGCCTGAGTTAATTTATTTATTAGCTTTTGATGACTGGAAATTGCGCTAGGCAAGAAACCTGCCTATTTTCAGGCATGACCTGGGAGAGTACAGTTATAGCAAATGCAGCAAAGACAACAATGACAACAATGAGGTACAAAGAGTGAGATAAAAGTCAGAATTGCCTACACAAACGGCATAAAAAAGCCCCATAAAATTAACAAGAAAACTACAGGTTAGAGCAGTCATACAATTGTTGCAAAACCTATACAGAGCACAAGTCAAAAGTCCTACATAAAATTAATAGGAGACAATTAGGCATACATACTCGGTAGTAAAACAGGGATGGTCAAGACAGCAGCTGGAGGGCAAGCAGCAGGCCCCACAGAACCTAAGTACAGTCATAGTAGTCAGACGCATTAAGGTGGGAAAAAAGAGCATGCTTAAAAGCTAGGTGAGATGACGAGTTCTTCACATGAGGGGGAGAGACTTCCAGAACTGCAGGGCAAAATATGAGAAGGCCTGCACTCCCATTTTAGTAAAGCAGTGCTGAACAGCAAGCAAGGGGAAGGCAGAGGACCTGCGGGCATGAGAGTGAGAGACAGGGGTAAGCATAGCGCCCAGGGCCGCAGGGTGAGGTGTTCTAGTTAAAGAGTCAAAAAAACAACCAAGATCATATGATCTAAGGGAATTGGGAGGAAGCCAATTTAGAGCAGAGTAAAGTTGGCAGTGGTGGGTCAGACGTGGGGCAGATAATGCAAATCTGCAGATGTTGTTGTACGTAACGTCCCATCTATGGAGAACCACGGCATTGGCATGAGAAAGGACAGGGAGGGCATGTAGCAGTTGCGGAAGTAACATACCTCTCGCAACAGCAGTCCTAGCAGCCAGAGTAAGAGAGTGGTGCACTCTGTGGGCCACACCAATCTTAGAGTTAACTGAGCAACAGACCTCATTGACATGTGCAGCAAAATCCAGAGCTGGGTCAAGCGTTACCCCAAGGTATTTGAAAGATGATGTGTTAGAGACTGAGGACCCATCACAGCACAGACCAGAAGCTTAGGGGCCAAAATCGGTACCCATCTGGAGGATCCAAATAACATGGCCTGGGTCTTAGATAGGTTTAAGATTTGGTAATTGGAGGAGAACCAAGATTGGAGGCTCTGAAAAGCAGGCGATAATTGTTGATTTAGGTCAGTTATGGACTTAGAGGTGGAGTAAAGTACCAGATCATCCACATACAAGATGGAATTGCAAAGTGGGGAAGGGTTGGGGATATCATTAATAAAAAGAGAAGAGAGAAGGGGCCCGAGAATTGACCCCTGGGGAACGCCAGAGGTGATTGAGGCAGGGGCAGAGAGTGCCTTACCGAAGGTAACAGTCTGAGAGTGATTTTCAAGATAGCTAGCGAACCAGGATAGGGTGGATTCAGAGACTCCGAGTGATTGCAGTTTGTCCAGTAGTAGTAATCCAGAGATATCCTCTCTTGCAATTTGTGGGAGCTGCAGCTCCTCCAGAATATTGGAGGGGTCACTACAAACTGGATGTTCTCCGAACAATTTGTGAACTTGTTCTTCAACAATTTTTAAAATACCTCGAGGTGATGAGGTTTTGTCTCCTGCGGGGGAAATCAGTTCTGTTATTAATCTAGATTCGATCCTAGATTTACACTCCTTGTAATGGTCGATATTTCCTTTGGTGTGTTGTGTCCCAAAATGAGCCTCTTGCCCAAGAGATTGTGCCCTATTGTATTGCAGTTCCATCATTTGTTTTTTTTAAGACTGATATTTGGATACTGTAGTCCTGGGATGTGGTTTCTGTAAGAGAAATCAATCTCTGCAACTGTTGCCGTAAGTGTAAATATTGTAAATAGGCTTTATTGGCATCAAAATATGCCTTTTTTTGAAACATGTCCCTCCAGATTGTTTTAGTATCCTCCCACCACTCCACAATAACCTCATAGCAGATACTTACAGACAATCTTGCAGGCCAGTTTTGTTGCCACATTTTCTGTATCTTAGGGTTTTCTAGTAGGCTCTCATTTAATCTCCACTTATTTTTCTTACAGCGGGGAGTATTATGCCATGATTTATTTATTTATTTAACAGACTTTAGGATTACAACCTTTGAGTCAGGGACTCATTTACAAAGGCTCCACATCAGAAAAAACAAATACAAACACTTAATACATATAGACATAGAATGGCAGCTAAAGGTTACAGTTTTTTCAGTTATACAATATTGCAGAATCAAGATCAGCTATGCATTGCATTGAACGTGTTACCGAGAGCTGTATTTAACAGTTTTCAAGAGAACAATAAGTTTTCTGATAGAGGGATGGAGTAACGGATTTCATATTTACAGTGAAGTAGAGAATTAGACAGATATCTTGTGAGTGCAGCCAAAGGAGGCATTGTTAATAGGTAATGTTTTGTAGCCCTATCGGTAGGAGCTCAGTGGCGGGGTGGTCCCGTAAGATGATAGATGACCTGGCACTAGCTGGTACATTAGCAGCGCCATAAAGTGAAAATGTGCTCTTTGAGGGCTGACTTGAAAGGTCCTAATTTGGAGATGGAGGAGACATCAGAGGGGAGTTCGTTGTACCAGACTGGGGCCCTGTGTGGGAATGACCTTTGGGCTAAGGAGGTTCTAACCCTCGGGATGGGCCACACCTGTCAGTTGGCAGTGTGGGTGTTCACCGAGGTGTGGGAGGATAGGAGAGAGGCAGAAACCCCCAAGGGGTTAAGCCCAGGTGTATTTTATTTGTGAGGAGACATGTTTGATAAAATAACCTTTCATCCAGGGTGAGGAGATTTTTTAGGGCATATATAGGGTACAAGTATGGGTACGCTTGTCTACACCGGAGAGGAGTCTGCACACTTTGTTTACAGCCAGGTGAATTTTGTTAAGGGCTGTGTGGTCAGCAGCCGAGTAGATAGTGAGTCCATAATCGACTAGGGAGAGGACTGAGGAGGTGACAGACAAATTAAGGGCTTCCAGAGGTAGGCAATCTTGTGCCGATACAATAGGCCTATATGGACATTTATGGCAGATGATAGCATGCCAATGTGTGAATATAAGGAGAGGCTGGAATCAAATCTAAGGCCCAGGTATTTATATATATGGACCTGTTCTAGAGGGAGGAGAGAGTGGGAGAGGATTGTTAGCTGGGCATTCTTGGCCTTATTCTGTTGGTGGGCAAAGAGCATGGTCTTTGTCTGTTTTACATTGACCACAAGTCTTTGGTCTATGAACCAGTTTTCAATCTGGTTAAATGCATGTTGGAGGGAGGACTGCAGTACTGTGGGATCTGGGTACAATGTAAAAAGAACTGCATCATCCGCATAGAGTAGTAGGTTGCCAGAGCAGGAATTAGGCAAGGTGTTTAGGTAGATGCTGAATAATAGAGGGCCGAGGATGAAGCCCTGTGGAACCCTAGAGCGGACTGGCAGGGTGGTTGAGAGAATGTTGTTTATTTTGACACATTGTGATCTAGCTGCGAGGTAACTGGTAAACTAGGAGACTGTTCCTTGGGACAGACCTATGTGTCGGAGTGTGCTTAAGAGTAAGGGCTGGGAGACTGTATCAAAGGCCTTTGACAGGTTGATGAAGACAGCTCCAGCTAGGTGTTTTCTATCCAGAGCAGACTGAATAAAATTAAAGAACTCAATGAGAGCCGTAGTTGTACTATGCCCAGATCTGAAGCCATGCTGCTCCCTGCAAAGTAGGTTATGAGCAAGCAGGTACTCAGTGAGTTGGGTGGCTATAATTTTTTTCAGGACTTTCGAGAGTGGTGGGAGAATGGATGTGGGATGGTAGTTATTGGGGGAGGTGCTGCCACCACTCTTCAGTATTGGGGTGACTATGGCAGTCTTGCAGGCTGCCGGGAACTGCCCCAGACTTAGGGAGTGGTTAATGAGGTCAGTCAGTGGGGAGAGGGCTGTATCTAGTATTAGACGTAGGATTCTCATATCAAAAGAATCTTTGCAATAGCAAGAGCCACTGAGTACTTTAATGAGATAAGGCCTTGCCTCACTCGTAGAGATCACCCAGAGATGGAAGGGGGGATGCTGGGTGTTAGGGGGTGGGTTGCAGGAGTGGGGTCAAAGAAGTTATTTGGGAGTACTGCACTAAGGTCAGAGAATGATGAGTTGAGGCAGTTGGTGATGGCCAACGGGTCGGTGGTAGGGACATTGTTGACAGTTAGTGGGGGGGGGGGCAGAATTTGCTGTTGAATTCCTTGATATTGTCCCAGAACAACTAAGCATTCCCCCAGGAGGAGGCAAGGGTCATTTTGTAGTAGCTTGACTTGGCCTCTTTTATGGCCCAAATGCATCTGTTACGAGCCACTTTATAGGCTTGCCTGTCCGCCGGATGCGACTGCCTTATGCCAGAGATCACCTCTTTGCTTTAGCTGTTGGAGCAGTGTAGGTGTGATCCAGAGGGCATTACATTTCTTGGATTGCACTTTTGCTAGTGGGGCATAGATGTCACATGCTTTATTAAAAGAACAGGTGAAATAATCAAGGGCTTCATCTATAGTAGGGGCCTGGGAGATGGGGGACCAATCCCATAGAGTTAAGTATTTTGTTAGTTTTGTGAGGCCTCTGGGTTGGAGACACCGCCGGGCAATATAGTTTGGTTTTGGTTTCTGCTGAACACACGACCAGGAAAAGATGATGGGTGAGTGATAATTTGGGGAGTCTGGAAGGACCACCAGGTCAGAGATTCTGTGGGAACGGTTGGTGAGGAGAAGGTCGATCAGGGTGCTGGAGCCATTAAAGGGGTTCACCCTGGTAGGTTGGCTGATCAGTTGGGTCAGGTCCAGTGCAGCGAAGGTGTCCTTGGCGTGGGAAGCCAAACTGACAAGCCAGTTCACATTAAAGTTTCCAACTATGATGTTTTATGTTTTGGGGGGAAGCCGGAGATGTAGTTAGCAAGGGATTGTATAGCAGGAGCTTGGTTTCTTGGGGGGGCATATGCGACAGTGTGAGTTACAGGGACTCTGGACGGATCTGGAGTAAATTTTAATGATAAGGCTTGGGCACCATGGTCTAGTAGAGGTGTTGGAAGGGCATGGCATATCATGGAGTCACGGATGTACACAGCACACCCCCCACCACGTTTGCCCACTCTGTCGGCTCTGTGAAGGGTGAAGCCAGGGAGGGCGACCAAGGAGTCAGGTATTTGTTTGGAGAGCCAGGTTTCTGTGAGGGCTAGCACATCTGGCTGATGTTGCAGTATCCAACAATGGAGACCTGCCGTCTTTTTGGATAAGCTACAAATGTTCATTGCAGCTATTTTAAGCTCATGGTGCAAGGGGCTAGGGCTGGGTGAGACGGGGCCCGAGTTAGGATGAGCATTTCCTGAAATTAGTAGGAGCATGGCAAAAGACTCAGATGAGAGCAAAAGATCGTTGCTTTATTGTCAAGGATAGCTGCCGCCTAGATATAGTGCGGGTAGTACATGGGATGGCCAGGGTGATAAGGGTTGGAAAGGATAGGAATGTGATCTGGCATGGAGGCTGATGGTGGTGCATGACTGCAGGAAGATATGTGGGGGGGTGCATGACAGGCAGTGGCAGTGTGGGTGGCAGTCGGTGATGGTTCATGGCGGTGGGAGATGTGGGTAGAAGATCCTTGAGGAGAGGGCTGAGGGGTCCAAGAAGTAGGATACTAAGAGTGATCAGTAGGAGCCTGGGTGGTCCGCTTGACAATGGGAGCCCATCAAGTGGCGATAAGGGGGCAGTGGCCCAGTGTCAGTAAAAGAGGGGGCACTCCGATACCCATAATTGTAGTGGTCTCTATGGCACAGTAGTAGGGTGACGGACTATAGTTTGTTAGGGTGTAGTAATTTGCTTTAGGTAAGAAGGACCCAGGATGAGAAGTGTTAGGGGAGAGCAGTGGGAAGAGGAATGCAACCTCCAAGAGTTGTTGCCCTCTAGTGGCTTTGCAGTATAATTTGCAAATGGAAAAGTAGACAAAAAAAAAAAAGCTAGAAAAATTAACAATCCTGTTCCACTAAACAGTTGGTACTGGTAAACTCAGCATTAGCAGTTCTTGTATTAAAAAAGAGACTGCTCAGGAAGGGTAGAGTCAAGAGCCAATAAGAGAAGGGGAAATGCATTATGCCTAATCAGAGCTCAGGAGCAGTAGTAGTGCAGTCAAATGGCCTGAAAGGCAAACAACGCTGATAATATCATGACGCTATCAGTGCTCTTATTGCAACGTGCTCTGAAAATTCATATACCATCGTCCTAATATGTGTTACCTGCAATATTTGAGATAGGAAAATGAAGTCAATCCTAGTCTTAAGAGTGCCCCTAAATAAGTGAATCCTCCTGAGAGGTGCTGACAGCGATATGCGTCTTTAAGGGCTGCCTTTGTTAGAATTTGCTGCAGGGCTGTAGTGTCACTGAACAGTTTGGAGGCTTGGAGCCCTCTGTCTGCTTGGTGTAGACTACAATTAAAATCCCCTGCCCAAATAACCAACCTGGAGGTGTGGAGATAAGGTTGAATATCTCTAAACAATGTTGCCCTGAGTGCTTTTGTTTGTGGTGCATATGTGGCAATTAGCCTCAGCCTATCAGCGTGGAAGGAAATATCTAGTAATAGAACCCTCCCTGGTTGTATGTTCACCAGCCTAGATACCCGCAAATTGGGGTCAGAAAACAGGATGCCAATTCCACCGCATGTATCAACTCCAGTGGACCAAAAGGAGGCTCCTAGGGGCCAGGCACAGGAGACCCAGTGTAGTTCTTGCTGTGTTTTAGGCTTAGTATCCAATAGGCATATGATGTCACTAGCCTTATCTTGTAAAGATAACATAACCCCAGCCAATTTCTTATCCTAATTAATGCTGTTAACATTAATGGTGGTAAAAGTTAAGGAGACCATAAATGGAATTGAAAAAGGGGGCACCCATAAATAGGACACCTTCATACTAGGAGGTCTTTCTTTGTCTTTGTCTGATTCTTTTGGCTATTGAATCTGACCCCCATCCCTCATCAGCGTCTGTGTTAGAGAGTACCAAGGAGGTATCCATACCATCCTCCTCAGAGTCCCATCCCCTGTCTCTGTTGAGAGACGCGAACATTTATTGCCTTTTTTCCAAGAACCAGGAGGAAGAGAGTCTTGCCCACCCTCCCGGCTATTCACCTTTCTAGACACAATTTTCTCTAATCTGGAATGTTTTTTCTGAGACACTGTTTAAAAAGGAATATCCACCGGGCCGGGGGGGGAGGCAGGGGGCATAACTACCTCGGACCTAACCCCATCATCTACAGGTGGAGGGGAATGGCTCCCTGTTTCCGAGGTTTCCCTCCGAGCTGGTGTTTGTTCTATACCCACATTTGTTTCTTGCTGTTCAGATGTGTGTCCTTACCTCAGGGTATCGAACCCTGTCCTCAGACTTTGTTCTGCTACCTTTTTTGCTTGCTGTTGCTGAGCCATGTTTATTATGCCTACATAAGAGGGGCAGTCATCCCTATTGTGAGAGGCCCAGGGGCAAGGTCCATAAGCATGCCCTGTCCTCTCACAAAGGTTGCACTTGAACAAGTTTAAACAATTCCCTGCCATGTGACCAAACTCCAGGCAATGGCTGCACTTGGTGGTATCGCAAGCTGAGCTCAGGTGTGTTCAGTACCTGCATTTAAAGCACAACCTGGGTTGGCCGATGTAAAAGATGGAGCCTCTATCTTTTCCCAAATAAAATGTACTGGGTAGGTGTATGGGGCCTGTATTGGTTGTGTACAGTTTTACCCGAATTCTCCAACCCCCATCCCAGATTTGTTCTGTATCTAAAGTGGGAGTGGGTTTACCCTGAATCTCACAATGCTGCTTAAGCCAGAATAGAATATCCTCAATGTTCACTCCTTCATTCTTTAACATTATAATGATATTCTTGACTGCAGGCTTTGTTAGTGGAATGGTGTAGAAAGGCACCCATAAGAGTGTTTTTTTTTTTAGAGTATTGTACTGGGCCCAGAATCTATCCAGGTTTGAGACATTTTTAAAACTAACATCAAAGTTCCCTTGCCCTATATTTATCAGAGCGAATATTTCTGAGGAGAAAAATTTTAGGGAACCTTTCAGTAAAGTTTTAGCTATAAAAATACAATCTGGGATGTCCACCATCCCTCCTTTGTAAATGAGACGTACAGCATTTCGCCGAGGCACCGGTTCCCCCCTGTTTTGGAAAAGATCTGATAACTTCAAGGTAGCATCATGTCCCCCTTCACCCTCTATGGTTTGTATCATTTCAGTGGAAGGGCCCAGTCTTACTGTTTCATCAGCATTTATATCACCATCCTCCCTATTCCCCACATTGTTATTCATAATAACAGTAATAGGCATAGAAAAAGAAAAATTAGAGTTATTGTTGCCCCGGGGTTCGTTGGAGCTCATGGAAACAGCGGAGGTGGTTGCCACAGGAGTAGAAGCTTTATCCAGCATTTTAATGCATGAGGGGGATCCTGCACATCGGGTGTCCAAAGTCCATTTTCATGTACTTCCCAGCCAGCACTCTCAAGTGCCTGCACAGGGAACCAATTCGGCCCTCCAATTTCAGTGTTCCCCGAGGGTTGTGGTGTATTTCCTTGATTATTTGAAACGGAGTTCACGGATTTACTCCATTCCACCGTGTTTTGTTTGGTGGGGAAGGAGAAAACTGTTCCTTGCTGAGGCTCTAAATTCACAGAGCCTTCCTTACTGACAATAACTGAAGGCCTGGGACTGCGCCTGGCTCCTAATCTTTTCTTTGTCATAGTTTGTTCCATTGGAGCAGGCTCTTGGCACACGGGAGGATTCCCGTTCAAACTGCCAGCCTGCACCTCCTCTGTAGGTAGTCTGGTATCTGTAGCAACTGTGATGCTCTCTTGTCTACTCTCTTCGGGCCTCAAGTCCACGTCAGCATTCTGCTGACTCACTGCGGAGATGACAGCTTCACTCGCTTCACTGACAGGATCAGTAGACTCAGCTAGAGTTTTTAAAACGCAGTCCAAGGTATGCAATTTCTCCATAAGTATTTGTTTCTCTATCAGTAGTCAATCTTTCCGGTTATCTTTAAAATTAGAATTCTGACTGGACACATTTTGTTCAACAGTAGGCACGTTTCCTTCTAACCTTACTCCATCTTTTTTTTGTGACAGAATCCTCATCAAAAAGTTCTGCCGCAGCTAGAGCTGCATCTATGGCCTCTTGGGTGTTAGTGCCTGGGGAGGAGGCCTGCTCCCCTGCACTCTCAGTGTCCATCTCCTCTGGATTCTCCTCAGCACTGGCCATCCTTGCACAGATGGCCAAGGGTTCCCCCTACTGGAGAGTAGGGGAATTTCCCCGGTGTCCTGGCCAGATTTCCCCCATTCACTAAAAATACGACCAACAGCTTAATCTGGTTCAGTTTCACTTGGTTTCCATCTGTATACACCCCCCCCCAAAAAAAAAGAGGATGAAACCAGGCAGAATTGCATAGTTCTCCTTTCCTGGTCAACAAAAACTAACTAAACTGGAGGTCCTGATTGGTGTATTCTAGTGGTGCCCCCCCCCAAAGAACATTTTGGGAAGGCTACAGAACTGAGAGTCATGTGACAGCAGACAGCTTGCAGAGTTCTCAAGAAGATGAAGTCTCATGTTTTGCTAAGGAGACTCTGGTGTCCAACTGGACCAGGAAGGTCAGTCCAGACAGAGAAACCAGTGGTATAAAAGAATTAGTAAGCCTTCAACTTTGGTGAGGGGGTTATATAAAACATTTTGGGAAAGTGTGTGTGTGTTTGTGTGTGTAGTCTAGTCTACTAATTAGAGCTAGGGAACTGGGAGATCAGAGGTTCAAACTCTTCTACTCCTCTACAGCCAAATACTCTCTGTGTGGCCTTGGGCAAGTTACAGTGGTAGTTATACAGCAACTGACCTGTACTGTGATATAATGCGCAATATTTGTAGCCGTGAAAGCAGTGCGATATTACGTTAGCACTTGAATAACATGTATTTGCTGTTGCAAACACCGGAATTTGTCATGCAAACACTGCATTATACTGCATACCAGTCAGCTTTTGTATAACTACCACTGTACTTAACCTCCTAGTATTTCAGTTCAGTCAGCTGCAGGAATGGGCACAGGTAAGTACAGTAGCATAGCTCCTTCCCTGAACTGATCAATGAAGCATTACATCACTGGAAACAGCATGTTGCATCTCAGCTGGGCTACCTTAATTAAAATAAATTACAAAAATAACTAAATAAATAAATTCCTTTCCTAACTAGCCATTGGTCACCTGGTCACTAAACTGGCTGTATGTCTTTCAGTGCCAGACAACATGTTAGTATTGCATACATCCCAGTGCCTTTTGATTACGGATGAGAGCAGTGTTTCCTCTTCCATTCCAGCACTAAACACCACGGGCTTCTGTGAACATCAATTCCAAAAGTCCAAAAAACATGAGAACAGTCGAATGCTTGGTAAGTTTTAGGCATCTGAGTAAATACCAGTTTTTCTTCTAAAAGTTTGGAACTGAATATAAAGGGAAAAACTTCCAAATCTGAGCATATGTAAGTCCTGCGTTTCCACTGAAGGGGAGAGGGAGACAGACAGTCCGAACCCATGCCGGCACTAGTTCTTCGGCTGTACCGAGGGTGCCACACTGCTATGCTATTACTGACCAGCCCAATCAGTCTGATGCTGAAATTTGGAAACTTAAACTGCAGACATCAGTTGAAACCTAAACTAAACTTGCAAAGCAGGGTTCTGTACTTATAGCTTTTAAGTGCAGCAAGATCAACACAGCAGCAGCACTCCAGCATGTTGGGACTTAGTGCTAGCAGAAGAAAGCTCTTGAGCAGTAGATTCCTTTCTCAGTGGTGTTTGCTATAATTTTTGTTTCTATGGGCAGCTTCTCACTCCATATGATGTATGCAAGCAACAATAAAGCACGGGGTGTGTGGTTAAGCATCTGTGATGCGCGCCTCTGAGGTTTGTGAAGCACTAGGCTGAGTGCCCTTAATAAGTTAATAGGGCCTCTGAGGGGTGTCTCTTATGGTGTAAGAGACACCGAGCATGAGGTTTGTGTAAGAGGACTGTGAGGCACAACTGAGTGGTTCTGTTGGCTGAAACCTCACAAGAGGAGTCTCTTATAAAACAGGCATTTGCCAATGCTGAACGTTCACTTGCAGGTTTGTGACGGGATGGGCATAATGTGCTCTGATTCACTGCCTATGACCTTGCCTTGCTCCCCCCCCCCACACACACACAAGAACATGCTGTACATCTTGCTCTCTGTCTCTGTGTACAGGGACTGGTGGCCAGTAGGGAAGGGGGACAAAACTCACCCCTCACTCTCTCTCACTGTCACTCACTACTTGTCTGGGGAACAGGAGCTCCCATATCTCCCTGTTCCCTGATCTCTACTGTGCCACATCTCTATAGGCATCAGACAGACAGAAAGAAACACAGAGACATAGATATTCCTTACTTTAAAGGCACGTGCTGAATGGGGCCACTGTGTCTTTCCATTGCTGTCTCTCTTGTTTGCTGCATCTCGTTCTGGCACACTCCCAATAACAGGCTGCCTGTCATTTTCTCTCTCCACATGGTGTGCTCTCCCTCTCTCACTCCCACCCTCCCAAGAAAGTTGACAGAAATGTGCAGCACTTCTGAATTCTGCCTGTTGCTGTCTGTCCTCCTGTCACTGGGTGAGGTGCACGGTCCTCATGTGTCTGACGGTAACGGGAGGGGGCGCCTGGAAAACGATTTTGCTCTGCTGCCTTCCCACTCTGTCAGAACCATCCTGCTGTGGTTGGTCACATCAGCAATGTTGAACACTGCAGGATACACACTTCAACCTTGCCACATGGGGGTACAGCTGGAAGGGCATCTGCTTGTGCCTGCAAAGCACATTGGGGGCGAGCTGGGGGTGTAGTGAGCAATCAGGGTTGTGAAGCACTAGGCTGAGTGCCCTTAATAAGTTAATAGGGCCTCTGAGGGGTGTCTTTTATGGTGTAAGAGACACCGAGCATGAGGTATGGGAAACAGTGGGTTGGGGGCCACCGTCGCTACACTTCCCATTGATGGCGGCAACCACTGGGTGAGGCACAGCACAGATCTGACACAGAGCCCACATCATGGCTCTGCAGAAGAGGGGGGTGCTGTGCTGGCACTGTTGGAGGGGACACACTGACAGCCTTGTGGAGAGATAGACACAACACTGTATGTTGACAGGTGTGGATCTCCATGTTGCTGTCAGTCTCTCTATCTCTCTCTCTCTCTCCCACTGTCCCTTCTGACAACACAGAGACTCAGAGGGGAGGGGGAAGATGCATGTCTCAGACCCACACTTGTACACTACTCCATGGCACTACAGGACTGTATGCTCGGGCACTCAGTCCTATTTGGGGGGGGGGAACATGGATGGGTAGCAAGGTGAAAATAACAGCATGGCTTACTGAACAGTATTACTAACTTGCAAATTAGAATATTGGACTGCCTGCATCTCACTCACTGTGTGGGGGCTGGGAGCCCATCTGATTCTATGTGTGCATACATCGGAACATTATTTGGGACAGATACTGTGGGGGCCTCACTATGTGCTTGGTGCACAGAGATACCTAGCTTTTACCAACCTGTGTTAAAACTTTTTTAAAACATTGCGTACACAGAATGTAGAAATCTGTAGCTGTAACTCCAGCCATGCACATTAGTATCAATTGTAATGTGCATGCCCTGAGTTATGGCTACAGAAAGAAATGAGGTGCTCTCTCATTGGAGCAGCTAATTTCTTTCAACTACATGAAGTGCCACGCCAGCAAGCAAAACTGTGTCATGACCAGAGTGCCTGGTCATTGGTATACACTGCCAAGACCATTGCAGTTTCAGCTGTAATTGACTCGGCAATAACACACCTCTAAAATGTCGTTAGTAGCAAGACATTCTTCGTGCAAGCGCAAGTGAATGTAACAAGAGACACCCCTCAGAGGCCCTGTTAACTTATTATACATCATTCGAGTTTAGCTCAAGTGAGTTATAATAAGTTTATTTTTTTTTTCTGGTTTTGTTTTGTTATTTTACTCTGCCGTCCTGCCCTGGCACTGTGCTCCCTCCAAATGCTTTTGCATGATAGCACACTATACACAGTATAAGAGGTACAGTAGCCATGTGCCAATTGGCTGAAATCATGTTAGTGATTTATAATTGCACATGTAACCCCCCTACAAATTGGGGTTTACTATAATGTCTTCCTGGGCTCCTTAATGCCCACTGTCAGGCTGGTGTCCTGTCTTAAGTAGTTCTATCTATTTGTGTGAGAGTGCCCTAGTGAGCCTCTGTGCCTGTCTCTTTAAGAGAGTACCTAATCAATGCTTAGAAATTAGTCTGGGCTGGGTCTGAGTGATTTAAGGCTTGTGACTGTCCAGACAGTGTGGTATGTTGCTCCATTCTGCAGTCGCTACTTGCGCAGACGGAGTTCTCATAGGAACTGTGATTATTTACTGTTTATTTGCTGTTATAGTAAAGATAGAGAAGTTTGTTTAACCTGCTTTCATTGCAGCTCGAACATTTGGATGGGAGCCACCATGTTAGGTCCTGGACTTCCAGTATTTGGACCAATTGAACTAGTGGAGACTTAAAATGGACCCTGTCCCCAGGGGTCTTGTGGGAAGGAAATTCTGTAGTTTTGTAGTTTTGGAGTGTTGGCGCCCAAATGGACCTGGAGGGGGAGCCCTTACTGTGACTGACAATTCCCTCAGCCAACGAACCTTTTGAATTACAAGGGAAATGCCCAGAATTGCTTGAAGCAGTGGATCAGTTAGAGTTGGAAATGGAAGAGTGAACAGCTCAAGCTTTCGAGCAGCTGCTCCCAGAAGGAGCGTAGAGGAATCGACGGGAAGAGGCTAAGCTGGCCTTCCTACCACATTCTCCAGTAATTCGAACTGCCTATTGCAAAAGTTGGACCTGTCCAATTTCCAACCTTGGAACTGCAGCAGAAGAAAAGAAGAAGTGTCATTGCAACTTGTGATTTGGACTGAAGTCTTGCTCCAGAAGTGATCGGCCCAGCTTGAGAGAGAATTTCCCTCAGATCAGAAGGTTTGTGCAGTAAAGCTGTCAATTTGCAAATGGACAGTCTCTGAACTGTTGTTTAAAGAAGTTAGTGCTATAAATGTGCTGAACGTGTTTCGTTGGTCGCAATTTGGTTCCCCACGGTAAAATCTGTTACGCCAGCTGGAGGCTTCACCAACAGAAGATCACAAACTTTTTCCAAACTGCTCATCCTGCCTGGGCCTTACCATCTCAGCCTAGGCTGCTACTCTTGCATCAGGGACCTTCTCAGTGAAAGACCAGCTTGGGGATTCGGCCCCCTGCTCAACACCATCGAGCAGGTAGTGACCACCCAGAGGTGAGTCATGTCAGCCCAGCTTCCCCCGGCCTCCTTGATCACCACCATGAGGTCTACATCTCGCCTGTATTGCATCCAGGTCCTGGTAGCATGAGTACAAATCAGGGTAGCTCCCTGCAATGAAAGCCAAAAATCATTGTGGTACCATCTAATTGTTTCTTTTACTGGGTTCTTGCAACGGACTGAGCCATCTGGCTTGGATTACAAATTATTGGGTTGTGTGCAAGCTTAACTGTTTTTCTTTCCTTAAGGGCCCCAACATCAGCTGCAACACTGGCTACCCTGAGCAATGCTTCAGGCTAGCCTGCATGATGTTCTGGGTACTCAGGGTTGTTGAACTGTCAAGTTGGGACTTAAAGTACATGCCAGACAGTCCTGATCTAAATCAGATTGCTAATCATTCTGCTAGATTCACGCCCCTCCCGTGTTCATTGCCCCTCAATAAACTTGATTTTCTTTTTTCATGTTTAACCTGGCTAGTGTCATATCATTAGGTGGGTTACAGTACTGAGACTGTATTACTGTTGTGCTAACCTTATTTTCCAGGGGGTCCCCAGAGCAACTGCGGCAAGTCCAGTCCTGTTGGTAAGTGAGAAGGATGTGAAAACATTATTACTGCTGTATATTGACTGTGAATATACAACTCTGTTATTTCTTAGGCCACTAGAAGGGTTGGTGGGGGGTTATAGCTTCCCAGAGGGCTATACCAGAGAAGACAGGCAACCCCAATACCATTTCTCTGGGTGGAGGCACCTAATTAAGAGAACTCAGGCCCCTCAACCTGTGTATTGCCATACAGGCAGGGGTAGTAGCCCTTAGAATAGCACTGCCTAGGGGTTACACACACGTGAAGTGGATCTGTTGTATGAAACAAGCATAGAAAGGAGCTTAAACACCTGACCATGCATCAGCAGTATTTTAATGCACAGTCAGGCGATGTGTGTCAACCAATAAGGCTACAGTATTTGTTCTTCTTATTTTCTAATGCGTACTAAAGCATAATGCTGCAGGACAGTGGAGAAGCAGTGCAGCATAGTGGTTAGAGTGCAGAGCAGGGTGGACCAGGAGACCTAGATTTAAATCCTACCTGGAGCAACCTACTCACTGTGTGAACTTCAGCAAGTCTCTTAACCTCTCTGTGCTTATCTTCTTCTCATCCTCCCTGAATGTCACGTAATTGCCATGTCCTTTCTGAATGGCTAAAGAAACTGTTCATTGCTTTATTTATTTAATTTTTGTTGACTGGGGAGCTGTGCTAGACAGCAAAACTGCCTATTTTCAGGCACGACCCAGGAGGTTACATACAATGGGGTGGGAAACAACAGTGAGTACAAAGAATAGATCGGGTGACACCAAGCAGTACAAATTGGCCAGAAACATTAGTCAGGTAACACAAAATGGAGCAATACATCGGGCATGGAATTTATACAAACGTAATACATTACAGTGGCACAGGCAAAAATAAGACAGGAACAGTATCTCTGAACGTGTCATTATTAAACATTATACACATAGAGGGTAAGTGCGAGGGAAATAATTGGATCTGATAAAGCTCTGGGAGAGCAGGACACGGAGAATAGGAACAAGTGCCAGGGAAAGAGCTAAGAGGGTCAGGCAAGTGAGTGGGTACACCCACCACAGGAGCAGAGTTCAGAACTCGCAAGGACCTTATGGATTTCCTGCTTAAAACTCCGGGGGTCCCTGAGAGACAGTGTGAGGGAAGTTCACACTTTCGGAGCATTAACAGCAAAGGTGTTTTCACCCGTTTTTGTGTTACACTTGGGTTGGGCAAGGCAGGAATTGTCAGCAGATCTCAAGGGGTAGGCAGAGTGAGTAGGTTTTAACAGTAGGGCCAGCTTGTCAGGCTTCTGGGAGGTGATGATGTTTTTGATGAAGCAAATGGTAGTGCACTGCCGGAAAGCTGTGGGGGCTAGCCAGCCCAGGCCGGAGAGAGTGAGCAGCGGTGAGTGAGCTTGGGTACTGACAGAGCAAAGCAGTAGATGTTATTATAACAGATGTCCCACTTGTGGAGGAGCTCTTTTGAGAATTCTAGAAGGACAATCATCCGTGGGCCAATTTAGGTCTCAGGACCCCCTGAGTGATGGCCAGCCTCGCCGCAAGTGGGAGGCTGTGCCTAACTTTATATGCCAGACCAAGTTGTATGTTGACTGTTTTATTAGTAGCAGAGAGATGCTTCCAGAGTGCTGTGAAATACAGTGTACAGTATATGACAGATGATACATAAAACCAGAATACTTTCTTTTCCTCACTATAGGACCCTATCCTCAAGGCCCTATGTACCGCCACACAAGGGTGTTGGGCTGCCTGGGACA